>OX645061.1:105904837-108404837 GCA_951905685.1 Eumerus sabulonum
ATTACTCCAGGAAATATTCAAGCGGGATTTTCCCGGAATAGTTTTATGGATCCACAGGAAAGGAGACCCCTCTGATTGCGCCAAATATGGAGGAATAAGTCTCCTTAACATCGCCTACAAAATCTTCTCTGCCGTTTTGTGTGAACGCCTGAAGCCTTTTGTAAATAAGCTGATAGGTCCTTATCAGTGCGGATTCAGGTCAGGGAAGTCCACCATCGACCAAATCTTCACACTACGGCAGATACTGGAGAAAACCAATGAATTTCAAGTCGACACTCACCACCTATTTGTCGAAGCCGCATACGACAGCGTAATTAGAGACGAGCTATACAACGCTATGCCTACCTTTGACATACCTGCTAAACTCGTCAGACTATGCAGGATGACTTTGGAGAATACTCGCTGCTCCATCCGAATCGATGAACACCTTACCGATAGTTTTGATGTCAAAAAAGGATTTAGGCAAGGTGATGCGCTGTCGTGTGATTTCTTCAACATCATATTGGAAATGATTGTGCAAAAATCACTGGCCAATACAAGAGGCACAATCAATTTCAAATCCTCGCAACTCCTTGCATACGCCGACGATATTGACATAATAGGTAGATCACAGCGAGATGTCAATGAAGCGTTTGCGAGTATTGAGATGGAGGCGGCGAAAATTGGTTTGGCGGTAAACGAGGGCAAAACTAAATATATGTTGTCATCAAAAAAGAACGCTCACCACCGGCGTCTCGGCCAGAACGTTTGTATAGGCAAATATAAGTTCGAGGTAGTTAAGGACTTCGTCTACCTTGGCTCCGCAGTGACCTGGAACAACGACATCAGTTCCGAAATCAAACGCAGAATCACTCTTGCCAATCGCTGTTTCTTTGGGCTCAGGAGGCAACTGAGTAATAGAGCCCTCTCCCGAACGACAAAGTTGACTCTATATAAGACTCTTATCACCCCGGTCCTGTTGTACGGCGCAGAAGCCTGGACACTATCAAAAGCGGATGAGGAGGCCCTTGGTCAGTTCGAGAGAGAGAGATTTTGCGCGTGATTTTTGGGCCTATAATCGCAGACGGGGGATGGAGGAGGAGATCCAACTACGAACTTTACGGGCTGTACAGCGATATGAGCCTAGTCAGGCGTCTACGGATTCAACGCCTAAGGTGGCTGGGCCATGTAGAGCGAATGGACACCACAGCACCAGCCCGAAGAGTCCTTGAATCCAACCCCGAGGGACGAAGAAGTAGAGGACGGCCGCCCTTAAGATGGCGCACATAGGTGGGAGGGAACCTCAGCCAACTGGGTGTGCGGCAATGGAAAAGGCTAGCGAAAGATCGTGCTAGATGGAGGGCATGTTGGTTGAGGCCCAGGTTCACCCCGAACTGTAGCGCCCACTAAGAAGAAGAAGAAGAAGAAGAAGTTTTATGGTTCAGCTTAGGTTAAGCATATAAACAGCTTACATATCGATACAATCTCTAATCACAGTAAGAAACCAATTTTGTCCAGTCTAAAATGGACGTATGTATGAATACGAATGTAAAAATCGAAGAGGACACAATATACTTGTAATCGTCAAGACGGAACGTTGTATTGTTTCATTTTGGTCTCCGCGAATCACATACATACATATCATGATTGATAGGTTTTAGCCGATCTCAGAATTAGATAGAGTGCTCCCGATAGTCCTCGTGTCATGTGTCAACCTCTTAATGTGCACTGCTCACGAATGATGAATTGTACGTTCGTGAACTGAATTACTAACTGAGAAAATATTTGGAAGCCCAGAAACTTCTGAGAAATTCGGGTCGATACATTCCTCGCATTAAATTTATAAAAACTGATGACCAACCTTCAACCATCTGTCAAACATGTTTCGACACTGGCCCCATCAAGACGTATCGTTCTATTTCCCTTGACATCTCACAGCTAGGTATTCCGGTTATATAGGTATGACAAAAATAAAAATAATGAACGTCCATCACTGTCGCTGCGTCATTCCACCGGGAAGAGGATGACAAATGCTTTGGAAAAATACGAAGAAACAAAAAACGTCCAGATTTTCTCTAGGAAAAATATTTACGTTTTCATTTGAAAACAAAACATAAAAAGAAACAACAAACAAAAACGTTGATTCATAGTACTAAAAGGGCCTTGTCGACACGTGCCCTTTTCGAACTATCTCAACTTCTCCCTTCCTCACCGGGCAGGCATCAAGGAAAAAGATGGTGAACACATGTACTCGTATCTGTCGGAAACGCCTTCTTCCTATTTCATGTCTATGCGAAAGCAATCTAAGATTAAAGGCCTTAGTTGGTGAACGTGAAGATCATTAGTCCCGATTCTATGTCGATTAGACTTTTGTTGACACAATAAATATGCTCGAGTGGTACATTAATGTTTTCGCGCTTGTAAATCACTTTCGATGGCGGGTATGTTGTAGCAATTCGGCGGGTATGTTGTAGCGATTCGAATTAGTGTTTTTCGGTACTTTTTTGGGTTCCGTACCCAAAGGTAAAACGGAACCATATTACTAAGACTTCTCTGTCCGTCCGCCCGTCTGTCACCAGGTTGTATCTCATGAACCGTGATAGTTGGACAGTCAAAATTTTCACAGATGATGTATTTCTGTTGCCGCTACCGCGACAAATACTGAAAACAGAACAAAATTAATATTTAAGGGGCGCTCCCATACAACAGCCCTGATTTTCATCCAAAAAATCCCCTTGGTCACATACTGAACTAAGTTTAGTCGACAATATCCCACAACCAGTAGCAAACTTCCCAGTTTTGATCTCTTTTGTGTCTTTGATGAATTAATCCTAGCTGCAACCTTTTTCCCATATTTCCTATTATTGTTGTTCACCTTTTCACATCGTTGCTGTCAAGTAAGATAATTGATTTGAATTCAATGGACACTTTGATGATCAACTATATGTATCTCAACATGAAGATTTTTGATTATCAAAGTAATATGCCGATAACCTGCCGGCAACCAAGATCTGTTATCATACAAAAAATGTGATTTAATGTGATGACTGATGAGGTAACATGTATACATAGTCTCTTTCATATTTATATATACAGATGGTACGGAACCCTTTGTGGGCGAATCCGACCCGCACTTGGCCGGTTTTTTGTTTTTGATTTATTGTTATAGTGATGCTACTACACATCACTTAGACGACGAAGTATGAGGTAGTGAATTTCATGTTAATTTTTGGGACGGGGCCTTTCTTCAACCCTTTTGACACTACATATCTTCGCAATCATCAAAAAACTTGGATTTATCAAGCCAGAAACAGCAAATACCTTCCCGAGATTATCTATCGAACTCTCCTCATTTATTATGCAAAAAACACTTTTTGAAATATTACTAACGGCACGTGTCCTTTGAAGGATATCTTTAGATACACCTCGCACTCAATTTCGGGACAGGAACAGTCAGTCAGGAAGGTCAACCATGCTACGGCAAAGAATTATAGACCCACCAGCCCATCCTCCTTCCTTATGAAAACATCGGAACGACTAATCGACAAATACATATGGCGGTGTGACTGTAGGCTGGGGCCGGTGACAAAAACGAGCATCCCCCGATTACACCAATGCGTCACCAAAATGACACCAGTGGAAAGGTCCCGTTGTGGCGATAGAAGCCGCCTGGATACACACTCGAGGAGACCGGATGACACCTCGATACAAGAGCCGCATAGGCTATCGTTTGTTCTTTCAACAGCTCAATTTTTATTGTACAATCAAATAAAAAAATTACAAAACGCGGTCACCCCGACGTGATGGACGAGAAAAAACAGTCATCTCCCATCGCAGGCGTAAGCGTTCCACCGGCGACAGACAATGGAAAACGCGAGGTCGCGGCAAGCTTTCACGCCCGCCTTCAGATGCCACCATTTATGGAATCCGACGTCGACAGCTGGTTCTGCCTTCTAAATTTTTTTTTCCGAGCTTCGGGCATAGTGCATAATGGCAGGAAATTCTATCAGTGTGCTCCCAGCTGCCAGCCTCTCGTATAACCGAACTTAGACCCATCATCGACGCCGCTCCGCCCCGGGATAAGTATGATTATATTCAATCCCAATTGAATATAATCATACAGCAATGGAGAATTTGACTCATCATACATGAAATGCCGCTTTGTGACCGGAAGCCGAGTCAACTTTATTTCGAGATGGCCCTCGTTGCAAAAGGCGCGTTAAGCGAACATGTCCTTCTCGACTTGTGAGCCGCCCGCCTTCCTCCGTCCGTGCAAGCCGTCGTGATAACGGAAAAGGGTACCTCAATCGAGAAGACCAGGGTTGCAGACATCGTGATGGGAAGCGTCGAGCTTCGCCAACTAAGCGGCACACGCCTCAGGTGTCATCAGGCAACATCACCCACCAAGGCGGAACGAACATCTGCCTCCTAGCAACAGCTGATACCGCCCACGTAATCTTCGAGTTCTCCAGGATGTTGAAGCAACATGCGCAACAGCGTCAATCCAGTTCAACCCCGACCATCCGGCGAGCGTAGAAGATAGAATTCCATCGAACCTTTGGCAACAGGGCAATCAACTGATGCCAGCCTTGCAGGTTCCGCCAACTTACATCAACAACCCATCGCCAATGACGCCAGGAATCCGTAGTAGCGCGCAATAGCTGCTGTCAACCACCTTTGCATACGCGAACTAACAACGAAGACCCCCTTTCTCATCGACACGGGCGCCGAGATTCCACGCATCCCCCCTCATCGTCGCCCACCAACCACCGACCATCTTCTCTGCACCTATTCGCCGTCAACGGCACCCCCATCAAGGTTTACGGAGAAGTCGAACACGAAATCGACCTCGGCCTCCGTCGCCCGTTTGCCTGGACATTCGTTGTCGCTGATGCCGGGTCCCCAAACATCGGAGCGGACTTTCTGCAACACCATGACTTAATGGTCGACGTGAAAAGATCTCGTTTAATCGATGCCCGATCAAATTCTCGTTTTCAAAAGCTTCACGGGATTTCCAGCCACGTACCGACCCCACATATCGTCGATCGCAATGCGCCTTTCACCGACATCATTTTCGCGTTCCCCAACATCATGCACCTTGCGCCTCCTGGTGCGTCAACCAATTCAAATGCATTACACTTCATCGAGATGAACGGACCACCGTGCTCCGCGCGGGCCGACCTGTTGTCACGGATCAGGGCGCTCGAGGCACGGGACCTATACAGTCAGCTCGCCGAATCACAAGAGGCAGACGCCGAACTCCAGCAACTACTGTCAGGTAACCCTCCGCATTCGCTAAAGCTAACTTCACCTCCTTTCCCCCTTTTAGCAAAGCCTATCGTATGTGATGTCTCACAAGACCGAGTTCGCCCATTTATCATGAAGAACCTCCGCAAACCATTTTCCGACGCACACACAACCTCTCACATCCAGGTCGGCGCGCCTCAGTACGTTTGATGAAGGAACGTTTTATCTGGCCGAACAGCCGCCAAGACTGCGCTAGTTATGCAAAGACATGTGTACCCTGGCAATGAACTAAGATACACCGCCGCTTAAGATCTGAGCTACGACACTATCAAGCCCCCACAGTCACGTCCAATCAAGGTAGGCAGTTCACTTCTTCCATCTTCCGGGAGCTATGCAGACGTACAGGTACAAACCACTCCATGACAACGTTATACCATCCACAGTCCAATGGAATCGTGTTATCCATAGGACCCTAAAAGCGGCGATCAACTTCACCAACTCCACGCACTGGACGAAGCATATTCCTCTCATCATATTAGGCCTACGATCAACATTAAAAGAAGACATCGGAGCTACCCCTGCAGACTTGGTCTACGGTACAACGCTTTGACTTCCAGCTGATTTGCTTTCTTCCACGCAAGACAACCGCTCGCAAACCGAGTTCGTTTCGGGTCTCCGACGGAGAAGGCAGCAAATCAGACCTCAGCAGACAGTCGGGCACTCGCAGAAGCAACCGTTCATACACAAGGATTTGGCTCGTTCGACACATGCATTTATATGAATCGATTCTGTAAAAGCATCTATAGTTCGACCATATGAAGGTCCATTCCGGTTTGTCGAGCGGCACGACAAATTCCTCATTCTCGAGGTCCGAGGTCGCTGCACCAACATTTCTATAGACCGAGTTAAACCGGTATACATGGCCCGCAACCGAAACGGACTATACCGCCCCATTTTCTTGCTGCGAGAGGAGATTCTCTATCAGGGTTTCCTCCAGGGATGAATGGGCCAGTGGTACGGTAAATACGGAGGAGGGACTGGCAATCTATACCGACGGATCCAAAAAGGATACCAGCACAGGAGCCGGAGTCTACGTCGAACCTCGGTGAGCATATCACTCTTACAGAATTGATGATGGCTGTAGTGTCTTCCAGGCTGAGATCTTCGCAATTAAACCAGCTGCGGATCTGATTGAATCTCTCAGCTAGAAGGATCAAAATCTATGTTGACAGTCAGGCAGCCATTAAGGCTCTATGGATAAGATTCAAACTCGTAAAACTATGTAAAGAGAGACTAGAAGAGATACCGGATGTCAACGAGGTGACCATCTGTTGGGTACCAGAGCATGTGAATATCTCCGGAAATGAGAAAGCGGACGAACTAGCTAAATTGGGATCAGGCGCAGATTTCACGCACAACTGAGGCTAAAACGCCACTCAGAACACTATTCAAATAGAGGCGGAACTACTACATAGAAAAAGCCAACAAGCGACGGTGTCAATTAGGCATATGCGCCACGGCAAGGTTAACATGGCCCGTCCATGACAAAGAAAAGGACGTAAAGTCTGCTAATTTTAGTAGAGGACTGGTAGTCGATGCCCTCACTGGCATCTAGCTAGACTAGATCACCCTACTACGATTTCTGCAGGAGCTGCAGAGACGAAGAGGAAATAGAATCCATTCGTCATCTACTGTGCGAATGCCCGGCACTGGCCCGGAAAAGGTAAACGTTCCTGAAGAGTTACTTCTTTTCTAATTTAGAGTAGGCAAGGGACATTAAGCTAAACAAACTGCTGGGATTCTTAATTGCATCCAGGGGGGTTCAGCTCAGCGGACAACTAGTAGGTTACCCTCGGGTTGAATCTTAAACTGGGCACAATAGACTCCTCGTAAGCTAAGTGAGTCTTGAGCTCACGTCAATATGACATCCAACTAACCTAACATAACTTAGAGTATTACATGGACGCGTAAAGAATTTTTTTATCAATCTTCGTAGGGTGGTACTTCAATTCTGTCAGATCAAGGGAGACCCCTTGAGGCAAAGCGTAAAAATTGGCGTTGCACTGCTTCAGATCTGACTGAGTGGTTGATGTAGTAGTGGCGTATTCAAGTAGAGGTCTGACGTAAGTTATGTAGAGGGATATGGTTGATACGGGAGAGAAAATGCAGCTCTCTATCACAAATGATTCCCAGGTCCCGTATGAAAGAGGCTTGTGGTTCTGGGAGCTGATGAGGAGCGGTTTCGAGAAAAGGTAACAGACTGGCATTTACCGACGTTGAGTCCCAGGAAGTTATTATCGCACCAAGTACCGAACCGATTAGGGTCATTTTTGAGTGCGAGCGAGTTATCCGGAGTAGATATCGTCCTACTAATTTTCATATTAGCATAAATGGACAAGCTGGAGTTTTTTATGAGAAAGTCCACATTATTAACGGTTAAGACAAAAAATAGAGGACCGAGATGGCTGCCTTGTGGGACACCGGAGGAGGCAATGATGGGATCAGAAATTTAACTTCTGAAAAGAACTCTGTAATGACGATTCTCGAGATACGGTTTAAGCCATGCGAGATTAAGGCCGGGAAGCCTAAAGCCTCGAGTTTGAAATAGATCAAACCTCTTGGCATGGTTTAACTTGTCGAAAGCTTTGCTGAAGTTGGTAGTAATAACATGTATTTCATTGACTTTCTCCGAGGTCAAAAGAGTTTTGGAGGCAAATTCGATAAGTTAGATCTATCTTTTAAAAAACCTTACTGCCGGGGCAATAGATGGATATCCATATCATACTCAATGGACTCGAAGAATTTCGGAATAGATGACAAATATCAATCTTAGAGCCCTATTTATGCCTTCCCTATGCTCAAAAAACGGTTTTTCCAAATTGCTGGGATTGAAGCTTGAAGTGAAAGGCGAAAGAGGTTAGATAGAGGTTTGAATAGAGTTGACACATTTCTTGAGGAAAAGGGCTGGGAGGCTGTCGGGACCCGGAGAGTTTTATCTTGTGTTGTACCATGTCTTCGTTTATGTCAATAAAAGAGGGAGATGACTGGGTGCAATTATTCATGTAGATGAAAAATAAGGGGTCGGACTTTTGACTACAGTCATTGAATGTCTGGCTAAAGAATGACGCAAGAAGGTTCGCAATGGTTTTGGGGTCGTTCACTAACATATAGAGTGCATTGGACAGGTGTTCTGGAAATAACCATAACCTCGGATTTGTCCACATTAACCCTCATTCCAGCATCAGCACATACGGCCACAAACCTATCTAGCGCGCCCTAGAGTTCCGTCTGGGAGGACGTGAGGGCAACTAAGTCATCTGTAAAAAGAATATGGTTTACCCTCAACTCTCCCAATGTGAAACACTCTTCGCCTTGAATGCGCTGCAACATCAAGTCCATATATGTATATAATTAAAAGGAGAGGTGACAAGACGCAACCTTGGAGAAGTCCAACGCCCACGGTGAAAGGTGTTGATTTACTACCGTTAACCCGAACGCAGCTGCTACAGTTTGTGTAAAGGGAATGAATGGCTGTCAATATAATAAATAAATCATTTTACAAGTCGCTGCTTCAATGCCGGCCATTGAGGTCGGATTGCTTTCTGAGCAACTGTAAGGTCTTGAACCTCTTCTATTTTAAAGGCTTGACAATCAGCTTATTCCATAAAATGCGGTTCACACTTGCGACAGACACACTCGAATTTTGGTCATTGCATTTCCACTGGAACGGTCAACGTCCATCACCGTGTATTTTGGTTACCGTGCCCATAGCGTTTTATAGGCCTGTAGACGAAGATACGATTCATGTTTAGATGATAGTTGTTTAGATCAACTATCGCCGAAGTTTTTTTGCCAAATAAAGTACGACCCCATAGCCTCGGTTGGTGTTGCTTATATTCCTTGAGGATACGTGCGTTTGACTGACAATTGAATGACAACTAGAGCTAAATCACAATACTGCGTTAAGGGCCAATCACATAGAACGCGTCCGTGCGTGCGTGCGCACGAGGCAAGCATCGTCACATAGAATCCGTCCATCCGTGCCTCTGTCAGAAATGAATGTCAATGAGTTCAATGACATTCATTAATTGGTGTTGTGCGTTTAACTGGAAGACATTCCTAATTGTTAAATAAAACATAATAATATGGACGAGCTTATTTCGACAATCATATTTATATGTATTTTGTCGCAAGCATTTTGTATTTGTATTTTGTCGCAAGTATATTGTGGGCGAAACCTGCGATATTCTCTGGAATAACCTCGGCCATATATATTTGTCAGTCCCGAATAAAACAGAGTGGAACCTAATTGCCAGTACTAAACACCAACTAAACACCCGTTCTTGTGACATCAAATCGAATAGTACTTTGAAATGTCAACCGAATTTGAAGTTTCTCTCCTCTCATTGCGAGAGAGTTCCTGAACATTCTCTCAATGCATCCACCAATGAACGTGCTTACTCTCAATTTGTCTATATGTGAACTTCAAATTGTAAATGTGTAAGCTCCAATTTGTGAATGTATGAACTGTCAGCGCATCAAAAAGTAGAAAGGTAGCTCTACTCTGAGCGTCGAAGCGCGGCCGTGCGTCGGCTATTGGCCCTTTGCCATAAAGAAGTTGCGTTTTTACGTTACGAGGGAAATGCCTCAGACATACGTTGAAGTGACATTTCAAATTTATCAGCTATTTTCATATCAAATCTTTAAAAAAAATAAACAAACGTCTTTTTCGTCAACACATTCAATTGACGAGAACTGTCAAAATGTACGGAAATTTT
Source organism: Eumerus sabulonum (assembly GCA_951905685.1). Taxonomy (NCBI): domain Eukaryota; kingdom Metazoa; phylum Arthropoda; class Insecta; order Diptera; family Syrphidae; genus Eumerus; species Eumerus sabulonum. The sequence continues at coordinate 105,914,842 of OX645061.1, forward strand.
AAATGTTTTGAACTTTTGTATACGTTGTTACTTGAGGTTACGTATGTACTCTCACCGCTCTCATTTTTTCTTATTTTCTCGTATTTTTCAACGATCGTAAGCACGCCAAAGCATCCGCAGTATTGTAGAGTGCCCCATTGAACTGCCTGTATGAATGTTAAACGTCACTCGAAGCTAGCGCTAACGCAGATACGGGCGTAAACGCTGAAAGTTGTTTGGCATATCGATCTGACGTTTCAAAGTTAGTTAGTTAGTTGGTTGCACTTCAATTAATACTCTGACTAGAGTGAGGGCGCCGTGGCACAGTAGTTAGTGTGTTGGACTCTGGCGCACGATGAACGAGTTCGGATTCCGATAACACCAACGCCATTGAATGATTATTTCGCGACGTTCCTCCTCGGCGGGGTACTGGCAAAACCCCTCGTGGTATACTTGCCATGAAAAAGCTTCTCGACTCACGTCGTTCGGAATCGGCATTAAACTGTAGGTCCCTTTCACCTGTGTGAAAAATAAATCACACACAACATGGGTGATTGAGCGAAGCTTGGCTCTGGTCCTTCATGGGCTGTAACGCCACCAAAGAAGAAGAGTAATCTTCCGCACCGTAGCCAATGATGTTCATCACTATAGTCATGCCATTCGCATAGAGAAGATTTCAGTTCAATATGTACATAACAAGCCGATTAAAACTGGTCCAACGATAGTCTAAAATTAGTATCCCTTGTCTTTCAGGACGGCATGGGTAGTACCTTCTAGCAGTACACTCTAAACTTCACGTTTTCATAACGATTGACAGTACTGCATGGTCTACTTCCTGCTGTATTCGCAGATTAATTAGAACAGAAATGTTCCCTTTTCGAAACTTGAAATTGTCTCTAAGCGTCAAGTGAATGATTTCATGTTATTCCCCGCCTAACAACGACACAAAGACTTTCCTGTCAGCTGCCATGTCGGTGCTTAGATAAAACTTCCGCACAAAAGTCAGGACGGCATAGCCAATGTACAGAGATAGCAAACGTTGGCATATTTCCATAGTTTTTTACTTGAATCCTCTCACCAGTCAACTAAGAGCAATTAGCTAACAAACCGCAGCAACTGATTGCATTTGTCAGGCATATCAGTCTAAGCTGACACAACACTACGTAGTGACAGATGCGTTGCCGATGACACGAAATGCGTTCATGAAAGCTGTCCCATCGTCGATGACAGCCGCATTGAGTGTGTAGATCTCGCGCATAGTGATGGCTAAGCACTGAGTTGTGATGTGGCGCGAGGAAACAAATGACACATGTACTCAGTGCTCTGAATGTTTATCTGAAGCGCGCGAATTTCTTCCGCTGTGACTACTACTAATTCTCATGGAACACGACGCAGAAATCAAAATTGGAGGGAAACTAATCACTCAGCGTACTTGTACAACAGAAACATGTCAAAGACATCTTGTCGGGATTAGTGGACTCTATTCACTTTGACAGATGTTGCGGTTCTTAGTTAAATAAACAAGTACATCTGTGCAATTAGACAAATGGGATTACGATAATCACCGTGGGCGATGGACAAATACTCAGATGTTAACAGTGTCGGATTGTTTACTTGACTGCCCAAGGGGATTCACGGCATGAGCAAAAGGTTCGGATGAATCTTGCTTTGAGCAATGATAGCTCTCTGCTCGGTAGACTGAAAGCACACTGAAGGCACATCATTTGAGGTTTCAGTGGTTGCCTGGGTTACTGGAGGTTTGAGTTGTCACAGCATGAAAGGCTTCGTTTTCGTAGCATGAAAGGCAAATGATTTCTTTAAATTACGACGCTGTCTGCCATTCTCTGCCGCATGCCCGTGACCTTTTCCATCTCTCCCACCGTAGTTTGGTGTCTTATCAGAATTACATATGTCGCGGATATACACATTCCTCGCGGATATACATACACATTCCTCGCGGATATACACATTCCTCGCGGATATACACATTCCTCAGCGGCCTTGGCACTGATCTTTAAAGCGCATGGAAGGTCATGTTGTAACTCATTGAACCATCATTTGACGCTAGTGTTCGACGAAGAACTGCACTGTGCATTTTTCGCGGGTTATTTTTTACTTACCGTTAAATGCACTAAACAACATTTTGAATCCATTTTAGTTTAAATAAACTGATAAACTGGATGCGAAGATGTGGTGGCGGCAACCACACAGCTACATGTGTACGTCTGTTTTATTCCACAGTTCCACCAACACTCTCTTACAGCTCGGCCTCTCCTGACTCTTCGTCGTTCCTCGACGATTCGTCCTCACTGACTGTTGCCTCTTCTGGTGCCATTGTGCTTCGCATTGTCGCTGGCGATTACGCCTGCATACCGCCTTCTAGTCCTTGGAATATCCTGCAGATCTTCGACGATGTACCTATCGTTGTCGAGAACTCTCGTCCCCACGTATGGACCTTTGTATCATGAGTCCAACGATAATGACCAGATCTCCCTCGGAGTATCTCCTCGCCTTCTGATATTTTTCCTCAAATCTTTGCTTCTATTTGTGGTTCTCTTTCATCATTATTAAGAGACGTCTCTCTCTGGTAATCCAAATCGATGGATCATCCGGGATCGCCTGCATTATACGGTTTGTCGTTACGTCTCGCGGGTTTCAAGTTATGAGTTAAAATTTCTTTACAGGGATGGCAGCGCAACATCCCAGTCATTAACATCTTGAACCGAACATTTGAGAGACGCCAGCACTGTTTTGTTTATTCGTTCAGCTTTGCCGCCGGCCCTCGGACATCTTCCTGCCATCTTCTCGTGCTCGATGCCGTATTTCTTTTCGAAACCTGGTCGTATACCTTGACTTTCGATTATATGGCCCAACAACCTTATGGTTGTTGATAAAGAGAAGCATTTTGACGATCGTAAGGTCAATCCTGTTCGCTCAGCTGCCTCTAGGGACTCTCACAGCGTGATAATGCTATCCTCCGCCGACTTTGTAGCCATGATCACCTCATCGACTTAAGTCATGATGTGTTATGATCGTCGATGATGACTATCAATTCTTGAAATCCCATTGGTGCATTGACCAACCCAAATGGCATCATGTTGTGCTCGAACAGTACCTCATGTGTCTAGGAAGCGGTGGACTCCATGGATACTTTCGCCAAAGGGATCTTGTAATTTCCCGACGTCATATCCAAAGCCGCGAAGTGCGTGTTTGCAGCCAGGCGAGACAATTGTTCCCCAAGAATGGGCATTAAGTAGGTATGTTGGCGTTACAGTCCAGGAAGAACCAAAGCCGAGCTTCTCTTAATCAATCATGTTGTATGTGATTTTATTTTGCCATAGGTGAAAGGGACCCAAACGGCGAATTTCGAGAAGCCATTCATGACAATTGTAGTACAGGGGACTTTGTCAGAACTGAGGAGAAGCACCCTAAAAACACGTTCGATGACATGGCTGTTGTCGCCGTCTCATCGCTATCCCACTGCGCTACGGCGCTCTGGCATTATGTACTGCTTTTTAATAGTCATAGCGTCCAGCGCCCTGTAGTCCACGCATATCATGCTTTCACCATTCGACTGTTTTACTGAAAGGATCAATGCTGCGTGGGGAGATGAGCTTGGGCTTATTAGGTCGTTTTCTTGTAAAGTCTGCAGTATTTGAGAAAGTTCGGCACGTTGTGAAAATGGGACCTGATAGCGTTTCGCAACTGTCGGATTTTGAGTGCTAACTATGATGTCAATCCTCGTAGTTTTACATCTGCTCAGGCTACTTAGATTTTCTGACAAACTGCACTTGAACTAGTAATCGATGCACCTGCTGTTGTTCATGAGTATGAATTTCGTCCCCACGTTGAAACTGTTTCCTCAGTTGCATGAAGTTGTAGCACTCCAATTTCGACTACCATACGAAGGGCATCCTTGCAGAGTACGTCACATCCCACCAGTATCTCATAAGGAAGTATTTCCTGTGGAACAATGTAAAATGTGGTATTGATGTTACGATCGTCCATTTCAATGAGCGTCATGACTTTTTCTGTGACTTCAACCTCGGATCTTCCAAACCCAACCAAGAGCTTCTTTACCGGGTATCGTTGAATATCTCTGGCACTAGAAATTCCTGGATGAGGGAGAGATCACTTCCAGTATCTTGCGGCACTGTTAGTTAATCCCATCCCCACCTCCTCGTGGTGCTATCTGGAGACTTCCTATGGAAATTGCAGACGGAGAAGGGCGAATGGCGAGCCTCCTGCGCCTAGAAACAGGGCTAGTCGGTTGGGCTACGACCTAGTAAGCCGTAACCGTATAAAAAACACAAACTCCGAAACAACCACAAGCCTTGGATAAAACGTACCGGAATAACTTTGACGACCCTTACAAAAAACGAAAAAATGACAATGACCTTCAGCTCTGTACGTGGAATGTTAGATCCGTAAACAGGCCACCATAACCCCCATCCAGGAAATGCGATGGAATGGGCCGGGTATAAAGCGGATGAAAAACTGCGACATTTACTACGGCGACTGCTATGTATAGGGAGAAAGGACAACGATTGTTCGGATGCGGATTTGCTATTCGAGGTGGACTAAGGCAAAAAGTCCTAAGTTTTCGGCATGTGAGCGAACGTCTCATAACGATCCGTATCAAGGCTACATTTTTTAACTAATGCGTGGCTTGCGTCGCTTAACAAATGACAGGCCAAGATACCTTTTAAAAATGACTAGCCATTTCTTTCACTCGAAGTAAATTTATATTGCCTTGCGCCCACTATATTCCTAGCATCAGCTGTGACTCTGTGCATCATACTGCCTGTCGGAGAATATTTTCTGAAAGATTAGGACTTTCCCTTACAATACTCACCCTAATCTGACTTATAGATTAGTTCTTAAGCACAAAATGTGGTAGCTCAAGATGCATCTTAATTCCTATAATATTATCTACGAGGATACGGAGTGAACGTACATTATATCCAGTCATAATTGAACTGAGATTAAAGTGCTATTTATTGTCAAGGATCCACTTATGTATCCTTCGCTTCTGGGTAACGAATAGCTCATCGATTATAGATTCAACCACGGTTCACAAAGGGATTTGTTATTAAATAATTTTCAGACAAGATAGCATCCTTTACCCTTTGTTTACACAATTCTGCTTTGCGAATACTTTTCAGGCATATTTCTTCCACCTGAACTCATTTCCTCCCCTTTGCGTATCTTTCAAGCTCATTATGTCCAACTCTGTGATCCTGAACGATCTGAGTATGCAGTGTAATAACTTTTCTGCCAACATTACGAATTCTTTTTCCAGGATGCAATCTCATATTGGTCGGTACATTGTAACCATGTGTGACACGATAATACCTGGCTATGCTCATACGCACAGCCTGACTTTATGTATATGGTTTCCTCGAAGAGTCGGTTTACTTGCCTCTGATGTCGAAAAGGATTTTCGATTAATTATTGAATTATTAACGTACGATTTCCGAATGTGTTGCAGATACCGCACAATCTCTTTTCCGATTTTCATGCAGCGAGTGGATGAAGACTGGATTTCTGGAGCAATAATTAAAGGACGAAGGTGGTAAAGACCAGGACTGATTTCTGTTAACTCGGCGTCCAGTATTTCGTTTATCTTATTATGTACAGTGGTACATCACTTCCCCTCTATTGTCATGGATTTTTAATTTCAATTTAAAAAACAAAAAGGAAACTCCAGTGAAGTGCCATCTTGAGTGGAGGTCGTGATCGTGATCTCGAGAGATTGAACGTGGCGCTCTTCTTTACTTTGTTAATGGAGAGACCTTAATTGAGTTGTCAACATGACACGTAATGAGAGTGTGATTGCTTGTGTCAGTAGTGAGATGGAAAAGTTAAAAAACTCATCAGGGATATGGAATTCAGATCCTTTTGTGCCCACTATGGTGTTTTGTCATGTGCCTTACGTCAGCGGTCATGGATGCACCTTCACTAATGGGAAATTCATTCTGATTCAGTCACTTTTCGAGTGAGAGCTCCATGGGATGGTAAACGACTAACAAAGGCCTTGTAGGAGTAGCATCTGCCGACGGGTGCTGATCCGCTAAAAAATAACGAGTAAGAGCCTCTGCAGCCGAAAACGTTTTAGCTCTGTTAGCCAGATTCTACTTCCACCTTCTCCTGGTACCATCAGCAAATATCCTGAATGTGGAAATTACCAACGGAAGAGGACGAATGGCGAGCATCCTGCACTACAAAACAGGAATAATGTCGGTTGGGCTATGGTTTGGCAAACCGTAACTGGAAAACCCTACAATCGCTCAGAAATAACCTCAAGCCTCGGATAAAACGGACCGGATTAATGTTGACGCCCTTGTACGCGGAATGTTATGTCCCTAAACAGGCCACGTGCAGCCGAATAACTTGCGGACGCCCTAGACCGCTATAAAGCGGACATAACAGTTATAAGGACATAAAGTCCTAAGCTTTCGGCATGTGAGCGAACGCCTCATAACGATCCGTATCAAGGCTACACTTTTTAACATCAGCCTGATCTGCGGCCACGCCCCCACGGCTCCACCGAAGGTGAGTTATACTATCTCGTAGAGTGAACGTTTGCCCTATGTCCCAGCTATGAGACTTCAATGCTAAGCTGGATAAGGAAAGCATCTTTGAGGGAGTCATTGGAAAACACAGCCTACACAACAGCACACACCATAACGGACACAGGCTGATTTATCTTGCTACGGGGCGAAATCTCCTTCTAGCCAGTACGCGCTTCCCGCACTTCGAAATACACAATGGCACATGGCGACCTTTTGATCAATCGACCACCAACCAGATTAATCACATCGCCATCGACGTCAGACACTCCTCCACCATTCTTGGTGTTCGAACTTTCCGAGGGGCTAATATCGACTCGGACCACTATCTTGTAGTAGCCAAGATGCGCCTACGGGTATCACGAACGCAGCGTAGTAGAGTAAGAATACAAAGTTATGACGTCGGAAAGCTACTATCGCCAGAAACCGCTCTTGCTTTTTACCGATCGCGTCTCCTTTAAGCTCTCCAATACACCTCAACCCTCCACGCTATCAATAGAACAGCAGTGGAACCTTTGCAAGCAAGCCCTGAAAAACTCTGCATCCGAAGTTTTGGGTTTCAAGGCTCCACCACGAAGAAACACCTGGTTCGATGACGAGCGCAGGAGGATTCACGCAGCGAAACAGGATGCATATAAAGCCTCGCTGCATAAAAGAACAAGAGCAGCTCGTGAGCTCTACGAGTTTAAAAGAAGGGAGGAGCATAAGCTTCTCAGGAGAAAGAGAAAAGAGAATGAGAAATGCGTGATTGAGGACTTGAAGAAGTGTTACAGTAAAGATGTCGTTCGAACGTGCCAAGGTTATAGAGTCAGAACGGAAGCCTGTCTGGCAGAATGGTCCATTTCTTAGCGACGAAGATCGCAGAGAATTCAATCTCCCTGACCTGGACGAAGTTAAGATGGCCATATCGATACTCAAGTCGAATAAAACTGCTGGCGCAGACGGACTGGCCGCTGGGCTCTTCAAAGCAGCTGTAGATTACCTAATTAGGAGCATGCACCAGCTCATCGGTATAGATATGGTCAGAAGAAAGCAAGCTCGAGGAATAGAGTCTCAGCATCGTTTGCTCAGTCCATATGAAAGGAGACCGCCTTGATTGCTCCAACTACAGAGAAATATGTCTCCCTAACATCGCCTACAAGATCTCCTCCTCCTTTTGTGTGAACGCCTGAAGCCTTTTGCAAATCAACTGATAGGTCGTTATCAATGTGGCTTCAGGTCAGGAAAGTGCACCTGGACGAAACCAGTGAATTTCAAGTCGACACACAAATAGGTGGAGATTTGTCGAGTTCAAAGCCCCATATGACACCGAGCTACACAACGCTCTGTCTACCTTTGACATACCTGCTAAGCTCGTTGGACTATGCAGGATGACTTTGGGGAATGCTCGCTGCTCCATCCGAATCGATGAGCACCCTACCGATAGTTCTGATGTCAAAAAAGTATTTAGGCAAGGCGATGGTCTGTCGAGTGATTTCTTCAGCTTCATATTAGAATTGATTGTGCAAAAATATCGTGCTAGTTAGAGGGACATGTTGGTTGAGGTCCAGGCTCACCCCGAACAGTAGCGCCCGATGAGAGTAAGAAAAATAAGCTCCGTAGCCTGGGAAGCTAATTTTCCAATCGAAAAAGGATTTGTAACTTTCCACAATTCCTATAAACATCCAACTTCGACTCGTCCTTATTCAAACGTACTACTTTCCGTCTCTTGAGGTTACCGACTTGCACCTGAAATGACTTCCTTGCAAAGTCCATTGGCTTGAAATGTAAGGACTATTTGACTTTCATTCCCATGTGAGTATATATCCTTGATACAGGGCATGCCCTTTCACTGAAGTACAATACCCAATCGTAGTAGATTTCATAATAGCTCATGACTGGCTTTTTAGTTCTGTTCAACTCTTCGGATGAGTTTTAATTAAATATTTCTATATGCAATGAGGCTATGGAGCTGGGAGGGCACTGGTGATGCCGTTCTAAGTTCATGGCTTGCGGTCGGGGTGAAATCTACAGCATAGAATTCGACTCGTTTTATGTTAAAGGGGCTTTCATAGAGGACTATGTATTGAATTGGATGAGGACACCACATCCGGATTGTGGATATGAAGTAGTAGCAGTCGGAAGGAGCTTCAGGGTACTAGAAATCTCTTTTGTAGATGGGAGAGAAGAACTGGTGTTTTGGCAGACCCAAAAGGAGATACTGTGGATTGGAAGATGTTTGTGAAAATTACTTCTTATTGTTGTTCCTCATGTGTCCTTTAAAGGGTCAGAAATTGATTTTCTAATCCAATACACATAACTTGGAGTAATCGAAGTGCAAATGCTTTCGTCACGAGGTCATTCGAGCAGGAGGAGAAGAACTCAATTCTACTGAAAGACCTAATCAATGGGGGGTTGTTAAGTTCTTGATTAATGATGATGAGATATTGATGTATGTGCTAGATATTCCCTCCTGGTTAGAAATGGCTTAAAGCGTAGACACGAGTGAACGTAATGAGCTACTCCTGCAGAGAAGGCTCTTAATTACTGATTTGACAACGACGTGCAGCTGACGCAAGTACTATTAAGGGTGAGCAACGGATGCATATAAATCACAGAGCTAGGTGAGGTAATCACTCCCTCTAGGTACTGTTTAGCGTATAGTTTCTACGCGTAACACCTACTTACATCCAGTCGATGACTATTTTCAGGCCATCTGTACCTTCACAACTATAAATTTTAATTATCCTTCCATAGTAACACAAAGCAATGCTACTCAGCCAAGCAGTCAGCTGAGAGATGTGCACATACCGACTAGTGTGCTTCCATAAAAGAAACCAATTAATTTTCGAGAGTCTCTATGCGAGCCAACTGATGCAAAAAAATAATTCATTAAGATCCTTTAACGGGGACCGGTTGCAGTGGTATTGTTTGAAATTAATTACTCCTATGGATAGTTCTCTGGAACTTATATGTACGTAGTTGCCTCTATGCATAGAATCCTTTGCTTCTTCTTCATCGGGTGTAGTATCTTTTCTCATTGCTCACGGCTCGTTGATAATGGGTTACCCTGTGTTTTTTTTATCCACATTCCATTATACTTTTTGAAATGTGGCACTGTACGGGATGTACCACAGATGAGTGGTAGATCTGGAGACGAACGTACAAGTGCTTGAGAATAAGACAAGGGGATAGATCTGGGTATAATTTGAAAACCTTCGTTTTCGATATGATAGGTTAGGTTAAATTAGTTGGGTGCCCTATTGACATGAGGTCAAGGCAAACTTTTTTTTTTTTTTTGTTTTTTTAGAGACTCGCGCAGGTTCAAGAGTTTTTCATATTCTCCTATGATGTGTTGACACACACAACCTGAACGGAGTGCAGTGGTTGGGGTCGTTGATGTTCGTTCACTACTCTCAGGGGTGGTTGTCCTAGACTTAAATAGGACGAGAGCCGACCAAATTCCGCGTTGGTTATAGTTCGTAGTAATTCGTTCAAGCACTTTAGTATTGCATACGCAGAGGATGAATTTCGGTTGACCATATACTGCGAGTGTTATGCCTGCAGCCAGTACGTCTAGTCACTTTTCATTCACAACTGCGTTGCATACTTTTTATCATCCGTTTAGGAATTACTTTTACTTTTACTTAGACTACGAGGAGTCCATTGTGACCATTTTGAAAGTCTAGCCCGAGGGGAATCTATTAGTTACCCGCTGAGCTGAGCTGAACCACCTATGTAGGTGCAGTTAGGAATCCTAGAAGTTTGCTCAGCTTAATGTCTCTTGGCTCCTAAAGACCGGAAAAGAAGTGTGTCCCAGGGAACGTGTATCTTTTCCGGGCTAGTGCCGGAAATTCGCACAGTAGGTGACGAATGGATTCTATTTCCTCTTGGTCCCTACAGCTTCTGCAAAAATCGTTGAAGGGCTGGCCTAGGTCTGCCATCATGCAAAAAATTATTTCAAATGGATAGGCCGTATTAATGTGATGAGGTAACATACAACGTCTCTTTCATTTCTATATATACAGATGGTACGGATGGTCAAACAAAGCCGCGGGTGCAGACGGCCTGTCTGCTGAGCTTTTTAAGGCGGCTGGGGATGAGCTGGTAAGGTGCATGCACCATCTCATTTGAGTTGCATGGTCGGAAGAAAGCATGCCCGACGAATGTAATCTCAGCATCGCTTGCCCGGTCCATAAGAAAGGAGACCCCTATAACTACGCCAACTATAGGGGAATAAGTCTCCTTATCATCGCATATAAGATCTCCTCTGCCGTATTGTGTGACGCCTGAAACCGTTTGTGGATAACCTGATCGGCTCTTATCAGTGTGGTATAAGGACAGGTAAATCCACAATAGACCAAATATTTACGCTACGGCAGATCTTGGAGAAGGAATACCAATTCGACACTCACCACCCCTTCGTCGATTTCGAAGTTGCATATGACGGCGTGTATAGAGATGAGCTATACAAAGCCATGTCTAGTTTTAACATCCCTGCCAAACTCGTCCGACTGTGCAGGATGACAATGGAGAATCCTCGCTGCCCCATTAAGGTCGGTAATGAGCAAACCGAGACCTTTGATATTAAAAAAGGATTTAGGCAAACTGACGCGCTGCCATGCAACTTTTTCAACATCGTGCTTGAAAAGATCATGCAAGAGTCACTGGCCAACACAAGAGGTACGATTTATTTCTACGCAATTGCTTGCTTACGCCGACGACATTGACGTGATTGGCGGGACACAGCGAGACGTCAATAAGACCTTTGTAAACATTGAGGTAGAAGCGGCTAAGATGGGTCTCAAGGATAATGAGGGTAAAACCAAATATCTGCTTTCATCTAAAAGAGACGGACAACACCGACGTATTGGCCAGAACGTCACCATGGGCGGATATAACTTTGAAGTAGTCAAGGAATTCGTCTACCTTGGCTCACTGATGACCAGCGACAACAACACCAGCGCTGAGATAAAACACAGAACTACTCTTGCCAATCGCTGTGTCTTCGGGCTCAAGAGGCAATTGAGAAGGAGAGCCCTCTCTCGGAAAAACAAGGTGACACTATATAATACCCTAATCATCCCAGTCCTCCTTTACGGCGCAGAGGCTTGGACCTTAACAAAAACGGTTGGAGATGCCCTTGGTCGTTTCGAGAGAAAAGTTCTGCGCACTATCTACGGTCCCGTTTGTTCAAACGGTGTATGGAGGAGAAGATATAACGAAGAATTGTACGGGTCGTACAGCGACATCGGCCTGGAACGACGTCTACGAATACAGCGTCTAAGGTGGCTAGGTCATGTGGAGCGCATGGAAAATACAGCTCCGACCCGAACAGTCTTCGAATCCACCCCGGAAGGAAGGCGCGGCAGAGGACGGCCGCATCAACGGTGGCGCACGCAGGTGGAAGGGGACCTTAACCAACTGGGCGTCCGGCGCTGGAAACAGCTGGCCAAAGACCGTGCCAGCTGGAGACGCTTGTTGGTTGAGGCCCAGGTTAACCACGGACTGTAGCGCCACCTAAGTAAGTAAGATGGTACGGAGCCCTTCGTGCTCGAGTCCGACTCGCACTTTGCCGGTTTTTTGATATGCTAACGAGTGGTATTCTAAGTCAACAAGTTTCGGCAACTGGTTGGAGACCGATGTAGTGACATTTCATAAGCTGCTTATGCAGAGGTTTTCCTTATTATGTCTATAATATGGAGCTTGTTACGTACAAAATACACACCAAAAACCTTTACCGCTCTATCCCTCCCTTTTCTGAATTTCGACTCCTCATTTTGGTACGTTGCTCTCTTTTGAGGGTAACCTCGGTGCATACGCGGATCAGGAGGATCTCGCGGTTCTGTGGTCCGACTCTTTTGAGGGGCAACAAAGCAGGTTGAAGACCGGTCGGACCGCCCGGCACGAACGAGCGAACGGTCCAACAGCGACCCAACGCCGACAGCAGGGAAGGACGGTCCCCAATGAGGCCACTAAAAGGGTGAAAGCGCAACGAATTGGTCTTAAAGTCAATGAGGATAAGACAAAGTACATGCTGTCAAGCGAAAACCGATCCATCGCTCCCCATCTGGGACAAAATATAACTATTGACAGGTATCGTTTCGAGGTCGTTAAGGAATTTGTCTACCTCGCAAACGTCAACTTCACAAACGACACCACAGTGGAGATCCGGTTTGTTCAAACAACTTCGGTCAAAACTCCTCACTCGAAGAACCAAAGTCATGCTTTACAAAACGCTTACACTGCCAGTCTTCCATTTTTTTTATAGTTCGCGCAGGTTCAAGAGTTTAGACTCTTATAATGTTTATCACACAACCTGAAGGAGGTGCAGTGGTTTGGGTCGTAGATGTTCGTTCACCAGGGGTGGTTGTCCTAGATAGGATACGAGAGGAACCGACCGAATTTTCACGTTGGTTGTAGTTCTCAGCAACTGTTCCATGCACGTTTGTGTAATATTAGAATTGCATACACACACAGAGTATGAATTTAAAGTGACCATATACTGTGAGTGCTTGCCTTCACCAATATGTTTGATCTTCTCATTAACAATAGTTATGGGATATAATTTTTTTCCGTTTAGGAATTGTTTTTTCTTGGCTATCAACTTTAAACTACAGGCCTCCCGCTCGACGGTCGGTGATGTTTACCACTGCACCACGGCAACCCCGTTGTGAACGGACCCGAAATCTGGACGGTAGGCAGATAGGCGGAGCGGATTTTGGGTTCCTGTCGAAAGAAAAATTCTGCGCCGGATATTTGGTCCCGTCTGTGAGGAAGGTATTGGAGGAGAAGACATAACTGCGAACTCTACCAGCTATACAAAGGTGTAGATATACATAGTCCGGAAAGCAAAGATCCGTTGACTACATTGGCTCGACCACATCGAGCGTAGGGACAACAATGCTCCAGTTAAGGGGGTCTTCGACTCTAGGACTCCTGGTTCAAGAATAGAGGAAAGCCGAACTTCCGGTATAAAGACCAAGTAATCGCGGATGTAGGTCAACGTGATCTTGATAACTGGAAGGAGCGTGCGTGACCAGCATGATCGTCAAGGATGGAGGGCAGCTATAGCTCAGGCTCAGATTCTCCATGGATTGCTGGCCTGATAAGTAAGTAAGATATAGATTTTTACACTTTTGTAATGTTCTTGCAGTCACAGTCCGGCTGTTTTTTGTTAGAAATTAATTAACTGAAAAATACGCAAAAAAAAAAAAAAAAAAATTAACAACACGCGGTGTTCCCAAGCGATACTCCATCTAACTAATAACCGCACCCGATGCTGGTTGATTGCAGTGCTCGGACGACAACCGATGCATATGTATGAGATTGCTCGTATAGTGTAGTGTTTGGGTAAGGAAACGCACACTCATTGGTTGTTTGTGAGTGTGCACTACTCAACGGGCAATTATTAAACGCACGCGCTCATGAGTAATTGCCTGTGAGAATTTTTATTTTCGCTCACGAACACGACTGTGTGTGTATTTATGGAAACTCACCTCTGTGCGCACTTCATGTGTTCGTTAAAGAGAACGCACATTTATGTGCACTCTGTAGGGTGGCTTCTGTTTAACTCACACGGGGTGAGTTTTCATAAATGCACACACTGGCTTTCTTGAGCTAAAATGAGTTGATTTACTGCTCGGGAGTTGTTTGCAGACTGATTAAACATGGAAACATTCCACTAGAACATTCTTTTTTATTTTCCATTTTTATAATATTTTAGTCGAAGATATCTTCATTTTCTATAACGCCTAAATTAGAAACTTTCAGCAATCGAAATTGCACACGCACTAGAGCAGTTTATGAGCAATAGATTGTTTAATGTGCGCACATGAGTGTGCGTTTCCTTACCCTGGGTTACATGGAACGGCAGAAATAAGGCGGCCTGATGCTAACAACACGTGGTGTTTCCAAGTAGTTCCCCATTTAAGTACTGACCGCACCCGATGTTGGTTGATTGCGGTGATCGGACGAGAATCGATACATCACCCATTATTCGTCTAAGAATCATACCGCACCTAACAAAAAGAGCTCATGACCTTGAAACACCTGAACAGATTTTCACGAATTGTAGCTAAGAACCATTTTGATCACGTTAGCTTTCACAAAAGGCATCATAATCGGTCCATTCGTTCGGGAGTTACGATGCCACAGACAGACACACAGACACCTCAAACGCGAAAACCTCTTTTTGCGTCGGGGGTTAAAAATGAAAAAATGTGAAACTAAATTGGTGTTTTCAGTTGCCCCACTGGGAAGTTAGTCGTGTGGCCCTTGCGGGTCGCGCCTAGACTGCTTTTTTTTAAACTAAGGCGGCGACTTCAATCGATTTATTTTTCCAACGTATCTACCAGCATCGCAGAGGCAATCCTCTGCCCGACTCCTTTCAATTCAACAGAAAGTATTTGTTAGAAGGCATTCCATTCCGACTGTGTTATGATTTCAAGTGGACCCCGGCTCTATAGAATTGTCATTTGCACTTATCCGGAGCAGCATTGAAATTTAATTTCAACTCATTTGATCCGATATTACTCGTTTTCCATTCATCCTTCGAAAGCCAGGCGCAGGGCTGTATTTTGCACCAAACAATCCATTTATTATTCTTCAACGTACTTTGCAGACAATTTTTTTCCTCGTCTATGTACGTACCGTGATTTCAATTGGAATGCAAGAAAGCTGGAGGACAATCTATTAGTGATGAGCCTTCCAGGACCAGATACAGCAGGCATTTCTGCTATTCATTGATTGAATTATTCGCCTTCAGCTTACATAGAATAGAACATCATTTGTCTTTTATTGCTCAATTACCCAGGGATGTAAGAGAAGGATATTTAACGTCAATACCATTCTTACAGGTAGAGGCATGCAACTTTGAACATAATTTCCTCCTCAAGCGATTTCGAAGGAACGGATATTACCAAGATACCGGCGGAACTGCTGTCTGTCAAAGTGCAATAGGGTTATGCCAAACGACTTTGATAATTTATCATTCGAAAGCATAGTCGGTTCTTATTCCATAGACTTTGTGGCTTACGATTTAATTAAATTGTCCTTCATTATCCCTAATTGCATGCTACGTTCTCGAATCACTCGGCATGAATGCGAAATGAAAGTTTTGAAAGAAGCCAAAGAAAGACTTTAAACCACTCTCAGGCAATTGTATAGTCCACAAGGACGTGCATATAGCACATAAGTAGATGTATAAGCCATAATACACCCGAGATGCTATCAAGACCATTCATTGTTGGTTTTTTGCACTCAAGAAAATTGAATAATTACAAAGGACATTGTGCCATGGTATTGTCCTCTTCCATGCAACCACCATTCGTTGCAGTAGACCTGAGCACAATTACGTAAACGATCTTACTGGTCTATGTATCTCCGGCCAAGTGGATATTCAGATTACATTACATGCGATAAGTATTGTTTTCTCCCCAGTTCCTTGGGTTTTATCCTTGATTTGTTGCTGACGTGTAGATAGGTAAATATGTACATCTGTATCACTCCATCGGAACAAAAGAACGGATAGTACGTACATGACTGCATCGGCGAGCTTATGAATTATTTACCAGCCAGTTTCGCATTCAAACAGGATTCGAGCGAGATGATTCGGAGATAATTCCACATTTTCTGTGAATTCAAAATGAGATAATGGGTTGAGGTGTTTACCTGAAAGATATTTATTAAATTCCGGAAAAATCTGAAGTATTGCAAAAGGGGAATTGCTTTAATCAGAACCACCTATCCTCAAGGTACTCTCCTCTGTTGTCTCCTTCCCGTCTTGTTACTCTTTTCTCAAGATACTTCCACCTCACCCACCTCACTTTGTCCCTAACCGCTGGGTTGGAAAATTCATTTTCGGGTCATTACCACTTTTGTCTTGGATCGCAAAGACATTTTTCATAACGCACCAAATGAAGCGTGTTTGTTCCGTATCCGGAGGGAAATCATTTATGTATTTATGAGTGATGCGGCAGCTGTTTGTGAAAATGTCTCTAGATAGTCCTAAAGCCATTTTTAGATATAACCCAACGTGGATGAGAGTTACTATCGACAATCGTGGAAGGGAAGGTGTCACTAGGCGTTATTCCTGCAGGTGGATTTTAATTTCTTAAGAAAGATACTTGACTTGGGTTGTATTCTTTCTTCTTTGGTGGCGTTACAGCCCATGAAAGACCAGAGCCAAGCTTCTCTCAATCACCCATGTTGGGTGTGATTTATTTTTCACACAGGTGAAAGGGACCTACAGTTTAATGCCGATTCCGAACGGCTTAAGTCGAGAAGCTCCTTCCAGGCAAGTTGTACTACGGGGGGTTTTGCCAGTACCCCGCCGAGGAGGGACGCCGCGAAATAAACATTCGATTGCGTAGGTGTTATCGGGATCCGAACTCGCTCATCGTGCGCCAGAGTCCAACACACTAACAACTGCGCCACGGTGCCCAACTTGGGTTGTATTACCGTTTAATTTTAAAAGTTTTGTTGATGCTACCTATGGCCTGATATTTATAAAATAGTGTCAGAGTCTAAATATACAATAGGCCTCCTATTTGAATACTCTATTTAACAGACATTTCCAGACCAGGAAGCTGTATTGCATACAAATGCAATACGCGGGGGTAATGCGTGTACGCGGGATCTCCAGGCAACTCGATCTTCCGTCATCGACTCTAACTCATAAGGAGCTATGCCCAAAAACACCCGGGCGAGTTTTTGGACTTGGTCCAATCACCTCGTCCTGGGTCTGCCAAGCGATCGCCTGCCTGATGGTATTGCATCCAAGGTACGCTTCGGAAGTCGTGATGATGGCGACCAAACCATCGAAGCATAGCCCTTCCCGTTCGGAGAAGTAGCTGCTCAACATTGAGCTCCCCGCCCACCTATCCCGGCGAGTAACTCCCACAACAGCACGGAGAAATCTTATCTCGACAGCTTGTATTCGCGACCTTATTCTTTCGGTCAATACCCAAATTTCATGACCATTGGTGAGAGTTGGAACAAATACCGAGTTAAAAATCGCTAACTTGGCTTTGACACCAAGCTCGGTGTTCCTGATTACAGATCTTCCAAGCTGTTACAAAATTGACCCAGCTTGGCCAATCCTGCAGGAAAGCTCAGTATTACTCCTCCCATCAGTCGAGAAGACGACATACTTAAATTTCTCCACCTGCTTCAATGAGACTCCACTAACATGTAAAGTGCATTGGACAGGTGTTCTGGAAATAACCGTAACCTCGGATTTGTCCACGTTAACCCTCATTCCAGCATCAGCACATACGGCCACAAACCAATCTAGCGCGCGCTGGAGTTCCGTCTGGGAGGATTTGAGGACCACTAAGTCATCTGCAAAAAGAAAATGGCTTACCCTAAACTCTCCCAATGTGAAACACTCCTCGCCTCGACTGCGCTGCAACTGCCAGTCCATATACATATATATTGAAATGGAGAGGTGACAAGACGCACCCTTGACGAAGTCCAACGCCCACCCTTAACTCGAACACAGTTGCTACAATTTGTGTATAGAGACTGAGTGGCCCTCAACAGAGGACCATCAATTCCATATTCCTGCAGAACACTCCAGAGTTTACCTCGAGGAACTCGGTCATACGCCATTTCCAAATCTACAAAGCAGCTGTAGCTGTAGTGAAAAGCTGGTCGGTTGTACTTCTGCCGTGACGAAACCCGCACTGTTTATCCCCTATCCTGGATTCGACCATAGCTCTACGAAAGGTCAAGGCTCACTTAGACTACGACGAGTCCATTGTGCCCAGTTAACGTTTAACCCGTAGAAACCTAAATATGAGCTGAACCACTTAGACGAAGATGAGAATCCTAGTATTCTGTTCAGCTCGATGTTACTTACCTCCTCTAGTCCCGAAAGAAAGTGCTGGGCATTCACATAGCAGGTAAGGAATGGACTCAATTACCTCTTCGTCCTTGCAGCTTCTGCAGAAGTCATTGTGGGGGTGACCTAGTCTGGCTGCATAGTAGGATAACATGCAGTGCCCAGTGTGCCAATCGGATCTTCCCACGAGTGAATTTTAACAGATTTTCTGTCCTTTTGTTATCATAGACGAGCCAAGTTCATCTTGCCGGTGCGCATGTATCTAATTGATACTATCACTTATTGGCTTTTACTATTAGCTGCGCCACTATTTCCCTATAGAGTGTAATAAGTGGCGTCTTAACTTCAGGTGTGATCTGTGCGGAGCTTGGGTCTGGTCCTAGTCGAGCTAACTCGTCCGCCTTCTCATTTCCGGAAACATGACCAGCAGAGTGCCACCTTATTGACATCTGATATCGCATCCAGACTCTCTTTGCAGAGTTTGACGAGTCTGGATCTTATCCTGCAGAGGCTTAATGGCTGCCTGGCTGTCAACATAGATGTTGATCCTTTTTCCTGAGAGATTCTCTCTAATTATCAGGTCTTCTGCCCGGTTGTTTGCGAAATTGGCCAGAACGTCACTATTGGCAGCTATAAGACCGAAGAACTGTACGAATTGTACAGCGACATCGGCCTGGTACGACGTCTACGGTGGACGGTGTGAAACCACACTGATAAGAGCCAATCAGATTATCCGCAAACGGTTTCAGGCGTTCACACAATATGGCAGAGAAGATCTTATATGCGATGTTAAGGAGACTTATTCCCCTATAGTTGGCGAAGTTAGAGGGGTCTCCTTTCTTATGGACGGGGCAAACGATGCTGAGATTCCATTCTTTGGGCAAGCTTTCCTCCGACCATATCTTGCAAATGAAATGGTGAATGCACCTTACCAGCTCATCTCCAACCGCCTTAAAAAGCTCAGCAAACAGGCCGTCTGCGCCCGCGGCTTTATTAGACTTAAGTCTTGATATCGCCATTTTGACGGAATTCTCTTACATCGTCGTTATGCCTGACAGCGGTGTCTTGTCTGTCATCGCAGTTATACAGTCTGGAGGAGTGGTTTTTCCAAATCCCCAGCATCGACTGTGACCCTATTACCAGTTCTCCATTTTCATCCCTGCAGGCCGCCCCTCTGGCTTTGAAGCCATAACATGTTCGTTTTACCTTATTGCAAAACTTCCGTGCGTCATTCCTGCGGAAGCATCTCTCCATCTCCTCGATCTTACGCTTTCCGGGTTCTCTCTTCTTTCTTCTGAGAAGCGTGTATTCCTCTCTTCTATTCTGCTCATAGATTTCGCGAGCAGCTCTCATCCGTTGTTGCAGCGTGGCTTTACATGCCTCTTGTTTTGCTGCATGGGCCTGTTTGCATTGTTCGTCGAACCATGGGTTTCTAGGTGATGGCGGTTTGAAACCCAGTACCTCTGAGGCAGCGTCTCTGACGGCGCTCTGGCAATGCGCTCCTTCCTATTGGAAGAGGTTGAAGAAGACAAGATCGGCAAAGATTCTGGCAGTCTCTTGCGATTGTAACTTTCCGTCGTCAAGCTGACGTAGGACAACGACTCCTAAGCATTCCTGATATCCTCATTCGTACCTTGGCTACAACAAGGTAGTGGTCCGAGACGATGTTGGCACCTCGGACTGTTTGTACGTCGAAAATACTGGGGGAGTGTCTGGCGTCGGTCGCAATGTGGTCAATCTTGTTGGTGGTCGATTGACCAGGAGACCGCCAGCTACCCTTGTGGATGTTGAAATGGGGGAATCCTGTGCTTGCTACAAGGAGGTTACGCCCCGTTAGGAAATCGATTAGCCTAAATCCGTTGTGGGATGTGGTGTTATGGGGGCTATTCTTTCCTATGATCGATCCAAATATGTCTTCTTTGCCCTGCTTTGCGTTGTAATCTCCTTGTACGATTCTGGTGTCATAACTGGGGCATTGGGCATATGTTCGGTCTAAGAGATCATAAAGGTCATCCCTGAGTCGTCATATTTTTCTTCCGTGAGGACGTGCACGCATATTGGGGTGATATTCCCCAGTGTACCCTTGATACGGATTGTTATGAGGCGTTCGCTTACATGACGAAAGCTTAAGACCCTTAAGCTTAAGGGTTGCTTGTTTTCCTTGTAGCAATTACCGTAATAGATATCATAGTTTTTCATCCAGATATCACCAGTTCTGGCGGTAATGTCTGCATTGTAGCAGTCCAGGGTTTTTTCCAATTGATTTCCTGCACCTGGTCTGTTGAGGTACCTCACATTCCAGGTGCAGACTCGTAGATCCTTATTGCGTTTGCAGGGGCTGTCAACGTTGGAATCGTTCGTATCCGAGGCTTGTTATCGATCCGTAACAAGATGGTTTTTCCGTGATAGGCATGTTAATCCTAAGCACAACCCCTAACCTGGAGGACCATGTTCCTTTTACGCCTTTACGCCTTTTCACTGGCAGGTGCCTGGCTAGCTATCCAGGAGAGGCCACTCGGAGGCTGTGTGTGTCAAATTGGATTGAGCAGGGACAGAGAACGAAGCTGGTGTTTGCCATGTTAAACACGATCAGCTTCTTTGCTCTGTTTGCTCGCTCCTTCCTTCGCGGATTGCCTTTGAAGACTGTATGGTGTGTTAAAGTTAAGCATTCTATAAAAAAGTTGTAATGGAACTTGAATCACACTATGTGGCACAAGCTAATGTACCAGTGATAGCTATTTTCCATATAAATCGAATCCACAATACGCGAGTTTAACAGTGGAGAGAAGTGGACGGCCAAGAGAGGCTTTCTGACCTTCTGTGGCGCGTGTAGGGACAAAGACTCGTCATTTTCCAAAAGCGAAGCACAACAGGAAGCCTAATAACACCAATAACAGATCGTGCAATATGTTGATAATTGCCACTCTAACAAGGTACTCAAATGTTCTACAATGAAGAGCACCTCCCCTTGTGCAAAACTCACAAGATAGTGAGAAAAAAGTCATTCGGATCGGATTATTTTACGAATACTCCTGGTTTTCCTCCCCAAAGACGTCAATTAGTTTCAACTCACTCACACTGCTGCTCAAATTCATATAATTATAAAAAAATAGTCCAAATTAAAATGTCCGCATCGCTACGTTATTTGCACGACACCCAAAAAGGACGAAAGCGAAAAAAAGGACTAACGTCATCAAAGCGCATTTTGGGGCACCTTCCATCCCTTCAAACGTCTTATCGTGTGTCGTGATTTTAATTCTTACACCGAATTACATGCGCTGAGCTGTTATTTAGTTTTAATTTAAACAAATACCCCAAACGAGATACACATGGATGCCCATGTGGAACGTAAGCTTACTCGTATATCCTTGTGCCTGGAATTTTCGGAACGAGTGGGTGTTGGGTTTGCCTACGATTAATGAATGCCGATTCAAAGCAAATGTGATTGTGAATGCGAATTTTAGAACGAGCATTATACTTCCGGTCATAATTAAGATCCTTGCAGGATGTGAGATTTATTGTTAATTGCTGTGTTGAATACAGTGGCAAAGGACGCGGAATGGAAGCCAAAGCTTGAGGTTATGTTGTTGTTCTTTTAGGACCAAATAGAAATTAGAAGTACTTACAGGAGGAGCTCCTTAGTTTGATGTTGATCAAAGCAGTTAATTACAAGTGCCTTACGGTGCAAAAGCTAGAATACGTGGACCTTTTCCTATAGTTATTAAAAGTGTTGAAGAAGAGTCCGTCATCACTGCCTTTTTGGACGCATACTTACAATACGCATACTCACAATAGAATCAACTGCTTTGCGGCACAGAGTCAATGGCACCATCACTCGTGGAACAAAATAAACAAAATTGATTCAACAAAACTACTCGTTAAGTAATCCCAATACCCGACACAGTATGGCACCGAAGCTCTAGCACCATTTCATGCGTCTCAAATCCATTAAACAAAACCAACTTAATATAATAACATTCGAGTGATGTATTGATCCAATAGGAGGACTCAAGAAGCAAATGGAAAAATAGCAGGGTTCGATAAACAATCGGTAGCACGTTAGGAGACAGCCAAAAACAATATCGACTGGCCCCTATCCTATTCGTAAAGACAAGTCACGTCAAGGAATAATCTATCACTCTATCTTAGATTGTTTATCTTGTGCAAAACGCCTTGGGAGCGGACGTTGACATGTCACACAGTGTCTGAGTAGTTTTCTAATATGAATTGACTATTTCAAGGACGATTACCAAGGTTATGCTTACCATATCTCCTACACATGAGACCTGCACGGCGCGTGTTGACTACTGACAACATAGTCCATTCCAAGGAAGCCTGCAAGAAAATAAGAATCAATGGAGTGAGACAATGTCATAACAGGAGGACGAACCTAATCAGAGGAGAAGATTGAAAGAAAATAGCAGTCTGGAAGGACATGTACAAATATTACTAAGTCGTGTCTTGTCTGTAACCTTCTTTGTCGTTTAAGGGAAGGAGTAGAGCTTATGTCAGGTGATGTGAGTTAACATTAAGATACATTTCTGTAATGGTAATGGTAGCAAGGATAAGAAGGGCTGACAGCAAAGTTAGTGATTCTGTCTTACCATCTATTTCCAGTCGAGAAATAAAAAAACAGAAACAGAAACATGAAAATTGGACTTGTCGCATAGTGGTGACGAACAGGTAAGGATGTTAATCGACAATCGCACTTGCGTTGAAGCACCGATCAATACGTAGTTTACTAGTTCCGTTTATACCTCACTCTTTGGCACTCGATTTTACTTATTGCCATTATGGTGGAGGCAGTCGTTAGCTTTTTTCGTCTGCTTCTATAAGGCTTTCCAATAGGGACGAGTACTGCAGACCGGTGTGGTTTTGGGCCTCAACAAACAAGCGATTGCAGCCAGCCGTCTCCAGTCACTCATACCAAGTTGGTTGGGGTCTTTCTCCACTTGTGCGCGCCATCGACGCAAACAGGACCAAAGATCGCACGCAGAACATTTATCTCCAGGGTAATTTACAGCGTCGAATAAATGTTGTGCTCATTTTATGATTTACTTGGTCACCTCCTAGAGTTTAATATTCAACATTTTGTAATTCGATCCGATCGTTTCAGTATCCCAACCGCCAACGAAAGGCGATTTTGTCCCCGATGTCCGTAAAAATGTGTGAGAGTACCCGAGGCTTTCAATTCCATGACGCACATAAGAGCTCAACCTTACGCAGCCATCAAATATGGCAGTGGACTTTGACGTAAGAAAAAAAAAATGCCAATTTTGATGAAAGAGCATGTCTGTCGCTCTTAATGACTCTGGAATGTACGCCCGGACCCATGCGGATGATGTCGCCATTTATTCTGTCGGCTCTTGCTTAGCGAGTGTCCGTCTCAAAGCACAGGCGGCGTTCCTCACGAGAAGGAGTAAAAATACTGACCTGACTCTACTGGTACATATTAACAGGCACTCCCATCCTGGTATTCAAGGAAGCTAAGTACTTGGGATTCGACTTAGAGAGCAAGCTTCTTTGGTCAAGGCATGTTAAGTCAAAAATCACCAAAGCACTGTCAGCTTTCTATCACTGCAAATTAACTTTTGGCAAAACATGGGGCTTATCGCTGGTAAAGGTCCAATGGATCCACATGGCAATGATAAGACTTATAATCTCGTATGCACCGGTTGTCTGGTGGGATAGGCTAACACGCAAACACGTCGTAGCCTCTTTCACCAAATACCTGAGCCTAGATACTATGATGAACCTTCCACCACTTGATATATTTATCAGAGGGTGTGCCATATTTCGTTTCAAGAGAAATAGCTTTTGGTACAACTCGCACGGGAATAACAGTGTGCTTGCGCAAGAAACGTCCTGCGACCCCTGTCTCATGAACAAGCCTTCTGACGCAATGACACCCGTTATCCTACTGCGATGTTATTTCACATCCAAGCTTCCATGGCACCAGGGCTGGCTCTGGCTGGATACTGAACCTGAAAGAGATAATCTTTGCATTTTCACGGATGGCTCTAAGTCTGGGCGGGAGTCCGGTGCTGGGTCTTCTTTGAGCGCGAAAATATCCGACTGCACTTTTCGTTAGAAAAATATGTGTCTGTCTTCCAATCAGAGATATACGCAATCCTAATGGCCACGCACTGTTGCACATGTTGTGAAGCACAGGTGGAGGGGAAAGATCATATGCGTCTGCAGTGACAGCTAAGCTGCTCTCAAATCTGTGTCCAACCCCCTAACTAGCACCAAATTATTGCATGAACTCAAGTCCATTATGAACAGAGTCGGTAGACTAAATTCACTAAGGCTTGTATGGGTTCTAGTTCACTCTGGGTGCCCAGGAAATGAGATTATGGATGAACTCAGCAGAATGGAGTCAGAAGAGAGTTTTTCAGGAGCTGAACCCTGCGTCCACATTAAATTCCTATATCAACGATTGGGAGTTTAATACACTCAACCGTAGATGAACGGATTATCCAGGATGTAGAATGGTTAAGCGCGTATGCCCTGATGTCTGCAAAAAATCCGCAGCATTCTTCCTGTCCTTAAGGAGAATTGACTGCAGAAGACTTGTGGATATCATTACGGGTTATTACACTTTAGCTTAGCACCTCTGCGTGTTTGGCATCGGTGAGGCGCCCACTTGTGCTGCATGTTGCGAGGAGGATGACACAGCAGAACATTTTCGCTGTGACTATCCCGCCTTTGCTCGCGCACGATAGCGCACCCTCCGGGTCGACGTAATGTGCGCCGAATCTCTGGGTAGCTTCAAGATTCCTTGTATAAACTTTTGTGGTTTATCGCTGAAAAACTTGCCCAAATTGTTTTCAACAGCTGTGGGATCTACCAATTTGTTACCATCAAGAGAGTTATTTAGATACCGAATATGGTAATCAGCAGTACAAGGTCCGGATCATATGGTGGTTGCATCAAAACTTCCTAACCAAACCAAGTGTAATCCTGTATTGTCAATGGAATAGAATTCCTTTTCTGTTTGCCAATTCTGATCGCTCTTTCGTGATGGCTTTGGTCAAACGGTCGATTTGTGCATAGTAGAGTACCGAGGTAACCGTTTTACCAGGTTGTAGCAGCTCATAATGGACAAATCCTCTCTAAACCCACCAGTTTGCCGGCAATTCAGGCAATTCAGGCCTTTGACTATGATCGTTTGCGTTTGATACTTCCGTAATAATTAGACTAAGTACGGTACGATTTCATTGTGTTTCAGCAGCCTTCGGTTAATCAACATTTTCGGGAGTGAATAGAGCAAACTGTTCCTGGGTCTGGCGTTCAGCATTCTCATCGCACACTTCACAACATTTTGGGCATGTTTTCTGTTTTTTAGCGTAATTTACATATTTCTTTGGATATTCCACAGATTTTCAAATCAATAACGGGGTAACTTCGGAGGATTATCAAGGATGCTTCGACTTGCACTGAGTTAAAGGGTGACTATTGTGAAGGTCGATAATAACATTTTACGACAAATGAGGACTTGTCTTTCTAAGGGCAATTAGTGTATGTTCGATAGAACGTAGAACGTGAGATACGTTACTAAAGAAATCTGTTGGAAAAATAGTTTTTATTACACCCAACATTTCCCGTGGTGCAATGGTAATCAACACCGACTGTTAAGCGGAAGGTCTGTACTTCAAAGTCGTTCCATAGCGAAGAAACCTCAATTCCTATCCGGGAAAAAAATTATGCAACAAACATACTGATGAAGGCATAACACTCACAGTATATGGTCACTTCAGATTAATACTCTGTGTGCAATTCTAATATAACACCATAAGTGCATGGAGCAGTTGCTGAGAACTACAACCAACGTGAAAATTCGGTCGATTCCTCTCGAATCCTATCTAGGACAACCACCCCTGGAGAGTAGTGAACGAACATCTACGACCCAAACCACTGCACTCCGTTCAGGTTGTGTTATAAACATTAAAAGAGTATAGACTTCTGACCCTGCGCGTCATGGATAGATTTACAAATTAAACAAAAGAAAATGTTTCATTTCAAGTAAGATACAGGGTGGGCCAAATACAAGTTTCTTTTTAAAAATGCAAGACAATTAGCAAGAGCAGACATTCCCATTTATTATAAAATACAACGTCATTCAAGTGGCTGCCTAGGCTGGCTTCGCAGTAGCGCATTCTGTCGCCCCAATTTTCCAAGACCTTGTTGATGGTTTCGGGCTGTAGCTCACAGATTGCTTGGATGATGTTGACCTTAAGTGCTTGAATCGTTTCCGTATTGTTGGCACAACATCGGTTCTTCACGGTTCCCCACAAAAAAAAAGTCCAAAGGGGTTAAATCGCGCTCCGAGACGGCCAATTGACATCGCCAAGGAGGCTGATAACACGATTTGGGAATTTGGTGCGCAAAAGATCGATTGTCGCATGGGCTGTGTGGCATGACGCGCCAGCCTACATGAACCAGAGGTCGTTGAAAACCATGTCTTCAATTCCAGTAAGAAGAAAAAGTCGGTTAAGGTGGCTCTGTAACGCCCACCGTTGACCGAAACGTTCTTCCCAGCCTCATTTTCGAAGAAAAATGGTCCGATGATGCCACCACTCCACAATCCGCACCAAACCGTCATTCTCTGTGTATGTATTGGCTTCTCGACAATAACGTACGGGTTCACGAAGTCGCCGAGATGAAAATGCGCCTCGTTAGTAAAGACAATTGTTCGCCAAAATCGTTGTCCAATTCAAGCTGCTCTAGGGCCCAAACTGCGAAGCGGTAACGAAGCAGATGGTCGCGCGCCATCAATTGCTGAGTCAATTGGACCTTGTAAAAAGCGAATAATCCGAGATCCTTGTGCAGAATTCTCCTCAGAATTCTCCTATTGCGTGAAATGTGCTGCTGAGATCGATGGCGAGTTGATGAGTCTCACACTCTCGGCTACAACAGTCACATTCTCATCTGTGCGCACAGTACGACGACGGTGACCATGAGTGTTCTCCACTACCACTACCAGCCTCACGAAATTTTTTTCACAAACTAACGAACAGCAGTCGCGATGGGTGATTCATCTCGTTCCGCGGAGGTATGATCATAGATAAATGAACAAGATGGAAAACCTTCCTAAGTCTGCCCTGTGATCCCCGCAGGGGTTGGTTGTTGCTTTTGTAATACACACCGATACCATACGTGTTATTCTCCGTTTAAAAACGACGCTTTTGACTAACCCAATGATAGTCTCAAGACGTCGATGTGTAGAGTAAAGACGTCGGAACAAGGCAGAATGACATAGTCAAGACGATGTCAAACCGCAACGCGTTTGTAGGGGCTATCTATGAAAGTGCCTGTCAAAGCCTTCGGATTGCCATCTCCATGTACTTATCTATGGGTATGATACTGACTCTCTGTCAAGATTTCGAGCGGGAAACAGTCGTCAGTGTGAAAATAACCTATGATTTAAAAAAAAAAAACACTAGATAGCCCACGCCTAATAAATTTTTACAGACACAAACCGACGGTTATGTTCGAATTTCGCTGTCGAAGTTCGAATGCTCTGGTGAAGCTGAAATGGAAATGATGGTAGCTTTCAGCGGCACAGTGCTGAATGTCAGAGCATTCTAGAGACTTCTGATGGGGAGCGTCTAGCGATGAGCGTTCGGGAGGGTGGACCGAGGGCGCTCGCCTTTGGGTGCATTCAGTTCCCGGGTTTCAGTAACGAGTGATCCGTCTATAATCAAACCATCTAGCGAGATGTGAAGCGCACAGATCTGTGGTGGGATAGTAAAATGTGTGTAATAAAGTGTAACGTGTGTGCAAAAGGTTGTAACAATCAATAACAAAAGTTTGTGTGGATTGAATGAACAAGCAAATAGTTGTAGTTTATCGTAAACCAGTGATGCGAACCCTATTCGGACTCGATTCGAATTTTTCGTAGTAATATGTATCTGTTCCTCTTGGAAGCCTTTAACTTTAAATAAATTCATTACTTCCTTCGAACTCCAACGCCCTACAATTGACCGTATCTATGTTAATGACGCGAGATGGTATTAGAGCGATTTTAGATTCGTTACGGCACTTAAAAGATACAAATTTCGACAAAGTAATAAACTAATCCCAAGGTCGCACGGGTTCTCGTCAAACAAACAAGTCAGCGATAGTAGCCACGCTGTCCTTAGAGATAACATCGCTCTGAGTAAGAGCTATCTGCGGGACTATGTACATATCTGTCTACGTTTACGGTGGCCACTTAAAAGGCTTTTGCTTGTGTTTCCTTTTTTCTTTTGGGTTCTGGTGTCAAATATCCCAAATACAAATGCTTTGATACCATTTGGGCAGTGAATGCAAATGACAAACCAAGCCCTGATGGTGGTTGTGAGATGTATAACTCAAAAAGGACAACCAAATGTGTATCATTGTGTATCTGGAGGCATAAGCAAACAGGAGAATGTCTAAAAGCTTTCAGATAAACAAACTTGCGTGGAATTTTATCGATAATGTTGGGTTTATTGTTTATATTTTATTGGGATTTTTCCGCAACCGGATGATGAAGGATGAGGTGTGATTTAACAGGACAAGGATACATCGGATGCCATTAACGAAACTATACTGTAAAACGATGGAGGCATGGTCGTTATAATATATAGTAGATACAGTCGAAATGGATAAATTTTCGATTATGACTTGTCGGATCCTTGCTATGGAAACTGACTGACTGGTTGTAATCCTGTCACCGTCTGTTATCCCAAAAATGTAATTTTGTTAACTGAAAAAAACATGAAGTGTTGACGTTGCCACGCGTTGTTGTTTCTTAAAACTACTCTTCCGGTTATGAATAGATAATTTGACGTGAAAGCGCACATGTTCTACTTCCACTTGAAAATTTGTTTCTCAACTCAACAAATTTGGAAAACTCCCTTCCTTGAGAGGGTTGTGCAATCGGATTTCAGGCAGATTTCCCTTTAAGCAGAAAAATATTTTATGTATATCCCCAGGGATTTTCAGGGACGAACGCGTGTCATAGATTATACCCACGAGTCTCATCGGCGGCACGTATGACACGCAAGTCAACACTTGTAGACTACTCACGGATGGGATTTGAATACCCGTTGGCACTCGAATTTACATCTGATAAATTGGATTGATTTTGATTTGTTTTTTCTTCTACAGTAACATCAACTCGCACATGCTAAGCCGAGACAGTCATACATTTAAACGACTTTATTCAGAAAAAGAAACGCCAACGTAAAGTGGAAGGAAGGCCGAACAATTGCACAGCACCAAATGGTGCGTCCCGAATCCCATCACTCATAGTTTGGGTATACCATTCTTATGGTCACTGGGGACCGGCATCAGTAATCGGAAGGAGGCCTACGTAGAAAATATAATATTTGACAGCAACACCAGGTACATAAGTACACGTTCCTAGTACAGTGGCGGCAGGATATTCTAAGAAAATATTTTATGACTCTCATTACTACGGATGTGCCCCTGGGTGCGGATGCGGGCGTGTGCTTCGCATACGAAATACATACTTATGTTTGGCAGGGAGATGGCTAAGAGACGATGTGGATGTGCATAAATAACGCCTGACAAAATAAGATTCGATTTGGTTAGTTGCCGGGGGAATATCGATATTTCGAATGAGGTGAGCGATGATGAGATGCGAGGCTATAGCAATCGACGAAAATCATTTAGAGACCATTTGATGATGGGTTATGGGGTGATGGTGTTATTGGGAATTATTTTAATTTGATTGATAAGTCATTTGTCGGTGGTGGTGGAAATATTGTACCATTTGCGAAAGTAATAGAATTCTCAGAACTTGGATAGTTCTTCTTCTCTTCTTTCTTAGTGGTTTCTTAGTGGGCGCCACAGTTCGGGGTGAACCTGGGCCTCAACCAACATGCCCCTCCATCTAGCACGATCTTTCGCTAGCCTTTTCCATTGCCGCACACCCAGTTGGCTGAGGTCCCCTTCCACCTGTGTACGCCATCTTAAGGGCGGCCGTCCTCTGCTTCTTCGTCCCTCGGGGTAGGATTCAAAGACACTCCGGGCTAGAGCTGTGGTGTCCATTCGCTCTACATGGCCCAGCCATCTTAGGCGTTGAATCCGTAGACGACTGACTAGGCTCATGTTGCTGTACAGCCCGTAAAGTTCGTGGTTGAATCTTCTCCTCCATCCCCCTTCTGCGTTTATAGGCCCAAAAATCACGCGCAAAATCTTTCTCTCGAACCGACCAAGAGCCTCCTTTTCCTTTTTTGATAGTGTCCATGCCTCTGCGCCGTACAACAGGACCGGGATGATAAGGGTCTTATATAGAGTCAACTTTGTCGTTCGGGAGAGGGCTCTATTACTCAGTTGCCTCCTGAGCCCAAAGAAAGAGCGATTGGCAAGAGTGATTCTGCGTTTGATTTCGGAACTGATGTCGTTGTTCCAGGTCACTGCGGAGCCAAGGTAGACGAAGTCCTTAACTACCTCGAACTTATATCTGCCAATACAAACGTTCTGGCCGAGACGCCGGTGGTGAGCGTCCTTTTTTGATGACAACATATATTTAGTTTTGCCCTCGTTTACCGCCAAACCAATTTTCGCCGCCTCCATCTCAATACTCGCAAACGCCTCATTGACATCTCGCTGTGATCTACCTATCATGTCAATATCGTCGGCGTATGCAAGGAGTTGCGAGGATTTGAAATTGATTGTGCCTCTCCTATTGGCCAGTGATTTTTGCACAATCATTTCCAATATGATGTTGAAGAAATCACACGTCAGCGCATCGCCCTGCCTAAATCCTTTTTTGACATCAAAACTATCGGCAAGTTGTTCACCGATTCGGATGGAGCAGCGAGCATTCTCCAAAGTCATCCTGCATAGTCTGGCGAGTTTAGCAGGTATGTCAAAGGTAGACATAGCGTTGTATAGCTCGTCTCTAATTACGCTGTCGTATGCGGCTTTGAAGTCGACAAATAGGTGGTGAGTGTCGACTTGAAATTCATTGGTTTTCTCCAGTATCTGCCGTAGTGTGAAGATTTGGTCGATGGTGGACTTCCCTGGCCTGAATCCGCACTGATAGGGACCTATCAGCTTATTTACAAAAGGCTTCAGGCGTTCACACAAAACGGCAGAGAAGATTTTGTAGGCGATGTTAAGGAGACTTATTCCTCTATAGTTGGCGCAATCAGAGGGGTCTCCTTTCTTGTGGATCGGGCATACGATGCTGAGACTCCATTCCTCGGGCATGCTTTCCTCTAACCATATCTAACGGATGAGCTGGTGCATGCTCCCAGCCAGGTCATCCACAGCTGCCTTGAAAAGCACAGCAGACAGTCCATCTGCGCCAGCAGCTTTATTCGACTTGAGCTTCGATATGGCAATCATAACTTCGTCGAGTTCAGGGGGACAGAATTCTCTGCGGTCTCCGTCGATTAGAAATGGATCATTCTGCCTGACAGCGGTATATTGACTAACATCGCCGTTATACAGTCTGCAGAAGTGGTTTTTCCATATTCTCAGCATCGACTACGATTCTACTACTAGGTGTCCGTTCTCATCCCTGCAGGCTTCCGTTCTGGCTTTATAACCTTGGCATGTTCGCTTTATCTGTTGATAAAACTTTCGAACGTCACGCCTGCAGTAACACCTCTCCAAATCCTCAATCGCGCGCTTCTCGTGCTCTTTCTTCTTTCTTATAAGAAGCTTATGCTCCTCCCTTCTTTTTAACTCGTAGAGCTCACGAGCTGCTCTTGTTCTTTTATGCAGCGAGGCCTTATATGCATGCTGCTTCGCTGTACGAATCCTCTTGCACTCGTCATCGAACCAGGTGTTTCTTCGTGGTGGAGCCTTGAAACCCAAAACTTCGGATGCAGAGCTTTTCAGGGCTTGTTTGCAAAGGCTCCACTGCTGTTCTATTGATAGCGTGGAGGATTGAGGTGTATTGGAGAGCCTAAGGGAGACGCGATCGGTAAAAGCACGAGCGGTAGTTCTTCTGGTGAAGAAGAACAGAAAAAAATGTTGGCAATTAAGACTTGGTGCAGGCAGCATTGACTGATTCTGGAAGAGGGTGGCTTATCAGAAGGAAATTGTTTCTTCTCCTCATCATGCAGCAAAGGGCCGTGATGAAGCCCGTCGGTCGTTAAGTTAAAAAAAGGTGTGCATTCCAGGACAATCTCACTATATATGCATGTGCGTTTACATAATTGGAGTTTAACATAGAAACATGCTGTGTTGTCCCGGCTTTGACGCCAGACATAGAGTCCTGCTGGTAATACCAAAGACCTTTTATCATATTGTGCTACCCACAGTTTGACAGAACTTTCAAATAGAACGCACAGCTTCTTCACTTCCGCCGGCACAAAGCCAGCGTAGTACATCCAGTCGCGATCACTCTGAGCCAAACCAACATGGACGCTAATTTTTAACGACCAAAATGTGTTGTTTGTCTACGAATTGCTGCACAGGGAAAAGCTACCACCAGTGAATAAACAATTTTTCAAGTCTCACAAACGAGCAACCGTTTCAACGCCTTTTAAACCTTCCAGAGGGAAGTTATTGTAATGGGGCCGATTTTGCGAATTCCAAATTTTGACATAGCTCCACGTTTCAAGGACACCAGAATCCAATTCCAAGGTTTTTATAGAGATGCCTGTGTGTGTATGTACGCATGTGCGTATGTGCGCTCTCGATTATCTCGAGAACCAAAGATGGTATTGACATGGGACTGATTTCATTCGACGCGAAATTACGTAACTAGGAACTGGTTAATTCCCCAGCAAAATCCTTCCAAAAGTTTTTTGCTAGAAATCGTATGTATGTATGTATATTGGCGTTACAGTCCATGAAGGACCTGAGCCGAGCTTCTCTCAATCACCTATGTTGTGTGTGATTTGATTTTCCCATAGGTGAGAGGGACCTACAGTTTATCGCCGGTTCCAAACGGCAAATTTCGAGAAGCTTTTCATGACAGTCTTACTATAGGGTGTTTTGTCAGAACCCCGCTGAGGAGAAACACCGTGAAAACACGTTCGATGACTGTGTCGGGATTCGATCCCGTGTCATCAGCGTCAGAGGCCAACATACTACCCACTGCGCCACGGTGCTTGCAAATATTTACCAAAATGTTAATTGAGCATACTTAGTTGATACCGCATCTACGGTATGGTGGACAAAAGTTGAGCAGAAACCGATAATCGTTAAGTTTTAACGCCTCCAGAGACCGGCGTGTCTCGGCACTATGCTATGCCAATCTGCTCTACGGTAGCTCAAGAAGCACCGATTGGATTTACTCCACTACACTTTTTTATTAAAAAGGTTGCATTACCTTGTGCAATCAAAATTCTTCGCTCGGGAACAGGCCTACCATGGAGACCTATGGGTCACATGTCCATCCGGCAACATCTTCCTGAGAATTATCACACACACCACACACACCTGCATTATCGACAAGAGATTTGAGATATTGATCCTAAACCGGACAGCTTAGGAAACAAATTATCCCTTGCTCAACATCGAAGGCCCTACGTGGTACACTGATGGCTCCAAGATGGTTTCAGGCGTTGGCGCCGGCATCTTTGGACCGAATCGGAAGATTTCGAAGACTCTAGGAATAAGTCCTAGCATCTTCCAAGTTGAATTATATGCCATCTTAACATGCGTCAATCTAAACCTAGAGACTAGCATAAGAGGATTAACCATCAATTTACTCTCTGATAGCCAAGCAGCGCTACGCGCTGAGTTTGCACAGCACGAACTCAAAATCAGTTAAGGAATGCCACGATGCCCTACAAGATCTTGTCAAAGGAAATAAGGTCAAACTCTGGTGGGTACAAGGGCACATATGTACATATGTAGGTAATAAGGAGAAGGAAATCGCCGAACCTTTCTGCGGCATTGCCAAGTCTAAGATGAGCCTCTTCTTAGACAAGTAGGAAAAATCGCAACACCTGTCTTTTTGGAACAGCGTTCAAGGACTTCGAAACGATTTATACGACCCCTGTACAAACATACCCAAATTTAATAAACTGGATATCAGAAGACTAGTCAGCTACCTGACGGGACACTGCGGTCTGAGATATTACCTCAACAATATAAACCTCTAATCTGAACCTAAGTGTCGACTCTGTCATGAAGACGAAGAGACTGCAGAGCATATATTATGTGAGTGTGCTGCTCTTTTGCCATCTCAGGAAGCGTATTCTTCTCAGTGAAATTATGACTCATGAGGGGATCATCTCAGCTCCTACAAGAGACATTCTCAACTTCATTAAGGAAGTGGAGAAGTTCCTCGTCTAATCGGCTAGTAGGCACAATAGATCCATAAAGGTCGCAGTGCCTCATGCTATTTGTTCGCAGCCCCTTATTAAAAAAATAAGTGCGACCCGTGAGGCCCACACGACTGCTGGCCCGACAAAAAGCGAGTAAGAGCCTCTGCAGCTGAACATCTTGCAGCTCTGCTAGTCAGGTCCTACTTCCACCTCCTCGTGGTGCCATCTGGAAATTTCCTTACAAGGAAAATTACTGACGGAAGAGGCCGAATGGCGAGTATTGTGCGCCACCAAACAGGATTAGTGTCGGTTGGGCTTTGGTCTAGCAAACCATAACCGTAAAACCACTGATTGCTCAGAAGCAAAAAACAGTCTCGGATAGAAAAACGGAACGGACCTATGTTGACGATCCTATAATAAAACAATAAACAAACAAGGACCTTCGATTCTGTACGTGGAATGTTAGGTCCCTAAACAGATCACGTGCGGCCGAACAACTTGCGGACGCCCTAGACCGCTATAAAGCGGACATGACCATTATCCAGGAAATGGAATGGACCGGGTAAAAAGCGGATGAAAAACTGCGACATTTACTACGGTGAAGGCTATAGGGAGAGAGGACAGAGACTATTTGGATGCGGATTTGTTGTTAGAGGTGGTCTAAGACATAAAGTTCTAAGTTTCCAGTATGTGAGTGAACGCCTTATAACGATCCGCATCAAGTCAAACTTCTGTAACATCAGCCTCATATGCATCCATGCCCCAACGAAAGACAAGGATAACTCCATCAAAGATGATTTCTTTGATCTCCTAGACAGAACATGCACCAAATACCCCAGCTAAGATACCAAAATCATACTACGAAATTTTAACGTTAAGCTGGATAAAGAAAGCATCTTTGAACGGGTCATTGGCAAACACAGCTTACACGACACCACATCCGATAACACAGGCTGATCGACGTTGTCACGGGGCGAACTCTTCTTTTAGTCAACACACGATTTCTCCACCTCGATATACACAAAGACAACTGGCGGTCGCCAGATCAATCAGTCACTAACCAGACTGATCACATCGCGATTGACGTCAGACACTCCTCCACTATTCATGATGTTTGTATTTTCCGAGGAGCGAACATCGACTCAGACCACTATCTTGTAGTAGCCAAGATACCTCAACGGATAACACGAACACCGCGGAGTAGAGTTAGAGCACCAAGTTATGACGTCGGAAAGCTACTATCGCCGGAGATCCAGAGCCTTTGCCAACCGCGTCTCCCTTAAGCTCTCCGATACACCCCAATCCTCCACTCACTCTGTAGAGCAACAATGGAGCCTGTGCAAACAAGCCCTGAAGAGCACATCAACGGAAGTGCTGGACTTTAAAGCTCCACGACGACGAAACACCTGGTTCGATGACAAGTGTAGAGGGATTCATGCAGAAAAGCAGGAGGCATACAAAGCCTCGCTTCACAAAAAAACGAGAGCGGCTCGTGAGCTCTACGAGCCTAAAAGAAGGGAGGAACATAAGCTTCTCAAGAGAAAAATGAAAAAAGCACGATAAGCGGACAATTGAAAACTTGGAGAGGTGCTGTTGCCGGCACGACGTTCGAAGACTTTATCAATGGATAAAACGAAAATCTCAAGGCTATGAAGCCCAAGTGGAGGCGTCTAATGATGAGAGCGGACACCTAATAGTAGAATCGCAGTCGATGCTGAGGATTTGGAAAAAACACTTCTGTAGACTGCATAACGGCGATGACAGCCAAAATACCGCCGTCAGGCAGAATGATCCATTCCTTAATGACGAAGATCACAGAGAGTTCCGTCCCCCTGACCTCGGCGAAGTTGAGATAACCATGTCGAAACTCAGGTCGAATAAAGTTGCTGGCGCAGATGCATTGTCTGCTGAGCTCTTCGAAGCGGCTGAGGGTAAGCTGGAATGGAGGAATGGAGTCTCGGCTTTGTTTTCCCGATCCACGAAAAAGGAGACCCTTTTGACTGCGCTAACTACAGAGGAATAAGTTTCCTTAGTGTCGCATACAAGATCTTCGTTGTCGTTTTGTGTGAAGCCATTCGTAAATAAGCTGATAGGTCCTTATCCGTGTGGCTTCAGGCCAGGGAAGTCCACCATCGATAGAATCTTCACACTACGGCAGATCCTGGAGAAAACCAATCAATTTCAAGTCACACTCACTATTCGTCGACTTCAAGGCTGCATACGACAGCGTAATTAGAGACGAGCTATACAACGC
This sequence comes from Eumerus sabulonum, assembly GCA_951905685.1. Lineage (NCBI taxonomy): Eukaryota > Metazoa > Arthropoda > Insecta > Diptera > Syrphidae > Eumerus > Eumerus sabulonum. The sequence continues at coordinate 105,951,700 of OX645061.1, forward strand.
TATGTCTACCTTTGACATACCTGCTAAACTGGTCAGACTATGCAGGATGACTCTGGAAAATGCTCGCTGCTCCATCCGAATCGGTGCTGAACTGACCGATATCTCCGAAGTTAAAAAAGGATTAGGACGGGGCGATGCGCTGTCGTGTGATTGTTTAAAATCATATTAGAAATGATTGTGCAAAAATCACAGGCCAATACAAGAGACACAATCTATGTATTTCAAATCCTCGCAACTCCTTGCATACGCCCACGACATTGACGTAATAGGTAAATCACGTCAGATTAGATGGAGGCGGCAAAAATTGGTTTGGCAGTTAATGAGGACAAGACTTAAGGATATTTACCACCGACGTCTGGGACAGAACGTGTATATTGGCAACTATAAGTTTGAGGTAGTTAAGGACTTCCTATACCTCGGCTCTGCAGTGACCTGGAACATCGACACCAGTTTCGAAATCAAACGCATAATTATTCTTGCCAACCGCTGCTTCTTTGGGCTCAAAATGCAATTGAGAAATAGAGCCCTCTCCCGTACGTCCAAGCTGGCCTTATATAAGACCTTAATTATCCCGGTCGTGTTATGGGGCGCAGAAACATGGACTCTATCAAAAGCGGATGAAGTAGTCCTTCGTCGTTTCGAGAGAAAGATCCTGCGTGCGATGTTCGGTCCTACAAATACAGAGGGGAGTTGGAGGAGAAGATTCAATCACGAAGTGTACAGGTTGTACAGCGACATGAGTTTAGTCAGGCGTCTACGGATCCATTGACTAAGATGGCTAGGCCATGTGGACACCACTACTCCAGCCCGTGGAGTCTTTAAATCCAACCCCGAGGGACGAAGAAATAGAGGACGACCGAACCTAAGGTGGCCCGCACAGGTGGAAAGGGACCTCAACTAACTGGCACTGGAAAAGAGTAGCGAAAGATCGTGCTAGGTGGAGAGGCATGTTGGCTGAGGCTCAGGTTCACTCCGAACTGTATCGCCCGTTAAGTAAGTAAGTACACAACCTGAACGGAGGGCAGTGGTTTGGGTCATAAATGCCCGTTCACTACTCTCCAGGGGTGGTTGTCCTAGATAGGAGGAGACGAACCGACCCAATTTCCACGTCGGTTGTAGTGCTTAGCAACTGTTCCATGCACTTATGGTTTTATATTAGAATTGCACACACAGAGTATGAATGTGGAGTGACCATATACTGTGAGTGTTATGCCTTCATCGGCTGTGTTGCAAGATTTGGTTGCCTGTTTTTCAGTAAGGTATTTAATTTCTAGCAAATAAACCGCTGAATCGATTCTGCTGGAAACTTAATCAGTTCGAAGCTACGTAAATACGCGTTGAATGAAATCACTCCCATGTCAATATCGTCCGAACGCACATATGCACATACGCACATATACGCCTATAAAGCCTTGAATTTGGATTCTGGTGACCTTGAAACGTGAAGATATGTCAATGTTCGCATTGGAAAGTTAAAAAAAAAAATTAAATTCATGTAGACGAGTTATTTAAAATAAATAATTTTGGGTAACCATTATGTATTCATGTATGTTGGCGTTACAGTCCATGAAGGACCATAACCATTTTATGTATATTTAGTTGGGTATTAGAGCACGCGAGAACTGAATAGGTTGAAGGCGTGAAAAGTGCGTGAAACCACAAACTTGATGCACAACATTCAGGATAATGAGAGTTCAACAGTCCATTAACGACACACAATACCTTTGTTATGGACCATCTTAGTAAGGATAAACACAACATCGTTGCTTTACAACGATAACCCCAAGGATGAAGGAATCTCTACTAATTGGGTCTTATTAGCGAAATTAAGTTCCAACCGAGATACGCTTTTTTGCTTTTTGTTGAAGCACGTAAAAGGTATTTTGCCTCGCAAAAGTCAATGGATTTAACAAGGACATAGGCTCGTAAAGGTGTTTTTAATTATAATTAGAAGTTCGTTTCCAGAGGCATACCGTCTAGGAAGGCGAGTTGTATACTTGTACTGTTTTATGGTAATGTTTGGCTGTCGGATGTAATTAGAATTGCTCAAAGATATTGGCCAAAGTTTGAATAAACAAATTAGTACGTTTACATGTACGTGCACTCAATTTTTATTTAATTAAACTTTATTTCATGGGGGGAATTCGTTCATTAAATTTTGTGCAAAGCCAATTTCCATTCCCATGGAATCGCCAGAGTTATATAAACCAAGTTCGGAAAAACATTCATGCCACGTGCAGATTTATGGCACGAGAGGTTATAATTACGCAAATTGTCATAAATGTAATCATTGAGGTGGAAATTGAGCCAAAAACGACAACTGAGTTAAGGCAAACCACAGAATGCCATTTGGGCAGTGGTCTGTCATTGCCAGGACGATTCCGGGTACGGATGGCATATGGAGGTTCCATAAAAATTCCAGAGGGAATTCGTAATTTATTTTTTGAATTATATTTACAACTACGTTCTCAATCACCGAAGTACAATGAATTGAATTACTTACTTACTTTGATGGCGCTACAGTTCAGGGTGAACCAGGGCCTCAACCAACAAGCCTGCCCAGGCGGCCCGATCTTTGGCCAGCCGCTTCCAGTGCCGCACGCCCAGTTGGTTGAGGTCCCTTTCAACTTGTGCACGCCACCTTAAATGCGGTCGTCCTCTGCTGCGTCGTTCCTCGGAGTTGGAATCGAAGACTCTTCGGGCCGGAGCGTTGATGTCTATTCGCTCTATATGGCCTAGCCATCTTAGACGTTGGATCTGAAGTCGTCTAACCAGGCCGATGTCGCTGTACAGCCCGTACAGTTCTTGGTTGAATCTCCTCCTCCACTCTCCGTTTACTCAAACGGGACCAAAGATTGCATACAGAATTTTCCTCTCGAAACGCCCAAGAGCCTCCTCATCCGCTTTTGATAACGACCAAGCCTCAGCGCCGTAGAGGAGGACCAGGATGATTAAGTTTTTGTAGAGGGATGCCTTAGTTTTTCGAGAGAGGGCTCTACTACTCAATTGCCTCTTGAGCCCGAAGAAGCAGCGGTTGGCAAGAGTTATTCTGCGTTTTATCTCAGCGTTGGTGTCGTTGCTGCTTGTCACTATCGAGCCAAGGTAGACGAAGTCCTTGACTACTTCAAAAATATAGCTGCCGAAGGTGACGTTGTGACCAGGACGTCGGTGTTGTGCGTCTTTCTTGGATGACAGCATATATTTGGTCTTGTCCCCATTTACCCTTAGACCCTCTATAGCCGCTTCTGCTTCAATGCTTGCGAAGGCCTCGCTGACGCCTCGCCTTGTCCGTCCAATAACGTCAATGTCATCTGCGTAGGCAAGCAATTGTGTGGACTTGAAGTAGATCGTACCTCTTGTATTGGCCGCGGAGTCCTGCACGATCTTTTCAAGTATGATGTTAAAGAAATGACATGGCAGTGCCTCACCCTGACTAAAACCTTTTTTAACATCAAAGGGGTCGGTTAGTTCACCTCCGACCTTAATGGAGCAGCGAGAGTTCTCCATAGTCATCCTGCACAGTCTGACGGGTTTGGCAGGAATATTAAAACATGACATGGCTCTGTATAGCTCGTCTTTATGAACACTGTCATACGCGGCTTTAAAGTCGACGAAAAGATGGTGCGTGTCGACCTGGAATTCATGGGCTTTCTCCAAGATCTGCCGTAGTGTAAATATTTGGTCTATCGTGGATTTTCCTGGCCTGAAACCACACTGGTAGGTACCTATCAGATTGTCCACGAACGGCTCAGGCACCTACACAGTACAGCATAAAGGATCTTGTACGCGATGTTCAGGAGGCTTATCCCTTTGTAATTGGCGCAGTCATAGGGGTCTCCTTTCTTATGGACCGGGCAAACGATACTGAGATTCCATTCATCGGACATGCGTTCTTCCGACCATATCTTGCAGATGAGTTGGTGCATGTCCCTGACCAGGTCATCGCCAGCTGCTTTAGACAGTTCCGCGGGGAGTCCGTCTGCTCCAGCAGCTTTATAAGACTTAAGTTTCGATATCGCTACCTTAACATCGTCTAGGTCGGGTGAACGGGATTCTCCTTCGTCTTAGCACATTGTGAATGGTTCGCTCTGCCTGACGGCGGCAGTTTGACTATCGTCGATTGTGGTCCTTCCACAATCTCAGCATCGACTGTGAATCACAGTTTTTCATCCGCTTTTTGCCTGGCCCATCCCCTCGCACTTCTTGGAGCGCGGTAATGTCTGCCTTATAGCGGTCCAAAGAGTTGACCAGTTGTTTGACTGCACCTGGTCTGTTGAGGAACGTTCCAGGTGCAGATCCGAAATTCGTTTCCTTTTTGATGTTTAGGGTCGTCAACATGTAATCCGTCGTATCCGAGGCTATTGGTTGCTTCTGAAGAAGTTTTTGTTTTACGCGATAGGGATGTTAACCCTAAGCGCAACCCCTACCTAGAGGGCCAGGTTCCTCTTTCCCCAGGAACAAGGGTCGGGTCGCTGCACACATTGGTTCACTACCTGGCGGGTGCCAGTATAGCTATCCAGGGAAGGCCACGCGGAGGCTGTGTGTCAACTTGGATTGAGCAGGGACAGAGATCGAAGCTGGCGTTTGCCAAGTTAAACGCGATCAGCTTCTTTGCTCTGTTGGCTCGCTCCCTTCTCCCAATGAATTGTTAGGCATTTTAAATACGCGCAAACGCTTGGCAACGCCTTTACTATCCTTACAACTGTTAACCTAAATGTTAACAAGAGTCCATGATTGTAATAAATTTGCTATATCACTATGTATCACTCACTATAGATAGAAATGGAATTTCCCATTTTCCACGAGCTTGGATGGCATCGCCTCAGTCTCATAAATTGATTAATGAAACTCTAATGAGAAGACATAAAACAGAACAACTATCCAAGATGTATACCTTAGGCTATCCCCACAAAGGTACTGTGAAATATGTATATGTAAAAGTACGGGACTGTTTCCATTGAATTAGAATTCAAACCGAATTAGTGTGAGATATTCAACGATTCACGAGCTGAAATGGAATTTCATAAAACAGCAGGAAATGGAATTTTGGTATTTCGCAATTTAACACAAACCCATTGGAATGAGATACATAGGTAACAAATATAGATACATAGACACATGTTCTGTATTAGCGTTTAATTGTGGCACAACGATTGAATTGAGTTGTTTGCGGTTGAAAACATTTGTCCAAGAACTCTATTAACTGATTATACGACACCACTAAAGAGTGAATGCTTGAACAGGGAGGAACGAAAAGGGCTTTTATTTCAACAACGAGTAAGCATTGGAGAGGCCGGTAGAGTGAGCAAGTTACTGTCAGAGGCTTCCACTATACGAGCCTAATTAACAAACCGGGAGGCACCGCAACTGTGAACAGTAACTAGTCGCTGGACCTCTTGCTTAATGCACACTTCCCTTAGTATGCAGACGCTAGCGACTATAATTTCGAACGACTCACACCGAGTACTTCGTTTATATCCGAGGAAGTAGTAATCAAACAGAAGCTCAAATGGGCGGTGAATAACTTCCGTCCGGATGGAATCTACCCGTGGCTTCCACCCTAGACTGGGGTTACACACAACTATCCTGAAGAGAGATAAGGGTAATATTCAGACCAAAAGCGGGAAACAAAACTGATAAAGACTATGGACCCATCAGTCTATCTTCCTTCCTACTTACAACGCTGGAGAGACTGGTAGAACCATAAATTCGCGAAACCCTTCAAAAAAAATTATGCTCTTGACATCGCAGCATGCCAACTGTAAGAGGAAATCAGTTGGTACAGCTCTACACAATTACTTACTTAGGTGGCGCTATAGTCCTGTGTGAACCTAGGCCTCAACCAACAAGCATCTCCAGCTGGCACGGACTTTTGCTCAATGTTTCCAGCGACGCATTCCCAGTTGGTTAAGGTCCCCTTTCACCTGTGTGCGCCAACTGAGATTGGGTCGTCCGCTGCTGCGCCTTCCCTCGGGGTTGGACTCGAAGACTCTTCGGGCCGGGGCTGTATTATTCATTCGCTCTACATGGCCGAGCCATCTTAGATGTTGGATCCGTAAACGTCGTACTAGGCCGATATCGCTGTACAGCCCGTATAGTTCGTATTTGTATCTACTCCTCCACTCGTCGTTTATATAAACGGGACCATAGGGTGCTTTCGAAACGACCAAGGACCTCCTCACCCGCTTTCGTCAAAGTCCAGGCCTCGGCACCATAGAGGAAAACCGGGATGACTAAGGTTTTGTACAGCGCAACTTTGGTCTTTCGAGACAGGGCCCTATTTCTCAATTGTCTCTTGAGCCCAAAGGAGCAGCGGTTGGCAAGAGTAATTCTACGTTTGATCTCAGCGCTGCTCACTAGTGAGCCAAGGTCGACGACGTCCTTGACCAATTCGAATTTGTAGCTGCCAATTGTGTCGTTCTGATCGAGACGTCGGTGTTGTGCGTCTCTTTTGGTTGACTGCATATATTTGGTTTTACCCTCGTTAACGAAGGACTCATTTTAGCCGCTTCTGCTTTAATGCATACAAAGTTATGAATACAAAGTTAGAAACCGATACACCTCAATCCTCCACGCAGTCAACAGAACAACACGCAGTCAACAGAACAACAATGGAACCTTTGTAAACAAGCCCTGAAAACACTACATCTGAAGAAACACCTGGTTCAATGACAAGTGCAGGAGGATTCACACAACGAAGCAGGAGGCATATAAAGGCTCGCTGCATAGAAGAACAAGAGCAGCTCATGAGCTCTACGAGTTAAAAAGAAGGGGGCATAAGCTTCTCAGGAGAAAGAAGAAAGAGCACGAGAGTCGCGCGATTGACGTCTTGGAGAGGTGTTACTGCAGGCATGATATTCGAAAGCCTTATCAACAGATAAAGTGAACGTGCCAAGACTGTCAGGCAGAAGGATCAATTCTTAACGACGAAGATCGCAGAGAAATCTATCCCCCAGACCTCGACGAAATTAAGATCACCATATCGAAACTCAAGCCGGTTAAAGCAGCTGGCCCAGAGGGACTGCCTGCTGAGCTCTTCAAAGCAGCTGGAGACGACTTGGTAAGGAGCATGCACCAGCTCTTCTGTAAGATATGGTCGGAGGAAAGCATGCCTGAGTGATGGAGTCTCAGCGTCATTTGCCCGATCCACAAGAAGAGAGACCCATTTGACTGCGACAACTACAGAGGAGAAGGTCCCCTCAACATCGTCTACAAAAATCTTCTCTGCCGTTTTGCGTGAACGCCTGAAGTCTTTTGTAAGTAAGTTGATAGGTCCTTATCAGTGTGGCTTCAGGCTAGGGAAGTCCAACATCGGCAGATCCTGGAAAAAAACCAATGAATTTCAAGTGGACACTCGACACCTATTTGTCGAATTCAAAGCCGCAAACGGCAGCGTAATTAGAGACGAGGTATAGAGGTTTTGATGTCAAAAAAGGATTAGGGAAGGGCGATGTGCTGTGGTGTGATTTCTTCAATGTCGTATTAGAAATAGATGTATAAAAATCACTGGCCAACACAACAGGCATACGCGAATGACGTCGGAAAAACACAGCGAGATGTCAATGAGGCGAAAAGTGGCATCCCAATACAACGAACTATACGGGCCATACAGCGATATTAGCCTAGTATGACGTCTACGGATCCAATAACTCTATGGCTCTAGGTCATGTAGAGTGAATGGACGACACAGCTCCATCCCGGAGAGTCCTTGAATCTAACCCCGAGGGATGAAGAAACAGAGAACGGCCGTTACAGCCCATGAAGGACCTGAGCCGAGCTGCTCTCAATCTACCATGTTGTGTGTGATTTTGTTTCTCCATAGGTGAAACCGATTGGTTGCCGATTCCGAACGGCGAATTTCAATTATACTACAGGGGGTCTTGTCAGAGCTCCACTTAGAAGAAGCCCGTGAAATTTCTTTCGATGACATGGCAGTTGTCTCGATTCGATCCCGTGTCATTGGCGTCAGGGACCCACGGCGCCACGGCGCTCTAAAGAGTATTGCAGTACTATTTATAAGATCAATACTTTCCTTTCATGTTTCCTGTAATGCAGGCCTCTAGTGGTAGCGTTCACTGTCACACAACCTGTATGGAGTGCAGATGGTTTGGGTCGTAGATGTTCGTTGACTACTCTCCAGGGGTGGGTGTCCTAGATAGGAGGAGAGGAACTCGACAGAATTTTCATGTTGGTTGTAGTTCTCAGCAAATGTTCTATGGACCTATGGTGTTATATTAGAAATACATACACGGGTATGAATTTGAAGGTACCATATATGTACTGTGAGTGTTATGCCTTCATCAGTGTGTTTGATCACTTCCCATTTACAGCAGCTGTGTTGCACAATTATTCCGTATAGGAGTTGCGTTTCTTGGCTATGGACATACTTTGAACTACAGACCTTCCGCTTGACAGTCGGTGTTGTTTCCCAATTCACCACGGCCAAACTGAAATAGAAAGGAATTCTAGTTTCCGTCAAAATGATTCACAAAAATCAATGAAGTCGCTATACATATTTACTTCCTTAAGTACCCCTGCCTGTTTTTCCTCTTTAATAAAAAAACAGAGAATAAGGCATGACAAAGGACAACGAATGATGTTTTCGTATGCGAAAGAACCTGAGCTTTCGGTACCCTAATTAACATGGATACAAAGGTACGGAAGATCCTTTCACATAAGCGCTTCAAACGGGGGAGTTGGGTTTCGTTATAAGAGCAATCATGCCGTACCTCAGTCGGGCAAGAAGTGGCATCGGCTTCCTTTTCCTATTTCTTCATTCATTCCATAATTTATTGGTCAAAGGTATTACAGTCCACGGCCTTGGTTCACCATTGTTCATGTGTTACCTAATGCCGAAATTAGGCTTACATTATGTACGCCGGCAATATTTCATTGAAATTAGATAGCATGCGTTTCCCGATAGCTATTTTTATAAATCCGACTTGTGGACCCTGTTGACAATAAAGAGTTTTTATATTAAATACCAGTCGTTGATTGTATCGCTACTATTCAAGTCATTCGTGAGTTAGGGGAGACATGATTGCACGAACACAAAACAATATACAAATCGATGGCTAGAAACGAATGTCAGAAAGTTCCCATCAGCTGTTAATATCCAATTAAATATTAAATTCTCCAAAGACCACACGCACCATAGAATTGCCCCCAACTCATTCTACTGTCACAGCCATATTCCTTGAATTTCCGTCAAAAGGCCTAGTCAGAATGTTGCCTACATCCGAGTGGATTAAACGAGTCAATGGTAGTTTCATATGTGACGAATGAATAACATTTCGGGCTACTGCATGTCAATCAAACTGCCCTAAGAAGTAATTAGAAAACTTTCACCCAACATTCCCATATTGCTTTTTGGTGGCAAAAACTTGGACCAAATTCGAACGGAACCCTTAGGGCAACTTAACTTCTAAGCATTCCAAAACTTTGACTGTTGTCCATTCATGCATGGAATCATGGTTATGTTGCCATGTCGAATTTGTAAAAGTTTCCCTTGATTGTGGCGTTCATATATGTATCTTTTTTAGCAATTTAGGATATTTTGGGACATCTAGGCTGTTACTTATATAGTCGCACGAATGAGCGCACAAATTGGCGTTAAAGTTAACGTAAGCACTTGTGCAATTAAAAGTCTGGAAGGCTTCTGGAAGGTTCAAGATTTCTATTCCTCGGTCGAACAAAGAGCAGACCAGGCTGTCATTGCACCATTCATATCCTTTTCGTCAAGCAGCAAGAGTAGTAAGGATGCTTCGATGAAGTCAAATTGATTTTCTTCATTGTTCCTTCCCTTCAATCTTCAATTAATTTGCCGGCAAAACAAATTGCAGTCCAGTGCAGCGCATAATGAAAATGCTGATGAAGGAGTCATAAGTCATAAGTAATGGGAACTTCATCTAATACATCCACGAAAAAAACAATTTACATATTCGGCAACCATCACCGCTAGTATGGAATCACTTTATTCCCGCCCGACAGTTGAGCGCAGGGCAAAACCAAAAAAATTAAACATTTTCCTACGGCTGTTGCCAGGGGAGGGGCGTTTTCTGGGAGAGGTCCTGAGGGTTTGTGGGTTCCTTTCTTATGAAATTCATAATTACGACTGTACCCAACGTGGGTAGACAGTAGAAAAAGCAGGAAAAATACAGAGGTTAATTGAAAACTCAATAAATCAATTCACTAACCACCATGGCGTATACTTTATTTTATTTTTGTCTGAGGCTCACACGCAAATACTGGTCCATTATACTCCGGACAGATATCTTACATCAATGGTAACCGTTTTCCGGAAACGGGGAGATTCAGCACACACCACCGCCGGCCCCAATGTCGCAGAGACAATGCTCTCATGTGTTATTCTTCTCGCAACATGTAGCAGAAGTAGGCGTCCCACTTATGCCAAGCACGCGGAGATGCTTAACAAAAGTGTAATGGTCCGTAACGACTCCCACCAGTCTTTTGTAGTCGATTCTCCTTAAGGACAGAAGAAATGCTGCGGATTTCTTGCAGATATCAGGGCAAACGCGCTTTATCATCTCCCATCCCTGATAATCCCTTCATCTATAGTTGCGTAAACGTCCAATCGTTAATGTAGGAATTTACCGTGGACGCAGGTAGACCTAGAGTGGGTTTATGTCCTGAGAAACTGTGGCGCGTTCATTAGAGGTCTCATTTCCTGGGATCCCAGAGTGATCTGGAACTCTTGAGTCCATGCTCTAATTTGGAGCTAGTTGAAGGGTTGGACACAGCTTTGAGTGCAGCTTGGCTATCACTGCAGACGCATATGCTTTTTTCCCTCCACCGGTGCTTCACAGACGCATATTTTCCTAACGAGTACTGCAGTCGGATTTTTTCGCGCTCAAAGAAGACCCCAGCTCCGGACTCCCGCACAGACTTAGAGCCATCTGTGAAAATGCGAAGACTATCCCTTCCAGGTTCAGTATCCAGCTAGGACCAGTCCTTATGTCATCAAAATTCCACTGTGAAATTACAGCGCAATGCATCAGAAGGCATGTCCATGAGACATTGCAGGACATTTCTTGTGCAAGTACCCTGTTATTCTCTTGAGGTGAGTCATGGCTTTCAGAGCACACCCTCTGATAAATATATGAAGGGGTGTAAGGTTCAGCATAGCATTTAGAGCAGCGACGAGTTGGGGAAAGCTCTCGTACAGCTGAGACAAACCATTCTTTGGATTTTGGCGAAAGAGGTTACGACGTGTTTGTGTGTTAGTCTGTTCCACCAGACAACCGAAGCATATGAGATTACAGGTCTTACCTCGGCATGTAGGTCCAGAGGAGCTTTGTCGGTGATAAGACCCCATGTTTTTTGAGACCACGATGAGAGTGTCTTTTAGTACCAGCTGAGTCATGTCAGTATTTTTCCTCCTTCCCGTGAAGAGAGCGACATCGGTTTTAAACGGATTAACGTACAGCCCATTTCTTGTACACCAATCATCGATCAAATTTACCGCCGCCTATGCTTTGAGACGGACAGTCACTAAGCATGAGCCAGCAGAAAGAATGGCGACATCCTCCGTATATGCCTAGGCATACATTTTAGAGGCATTGAGAGCATCAAGCAGAGAGTCAACCAGCATGCATTATAACAGCGGAGGACGCCGCCTTGCGGGCAGCCCTTGTTTACGCCGGACTTGACACATTGTTCGGGGCCTGCATTAGCGGTCAGGGTCCTGTGCACAAGCATTTCTTTTATCCACAGGAACAGTGCATCATCTACGCCATGCCGTTTAGCAGCGTTACACCCGCAGGCGAAAGTTGCGATATTAAAAGCTCCCTCAATGTTGACGAAAACGCCCAGCGCTTACGCTTGCCTACTTGGAATAAAGGCTACTTTCACCTTATGCCAAGGAATAGGTATGTAGGCAAGTGCCAGACTAGCAGTGAAAATTCCTTTCGAAGTAGAAAGCAGCCGCCTTATACCTTTTGCAGCATAAGAGGATATATCCCGTCGAAGCCTGGCGATTTAAAGACATCGAAGAATGCCACAACAAATTCAATGGCTTCAGTCGTTACAACGCGCGACGCGATATACCAGCTACGCCAAGTTGTTTTCGTCGTCTTAGATGCAGCATCCTGAGAAGGAGTGTGAAACGAGCCGATGGCAATCTGATTTCCTGGGAAATGAGCTTGAAGCAGTAAACTAAGAGTTTCTGCCTTAGACTCAGTAATGGTACCATCACGATTTCTGGGTTGATTTTCCCCGTTTGAGAACTTTTACCAACTTGCTGGTCGCGCTCGGTAATTTGAAGTCTTCACAAATGGTTTTATAAGAATCATTTTTCGATTAACGAATGAGTTTCTTGGATTCTTTCTGCTTGGACCGATACTTGTTCGTGTCATCTTCCAAATTCGAGCGATTTATTCAGGAGACTTCTGTCTTCCCTGCGAAGACATTGAAGCTCGGCATTCCAACAGGGAACCAATTTTCTTCAGGGGGACTTGTCGACAGAACATGCGAGTACAAAAGAATTACTGGTGACGCGTCCTCGTTCTAGGCTTAGGTAGGGCCTAAGTGGATTTCTTAAACTCCTCTCTAAACAGTACCCAGTCCGTCCTTCTGGGATTCCGTCTGAGTTGCAAGGAAGAGATTCCCCAACTTAATCGAAATTCGATAAATCTATGGTCCGGCAAAGTAACATCAGGCAAGACTCTCCAATTAGTGACGTCCTTCAAATATCTGGTGGATAAGGTTAGGTCAATCACCTCCTACCGCTTTGCCATGACGGACGTTGGTCGGGAGCCAACATTGTTGATGGCTCAGACGGAAGGGTGAAGTCGTAAAGACGGTATCCTCTTTCGGACCAATCTTTCTGGCTTCACAGTACTCTACGAGTTCAGAAACTGCCTTCGGTGGTGGAGGCAGCACCGAGTGGTAGGGAAAGTAGGCAGACGCATCCACGAACTATTCAATCATTCTGGCGGCCACCAGATCTTGTCCACCAAGTTTGGTTGCCGATAGTGAGGCGTTTATTCCATACCCACGGTTCCTGAATGTAAACACCGTGATGGTTTGTACTATTGCATGCAATTCTACTACTCAAAAAGCCCATGGATCCCATCCTTCGACTACTTGACATTAAAATGGATTAAGATTCTACCAAGGCCGCGAATCGTACGCAGATTTCAGAGTCGCGACAGAGGCGTCATCCATCCCTACAACCAGAGTAGAACCCTCTTTTTTCAGAGAGCCCTTACTCCCCTTATAGGAAAAGATAATCATAGCAAACCATGGCGTATACGTAACATTTTCTTCTTTCTTTTTTGAGACTGCTTTGCGAGTGACGCTAACGTATATGCGTGCTGTTCAAAGGATTAATAGAAAAAATTGTCGCTAAGGAAATTAAATTATCTGTAACTGATATGAAGAAAAAAAATGTCTCCTAATGAGATTGGAATATTTTTAGGTAGGGAGCAGGAAAGGAAGCTATGAGCACGGTATGGAGATAGGAGGAATGTTGTGCTTTTAACTAATATAAATACAAACCCTTCATATATCCTTATGCTTTGGTTATACAAGGACCTCGCAAAGTCGTTACAGGATTTTAAGTAGATAATTATTTTCTGGTGATCTGAAGTTCCTACCTAGGATGCTATGACTGGAAACTCATAAAGAAGAGTAATTCCTCGAGAGGAAATGAAAACGTTATCTCCCATTCGAAACAGAAATTCCATTTACGCTACGTTTTATACAGAAAGTTGCGAAACGCTGATAACCTCGTTGATTGGAAAAAATTCCCAGAAGGATTGAGAAGAAAGACCAAGCAGGGCAATTACTTTGGGATCAGACATAATGAACAGGGATATAATAGCAAAGGTTTTCGAACAATTTGGGAAAGGAGTAGTGAATGGTGGAACCTTGTGAAGAGTGATTGCAGAATATACAAAGATAGATAGGACTCAAGTCTTTTCTACTTTCCTGTGAGAAAGTCCCTCGTGGCTCTCTCCTTTTCTTGCTTCTTCAAATAGCAGCAGCACTTCAAATAGCTATTCTGGCCTTCGCTTAGTTGCTTACTTAGGTGGCTCTACAGTTCCAGGTGAACCTGGACCTCAACCAACAAATCTTTCCATCTAGGACGATATTTTGTTACCTGTTTTCAGTGTCGCACGCCCAATTATTTACGGTCCCTTCCACATGTGTGCACCACCTTAGATGCGGCCGTCCTCTGAAACTCGTCCTCCCGGATTGGAGCCGAGGACTCCTCGGGCCGAAGCTGTGCTGTCCATTCGCTCTACAAGGTCCAGCCATCTAAGCCGCTGGATCTGTGCACGTCCCACGAGGCCGACGTCGCTGTACAGCCCGTACAGTTCGTGGTTGAATCTTCTCCTCCACTCTCCGTTAAAACAAACGGGACGGAAGATTGTACACAGAATTTTCCTCTAAAAATGACCAAGGGACTCTTCATCCAAGCCTCCACGCCGTAGAGGAGGGCCGGGATGATTAAAGTTCTATAGAGGGTCACCTTAGTTTTCCGTTCCATCAGCTTTTAGAGTAAGCTCGGTAGATGAATAAATAAATAAGAAATCCATGACTACATCAAAGTTATAACTGCCATAGTGACGTTCTGGTCAAGATGTAGGCATATATTTGGTTTTGCCCTCGTTTACCTACAGACATAGTTTATCCGCTTCTGCTTCGATGCTCACAAAAGCTTTTTTGACCTCTCGCTGCGTTCTCCCAATTACGTCTATGTCATCAGCGCATGCGAGCTTGGCGTATGAATCCCGCACGATGTTTTCGAGGATGATATTGCAAAAATCATTACATGACAGTGCGTCGCCTTGTCTGATTCCTTTTTTGACATCCTAAAGTCTCGGCTAATTTCTTACTGACCTTAATATCATAATGCTCACGAGCAGCCCTCGTCCTTCTATGCAGCGCTTCTTGATAGGTTTGCTGCTTGGCTGCGTGTGCCCTCCTACACTCGTCGTCAAGCCATGGGTTTCTTGCTGGTAGCGGTTTGAAACCCAGTACCTCCGAAGCAACACTTTTTACGGCTTGTTGATAACGGGTCCATTGGTGTCGTACGATCTGAGCAGGTGTTGGAGGTGTTTCCGAGAGCTTGAGGGAGGCGCGATTGGCATAGGCTCTGGCGGTTTCTTGCGATTGTAGGATTGCGATGTTGTATGCCGCGGGCATGACTCGATTTTTCTGAGCCAGGCATATTCGTAGTGGCAACCTGGCTGCCACAAGATAGTGGTCCGAGTCGATGTTCGCACATCCAGAATATCGGATGCGTGCCTGCCATCAGTCGCAATGTGGTCAATCTGGTTGACGGTTGATTGATCCGAAGATCACCAAGTCGCTTTGTGGATGTTGAAATGTAGGAAACGCGTGCTAGCAACTAGAAGATTTCATCCCGTTGCGAAGTCTATTAGCCTAAATCCATTTTCGGATGTGGTGTTGTGTAGGCTATGCTTGCCAATAACCCTATCAAAGACGACTTCCCTGCGTTTAAGTCTCCCAGTACGATTTTAACATCGCAACTGGGACATTGGGCATATGTCCTATCTAGGAGGTCGTTGAAGTCATCTTTTGTAGCGTCATCCTTGTCCTCGGTAGGGGCGTGAGCGCAAATTAGGCTAATGTTGGCGAATTTAGCCTTGATGCGGATTGTCATGAGGCGTTAGGAAGCTCAAGACTTCTTGCCTAAGTCTACCTCTAATAACAAATCCGCATCCGAGCAAGCGTTGTCTTCTCTCCTTGTAGCAGTCGCCGTAGTAGATATCACAGTTTCTCATCCTCTTTTTGTCCGGTCCATCCCATCGCACTTCCTGGATTGCGGTAATATCTGCCTTATGACTGTCTATGGCCTCCGCAAGTTGTTCGGCTGCATGTGGTCTGTTGAGGGACCTTACATTCCACATACAAAGCCAAATATCATTCTTCCTTTTCCTTTGGTTGTCGTCATCGGTTAATCCGGCTTGTTTCGGGTTTTTTTGCGTGCTGTTTTGTTTTCCAATCGACACTTATCCTGTTTTGTGGCGCCGGAAACCCGCCATTCGCCCTTTTCCGTTCGCGATTTCAAATAGAAATCCCCAGGTGACACCACCACGAGGAGATTGAAATAGGGCTTACTAACCGAGCTGCTCGATGTTCGGCTGCAGTGGCTTCTGCTCACTATTTTACGGGCCAGCGCATGTCGGATACCCTACCCATACGAGGCCTTTGTTAGTCGCTTATATGGGTCCGCCATATAAGGTTTTTTTTTTTTTCAAGTAGTGCTTATTTCGTGAATGGTAACACTCAGCTCATGTCTGATTTGACAGATAATTAGTTTTATCCTTCCGCTGAACGAATATGGTTGTGTATACGCTTGAACAACGCTGGGAAATATTGCGACATTACTTTGAAAATCATGGTTATGTTGCAGGATGTGTGCGAAAATTGCGTACGGATTTTGGAAGAAGAGAAGCACCGTCAGCTCCGTATGTTCAATATCTTGTGAAAAAAGTGAAAGAAACTAGCATCCTCATCGATAAACCAAAGCGTGAAAAGCCAAAAACAGTGCGTACACCCGAGAATATTGCTGCTGCGGCAGAAAGTGTGCGTGAAGCGCCATCAACATCAATTCACCGTCGTTCTCAACAAATGAACATTTCGGAGACACCATTGAGACGAATTTTGCATAAAGACCTTGGTATGACGCCATACAAAGTCCAATTGGTTCAGGAGTTGAAGCCAACTGACCATCCAAAGCGTTTTCGCTTCGCTAAGTGGGCCTGCGATCGACTTACAGAAGATGCCGATTTTGCCAAAAAAAATCATCTTTTCAGATGAAGCTCATTTTGATCTTGGCGGGTATGTAAACAAGCAAAATTGTCGCATTTGGGGCACAGAAAACCCACACGCATACATTGAAAGGCCGGTGCACCCAAAACGAGCCACTGTTTGGTGCGGATTTTGGTCCAGAGGCATAATTGGGCCATTTTTCTTCGAAAATGAGCAAGGAGTGGCCGTTACAGTCAATGGCGATCGTTATCAGGCCATGTTGAACGAATTTTTGTTCACAAAAATTTAAGAGGAGGATATTGGCAACATTCGGTTTCAACAGGACGGCGCTACGTGCCACACAGCCGAAACTACACTCGATGTATTGCGCCCTGTTTTTGAAGATCGCATTATCAGCCGCAGAGCTGATGTCGTTTGGCCACCTCGGAGCTGCGATTCGACACCGTTGGACTATTATTTGTGGGGTGCCGTCAAAGATAAGTGTTACGCCGACAAGCCAGAGACAATTGACGCTTTAAAGGACAATATTCGTGAAGCCATTGGTGAAATACAGCTGCACATAATCGATAATGTGCTTAGAAATTGGACCGATCGTGCAGGCTACTGCATGGCCAGCCGAGGCAGCCATTTGAATGAAATTATTTTCCGTTATTAACCGGAAGGATTTTACTTTCAAATCAAAAAAGAAATTTGAGAAAATGTTCAGTAGTTTTTTTCTTATAGCATTTTCAAAAAAAAAAGTGATTTGGCGGACCATTTACTACCCTTAAAACAACAGACATACATATGTTTAATACCGACTCACTTTTTCTAGATTGATATTCGTGAGTTATCTACAAAGGAATTCGTATACTGATCTCCTATGGATTAAATGCTGTAGAATGGTCGCAATTTTAAGTAGCCGGTTTGTCCTCCTTAGTTTCCTGATTGTATAAAAATCAATTTCGTTCAGTCGACCGTAAACAGTTTATCCTTATAGCTACTACGCCATTCACATATGCACACATGTGCTGATCAAATTAATCAAGTTCATAAAACAAACATCTGACCACCTGCCCTGTAAATTAACACTGATCCCTAAAACAATCAACATACACCAGGGAACTCTACCGGCCTTTCGTTGACATATGGAAGAGTTAATGAATTGTGAAAACAAGGTCCGTACCATAGCTCACAAAACTCAATTACAGTTCATTGACAAATACATATCCAACGTACCTCCCATAGGTATTCTCCCTCGACTGTTGTTGTTCACATTTAAGCCTACCGAAGGACCTTTTATATCGCATAAAAAAATCTGGACGAAAAACCAATGCGAAGGGAGGGAAAAAGGACAAAACAATTCTAGGGATAATGACCATTAGGTCGTCATTTTTCGTCTTCATGACAAGTGCTTAATGGCGGCTCTATTCAGGGGAAGGGTTGAGAACTTAAATTATTAACGACCATACCATGGCTACCACGTTTGGCATGGATGCTTAGTTGTACGTCACTGTATGGTTGCTGGAACGGAGCTGGCAATTCAATTCGTTTGTTTGTCGTTTTTCTTAATCCCGATAGGTCGCTAAAAACCCACACACTGTGCATGAATAGCCGAAAATGGTCGTTTTTATAAATCTGCATATAACTGTGCTGGATAAAGTTGTGAACTTATTTCCGTTTCCATATGGAAGAATATGAAATGATAACGCCCATTCGAAAGCTTGGTTAGCACTCGTGCATCTGTTTGAGCAACGTATGATACAATTGTTAAAGTCCGCCTTGAGGAGGTTTTAGCATTTTGAAATGAAAGGAGATAGCTTGCATTCAAATTAGGTTTTAGCGTTCATTTGTCTGCCTATTGATCAGTTTTCCGGGTATGCAAAAAACCGTTGATTACGAGTACCATTGGAGGGATTATTTGCGATATCGAACACTTGAGGACTAGTAGAGCTCATTTATATTATGAATAATCGAGAGAATGATTTTGAAAAGCAGGAAAGCATGTTCAGATAACTATTTTCAAAAACTGATTATGAAGTGCCAATAATGGTTGCTGATGATTTTGAATAAAGCATTGCCGTCCAAGCTTGCGTGTTTAGTACTAGTCAAAGTAAGAACTCAAAATATATTAGCAGATACGCCAAAAGGAGAGTTTTACACAACAAATGTTGCGCTACCAGAACAAGTAGTAGTGCTGTAATTTTTAGGAAGATCATAAGCAGGCAGGTCGACAGACCAAATTTGTTGTGGCCAATTTCGGGAGGTTGTGAGCGATTCCAGTTGCTCCTGATAGTAGAAATCTATTAACAGCTAACACTGTTTTAATGCGCTCGCATGTAAGCTATATTGCCTACATTGTGATAGGACCCTTAGCCGGTTATCTCATCCACGTTTTCGTTGCCTATAACTTTATCTCACACGAACCCACATATACAGAATTTGGTCTATCATTCAGATGATTTATGAACACTTCGGCTCATTTAAAACCACTAGGCGCCGTGGCGCAGTGGTTAGTGTGTTGGACTCTGACGCACTATGAGCGGGTTCCGATCCCGATAACACCAACGCCATCAAAGCTTCTCGAGTTACGCCGTTCGGAATCGGGATTAAGCTGATCAAACATTCTGATGAAGCCATAACACTCACTTTAAATTCATACAATTCTGATTGTAGCACCATAGGTACATGGAACAGTTCCTGAGAACTACAACCAAAGTGAAAATTCGGGCGGTTCCTCTCCTTCTATCTAGGACAACCACCCCTGCAGAGTAGTGAACGAACATATACGATTCAAACCACTGCACTCCGTTCAGGGTGTGTGATAAACGTTATAGGAGTATAAACTCTTGAACCTGTGCGAACTTTAAAAACAAAAAAAAAAAAGTGAAGGTCCCTTTCACCTGCGTGAAGCTAAGCCACACACGACATGGGTGATTGAAGAGAAGCTTGGCTTTGCTCCTTCATGAGCTGTACCGCCACCAAAGAAGAAGAAGAAGCGACTAAGCATCGATGATGTATTCCCCATTTCACAAGAGGTTGAACTTCACTCTAGGTTAAGTAAGTTAGGTAAGTGTGTGCCCTACAGACGAAAAGTCAATGCTCACTTAGACTACGTGGAGTCCATTGTGCCTAATCAATTCTTAACCCGTTGAGACCTAGACATTTTCCGTTGAGCTGAATCATCCAGACGAAGATAAGAATCTTGTTCAGCCCAATGTTACATACCTGGTCTAGTCCCGAAAGGAACTGTCTTCTTACGAATACGTTCCTTTTTTTGGCATAGCACCGGGCATTCGCACAGCAGGTGGCGAATGGATTCAATTCCTTTTGCGTCCCTGCAGCTTCTGCAGAAGTCATTGTAGGGCTGGCCTAGTCGAGCTGCATGGTAAGATAGCATACAGTGCCCAGTGAGGGCACCTACTTACTTACTTACTTAGATGGCGCTATAGTTCGGGGTAAGCCAGGGCCTCAACCAACAAGCCTCTCCAGCCGGCACGATCTTTGGCCAGCCTCTTCCAGTGCCGTACGACCAGTTGGTTGAGGTCCCTTCTCACCTGTGCACGCAACCTTAAATCCGGTCGTCCTCTACTGCGTGTCATCCCTCGGGGTTGGTGTCGAAGACTCTTCGGGCCGGAGCGGTGATGTCCATTCTCTCTACATGGCCCAGCCATCTTCGATGTTGGATCCGAAGACGTCTAACTAGGCCGATGTCGCTGTACAGCCCGTACAGTTCTTGGTTGAATCTTCTCCTCCACTCTCCGTTTACACCAACGAGACCAAAGATTGCAAGCAGAATTTTGCTCTCGATACGCCCAAAAGCCTCCTCATCCGCTTTTGATAAAGTCCAAGCCGAGGGCATCTACTGCCAGTCGAATATTCCCACGATGGAACTTCAGCAGATTTTCTGTCCTTTTCTTATTATGGACGAGACAAGTCGATCTCGCCGTTACGCATGTATCTAAGTGACACCATCCCTTATTGGCTTTCTTTAATAGCTCCGTCTCTATCTCTCTGAAGAGCGCATTGACGTTTTGGCTTTAGTTGCAAGACAAAATATACGCTTTTGTCGAAAAAGGACACGAGCCACCGACGCCTTGGTCAGGGCGCACACATTAGCAGGTAGAGTTTCAATGTGGTCAAGGATTTCATCTATCTAGGCTCCGCAGTGACATGCATCAACGACATCAGTGACGAAATCAAACACAGAATATCTCTTGCCAACCGCTCTTTCCTTGGGCTCGGGAGGCAACTGAGAAGCAGGGCCCTCTCTTGGAAAACCGAGGTGACCATATGCAAGACCCTTACCATCCCGGTCATGCATTATGGCGCAGAGACATGAATGTTATCGAAAGCGGATGAGGAGGCCGTTGGTCGTTTAGAGAGACCAATTCTGCTTACAATTTTTGGCCCAACCTGCATAAATGGGGAGTAGAAGAGAAGACATGAACGAAGCATGGCGTCTGTGGATCCAACGCCTAAGATGGCTAGGTCATGTAGAGCGCATGGGAATCATAGATCCGGCTCGGAAGGTCTTTGAATCCAACCCTGAGGGACGACGCGCTCGAGGACGGCCAAATTTAAGGTGGCGCACCCAATTGGAAAAGGACCTCAATTAACTAGGCTTGCGGCACTGGAGACTACTGGCGAAAGACCGTGCCTGTTGGAGAGGTTTTTTAAAAAAGGCCCAAGTTCGCCATGAACTCTAGCGCCGATGGAGAAGAAGAAGAAGATATCAGAAGACCAGCTACCTCTTGGGTCACTTCAGTCTCAGACACCATGTTCACAAATAAAAATCATTTTTCAAAACTGTTTACAGGATGACGAAACGTCGGAACACATATTCTGCACATGCACATGTGCATGAGCGGATACATGGGTACATAGTTTGACAAATGAACGAAGTGAAGCCATTAGTGAAAGTCATTATCAAACCTTTCACTTTTTCCCTCGCATTGTATTACATGTATTTTCAATCAATCATTCAGAGCGATTACTTCCCTATCCACTATATCCTGATTTATGTAATCGATTTCCACAAACACCTATCCCATGCGTCCCTTTAATCCGCTCCTGATCAGCGCAATCGATTTTCTATAATACCCGCGAAACCGGATGTCTATTAGCTACGGCTAATTCCTTTTAAATGAAAGGACCCTCACTCATTCCAGATCCTAGGGATTAATATGTCATCAGGATGTTAGTAATGGCGAAATGGAGCGAAGTGACTATATTTCGCGTACGAATGTCATCCCTAATGACATGCTATATTCGCTTTCCTCATTGGGAATCATCATCATCGATACATCCTGCTCCTGACGGTTTTTGGTTTTTTGCTTCTACTATTGACTATACTTTGGTTTCCAATGGAGCATGTTTTCTTTTCGACCGGTGGTAGTGGTAACCATGACCATTAATCAATGAGACTGTTAATGTCTGTTACCTTTTACTCCCCGCACGCACTGGTTAGTGCATGACGTGCATACCCCCGACCTACGTAATTACTCACGAGGCCAATGCCGGGTTGCTCGTGGCTTCTTCGGGCTAAGCCCGACCGGCTGCCGATCGGGACAGATCGGCCACCAGACGCTCGCATACTGCCACCATTTAGGTCTGACTCCGAATGGGGCCCTAGCACACCAGGGTAGACAGTTTCCGAGGCAGGTCTTCTTCCTTTCATCCAGGCGGGTCTTGCGCTTCGTTAACCAATTTGGGCCGTACGAAAATGAATTCGCACACCCCAAACCTGTTGTAGGCCGCAAACCGTGAGGAGGTCAGCTGCCGGGACACCAACTATAGGGGCATCTCTTTTAAGTGTCCCCGGTAAAGTATACGCTAAGGTGTTGGAGCATAGCGTTCTATAGCTATGATCGTATCCGAGATAGGGGATGAACAGTGCTGTTTTCGTCACGGCAGAAGTTCAACCGACCAGCTTTTCACTCTAAGAATGGTACTCGAGAAGGCTTGGGAGTACGCTACCGATTTACAGTTGCTTTGTAGATTTGAAAAGTCATATTTACGAGTTCCTCGAGGTAAACTCTGGGATGTTCTGCAGGAGTATGGGATTAATGGTCCTCTGTTGAGGGCCATTCAGTCTCTATACACAAACTGTAGCAGCTGTGGTTGAATTAAGGGTAGTAAATCAACACCTTTTACCGTGGGCGTTGGACTTCGTCAAGGGTGCGTCTTGTCACCTCTCCTTTTCATTATATATATGGACTGGATTTTGCAGCGCAGTCGAGGCGAGGAGTGTTTCATATTGGGAGAGTTGAGAGTCAGCCATCTTCTTTTTGCAGATGACTTAGTTGTTCTCACATGCTCCCAGACGGAACTCCAGCGCGCGCTAGATGGGTTTGTGGCCGTATATGCTGATGTTGGAATGAGGGTTAACGTGGACAAATCCGAGGTGGAGTCCAATTGAATCAGGTGGAGAAGTTTAAGTATCTCGAGTCTTCTTCACGGGTGATGGAAGGAGTATAATGAGCTTTCCTGCAGGATTGGCCAAGCTGGGTCAGTTTTGAAAGAGCTTGGAAGATCTGTAATCAGGAAGACCGAGCTTGGTGTCAAAGCCAATTTAGCGGTTTTTAACTCGGTATTTATTCCAACTCTTTGGGTATTGACCGAAGGAATAAGATCGCCAATACATGCTGCCGAAATGAGATTTCTTCGTGCTGTTGTGGGAGTTACTCGCCGGGATAGGGTGAGAAACACCCTGGTGGTGACGATGACTGTCAATGCCAGAACTAAAAACAGATTTGGACAAAAACTAAAGCAAAATAAGAGTCCTTGATTGCGTTACAAAGCAAGGTACCATGGTTCGTCATCGCTGATAGTCTATTTGTGGGCTAAGGAGTAGCAACAAATGTTTATTTATACAAACAAACGATAATTGCTGGTTTTTTTGGATAAAATTAGGCCGAAATTACGGGACCGATACCAATCCAGCGTGTGGGAGTGACTCCAAATATTTATTAAACCATGCTGTTGGGTCCCGGGATAGCATGACGAAAAACACGCAAACATTGCTTACTACATATCAAGATTCGTTGACTAAAGCTTATGTTACATTATTATGAGCTTGTGTGCTCCCTGTGGAATGACGAGGACTGTCTAGGAATGTCGAGGGCTAAATGCTATATTTAGAAATACCCAGAAGCTGTTATCGGATGAAGTGTTCTACAATTGCCACTTCGTTTTGCCCTTGTCGTGTAGTGATGGCGTGCAGATAATGAATTAACGTGTAGACCGGCGGAAAGATAATAGGCAGTTCCCTACATTGTGATTCATTGACCACTCGTGCATAGATGGAATCCCTTTCTTCAGAGCCTCCCAGATTCCATCGAATTTGTTTTCATATAAATGAAAATAGAAGAAATATGTCCACGCCGCAAGGAGAGGAGGAGGACAGATAAGTAAATGTTAAATTCAAAATGAATATAAGTAGGAAGAAAAGAAAGGAAGGATGTGTAGCAGGTTGATTCTATAGCTTAAAGGACATTTCCTTCCGTGAAGCTGACGTGACAACAAAAAAGTCTGTATAAAATGACAAGTATGTTGTTTAGCGCATAAGTTGAAAGGCCACCAAGGATGATGTCAATCTCAAAGCAGTTCTTCAGGGCAGCATTTGTATTTTCGTCCTTTATTGTCCTTTTGCTAACAACAATGGGATTCTTAGGATGTAAATACATGTTAGGGTTCGTTTATGTATGTACTCGTACACGAAAAGGGGTTGTCGGATATTTGTCTGGGTCCTATGCAAACAGGAGCGTATTCATGTAGATTTGTATCGGGAAACAAATGCTGCCGTATTTTGATTTATCATCGGTCACGTCATAAGGACATTTACCCTTCGTTTTGATACCATTTCTTCCTGAAATACTATCGATGAATCCATGCTCGTTTCAGGAAAGGGAAGAAAGAGTTGTTTATACTTCATTACACTTCTTTAAATATCTACTTATGTACGTCGATCTCGGCGCGAAACCGCCCTTCCGAGTCTGAGGCGCTCAGTCTCACAGAAGGAGTCGTCGCTCCACAGAATTACGAAGGTAATATTGTACCTAACCAATAAGCGGTCCTTCGAGAGATCCCGCCCTATCAAAAAACCAAATAAAAAGAATCATCCACCGTGGTCGGATGCAAAAATTAAGAGCGGCTACGCATCTCTAGACATAGTTGGAACCTTGCAAAGAAGGTTCCATCGATTGGTCAATTCCAGAGATAATGTTAAGAGGCTCACAAAGGAAATTAAAAAAGAGTTCATGGAAAAATTTCTGCGGGTCTATCATGTGAGTCATGTACGGATGCGGCTCGTCTGAGAAAGGTCCTTGCCAAGGTTCCCACACAGATTTCTTCTACCAGGAAATCTGATGGTACCTGGACGACAAACTCAATCGAAAGCGTGCTTGACGCCCTACTAAAATGTCACTTCCCTGACTGTGTAAGTGCGGCAACAATCGAGACGGCAAATGCACTGGTAAGGGAGCAGACAGGGCCTGAAATAATCGATAACATCGTTACCAAATTAAAAATTCTGTTAACGTTATAATCATTTGACAGCTACACGGCGCCGGAAATAGACGGTATAGAACCAGGGGAACTTATCATCCCCTGGCTAGAGCGCATATATTGCTGGTGGCTCAGGACGAGTCCCACAGAGAAGGAGGGAGGTTAGGGTGGTGTTTATACCCAAGTCGGGGAAGGTCAGCCATCCCACGGCAAAGGGTTATATACCTATCAGCAGACTAATCCACAAATACATAAGAGATGAGATTGGTAATAGCTACTTGTCACAATCACATAATCCATACATAAAGGAAAAATCGGTAGATACTGCTCTTCACAGGGCGGTCTATACGATGCAAAAGGCACTCAATGCCAAAGAATACGCCTTGGGGGCTTTTCTAGATTTTGTGGGTGCCTTCAATAACGTCAGTACCGAGGCAATAATGTCCAGTCTACGGATGGCCTACATAAACTCGGGAATATGTAGATGGGTTGAACAAATACTAAGTATTCGCATACTAAACTCGTCAATAGGAGGAGCAAATGGAAGGGTGAGGGTCAACCGAGGCACACCACAGGGGGATGTTCTATCGCCTCTCGTATGGCTCCTCGAAGTCGAAGAAATGCTAAAGATCCTAGAGATACAGGGTTTTAATATCACGGTGTACGCTGACGACGTTACCATCCTGGTACCTGGGAAATTTCCCCAGGTCCTCAGTGAAAGACCATTGGTGAATAACTGGGTCAAAGGACGAGGTCTAGGGGTGAATCCAACGAAAACTGAGATTGTCCTCTTCACAGGGATAAGTCTAATACCTAGTTACACATATTCTCGCATAAAGGGTATTGATCTGATTTCGAGGAAGTCCGGTAAGTATCTTGGCGTAATCTTAGATTCCAAGCTTAGCGAGAAGGACAGCATAAATGAAAGGAACAAAAAAGCTTGCGTGGCACTATATTCGTGCAGAGTAGCTATTTGAAAGACATGGGGCTTTAAACTAACGGTGGTACACTGGCTATACACCACTCCGCGGATTCCCTGCAGGGAGGCGGGAAAAACGGAAGAGGAGCTGGCAATCTATACTGGCGGATCCAAACGGAATACGGGTACAGGAGCCTCGGGAAGCATATCACTCCTACAGACTTGATGATGGCTGAAGATCACAACTGAGGCTAAAACGCCACTCAGTATACTATTCGGAGAAATAAATGCGAAGCTACTAAACAAAACCAACAAGCGATGGTGTCAATTAAACACATACTCCACGGAAAAGGAAGGAAAGCCTGCTTAATTTTAGTAGAGGGAATATACGACTTGTAATCGGTGCCCTCACTGGGCACTGCATGATATCATATCTAGCCCTACAACGATTTTTGCAGGTGCTGTAGAGACGAAGAGGAAATAGAATCCATTCGTCACCTACTGTGCGAATGCCCGACCCTGGCCCGGAAAAGATAATCGTTCCTTGGGAGTTACTTCTTTTCGGGTTTAGAGAAGGCAAGGCATTAAGCTAAACAAACTGCTGGGATTCTTAACTACATCTAATTGGTTGAACTCAGTGGACAACTAATAGTTTCCCCCCTGGTTAGACTTTTAAAATGGGCACAATGAACTCCTCGTAGTCTAAGCGAGCCTTGGCCTCATGTCAATAAGGCACCCAACTAACCTAACCTAACCGACTGAGTACGTGGATCAACCCACAATGGTACGCATAGGGGAATGCTTCTAGTGTCACACTCTTCCATGATACATATTGATTGGCTAGTAAGTTCAAGATATCAAGTTATTGACCGAAGCCATCGCCCTTGCTACGTGGCCGTGCCATCTTCCTTGCCACATGTAGAACAAGTAGGCGTCTCATGGATGCCAAGCACGCAGTGATGTTTAGTAAAAGTGTAATGGCCCGTTATGAATCTTACAAGTCTTCTGCAGTAAATTCCCCTTAAAGACAAGACATGGCTTTCAGAGCACACCCTCTGATAAATATATCAAGGGGTGGAAGGTTCATCATAGCATCTAGAGCAGTGCTCGTCGTGCTGGGGAAAGCTCCTGTAGGGCTGAGACAAACCATTCTTTTGAGTTTGCTGAAAGAGGCTACGACAAGTTTACGTGTTAGCCTACTCCACCAGACAACCGATGCATATGAGATTACAGGTCTTGTCATGACCATGTAGATCCAGAGAACCATTGCCGGCGATTATGTTTTGCCAAAAGCTCCTCTGCATTGCCAGAAAGCTGGCAGGACTTTGGTGGTTTTAGACTCAACCAAAACTTGACCAAAGTAGCCAAAGTTGGACTGCATATTTCGATGACATTTGACAAGGTTTGGCAAGAAGCCCTTTGTCGAAAATGCATGCATTTAGGACCGATTAGCCTCTTCTTCGTTGAATTGGAAATGGCCTTTCGAATTGCTCAATTCCAGTTGTTTTCGACGGATTCAAATTTGTCATCCGCTTTTTGGTTGATATTCCGCAGGGTTCAGTTTCGTCTCCAACACTCTTTCTCATTTTTATATATTGTCTCCTATCTGCCACTTCTACTCCGATTCGCTCCTTGGTGACAGTATTCTCACAACCTTACGACCTTGCTCTTCGGCTGTAAATAGAATGCGGCAGCGTATATTGAGTGCAATCAATTTCGTTATGGAAATCGTTATAGAGTGGGAACACACTATTGTGTTCTGTCGTCCAGTTATCTACCGAGACGCATTATCCACGAATGGCACTTGCGTCTTAGAAACTGATAATTCGGTGTCGTCGCAAGGCATTTCTCTATAAGGTATTCGTTCGCCCTAAATAAGAGTTTAACACTCACGTCTGGTCTGGTTCACCTCAGACCTCATTACAAAAAGTGATAGAAGACGCCAACAGATGCTGACTTGAAGAAATGCGACCTTGACTGTGGATTGCATCAGCCGGTGTATGGGAGCATATGCCGGTGAATATGCATAACCTTACGACCAAGCAACTACGCTCAGTGAACATACATCAGCATGGCCATAGGAATCCCGAGCGCATAGGAAACACGACACCTGCGTCAATGTGGTAATGAGCAACACGCGAGGTGATGAGCATAATTTGGAGAGATTGGGCTAGCAATTCATCGTCAAGAATTAGGATATATGTGTGTAGGAATATTAAAAATGTACACGTTCTGGAGTAAATCGGTTTTCCAATTGTAGGTCGAGTAGTGGACCAGTTCCGGCTAACAGACCAGATCCCGATAACACCAATATCGAATGTTTATTTCGCGGCGTCCTTCCTCGGGGGCGTACAGTATACTTGCCTTGAAAAAGCTTCTCGACTCACGTTCGGAATCGGCATTAAACTGTAGGTCACTTTCGCCAGCGCTCTCAGTTTTCTAGCAATGCAAGGGAGCTTTTGGCAAAACATGGGCCTACTGCCGGCAAAGGTCCTTTGGATCTACACGCCAAGGTTAAAACCTATAATCTAATATGTATTGGTTGTCTGGCGGAACAGGCTGACACGCAAACACCTCTCTCACCATGCTCCAACAAAACGGTTTGTCTCAGCTGTATAGGGGCTTTCCCTAGCACTTCGGGCGCTGCTCTGGATGCTTTGATAAGCCTTCCACCCCATGATATATTTATCAGAGAATGTGCTCTGAAAGCCATGTCTCGTCTCAAAAGAAATGGATTTTGGTACAACTCGGACAGGAATAACAGTGTGCTTGCGCAAGAAATGTCCTGCAGCCCCTATCCTATGGACATGCCTTCTGACGCATTGACACCCGTTATATCATTTCGTTGTAATTTCAGGGTCAAGATCTGGACGGGGGTCTGGTGCTGGAGTCTTCTTTGAGCGCGAAAATATCCGACTGCACTTATCGTAGGAAAAATATACATCTGTCTTCCAATCAGAGATATACTCAATCCTAATGGCCATGCTCTATGTCGTGAAGCACAGGTGGAGGGGGAAAAACATATGCGTCTGCAGTGACAGCCAAGCTGTCCTCAAAGCTGCGTGCAACCCCTTAACAACCTCCAAATTAGTGCATGAACTCAAGTCCTTCTTGAACTGAGTCGGTAGACTAAATTCACAAAGGCTTATATGGGTTCGAGGTCATTCTGGGATCCCAGGAAACAAGATCTCTAATGACCTCGAACGACTGGGTGCTTAATACATGCGACCGTAGATGGAGGAATTATCCAGAATGCAGGATGACAAAGCGCGTATGCCCTGATGTCTTTAAGAAATCCGTAGCATTCCTCCTGTCTTTAAAGAGAATCGACTTCAGAAGACTTGTGGGAGGTCATTACGGGCCATTACACTTTTGCTAAGCATCTCTGCTTGCTTGGCATAAGTGAGACGCCTATTTGGGCACACAGGAGAGCATTTTCTCTGTGACTGTCCCAGCTTTGCTAACGCACGATGGCGCACCCTTGGAGCCGACGTGGTGTGTGCCGAATCTCTTAGCATCACTGAAGCCTCTTTTCATTTTTCTCCGGAAAACGGGGAAAATACAGTAATGTAAGGTGTCTGGAGTACAATGGACCAGTATTTGCAGCTGAGTGTTCCAACAGATAGCAGAAGGTGCGATACAATTTCCAGCCATCATTATATTTAGCTTGGCGAGTTTGCTATTTCACCATGGACTGGTACGATCGCCCACCTTTCCCTTTTCTGGGCAAGCGTTTGCCATTGACAGTCGTCGCGCGCGGTCGCGAGTCACACGCACGGAAGGGAAAAACAAAAGAACGAACAAAACAAAAAAAAAAAAAAAAAAAACCGTAAAGAAAAACAAATAACGTAGTGCAGTGTAGTGCGGGCAAAAAAAAAAAAAAAAAAAAACCGTGAAAGTGCCGAACCGAAAACCGAACACCTGGTCGGCACCAGCGCTGGGCCGTACTCCTGCCTGTCCCTCTTCCCCTCTCGTGACAGTGTTCGCTCTCATCACACACACTGATTGAGTGCTAACGCAACCGACGCGTAGTGGGTCGCGTGTGTTGTTCTTTGTTGGTGGAGCAAATCTTACTGTCGTAAGGGCATAACACCTACGGTAGTTTGTTTTTGCAAATCCGGCGATAGAACTTCACTCACGCGTCTCTGCTTTAACGGTTTTGTATCTGTACATGTTTTGTAGTTTGCATTGATGAGGGATTTCTGTGTGCAGTTCTGCAATATTCGTGGGTTACGGAAGAATTTCCTTGCCACGTATATCCATCTCTCTCGCCACAAACCGGCTGTTTTGGCACTTTGTGAAACACAGGTCGATGAAAAGTCTGATCCTTCGGATTTCAGTCTTCCTGGATATAGCTTAGTGCCATTATTCGTTTCTCGCCGTGGTCTCGCCATCTATGTCCGTAGTGATATTGCTTACCAGTTACTTCCACAGTATAGCCAAACATCCACCCCGGAATTTAATTTCATATGGCTTAAATTCATATTCCGTAAGCACTCCATCCACTACTGTTTTCTTTATAGAAGCCCCAATCTAGACAGGAATGCAACATTTGATGCATTCGACACACTGTCTGATTCCATCCAAAGAATTGTTTCCCTGTTCCCTCGCACTGAAATCGTTCTAGCGGGCGATTTCAATGTACACAATTCTCAGTGGCTTCGACATTCTGGACAGACAACACCCGAAGGAAGGTATGTTGAAATTTTTGCTGAGTTAAATCACTTAACTCAACTTGTGAATGAGCCATCACGTATCCCCGATGTTGCTGGTCATACCGCCAACACGCTGGACTTGTTTCTTACCTCTCAGCCTGACAAATACACGATCGATGTATTGGAACCCCTAGGCATGTCTGACCACTGCATGATATCAGCGAAATTCTCGAACTCCCACCATCCAGTTAAAGAAAAAGCTCCTAAGAGAACACTATGGCTATACGAGAAAGCCAACTGGTGCGGCCTTAACAACTTCTTTCGGATCTTTAACTGGTCGTTGTGCTTCCTCGACAACGACGTCGACGCCGCAACTGATATTATCGTAAACATTATCCGAATCGGCATGGCAGATTTTATTCCCAGCAAGATTAAAAGCACCAGGCCTAAGGATAATACGTGGTTCGACTCGAGCTGCAAAGAGGCTATTAGGCTCAGGGAGCTAAGTTTTCGGACCTACAAGGCAAACAGTTCTGAGGAAAACCGAGAAAAGTACATACGAGCCAGAAATGACTGCAACTCCCACATTCGACGGATTAAGTTCCAATCCGACCAAAAATTAAGGCGTAAAATCCTTCAATGTCCCAAAGGTAGCAAAAGTTTCTGGTCGTTTGTAAAAAACGTAAAAAACTCAACTAAGTCGTCTATACCGACGCTCATCCACAATGACATCCCAGCTGTCACCCCCTTAGACAAAGCTAACCTACTTGCTGCCCATTTCGCAACCAGTTCTCAGCTGCCAGCTTGTACTTTGTCTCCGCCTGTACTAGAGTGCGTCAATTCCACCATGGGGCTAATCCACTTCCGCACTCGTACAGTCGCAAGGGTTCTTAAAGACCTCGACATACACAAATCCGCTGGTCCAGATGGTATTGCCTCAATAGTTCTGAAGAGGTGTTCTTCTACGCTGGCAAAACCACTGCGTAAGCTTTTTCACCTTTCCTACACCTCTGGGCTTTTTCCGAGTAGGTGGAAAACAGCATTTGTCCAGCCTATACCCAAAAAAGGCGAATCATCTTCTCCCTCCAACTACCGACCCATTGCACTAACGTCCCTTCTTTCCAAGGTCATGGAAACGCTGATTAACCGTCAGCTTATGAAATATCTTGAATCACGGAAACTCCTCAATGACCGCCAATACGGTTTCCGCAGCAACAGATCCACTGGTGATATGATGGCATATCTCGCTGAAAAGTGGAATCACTCGCTTCACCAAGCAGGTGAAAGCAAAATTGTTGCACTGGATATTTCGAAAGCATTT
This sequence comes from Eumerus sabulonum, assembly GCA_951905685.1. Lineage (NCBI taxonomy): Eukaryota > Metazoa > Arthropoda > Insecta > Diptera > Syrphidae > Eumerus > Eumerus sabulonum. The sequence goes on from OX645061.1 coordinate 105,983,846, forward strand.
GACAGGGTTTGGCATGAAGCCCTTTTGTCGAAAACGCGTGCTTTTGGGATCGATGAGTCTCTCTTTCAATGGATTAGAAGCTACCTTTCGAATCGTTCAATTCAAGTTGTTTTGGACGGATTCAAGTCTGATACTCACTTTGTAAATGCCGGTGTTCCCCAGGGCTCCGTTTTGTCTCCGACACTCTTTCTTATTTTTATAAATGATCTCTTGTCTGTTACTTCTAATCCAATTCACTCCTTCGCTGACGACAGTACCCTCAGCTTCTCATATTCGCTCACCAGTTTACGACCCTGCACTTCGGTTGTAGATAATGAGCGGCAGCGTATGTTAAGCTCATTAAATTCCGATATCGACAGCATCATCCAATGGGGTAAAAACAATAGAGTGGAATTTAATGCTTCCAAAACACAATGCTGTCTCTTGTCGTTAAAGCGTATAAATAACCCGCAGCCATTATCCATGAATGGTACTTGCATCTCAGAAACTGAAAAGCTTTCCATCCTGGGTATGAGTGTTGCTCACAATCTTAATTGGAGCGACCATATATTCAGTGTCGCCAAGAATGCTGCGAAATGCCTAGGATTCTTATACAGATGCAAGAAATATTTCTCACCCTTAGATCTGGCTTCAATCTATAAGGCGTTCATTCGCCCCAAATTAGAGTTTAACGCTCATGTCTGGTCCGGTGCTTCCAAGACCTCACTGCACCTACTAGACAGAATACAAAAACGAGCCATAAAACTGATAGGTGACTCCAGCATTACCAAAACATTAGACTCGCTGGTACACCGCAGGAATGTTACCTGCCTCTCCCTGTTTTATCGTTACTACCACCAAAAATGCTCTGATGAAATAGCCAGTTGCATTCCGCCCCTTCAACATTTCTCCCGCAATACACGTCTCTCTAGGAATGCTCACCAATATACTCTGAAGCCCGCTTTCGGACGTACTGTCAAATATAGAGAATCTTTCATTAACCGAACCACACGAATCTGGAACTCCCTGCCGGATTCGGTTTTCCCCCCTCAATGCAACATGCAAGCATTTAAGATCAATGTCCATCGGCATCTCCTCTATTCCTCTTCCTCTCTACCTTCTGCCCGCACTGTGTCACCGACATAATAAGGTTATTAGACCTTGAGTGCGCGCAAATTATTAAAAAAAAAAAAAAAAAAAAAAAAGCGTTGTGGTAGGTGCATAGGATTGTAGCATTAAGTCTGTCGCAGCTAAGTTCCAGGCTATCTTGTCTCTGATGCTATCTGAACAGTTTCTGATCGATTTTTTTTTGTTTTAGAGACTCGGGCAGGTTCAAGAGTTTTTATATTCTCTTATGATGTGTTGACACACACAACCTGAACGGAGTGGAGTGGTTGGGATCGTTGATGTTCGTTCATTACTCTCAGGGGTGGTTGTCCTAGATCTAGATAGGACGAGAGCCGGCCAAATTTCGCGTTGGTTATAGTCCGCAGTAATTCGTTCAAGCACTTTGGTATTGCATACGCAGAGGATGAATTTCGATTGACCATATACTGTGAGTGTTATGCCTGCAGCAGTACGTCTGGTCACTTTCCATTCTCAACTGCGTTGCATACTTTTTGTCCGTGTAGGAATTACTTTTTTTTGGCTATAAAGCGAATTGAACCATAAACCTTCCGCTCGGCGGTCGATGATGTTAACCGCTGCACCACGGCCACCCCCATTGCGTGAGTTTTAGGCTGTAGATGTCCCAATCTGTTTTGCCTCCTGCTCGGATGTCAAATCAGATCTTTGATGAGCTGACATGGATGTTTCCGTTGAGAATTATACTTTTAAACTTTGTGTAATTAAGTTTTAGACTGCTGGTGACGCGGCTTACTATCTATGCTTCTTAATGTGGGCTTAATTAAGCACAATGTATCAAGCTACAAGCTATAAAATCTGGCGCCGAAATCCCTTATATTTCCACGCATTGTAGCCGAAATGTGCATAATTACAGTTCACAGTAGATAACTCAATAACCGATGAATGCGATAAACCTACGCAGAACATAATTATCACAAGCTCCCGTGTAAAGTGTATTATTTTGCCTATAATCCCATCTAAATTGCTGCGCATTCCATGGAAAACGACCTTCAATAACCAGATACCATTGCCCTAACTGCAAACAATAACAAAAACAATCAATTAACCATTTACCCACTTTTCGGCCTTTTGTTTTGCCACTAAATAAATCCCCATAGTAGCTGGATCTAGAGTAGATTAAAAAAATTGAAAAAACAACTAAAAACCAAAACAGAAATTAAAAAATAGCAAATAACTCACGACGGAATTTTGAAAATGCAGAATTTGCATTACACCGCTATTTCAATGGTCGCGCATACATGTTTGTAACATTCTACACCGTAAATTGCGACCATAGAGAATAGGTTAGTAGCTGAACAAGGGACATTTTGTTAACACAACTAAAAGATTCATTTTGAAATTCAAATATTTGGCCAAAAGGAAAAGTTTTTAAACTGTGCGGCCGGAAACAATATCGACGCCATTTACCTCGGAGAAGTGTAAAACTATTTCGTAGCCCGGATGGGTGGGTTCATATAAGTTGGATAGTATAGTACGTTGGATGCCAAATTACGCAGAGAAGTTAGATGTACTTTGTTGCCTTAATGTTTTCTGTTGTCCTTCGGCTTTAAGAGTGATCGTTGCTGTGAGAATGTTAGAATTTCACCGGAAGTGAGTGGAACAAGTTTTGGAATTTGTCAACTAATTAACACGTTGCGGGGAAAACGTTTTCAACCCATCCTAATGATATTTCTAGCCGCAAGGATGTTCTATGGAGGATATGCAAGTATGTAGTTAACATTAAATGTGTACATTGTTTTTAGGAAACAGTATAACAAAACTTTAAGGTAAAAGTTGTAATTAATTTTGAATAGTAACGTAATGAATCTTATGCAGACGAAGTTTCTGTGACCGGTGTTACATCTACACATCGGTCACAGAAACGAAAGATGTTTTTAAACAATCGAGAGTAAGAACTAAGTTTGACTAGATATACTTGTGTAGTGGGTGGACATGAAAGGACATTGTGTGTAAGTGGTTGCCAGACGTGAATTGGAAAGCTTTGATTTATTACTTGGCTTAAGGATCATTCATTCTTAATTGTCTAATGCATCCAGGGTATTCTGTCAGTGGACAGCCATCTGTGAATTTGACATAATGAAGAATGTCTTGTTCTATCTTCCTTTAATATCCCTTTTGATTACTTCTTGTCGGTCTTCCTGGATATGTGTGCTATCAATCACTCGAATTATCTCTTGGACATAGTGTGTCCATGACTTTCCTCGAACAAAAGTTATGCTCATAACATCCAGCAATTTTCTCTTGTGGACTCATTAAGGATAAGAGCTGAATGGAGTGTTTATTTATTTTCTTTATTTGCGGCTAAATTATTAAGAGGGCATGGGCGCGAACATAAATGGTAAAGTTGTTGATTACTTTCAGCCTGGCGAGATGCCAGCAACGATACCTGTTTCAATGCCCGGGTCAAGTTGACATTCAGCCGCCCCGCAATCTGGATAGCCTCTACAACACTCGTTGAGCGGTAAACAAATGTATGCAGCGATAGCCATAGGCAAGAGGGCGCTACGATAGCACGACCAGATTAGCGGCTGTACGGAGGGCCAACAACCCGCCCATGTAAAAAAAATCAAGTTATGCCTCGGATAAATGGATAATCGTATGTCGAAGACGACATAGCTTGAAAAAGGAATACGATTTGTGAGTATGCTCCTGTAGTGTCAGAACTCTGTAAATTCCTGGAGGTGTTCATAGACTGGAAAGAACCCTCATACCACAAGGCGGGTATTACTTCGATTCTGGAAATACGCTCGATAGGAAACCGTATGATGAGGAAGGAAGATTGCGGCATCTCTCACAAAAGATTGCACATATTGGGGTGCAGATTTGTCGTGGAAAAGCAGTTAAGGTCGAAGGTCATCGACTTTAAGCCTATAAGTGATAAGGCCGATTTTACAACATCAGCCTCATCAGCCTCATACCTCATACATACATCCCTAAAGAAGAGGTTGAGGACCCCAATAAAGAGGACTTTCATGATCTTTTCGACAACGCCTACAGAGCTTGTCCGGAGTACGATCTTAAGATCGTTCTCGGGGACTTCAATGGCGAAATCGGTAAGGAGACCACCTTTGGCGGAGTGATCGGAAAGCACAGCCTTCTCGATGCACCAGATACCGTTTCCGACTCACGGACTTTACGACAGCTTGTAATGCGGAGATAAGTAGTACGAGATTTCCCCGTGAGCAAACCCACACAGCAACCTGGCGATCTTCGGATAGTGGAACCGCTGACCAAATCGACCATGTGCTCATTGACGCAAGACACTCCCCACACTTTCTGGATGTGGGAACATTCAGGTGGGCAAACGTTGACTCTGACCGTTTCCTCGTAGCAGCGAAATTCAGAGCTCTACTGCGGGACATGAGAAAGCTGCTGCAACCCACTATGAAGAGGCTCGACATTGGACGCCGGAGTACATCGGAGGTTACCTATAGGTGTATCGGTATAGCCATGGAGCGAAAAGCTCTCCCGTATGCCTACGTTGACCACAAATGTGAACAATATGTGACTGCATTGCCGCTCAGCCATTCAGGAAGTAGCCGAGAACACCTTAGGCAACCCACCACCCCTGACAATAAACCAGTGATATGAAGGCGAGTGTGACTAGAAGAAGGCAGCAACCGACGAGGGTTACCAAAAGACGCTGCAGCGAAAAACCAGGGCAACGAGAGAGGAGTACCGAGTCAGAAGACGGGAGGAAAAAAAGGATATCGAGGAGTCTAGGAACAAGCATAAAATACCGGCCCTTTATAAGAAAGCAAAAGGCCTTACAGGAGGCTTCAAGAAAGGCAACCAGGCTCTTCGAAATTTCCAGGGTAATCCTGTATAGAAGATGAATCCAAGCAGCACTTCCAACATCTGCTTAACGAGCATGACCAAGAGAGTGTGGTAGGAAACTTCAACTCCAGCAGCTGAAGTAGTTCTCCCGTCCAGCATCGAAGAAGTCGGTACAGCTATACAGCTGTAGAAGTCGGTACAGCTATACAGCTATATAGCTCAGATTGGCTTGCGATTCTACTTCTGGCAAGATCTATAGAGGTATATCTCTGCTCACTGTCGCATACAAGATCCTGTCCAGCGTACTGTGTGACTGACTGATATTGACATCATCGCGCGTTGTTAGCGTGATGTTGTAAAAGTTTTCACGGCGATTGCAAAACGGGCGGAACAGATTAGTCTTAAAGTCAACGAGCCTAAGACAAAGTAAATGCTGTCAAGTAAAAACCGATCCGTCACTCACCACCTGGGACAAAAATAACGATCAACAGCTATAATTTCGAGGTGGTTAAGTAGTTTGTCTACCTAGGGGGAAACGTAAGCTCCACAAACGGCACCACCGTAGAGATCCGACATAGGAATCGCCCTTGGCAACCGCTAATACTTCGGTTTGTCCAAACAACTTTCGTCAAAACTTCTCACTCGAAGAACCAAGGTCCTGCTTTACAAAACGCTTATACTGCCAGTCTTGCTATATGGAGCCGAAAGCTAGACGATAAGTAGGAGCTGATTTTGGGTTCTTTCGAAAGAAAAATTTTGCGCCGGATATTTGGTCCTGACACCTCGAGCGCATGAACACCAATGCTCCTGCTAAGAGGGTCTTCGACTCCCAGTCTCCTGGTTCGAGGAGAAGAGGAGGACCGAACCTCCGGTATGTATGTATGTATGTTGGCGTTATACTCCATGAAGGATCAAAGCCGAGCTGCTCTCAATCACCCATGTTGTGTGTGATTTTTATTTTTCCACAGATGAAAGGGACATACAGTTTATTGCCGATTCCGAACGGCGAATTTCGAAAAGCTTTTCATGACAATTATACTACATGTGGTTTTCCTAGAAACCCGCTGAGGAGAAGCACCGTGTCGGAACTCGATCCAGTGTCATCGGCGTCAGAGGCCAACATACTACCCAGTGCGCCACGGCGCTCTCCAGTAAAAAGGCCAAGCAATCGGGGATGTAAGACAACTTGGTCTCGATGCTTACCATCCTATTTAGGAAACGTTGTAGAGAGTCTCGATGCTTTTAATATAGGGGTTGTGTTGCGTGGTCCAACGAAGACGTGTATGAGATGTGGACGTGGACGTGGATACTCAGCTTTGACATCCTCACCACGAGACAACTGGTATTTTTTCCACACTCTGTTAAATACCCCAAAAAAAAAAAAAACAGACAGGGATCCTCATTGCTGACATCAATTTTTGGAGGCGGCTTAAAGGGTTTCGTTGGTATTTGTGACAGGAAGTAAGGAAACAACTGTATGATCTTGATTTCGCTCATTGTATTGGCTTGGCGACTGTAATATGCTGTTTTCACGGAGTCAACCAAGTTATTCTGAACGCTATATTCATACAATCTTCCAATGATGTTCCAAACTAAAATGACCGCGTGTCAGCTGTCAGCAAAAGTGCTTTGCATACGCTTCCTTAATCTCTACCGATAAGGGTGTTTCGGATATTACGGAACAAATCCAAAAATAGACTATCCCACAGGTAACATATCTGGAATCATCGGAAAAGAAAGAAAAAATTTCAAAAACTCCGGCCCACGTAACTCGGCGCCCTTAATACAAATCCCATTTGCCTCCACATGTTTCCACGCATTCCTTATTAACGTCATTCTGGATATAAGGGTAGGGATTTGTTGACAACAATACGATTTAGGGAATCGACCTTAAGTCCGTTCATGGGGTTTATTTTTGGTAGCGTTCTATTATTGTGTGCACACATGGTTACGATTAGGCTTTGGTTCGGACTGAGTTATGAGTAGTGTAGGTTCGAATTACGATGGATGGAAATCAATAGAGTTTTGCCCACTGCCTTCTTATATTGACGCTTGTAGCTGTACAAAATCTGCCATCAGAGCTCTTCAAGACTGGCGGCGATGTTCTGGTAGGGAGCATGCACCAGATCATCTGCAGAATTTGGGAAGATGAAAGCATGCCCGACGACTGGAATACCAACTCTATATGCCCCATCCACAAAAAAGGCGATCCTACCTCTTGCAAGAACTATAGAGGTATATCCCTAATCAATGTCGCATACAAGATTCTGTCCAGCGTATTGTCTGAACGTCTAAAGCCATTTTGCACCGAACTAACCGACAGCTACCAGTGCGGCTTCCGGCCCGGCAAACCCGGCAAAATTTTCACACTTCGACAAATCCTGGAAAAGACCAACGAGCTTCGAATCGATACACACCATCTTTTCATCGATTTCACAGCCGCATACGACAGCATTCATCATGAACGACTGTTTGGGCGATGGTCGAATTCGGGATCCCGGGAAAACTGATCCAGTTGTGTCGCGCCACGCTAAAAAACACGCGATGCACTTTGCAATTCGGTTCTAGGACCTCGGAACCATTCGAAACATGCACCGGATTTCGGCAAGGAGATGCGCTGTCATGTGACTTCTTCAACCTGGTGCTGGAGCAGATAGTGCGACGGGCAGGCGTCAACAGGGAATTCACTATCTTCTATAAGTCCTTCCAGCTGCTAGGATACGCGGATGATATCGACATCATCGCGTGTTCTCGCCGTGGCATTGTGGAAGCATTCACGGCGATTGAAGAACAGGCGAAACGAGTTGGTCTTAATATCAATGAGGACAAAACGAAATACATGCTGTCAAGCAAAAACCAATCCGTCGCTCACCACCTGGGACAAAATATAACAATTGACAGCTACAATTTCGAGGTAGTTAAGGAGTTTGTCTACCTCGGGGCAAACGTAAATTCCACAAATGACACCACAGTGGAGATCCGGCATAGAATCGCCCTTGGTATCCGCTGCTACTTCGGCTTGTCCAAACAACTGGGGTCAAAACTCCTCACTTGAAAAACCAAAGTCATGCTTTACAAAACGCTCATACTGCCAGTCTTGCTGTACGGTGCCGAAAGCTGGACGATAAGCAGGACGGCGGAGCTGATTTTGAGTTCTTTCGAAAGAAAAATTCTGCGCCGGATATTTGGTCCTGTCTGTGAGGAAGGTGAATGGAGAAGAATACACAACCGCGAACTCTACGAGCTGTACAAAAATGTGGATGTAGTCCAGAAGGTAAAGATCCGTCGACTACACTAGCTCGGCCACATCGAGCACATGGACACCATCGCTCCAGCTGGGAGGGTCTTCGACTCCGAGCCTCCTGGTTCGAGAAGAAGAGGAAGACCGAACCTCCGGTATAAAGACCAAGTAATCGCGGATGTAAGACATCTTGGTCTTGACAACTGGAAGCAGCGTGCCCGGGACCGTCAAGGATGGAAGGCAGCTATAGCTCAGGCTCAGATCCTCCATGGATCGCTGGCCTGATAAGTAAGTAGAAAGGGACCTACAGTTTAATGCCGATTCCGATGCTTTTTCTTGGCAAGTATACTACGGGGTTTCTTGCCAGTAATCCGCAAGGGACGGACGCCGCGAAATAAACATTCGATGGCGTTCGTGTTATGGGCATCCGAACTCGCTAATCGTGCGCCAGAGTCCAACACATTAACCACTGCGCCGCGACGCCCATTGGTATATGTGCCATTATGTTCAAAAATCTGTAATTCCACTCTCTCTCGGAGTAGCTCGCGTGTCTTTTGGTAAAGAATTGTAAAAATCGATTATTCGCAACCTTATCCTGAAGTGAATTTTTACCAGCAAAATAGTTCGTCATGGACAGGAACAGGTGGTGGTAATCACTTAACTATATGGCGAATGCTCAAGAACCTACAAATCATGGTCCTGGAGCTTCTGACCGATCATTGTCAGTGTGTGGTGTAGTCCTTATGGAACACAATTCTGGGCGATAGCTTCCTTCAGACCATTGGCAGTATAGATCTACGTTAAGAAATTTGCCCTAGACAAGCAGCTCATAGTAGATGATACCCTGCCAATACCTCCAAACATACAGCAAGATCTTCCTGATCATGTATCCTGACTTGGCCACTATTTGTACCTGCTCACTGTGATTAAATTACGGCCGTTTTCATTTGAAACTTCATCACCTCACATTTTCATCTTGAAGCACCATACTCTTCAGACATGTTTTATTATTATTTTCGCCAACTGGCCTTCCAGAGCATGGTGCTCTTTATAGTGAATATTATCGGAATGCTATAGACGAAACCAATACTGTGACATAATTGTCAAAAAACAAAATACAAAAACCACGGAAAATGTTGTCAGTATCTTTGTAAGGTTATGTTAAAGAGAGTCCTCTTCTTCTTCTTCTTAATGGGCGCTACAATTCGGGGAGAACGTGGGCTTCAACCAACATGCTCGATCTTTTGCTAGCCTTTTCCATTGCCGTCCTCTGCTCCTTCGTCCCTCGGGGTTGGATTCAAAGACCCTTCGGGCTGGAACGGTGGTGTCCATTTGCTCTACATAGCCCAGCCATCTTAGGCGTTGAATCCGTAGACGCCTGACTAGACTCATGTCGCTGTATAGCGCGTAAAGTTCGTGGTTGCATCTTTCCCCCATCCCCCGTCTGCGTTTATAGGCCCGAAAATCACGCGCAAAATCTTTCTCCCGAACCGACCAAGGGCCTCCTCATCCGTTTTTAATTATCGCAGTTTTTTATCCGCTTTATACCCGGTCCATTCCATTGCATTTCCTGGATGGCGGTGATGTCCGCTTTATAGCGGTCTAGGGACCTAAAATTCCACGTACAAAGCCGAAGATCATTGTCCTTTTTAGGGTTCCGTACCCAAAGGTAAAACGGAACCCTATTACTAAGACTTCGCTGTCCGTCCGTCCGTCCGTCCGTCCGTCCGTCCGTCCGTCCGTCCGTCCGTCCGTCTGTCACCAGGCTGTATCTCATGAACCGTGATAGTTAGACAGTTGAAATTTTCACACATGATGTATTTCTGTTGCCGCTACCACGACAAATACTAAAAACAGAACAAAATTAATTATACATATACATAATTACAAACAACCAATAATAAATTGTTTTTTCGTTGCCATCTTTCGGTCAGTTCCCATTTGTGAGCGGCTCGTAGTCATTCATTTTGGGAAATGAAACTTAGAGAAAGCAGATAGCCCGAGGGTACGATCAGCACTTGACACGCGAATGAGTGGAGTTCAGCCCTCAGAAGGTCAGCATTTTTGTTTTTTTTTTTTTTTTTGTTCCTAGTAGCACATGAGGGAGAGTGGGCGAAGAACTCGGGGAGAAATCTTCGGCGAAGTACTCGGAGAGTGATCTTCGGGGACCGGAGTTCTTCGGTACGGTTTTAAGCAGTTCCCGGTACGCGGCCGTACCGTGTGTCCTATTGCCTACGTTGGTCGCGGATATCACGTTCGTTGTATAAGGTATTGAAATCACAAGTTTGCGTGTCGCGATTGGTGATGCGGGCTAAGTCGTTGGTCAGAGGAGTTTGGGTACGACTGTTCGAATACTCAAGCTGCGGTTTATTTGCTTTTTTGGACAGTGAATTCCTTTTTTTTTTATTTTACATATATTTTATCTTTATTTCGACTTTATTTATTGACATACGGTGTAGGGTAGTTTTAAGGAATAATTGTAAACCTAGATTAAGTTAGGTTAAGAAAATTAAATTTGTGACATATTGAATTGGAAACGATTACGGTGTTTTTTTTTTCTTTTGCGTGGGATATTTCGCGAGTCTCGTCGCAAATTCGCGATTCTCGCTGCGGGTAAGTCGGCGTGAGGGCAATCGCGTGGCGCCATTGCTCACGACCAGTCCTCGCAGCTGACCTAGCATCCCTTTCGCACGACGTCGCGGCAGGTGGAGAGGAGCAAGTGAGCAAGAGGAGCAAGCGATCTTGCACACATACGAACCGATACGTACATACGTGCATACGCATCACATACGTGCATACACTCACACATCTGTACGCTATGTATAAGTATACATACATACATACATATGTACATTACGAAGTAGAGTTGGGTAGTTCCGGACATGTATAGTTCACGGAACTATGTCCTCTCTCGGACACATGAAATTGAACGAAAAGAGTTCCATAGTTCCATTCAACCCTTATTCATCAATCACATATGTACAAAACGAAAAAAAAAAAAAAACATAAATGCAACGAACATGCTTCTCATACGGTATGAGTTATACCCCGTAGTGTTCAAGAAACCCAAAAGTATGGAGATGTGGCGATAAAGCTCGAACAGTTGGTGTACACTGTACAGCACACTTGAACTGAAATGAAGAAAAGAAATGAAAGAATATAATGCCTGCACCGCATTTCGTGAACGAATGTCATACATGTGTATGTATGCATTCAGGTCCGGACATGGACATGGTTTGCTAGTTCCATATCGGTGCGATAATACATTTAGTTCCGGACATGGACATGTTTTTGCTAGTTCCATATCGGTGCGAGTATACATTCAGTTCCGGACATGGACATGTTTGTGCTAGTTCCATATCGGTGCGAGTATACATTTAGTTCCGGACATGGACATGTTTTTGCTAGTTCCATATCGGTGCGAGTATACATTTAGTTCCGGACATGGACATGTTTTGCTAGTTCCATATCGGTGCGAGTATGCATGCATGATTTATGGTACTTGATGAGCGGAGGATAAATAAAATGTCCTTTCTTTACTTCTAATGGATAACAACAGTAATTATTCTTTATTTCCCTCGTTTTTATATAGGGTTTGTGTCTAATTGTTTGCCTACTAGACACAAAGACCGGATGTGAGCTAGACGCTCATTAATTGGTTCTTTGTGTGGTTTGTGCAATAATATTTTATTATTTTATGATATATGGTCTGCGGGGTGATAATGATGCGTCTATGTCGGGCTATGTATGTGTGTGAGTGGGTGCAGGTTCGGAAGTCGCGAGGGTCGCGAAGTGGTTGCTAGGCAACGGTCGCTCCGCCGCGCAGGTAACGGGGGTGTGACATGACGCCGTGTGCCATAGCCGCGCGTATTTGCGCGAGTTACGATCCTACCAGTTGTAATCTATTACAAGTGAATAAAGGACGTTCCGCACACAGTTGTTATCTATTACAAGTGAATAAAGAACGCTCTTGAGAACCATAATTCGAAATCCTGCCTGTAAGTTTGCAATTTGCTATTTCAAATTTCAGTGATTTCTGGTTTAATTATATAAACTTTATAGTAATTACCTACGTAAGTTAGTTAACGGTGCAGTTTGCATAAATATAAATAATATTAAATTAATACCTTCTCGTAATTAATCATTGTCTTAAGTAGGAAGGCATTAGATAAGTAGATACCTAGGTGTACGCAAGTACTTAATTTACATAAGTCAGTACCTATAGGCACTTTTTAGGATTTGTGTAGTTATTTAGTAGATAGTGGGCATTAAATACCTATCACGGTATCCTTGAACGTTTCAGGGGATACATTTTGCTTCTTTTTGCATTTTTTATAGGTACCTACTGTATTATTGACAAGGTACCTAATTACCTATTTCACTTACTAGCTATCTGTATCCAAGACTTGATAAATAAAAATGGATTTCGGAAACATTAATTTCGATTTCCAATACTTATTAATTGAAACTAATTATGTGGAGGACGATTGTGTTAATGTTTTTCATAACATTTTACATCAATATACGTCTTCCCAGCCCTGTCCAATGGATTTTTTGAACTCTGTGTCTGACATATCACCTGTTGATCGTAATCAGAGCCACATCCAGTTACTTTACTATGGAGAGAATTACAGTGGGGTCGGACACTGGGTGTGTCTATTCTACAATGGCGACTCATTGCGTATATATGATGGTCTTAAGGGCAAATTTTTGCCGCCTTTACAACAGACGTTTGTGGATGCCCTATTCCCACACAAGCCATCAACTTCTTTCCCCGATGTACAGGAGCAGTCGAGTAATTACGACTGTGGCGTCTTTGCTATTGCCTATGCCACATCACTTGCATTGAAACGAAACCCGGCGTTTGAAAATTTCATCATTGCAGAAATGCGTCCTCATTTGTTGCGCATTTTAGAAAGTAGAGAACTGATACAGTTTCCATCTATTCCGAGGAAGCCACGGGGGAATCCTAAGCGTGACATTTTTGTGGTAAAAAATCTACAAAAAAAGCAAATAGCTAAAGCTGAGCAAAAAAGAGTGTCGAGAAACAAACCGGAAATAAGATTGAAGGAAATGGAAAGGGACAGATTGGAAACTCAAAAAGATAGGTCTTTATTTAAAAAACGGTCAAAATCGTCACAGCAAAAAAATACAGCAGCTCATCGTGTTGCTCGACTCGACTCTGAATATCGCGAAGCAGAACAATCACGAAATACTGTAGCGCATCATGTTGTTCGACTCGAGTCTGAATATCGCGAAGCAGAACAATCACGAAATACTGAAGAGCATCGTGCTGCTCGACTCGAGTCTGAATATCGCGAAGCAGAAAATCACGAAATACTCAAGAGCATCGTGCTGCTCGATTCGAGTCTGAATATCGCGAAGCAGAACAATCACGAAATACTCAAGCGCATCGTGCTGCTCGACTCGAGTCTGAATATCGCGAAGCAGAACAATCACGAAATACTGAAGAGCATCGTGCTGCTCGACTCGAGTCTGAATATCGCGAAGCAGAACAATCACGAAATACTCAAGAGCATCGTGCTGCTCGATTCGAGTCTGAATATCGCGAAGCAGAACAATCACGAAATACTCAAGCGCATCGTGTTGCTCGACTCGACTCTGAATATCGCGAAGCAGAACAATCACGAAATACTCAAGAGCATCGTGCTGCTCGACTCGAGTCTGAATATCGCGAAGCAGAACAATCACGAAATACTCAAGCGCATCGTGTTGCTCGACTCGAGTTTGAATATCGCGAAGCAGAACAATCACGAAATACTCAAGAGCATCGTGCTGCTCGACTCGAGTCTGAATATCGCGAAGCAGAACAATCACGGAATACTCAAGCGCATCGTGTTGCTCGACTCGGCTCTGAATATCGCGAAGCAGAACAATCACGAAATACTCAAGAGCATCGTGCTGCTCGACTCGAGTCTGAATACCGCGAAGCAGAACAATCACGAAATACTCAAGAGCATCGTGCTGCTCGACTCGAGTCTGAATATCGCGAAGCAGAACAATCACGAAATACTCAAGCGCATCGTACTGCTCGACTCGAGTCTGAATATCGCGAAGCAGAACAATCACGAAATACTCAAGCGCATCATGTTGCTCGACTCGAGTCTGAATATCGCGAAGAAGAACAATCACGAAATACCCTAGCGCATCGTGATGCTCGTCAAGATGCAGATTATCGAATTAATGAACAAAATGCAGTCAAGTCCCGTAAAGAAAGGTTTATGTCCAACTGGGAAGCAGTTTGTAAAGAATATGTTTCTGCAGTACAAGAAGGGCATTCTAACCCATGTTACTGTTGTGGACGTTTGTGGCATAAAAAGAGTATAAAATTGATTGCAAAATCTTCATTGAGATCAAAAAGCTGTAAATATACCGATGAATATTTGTCACAAATATTTCATCTCCACCCAGAGGCAGATAAAGGTTCTTTCTGTAACACGTGCGCAAGAGATATACGATGTTTCAAAGTTCCTCGTTTAGCCAGAGCAAATGGGTTGATATTTCCTGAAATACCTGACGTCTTGAAAGATCTTACTCCTCTCGAAGAACGCCTAGTATGTGCTCGACATATTTTCATAAAAATTGTTAAAAGGGCTTGTGGCTTAGGATATCAGCATGGCCTTGCAGGAAATGTAATAAATGTACCTGTTGAAGTAAACACTATGGTTACTTCATTACCTAGGTCCGTATCAGATACGCATGTTATTACAGTAGAACTGAAACGCAAAATGTGCTACAAACACGGACGCAAGGAGCGCATTAGACCAAAAAAAGTATGCGAAGCTGCTCAGTACTTAGTTCAATGTGATCTTTATAAGGATCTTAACATTCAAATTGATGAGAACTGGTCATTTGGAGATGAGAGTAATGAAGATGTGTGTACGTGTCATGAGCTGAACAATGAAAATGAGAATACTAATGAAGACGAAGATGTTAATCCTGGTGGTAATGAAACCCTATTAGATCAGGATTTCAATTTGATAATTGCACCAGGTGAAGGAAAACGGCCGCTGTCTCTCATTTTCGACGAACACATGGAAGAATTAGCTTTTGTAAAAATTCATTGTGGTCAAAAAAGGAAATTTAAGGTTAAACTAAGTCATATGGACATTACAAAATCAGAAATATCTCGAGAGGATCGGCGTGCCGTCCGTCCTGATTATCTATTTACTGCTTTGAAAAAGCAACAAACTATCAGAGTCCAAAACAGTATTGCGATGTGTCTTCGAAAGAAAAATCGAACTGGGGAACCTATTTTGGTTGAGAATATGTTAGATTCTGCTTACGTTGATAGTTTGGTTCAAGTAGATGACGGATATCGAGTTTTAAGAGGAATAAAAAATTCGCCTGCTCACTGGGAAGCAGAGAAAAAAAAGTTACTCGCTATGGTTAGACAATTTGGTGTTCCAACACTTTTCGTAACTCTTTCGGCGGCAGAAACAAAGTGGCCTGAATTAATTAAATTGTTAAAAAAGACTGTGGATGGCGAGGAAATAACTAAGGGGCAAGCAGAACAGCTGTCTTATGTTGATAAAGCTCGTCTTATCCAAAGCGACCCCTATATATGCGCTACGTATTTTGAAACTCGACTGCAAGCTTTAAGAAAAGCATGGTCTTGTACGTCCGGTCCTTTCGGTACATTTAAAATAGATCATTTTTACTACAGAATAGAGTTCCAGCACCGTGGTTCTCCTCATGCCCACATAATGCTGTGGCTGAAAGGGGCACCGGTGTTTAAGCCAGGTGATGTGACGGTAATTCCGCAAATTGTTAACTTTATTGATAATATCATAACTTGTAACAGCGAAGACATTGAGACTTCACTCATCGAATTACAGCGCCATAAGCATACACATACCTGTCATCCAAAGCCGGGAAGACCATGCAGATTTGGTATACCATTCTACCCATATGACAGCACAATAGTTTTAACAGAACTGAATAAAGATGAACCTACGTATAAAAATAGCAAAAAACTGGCGAATGAACTAAGGGAAAAACTTATTAATATTCCTGAAGATATAATAACTTTCGAGAACTTATTGCAATATGTTGGACTTAATAGAGAACAGTACATTCTTGCCATTAGAGCTTCTATTTCCAGACCTACAATTATATTAAAGCGAAACCCTAAGGATGTTTATATAAATCCCTACTCAAAAAAAATTATACAACTCCATCGCGCCAATATGGATATTCAATACATATTAGACCCGTTTGCCTGCTCGCTATACATAGTTAATTATATTAACAAAGCTGATCGCTCAGAGATGCAGTCGAGGAGACAAGAAAAAGGAATAATGCAGTTCGAGAATCTTTGCGAACCATATCGAATGTGTTCCTCAATGCTTCTGAAATATCAGCACAAGAGGCTGTATATTATTTGATAAGCCTTCCCTTATCACGTGGCAGTGAAAGTGAAGTGTACATTAATACAAATATTCCCGAAAAACGAGTTCAAATTTTGAAAAGCACGCGAGAACTACAAAATATGGATCCTAAATCTAGTGACATATTTATGCCTAATCTGATCGATCACTACGTCAATCGTCCACGTACTGAAGAATTTGAAAACATGAGCCTTGCTTATTTTGCTGCATTTTACATGTTTTCTAAAAAAGGTAATAAGCGAGGTAGAAGATCTTTAGGTGATGAAAATAACGAAAATGAAGACTGTGAAACGATATTATCAGAAAATTATGGAAATGAAGAAACAGTGGGTAATTGCATAACTCTGTTAAACAATGATGGTTACATAAGGCGTAGACAGAAGCCCCGAGTTCTCCGGTTTTGCCGTTTCAGTCGTACCACAGATTCGGAACAGTTTTATAGAGAACAACTAATGTTATATCTACCTTGGAGAAATGAAGAAGAAGAACTTTTGAAAGATTTACTTAACTTGGAAGCTAAGTTTCATTTAGCAGCTGACACAATACGATCAAACAGTATCGCTTTTAATCAACTCGGAGGTGCTGAGGAATTCGAAGCCCTTCTAGATGCAATAAGGAAAGCTGAGGTAGACAGTGAAGAAAGTGATAAAGTGGCTGTGGGTCAGGGAAACAGAAGGCCTCTAGAGGGTTACGAGTACGAAGACCAAATTGCAGATGTTGCAGATGATATTTTGCCTGGGGGAAATGCTGGACCAAACCAAGGTGAACCTGCTACATTTGTTGCACCTGTCCTCATACCAGAAGAAGCGTATTTGGAACTTACTCGAAAATTAAATGTAGACCAACGCGACTTTTTGATTAATGTCTTACAGTACTTTAATAATAATCACGATCCTGAATGGAAGCCAGTTTATTTATTTTTAAGTGGTGGAGCAGGTGTAGGAAAAAGCTTACTTATAACCAGCTTATTTCAATGTTTGACAAGAGTTTTTAATTCATCTCCTGGATCGAACCCAGATGATATCAAAATACTTTTGACTGCACCAACAGGAAAGGCGGCTTTTGGAATTGGCGGTCAAACATTACATAGTGCTTTTTCCTTACCTATAAATCAGGTTGGCCACACTATGCCTGAATTATTAGCTTCGACGTCAAATACACTCGCGTGCAAATTAGCTCATCTAAAATTAATCATAATTGATGAAATTTCTATGGTTGGTTCAAAACTATTTAATCAAATCAACCGCCGTTTACAGCAAATATTTCAAACAACATCTGTATTTGGAGGTGTCTCAATTATTGCTGTTGGTGATATGCGTCAATTACCTCCAGTCGGAGATAACTGGATTTTTCAAAATTTAACTGGTAAAACCATTGCATTACTAGCAGGCCCATCTTTGTGGAATTTATTTAAATTATTCGAATTAAAAATTATAATGCGGCAAAGAAACGACTTAAATTTTGCAACTGCATTAAACAATCTAGCTTCTGGAAGCATGACGTCTGCAGACCTGGAGTTAATGAGTAGGAGATGTTTCAAATTCAACGAGCTACCTACAGACGCCAAAGATGCTGTGCATTTATTTAGCAGTAATGCTTTAGTTAACGCGCATAACGAAAGAGTTTTAAGTGGAATGGTCACTGAAGGCGCCATCGTTGATGCCTTGGATGAAGTTTTTGGAGAACCGAATCAATCGGCTAAAAATCACGCCTTAAAAACGATTTTATCTTTGCCTACCGCTCAAACGTACGGATTACCTAAACAATTGAATTTAAAAATATCAGCTAGGTACATGATAACTGTAAACGTCGATACAGAGGATGGTCTGGTAAACGGGACTACCGGCAGATTGAGAGCCATTGACTATGGTATTAATAAAGCAACGGGAGAAAGAAGACCACTAAGGCTGTGGTTAGAACTGGATGACATAAAAGCAGGCCAAAATAAAAGAAGATCCGTTCAGAGGAGGCTACAAAAAAGCTGGACTCCTTTAGAATGTGTTTCTTACATTATTAAGAAGTGGAAAGCTTCGAATCTGCAAATCCGCCGAACGCAGTTCCCTTTGGTTCCGGCTGAGGCGATAACAGTTCACAAGAGCCAAGGAGCTACGATGGATAAAGTTGTGGTCCATTTAAGTTGTAACTTTAAAAGATCAATGCTATACGTGGCATGTTCTAGAGCGAGAACTTCAAAAGGTTTGTTTATAATCCCTGTAAGTGGTACAGAATTCCCGAATCCTTCTCCTCCATCGGATACAAGTCTAGTCGCTATAGAAATGTGTCGCTTACGTCAAAATCCGTTGGTGCCTGTTTTCAGACATCTTCGCGTAAAAAGGCAACTCAACTACATGCAAGTAATATATCACAACGTACAATCTTTAAGAAAACACATAGATGACGTAACTGTCGATCCAATTATAAGTAATTCTGATATAGTTTTTTTAGCAGAAACGTGGGCCAGTTCATCCGATTCCTTTAAAATAAATAATTTGGATATTATCTCAAAGACTCACGGCCCAAATCTAAATACCGCAAACCGCGGAATGGGTATGATTGCATTAAAAAATAAACATATCCCGGAATTAAACGCAATGGTATTTCAAACATCGTGTAGGAAAGGGCATAGTGAATGCATTTCTTTTGATTTAAAAGGAGTTCGGATTATTGGCGTTTATAGATCCCCTCGATGTAACTGGAACGATTTTTTAGATACTATGAATAATGTCATATTTGATGGCAGAACACTACCATTGCCTCCGACTATAGTGTGCGGGGATTTTAACGTAGATTTACTGGAATCTAATGAGAATGCACCTTTAAATAAATATTTTGACCATATTGGTTTAAAGTCAAAACTTCCTCGTGTTATTACCACAACGGGTTATACTCAAATAGATAATGTGTTTAGCAATATTGACTTGAATGCTGGCACATACTGTGCACTCTTTAGTTACCATAGCCCCTTATGGATACAATTCCGAATTGAGCAATAGATTTTATAAAATCTTTCTTTTTTTTTTTTATATTTCTTAAATAACAACGAGAAAAATGCGTTTTTCTTATAGTAGGCACATTCACGAAATTTCTAGTGTTGATCCGCAAATCATAGTTGTTTTGCACTCTAGTTACATAGTATCCGGAATTATAAAAAAAATATTTTTAAAACTTTGTAACAATGTCTTAGGGGCAGAAATATATTTTTTCAATGCTCACATTTCGAGGCAGAAAATAAATATCTCGTAATAAAATTGGAGAAACACCGACTCCCGAGAACATCATAAAGCATATGCTGACATCGAGAAAAATATGGGACGCTGTGAAAGAAACCGCAGCGAGCATCATGAAGGAACTCCGGCGTCTGGAGAGAAACAGGGAGAGCAACCAAAACCAAATGGCAGCTCCCTTGGAACAGGAAACTCCAATTAGAGAAAGAAGGGCATAAAGTGCAAAGCAGCCCCGCGAAGTAATACCTAACGGCAGTCCCGCGGGGAGAGTGGTTGAAGGGTGCAGGGTGTGGTTTAGTACGTAGGCGTATTCCTGGCATCGATTATTCAGTCTTGCGAATCGTACATGCCAGTAGCCCGGGCTACTGGTATCTTTTGAAGATTCCACATCCGTTTGGCGCAACCAAAAAAAAAAAAAAAAAAAAAAAAAGCAAAAATTCGAGACATTTGAATAGCT
The DNA here is from genome assembly GCA_951905685.1 of Eumerus sabulonum. Classification (NCBI taxonomy): domain Eukaryota; kingdom Metazoa; phylum Arthropoda; class Insecta; order Diptera; family Syrphidae; genus Eumerus; species Eumerus sabulonum. The sequence continues at coordinate 106,004,081 of OX645061.1, forward strand.
CAAAACTGGGTGGATTAGTTTTTAAAACAAAGGTTCTACTTTATTGAAATAAGTACCTCCCCAGCAAGAAATTTCATATTCCAGTTTCGATTTCGACAAACTATTGTAAACTAATTTTAAAACGGGTAGAGATTGCAGTGCATACTGAGATGGAATAATTATCTTATAACCCCATTTAGATACTGTTTCAAATATATTGAATGGTCTTTCCAACAAAGTTGTTGGTCCAATATAACACCTAAATATTTAAAACCGTCCACGTGTTCAATCAAGAAGCAATTTTCAAACATTCTTGATTGTTGAATACTATATCTTCAAGAACAAATCGATTACACAATGGTGCATGATAATATAAGGGAAGGTCTCTGAAAACTCTACCATTGATATTAAATATTAGTTTATGATAATTAAACTATCTCCTTAACATATCTAGGTCATAATTAACATCTGCAAAACTATAAATTAAGTTAGTGTTTGAGTGGAAAAGAGATGTTTCATCAGCAAAGGCAGTTATTTTGCCTTTAAAAGGTTGTAAAGAAAACGATTTAACATAAATTAGAAAAAGGATTGGGCCCAATACTGCTCCTTGGGGAACACCCATATTTAAGAAGTCTATAGAACTGTAAACATTCCTAATTTTCACAACTTGATAACGGTTGGATAAATAAGAAGAAAACTATTTATAAATGGAGCCTCTGAAACCCGCTTTATAAAGTTTATCGAGTAGCAAAGTATGATTAACCATATCAAAGACCTTACTGATATCAACAAATAATGTTGATGGTATTTGAGAAGTGTTTAAACTATTATATAATTCACCAGTTAATTTCAATAAAGCAGTTTTAGTCGATAGGCCACGTCTAAACCCAAATTGGCAATCACTCAAAAGATGAGTATTTTCTAAAAATTACAACATTCTAGATTTTAACTATCCGAAAAGTGAGAATAAAGTGTCACTGATTATGTATTTCTGTTGCTGCTTTAACAACAAATACTTAGACAGAATATAATAAATATATGTATAAATTTTTTATACATAATAGTACGGAACCCTTCGTGCGCGAGTCCGACTCGCACTTGGCCGGTTTTTTTTTCGTTTTTTGCAAGGGTCGTCAACATAAATCTGGCCCGTTATATCCGAGGCTTGTGGTTGTTTGTGGTTTTTTTTTACGATTACGGCTTACTAGGCCTTAGCCCAACCGACTAATCCTGCTTTTTGGCGCAGGAGGCTCGCCATTTGCCCTTCCCCGTCACCACGAGGCACCACGAGGAGGTGGGGATGGAACCTTCTGACAGTGCCGCAAGAGAGTCCACTTCTTTGAAATACCATGGTGTCTGACTCTATAATATACTAAGGTAAACGCCTGTAGGGCATGTGCATTGACTTAGAACTTACATTTACCTCCAAAACTTTGTTGTTTGATTGAAAACAACCATCTTGCTGCCATCGAATTAATTAACCGACATAATGGCACCCAAAATAAGCTGGACTGTTTACTTAGGGAATGCTCTGTCAATCTAGGTAGAATATTGAATTTGATTAATTTATTGTTTGCTCAATAAAAGCGAAGTGGACCGACTTGCTATACAGTTTTTGTTATTATATCGATTGTAACTATTAACTGCCTAGGCGCTCTTAAATACTTAATGACGGTTCCCCCTATACTGCACGGTTGACGCGTCATGTCAACCGCGTCAATTTACGACAAGCCGATTTGATTTTATCATTTTGTTTTTGTTTAATTAAATAAATAGCAGTTCTTACATCGAAGTTATAAATAAATTAAAAATACGTTTCCCTTTTTCCTAGTATAAATGAACTTGTCAAAAAATATTGATAGTGTATTGTAGTTAGAAAAAAATAATTTCTGCTCTCCATCTGACAGCCAATTCATATGCGATGCTCAGCGAATAAATATTTTGTTTTATTACACCTGAATGCATCTGAGTATTGGTTAAATATTGACTTTAATTAGCCCGGCTATCATGTGACAAGAGTTATGTGACTTTTGTCAGGGCGTAATGAATGGAAAGTGCTTCTGTCTGCTCCAGTGATCGATGGTCCTTGCTGGATATGAAACACATTTTTACTATAATATGCAAACGAAAAAAAGGCATATGTAGATATAAATGCAAATTTTAATTGAATACGCAACCGGAACTAATTAAATTGTATTGGCAAATAAAGACAATACTGAAGTCTGCCATTAATGCAAATAGCAGCTTCTGCAGAAGTCGTTCGAAGCTTGCCCTAGTTTTTGTGCGTGACTGCCAATAAGACAGTGACTGGTGATGACACCAATCATTCTGTGACGTCAGTTCGTTTTAGGGAGACTAGTCCCTTGCTCCTTTGACTGCCAAGCCGAGGACAGATTTGGCTGGTGATGAGGCAGGTGTGGGATGGCAAAGAACTAACAAAGGCCTCGTAGGAGTAGCATCTATCCGACGGATGCTGGCCTGTCAAAAGCGAGAAGAGCCACCGCAGACGAACATCTTAGTAAATACCGCCCCCACCTCCTCGTGGTGCCAATGGCGAATAGCCTGCCTCCTGCGCCAAAAAACAGGATTAGTTGGTTGGGCTACGGCCTAGTAAGCCGTAACCGTAAAAAAAATATAAACGCCGTAACAACCACAAGCCTCGTATAAAACGAACCGGATTAATGTTGACGACCCTTGCAAAAAAACGAAAAAAGGACAATAATCTTCGGCTCTGTACGTGGAATGTATGGCCCCTAAACAGGCCACGTGCAGCCGAACAACTTGCGGACGCCCTAGATCACTATAAAGCGGACATAACCGCCATCTAGGAAATGCGATGGAATAGGCCGGGGATAAAGCGGATGAAAAACTGCGATATTTACTACGGCGACTGCTATAGGGAGAGAGGGCACCGATTGTTCGGTATGTGAGCGAACGCCTCATAACCTGAGTCCACGCCTCCACGGACAAGGATGACTCCACCAAAAATGAGTTCTACGATCTTGTAGGTAGGACGTATGCCCAATGTCCCAGCTATAACATCAATATTGTACTAGGAGACTTCTATGCTAAGCTGGGTAAGGAAAGCTTCCTTGAACGAGTCATCGGCAAACGACACCACATCCGATAACGGACACAGGCTGATCTTGATCTTGCTACGGGGCGAAATCTCCTTCTACATAAAGACACCTGACGGTCGCCAGATCAATCAATAACTAACCAGATTTATCCCATCGGGATCGATGTCAGACACTCCTCTACTTTTCTCTTTGTTGGAACTTTCCGAGGAGCTAACATCGACTCGGACCACTATCTTCTAGTAGCCAAGATGAGCCTACGGATATCACGAACGCAGCGGAGTAGAGTTAAAATATAGGGCTATGACGCCGAAAAGCTATTATCGCCAGAAACCGCTCGTGCTCTTACCGATCGCATCTCCCATAGGTCTTGGCTGAGAGGTTTGTATTGGCAGATAAAAGTTTGAGGTAGTTAAGGACTTCGTCTACCTTGGCTCCGCTGTGACCTGGAACAACGACTTCAGTTCCGAAATCAAACGCAGAATCACTCTTGCCAATTGCTGTTTGTTTGAGCTCAGGAGGCAATTGAGTAATAGAGCCCTATCCCGAATGACAAAGTTGACTCTATACAAGACCCTTATCATCCCGGTCCTGCTGTACGGCGCCGAAGCATGGATGAGGAAGTCCTTGGCCACTTCGAGAGAAAGATTTTTTGTGTGACCTTCGGTCCTTTATACGCAGACGAGGGATGGAGGAAAAGATTCAACCACGAACTTAACGAGCTGTACAGCGACACGAGCTTAGTCAGGCGTCTACGGATTCAACGCCTAAGATGGCTAGGCCATGTAGAGCGAATGGATACCACAGCTACAGCCTATAGAGTCTTTGAATCCAACCCCGAGGGACGAAGAAACAGAGGACGGCCGCACTTAAGACGGCGCACACAGGTGGAAGGGGACTTCAGCCAACTGGATGTGGAATCTACTTTTCTGTCTGTAAAGTGCGTCTATGGTCGCGTTTCGGTACACGTCCGTGGCGTGGTATCGTTCTGTCCATCGTTTGTTTGATTATTTGATGGTTTCCTGTTGGTCGGTGGGAAATTGTCCAATATTTGCGTTACGGCACCAAGTCCGCAATGGTCACTGTCATACTCAACGGTGCGTAGACAATTCGTATACCATTGGTTCATGTCGGCCAGTCTTAGGCCAGATAGGCACCGCTTCTAGGAAGCGATGGGCTATCTGTTACGAGCAACTTGAGTTTATACTCAAAGTTGCGCAGGGCCAACCAATAGCTTAGTAGCCTCCCTCTAGTGTTGGGTTCATTATTGCCCCAATCACTATGTTTGACATTTAGATCCCCGGCCAAAATATAAAATTCTTGTGCCGAGTCTAGGCGCAGAAACCGAAAGAGTTTTTCGAGCTCTGCAACGAAGATGACGTACTGAGGTGCCTCAGGTGCAAAGGTGCATAGGCCGATACTATGTTTATCCTCCTTCTGTTTCGAAGAAGGATATACACAACACATGCCTCTGGCACCTGGAATCTCCACACTTCACCACTGGGTATGATTTTATGTTCAATATTTTCTTCGATAAAGATTGCGACACCTCCGCCTTGAATGTCATTGGTCAATAGAGCAGGAATGGGCGCATTGCCAGAGCGCCGTCAGAGACGCTGCTTCAGAGGTGCTGGGTTTCGAACTGCCACCTCCTATAAATCCCTAGTTCGATGAACAAAGCGAACAAGCCCATGCAGCAAAACAAGAGGCATATAAAGCCACGTTGAGCTTTTCGAGGCGGCTGGAGATCAGCTGGTAAGGTGCATGCACCATTACCAGCATGGTACGGTCGGAGGAAAGCACGCCCGACGAATGGAATCTCAGCATCGTTTGCTAGGTCCACAAGAAAGGAGGCCCCTATAACTGCGCCAGCTACAGGGGGATAAGTCTCATTAACATCGCAAACAAGATCTCCTTTGCCGTATTGTGTGAACGCCTGAAACCGTTTGTGGATAACCTGATCGGCTCTTATCAGTGTGGTCTCAGGCAAGGGAATAGACCAAATATTTATGCTACAGCAGATCTTGGTCAAGACCCAGGAATACCAAATCGACATTCACCACCTTTTCGTCGATTTCAAGGCCGCGTATGGCAGCGTGTATAGAGATGAGCTATACAAAGCCATGTCTAGTTTTAACATCCCTGCCAAACTCGTCCGATTGTGTAGGAGGACAATGGGAAAGAGACCTTTGATGTTAAAAAAGGATTAAGACATGGTGATGCGCTGTCATTTAACTTTTTTCAACATCGTGCTTGAAAAGACCGTGCAAGAGTCGCTGTCTAATGCAAGAGGTACGATCTATTTCAAGTCTACGCAATTGCTTGCGTACGCCAACGACATTGACGTGATTGGACGGATACAGTGAGACGTCAATGAGGCTTTTGTAAGCATTGAGGTAGAAGCCCCTAAGATGGGTCTTAAGGTTAATGAGGGTAAGACCAAATATCTGCTTTCATCTAAAAGAGAAGGGGAACACCGTCGTATTGGCCAGAACGTCACCATGGGCACATATAACTTTGAAGTGGTCAAAGAATTCCTCTAGTTTGGCTCAATGATGATCGGCGACAACAACATCAGCGCTGAGATGAAACGCAGAATCACTCTTGCCAACCGCTGTTCTTTTGGGCTCAAGAGGCACTTGAAGAGTAGAGCCCTCCCTCGGAAAACCAAGGTGACGCTATATAAGATCTTGATCATCCCTTTACGGCGCAGAGGCTTGAATCTTAACAAAAGCGGATGAAGATGCCCTTGGTCGTTTCGAGAGGAAAATTCTTCGCTCTATCTACGATCCCATTTGTTCAAACGAAGGATGGAGGAGAAAAAGTTTAGTGAAGAATTGTACGGGTCGTACAGCGACATCGGCCTGGTACGACGTCTCCGGATACAGCGTCTAAGGTGGTTAGGCCATGTAGCTTGGAAAATACAGCTCCGACTCCCTGGCGCACGCAGGTGTAGGGGAACCTTAACCAACTGGGCGTGTGACGCTGGGAACAACCGGGCAAAAACCGTGCCAGCTGGAACCGCTTAATTGTTGAGGCTCGGGATCACCACGGATTGTAGCGCCACCTGAGTAAGTAAAAAAGTATCATAAGAATGGTGCAATGCGGCATATATAGGGAAACTTGTACATTTCTATTAAAGAGAACAACTACGAATAATGCTGAAGCCAAGGGACTGCTCTAAACAACATATTCGCGGATATACGAGTCATTCTATATGGTGCACATCGAATGACAAACAATTTCTGAAATCGTTTTGATGAAAACCTTTCCGACACGTTCTATAGCGGACGTGCACATCCTAAAAATGTTTCCCAGGAAGACCATGGGCTTCCATATACATAAATGTATCTCAAAACGTGATGGAGCACTTTATTCTACAAAAGTTTTCATTTCAATTTAAAATTCCATAACATTTTTGCTATCTACGGAAAAAGCTGACTAAGCGCTACGAAACATGAAAAGTTAAAAAGTTGTTGCCATTTTTATCTTGCGGTCAGAACTTGTGATCTAAGTCGATGGATAAGTCCGAAAAGGCGATGATGCAGTTGTTTCTTTCGGTTGTACGGAATAAAAGCGAGAGCAAGCTTCACACTCGTGTTTATCTGTTTCTTAAAAACAACACCATAAACAATGGCTTATGGCATATGTTACGGTCGAAGAGCTTATAAAAAACTTCCACGGAACGTCATGAAAACTTGAAAATCTATCGGTCAAGAAGGAATCCTTCCTAGAATCCACTCACCTATAAAGGTTACCATACCTCCATCGTCAACAGGCGGACCACAGTCAAAAACTGGAACTGAACAACGTTAAACCCCATCCAAGCGTGGAAAACTTTCGAGATATTTAGCTCCGACCACATCTTATCCACATGGATCGAAGCCCAAACTTAGTCACCAAAGTCTTGGCGAGGAATGGAGGCAACTTTTCTCAACTTACACACCTGTTTTCACTGTTCTCTCGCCGCCTTCATTAGAAATTCTTTAACCCTCGTGAAGAGTAAAAACAAAAAGCAAAAAGAAGTGGAAAAACTTCTGATGAACCATTCAACTTGAAGAATCCACAGCCAAGCAATTGAAATATATACCTTACTTGGCGGCAACGCTATCGAAAAAGCTTGAATATGGCGGAGGGCAAGACAAAGAGTATTGAATTTAGTCCCTAATTGCTAGTCGTTAGGCCATCGTTTTCAATTCATCTTAGTGTGAATAAATTTCCCATTAACCATGTTCCCCGAGACGCACGAGAGTCCTACCTGGACTTGATTTATGACTCCGACGCGCACTGAATTGATTTTATCAAATTTATTTAAATTCTTGTGCTTTTTGTTTTGTTTGTTTTTGAAGGGTGACCTCTACCTAACGGCGGGCTTGAAGTTATTGTAGATGGTTCCACTAAAAAACACCTTTTCGGAGAAAGATCAAAAGGCTTTCGGGGGAATGAAAAACGATGGAAATCACCATTGGAGTCGTTACCAGCAGGAGAAGGATTTAGGTCGTCACACGGCAAAGTCAACCTCTTATTGAAATGTAAGTCACAAAAGTAACTAATGTACATGTACAATGGAATAAGGGCACTATTCGGGAAACTGGATGGGGGAAGCCTTTGATATTGAATTGTACATTTTACTTTGACACACATCTTCAAATCGTGATGACATTTTGACACCGTGACTTGAAGAGGAAAGATTTCTAGATTGTTTCAGAAGTGATAGTACTGTAGGAGCTACAATATTCTGTTTCCCACATTTGTCATATTTCCTAACAAATACATCCCGCTGGGAGAACCTTTGTGATTGACAGGCTCTTAGCCTACATCATCGGTGTCAGAGGCAAGAGTCAAACAAGTCAATTTTCAATAAGACCACCTCCGAATAGGGTCGCAGCATCTAATCTTTCTGTGGCAGTCATATTGCATGAGTCTCGATTGACACTCTGCGGAAATTCGGTCTTTTCGCGAACTAATAGTTGGGCCACCTAGTAGATTTTATTTTAGGACATAGACTATTTTGACACCGACAGCTGTTTCTCACTCGAAATGAGTCGCTTAACGCTTGAACAACGTTGGGAAATATTGAAAATTTATTTGCAAATTGAGTGCTGTGTAGCCCAAGCAGTGCGTTTTTTTAAAAGAAGTTTTGGCCGAAATTAAGCACTGATATAACAGTAGACAACACTCATGGTCCCCGTCGTCGTGGCCAAGAGCGTGAGACTCAATTCACGAGCATCAACTTGCCATCGATCTCAAGAGGTCAACATTTCACGCACTAGCTTGAGGAGAGCTCAGATTATTCCCTTACAAGGTCAAATTAACTCAACAATTGAAGGCACACGACCATCCGCTTCATTATCGCTTCGAAGCTGCGAGTGGAGTGCGAGCCTCCTTTGGACTTTTTTTTTTTTTTTTTTGGAGAACCATTAAGGACCGATGTTATGCCAACAATCCGGAAACGATTCAAACACCTACGGCCAATATGTATCATCCAAGCAACCCGTGAGCTACAGCCCGAAACCATCAACAGGGCCTTGGAAAACTGGGGTGACAGAATACGCTACTGGAAATACGATGGAATTGACTGTGTATAAAGCGGATGAGAAACTGCGACATTCACTCGGCGACTGCTGTAGGGAGAGAGAACGACGATTGTTCGTTCCACTATTCTTGATGTTTGAACTTTCCGAGGAGCTTACATCGACTGGCATCGCAGCGGAGTAGAGTAAGAATACAAAGTTATGATGTCGGAAAGCTATTATCGCCAGAAACCGCTCGTGCTTTTACCGATCGCGTCTCCCTTAAGCTCCTCAATACACCTCAACCCTCCACGTTATCAATAGAACAGCAGTGGAACCTTTGCAAACAGGCCCTGAAAAGCTATGCATCCGAAGTTTTGGGCCTCAAGGCTCCACCACGAAAAAAGACCTGGTTAGATGACCAGTGCAGTAGGATTCACACAGCGAAGCAGAATGCATATAAAGCCTCGCTGCATAAAAGAACAAGAGCAGCTCGTGAGCACTACGAGTTAAAAAGAAGAGAGGAGCATAGGCTTCTCAGAAGAAAGAAGAAAGAGCACGAGAAGCGCGCGATTGGAGAGGTGTTACTGCAGGCGTGCCGTTCGAAAGTTTTAACAACAGATAAAGCGAACATGCCAAGGTTATAAAGCCAGAACGGAAGCCTGGAGAGAAGAGAACGGACACCTAGTGATAGAGTCGCAGTCAATGCTGAGAATATGGAAAAACCACTTCAGCAGAGTGTATAACGGCGATGTTAGTCAATATGCCGCTGTCAATGATCAATTTCTTAACGCCGATGACCGCAGAGAATTCCGTCCCCCTGGCTGCGACGAGGTTAAGATTGTCATATCGAAACTCAAGTCGAATAACGCTGCTGGCGCAGACGGACTTTCTGCTGAGCTCTTCAAGGCAGCTGGGGATGACCTGGTTGGGAGCATGTACCAGCTCATCTGTAAGATATGCCTGATCCAGAAGAAAGGAGACCCCTCAGACTGCGCCAACTACAAAGGAATTAATCTTCTTAACATCACCTACAAAATCTTCTCTGCCGTTTTGTGTGAACGTCTGAAGCCTTTTGTAAATAAGTTGATAGGTCCTTATCAGTGCTGATTCAGGCCAGGGAAGTCCACCGTCGACCAAATCTTCACACTACGGCAGATCCTGGAAAAAGCCAATCAATTTCAAGTCGACACTCGCCACCTATTTGTCGACTTCAAAGCCGCATACGACAGCGTAATTTGAGACGAGCTATACAACGTTATGTCTACCTTTGATATACATATATACACAGAATTGTTGTCAAAGAAAGACGCAAAAAACCGACGTCTTGGCCAGAACGCCACTATTGTCAGCTATAACTTTGACGTAGTCAAGAATTTTGTCTACCTTTACTCTTTGGAAACACGCGGCAACAACACCAGCGCTGAAAATCGCGCTCAGGAGGCAATTGAGTAGTAGAGCCCTGTCTCCGAAAATTGAGGTGACCCTCTATAAAACCTTAATCATCCCGGTCCTCCTCTACGGCGCAGAGGCTTGAACCTTATCAAAAATGGATGAAGAGACCCTTGGTCGTTTCGAGAGGAAAATTCTGCGTACAATCTTCGGTCCCATTTGTGTTAACGGAGAGTGGAGGAGATGATTCAATTATGAACTGTACGGGCTCTACAGCGACATCGGCCAAGTACGACATCTACAGACCCAACGTCTAAGATGGCTAGGCCTTGTAGAGCGAAAATCAGTTATCAGACATGTAAAATAAAAAATGAGTCTTAATGTAAACAAATGACGTTGCTTACATCTCAAGAGTTAGCTTGCACTTGACAGACTATTGAATCAGCCTGAGATTAGTTACCTTTCAGGAAAAATACCGCGTGAATCATATTACATGGAGACTCAGGCCATCGCTCTGTTTCACTACATAAAGCCAATGAATCAGACTGCCATTTAACCAGACACTATAGTATGACCCATCAGCATTCTCTTCCAACTGCCAGACCCATTGGTTCTCCCTAGTTTCTCTTTTAAGGATTTCCCATCTCAGGAATTGTTCATTGGTAGACTATCTAAGCTTCTTTATAATAGTTTGGTAACTTTTGCTCCAGATTTGTATAGAAATTTTGCGCAAGTCCCTCAACAAATAAGTTGGACCTAATGCCATTTTCTATGCAAACGTGATTAGACTTATTGGATTTGTTTATGAATAAATTTGCAAATCTAACAGATTTCATAAATTACAGCGATCATCATGCTCCAGAGTCCAATAATGCTCATTTCTAACAAACTACCCTCGCGTCCGTTCAATGTTTGCACAAATTACTCAGTCCGGACACGTACCATTGGTCTTCCTCTTTATCTTTCCTCATTTCTTTTCTTTTCCTTTTTTTTCACTGCTCTTAGCCACACCGTCTGTGACCATAAAGCACATACACGCACTGTCAACAATTTGTTCAAGTCGTCCTTGTCGTGTCCCGTAGCTGACTGTGCTTTCCTGTCCTGTTTGTTTGTTGTTAGCACTTAGAAGTCCAGATGTTGCTTCAAGGTCCCTGGATATGGTACATGTTTAATTGCAGGACGTAGTGGTTCGAATGCCTATGACTTCATAATGAAAGCGCCGAAGGGATTCACATCTATCTATCATAAAAACTAAAGAGAACGTCACTGTGGTGGCATTGTGTCAAGGCTATTTGGAACATTCCTTGCTCGCCGAATGACACTGATGCGACAGCTGCAATGTGTTATATTAGCTTTGAGATATACCTATTTTGTTGAACTGACAATAAACTCTTTGTTTACATTCGAACTCATTCCCAGTCGTTCTGATTTGTGACTGACAAAACGACATCCGAAATGTCACCACATCGCATCTCAACGAGCTCTAATACCACATACTATGTGTGTGAATGGATTTTGTAATAAAGCGCCACAAAGAGATATTCATTGGAGTTAGCTGATTGCAAACGACTAAGTAAATTCCACCCAGCGTCGTCGCTTGCAATAAATATTTAGTCCTACGATTGCCTAATGAGATTCAAAGGAACAACTTTTCTATTCGGATAAGCAAATAGCAAAGAGGAAGGTTTTCTGTGGACGCAACTAAGCAAAGGAGTCATATGGTGAAAAGGAACAGCGAAGTACGATATCGGCGCTGTGATGCTCGTTAAGGATAAAAGACGTGTGCGAATTGCCTTTGACGCCTATCACATCCAATTTTCCAGTTTAGCCGTTTTGTATGTATAGTTGGTGCAAATCCTTGGAAATGCTGCATGTCACGAGCTATGAGGACACTAAGTGTTAATCTCATTCGGTTCCGGACGGATATTACATGACTGACATTGCTATTTATAGTGCATGTCGAAAAGACGTGACTTTTTGGTATTTCGATAATAACGGTATTTATACAAACGTCACCTCCTGACGTATGTGCGTGAGAATCGATAATTGTATGCAACTTGCAACTTGCCACGGTGTCGTGCGCCCCCGTTGATGCGGCCGTCCTCTGCCGCGGCTTCCTTCCGGGGTGGATTCGAGGACTCTTAGGGTCGGAGCTGTATATTCCATCCGCCACCTTAGACGCTGCATCCGTAGACGTCGTACCAGGCCGATGTCGCTGTACAACCCGTACAGTTTTTCGTTACATCTTCGCCTCCATACATCGTTTGAACAAACGGGACCGTAGATAGTGCGCAGAATTTTCCTTTCGAAACGACCAAGGGCGTCTTTGTCCGCTTTTGTTAAGGTCCAAGACTCTGCGCCGTAAAGGAGGACTGGGATGATTAAGGTCTTATAAAGTGTCGCCTTGGTTTTCCGAGAGAGGGCTCTACTTCTCAGTTGCCTCTTGAGCTCAAAGAAACAGCGGTTGGCAAGAGTGATTCTGCGTTTTATCTCATCGCTGGTGTTATTGTCGTTGGTCATCAGTGAGCCAAGGTAGACGAATTCCTTGACCACTTCAAAGTTATATCCGCCCATGGTGACGTTCTAGCCAATACGTCGGTGTTGTCCGTCCCTTTTAGATGAAAGCAGATATTTGGTTTTACCCTCATTAACCGTGAAACCCATTTTATCCGCTCCTACATCAATGTTTACAAATTCCTCATTGACGTCTCGCTGTGTCCGTCCAATCATGTCAATGTCGTCGGCGTACGCAAGCAATTGCGTAGACTTGAAATAAATCGTACCTCATGTGTTGACCAGTGACTCTTGCACGATATTTTCAAGCACGATGTTGAAAAAGTTCCATGACAGCGCGTCACCTTGCCTCAAAGGTCTCGGTTTGGTCATTACCGACCTTGATGGAGCAGCGAGAATTCTCCATTGTCATCCTGTACAGTCGGGCGAGTTTGGCAGGGATGCTAAAACTAGACATGCCTTTGTATAGCTCATCTCTATACACGCTGTCATATGCAGCCTTGAAATCGACGAAGAGGTGGTGAGTGTCGATTTGGTATTCCTGGAATTTACCTGGCCTGAAACCACACTGATAAGAGCCCATCGGGTTATCCACAAACGGTTTCAGGCATTCACACAATACGGCAGAGAAGATCTTATATGCGATGTTAAGAAGTCTTATTCCCCAATAGTTGGCGCAGTTATAGGGTTCTCCTTTCTTATGGACCGGACGAACGATGCTGAGATTCCATTCGTCGGGCATGCTTTCCTCCGAACATACCTTGCAAATGAGGTGGTGCATGCACCTTACCGGCTCATCTCCAGCCGTCTTAAGAAGCTCAGCAGACAGGCCGTCTGCACCCGCGGCTTTATTAGACTTAAGTCTTGATATCGCTATGTTGACTTCGTCTGTGAATTCTGAATTCTGTTATATTGTCGTCCATTACGAATGGCTCGTTCTGCCTGACAGCGGTATCTCGTCCATCATCGCTTTATACAGTCTGCAGAAGTGGTCTTTCCAAATCCTCAGCACCGACTGCGACTCTACTACCAGTTCTCCATTTTGATCCCTGCAGACCGCTTCTCTGGCTTTGTAGCCATGGCATGTTCGTTTTACCTTATTGTAAGACTTACGGGCGGAAGCATCTCTCCATCTCCTCGATCTCACGCTTTCCGTGCTCTCTTCTTTCTTCTGAAAAGCGTGTATTCCTCTCTTCTCTTCTGCTCATAGATTTCGCGAGCAGCTCTCGTCCGTCGTTGCAGCATGGCTTTATATGCCTCTTGTTTTGCTGCATGGGCTTGTTCGCATTGTTCATCGAACCAGGGGTTTCTAGGTGGTGGCGGTTTGAAACCCAGCACCTCTGAGGCAGCATCTCTGACGGCGCTCTGGCAATGCGCCCATTCCTGCTCTTGAGTATTAGCACAAACAAGCTACTGTGGGCGGATTTCGAGAGAGCTTGGAGGGGACACGATCGGCAAAGATTCTGGCAGTCTCTTGCGATTGTAGCTTTCCGACGTCAAACTTACGTAGTCCTACTCGACTCCTAAGCATTCTTGATATCCTCATTCGTACCTTGGCTCTAACGAGGTAGTGGTCCGAGTCGAGTGTCTGGCGTCGATCTCAATGTGATCAATCTGGTTGGTGGTCGATTGATCAAAAGACCGCCAGGTACCCTTGTGGATGTTGAGATGGGGGAATCTCGTGCTTGCCACTAAACCTCTGTTTTTAATATTGACAAGTCACATCGTTTACTTTATTGACTTTCCCAGTAATCTCCTTTACCCGTCAATGTTGGCACACCTATGCATTTAAAGGTTAACAGGCGATGAAGCGTTCACTATGCATGAGTCCCTGGTAGCTGATAAAATCAATTTTATTCCATTACGACCACAGTTTCCAATTCAATGAATGCGTTTAACGTTTTCCCTAAAAATGTTTGATTTCATTTGCCCGACTTCCATAAAAGCCTTTTTGTAGAGCTTGTACAACTAATTTGTTCTACCACAAAAACCGATAACGAAATACCTTTTCAATGAACTGCCGGTGGTATCTAATTTAATTCCTTTATTTAGCCGGTCTGTGTTGTATTGAGTATTCCGGGCATGTGATTAGTTATTTTATAGCTTTCACCATCCCAATCGAATGACAGGGTTGGTAGGGAAATCAATAGGTTCATTAAGAATAAATTTGGACCTAGCCTTGGGCTCGAATGAATAACTCCACGTACATATGTAACTCTTTCTCTTCTTCCTGGCGCTACAGACCGGTATGGTCTTGGCCCTCAACCAACAAGCGACTCCAGCAAGCACGGTGTCTTGCCAGCTGGTTTCCAGCCAAGCACACCAAGTTGGTTGAGGTCCTTCTCCACTTAGGTCAATGAACTACTCCTGTTGCTGGAACAGGAAGGGTACGCTGTAACCGCGTATGCAGATAACATTACTATTGCCGTCACAGGAAAATTTCCCAGCATTCTAAGCGATCTAATGCAGAGTGCACTACATACAATAGTACGGGTACCCTTCATCCCCAAGGCTGGCAGGAACTCTTACACATCCCCAAGGATCTAACGCCCATCTGTCTATCATCCTATACCCTAAAAACCTTGGAAAGGCTGATAGACTAACATATACGCCAGTTTTGAGCCTTCGCTAATCTCTACGGCACAGCACGCCTACTGTAAGGGTAGATCTCTCGAAACAACCTTGCACACCCTAGTGAAGAAAATCGAAAGATCAATCCATCTTAAAGAATGTACCTTAACAGCCTTCCTAGACATAGAGGGCGCCTTCAACAACGTCACTCCGAAAGCAATAATAGAAGGGCTAGAAAAGTTGATTAGCGAGTTACTCTCAACACGCAAAATCCACTCCAAATGAGGAAGCCAAGCAACCACCAGAGTGGTTACCAGGGGAACCCAACAAGGGTGGTCCTCTTACCTCTTCTCTCGAATGTAGTCGCAAATGAACTACTAATCAAACTCTAGAAAGAAGGCCTGGATATTATTGCCTACGCTGATGACGTTGCCATTTCGATTTCAGGCAAACGGAATTCTCCATTCTTTGCAAATGGGCGCAAAGCAATGGGCTGAGGGTAAGTCCCCAGAAGACGGAGCTTGTGCTATTCACCAGAAAGCATAAAATGTCGCAATACTGCTCAGTCACTTTGTTTGGCATCAGGTTAACCTATTCCTCTAGTGCCAAATACCTTGGCATTATACTAGACAGGAAATTAACCTGGAAGAACAACACAACTGAGAAAGCAAGCAAGAAAGCCCTAGGGAAAATTGGGGATTCAACCCCAAGATCACCCTATAGCTCTACATTACAGTCGTTAGACCCATACCAATGTATGAAGTGATATTCTGGTGGACTGCACTGGACAAAACAACATACCACAAGCAATTTGAGAAGGTACAAAGACTCTTAGGTCCACCCCAACGGCTGCGCTCAACACGATTCTCAACCTTACACTACTCGATCTTTTCGGCAAGCAAATTGCCACACAGCCGTTGACTAAAGCTATCTCAAAATGGACGAGCTATTTCACTGGCCACTCCTCCATCCCGAACAACAGGATAACTATGGCAGATACTTGGAACACATGAAACCCACCACAGAGTCCTGGAGAAGAACTTTACGACGACCTACCCGGACAGACAAAACTGGACCCGCCAAACGCAATCCCGCAGGAACTGTGTGGATTTGTACACTGGCGGGTCAAAAGCCAAAGGCGGGATGGGTAGTGGAGTATTGTACAAACAACTAAAGCTGAACAAAGCTCTAAAATTACCAGATCACTGCACCGTCTTCCAGACCAAGCTGTTGGCAATAACGGAGGCCTTGTCTTGGCTGAAGTGGAACGTGATATACACTACGGATATCCGTATTCTCACGGATAGTCAAGCAGCCTTAAGGTCGCTGGAGTCCTATGTGTACACCTCGAAGACTAGTCTCGACTGTCGCCTGTCTCTTAATGAGATGGCCGAACAGTTTAACATACAACTTCTCTGGGTATTAGGACACAGCGACATCCCAGGAAACGAGAGAGCCGACACACTCGCCAGACAAGGAACGACACAACAATCAATCGTGGCCTGCGAGGGAATAACCCTTGCATTAATTAAATATATTCTCGCAAATTTCGAGACTAACCTGACATGGATCCAGGGATACACCTGCCTCGTCACCAGGCAAATCTGGCCACGGCTCGACAGTCTACGGACAAGGAGTATTATCCCCCTAAAAAGAACAGACATCTACAAGGTCACTGGTTTCATCACAGGACACTGCCTTATTGGCAGTCACGCGTAAAAACTAGGAATAGTCCCGAATGATTTCTGCAGGAGCTGCAGGTCGAATGCATTCACCACCTTCTCTGCGCCTGATCAGCATTATGAACAATCAGGAAACGATACCTAGGATCTTACTTCCTTAACGACTTGACAGATGTTCAGCAAGTAGGTCAGATGACCTTTCTAACTTCTTAAGAAGCACTAAGTGGTATCATAAATAGGTGGATAAACCCCCCTCGTAGCTGCACAATGGGTTTCTCTGGCCTATGTGTATTCTTCTCTATTCCAGGAAGGCTACGAATCTATCTACCTAAATACAGTAGTGACCTGGGCGCAGTACTGTGGACTGGTGTCAACCCAAGATGATTGACTGCACTGTTTACAAATATGTAAATGTAGAATTCCGCCCTTCAACCTACCGGGGTTGGGTAGACCCCAGTTAATAATCAAAGATGAGGCTAATAATCTAGGCCTATTCCTTGACAGGAGGCTGAAATAGAAACCCAACATTCTCGATCTAGTCAAGAAAGCTGTAAGAAAGTAGTGGGAAAAAAATGGGGTCTCCAACCAAGCATTATGCACTGGCTCTATATAGCAGTCATAAAGCCCATCCTCCTGTACGGCATCGTAGTCTGGTGGACTGCTCTGGACAAGGTAGTCTATCGAAACCTTCTGGGGAAGTACAAAGATCGGCCAGCTTATACATAAACTGTGCGATCAGATCCACCCCCACGGAGGCCCTAAATATTTCTTACATTTTCCCCCATTGGACCTCTCCAGCAAACCTACGGCCCTACGGCATAGGAAAATGGCCCACATCACATACTAGCATTCTTAATCACTTCGAAGTACCAATGGACACAGACTACATCATCCCGCTGAATATGCTCACTAAGAGCTTCGAAGTTGTCTTTCCATCCAGGGAGGAATGGGCTGAAGGGAAAGTCATACCAAAGGACTCGATTTCCCTCTATACCGGTGGCTCCAAGATGGAGACCGGAGTCTTCTCTAAGAAACTTAACCTCAACCTATCATTCAGACTCCCAAATCACTGCAGTGTGTACCAAGTAGTAATAACAGCGATCACGGAGGCGCTTGCATGGCTCCCGGGCATAGGGATATTCCAGGAAACTGAGCGGCCGACGAACTCGCAAAGTTAGGGTCAAGCACACTCAGTCTTTCTACCATCGGGTACCTAGAAACACCAATAAGTACGGTAAAGCACATGATAAAACTTCGAACCATAGAGGCTACCAACGTCCAATGGAATGGAAGTAATATCCGCTTTACCACTAAGCAAGTCTGGCGTTAGCTGAAGGAAGCGCATACTGGCTAGAAGGATATTTCGCTCCGTGGCAAGATCAATCAGCCTGTGTCCGTTATCGGATGTGGTGTTGTGTAGGCTATATTTCCCGTTGACTTGTTCAAATATGCTTTCCTTACCCAGCTTAGCATTGAAGTACAATTTTTATGTCATAGCTGGGACATTGGGCATACGGTCTGTCTAGGAAATTGTAGAACTCATCTTGGGTGGAGTCATCCTGTAGCCTTGATGTGGATCGTTATGAGGCGCTCGCTCACATGCCGAAAGCTAAGGAGCTTTGCCTTAATCAACCTCGAACAACAAATCCGCACTCGAACAATCGTTGTACTCTCTCCCTATAGCAGTTCCTGGATGGCGGTTAAGTCCGCTTCATAGCGGTCTAGTGCGTCCGCAAGTTGTTCGGCTTCACGTGGCCTGTTTAGGGACCTATCATTTCACGTACAGAGCCGAAGATCATTGTCCTTTTTTCGTTTTTTGCAAGGGTCGTCAACATAAATCTGGTCCGTTATATCCGAGGCTTGTGGTTGTTTCGGATTTCGTTTTTTTTTACGGTTACGGCTTACTAATTCTTTTTTTGGAACAGGAGGCTCGCCATTCCCCCTTCTCCGTCTGCAATTTTCATAGGAAATCTCCAGATGTCACCACGAGTAGGTTGGGATGGGACTTACTAACAGTGCCGACAGATGTTCGTCCGCGGCGACTCTTCTCGCTTTTTAGCAGGCCACCATCCGTCGATTAGATGCTACCCATACGAGGCCTTTGTTAGTTCCTTACCATCCGGAGAGCTGTTTGACCTTTTGGTAACACTTCCGGCCTTTATTCCTGCTGTAACACTGTTTCATCTCCTCGACCTCTTTCTTTCTGAAAGACCGGTCATCTTCTCTTCTTTTTTGTCCATAGAGCTCACGATCAGCTCTCGTCTTTCGATGCAGCATTGCATTGAAGGCGTTTTGCTTAGCTGCGTGGGCCGGCCTGCAATCCTCGTCGAACCACCGGGTTTTCCTGGGCGGTGGTGTTGTAAATCCCGACATATCAATACCAACTTTATTAATAGCTTTTCTACAACGCTTCCGTTCTTGTTACCGTGCACAGTTAGTGTAGTGTTTAAACATTTTTATTCTTAACCGAAGTAGCTTAGCTGAAGGTTCCCGGCTCTCATGACTCACAGGACACAGGTTAAGTGTATTAGGGTTAGTCCTAAAGTAGAATAATGGTGTCCATAGCTTACGAGGAAATATAAGTCGAAACCCATAAAATCGAGCGTCTTGTGTTGGAACAAAACATTAACTAAATGAGACGTTAGTCCCTTTGGGTAGTCTTCGACAGCACACTTTTATGACATTCCTTACGCATCTCCATGCCAAGTTGAAAGCCGTTTCCGCCAAATACCTTCCAGTAATCCTTGGATAGCAGAATGAAAAAATGAACTCAAACTTTTTCCCATCTCTTCTTGATGCTCGAAGGACATTCAATGAAAACGTCAGGAAAACTTTTCTTCTCCCCATGACTACTAGCAACAAAAAAGAAAATCCCATGTTCTTAAGGGGAGCTGGAGGAGCAGAACTTATCGGCATTTCTGCCTCGAGTCAACATCCAACTTGTCACGAAAAGTGTTAAACGATCCCGAAAACACAAAGGCGAAGGGTATGTATCCAACTTCAATAAATTCTAATCGACGTTTTATTTTTCATGTTCCCGACCCAGTTGCCCTCGGGCGTGAAGAGGAAACCTTACGGTTTTAACAGTTAAATGTTGCGAAGGACTTTTGAGAAGTACTACCAGAGGACCGAGTTGCTTGTAATGAAGTGTTTTTGTTTTTTTTTTTTTTTTAATAATGAGGTCAATCCTTGACTGAGGTGAGATTCGATATTACTTTTCTTCGAATTAAATTCACATCAATACCTGGTCCTTGGAAGGCCTTGGTCTCTTTATTGCGCCTCTAGCTGATCAGAGTGCACGCTACCGCAACAGCATTGAAGACAGCTTGTCCTCACATCCTGAAAAGAGCACTGCAAAGGATACATTCAATTTGTGGCACACATCGCGAGATGAATACCAAGAACGTCACGATGTGCTCATAGAGTCTCATCGCAAATATTTCAAAAATCTCATGTGCATATGACTGCATGCCTCGGAGACTCGATGCCAACGTTGACGAGGACGAGTTCAAATACTGCAGCCGCTCAGTGAGTGCTTGTGGAGATGGATTTGGCAAAATATCCCCAGGATTTGTGTATTTACTTTCTGGTGAATATATTTAATTTGTCATCGTGGCTAGAGCACGTCACGTGGGTCCAGTGATGTGGGTGCCTGGCCAGTTGCTTTCAATTTGTAATTTGTGTAAACTGGTTGTCATGGCCAAATTGAATCTGTTCTTTAAGTGACAGTAAATGGAAAATAAATGTTTCGAGGAAATGCGTTTTGTTGATAGAGTGTTGAAAGTGGAGAGGACATGGAGGGACGGTAGGGTTTGAATTGGGTTAGGTTTGGGGAAAATGCGTTTTGTATTCACAACTCTATTAATTATCTTTCATATTGTAACGAGGTAGTGTGTTCCAAATCGTGTGGTACGTTTGAAGAAAGGATCTCTATACGACCAAAAACGGGCCACAAAGTGAAAAGGTGAGCATTCCGAGAGACGTGTATCGCGGGAGAAGTTTCAAAGTGGCGTATGCAATTGGCTATTTCATCACAGCATTTATGATGTAAGTAACGATAAAACAATGAAAGGCAGGAGACAATCCTGCGATGATCCACCGAGAGTAATGATTAATGAATTAATGAAGCTGGAATCTCCTATGAGTTTTGTCGCGCGATTTTGTATTCGGTCCAGTAAGTACAGTGAGGTCGTAGATGCGCCAGACTAGACATGAGCGCTGGACTCTAACTTAGGGCGAATTAACCCTTTATGGATTGTAGCCAAATAGGAGGGTGCGAACAATTTCTTGCATCTGTATAGGAATAGAGACAATGAAAAAACTGATTACTTACTTACTTATCAGGCCAGCGATCCATGGAGGATCTGAGCCTGAGCTATAGCTGCCCTCCATCCTTGACGGTTCCGGGAACGCTGCTTCCAGTTATCAATACCAAGATGTCTTACATCCGCGATTACTTGGTCTTTATACCGGAGGTTCGGTCTTCCTCTTCTACTCGAACCAGGAGGCTCGGAGTCGAAGACCCTCCCAGCTCGAGCGTTGGTGTCCATGCGCTCGATGTGGCCGAGCCAGTGTAGTCGACGGAAATTTACCTTCTGGATTACATCCACATCTTTGTACAGCTCGTAGAGTTCGCGGTTGTGTATTCTTCTCCATTCACCTTCCTCACAGACAGGACCAAATATCCGGCGCAGAATTTTTCTTTCGAAAGAACTCAAAATCAGCTCCGCCGTACTGCTTATCGTCCAGCTTTCGGCACCGTACAGCAAGACTGGCAGTATGAGCGTTTTGTAAAGCATGACTTTGGTCATGCTTTCACACTTTGCAGGGGTGTGGACCATCCCACTAATCACTGGATTAGGGCGATGCTGAATAGCCGTATCATATCGGCCACATGCGGAGAGGTCTCAGTGACAGTATCGGCGGTCAGAGGATGCCCACAAGGGGGAGTCCTCTCACCACTGCTTTGGTCGATAGTCATCGACGATCTATTACGCAAGCTGACCACTCGGGGCTACGAGGTCATCGGATATGCTGATGACCTAGTAGTCATTGTTACAGGCAAGTGCGAGGTCACTGCCTGTGAGCGCATGCAACTTGCGCTCCAATTCATCTCTGACTGGTGTGGCAGAGAAGGGTTATCTATTAACCCAAATAAGACAATCTTAGTCCCATTTACAAAGAGAAGAAAGGTACAACCCTGCTCAATCTCTCTAAATGGAACACACATAGGATTTTCAGAGGAGGTAAAATATCTAGGTATTGACCTAGACCGCAAACTCAACTGGAACTCCAACATGAAAAATAAACTCATGAAAGCGACTAAGGCCATGTGGGCCTGCCGACGCACCTACGGTAAAACCTGGGGGCTCAAACCTAAGGTGGTCCACTGGATATATACCGCGATAGTAAGGCCTATCGTTACCTACGGGTCCACCGTATGGTGGACAAAAGTTGAACAAAAAACTACTATTACTAAGCTTCAACGCCTTCAGAGACTAGCGTGTCTCGGCATCACAGGCGCCATGCCGTCCTGCCCTACGGCAGCACAAGAAGCACTCATTGGACTCGTTCCACTGCACCTTTTTATCAAAAAGGTGGCATTACGCAGTGCAATCAGAATCCTCTGCTCGGGAACAAATATGCCATGTAGACCCGCAGGCCACATGTCCATACTACAACACTTGCCCGAGCTGGATATGATTACTACGGTCTCGGACGCATTGCCACACACCTTCACCTTTGACAAAAGATTTGAGGTACTGATCCCAAATCGCTCAGCATGGGAAAATAGTGATCCCCTGCTGAATGTCAAAGGCCTTAGGTGGTACACGGATGGCTCCAAGATGGCTTCTGGCGTTGGCGCCGGCATCTTTGGACCAAAACGTAAAATCTCGAAGGCCCTGGGAGTAAGTCCCAGCGTCTTCCAAGCTGAACTGCATGCCATCCTAACATGCGTCAACGTAAATCTCGAGACCGGCATCAGAGGAGTAACTATAAACATACTCTCTGATAGCCAAGCAGCGCTTAAAGCACTGAGTTCGTACAGCACGAACTCGAAAACTGTCAAGGAATGCCATGACGCCCTGCAAGAGCTCGCCAAAAGAAACAATGTTAAACTTTGGTGGGTGCCAGGACATAAAGGTATTAAGGGCAATGAAATTGCCGACCAACTTGCTAGAAAAGGTTCCAGCGACAAATACATAGGTCCGGAACCTTTCTGCGGCATTCCCAGGTCTAAGATAAATCACCTCCTAGACAAGTGGGAAAAATCGCAACACCTGTCCTTCTGGAACAGTGTTCGGGGACTTCGTCAATCTAAACGACTTGTACGACCCCTGAACAAACACGCTATTGACATACTTAAGCTCAATAGAGGGGATATCAGAAGACTGGTCAGCTACCTAACGGGACACTGCGGTCTGAGATATCATCTAAATAAAATTAGTCTCTCGTCGGAAACTGAGTGTCGGCTCTGTCTAGAGGACGATGAGACGGCAGAACACATACTGTGTGAGTGTCCTGCACTCTGCCATCTTAGGAAGCGCATCCTTCTCAGTGAAGTTGTGACTCCTGAGGGGATCACCCTGGCTCCTACGAGAAGCATTCTCAGCTTCATTATAGAGGTTGAGAGGTTACTCGGCTAATCGGCTAGCAGGCACAAAAGATCTGCAAAGGTCGCAGTGCCATATTGCTAAGAGTAGCACTAGCCCCATATTTTTTTGGTCTTTCAAGTGAGGAGTTTTGACCCCAGTTGTTTGGACAAGCCGAAGTAGCAGCGGATACCAAGGGCGATTCTATGCCGGATCTCCACTGTGGTGTCATTTGTGGAATTTACGTTTGCCCCGAGGTAGACAAACTCCTTAACTACCTCGAAATTGTAGCTGTCAATTGTTATATTTTGTCCCAGGTGGTGAGCGACGGATTGGTTTTTGCTTGACAGCATGTACTTCGTTTTGTCCCCATTGACCTTAAGACCAACTCGTTTCGCCTGTTCTTCAATCGCGGTGAATGCTTCCACAATGCCACGGAGAGAACACGCGATGATGTCGATATCATCCGCGTATCCTAGCAGCTGGACGGACTTGTAGAATATAGACGCCTGCCCGTCGCACTATCTGCTCCAGCACCAGGTTGAAGAAGTCACATGACAGCGCATCTCCTTGCCGAAATCCGGTGCATGTTTCGAATGGTTCCGAGGTCGTAGAACCGAATTGCACAGTGCATCGCGTGTTTTTTAGCGTGGCGCGACACAACTGGATCAGTTTTCCCGGGATCGCGAATTCGACCATCGCCCAAACAGTCGTTCACGATGAATGCTGTCGTATGCGGCTGTGAAATCGATGAAAAGATGGTGTGTGTCTCGATTCGAAACTCGTTGGTCTTTTCCAGGATTTGTCGAAGTGTGAAAATTTGGTCTATAGTCGATTTGCCGGGCCGGAAGCCGCACTGGTAGCTGCCGATTAGTTCGGTGCAAAATGGCTTTAGACGTTCAGACAATACGCTGGACAGGATCTTGTATGCGACATTGATTAGGGATATACCTCTTTAGTTCTTGCAAGAGGTAGGAACGCCTTTTTTGTGGATGGGGCAAAAATGAAAAAACTCGTAGAGCTGCATATTAGAGGCATCCTGGGGAATCAGATACCACTACATCCAAGGCGACTAAGGCCTTGTGAACCTCTCGATGCATTTACGGCAAGACCTGGGACTAAAACCTAAGGTAATCCACTGACCATATAGTAATAATGCTTATATTCGTCAATCTAATCTGGCATAAGAGGAGTAACCGGCAACATACCCTCTGATAGCCAAGCAACGCTTAAAGCACTGAGTTCGTATAGCACGGACTCAAAAATCGTTAAAGAATGCCGTGATGCCCTACATGACTTTGCCAAACTCTGGTGGGTGCCAGGGAACGAAGGTATTAAGGGCAATAAAGCCGCCGACCAACTCGCCATGCAAGGTTCCAGCGAAAGGTACATAGGTCCTGAATCTTTTTGCGGCATTCCCAAGTCTTAGATCAACTTCTTCTTAGTCAAGTGGGAAAAATCGCAACATCTGTCCTTCTGGAAGAGCGTACAACGACTTCGCCAATCGAAACGATTTATACGGCCTCTGAACAAACACTCTATTAACAGATACAGGTACCATTCACGGATATTGGCAATGGGTCAGTGTTACGCTTTAACGAAAGAAGACAGTATTGGGTTTTGGAAGTATTCAATTCCACTCTATTGTTTTTACCCCATTGGATTATGCTGTCGATATCGGGATCTAATGAGCTTAACCTAATCTGCCGCTCACTATCTACAGCCGAATTGCAGAGTCGTAAAGAAATGAACGAATATGAGAAGCTAAGGGCACTGTCGTCAGCGAAGGAGTGAATTGGATTGGAAGTAACAGTCATAAGATTATTTATTAAGACGAAAAAAAGTGTCGGAACGCAAACGGAGCCCTAGGGAACACCAGCATTTACAAAGTGTCAGACTTGAATCCTTCCAAGACAACTTGAATTGAAAGTAGCTTCTAATCCATAGAAGAAGGAAGTTATCGATCCCTAATGCGCGCATTTTCGACAAAAGAAAACTCTGCCAAACTCTGTCAAATGCTTTCGAAGTTTAGCTCCCTATCGCATATGATACCTAAGTCGCGTATGAAGGAGACAAGGGGTACAGGATAGCAAGTTCTAGAAGTAGAGGGAAAGCTTTTCCGAGCGAACATAACGAATTGGCATTTACCGATGTGGAGCCCCTGGAAGTTGTTATCAGATCAATTACCGAAGGAATTAAGGCCATTTGCCAAAATGGATGTTGGCACAGGTGCCGGAGTCTACTTTGAGTCTCGGGATATGCATCGCTCCTACAGGTTCGATGATGGATGCAGTGTCTTCCAAGCTGAGGTCTTCGCTATCAAGCAGGCGGCGGACCTGATCAGCAAAGAGAGTATTACAGGAAAAAGGATCAGCATCTATGTTGACAGCCAGGCAGCCATTAAGGCGCTGCAGGCAACATGGATAAGATCCAAACTCGTCAAACTCTGCAAGGAGAAGTTAGAACAGAAATCCAATGTAAATGAGGTGACCCTCTGCTGGGTACCTGATCATATGAATATCTCCGGAAATGAGAGGGCGGACGAGTTGGCTAGGGTGGGATCAGGTGCTAACATTGCGCAGATCTCAGCTGAGGCCAAAGCACCACTCAGTGCGCTCTACAGGGAGATACAGACGGAGCTATTGGTGAAAGCCAATAAGCGATGGCTTTCGTTGCGTGCGCAACGGCGAAATCGACTTGGCCGAAATCGACTTGGCGAAAGACGCTAAACTGCCACAAGCAGACATTACCGCGCTCCAAGAAGTGCGATGGGATGGACCAAGCAAAAAACGGAAGAAAAACTGTGATACCTATTACGGCTACATGGATAACAAAAAACGCTGATTTGGGTGCGGATATTCGAGGTAGACTTAGGCAAAAAGTCTTAAGCTTTCGGAATGTAAGCGAATCCGCGTCAAGGGTACACTGGGGAATATCACTCTAATATGTGTGCACGCCCCCATGGAAGAAAAAGACGATCGACTCAAGGATGACTTGTATGATCAGGCGTACTGCTGCAGGCATAACACTCACAATATACGGTCAACCGAAAATTAATCCTCTGCGTATGCAATACTAAAGTGCTCGAACGAATTACTACTGACTATAACCAACACGGATTTTGGTCGGCTCTCGTCCTATCTAGGACAACCACCCCTGAGAGTAGTGAACGGACATCAACGACCCAAACCACTGCACTCCGTTCAGGTTGTGTGTCTATCTGAACCTGCGCGAGTCTCAAAAAAAAAAAAAAAAAAAATCGACCACCAACCAGATTGATCACATTGCGATCGACGCCAGACACTCCTCCAGTATTCTCGACGTACGAACCTTCCGAGGAGCCAACATCGACTCGGATCACTACCTTATTGTAGCGGTAGGTACGAATGAGGATATCAAGAATGCTTAGGAGTCGAGTAGGACAACGTAAGTTTGACTTCGGCAAGCTACAATCGCAAGAAAGTGCCAGACTCTTTGCCAATCGTGTCCCCTCCAAGCTCTCTCTCAGAATCCGCCCACAGCAACACAAGTAATAGAGCAGGAATGGGCGCATTGCCAGAGTGCCGTCAGAGATGCTGCCTGAGTCGCTGGGTTTCAAAACCGCCACGACCTAGAAACCCCTGGTTCGATGAACAATGCGAACAAGCCCATGTAGCAAAACAAGAAGCATATAAAGCCACGCTGCAACGACGGACGAGAGCTGCTCGCGAAACCTATGAGCAGGAGAGAAGAGAGGAACACACGCTTCTCCGAAGAGAGAACACGGAAAGCGTGAGATCGAGGAGATGGAGAGATGCCTGCGGAAGAATGATGCCCGGAAATTTTACAATGGCTACAAAGCCTGAGCGGCGGCCTGCAGGGATGAAAATGGAGAACTGGTAGTGGAATCACAGTCGATCCTGAGGATTTGCCATGACCACTTCTGCAGACTGTATAACGGCGATGACAGACAAGAATACGCTGTCAGGCAGAACGATCCATTCGTAATGGACGACGATGTAAGAGAAATCCGTCCACCCGACCTAGAAAATAGCGATATCAAGACTTAAGTCTAATACAGCCGCTGCCGCAGTCGGCCTGTCTGTTGAGCTTTTTAATGCGGCTGGAGATGAGCTCGTAAGGTGCATGCACCATTTCATTTGTAAGATATGGTCGGAGGAAAGCATGCCCGACCAATGGATTCTCAGCATCGTTTGCCCGGTCCATAAGAAAGAGACCCCTATAGCTGCGCCAACTACAGGGGAATAAGTCTCCTTAATATCGCATAAAAGATATCCTCTGCGGTAATGTGTGAACGCATGAAACCCTTTGTGGATGACTTGATCGGCTCTTATCAGTGTGGTTTCAGACCGGGTAAGTCCACAATAGACCAAATATTTACGCTACGGCAAATCTTGGAGAAGGCTCTCACCACCTTTTCGTCGACTTCAAGGCCGCGTATGATAGCGCGTATAGAGACGAGCTGTACAAAGCCATGTCTAGCTTTAACATACCTGCCAAACTCGTCCGACTGTGCAGGATGACAATGGCGAATTCTCGCTGCTCCATTAAGGTCGGTAATGAACAAACGGAGACGAAGACGGGCTGTCATGAAACTTTTTCAACATCGTGCTTGAAAAGATCGTGCAAGAGTCGCTGACCAACACAAGAGGTACGATCTATTTCAAGTCTACGCGATTGGACGGACACAGCGAGACATCAGTGAGGCCTTTGTAAGCATTAAGGTAGATGGGTCACAAGGTTAATGGGGGTAAAACGAAATATTTGCTTTCATCAAAATGAGACGGGCAACAACGACATATTGGCCAGAACGTCACCATGGGCAGATATAACTTTGAAGTGGTCAGGGAATTCGTCTAACTTGGCTCACTGACGACCGGTGACAACAACACCAGCACTGTTCCTTTGGGCTCAAGAGGCAATTGAGAAGTAGCCCGCC
Source organism: Eumerus sabulonum (assembly GCA_951905685.1). NCBI lineage: Eukaryota > Metazoa > Arthropoda > Insecta > Diptera > Syrphidae > Eumerus > Eumerus sabulonum. The sequence goes on from OX645061.1 coordinate 106,032,341, forward strand.
CTCGAAAAACCAAGGTGACACTATATAAGACCTTGATCATCCCAGTCCTCCTTTACAGCGCAGAGGCCTGGACCATAAGAAAAACGGATGAAGATGCCCTTGGTCGTCTCGAGAGGAAAATTGTTCGCTCTATCTACGGTCCCGTTTGTTCAGACGGAGTATGGAGGAGAAGATTTAATGAAGAACTGTACGGGTTGTACAGTCATGTAGAGCGCATGGAAAATAAAGCTCCGACCCGAAGAGTCTTTGAGTCCACCCCGAAAGGAAGGCGTGGTAGAGGACGGCGGTGGCGCACCCAGGCGGAAGGGAACCTTAACCAACTGGTTGTGCGGCGCTGGAAATAGTTCGAAAAGGCCGTGCCAGCTGGAGACGCTTGTTGGTTGAGGCCCTGGTTCACCACGGACTGTAGCGCAACCTAAGTCAATAAGTAGATAGCAACAACAGAGAGCTCACTTCCAGTAATCGTAATTAATCATAATTAATGTCATATGGAGACAGGAGAATAATGGATTACGCGTTGCTATCAGGGCATTCAATTTACCTGAAATCCTTGTTGACTCGGTCGATATAATGCTGTGGTTTGATTCAGATTACCCACTTGTCAGGCAAGTGCGTGCGTAGATACATATGTACATATGTAAATGTTCATTGCATAAAACGTGACAACTGACAATTATAGATTTAAGTGGTATAACAAACATTACCTTTTATTAGTTTACCACGAAATTGTTGTGAAACACTCAGATGAAATTAGAACGACATGGGAAGCAAATCCTAATTATTTTAATGGACGACCAGTTTCAATTTCTATAGAAGCCATTTGAAGAGCCCTAGCCCATTCGACACTCGATCCGAATTTATTAATTACGGAAATTGAAAATTAGCCCTCGCGCACAACAACGATTATATTGAATTGTAGGTCCTTTCCAGGAAGCTGGACTATTGTTGAGAGCCGTGGTTATGATTTCGTTCGAAAATTAAACATATAATAGCTCCGCTAGTTGACAAAATGTTGTGAAATTCTTGACATTCAGAAGTTCCACGATCCTGGAAAGAAAATATTACCGAGCGAGCAAGGAAGGCAACCATAGCGCTCTACACTTGTAACAAAGCCTTACGGAAAAAATGGAGCTTCAGCACCAAAATAACCCTATGGTTATACACCACAGTCGTTAGAGCTTCTCTTTTGTACGTGGACAGTCTAGTGGACTGCATTAGGCAAAACAACATACCACAATCAAATCGAGAAGGCACAGAGGTTGGCAAGCATGTGCATCACCGGGATGCTAAGGTCTACTCCAACGGCGGCGATCAACATACTACTCCACCTAAACCCAATCGATATCCACGATAAAGAGCTAGTCACATATACGGCTGTGAAATTATAGGCCAGCTCAAAACGGACAAGCTATATTGCTGGCCACGTTTCTATCCTGAACGGCTGGACAACTTTGGCAGAGAACTCTGACTACATTGAGACCACCACGGTCTTTGACAAAAAGTTCAAAATAACTTACCGAGAAAGGATAAATGGTCCCGACAAGGGCGATGGTTCAAAAACCAAAGACGTGGTGAAACTAGACCATTGCAGCGTCTTCCAGGCGGAGCTGCTAGCAATAAAGGGAGTCCTGTCTTGGTTAAGGTGGAACGTAATATCCGTCACGTGTACTCGAATTTTCACTGACAGCCAAATTGCCCTGAAATCGCTGAGTCTTATGCCTACACATCCAAGGCAAACCTTGACTGTCGCCGTGGTGGCCGTGGTGCAGTGGTTAACATCACCGACCGTCAAGTGGAAGGTCTGTAGTTCCAAGTCGTTCCATAGCCAAGAAAAAAACAATTCCTGTACGAAAAAAAAATTATGCAAAACAGCTGTTGTCAATGAGAAGTGATCAAACATACTGATGAACACTCACAGTATGTGGTCAGTTTAAATTCATACTCGGTGTTATGTGCAATTCTAATATAACACTATAAGTGCATGGAACAATTGCTGAGAACTACAACCAAAGTGAAAATTCGGTCGGTTCCTCTTGAATGCTACCTAGGGCAACCACCCCTCGAGAGTGAGTGAACAAACATCTATGACCCACACCACCTGCGCGAACTTAAGAAAAAAACAAATCTTATAACGAGTTGGTGGAACAGTTTACCATTCATCTCTTTGGGCACCAGGATACAGCAAAATTTAAGGAAATGAAAGAGCTGACATGCTCGCCAAACATGCTTCCTGGGGGTGGCCGTGGTGCAGTGGTTAACATCATCGACCGCCGAGCGGAAGGTCTATAGTTCAAATTCGCTTCCTAGCCAAGGAAAAGTAATTCCTATACGGGCAAATAGTATGCAACGCAGTTGTGAATGGAAAGTGACCAGATGTACTGCTGCAGGCATAACACTCACAGTATATGGTCAACTGAAATTCATCCTCTGCGTATGCAATATTAAAGTGCTGGAACGAATTAGTACGGATTATAACCAACTCGGAATGTGGTTGGCTCTCGTCTAGGACCACCACCCCTGAGAGTAGTGAACGAACATCAACGACCCAAACCACTGCACTCCGTTCAGGTTGTGTACCTATAGGCACATCATAAGAGAACATATAGATAAAAACTCTTGAACCTGCTGGTACACCATTAACAGCCATTCAATTAGAGCTAATGAATCAAGCCATGGCTGAGATGAACCTGGGATAGACCCAAGGGCGTACCTGCCTAACCACCACGCAAATCCGGCCACGACTTGACCGACAGCGTACCACGGGACTAATCTCCCTAAAACGAGCCGACATCAGAATAATTGTTGGTGCCATCACTGGTCGCTGTCTTATTAGCAGTCGTGCACAAAGACTAGGGCAAGTTTCGTATGACTTCTGCAGGAGCTCTGAAGACAAAGAGGAGGTTGAGTCCATCCAACACCTGCTTTGCGCCTGTCAGGCTCTCTGTCATAGTAGAAAACAATACCTAGGACCTTACTCCGTTAACGACCTGACTGACGTTAAGCGGATAAAGATAATTGATCTTCCTAATTTTGTAAGAAGTATAAAATGGTTCCATGAATAGGGAGTCGACCTGGCCTCTCTGACTCGGGCGTGATTTTTTAAGTACTAGACTAAACCTAGACCAATATTCCTGACTCAAGGCCTGAAGGACGGTTAATAAAAGGGTTTTTCTAATTGAGATATAACTCGTAGTATTTCATTTAATTACTATTATGAGTGATAGTAATAATGCCTTTGATGCCTTTGGAATATTTTTATGGAAATAACTACGTCTAATCGGGCGGTAAACGACTAACAAAGACCTCGTAGGGGTAGACTATACGACGTGCATTGGCCCGTAAAATAGCGAGTAGATGTCATTGTAGCCGACCATCTAACAGCTCTGTTAGTAAGTCCAATTTTCACCTCTTGGTGGTGCCACCTGGGGATTTCTATAAATTAACTCGTTTCCTGCGCCACAAAGCAGAACAAGTGTCGGTTATGGCTTAACATCAACTCGGACCACTATCTTATGGCAGACAGGCTACGACTACGAACATGCCTGAAAAATCGAGTAAGGTTAGCGGTTACTAGAATGCCGCAATTCTACAATCGCAAGAGACCGCCAGAGCGTAGGCCAACAGTGCCTCCTTCAAGCTCTCGGAAAACCCCCAAGACTCACTCAGACCGTACAACACCAATGGACCCGTTGTCAAAAAGCCTTAAAGAGTGTTGCTTCCGAGGTACTAGGTTTCAAAACGCCACCAACAAGGAACACATAGTTTGACGACGGGTGTAGGAGGGCACACGCAGCCGAGCAGCAAGCCTATCAAGAGGCGCTGCACAGAAGGACGAGGGCTGCTTGTGAGCATTATGAGCAGCAGAGGAGGGAGGAGCATACGCTTCTCAAAACAAAAACAAAAAAGAGAGCATAAAAAGCTCGCAGTTGAAGAGATGAAGACATGCTATCGCAGGAATGACGTTCGGAGGTTTTATTAATAAATAATACAAACACGCCAGGGATATAAGGCCAGAATGGAAGCCTGCAGGGACGAAAATGGAAACTTGATACCAGACTTTACAACGGACGATGATAGCAGAGGATTCCGTTCCCCTGTTCTAGACGAAGTTAGGAATGCTTTTTCTACGCTTAGGTCCAACACGGCTGCTGGAGAAGACGGATTATCTGCCGAGCTCCTTAAGGCAGCTAGAGATGTCCTGGTTGGGATTATGCACCAGCTCATCTGTAAGATATGGTGAGAGGATTGCATGCCCGATAAATAGAATCTTAGTATCGTTTGTCCGATCCACGAGAAAGGAGACCCCTTTGTCTGCGCCAATTACAGAGGTATAAGTCTCCTGAACATCGCTTATAAAATCTTCTCTGCTGCACTGTGTGAACGCCTGAAACCGTTCGTTAATAAACTGATTGGTCTAAATCAGTATGGTTTCAGGCTCGGAAAAAAGGTTTTAAACAGTGCCACACGCTCGCTATCGTGGGGCACCAACTTTTTCCAAGTCCGTACGACTGCTCGCATATGACGATGACATTGACATCATTGGACGATCTCAGCGAGATGTCATTGAGTCGTTTACGAGCATTGAGGCGGAAGCGGCTAAAATGGGACTGGCGGTAAATGAAGGCAAGCAGAAATATATGTTGGCGTTGAAAAAGGACCGCCGTCGCGCCGTATTTAGTGTGTTGGACTCTCACGCATGATGAGCGGGTTCGGATCCCAATATCACCAACGCCATCGAAGCGACTGGCTCCTCCCTCCTCGGCGGGGTACTGGCGAAACCCCTCGAAGTATAAATTGCCTTTAAAAAGTTTCTCGCGCGCCGTTCGGAATCGGCATTAAACTGTAGGTCCCTTTCACCTGTGTCAAAAATAAATCACACACAACATGGATTATTGAAGAGAAGCTTGGCTCTAGTCCTTCATGGGTTGTAACGCCTCCAAAAAAAAAAAAAAAAAAAAGTCGAAAAAGGACACGAACCACCGGCGTCTTGGCCAGGGCGCACATATTGGCAGGTATCATTTCGAGGTAGTCAAGAACTTCTTCTAGCTAGGCTTCGCACTGATATCAGTGCCGAAATCAAACGCAGAATAACTCTTCCCAATCGCTGTTTCTTTGGGCTCGCTTTGGGAAGCAATTGAGATGCAGAGCCCTCTTTTGGAAAACCAAGGTGACCATACACAAGACCCTTATCATCCCAGTCCTGCTTTGTGGCGCAGAGACATGAACCTTATCGAAAGCGGATGAGGAGGCCCTTGGTCGGTTTGAGAGCAAAGTTCTGCCTACGACTTTCGGCCCGACCTTCATAAATGGGGAGTGGAAGAGAAGACATGAGCGTAGCACGGTCATGTAGAGCGCGTGGAAATCACAGCTCCGGCCCGGAAGATCTTTGAATCCAACCCTGAGGAGCGACGCGGTCGAGGAAGAGGTGGCGCACGCAAGTGGAAGAGGACCTCAACCAACTAGGAGTGCGGCACTGGAAACTGCTGGCGAAAGACCACACCAGCTGGAGGGGTTTTTCAAAGGTGGCCCAGGTTCGCCATAAGCTATAGCGACGAAGAAGAAGCAGAAGAGTTAGGTCAAATCATTCATATACATATGTCGGTAAACCTACATTAGAATACACCATCACACGTATTAATAGCGAGACACCAGCCGGTAGTCAATATTTACACAAACTTATTTTTAGAAAATGAATGGCATTGTTTTGTTAACGTTCCCAAAGACCGCACACACTTTTGAAATATTTTTGTATTTCCTAACTTTTGCAATTAAAAACCAAACGCTTAAGAAATCACACGCGATTGATATAGATTGTGAACTAGAATACACACCTTTGCTCAGTAGCCAATGGTATTTCATTTACATTTTTTTGCAGAAGGTGTTATCGCCAAGGATCTCTGTCGCTGGACAACCATAAGTTCAGTTGGAATAAGCACCTGACTGAATAAGTGTCAAAGTTGCGCCCAAACCCTATTTCAAAATCAACGACCATCTGTCCTACTCACTACATAATGTAGTAAAACATAACATAATTGCGACTAATTAGTTGAATAACCGACTTCCCTGCTCAAAATACGATGTTCAAATTCACTGCGTGCCCTAGTAAACCAATCTTAATTGTGGCACGTAAGCCTCCTGTGTAAATTCCTTTTACACGACATTACGATTAAAACGACGTCACGTTTGCCAATTCAACAGGCAGTCGTATTGGCAGGATAAGCTATTTTTTACTGCTCCTTAAAGGGTTATATCCCCCGGGTGGTGCCTAGTACCTGGAGGCATGTATGTCTAATTTTTAACGAGTAACCTTCAAGGGGAAATTATATATATATATTCAAAGCATTTAAAGTGATGGAATCTGTTCACGTATGTACCCAGGTAATGTCATAAGCATTATCCTTTCAAGCGGATAAAACGATTTTAAAATCACGAAGGAAACTTAGAGTGCAGCCATAGTCAACCGATTTTAGCACCAAGTAAGCAGGATGAATCTACACATTTTTCCATTAAATTCATGATCCAATCAGAAAATCTGTTTTCACCGGAGCAGCAGGATACGACCAGCGAAAGCAATAGAAAAGCAAAAAATTCCATTTGCATAACTACTTAATGGTATAAAAGACCGCAGGAAAAACCAGTCCACCAGGATTAAGTGCCGTATCCGGGCAAAGTGCACCATACCGTGCACCTTCGCGTATGTATAGATATTTGCTTTTCATTTTTAGAGATTTTTCTCTTGCCATTTATTTCAGTATCCTTCGCTTGCTATCGCAACTTTTTCTCATACCGTCCATCCAACTATAGAACACTTTCAAATCTTTAAGATCAAAGAAACCAGCATTGTATCAAGGGAAGAGGTAAAGTTCTTGGGAATAACACTGGTCGAAAACTCTCCTGGAATGCACACATTAATAATATCCATATACGCTAAGGCCATCAAGGCCCTCTGGTCCCTAAAAAAGCTATTTGGAAAAACATGGGGGCTTAACCCAGAGATGAGTCTGTGGATCAACAGTCAAATGATTAAAGCAACCATACTCTATGGCGCAGCTGTATGGTGGAAAAAATGTGAACAAAGAAGTGCCATGAACAAACTGAACAAAATACAAAGCAATATTGGATCAATCAAAACTCCTCCAACTACAGGGTTGGAAGCAATGTTAAACATACCTCAATTACACACTGCCATACAGGCTGAAGCTGCAAAACCAGCCTTAACCTTACAGAGAACCTATAACTACAAAGAAGGGGACCTGGTTTGGACATTAAGGGAGTCTTAAAAAGGTGGACCGGAAACCAGCGAAGTCACTTTACTTGACACCAGGTTAACCTATTCCTCCAGTGCCAATTATCTTGGCATTATACTACACGGGAATCTAACCTGGAAGAATAACACAACCGGGAGAGCAAAAAAAGCTACTATAGCTTTCTACACCTGCAAGAAAGCCTTAGGAAAAAATGGGGATTCAACCCCAAGCTCACCCTATGGCTCTACATTACGGTAGCTAGACCCATACTAATGTATGCAGTGATAGTCTGGTGGACTGCACTGGACAAAACAACATACCATAAACAACTCGAGAAGGTACATACTGCATGTATGTGCATCATATGTATAACCCACTCGGACCACATATAACCCACCACAACCATTGAGAGGAACTTCAAGATAACATATCCGGACAGACGGAACTGGACCCGCAGGAGCTGCGGGGATTTCTACACTGACGAGTCAAAAACCAAAGACAGCTAAACCTGAGCTAAACACTAAAACTACAAGATCACTGCAGCGTCTTTCAGGCTGAGTTTGTCGGCAATAAAAGAGTCTCTGTCTTGGCTTAAGTGAAACGTAATATCTACTACGGATATCCGAATTCTCTTGAAGTCGCTGGAGTCCTATGTGTACACCCCAAAAACAAGCCTCGACTGTCACCTATCTCTTAAGGAGATGGCTGAACAATTTAATATATACATATATACATAACTACAATGAGTATCAGGACACAGCGATATCTTAGGCAACGAAAGGGCCGACACACTCGTCAGACAAAGAAGGACGAAACAAGCAGTCATGACACGCGAGGTAACACCTCTTGCAACCATTAGACTCAAACTTTTAAATCTTGCCAGGGCTGAGACGAGCCTGAGATGGACCTAGGGGTATACCTGCCTCATCACCAGGCAAATCTCGCATCGACTCGATAGTCAACGGACTAGGAGAATAATCATTGGTGTCACCACCGGTCATTTTCTCATTGGCAGTCACACGCAAAGACTAGGGAAAGTTCCAAATGATTTCTGCAGAAGCTGCCTTGACAAAGAGGAGACACATGCGCTTCTCCGGCCTTCTGCGCAGTCAGGAAACGCTACCCAAAATCCTACTTCCTTAACGACCTGACAGATGTTCAGCAAATGAGGATAGCTGACCTTCTTAATTTTTTAAGTAGCACTAAGTGGTTCCATGAAAAGGGGGATAAACCTCCCTCGTAGCAACACAACCCATTCTAGAGAAGCTACAAACCTACCTACCTACCTACCTACCTAAAAGGGTGGGTAACATCTGGGTGCTGACCCGCGTAAGTGATCTGATGTCCCTTGAGTTAAACTTTAAAAAATACTACGAAGTACTCATACCAAGCAGCGAAGAATGCAATAACAACCCCTTATGGATGAACGATGGAGCCCAGAAATGGCTCACTGATGGGTCGAAATCCGGAAGCAAAATAGGGGCTGGAGGGTTCAGACCTAGGTGCAGACTACACATTCCTTCCTACGGTGAGTCACCAATATTTCAGGCGGTACTGTTTGCAATCAATGAAGCAGCACACTGCATCAGCAACAGAAAACCTAACAATATAAGTAGTCAAAGGGGTCTCAAGTCATTTTAACACTTTTAACTCTAAGGCTGTCGGGGAATGCCTCAAAGCACTGAAAAGACTGTCAAAAAACAATAGCCTAGAGCTGATTTGGGTGCCAGGTCATGAAAACCACGAAGGCAATGAAACGCACTAGCTAAGATAAGTGCCCAAATTACTTACTTACTTATCAGGCCGGCAATCTGAGCCTGAGCTATAGCTGCCTTCCATCCTTGACGGCAACTTATCAAGACCAAGTTGTCTTGCATCCGCGAATACTTGGGGTTTATACCGGAGGTTCGGTCTTCCTCTTCTTCTCGAACCAGGAGGCTCGGAGTCAAAGCTGAGTGTTCATGCATTCGATGTGGCCGCGCTAATGTAGTCGAAGGATATTTGCCTTCCGGACTATATCCACTTATTTGTACAGCTCGTAGAGTTCGCGGTTATGTCTTCTCCTCCATTCACCTTCCTCACATACAGGATCAAATATCCGGCGCAGAACCTTTCTTTCGAAAGAACCCAAAATCAGCTCCGCCGTCCTGCTTATCGTCTAGCTTTCGGCTCCATATTGCAAGACTGACAGTAAAAGCGTTTTGTAAGTAGCAGCGGTTGCCACGGGCGATTCTATGCCGGATCACCACTGTGGTGTCGTTTGTGGAGTTTAGGTTGCCCCGAGGAAGGCAAACTCGTTAACTCGTTTTGGACAAGGTGGTGAGCGCCGCATCGGTTTATTGCTTGACAGCATGTACTTTGTCTCATCCTCGTTGACTTTAAGGCCAACTCGCTTCGCCTGTTCCTCAATCGCCGTGAAAGATTCTACAACGTCATGCCGAGATAGCGCGATGATGTCAATGTCATCCGCGTGTCCTAGCAGCTGGACAGAGTTGTAGAAGATAGTGCCTTCCCTGTTGATGCCTGCCCGTCGCACTATCTGATCCAGCACTAAATTGAAGAAGTCGCATGATAGCGCATTTCCTTGTTGAAATTCGGTGCACGATTCAAACGGTTCAGATGTCCTAGAACCTAACTGCACGGTGTATCGCGTATTTTTTAGCGTCGCGAGGCACAGCTGGATCAGTTTTCCTGGGATCACGAACCAGGCCATCGCATCAAGATAGGTGCACAACCACCTTACAAAGGGCCCTCTCCCCTTTATGGTTTCAACAGTGTGGGTACGAAACTACACTTACACAAATGGACTATAAAACAAATGAACCAGTTCTGGAGCAGCTTAAAGGGTAAGCACTCAAAGAAGTTCATGGAACAAAATCACAACCTAAAAATTGCTAAAAAAGCTCAAAAACTAAACAGAGCTAACCTAAAAGTGCTATGTGAAGCTAACGGGACACGGGACATGCAATTACCAGCACAGATATCTGCAGGCGATGCAACAATGCCAAAGAAACCGTGGAACCTATACCGACCATCTGTCCAAGTCTCACCTCAGAAAGGCTTAGATGCTTAGAATGACAAACAACGCAACAGTAACAAGGAAAAACTTTCAAGAAATCCCATCTAGAGATGTCAGATTTTTGAGAACAGCACTAAAGTCCTAGACCAAAGAATGGGGGTACAATAGACCCTGATGGTCGGTACGAGTGTCCGATTCCTTTAATTCAATTCAGCCGTAGAACAGTAAACAAAAGATTGTTTTACATCAAGGACGCTCAGACCATATCAGTACGAGAGGAATAGAGTTGTAGTTCTGGTTCAACGGACCTCAATGTATGTTGTATAGAGCAAATAACTTACCAAAAATAAAAAGATGCGTTTCCATCATATTCGTGGTGTTTTTGAATTTGCCAGTCGTTTGCTATCTGTGGGTGTTCGGATGAAGTGCAAAGATTCACGTTGCATGAAAAGGATGTCCTGCCAAGCAGAGATACGGTGTGTGTTATTGTTATTTGTTTTTTTTTTTACCTATCTGTTGCTCGTCGATACTTCACAGGCACTTGGTCTACTATGAGATAACACTTCACAGCAGAAATAGATTATGCAATTGTATACTAATAAATTCCTTTCACTTGGATAAACGACACACTTGCTGATGCACACAATTGCACCATTTAAAGAACGACACAAATCCAGGAGCAAGGCTCTAGGTACACAACTTATAAGATCCACTCATAATCGAAATTGGTGTCACGTAACGCACAAGGAGACATTTGCTCATTGCCACCTAACTACCCCTTGTTTGTAGTAAGGAATGGTAGGGAGGCATCCACTCAAGTGGATAGGAAGACAAAAACGAAAGAAAAACAGAGAAACAAACACAAAAACGAAACTTCACAACAAACAGTGGAAAGACTTGAAGAACTCGAAAACTTGAAAACTCTCAAGTGATTACTCGTCGAAAATTCGGATGAGAGCACGCATCTGGAAATCTTGTGATAACCGACGTGATATACTCGTACTCCCGCACGTATTGTGTCCACAATGTATCTATAGGTAGTCGATTCTATTCTATTCTACTTGGCCGGTTAAGCACTTGATTGAAGAAACTCTTTCATTCTCTTTAACCGATGGCCGGCACGAGGAGCCTAAAGCCAACAACACCAACTCGAGGATGCTAGTAGCAGTAACGTGGATACTTTCCGCATGATTTGCACTTAGTACGTGATTAGCTTTCTGTTGCTATTCGAACGAGATGTGCGGGCGAGACACGGAAAACCGAAACATCCAACCGAAAATGAATTCGATGAGAGATTTGTATTTATTTTCAATTTCGTTTTTTGTTTTGGATTTTTATTTTTTTCTTTTTGTGATCACGTCGGAAAATACGCGCGGTAGACTCGCCAATGGATTAGTAAATATCTGTGATCCGATTTCGTCGACCTATCTCGTTTAAGGCCAGATACAAACTGTTGGGCAGGGTGATAGCAATCTTCTAATAGTAACACTTCAAGTACTCTCCGGATTCGTTCGGAGAGATGACTTGCGCATTGATGAGCCGGTGCCAATAGTGTGGTATTGTAAACCCTCTGAAAGGAGCACGAGGTGTGGAAAATTATAGGAATGTGCTGGTCGTACATAGAGAGCTCTAGGTTCTTTATCAGAATGTCTAGCAGCATGTTGCCGGAGGATTTGGGTTAATTTTGGAAATTTTTGTTTTCTGCTGCGATGAAGTATACATTTTAAACGGACGTGTAGAAATGTACAGAAAATTTACCAACATTTTCAAAATTCATGAATTGAATGAAGGTATCCAAAAAGGATTAATTGGTTTAGCCGAACCTCCCAGATGCAGTTAAATTCTTTTAGTGATACTCTCTTAAGAGTGATCACGTTAATAATGAATTTCTGTTGGAGATAGAGGTCCTCCTGTTGCCCTATTGCCTTTTTCTAGGCTTATCGGGTCGACCATTGAACAGAAAATTGGCTTAGAAATTCTGAGCTTCTATTGTTGGTGGGACTAAATAGTATAGGTTCTAGTAACCGGTATGCCTACGGAGCTATGAGCGGGTGAATAGCATACGGAGGCAGTATTGGATAGGGGTACGTTTAGCAAGGAAGATAGAAACGATAATGAGCGAGTTCGGATCCCGATATCACCAACGCCATCGAATGTTCATTTCGCGGCGTTCCTCCTCGGCGGGGTACTGGCAAACCCCCCCGTAGTATACTTGCCTTGAAAAAGCTTCTTGACTCACGCCGTTCGGAATCGGCACTAAACTGTAGATCCCTTTCACCTATGTGATTTAGAGAAGCTTGGCTCGGGTCCTTCATGGGCTGTAACGCCACCAAAAGAAAGAAAGAAATAATAATGATAAGTACGAAGATGATAAGATAGGAGAGCGTTTTATATCTCCCTTTTGATACATATTGTATTAACTATATATAAAGAAAAATAGTAAGTGATGTGCAAACGTTTGGGGATATAGGTTAGGTTAGGTAAGTGGGTGCCTTATTGACGAAAGGTCAAGGCTCATTTATTTATTTATTTATTTATTTATTTCATCTACTAGCTAGGCTATACAGATTACAACGTATGGAAAAAAAATATATATATATTTATAAATGTATACTTATTAACTAAGAGAAAGCAAAGAGATTAAGTAAAATCCTTTTGATCTCGAGAAAAATGTAAATCAATATAGTTATAAACATCGTTGAAAGAAACTATAGCTCTCGACATAGGCTCATTTTGGCCGTAGTTAGTTCTATGAACAGGTCGAAGAAGAAGGTATCTCACCCTCAGAGGTCTAGACGGAGCATAGATCGGTACTAGGGCTAAAAGAGATGGACATTTAATGTGGTATTTTAACACATCACTTACAAACATGATGTCATGGGCTTTTCTTCTTGAGCTTAGAGATGCGATCCCTAGCAGTAGACATCGAGTCCGGTAAGGAATTTCGAAATCCCACCTCTTTTTCCGGAAAACATATTTTGTGAAGCGCCTTTGGATTTTCTCAAGGCGATCAGAATGAGTTTTGTAAGGCGGGTTCCATATTACATCAGATTATTCAAGCAAAGATCGTACAAACGCAATAAAAAGTGAGATAAGGGTGTAAGGGTCCGAAAATTGTGTGCTGTTTCGTTTTAAAAAACCAGAGACTTTATTTGCTTTAACAATAATATGATCTACGTGAGATGTAAAGGTGAATTTCGAATCATTAACAATGCCGAGATCTTTGACTTCTTTAACGCTGTTAAGAACAGTACTATCTATTTCATATTGAAACACAAGACGAGAAGAGCTTCGATAAAAAGATATTATGAAACATTTTCTAGTGTTCAAGCATAGGCAATTTTTGACGCACCAACCAGATAGATTTCTTAGATCTGACTGTAAAAGTTCGCAATCCAGTGAGGAGTTGATTTTAAGAAACAGCTTCAAGTCATCAGCGTACATCAGAACGAGGCTGTGCTTAAATGCAAGCGGTAAGTCGTTGATGAAAATGATAAAGAGTAGCGAACCCAAATGACTGCCCTGGGGTACGCCGGAGCTGCACCCAAAAGATCTTGAAAGGTTTTCCACAATTTTGACCATTTGAATCCTACCAGTCAAATAAGATGCTATCCACTTAAGGATCGCTGAATGAAACCCAAAGCTTTCAAGTTTTTTAAGTAAAATATGATGGTTGACGGAATCAAAAGCCTTACTGAAGTCGGTGTAGGCACAGTCAACTTGATGACCATCCTCAATAGCATTAATGGTATAATTCGAGAAGCAAGTTAGATTAGAGGTAGTGGACCTCCCAGAGACGAATCCATGCTGTGAATCACAAATATATTCCTTTATGGAGAATTCAACTTTGGATTTAACAATGCTTTCGAAAAGCTTAGGCAAAGCAGATAATTTACAAATTCCTCTATAATTTTCGATGTCGTTCTTTGATCCAGACTTAAAAATTGGAATAAGAAAAGATGATTTCCATTCCTCAAGAAAGATACCGGAGGAGAGCGACAGGTTGAAAATTCGCAGAAGAGGTTTACAAATAGCTTGAGAACACATTTTAAGAATAATCGCGGGAATGCCATCGGGGCCAGGCTTTGAATTGGGCTTGAGTCCATTAAGAGCCAATGTTATGTCGAGAAGGCTTATTTGGATGAGGCCAATATCAATTCTACATTCAGCAGCTGATACGAAATAAGGGGCAGATGGCTCAGAGTATACAGATTCGAAAAATGTCGCAAAAAGCTCAAGAGTCAAATTGACATCATTAGATACAGTATTTTTATAAACCATGGATTTAGGTAGACTAGTAATTTTTCTTTTGCTGTTAATGAAAGACCAGAAACTATTCGAGTCAGTTTTTATTTTGTTTTCAATTTGAATTATGTAGTTATTCTGTAAGAATTTACTTAACGCAAGAAAGTCCTTACGCAGTTTGTCAAAATATACATACTCCAAAGGGCAACCGGAATCTTTGAATTTTTTATGTGCTTTGTTTTTAAGGTTCTTAAGGTGTGAGAGCCTTTTATTGTACCAAGGAGGCTTAGATAAATTCTTCTTCGACCTAAGAGGGACAAAAGAGTTAAATCCATTAAACAACATGGACTTGAAACAATTGTATGAGTCCTGAAGGGACATATTTCTCAGAATACTATTCCAATCAGTGTTTTGTATGTAGCAATTCAAAGCATTGAAATCAGTTTTTTGGAAATCAAACGTTCTAGTCCGAATACGGTCAGTTTTTAAAAAATCATATACCTCAATTTCAATTAAAGTCTCATTGTGAAAAATAGATTTGTTCAACAGAGAGTACGGGGCTTCAAAAGAATTTGCCTCAATATCATCGCTGCAAATGAAAACGAGATCTAGTATTCTATTTTGTGAGTTCACAATTGAATTGATTTGACATAAATTATGAGAAAATAAGAAATCAATTAAAGTAAATTCAATATCTTCCTTTAAGTTACATGGCATTAGCATTTTTTCGTCATCGGACCAAGACCAAACAATGTCTCCGACATTAAAATCACCCAAGATACATATACTATTGGAAATATTATCATGATTATCAAAAATAAAATTAATGTTAGCTGTGTGTTTTTCGTAGATATTTAATCCAACTCCAGGTGGGACATAACTTACAATAAAAATAAGTGAACTCACTACACCTGAGACGTCCAAAGAAAAACAGAGTTGTTCCACTTCACAGTCTGGTAAATGAATCTCTCTGCAGGTAATACCTCGACGCACAGCAACGATAATTCCTCCCCCGCGATCGTCTACCTTTTTACATCGATCACGACGGAGAACCTGATAAAGGGACCCATCAAAAATTTCAGAGTCAGAAATACCACCATATAACCATGATTCAATAATAATAATAACGTCGTAATCAAGAAGACTAGACAAATTAAATAGTTTATAGGTCTTGGTACGAATACCGCTGGCATTATGATAGTAAACTTTGAGGTTTGACTTATCTACAATACGCAAAAGTGAAGTAGAACGTTCATTGAGAATTAGTTTTTTGGAACGTTAATAAAAGGACGAATTTGAACATCATTAGGCCAAAAGTTTGAATTGTAAATAATGTTGGCATATCTGAGGGGAGCACCAATTTTAAAGCTAACATATTTCAAATTTGAAACATCACCTTCTTTTTTTATAAGTTTAGAACACTTAAAGCTAGCATTTTTAACATTTATAGTTGAACAAATGAAGTCAATTATATTCTCAGTAGTGGTGCTAGGATGAAAGCGAGACAGATGATACCATTTTAACTTGCGAACCACCTGCAAATCATTTGCTAAGTCGTTTGTTCCGACGATACGTGAAGGACGAGTTTTAGCAGCAGTAGCAGCAGCGGTGGAGGCGGCATTAGGTAAACCGCCAGTGCAAATATCGACAGCAGCATTAAAATTGACATCAGCGAAGCGTTCAGCAGCCACATCGGCATCAGCTACAATAGCACTATCAGCAGAGTGCACCTTGTATTCCTTATCGGCAGCAACCGCAGCAACGGCAACATCAAGACGAGTGACGTTGTCGTCGTTTATTAAGACGTCAGAGGAATTCCTTTGTACACAGATGTTTTTGGTAGCAGCAGTAGTTGTAGGAGCCGGAGAGCACTGAGAGAGGTTGACAGTTGGTTTGCCTACCGAAGAGCAGGTTGCGGTAAGCAATGATGGGTCATGACCGACGGCAGTGAGATTCGGTGATGATGAGGATTTCACTTTCTCTTTCCTGTTGGCAGTTAGAGCTCCAGTGCACGAAGGAGAGCTAGTTGGTGTGCACTTATTGGACTTGTTGGATAAACGAACAAGAGGAGAAGAGGAAGTAGCGACGCGACGATCAACGGACTGTTGTTTAGTTGGATCAACGACCGTTGGTTTTCTTTGAGCGCGGGTAGTAACGCGAATGTCCCGACTAGAGTTCAAAGAGGGAGTTTTAACCAACGATGGCAAACTTTTATTAGCCGAATTTAAAGATGAACCGATCATTTTAATTTCATTGATGTTGTTTTGCAAGAAAAGGGATAGATCACTCATTTTTTTTATGCATGTTAGCAATGGACTGTTTATGCAATTATCACATTTAAAAAAAAATGTTGGCATTCGCTTTAATAACTGCCACGTCACTTCTTTGTATAGAAAAACAATTTATGTGTGTGCTTAAGCCACATACATCACACGATAAATAATCATCAGAGTCAGATATTAATTTGGCACATTTATAGCAGTTAGAAATCATTTTGAAGAGAGAGAAAAGAAAAGAAAAGAAACAAGAGCAAATCGAAACGCGTGCGTCGCAGATGACAGCAGAAACAGCACTGCTAATTAGAATACGACGAGTCCATTGTCCCCGGTTACCGTTTAACCCGTAAAAACCCAAACATTCTGCGTTGAGCTGAACCACTTAGACGAAGAAAAGAATCCTAGTATTCTGTTCAGACCAATGTTACTTACCTCCTCTGGGCTCGAACGGAAGTGACTTCCAAGGAACACATTTCTTTTTTGGGCTATTGATGGGCATTAAAAGGACTAACAAAGGCCTCGTAGGTAGCATCTATTCGACGGATGCTGACCTGCTAAAAAGCGAGAAGAGCCACGGCAGTCGAACATCCTGCGGCACTGTTAGTAAGTCCCATCTCCACCTCCTCATGGTGCCATCTGGAGATTTCCTATGAAAATTGCAGACAGGGAAGATCGAATTGCGAGCCTCCTGCGCCAAAAAACAGGATTAGTCGGATGGGCTACGGCCTAGTAAACTGTAACCGTGAGACAAGCACAAACTCCGAAACAACCACAAGCCTCGGATAAAACGGACCAGATTAATGTTGACGACCCTTGAAAAAAACGAAAAAAGGACAATGATCTTCGGCTCTGTACGTTGAATGTTAGGTCCCTTAACAGGCCATGTGCAGTCGAACAACTTGTGGACGCCCTAGACCGCTATAAAGCGGGCATAACTGCCATCCAGGAAATGCGATGGAATGGACCGGGTATAGAGCGGATAAAAAACTGCGACATTTACTACGGCGACCGCTATAGGGAGAGAGGACAATGATTTTTCGGATGCGGATTTGCTGTTCGAGGTGGACTAATGCAAAAAGTCCTAAGCTTTCGGCATGCGAGCGAACGCCTTATAACGATCCGTATCAAGGCTAAATGTTTTAAGATCAGCTTGATCTGCGTGCACGCCCGCCCCCACGGAAGATAAGGATGACTCCGCCAAAGATGAGTTCAACGATCTCCTAGACAGAACGTATGCCCAATGTGCCAGCTATGACATAAAAATTGTACTAGGAGACTTCAATGCTAAGCTGGGTAAGGAAAGCATCTTTGAACGAGTTATCGGGAAACATAGCCTACACGACACCACCTCCCATAACGGACACAAGCTGACTGATCTTGCTACGGTGCGAAATCTCCTTCTAGCCAGTAAGCGCTTTCCGCACCTCGATATACACAACGGCACCTGGCGGTCTTTTGATCAATCGACTGCCAACCAGATTGATCATATCGCGATCGATGTCAGACATTCCTCCACTTTTCTTGATGTTCGATCTTTCCGAGGGGCTAACATCGACTCGGATCACTATCTTGTAGTAGCCAAGATGCACCTACGGATATCACGAACGCAGCGGAGTAGAGTAAGAATACAAAGTTATGAAGTCGGAAAGCTACTTTCGCCATGCTTTTACCGATCGTGTCCCCCTTAAGCTCTCCAATACACCTCAACCCTCCACGCTATAAATAGAACAGCAGTGGAGCCTTTGCAGGCAAGCCCTGAAAAGCTATGCATCCGATGTTTTGGGCTTCAAGGCTCCACCACGAAGAAACATCTGCTTCGATGACAGTGCAGGAGGATTCACACAGCGGAACAGGATGCATATAAAGTCTCGCTGCATAACAGAACAAGAGCAGCTCGTGAGCCCTACGAGTTAAAAAGAAGGGAGGAGCATAAGCTTCTCAGAAGAGAAGCGCGCGATTGAAGATTTGGAGAGGTGTTACTGATAAAGCGAACATGGCAAGGTTATAAAGCCATGACGGAAGCCTACAGGGATGCTGAGAATATGGAAAAACAACTTCTGCAGACTGTACAATTGCGATGTTAGTCAATATACCGCTGTCAGGCAGAACGATCTATTTCTAATCAACGAAGACCGCAGCGAATTCCGTCCTCCTGACCTCGACGAAGTTAAGATTGCCATATCGAAACTCAAGTCGAATAAAGCCGCTGGCGCAGACAGACTGTCTGCTGAGCTCTTCAAGACAGCTATGAATGACCTGGTTAGGAGCATGCCCCAGCTAATCTGTAAGGTATGTTCAGAGGAAAGCATGCCCGTGGAATGGAGTCTCAGCATCGTATGCCCGATCCACAAAAAAAGAGGCCCCTCTGACTGCGCCAACTACAGAGAAATAAGTCTTCTTAACATCGCCTACGAAATTTTCTCTGCCGTTTTGTGTGAACGCCTGAAGCCTTTTGTAAATAAGCTGACAGGTCCTTATCAGTGCAGATTCAGGCCAGGGAAGTCCACCATCGACCAAATCTTCACACTACGGCAGATCCCGGAAAAAACCAATGAATTTGAAGTCGACACCCACCACCTATTTGCCGAATTCAAAGCTGCATACGAAAGCGTAATTAGAGACGAGCTATACAACGCTATGTCTACCTTTGACATACTTGCTGAATTCGTCAGACTACGCAGGATGACTTTGGAGAATGCTCTCTGCTCCATCCGAATCGGTGAACACTTTATCGATAGTTTTGATGTCAAAAAAGGATTTAGGCAGGACGATGCGCTGTCGTGTGATTTCTTCACCACCATATTGGAAATGATTGTGCAAGAATGTCTTTGGGCTCAAGAGGCAATTGAGCCCTCTCCCGAACGACAAAGTTGACTCTATATAAGACCCTTATCATCCCGGTACTGCTTTAAGGCGCAGAAGAATGGACACTATCAAGGAGGCCCTTGGTCGGTTCGAGAGATCTTGCTCGCGATTTTCGGGCCCATAACCACGAGCTTTGCGAGCTGAACGGCGACATGAGTCCAGTCAGGCGTCTACGGATTCAACGCCTAAGAAGGCTAGGCCAGGTAGAGCGAATAGACACCACAGCTCCAGCTCCAGCTCGAAGAGTCTTTGAATCGAACCCTAAGGGATGAAGAAACCGAAAACGGCCGCACTTTAGATGGCGTGCACAGGTGGAAGGGGACCTCAGCCAACTGGGTGTGCGGCAATGGAAAAGGCTAGCAACAGATCGTGGTAGTGGGAGGAGCATGTTGGTTGAGGCCCAGGTTCACCCCGAACTGTAGCGCCCGTTAAGAAGTAGAAGGTGAAAGGGGCCTAAAGTTTATTGCCAACTCCGAACTGCAAATTTCGAGTAGCTTTTCATGACAAATTTACTACAGGAGGTTTTGGCAGAACCCCGCTGAGGAGAACCACCGTTTCGGGATTCGATCCCGTGTCATCGGCGTCAGAGGCCAACATACTACCCACCACACCACGGCGCTCTCTGGTATAAAGACTAAGTAATCGCGGATGTAAGACAACTTGGTCTTGATAACTGGAAGCAGAGTGCCCGGGACCATCGATAATGGAAGGCAGCTATAGCTCAGTCTCAGGTCCTCCATGGATTGCTGGCCTGATAAATAAGTGAGTAAGTAAATTTCTTTAGCATATCTCTTCCAATTACGCCCGATCCCCAAATAATATTCTCGCGGAGTTGCTCTAGTGTCCTCGGCTTGTCTACATACATTCTTGACTTGAGTGAAACCAGGTGGCCGAATATTTTCGTTTGCGTTCCAATTGGAGCACAAGAAACTCGTTTAACATCATGCACAGTTTAGTCGAAAGCATAAGTTCCCACTACTCTACACTTAATCACGCCTATCCAGGCAACTTGGCGGAGTGAAGAGGCTTCTCGTGTACGATCATTGGGTTCTCGGTGGACCAGTAGCGCTTGTTCTGTTTGTTTGTATCGCCGTTTCACATTGTGGTGGGGTAAAACGTACTCTTTCCTACGAGATTGTGGATGGAAAGGCTAGATGCAGTCCTTGGATGATTTGTCCTAGTCTTTTTATCGAAACAGCTGATATTACCTCTCCCAATGGACTCAACCTTTCGTCTCAAAAAAACCCAGAATTCCATTGTCCCTAATATTCGCTGAAAAGGACAACTCACTTTGGTTGGAGTTCTACAGCACGTCCTCTTGATCTTGAACCTGTTTCGCATGCCGATGATACGAATAGTCAATGCGCATAGATGTAGGCAGACTACGAAGTAGTCTCCTCGATTGTTATTCTCATGCACCGCGCTTCGAAATTGTTCCCAAAATGGTAACCAATTTAAGAAAAATCCATTGAAATGCTTTAAAGGAATTTTTGGCAACTTCGACCGCCTATTGTTGAGCCTTGCGGGAATTATGGGTTTGGAAAAAAAAAACACTTAATATTTTTTTTTTTTTTTCACTTTAAATTTTATTAATCAAAATTTCGGATTAACAAGTTTTTGTTTTTCGACTTGCCCGATCGGTGGTCTTTTATCGAGTGATCTTATCTGCCGGCATCTATGCACCTACTTGGCCAAAACACGAAAGCTGCACAGTTCACGTAAACAAATGAGTGGAAAACAAATTGGAAAAAGGGACGCGTAAGTGGGTAGGTAGCGAGATAACAAATCGCACGATCATCGACACGTAAACAAATATGTGGGTGGAAGCGAAATTGGAAAAAGGGACGCGTAAGTAGATAGTTAGTGTGGCTAACATATCGTAAACAAATAGGTGGAAAAGAAATTGGGAAAAAGGGACGCGTAAGTGGATAGGTAGCGAGTTAACCAATCGCACGATCATCGACACGTAAACAAATATGTGGGTGGAAGCGAAATTGGAAAAAGGGACGCGTAAGTAGATAGTTAGTGTGGCTAACATATCGTAAACAAATAGGTGGAAAAGAAATTGGGAAAAAGGGACGCGTAAGTGGATAGGTAGCGAGTTAACCAATCGCACGATCATCGACACGTAAACAAATATGTGGGTGGAAGCGAAATTGGAAAAAGGGACGCGTAACTAGGTAGTTGGTGTGGTTAACATATCGTAAACAAATAGGTGGGAAAGAAATTGGAAAAAGAGACGCGTAAGTGAATAGGTAGAGTAGTAAAAATAAATCGGCAAATAAACAAATAAGTATCAAGGAAAACTAAGTGCATAGATGCAAAGTTACGGCATACAAAACATAAGGCAACATGTTGCGAAACGTAACTCCTCCCCCCTAAGTTTGAACTGAAACAGGGGGATGAAGTTCGACAATGCTTAAGATAGCTACGTTTATGTAATTATATTGTAATGTAATTTCCATGTTACGATTAGCATACATAGTAACATCCTTAATTTAAGTTTTGCTTTATATTGGGTTCTGGATATGTTTATTGTTGTACATCTATTTATATTTTTTCTTTGAATGAAAGGAGAGAAAAAAAATAAAACAAATGATCTACGAATTCTGCACAAAAATAAATGATTTAGGTTATCTTTAAGTAGGCAACTTTTAATATTTCTAAGAGTATAGTATATAGTATAGTATTGTAATCATAGTTTAGTTTGTCTTTTTCCTAATTTTCTGTTTATGGACCTTTCTCCGATTTGTCTCTATTGTAATTTTTCCGTTTTTTGTTACTATATGTTTATTAAACCTAGGTGCTAATTTATTACGCCTGTCATCTAATTCATAGATTATATCGTCCTGATTGTAACTTGGAGGATCTTTACGTAATCGGTTACATTTGTTTATATAATTTTGTTTCTTGTTAAAACTTTGTTCTTGAATAATTTTAGTTAATTTTTGAAAATTTTCTATATGATCTTGTAAATATTCTTGTTCTGTGGCAAAATCTAATTTGGGTGGGAATGGTTGCGATTTATGTATGTGTCCGTTAATGAGCTCGAAGGGCGACAACTTTGTTGTTGAATGGATTGAATTATTGTATGTCAATACGGCTTCATCAACGATTTCAGCAATAGGCATATCTTTCATTTGCGATTTAATGATACGAATCAGTTCAGTGAGGGTGGAGTGAAACCGCTCCACAGGTGAATTTCCGTTGGAAGTTTTAGCGCAAATGGTATGAAATTGAATGTTGTAAAGCTGCAAAAACTCCCTGAACAAGGTTGAAACAAACTCGCTGCCATTATCAGAAACTACTTTTTTAGGTATACCGTGTTGACTAAAATAATGTCGCAAAGATTTTATTACATTTATACTTGTTCTAGCAGTTAACAAATAGACACAAGCAAACTTACTGAACTTATCGATAATAGTTAAAAAGTTCTCTTTGTGTATAGAATAAATATCAATATGAATTATTTCAAGCGGTTTAGATGGTGTTTCGGTTAGTTGGAATTTAAGTTGTTCTCTGTTACGGTCATATTTATGTCTATTACAAGTCTCACAATTATTTATTACTTTTGAAATTATGTATTTCATACTGGGAAAGTAGATATCTCGTTTTAAGTGGTTGAAGCTTTCAATAATACCCCTGTGGTGTGAGCTTGTATGGTAGTCCCTAATTATTTTTTCTTGTTCATCTCTTTCCGTTATATCTTTTAGTAAGATAGTAGATCTAACTAATTTAATGCGTGATCGGTGGAAAAATGTTGCGTAAACATACTGCAATGTTCTAAATGTTTCATCATCGGTTAATATAGCCGTAGTCCTTTTGGTATTAGCGAAATCTTTTAAAATCGAGATTAAAATAGTTTCATTTTTAGGATCTCGGCATTCTATGATGTGCCTTTTTTTTCTTTGGAACAATATATGCATTTTGGAGAATAGTTCTCTTCTAGAAGGATTTTGTTTGATTATTATTTGGTTAGAAAACTCGTTGATAGGACGCTCTGATATGGGTATAGCATCATCCAAGTTTTCTTGTCCTGAATGGACTGTAGACAAATCCTCAGAGGTATCGATATTATTTTGCATGGAAGTCATATCTAAGTTTTCCGGGTTTATTTCAGGTTCAGTTATCTCATTACTGTTAAGCTCGATACGTGAAAGTGCGTCAGCGTTGGAATTTTGCTTGCCTTTTCTATAAACAATCTCATAATCATATTCTTCGAGCCTAAGTTTCCATCGTACAAGCTTAGAGTTGGGCTCTTTTAAAGAAAAAAGCCAGACGAGAGGTTTATGGTCCGTGACTATTTTGAACTTTCTTCCATATATGTATGGGCGAAAATATTTGGTTGCCCATACTATGGCTAAAAGTTCCTTCTCTATAGTACTGTAGTTCTGTTCGCTCTTTGATAAGGTTCGACTTGCAAACAAATCGGTTTATCGGAGCCCAAAGCACCTTGAGAAAGCACTGCACCTATAGCAACATTACTAGCGTCAGTAGTAACGATGAAAGGTTTATGGAAGTCCGGATACTGCAGAATCGGGTCGTTGCAGAGGAGAGTCTTACAATGTTCAAAACAGTTTATGTACCGATTATCCAGGTTTATCTTTTTTCCCTTACGAAGGCATTCAGTTAGTGGTTTCGTTAAGTTGGCAAAATCTTTAATAAATTTTCTATAATACCCAAGAAGGCCGAGAAAAGACTTGATTTGTTTCGGAGTTGTTGGGATTGGAAACCTCTTAACTGCACTTACTTTATCGGGATTGGGTTTGATTCCGTCCGGTGTTATAATATGACCTAAGAACGATACCTCTTTACGTAAAAATTCTGACTTATCGATCTGTATTTTTAAGTTGGCATCCTGGAGTTTTTGAAAAACAGCACTTAGGTTTTGAAGATGTTCTTGCAGTGAGGTGGAGTACACTACGATATCGTCCATGTATACTAGACATATTTTACCTTGGAGGTCTCTTAAAACATTGTCCATGACGCGTTGGAAGGTCGAAGGTGCGTTTTTCAGGCCAAAGGGCATTCGGACAAACTCATAATGTCCATTCTCGATGGAAAAGGCTGTCTTAGGAACATCTTCGGCTTTGATTTCAATCTGGTGAAATCCAGATGCCAGATCTAAAGTGCTGAAGTATACGCACCTACCTAACTTATCCAAAATGTCCGTAATATTGGGAATAGGATAGCGATCATCAATAGTTTTTTCATTTAATTTTCGGTAATCAATTACCAATCTCCATTTTTCCTTTCCGCTTGCATCTCTTTTTTTTGGAACTATCCAAACAGGAAAAGACCAAGGGGAAAAACTTGGACGAATGATACCTTGATTAAGTAGATCACTTATTTGTCGGTGTATTTCCTCCTTATGGACGTACGGGTATCGATAAGACTTACAATAAATCGGAATTTGGTCTGTGGTTTTGATTTCATGTTTTATTGTGTTGGAAAACGTTAAGTTTTGACCTTCTTGAAAGAAGATATCTTTGAACTGATAACACAGATGCCGTATTGCTTGTTCTTCCTCACAATTTAGATGGCTAGTTCTAATCATTTCACTCATGTTTACAGCCTCCGTGCTCTGATTATTTTTTATAGAATAGTTGTGAAACTCTATAAAATTGTCTATGAGTTGACCACTAATTGGTTGCTCTATTACAAAGGTTTGAGGAGAATCTGATTTGTTTATTACCTCAACAAAGCAATACCAATTTTGAGCTTTGTATAGGCCCTCTGGAATCAGTAAGTTAGGTGTGATATATGTAGGTTTTATATGAACACTTCCAGATTCAACGTCGATTGGTAAGAGACAGACCTTTTTAGTAAAACTTGGAACTGAAAATGTTTGCGAAGTAAGATTTGGTTTAAAGCTCAAGGGAATCTGGATGTTGTTTCTTACAAGAACAGAGTTCTTGATATCGATAATTATTCCTAGTTCCTTCATAATATCAACTCCAACTAAACCATCAAAGTAATTATGGAACCTAAATACCAGGAAATGTAGATTACATTTCGTTTGGAGTTCCGGTAGACCCTCCAAAATGATTTCTTGGTCGACACATTGGGTGCCGAAAATTGTTTTAATTTCCTGTGGTATTATTTTTCTTTTATAAAGGTTCTTACTCGAATGTGGACTTATGAAGGATCTATTACTTCCAGTATCTATTAAGAATTTTAGTTTTGTGTTATTCAAGCTGTAAATGTTTATATATGGCAACAAATTTGAGTTATGATTATTAATACCTACGTATCCTATTGATTGTCCGAGGCTTGTAAAAGAAAATTTTCATCATCAATTTCAACATTACTGGATGGATCTAAATTATTCGAAGGATTATGATTGTGGGAGCAGTTTTGAGAGTGGATTTCATTTAGATTTTGTGGAGAAAAATATTCGTTACTACGACTAAGATCATGAGACTCTACATTGAATAATTGTGGTTTACTATAAGCTTGAGAATTGTTTGCTGTTTTTCTGGTTGTATTACCACTTGAAATATCCATCGGTTCGGGCTGTATTCTCCTATAGGCATTTGAGTTACTATTCGTATGCGGAAATGGAGGTTCATAATCATTTTTACTATTGAAATTATAAGAGAATTGATTCCTAAACTGTGGTCTATTTGATGGTGTATATTGTAAGTTTGATGGGTTTGAGTTTTTGGAATGTGGATGAAAATGCCTTAATTCAGGTCGATAATAATATTGGGGATTACGAATGTTTGCTTGAGGATGCTGAAAAGTTGCCCTCGTAAAATTTGGTGGATTTATGGTAACGTGATGGTTTTGAGAGTTTCGAGAGCCTTGGAAATAGAAACGGTTTTGTTCCTCCAAGCAGAAGTTTAGTGCTTCTGACAACTTGGAGGGTCTCATAGCCCTAATGGTTGATCCCAACGGTTCCCTTAATCCTGCCAGGAATGTGTTAAGGCACATCTCTTGGTAGAGTGACCTTTTAGCCTCAATTACGACATTGTTTGCTTCGTGGACCCTAACATGGTTCATAATTGTCGAAAAAATATCAATTATTTTGGCATAAAACTCTTCTACATTTCCCTGATTTTGCCTCAATTGATGCAAGTCTCGGATTAGGCTCGTTTCATTCCTTTTATCGGCGTAATGAACTATTAAATTAGTTTTTATTTCGTCCCATTCTATGGGAGTACCATACATATTTAATACTTCATTTGCCTGGCCAACAATTTTATTCCTAATTGCCCTAAATATGATCTTGCTATAGCTAGAACCTTTTAACTGTGGCATAAGGCTTATGATTTCTTCTACATTGTTTATAAAATCAAATAAGACACGCGGATTGCCATCAAATGTAGGTATATCCTTCACGGCATCTGGAATTCGTAGAGAATTAAACACATCTGCAGCGATGCTAGCATTTATAGCCATGTTTTTATTTGACGAGGTTTCTATTTCTTTCGTAAAAGGCACTTTACTATTTTCGATGTTTACCACAGAACAAGAAATGTTATTGCTAATATTAACTAAATTTATTGTGTAGGGACAATATCTTTTTGAACGACCACCTTTTATTATTTTTTTAAATGGAGGCATGGAACCCAATTGCAAAACTTAAACTAGGACTTACCTTTATAATCTTTGGTGATATGATATGTTTGTTATTGCTTTTTTTTTGTTTCTTTCTTTTTCACTCAAAAAAAAAATATATAATTTCGATATAATTTTAATAGCACTAATAACTAATAACCTAATCTCGTAACAAACATACTTAAACTAAATATTAACAATTTATTGAATAAACTGAACTTAAATAGGTCGAGATCTTCGATTTTCCTTTTCTTGCTATTTGGTGTTTCTTGATCCGTTGTGCACTTTCTTTTCAAATATGTGAGTATGTGTATATATGTATGTTAGATATTATGTTGTTATAAATGTATATTAACTATTGTTATTAATTTTTTTTCTTGTGTTCCATCAACTATTGCTTTCATTCACTTGTGTTTTTTCCGGCTTTTCTTTAATATTTCCTTTTTGTATTTAGAAAACACGCGTAGGTCTCTGTTTTCTGTTCAGTAAAATAAAGGCTACTATAATTCACCACTGGTAGAAACTGGTAGAAAACACGATTGCGACTGCGCCAATTATGGGTTTGGGAAAAAAAAACACTTAATATTTTTTTTTTTTTTCACTTTAAATTTTATTAATCAAAATTTCGGATTAACAAGTTTTTGTTTTTCGACTTGCCCGATCGGTGGTCTTTTATCGAGTGATCTTATCTGCCGGCATCTATGCACCTACTTGGCCAAAACACGAAAGCTGCACAGTTCACGTAAACAAATGAGTGGAAAACAAATTGGAAAAAGGGACGCGTAAGTGGGTAGGTAGCGAGATAACAAATCGCACGATCATCGACACGTAAACAAATATGTGGGTGGAAGCGAAATTGGAAAAAGGGACGCGTAAGTAGATAGTTAGTGTGGCTAACATATCGTAAACAAATAGGTGGAAAAGAAATTGGGAAAAAGGGACGCGTAAGTGGATAGGTAGCGAGTTAACCAATCGCACGATCATCGACACGTAAACAAATATGTGGGTGGAAGCGAAATTGGAAAAAGGGACGCGTAAGTAGATAGTTAGTGTGGCTAACATATCGTAAACAAATAGGTGGAAAAGAAATTGGGAAAAAGGGACGCGTAAGTGGATAGGTAGCGAGTTAACCAATCGCACGATCATCGACACGTAAACAAATATGTGGGTGGAAACGAAATTGGAAAAAGGGACGCGTAACTAGGTAGTTGGTGTGGTTAACATATCGTAAACAAATAGGTGGGAAAGAAATTGGAAAAAGAGACGCGTAAGTGAATAGGTAGAGTAGTAAAAATAAATCGGCAAATAAACAAATAAGTATCAAGGAAAACTAAGTGCATAGATGCAAAGTTACGGCATACAAAACATAAGGCAACATGTTGCGAAACGTAACTCGGGCATGTCGCTAGAACTTAGTGAAACTGTTTCGGAATTAGTCTTTTGACACAATTTTACTAACTTGGAGTTTAGCCGTGATAGAGCGCCAATTGCTTGATCTTGATACTCCGCCACCTTATCGAACGATTCCTCTTGTTTTGCTAGTCCCTTTTAAAGGATATCCTCATTAACCTCATATAAACTTTCGTGTGCTGTTCGCTGTTGTTAGTCTTTAGCCAATAGCTCCTCCTCAACTGCATCGAAATGACTGGTCTGGCCGACAAAAAGTAATGGTGGCTGAAGAGGAGACATCCGTTGAATTCTTGTTGTCGTCAGTTGTTTTTCAACAATGTCTTTTACGAGTGCCCTTTGCAACGTACCTTGAAAAAAACAGAAATAGAGTAATGACTGGTTCTCGAGAATCCTAGTTCTAGGAAGTACGTATTTAAAAGTCACTCGTTGAAAGGTACCAATCAATGGTATTCATTTTCCCCTGATTGCTGTCCTTCCCCGAAATACAATTTATTGCCTGCAAAGGGACGTTGTCCTTTTAATTACAGCGACTCTGTCAATCCCCTTTCTGAGGTATACAAAAGCAAATCTCACCAATTTTCGATTAAAATCAACAGTCTGCGACCCACAAATCACAACGACAGCGAAATCCCTTTGGACCAAGGTTTGCTACAGACGCATTAAACCTCATCCAATTTGCGATGCCATGCTATCTCTTCGCAACTTGCCAAAGCGATTTTCCTCCTTTTGGCGGGGGAAAAAGGTCACGAGTTAAAAGAAGCTACTTTAATCCGTTTCAAATGACTCCCTGAACTCGGAACTCTCTTTCACGACTCCGATTGGGAGAGTTTTTTTTTCAGAAAAAAAGTCTCTAGTAGCGATGAAGGAGCAAAGATAAATTCAGCAAGTCTAGGGCAGGATGCATCCTGGATTTTTCAAATAATTGCAAGGGTATGTTTGCATCCCGGAAAATGAACGCAGAATTTTCTTAATTAGCGTCTAATCAGAAGCGATAATGGAAAGCGTGCATACTTACAAAGTAATGGAGAGTGAGAAGTTCGAGCGGAGAGCAGTTTTGACGTGCCATCGGACATAGAAGTTTTTCAAATTGCTATGTGACGAAGAGTAATTATTTAGGGACTTTCAAAACGTGATAGATTTTGAGTACGCGATTGATGGTAAAAGACTGACAAAGGCCACGTAGGAGTACCATCTATCGACGGGTGATAGTCGATAGTATTTGTTGTTACAGCGGCAACAGAAATACATCATCTGTGAAAATTTCAACTGTCGAACTATCACGGTTCATGAGTTACAGCCAGGTAACAGACGGACAGACAGACGGACGGACAGAGGAGTCTTAATAATAGGGTTCCGTTTTACGCTTTGGATACGGAACCCCAAAAAAAGCGAGTAAGAGCCTCTGCAGTCGAACAACTTGCAGCTCTGTGAGTCAGGTCCTACTTCCACCTCCTCATGATATCATTCCTGATCATGGAAATTTCTCACAAAAGAGGAGGGATGGTGAGCATCCTGCTCCCCAAAACAGGATTAATGTCGGTTGGGCTATGGTCTAGCAAACCGTAATCGGGAAACCCCACAATTGCCAAAAAACCAAACCTGGACAATGATCTTCGTCTCTGTGCGTGGAATGTTAGGCTAAACCGCCACCCAGGAAATGCGATGGAATGGAAGCAGATGAAAAACTGCGACATCTGCTTGGGCGACTGCTATAGGGAGAGAGGAAAACGATTGATGGAATGCGGATTTGTTGTTTGAGGTGGACTAAGATAAAAAGCCTTAAGTTGTCGGCAGTGAGCGAACGCCTCATACTGGTCCGTATCAAGGCTATATTTTTTCACATTAGCCTGATCTGCGACTCCACAAAATATGAGCTCTACGATCTCCTAGACAGAACGTATACCTAATGTCTAAGCTATGAAATCAAAATTGTACTAGGAGACTTCAATGCTAAGCTGGGTAAGGAAAACATCTCTGAACCAGTCTTCGGCAAACACAGCCTAAACGACACCACATCCGATAATGTATACAGGCTGATTGATCTTGCTACGGAGCGAAATTTCCTGCTGGCCAGTACTCGCTTCCCGCTCCTCGATATACGCAAAGGCACCTGGCGGTCGCCAGATCAATGAATCAGTAACCAGATTGATCACATCACCATCGACGTCAGACACTCCTCCACTATTCTTGATGTTCCAACTTTCCGAGGAGCTAACATCGACTCGGACCACCATATTGTCGTAGCCAAGATGCGCCTGCAAATATCACGAATGCAGCGGAGTAGAGTAAGAATACAAAGTTATGACGTCGGTAGGCTACTATCGCCAGAAGCCTCTCTTGTCCTTACATATCACGTCTCCATTAAGCTCTCCCATACAACTCAACCCTCCACACAGTCAATAGAATAACAGTCGAACCTTTGCAAACAAACTCTGAAACGCACTACTTCTGAAGTTGTGGGCTTCAAGGCTGCACAACGAATAAGCACCTGGTTCGATGACGAGTGCAGGAGGATTTACATGGCAAAGCAGGAGGCACATAAAGCCTCGCTGCATAAAAGGACAAGAGCAGCTCATGACCTCTACAGGTTAAAAAGAAGGGACGACCATAAACTTCTCAGGAGAAAGAAGAAAGAGGACGAGAATCGCGCGATTGGGAACTTGGAGAGGTGTTACTGTTACGAAGTGTTACGAAGATCGCAAGAGAATACCGTCCCCCTGGCGTCGACGAAGTTAAGATCGCCGTGTCGAAATTCGAGTCGAATAAAGCGTCTGCTGAGCTCTTCAAAGCAGCTGGCGATGACCTGGTTAGGAGCACGCATCAGCTCATCTGTTAGATATGGCCAGAGGAATGTATGCCCGAGTCTCAGCATCGTTTGCCCAATCCACAAGAAAGGAGACCCTTTTCTTGACTACGCCAACCACAGATGAATAAGTCTCCTTAATGTCGCATACAAGATCTTCGTTGCCGTTTTGTGTGAACACCTGAAGGCATTCGTAAATAAGCTCATAGGTCCTTGTCAGTGCGACTTCAGGCCAGGAAAGTCCACCATCGACCCAATCTTTACACTATGGCAGATCCTGAAGAAAATCAATAAATTTCAAGTCGACACTCACCACCCATTGGTCATCCTGACATCCCTGCCAAACTCGTCAGACTATGCAGGATGACTTTAGAGAATGCTCGCTGCTCCGTCCGAATCGTGAATACGTGACAAATAGTGTTGATAAAAAAGGATTTAGGCAGGACGATGCACTGTGCTGTGATTTCTTGTGCAAAAATCACTGGCCAACACAAGAGGCACAATTTATTTCAAATCCTCACAACTCCTCGCATACGCGGATGTCATTGACATAATCGGAAGAACACAGCGAGGCGTTTGCGAGTATTGAGATGGAGGCGGCGAAAATTGGTTCGGGAGTGAATGAGAGCAAAACTAAATACATGACGTCAACAAAAAAGGACACCCACCACCGACGTCTTGGCCAGAACTTTTGTTTTAGCAGTTATAAGTTTGAGGTAGTTAAGGACTTCGTATACCTTGGCTCCACGGTGACCCGGAACAACGACATCAGTTCTTTTTTGCCAATCGCTGTCTTTTTTCTTTCGGTCAAAGGCAATTAGGCAATTGTGCAGTAGAACCCTCTCCCGAACGACAAAGTTGACTCTATACAAGACCCTTTTCATCCCGGTCCTGCTATACGGCGCAGAAGCATGGACACTACTAAAAGCGGATGAGGAAGTCCTTGGTCGATTCTAGACAAAGATTTTGCATGTGGTTTTCGGTCATATAAACGCAGACGGGTGATGGAGGAAAAGGCTTAACCGCGAGCTTTTGCGGGCTGAGAGCACCGTGGCGCAGTGGGTAGTGTGTTGGCCTCTGACGCCGATGACTCGGGATCGAATCCCGACACAGCCATGTCATCGAACGTGTTTTTCACGGTGTTTCTCCTCAGCGGGGTTCTGACAAAACCCCCTGTAGTAAAATTGTCATGAAAAGCTTCTCGAAATTCGCCGTTCGGAACCGGCAATAAAACTGTAGGTCCCTTTCACCTATGTGAAAATGAAATCACACACAACATGGGTGATTGAGAGAAGCTCGGCTCAGGTTCTTCATAGAATGTAACGCCAACATACATACATATATTTTGCGGGCTGTACGGCGACATGACTCAAGTCAGGCGTCTACGGATTCAACGCCTAAGATGGCTAGGCCATTTAGAGCGAATAGACATCGCAGCTCCAGCTCGAAGAGTCTTTGAATCCAACACCGAGGGACGAAGGCCAACTGTGTGTGCGGCAATAGAAAAGGCTAGCAAAATATCGTGGTAGTTGGAGGGGCATGTTGGTAGAGGCCCAGCGCCCGATAAGAAGAAGAATGAGCTTAGCTAACTTCGAAATAGATAGGGAAAACTAGATGCTCTGTCGATGAAATGTTCAAAAAATGACGCATGTATTACTCAGTAACAAAAGAGTGGCATTTGTAGAAATAAATTTCATTCTACTACCATGGAGCAACTTCTGACACTGATGGAAAGGATTTCATCCACAACTTTGACTGCACCGTCATAAGTACGAGTAAACTCGAGCCAAATACGACGTAGCTACCAACATGATTGAAATACTACAAATGGGAAAAAGGCATTCGTACTTCTTATCTCCCGCCATAGTTGCAGCAGAATACAGTCAATCAGGTAAAGTCGCAGAGTAATGCAATTTATCTCATGCGCCATTCCCTCACACGTCCGTTGCAGTATCTCAAACTTTACTTTAACTGACTTGCTTCACAAAATTGAATTTAGACACTTGCGTTTCCTTCGAATTAATGTCCTGCTTACAATACACTTTCGGAGGAGGCTATGTACCTTGACACGGCGGTAATTCGTTCAAGTTTCCGTAAACTTCAAATTCAACGAGAATATCCTAAAAGTTTCGATAGTGGATGTACACCAACATTCGTAGTGTTTGGGATATACAAACAGTTATCATTTTGTTTTGTGCCCAAAGTTCTGTGGTGATTTTCTAAGACCGCGCCTGGTGAGCATGTGAGATATGTACACTCGGGACCACGTTTCCTCGTCCCGTCAATCTAGAGAGCATACGCGTCATGAAGTGACGCGGCGACTCGGTGATGTAGAGTACTTAAAGAGCTTACCTAATGAATTCATTTCGACAGGAACAGAGGAATCTAATTTATCCATTACCGCACAAGCATCTTACAAGCGGTTCGAGTAAACGCCTTCATTTCGCAGATGTAATAAAATCCCGGCGAACTTTGGTGTATTAGGGTTTGCTAATTAGACAACGCCGCGCCGTAGGGATACTTCATTTCTATCTCAAGGATTTATGATGCGACACTATGGGTGGGACATGTGTGTGTCTGTATTAAGAAGAACTCGTAAGTGATGTGCTCCCAATGGACGTACATGTGTATGTATGTAGATGGAGGAATCGTAATCTGCAAATAGAATAGAAAGGTGAAGCTAGTCATTAACTTCTTTCCGTTTTAGGGATTAAGGTTTCAGTAAGAAAAAATCTATTGACAACATTCTGCAACGATTTTACCCACGGGGGATCAAAGCAACTCATAAACGTGTTAAGCACGGTTGAAGGCAGTAAGCACAGTCATAGGAGGATTTTTTTTTCCGTTGGCAGATACGTAGTATGTGAACTGTGTGACGACGTACATATCACACAAAGGATACAAGAGAGGTTGCTGCGTTCGTATATTCCTTTGAATACTATTTGAAGCAGAAAGCATTGTAAGAGGCAGGAGTAAGTACACTTGGACAGAGATCTTTGATTAGCCAACCAAAAGTCTGCGACTTCCGCTTTTAATCCATACTATTCAAACAATATTAATAACGACAACGCTTACTAAGGAAATTGAATGTACCTGGGAACCGCGCCGAGAGCGCGTGCTCATAGAAGTGTGCAAAGCACCACCCATCGATTTAATTATTTTTTGTTTTACTCCAACTAAGTCAACTGTCTTAACCACCAGTTCTCCGTTCTCGAGATAATCACATTTAGCAGGCAGCTTTCCAGTGAGGGTTCCTGCAATTCCCAAATAAGCGTGCGGCTTAGGTTTGTCGCGCTAAATCAAGGGGCTTTGTCCGTCGAAGATTTATTATGACCTTCCAGTCGATCTCTATGTTTTCGGGCGAAAAGTTTAGCTTCATTTCCGACATTTTCAATATTTTAATATTTTAATCCCGATGAATATCGTCGTTTCGAATGTACCAAGGCGCGTTAACAACGGCTCGCAATACTTTATTTAGAAACGTTTGTATAATAGAAGAATTACTCTTCTTGGTACAATGCCAAAGTTGTATACCGTAAGCCCAGATAGGTTTAGGCCTGTAGAAAAGCAGCTTGTTTTCAGTACTTCGCGGGGAATGTATTTCTAGTAGCCAGTACATTTCCCTATATTGAGTTTCGCGACGAAAGTCTTACTTTACTTACTTAGATGGCTCTACAGTTGGGGGTGAACCAAGGCCTCAACCAACAAGCCTCTCCAGCCGGCACGATCTTTGACCAGCTGCATCCAGTGTCGCACGCCTAGTTGGTTGAGGTCTCTTTCCACCCGTGCGCGTCACCTTAGATGCTGTCGTTCTCTGCTGCTTCGTCCCTCGGGGTTGGTGTCGAAGACTCTTTGGGCCGGAGTGGTGATGTACATTCACCCTACATGGCCCAGCTATCTTTGACGTTGGATTCGAAGAAGTCTAACTAAGCCGCTGTAGCTGTACAGCCCGTACAGTTCTTGGTTGAATCTTCTCCTCCACTCTCCGTTTACACAAACGGGACCAAAGATCACACGCAGAATTTTCCTCTCGAAACACCCAAGAGTCTCTTCATCCGCTTTTGGTAATGTCCAAGCCTCAGCGCGTAGAGAAATACCTTGGTTTTTCGAGAGAGGCCTCTACTCCTCAGTTGCCTCTGGAGCCCAAAGAAGCAGCGGTTGGCAAGAGTTATTCTGTGTCTTATTTCAGCTCTAGTGTCTTTGCTGCTTGTCACTATCGAGCCAACGTAGACAAAGTCCTTGACTACTTCAAAAATATAGCTGCCAAAGGCGGCGTTCTGACCAAGACGTCGGTGTTGCGTGTCTTTCTTTGATGACACCATATATTTGGTCTTGTCCCTATTTACCCTTAGACCGACTTTAGCCGCTTCTGCTTCAAAGCTTACGAACGCCTCACTGACGTCTCGCTTTGCCCGTCCAATAACGTTTATGTCATGTGCGTAGGCAAGCAATTGTGTAGACTTGAAGTAGATCGTACCTCTTGTATTGGAAGAAGAGTTCCGCACGATCTCTTCAAGTATGATGTTAAAGAAATCACATAACACTACGTCAAGATATCTAAAACCTTTTTTAATATCGAAGGTCTCGGCTAGTTCATTTTCGACCTTAATGGAGCAGCGATAATTCTCTATAGTCATCCTGCACAATCTGGTTTCGTTAAGCGCGATCCGCCAAGTCTTTGTACAGTCGCGTTTACGGTTCAGGGCATATTCCAATTTAGTCTTTGATTCTTTGGCTGATTTTTCTGTCGCCAAAATTGCAGTATCATCGGCGAATGTGGCTAGCACAGTGCCACCCGTTTATGGTATGTCGCTAGTATAAATCAGGTAAAGCAGCGGACCAAATACGCTTCGCTGCAGATGGCCAACCGTATTGTTTTTTTTTTTTTTTTTATTGTTAACAAATTTAATTATTGTTTTCCTTTGCTCATCGCAGTGTTTATTGCTTCACAGTCCAAATGAGAATGAATATCGTGAGCTGGGGCGCCTACGATGCAGTTCGATGTCACCATGGTGATAGTCATGCTACATACAGTGTACGTACATACGTATGTTGCCAAATGCCAAGTAATGTTGGTTATGTTGATGATGGGGGCGTATGATGCTGCTAGGTAACTCCCGCACTCAAGGTTTAATAACTTTATTATGTCGGCGACACATGCGGGAAGAAGTGAGGAAGAGGTATAGAGTAGATGCCGATGGACATTGATCTTGTTGTATTGAGGAGGGAAGACCGAATCCGGCAGGGAATTCCAGATTCGTGTGGTTCGATTGAAGAAGGATTCCTCATATTTGGCATTACGTACGAAAACGGACTTCAGGATATATTGCTGAGCATTACTAGGGAGACGTGTGTTGCGGGAGAAATGTTGAAGGGGCGGAATACAACTGGCTATTTCATCAGAGCAGATGGCAAAGGACTAACAAAGGCCTCGTAATGGTAGCATCTATCCGACGAATGCTGGCCTGCTAAACAGCGGAAAGAGCCGCCGCAGTCGAACATCTTGCGGCACTGTTAGTAAGTCCCATCCCCACCTCCTCGTGGTGGCATCTAGGGATTTCCTATGGAAATTGCAGACGGGGAAGGACGAATGGTGAGCCTCCTGCGCCAAAAAACAGGATTAGTCGGTTGGGCTATGGCCTAGTAAGCCGTAACCGTAAAAAAACCACAAACTCCGAAACAACCACAAGCCTCGGATATAACGGACCGGACTTATGTTGACGATCCAAGCAAAAAACGAAAAAAGGACAATGATCTTCGGCTTTGTACGTGGAACGTTAGGTTCCTAAACAGGCCACGTGCAACCGAACAATTTGCGCACTTCCTAGACCGCTATAAAGTGGACATAACCGACATCCAGGAAATGCGATGGAATGGACCGGGTATAAAGCGGATGAAAAACTGCGATATCTACTACGGCGACTGCTATAGGGAGAGAGGGCAACGATTGTTTGGATGCGGATTTGTTGTTCGAGGTGGACTAAGGCAAAAAGTCCTAAACTTTCGGCATGTGAGCGAACGCCTCATAATAATCCGTATCAAGGCTAAATTTTTAACATAGCCTGATCTGCGTCCACGCCCCCACGGCAGATAAGGATGACTCCGCCAAAGATGAGTTCTACGATTTCCTAGACAGAACGTATGCCCAATGTGCCAGCTATGACATAAAAATTGTACTAGGAGACTTCAATGCTAAGCTGGGTAAGGAAAGCATCTTTGAACGAGTCATCGGGAAACATAGCCTACACGACACCACCTCCGATAACGGACACAGGCTGACTGATCTTGCTACGGTGCGAAATCTCCTTCTAGCCAGTACGCGCTTCTCGCAACTGGATATAAACAACGGCACCTGGCGGTCTTTTGATCAATCGACTTCCAACCAGATTGATCACATCGCGATCGACGTCCTCCACTATTCTTGATGTTCGATCTTTCCGAGGGGCTAACATCGACTCGGATCACTATCTTGTAGTAGCCAAGATGCGCTTACGGATATCACGAACGCAGCGTAGTCGAGTAATACAAGGAATACAAAGTGATGACGTCGGAAAGCTACTATCGCCAGAAACCGCTCGTGCTTTTACCGATCGCGTCTCCCCTAAGCTCTCCAATACACCTAAATCCTCCACACTATCAATAGAACAGCAGTGAAGCCTTTGCAAACAAGCCCTGGAAAGCTCTGCATCCGAAGTTTTGGGTTTCAAGGCTTCACCGCGAAGAAACACCTGGTTCGATGACGAGTGCAGGAGGATTCATACACCGAAGCAGGGTGCATATAAGGCCTCGCTGCATAAAAGAACAAGAGCATCTCGTGAGCTTTACGAGTTAAAAAGAAGGGAAGAGCATATGCTTCTCTGGAGAAAGAAGAAAGAGTACGAGAAGCGCGCTATTGAGGATTTGGAGAGGTGTTACTGCAGGCGTGACGTTCGAAAGTTTTATCAACAGATAAAGCGAACATGCCAAGGTTATAAAGCCAGAACGGAAGCCTGCAGGGGTGAGAATGGACACCTAGTAGTAGAATAGCAGTCGATATACTGCAGACAGTATAATGGCGATGTTAGTCAATATACCGCTGTCAGGCAGGATGATTCATTTCTAATCGACGGAGACCGCAGAGAATCCTGTCCCCCTGACCTCGACGAAGTTAAGTTTGCCATATCGAAGCTCAAGTCAAATAAAGCTACCCGTGCAGACGGACTGTCTGCTGAGCTCATCAAGGCAGCTGGGGATGACCTGGTTAGGAGCATGCACCAGCTCATCTGTAAGATATGGTCAGAGGAAAGCATGCCCGAGGAATGGAGTCTCTGCATCGTATGCCCGATCCACAAGAAAGGAGACCCCTCTGATTGTGCCAACTACAGAGGAATAAGTCTCCTTAACATCGCCTACAAAATCATCTCCGCCGTTTCATGTGAACGCCTGAAGCCTTTTTTAAATAAGCTGATAGGTCCTTATCAGTCCACCATCGACCAAATCTTCACACTACGGCAGATCTTGGAAAAAACCAATGAATTTCAAGTCGACACTCATCACATATTTGTCGACTTCAAAGCCGCATACGACAGCGTAATTAGAGACGAGCTATACAACGCTATGTCTACCTATGACATACCTGCTAAACTCGTCAGACTATGCAGGATGACTTTGGAAAATGCTCACTGCTCCATCCGAATCGGCGAACAACTTACCGATAGTGCGATTATTAAGATGAAGGCGGCGAAAATTGGTTTGGCGGTAAACGAGGGCAAAACTAAATATATGCTGTCATCAAAAAAGGACGCTCACCACCGACGTTTTGGCTAGAACGTTTGTATTGGCAGATATAAGTTCGAGGTAGTTAAGGACTTCATCTACCTTGGCTCCGCAGTGACCTGGAACAACGACATCAGTTCCGAAATCAAACGCAGAATCACTCTTGCCAATCGCTGTTTCTTTGGGCTCAGGAGGCAACTGAGTTATAGAGCCCCCTCCCGAACGGCAAAGTTGACTCTATATAAGACCCTTATCATCTCGGTCCTGATGTACGGCGCAGAAGCCTGAAGACTATCAAAAGCGGTTGAGGAGGCTCTTGATCGGTTCGAGAAAAAGATTTTGCGCGTGATTTTCGGGCCTATAAACGCAGACAGGGGATGGACGAAAAGGTTATACTACGAACCTTACGGGCTATACAGCGATATGAGTCTAGTCAGGTGTACGGATTCAACGCCTAAGATGGCTAGGCCATGTAGAGCGAATGGACACCACAGCTCCACCCCGGAGAGTCTTTGAATAAAACCCCAAGGGACGAAGAAACAGAGAACGGCCGCACTTAAGATGGTGCACACAGGTGGAGGGAGACCTCAGCCGATTATAGCGAGCTGTAGCGCCCGCCAAGTGAATAAGTAAGTAAGCTGCAATAGATTCAATGGCAAATATTAAACTATTATTTCCCTAAATTATTTGGTGAATATGGAGGAGGCGTTAGTGTTTCCATGATGGCAAGTACGATTAGATCTCAATCTGCCCAGCTCAGACGGGTATGATTTTCGCCAATCTATTCATCTGACCAAATACATCGTCACCCCATGGCACAGAGGATTTCGGAATCTAGAGAACTAAGGCCAACAACCCATTTCCCCAGTTGATATCATGTCTCATTTGATTTACTTGAACCAACCTTGACCCAAAACAATTGTCATCTTCATCGTTCCAGCCGTGCTATCATTTAATCCACATCTAACGATATCCATTCAAATATAGGAACTGTTTGCTTGGCAATTCCATTTATGGTCTATAATCCCCCTTCAGCTGATTTGCTTCCAATTAGTCTGTAATTTGTCCTGAAAACAAATGGCAAGTGAATAAGCTGACACATCTTCTTCACTATCGCTTCGGGTTCAGGGTATTACCGAATTGACCACAAATTCCTTGAGTCAATTCATAGGACGCTATCACTGCACTCGATTGTTGTTCGAGAATGATTTGTGTGCAACCCAAATGGATTCTGTCAACATCTGTATCCCTGCGATATGCACAACTACTCCTTAGTGCCAATGACGAGTACAATTTCAGGTCTTGATGTCATAGTCACGTTTGAACGTTTGAAGGCTCCATTTACTTAAGCCATTCCATTCAAATGGATTTGAGAAACAGAGACAGATTAGGTGTGTTTGATATACCGACCAGGGCTATTAATCTGATGAATTTTTAAGATATCCACTGTGATTGAGGATATGTATTCTGTAGGTAGGTAGACCTTCATTTGTAACTTAACGTATGCGATATAGGATTTTGGATGCGATATGTTTGAGTAGTTCGAATGGAAACTAAGACCGAAATGATGTCTTAGCAGTCGATAGATCACTGCTTGGCATCACAGGATGGCCTATCATTTCGAAGCTTTCCAATCTAATACCTTGGCTGGATAAATGCAACGAGGATTGAATACGAGACACATATATAATGCAAAGACACAAACGTCGACTTCTGTACTAGCTTTCTATTTATTAACTCCTACACTCAGCTCTACGCGGCGGCTTTTTGATGAACGGTGCATATGTCGTCTGTATCGGGGCGACTCATTTGTTATAATCCACATCCAAGCTGCCAGTAACATTCGACTTCCACTCTCTTCTTCCGAAAAACTAGACGAGGAGAACACTTTAAAATTGATACAGAAATGTTGATGCGCAAATCTTCGAAGGAGCCAATATTGTACCCATATTGTACATTATAGAGTCATATAGAATAACAAGAAAGGTCATTTAACGTCCGTTAAAGGCCAGGAATCCACGATAGACTAGATCTTCACACTGCGGCGGATTCTGGAAAAGACACAAGAAATGCAAAACGACACCCACCACCTATCTGTCGATTTGAAGGGCGCACATGACAGCGTGCATAGAGACGAGCTATACAGTGCCTTGTCTAGTTTTGATATTCCTACCAAGCACGTCAGATTGTGTAGGATGACCATGGAGAACTCTCTGTTCCACCAAGGTCGGTAAGGAACTCACCGAAACCTTTAATGTCAAAAAAGGTTTTAGGCAAGGCGACGCGCTGTCATGTGACAGCGACATCACCGACAGAGCGTCAAAATGGGCAGCAAACATTTTGGGGTAGTAAAGAACTTCATTCGACGAAGCGCAACAAAAGGCGCTGCAGCGAAAAGCCAGGGCCGCCCGAGAGGAGTACCGAGCTATAAAAAGGGAGGAGTAAAAACTACTGCGACTAAAGAAAAGAATCTTCGTAGCCTCCCAGCTCAAGGATATCGGGAAGTCTAGGGACAGACATAAAATACGGGCCTTTCATAAGAAAGCTAAAAGCCTTATGGCAGACTTCAAGAAAGGCACCCGGGCTCTTCGAAATTTCGAAGGTAATCTTGTCACCGAACCGCAGGGAGCAGTGGATGTATTTAAGCAGCATTTCCAGCAGCTGCTTAATGAGCAGGGCCAACTGAGAGTGGTAGGGACTGAGAAAATCCCAACTCCAGTGGGTGAAGTAGTCCTCCCACCCAGCAGCGGAGAAGTCGGCACAGCTATTTGAAAGCTGAAGAAAAACAAGATCGCAGGCTCAGATGGCTTGCATCAGAGCTCTTCAAGGCTGGCGGCAATGTTCTGGTAGGCAGCAGGCACCAGATCATCTGTAGAATTTGGGAAGATGACGGCTGAAATATCAGCTCTAATTGCCCCATCCACAAAAAAAGCGATCCTACCTCCTGCAAGAAATATAGAGGTATATCCCTGTTCTATGTCGCATATAAGATCCTGTCCACCATACTGTGTGAACGTCTATAGCCCTTTTGTACTACACTAATAGTCAGCTACCAGTACGTCCGGCCCGGTAAATCGACTATAGACCAAATATTCACACTTCGACATATCCTGGAAAAGACCAACGAGTTTCAAATCGATACACACCATCTCTTTATCGATTTTAAAGCCCCATACGACAGCATTCACCGCAAAGAATTGTTTGATGCGATGGCCGATTTCGAGATCCCAAGAAAACTGATCCGGCTGTGTCGCGCCACGCTAAAAAATACACGATGCACCATGCAGTTCGGTTCTAGGACACCTAAACCGTTTGAAACATGCACCGGATTTCGGCAAGGAGATGCGCGCTATCATCTGACTTCTTCAATTCAGGGCTGGAGCAGACAGTGCGACGGGCAGGCGTCAACAGGGAAGTCTGTTCCGCTGCTGGGATACGTGGATGGCATTGACATCATCGCGCGATCTCGGCTGTAGAAGCTTTCACGGCGATTGAGGAACAGGCGAAACGAGTTGGCCTTAAAGTCAACGAGGATAATGCAAAGTACATGCTTTCAAGCAAAAACCGATCTGTCGCTCACCACCTGGGGCAAAACATGACGATTGACAGCTATAATTTCGAGGTGGTTAAGGAGTTTGTCTACCTCGGGTCAAGCGTAAAGTCCACAAACGACATCACACTCGATATCCGTCATAGAATCGCCCTTGGCAACCGCGGTTACTTCGGTTTGTCCAAACAGCTTGGGTCAAAACTCCTCACTCGAAGAACAAAAGTCGTGCTTTACAAAACACTTATACTGCCAGTCTTGCTATAAGGAGCCGAAAGCTGGACGATAAGCAGGACGGCGGAGCTAATTTTGGGTTCTTTCGAAAGAAAAGTTCTGCGGCGGATATTTGGAAATTTGGTCCTGTCTGTGAGGAAGGTGAATGGCGGAGAAGACAGAACCGCGAACTCTACCAGCTGTACAAAGATGTGGATATCGTCCGGAAGGCTAAGATCCTTCGACTACACTGGCTCGGTCACATCGAGCGCATGAACACCAACGCTCCAGCTAAGGGAATCTTCAACTGC
The DNA here is from genome assembly GCA_951905685.1 of Eumerus sabulonum. Classification (NCBI taxonomy): domain Eukaryota; kingdom Metazoa; phylum Arthropoda; class Insecta; order Diptera; family Syrphidae; genus Eumerus; species Eumerus sabulonum. Next base: position 106,075,595 of record OX645061.1, read on the forward strand.
GAGCTTCCTGGTTCGAGAAGAAGAGGAAGACCGAATCTCCGGTATAAAGACCAAGTATTCGCGTATGCAAGACGACTTGGTCTTGATAACTGGAAACAGCGTGCCCGGGACCGTCAAGAATGGAAGGCAGCTATAGCTCAGGCTCGGATCCTCCATGGATCGCCGGCCTGATAAGTAAGTAAGTAGGTAAAGAACTTCGTTTATCTAGGCTCCGCAATCGGGGATAATAACATCAGTACCGAAATCAAACGCAATTGATTAACAAAGCTCTCTCTCGAGAAACCAAGTTGGCTTTATATAACACTTTAATCATCCCTGTCCTACTCTATGGCACAGAAGCGTGGACGCTATTGAAAGTGGATGACAAAGTTGTTGGTCTTTTCGAGAAAAACGTTCTTGGTCATGTTTGCCTTGGCATATGGAGACGAAGCTTAAACAACGAATTGTTGTACAGCGGCTCGCGTCTAGTCAAGCGTCGGCGGATACAACGCTTAAGATAGGCCATGTAGAGCGCATGGACAACACAGCTCCATTCCGAAGAGTCTTTGAATCTGAGCCACGGGGACAACACAACCGACGACGCCCTCGACTAAGATGGCGCACACAAGTGGAATGAGACCTCAAGCAACTTGGTGTGCGCAACCGAAGGCATCTGACAAAATTTCGTGCTGGCTGGAGAGGTTTGTGAGAATAGCAAGCGATTTTTGACATGTGTTAAAGTTAGTTAAACCCATTGCCAGTTATTTATAAAAGGGCGAAAACTGTATCTTTTAAAAAGTGTTTTCCGTGTACTTCGACTATTTTTCGGTCATCATAATTGACCCACTGGGCCAGGGCTTATGCATTTGTTCTCCTTTGTGGCGCTACAGACCAGTGTGGTCTTGGGCCTCAACAAGCGACTCCAGCCAGCACGATCTCTTGCTCAAAACTTTCATCGACATTGAAGGTAAGTTCGTTACCGATCTTGATGGAGCAGCGAGAATTTTTCATCGTCATCCTACGCCATATGAGGAGTTTTGTAGGGTTGCCAAAACTAGATAAGACTCTGTCATATGCGGCCTTGAAATCTACAAATAAGTTGTGAGTGTCGATCTGCATTTCTTGGGACTTTTCCAGGATCTGGCGCAGTATGAAAATTTGGTCTATTGTGAACTTCCTTGGCGTGAAACCTTACTGATAAGGACCTTTTTTTTTTTTTTTTTTAGAGACTCGCGCAGGATCAAGAGTTTTTTTTATATTCTCTTATGATGTGTTGACACACACAACCTGAACGGAGTACAGTGGTTGGGGTCGTTGATGTTCCTTCACTACTCTCAGGGGTGGTTGTCCTAGACCTAGAGACCTAGATAGGACGAGAGCCGACCACATTCCGCGTTGGTTATAGTCCGTAGTAATTCGTTCAAGCACTTTTAGTATTGCATACGCAGAGGATGAATTTCGTTTGACCATATACTGTGAGTGTTATGCCTGCAGCAGTACGTCTGGTCACTTTCCATTCTCAACAGCGTTGCATACCTTTTGGCGGTATAGAAACTACTTTTTCTTGGCTATGAAGCGAATTTGAACCATAAACCTTCCGCTCGGCGGTCGATGATGTTAACCACTGCACCACGGCCACCCTATCAGGGAGCTGACGAACGGTTTCAGGCATCCACACAAAACAGCAGAGAGGATACCTATGTAATTGGCGCAGTCAAAGGGGTTGCCTTTCTTGTGGATCGGGCGAATGACACTGAAATTCCACTCCTCGGGCATGCTTTCCACCGACCATATCTTACAGGTAAGCTGGTGCATGCGCTCTGCCAGATCATCCCCAAATGCTTTTAATAGTTCCACAGACTGTCTGTCCGCTCCAGTTGCTTTGTTTGACTATCACCCTATCTTGACCTCGTCAAAGGCATAGGGACGAAATTCTTGTCTATCGTCATCCAAATTGAGTGGAACATTTTGCCTGACAGCGGTATTTGCCTCTTCCTCGCCGTTCACCAGTCTGTAGAAATGATCTTCCAGATTTTCAGTATCGGCTGCGGCTCTACCATAAGGTATCCATTCTCGACTCGACAGACTTCGGTCCGGAGTTTGTATCCACTGGATAGCTGTTTTACCTTTTGGTAAAACTTTCGGACTTCATTCCAGCTATATCACTTCTCCATCTCCTCGACTGCGCGCTTCCCATGCTCCTTCTTTTTCTGTCTGAGAAGCATTGCCTTGCTGGCGTCTTGTTTAGGGCCTGCCTGCACTCGTCGTCAAACCATGGGTTTTCCTGGGCGGTGGGGTCGTAAAACCCAGCACATCAGTATTAGCTTCTTTAGTAGCTCTATGACAACGCTTCCATTCCCCTTTTTGTGCGGGCGGCGTCGAACTTTCAAAGAGTTTTTGGGAGACTCGGTCACAAGGTTCCTAGCGGTCGGATGCAAGTGTAGCTATTCGTTGTCAAACCTTTGTGTTCTTGCCTCCGTTGTTTTTTTGATATCCGTGCTCTTACTTTGGCCACAAAAAGGAAATGATCCGAGTCGATATTGGCTCCTCTGAAAGATCGTGCGTCCAGAATATCGGATGCGTGCCTGCTATCAATCGCAATGTGGTCAATCTGGTTGACGGTTTATTGCTCAGGGTACCGCCAGGTCCCTTTATGGATGTTGAAGTGTGGGAACCGTGTAGTCACTACAGATAGGTTCCGCCTCGAGGCGAAATCCACCAGCCTGAACCCGTTTCCGTATGTGTTGTATTGGCAAAGATTTCTTCCTTTCCCAGCTCTGCAATGAAGTCTGCTAGGACGATCTTGGTGTCGTAGCTGGGGCATTTATTGTATGACCTTTCTAGGAGACCATAGAAATCATCCTTGTACTTTGTCGGGGCGTGGGCGCAAATCAGGCTAATGTTGCCCAATTTAGCCTTGATGCTTATATTTAGAGCTTAAGGCTATTTGACTTAGTCTGCCTGGAACGACAAATCCACATCCAAATAGCGCTGCCTTCTGTAGCAATCGCTAATTACGATGCCCGGCGCATACCACCACACTTTCTAGATTGCGGTAATGGCTGCTTCATAGCAATCAGGGACCTCCGTAAGTTCATCGGCTGCGAGTGGCTTGTAGCGGACCTCACTTCCACTTGCAGAGCGGAAATTCATTGTCCCTTTTTTCGTTTGCTGGACCTCGACATCGAAATATGTGAGGGCGGCTCCGAAAGGAATGTTGTCCAAGTGGCTCCCACCAACCGAAGCTGTGGGCACCGCCGTTGACCAGTGGATTGTTTAGCTCGTCCGCCGCCGTCCTAAAGAAGAGTTAAGCCCTGGAGTTGACTTACTCTTACATTTCCTCATTTTCGTTAGCAGCCTCCAACGACTTCACACAGGGCTCGGCCTCATCTTTTGTCGACGATACGAAGTTTCCAAATTTCACCACGTGGTGTGCACATAAGTCGCTTGTCGACGTTTGTCAGCTTGATCACCAGGAAGCTAATTTCATTTCCTGCGATAAATCTTGCCACCTGTCCATAAGTCTGATTAGGGAAGCAATCCTCTTTGCCACTGTGAGATATTGTTAGCCTCATAGCACTTGCTATGCAAATCTGTTATTCCTTGTGGCTCCTGGCTTGTTGGTGTTTTGCTAACAATTAATGTATCTCAGGCTCCTGTTGCATCAATGTTTACTGATCTTGTATTCAGTGCCGAATCTAGAAAGATGACAGCAAACTCCTTCTAACGAGCGTGTATTGCTTTCCACTCCTGTTTTTAGGAGGTATTTCTGCATATCACTCCTCCCCTTTACTTTGGGTATGATGGCCTGGTGGTCACAACGAGTATAATGGTCACTGGCACTCCAACATTGGATTCTTGAGGATATATGGCTACTAAATATAGGAAATCCATTGACTTCCGCACGAAATCCCTGCCGGGTGATGTCACATTTTCTTTAAAGACATTCTTCATTCCTTTGGATCCAATGGTTGTCTTTTCGGTTCACATATTACCCAAACATTTCCATTGCGGGGTTTTGTATAGCTCGCGCATTATGGCAACATCTATGTCCAACTCATTTAGTCGCACCTTGGCCACATTTCCCACTCCTGTCTGTTGAATATTTACAAGGTTTGCCAAGTCTAGTTTAAGCCACTCTTTGGGAAAAATGAATCAAAAATGAAAAGTACTAGAGTCATTGTCGTCACAAATAAATGGCGTTCAAAACCGATGGTAATATTACGCTACAGTGACCTTCTATATCTGAATATAAGGCCATAAAACAGCATGGAGGGAAATAAAAATTTCAAAACGTCCATTTCAACGCGTTGATTTATTTCTCAATATTCCGATGCACCTACGGCCTCGCAATATCCCATGCCATTTTGCCTTGTCCACATTCCACGGTCAGGGTCTTCCGATACACTCCTACAGTAAATATATTGCATTTCCGACACTTGTCCTTGCATCTACGCATTGCGATCAATAAAATCAACGCAAGGAACGGGAACAATAGCAATGGAGCGTTGCACGGTCACACTTGTTGGTTGATTAGTCATAAAATAACACATGACCCGCGTAAGTGTGGGCGGATGGATTTATGGGGAATCAGATTGCACAACAACCAATCAAAATAAACATCAATCCAATCTGCTCGTGCAACCCAATCTTCCCCTAAGGACACTGACAATACGAGTAGTCCCCCTTCTCATTCGCCGTGTGTATTCAGCAATCCAGTCCTTCAGTGTGTTTGCTTTTAATGTATTTAAACGAGAACTCTACTTTCCATGAGGTCTGCACTTTTCCTCCTCCATGAAAATGGAAAACGTTGCGTTTTTCTACAGTGCAATCAAATCAACATTCGCACTACAGTCAGATAAGATGCAAGTCTACCGGCAGCAAGGACCCTTCAACCGCAACGATACAACAAAGGAAAACGAAAGCAACAAAGACATCAAGGACACAGGGACAAAAAGGTTGTATGAATCACAAAAGTAAGAGAAAATCGTGCGAAACCCGAGCAAGGAACAGATAATGATTCACACCATCGTATCCTGTGTGCACTTATGAAATTATATCAATACGCGTGTGTGAAAGATGCGAGGAAGAGGTCTGCAATGTATCTATTCCACGCAATCCTTAGTTCAGTTACTGTGTGAGATTTAATTAAATTTGGTTTTGTTCGATATTTGTTTTTGGTTTTGACATGCAAAAAATTCAGAGCATTCATTGTTCTAAGGATAATTAATCAAAGTGAAGTGCGGTCCTTGGTACATGCGGAACTCAGGGGTTTTGGGTGAAAGAACAGGAAATTAATATTGTGCGGTTTGATGGGGCTTGAGTGTTTCCCTTTTAGAGGAAATATGCTGAATGAAATCATTTCGTCAATGCTTCCGTTGTCTTGTGGGTTGTATGATGGGGAATTCGACTGTCCTCCCTTGTAACTGCTTCAATGAGAAAGAAAGCGACGTAATGTGGAGTGAAAATGTTACGTATACGCCCGGCGGTCCCATCTACAATGTCGCTCGCAAGAGGTTGTCATTTGAATTTAAAATGAACGTCTTTCCCGGGAGTGACTGCAATTGTTGCTCGTATGAATGGAATGCGATAACCTCAAAACTGCAATCTTACCTAATATGACCCGGATAACCATGATTTCTTTCAGTTCTCTTTCTTTCGTACTGGTGGAGTTCACTGGCAGAGTGAATGCAATTACATATCTTCAACATTTTTATAGCCCTTAGTAGGTAAGTTCCGGAGGTACGATATGAATTTGCGATTATGTGGTCTTTGTTACCACAGGAAGTCAGTGAGAAAACTCTTCACTGAAATGTTTATGTCCAACAGGAAGCAAATAGGAGGTTGGAGCGGACGAAACAACTCTTTTTGGCATATCAAAGAAAGGGTGTCCCCTAAAAGTCTTATTTACTTACTTATGTGGCGTTACAGTCACAGCTTTTCTAGCTAACACGATATTTTGCCAGCTGTTTAAAGTGTCGCACGCCCAGTTGGTTAAGGTCCCTTTCCCACCTTAGAGGCGGCCGTCCTCTGCATCGTCGTCCTAACGGGTTGGAGACGAAGACTATTCAAATCAGAGCTGTGCTGTCCACTCGCTCTACAAAGCTTAGCCGTCTTAGACTTAGGATCCGTAGAAGGCGACTCGTTCGTAGTCGAATCTTCTCCTCCACTCTCCGTCAACACAAACGGGACCGAAGATTGCACCCAGAATTTTTCTCTTGAAACTACCAAGGGACTCTTCATCCATTTTTCAATAGGTCCAAGCCTCTGCACCGTAGAGAAGGACCGGGGTGGATAAGGTTTCATTTTCCGAGAGAGGGCTGTACCACCGGTTGACAAGAGATATTCTGCGTCTAATCTCTGCGCTGGTGTCGTTGCCGCTTGTTACCAGCGAGCCAAGGTAGATGAAATCCTTGACTACATTACTGCTAAGTTACAGCTGCCAATAGTGACGTTCTGGCCAAAACGTCGGCCTTGTGCGTCTTTCTTTGACGACATCATATATTTCGTATATTTCCCGCAGGATCTTTTCGAGGACGTTGTTGAAAAAATCACATGACAGTGCGTCGCCTTGTCTGAATCTTTTATTGACATCGTAGGTCTCGGCTGACTCCTTTGCGACATTAATGGAGCAGCCAGAATTCTCCATTGCTATCCTGGACAACCTAACGAGTTTGGCAGGGATGTCAAGCTCGACCTGAAATACATTAGGCTTCTCCACGATCTGCGCAGTGTTAATAATTGGTATATCGCGGATTCACCTGGCCTAAAACCACATTGATAGGAACCTCATAAATTGTCAACGAATGGTTTCAGGCGTTCACACAGCACGGCAGAAAACATCTTATACGCGATGTTAAGGAGACTTATTCCCTATAGTATATAGTGAACTCATTTTTTATGAACAAGGCAAACGATGCGAGGGGGGACGGAGCGAGCAAACATGGCGAACGCCCTGCTCAATCCAAGTTGACATACAGCCTCCACGTGGTCCCCCCTGGATAGCTATACTGCCACCCGCCAGGTAGTGAACCAATGTGTGCAGCGACCCGACCCCTTGTTTCTGGGGAAAGAGGAACCTGGCCCTCCAGGTTGGGGGTTGCGCTTAGTGTTAACATCCCCATCGCGTAAAACGAATATTTGTTCACAGACAACCAACAGCCTCGGATACGAAAGTATTACATGTTGACAACACCCCCAAGCGTTTAAAAGGAAACGAATTCCGGATCTGCACATGGAACGTTAGGTCCCTCAACAGACCAGGCGCATCCTGACAACTGGTCAACTCTTTGTACTGCTCGGGCCAGGCAAAAAACGGATGAAAAGATGTGATATATGTATACCACGGAAGCTGCTACAGAGAAAATAAACAAAGACCAAAATCGTTCTATGAGATTTCAATGCGAAGCTGGGTAAGGAAGCTATCTTCGAACGAGTCATAGGAAAGCATAGTCTACACAAGAAAACGTCAGAAGACGGACTAAGGCTAGTGGACTTTATGGCGGGACATAATCTCGTAGTAGCAATTACGCGATTCCCACACCTCTACATCCATAAGGGGACCTGGCGACAATCAATCAAATTGATCACCGATCGACGGCAGACACTCCTCCAGCATCCTAGATGACCACACATTTCGACGAGCTAGCATCCACTCGGATCATTACCTTGTTGCAGCCAAAGTACGGATGCGAATTTCTCGGAATCAACCAAGTCGAGTAAGAACACAAAAATTTAACGTCGGAAAGTTGCAATCGCAGGAGACCGCCAGGACCTTCGCCGATCAAGTCTCCCTCAAGCTCTCTCAAGTTCCGATGCAAAGAAGTCTTTGTCAAAACGCAATCAGAGAGGCCGCCTCTGATATTCTCGATTTCAAGCCACCACCTTCGAGAAATCCTTGGTTTGATGACGAATGCAGACCGGCGTATGAAGGAAAACGGAATGCATACATGGCTACACTGCATCGACGAACGAGAGCTTCGCGGGAACTCTATGGACAGACAAGGAGAAAAGAGCATGCGCTTCTGAGAAGAAAAAAGAAGGAGCACGAGAGGCGCAAGATCGAAGAAATGGAGAGATGTTATTGCAGGAACGACGTTCGAAAATGTTACCGAAAAGTAAAACGAACATGTCAAGGCTATGAACCCAGAGCAGAAGCCTGCAGGGATGAGCATGGAAAGCTAGTAGTGGAGTCCCAGTCGATGCTGAGGTTGTGGAAGGACCACTTCTGCAGACTGTATAACGGTGATGATAGTCAAAATGCCGTTGTCAGACAGAACGAACCATTCACAATGGACGAAAATGAAAGAGTATCCCGTCCACCCGACCTAGACAATGTTAAGATAGCGATGTCGAAACTTATTTCGTATAAAGCTGCGAAATTGTTTAAAGCCGCTGGCGATGAGCTGGTCAGAACGTCAGGAGCATGTATCAACTCAGCTACAAGATATGGTAGGAAGAATGCATGCCCGATGAATGGAATCTCAGCATCGTTTGCCGGGTCCATAAGAATGGAGGCCCCTATGACTGCGCCAATTACAGGGGGATAAGTCTCCTGAACATTGCGTACAAGATCCTCTCTGCCGTACTGTGTAAGCCGCCGAAACCGTTTGTTGACAATCTGATAGGTTCCCACCAGTGTGGACTCAGGCCGGTAAAATCCACAATAAATCAAATATTTACACTAGGGTCGACACGCACTATCTTTTTGTCGACTTTAAAGCCGCATATGACAGCGTTTATAGAGACGAGCTATACAGTACCATGCCATGTTTTAGCATTCCTGCCAAACTCGTCAGACTGTGCAGGATGTCTATGGAGAACTCTCGCTTACCCCCCCTTCGATGTTAAAAAAGGCTTTAGAGAGGGTGACGCCCTGTCACGTGATTTCTTCAACATCGTTCTTGAAAAGATCGTGCAGGACTCTGCGGCCAAAACAAGAGGTATGATCTACTTCAACTCTACAAAATTGCTTGCCTACGCAGATGACGTTGACGTAATTGGACGGACAAACCGAGACGTCAATGAGGCCCTCGCAAGCATTGAAGCGGAAGCGGCTAAAGTGGGTCTAAGGGTAAATGGGGACAAGACCAAATATGCGCTGTCATCAAAGAAAGACGCGCAACACCGACGTCTTGGTCAGAACGTCACCTTCGGCAGATATATTTTTGAAGTAGTCAGGGACTTTGTCTACCTTGGCTCGATAGTGACAAGCAGCAATGACACCAGCGCTGTGATAAAATGCAGAATAACTCTTGCCAACCGCTGCTTTTTCGGGCTCAAGAGGCAACTGAATAGTAGAACCCTCTCTCGAAAAACTAAGGTATCCCTCTACAAAACCTTAATCGTACCGGTCCTCCTTCATTCCGCTGAGGCTTGGACTTTTTCAAAAGCAGATGAAGAGGCTCTTGGGTGTTTCGAGAGGAAAATTCTGCGTGCAATCTTTGGTCCCGTTTATGTAAACGGAGAGTGGAGGAGGAGATTCAAACAAGAAATGTCCGGGCTGTAGAGCGACATCGGCCTAGTTAGACGTCTTCGAATCCAACGTCTACGATGGCTGGACCATGAAGAGCGAATGGACACCACCGCTCCGACCCGAAGAGTCTTCGACACCAACCCCGAGGGACGATGCAGCAGAGGACGACCGCATCTTAGGTGGCGCTCACAGGTGAAAAAGGACCTCAACAAACTGGGCGTGCGGCACTAGAAGCGCCTGGCCATATATCGTGCTGGCTGGGGAGGCTTGTTGGTTGAGAGGTTGAGACCCTGGTTCACCCCGAACTGTAGCGCCATCTAAGGTAAAGTTAAGTTAAGTTAAGACCACATTGATAGGAACCTATTAAATTGTCCACAAATGGTTTCAGGCGTTCACATAGCACGGCAGGAGAGATCTTATACGCGACGTTAAGAAGACCTATTCCCTATAGTTGTCGCAGTTAAAGGGGTCTCCTTTTTTATGGACTAGGCAAACGATGCTGAGATACCATTCATCGGTCATGCTTTCCTCCGACCATATCTCACAGATGAGCTGGTGCATGTTTCCAACCAACACATATTCCCAAAATTCACGAAATCGATAATTCATGGCTTCTACTACAGTGCATCGGTAAAAGTGCGTTACTTAAGCTATCGGCTTTTGCACTATGGGGGCAAAATTAAAATTTTGTGTGAACTTTGGGACACCCGATACAGTCAAAGCCTTCCGCATAAATTAAACTATTTTCGTAAATATTTCCCTTTTGTCCGGTAGCCCTTTCAATTGTTTATGAACTTTACGGGTGGCGTAAGATAGGATTATTGCGAATTTAAACTCCCTTGCAATTAAGGCACGTATTTCGGGTCATAAAAAACGGAAAAGGAAAGGAAGTAGGAGCATTAACCCTTAGAATCTACAATGAATTCTGATTATATTCACATTTATGGCCTTTCTAGTATTCGTTCTCATTAACAATAAATATTTTAGACATATGTAGGTACACAAATAAGATTCATCTGGTCCCTGCGTGAGCCCTTGTGGGAGGGTTGCGACTCATAAACAATTCCGAAGGAAATTAAATCCAAAACCTTTTTAATTAAATTTAGCCAAATATAATGGTATTTTCAATAAACATATAGTCAGCCAAGAGCAATTCAGTTACTCAAGGCTTTCCAGGGACAATTTCTTATCGCACGTGTTTGCCAAAGTCAATGTCTTGCCCTCATAGCCCCTTATGGTGTGTTCAAGAGGCTCATGAATTTAACCTATCAACAAGAGGCATATAAAGCCATGCTGCAAAGACGGACGAGAGCTGCTCGCGAAATCTATGAGCAGAAGAGAAGAGAGGAACACACGCTTTTCAGAAGAAAGAAGAGAGGGCACGGAGAGCGTGAGATCGAGGAGATGGAGAGATGCTTCCGCAGGAATGACGCCCGTAAGTTTTACAATAAGGTAAAATTAACATGCCATGGCTACAAAGCCAGAGCGGCGGCCTGCATTGATTAAAATGGAGAACTGGTAGTAGAGTCGCAGACGATGCTGAGGATTTGGAAAGACCACTTCTGCAGAATGTATAACGGCAATGATAGACAAGATACCGCTGTCAGGCAGAACGAGCCATTCGTAATGGATGACAATGAGACAGAATTCAGTCCACCCGACCTAGAAAATAGCGATATCAAGACTTAAGTCTAATAAAGCCGCGGGCGCAGACGGCCTGTCTGCTGAGCTTTTTAAGGCGGCTGGCGATGAGCTGGTAAGGTGCATGCACCATCTCATTTGCAAGGTATGGTCGGAGGAAAGCATTCCCGACAAATGGAATCTCAGCATCGTTTGCCTGGTCCATAAGAAAGGAGACCCCTATAACTGCGCTAATTATAGGGGAATAAGTCTCCTTAACATCGCATATAAGATCTTCTCGGCCGAATCGTGTGAACGCCTGAAACCGTTTGTGGATAACCTGATCGGCTCTTATCGGTGTGGTTTCAGGCCAGGTAAGTCCACAATAGACCAAATGTTTACGCTGCGGCAGATCCTGGAGAAGACCCAGGAATACCAAATCGACACTCACCACCTCTTTGTCGACTTCAAGGCCGCGTATGACAGCGTACATAGAGACGAGCTATACAAAGCCATGTCTAGTCTTAACATCCCTCCCAAACTCGTTCGACTGTGCAGGATGACAATGGAGAATTATCGCTGCTCCATTAAGGTCGGTAATGAGCAAACCGAGACCTTTGATGTTAAAAAAGGATTTAGGCAAGGTGACGCGCTGTCATGCAACTTTTTCAGCATCGTGCTTGAAAAGATCGTGCAAGAGTCACTGGCCAACACAACAGCTACGATTTATTTTAAGTCTACTCAATTGCTTGCGTACGCCGATGACATTGACGTGATTGGACGGACACAGCGAGACTTCAATGAGGCCTTTGTAAGCATTGAGGTTAAAGCGGCTAAGATGGGTCTCGAGGTTAATGAGGTTAAAACCAAATATCTGCTTTCGTCTAAAAGAGACGGACAACACCGGTGTATTAGCCAGAACGTCACCATGGGCGGATATAACTTTGAAGTGGTCAAGGAATTCGTCTACCTTGGCTCACTGATGACCAGCGACAACAACACCAGCGCTGAGATAAAACGCAGAATCACTCTTGCCAACCGCTGTTTCTTTGGGCTCAAGAGGCAATTGAGAAGTAGAGCCCTCTCTCGGAAAACCAAGGTGACACTATATAAGACCCTAATCATCCCAGTCCTCCTTTACGGCGTAGAGGCTTGGACCTTAACAAAAGCGGATGAAGATGACCTTGGTCGTTTCGAGTGGAAAATTCTGCGCACTGTCTACGGTCCCGTTTGTTCAAACGGTCTATGGAGGAGAAGATATAACGAAGCGACATCGGCCTGGTACGATGTCTACGGATACAGCGTCTAAGGTGGCTAGGCCATGTAGAGGCATGAAAAATACAACTCTGACCCGAAGAGTCCTCGAATCCACTCCAGAAGGAAGGCGCGGCAGAGGACGGCCGCATCATCGGTGGCGCACGCAGGTGGAAGGGAACCTTAACCAACTGGGCGTGCGGCGCTGGAAACAGCTGGCCAAAACCGTGCCAGCTGGGGACGCTTGTTGGTTGAGGCCCAAGGTCACCACGGACTGTAGCGCCACCTAAGTAAGTAAGTATATACCTATCATAGTACCACTCTATCGGTAAACAATTTCCATATGAAATCCTCGAGTTTCAGGGCGTTTATCTCGTCGAGGCCCGGCATGCGATCGTATTTGTGTACCTCGTTTATTAAGTACATTCTGAGCCGGTATTTATTTATAATCCTCATCATACATGACCGTAATGCCTAAAGTGATTAAAGTGATTTTAACACGTTCATAATTGAGCAGTTAATTAATATATACAAGAAAAAAACAGGCCGACAGTGGCAAGTAGGAATTTAATAGCTCTATAAATGTAATTGCTCGAGACGGTGCAAGCACTACTTAAACGTGTTCAGATACATATAAATGGTATTAATGGGAACTGTATCTGTTCTACCAATAAAGCGTAGTTGAGTGTCATTTTGTACATGAGCAAGAGTGTTGACGTCTGATGAATCTAACTTACCCATTTGGACGATCGAGTGATTAGTCAACATACCTCTGAGGGTAATTCGGTAACATTAAGTGATGTGATACAACTTGGTGTTCGAGTTTCGCTCTTAATACATGCCCTGTATATCAGTGGGCCAAACACAAGTTTCTTTTTGAAATTATCGAATCATTGCAGCGTTTTTCGGGCGAAGCTATTAGCAATAAAGGAGGCCTTGTCTTTGCTGAAGTGGAACTTAATATCTACTACGGACATTCGAATCCTCACACACAGTCAAGCAACCTTGAAACCGCTGGAGTCCTATGTGTACACTTCGAAAGTAAGCCTTGACTGCCTCCAATCTCTTAACGAGATGGCTGAACGGTTTACCATGCATCTCCTATGGGTACCAGGACACAGCGATATCTTCGAAAGTAAGCCTCGACTGCCTCCAATCTCTTAACGAGATGGCTGAACGGTTTACCATACATCTCCTATGGGTACCAGAATACAGCTATATCTCAGAAAATTATAGAGCCGACACACTCGCCAGACAACGATCGACGCAACAATCAAAGATGGCATACGCAGGTATTGCTCTAGCAGCCATTCAATTTAAACTTAAAAACCTCGCTATGGCTAAGATGAACCTGATATGGGCCTAGGGGCACACCTGCCAGGCAAATCTGGCTTCGACTTGACAGTCAAGGGACCAAGAGACTTATCTTCCTAAAAAGAAATGACATCTACAAAGTTTTTGGTATCATCACCAGTCACTGCCTTATAGGCAGCCATCCACAAAAATTAGGCCAAGTTTCGAAGGACTTCTGCAGAAGCTGCTTAGACGGAAAGGAGTTCGAATCTAAACATCACCAACTCTGCGCCTGTCCGGCTCTCTGTTCAGTTCAATTAGGAAACGCTGCCTAGGATCCTAGTTCCTTAACGACATGACCGTGGTTCAGCGGGTAGGGATAATTAATCTTCTAAATTACATTTTTCATCGTGAAGACCTGTTTGGAGCGATGGCCGAATTCGGGATATCGGGAAAACTGATCCAGTTGTGTCGCGCCACGCTAGAAAACACGCGATGCACAGTGCAACTCGGTTCTAGGACCTCGGAATCATTCGAAACATGCACCGGATTTCGGCGAGGAGATGCGCTGTCATGTGACTTCTTCAACCTGGTGCTGGAGCAGATAGTGCGATGGGCAGGCGTCAACAGGGAAGGCACTATTTTCTACAAGTCCATCCAGCTACTAGGATACGCGCATGATATCGACATCATCGCGTGTTCTCGCCGTGGCATTGTGGAAGCATTCACGGCGATTGAAGAACAGGTGAAACGAGTTGGTCTTAAGATCAATGAGGACAAAACGAAATACATGCTAGCAAGCAAAAACCAATCCGTCGCTCACCATCTGGGACAAAATATAACAATTGACAGCTACAATTTCGAGGTAGTTAAGGAGTTTGTCTACCTCGGGGCAAACGTAAATTCCACAAATGATACCATAGTGGAGATCCGGCATAGAACCTGCTACTTCGGCTTGTCCAAACAACTGGGGTCAAAACTCCTCACTCGAAAGGCCAAAGTCATGCTTTACAAAACGCTCATACTGCCAGTCTTGCTGTACGGAGCCGAAAGCTGGACGATAAGCAGGACAGCGGAGCTGATTTTGGGTTCTTTGGAGAAGAAGACACAACCGCGAACTCTACGAGCTGTACCAAGATGTGGATGTAGTCCGGGAGGCAAGGATCCGTCGACTACACTGGCTTGGCCACATCGAGCTCCAGCTAAGAGGGTCTTCGACTCCGAGCCTCCTTGTTCGAGAAGAAGAGGAAGACCGAACCTCCGGTATAAGGACCAAGTAATCGCGGATGTAAGACATCTTGGTCTTGACAACTGGAAGCAGCGTGCTCGGGACCGTCAAGGATGGAAGGTAGCTATAGCTCAGGCTCAGATCCTCCATGGATTGCTGGCCTGATAAGTAAGTAAGTAAGTGAATAGCCAGACCACTATCTTGTAGTAGCTAAGATACGTCAACGCATAACACGAACACCGCGGAGTAGAGTTAGAAGGGGGCAGATTGCAAAAGGCGGATCTAAGAAAAATCATGTCTGTTGTCGGGATTCGATCCCGGCGCTCCTAAACTTTTAAAAAGAGAAGAGATAGAAGAAGCAAAAGGGATAGAAGAAGCAAAAGGGGATGTTCGAATAGTTTAATGTGGCAGCTTTTCGTTTCCTCTGTCCGCCGTCTGTGTCTAAGTATTTAATTCAACACGCCATGAATGATTTTAAAGGATTTGGCGCACAAAAGGATTTTTGTGCAAAAAAAAGTTACCACAAATCTTCTAGTGCACTCGAAACCATTTTCTTTATTTCGAATCGGTTTATCCGATATTGATCGGAAAAAAAGGAAGCAGGTCCACAACTAAGAACTATTCCGGAAATTAGAGTCACGTCCATACCGCAGACTTCCGACTAAGTTCTCTTCAAAGCAGTAAACACTCTAGTAGAGTGAAAAATATTTTTCACAAAAACAAAAACACCGCTCCACACTACAGAAATCCTTTTTTCCAGGTGAGCGGTTTGAATACGTGAGAGGGATTACGAAGCAAAACACAAAAGGATGCCGAAGCACTAGTAGGAGATGGACAGAATTTCACAAAAGGATTTGCAACATACCGAATGGGTTTATATTAATTCCAAGCAACGCTCTAGGAAACCAAATTAAAGCAAAGGGAACGAAGGCGTGGAATGGGTATTGCGTCCTATATTTTTACCGAAATGGACAGCAAAGGTTTCTATGCAAATGTGATACTATTAGATACATATATAGATGCCAGTGGATATACATATTTAATTTAACAATTTACCAGTTTGTAAAAAGGACAAATACAGCATCCGTACACAGACACATCGTTTTGAAGATAATTTACACATACATATGTACATATATGAGTGCTTAGCTTGTGTTCAATGGTTCCAGTCCAGTGAAAACCTACTCGCAACGCCTGAAACTGGTCAGATAAGGCAAACTGTTATTGCCATTTATTGCTAATGTGGGATTTATTACGTTCTGACTATTGAATATGCCCGAACGTGACATTCATCGTTCTCTTGATCCGACTATTAGTGCGTTTTTGAATACATCTGTCTGATAGACACCCGGTGTTTGCTTTTTCCAATTAGAGTTTGGGATTAAGCTTAGACTAATAGACCATTGTGATGGCTCGGTGGCGCAGTGGTTGGTGTATTGGACTTTGATGCACGATGAGTGAGTTTGGATCCCGATAACACCAACGCCATCTAATGTTTATATCGCGGCGTTCCTCCTCGGCGTGGTACTGGCAAAACCCCTCGTAGTATACTTGCCATGAAAAAGCTTCTCGACTCACGTTGTTCGGAAACGGCATTAAACTGTAGGTCCCTTTTACCTATGTGAAATCACCACAATATTGGTGATTGAATGAAGCTTGGCTTTTGCCCTTCATGGGCTGTGACGCCGACAAAGAAGAAGAAGAAGAAGATGTGG
Organism: Eumerus sabulonum; assembly: GCA_951905685.1. NCBI lineage: Eukaryota > Metazoa > Arthropoda > Insecta > Diptera > Syrphidae > Eumerus > Eumerus sabulonum. Next base: position 106,092,159 of record OX645061.1, read on the forward strand.
ACTTAAAATTGGATAGCTTCCCTGATAGGTAAGAAGGTTCGTAGCCTTCCCAGAATGGAGAAGAATACACATAGGCCAGAGAGACCCGTTGCACAGCCAAGAGAAGGATTTATCCCCCTATTCTTGGAGCTACTTACCGCTTCTTAAAAAGTTAAGAAGGTCAGATATGTATCCCTACTTGCTGAACATCTGTCAGGTCGTTAAGAAGTAAGATCCTAGGAATCATTTCCTGAGTGTACAGAATGTCGGACAGGCGCAGAGAAGGTGGTGAATGGATTCGGCCTCCTCTTCGTCTATGCAGCTTCTGCAGAAATAATTCGGAACTATCCCTAGTTTCTGCGCGTGACTGCCAATGAGGGAGTGACCGGTGATGACACCAATGATTATATAGATGACAGATGTGTCCCTGGGTCCAGTCGACAGTCGAGGCTAGTTTTTGAGGTGTACACATAGGAATCTAGAGATTTTAAGGCTGCTTGACTCTCCGTGAGAATTCGGATATCCGTAGTGGATATCGCGTTCCACTTCAGCCAAGACAGAGCCCCCTTTATTGCCAACAGCTCCGCCTGAAAGACGTTGCAGTGATCTGGTAATTTTAGAGCTTTGTTCAGCTTTAGTTGTTTGCAGAATACTCCACTACCCATCCCGTCTTTGGCTTTTGACCCGTCAGTGTACAAATCCACACAGTTCCTGCGGGATCCAGTTCTGTCTGTCCGGATAGACTATCCTAAAGTTCCTCTCAAAGACTGTGGTGGATTCTATGTGGTCCGAGTTTTCTGCCATAGTTTTGCTGTTGTTCAGGATGGAGAAGTGGCCAGTGATAAAAATAGCTCGTCCATTTTGAGTTGGCTTTTAGTCTTATGGCCGTGTATGTGGAAATTTGTTTGCCAAATATATATATCGAGTGGTGTAAAGTGAAGTATCATGTTGAGCGCTGCCGTTGGGGTGGACCTAACGGCCCCGGTGATGCACGTACATGCTAGCCTTTGTACCTTCTCGAGTTGTTTGTGGTATGTTGTTTTGTCCAATGCAGTCCATCAGACTATCACTCCATGCATTAGTATGGGTCTAACGACTGTAATGTAGAGCCATAGGGTGAGCTTGGGGTTGAATCCCCATTTTTGGTCTTAAGCTTCCTTGCAGGTGTATAGAGCTATAGTTGCTTCCTTGCTCTTTCGGTTGTGTTGTTCTTTCAGATTAGTTTCCTGTCTAGAACAATGGCAAGGTATCTGGCATTGGAGGAATAGATTAACCTGGTGCCAAGTAAAGTGACTGGGCAGTTTTCCGGAATTTTGTGCTTTCTGGTGAATAGCACAAGCTCCGTCTTCTGGGGATTTACCCTGAGCCCATTGCTTTAAGCCCATTTGCATAGTATTGAGAACGCTGTTTGCATACGATCATTCAGTGTGGGTAGGTATTTGCCTGAAATAGAAATGGCAACGTCATCAGCGTAGGCAATAACGTCCAGGCCTTCTTTCTCCAGTTTGATTAGTAGTTCATTTGCGACTACATTCCAGAGAAGACGTGAGAGAACCCTCCCTTGTGGGATTCCCCTGGTAACCACTCTGGTGGTTGTTTGGCTTCCCCATTTAGAGTGGATTTTGCGTGTTAATAGCAACTCGCTAATCAATTCTATGAGAGTTCTCTCAACCTTTAGCTTTTCTTGCCCTTCTATTATTGCCTTCGGAGTGACGTTGTTGAAGGCGCCTCCTATGTCTAGGAAGGCTGTTAAGGTATATTCTTTAAGATGGATTGATCTCTCAATTTTCCTCACTAGTGTGTGCAAGGCTGTTTCGACAGATCTACGCTTACAGTAGGCATGCTGTGCCTTAGAGATTAGGGAAGGATCAAAACTATGGCGTATATGTAAGTCTATCAGCCTTTCCAAGGTTTTTAGTGCAAAGGATGACAGACAAATAGGCCTTAGATCCTTGTGCGAAGCGTAAGAGTTCCTGCTAACCTTAGGGATGAGGAGTACCCTTGCGTACGTTCATTTTTCTGGAATGTGACTCCACGCTAGGCTTGGAGTCCTCTAAAGATAGTCTCTAGCAATGGTATTGTCCATTTTTCACGCCCACATAATTTTCTCTCTAGAGATTATATGATCGTCCCTCTATCGCGGAGGAGAGATGAGTTCCTCGCGTATGCACTGAATCTTGCGATCCAGAGCAGCCTGGGAAGTGCGTATTGAGGAGAAGGGTTAGTGTTTCTTCTTCAGACGTTGTCCAAACTCCGTTTGCTATGAGCCAACTCGGAGTTAGTGGATCTTTCGAGAGTATTTTCCTCAGTCTGTAGGCGTCTGAAATTTTCCTCACATTGTTGCAGAAGAGTTTCCATGACTTCCTTTGTTTTGTTCTCAGGGTTGGCTTGTACACCCTGAGTGATTCATTGTACACTTTTGAAGAGACTGTGCTTTATTGAAGAGCCTCCGTCAGTCCTTGCGCAGCTTATGTGTTGCGCAGTGTGTCTGTCAAGATATCGACCAGTTTGTCTATATCTGATGGGGATCGCGGGCCGTCGGGGATCCTTCCCTGGAAAGACTTGTCTTAGCTTAGACATCGAGCCTTCGTGCCACACTTTGTCAGGGACTTAAGACACGTCAAGGAATATACTCGAACATATCAGTTTGTGTTCGAGTGCTTTTTCTAATTCATCAGTTATTCGATGTACTTGACCTGTACTAAACTGGTGACCTGGTAAGAAATGCTTTTCCTCAATGAGCGGCGTTAAATGTTTACTTAAAATTCGATCCAAAATTTTAAATTATCGGCAACAGTGAAATCGGATTTGTTATCTGTTAGTGCTTTACCCGGATTTGGAATCATTATAACTTTCTTGACTTTCCACTGGTTCGGCACATATTGTAATCTTATTGCGGCATTGAAAAGAAACAGGAGTTTTAGTAAAGCCTTTCTTGGTAGATTCTTGAGAACTTCTCCTGTAATTAGATCATAGCCAGAAGCCTTGCTTTCTTTGGCGATTCAGTTCAGCGGAGGTGGATCGTCTGATTGTATATTCCGGCGTATCGTCCGTCCGACAAACAAATTCTGTAAGCGGTTGACCTGTGGATGGTTGAAAAGTTTCCTCAAGATATTCAGCTAAGACATCGCCTTTTTTTATCTCCCTTCGCCCATTCATTTAGACTTTTTCTTATTTGGGGCTCTTTGACACCTTTGACGGCTTTTCATAGAGAGAAAATTCAAATCTCCCCGCGCCATCTAATTTTCCAAATAGGAGCCTAGATTTTGGTTTTTGAAATCTCTGATGGATTTCTGAGTACAGTGCATAATCGATTTAGATGAGTCTTATGCTGCGGCGCTCGACTTTCTTACTAAAGTACGGCTGGACCGTTTGAAAAATGCACCGAATTTCAGCAAGGAGATGCGCTGTCGTGTGACTTCTTCAATTCATTGCTGGAGCAGATAGTGCGATGGACACGCGTCACCAGAGATAGAAATGTTTTCTACAAGTCTATCCAGCTACTAGGATACGCGGATGATATTGAAATAATCGCGTGCTCTCAGCGTGACGTTGTAGATTCTTTCTTAAAGTCAACGAGCGTAAGACAAAGTGATTGCTGTCAAGCAAAAACGGATCCGTCGCTCACCACCTGGGACAAAATATAACGATTGACAGCAATAATTCCGAGGTGGTTAAGGAGTTTGTCTTGTAAACGACACCACAGTGGAGATCCGGCATAGAATCGCCCTTGACAAACGCTGCTACTTTGGTTTGTCGACACAACTTGGGTCAAAACTCCCCACTCGAAGAATCAAGGTCGTGCTTTACAAAACGATAAGCAGGACGGTGGAGCTGAAAAAATTCTACGCCGGATATTGGTCCTGTCTGTGCGGAAGGGTGGATGGAAGAGAAGACATAACCGCGAACTCTACGAGCTGTACAAAGATGTAGATATAGTCCGGAAGGCAAAGATCCGCCGACTACATTGACTGGCCCACATCGAGCGCATGAACACCATGGCTCTAGATGAGAAGCTCTTCGACTCCGTGCCTCCTGGTTCGAGAAGAGGAGGAAGACCGAAGATCCGGTAAAAGTAATCGCGGATTCAAGACAACAACGTCAAGGTTGGAAGGCAGCTATAACTCAGGCTCAAATCCTCCGTGGATTGCTGGCCTGATAAGTGGGTAAGTAAGTTACTGTGGGTAGTTGGGTGGAACATACCTATGTATGTAGGGGATGTATGGGAGGGTGGTCCATTGAGAGTTCGAGTCTTGATTTGATTTTCAATGTCTCTAGTGGAATGCAGAAGTCGATTAAGTCAGCGGTTTTATTTCGATCAATAGGCCAGTAGGTAGGCGGTAGGAACCGGCGGGTGCCTAAAATCTGCACTTGTAGTTATGAAATGCCTTTAGTAGGTTTTTCCCTTTGATATTGGATAGTCTTGAGCCCCAGTCAGCGTGTTTTGCGTTGAAATCTCCAACTGCTATGAATCTGCATCCTAGTGAACGGACAATGGTCCGTTTTTGTCTTCTTTTTGAATTGTAGGCGATTGGATGTCTTCATGGTTTTAATGCTCAATCCAACTAATTTTGATATTGACTATAATAGCTTGTAGATGTTATATCCTTTTAAAGAGGTTCCTTTCTGTGAAGTGCGCTTTTGCTGTCATTAGAATGCGATTGTGCCTTAGGAAATGTTTTAGTTCTAGCGCGTGGAGATGTAATCCATTCGCATTCCATATGATGATGTTAAGTTCCTTATGCATATGGTCCATTCGGTATCGTTATTAGAATAGTTAGATTTTGCTGCATCTCTATCATTTGTTGAATGAGGTTCTTCGTCATTTCTTTAAGTTCGGCGAAGTAATTTTTGTTGTTGTTATAGGTTATTGGTGAGGAATTAAGTCTGCTTTTCACTGGGGCTTGTTTACCATTTGTTGTAAAAATACCGTGTAATTGCTGCCTATTTCATGTCATCCTGAGAAACCATTTAGAAAAGCACTGGGGGATATGGAAAGTGGCAGTGTACTTCCTGGGGGTAAGTGTTACCTGATAATACGCTCCAAATCGTAAGCACTCTTTATGGCACTCTTGATGGTAGTTTTGCTCACTAATGAGTACTATGTAATGACCTCTTTTTCACAAGAACTTGAATGGTTAACAATCACTTTTACAGACTAGATGACATTTAGTTTTAAGGAAAGAGCACTTCAAAAACCTTACGGAAAAGTTTTGCATAAAAGGTGTGAAGTGCTATGCAAATTAGCCACCTATTTAAGGAGGTCTTTATCATGACTACAACGTGTCAGTAATTAAAGACAAAGGAATATTTGCCTTTGCCGTATGTAAATGAAGTGAAGTTAGGCTTGCCTTGTACTTAGGAATTTTCATTGCATGGGGCTTGTTTAAAGAAAACAAGCTAATTAGTATACAATTCCTGTTTATTTAAAGCCTTCCCATTCAGATTAACCTAGGTAACAGGCAACACTGCGTCGTTCGTCGAAATCAGTTTAGAAAACGGCCTCTCTCTTTCAGTTTTCATCCAAAACTTAAGATGACGGCAGGTTTTGTTAGTTGTGCCGTAAAAGTGAATGGTTCGCTTTTTTAGTAAAATCAGGTAAAAAAATCTAAGAAATCCTCAGAAAATTGTAGGCGGTATATGGAAACGAGCATATATCGAAAACACGGCACAAGGGCCGTGAATCAGTAGAAAACGATCCGCGTGAAGGAGCTCCTCAGAACCGTGGCATCATTCGTCATGATTATATTCATACCGGACAGGCAGTAACTGGACAGTTCTATGTTGGCACCCTGAAGAGACTGCGAGCAATTGTTTTCCGTGTGCGAGGCAACTCCCCAATAAGGGCTGCATCTTGGACCACGACATTGCGTTGACCTAATTCTCGTTTTTGGTGAAAAAAAAAAAAAAACATTCCAAAGTTTCCGCATCCACCTTATAGCGCCGATATTGCCTCCTGTGACTCTTTTTTATCCAAGGGAACTCATTATGACGGTGTAGAGAAATTGTATAAAGAGTACCTCGAATCATGGGAGCAGCGTTGGAATGGTTGTGTAGAGTTAGAGAGGAATGATTGTGAAGGTCCATAAAAAAGTGTTGTGACAAACTTAATTTGCTTATTTTTCGTTTACAAATTACCGGACGTTAATTGCAAGCAGGCAGAGCAAAGAAGTTGATCGCGTTTAACATGTCAAACGCCAGCTTCGATTTCTGTCCCTGCTCATCGTAAGTTACCACACAGCCTCCGCGTGGCCTCCACTGGATAGCTGCTGTCGGGTAAAGAATATGATATAAAAATAATGCAAGAAGATTTCTGGGTAAAGAGAACATATTTGAATCGATCACGGGGAAATGCAGCCTACACGACTCCACGTTGGAAAACGGACATCGGCTACTTGACTTCCCAGGGGACACATTCTCCTTTTAGCTAGCACACGATTCCCGCATCAAAGGAACCTGGCGATCACCTGATCAGTTGATCATCATTCAGATTGATCACGTTGCGGTCGACGACAGACACTCCTCCAGCATCCTAGGAGCCAACATTAACTAGGATCACTACCTTGTTCTAGCCAAGATACGAATGAAGATATCAAGGATGCCACGGAGTCAAGCTGGATAGCAAAAGTTTGATGTCGGAAAGCTATAATCGTAGGTGACCGCTAGGTCATTGCAGATCGACAATCCACAGAACAACATTGGAAAAGAGACGCTTCACTGATGTGTTGGGTTTAAAGCCACCAACAGCTAAAGGCCCCTGATTTGATGAGCAATGCGGGCAAGCCCATTTAGAAAAGCAAACCGCCTACAAAGCCATGCTACATAGACGGACGAGAGCCGCTCGTGAACATTACGAGCAGAAAAGGAGGGAGGAACACACGCTTTTAAGGAAGAAAAAAAGACAGCATGAAAAGCGTGAGATCGGGAAGATGAGGAGATGCTGCCACAGGAATAACGCTCGCAAATTTTACAAGAAAGTAAAACGAAAAGGCAGAGGCTATAACGCCAGAGCGGAATCAACACTTCTGTTGACTATTTTAATGCGAGGAAAAATCGAGTACCACTGTCGGGCACGATGATCCATTTGCAACGGACGAAGATGCATGAGAATCTCGTCCAACTAACCTAGACGAAATTAAGTTAGCTCAGGACTAATAAAGCCGCGGGCGCGGACACCCTTTCTACCGAGCTATTTAATATGGTAGGGCACATGCTCCAGGAATAAATCGCCTTAACATCGCATATAAGATCACCTCTGCAGCATTGTGTGAACGTCCGAAATCCATTGTGGATAATCTGACAGGTTCCTATCAGTGTGGTTTCAGGCTCGGTAAATGCACAATAGACCAAACATTCACACTGCGGCAGATCAACGCCCAACACCGACGAGCTATTCACCGCCATGTCTAGTTTTGACATCCTTGCCAAACTCGGAATAATAATGGATAACTCTCGCTGCTCCATTAAGGTCGGTGGCGAATTGGCGAATTAACCGAGTCTTTGGGCCTTAAAAAAGGATTTAGAAAAGGTGACGCTTTATCATGTAACTTTTTCAACATCATACTTGAAAAGATCGTTCGACACTCACTGGCCAACACAAGAGGTATGATCTATTTCAAGTCCGCGCAACTGCTTGCGTACGCGTATGACATTAACGTAATTAGACGCATGACATTAACGTAATTGAACGAGACGTCACTAAAGCGTTCGAAAGCATTGAAGCAGAAGAAGCTGAAATGGTATTTCGGTGAATTAGGTTAAAACAAATTTATGCTGACATCCGAAAAAGACGAACAACACCGACCTCTTGGCCAGAACGTCAAAATTGGCAGCTACAAGTTCGGAGAGGTCAGTGTCTTCGTCTACATTGGCCCACTAGTGATCAGCGACAACAACACCAGCGCTGAAATCAAACGCAGAACTACTCTTGCCAATCGCTGCTTCTTTGGGCTCAAGAGGCAATTGAGAGTAAGTGATTACGTCGGACCATATACCGCAACAAACAGCATATTTTTCCATGCGCATTACCATCTCTTGTGATACTAGTCAGGAACCAAATCTGGCAATTTCGTATGTTAGCGTACCCATTCAAGAAAAACTAAGCTGTGTTGCTGAAGACAATTTTCGGAAAAGAGGGGGTGTCTCTCTAAACTTCTAAAGCAACCTAACCAAAAATCTTACGCTGTAATAGGGCGTTCGAGATCTATGTTGGAAGGTTTTAGATCAAGATCTTCGAGTAAAATCTTTTACATAGACGAGTAACCCATCCTACTTCTAACTTGATGTCCAATAGTGTGAAAAGGTATGAAATTTTGTCACTAAGGCTTGAATTGCTTTTATGACGACCGTAAGATAATCGAGGAGCGAGAAGAACATTTCTTTACAGATCTCACAAATGAGATCGCTAATCAAATCGAAAGGTCCCAACGAAAGGTGCACAGGTCCTGAAACTTTGAACAGCACTCCCAAGTTTAAGATCAACTTCTTCTCAGACAAATGGGAAAAATCGCAACACCTGTCCTTTTCGGATAGCATACAAGGACGTCGCCAATCGAAAAGATTTATACGGCCCCTGAACAAACACTCTAAAAATATAACCAATTTTAATAGAGTAGATATCAGAAGACTAGTCAGCTAATATATCATCTCAATGAAATGCATGTATGTACATATGTATGTATGCATGTGCGTATGTGCGCATGTGCGTACCGAAAAATTTGGCCTCGATTATCTCGAACGAAAGATAACATTGACATGAGATTGGGCTCCTTCAACACACAATTATGCAACTTAGAACTGAGTAGGTCTTCAGCATAATCGGTACCCCATCCAAGTACTAACCGCGCCCGACGCTGGTTGATTGCGGTGATCCGACGAGAGCCGATGCATATGAAATTGCTCGGACAGTGTTGTGGTTCGGTAAGAAAACGCACACTCATGAGCTGCTCGTGAGAGTGACTATTCAACGAGCAATTATTAATCGCACGCGCTCGTGAATAATTGGCTGTGCGCATTTTTATTTTCGCTCACGAACACGATGGAAACTCACCCCTGTGCGCACTTCATATTGTTACGAAATTCATTCACTTGTAATAGGATTCGTATCACTGGATTGCGATAAACTACAATTGTCTACTTTTTATTCGAATTAAAACACACACACACTTTTCTTATTACTCCTTAGATCAACTATCTGAGTAGCTCACCACTTTTATTTATTGTTACGCTTTATCACAGACTCAAACCTTTACCAAAAGCTTTTATTTTCACACTGGCTTATCGACCGAATACTCTGTATACGGACTTGTCACGCTCTATTCACTTCCGTAAACTGAATGCATGCCGAGGGCGAGCGTTTGCGCTTATATAGCTCTCGATCCACCTTCTCGAATGATCGTCGTCGGAAGTTCCCCTACGAAAATTTCTAGAATGCTCTGGCATTTAGCATTGCGCTGTTGAAAGTTGAAATCATTTCAACTTCCGCTTCACCAGAGCATTCGAACTTCGACAGCGAAATTCGAACTTAACTGTCAGTTTGTGTCTCCGCAACAATATGTTCCTTAAAGAGAACGCATACTTATGTGCAGTCTGTAGGGTGGGTTCTGTTTAAGGCACATATAGAGTGCGCCCATGGGGTGAGTTTCTATAAATGCACATAGTTGCTTTCGTGAGCTAAAATGAGTTGATTTGCTGGTCGGATGTTGTCTGCAGAATGATAAAACGTGGAAACATTTCACTTGGAACATTTTGTTTTTTTTTCTTAACTTTTATAATAAAGTCTAAATTAGAAACTTTCAGCAAACGAAATTGCACACGCACGTGAGCAGTTTATTCGCACATGAGTGTGCGTTTCCTTACCCTGGGTTACATGGAGCGATAGCAAATAGGCGGCGTGATGCCATAAACACGCGGTGTTTCCAAGCGGTTCCCCATCTAAGTACTGACCGCGCGTGATGTTGGTTGATTGCGGTGATTGGACGAGAACCGATACATTACCCATTATTCGTCTAGGAATCCTACCACAGCTAACAAAATGAGCTAATGACCTTGATACACCTGAACAGATCTTCACAAAATGAAGCTAAGAACCATTTCGATCACGTTAGCTTTCAAAAAAAGAAATCGTTCCATTCGTTCAGGAGTTACGATGCCACAGACAGACACACAGACCCCTCTCTTTGCGTCGGGGGTTAACAATAAAAAAAAAAAAAAATGAATTAAATGGGTGTCTTAATTTTTCCCACTGGGAACTTAGTTGCGTGGGCCTTGCGGGTCGCAAGCATTTGCTCTAGACAGGCCAAAATAAATGTCTATCTCTCTCGTATGTATTTCCATTTATGCTTAATGACGCACACTTACCACTACCGTCCTCCCTTTTGACTATTTTTGTCTTACAGTAAAGCAATTAAATGCTAATAGTCCAATCAATGTGACTGTCATTCATTTAAAACCCAACACATACATATTGAAAAGGATATCAAAATCCGAGAAGCGTGTCGATGCAGCTGATACCAATAACGTATCCGAAAGATTCCTAAATAATAAATCAATTCCCATGGGCCAGATGGTATGTGCCCCTACCTATTCAAGCCTACACACATGCCTTGATCCTTGTTACAAGATGACTTTAAAATGAGGAACGTCTGTATCCAAAAAATACAGAAAACCGCAATGAACAAAATGTGGTTGTGGTTGTTCTTCTTGTCCCTTCCCGATGACTCTTTGAGTCCTTTGTGTGTGAGAAACTTGCAACCATGAGTTCCTTTTATGACAGGTGAAAGCCACTTTGATGAGGTTATCTTGGAACGCTTTGATTGGCATTCTCCATCGTGCAACTCAGGACAACCAGAGTGCTCTAGTTCGAGGGTTTTTTCAATGTAAGTTGTTTTTCAATCAGTATTGGGTATGAATAACGAGACGAAAATCTGGAAGTGGTTCATCGAGTTCGCCAAAAAATGGTTCTTGCACTTCATGGTATTCCGGTTAAATGTCGAGTGTTGTTACCTGTTGTCAGAGGAACCTTTCTACAGTTTCCAGGAAGTCAGATATGATTTGCTTATTTTGCTCTCTAACTTTTAATTTTGGAACATCAAAGGTTAGGTACAACAAGAGCGGGATCGAGCTACTTTATAACAATCTTATTCCGTGGGAAGTAAATAAGACTCTGATTTCAGGATGTTGCTAAGTTGTCTATTCCTTTGTACTTTAATTATCAGGCTTCTAAATATAATAGTCAAAGAGTAGGAAGATACAATAAGCAGCATGCCCCAGCCTCTCGATGGAACTTAGAAGCAACAACACAACTAATGTTCCTGATTCCAATAATATTAAGCTTTATGGAGTGTCCAACAGCAGCATTGGAAGGCACGCCATACCATTATAAGTACTGGACACTAGTTGTCCCATCAAGTGGAAAAAGACCTCAACCAGATTGATCTGTGCAATTGATACAATCTGGCGAGCTGGCTTGGCTTCTGGGGCACGCTAGTTGAAGATTGCATTTTGAGTAAGAGTAGTGTAGTTGTATAGAAAATGCATTCAACTATTCCAGTGACCTGAGGAATAATGCAAACTTAAATTATCTTAACGTTTCCACAAGAAGCACATGAATGACAAGAAGTTGAATTGTATCTCTCTACCTACACCAGCTCTATTGTACACTGCCACTGTACCCTGAAGAAAATCCGCGAGTTTTCCCGGAAGATTCCATTGAAAAGCACCGGAGCATGATTTTGAATTTTCGAGTCGACAACGTTGTCGAAGTTCTAGCTATAAAGGTTCGAAGGACACAATTTGGATAATAAGAGTTGAAAGACAAATATTTTTTCTAAATCAGTACCTACAAGGCCATTTATATGGAGAAAGGGGCCAGACGCGCCTTGTAGTATCTTAAAAATATATTGGGTTGACCAAATAGGGCGCAGGAAGGTAGATATGTACAACGAATAATCATGCTTAAATCAGTCTGGGTTTGGAGGTCCATTAACGCCGTTTACGAGATGGAACAATTAAGTTCTGGGAATTAGTAAATAAAAAACAAGCAAATTGAGTCCCTTTAAGTCTACACAATCTTCCGAAGTTTATTAGTTCATAACCATGGTTCAGGCCTCTTTGACCTCTTAGACAACATCGGGGCATAGGGTGGATTCAGCAACTTTGGAATGCTTTTTTTCGCCGGAAACTCTTGCACAGTGGTACATTATCGTGGTACAAGATGCAGCCCTTCTTGGCGAGCTCGGACTTCACATGGCAAACACTTGTTCTCAGCCTCTTCGGGAAGCCAACATGGAACTTTTCAGTCATTGTCTGGTCGGTAGGAACATACTTGCTATGAGCTACGAGTAGTGACGGGATCTTCTACACATGGGTCGTCTTCCACTAATTCTTGTAATGTGAGTCACTCATAATTAAAAATATGGAGCAAAACGGGGAAATAGAGCTGATATTCCAGTCGTCGGACATGGTTTCATCTTCTACAGATGACCTGGTGCATGCTCCTTACCAGAATATCGCCGCCAGCCTTGAACCAAGCCATCTGAACCTGCGGCCTTGTTGTTCTTCAGCTTTTGAATAGCTGTGCCGGCTGGGTGTAAAACTATTTCAGCGGCTGGAGTTGGGGTTTTCTACCACGCTCTCTTGGTCATGCTCGTTAAGCGGCTGCTGGAAATGCTGCTTAAATACATCCACTATTCGCTGAGGGCGCCGTGGCGCAGTGATAAGTTTGTTGGACTCTGTTGCACGATGATCGAGTTCGGATCCCAACAACACCAACGCCATCGAATGTTTATTTCGCGACGTCCTTCCTCGGGGGGATACTGGCAAATCCCGCCACAGTATACTTGCCTTAAAAAAGCTTCTCGACTCACACCGTTCGGAATCGGCATTAACCCTCTGATGCATGGTGATTCATATATGAATCGTTACATTTTTTTAACGATTTCTTTTGAACTATTAGCCAGAATGAAAAACGGTATTCTGTCTTTGATTCATTGAACTTTCCTCTTCCAAGTATGGTTATTTACAGATTCCGAAAACACACATTCCTTTTAATTTTGTGATAAGTTTAGTGCGTGGCGCATGTGGTGTGAATAAGTGAAAAACATATTCTTTTGGGAGCAAAAAAAGTAATAATTTATTTAAAAAAGTGAGTTAAAAAAATATTTTCATATTTTTTGGGTTCTTGGCTGTTGATTTACTTTTATTGTTTATAGATTGAGAATGATGTATCTGTGCAATACCGATTTTTAGTGGTGATTCATATATGAATCACCATGCATTAGGAGGTGTTGGTTTTCTGTACTATTTTGTTGTTGTGCTTTTGTGTTGTTATACTTGTAGTGTATTACATGCATTCTTACACGCCCTATTTATGCGTATATATGAATGTTCAACCTGGTTATAGTAATTTTCTCTTAAAGATATTAATTAAAATTTTTAATTTGAAATACTTTGAGATCTGAGCTTTTAGTGTAACATTTATTTTATTTATTTCAACTTGTACTTATCTTTTTCTTCTATTTATTTTGCATGGAGTTTGTTCTTTCTTTGATAATGAATTACTTCCTTATTTTCTGAATCTATTTAAATCATACGCCCCATCCACAAAAAAGGCGATCCTACCTCTTGCAAGAACTATAGACGTATACCCCTGCTCAATGTCGCATACAAGATCCTGTCCACCGTATTATGTGAACGTCTAAAACCATTTTGCACCGCACTAATCGGCAGCTTCCAGTGCGGCTTCCGGCCCGGCAAATCAACGATAGACCTAATTTTCACACTTCGACAAATCCTGGAAAATGCCAACGAGTTTCGAATCGATACACACCATCTTTTCATCGATTTCAAAGCCGCATACGACAGCATTCATCGTGAGGCACTGTTTGGGGCGATGGCCGAATTCGGGATCCCGGTAAAACTGATCCAGTTGTGTCGCGCGACGCTAAAAAACACGCGATGCACCGTGCAACTCGGTTCTAGGACCTCGGAACCATTCGCAACATGCACCGGATTTCGGCAAGGAGATGCGCTGTCATGTGACTTCTTCAACCTGGTCAACAGGGAAGGCACTATCTTTTACAAGTCCATCCAGCTGCTAGGATACGCGGATGATATCGACATCATCGCGTGTTCTCGCCGTGGCATTGTGGAAGCATTCACGGCGATTGAAGAACAGGCGATACGAGTTGGTCTTGAGATCAATGAGGACAAAACGAAATACATGCTGTCAAGCAAAAACCAATCCGTCGCTCACCGCCTGGGACAAAACATAACAATTGACAGCTACAATTTCGAGGTAGTTAAGGAGTTTGTCTACCTCGGGGCAAACGTAAGTTCCACAAATGACACCACAGTGGAGATCCGGCATAGAATCGCCCTTGGCAACCGTTGCTACTTCGGCTTGTCCAAACAACTGGGGTCAAAACTCCTCACTCGAAAGACCAAAGTCATGCTTTACAAAACGCTCATTCTGCCGGTCTTGCTGTACGGAGCCGAAAGCTGGACGATAGGCAGGACAGCGGAGCTGATCTTGGGTTCCTTCGAAAGAAAAATTCTGCGCCGGATATTTGGTCCTGTCTGTGAGGAAGGTGAATGGAGAAGAAGACACAACCGCGAACTCTACGAGCTGTACCAAGATGTGGATGTAGTCCGGAAGGCAAGGATCCGTCGACTACACTGGCTCGGCCACATCGAGCGCATGGACATCAACGCTCCAGCTAAGAGGGTCTTAGACTCCGAGCTTCCTGGTTCGAGAAGAAGAGGAAGACCGAACCTCCGGTATAAAGACCAAGTAATCGCGGATGTAAGACATCTTGGTCTTGACAACTGGAAGCAGCGTGCCCGGGACCGTCAAGGGTGGAAGGCAGCTATAGCTCAGGCTCAGATCCTCCATGGATCGCAGGCCTGATAAGTAAGTAAGTAAGTATTTAATTTATTTAATTTTCAAGTTACTTAATACTCAATTTTGTCTTACTTCCACTTATCTATGAAAACAAAAAGAATTCCTGATCCAAAGTGTTTATTTGAGAAAAGATGGTCTTAATGCATGGTGATGCATATATGAATCACTACGTTTATTCGGTTTTTTTAATACTAAATCTCAGTTGTGTGAATTTTTCCAAAACAAACATTGTTTCTTGAGCGATTTCCTTTCCAGAAATATTTTTTATTTTGAAAATAAAAAAATCATGCATCAGAGGGTTAAGCTGTAGGTCCCCTTCACCTGTGTCAAAATCACAGACAACATGGGTGATTGAGTGAAGCTTGGCTCTGGTCCTTCATGTGCTGTAACGCCACCCAAGAAGAAGGTTCCCTGCGGGTCGGTGACAAGATTACCTTCGAAATTTCTTTCTTGAAGCCTCCTGCAAGGCTTTTTGCTTTCTTATAAAAGGCCCATATGCTTGTCCCTAGGCCGCAAAGATTATTTTCTTTAGTCGCAGAAGTTTTTCCCCCTCCCTTCTTCTGCCTGGGTACTCCACTCGAGCGAGCCCTGATTTTAAGCTGCAGCGCCTTTGGTAAGTCTCGTCGGTTGCTGCCTTCTTCTACTCATCCTCGCCATCATGCCACGGGTGTCTTGCCGGGGATGGGAGGTAGCCTAAGGTGTTCTTGGCTACTTCCTGAATGGCTGTCTTATGCAGGTCTCTGACCTTGGACAGTCGAGCTCTGAACCTTGCTACTACGAGGAAATAGTCAGAGTTAACGTTTGTCCTCCTGAATGTTCGCATATCCAGGCGAGTCCAGTCCCTGTAGGTTTTCTTTTTCTCTCTAATGGCTTCTTGAACTTCGGGTGTTTTAAGCCACGCAGTTATTTTCTCACCACCAGCCGCCACACCAAGCCGCTTCTCTCCACAAACATCACGTTCAGAGGCAATGACAGCTGTTGAAAGTCGCCATTCTTCCTCTACATGCGATGGAACAGTTGGAATTTGTTCAAACCTTTCGGATATGTGTCGTGCGAAGTGTTGCCGCACCTCACTGTTCTGTAGTTTCTCCCACTCTTGGTTTCCGCTTTGGCAGACGAGATACTCTAAGATATAGCTTACACAACACCAGGCGATGAACAGTTGACAGTTCAGCCCCTCTCAACACGCGAACGTCACAAACCCTCCGTTTCACACACGATGGTACCACAAAGAAACCAATCAACGATTTCTGTTGAAGACCCCGACGATACCACGTATATTTATGAATGCCTTTGTGCGGAAAGAAGGTGTTCATAATGGACATGCCATTTGCACAGCAAAAATCCAAAAACCTCTCTCCGTTCGCGTTTTTATGATGATCACCGTGCCTCCCAATCGCACTACCCCGTGTCGTTACATCCACACCCACGTGGTCGTTGAAGTCCCCCATCAGCAGCATCAACTTCATCCAGGAAAGTCGCATATTCTGACTCTAGATTCAGTACATACACCTGCACCAGAGCCAAAATTTACCTTTCAAGCTTGAGTTTTAAGATCGCGACTCTCCCTCCTAACGGTATCCACTCCAATACCCTGTCTGCCAGCCTGGGACTTATGAGTATCCCCACTCCTGCCTATGCAGACATTTAAAGCGCAACTCCCAACAAGAAGAGTTTCCACCCGTCCGAAATGTCCACAGTTCTATATCCTCTTTGCTTTGACCGATACCTGGCAGCTTCCTCAACCACCTCGAGATGCTTTCCTGTGAGCGATGAGACGTTCCATGTGTCCATCCTAAGTCGATGCCGTTGTCTATTGTCTTTTACTTTCCGCATGCACTGGTTAGTGCATTGCGTGCATCCCCCTCCACCCCCGTAATGGCTCACGAGGCCAGTGCCGGGTTGCTCGTGACGTCTTCGGGCTAAGCCCTACCGGCTGCCGAGCGGGACAAACCGGCCACCAGATGCTCGCATACTGCCACCATTTAGGCCTGGCTCCGAATGGGGCCCTGGCACACCAGGGTACGAAAATCAATTCGCACACCCCAAACCTGTTTTGCGAGGAGGCCGACATAGACCCCTGGGGTAAAGCATACAGAGTGGACACAAAAAAGATGAAAAACAGTAGAAGTCTGCCAATATCAAATCCCGAAATGCTCACCCGTATTGTGGAACATCTGTTCCCACAGGGACAGCCGCTTAATAGGAGCAGCATGGCGGGGATTAGCATTGAAGAAATTCCTGATATTACTCCAGAGGAGCTACATAACGCAGTCCTGAAGGTCAAAAGCAACAAAACACCCGGACCGGATGGAATCCCAAATAAGGCAGTCAAAGCGGCCATTACGGCTAGACCAGACGCTTTCCAACACACCTTGGGGAAATGTTTGCAGGAGGGGATCTTTCCCACACAGTGGAAGCTGCAGCACTTGGTACTATTGCCAAAAGGAAAGAAACCACCTGGAGAACCATCCTCGTATCGGCCAATTTGTCTGTTCGACACATAAGGCGAGATACTAGAACGAGTGATCTACGATAGGTTACTGGCGGTGGCGGAAGCAAACGGTGCATTGTCAGCCAACCAATACGGCTTCAGAAAAGGACGATCAACGGTCGACGCCATAGAAACAGTGGTAAGCTTGGCCGCGGACGCCACCAAAGGAAAAAGATGGAAATCGGGGGAGAACAAGTATTGTGCAGTAATTACGCTTGACATAAAAACCCTTGTCATGGGAACCCCCTCCTATTTATTAAGGATTGTCATTGACTACTTTAGCAACAGGAGGCTAAAGTACAATACCGATGAAGGCGGTAGCCACCACACCTCTCCTGTGGAACATCATGTACAATGGCGTTCTACGACTAGCGCTTCCCGAATGAGTACGAATCATCGGCTTCGCCGACGATATGGAATATGCGAGCTTCTTAGTCGGAGATCGGGCGATAAGGTCCAAGAAAGCAGTCAAGTATCTAGGAGTCATCCTAGACAACAGGCTTTCTTTCAGAGAGCACATACTGTATGGCAGCGAGAAGGCATCACACGCACAACGAGCTCTTGCGCGAATGCTTCCGAATATAGGCGGTCCCGGATATGCACGCAGAGTGCTACTCTCACGAGTAGTCTACGCTGCTCCAATTTGAGCGGAAGCCCTTGCAGTAAAAGGACTAAAGCTGAAATTGGATTCAGTTTATCGACTGTGTGCAATAAGAGTAATCTGCGGGTTCAGGACCACATCAGATGACGCAGCGTTTGTGATAGCAGGAATGCTACCCATCGATATATTGGCAGACGAGCTCAAAAGGGTATACCGCAGGCGAACACCAGACCGGGAACAGATCAGGCTTATAAAAGCAGAAGAACGGGCAGAATCCATGGCAATGTGGCAAGTCAGTTGGGACACTTCCACAAAAGGAAGATGGACGCACAGGCTCATTCCCGTCATCGAAACATGGACATCAAGACCGGCAGGAGACAGCAATTATCATCTTTCGCAGTTTTTTTCTGGACATGGTGGCTATCGAAAGTATCTGCATAGATTTGGATATGATAGCTCGCCTTTTTGTCCACAATGCCTAAATTCCGAGGAGGACGCAGAACACACAGTTTTCTATTGTAGTGTCTTTATGCAGGACAGGGAAAGGTAAAATGTACCAAGTCCTGAAAACTTGGTCCCCTATATGATAAACTCGGTGGAAAATTGGAACCAAACATGCTCGTACATTGCATCAATACAAATAAGGCTGCGGCAAGCCGAAGCAGAAAGAAGAACCCAAGAGGCTTCTACTCGAGATACAGCGTAAATCGCTAACCAGCCCCGCGAAGTAATACCTAACGGCAGTCCCGCGGGGAGAGTGGTTGAAGTGTGCAGAGGTGTGGTTTAGTACGTAGGCGCGTGGAAAAAGGAGAATGATATCCCGCGAATCGTGCATGCTGGCAACACGGGTTACCAGTATCTTTTGAAGATTCCACATCCTTGGGCGCAACCATTAAAAAAAAAAACACACCCCAAACCTGTTGCCCGCCCCCCACCGCGAGGAGGTCATCTGCCGGTAGAGCAGGTCATATTTTTAAGTAGATTTGAATATGAAAAAGAAAGGCTTTCAAATCTGGAGACCAGGAAGCCCACGTGGGGTTCACAAATACCCAGTGGTTCACAAAAAATCTCTGTATGATGTGTGGATCGCCTGCATTATTGGCCATTGTGCCAATTATTCTTTATATGGTTATTGATAGGTTTGACAGTCGGATAATTGACTGTAACTTAAGCAATAGTAGGCACATGAACAACATTGATTAAACCCATACTTTCCATAAATCTGACTTTATTAATTAAGATCATACCGCTTGGTTGGTTCTCCTTGGTCATCCTTAAAAACTTCGGCAACTTTAACTACATTAAAGCAAACTCCTCAATTAAAAAATGAAAGCTTACAAACTAAGCTAAAAGCTAGTCGAACAAAAGTCAACATTTTCCTTTTATCAGAAGAAAATCTCTCCAGTACTTAAGGTAATCACAGCCTCGAGCATCCTGCCCTCAAGCAAGGAGGAATATTTTAATGAGACTATGGAACTACTATGAACTTCGAAGCAAGGAAGTTTACAAAACTTCTCATAACAGATGCTTTTTCTTCATCATCCTCTTTTCTTGCTTCTTAAGAAGCCTCATTCATAATTCAATGACTTTCAACTCGCCCCATCGCTGGATGGGACACAGGGAGCATCAGTAGTCAATTATGAGAAAATTAATGAAATTTCCTCTCACCTATTGACCAAATGATAATTATTCCCATCGCCCTCCTTAAAGTAAATAGGCCGTGCAGTGATCAAAACAAATCGATTAAGGACATAATTGTTTGGCCGTTAGCATGATGTGTCCGGCCTAGAAGTAAATAAACTCCAGACGTCGTAAGGATTTAGTCCACTCGACCGGACGGCATGCTGTCGATATGTTGACATAACCCTTACTCCTTATCGCATTGTGTACTGCTAACGTGCCTGAGCATCGATAGATTTTGGATAAATAAATTTAAAATTTTATTGCAGCGAATAAAATCTTATGAGCAGAAGGATCACGTAAGGACGCACGTATTCCCCGCACAAAACTGTATATATTGACCATTCAGGAAGTACATTATAGTTCGGATACACACATGCCAGGGATGTGCTATTGGTAAGGGACGGATGGTAAATGTGTCGTAGATGGTGACAAGGCAGATTTTTTGGATTAAGACCATATGTAATAGAATGGACGGTATGGTAGTTAGATCGACTAGTTCATGGCGTCCGTGAGTGTGAATGGCATATTCTATGCCCTAAACCTCTTGTGAGGTTTGACAAATGACCTTGTGGGGATTTTCTTTGGAAATGAAGTTGTCAGGACTTGGCCAGGACTTGGTGCGTGTCTGATATCTCAGGGAATAGAAGACAAATACATGCGTGTTTGGGACGGTTAGGGCAGCTGGCTTCATAATCAACTTATTGGTACTCCATATGAAACGTTGACATAGATAATTGACTGTCGCCTTTAATGTCCCTGGGAAATTATTACTATCTCTGATGGTCATTATAAGAGAAGTGGATTGACATCCTATTTGTTATAGATTTTCTTTTTCGGTGGAGGGAATAGGATTAGTGTTCCTAAATTGCGTCGTTTAATTGACACGCTAGTCATGGTACTTGTGTCCTTCCTGAAGGAACGAAGGCAATTATGATATATGGGATTCGCGTATGTATTACGGTAAGAGAGCAGTTTAGAAACAATTTCCTTAAAGTACTGACATTGTTTCCTTCAAATCAGGTTTAAGAGGCTAATAACAGAAAATCACGCACATTAACTAGGGCTCACACCCGCCGAATTGAACGAATCCCTCGAGCCACTAGCGATTCTTTTACGACCGGGTGGTAATTCACGTCAAAAGCTATGACCCAGTAGCCTATTTCGTGTCGTAAAAATCTTCCGAAACACCTCATAATAGAGCATAAAGCAAAAGTGTTGAACTGATGGTCCCGAAGACGTCAGAAAATGCCGGCGAGCACATAAACCGTTTATGGTGAGATACCATTAAGCCTAGTCGGTCATTACCATACGGACAAAGTGATGGTCATGACAGATGGGAGCGATAATCGAATTGCCGCTTGATAATCACTTGCTGGTACCTACTGACGACAAGCTTTCTGCTAATGACACAATCAAATCAAGTTTTCTCTGCACAGCGGCGTTGTAAATAAAGGTCGGTCCACTCGGTCATTACAATCGATGACAACGAAACAATAAATTCCATCGATCAGCCCACACGTCCATCATCTGTTCACTTGAAGAAAAAGTGTCCACATGTCAAATGTCACGGGTATCAATGCCGATCCAAATTGATATCACGGTCATATACCGCGACATGTTCAATCAACAGACACAAAAGCTATATATCTCCAACCCAACTCTTGGTCCTTGCATAAATCACCACATTGTTCATGTTTCCTTTCAATCACGACAACAATGTATGTCTGTCAGTCCTCTGTGGCACATACATTCCTTTCCTGTTCTTCTTTTCTGTGCCGGAAAAAGGTCATGTTCGAAAATCTCTAAATCCTTTCTGCGAATAAGGGCAATATCCATCGTTGAACGCCTCTAATGCAAATGGGTTTAAATTCCCATAATGCCATAGCCACGTGGACGACCACACGAAAGCTGAAAACTTTTCCCGGAATCCCCTTTTCATTATTCTTTTCTAACGTCAATGGTTGAGGTGAATAGTTGGTTGACTATTTAGAGGGTGCTTTGTGGCATCTTTTTTAGGTGCTCTTTGAAAAGTTTGTTAAAGGCAAGGCGGGTACCTCATTACTTGCTTGATTGACTACATCGGAATCTCACTACATTCTGGCAGTAATAGAGCCAGAACTTTATGTCTCAAAAGATCTCTCTATAACAGGGGTAGCTACTTAGATGCTATAAGCGATAATCGCTATCGATTATCTCTTACCAATGAACTAAAGTGAACCATGGAGAGAATGAGGGGTTTATGAATATGCCAGGTGAGCTAAGTAACATTACCTTTTTTGGCAATTCAAAAAGAAGTGTACCGTGGATTTATTGCAACACAATGAACCCATTCCCAAGTCTCGATATCACTATTTTGACTTCGTCTAGGTCGGGTGGACGGAATTCTCTTACATCGTCGTCCATTACGAACGGATCGTTCTGCCTGACAGCGGTATCTTGTCTGTCATCGCCATTATGCAGTCTGCAGAAGTGGTCTTTCCAAATCCTCAGCATCGACTGTGTTCTACTGCCAGTTCTCCATTTTCATCCCTGCAGACCGCCGCTCTGGCTTTTTAACCATGGCATGTTCGTTTTACCTTATTGTAAAACTTCCGAGCGTTATTCCTGCGGAAGCATCTCTCCATCTCCTCGATCTCACACTCTTCTTTCTTCTGAGAAGCGTGTGTTCCTCTCTACTCTTCTGCTCATAGATTTCGCGGACAGCTCTCACTCGTCGTTGCGTGGCTTTATATGCCTCTCGTTTTGCTGCATTGGCCTGTTCGCATTGTTCATCGAACCAGGGGTTTCTAGGTGGTGGCGGTTTGAAATAGAGGACGGCCGCACCTAAGGTGGCGCACACAGGTGGAAAGGGACATCAACCAACTGGGCGTGCGGCATTGGAAAAGAGTAGCGAAAGATCGTGCTAGGTGGAGAGGCATGTTGGTTGAGGCCTAGGTTCACCACGAACTGTAGCGCCCGTTAAGTAAGTAAGTAAGCTGGGACAAGAGATCGTAGAATTCTACTTTGAGTGGATCGTCCTTTTCTTCCGTTGGGCGTAAGTGCATATTAAGCTAATGTTTCCAAATTTACCCACGTTTTAGACTATTACCACACGTAAGCCAATTTCTACTGAAAATATTTCAAAAGCAAACAATTGGTCTGACGGAAGTACTCAGTGGCACTTTATGGATAGGATCCACGAATTTAGAAGGGTAGGACCAATGCATTTTTTTTAAGCAAATTAAAAAGCGCGATGTTTGAGGGAGGTGCACCAAATATGAAAACCATTAAGTGTCAGACAGTGTTGCTCAGTGGCACCACCTTGCAGACCCTTGTATTCGTAGAAAGCTTTCCCACAATTCATATTTTTTGCTCGTACTAACTCAGACGTCTACAACAGTGGATATTGCGGACTTAATGTCAAGACAAGTTTACGAAGATGGAAGGTACGAGCATGTCCACAAGTATCCCTACGGCTATGTCCGGTTACGGTCCGGAAGAGGGGCCATTTCGACAAAGACCCCATCTGTATATTGTTTCATTAGTCGAATACTTCCATTTATTGTTGTGCAGTCGTATTGGATAGAAGACCGTTTAAGTCCGTGAAGATGCAGCACGGCGGGCGCAGCTCTAGATGATAAACTTTCCATCCCATTGACATGTTTATCAGAAGGAGTGCAATGAAACCAATCTCTCGGCCCAAGAGAAATAGTTTTTGGTACAACTCGCATTGAAATGACAATACGCTTGTGGCAGGAATATGTAACTACCCGTGTTTCATAGATATGCCCTATGACGCAATGGCACCTGTCATTCTACTGCGCTATAACTTCATAATCGATTCTCCATGTCGCCAGGATGGGCTCTGACCACATACTGACCCTGAAAAGGATTAGCTTTCAGTCAGAGATATACGCCATCCTGTAGGCTATGCACTATATTGTGAGGCATAGTTGGAAGGGTAAAAACATATGCGTTTGCAGTGACAGCCAAGTTGCACTCAGCTGCAAGTTAGTGTATGAACTTAAGGCTTTCCTGAGCAGAATCGGTAGACTAAAATTTACTAAGGCTTGCTTGGGTTCCAGGTTATTCTGGGATGACAGAGCTGAACACTTTCTCTGCGACTGTCTCGCCTTTGTTCGCACTTGGCGCATCCTTAGGGTCAACGTGGAGTGTCCCAAATCTCTAAGCTCTACATCACTGAAGCTCCTTCTCTTTTTTTTTCGGAAAACGTCGGCTGATGTGCCACAGGAGCTCCTCTATGAACCCAATAACTCCTTCATTACACACCGTTAATGAACCGATTTTAAGCTAAGTATAATGCTAACGGGGATATGAACTAACTTTGATGACTATCATCAGACGGTAACCTTCAGTGGCACTATGTGAGCTTGGACTCAGGAGAAATTCTCGAATAAGGCTTGTCTGTGGACTGTACATATATACTCATATGACAAGCAATTGTTTTGTTTTTCTTTATTTAGTTCTCCTGACTGTCCCCTTTCAGCTCGATGTATTTAATCCAGCGAAATTCTAAATCGTTCGAGCAATTAGGAAGAATATGATTTGTCTAACTCCACGAAATAGACCTTTGTTTGTTGCGATGGATTCCTCGTGAATACAACACGGCTCCCATCCCATTCAATTGAGATGACCGCAATGTCAACAGCGATCTGCTTACACGATACCATGGATTTAGTTACTTATATTCCCCGTAGTTACTTCAACTATAGGGGAATAAGTCTCCTTAGCATCGCGTGTAAGACCTCTCTGCGATGCTGTGTGAACGCCTGAAACCATTAGTGGACACACCACCTTTTCGTCGATTTTAAGGCCGCATATAACAGTGTCTATAGGAACCAGCTATATAGAACCTTGTTATGTTTTGACATCCCTGCCAAACTCGTCAGGTTGTGAAGGATGGCAATGGAGAATTCTCGATGCTCCACTAAGGTCGGTAAGGAGTTAACCGAGATCTTCGACGTAAAAAAGGGCGACACACTATCGTGTGACTTTTTCAACATCAACCTTGAAAAGATCGTGCGTAAATGCGGGAAAACCCGAATATATGCTGTCTTCAAAGAAAGACGCACAACACGGACGTCTTAGCCAAAACGTCGCTATTGGCAGCTATAACCTTGATGTAGTCAAGGATTTTCTCTACCTTGGCTCACTGATAACAAGCGGCAATGACACCAGTGCTGAGATCAAACGCAGAATAACTCTTGCCAACTGCTGCTTCTTCGGGTTCAAGAGGCAATTGAGTAGTAGAGCCCTCTCTCGGAAAATAGAGGTGACCCTCTATGAAACTTTAATAATCCCGGTCCTGCTCTACGGCGCAGACGCTTGGACCTTTTCAAAAGTGGATGAAGAGGCCCTTGGCCATTTCGAAAGGAAAATTCTTCGTGCAATCTTCGGTCCCGCTTGCGTTGACGGAGAGTGGAAGATTCAACCACGAACTGTTCGGGCAATACAGCGACATCGCCCCAGTACGACGTCTACAGATCCAACGTCTTAGATGGCTGTAGGCCGAATGGACATCACCGCTCCGGCCCGAAGAGTCTTTGACTCCAACCCCGAGGGACGACGCAGGAGAGGACGAATGCATCTAAGGTGGCGCGCACAGGTGGAAAGGGACATTAGGCAACTGGGCGTGTGACACTGGAAACAGCTGGCATCGTGCTAGCTGTCATCAATCGTCAAGCACCTAATTCGCTGGATTCAAATCAAACCTCACCAGCAAAGCCAACATACATATTATTTCATTTACCAATTATCCTTTATCGTCCATACACTTACGTGCACATGTATCTACGTAAATAAAATACGAAGCATTCACAAACAAAACCTTTTTAGTACTTTAGGCTTTCAGCCACGACATAACATCGAAAAGAGTTCTCCACTACAGATACTCTTCAAAAGGATTTGTTCGAAATTTGTCAAAACTCTGCATAGCAGTCACGTCGTCAAGCACCTAACGAACTTTAGTCTAACAGTCCCGATTGCATTCCACCCACGCAAGAATACTCAATCCAGATACTCGTATAGTATCCAACTCCAGCTCGATAAAGGGAAACTTTCACAATTCAACAGATACAGATACGAGTGAAAAGTCCTTAAAAGTCAACGAGTTACCACAATCAAAATTATGTGTTTTTCTAATTCCTTATCCAACAACATCCAGGTCTCCCACCAACAGTCTAGCAATTCAACATGCAATTCAAATGCAACCAATACAAATGGACTCGTTCGCAACCGCATAATATTATTTATCCGCTTTACATCCACTGTTTGCACTCTTACAAACCAACCCGTAACTCCTTAACTAGATTAACCAAAATTTATTACCGAGCTCCTGTCCACCTTGGCCCGCACTACCACCGGAAGGATTTTATTCAAACTCACAACATTAGCAAATGAAACATCCATTTTGGCCATACACTCTTGCAGTCATAGATACTAGACAGTCGGGAATCGATATATACGATAGTAGCAATGAAAGTTTTCCATTTCCTAGAAAAAGGATAACATCGAATGTGGCAACGGGTGGGAGTGGTGTTGCTTTACGAGTATATTCGTGGTCGACCCAGGACCTGGACGTTAGCATGTTTTTTTGTAGAATTTAAATGAACCCGTCCCTTGATGGTGTAAACAAGTTTTTGTGTTTCGTATCGATTTCTAAATTATTTCCTGCTGCACGGTGTGTAAATCTTAATTTAGTTGAGTGAGATTCGGTAGCAGGTGGACGTGAAGATGCACAGGTGGGTTGTTGCTTGTGCAGGTGTTGTGCGAGGGATGAATAAAGGTGAAGGACGAATTTAATATGAGCAGTTTGTCAAAGGAAGTGTAAGCTTTTGTAAAATGATACTACTTAAAGGGAGAGTTACATGCCTTGAAATAAAGGGGGGTATTAGCACAAAATAACAATGAAGAAACTATATCAAACACACAGGATCGATGTCCCTACACAAGATGGACCTCAACCAGCAAGCCTTAAGCTAACACAATCCTTCGTTGCTAGCTGTTTCCAGTGTCGCAAGCCCATTTGGCAAAGGTCCCCTTCCAACTGTGTGCGCCACCTTAGATGCCCTGCAACGTCGTCCTTCCGGGTTAGAGTCGAAGACTCTTGCTATCTTAAACGTTGGATCCCTAGACGTACTAGGCCCATGTCGCAGCCCGTGCAGTTCGTGATTGAATCTTCTCCTCCATTCTCCGTCAACACAAACGGGACCGAAGATTGTACGCGGAATTTTCCTCTCTAAACGGCCAAGGACCTCTTCAAGCACTTTTGACAAGGTCTAAGCCTCTGCGCCCTAGGGAAGGACCGGGATGATTAAGGTTTTATAGAGGGTCACATTAGTTTTCCGAGTAAGGGTTCTACTACTCAATTGCGTCCTGAGCCCGAAGAAACAGCTGTTGGCAAGAGTTATTCTGCATCTAGTCTCAGCGCTGGTGTCGATGCCGCTTGTTACCTGTGAACCAAGGTATACAAAATTCTTGACTACATCAAAGTTATAGCCTCCGATAGCGACGTTCTGGCCAAGACGTCTGTGTTGTGCGTCTTTCTTTGACGACAGCATATATTTAGTGTTTCCCTTGTTTACCTTCAGACTCACTTTAGCCGCTTCTGCTTCAATGGATTTTCCTGGCCTGAAGCCACGTTGATAGGAACCTATCAAATTGTCCACGAAAGGTTTCGGGCGTTCACACAGCACGGCAGGAAAGATCCTATACGCGATGTTAAAGAGACCTATTCCCTATAGTTGGCGCAGTTAAAGGGGTCTCCTTTCTTATGAACCTGGCAAACGATGCTGAGATTCCATTCATCGGTCATGCTTTCCTCCGACCATATCTTACAGATGAACTGGTGCATGTTCCCAACCAACTCATCTCCAGACGCTTTAAGTAGCTCACCAGGCAGGTCGTTTGCGCCAGCAGCCTTATTAGGCTTCAGTTTTAATATCGTTATCTTAGCCTCCTCTAGGTCAGGTGGACGGAATTTTCTCTCATCGTTGTCCAGTATGAATGGTGCGTTCTGCCCGACAGCGACATCTTGGCCATCTTCGCCATTATAGAGTCCACAGAAATAATTTTTCCACCGACTGGATTCATATACGAGGTGTCCGTGTTCCTCCTTGCAGGCTTCCGTTCTGTCTTTACATCTTTGGCATGTTCGTTTTACTCTTTGGTAAAACTTGCGAACGTCGTTTCTGCGATAACACCTCTCCACCTCCTCGGTCGCGCGCTTCTTATACTTTTTTATTTTTCCCTCTGAAAAGCGCGTGCTCCTCCCTTCGTCGCCGCTCTTAGAGCTCACGAGCAGCTCTCGTTCGTCGATGCAACGTGGCCATGTATGCATTTTGTTTTTCTGTGTATACCTCTCTGCACTCGTCATCAAACCAAGGATTTCTCCTAGGTGGTGGCTTGAAACCTAATACATCAGAGGCAGCATCCCTTTTGGCGCTTTGACAATGTCTCCATTGCTGTTCTATGGTTTGTGCAGTTTGCATCGGCGCTTGAGAGAGCTGGAGGGAGACACGATCGGCGAAGTTGCTGGCGGTCTCTTGCGATTGCAGCTTGCCGACGTCAAATTTTGATGGTCCTACTCGACTCCGCAGTGTTCGCGATATCCGCATACGTACCTTGGCTGCAACAAGGTAATGATCCGAGTCCACATTGGCTCCTCGAAAAGTTCGGACATCCAATATGCTGGAGGATTAGATTTACAGATAATTGATCAGAAGACCGCCAGGTCCCCTTATGGATATTGAAATGAGGGAATCGAGTGATAGCTATTAGAGAATTATGCCCGGTCACAAAGTCTATTAGCCCGAGTCCACGTTCGTTCGTGTAGGCTGTGCTTTCCTACTACTCGTTCAAAGATATCCAGGTGCATAACCGATACTCTTGTCCCTTGATACGTTTGCGGGGGTGCCCAACATGTAGTCCGAAGTAGTTTGTATTTTTTTTTTACCATTACGGCGGGCTAAGCCGTAGGCCAACCGACTAAAACCATTTTTTGGCGCTGGAAGCTCGCCATTTGTCCATCCCCATCTGTAATTTCTAGAGGAAATCTCCACATTCAACCACGATGAGGTGGGGATGGGTCTTACTAACAGTGCCGCATGATGTTCGTCTGTGGTGACTCTGTTCGCTTTTTAGCTGGCCAGGACGAGGCCTTTATTAGTCCTTTGGAATCCTCCCGCAACCATGCCCATAAAACAGATGCTACATATGTATCTCTAATCCTTATGCACATGCAATAAGGTCAATTTGATTTAATGATATGGCACTTCAGTGCCACAAATGAAGCAAACTGGCTGTACAACGTCGACGACAATGACAATCCTGGGAAACAGGCATACAAAGTAGGTAATCGTATGCATCGAACTAAGTTGGAAGACGAAGACTTCAAATGCCGAGTGAGTTACGGTCTAATGGCATCTTCATTGAGGAGAAATTTTATTGCATTTGAGATCTATCTGCTGACTATGGTTACGGGAATACATGATGAGATTAAATGCAGTCGGAGCTGCATACAAATCTCTGGCTGCAGCTGAAGATGGTAGCTAGGTGATGCATTTGAAAGTCATTCAGCCATTATTCAGCTTCTATTTGGCCGTGAGGATTTTCGTTTTATAATCGATTAAGATATGAATGGTTTTGACATGTACATTGTTGCCAAATCCGGATGCTTAAGGGATGCTGGTTTTCACGGCAAGACACTTTCCGGAAATATATGTACGAGTCTGAGGCAAGCATTATCTCAAATGCGTGCTTCTCATCTAGATCGTGCAAGGTATTTCCCAAAAAACGATGATCTCATTCTCAAACAACAGCAATTCCAATTAAGTTACTTGCATTTGTTTGGATCTTATTATCCACGTCTGGAAACGTGCCCAGTGCTCGGTATATTACAAAGTAAAACTAAATCGAAAACGTGACAGTGAAGTACATGGACGACGAACACATCATGGCAGCCCGAGTGAAGCAAATTATCAAATACCTTATGGGTTGTCTCCTGCACCCCATGAGATATGAGATGCAAATTTATTTTCCCCCAGGTGCACTCAACTAGATGCTTAACTAGATATTGGCATTCTATGCTCTGCCACCATGGTCTCAGAATAAATAGGTTCTTCCTCTGTAACCAGCTTCGACTTGTGTGAGTTTTAATGATGCAAGCAGAGGATGTATAGGAAGAAAAGAAACTTCTTCCTGTTATACAAAAGCAAACTTTTCAATAACATCCTTTGGTCCTGCGAAACTATAAAGCTTTCGTATATCTCCTTGACAGCGTCTTAGGGACAGTGCTTATCCCCGTCACCTCATGAAGATACTTTAATAGCAAATCGGTTGGAGTGATTATTATACACATATGTATGCACAGATCCTTCTCACAAAACTATCACAAGAGTATCTAAGTTCGTTTATTACAACTTGCCAATAGCTGAGACTATCTGGATAATTGAAGATATTTGTAATAATTAATGGGGATTCGTCAGATTAAGTACTATACAGAATCGACTCAGTGAAGTGTAAACGAGAGTGTATGTGCTGGTGCGTATGAAGGGTTCCTTTATCAAATTTTGCATGTCGTTGGGCAATTTTGATGTCCCGTCGTCATTAGTTACTGCGACTGCGAGAGGCGTTGACGGTTGTAATTTTCATAACGAAATGTATTTAACGAGAACCATTATTCATAGGACTTATGGAGCGCAGAATTTATTGCTTACTGACTGCGTTCCGAGACTATTGTAAATTAAGAAATTATTTATTAATTTCTTTTAAAAAAAAAAAATTATTTTCATTTTTTTACGATCGGGCAGCGTTTACCCTTACACTTCGAACTTAAGATAGATAACGATATTTTCTTAAACTACCTTAAATACTAATCGTGCGGAAGGTGGATGGAAAGGATCAAATAGCACGCTGTCGGGAACTATGCTCTGGCTGGTGGAAGTGGTATCTCGTGTTTCTTCCGTTCACTGGTACCTGTTGGAATGCGGGCGCACCGTCAGCAACCTTGACTATGATATTTGGATTGCCGTGGGATTTGTCGTTGTTTAGAATGCGCGTGTCAGCTTCGAATGTTTTTGTCGTTAACTCCTCCCCGCTTAGGTTCAAACGTCCACGTTTGAAGTTGTTGTTGTAAGATGGCGAGGAAGATCTTCTATTCCTAGAGTTAACACTTCGTTTTGCTTCTTTTCGCTACTCGGTGCTTTGCGCATCATGCATCCGAATATTTTGATGGATGTGATTACAAGAATGATGACTACTGCCAGTGTCAGGATGACGTTGATGGACAAACTGATTTGACTTTTAGTTTCTAGAAGATCGATCTGCTTAGTGCTGTTAACATACAGTTGTTTCATACGCTTGAGAGATAGCACTTCTTCTATTTTTTCTTTTTCAGATGTTGGTTGAAGTATAGCAGGTAAGGGCTTGTGTTGAGTTACCTCTTTTGCAACGATTAGTTTGCCGTTGACTTCTACCGTGGTGTTGAAATGACGTACTATGTAGGTGCCTTTGAGCATGATGGTTTCCTGGTTTATGTTGATGGGTCCATCAAACTGATTTAATAGTAGGATTCCTGGGGTTATTTCTTCAATTTCTGGGATGTGGTCGTTGTTGATCAGGGAACAGTTGGATTTTTTGCTATTTAGGAGGCTTGGGATGCACGTGGAATTACTTATATTTAGAATATCTTTATTACTACAAATTGAAATGCTATTGTATTTTTTACATTCATTAATTATACCGAAGGTTTTTTTATTACATTCTACGATAGAATTATAATTGATTTTATTGATTACATGATTTAGTTTAACGGCTCTGATAATAAAGGAATTACAATTATCTGAACTTACTGTAGGAATATTCAAAATGTATATCAGATTTTTATTATTGGTTGCAATTCGTACTTCGGAAAATTCAAGAGCTTCATCAATATTGACAAATGGAATATTACTTAAACTTAACAAGCTTTCTGTGATATTAATTTCAGTATTTGATAGTATAAACGAATTAATAATATTGGCTTTCGCCCAATGAATGGCGTAGGCAATGTTTACAACTTCTTCTTTAAGTAACTCTAGCTTATATTTAATTTTTAATATAGAATCGTTATTATTGGTTTCATTTCCTTAAAGAATTTTAATTATTTGGTTCGTAACATTTGATAATTCATTAATTCTACTAATTGTCATTCTATTTATTATTACTTGATTATTATTGTTCTCTAATACATTGTTAATTTTTTGACTTATAATCTCAAAATCGTGGTGATCCGGATTACCCGCGATCCATTTCCACGCGGTGCCAATCATATCTATTGAACGTT
Source organism: Eumerus sabulonum (assembly GCA_951905685.1). Taxonomy (NCBI): domain Eukaryota; kingdom Metazoa; phylum Arthropoda; class Insecta; order Diptera; family Syrphidae; genus Eumerus; species Eumerus sabulonum. The sequence goes on from OX645061.1 coordinate 106,124,140, forward strand.
TATTTTTATTACTTATTCTAAGTCTATCTAGATAGGATTTAATTCTATGGATTTCATAGGATAGGATGTGGTATAAAGGATGGCTGGTTTTGGTAGTTGACCTCAATGTCACCTCCAAACTTTGTAGGGTTGTGTCGTAGGCTTCAATATCGATTACGTGTACTATCTTGAATGAGCCATTTTGTAATTTTACTCGTCCTGCGTCAATTTTGATCAATTGGGAGTTCGAGTAGTCCAAGATTTGTACGTTTGCCATGCACGACGGCAGCAGTATCCTATTGAGAAATGTGGTTTTTGATAAGACTTTTGTGTATGGTTTTGCCTGAACTGGTTATAACGATGGTATTTCTATCTTCTGCAACAATCTCTTTCCTGAATCTAGGCGTGAGTTTATTCCCTGTTCTTTTATTTATTCTTACATATATTGTTTCACCAACTGCGTAAGTTTTTATAGGGGATTTTTTTCTATTGTGATACTCTAAATCGGTCTCCTGTTTTTCTTTAATTTTTCCGATGTTTTCCTGTCTAACGCGTTGAAGTTCTACTGGGTTATTTAACAATTGCTTTCCAAAAAATAGGTCAAATGGTTTTTTCCCTGTCGTGGAATGTATTGAGCTATTGTATTCGTATACTGATTGGTCTAACAATTCTTCGAAGGTGCTATGGTGTTTTTGCGTCTTTATACATCTCATAATTTCTGAGAGCGTCGAGTGGAATCTCTCCACTTGACCGTTTACAGAGCTAGTATAAGGAGGGGCTTTATAGACTTTAATGTTAAAGAAATTTTCTACCATGAAAAGTACTGAGTTTGAGTTCAATGATTTCTCATTATCTACAACTATTGTTTCTGGTATGCCGAATGCTAGAATGAGCTGCCTAAGAGGATGTTTGATGTCTTCTGCCGATCTCGATTTGAGTATTTTAGCCAGAGCATACTTTGAGAACTTATCTATTGCAGTGAGAACTATGCGTTTATTACTGAAATAGATATCTATGTGGACAATATGTCCGGGGTACTGGGGAATCGGGGTTTCTTGTAACAATGGTTTGCTTGGATGCCGATCATATTTATGTTCTTTGCAAATTCTGCACATCTTGGTAATTTTTTCGACTTTCGCCCTCATCTGTGGAAAATAAAACTTTTGCAATAGTTGCATTTTATTTTCACGAGAGTTGCGGTGTGCGCGATTATGCTCTCTTATGATTTCGGCTTCCTGTTGTGTTTCATCGATTAAATCTAACACTTGGTTCCTCGCAAAACGTACTCTGTATTGTCTAAAATGGGATGGGTAAATTTCTTGAAGTTTTCCTAGGATCTTTTCTTCAGTTTTGATACCGTTTGTGACGGATGGATTAAGGTATTGTTTCAAGATGTCTATTAAGATTTGCTCTGTGTATTCGGGTTCAAATATTACATGGCGGTGATAGGTGGGGAAAACAATTTTGAAATCATGGGATGGTGTACTCCCGACGGAAAGAATAATTTGATTCTTGAAGACGTTGATCGGTTCGTTGGCTATCGGAATTAGGTGTTGTCCGGAGCTTTCGTCACTGTGTTGGGTTGGTGTAAGTGAATTGACTTCGCCAATTTGCGGTGGTCTTGACAACGCGTCTGCAACAACGTTGGATTTGCCAGGTTTATATTTTAACTCGTAGTTATATTCTTCGAGTATGGCCTTCCAACGTTTCAGTTTGTTGTTGGAATTTTTGTTGCTTAGAGCGTATGTCAGGGGTTGGTGGTCGGTGAAAATTTTCAAGACTGTTGGACCGTAAAGGTAATTTCGTAGAGTATTTAAAGCCCATACTATGGCCAACATTTCTTTCTCGTTCGTGGCATAGTGTTCTTCGGCTTTTGTGAGTGTACGGGAAATGAACGTAATCGGTCTGTTTTCCTGGGAAAGCACAGCACCAATTGCATAATCGGAAGCGTCTGTGGTTAAGTGGAATTCTTTGTTGAAATCTGGAAATGTTAGGACTACATCTTCCGAAATAAGGGAATTTTTAATTTTTTCAAATGCGTTCAGAGCTTCGTTATCCAAATGTATGAGTTTTTTTCCTGACGCTTGTCTTGACGTGCGTCCATCCTCCCCTCTTAGAAGGGATGTCAGGGGTTTTGCGATCTTAGCATAATCTTTAATAAATCTGCGGTAAAACCCTGACAGACCTAGAAAAGATCTTAAGTCCTTGAGTGTCTTAGGACAGGGGAACTTAGTTATCGCTTCCACTTTGCTTGGATTCGCCTTTATCCCTTCATTCGATACTATAAATCCCAAAAATTCAACGTTCGACTTCAAGAACTCGCATTTGTCTATTTGAACTTTAAGGTTCGCATCCTGAAGGGTTTTAAAAATTGTTGAAAGATTTTGGAAATGGGAGTCTACATCTTTGCTGAAGACGACGATGTCATCGATGTAAACGAAGCAAATCTTTCCTATATGTTCCCTTAATATATCGTCTAATGCCCTTTGGAATATGGACGGGGCGTTTTTTAACCCGAATGGGAGACGAACAAACTCATACTTGCCGTTGTTCACTGAGAAAGCGGCCTTTTCAATATCTTCCTCGTGCAGAGGAATTTGGTGAAATCCGCTCTTTAGGTCTAACACCGAAAACCATTTACTCTTTCCCAGTTGAGACAAAACTTCGTTTATCTCGGGAATGGGGTATCGATCGGGAATTGTAACTGAATTCAGTTTCCTATAATCGATAACCATTCTATATTTTTTCTCTCCTGACGCATCGGCTTTCTTGGGAACGATCCATATGGGCGAGTTATAGGGAGACCGTGAAGGTCTAATAATACCATCATTCAGAAGCTGGTTAAGCTGTTTGTCTACTTCGTCCTTAAGAGATACGGGGTACGGGTAGTACCTGGAGTAGACTGGATCGTTTGTAGTTGTACGGATTCTTCCCTTAACGGTTGTAGTGAACGTGAGCCTTTCGTTAGGATCGATAAATAGGTTGGAAAACGATTTGGTTAATTGGATTAATCGGTCTTTTTGACTTTGAGTCATGTGATCTGTTCTTATATCTACAGAGTTTATTGATTCAGAGATTTGTTGCTTTAGCCGGATTTTTAGGTGGTTTTCAATGAGCATGTAGCTCTCTTTTGCGTAGATTACTGCTGAAAGCTCTTTCAGAGAGTCATTGCCGAGGATTCCATGGAACGATTTTAAGGTAGGCAGAAGGAAAAATTTTATATTAACTGACTCAATTCCAAATAGATTAATAAATGTATGATGGGTGACTTCAACTTTGCCTCCAATAGAGTTGGCATAGAAGTTCTGTTTATTAGGGATGATGTTCTTTACGAGTTGGGGCTGAATATAGTTCTTGTTGGAACCTGTATCCACAAGAAATTTCAAAATTTTGTTCTCACTCGTCCTACACTCGAAGTAAGGCAGAGACGAGTGGGTTAATCTAAAAAATGTATATCCGCGAAATCAATTGTTTGTTCATCATCATTAGTGCTATATTGGTCAGCAAGGTATTCGTCAAGACTTTCGCTCTCGGTCTGGTTGTTCAGCGACTGAATCATAGAGTCATAGTTTTCGATTTCGATAGAATTATCAGGTGCATATTGCTTTTTAGTTTCAGTATTTACGTGGAAGTTTCTCTGTAATTTGTTGGGAGGAGCGTGATGCTGTTGTGAGGGAATCATTGGTCGCTTTATTGCAGGTGGCCAGTTCTTAGCTTGCGGCCGGTTCATATAATTTATGTTATTGGTTTTTATGGTGTCTACCTCCATTGGTTGTACCCTAGGCATTGGTTTGGGTAGATACGGATAAGAAGGTTGGTTGTTCTGTTGGAAATTCTGTTGGAAATTGGGTCTGAGATTTGGCCTGAAATTTTGTTGGAAGTTCGGTTGACGATAATGTTGTTGGTATGGGGGGACATCGTGTCTCGGAGGGTGATGTACCCTTGGTTGTGGTAGATATGCAAGTTGTGGGTAGAAAGGTTGTGAAGGATGATTCCCACGAGGAGGAAGAGGTGGTGGTGTAGGTTGAGAAACAGTCCTCTTTGCCATGCCACTAGTATTATTGGCATATAGCGCTCGAAATTGTTGGTTTTCAAGCTTCTGGCAGAGGTGAAGGGCCTGGGGAAGGTCAATCGGTTCTTTTATACCCAACAATCTGGGCAAATCGCCTCTCAACCCTCTCACAAAGGTATCCAGTGCTTTGTCTCTATAGGAGGATGTTAGTAAGTTCATCGCATCCGGTGAGACGTCCATACTTGATATCTTGTTCAATATCAGAGACAAGTAACTGTAGACAGACTGATAGAATTGCTCTACAGTATTGTTGCCTTGTACCAACGTTGACATCTGGTACTCCAAAGTTCCCAGATCTCGCTTGTCGGCAAAGTGTAGCGTCAGGCATTTGGATATGGAATTCCAATTTAATGGTGTGTTGTAACTTTCTAGGATAGCGTCTGCATGTCCCACGATTTTATTTCTTATGATATTTAAAATACCAAAGTATTTTGGAGTTCCTATGAGGTTACTGTAGATGTTGAGAATTCGTTCGACGCTTTTGCGCCATGAACTAAACTCTCCCGGGGAACCGGAAAACTCTCTTAAACTTCGGACTACGTCCGGAATTTTGTCTAAATCACCTAGGTTCGCTCGGTATTGCTCGTCAATACCTTGCTCTACATCTTTAGAAATTGTTGAGCTGGGATTAACAATGGCCTGAACTAAATTCTTGCATTGAGAGACACAGACTTTACTGACTATTTCCGTTATTAAGGCTTCTAATGCCGGAGACGCATTGGGGGTTTGGTTCAGAGGATTCTGACTCGCGGTCGAAGGGTGTGGAGTGGGATCGGTTGGGTTTAGTATAGGTGGGCGAATGATTGGATTGGTCATTTTAGTTCTACTCTTGCACTTTATTTAAATTAATTCTTAAGACTATATGTTATGATTTTGTAAAAATTTCTTGTCCACTTTTTAATTAATTTTAGGCTTGTACTATAATTTTTTATAAAGATTCCTTTTCACTTTCTAAATAATGGCTGGTATGATTTTATATAAAGGTTTGTTTTCACCTCTTAAATAATGACTAAAGATTTTTCTTCACTTCTTAACTATTAAATTCTTAATTCTATCTTACATTAAAATTGTGGTGAACATCCCAACGCTGGCAGAGGGGCTCGTTCCTGTTTGCTGCGGCTACTGGGGATCCTTTCTCTGCACTCCCTCGTTGGCTGTGGCTCCGTGATTGAGTTACACAAAAATGTTCACGTGGATTCTCGGGACCCAGGGTCTATTCACTTTCCGATTTTGAGCTGCTTTAGGTCGTTTTCGGCTTGCTAACACTTTCACTACTTTGTTTTTCCGCGTCCGAGCTACTTGAGGTCGCTTTACGGATTGTTAACACTTTTATGGTCCGCGTTCGAGCTACTTGAGGCCGTTATACGGATTGTTAACACATTTGATATTTCGTTACTTCCGCGTTCGAGCTACTTGAGGTCGTTGTACGGATTGTTAGCACTTTTTAGAATTTCACCTGGGCCCCACGTTGGGCGCCAATTAAGAAATTATTTATTAATTTCTTTTAAAAAAAAAAATTTATTTTCATTTTTTTACGATCGGGCAGCGTTTACCCTTACACTTCGAACTTAAGATAGATAACGATATTTTCTTAAACTACCTTAAATACTAATCGTGCGGAAGGTGGATGGAAAGGATCAAATAGCACGCTGTCGGGAACTATGCTCTGGCTGGTGGAAGTGGTATCTCGTGTTTCTTCCGTTCACTGGTACCTGTTGGAATGCGGGCGCACCGTCAGCAACCTTGACTATGATATTTGGATTGCCGTGGGATTTGTCGTTGTTTAGAATGCGCGTGTCAGCTTCGAATGTTTTTGTCGTTAGCTTGTACATATTAGTTCGGCTTTTATAAAAACCTAGGCTAGGACCTAAATCCTAATTTAGTTAAATGAGCTTGGAATTTCTTCAATTAGGGAAATGTCTTGTTCGGAAGGAAGCCGAAGGAATATCTTGCTGTTTGGTGACAGTTCTAAAATACATCTATATCTTTAGGCGCTACAGTTCATAGGAAACCTGGGTCTTCTTTAAAAAACCTATCCAACTGACACGGTCTTTCGCCAGCCATCTCCGGTGCCGCACGCCTAGTTGGCTGAGGTCCTCTTCCACTTGCGTGCGCCACCCTAAATTTGGCCGTCCTCGACCGCGTCGCCCCTCAGGGTTGGCTTCAAAGACCTTTCCGGCCGAAGCTGTGATCTCCATGCGCTCTACATGACCTAGCCGTCTTAGGGGTTTATGTCGCTGTACAGCCCGTACAATTCACTATTAGGTCTTCTCCTCCACTCCTCATTTATGAAGGTCGGGCCGAAAATCATAGGCAGAATTTTTCTCTCAAAACGCGCAAGGACCTCGTCTCTACGCCATAAAGAAGGACTGGGATGATAAGTCTCTTGCATATGGTCATCTTGGCTTTTCGAGAGAGGGCTCCGTTTCTTAATTGCATCCCTAGCCCAAAGAAACAACGGTTGGCAAGAGTTATTCTGCGTTTGATTTCGGCACTGATGTTATTGCTGCATGTCACTGCGGAGCCTAGGTAGATGCAGTCCTTGACTACTTCGAAATTATACCTGCGAGTATCCGCGCCCTGGCCAAGAAGCCGGTGGTTCGTGTACTTTTTCGACGACAGCATATATTTCGTCTTGCCCTCATTTACCGCCAGTCCCATTTTAGCCGCTTCCGCCTAAATACTCGCAAAGGCCTCAATGACATCAGGCTGAGTTTGTCCAATTTTGTCAATATCATCGGCATATGCAAGCAGTTGTACGGACTTGAAAAATATGATGCCCCTCATATAAGTCAATGAGTTTTGCACGATCCTTTCAAGGACGATATTGAAAAAGTCACACGATAGCGTGCCGCCCTGTCTAAGACCTTTTTTGACATAAAAGGTGTCGGTCAAAGCGCTACCGACCCTAATGGGGCAGGGAAAGTTCTCTAATGTCATCCTACACAATCTGACGAGTTTGGCAGGGATGCCAAAACTAGACATGGCGTTGCTAGCTCGTCTCTATGTATGCTATCGTATGCGGCCTTAAGGTCGATAAACAGACGTCAATTTGAAACCCGTTGGTCTTTTACAGGATCTGTCGTAGTGTACCGCAGTGTTCGACAGTGGATTTTCCGGGCCTGAAAAAACACTGCTATGGGCCAATCAGTTTATTAACAAATGGTTTCAGGCGTTCACATAGTACAGCCGAGAAGATTTGCGAATTCCAAATGTTGGTATATCTCCACGTTTCAAGGTCACCAGAATCCAAATCCAAAGTTTTTATAGGATTTGGGTACTTTCGGAATTTTCGCCTCGATTATCTCGTCATTAACAAAAACATTGGCTTTTATTCGTCATTAACAAAAATATGTGGAAACCGACGTACACAGAATAAATAACACAAACATCAATGATCATTTTTCTAAAACATATTTCGCAGAGAGCATCGGACACCAAATAAAAATCTAAAAACGTCACAGCCGTCCGAGATATTTCCACTTGAGTGATGCTATTCGATTCTACACCTCCATTCCGGCATCCGAATGTTGGCCCTTCTTTATCAGAGCCTCCTCGGCCGGTAGCTTAGTCTTTTCCGTCCGTGTGTGCCAGACGAGGACCTCTTTGCAATTGTTCGCCAGCGGCTGGAGATCCTTAACCACGGTAAAGTGTCGAAGAATCTCGCTCTCCTGATAGCCCCGCTGGACCTCGTACGAGAAGATGGCTTCGGGAAATTTGAATAACAAATCGGCGCTTAGGGCAAAGCCGGCCATATCGATGGGGAACGGTCGTTCCGGTCTCCATGCCGAGTTGAAACCAACTACTTGGTTTACCGCATTGAGTAGTGGTTTCTCGACCATCAGACCGCCGACAAGACCTACTGGCCACACACCCACCCGACCTCTTTCGATCTTGCACATCTCTTCGAACAGCTCTACGCTGTAGGTGTTATCGTCATCCATAAAGTATACGATGCCGTGCTCCCGTTCCGGTACCAAGTTCTTACGGATCCACTGTAGAGCAAGGTTTCGTTGTTCGACTCCTCGCGGTATAATCCAGTTTGGATCTTTTCCTTGGAGCTTAAACGCCGGCGGAGTCTTTATACTCAACTATGTCGATCGTTTCTCCAGGCCTGCTCTCAAGAGGACATTCTGAACGAGCGTACTTGTTAAATTGGCGTCCTCCACCAGAATCCAATGAAGATTCGGCACCAGCATGAACAAATGCGACAACCTGGTTAGCTCGGCCTTCTGTGCCGGACGAGCATAGGTCGGAGTTATTGCATATATATTTGGTAATTTGTCATTGTCGTAGAATTTTTGTAAACTATACTATACTACTAACTATACGCTGTCGAAGGCCTTTTTCCAAGTCAACAAGGCACGCACCCGTATATTGATTCTTGCATTTATTCCATTAGATATCCGAAAGGAGTTTCAGCGCGGCAGGAGTTTGAACGCTGTTCCAAAAGGACAGGTGTTGCGATTTTTTCCACTTGTCTAAGATAAAGTTAATCTTAGACTTGGGAATTTCGGAGAAAGGTTTGACCCCTACCTATGTACCTTTCGCTTGAACCCTTCCCGGTGACTTCATGGGCGATTTCTATGGCCTTAGTATTTTTGTGCCCTAGCATCTACCAGAGTTTCACTTCGTTTCTTTTGGCGAAGTTTGTAGGGCATCATGGCATTCCTTAACAGATTTTGAGTTCATGCTATACGCACTCAGCGCTTTAAGCGTGGCTTGGCTATCAGGGAGTATATTGATGGTTACTCCTCTTGTGCCAGTTTCTAAGCTTAAATTGTCGCTTGTTAGGATTCTGCTTGGGAGATACTAGGACTCATTCCAAGGACATTTGAAATCTTCCGATCTGATCCAAAGACGCCGGCGCCAACACCAGAAGCCATCAATGGACCACCTAGGGCCTTTGACGTTGAGCGAGGGATCACTGGTTTCCTACGTTGTGCGATTCGGGATCAATATCTCAAATCTCTTGTCAAAAGTGAGGGTGTGTGGTAATGCGGCAGAGATCGTGGTAACCATATCCAGCTTAGGAAAGTGTTACAGGAGGGACATGTGTCCCATATGTCTACATGGCAAGGCTGTTCCCGAGCGTGGAATTCTGATTGCACTACGTAATGCAACTTTTTAATAAAAAGGTGCAGTGGAGTAAGGTCAATCAGTGCTTCTTGAACTGCCGTGGGGCAGGTTGGCATAGTGCCTGTAATGCCGAGACACGCTAGTCTCGAGAGTCCTTGAGGCTTAAAGATTATCGTTGTTGCTTAACTTTTACCCAACATACCTAGAACGCACAGGTGATGATAGGTCTTACTTTCGCGGTATTAAGCGGATTACCTTAGGGTTAAGTCCCCAGGTCTTACCTTAAGTGCGTCGAGAGGCGCACAAGTCCTTAGTCGCCTTTGTAAGTTTGTTTTTAATGTTGAAGTTCCAGATAAGTCTGCGATCAAAGCCAATACCTAGATACTTAACTTCCTCTGAAAATCCTATGCTTGTACCATTTAGAGAGACAGCGGGGAGCAGGGCTGCAACCGTCTCCTCTTTGTAAACGAGACCAAGATCGTCTTATTTGGGCTATTCGATAAACCCTCTCTGCCACACGAGTCAGAGATAAACTGAAGAGCAAGCTGCATGCGCTCACAGGCAGCAATTTCGCAACTGCCCGTAACAATAACTACTAGGTCATCGGCATATCCGATGACCTCGTAGCCGAGAGTGGTAAGCTTGAGGAGTAGGTCGTCGATAACTATCAAAAAGGAAAAAAAGGCATCATAATCGGTCCATTCGTTCAGGAGTTATGATGCTATAGACAGACACACAGACACCTCAAACTTATAACACCCCTCGTTTTGCGTCGGGGCTAAAAATTAAAAAATATGAAATCAAATGGGCGTTTTCAGTTTTCTCACTGGGAAGTTAGTTGTGTGGGCCTTGCGGGTCGCACCTAGAACACATTTTTTTAATTTATTTTACCATTTGGTTCACTTGAACTATCAACATCGTTTACAGAGCTCATGTCAAATGTAGACTTCGTAAAAGCTACAGATCCAGAAGTTCTGCATGGGATGCCAATAACTAATAGAAGCACATGAAATGACTACTTCTGTCTTATCTTCCAGCAACACTCTCTTTTAGTCTCAATTAGGAATTTTGATTTAATGACTCCATAACTTAGATCATTTACCATCCTACCTTCTAACAAATTACAAACCCATGCTATAATCACCACCAATTAAGGAGCAATCTCTATCAAACAGATGCAATGCCTTCAAAAATGAGCTAAGGGCTACCGCACCTTATCCGGCTCTCCGATCTTTAAGGGGATTACACATCAAACAGGATGCAGAAACCAAAACTCTTTACCAAAAAAACTTCGTTAAATTCCAATAAATCGGAGTTAGCTCTGGACACAATCTGTTGCAAGCACAAGTTTCCTGTCGATGTCAGTGCGCCTATGCCTCTAAGCCCTCTTCTTCCACGAGTAATTTCTGATATAACAACTCTAAACGGCATTTAGGAGAATCGGGGTTGTACCCACATAGGAGGCGAAATATTTTGGGAATACGAGTATCTCGGTACGCATATAATTCTCGTTTTACTCGTTTGCTCGTCGAGGAATAGCCTTCCGGGATATTAAGGATAATTGCTTTTAATCAATCATGCACACACATTTACGCAATCGGGGTATGTATGCAAATTGCTACAGCATCAACAGAAATACTCGTACGCTTGAGTATCAGGTCAAGCATGGTAAGCAGAAAACTAGTAGCAGCAGAGGAGTATCTTCTGTATGGTCCCCAATGACCGATGAGGATGCACTAAGCTTCTGTAGGATTTTCTGTTGTTGATTTCTGGTGAAACTAAATTGAATTCTAGGTGATAGATGGTGCGTAGGACTAGAGATCCTGGGGGCACTTGTTGCTTTCGATTATTAGTCATTGGACGGTGTGATGGTGTAGCACTGAATTCACCCCCGCCCTTACTTTTGGACGGAGAAGTGTTTTCGATTCAGTTAAAACGTTTCAATCGTATGAAACACATACCACACCATGTTAGGTTCGAGGAACTTGAAGATAAATTGATGAAATGTCAACGTCACGAATGGACGAATTGTCGGTATCTCCGTTGAACACTGGATAACTTTATTGAAGATGATGAGCGTGTTTCCTAAGTCTTTATCGCCAAAACCAAGTGATTTTTTAACGCAGATTGTGATTTATATTAGCCACACCATACAAATTGCTCTTGGTCGCAAAGTGTTTTGGAAAAATGTGCGAAATGTTGCCCTTTTCTACTTATATGAAGATGATCATATCCTTTTGAGCACGTCCAGTTTCCGATATTGCCTCCCTGACAAAATGTCTTGTTGTATTTGTAGAATTGGTTTGGAGTAGGGCTTTGAAGCCGTTTGTGTTGAGTTTTTTTGTGAACACATGACGCCTACACAGCGAGCTCTTTTCCTCGAATTCTCCTGTAAGGCGGTATTTGGCATCTTGTTCTAATGGCAATGAAACAAAACAAAAACATCGTTATCTTCAAGCCTAAACGAGTCATAAAAAAAAGAAGTCCGCGGGTATTGGCGGAATATCAAATGTTTTACTAAGGCATCCTCCACCAGAGGCTATTGACGCATTGAATAATGCCTACTATCCGGTGCATCGCAGGGAAAGCCTAGAGAGCTTGTTTGATGTACATTTCCCTGGTTCTACACCTCAGCTAAGGCATTTTGATGATCAGACGAAGATCATAAATAAATAACATCGACAGTAGAACGAACTGCCTCTCTGGTAGACTTTTTAGCTCCGATGAAGTTAAATGGGCAATTGGCTCATTCAAACCCTATAAGACCCTAAGCAATGACTGCGTCTTTCCTGCTATCCTACACACCATACTATCACCACCGACAGTTCTTTTAAGGTCCTGTTTTAATTTGGGCTACATCCCTCAAATCTGGAGAAAAGTCAACCTTGTTTTCATCCCCAAGACTTGAAAGCCAAGTGAACAACCTAAATCCTATCGCCCTATCATATTCCTATTAAAACAATGGAAAAACAGTCAGAGCTCCATATTAGACGTATCCTGGAGAATCAGATACAACTGCATCCAAATGCAAATCGCGAAGAACCATCTACTGAGAATGCGCTACATCACTTAGTGATGCGTGTCTAAAATAGTTTCCCCTGGATATTGAGGGGGCTTTTTGACAATCCTGGTTGAGACTCGATCACTACTGCATTATCCTGTAAAGGTGTAGACGGTCCCACTAATCACTGAATTAGGGCGATGCTTAATAGCGGCTTTATATCGGCCACATCCGGAGAAGTCTCGGTGACATTATCGGCGGCTAAGGGCTGTCCACAAGCAGGAGTCCTTTCACCCATTCTCTGGTCGATAGTTATCCTCAAGCTTACCACTCTCGGCTACGAGGTCATCGGATATGCGGATCACCTAGTAGTTATTGATACGGGCAGTTGCGAAATTGCTGCCTGTGAGTGTATGCAGCTTGCTCTTCAGTTTATCTCTGACTCGTGTGGCAGAGAGGGTTTATCGATCAACCCAAATAAGACAATCTTGGTCTCGTTTACAAAGAGGAGAAGGTTGCAGCCCTGCTCCGTCTCTCTAAATGGTACAAACACAGGATTTTCAGAAGAAGTTAAGTATCTGGGTATTGACCTTGATCGCAGACTTAACTGGAACTTCAACAATAAAAGCAAGCTTACAAACGCACTTAGGGTAAAACATGGGGATTTAACTCTAAGGTAATCCACTGGCTGAATACCGCGAAAGTAAGAACTATAATCACCTATGCGTCCACGTTATGGTAGACAAAAGTTGAGCAAAAAACGATAACTGTTAGGCTTCAACGCCCCCAGAGACTAGCGAGTCTCGGCATTACAGGCGTTATGCCAACCTGCCCCACGGCAGTTCAGGAAGCACTGATTGACCTTACTCCACTGCACCTTCTTATTAAAAGGGTTGCATTACGTAGTGCAATCAGATTTCCTTGCTCGGGAACAGCCCTGCCATATAGACATATGGGACACATGTCCATCCTGCAACAGCTTCCTAAGCTGGATATGGTTACCACGATCTCGGACGCATTACCACACACCCTCACTTTTGACAAGAGATTTGAGATATTGATCCGAAATCGCACAGCGTAGGAAACCAGTTATCCCTCGCTCAACGTCAAAGACCCTAGGTGGTACATTGATGGCTTCTGGTATTGGCGCCGGCATCTTTAGACCAGATCGGAGGATTTCAAATGTCCTTGAAATGAGTCCTGGTATCTCCCAAGCAGAATCCTAACATGACCTCGCCAAAGGAAACAAAGTCAAACTCTGGTGGGTGCTAGGACACCAAAGTATTGAGGCCAATGAAATCGCCCATGAATTCGCCAGGAAAGGTTCAAGCGAAGGGTACATATGTAGGTGACAAAGCTATCTGCGACATTCCCAAGTCTAAGATTAACTTTATCTTAGACAAGTGGGAAAAATCACAACGCCTATCCTTTTGGAACAGCGTTCAAGTACTCCGCCAATCGAAAGATTCACACGGCCCCTGAAAAAACACTATTAACGTCCTCAATTGGTGTAGATATCAGAAGACTGGTCAGGTACCTTACTTGTTGGAAAAAATCCTTCGACACGGTATGGTTAGAAGGACTCAATTCACCGATCCCTTTAAGCATTTTCATCAGTGATTTGATACTTAGTCTTCACCATGCAATAGCGTACAGATCCGGGTCCACAGATCGACATCACTGCTATCTTATTGCTAGAAAACACTGGCGAAGGACCTGACGCGGGCATCCACATGTGTTCAACAGAACCCACCCTACAGAGTGCACATAAGCGTGCCGACTTTTGACAGGCTTTGTACCGACTTACGATAAAATGTGTCAGACGCACGCAACCTGACTTCAAATCAGGTGTACGTGCACGAGAGCTTAGTTCCGCAAATTTCTCACAACACAATGAAATACATCTGTCAAACGCACGTCAGAGTAGAGAGTAGCTCTACTTCGACGCTTTGCTCGACTTTACGATATTTACGATATGAGGTCGAGCAAAAGTTGGGGTAACATTTTGTGTTACTTCATAGGATATCGTTGGTCCTAGTAATGCTGTCAAAGTCGGTGCGCGCGCAAGCCTGTATGTGTTTCTAGCTTAACTCATGAGCGCGTGCGTTTAATAATTGCTCGTTGGGGGGGAGGGGTAGTGCACACTCACGAACAGCTCATGAGTGTGCATTTCTTAGCCCAACCACAACACTGCCCGAGCAATCTCACTGTACAGATTAAGTAGTCGTAAGACATAGCTTAAGTATGCAAATATGTTTGTTTAAGAGTGCCCGCCTAGGCTTAGTAAGACACGTAATATAGTTATGATATAACCTATTTTCAGTCATTTTGTCTACCACGTAAGATAGTTATAAGTATGTCAACAATAAAAATGAATTTAAAATGCAAATGTGAATGTATCGGTCGCCGTCCGATCACCGCAATCAACCAGCGTCAGGTAGGATTCGTACTTAGATAGAGGACCGCTTAGGAACACCGCGTGTTGTTAATTTTTTTTTGCCTATTTTATTAGATATTTAATTTCTTACATAAATCAGATGGATGGCTTTTGCTGAAAACATACTCAGATCTAATTTGCGTAATTGCGCGTGGAATGAACCAAATCTCGAGATAATCGAGGCGAAAAGTTCCATTACGCCCATACGTATAATACATACGAACGTATTTACACACATATATGTATGTATGTATGTTGGCGTTACAGTCCATGAAGGACCAAAGCCAAGCTTCTCTCAATCACCCATGTTGTGTGAGATTTTATTTCCCCATAGGTGAAAGGAACCTACAGTTTATTGCCGATTCCGAACGGCAAGATTCGAGAAGCTTTTCTTGACAATTATACTACAGGGGGTTTTGTCAGTACCCCGCTGAGGAGAAGCACCGTGAAAAACACGTTCGACGACATGGCTGTTTTCGGGATTCGATCCCGTGTCATCGGTGTCAGAAGCCAACACACTACCTATTGCGCCACGGCGCTCTCTACACACACACATACATGTCTTTAAAAACCTTAGATTGGGATTCTGGTGACCTTGAAACGTAGAGATATGTCAAAATTTGGAGTTCGCAAAATCGGCCCCATTACATTAACTCTAGAGGCTCTTTCCACTACTACATGAAGCTTCCAAATAACAGGCTTTACACCCTGTGGAACACACTAACAAGGCAAATACGTTTAACATATTTACATGTGACGACGGCAGTATCTACAATGCAATTAACTTACTCAGATTCCAGGAAAACAAATTTCCCAAATTGGACAACTCTCTAACTTTGCAGTCTTCTCCGCATCTAATAAGCACAACGACTTGAACACTCTTATCTATATCCCTTCTATATCCTGCCTAACATACAGAGGAACACTAAGAAAAAAACACCTTCTCTAAGGAACTATGGAACGGGTATAGGTCAACCGTTCAGTAGTGTATATACGAAGTTCTAAAGATGCAAGAAGTTTCTCTGGACCGAACTGTATCTTCGTATCGTCCTCCAATTAAAAGTTTTAAAGATGCGGCAATATCGAGAAATATTTTCTTAGTAGTCCTTGATAGACATACCGATTTATTTTTCTGCCAAAGTTACGTCCACATTTTCCACCTTTTCCTCTTGCTACCAATCAACTCAATTAGCTCTTCACCATAATACCAAACATAAGACGTGATTTCGAGGTAATGCTGTATTTCTTATCAAATTCACTGAACACTAGTGTACACTGAAATAAAAATTGCATTTGAGGGTAAGTTCGTTGGAAAACGGATCTTGAATGGATTTCTGCTTACCCATCTATCTTTCAGGACTTTTGTCGAGCAAGCTTTGAACGCTTATCTGAAAATCGCAGAATCCGGTCATCCATTCAGATGTAGGGCTAAGTGTATTAACGAGAGTAGCTATAGCTAATGCGAACATACATTTCTTCGAATATGCGACAAGGTGGGGATATGGGATAGAGGAAAAATGTTTTTATGTCATGACAGATCGAGGATGAATGCATGGATTTGTGCGAGTCTTGTGAGCCATGTGAATGGGATTGTCCAAAAATTGTAAAAATACTTGAAAGTGCATTAGCAAAAGAAAATGTATTCAGTGAATTTGAGCGATCCCGACAAGTAAGTCCCCTCTGCCTCTATGGCTTATCAACTTCTACCTTTTTTTGCCAACATCCTTTTAAAATTTCCTAATTTTTAAGGCACGAATATTTATTAAACATAATCTGACCAATCTCGCCAGGGCCGAGACGAACCTGAGATGGACCCAGGGACTTACCTGCGTCATCACCAGGCAAATCTGGCCTCGGCTTGACAGTCAACGCACAAGGAGTATAATCTCCCTGAAGAGAGCTGACATCTACAAGGTCATCGGTGTCATCACAGGACACTGCCTCATTGGCAGTCACGCACAAAAACTAGGAATAGTTCCGAATGATTTCTGCACAACGGGCCTCCCTGGCCTATGTGCATTCTTCTCAATTCTGGTAAGGCTACAATCCTACCTATCTACCTACCTACCTAAGACACGAATAAAAAGGCCTAATTTTTAAAAAAATCTAAAACTTGATAATAAATATTTAATAAAAAATACTTTTCTGAATCTATTTTTACTTCGTATACTGTATTATCGGGAAGCGAAAAGACAAATGTGTAGCCCCGATAGTAATACTACCTATAAACGGCAGCTCGCAGCTGTAAAGCAGTCGTTACCAGATTTCAGGAAGTGCGATGTGATGGTTCGGGTAAAAAAATCTAACTTCTATAGATCCAATGGACACTACAACAACTCCGACAAAATCTTCGACTGCAACCCAGAACGGACACTTATGTCTGTATAATGTCTCAACCCACTGGGCCAAGTATCGTGACGAGACATAGAGGTTGCGACCCAGGTAGGTATGTGTTGCCAGAAGTTTTGTGAAGCGTCAAAAAATTTGAAAAAAGCAGTAGGAAGACTCCATGCTCACCCCAACAGTGAGCTCGGTAGCAGTATTTGAAGCCGGTTATCGGTTGCATACATCAGTTTGAGAAAGTACGGACAAGGACAGTGTAAATGATTTGCCAAATTAACAAAGTCTTCCGCAAATGCACTCTTCAATGGATATTTCACTTTACTTCAATCAATAAACTTCCCTCAAATGATTTATTTTTGATAGCATGAGGCACTGCGATCTTTACAAATCTATTGTGCCTACTAGCCGATTAGACGAGGAGCTCCTCCACTTCCTTAATGAAGTTGAGAATGCCTCCCGTAGGAACTGAGAAAAATCCCCTCAAAAGTCATAATTTCACTGAGAAAGATACGCTTCGTCAGATAGCGATTGGCGGAGTCCTTGAACACTGTTCCAAGAGGACAGGTGTTGCGATTGTCCCACTTGTCTAAGAAGATGTTAGTCTTAGACTTGGGAAGGCACACACCAGAGTTTGTACCAGCTCTCTGCTGGCTGTCAGAGAGTATATTGATAGTTACCCCTCTTATGCCAGGTTACCCTCTTATGCCTAGAGCCTTCGAAATCTCGCGATTTGGTCGAAAGATGCAGGCGCCAACGACGGAAACCATCTTGCTGCCATCAGTGTACCACCTAGGGTCTTTGACGTTAAGCACAGGATCATTGGTTTCCCAAGCTGCGCAGGTTGGGATCATTATCTCAAATCTCTTGTCAAACAGGAAGGTGTGGTCCAGCTGTTGCAGAATGGACATGTGACCCATAGGTCTACATGGTGGGCCTGTTCCTGAACGAAGAATTCTGATAGAATTACGTTATGCTTGCTTTGCTTGCCAAGCTTCTCTCAATCACCCATGCTATGGGTGATTTATTTTTTTACACAGGTGAAAGGGACCTACAGTTTAATACCGATTCCCAACAGCTTGAGTCGGGAGGCTGTTTCATGGCAAGTTTACTAGGGTAGGAGGGACGCCGCCCGTCGTGCATCAGGGTCCATCACACTACCACTGCGCCACAGCGCCCTCAACGTAATGCAACCTTTTAAATAGAAAGGTTCAGTGGAGTAAGTCCAATCAGTGCTTCTTGAGCTACCGTAGGGCAGGTTGGCGTAGCGCCTGTAATGCCGAGATACGCTAGTCTCTGAGGGAGTTGAAGTTTATAGATTGTTAAACCGTTTTACCGTGTGGACGGTAAAGATAGGTCTTGGTATCGCGGTATAGAGCCAGTGGATTACCTTAGGTTTTAGTCGCCAGGTTTTAGTGTAACTGCGTCGGCAAGCCCACAAGGCCTTAGTCGCCTTTGTAAGTTTGTTTTTAATGCTGAGGTTCCTGTTAAGTCTGCGATCAGGGTTAATACCTAGATACTTAACGTCTTTTGAAAATCCTATGGAGGAGGAGGGCTGCAACCTTCTCCAGATATAAACTGAAGAGCAAGCTGCATGCGCTCACAAGAGGCCGTAACAATAACCGAGAGTGGTAAGCTTGCGGGGTAGGTCGTCGATAACTACCGACCAGAGATGGGCTGAAAGGACTCCCCCTCGTGGACACACCTTATCCCGGATATGGCCGATATGATACGGCTGTTTAGCATCGCCCTAATCCAGTGGTTAGTGGGATGGTACACACCCTTGCAGGATAATGCAGTGATGATCGAGTCATAGCCAGTATTGTCAAAGGCCCCCTCTATATCGAAGAAGGCGCAAATCGTGATCTCCTTGTGTTGAAACTATTTTAGACGCGCCACTAAGTGATGTATCGTACTCTCAGTAGATCGCTCTATGCGACATGCATATTGATTTGGATGCAGTGGTATCTGATTCTCCAGGATACCTCTAATATAAAGCGCTATCAGTTTTCCCATTGTTTTTAATAGAAACAATATTACACTGATCGAGAGATAGGATTTAGGTCGTTCACTTTCAAATCTAGGGGATGAAGACAAGGTTGACTTCTCTCCAGATTTGAGGGATGTAGCCCAAGTAGAAACAAGACCTAAAAGGAACTAACAATGGTGATAAAATAATGTTGGGGCATTTCGGTAGAATAGCAGGAAAGACGCCGTCTGTGCTTAGGGTCTTAGATTTTCTATGAACCAATTGTCCATTTAACTCTATCGGGGCTGAAAAGTCTATCAGAGAGGCTGGTTGTTCTACTGCCGATGTCATGTATGTCACGCTCATCTGATCGTCAAAAGGCATTTCGCCACCTTACATACATACATTTTCAGTGGCCCGTATGTTCCACTAAAAGGCTCGCGGGGATAATGCGCGCACGCAGGATCTCTATCCCATTCGACTCTCCGCCCAAGCGCACCCAGGCGGGTTTTTGGACTTGGTCCAACCACCTCGTCCTGGGTCTGCCCAGTGGTCTCCTGCCTGATGGTATTGCATTCAAGGCACGGTTCGAAAGTGGTGATGATAGCGACATTCATCTCACGTGACCAACCCATCGAAGCATAACCCTTTCCGTTCAGCGAAGCAGCTGCTCAGCATTGACGTACAACATTACGAAGAGATCTCATTTCGGCAGCTTGTAAAAAGAGTTGGAAAAAAGACTGAGTTGAAAACCGCTAACTTGGCTTTGACACCAAGTTCGGTCTTCCTGATTACAGATCTTCCAAGCTGTTTCAAAATTGACCCAGCTTGGCCAATCCTACAGCAAAGCTCAGTATTACTGCTTCCAACACTCATGAAGAAGACTCCGAGATACTTAAACTTCTCCACCTGCTTCAATGGGACTTCACTAACATGCAGAGTGCATTGAACAGGTGCTCTGGAAATAACCGTAAGCTCGGATTTGTCCCTTGGTGAAGTCCAACGCCAATGGTGAAAGGTATTGATTTACTAGCGCTAAACGGAACACAGCTGCTACAGTTTGTGTATAGAGAACGAATGACCCTCAACAGAGGTCCATCAATTCCATACTCCTACAGGACTCTCCAGAGTTTACCTCGACGAACTCGGTCATAGGCCTTTTCCAAATCTACAAAGCAGCTGGTGTGGCGTACTTCCAAGCCTTCTCGTGTATCATTCTTAGAGTGAAAAGCTGGCCGGTTGTACTTCTGCCGTGACGAAAACCGCACTGTTCATCCACTATACTGGATTCGATCATAGCTCTAGAACGCGCCTCCAACACCTTAGCTTTACCGGGGACAATCATCCCAGTCCGCCTATCGCTCGGCCACCCTAGTGACACGAGAGAGCCATAAGATCCCCTTTTTACCCATTGTCTTAAGTGTTTTTGGTCGAACTTCATCCACGCCGGCGGATTCGCCAACTTCTAGCGATTCAATCGCTAAAATGACTTCTTCAACCGTTGGACTTTTCTCCGCCCCACTCAAGACTATAGGTTTGTCCGCTCAACGCCCTGTTCGGGATTGAGCAGGTCCGAAAAGTGCTCCCTCCATCTGCGTAAGATGTTCATCTAATTGGAAAGAAACACACCATTTTTCCTTTCGATTATGTTCAATTTCCTTCCTCTGAGCTGGCAAACCGAACTCCTTCCAGGACTGCTCCTTAACTGCTTGCACATCCAAATTGCAAGTTCTTGGCGCCAGAGTGTGGCGGTCACGGGAAGCAGCGTCTCCCGAGAGAATCCAGTCCCTGTAGGCCTTCTTCTTCTCTCTGATGGCTCTTTGAACTCCGGGTGATTTAAACCATACAGTTTTTGTCTCACCACCAGCCGCCACACCAAGCCGCTTCTCTTCACAAACATCACGTGCAGAGGCAATGAAAGCTATTGAAAGTCGCCATTCTTGCTCTACATGCGATGGAACAGTCGGAATTTGCTCAAACCTTTCGGATATGTGTCGTGCGAAGTGGTGCCGTTCTCCTACCGTACGCGTCTTACCACTCTTGGTTTCCACCTTGGCAGACGAGGTAATCTATCAGTAAGATACAGCTTACACAACACCAGGTGATGACCACCAGAGATCCTGCGGCCCCTCTTTGTGCGGAAAGAAACACAGAAAAAATCCAACAACCTCTCTCCGTTCGCATTTTGATGAGGATCACCATTCGTCTCAACCACAGTCCCCCGTGTCGTTACATCCACACCCACGTGGACGTTGAAGTCATCCATCAGGATACAGGAATCCATCTCAACCACCCTATCAAGGGCAGCATCAACTTCATCCAGGAAAGTCGCATACTTTGACTCTAGATCCGATGCATACACTTGCACCAGAGCCAAAGTCATTCAAGCTTGAGTTTGCTTGAGTCTGCCAGCCTGGGACTTATGAGTGACCCCACTCCCGCCTGTGCAGACATTTGAGGTGCAACGCCCGATAGGAAGGGTTTCCACCCGTCCACAGTTCTATATCCTCTTTGCTTTGTCGAAGAAATACCAACGATACCTAACCGATATCTGGCAGCTTTCTCAACCAGCTCGAGATACTTTCCTGGGAGCGATAAGACGTCCCATGTGCCCATCCTAACTCGATGCCGTTGCATGTTGCCTTTTACTCCCCGCACGCACTGGTTAGTGCCTGGCATGTAAGGGATCACGAAACCACCTCCGGGTTGCTCAGGACTTCTTTGGGCTGAGTCCGACTGGCTGCCGAGCGGGACAGACCGGCCACCAGATGCTCGCATATTGCCACCATTCACCACCTTCCCATCTTCTTTTCTTCTACCAAGCTTCTCCACTCTCTCTCTCTCTCTCATTCCTCTCTTCTCGTTTCCACCCCTGTCAGATTGTTCAGCATTTGCAGGTCAGTGGTACGCTCGTCATTAACACAATCCTTAATACATTTTATGCTAAAACCTTAGTAAACAAAGCCCAAGTTATGCCCCAATCAACACTTCAAGTTCAACAAAAGTCTATTGTCCAAATTACTCGACTTAATTGCCCGACAAAAGTTCACATCCTTGTCAGCCACAAACTAATAGAGATCCTTTCCCGCCCCAAAATCCTCTCTTAGATTACTTGGTTTTTCAATCAAATTTCCACATTGTGTGATAGACCCGGTTTTCCGGAAAAGGTTATTAGCAAACAATCCATATTGTGGTCATAGCAATGACCGTAAATTGGTATCCTGTGAAACATGTCAATCTTCTTGGTATTGCCCCGAGTAAGTTTTCAATATAAACATACAAGTATCTGTACGTAGGACGGGAAGATAAACGAAAGAAAAACGTTAATCCTATAAATACAAATGTTTATTTATCAAGTGACAATCTCCGGCGTAAGGTCATTTGCAGGTACAACATTTCAAATTTAAACTTCGTTAAATGGCGTAAAGATACTCTAATAAGTTGTTCATCCTTCCCAGCGATTGTGTGTAAAGTCTCCCCGGGTCCGTGCACCCAGACGTAAAGCGTTCTCCCGTACAGAGATAAAAGCTCAGGTGAATAAAGGATACAAGAAAAAGAAAACTGCGAACTAAGGAATACAAGTACACCCCGGGCGTGATTTATCAGCATGCCATGGGTGCGAAAAGGAGGCGATGGCGGCGAAATAAAATCAAATAAATGGAGAACGGTAGTGTACGAGTAATGGATTCATTCCAGGCGAATGAGGACGACAACGAAAGAAGGCAGATGGAACTGGGTCGAGGTATATAAGGTAAGCATCTTGTAATCCCATTAAATTTATAGCAAAATGTAATTGAGATTCATCGGGTATCCAAGTTTGGAATTGGCATCGTTTGAATGGTATCGAAATGACACTTGTGTCGTGCGGGGAGGACATGTGCAAAAAACACATGTACACGTCCCAGTAAGGGAGGTGAAGGGAAAACTACGTTCATACGTACTTCTGGCTGGCTTTTCCTAAGCCAGGGTAATTAAAACAAGTCAGGTAAATACCAGTCGGGAGAACAGTATGTTGTAACAATATGCAGGTCACGTAGGTGATGTTAACCTTGCTCGAAAACAATAAGCACGCTCCTTACCCACCCATTCACGGGGGGGAGGAACCAAAACGAGCACAAGTTTCTAATTCCATTGCAATGAAGTTAGGGGCCTACCCAGCTAATTAGAATGATTTAGAAGATTTATTCGACAAACAGTGGTTTGGTACAATTAAGAACCGAGTCCTGTTGCTAGTACATAAGGTACGGAAATGCATGAATGGCGAGAATATAAATTACTTAATACCTGAAAGAGGGCATGGGCTCGGACATACGGGGTAAAGTTGTTGATTGCTCTCAGCCTGGCGAGATGCCAGCAACGATCCCTGTTTAAATGCCCGGGTCAAGTTGACATACGGCCTCCTCGTGGCGCCCTCTGGATAGCGACTAAGCCCCGACCAGAATGGCGGTTGTGCGACGGGCTAACAATCCGCCCACGTAAAAGACCTAAAAGTTATGAATGAGCAAGATGCCTCGGATACACGGACGGATACTCGACGACGACAACGGACGAAAAAGGAACACGATTTGCGAGTATGCTCCTGGAATGTCAGAACCCTGTACACTCCCGGAGCTGCTCATAAACTAGAAGGAATCCTCACGCAGTACAAGGCGGATATTACTGCGGTCCAGGAAATACGCTGGATAGGAAGCGGTATGATTAGGAAGATAAATTGCGACATTTATTACAGCTGTCACAAAAGGTTGCACTTACTGGGATGCGGATTTGTCGTGGGAAAGCGGTTAAGGTCGAAGGTCATCTTCAGCCTCGTCGGTAGGGGCGTGTGCACATATAAGGCTGATGTTATAAAATCTGCCTCTGATGCGGATCACAGCCAGGCGATCACTTATAGTGATCACTTTACGTGATCGCCTGGCTGTGATCCGCATCAGAGGTAGATTTTATAACATCAGCCTTATATGTGCACACGCCCCTACCGACGAGGCTGAAGACCCTATCAAGGAGGACTTCTATGACCTCCTGGACAACGCCTACGGAGCTGCACCAGCCCATCAGGAGGAGATTCGACATTGAACCTGAGCACACCGGAGGTTGCCAGAGTCTACAGGGAGCAGCTGAGCGAAAGACTCTACGGGATGCCTACGTCGAACACAAATGCAAATAATATGTGGCTGCATTGCCGCTCAGCCATTCAGGAAGTAGCCGAAACCACATTAGGATACCTACCACCCCCGACAAGAAACCCGTGGTATGATGGCGAGTGTGAGCAGAAAAAGGCAGCAACCGACGAGGCGTACCAAAAGGCGCTGCAGAGGAAAACCAGGGCAGCGCGAGAAGAGTACCGAGCCAGAAGAAGGGAGGAGAAAAAACTACTGCGACAAAAGAAAAGAATCTTCGCAGCCTCCCAGCTCAAGGATATCGAGGAGTCTAGGGATAGACATAAAATACGAGCCTTTTACAAGAAAGCCAAAGGCCTTGCAGGAGGCTTCAAAAAGGGCACCCTGGCTCTTCGAAACTGCGAGGGTAATCTTGTCACCGACCCGCAGGGAATAGTGGATGTATTTAAGCAGCACTTCCAGCAGCTGCTTAACGAGCATGACCAAGAGAGAGTGGTAGGGACCGAGGAAATCCCAACTCCAGCCGCTGAAGTAGTCCTCCCACCCAGCATCGATGAAGTCGGCACAGCTATTCAGAAGCTGAAGAACAACAAGGCCGCAGGCTCAGATGGCTTGCCATCAGAGCTCTTCAAGGCTGGCGTCGATGTTCTGGTAGGGAGCATGCACCAGATCATCTGCAGAATTTGGGAAGATGAAAGCATGCCCGACGACTGGAATACTAGCTCTATATGACCCATCCACAAAAAAAGCGATCCTACCTCTTGCAAGAACTATAGAGGTATATCCCTGCTCAATATCGCATACAAGATCCTGTCCAGCGTATTGTGTGAACGTCTAAAACCATTTTGCACCGCTCTAATCGGCAGCTACCAGTGCGGCTTCCGGCCCGGCAAATCAACTATAGACCAAATTTTCACACTTCGACAAATCCTGGAAAAGACCAACGAGTTTCGAATCGATACACACCATCTTTTCATTGATTTCAAAGCCGCATACGACAGCATTCATCGTGAAGCACTGTTTGGGGCGATGGCCGAATTCGGGATCCCGGTAAAACTGATCCAGTTGTGTCGCGCCACGCTAAAAAACACGCGATGCACCGTGCAACTCGGTTCTAGGACCTCGGAACCATTCGAAACATGCACCGGATTTCGGCAAGGAGATGCGCTGTCATGTGACTTCTTCAACCTGGTGCTGGAGCAGATAGTGCGACGGGCAGGCGTCAACAGGGAAGGCACTATCTTCTACAAGTCCATCCAGCTGCTAGGATACGCGCATGATATCGACATTATCGCATGTTCTCGCCGTGGCATTGTGGAAGCATTCACGGCGATTGAAGAACAGGCGAAACGAGTTGGTCTTAAGATCAATGAGGACAAAACGAAATACATGCTGTCAAGCAAAAACCAATCCGTCGCTCACCACCTGGGACAAAACATAACAATTGACAGCTACAATTTCGAGGTAGTTAAGGAGTTTGTCTACCTCGGGGCAAACGTAAATTCCACAAATGACACCACAGTGGAGATCCGGCGTAGAATCGCCCTTGGCAACCGCTGCTACTTCGGCTTGTCCAAACAACTGGGGTCAAAACTCCTCACTCGAAAGACCAAAGTCATGCCTTACAAAACGCTCATTCTGCCAGTCTTGCTGTACGGAGCCGAAAGCTGGACGATAAGCAGGACAGCGGAGCTGATTTTGGGTTCTTTCGAAAGAAAAATTCTGCGCCGGATATTTGGTCCTGTCTGTGAGGAAGGCGAATGGAGAAGAAGACACATTCGCGAACTCTACGAGCTGTACCAAGATGTGGATGTAGTCCGGAAGGCAAGGATCCGTCGACTACACTGGCTCGGCCACATCGAGCGCATGGACATCAACGCTCCAGCTAAGAGGGTCTTCGACTCCGAGCTTCCTGGTTCGAGAAGAAGAGGAAGACCGAACCTCCGGTATAATGACCAAATAATCGCGGATGTAAGACATCATGGTCTTGACAACTGGAAGCAGCGTGCCCGGGACCGTCAAGGATGGAAGGCAGCTATAGTTCTAGAGTACGTAAATTCCAGCATGGGACAAATTCATTTCCGTACTCGTGCAGTTGCAAGGGTTCTTAAAGAACTTGACATACTCAAATCCGCTGGTCCAGATGGTATTTCCCCAATAATTCTGAAGAGGTGTTCTTCTACGCTGGCAAAACCACTGCGTAAGCTTTTTCACCTTTCCTACTCTTCTGGGCTCTACCCGAGTAGGTGGAAAACAGCATTTGTCCAGCCCATTCCCAAAAAAGGCGAATCTTCTTCTCTCTCCAATTACCGACCCATTGCACTAACGTCCCTTCTTTCCAAGGTCATGGAAACACTGATAAATCGTCAGTTAATGAAATATCTCGAGTCGCAGAAACTCCTCAATGACCGGCAGTACGGTTTCCGCAGCAACAGATCCACTGGTGATTTGATGGCATATCTCACCGAGAAGTGGAATCATTCGCTCCACCAGGCGGGTGAGAGCAAAGTAGTTGCACTTGATATTTCGAAAGCATTTGACAGAGTCTGGCATGAAGCTCTTTTGTCGAAAATGCGTGCATTCGGGATCGACGACTCTCTTCTTCTATGGATTAGAAGCTACCTTTTGAATCGTTCAATTCAAGTTGTCTTGGACGGATTCAAGTCTGACACTCACTATGTAAATGCTGGTGTTCCCCAGGGCTCCGTTTTGTCTCCGACACTCTTTCTCATTTTTATAAATGATCTCTTGTCTGTTACTTCTAATCCAATTCACTCCTTCGCTGACGACAGTACCCTCAGCTTCTCATATTCGTTCACTTCTTTACGACCCTGCACTTCGGCTGTAAATAGTGAGCGGCAGCGTATGTTAAGCTCATTAAATTCCGACATCGACAGCATCATCCAATGGGGTAAAAACAATAGAGTGGAATTTAATGCTTCTAAAACACAATGCTGTCTTCTGTCGTTAAAGCGTAACACCGACCCATTGCCATTATCCATGAATGGCACTTGTATCTCGGAAGCCGAAAAGCTTTCCATCCTGGGTATGTGCATCAGTGACAACCTTTGTTGGAATGATCACATATTCAGTGTCGCTAAGAATGCCGCGAAATGCCTAGGTTTCCTATACAGATGCAAGAAATTCTTCACACCCACCGATCTGGCTACAATTTACAAGGCGTTCATTCGTCCTAAATTGGAGTTCAACGCTCATGTCTGGTCTGGTGCATCTAAGACCTCATTGCACCTACTAGATAGATTACAAAAACGCGCGATAAAACTGATAGATGACCCCAGCATTACCAAAACACTAGACTCGCTGGAACATCGCAGGAACGTATCCTGCCTTTCATTGTTTTATCGTTACTTTCATCATAAATGCTCTGATGAAATAGCCAGTTGCATTCCGCCCCTTCATAACTTCTCCCGCGATACACGCCTCTCCCGGAATGCGCATGAATTCACCTTGAAGCCCGTTTTCGGTCGTACTGTCAAATATAGAAATTCTTTCTTTAACCGAACCACACGAATGTGGAACGCGCTACCTCGTTCAGTCTTCCCCCCTCAATACAATATGCAGACATTTAAGACCAATGTCAATAGGCAGCTCCTCTCCCTCTCCCTGTTACCTTCTGCTCGCACAACGTCCGTCGTTATAAGGCCTTAGCCTTGAGTGCGCGTACGACTCTAAAAAAAAAAAAAAAAAAAAAAAAAAAAAAAAATAGCTCAGGCTCAGATCCTCCATGGATCGCTGGCCTGATAGGTAAGTAAGTAAGTAGTAATACCTGAAGGAGGAAAGAGAAAAAATAATGAGAGTATGGCACACAGTTTTAATATAGACTAACAATATACAGAAGTCAAGTAACATAAAATCAATGCACAGCTTGAATCGGCAATCGGCAAACGCCAGCTTCGATCTCGGTCCCTGCTCCCTCCAAGCTGACACACAGCCTCCGCGTGACCTCCCCTGGGTAGGTGTACTGGCGATCGCCAGGTAGGGAACCAATGTGTGAAGCGACCCGACCCCTTGTTCCTGCGGAAAGAGGAACCTGGCCCTCCAGGTAGGGGGTTGCGCTTAGGGGTAACATCCTATCGCGTAAAACAACAATTTGTTCAGAAACAACCAATAGCCTCGTATACGGACGGATTACATATTGACGACCCCCACAAACGTCAAAAAAGTAACGAATTCCGGATCTGCACCTGAAACGTTAGGTCCCTCAACAGACCAGGTGCAGCCGGACAACTGGTCAACTCTTTGGACTGCTATAAGGCGGACATTACCGTGCTCCATAGGCCAGGCAAAAAGCGAACGAAAAACTGTGATATACATTAACTACGGAAACTGCTACAGGCAAAATGAACAACGCTTATTCGGATGCGGATTTGTTATTCGGGGCAGACTTAGGAAATAAGTCTTAAGCTTTCCGTAGGTAAGGGAACGCATCATAGCCATCCGCATTAAGGCCAATCTCGGCAATATGTGGCCACGCCCCATAGAGGAAATAGGCGACCGACATAAAGACGACTTCTATGATCTCCTAGACAGACCATAAGCCCAATGTCCCAGCTATGACATCAAAATCGTTCTAGGAGATTTCATTGCGAAAACTGTGTAAGGAACCTACCTTTGAGCGAGTCGTAGGAAAGCACAGCCTACACAATACCACGTCAGAAAACGGACCAAGGCTAGTGGATTTTATGGCGGGACATAATCTCGTAGTAGCAAGTACACGATTCACATACCTCAACATCTATAAGGCGACCTGGCGGTCCCCCGATCAGTCGACAACCAATCAAACTGATCACATTGCGATCAACGGCAGACACTCCTCCAGCATCCTAGAAGTCCAAACCTTTCGGAGAGCCAACATCGACTCTGATCATTACCCTGTTGCAGCCAAGGTACGGATGCGAATTTCTCGGAATCAACGGAGTCGAGTAAGAACACCAAAATTTACGTCGGAAAGCTGCAATCGCAGGAGACCGCCAGGACCTTCACCGGTCAAGTCTCCCTTAAGCTCTCTCAAGTCCCGATGCAATCTGTACAAACCATAAAACAGCAATGGAGTCGTTGTCAGAACGCCATCAAAGAGGCCGCCTGTGACGTACTCGGTTTCAAGCCACCACCTTCGAGAAACCCATGGTGTGTTGACGAGTGCGATAGGCCCATGTAGAAAAACCGAATGCATACAATGCTTCACTGCATCGGCGGACGAGAGCTCCCCGCGAGCTCTACGAACCGAAAAGGAGGGAGGAGCATGCGCTTCTGAGAAGAAAAAAGAAGGTGCACGAGAAGCGCGAGATCGAGGAGATGCAGAGATGTTATTGCAGGAACGACGTTCGAAAGTTTTACCAAAAAGTAAAACGATAATGCCAAGGCTATAAAGCTAGTGGAGTCACAGTCGATGCTGAGATTGTGAAAAGACCACTTCTGTAGACTGTATAACGGCGATGATAGTCAAAATACCGCCGTCAGGTAGAACGAACTATTCACAATGGACGAAGATGAAAGAGAATCCCGTCCCGCCGGTCGCCACGGTGACGTTCTGGCCAATACGTCGGTGCTGACGGTCTCTTTTTGATGAAAGCAAATATTTGGTTTTACCCTCATTAACCTTAAGACCCATCTTAACCGCTTCTAACTCAATGCTTACAAAGGTCTCATTGAAGTCTTGCTGTGTCCGTCCAATCACGTCAACGTCGTCGGCGTAAGCAAGCAATTGCGTAGACTTGAAATAAATCGTACCTCTTGTGTTGGCCAGTGACTCTTGCACGATCTCTTCAAGCACGATGTTGAAAGGTCTCGGTTTGCTCATTACCGACCTTAATAGAGCAGCGAGAATTCTCCATTGCCATCCTACACAATCGGACGAGTTTGGCAGGGATGTTAAAACTAGACATGGCTTTGTATAGCTCATCTCTATACACGCTGTCATATGCCCCCTTAAAATCGTCGAAGAGGTGGTGAGTGTCGGTTTGGTATTCCTGGATCTTCTCCAAGATCTGCCGTAGCGTAAATAGTTGGTCTATTGTGGATTTAACTGGCCTGAAACCACACTGATAAGAGCCGATCAGGTTATCCACCAACGGTTTCAGGCGTTCACACAATACGAGAGAGAAGATCTTATATGCGATGTTCAGGAGGCTTATTCCCCTAAAGTTGGCGCAGTTAAAGGGGTCTCCTTTCTTATGGACCGGGCAAACTATGCTGAGGTTCCATTCGTTGGGCATACTTTCCTGCGACCATACCTTGCAAATGAGATGCTGCCTGCCCCTTACCAGCTCATCACTAGCCGCCTTAGGAAGCTCAGCAGACAGACTCTCTGCGCCCGCGACTTTATTAGACTTAAGTGTCGATATCGCTATTTTGACTTCGTCTAGGTCGGGTGGACGAAATTGTCTTACGTCGTCGTCCATTACAAACGGATCGTTGGATTTGTAACCATGGCATGTTCGTTTTACTTTATTGTAAAACTTCCGGGCGTCAATTCTGCGGAAGCATCTCTCCATTTCCTTGATCTCACGCTTTCCGTGTCCTCTCTTCTATCTTCTGAGAAGCGTGTGTTCCTATCCTCTCATCTGCACATAAATTTCGCGTGCAGCTCTCGTCCGTCGTTGCAGCGTGGCCTTAAATGCCTCTTGTTTTGCTGCATTGGCTTGTTCGCATTGTTCATCGATCCATGGGTTTCTAGGTGGCGGCGGTATGAAACCCAGCACCTCTGAGGCAGCGTCTCTGACGGCGTTTTGGCAATGCGCCCATTCCTGCTCTATTGTTTGTTCTTCTGTGGGCGGACTTTGGTAGAGCTTGGAGGAGACACGATCGGCAAAATCTGGTAGTCCCTTGCGATTGTAGCTTTCCGACGTCAAACTTACATTGTCCTACTCGACTCCTAGTGAGGTAGTAGTCCGAGTCGATCATGGCCCCTCGGAAGGTTCGTACCTCGAGAATACGCAATGTGATCAATCTGGTTGGTGGTCGATTGATCAAAAACCGCCAGGTACCCTTGTGGATGTTGAGATGGGGAAATAGAGTGCTGGCTACAAGGGATTACGCCCCAACGCCTAAGTCCGTTGTCGGATGTGGTGTTATGGAAGCTATACTTTCCTATGGTCGACTCAAATATGTCCTCTTTGCCCAGGTTTGCATTAAAAACTTCTAGAACTAGCATTGGGCATAGGTTCTATCTAGGAGATCGTAGAATTCTTCTTTGAATCGATCATCCTTTTCTTCCGTAGGGGCGTGAGCGCATATTAAGCTAATATTTCCAAATTTAGCTTTGAGCCGTATTGTTATGAGGCGTTCGCTTACTTCCCGGAAGCTTAAGAATTTTTGTCGGAGTCTTCCTCGAATAACGAATCCGAACCCGAATAGGCGCTGTTTGTTCTCCTTGTAGCAGTTCCCGTAGTAGATGTCGCAGTTTTTCATCCGTCTTTTGCCTGATCCATCCCATCGCTCTTCTTGAAGTGCGGTTATGTCTGCTTTACAGCAGCTGAGGGTTCGCTCCAGCTGATCGCCTGCACCCGGTCTGTTAAGGAACCTCACATTCCAGGTGCAAACTCTCAAGTCCGTTTGCAGGGGTCGTCAGCTTTGTATCCGTCCGTATCCGAGGCTTTTGGTTGTTTCGGAACAAGTGTTTTTTTTCCATGATAGGGATCTTACCCCCAAGCACAACCCTAAACCTGGAGGGCCAAGTTCCTTTTTCCCCAGGAATAAGGGGTTTCGTCGCTGCACACATTGGTTCACTACCTGACGGGGGCCAGAGCAGCTATCCAGGGGAGGTCACGCAGAGGCTGTGTGTCAACTTGGATTGGGCAGGGACAGAGATCAAAGCTGGCGTTTGCCACGTTAAAGGCGATTAACTTCTTTGCTCTGTTTGCTCGCTCCCTCTCCCCTACTAAGCTATATCCAGGAAAACTAAAATCCGAAAGATCAGACTTTTCATAGACCTGTGTTTCACAAAGTGGATAAAGGAGACGATGTGGGTAAAGCTGACAAAGCGAACTAATTGTTTAATGAATTTGGACTTATATTAATATTTCGGGAAATATCTTATTTATGTGTAATACCGAGTTTACGCAGATTTTTCCAAAAATCGCAGCTACTTGACTTGACGTTTAGCTTAGAAGCGTAATAGAGCAGTTTCCTTCTACGCACTTCAGTAGTTGTGCTATTTCTCAACAATTTAACAAAGGTGGTCCAATTACCGGGTGAAGGAAAAGTTTTCCATCTATGGTAAGCTTTGTCGCGAAGTCTCTTTAGCTTTTCTGCCTCAGAGAAAAACCAAGGGCGTCTTGGATCTTTTACAAGAACTTCTTTCAGAGGGACATTTTTGTCGAAAAGCTCAGCGACCATGGACTCGAATAATGCAACTTTATTGTTGATGTCTGAAAGGTACGAACACAAGCCCCAAGGCTATCTTAAGGCTTCGTAATGTAAGCCCTCCACATTAATATTTTAACATTTAAGCTGTCGACTTTTTGGAGTAGAATCCCTAACGAGAATCCGATTAGTCACAGGTCAGTACCAGTACGATTTATTTCCTAGGAATGAATTATTCAATGGTTGATTGGTATCGAAACAGCTTCAGCTGTCAATAGACAATGTTAGCTGGTGTACGAGATCGATTTTCCATGTTCTGGCGTAGCCAGAACCGAACCGTGATAGAATAGTTTCGATTTAATGAGGCAACATAAGTAGCTACCAGAAGACCGGCGAGCAAATAGATAATCAGAGGGAGAGCAGGTGTTACTGTCGTTTCGGACATCTACAAAGTGTGATTTGATTCCTACAAGGATTCCTTTTTCCTAACACTGTTTGCAATCCGAGTAACATCTCCTACTAGTTGAAAGCTGATTCTCCCCCTCTTTGTAGAAGTAACTTTCTGGTTTGGGATGGTGTTTCAAAGGAATCTGAAAAAACATATTATCCCAACGAGAGTGAACAAAATTGAAGATAATGAAGGTAATTGACAACGTAACACAATGTACGAATACTTTGTCACAAAATCACAACTGACATATACTCAGCGTATGGACGCAGGTCGTCAGTTTCTAGGGAATCTCATATCTCCCATCCCAGGGTTATCCACTTAAGTGTCATGAAAACTTTTTGAACATCCCTTACACAATTACTGCAATTTGGTGAGTAATCGAATGGAAGATGCAATGTTCAATTCTATTCCGGGGCATTGCAATTACTTCAACTTTTCGAGAAAACTTTTTAAATCATTTTCAAAGTGATGAGAGGGGGTGTAGAAGTTATGATATAAGTCAATCTTCTCAACACTCCGGATAGACTTGTTGAACTTCTTGATTGTTCACAGATTAAGAGCTTAAGTGCTTTAGTCATGTCAAAACAGTTTGAATAAGTTTTTGTGCTACCGAGAAAATGTTTGGTCTTGCGAAAGACCAGAACCAGTAGGTTCCTATTCCTGTCCAAAACCATATAAAAAGTTTTTGGAACCCTTATAAGCACGCACGACTTTTAATGGAAAGGCCCTTATCTAAATCAGCATTTCTTCCCACGCCACGTTGTCAAAGGCAGCTACCATCCATTGGAGCACTATTGGCTAATTGTTCTGCAAAATTAGAAAGAAAAAACGACATACACCACATCAACCTCTGGAGTCATCTATCTCTCCTCCCACCGGTGAAGAGGAGTAAAGGAGGAGTGAAAGTAATATGACCCTATAAGACTGCCGCAATCAGTTCTTCTTGGCGATGAGAAGAAAGTTGCATGCAACAAAGGATGCTGCATACTGACAAACTCATCGGATATCTCGTTACCCGGGATCCCGATACCCAGACAAAACTCGATAAACTCAGGTCTTGGTTTCCCGCATTTTTTTGAAAATGGTAAAAGGGCGCCGTGGCGCAGTGGTTAGTGTGTTGAACTCTGGCGCATGATGACCGTCCTGAATCGACATTAAACTGTAGGCCCTTTCACCTGTGTGAAAAACAAATCACATGAGCTGTAACGCCACCAAAGAAAGAACAAAAGGGTTAAGTATAGTAGCTCGGTGATAGACATCGCTTTTTGCCAAAAGCGCTCCTATGATGCTAAAAAGTCCACAACGCCTTGCCCAAATTAGACTCAAAATATTTGACCAACTTTACCCCCAGAAAAAGCCGACACACTCCCCAAACAAGGAGCGACGCTACAATCAATTATGGCTTGTGAGGGAGTACCCCTTACAACCATTAAACATAATCTGACCAATCTCGCCAGGGCCGAGACGAACCTGAGATGGACCCAGGGACATACCTGCGCCATCACCAGGCAAATCTGGCCTCGGCTTGACAGTCAACGAACAAGGAGTATAATCTCCCTAAAAATAACTGACATCTACAAGGTCATCGGTGTAATCACAGAACACTGCCTCATTGGTAGTCCCGCACATAAACTAGGAATAGTTCCGAATGATTTCTGCAGTAGCTGTCAGGACGAGGAGGAGGTCGAAACCATTCACCACCTTCTCGGCGCCTGTCCAGCACTCTGCAATATCAGGAAACGATACCTAGGCTCTAACTCCCTTAACGGTCTGACAGATGTTCAGAAAGTAGGGATACCTGATCTTCTCAACTTCTTAAGAAGCACAAAATGGTCCCACGAATAGGGGGACGAAACCCCCTCGTAGCTGCACAACGGGCCTCCCTGGCCTATGTGTATTCTTCTCAATTCTGGGAAGGCTACGACCCTACCTACCTACCTACCCCTAGATACCAGATTATCAAGGATATAAAGATGACACCTGTAAGCAACACATGCGCCAAGCCTCAGTCATAAGAGCCCATTTTTCTGGCACCAATATTGGATCAAGTTTAACGCTGCTTTACAACAGACTATGGCCAAATACGACAAAGAAAATGGCAACATTGTCCAGGTAAGCTTGCGCGTAGACCCCAGAGACAACAAGCCCACATGCATGATAGCAGCGGAGACATAACGCTGGCCTGTGGGCAGCCCTTATTTATACGCCAGACCTGGCGATTTAGGGAAAATCACACGCTACAGATGCTGCCAAAAATTGATTCCTGGAAAGCGCAGATTGAATTCTTTTTATGTGGAGTCTCGAAGGGTTTTTCTCGCTTACAAGCATATGACTTTTCCATTAGTCTGTCTCTGCTTTTCAGTAGAAAGAACGATAGATTTATAAGTCTGAAGCTCGTGTCCAGCGAGTACCTACTTACCAATCTTGGGAATGAGTGCAAGTATCAAACTAGCAGTGAAAATTGTTTTCAGCGCAGGAAGCCACTGTCTGATATTTTTTTGCTGCCTTGCTTCCTTCCTTAAGTGACGCTACAGTTCGGGGTCAACCTGGGCCTCAACCAACAAGCCTTTCCAGCTAGCACGATAGTTTGCTAGCTCTTTCCTGTGTCGCATGCTCAGTTGGTTCAAGGATGATGTTGAAAACATCACATGACAGTGCGTCGCTCTGTCTGAATCCATTTTTGACATCGAAGGTCTCGGCTACCTCCTTACCAACCTCAACGGAGCAGCGAGGATTCTCCATTGTCATTCTGCACAACCTGACGAGTTTGGCAGGGATGTCAAAACGCAACTTGGCTCTATATTGCTCGTCCCTATAGACCATAAATAAATGAACAAGATAGAAAATCTTCGTACATCTGCCCTGTCATCGCCGCAGGAGTTGGTTGTTGCTTTTGTAATACACACCGATACTATACGTGTTATTCTCCTTTTAAAAACGACGCTTTTGACTAACACAATAATAGTCTCAAGACGTCGATGTGTAGAGTTAAGACGTCGGAACCAGGTCGGAACAAGGCAGAATGACATAGTCAAGACGCCGTCAAACAGCGACGCGTTTGTAGGAGTTGTTTGTCAATGTGCCTGTCAAAGCCATCCGATTGCCATCTCTATGTATTTATCTATGCTATGGACACGGATTTAAAATCTACGAAAAGGTAGTGTGTGTCGATCTGAACACACAGTGTTGCTTGAAGCCACATTGATAGGAACCTACCTAGGCATTCAAATCTGCACAATCTGGTAGGTTCCTACGATAGAGAAGATCTTATACGCGATGCTAAGGAGACTTATTCCCCTTATTTTATGAACCGGGCAAACGATTCTGAGATTCCATTAATCGTGCCGACGATATCTTACAGGTGAGCTGGTGAATGTTCCCAACTAATTCGTCTCCAGCTGCTTTAAGTAGCGCAACAGCTAGGCCATCTGCGCCAGCAGCTTTATTAGACCTCAGTGGTGATATCACTATATTAACCTCGTGTCCTCCCTATCATCGTCCAGCGTGAATGGTGCGTTCTGCCTGACAGCGGTATCTTGGCCATCTTCGCCATTATATAGTCCGCAAGAATAGTCCTTCCACATTCTCAGCGCCGACTCCGTTTCAACGACGAGGTGTTGGAGTTCATCCCTGCAGGTTTCCGCTCTGTCCTTATATCCTTCCAAACGTCGTTTCTGCCATAACATCTCTCCATCTACTCTATCGCGCTTCTCATGTTCCCTCTCATCCGTAAGGGGACAAATTGATCCCATTGCGATCGACGGCAGGCACTCTTCCAGCATCATAGATGTCCGAGCCTTTCGAGGAGCCAACATCGACTCAGATCATTACCTTGTTGCAACCAAGGTACGGATGTGAATTTCTCGGAATCAACGGAGTCGAGTAAGAATACCAAAATTTAACGTCGGAAAGCTGCAATCTCAAGAGACCGCCAGGACCTTCGCCGATCAAGTCTCCCTTCGGCACCCTTAAGCCCCGATGTAATCCGCACAACCAAAGGACAGCAATGAAGTCGGTGTCAGAACGACATCAGAGAGGTCGCCTCAAATGTACTCGATTTCAAGCCACCACCTTTGAGAAACCCCTGGTTTGATGACGAGTGCAGACTGGCCCATGTAGAGAAACGGTATGCGTACATGGCTTCACTGCATCGACGGACGAGAGCTGCCTACGAGCTCTATGATCGGAAAAGGGGGGAGGAGCATGCGCTTCTGAGAAGAGGAAAGAAAGAGCATGGGAAGCACGCGATCGAGGAAGTGGAGAGATGCTATTGCAGGAACGACGTTCGAAAGTTCAGGGCAGAAGCCTGCACAGTCGATGCTGAGATTAGGAAAGGAACACTCCTGCAGACTCTATAACGGCGATGATAGTCAAAATGCCGCCGTCAGCCAGAACGAACCATTCACAATGGACGAAGACGAAAGAGAATCCCGTCCACCCGACCTAGATTGTGTTAACATAACGATATCGAAACCTAAGTCTTATTAAGCTACTGGAGCAGGCGGACTACATGCGGAACTATTTAAAGCAGCCGGCAACGAGCTACTCAGGAACATGCACCAACTCATCTGCAAAATATGTTAGGAAGAATGTATGCCCGATGAATGGAATCTCAGCATCGTATGCCCGGTCCATAAGAAAGGAGACCCCTATGACTGCGCCAATTACAGAGCGATAAGTCTCCTGAACATTGCGTACAAGATCCTCTCTGCCGTACTGTGTAAGCGCCTGAAACCATTCGTGGACAATCTGATAGGTTCCTCCCAGTGTGGTTTCAGGCCAGGAAAATCCACGATAGATCAAATATTTACACTTCGGCAGATCTTGGAGAAGACCAATAAATTCCAGGTCGATAAGCACCATCTTTTTGTCGACTTTAAAGCCGCATATGACAGTGTTTATAGAGACGAGCTATACAGAGCCATGTCATCTTTTAACATTCCTTCCAAACTCGTCAGACTGTGCAGGATGACTGTGGAGAATTCTCGCTGCTCCATTAAGGTCGGAGGTGAACTAACCGACCCCTTCGATGTTAAAAAAAGTATTAGACAGGGTGACGCACTGTTATGTGATTTCTTTAACATCATACTTGAAAAGAACGTGCGGGACTCTGCGACCAATACAAGAGGTACGATCTACTTCAAGTCTACACAATTGCTTGCCTACGCAGATGACATTGACGTTATTGGACGGACAAAGCGAGACGTCAATGAGGCGTTCGTAAGTATTGAAGCAGAAGCGACTAAAGTGGGTCTAAGGGTAAATCGGGACAAGACCAGATTTATGCTGACATCAAAGAAAGACGCGCAACACCGACGTCTTGGTCAGAACGTCACCTTCGGCAGCTATATTTTTGAAGTAGGCTCGATAGTGACAAGCAGCCACGACATCAGCGCTGAGATAAAACGTAGAACAACTCTTGCCAACCGCTACTTCTTTGGGCTCAAGAGGCAACTGAGTAGTAGAGCCCTCTCTGGAAAAACTAAGGTATCCTTATACAAAACCTTAATCATCCCGGTCCTCCCCTAAGGCGCTGAGGCTTGGACGTCATCAAAACCGGCTCTTGGACGTTTCGAGAGGAGAATTCGCGTTTGTGTAAACGGAGAGTGGAGAAGACGATTCAACCAAGTGAAAAGGGACCTCAACCAACTGGGCGCGCGGCACTGGAAGCAGCTGGCCAAAGATCGTGCCTCCTGAAGAGGCTTGTATGTTCAGGCCTTGGGCTAACCACAATAGACTTAAGCGAGCTTATTACGACTTATTACATGCAAAGCGTATGACATGCCCATAATGGGCATTAAATAAAATTTCGTTAAATGTTCGTTAACTTGAGCGAACTTACGGAAGGTATCAATGAAAGAAGACATTCGCTTCGCTCAAGTTAGCTTAAGTGCTTGACTTTTCGTTGATACTTAAGTGAGATTTTCGTTCAGTTTTGACATAAGCTTAAGCTCGCTTAAGTCTATTATGGTTAGCCCTTAACTAAGAAGTGCACAATTTATCAGTGCCTGGTGTCTTAAATCTATTAAACGACGCGATAGCATATGCGAACGCCTACGTGATGACGGCGCGTAAGCCTCTGAGTAAAAGTCATAGATTCATATTGCAAGTCACATTCCGTCCTTCTCCTACTTGACATCATTACGAAAAGCGCGTGGATCGTAGTCAAATTTCAGGTTCTCGAGTTAAGCATTGTCCGTCCCTTTTTAAGAGCTTCTTTAGTCTGCTTGAAGCAGTGAACAACGCAGGCTGCGTACAAATACGCCTGTGCACATCCACCTCACACCTTGATTTCTGTGGGTGCGACTAGCTTTAAGAAACTATTTGAGGATCGGGACTTCCTAAACATCTGCAGATATGAACTAATTGTACAGAAGAGTTCCTGATGTGGAAGTGAAGTACATGAAATTAAAGAAAACAAAGTAAATATACATTTCACAGAGTATTCAACTAGCTAATTCAGAGAAGAAGGAATAAATGGCCTTGAGCAGCCAATTTATTCTGCGTAGTTCCTTATACTTATCTCCGTTTAATTGAGCTCCTTCGTATATCGTTTCCAAACTTAAAATTCAGTAGAAAGTTTCTCTCCCAAGTATGTCTCATGCTAATTAGAGCTTCCAACTGACTGCTCTACGAAGGCACCGACCAAAAATGTGCATCCAAATAAACTCTGCGTTTTATCTCTCAGCTTTATGCGAAACTTCTCCATTTTGCCCCATGGATGTAGAAATTCCGTCTATCAGAAGTCGACAAAAGTACATATGTGTCATACGCTCTATTAAGGATGTCAGTTTTCCCTCTAGTTCGTTTTTCATGTCTAAATCCATTAATGAATTGCTTAACTAGGAGAGGTTGTGTCATCTGTCTATATGAGCACCTCATTATCCGAGCAACTATACTGTACACCCAGTGCAGACAAAGTAGTGAACTCAATTGCACTTTTAGTGCAAATTAGGAGTCAGTTCATTTACAAAGTGAAAGTCTAAAGGGGGATATATGGAGGGCAATGATGCGAAAAAGTACATCCCGAAAGATCTTCTTATTCCTTTAATTAAACTGTAAATCAAGGAACAAGGCGCTGAAGGGTAATGCCTACATACTACTCGTACATACTAGACGACTGCCTTCGAGCGGTTCAGCTCTACTGCCTGCCTTTGGATGCATAATGCTATTATACATAATGGGGCATTAACGCTGGAAGGATGGATGGCGATGCAAGAGAGAGTACTTGACTCGTAATGAAGAGAAGACGCTCGGAGTTAAGTGCTATCGCAGTTGACCAATTGAAGTGAAAATGGTTTTGGAAGGAATTTTCGCGGAATACGAAATACCTTCAATTTCAACGTTTACTCGGGAGCTAAGAGCAGGTTGACGAGGTGTATGACTACTGGTCCTAATTAGGTTGGCAATCGTATGGTGGATGCAGGTGAGCGTGATCAGCCTTGAGTGTAATTAAGTAAATGTCTAGCTATAAGTCAGCCATTTCTCTATGTAAATGTACCATTATCCTCGGATGGGATAAGGAAGATGATGTTGTGCTTTTATGGTGGTAGACATTTAACTGCTTCACCTTTTCCGAATGCCGACGAACCAATAATCCGGACTCTATGTCCCATTCTGTCTCTTACTCGTAGAATTTGACTGTAGAGCCTACCTTGTCCTTTAACCTAGTATCCTTGGAACAAAAATTCGCTATTTTATTGCCCAACATTATGCCTAAGAATTGCATAGTGAAATTGCACACGTTTTTTTTATAGTTCACATAAAACCATTCTAGAACTAGGGCTCTAGAATAGGAAAACATCTCCAGAAATAAACTGGAAAAAGCGTCACGAAAAGTCCCCAAGGCACTTTCCCGACAAGGGAACAATATCATATCTCCTAAACAAGACCAACATCCTGTCGTTGACGAAAAAACCATAAACCAATCCGATCACTGTTTACATTCACGTATATATCCTTGCACCCCAGTCACGAATGAGCCACTCACACTCGCCTCCATTCTTCTATTCAGGATATATGTATCCTCATATGGCGGAGGAGATTGCACTTTGTTACAAAATTTCAATTTTTATGTGACAGTTAACAGGAAGCAGTGAATATTTTTCAGTCTTCCGGAAGAGATCCAAGTAAAAGTAGTGCTGCTAGGTAGTAGATACCCAGTATCTACTCAATGTTTCGCATCCCCATTGGTGCTGAAATGCCACGTACTCAGTTTGTTCGGTTGTCGTTTATTATCCCATATTGTTACCAAGCGAGACAGGATTCCTTTTTGGGGCATGCAACGAAACCGACAGTTGGAGATTTTATTAGTAAACTAAGGTGACGTACTGTCATTGTCTGTCATTGAATAGATCTTCATGAAATTATATAAAATCTCTCGCATCCTTCTGGCACAAAAACCATTTGTTGAAAGGTTTTTAAACCGAGATACATTTTTTCTCTATCTCTAGATATAAACAGGTTAACGCTGGTGCCATTCTAAGCTAGCTGACGCGAATGGACAAAATGTCGTGTTTACACCACAATTCTAGGAAATACCCTTGATACCAACTGAGGAGAGAAAAAAGGGGAACTTGTCCAGTAAATTGTTTTCAATTTTTTATCCTTGCCTGTCCTTGTTTACATTTTTCAGGATTGTAGCATTTCAATGGAAACGGAATTAAATGAGTTTTATCGCTTTTTTCCCACTTTTGAACGCGCCCTCGAACTGACGGTTAAAGAGAACGTCAGTTTTTGTAGATTTAAGCTTGAGCCACACCAGAGCGGTACAGGTACCGATAGAAGCGCGGTAGTAGTATATCGTTTGTCCGTTCGATTGGATTGGGATAAGTTACAACTATTTGGTTGTTTATTCAATACACTTACTTACTTAGGTGGCGCTACAGTCCGTGGTGAACCTGGGCCTTTGTCTTTGGCCAGCTGTTTCCAGCGCCGCACGCCCAGTTGGTTAAGGTTC
Organism: Eumerus sabulonum; assembly: GCA_951905685.1. Taxonomy (NCBI): domain Eukaryota; kingdom Metazoa; phylum Arthropoda; class Insecta; order Diptera; family Syrphidae; genus Eumerus; species Eumerus sabulonum. The sequence goes on from OX645061.1 coordinate 106,165,869, forward strand.
CCTTCCACCTGTCAGTGTCGTCGGCGTATGCAAGGAGTTGCGAGGATTTGAAATAGATTGTGCCTCTTGTATTGTATGTATGTTGGCGTTACAGTCCATGAAGAACCTGAGCCGAGCTTCTCTCAATCACCCATGTTGTGTGTGATTTCATTTTCACATAGGTGAAAGGGACCTACAGTTTTATTGCCGGTTCCGAACGGCGAATTTCGAGAAGCTTTTCATGACAATTTTACTACAGGGGGTTTTGTCAGAACCCCGCTGAGGAGAAACACCGTGAAAAACACGTTCGATGACATGGCTGTGTCGGGATTCGATCCCGAGTCATCGGCGTCAGAGGCCAACACACTACCCACTGCGCCACGGTGCCTCTTGTATCGGCCAGTGATTTTTGCACAATCATTTCCAATATGAAATCACACGACAGCGCATCGCCCTGCATAAATCCTTTTTTGACATCAAAACTATCGGTAAGATGTTCACCGATTCGGATGGAGCAGTGAGCATTCACCAAAGTCATCCTGCATAGTCTGACGAGTTTAGCAGGTATGTCAAAGGTAGACATAGCGTTGTATAGCTCGTCTCTAATTACGCTGTCGTATTCGGCTTTGAAGTCGACAAAAAGGTGGTGAGTGTCGACTTGAAATTCATTGGTTTTTTCCAGGATCTAACCTAGTGTGAAGATTTGGTCGATGGTGGACTTACCTGACCTGAGTTTGACGAGTTTGGATCTTATCCATGCTGCCTGCAGAGCCTTAATGGCTGCCTGGCTGTCAACATAGATGCTGATCCTTTTTCCTGTGATATTCTCTTTCCTGATCAGGTCCGCCGCCTGCTTGATAGCGAAGACCTCAGCATGGAAGACACTGCATCCATCATCGAGCCTGTAGGAGCGATGCATATCCCGAGACTCAAAGTAGACTCCTGCACCTGTGCCAACATCCATTTTGGATCCGTCGGTGTAGAGTGCCAGTTCACTTTCCGTGCGTACCAAATCACCGGTCCATTCCTCCCTGGAGGGAATTCTAATAGAGAATCTCCTCTTCCAGGAAGGAAGTCGGGTGACATTGTCCGTTACGGTTCTGAATCTCGAGACGGCCCATCGATCCAAGACTGATGCATGTCCGTGAGGACTCCTTTTCTAGAGACCTGATTCCTGTAATCTTAGCGCAGTTCTGGTTGCGGCGCTCTCGCAGTACATGTCCAGGGGCGGGAGGTTCAGCATGACTTCAAGGGCCGCCGTTGGTGTGGACTTCATAGATCCCGTCACCGCCAGACAGCCTGCTCTTTGAACCTTTGACACACTCTGAAGATGACACTTTTTCTCAAGCGCCTTCCACCAGACAACCGAGCAATAGACTAGGATAGGTCTTACCACCGCAGTGTACAACCAATGTACTAACCTCGGTTTGAGGCCACATGTCTTTCCAAAGGCTACCTTGCACGAATATAGTGCCATATAGGCCTTTTTGATTCTTTCCTCAAATTTGGCCATATCCGCAATCAATGTACCTGCGCAATGCTAAGATATGTCAGTGTGCAAAATTTCGCGGACGAACGCTTTTTCCTTGAAGTAGAGTAGGGAGAGGCTTCGTTTACGCTTCGCCTCAATCAGTAAATATATATTTTAATTTACTGCATACTTTTTTTGTGAGAAACCATTAGGGCCCCCAACCAATTTTGATACAGGGCCCCTCCAAGGCACGCTACGCGACTGGTATACCTTACCCAATGTGTGTATCTACATTTACCCCTACCGCGTATCACGGTGTGGTTCAAGCTTAAGTTGGCTGACGGGGGCATGTTCGTTGAGGCCCAGGTCCACCCCGAACTGCAGCGCTAGTTAAGAAGAAGAAGAAGTAACCCAAGAATTATTTATTTTTCGCCAGCTCTCTCCCAGGTCGTATATTGGCCTTTTTTTGTTTTTTATTTACTTTCGACACCAACGCAGCGAATGGACAAAATGTCCTGTTTACACCACAATTCAAGGAAATACCCATGATGCCAACTGAGAGAGCAAAAACAGAGGAACCTGTCCAGTAAATTGTTTTCAATTTTTAATCCTTGTCTGTCCTTGTTTACATTTTTCACGTTTGTAGCATTTTAATGGAAATCCACGCTTTTTTTTCGTCATCTAGTTACCTTGGAAACGTGTTATTAAATAAGTTTTACCGTTTTTTCCACTTTTGAACACGCCCTCCAGCTGACGTTTAAAGAGAACGTCAGTTTTTGTAGATTAAATTGTGACAATCTACAAATGGCATTGAGCTCTTACGCCATTGACGGGTATGTCCGTTGACGGACAAACCGAACGTGTTAATAGATTTGACTACGATCATAGCCAATAACATGAAATTGAGATGTATCTGACACATTGTTTGTTTACGGCTTTTTGATTATGTGTGATAAAATGTTATGTGAGAGTTCGTTACAACCTTTTCTTAATGCCTTTTCTTAATAACCCATCTTAAAAGGGATTTTTATCATTTGAGAGTGACAATAATAATTTAATGAAAGATACAACTGACGTTAGCTGGATTTTATTCCCTCCAAAATGTACATTTAATATCAGCATTGGGTTTTAATGGAATGATGGGCAGTAAATGTCCGACATTTATACTGCGGATGGGCTTTATGTGATTTATATACTGATGGAAAAAATACTCAAAATACATTCATACACGGCTAAGGACTGTACTTTTGTTTTTACATATGGGGCTAGTGCTACTATTAGCAATACGGCAGTGCGACCTTTGCAGGTCTATTGTGCCTGCTAGCCGATTAGCCGAGTAGCCTCTCCACCTCAATAATGAAGTTGAGAATGCTTCTCGTAGGAGCCAGGGTAATCCCCTCAGAAGTCATAACTTCACTGAGAAGGATACGCTTCCTAAGATGGCAGAGAGCAGCACACTCACATAGTATGTGTTCTCAGTTTCAGACGAGAGACTAATTTTGTTAAAATGATATCTCAGACCGCAGGGTCCCGTTAGATAGCTGACTAGTCTTCTGATATCCCCCCTATTCAGTTTGAGTATGTCAATAGGGTGTTTGTTCAGGGGTCGTATAAGTCGTTTAGATTGACGGAGTCCCCGAACACTGTTCCAGAAGGACAGGTGTTACGATTTTTCCCACTTGTCTAAGAAGTAATTTATCTTAGACCCGGGAATGCCGCAGAAAGGCTCCGGACCTATGTTTTTGTCGCTGGAACCTTTTCTGGCAAGTTGGTCGGCAATTTCATTGCCCTTGATACCTTTATGTCCTGGCACCCACCAAAGTTTAACATTGTTTCTTTTGGCGAGATCTTGTAGGGCGTCATGACATTCCTTGATGGTTTTTAAGTTCGTGCTGTACGAACCCAGCGCTTTAAGCGCTGCTTGGCTATCAGAGAGTATGTTGATGGTTACTTCTCTGATGCCAGTCTCGAGATTTAGATTGACGCATGTTAGGATGGCATGCAGCTCTGCTTGGAAGATGCTGGGGCTTATTCCCAGGGCCTTCGAGATCTTGTGTTTTGCTCCAAAGATGCCGGCGCCAACGCCAGAAGCCATCTTGGAGCCATCCCTGTACCACCTGAGGCCTTTGACATTTAGCAGGGGATCACTGTTTTCCCATGCTGAGCGGTTTGGGATCAGTATCTCAAATCTCTTGTCAAAGGTAAGGGTGTGTGGCAATGCGTCCGAGACTGTAGTAATCATATCCAGCTTATCCAGCTCGGGAAAATGTTGTAATATAGACATGTGGCCTGCAGGTCTACATGACATATTTGTTCCCGAGCAGAGGATTCTGATTGCACTGCGTACTGCCACATTTTTGATAAAAAGGTGCAGTGGAGCGAGTCCAATGAGTGCTTCTTGTGCTGCCGTAGGGCAGGATGGCATAGCGCCTGTGATGCCGAGACACGCTAGTCTCTGAAGGCGTTGAAGCTTAATAATTGTAGTTTTTTGCTCAACTTTTGCCCACCATACGGTGGACCCGTAGGGGACGATAGGTCTTACTGTCGCGGTGTATAACCAGTGGACTACCTTAGGTTTAAGTCCCCAGGTTTTGCCGTAGGTGCGTCGGTAGGCCCACATGGCCTTAGTCGCTTTCATGAGTTTATTTTTCATGTTGAAATTCCAGTTGAGTCTGCGGTCTAGGTCAATACCTAAATACTTTACTTCCTCTGAAAATCCTATGTGTGTGCCATTTAGAAAGATTGAGCAGGGTTGTACCTTTCTCCTCTTTGTTAATGGGACTAAGATTGTCTTATTTGGTTTAATAGATAACCCCTCTCTGCCACACCAGTCAGAGATAAATTGGAGCGCAGGCTGCATGCACTCACAGGCAGTGACCTGTGTACTTTGTCGTTTAACTTTGGATTTACGTCATGAATACACTTCATTTGACAGCAAGGACCATTTAATTTAAAGAGCAAATTTGTTTGAATTTTTCGAAAGCAATATATAGTAGGACATGGGCTCGGTCTCGGGCATATAGGGTAAGGTCTTTGATTGCTCTTAACCTGGCGAGATGACAGCATCGATCCCTTTTTCAATGCCCGGGTCAATTGGACATGTTACATGTTACATGTTAGCCTCTAAACAGAGGTGAACAAATGTATGCAGCTATCGCCCTAGGCGCTACGATATCCGACCAGATTGTTCCGACCAAAAGGAACACGATTTGCGAATAGCCTCCTGGAATATCAGAACTCTGTACACCCCTGGAGTTGCTCATTAACTTGAAAGAATACTCATGCAGTACAAGGCGGATATTACTGCGATCCAGGAAATACGCTGGATAAGAAACGATATGATGAGGAAAAAAGATCGCTACATCTATTACAGCTGTCACAAAAGATTGCACATGTCGGGGTGCGGATTCGTCGTAGAAAAGCGGTTAAGGTCGAAGAACATCGACTTTAAACCTATAACTGGCTGGCTGTGACACGCATGAAAGGCAGATTTTACAACATCAGCGGCATATGTGCACATGCCCCTATCGAAGAGGCTGAAGGGGCTGTGCTCTCTGGGGAAACTCCTACGGCATTTTCCCCCCGTACGATGTTAAAATCGTACTCGGAGACTTCAATGCAAGATCGGTAAGGAGAACCCCATTTGGCGGAGTGGTCGGAAAGCACAGCCTCCGCGATATAACAAGGGATAACGGCTTCCGACTCACGGACTTTGCGATAGCTTGAAATACAGTGATAGGTAGCACAAGATTCCCCCGCAAGCGAATCCACCCAGCAACCTGGCGATCTCCGGATGGTCGAACCGCCAACCAAATCGACCATGTGCTCATTGACGCAAGGCACTCGTCAAACATCCTGGATGTGCGAACATTCGTGGGGGCAAACGTCAACCCTGACCATTTCATCGTAGCAGCATGATTCAGAGCTCGACCGTCCAGTGTCAGAAAGCTGCGCCAGCCCACCAGGAGGAGGTATGATATTGGACCCCTGAGCACACCGGTAGTTATCAGAGTCTACAGGCAGCAACTAAGCGATAGGCTCTCCGGTATGCCTACGTCGAGCACAAATGTCAGCAACATGCCGCTCAGCCATACAGGAAGTAGCCGAGAACACCTTAGACTACCTACCAGCCCCGACAAGAAACTCGTGGTATGATGGCGAGTGTGAGCACAAAAAGGCAGCAACCGACGAGGCGTACCAAAAGGCGCGGCAGAGAAAAACCAGGGCAGCGCAGGAGGAGTACCGAGCTAGAAGAAGGAAGTAGATAAACTTGCTGCGGCTAAATAACAGAATCTTCACAGCCTCCAAATTCAAAGATTTCGAGGAGTCTAGGGACAAGGACAAAATACGGGCATTTCATAGGAAAGCTAAAAGCCCTGAAGGGGCTTCAAGAAAGGCACCCAGGCGTTTCGAAATATAAAGGGAAGTCACCGCCCCGCAGGGAATAGTTGATGTATTTAAGCAGCATTTCCAGCAGTTGCTTAACGAGCATGACCAAGAGAGAGTGGTAGGGACTGGGGAAATCCCAACTCCAGCCGCTGAAGTAGTTCTCCCACCCAGCATCGAAGAAGTCGGCACAACTATCCAAAAGCGGACGAACGAAAAGACCGCAGGGTCAGATGGGTTGTCATCAAAGCTCTTCAAGGCTGGCGCCGATCATCTGTAGAATTTTGGAAGATCAAAGCATGCCCAACAACTGGAATATCAGCTCTATTTCCTCCTTCCATAAGAAAGGCGGCCCTACCTGTTAAAAGAACTATAGAGGTACATCCCCGCTCAATGTCGCATAAAAGATCCTGTCCAGTGTACTGTGTGAACGTCTTAAGCTCTTTTGCACCGCACTAATCGGCAGCTACCAGTGCGGCTTCCGGCCCGGCAAATCGACTATAAACCAAATATTCACACTTCAACATATCCTGGAATAGACCAGCGAGTTCAAATGGGTACACACCATCTCTTTATCGATTTTAAAGCCGCGTACGACAGCATTCATCGTAAAGATTTGTTGGACGCTATGGCCGATTTCAGGATCCCTGGAAAACTGATCCCGCCGTGTCGCGCCACGCTAAAAAATACGCGATGCACCGTGCAGTTTGGTTCTAGGACATCAGAACCATTTAAAACATGCACCGGATTTCGACAGGGAGATGCGCTCTCGTGTGACTTCTTCAATTTGGTGCTGGAGTAGATAGTGCGACTGGAGGGCGTCAACAGGGAAGGACTCTACAAGTCTATCCAGCTATTAGGAAACGCGAATGATATTGACATCATCGCGCGGTCTTGGCGTGACGTTGTAGCAGCTTTCACGGCAATGGAAGAACAGGCGAAACGAGTTGGTCTTAAAGTCAACGAGGATAAGACGAAATACATGCTGTCAAGGAAGAAACTATCCGCCGCTTACCACTTGGGACAAAATATAACGATTGACAGCTATAATTTCGAGGTATTTCAGGAGTTTGTCTATCTCGGAGCAAACTTAAACTCCACTTAAACGACACCACAGTGGAGATCCGGCATAGTATCGTCCTTGACAAACGGTGCTACTTCGGTTTGTCCAAACTACTTGGGTCGAAGAAGAACCAAAGTCGTGCTTTAAAAAACGCTTACGCTAACGCTAGTCTTGCTGTACGGAGCCGTAAGCTGGACGATAAGCAGGACGGCGGAGCTCATTTTTGATTCTTTCGAAAGAAAAACGGGCTGTACAAATGTGGGGATATAGACCGGGAGGCTAAGATCCGTCGACTACATTGGCTCGGCCACATCGAGCGCATGAACACCAACGCTCCAGCTAAGAGGGTCTTCGTCTCCGAGCCTCCTGATTCGAGAAGGAGAGGAAGACTGAACCTCCGGTATAAAGACCAAGAAATCGCCGATGTAAGACAGCTTGCTCTTGATAACTGACCGTCAAGAATGGGGGCCGCCATAGATTGCTGGCCTGATTAGTAAGTAAGTGAGTAATAAGTAGTTTCCTATTCAGGAAATGTCTGTCCTTCAGCAGTCTAGGTCCTCTGCTAGTTGCGTGACCGCATTCCGTCTGTCATTTCCAGGACAGACACTTTCATAATTTAACGCACTTCTAACTTACATATATCATATGTATCTCGTTTATCTCTTTTCATTTAGCTTTATCGGCGGTGAATTACCAATATCCCCCTCCGGCTCAAGACTATAGTCTGCGCGTGCCAGTTGACTTACCGTTGTTTTCACTACAGACAATAAACTGAGATTGTTTCAGCATAATGGAACAATGCATGTATTTCCGGACAATAAAAGAATTGTTTCCCATCCAGTACTGCCAACGATATCAAACTATGCGTACTGTAGTCGTAAAAGATAATTTCCTGCATCAGATCCGTTCATCGGAGGAGTAAGATCATTCCCCGGTCACAAGAAACGACTGCAACAAAAACGGACGAAAAAGCTTCACTAAACAACGTGTGGGTTGGATCGAATCAGCACATAGATTGCATCATACTTTTCCTTCCTTCCGTCTTTGAGAGAGAGTTTTGAGGATACTTTCCCCCTTTTTTCGGGATTCTTGAGGACAGCAGCTTTGTGCCTGAATCTCGTACTACGAACCGGTTCCAAATAGAAGTCATTCTTATTCCCTATCCAACAACTATACGTAAATATGTGTGGAAGGCTAGAAGTGAAATTCAATAAGCTGATTGTAAAGCAAGACTCAGTCAAGTGGAATTTTCCACATAAATGGTTCGCAGTCAATGACGGTAGAGCAATGTTTAAGGTTTTGCATATTCTTCCTCCAATTATACAGTGGTGTTCTTATAAATAGCACACCTTATTCAAATGTGTATTTGTTTGCAATACACACTGTACTAACAAGTTGCACAGGAGTAAAGCTGTAATATCCCAAGGTAGTACCGTTATTAATATGAAAGATAGGGAAGAATATCCCTTTTCCCTTTTCCTGGTTTTGCAATCGTTAGAGTTGGTGATCATTGCAAATTGGGTGTTCATATAAATAGCACATATCATGGTGTGTCAGAAAAAATTATTTTTCAGTGATTTAAGTGAGGTTAGGGTGAATCTTTTTTAAGGATAGCCATAATTACACTCATTTCTTACACAAATAGGAGTATTTAAAATGGGCAAAGGAAAGCGTTGCACGGAGGAAAAGAGACAAATAGTCGGTACCATGATACCGGATGGAGAGACTATTTGAGAGGTGGCAAGGATATTAAGGTGCTCTAGGAAACTTGTTCAAAATGCAATGAAGGTCATACGGTACAGCCAATCTACCCCGAATCCCGTACGGAAAAACAAAAAAAAAACAAAAACGTGAGAAGTGATTGACAGAATTATCCACAAAATCAGTGGCAACGACCTTTTCATAACTTCCCGGGAGATAAGGTATCAACTACCTGACCAACACAGTGTCCAAATATCATCCGTACTTGTGTCGCCGCTTAATGGAATTCCAGCTTCATGGAAGAATCGCCAGGAAAAAACCTCTTGTCTCAAAAAAAAACAAAAAAAAAAAAAAAAAAAAACGGAAGGAGGAGACTTATTTTCGCAAACGCTCACACAGGAACAAACCCTTGTACTTTTGGAAAATACTTGTGGAGCGACGAAAGTAAATTCAAGAGGTTGGGATCAGATGGAAAAAAGTATGTGCGAAGGCCAACGAGCCAAGAGTACCATCCCAGATACACCATTAAGACTGTCAAGCATGGCGGTGGGAGCATCATGGTGTTTGCGGCGATGCCATGGCATGGCGTTCGACCAATTGTGAAAATATATGGCATTATGGATCAACATTAGGTCATACTAATCCTGGAGAACCGAATGAAGCGATATACCGACGACTCGGTTTCATGGATTTCTATGCATGACAATTATCCAAAGCATACTTCGCGGATAGTGAAGAATTGGCTTGCGGAGCGACAAACTTCCGTGCTTGATTGGCTGGCCCAAAGTCCCGATCTGAATCCTATCGAGAATCTTTGGAATGATGTTGACTCCATTGTTGAGGACTCCAGTTTAAAAAATTTAGAAGCATTTTGGCAAACCACAAACGCTACTTGGGAAGCTATACCTGCCCAGAAATGTAAGCGCTTAATAGAGAGTTTGCCAAAACGTTGTCATAAGGAACAAGGGATATCCTACAAAATGTTAATAAGATTGTAATAGATTTCCTGACGGAGATCTCTCCTGACGGAGATCTAACGCCCTATATGATCCCACTTTACGAATTAATATTAACTTATTTGATATGGTAACACTAGATCAAAAAGGAAAATAAAGAAGAAGTCAGACTAGTTTCCGGGAAGGAGAGAGATTGACCTAAAAAAATTAAAAGGCATTTAAATTCAGGTGTGGGGCTTATCCAACAATACCCAAACTTTAAATAAATATATTTTATTGTCAAATAACGACCAAGGACGGAAAATAAAATTATTATGGACCGACGACTAGTCGCAAAAGACACACTCGCTGTATCTACACCAGGAGAAGCACCCGCTGTCCCAGCCGTATCACCCGCTGTCCCAGCCGTAGCACCCGCTGTCCCGGATGTGAATGTGGAGCCCACCATCACCGATGCATCCCAAAATACATGTGCAAACACCGATGTTTGTCAGCTGGAAGAACAACTTAAAACATTACGCATGCGTTGTGAAATGCTTGAATTACAGCAACAAATTGATGTCATGACAAGGGGCGACCACCATTTACCTAACATCCGACGTATCAACTTTGACGAATTGGATGCCGCCGTACCGATGTTTAGTGGAGACGATCACTATAACATCGACAAGTGGTTGGAGCAGCTCGAAGAATACACGAATACATGTGAGTACAATGAAAAAGAGAAGTGCCTCAGTGCCCGCCGTCGTTTAAAAGGAACCGCCAAAAAATACGTGGCAAACTTAGGTTACGTCGACTATGACGTTATGAAGACTGGTCTTATCAAGATTTTCAAGCGTACAGTTACCCGTCAAGAAGTTTACCGACAGCTGCGAGCCCGTCCTATGAAGCCAAATGGGTCTTGTTTGAGTTATGTGGTATCGATGCAGTCCATGGCATTAAAATCGGACATTGACGAACAGGAATTAGTCGACATTATAATCGATGGGATTCCCGACAACAGCAACAACATAACACTTCTGTACGGTGCTAACTCTATAGATGAATTAGTTAACCACATGGACCGTTATGAACAACGCCGTACAAAATCAATTGCAATTAAAACTAGTGCAAGTATAAGCAAGATCAGAACCCCTGCTGGTGCCACGGCTGTTGGCAAAGAGGAAATACGATGCTACAATTGCTCACAATTTGGACACTACAAAAGCGCTTGTCCAAAACCAACGCGACCACCTGGTTCCTGCTTCACCTGCCACCAAATGGGACATCAGCTCAGGGAATGCCCAAAGTTACAACGCAACAGAATGCAGACGGTTGCCGCTCTATCCACGGATTCATCAGACGAAAAACCCAGCTTTGATATTGATGAGAATGATTCTCTTCGTATTATACAAATGGTTAGAGTGACTTTCTTAAATTTTTGTCAAGATAGATGCACTGAATCTGTTAATCTTTTATCTCTTATCGATTCCGGCAGTCCGATTAGTATTATCCAACAAAATATTTACTTATACATTCGTTTTTTTTGATTATTTATTAATTAGTATTCCGCTGACTGTGCTATTTAAATTAAAAACAATTTTTTTTTATTTTTACCCATTTTGAATTATTAGTTTTAAGTTAATTTAAAGGAATTATGTGTTTTTTAATAAAGCACATATAAACGCACATCAGTTATAAAACAAAAAAAAACTGAACCTCTTTTTAGACTATTGGCACAACATAATGTATGAGAACTTACGGGTGTGCTATTTATCTGGACACCACTGTAATCACATATATACAAATTTAAATTTTTTTTTGGAAAACATTCCATTTGCAATTCTACTTAAAGATATTACTTACTTCCTTATCAGGCCTGCGATCCATGGAGGATCTGAGCCTGAGCTATAGCTGCCTTCCATCCTTGACGGTCCCGGGCACGCTGCTTCCAGTTGTCAAGACCAAGATGTCTTACATCCGCGATTACTTGGTCTTTATACCTGAGGTTCGGTCTTCCTCTTCTTCTCGAACCAGGAGGCTCGGAGTCGAAGACCCTCTTAGCTGGAGCGTTGATGTCCATGCGCTCGATGTGGCCGAGCCAGTGTAGTCGACGGGTCCTTGCCTTCCGGACTACATCCACATCTTGGTACAGCTCGTAGAGTTCGCGGTTGTGTCTTCTTCTCCATTCACCTTCCTCACAGACAGGACCAAATATCCGGCGCAGAATTTTTCTTTCGAAAGAACCCAAAATCAGCTCCGCTGTCCTGCTTATCGTCCAGCTTTCGGCTCCGTACAGCAAGACTGGCAGAATGAGCGTTTTGTAAAGCATGACTTTGGTCTTTCGAGTGAGGAGTTTTGACCCCAGTTGTTTGGACAAGCCGAAGTAGCAGCGGTTGCCAAGGGCGATTCTACGCCGGATCTCCACTGCGGTGTCATTTGTGGAACTTACGTTTGCCCCGAGGTAGACGAACTCCTTAACTACCTCGAAATTGTAGCTGTCAATTGTTATGTTTTGTCCCAGGTGGTGAGCGACGGATTGGTTTTTGCTTGACAGCATGTATTTCGTTTTGTCCTCATTGATCTTAAGACCAATTCGTTTCGCCTGTTCTTCAATCGCCGTGAATGCTTCCATAATGCCACGGCGAGAACACGCGATGATGTCGATATCATCCGCGTATCCTAGCAACTGGATGGACTTGTAAAAGATAGTGCCTTCCCTGTTGACGCCTGCCCGTCGCACTATCTGCTCCAGCACCAGGTTGAAGAAGTCACATGACACCGCATCTCCTTGCCCAAATCCGGTGCATGTTTCGAATGGTTCCGAGGTCCTAGAACCGAGTTGCACGGTGCATCGCGTGTTCTTTAGCGTGGCGCGACACAACTGGATCAGTTTTACCGGGATCCCGAATTCGGCCATCGCCCCAAACAGTGCTTCACGATGAATGCTGTCGTATGCGGCTTTGAAATCGATAAAAAGATGGTGTGTATCGATTTGAAACTCGTTGGTCTTTTCCAGGATTTGTCGAAGTGTGAAAATTTGGTCTATAGTTGATTTGCCGGGCCGGAAGCCGCACTGGTAGCTGCCGATTAGTGCGGTGCAAAATGCTTTTAGACGTTCACACAATACGCTGGACAGGATCTTGTATGCGACATTGAGCAGGGATATACCTCTATAGTTCTTGCAAGAGGTAGGATCGCCTTTTTTGTGAATGGGGCATATAGAGCTGGTATTCCAGTCGTCGGGCATGCTCTCATCTTCCCAAATTCTGCAGATGATCTGGTGCATGCTCCCTACCTCCCTACCAGAACATCGCCGCCCGCCTTGAAGAGCTCTGATGGCAAGCCATCTGAGCCTGTGGCCTTGTTGTTCTTCAGCTTCTGAATAACTGTGCCGACTTCTTCTATGCTGGGTGGGAGGACTACTTCAGCGGCTGGAGTTGGGATTTCCTCGGTCCCTACCACTCTCTCTTGGTCATGCTCGTTAAGCAGCTGCTGCAAGTGCTGCTTAAATACATCCACTATTCCCTGCGGGTCGGTGACAAGATTACCCTCGCAGTTTCGAAGAGCCAGGGTGCCCTTTTTGAAGCCTCCTGCAAGGCCTTTGGCTTTCTTGTAAAAGGCTCGTATTTCATGTTTATCCCTAGACTCCTCGATATCCTTGAGCTGGGAGGCTGCGAAGATTCTTTTCTTTTGTCGCAGTAGTTTCTTCTCCTCCCTTCTTTTGGCTCGGTACTCTTCTCGCGCTGCCCTGGTTTTCCTCTGCAGCGCCTTTTGGTACGCCTCGTCGGTTGCTGCCTTTTTCTGCTCACACTCGCCATCATACCACGGGTTTCTTGTCGGGGGTGGTATCCTAAGGTGGTTTCGGCTACTTCCTGAATGGCTGAGCGGCAATGCAGCCACATATTATTGGCATTTGTGTTCGACGTAGGCATACCGTAGAGTCTTTCGCTCAGCTGCTCCCTGTAGACTCTGGCAACCTCCGGTGTGCTCAGGCGCCCAATGTCGAACCTCCTCCTGATGGGCTGGTGCAGCTTTCTGACATTGGACAGTCGAGCTCTGAATCTTGCTGCTACAAGGAAGTGGTCAGAGTCGACATTTGCCCCTCTGAATGTTCGCACATCCAGGATGTTTGACGCGTGCCTTGCGTCAATGAGCACATGGTCGATTTGGTTGGCGGTTCGACCGTCCGGAGATCGCCAGGTTGCTGTGTGGTTTCGCTTGCGAGGGAATCTTGTGCTACTTATCACCGCATTACGAGCCGTCGCAAGGTCAGCGAGTCGGAAGCCGTTATCTGTTGTTGTATCGTGGAGGCTGTCCTTTCCGATCACTCCGCCAAGGGTGTTTTCCTTTCCGATTTTGGCGTTGAAATCCCCGAGCACGATTTTTACATCGTACTCCGGACAAGCTCCGTAGGCGTTGTCCAGGAGGTCATAGAAGTCCTCCTTGATAGGGTCTTCAGCCTCGTCGGTAGGGGCGTGTGCACATATAAGGCTGATGTTATAAAATCTGCCTCTAGATGCGGATCACAGCCAGGCGATCACTTAGAGGTTTAAAGTCGATGACCTTCGACCTTAACCGCTTTCCCACGACAAATCCGCATCCCAGTAAGTGCAACCTTTTGTGACAGCTGTAATAAATGTCGCAATTTCTCTTCCTTATCATACCGTTTCCTATCCAGCGTATTTCCTGGACCGCAGTAATATCCGCCTTGTACTGCGTGAGGATTCCTTCTAGTTTATGAGCAGCTCCGGGAGTGTACAGGGTTCTGACCTTCCAGGAGCATACTCGCAAATCGTGTCCCTTTTTCGTGCGTTGTCGTCGTCCAGTATCCGTCCGTGTATCCGAGGCATCTTGCTCATTCATAACTTTAGGTTTTTTTTACGTGGGCGGATTGTTAGCCCGCCGCACAACCGCCATTCTGGTCGGGGTTTTTTTCGCTGCATACGTTTGTTCACCTCCCAACGGTTGTTGAAGAGGCTATCCAGAGGGCGCCGCGAGGAGGCCATATGTCAACATGACCCGGGCATTTAATCAGGGATCGTTGCTGGCATCTCGCCAGGTTGAGAGCAATCAACAACTTTACCCTGTATGTCCGAGCCCATGCCCTCCTTAAAGATATAGCACTGATTATCTTAAAACTTGTACAATTTTCGTGTTATGGATACGGGATTACTATCAAAAATACGTACAAAATTAGAAGTAACAAAACGTATGTATATTGAAAACAATATTTTTATTGTAATGGTTATTTATTATAAAAAATGTACTGTATCATTTAACTTTTACGTTAGTGGCATGCTGAAACTACTCGCATTAAAGACCAACAGGAATCTCCTAACATGGCTGCATCCCACCGACCACGATAACGTTCTTCGATCTTCTTCATGTCCTGGTGAGAGCGTTCTCTTGCTCGTCACTCACCGCTCCAAGATTTTCCGGAAAAAAATCAAAATGTGAATGCAAGAAATGTATGTATTTTCAATGACATTCTGCAACCTAAGTCCTTATAAGTTTTTAACAACCTTGCAACTAACATTTCAGAACTGTCGGCTCGATGATTTCCAAAAAACCCGTTTATTACAGCTTTCAATGATGTCCAAGCTGCTAGTTCCTTTGTATTTAGTTTAAGGTCAAAATTAACATCGTTCACAAGCTTCCGTATATCCTTCTTCTTCTTAGTGGGCGCTACAGTTCGGGGTAAAAATGGGCCTCAACCAACATGCCCCTCCATCTAGCACGATCTTTCGCTAGCCTTTTCCATTGCCGCACACCCAGTTGGCTGAGGTCCCCTTCCACCTGTGTGCGCCATCTTAAGTGCGGCCGTCCTCTGCTTCTTCGTCCCTCGGGGTTGGGTTCAAAGACTCTCCGGGCTGGAGCTGTGGTGTCCATTCGCTCTACATGGCCCAGCCCGTAAAGTTCGTGGTTCAGTCTTCTCCAACATCTCCCGTCTGCGTTCATAGGCCCAAAAATCAAAATTTCTCTCGAACCGACCAAGGGCCTCCTCATCCGCTTTTGATAGTGTCCATGCGTCTGCGCCGTACAACAGGACCGGGATGATAAGGGTCTTATATAGAGTCAACTTTGTCGTTCGAGAGAGGGCTCTATTACTCAGTTGCCTCCTGAGCCCAAAGAAACAGCGATTGGCAAGAGTGATTCTGCGTTTGATTTCGGAACTGATGTCGTTATTCCAGGTCACTGCGGAGCCAAGGTAGACGAAGTCCTTAACTACCTCGAACTTATGTCTGCCTATACAAACGTTCTGGCCAAGACGTCGGTGGTGAGCGTCCTTTTTTGATGACAGCATATATTTAGTTTTGCCCTCGTTTACCGTCAAACCAATTTTCGCCGCCTCCATCTCAATACTCGCAAACGCCTCATTGACATCTCGCTGTGATCTACCTATTATGTCAATATCGTCGGCGTATGCAAGGAGTTGCGAGGATTTGAAATAGATTGTGCCTCTTGTATTGGCCAGTGATTCTTGCACAATCATTTCCAATATGATGTTGAAGAAATCACACGACAGCGCATCGCCTTGTCTAAATCCTTTTTTGACATCAAAACTATCGTTAAGGTGTTCACCGATTCGGATGGAGCAGCGAGCATTCTCCAAAGTCATCCTGCATAGTCTGACGAGTTTAGCAGGTATGTCAAAGGTAGACATAGCGTAGTATAGCTCGTCTCTAATTACGCTGTCGTATGCGGCTTTGAAGTCGATAAACAGTTGGTGAGTGTCGACTTGAAATTCATTGGTTTTTTCCAGGATCTGCCGTAGTGTGATGATTTGGTCGATGGTGGACTTCCCTGGCCTGAATCCGCACTGATAAGGACCTATCAGCTTATTTACAAAAGGCTTCAGGCGTTCACACAAAACGGCAGAGAAGATTTTGTAGACGATGTTAAGGAGACATCCTCTATAGTTGGCGCAATCAGAGGGGTCTCCTTCCTTGTGGATCGGGCATACGATGCTGAGACTCCATTCCTCGGGCTTGCTTTCCTCTAACCATATCTTACGGATGAGCTGGTGCATGCATCCGTATATCCGGTCAAACAACTATTCCTTCTTTAAGTTTGGCTTCACTTAATTTAGGGAACACTGAATTTAAATGGAGAATGCCTACACCAGTTTTGTCCATTGTTTTTACGAAATTTTTCATTAAACCCAGTTTTATGTGTAAAGGTGGAAGTAGAACATTTTGTGGATTAATCAGAGGTGGAAATTTGACATTTGATTGTCCAGCAACAAATTCCGATCTCATCGGACAGTCTTTGATCAAATAATGTTTCGCTGTAGCTTTACTGCCCCACATACACAAAAAGCAGCAACACTTTGTAAAGCCCCCCTGTAATCCTAGTAAAATGGCTATAACCTTTAAGTCAGCACTTACTTTCCAACTTGCTTTATTAAGTTTAATATGAATTGCATAGTATCGTACGTTTCTTTTAAAGTTATTGAATATGCTATAGGTATGGAGGGATATTCGCTACCATTATGTAAGAGAACTGCTTTTAAACTCGTTTTAGATCCATTAATGAAGAGACGCCATTCATTTATTCTGTAAGCAATCCCTAGTTCATCCATCAATCCGCTAATGTCGTTGCAATAGCATATGGATGCGTTCTGTGTGAAGAACGTAGCTAAATATTTGTTTCTTTTCCTTGACAAAGATATCCTAGTTTCTGGTGATAGGTTAGGGTTAGGTTGACGTGGTAGGCGTAAGCCACACTTAGGCCGAAACCGGCCCATTGTGATACCACCTGGATCAGGTTACCCTGATCCGCTACCCGGGAACCAACCGGTGCTTCTAATAAAGCGGTGGAGTTGAGCTATTTTTTGGTTTGCTAGCTCACTCAGATTGTCGAAGAAGGGCGCGCCGAGGTAAATCCTCCTGCGATTCGCAAAAGAGGGACATGAGCAGAGGAGATAGTGTATTGATTCCTCCTCCTCCTCGTCCATGCAGCCGCGACAGAAGTCATTGTAGGGTAGCCCCAGTCTGGCGGCGTGTTTTCCAATGGTGCAGTGACCTGTAATGACCCCCACTAGGGTGCTTAAGGTTGCCCTTTTGGTTGCCACCAGGTCCCTGGTTCGTCCTAAGTTTAACTTAGGCCACAATTGTTTGGTGATAAAGCCGATATTGCTCTCATTCCATTGGAGATTGGTCCTCTCTATGGTTTGAAGCTTTATCATGTGCTTTACCGTACTTATTGGTGTTTCTAGGTACCCGAGGGTAGGTAGGCTGAGTGTGCTTGACCCTAACCTTGCGAGTTCGTCGGCCGCGCAGTTTCCTGGAATATCCCTATGCCCGGGGACCCACAGTATTTTAATATTGAACTGTTCAGCCATCTCATCTAGAGATAGGCGACAGTTAATGGATGTTTTTGATTTGTGGGTTATCGCTGCCAGGGATTTTATCGCAGATTGGCTATCCGTGCAAATGATAATATCCTTTGTGGATATTACATTGATCCTGAGCCATGCCAGGGCCTCCGTTATCGCAGTTATTTCTGCCTGAAACACACTACAGTAATTTGGGAGTCTAAACCTAGGTTGAGGTTAAGTTCCTTGGAGTAGACCCCACTACCTACACCCGACTCCATCTTAGAGCCATCGGTATAGAGGGAGATCGAGTCCTTTGGTATGACTTTCCCTTCAGCCCGTTCCTCCCTGGATGGAAAGACAACTTCGAAGTTCCTGGTGAACACATTCTGCGGGTTGATGTAGTCAGTGTCCATGGGTACTTTGAAGTGTTTTAGAATAGAGGTGTGGCCTTTTTGAGATGTGGGCCATTTTCTTATGCTCCTCATCCTTAGGGCCGCGCATGCAGCAACTTGCTTGCTGAAAAGGTTTATTGGTGGAAGAGGTAGTAGAACATTTAAGGCCTCCGTGGGGGTTGATCTGATCGCTCCGCTTATATATAAGCTGGCCGATCTTTGTACCTTCCCCAGGAGGTTTCGATTGACTGCTTTGTCCAGAGCAGTCCACCAGACTACGACGCCATACAGGAGGATAGGCCTTATGACTGCTATGTAAAGCCAGTACATAATGCTTGGTTGGAGACCCCACCTCCTGCCCACTAATTTCTTGCAGCTGTAAAGGGCAACAGTTGCTTTCTTGACCCGATCAAGAATGTTGGGTTTCCAATTCAGCCTCCTGTCAAGGACTAGGCCTAGATATTTAGCCTGTTCTTTGATTGTTAGTTGAGTTCCACCCAGCCTCGGTGGGTTGAGGGGCGGAATTTTATATTTGTTAGTGAACAGTACTAGATCGGTCTTCTTTGGGTTCACCCCAAGTCCACAGTACCGAGTCCAGGTTTCTACTGTATGTAGTGCACTCTGCATAAGGTCGCATAGAGTGCTGGGAAATTTTCCTGTGACGGCAATAGCAATGTCATCCGCATAGGCGATCACAGCGTACCCTTCCTGCTCCAGCAACAGCAGTAGCTCGTTGACCACCACGTTATCACGTTCTGGTGATAACAAATTCCATTCTTGTGGTCTAGAACCGAGAATTTCAGACTGTCTGATGGATAAGTTTAAGTCACGAAACAAATCATTCAACTCTTGCTGCTGAATCATGTGTGGTTCTTTCAATGAACTGCTAGGAGGTACATATTCGGATGTTTCTTTTTCTGGCACATTACTTTCTTCGCCGTCATCATTATCACTTGACCTTGAACATTGTTTTGCTGTTCTAGGCGTGGGAACATCTCTTTGTCGACTTTAAAGTCGCATATAGAGACGAGTTATACAGAGCCATGTCATGTTTTAACATTTCTGCCATCGTCAGACTGTGCAGGATGACTATGGAGAATTTCCGCTGCTCCATTAAGGCCGGAGGTGAACTAACCGAGAGCTACGATGTCAAAAAAAGTGCGATCGTACGATCTACTTCAGGTCTACACAATTGCTTGTCTATGCAAACTATGTCCGTTATTGGACGGACAAAGCGCGACGTCAATGAGGCGTTCGCAAGCATTGAAGCAGAAGCGGCTAAAGTGGGTCTAACGGTAAATGGTATATGCTGTCATCAAAGAAAGACGCGCAACCCCGACGTCTTGGTCAGAACGTCACCTTCGGCAGCAATATTTTTGAAGTAGTCAAGGTCTTCGTGTACCTTGGCTCGATAGTGACAAGCAGCAATGACACCGGCGCTGAGATAAAACGCAGAATAACTCTTGCCAACCGCTGCTACTTTGTGCTCAAAAGGCAACTAAGTAGTAGAGCCCTCTCTTGAAAAACTAGGCATCCCTCTACAAAATCTTAATCATCCCGGTCCTCCTCTACGCCGCTGAGACTTGGACTTTATCAAAAGCGGATGAAGCGGCTCTTGGGTGTTTCGAGAGGAAAATTCTGCGTGCAATCCTTGGTCCCGGTTGTGTAAACGGAGAATAGAGGAGGAGATTCAACCAAGGCTGTACAGCGACATCGGCCTATTTAGACGTCTTCGGATCCAACGTGGTGGCTGGGCCATGTAGAGGAAATGGACATCACCGCTCCGGCCCGAAGAGTCTTCGACTCCAACCCCGAGAGACGACGCAGCAGAGGACGACCACATCAAAGGTGGCGCGCACAGTTGGAAAGGGACCTCAACGTGCGTGGGGCACTGGAAGCGGCTGACTAAAGATCGTGCCGGCTTGAGAGGCTTGTTAGTTGAGGCCCTGGTTCATCCCTAATTGAAGCGCCATCTAAGTAAGTAAGTATATACTATGAGTGTTATGCCTTCATCAGTATCACTTCTTTTTCACAACAGCCACTGCAAGCGTTAGTGGTTTGGCTGGACTCCACTCTGTCTGAGATAAGCTTAGTCGCATTTTTGCTGCAGAAAGATAGTGATTCAAGTCGAGGGTGGCTTCTCAAAAAGTTTTGGCATCCAGAATGCTGAAAAAGTGTCTGCCGTCAAATGCCAATCGACAGCTGAATGATCTCCTGACCGTCAGGACCATCCATGATTGTGCGAAACTGATGTAGTGTCTCGCAAGTGACAACTGTGTTTTGCAATGACACGCTCACGCCTCGCGCTATAATCTCCCAGTTGTCAAAACCAACGTCGCGCCTCATGCGGATTGTTATAAGACATTGTTATAAGAGCTCGCTCACATGTCTTGAAGTGAACAACTTTTGCCTGAGCGCGACCTAGATAATAAAACCAAAGCCAAATGCTTTCTGTCGCAGATATCGCAGTTTTTCATCCGATTTTTGTCCAGTCCTTCCCTTCGCATTCCTTGGATGTCGGTGATGTCTACTTTGTGGCATTCTTGTGTATTTAGCTGATAAATGTAGCCCTACGTGGCCTTCATTAGCCATTTACCATTCAATTTGCGCATCTCTGTGTGTTCGAGGAAGTTATACTGTTGTGCATATTACTACCGTCCGACTTCTCACAACTTGGACGTCAAATGCTTATACGTTCAATTCAACTAAAGATAACTTAGTTTGTCCTTAGTGGTATACAATAAGGCTCTACTGTAGACAAGCTCTGCTTAGTAAATGTCATGAAGAATGAACGCCTCAAAAAGGATTTTATTGCAGTTGTGTTAGCAAATTAGCAAAACGTTGAGAACAGAGATTTTATCCAACGACAAAAACATGTTAATTCCCTGGAAAATAATAAACCACATCGGTCTGTGCATCTCATGTTTAGCTTAAAGCCTGACGTCCATTAGTTCCATCTCCAGCTCAGAACTGGCTTAATCTGCATTCAAATAACGTCAAACAAAAAAATGAAACAAACCCCTTCCATGCAACAGACACAGTTTTCCTTATCAAGTCATTAACAATGCAAATGTTACAAATATCCTTCCCATAGTAAGGCAGGGTCATTTGCCCCTTGCACCCAGTTTGCATACGTCCTGCATAGGATATACGATAATTACTTCGTTCGTTTGCGTAGTTTTATACCCTATTCCATCACTCGTAGCCCCCCTTTAGGTATCCTTGCAAGTATCCTAAAGTTTTACGTCCTTATAACCTTCATCTCCATACGGGTCTATTTAAAATGCTGTCAGTTTGTTCCAAGAATATAATTGGAATTCTTAGCACTTTTCCCAAACAACGTCGTTCGTCTCGTCGCCCAAGGACATTGCCTGCGAATTGAATTTTAATAATTTTTTTTACGCACCCATCGATATTGACGTGCATGAACACAGATATACCCAGGCCTCGGCAGAGACACTTCCATTTAGCTCATTGTTATACGCTATCATGCATTCTTCATTTAATTATGTTGTGCCGCGCCAAAAACAGATAATACTCAAGGACATCACAACACAATGGCAGAGCTGAGAAAATGAGCAATAGATATGGAGCGGGAAGTGTGTGAAAAAGGACCTCTTAATGCTTGAAGGATATTTCTGGTGAATCAAATATGTACACAATTTGGATGCGAATTGGTCGACGTTTCGATTGTGATAAGTCGTCAGTGTTAAGCAAATTGGCGTAACAGACGTGATTCATTAAAGGACAATTGATTCCGGTTGGACAGTTTAAGTAAATAATTCGTTAAAAATGACGATATTGGTAGAGACGAGTGTTCCCATGTTATGCACAAGAAGTTTCCAATTACTATCATAGTGTTAGGAGTTGTGAGCAGCAAAGGACACCTTATTTCACCTACATCGAGGTTCTAGAAAACGTTATGAAACGTAGTGGATTGATAATGTACGCAGGAACGGACCATATGTGCTCCAGCAGGACTCTACTCTTTCACACAAAGCAATGGCGATACAGATGGCCTAACCTTTTCATGTCCACATCACCTCGACCTAATGGCTTCCTGGCTCATCAGACCATAAACCCCCAAAGTATTAGGTATGGGACACAGTCGCTATATTGATTCTATAAAAGTCAGTATGGTCAATGAATAAAAAATATTTGACTCGTGCATACAATCGGTTCCTCTCTTACTTATCTTGCCTCTTCACAGCTCAGGTCCTATTCTCCTTTACTGTGTGAGAAATAAACTTTCTCATACAAAGAGGAATAGTATTTGTAGTCATATGAGCTGTGACACCCAGGTCAGTATTGAGAATACCTAGCGATGAATTAAACCGCCTAAAGGTGTTGTTAAGTCCATCCCTGGTAGCTTTCTCCGTCCTTGTTCTTTAACAGCATGGTTCAAGAACGAGAAATTTGATGGTATGACATGAGCCGAAAAGCAGGATGATTAAGGTTTTATGGATGGTTACCATAGTTTTCCGAGAGAGCTCTACTACTCAATTGCCTCTTGAGCCCGTAGAAACAACGGTCTGCGTCTAGTCTCTGTGCTGGTGCCCTTGCTGCCAGTGAGCCAAGGTAGACGAAATCCTTGACTGCATCAAAGTTATAGCTGCCAAGAGTGGCGTTCACATAAGCTTCATTGACGTCTCGCTACGTTCTCCCAATCATGTCAATGTCATCAGCGTATGCGAGCAATTATGCAGACTTGAAGTAGATCGTGCCTCTTGTATTGGCTAGCGAATGCCGCACGATCGTTTCAAGGGTAATGTTGTAAAAAACACATAACAGTGCGTCGTCATGTCTGACCTTAATTGTGGGGCGAGCATTTTCCATTGTCATCCTGCACAACCTGTCGAGTTTGGCAAGGATAGCAAAACATAACATGACTCTATATAGCTCGTCTCTATAGACACTGTCATATACGGCCTTAAAATCGACGAAAAGGTGGTGTGTGTCGAGCTGGAATTCTTGGGCCTTCTCCAAGATCTGCCGCAGCGTGAATATTTGGTCTATCGTGGATTTTCCTAGCCTGAAGCCACAGTGATAGGAACATATCAAATTGTCCACGAATGACTTTAGACGTTCACACAGCACAGCAGAGAAGATTTTGTACGCGATGTTAAGGAGACTAATTCCCCTATTGTTAGCTATTAAAGAAGTTGCCACAGGAGTGATGGGTTTTATGCAAAAACCCATGGTTTGACGACGAGTGCAGCAGGCCCGCCTTGGACGACGGTCGACAAGAATTCCGTATCCTCGACTTTGACGAGGTCAAGATAGCAAAATCAGGGCTGAAGTAAAACAAACAGGACTGGCTGTCCGCGGGACTGTTGAAAACAGCTGGGGGTGATCTGGGAGGGCACATGCACAAGCCCATCTGCAAGATATGGCCGGAGGAAAGCATGCCTGATGAGTGAAATCTCAGTGTCGTTTGCCCAATCCATAAGTAACGAGTCCCCTTTGACTTCGCCACACTTCCTCTCTGCTGTTATGAGTGGACGCCTGAAACCGTTCGTCAACACTCTGATAGGTCCTTATCAGTGTGGCTTCAGGCCAAGAAAGTCCACAATATACCAAATTTACACACTGCGGTAGATCCAGGAAAAGACCCAAGATCGGCACCCACCACCCATCTGTCAATTTCAAGCCCGCATATGACAGCGTGCTTAGAGACAAAGCCACTTCTAATTTTGGCATCCATATCAAGCTCGTCAAATTGTGTAGGATAACGATGGAAAATGCTCGCTACTCCATCAAGGTCGGTAACGAACTTACCGATACCTTCAATGTCAAAAAGGGTTCTAGACAGGGCGACGCCATCGAATGGTTATTTCGCGACGTTCCTCCTCGGCGGGGTAATAGCAAAACCCCCCGTAGTAAACTTGCCATGAAAAAGATTCTCGACTCACGCCGTTCGGAATCGGCATTAAACTGTAGGTCCCTTTCATCTGTGTGAAAAATAAATCACACACAACATGGGTAATCGAGAGAAGCTTGGCTCTGGTCCTTCATGGGCTGTAACGCCACCAAAGAAGAAGAAGAGGATAACGGGCGTCAGTGCGTCAGAAGGCATGTCCATGAGACAGGGGTCGCAGGACAATTTATGCGTAAGCACACTGTTATTCCTGTACGAGTTGTACCAGAGGCCATTTCTCCTCAGACGAGACATGGCTTTCAGAGCACTCCCTCTGATAAATATATCAAGAGGTGGAAAGCTCATCATAGCATCTAGAGCAGCGCCCGGCGTGCTGAGGAAAGACCAGCTACGACGTGTTTGCGTGTTAGTCTGTTCCACCAGACAACTGATGTATATGAGATTATAGGTCTTATCGTGTAAATCCAGAGGATATTTACCGGCGATAAACCCCATGTTTTGCCAAAAGCTCCTTTGCATTACCAGAAAGCTGACAGCGCTTTCGTGGTTTTTGACTCAACATGCTTTGACCAGACAAGCATGCTATCTAAGATGACTCCTAGACACTTAGTCTAGGTGGATATCGGGATGGAAGTGCCTTTTAGTACCAGCTGAGTCATGTCAGTATTTTCCACCCCTCGTGAAGAGAACGACATCGGTCTTAAGAGGATTGACCGACAGCCCATTTCTGGTACACCAATCACCGATCACATTGAGCGCGCCTGTGCTTTGAGACGGACAGTCGCCCAAACGGCAAGTTTATTTGGTTAACAACAACAGGACAAAAAGACAACATTGTTCGTACAGACCTGACCATAGTAGGCATTGGTATCTCAGTCCTCCATAGCTGAAAGTTGCCTAAATCACCTGAATCGTCATTAAGCTAAGACCTTTCTTTATGATGACTACAGGCTACAGGTATGCCCCTTTATATATGCAGTGGAATTTGTTAAACATTTGTTTCTGTATATCCTTCCAATACTCTATGGACTCCTGTCATCAACGGCGGAGGGTAACACATTAATCATTGAATAACGTTTGACTGAGGTGACGAGACCATTAATCACTCAATCCAGACACAATTCCTTGCCTACTCCGTATGCACTGATTAGCACATGGGCATTATCTTACATCATTAGGAACACCCAAGAATTGATTAATTGCCAAGGACTCTATAAATAAGCCCTAACGTCTCCATTTCCCGGAGGACTGATATTTCACTCTAATGAATATGTATCTCCCAATTTATTAGATCTTTTTTTTTTTTTTGATTTATCTAAATTACAACAATTCGCTTGTCCTACTGTTTTAAATTAATCTAATCAGTCTTCAGGGGTTGGAGATGAAATACTGTAATCACAAAAGTAGCTACAGAAGTTATTACTTCGTAAGTGCATCTGGGGGTGGCAATGACTTATGCAATGGCTCTACATCTCCAACTTTTTTTCATGGCCGAGAGAAAAACAACAGATAGGAACTGTATGGTAATAAGATATAAGATATTGTTTGGGCTTTAAGAACCTCATGAAGAAGTTGAGGGTAGACGTCAGTACTCTTTGTGGGATTATTCTAATGTAAATGACTCCTGGGATCAAAGTGATCAGAGGGGGATTTACGTACTTAAGTGGTCTAATGGTTTTTGGGAAAGGCTTCGGTGAGGGATTATTATATTTTTCCTCTACTTACAGCTGTCACAAAACGTTGCACTTACTGGGATGCGGATTTGTCGTGGGAAAGCGGCTAAGGCCGAAGGTCATCGACTTTAAACCTATAAGTGATCGCCTGGCTGTGATCCGCATCAGAGGCAGATTTTATAACATCAGCCTTATAGGTGCACACGCCCCTACCGACGAGGCTGAAGACCCTAACAAGGAGGACTTCTATGACCTCCTGGACAACGCCTACGGAGCTTGTCCGGAGTACGATGTAAAAATCGTGCTCGGGGACTTCAACGCCAAAATCGGTAATGAAAACACCCTTGGCGGAGTGATCGGAAAGCACAGCCTCCACGATACAAAAACAGATAACGGCTTCCGAGTCGCTGACTTTGCGACAGCTCGTAATGCGGTGATAAGTAGCACAAGGTTCCCTCGCAAGCGAATCAACACAGCAACCTGGCGATCTCCGGACGGTCGAACCGCCAACCAAATCGACCATGTGCTCATTGACGCTAGGCACTCGTCAAACATCCTGGATGTGCGAACATTCAGAGGGGCAAATGTCGACTCTGACCACTTTTTCGTAGCAGCAAGATTCAGAGCTCGACTGTCCAATGTCAGAAAGCTGCACCAGCCCATCAGGAGGAGGTTCGACATTGGCGCCTGAGCACACCGGAGGTTGCCAGAGTCTACAGGGAGCAGCTGAGCGAAAGACCCTACGGTATGCCTACGTCGAACACAAATGCCAATAATATGTAGCTGCATTGCCGCTCAGCCATTCAGGAAGTAGCCGAAACCACCTTAGGATACCTACCACCCCCGACAAGAAACCCGTGGTATGATGGCGAGTGTGAGCAGAAAAAGGCAGCAACCGACGAGGCGTACCAAAAGGCGCTGCAGAGGAAAACCAGGGCAGCGCAAGAAGAGTACCGAGCCAGAAGAAGGGAGGAGAAAAAACTACAGCGACTAAAGAAAAGAATCTTCACAGCCTCCCAGTTCAAGGATATCGAGGAGTCTAGGGATAAACATAAAATACGAGCCTTTTGCAAGAAAACCAAAGACCTTGCAGGAGGCTTCAAAAAGGGCACCCTGGCTCTTCGAAACTGCGAGGGTAATCTTGTCACCGACCCGCAGGGAATAGTGGATGTATTTAAGCAGCACTTCCAGCAGCTGCTTAACGAGCATGACCAAGAGAGAGTGGTAGGGACCGAGGAAATCCCAACTCCAGCCGCTGAAGTAGTCCTCCCACCCAGCATCGATGAAGTCGGCACAGCTATTCAGAAGCTGAAGAACAACAAGGCCGCAGGCTCAGATGGCTTGCCATCAGAGCTCTTCAAGGCTGTTCTGGTAAGGAGCATGCACCAGATCATCTGCAGAATTTGGGAAGATGAAAGCATGCCCGACGACTGGAATACCTGCCCTATATGCCCCATCCACAAAAAAGGCGATCTTACCTCTTGCAAGAACTATAGAGGTATATCCCTGCTCAATGTCGCATACAAGATCCTGTCCAGCGTATTGTGTGAACGTCTAAAACCATTTTGCACGGCAAATCAACTATAGACCAAATTTTCACACTTCGACAAATCCTGGAAAAGACCAACGAGTTTCGAATCGATACACACCATCTTTTCATCAATTTCAAAGCCGCATACGACAGCATTCATCGTGAAGCACTGTTTGGGGCGATGGCCAAATTCGGGATCCCGGTAAAACTGATCCAGTTGTGTCGCGCCACGCTAAAGAACACGCGATGCACCGTGTAACTCGGTTCTAGGACCTCGGAACCATTCGAAACATGCACCGGGACTCGGCAAGGAGATGCGCTGTCACGGGACTTCTTCAACCTGGTGCTGGAGCAGATAGTGCAACGGGCAGGCGTCAACAGGGAAGGCACTATATTTTACAAGTCCATCCAGCTGCTGAGAGCACCGTGGCGCAGTGGGTAGTGTGTTGGCCTCTGACGCCGATGACACGGGATCGAATCCCGACACAGCCATGTCATCGAATGTGTTTTTCACGGTGTTTCTCCTCAGCGGGGTTCTGACAAAACCCCCTGTAGTAGAATTGTCATGAAAAGCTCTCGAAATTCGCCATTCGGAACCGGCAATAAACTGTAGGTCCCTTTCACCTATGGGAAAATGAAATCACACACAACATGGGTGATTGAGAGAAGCTCGGCTCAGGTCCTTAATGGACTGTAACGCCAACATACATACATACATCCAGCTGCTAGGATACGCGGATGATATCGACATCATCGCGTGTTCTCGCCGTGGCATTGTGGAAGCATTCACGGCGATTGAAGAACAGGCGAAACGAGTTGGTCTTAAGATCAATAAGGATAAAACGAAATACATGCTGTCAAGCAAAAACCAATCCGTCGCCCACCACCTGGGACAAAATATAACAATTGACAGCTACAATTTCGAGGTAGTTAAGGAGTTTGTCTACCTCGGGGCAGACGTACATTTCACAAATGACACCACCGTGGAGATCCGGCATAGAATCGCCCTTGGCAACCGTTGCTACTTCGGCTTGTCCAAACAACTGGGATCAAAACTCCTCACTCGAAAGACCAAAGTCATGCTTTACAAAACGCTCATTCTGCCAGTCTTGCTGTACGGAGCCGAAAGCTGGACGATAAGCAGGACAGCGGAGCTGATTTTGGGTTCTTTCGAAAGAAAAATTCTGCGCCGGATATTTGGTCCTGTCTGTGAGGAAGGTGAATGGAGAAGAAGACACAACCGCGAACTCTACGAGCTGTACCAAGATGTGGATGTAGTCCGGAAGGCAAGGATCCGGCGACTACACTGGCTCGGCCACATCGAGCGCATGGACATCAACGCTCCAGCTAAGAGGGTCTTCGACTCCGAGCCTCCTGGTTCGAGAAGAAGAGGAAGACCGAACCTCCGATATAAAGACCAAGTAATCGCGGATGTAAGACATCATGGTCTTGACAACTGGAAGCAGCGTGCCCGGGATTGTCAAGGATGGAAGGCAGCTATAGCTCAGGCTCAGATCCTCCATGGATCGCTGGCCTGATAAGTAAGTAAGTACTACTTCTAAGCTGGCCTGGGAGCTCTCTTTTATTTTGCATTATTCACAGGACACATGCGAAGTAATATGGGAGATTAGTTTGATCTGGACAAGGCTACACAAGTCAAAGCTTATATACTTCACATTCTTAAATCATTTGGATCCTGGCCACTAGAGTAAACGCTTTTCCTTTTTGCTCATCCCTTATGGAGCACAGCTCCTCAGTTATCCAATTTTCCATAGAATTCACAAATCAAAACATCACGCTTTTCAAACATCTCCATTTTCACGCCGCAACTTTTCTATCTCAGTCCCTTCTGATGTCTGGACTGTCAAGACTTTGACTGACAACGAGGTAGGTTTTAACCGAATTCTATTAGTATCGCGCTGGCTATACCAAGTCTCGTATTTCCACGGAAAATCGGTTTAAGGAGTCGCTCTTGTTTTGCATCCTTGATCTTGATGTATGGGTATGCGATGTCCATATTCAATTAATTCTCAAGAAATCATTTTCATTTTCACTTGACACAGACTTTGGTCTGGTTCCATTATGGAGACATGCCAACAGTACAGAGCATGATGGCAGACTTTTAAGTTTGCCAACTTTAATAAGTGTCTGCCTTGAGTTGAATGAATTTGAAATACTCGTAGTTTTAGCCATTTAGAGTGTTGTTCGAAAGTTACCCCTTGGTGGTGGTCGCTTAAAATTTGGAAAGTTTAATACTTGTCACGTTCGTTTATGGGAAAGTTTAAACCCGCGACAAAGGAAAGTTTTGTGAGAGAAGATTGTGCTTGAATGGTTGCTAGTTGCAAAGGTTTTAGAATGACTTCGGACCAGAGTGCCCTTGTTAAACGAGTTTGAAAGTGGATTGTTTTTCGGATGGAAAGAATATACATTTTCAAAACAAATTGGCATTTATTGTTTTTTTTTTGTTAAAGATTTCTGCTATCTGTTGGAGCACTCAGACACTGGCCCATTGTGTTCCAGACAGACACCTTACATTACTGTATTTTCCCTCTTTTCCGGAGAAAAGTGAGGAGGAGCTTCAGTGACATAGAGCTAAGAGATTCGGCACACAGCACGTCGGATCTAAGGGTGAGCCACCGTGCGCGAGCCAAGGCGGGACAATCACAGAGGAAATGCTCTGCAGTGTCATCCTCCTCGCAACATGCAGCACAGGTAGATATATCTATGATGCCAAGTACGCAGAGATGCTTAGAAAAAGTGTAGTGGCCCGTGATGACTCCTACAAGCTTCCATCATCCTGCAACCTCGACAATCCCTCCACCTACGGTTGTGTGTATTAAACTCCCAATCGTTAATGTAGGATCTTACCTTGGACGCAGGTAGACCTAAAGCGGGTTCAGGTCCTGAGGACCTCTCCTCTGAACCCATTCTGGCGAGTTTATCAAAAATCTCATTTTCTGGGATTACAGAGTGACCTGGAACCCATACAAGCCTTAGTGAATTTAGTCTACCAACTCTGTACAAGAAGGACTTCAGTTCAAGTACTAATTTGAAGTTAGTTAGAGGTTTGCGTACGGCTTTGAGTGCAGCTTGGTTGTCGCTGCAGGGGCATATGCCTCTCCCCCTCCACATGTGCTTCACAACATAGTGCATAGCCATTATGATTGCTTATGTCTCTGATTGACATTCGCATATTTCCCTGACGAGAATTGCAGTAGGATGTTTTCGCGCTCATAGAAGACCCCGGCACCGGACCCCCACCCAGACCTGGAGCCATCCGTGAAAATGCGAATACCATCCTTTCCAGGTTCACTATCTAGCGCGAACTAATCCTGATGCCATGGAAATTCGACTGTGAAATTGCAGTGCAGTAGGATAACGGGCGTCTATGCGTTAGAAGGCAATCCATGAGGCAGGGGTCGCAGGACAATTCTTGCGCAAGCACACTGTTATTCCTGTGCGAGTTGTACCAGTGGGCATTTCTCCTCAGACGAGACATGGCTTTCAGAACACATCCTCTGATATATATATATATCAAAAGGTGGAAGGTTCATCATAGCATCTAAAGCAGCGCCTGGCGTGCTGGGAAAAGCACCCGTGCAGCTGAGGCAAACCGTTATTTGGAATTTGGTGAAAGAGGCTACGAAGTGTCTGCGTGTTAGTTTGTTCCACCAGACAACCGATGCATATGAGATTATAGATTCCATCATTGCCGTGTATATCCACAAGTCCTTTGCCGGCGATAAACCCCATGTTTGCCAAAAGCTCCTTTACATTGCCAGAAAGCTGACAGGCTTTGGTGGTTTTTGACTCAACATGCTTTGACCAGAGAAACTTGCTATCTAAGATGACTCCTAGATACTTAACCTCCTTGCATATCGGGATGGAAATGCCCTTTAGTACCAGCTGAGTTATGTCAGTATTTTTCCTCCTTCTCGTAAAGAGAACGATATCGGGCTTAATAGGATTGGTCGACAGCACATTCCTGGTACACCAATCATCGATCACATTTAGCACCGCCTGTACTTTGAGGCGGACAGTCGCTCAGCATAAGTCGACAGAAAGAATGGCGACACCATCCGCATAGGCCTGGGCATTGAGAGCATCAAGCAGACCACCATGCACCATAACAGCAGAAGCAGGACGACGCCTTGCGGGCAGTCCCTGTTAACGCCGCATTTGACACACTGGTCGAGGCCTGTATCAGCGGTCAGTGTCCTGTGTACAAGCTTTTCTTTGGTCCATAAGACCAGTGCTTCATCGAAAGTTGCGTTATCAAAAGCTCCCTCAATGTCGATGATAACGCCCAGCGCGCACTCTTTCCTCTCGAGCGCGCATTCATTTCTCCCAACTAGATTTTGAGGACAAGCATGTTGCATTTCCGAAAGAGGATGCATTCGAAGGGCAACTTTGCGCACGTGCAACTCTACTAGTCTCTCCATGCTTTTCAGCAGGAGGGATGTTAGACTAATTGGTCTAGATCTCTTGGCAAGTGAGTAGTGGCCATCGAAGGATGCCACAGCAAATTAAATGGCTTCAGTCGTAAACAGGATGTCTTCATCGTTTCAGTTGCAGTTTCCCTTAAGGGAGGGTGCATCCAGCTGTATCGGTTTTCCCCGTCTGGTGACTTTAACCAACTTGCTAGTCGCACTTAGAGACTTGATCTCTTTGCAGAAGATCTTATAAGAATCGTTCTTCGATTTACGAATAAGTTTCTTATATTCTTTCTGCTTCGACGGGTATTTGTTCCAGTCATTTTCCGAGTTCGATTTGAGCGATCTATTCCGAAGGCTTTTGGCTGCCCTGCGAAGACTTTGGAGCTCGGCATTCCGCTAAGGAACCAATTTCCTGCAATGAGGTTTGCTTACAGGACTTGCGAGCTTAAGACAATTGGTAATGACGCTATTCAGGTTATGAATTGCGTTCCCTCCCAATTGTTTCGATCTAAGTTTAGATAGGGTCTGAGTGGATTTCTCAAGCTCTTCTCTAAACCGTTCCCAGTCCGTCTTTCTCGGATTCCGTCTAGGTTGCAAGGAAGAGATCCCACAACTTGATCGTAATTCGATATATTTATGGTTCTACAGCGTAGCATCAGTTTCCAGTAGTGATGTCCCTCACATATCTGTTGGTTAGAGTCAGGTCAATCACATCCTGTCGTCTTGTCGTAACAAACTTTGGTTGAGAGCCAACATTGTTGACGGTAAGGGCAGACTAGAGAGTGAAGTCTAAAAGACGGTCCCCTCTTGTATTGCAATTGCTGCTGCCCCAAGCAGTGTTTTGGGGATTAGCATCGCAACACAAGATGAGACCACTCTTTCTGGCTTCACAGTACTGTACGAGTTCGGAAACTTCCTTCGGTGGTGGAGGTAGTATCGAGTCATAGGGAAAGTAGGCAAACGCAACGACGAAGTGTTCCATTGCTCCGTACGCTTTGCAGCTTACTCTAGCAGCCACCGGATCTTGTCCACAAAAGTGTCCAAGTTTGGTTGCCGATAATAAGTTCGGTATGATGAGGCCGACCATAGGCCTTTCGCATCACTTACCATAGAGAATCGTAGTACACCCAAGGCCACTTAGGCGTTTATTCCACACCCACGGTTCATGAATGGATACAACGCGATGATTTTTGCTACTGCATGCAATCGTACTACTTAAGAGAGCGGTAGCAGCGTCAGGCAATTCGGTGAATGACAATTGGAGACTAAGTGCCTGGTGTGATTGGAATTTGTAAGTCTGTCCAAAGACTCTCAAGTAAGATCACAAACCGCACTGATTAAAAAAAAAAAACATAATTCAGAACCAACAAAGACCGCTCAGACATAAGCGCCCTCATTAATATTCCAGTCATCACCGGGGGTTATTCGAGCAAACCGACCGGTAAAACCGACCATTATCCAACTTTAAGGTTATCCTTTCCCCGCATGCGGAAGCTCGTCCTGTGGCTACCATAATTTATTCAAATTATCGACATACGACCGTATCTTTCCTCGTTTCATTTCCCCTTCCACTCAGCATAACCGTGATGTTATCGTCGATAATCGAAAAAGTAGCATCACCCTCATGAACCATCCTTGCACCGAACCAAGGACACCTGTGCTTTAATGCAATCTCCTTTGCGACACATCATCACCAAAAGATGACTGGGAAATGGTGTTAGTGGTTTTTTCGTCTAGCAGCCGGTGAAACCAATGAAGCAAGAAAAAAATGTTCTTGAAACAGGATATTTCGCTAGAGTGCAGCGATGCAGAAGATAGTCGCAGCAGCATCAATGACTCGATAGTGTCCTCATACTGCCGACGTGGCAAATGCAAATTCTATTCAATCATTTATTCCTTATCCTCTTGCGTTTGAAGGAAGAGGACTTTTCTGGCACGGGCTTAATGCTACTATGCAGTGCATGGTGATTCATTGCTCAATGATTTGGCTGACTAAGTTCATACTTTGTGGGATATCCTTCTACTGTGCCTTCAGACAGTTGACTCGTCTTTGTCAGTTTCTATTTCACGCTCGACGAGTCCACTCCTCACGCTGATTAAAGAATACGCAATAGCGCATTCTGTCACCCCAATTTTCCGAAACCTTGTTGATCATTTCGGGCTGTAGCCCGATGATAGCGGCCTTAAGTGCTTGAATCGTTTCCGGACCTTGTAAGCGAATAATCCGAGATCTTTGTGCAGAGTTCTCCTGAGGCTAGTGCGTCAAATGTTGAGCTGTTGAGATCCATGGCGAGCTAATGTTCGTGAATAAAGTCTCACTCTCTCGGCCAAAGCAGCCACATTCTCATCTGTGTGCACCGTTCGACGACGGCGACAATGAATGTTGGGTGGGGGGGGCTACAGGTTTGTGGTGTTCGAATTCATTTTCGGGCGGCCCCAACCTGGCTAACGAAGCGCGACACCCCCCACGATGACAAGGAGAAGACCTGTCTCGGAAATAGCCTACCCTGGTGCGACAGGGCCCCATTCGGAGCCAGGCCTAAATTGTAGAAGTATGTGAGCGTCTGGTGGCCCACTCGGCAGCCGGTCGGTTTTAGCCCGAAGAAGTTACGAGCAACCCGGCAGTGGCCACGCAAGCCATTACAGTGGTGGTGGGGGGGGGGGGGGGGGGGGGTACTCCATACACTAACCAGCGCGTGCGGGGAGTAAAAGGCAACAGGCAACGGCATCGACTTAGGACGGGCACATAGAACGTCTCATCGCTCACAGGAAAGTATCTCGAGCTGGTTGAGGAAGCTGCCAGATATCGGTTAGATATCGTAGGTATCTCTTCGACAGAGCAAAGACGATATAGAACTGTGGACCTTTCAGACGGGTGGAAACTCTTCCTATCGGGAGTTACACTTTGAATGTCTGCACAGGCAGGATTGGGGTTACTCATAAGTCCCAGGTTGGCAGACAGGGTATTGGAGTGGATACCGTTAGGAGGGAGAGTCGCGATCTCAAAACCCAAGTTTGAAATATCAACTTTGGCTCTGGTGCAGGTGTATGCATCAAATCTAGAGTCAGAGTATGCGACTTTCCTGGATGAAGTTGATGCTGCCCTTGATAGGGTGGTTGAGATGGATTCCTATATCCTGATGGGTGACTTCAACCCCCAAGTGGCTGTGGATGTAACGACATGGGGGAGTGTGATTGAGACGAACGGTGATCCTCATCAAAACGCGAACGGAGAGGTTGTTGGATATTTGCTGTGTAAATGGCATGTCCTTTAGGAACACCTCCTTTCCGCATAAAGAGGGGCCGATCATTACCTGGTGTTCTGTAAGCTGTATCTTACTGATAGAGTACCTCGTCTGCCAAGGTGGAAACCAAGAGTGGTTACACGCATTCCAACTGTTCTATCGCATGTAGAGCAAGGATGGCGAATATTTTGAACAGCTGTCATTGCCTCTGCACGTGATGTTTGTGGAGAGAAGCGGCTTGGTGTGGCGGCTGATGGTGAGAAAAGAACTGCGTGGTTTAAAACACCCGGAGTTCAAGAAGCCATCAGAGAGAAAAAGAAGGCATACAGGGACTGGATTCTGGGACTCTGCTGCCCGTGACCGGTACACTGTGGCGCGAAGAACTTTCGAATTGGCTGTGCGAGCAGCTAAAGAGCAGTCCTTTAAGGAGTTCGGCGAGAAGTTGGAAGGCGACCACAGATCTGCGAAAAAGGTGTTCTGGCAAACCATTTGCCGGCTTAGAGGAAACAAAATTCAACATAATCGAAGAAGTTAAGTCCAAAGATGGTGTGTTGCTTTCCAATGAAATGGACATCTAACGCAGGTGGAGCGATGTCTTGAGTGGGGTGGACAATATTCCAAAAGGTGAAGGAAGTAATTTAATGATTGAATCGCTAAAAGTTTGGCAAATCCGCCGGTGTGGATGAAGTTCGGCCAGAAATGCATAAGGCAATGGGTAAAAAGGGTATCTTGTGGCCCTCTCCTGCCATTAGGGTGGCCTGGGACTGCGGTGAGACACCTAGCGATTGGCAGACTGGGGTGATTGTCCCTCTTTTCAAAAAGGGCGATAAAAAAGAATGTTCCAACTATAGGAGCATATCTCTTTTACGTGTCCCCGGTAAAGTCTACGCTAATGTGCTGGAGGCGCATTCTAGAGCTATCGTTGAATCCAGTATAGGGGATGGACAGTGCGATTCTCGTCACGGCAGAAGTACAACCGACCAGCTTTTCACTCTAAGAATGATATTCGAGAAAGCTTGGGAGTACGCCAAACCAATTAACAGCTCCTTTGTAGATTTGGAAAAGGCATACGACCAAATTCCACGAGGAAAACTCTGGAGTGTCCTGCAGGAGTATGGGACTAATGGTCCTCTATTGAGATTCATTCAGTCTCTATTAACAAACTGTAGCAGCTGTGTTCAGGTTAGCGGTAGTAAATCAACATCTTTCACCGTTGGCATTGGATTTCACCAAGGGTGCGTCTTGTCACCTCTCCTTTTCATTATATATATGGACTGGATGTTGCAGTGCAGTCGAGGCGAGAAGTATTTCACATTAAGAGAGTTGAGGATAAGCCACCTTCTTTTTGCAGATGACTTAGTTGTCCTCACATCGTCCCAGATGGAGCTCGAGCGCACGCTAGATAGGTTTGGGGCCGTATGTGCTGATGCTGGAATGAGGGTTAACATGGACAAATCCGAGGTTGTGTTAGTGGAGTCCCATTGAAGCAGGTGGAGTAGTTTAAGTATCTCGGAGTCTTCTTCACGAGTGATGATGGGAGGAGTAATACTGAGCTTTCCTGCAGGATTGGCCCAATTTTGAAACAGCTTGGAAGATATGTAATCAGGAAGACCGAGCTTGGTGTTAAAGCCAAGTTTGCCCTTTTTAACTCAGTATTTGTTCCAACTCTTACCTTTGGTCATGGAAATGAGATTTTTTCGTGCTGTTGTGGGAGTTACTGGCCGGGAGTTACGCGGGGAGCTCAATGTTGAGCAGCTGCTTCTCCGAACGGAAAGGGCTATGCTTCGATGGTTTGGTCACGTGAGACAAATGTCGCCATCATCACGACTTCCGAAGCGAACCTTGAATGCAATGCAGGACGAGTCCAAAAACTCGCCTGGGTGCGCTTGGGCATAGCTCCTGATGAGTTAGAATCGATGGCGGAGGATCGAGTGGTCGGGCCACTGAAAATGCATGTACGTATGTGTATTATTCTAGATGCAACACTTCAATTTATTTTTCCCCCCAGAAAAACCATCGCGACGAAATCCGACACTCGGCTTACTTACATAAGTTCCTCCAATCCCGCATGGACTTACGCTCCTCCTCGAGGCCAAGGGGGGTAGAAAACATTTTGCCATCGAATCAGTGAAAACGTAATAAAAGGAAAAAAAAACCAAAAAAGGAAACAAGGGAACATCCATGGAACAAGTGGAAGAGGCAAAAACTGTGTTTAACACTCGCACAAAAAGTCACTCAATGCCCTCGTCCTGCTGTGGTTGTCATTTCGTTCTGCTGTTTTGTCCCGGGCACTGTGTTCGCGAGTGATAAATAGGTTTTTCCCTTTTCGCGTTGTTAAGCTCGAGAGGAGGAAGTCGAAATTATTTTGCAAGCATATAGCATTCTTATGGCTTTTCTGCTGGCAATGGCAACACATTTATGATGTTGTTATTAGTGCTGTAATGGTGAGTCCTTTTTGCAGGCACCTTTAAATTGGTTACAGGAAAAGCCGGGGTAAAGGATTCTGTTTTCTATTTTTTTAATTTATTCAACTTATAGTTAGAGCATTATGGGGATATTACGATTTTCCTGATTTTTTGCACGTTAGAGTGTTTTGTTAAAGCTATGTATAAGCCAGCATTAAGCATTTGCAGCTGTTGCCAGTATGTCGGTATAGGAGATAAGTCCGTTGGTCTCTGCAAGTGCTCCCATCCGCTTTTACTGCTTTGTGGCTAGAATTTATGTCCTTTTGGTTCTCTGGTCAACAGCACTCTGTGCTGTTGGCGGTTAAACTCACAAAAATGTTCATTAAACGGCTTTGTGATAAAAAATCAGCATTAAAGGCTAAGATTGATTGATTTCCTAGAGGGGCGTAACCTCCTTGTAGCAAGCACGCGATTCCCCCATCTCAACATCCACAAGGGTACCTGGCGGTCTTTTGATCAATCGGCCACCAACCAGATTGATCACATTGCGATCGACGTCAGACACTCCTCCTGTATTTTCGACGTACGAACCTTCCGAGGGGCCAACATCGACTCGGACCACTACCCTGTTGTAGCCAAGGTACGAATGAGGATATCAAGAATGCTTAGGAGTCGAGTAGCACAACGTAAGTTTGACGTCGGAAAGCTGCAATCGCAAGAGACTGCCAGAATCTTTTCGATCGTGTCTCCTCCAAGCTCTCTCAAAATCCGCCCACAGCAGCACAAACAATAGAGCAGGAATGGGCGCATTGCCAGAGTGCCGTCAGAGACGCCACCTCAGAGGTGTTAGGTTTCAAACCGCCACCACATAGAAATCCCTGGTTCGATGAACAATGCAAACAAGCCCATGCAGCAAAACAAGAGGCATATAAAGCCATGCTGCAACGACGGACGAGAGCTGCTCGCGAAATCTATGAGCAGAAAAGAAGAGAGGAACACACGCTTTTCAGAAGAAAGAAGAGAGAGCACGGAAAGCGTGAGATCAAGGAGATGGAGAGATGCTTCTGCAGAAATGACGCCCGTAAGTTTTACAATAAGGTAAAACGAACATGCCATGGCTACAAAGCCAGAGCGGTGGCCTGCAGGGATGAAAATGGAGAACTGGTAGTGGAGTCGCAGTCGATGCTGAGGATTTGGAAAGACCACTTCTGCAGACTGTATAACGGCGATGATAGACAAGATACCGCTGTCAGGCAGAGCGAGCCATTCGTCATGAACGACAATGGCACAGAATTCAGTCTACCCGACCTAGACGAAGTCAAAATAGCGATATCAAAACTTAAATCTAATAAAGCCGCGGGCGCAGACGGCTTGTCTGCTGAGCTTTTTAAGGCGGCTGGAGATGAGCTGGTAAGGTGCATGCACCATCTTATTTGCAAGGTATGGTCGGAGGAAAGCATGCCCGACGAATGGAATCTCAGCATCGTTTGCCCGGTCCATAAGAAAGGTGACCACTATAACTGCGCCAACTATAGGGGAATAAGTCTCCTTAACATCGCATATAAGATCTTCTCTACCGTATTGTGTGAACGCCTGAATCCGTTTGTGTATAACCTGATTGGCTCTTATCACTGTGGTTTCAGGCCAGGTAAGTCCACAATCTTGGAGAAGACCCAGGAATACCAAATCGCCACTCACCACATCTTCGTCGATTTCAAGGCTGCATATGACAGCGTGTATAGAGATGAGCTATACAAAGCCATGTCTAGTTTTAACATCCCTGCCAAACTCGTCCGACTATGCAGGATGACAATGGAGAATTCTGGCTGCTCCATTAAGGTCGGTAATTAGCAAACCGAGACCTTTGATGTTAAAAATGGATTCAGGCAAGGTGACCGCTGTCATGCAACTTTTTCAACATCGTGCTTGAAAAGATCGTGCAAGAGTCACTGGCAAACACAAGGGGTACGATTTATTTCAAGTCTACGCAATTGCTTGCGTATGCCGGAGACGTTGACGTGATTGGACGGACACAGCGAGACGTCAATGAGGCCTTTGTAAGCATTGAGGTAGAAGCGGCTAAGATGGGTATCAAGGTTAATGAGGGTAAAACCAAATATCTGCTTTCATCTAAAAGAGACAGGCAACACCAACGTATTGGTGGTCACCATGGGCGGATATAACTTTGAAGTGGTCAAGGAATTCGTCTACCTTGGCTCACTGATGACCAGCGACAACAACACCAGCGCTCAGATAAAACGTAGAGTCACTCTTGCCAACCGCTGTTCCTTTGGGCTCAAGAGTTAATTGAGAAGTAGAGCCCTCTCTCGGAAAACCAAGGTGACACTATATAAGACCTTAATCATCCCAGTCCTCCTTTACGGCGCAGAGGCTTGGACCTTAACAAAAGCGGATGAAGATGCCCTTGGTTTCGAGAGGAAAATTCTGCGTACTATCTACGGTCCCGTTTGTTCAAATGGTGTATGGAGGACAAGATATAACGAAGAACTGTACGGGTTGTACAGCGACATCGGCCTGGTACGACGTCTACAGATACAGCGTCTAAGGTGGCTAGGCCATGTAGAGCGCATGGTAAATACAGC
The DNA here is from genome assembly GCA_951905685.1 of Eumerus sabulonum. Lineage (NCBI taxonomy): Eukaryota > Metazoa > Arthropoda > Insecta > Diptera > Syrphidae > Eumerus > Eumerus sabulonum. Next base: position 106,205,890 of record OX645061.1, read on the forward strand.
TCCGACCCGAAGAGTCTTCGAATCCACTCCGAAAGGAAGGCGCGGCAGAGGACGGCCGCACCAACGGTGGCGCACGCAGGTGGAAGGAGACCTCAACCAACTGGGCGTGCGGCGCTGGAAATAGCTGGCCAAAGACCGTGCCAGCTGGAGACGCTTGTTGGTTGAGGCCCAGGTTCACCACGGACTGTAGCGCCACCTAAGTAAGTAAATAAGTATTAAAGGCTAAGAATATTTAATCCGACAGAAGAAATGATGCCACAGGAGAGCAGATCTTATTTTCTTAAGTGACGCTACAGTTCGGGATGAGCCTGGTCTTCAACCAACAAGCGTTTTCAACTAGCACGATCTTTTGGTAGTTGTTTCCGGTGTCGCACACCCAGTCGGTTCCACCCGTTTGCGCCATCCTAGATGTGGCCGTCCTCTGCAATGTCATCCCACGGGGTTGGAGTCGAAGACTCTTCTGGCCGGAGCTATGCTGCCCATTGGCTCTTCATGGCCTAGTCATCCTAGACGTTGGATACGTAGACGTCATACTAGGCCGCTGTCGCTGTACAGCACGTAGGGTTCTTGGTTGATTCTTCTCCTCTACTCTCAACACAAACGGGACCGTTTGTCCCAGAATGTTCATCTCAAAACGACCAAGAGCCTCTTCATCCATTTTTGATAAAGTCCAAGCCTCTCCGCCGTAGACGAGGATCGAGATGATTAAGCTTTTCTATATGGTCCCCTTATTTTTCCGAGAGAAGGCTCTACTACTCAATTGCCTCTTGAGCCCGAAGAAACAGCGGCTGGCAAGAGCTATTCTTGACCACATCGAAGTTACAGCTGCAAATAGTGACTTTCTGGCCAAGACGTCGGTGTTGTTCGTCCTTCTTTGACGACAGCATATATTTGATTTTGCCCTCGTTTACCTTCAGACCCACTTTAGCCGCTTCTTCTTCAATGCTCTGAATAGCTTCATTGAAGTCTAGCTGCGTTATTCCAATCACGTCAATGTCATTAGCGTATGTGAGCAATTGTGCAGAATTGAAGTAGATCGTGCCTCTTGTATTGGCCAGTGAATCCCGCAGGAGGAGGAGGAGCGAGCATTTTCCACGATATTTTCAAGGGTAATGTTGAAAAAACACGTGACAGTGCGTCGCCCTGTCTGAATCCTTTTTGACAACGAAGATCTTGGTTAACTCCTGACTGACCCTAATGGAGGAGCGAACATTTTCCATGGTCATCCTGCACAACCTGTCGAGTTTGACAAAGATGTCAAAACATAACATGGCTCTATATACCTCGCCTCTATAGTCACTGTCTATTAATCAACGAATAGGTGGTGTGTGTCGACCTGGAATTCATGGGTCTTCTTCAAGATCTGCCGCAGCGTGAATATTCGGTCTATCGCAGATTTTCCTGGCCTCAAGCCACAGTGATAGGAACATATCAATTTCCACGAATGGTTTTAGACGTTCACACAGCACGGCAGAGAAGATTTTGTACGCGATGTTAAGGAGACTAATTCCCCTTTTGTTGGCTATTAAAGAAGTTGCCACAGGAGTGATGGGTTTTATGGAAAAACCCACGGTTTGACGACGAGTGCAGGCAGGCCCGCGCAGGACGCTGCATCGCAAGACGAAAGCTATTCGTCAGCTCTACGAACGGAAAAGGAGATAAGAGAATCGGCTTCTCAGAAAGAAAAAGAACGGAAGCGCACGATCGAGGAGATGGGGAGGTGTTACAGCAGGAATGAAGTCCGGAAGTTTTACTAAAAAGTAAAACAGATATCCAGTGGATATAAATGTCGGACCGAAGCCTGCCAGGACGAAAATGGACAACTGGTAGTAGAGTCGCAGTCGGCACTGGTAATTTGGAAAAATCGTTTCTGCAGATTGTCAAACGGCGAACAAGACTCAAATACCGCTGTCAGGTAGAATGTTCGAATTTGACGAGGTCAAGATAGCAAAATAAGGGCTGAAGTCAAACAAAGCTGCTGGAGCGGACCAGCTGTCCGCGGGACTGCTTAAAGCAGGTGGGGATGATCTGTTAGGGCGCATGCACCAGCCCATCTGCAAGAAATGGCCGGAGGAAAGCATGCCTGACGAGTGGAATCTCAGTGTCTTTTGCCCGATCCATAGGAAGCGAGTCCCCTTTAACTGCGCCAATTACAGAGGGATCAACCTCCTTAACATCGCATACAAAATCCTCTCTGATATTAAGAGTGAACGCCTGAAACCGTTCGTCAACACTCTGGTATCAGTGTGTTTTCAGACCAAGGAAGTCCCCAATATACCAAATTTACAAACTGCGGAAAATCCTGGAAAAAACCCAAGATCGGCACCCACCAGGTATTTGTCAATTTCAAGGCCGCATAGAATAGCGTGCATAGAGACTAGAGCCATTTCTAGTTTTGGCATCCCTATCAAGCCCGTCAAATTGTGTAGGATAACGATGAAAAATGCTCGCTGCTCCATGAAGGTCGGTAACGAACATACCGAGACCTTCAATGTCAAAAAGGGTTTTAGACAGAGCAAAGCGCTATCATGTAACACCACACATTTTTAACACCATACTTGAGAATACCTTGCGAAACTTACAAGTCAGCACTAGGGGTACGATCTTCTAAAAGTCCGTTCAACTGCTAGCTTACGCTGATGATACTGACATGATTGGTCGAACACAGCCGGCCATCAGTGAGGCCTTTGTTGGCATTGAAGCGGAGGCAGCAAGAACTTTGAGATAGTCAAGGACTTCATCAAGGATCCGCAGAAACTAATACGGACAACATCAGTACCGAGAATAAACGCAGAATAACTACTGCCAATCGCTGCTTTTTTGGGCTTAAAAGGCAATTGAGTAACAGAGTCAACTCTGGCTACATATGAAACCCTAATAATCCCAGTCCTGCTTTATCGTGCAGATGCATAGACGCTATTGAAAGCGGATGAGGAAGCTCTTGCTCTTTTCGATAGAAAAGTTCTGCGTGCGACGTTTGGTCGTGCTTGCCTTGATGGCATGTGGAAGAAAATATTTAACTAGACAACATAGCACCGGCCCGAAGAAACTTCGAATATGAGCCATTGGGACAACGCAACAGAGGACGCCATCGACTCAAATGGTGCACATAATTGAAGAAGGACCTCAATCAACTTGGTGTGCGTGACTGGAGACGGCTGGCAAGAGATCGTTCTAGCTGTAGTCGCTTGTTGGTTGAGGCCCAATACCACACCGGTCTGCAGCGCAACGGGAAGAAGATATGGCTGAAAATGCAGAATTATTGACATATCTTATTTACCCAATATAAGGTAGGTTTGGCGCCGTGGCGCAGTGGGTAGTGTGTTGGACTCTGGCTCACGATGAGCGAGTTTGGTCCCCGATAACACCCACACCATCGAATGTTTATTTCGCGACGTTACTCCTCGGCGGGGTACTGGCAAAACCCCCCGTAGTGAACTTGCCGTGAAAAAGCATCTCGCTCACGCTGTTCGGAATCGGCATTAAACTGTGGGTCTCTTTCAACTGTGCGAAAAATAAATTACACACAACATGGGTGATTGAGAGAAGTTTGGATACGTCGCAAGAAATGGCCGCGTTTTACTTGGCTCTCTGAGAATATCACTGCTGATACCAATGATATCAATGATACCAGCGCTGAGAAGAGACGCAGAACAACTTTTGTCAACCGCCGCTTCTTCGGGCTCAAGAGGCATTCTCTCAGAATATTAAGGGCCCCCTCTATGGCGCAGAGGCTTAGACCTTATCAAAAAATGGCCTCTTCATCATTTTTGATAAGGTTGATCATTTCGAGAGGGAAATTCTGCGTTCAATCTGTGGCCCTGTTTGTATAAACAGGGAATAGAGGAGATGATACAACGACGAACTATACGGGCTGTACAGCGACATCGGCCTAGTACTACGTCTACAGCCCCAATGTCTAATATAGCTTAGTCATGTAGAGCAAATGGACAGCACAGCTCCGGCCCGAAGAGTTTTCGGCTCCGACCTGGCAGGACGACGTTGCAGAGGACGGACGCATCTAAGGTGGCGCACACAGGCGGAAAGCGACCTTAACCAACTGGGCGTGCGACACTGAAAACAGCTAGCAAAGAACGTGCTAGTTGGAAAAGGTTGTTGGGTGAGGCCCAGGTTCACCAGGAACTGTAGCGCCACCTAAGTAAGTAAATAAGGATACCTCAAATCAAGGGTTTACAATAACAGTCCTCAAACAATTTAGGCTCTGTTGGAGAATATTTGCCGCGAAATTGCTACCATTGAACCAGCTCTATGTACACGCGTTATTGCGAATGTGAGGGTCCGGTTTCAAGAGCGCCTGGAAGGAAACGGGCGTCAACATCATTTTTTTTATAATTCGCTCAGATTCAAAGGTCATACTCTTATTATGCTTTGTCTCACAACCTGGGCGAAGTGCAGATGGTTTGGGTCGTATCTTTATCTCAAGAGATAGTTTGCTATTGACAGACAATTGAATGGAAAGTAAACGCCGACATTTCGATTTGACACTCCAGAGATACATCAGATTTGGTGCTTTCTAGTTGAACTATCACGAACATTATAACGAAAGGATCCAAAGTATAGATCTGGCCAGAATATCTTCTAAAGCTTAGGTTAGGTTAGGTTGTAGTGGTGGTAGATCCGCCACATGAAAACCAATCAGTGCTTCTGATGAAGCGATGAAGTTGAGCTATTTATAGAAATTATTATCTGCTAGCTCACTAGCTAAGTTATCGTAGAAGGGTGTGCGCCGAGGTAGATAATCCTGCGATCCGCAAAAGAGGGACATGAGTAGAAGGGGTGGTGAATTGATTCCTGTTCCTCCCCATCCATGCAGCTGCAGGGAGCACTAGTTTGACGCCATGTTTTCGAATGATGGGGCTTAAGGTTTCCCTTTCGGTCGCCATAAGGTCCCAGGCCCGTCTTAGGTTGTGCTAACGCCAGATTCGTTTAGTGATAAAGCCGATGTTACTTTCATTCCATTGAAGGATGGTAGCCCCTATGGTTCGAAGTTTTATAATGTGCTTTACCGAGCTTATTGCTATTTTTAGATACCCGAGGGTTGGAAGAATGAGTGTGCTTAACCCTAACCTTACGACTTCGTCGGCCACGCAGTTTTCTGGAATATCGCTATGCCTGAGAACCCACGGCAGTTTTATGTCGAACTGTTCAGCCATCTCGTCTAGAGATAGGCAGAAGTTAAGGGATGTCTTTGATTTGTGGGTTACCGCGGCCGGGGATTTTATCGGATAATATCCTTAACGGTTATTGTTATTACATTGATCGTAAGCCAAGCAAGAGCCTTCGTTATTGCTGTTATTTCGGCTTGGTACACATTGTAGTGGTCTGGGAGTCTAAACGATCGGTTGAGGTTAGGTTGTTTGGAGTAGACTCCACTACCTACACCCATCTCCATCTTGGAGCCATCGGAATAGAGGAACATCGAGTCCTTCGTTATGAATTTTCCTTCAGCCCATTCCTCTCGGGATTGGAAACATTTTGCGGGATGGTGTAGTCCGTGTCCGTGGGTACTTCGAAGTGGTTAAGAATGCTAGTATGGCCTTTGTGTGATGTTGGCCATTTTCCTATGCCCCTAATCCGTATTGCCGCCCAGGCAGCAAATTGTTTGCTGAAGAGTTCCAATGGAGGGAGATGTAGTAGAATGTTTAGGGCCTCCATGGGGGTTGAACTAATAGCACCAATTATGCATATGCTGGCCGATCTTTGTACTTTCCCCAGAAGGTTTCGATAGACTGCCTTGTCCAGATGCCGTACAGAAAGATAGGCCTTATGACTATCCTAGAGCCAGTGCATAATGCTGAGTTGGGGACTCCACTTTTTGCCCACCACTTAATTGCAGCTGTAGAGGGCAGCGGTTGCTTTCTCGGCACGATCAAGAATGTTGGGTTTCTAATTCACCCTCCTGTTCAAGACGAGGCCAAGGTATTTGCCCTGATCTTTAATTGTTAATAGGGTTCCACCCAGCATCGGTGGGTTTGAGGGCGAAATCATGACCATTAATTACTTTAAGGAAACTAATCTGTTCTCTCTTTCTAAAGCAATAACTTGTCCACAAGGTATATCATCAAGTCTCATTTAACCACTCTCTGTCACCTAAGTAACATAAAGTAATCACTTTTCGTGACATCTTACAAATGTTATCTAACCAGCTCACAGCCACACGTTCGCACACACTGAATCACAGGCACCGCCTGCGCGGATATATCACTTTCCATGGATTGCTGTAAGTAACCACAATTAATGTACCTTAATCACTTTAATTGCAAGTTACCTTGCGCCCAAAGTCCCATACAAAAAACAAAACAAACTAAAAAGGCATGTAATTACCCTTGATACCATGAACACCACCCACCGACTACCAATTCCTTATACTACCTTCGGGTTGACCGCTGTACCTAGATTGACCGCTGTAATCTAGTTAGTGGCGGATTCGACTAGCACTGATTCATGACTAATTTATTAATAGTTTTCTAACTCCACCAATTATCCGTCGGCACGAACTGCTATTTACCAGACATCTACTAGACTCGGCAGGTTTATGTGTCTGTTCTGTTCCCATCATGCATCAAGGACACACTGATTATGAAGGGAATCGAATTACACGATAAGGCCTCGTATGTACGTTACGTCGAAGTTTTTGCCGTAGGAGTATCATCTATCCCTTTAAAGCCAACGCTTTAATATGGCTTCGTTACTGTGTGAAATCACACTTCTCGGAAGAGCGAACAAATCATCACAGAAACTCCAAGTGCTTCCACGAAAAATTCAAATTTCTTCGTCTGTGTCTCGCGGGAATTCTCCAGATGATGAACTAAACACGAACATGATATGTACTTTCTTCCTTCTTATAATCTCGATAAGTTCTCAAAGGACTTGAGCACGGAATGCAGAAGAAGTGAGGAAAGAAACTGCACAGGAAGTAAAAAAAAAACAAAATCACAAGTGTTATCCTTCATGTAAGGTAACTGAATAAGTGAACATTTCGTTCGCATTTGTCGTTCATCGCTCACCAGTCACGATGCATAACCCCGGATGCAATTAAGTGTGAAAGGAATCCAAATGTTAATGAAGAAAGTACCTCGTCCAGGAATTCGTGCAAGATGGAGAAAAAACTGCATTAAGGCCAAGTTTGCGTGTTTTATTCAAGGACATTGTTGAATGGGGAAGTGTTTGAACGATTAATGAGTGATTTTCGTTCCGGTGCGGTGGATGGAAAGTTGTTAACTAACTGGCGGAAGTTGATGTAAGTTCCCGGAAGTTATGTTGCCTTTGCGACCAAAAGGGTGCCGTGCTCCGATGTTAAAAGGATACAGGTTTTGTTAGCTAAACTAACTTAGTTACCTCAAAAATACCTTACTGACCCCATGCGGGCACTCTAAGATAAACAATATTTATTTTTGAATTTCGTCCTTCGACTACTTATATCAATCTAATATTACATTACATCATGTCGCTGTACAATCCGTATAGTTCGTGATTGAATCTTCACCTCCAACCCCCATCCGTGTTTATAGGACCGAAAATCGCACGCAGAATCTTACTCTCGAAACGACCAGGGATCGCTTCATCCGCTTTGGATAAAGTCAATGTTTCTGCGCCGTATAACAGGCCCGGGATAACTAAGGTCAACTTGGTCGTATGAGAGAGGGCTCTAATTCTCTATTGCCCCTTGAGCGCAAAGAAACAGCGATTGGCAAGAGTGATTCTGCGTTTGATATCGGAACTGTTGTCGTTGTTCCAGGTCACTGCAGAGCCAAGGTAGACGAATACCTTAACCACCTCAAACTCATATCTGCCAATACAAACGTTCTGGCCAAGACGTCCGTGGTGAGCGTCCTCTTTTGATGACAGCATATATTTTGTTTGGCCCTCGTTTACCGCCAGACCCACTTTCGCCGCCTCGATCTCAATACTCGCAAACGCCACAATGACATCTCGCTGTGATCTACCTATTATGTCAATATCGTCGGCGTATGCAAGGAGTTGCGAGGATTTGAAATAGATTGTGCCTCTTGTACTGGCCAGTGATTTTTGCACAATCATTTCCATTATGACGTTGATGAAATCACACGACAGCGCATCGCCCTGCCTAAATCCTTTTTTGACATCAAAACTATCGGTAAGATGTTCACCGATTCGGATGGAGCAGCGAGCATTCTCCAAAGTCATCCTGCATAGTCTGGCGAGTTTAACAGGTATGTCAAAGGTAGACATAGCGTTTTATAACTCGTCTCTAATTACGCTGTCGCATGCGGCTTTGAAGTCGACAAATAGGTGGTGAGCGTCGACTTGAAATTCATTGGTTTTTTCCAGGATCTGCCGTAGTGTGAAGATCTGGTCGATGGTGGACTTACCTGGCCTGAATCCGCACTGATAAGGACCTATCAGCTTATTTACAAAACCCCCCTCAATGCAACATGCAAGCATTTAAGATCAATGTCCATCGGCATCTCCTCTATTCCTCTTCCTCTCTACCTTCTGCCCGCACTGTGTCGCCGACATAATAAGGTTATTAGACCTTGAGTGCGCGCAAATTTAAAAAAAAAAAATAAAAAAAAAATCTGCGAGTTTCTACTTGCTGTATAAAGGACTTCAAAAAGTTTAATTGACAGCTCATGAATCTATCAATCCGTAACCATTATCATAAACATAACTTAGGTAAACACAAAATCTAAGAAATCAATGTAATCCACCAAGGGCCAGGTAAGCTGTAGAGTTAAGCTAAATATCCAACTAACTCTCCTGCTAATTAGGAAACAAATCCCTCTGGCTGCTTATGAACTTATGAAATTGATTAGTTTCCGTTTAAGTTAGCAGATTCGACAAGTGATATCTAGTCCAACTTCTATGCCCAGTTGGAATACACAGTTGACTTTATTTATTTAACCAAAGTGGGTAATTTGATGCGACACGGTTGTTTGCGTTCGCAAGACTGTGTATAGAGGCAAAGAGGATGTATATAATTAGATGGCCACCCGGGACATCTTAGGTGTCACTTAGAATAACAGACAGAATCAATATAATGCCATAGTAGATACCAGGTCGAGCAGGTGATGCGATAAGCACCATTAAATGGCAAACATCAACAAGGACATTATGTCGATGCCGTCGATTCTATGCCTGTTGTGGCTTCCCTGACAATAAGTCGTGGTATGGATATAAGTTCTATCTATGAAGAGGCTGCTATACAATTGAGTGGTATACCATTTAGCGGCAAGCATGTGCTTTCGAATCTATCAGGTAATCTTTGACAAGCCTGTGAAATGTGTTCTGACCTTTTTAAAATTGATTATTTTCGATTGATTAGGGCTGATAGGGAAAAAAGCGTAAGTGATGGTATAGGTATATACATAAGAAAATCGATGAAATTCAACATAATAAAAAGGTCATCTGCAGATGATTCTCTTGAATACTTGTTCATTGAACTTATTATTAGTGATGCTAAAATATTGCTTGGATGCATTTATATGCCTCCACATGTAGCTAACTCGTCCCTTATTAACAGTGTACTAGAGTTGTTAACACCCCTATATACAGACGTGATTGTGTGTGGTGATCTCAATCTTAATATACTAAACGTCAGAAACCGACCATTTAAGAGCTCTATGGAATCACTCGGCTTATTTTTTGCTAATACCACGCAACCTACACATTTCAAACCAAATTGTTCCCCGTCCTTAATTGACATCTGTTTAACATCTAATAAAAACCTCATACTTCTCTATGACCAACTCTCTGCACCCGCGTTTTCATTCCATGATTTATTATTTATCACACTAAACGTGTACTCGCATCCTGCAAGGGATAAAAACGTGCAATATCACAGCTTAACAGACACCAATGTACCTGATCTATTCGCTGACTATCTATGTATTGACTGGTCACCATTTTATACTACAAATGATGTTAACGTTCAAGTGACCTTTTTAAATAAATGTATTGCTAGTTTGCTTGAAAAGCATGTACCTGTAATAACCAAAAGAAAGAAATCGCGCATTCCCTGGCTAACACAGGAGGTTATATCTCTTATGAAGTCCAGGGACTTGTTATATTCAAGATGGAAGAAATACAGATGTTCGTCGATTTATATTGAGTTCAAAAAATTACGCAACTCCGTTACGGCCCTTATTCGTAAAAACAAGAGGCAATATTATAAAACTCGGTTCAGGGACTGTGGTTCAAGCTCTAGTTTCTGGAAAAACATTCGCCAGATAGGCATTCAGTCAAATAAAGAGTCGACAACGGATGAAATAGATGTAGACGCGTTAAACTCAAATTTCGTGCATCGCCCATTAAATGCACCAGCTGTATCAAATAATATGTCACCTGCAATGACCCCTTTCACTTCCCCTTACAAACGATCCAATGTTTTCTCTTTCGCTTGTGTCGACGAAATTACTGTTGGTAATTGCATTTTAAGTATAAAATCGAAGGCAAAAGGATCGGATAATATCCATCCGGACTTTGTAAAAATACTACTTCCGTTCGTGCTCCATCCCATTACATATATGTTCAACACCATTCTCACGACCTCAATTTTTCCTGATAGCTGGAAGGTCGCAAAAATTATACCATTACGCAAAACATCTGCTTCGAGGAAAATCGAATACCGTCCTATCGCCTTACTCCCATTCCTAAGTAAAGCTTTTGAATGTATTGTGAGTCAACAAATAAAAAAACATCTGGCTCGCTCGAACCTAGTCACTGAGTTTCAGTCGGGTTTTCGCGCCAAGCACAATTGCACAACCGCTTTACTTAAAGTGTCTGATGACATCCGGGCCGGTTTTGACCGTGATATGGTGGGAATAATGGTGTTCCTGGACTTTTCAAAGGCGTTCGATTGTGTTGATCATGGCATACTTCTGTCAAAACTAAGAACAGAATTTCAGTTTCCAAATTCCGCCTGTAAACTAATCAGCTCATATCTCTGTAACCGTTCGCAATATGTGTACTCTAATGGTAATTGTTCTGCACGTTTATCAGTTATATCAGGTGTCCCGCAGGGTTCTGTCCTAGGTCCCCTTCTATTTTCGTGTTTTATTAACGACATTTCAAGATGTTTTTTGCACTGCAATCACCACATCTATGCTGACGATGTTCAAATATATTTTATGTTTCCTAGACCACATTACTCTCAGGCAATAAGTCGCATAACATGTGAACTAAATATGGTCCATATGTGGTCTAAAGCAAATAGATTAGGTCTTAATCTATCAAAGACGAAAGCATTAATCATGAACAGAAGTCGGCAGCCATTCACTATCCCGCCATTGTACATGGATGGATCTCCAATTGAATTTGTTGATAATTTCAAGAATCTAGGTATACATTTCACTTCCAATCTTAGCTAGAGCCTCCATATAAATAAAGTCACCTCCAAAGTTTATGGCGCTCTCCGTGGACTGAGCCCTACGGCTCAATTCTTACCAGTAAATGTCAAACGTAGACTTATAACGACATATATTTTACCAATTATACTATATGGCTGTGAACTTTTTTCAAGTATGGACTACGATTCTGAAAGAACACTGACAGTGGCTTTCAATTGTTGCGCAAGATATGTATATGGCATAAGTAGATATGAGCACATTTCCGAATACACAAGAAAAATAGCTGATTGCCCTTTAATAGAACTATTAAAATATCGAACTATTTTATTATTACATAAAATTATGACCACAAAAGAACCGGCGTATCTTTACCGAAAAATCTATTTTGCAATAAGTAATCGATCTCTACATCTTATATTGCCAAGGCACAAATACATAGCAAGTACCCGTCAGTTTTTTGTACATGCAATTCGACTTTGGAACTCATTGCCCCTACACATCAAGCAAACGAATAACACAAATGATTTTAAACGTAAAACTTTCAATTTTGTTGCTAATAACCGCTACCAATAATGACTCACTTACACACAATTGTTTATATCCTTTTTCTAATTTATTTTTTTCATGTCTTTATCTCTTGTTTAATGTTACTGTTATGCTAAATTATCATGTCAGTCTATACAGACATACATAAAGTTTGTACATCTTTAAAAGACTATGCTTGTCTTATCTGTACATTGTGTTATTAATAAATCAATAAATAAAAAAAAAAAATAAATAAATAAATAAATGCAATTTATCACTAGAACGACCTCGCTTCAAGACCGATGACAGAGCATCTACCTCAATTCCAAAAGCTAAGTATACACTTTCTATAATAAAGAGCCTTTGCCCGACCTGATGGCATCATACGAATTAAGAGATGCTCCTTTGTTCTATAACATTGTCGACATCATCGTCGTGCTTGCTCTTGTGTCAGTCAGCATTCGTGATAGCTCGTCTTCGACGGGTTTTTTGTTATTCTGCTGATGTGATGCTTTTCAGTTGATGAGATTCGATATAGACACCACAGTTCCACTCCACTCAGAGCCATGCAATATCTTTTTGAGGTGAACGTACAATTAGAGTGAATCAGACCCTCGAATTGCAATTTGTGCCTTTGATGTGCCTCTTGCTGACTGAACGGACTTGTGTATTTTAAATCATTTGAAAGCAACTAATTGAGAAAGTTGCTTGGTTTTCTGCCTTCTTGAGGGGGTAGAAGAGCCTGTAGAGTGTATGAAAGGAGAATTGTTTCAGGTAAATTCATTGACCTTTTAAAGCTGTTTGTTATCAGTGGTATGCTCAGCTGGCTAATGCGGTCACGGAAGAAATGCCGATGTGGTAAACAGTTTTACCGATGAATCTTATAAGCAGTGTAGCCTTTCCCATCCAAAAACCTCGGTTTCAGCAGGTTCAGTGACGATTTTAGTGATGGCAAACAATGCCGTCCCCAATGAAGTAGCTAACCCACTATTCCCCAGTTGATCTTCATGTCACTCAAAAACATGTCACATGTCATGTCACAAAAGTCCGCGGGTACTGATGGTGTGTCCAATGTTGTGCCCAGGCACCTCCCACCAGTGGCTATAGAGAGGGACACCATCCTGTTAATATCCTGCACTGAATAATGCTTATTATCCGATAGGCAAAGGCACACACAACCCGGCGAATTTCCGGTCAATAAGTCTCCTTCCGAGTTTCAGCAATATCTTCGAGAAAGTGATCCACAGAGCTCTGTGGAAATGGGCTAACCAATTCGGTTTCAGGGCAGGGCATGGCACCATCCTTGCCGTGTCAAAACTGGTATCGGATATCCAATGGAATAAATGCAAGAACCAATGTACGGGTGCCAAAGGACTAACAAAGGCCTCGTAGGGGTAGCATCTATCCGACGGATGCTGGCCTGCTAAAAAGCGAGAAGAGCCACCCCACCTCCTCGTGGTGCCATCTGGAGATTTCCTATGGAAATTGCAGACGGGGAAGGGCGAATGGCGAGCCTCCTGCGCCAAAAAAAAAAAAAAAAAACAGGATTAGTCGGTTGGACTACGGCCGTAACCGTAAAAAAAACACAAACTCCGAAACAACCACAAGCCTCGGATATAACGGACCGGATTTATGTTGACGACCCTTGCAAAAAACGAAAAAAGGACAATGATCTTCGGCTTTGTACGTGGAATGTTAGGTCCCTAAACAGGCCACGTGCAACCGGACAACTTGCGGACGCCCTAGACCGCTATAAAGCGAACATCACCGCCATCCAGGAAATGCGATGGAATGGACCGGGCATAAAGCGGATGAAAAACTGCGATATTTACTACGGCGACTGCTATAGGGAGAGAGGGCAACGATTGTTTGGATGCGGATTTGTTGTTCGAGGTGAACTAAGGCAAAATGTCCTAAGCTTTCGGCATGTGACCGAACGCCTCATAACAATGCATATCAAGGCAAAATTTTCTAACATCAGCCTGGAGGACAAGGATAACTCTCCCAAAGATGAGTTCTACAACCCACTAGACAGAACGTACGCCCAATGCTTAGCTGGGGGAGGAAACAATCTTTGAACGAGTTTTCGGCAAGCATCTTTGAACTAATCATCGGCAAGCATCTTTGAGCGAGTCATCGGCAAGCACCTTTGAACGAGTCATCGGCAAGGACTGCCTAAACGACACCACGTCCGATAATTGACACAGGCTGATTGATCTTGCGATTTTCCGGAGCGAAATATCCTTCTAGCTAGTACGCGCTTCCTGCACCTCGATATACACAAAGGCAAGGGCGGTCGCCAGATCAATCAATCACTAACCAGACTGATCACATCGCGATCAACGTCAGACACCCCTCCATTATTCTTTATGTTCAAGCTTTCCGAAGGGCTGACGTCGACTCAGACCACTATCTTGTGGTAGCCAAGATGCGCCTACGGATATCAGGGACACAGCGGAGTACAATAAGTATACAAAGTTATGACGTCGGAAAGCTACTATCGCCAGAAACCGCTCGTGCTTTTACCCCATATACCCCAACCCTTGTTCTATCAACGCTGTGAGTAGAACAATAGTGGAACCTTTGCAATCAAGCCCTGGATATCAATGCAACTGAGGTCTTGGGCTTCAAAACTCCACCACGAAGAGACACCTGGTTAGATGACGAGTGCAGAAGAGTTCACACAGCGAAGCAGGAGGCATGTAAAGAGCAGCTCGTGAGCTCTACGAGTTAAAAAGAAGGGAGGAGCATAAGCTTCTTAGAAGAAAGAGCACGAGAAGCGCGCGATTGAGGATTTGGAGAGGTGTGACTGCAGGCGTGACGTTCGAAAGTTTTCTAAACAGATAAAGCGAACATGCCAAGGTTATAAAGCCAGAACGGAAGCCTGCAGGGATGAGAACGGACACCTAGTAGTAGAATCGCAGTCGATGCTGAGAATATGGAAAAACCACTTCTGCAGACGGTATAGCGGCGATGTTATACCGCTGTCAATATACCCCTGTCAGGCAGAATGTTCCATTTGTAATCGTCGGAGACCGCAGAGATTCCTGTCCCCCTAACCTCGACGAAGTTAAGATTGCCATATCGAAGCTCAAGTCGAATAAGGCTGCTGGCGCAGACGGACTGTCTGCTGGGCTCTTCAAGGCCCATATGATGATATGACCTAGTTAGGAGCATGCATCCGCCCATCTGTAAGATAAGGTCAGAGGAAAGCATGCCCGATCCACAAGAAAGGAGACCCCTCTGATTGCGCCGACTACAGAGGAATAAGTCTCCTTAACATCGTCTACAAAATCTTCTCTGCGGTTTTGTGTGAACGCCTGAAGCCTTTTGTAAATAAGCTGATAGGTCCTTATCAGTGCGGATTCAGGCCAGGTAAGTCCACCATCGACCAAATCTTCACACTACGGCAGATCCTGGAAAAAACCAATGAATTTCAAGTCGACACTCACCACCTATTTGTCGACATCAAAGCCGCATATAACAGCGTAATTAGAGACGAGCTGTACAAAGCTAGGTCTACCTTTAACATAACTGCTAAGCTCGTCAGACTATGCAGGATGACTTTGGAGAATGCTCGCTGCTCCATCCGAGGGTTTTCCCAGAGCTTAAAGGAAACGCGCTTGGCATATGCTCTGGTGGTCTCTTGCGATTTTTGGTTTTGTTTTTTTATAGTCACACCCGCACTCAAGGCTAAGAGGCTTTAAAACGTTGAACGTTGTGCTACCAAGGGTAACAGGGGGAGGGAGAGTTTCGCGCAGGTTCAATAGTTATATACTCCTATGGTGTTTTTGATGTTTGACACACAACCTGCAGTAGGTTGGGTCGTAGGTGTTCGTTCAAAACTCTCAGAGGTGGTTGTCCTAGATAGGACGAGAGCCGCCCGAATTCCGCGTTGGTTATAATTCTCAGCAATTGTTTCATGCACTTTTGGTATTATATTGCATCTGCAGAGGATGAATTTGAATTGGCCATATACTGTAAGTGTTATGCCTGCAGCAGTACGTTTGATCACTTCTCATTCACAACTGTGTTGCATAGTTTTTTCCGTATAGGAATTGCTTTTTCTTGGCTATGAAACGACTTTGAATTATAGACTGTCCGCTCGACGTTCGATGATGTTAACCACTGCACCACGGCCATTCCCAATCGATTGTAGCAATGCGACGTTGTATGCCGCTGGCCTTACTCGATTTTGCTGGGTCGGTCATATTCGCAGTCGTAACCTGGCTGCCACAAGATTGTGGTCCGAGTCGATGTAGCTCCTTCGTACATCTAGGATGCTAGAGAAATGTCTGGCGTCGATCGCCACGTGATCAATCTGATTGATGGTCGACTAATCGGGTGATTGTCAGGTTAATTTGTGGAATTTGAAATGCGGGAATCATGTGCTTGCTAGAAGGAGATCACACGCCGACAGAAAGTCAAGTAGCCGATGTCCCTTTTCGGACTTAGTGTCGTGTAGGCTATATTTCCCTGTATCCACTCAAATATGTCCTCTTTGCCCAGTTTCGCATTGAAATCTTGTAGTACTGTCTAGTTCTGTCTAGGAGATCATAGAAGTCGTCTTTCAGTCGATCGTCCTTTTCTTCGGTTCGGTCGTGATCGCATATAAAGCTAATGTATCGGAAACTAGCTTTGATGCGGATTGTTATGAGTCATTCGCTTACATGCCGAAAGCTTAACACGTTTTTTCGGAGTTTTTCTCGAATAATGAATCCGCATCCGAATAAGCCTTGTTTGTTCTCCATGTGGCATTTCCCGTAGTAGATGTCGCAGCTTATCATCCGTCGGTTGGAAGGTTCATCCGATCGCACTTCTTGGAGTGCGGTTATGTACAAGCACATATCTGCTTTATAGCAGTTGAGGGTTTGTTCCAATTGATTGCGTGCCCACGGTCTGTCAAAGTACCTCACATTCCAGGTGAAGAGTCGCAAGTCATTTAGTCGTTTGCAGGTGTCGGCCGCTTTGTATCCCTCCATATCTGTGGCTTATGGTTGCTATGAAACAATTCATTTTTTTTCCGTGATAGGAATGTTAAGTCCTTAAGCACAACCCCCAACCTGGAGGGTCAGGTTCCTCTTTCCCCAGGAACTAGGGGATCGGGTCGCTACAAAAAATGGTTCACTATCTGGCGGATGCCAGAGCAGCTATCCAGAGGACACCACACGGAGGCTTTGTGTCAACTTGGATTGAGCAGGGACAGAGATCGAGACTGGCGTTTGCCACATTAAACGCGATCAACTGCTTTGCTTGTTTGCTCGCCCCTTCTCCCCTGAAATTCAAAGAAGTATTATTCAAATAATAAGTGATAAGTTAAGAAACAAAATAGTAAAAGACAACAGTGTGTCCTGTCACCGATATAATTTCATTTTATGCTTATTTCCATGCATCCAATATGTACGTAACACTATTCTGTGCCCTTGTTTCATGCATTTGAAATGTATTGAGTATATCCGTATATCCGGAATTGGAACTTGTACCACTGATTCTTCCCTTTATACTTTATTCCTCAGAGGTGCTACTTGCAGGATCTCATAATGCCCTCATGCAAATACCAGACTCTCAACACACCCCCGGCAGTGAATTTCAATTATCATCTTACAAGTTTCCAGAGTGCTCCACTCCAGCAAACCATCGTCTTCTTCGGCACTGTTTTCCTTATTTTTTTTCGTTTTTGTTCTCAGAGAAATGCAAAAGTATTCTTCCTTGCAGCAGAAGTTTCTGTGCTAAGTATGTATTTCCTCCGAACACATGATCAGCGATTTGCATACGCAAGGATAACCCAACAACTCCCGAAATTGGCCTTTGAAGTGCTCTACTTATCTAAGGGAATTCAAGTTTTTCCCAATTTGCACGTATCCCCCTACGTTTCCTGAATGCACAGGTGTATTAGAAACTTTATAGTAAAGGATAAGGGAAGGAGTAAGTATGCAAGTCAAATTGCCAAACAAAGACTTTCGTGACATGAAATGAGGAGCTGCTGACGAAAAAAAGACATTGACGTTACCACCTACTTGCCATGTCCACTTTTTTCACTTACGCAAACATAGATCCATTCATGAAGGATACAAGGCTCAAAGTGTAAGCCATTTACAGCATGCTACGCCTGGTTGAGTCACACAAGAACACAAGGGAACAAGGGGAGAAAAAATCTCCTTTCCGTGGGAGTACTAATTTGAATATTGTTTGTCTTGTGCAAATGTTCACTTACATAAAAGCACAGGGATCCATGTATCTGAATATGACAGTAGGAAGCTGTCGCAAAAAAAGGACGTAGTCAAGCACAAACGTCAATTAGTGCGCAAGGGTGCTCCGTGAGTGAATAATGTATGCCCATATTTTTGTCCCCCACGCACTATGTCGTGGAGAAGTCAGTGTGGCATGTTAACTGAGGTTCATGACCCAAATCTTCTAGCTTCAAGCATGACAAACAGACAAGGATAATACATGAAATCGCATTTGTCTCATCGAATTGTTGTAAAACGACTATGGTTGCGTTGAAACTCTCTAGTCTAGATAGTAAAAAGCTATACCCAAGCGTGAGTAAAAGTTTTCAGCAACTTATAAACGAACCGCAGAACATTCCTGCTATTACGACGAAATGCGCCTTGCATTGTACCCGGAACCACGCAAGCATTTGTTCTCAATTAGACGACTATAAATCACGATTTCGTTCATGAGCTACATACATCCTTTGTGGAATCGTAGATAGCTTACATGTCGCACGACAATTCATATTACTCAGTGGCTATCACGCTACTTGGTAAGTCCACTTGGTCAAGTAGTGTTACCGAAACAATATATCCCCAACATCCCTGGTTCCTTTTATTTAATTTTTATTTTTTTTTTACTCGTACCAAGTCTGGCCGTCAGTTTTATTTTTTTAAACATCAATTCACCATCTGCTCGGCGAACAAAAACTTAAAATAGGTCATCAATCCTAGCTAGGCTAGGGTCCATTCCACAAAGGCTTAATGGACCCCATTATGAGGTTAGGTTCGCATATGATGTACGGCATACAAAACGTCAAACAGGCCAACAGTCATCTGTCACCTGTCAAAAGAAAGTAATTGAACGCACCAGTTTCTTTCTCATAGATTGCTGTTGCTCCAAGCTAGAAACGTCAGCAAATCGGTCGTTCCTTCACCATAGACCATGGCCAAATTGGCTATAAAAAAAACGGTTTTCATTTGAATGAGGTTAAGTTGAATTCAGTGCACGTCCGGTTCGGTGGTAATCAAAGGGAATCCTTTTTTCTGTTTTTTTTTTTTCTATTTATTTATTTTGTTCCTTTGATTCATCGAGTTTAGATACGTGATTTGAGATGATGTTATGGACGGCTGACTGGTCATTATTTACTTTGATTTCGTTCTTTGATTTTGAATTTATTCGAATTGATCGCAATTTGATGTGAAGTTAAAGTTAAGTAAAAATAAACACGAAATCGCATTTACATTCATCCTATTGCTTGAGTTTACTTTAGTATATTTCACATGGAAGGGGATATATGCACATAAGCGGTGGGAAACGGTTAGGGAAAAGCATATCCAATACTGAGCCTTTGGGATGTGTAATAAACTATTTATCTCGTGAGCATCTTCCATGCATTTCCACAATTTATTGAAGAGAAATCTAGTGTACGATGCCTAAGAAGGTTGGCAAATGTTTCAGCTGGGTCACTACCGATCATAATGGAGCGACAGAAATATGTTAATATTTTTCATACAGCTGACCATGGCAGCTATGTCTTCTTCATCTTCTTAATGGGCGCTACAGTTCGGGGTGAGCCTAGGCCTCAGCCAACATGCCCCTCCAACTAGCACGATCTTTTGCTAGCCTTTTCCATTGCCGCACACCCAGTTGGCTGAGGTCCCCTTCCACCTGTGTGCGCCATCTTAGGTGCGGCCGTCCTCTGCTTCTTCGTCCCTCGGGGTTGGATTCAAAGACTCTCCGGGCTGGAGCTGTGGTGCCCATTCGCTCTACATGGCCCAGCCATCGTAGGCGTTGAATCCGTAGACGCCTGACTAGGCTCATGTCGCTGTACAGCCCGTAAAGTTCGTGGTTGAATCTTTTCCTCCATCCCCCGTCGGCGTTTATAGGCCCGAAAATCACGCGCAAAATCCTTCTCTCGAACCGACCAAAGGCCTCCTCACACGCTTTTGATAGTGTCCATGCTTCTGCGCCGTACAACAGGACCGGGATGATAAGGGTCTTATATGGAGTCAACTTTGTCGTTCGGGAGATGGCTCTTTTACTCGGTTGCCACCTGAGCCCTAAGAAACAGTGATTGGCAAGAGTGATTCTGCGTTTGATTTCGGAACTGATGTCGTTGTTCCAGGTCACTGCGAAGCCAAGGTGGACAAAGTCCTTAACTACCTCGAACTTATATCTGCCAATACAAACGTTCTGGCCAAGACGTCGGTGGTGAGCGTCCTTTTTTGATGACAGCATATATTTAGTTTTGCCCTCGTTTACCGCCAGACAAACTTTCGCCGCCTCGATCTCAATACTCGCAAACGCCTCTTTGACATCTCGCTGTGATCTACCTATTATGTCAATATCGTCGGCGTATGCAAGGAGTTGCGAGGACTTGAATTAGATTGTGCCTCTTGTACTGGCCAGTGATTTTTACACAATCGTTTCCAATATGATGTTGAAGAAATCACACGACAGCGCATCGCCCTGCCTTAATCCTTTTTTGACATCAAAACTATCGGTAAGGTGTTCACCGATTCGGATGGAGCAGCGAACATTCTCCAAAGCCATCCTGCATAGTCTGACGAGTTTAGCAGTTATGTCAAAGGTAGACCTAGCTTTGTATAGCTCGTCTCTAATTACGCTGTTATATGCGGCTTTGAAGTCGACTAATAGGTGGTGAGTGTCGACTTGAAATTCATTGGTTTTTTCCAGGATCTGCCGTAGTGTGAAGATTTGGTCGATGGTGGACTTACTTGGCCTGAATCCGCACTGATAAGGACCTATCAGCTTATTTGCAAAAGGCTTCAGGCGTTCACACAAAACGGCAGAGAAGATTTTGTAGACGATGTTAAGGAGACTTATTCCTCTGTAGTTGGCGCAATCAGAGGGGTATCCTTTCTTGTGGATCGGGCATACGATGCTGAGACTCCATTCCTCGGGCATGCTGACCATATCTTACAGATGAGCTGGTGCATGCTCCCAATCAGGTCATCCCCAGCTGCGTTGAAGACCTCAGCAGACAGTCCGTCTGCCCCAGCAGCTTTATTCGACTTGAGCATCGATATGGCAATCTTAACTTCGTCGTGGTCAGGGGACAGGGTTCTCTGCGGTCTCCGTCGATTAGAAATGGATCATTCTGCCTGACAGCGGTATATTGACTAACATCGCCGTTATACAGTCTGCAGAAGTGGTTTTTCCATATTCTCAGCACCGACTGCGGTTCTACTACTAGGTGTCCTTTCTCATCCCTGCAGGCTTCTGTTCTGGCCGTATAACCTTGGCATGTTCGCTTTATCTGTTGATAAAACTTTCGATCGTCACACCTGCAGTAACCCCTCTCCATATCCCTTATCGCGCCCTTCTCGTGCTCTTTCTTCTGTCTTCTAAGAAGCTTATGCTCCTCCCTTCTTTTTAACTCGTAGAGCTCACGAGCTGCTCTTGTTCTTTTATGCAGCGAGGCATTATATGCATCCTGCTTCGCTGTGTGAGTCCTCCTGCACTCGCCATCGAACCAGGTGTTTCTTCGTGGTGAACCAGGCCTTGAAACCCAAAATTCGGATGCAGAGCTTTTCGGGGCTTGTTTGCAAGGGCTCCACTGATGTTCTATCGATAGCGTGGAGGATTGAGGTGTATTGGATAGCTTAAGGGAGACGCGATCGGTAAAAGCACGAGCGGTTTCTGGCGATAATAGCTTTCCGTCGTCATAACTTTGTATTGTTACTCTACTCCGCTGCATTCGTGATAACCGTAAGCGCATCTTGGCTACTACAAGATAGTGGTCCGAGTCGATGTTAGCCCCTCCGAAAGTTCGAACATCAAGAATAGTGGAGGAGTGTCTGACGTCGATCGCGATGTGATCAATCTCGTTGGTAGTCGATTGATCAAAATACCGCCAGGTGCCTTTGTGTAGATCGAGGTGTGGGAAGCGCGTACTGGCTAGAAGGAGATTGCGCCCCGTAGCAAGATCAATCAGCCTGTGTCCGTTATCGGAGGTGGTGTCGTGTAGGCTATGTTTGCCGACGACTCGTTAAAAGATGCTTTCCTTACCCAGCTTAGCGTTGAAGTCTCCTAGTACAATTTTGATGTCATAGCTGAGAGATTGGGCATACGTTCTGTCTGGGAGATCGTAGAACTCATCTTTGACGGAATCATCCCTGTCTTCCGTGGGGGCGTGGACGCAGATCAGGCTGATGTTAAAAAATGTTGCCTTGAAAGCCTGGAAAGCTATTAGGGGCATTAAAAAGCCTAAACTTCAAGCACCACCAATAGGTAGGCAGGTAGGTAGGTAGGGTCGTAGCCTTCCCAGAATTGAGAAGAATGCACATAGGCCAGGGAGGCCCGTTGTGCAGCTACAAGGGGGTTTCGCCCCCCTTCGTGGGACTATTTTGTGCTTCTTAAGAAGTTAAGAAGATCAGGTATCCCTACTTTCTGAACATCTGTCAGACCGTTAAGGAAGTAAGAGCCTAGGAAACGTTTCTTGAAATTGCAGAGAGCTGGACAGGCGCAGAGAAGGTGGTGAATGGATTCAACCTCCTCCTCGTCCTGACAGCTTCTGCAGAAATCATTCGGAACTATTCCTAGTTTTTGTGCGTGACTGCCAATGAGGCAGTGTCCTGTGATGACACCGATGACTTTGTAGAAGTCAGTTCTTTTTAGGGAGATTATACTCCTTGTGCGTTGACTGTCAAGCCGAGGCCATATTTGCCTGGTGATGACGCAGGTATGTCCCTGTGTCCATGTCAGGTTCGTCTCGGCCCTGGCGAGATTGGTCAGATTATGTTTAATGGTTGTAAGGGGTACTCCCTCTCAAGCCACGATTGATTGTAGCGTCGTTCCTTGTTTGGCGAGTGTGTCGGCTTTTTCATTACCTGTAATGTCGCTGTGTCCTGGTACCCAGATAAGCTGTATGTTGAACTGTTCTGCCATCTCGTTAAGAGATCTGCGACAGTCGAGACTAGATTTTGATGTGTACACATAGGACTCCAGCGACTTTAAGGCTGCTTGTTTGTCTGTGAGAATGCGAATATCCGTGGTGGATATTACGTTCCACTTCAGCCAGGACAAAGCCTCTTTTATTGCCAACAGTTCCGCCTGGAAATCGCTGCAGTGATCTGGTAATCTTAGAGCTTTATGTAGCTTCAGTTCTTTGCAGAAAACTCCACTGCCCACCCCGTCTTTGGTTTTAGACCCGTCAGTGTAGAAATCCACACAGTTTCTGCGCGGTTGAGTTTGGCGGGTCCAGTTCTACCTGTCCGGATAGATCATCGCAAAGTTTTTGTCCAAGACTATGGTGGGTTCTGTGTTGTCTAGGATTTCTGTCATAGTTATCCTGTTTTGCAGGATGGAGGAGTGGCCAGTGACATAGCTCGCCCATTTCGAGATGGCTTTTAGTCTTATGGCCGTGTGTGTAGCAATTTGCTTACCGAAAATATCGAGTGGTGTAAGGTCTAGTATCATGTTATGCGCAGCCGTTGGTGTGGACCTGAGCGCCCCGGTAATGCACATACATGCCATCCTTTGTACCCTCTCGAGTTGTTTGTGGTATGTTGTCTTGTCCAGTGCAGTCCACCAGACTATCACTCCATACACTAGTATGGGTCTAACGACCGTGATGTAGAGCCATAGGGTGGTCTTGGGGTTGAATCCCCATTTTTTCCCTAGGGCTTTCTTACATGTGTAGAGAGCTATTGTTCCTTTTTTTGCTCTTTCAATTGTATTGCTCTTCAAAGTTAATTTCCTATCGAGTATGATGCCAAGGAATTTGGCACTAGGGGAGTAGGCTAACCTGGTATCGAGCAGAGTGATGGGGTACTTTTCCGGGATTTTGTGCTTTTTCTGGGGGTTAATCCTGAGCCCGTTACTATGCGCCCATTCGCACAGAAATGAGAATGCCGATTGCATGTGGTAATTCAGTGTGGATAGGTATTTACCTGAGACTTAAATGGTAACGTCATCGGCGTAGGCAACAACATCCAGGCCTTCTTTCTCCAGTTTGATTAGTAGTTCGTTTACAACAACATTCCAGAGAAGAGGTGAGAGGACCCCACCTTGCGGGGTTCCCTTGGTAACCACTCTGGTAGTTACTAGGCTTCCCCACTTAGAGTGAATCTTGCGCGTTAATAACAACTCGCTGATCAACTCTATCAGACTCCTCTCCACCTTTAGCATTTCTAGCCCTTCTATTATGGCTTTCGGTGTGACGTTGTTAAAGGCGCTCTCTATGTCTAGGAAGGCTGTTAGAGTATATTTCTTGAGATGGACTGATCTTTCGATTTTCCTCACTAATGTGTGCAGAGCTGTTTCGACCGATCTACCCTTACAGTAGGCGTGTTGTGCCTTAGAAATTAGCGAGGGATCCAAGCTGTGCCGTATGTGTGGGTCTATCAGCCTTTCTAAAGTTTTTAGAGCGAAGGATGATAGACAAATAGGCCTTAGATCCTTGGGGGAAGTGTGAGAATTCCTGCCGGCTTTGGGGATAAAAATTACCTTTGCGCACTTCCACTTTTCTGGAATATGACTCCAAGCTAGGCATCCTTTAAAAATTATCTCTAGCCATGGTATAGTCCATTCCATAGTTTGTGTTATATCAATGGGGTAAATTTCATCTGGACCCGGCGATTTATAGGGCTTGAAGCTTTTTAATGCCCATATAATTTTCTCTCTGGAGATAATGTACATATGTAAGTCCTGAATCTATCTGCGGCAGTGAGAAAAATCGCAACACCTGCCCTTTTGACTTTGATTCCTACGACCCCTGAACAAACACTCTATTAACATTCTTAAACTTAATATAGTCGATATCAGAAGACTGGTCAGCTACCTTACGGGATACTGTGGTCTAACTCATCTCAACAAAATCAACCTGTCGTCTGAAGCTGAGTTACGACTGTGTCTTGAGGACGAACAAAACTGCAGGGCACATACCATATGAGTGCGCTGCCTCCTAACGGAAAATCATCTCAGCTTCTACGAGAGACATTCTCAACTTCATTAAAGAAATGGAGAAGCTCCTGGCTAGTAGGCACATTAGATCTATAAAGGTCGCAGTGCCTCTTGCTTTTTGTTAGCACTAGTCCCCATAATTAAAAAATAGCGAGTTATAAATCGAAACGCGATTAAGACAGTAACAACTATATCTTAGCGACTTTCTGTGACTTTTAGGTAAAAATTGTAACTTGGGTGTTACGTAACATTTAGGGAGGGGGGAGGGGGGTACAGAAAAACGTTACGGCGCGTTACATACCCCCCATGTCAAAATTGCATTCCGTAATACTTGAACGCCTCCTAATGTCCTTCAGTACCGAAAACCCCCGTTTTATGGCGTATTTTGAAATAAAGTTGGCGCAAAACGTAACCTCCAATTTCGGCTACACCTAACTCAATATCTACTCTTTTCTGCCCTCTCACTGACATACCCCTCCGAACGTTAAGTAAAAGTTTGTGTATTCTATTTTCTTCCTGGTTTCCGTCGCAACAGAGCAGAGACGTAGCAAAACTGTCTTCCACGAAAGAACACGAAACTCAAAAGCGCTACAAGTACGATTTAAGCATCTTTCCAACTTTCAGACAAAAACTTCCACATCAATTGCACATGCAAAGTGCATTCAACATCCATTTCCCCTATAGCAAACCGTCTGGCTAAACGATTCCACGAAAATCAGACCAAACAGAAAAAACCGAGTTAGTAGTTCCACAGATTCATGGATGCATGCATTTCCGCATTTGAAGCAATTCACGTTGCCGTCCATTTGGCATGCACATAGTAGGTGTCTATGTAGACTGTTTCGACTGTCAGTTAACAATTCGTAGAGCTTCGTTTATCACGACCAACCGACCGCATTGCCGATGCTCTGAAGCCTCTGAAGCACGAATCTTTAGTTATTAAAACTGTTTTGTTTATCTCTATTGCATGCCTCTCTACTGCATCGAAGGTGAATGCCTTTCAGGTAATACATAGTGTCAGAATGGAACTTACTCACACCCACATCTCCCTCGCTCTAATTGAAGTTCAAGAGAGCGTGACTCTAGAATGCAATATGGGCACTACTAAGAGAACAATATCCATGAACGACGCATCCAGAGATCCAGAGGATATCTGCTTGTGGCAGTGGTTATGACTTTGAAGACAACCGACAACCCAACCGTTGCTTTCTTTCTCCTCCGGACGACAGAAACTTCAATGGACTACATCAATGATTTACGTCATACTGAAGGATACACGACCCTCTGATGTATGGCTGATGGAAAAATTCGCACACTATCCCTATAACCTATGTACCTATTGCCGAACGTGTGAAAGTTCAAATTACATTTACAAAGTGTGAGCTCTGAGAACTGTCAAGTTCTTAGAGTACGTCATATATGAAATGTCCTGTCAGGGGCAGAAGGACATCGAGCAATTCATTCCCTTCGGCCCAGATGTTACTTATTGTTTGAAATAATTGCAAAGCATAAAAACATAAGAGCATAGTGAAAAGACCTAAACGCAACGGCTGTGTGTCACTACAAGGGATAGTCCTCCCGGATGGGCACCGCTACGGTGCGGACTATGTTGCTAGAAGAGGGAGCAATGCATGAAAACAAGCATTCATTACAATGTGAAGACTATAGCGCTATGCTGTTGCTCGATGAGTGTCCATAGCCGGCATATACCTACATAATTACAATGTTTAGCAAGACTGTCACCCATGTTCGTATGTACCTACGGCACGAAATTAAATAGAATTGTTGCCTCCAGCACAGATGACGACCATGAGAGATGCAAACTTGTTGTGTGATGCTTGTTTGTTGTTTGAGACTTGTTCTCGTCATCCAAAGGACAGCGAAACCATTGAACTCATTCGTTGTCTTGACAGAGGCGATCGATTTTTCAGACCCACGAAGGTGTCACCGGACATTATTTCCATCCACAAAATGTCAAAATGTCCATCAAACGTCAGTAGCAGGTAGGTTAGGTTAGGTTGACGGGGTAGGCGTAAGCCACACTTAGGCCGAAACCGGCGCTTGGTGATACCACCTGGATCAGGTTACCCTGATCCGCTACCTGGGAACCAACCGGTGCTTCTAATAAAGCGGTGGAGTTGAGCTATTTTTTGGTTTGCTAGCTCACTCAGATTGTCAAAGAAGGGCGCGCCGAGGTAAATCCTCCTGCGATTCGCAAAAGAGGGACATGAGCAGAGGAGGTGGTGTATTGATTCCTCCTCCTCCTCGTCTATGCAGCCGCGACAGAAGTCATTGTAGGGTAGCCCCAGTCTGGCGGCGTATTTTCCAATGGTGCAGTGACCTGTAATGACACCCACTAGAGTGCTTAAGGTTGCCCTTTTGGTTGCCACCAGGTCCCTGGTTCGTGCTAAGTTTAACTTAGGCCACAATTGTTTGGTGATAAAGCCGATATTGCTCTCATTCCATTGGAGATTGGTCCCCTCTATGGTTTGAAGCTTTATCATGTGCTTTACCGTACTTATCGGTGTTTCTAGGTACCCGAGGGTAGGTAGGCTGAGTGTGCTTGACCCTAACTTTGCGAGTTCGTCGGCCGCGCAGTTTCCTGGAATATCCCTATGCCCGGGAACCCACAGTATTTTAATGTTGAACTGTTCAGCCATCTCATCTAGAGATAGGCGACAGTTAATGGATGTTTTTGATTTGTGAGTTACCGCTGCCAGGGATTTTATCGCAGATTGGCTATCCGTACAAATGATAATATCCTTTGTGGATATTACATTGATCCTGAGCCATGCCAGGGCCTCCGTTATCGCAGTTATTTCTGCCTGAAACACACTACAGTAATTTGGGAGTCTAAATGATAGGTTGAGCTTAAGTTCCTTGGAGTAGACCCCACTGCCTACACCCGACTCCATCTTAGAGCCATCGGTATAGAGTGAGATCGAGTCGTTTGGTATGACTTTCCCTTCAGCCCGTTCCTCCCTGGATGGAAAGACAACTTCGAAGTTCCTGGTGAACACATTCTGCGGGTTGATGTAGTCAGTGTCCATGGGTACTTTGAAGTGTTTTAGAATAGAGGTGTGGCCTTTTTGAGATTTGGCCAATTTCTTATGCTCCTCGTCCTTAGGACCGCGCATGCAGCAACTTGCTTGCTGAAAAAGTTTAATGGTAGAAGATGTAGTAGAACATTTAAGGCCTCCGTGGGGGTTGACCTGATCGCTCCGCTTATATATAAGCTGGCCGATCCTTGTACCGTCCCCAGAAGGTTTCGATTGACTGCTTTGTCCAGAGCAGTCCACCAGACTACGACGCCATACAGGAGGATAGGCCTTATGACTGCTGTGTAGAGCCAGTACATAATGCTTGGTTGGAGACCCCACCTGCTGCCCACTACTTTCTTACAGCTGTAGAGGGCAACAGTTGCTTTCTTGACCCGATCAAGAATGTTGGGTTTCCAATTCAGCCTCCTGTCAAGGACTAGGCTTAGATATTTAGCCTGTTCTTTGATTGTTAGTTGAGTTCCACCCAGCCTCGGTGGGTTGAGGGGCGGAATTTTATATTTGTTAGTTAGATCGGTCTTCTTTGGGTTCACCCCAAGTCCACAGTACCGTGTCCAGGTTTCTACTGTATGTAGTGCACTCTGCATAAGGTCGCATAGAGTGCTGGGAAATTTTCCTGTGACGGCAATAGCAATGTCATTCGCATAGGCGATCACAGCGTACCCTTCCTGTTCCAGCAACAGCACTAGTTCGTTGACCACCACGTTCCAGAGGAGAGGGGAGAGTACTCCACCCTGTGTTGTACCTTTGCTGACCGTTCTGGTTGAGACGGCACCAGCGAAGTTGACTTTGACAACTCTTTGTATTAGCAGCTGTCGTACCAGTTCTATCACTGATCCCGTAACACCCAGATCAGACAGCGCCTTGATAACGGCCCATAGTTCAACATTGTTAAAGGCGCCCTCAATGTCGAGAAAGGCGACTAGAGTGTATTGTTTACTTGCCAGTGACCTTTCTATTTTACTGACCAATGAGTGGAGTGCTATAGGCATGTTGGTTATCCGACAGCCTTCCTGAGATGCAGCTTTACCGGATGTGTACGTCTAAATTCTTCTCTAGAGTTTTTAATAGAAAAAAAGTGAGACTAATAGGCCTTAGATCATTTACATACGTGTAGGAGCTTTTGCCTTCCTTGGGTATGAAAATGACTTTGGCTACCTTCCACTTGCTGGGGATGTAGGAAAGGGAGAGGCAACTATTGTATATAACCACAAGCCAGGGGAGGATGATATCTGCTACCTGCTAGAGCTCAGCTGGTATGATCCCATCCGGTCCCGGAGACTTGTAGGGTTTAAAGCTCTTTATGGGCCAAAGGACGTTGTTGTAGTTGACCAGGTCAGGAGCACGCCCGAGGGAGGGTGTCGTTGGCTGATTGACCCGAGGAGGTGTTATATCCGAGTCATTACTGCCTGGGAAGTGTGCGCTTAGGATAAGTTCCAGGGCTTCTTCTCTGGAGGTTGTCCAGGAGCCGTCATTACGCATCAGGTGGCTTGGATTATACGGAACCGAGGCCAGAATCTTCCTTATTCTTAAGGCCTCCGAAACCGCCCTTACATTATCCAGAATTGTTTCTTTGCCTTCCTGGTCGCTGCTTTGAAAGACTTTAGTGCCTCCTTGTAGAGGTCCTAATCCTCTTGCAAGCGGGTATATTTAGCTTTGTTGAAGAGCTTTCTGCTCTCTTTCCTTAGGGAGACTACCTCTTTGTTCCACCAGGGGGGTTTGGGTTTGCCTCTGGGGGTGCTAACTGCACAAGATTGAGACAGTGCTCTATTGAAGGTTTCTGCCAGCTCATTCACTAAGCTGTCTAAGCTGTCAGTAGCAGGTACGTGCTCTTTGGAATGAAAGAATGTTCTCACCACAAATCAGGAGAATTCATTTGTTCGTCAAGTTCAATTGAAATGCTATTCAAAAGGAATTTGTTAACTTACAAGGTAAACAAAGAACACGGAATATTGCTGAAGCAGTCGTGTCCATGGAATGCTGATTGCATTCAACTCCTAAAGCAAAACTTTGGTCCCATCCGCGAAACGGTCTAGTTTCTCCTGCTCGTTGATAAATTCTTATTTTATGAAATGTTTCCTCGAATTTATAACATCAAGGTATTCGGGACGGTGGCAGCAACGTTTGCCAGATCCCGTGCTGCACGAATTTAATGAAAAGAATGAATTAAATTACTTAGGGCAACAGTCTTAGCATACCACAGCGTTCTTCCTCATCTTACGGCGCTGTTTGTTCTCCTTTTTAGGAAGTGTAATAAAATTTGCTTAGGAAAACCTTCAAACGAGTCTCTAAGTGCGTCACATAGAATGCAAATTGTGCCACTACTTTGCGCGGTGTGTTACGTCTGCTGTCATAATTGAAATTCATTTGAGTATTTTTGCGCATCTGAGCTGGCACGTGAGTTTGTTCAAAAAACATTGCAAATTGTCCTCCTTCCAGGTTGCTTCATGTCCTACTACATGGGTGAGTACGAAATGAGACTATATGGCGCTGTATCCTTCCTACTTCTCTGACTTTTCTGCTATCTATCCCGATTGGGCTTCCACTATGCGAAGTGTTGCTTTTGTTTGAGGATAAATTGTACCCCTCCCCGGTAACCGAGGAACGCACAAAGTTGTTGCCTAAAAGACGGAACACAAGTAGAATACACGAGAGTTTCGTTGTCTTAAAGGAACGTATATTTCGAGACAAATTATTACCCGTCTTGTGAGCTATAAGAATAGGTTAGGAAGAGTCGTTTGTCCTGAACTTTGCTTAATTTGAAAATATCTGTGAGTGACCCGTCTCAGGGATCTTGTTCCCTGAAATTAAGCAATAATTTGTGAGTGGTAGTTACATATCTATAAATTAGCCACGAAGCTAGAACGACTTGTGTGGCAGAGCCTTTATTCTTTTGTATAGCCCAACCTAGTCAAAGGGGATGTCAAACATCGTAGGGAGACGATAATAAAAACTATTTTTGGAAAATTAATATCTTTGTTGGAGTATCGGAAAAAAATCGGGTGCGTGAACGCATCCAATTGTAATGATCACTCTTGGTTCAGTGAACGGAGCTACGAGTATCGAAACTTCCTTCAAATAACACACCACACCGAGAGCGAATGCTTAATTCATTCTTCCTTGTATCTAATGTCCAGCGAGAAGAACGTGGCGATAGCAATTTTTCCTGTTTTCAAGTTGCGAAATAAAGTATTACTTATTTAGGTGGCGCTACAGTCCGTGGTGAACCTGGGCCTCAACCAACAAGCGTCTCCAGCTGGCACGGTATTTGGCCAGCTGTTCCCAGCGCTGCACGCCCAGTTGGTTAAGGTCCCCTTCCACCTGCGTGCGCCACCGATGATGCGGCCGTCCTCTGCCGCGCCTTCCTTCCGGAGTGGATTCGAAGACTCTTCATGTCGGAGCTGTTTTTCCGATGTCGCTGTACAACCCGTACACTTCTTCGTTATATCTTCTCCTCCATACACCGTTTGAACAAACGGTTGGCAAGAGTGATTCTGCGTTTTATCTCAGCGCTGGTGTTGTTGTCGCTGGTCATCAGTGAGCCAAGATAGACGAGTACCTTGACCACTTCAAAGTTACATCCGCCCATGGTGACGTTCTGTCCAATACGCCGGTGTTGTCCGTCTCTTTTGGTTTTACCCTCATTAACCTTGAGACCCATCTTAGCCGCTCCTACCTCAATGCTTACAAAGGCCTCATTGACGTCTCGCTGTGTCCGTCAATGTTGTCGGCGTACGCAAGCAATTGAGTAGGCTTGAAATAAATCGTACCTGTTGTGTTGGCCAGTGACTCTTGCACGATCTTTTCAAGCACGATGTTGAAAAAGTTGCATGACAGCGCGTCACCTTGCCTAAATCCTTTTTAAACATCAAAGGTCTCGGTTTGGTCATTACCGACCTATATGGAGCAACGAGAATTCTCCATTGTCATCCCGCACAGTCGGACGAGTTTGGCAGGGATGTTAAAACTAGACATGGCTTTGTATAGCTCATCTCTATACACGCTGTCATATGCAGCCTTGAAATCGACGAAGAGGTGGTAAGTGTCGATTTGGTATTCCTGGGTCTTCTCCAAGTTCTGCTGTAGCGTAAATATAGTTTAGTTAGTTAGTTAGTTTAGTTGACTATTTATTTGACAGAAAAAGTATTGTAACATTAGGTAATTCTTAGTCTATATGGTTTGGCTTAGGCCGTCTACCAGATTGACATTTAAAGTATACATTTTTTTTAAAAGTTTTCTTCCATAATGCATTTCCTATAACGAAGTGCGCTTGTTGTGTATTTGTGCAATAGGTCCCATCCTCGGTCACCGTTTAAGATATCTATCACTTCTTCAAGCGAAAGTATCTGCGCTCCAAAGAATTTGCATCTAAATTCCTTGAGAATGGGGCATATAGCGATGAAGTGGAATATGTTCTCTCGTTCTTGGAGATTGCAAAGGTTACACAAAAGAGGTAGTTCTGGGCGGTGCGGTCTAAAGTTTAAACTTATCAGCTCGCCTCTGATTTTAAAGATGTTGCTTATCATATCCGTTGAGTAGCCTGCCATGAAATACGTTCTGTCTCCTAAACTGTAGTTCAATTTGCTGTAGTATGCCCTGTATTGCGATGACTGGGCTTCATCCACAAATTGCTTGTAGATTTTGTGCCCTGTTTTCTCCAACAGTGCGTAGAACTTATGTCTTAGGTGGGTCTGCTGATCGTTTAGCATAACTGTAAGGTTAAAGTCACATTGCGCTGCTAGGTTTTCCCATTCTTGGACACATTTTCCTCCATGGAGCAGCATTTCGGAAAGCACTAGCTTTGGTAACCTTTCTTGATTCATTCCCATGACTCTTACCACATAGTCAAAATGGAGTTTGAGGGTTTCCAAAAAAAGGGGCGCTACTCCAGTTTCCAGGTGAAGCATGTAGTTGGGCGAAGCACTCGGTAGTTTTAGAGCTCGTTTGAGGAAGTAGCGAAGAAAATTTTCTACTGCTTCAAATGAAGAATATCCCCATACTTGTGCAGCGTAAAAGAGGATGGATACTGCGGTGGCGCGAAATATTTTCTGTTTCGAGTAGTGGCTGATGTTTTTATTGTTGGTACAACTACCCCAAACGGAACATATAGCTCTTTTCGCTTCTGCTAATTTACATTGCAGGTGTTTGTTCATATTCAAATTAGGCGTGATCAAGACACCAAGATACTTATATTCCCTCACAATTTCAATAAGCTCGCCCTGAAACTTCCACTTTTCACTCCGGGAGTATCTACCTCCACCATCTCTGAATATCATCAGATCTATTGCGTAAATATATGATCTATTGTGGATTTACCTGGCCTGAAACCACACTGATAAGTGCCGATCAGGCTATCCACAAACGGTTTCAGGCGTTCACACAATACGGCAGAGAAGAGCTTATATGCGATGTTAAGGAGACTTATTCCCCTATAGTTGGCGCAGTTATAGGGGTCTCCATTCTTATGGACCGGGCAAACGATGCCGAGATTCCATTCGTCGGGCATGCTTTCCTCCGACCATACCTTGCAAACGAGATGCTGCATGCACCTTACCAGCTCATCTCCAGCCGCCTTAAGAAGCTCAGCAGACAGGCCGACTGCGCCCGCGGCTTTATTATACTTAAGTCTCGATATCGCTATTTTGACTTCGTCTAGGTCGGTTGGACTGATTTCTGTTTCATTGTCGTCCATTACGAATGGCTCGTTCTGCCTGACAGCGGTATCTTGTCTATCATCGCCGTTATACAGTCTGCAGAATTGGTCTTTCCAAATCCTCAGCATCGACTGCGACTCTACTACAAGTTCTCCTTTTTCATCCGTGCAGGCCGCCGCTCTGGCTTTGTAGCCATGGCATGTTCGTTTTACCTTATTGTAAAACTTACGGGCGGAAGCATCCTTCCATCTCCTCGATCTCACGCTTTCCGTGCTCTCTTTTTTCTTCTGAAAAGCGTGTATTCCTCTCTTCTCTTCTGCTCATAGATTTCGCGAGCAGCTCTCGTCCGTCGTTGCAGCATGGTTTTATATGCCTCTTGTTTTGCTGCATGGGCTTGTTCGCATTGTTCATCGAACCAGGGATTTCTAGGTGGTGGCTGTTTGAAACCCAGCACCTCTGAGGCAGCATCTCTGACGGCGCTCTGGCAATGAGCCCATTCCTGCTCTATTGTTTGTGCTGCTCTGGGCGGATTTTGAGAGAGCTGGCAGTCTCTTGCGATTGTAGCTTTCCAACGTCAAACTTACGTTGTCCTACTCGACTCCTAAGCATTCTTGATATCCTCATTCGTACCTTGGCTACAACAAGGTAGTGGTCCGTATTATATCAGGTGAGAGTATCGGCGGCTAAGGGGTGTCCACCAGGAGGAGTCCTTTCACCCCTTCCCTGGTCGCTAGTTATCGTAAACCTGCTCCACAAGTTAACCAATCACGGCTTAGAGGTCATCAGATACGCCGATGACCTATTAGTTATTGTTACGCGCACTTGGGAAATGTCTGCCTGTGGACGCATGCAACTTGTGCTTTAGTCCATCTCTAACGGATGTGGCAGAGAGGGTTTATCGATTAACCCGAATAAGGCAACCTAAGTCCCGTTTACAAAGAGGAGAAGGATACAGCCTTGCTCCGTCTCTCTAAATAGTACATACATAGGATTTTCAGAAGAAGTTAAGATTTTAGGTATTGGCCTTGATCGCAAACTTAACCGGAACTCCAACATCAGAAATAAAGTCAAAAAGTTGACTAAGGCACTGTGGACCTATCGACGCACCTACGGTAAAACTTGGGGATTAAAACATAAAGCATTCCATTGGTTATCTACAGCAATTGTAAGACCTATCATCACCTATGCGTCCGCAGTATGGTGGACAGAAGTTGAACAAAAACGATAAACTTTACACTTCAACGCCTACATGCCTACCGTGTATACCAATGGGTCACAACATCTTCCCGAGCCCTCTCTTTTGACCAGAGATTTGAGTTACTGATCCCAAGCCGCCGGAAAACCAGTGATCCCTCAACGTCAAAGGCCTTAGGTTGTATACTGATGGCTCCAAGATGGTATCTGCCAGTGGCACCAGCATCTAAATCGGAAGATCTCATAGGCTCTGGGAATGAGTCCTAGTATCCTCCAAGCCGAATTATACGCCATCTTGACGTGCGTAAACCTAAACTAAGAGGAGTAACCATCAATATAGTCTCTGATAGTCAAGCAGCTCAAAGCACTGAGTTCATATAGCACGAACTCAAAATCGGTTAAGAAATGCCATGATGCCCTACAGGACTTTGTCAAACGAAATAAGGTGTAGAGCAATGAATTTGCGGATCAACGCGCTAGAAAAGGTTTCATCCAAAGGTACATGGGTGCCGAACCTTTCCGCGGCATTCCCAAGTCAATAATCAACGTGTTCTTAGACAAGTGGAAAAAAATTGCAACACCTGTCCTTTTGGAAAAGCGTTAAAGGACTTCGCCAATCGAAAAAATTCATACGTCTCCTGAACAAGCACTCTATTATTATCCTTAAACTTAATGGAGTAGATATCAGAAGGCTGGTCAGCTACCTTACGGGGCACTGTAGTCTGAGATATCATCTCAATAAAATTAACCTTTCGTCTGAAACTCAGTGTTGACTCTGTCTTGAGGACGAACAGACTGCAAGGCACATACCGTGTGAGTGTGCTGCTCTCTCCTCGGGAAGCATATCCTTCTCAGTGAAATTATAACCCCTGAGGGGATCATCTTAGCTTGTACGAGAGACATTTGCAACTTTAATAAGAAAGTGGAGAAGCTCCTTATCTAATCGGATATAATACAACGCAATCTTCAAAGGTCGCAGCGCCTCATGCTATATGTTAGCACTAGCCCTTTAATTAAAAAAAAAACTCTCACCGGGTCAACCTACCTTATATCTAATTAATCACATTGCGTTTAACGTCAATGTTGACTCGAACTCTTCGAGGAGACAACATCGACTCAGAGCAGTATCTTAATGCAACGACATCTCAGATCGCTAGAGCTTTCACCGATATCCCGACAATAAAACCCATAGAACAATCAATGGAACAAGCCAACGAGCCACCAGCAACACCGCAAATAATGTGTTAGCTTTCAGAGTGCCACCTGAATGGAACCGAGGAGCCCATGATCTAACGATGAATGAGCCTGTATAACTGCGACAATAGACGAACGTTCTCTGTCAGGCAGAATAATGTGCTCATGACGAACATTGTTAGAAGAGAACTCAATAATCATAACCTGGACGAATTCATGACAGCCATCTCGATGGTATATCTGCTGAGCTTTTCCAAACAGCTGAAGCGGACTTGGAGGATATGGTCAGGGGAGAGCATAATAGATGATTAGAGGCTCAGTATTGTTAGTCCAATCCACAAGATAAGGTTCCCTTTTTGAATGCGCCAAATACAGAGGGATTAGTTTTCTGAACAATAGCGCCGTGGCTCAGTGGATACCATGTTGGCCTCTGACGCCGATGACACGGGATCGAATCCCGACAACAGCCATGTTATCGAAGGTGTTTTCACGATACTTCTCCTCAGCGGAGTTCTGACAAAAACCCCCTGTAGTATAATTGTCATGAGAAGCTTATCGAAACTCGCCGTTCGGAACAGGCCATAAACTGTAGGTCACTTCCATAATTACACACAACATAGGTGATTGAAAGAAGCTCGGCTTTGATCCTTCATGGAAGGTAACGCCAACATAAGAGGCAGTGTGGAG
Organism: Eumerus sabulonum; assembly: GCA_951905685.1. Taxonomy (NCBI): domain Eukaryota; kingdom Metazoa; phylum Arthropoda; class Insecta; order Diptera; family Syrphidae; genus Eumerus; species Eumerus sabulonum. The sequence continues at coordinate 106,242,694 of OX645061.1, forward strand.
CATTGAACGATCCCGGACTAAAGGGCTATCCAAAGTCTCTAACAAAATCCAGTGAACTCACTATCACTTCCGTAGTTAAAGTCTTTATGTCATACAAGGGCGTAGTAGAGCTCGAGCCATTTGGATCTTCTCTCGAATCATTTCTTTCCACCAAACTCAATTTATTACCGATATTCATTGATGAGGGCATGGGCTCGGACATACAGGGTAAAGCTGTTGATCGCTCTCAACCTGGCGAGATGCCAGCAACGATCCCTGTTTAAATGCCCGGGTCAAGCTGACATACGGCCTCCTCGCGGCGCCCTCTGGATAGCGACTAAACCCCGACCAGAATGGCGGTTGTGCGGCGGGCTAACAATCCGCCCACGTAAAAAACCTAAAAGTTATGAATGAGCAAGATGCCTCGGATACACGGACGGATACTCGACGACGACAACGCACGAAAAAGGAACGCGAATTGCGAGTATACTCCTGGAATGTCAGAACTCTGTACACTCCCGGAGCTGCTCATAAACTAGAAGGAATCCTCACGCAGTACAAGGCGGATATTACTGCGGTCCAGGAAATACGCTGGATAGGAAGCGGTATGATTAGGAAGATAAATTGCGACATTTATTACAGCTGTCACAAAAGGTTGCACTTACTGGGATGCGGATCTGTCGTGGGAAAGCGGTTAAGGTCGAAGGTCATCTACTTTAAACCTATAAGTGATCGCCTGGCTGTGATCCGCATCAGAGGTAGATTTTATAACATCAGCCTTATATGTGCACACGCCCCTACCGACGAGGCTGAAGACCCTATCAAGGAGGACTTCTATGACCTCCTGGACAACGCCTACGAAGCTTGTCCGGAGTACGATGTAAAAATCGTGCACGGGGACTTCAACGCACACCCTTAGCGGAGTGATCGGAAAGCACAAGATTCCCTCCCAAGCGAATCCACACAGCAACCTGCCGATCTCCGGACGGTCGAACCGCCAACCGAATCGACCATGTGCTCATTGACGCAAGGCACTCGTCAAACATCCTGGATGTGCGAACATTCAGAGGGGCAAATGTCGACTCTGACCACTTCCTCGTAGCAGCAAGATTCAGAGCTCGACTGTCCAATGTCAGAAAGCTGCAACAGCCCATCAGGAGGAGGCTCGACATTGGGCGCCTGAGCACACCGGAGGTCGCCAGAGTCTACAGGGAGCAGCTGAGCGAAAGACTCTACGGTATGCCTACGTCGAACATAAATGCCAATAATATGTGGCTGCATTGCCGCTCAGCCATTCAGGAAGTAGCCGAAACCACCTTAGGATACCTACCACCCCCGACAAGAAACCCGTGGTATGATGGCGAGTGTGAGCAGAAAAAGGCAGCAACCGACGAGGCGTACCAAAAGGCGCTGCGGAGGAAAACCAGGGCAGCGCGAGAAGAGTACCGAGCCAGAAGAAGGGAGGAGAAAAAACTACTGCGACAAAAGAAAAGAATCTTCGCAGCCTCCCAGCTCGAGGATATTAAGGAGTCTAGGGATAAACATAAAACCCGAGCCTTTTACAAGAAAGCCAAAGGCCTTCCAGGAGACTTCAAAAAGGGCACCAAGGCTCTTCGAAACTGTGAGGGTAATCTTGTCACCGACCCGAAGGGAATAGTGGATGTATTTAAGCAGCATTTCCAGCAGCTGCTTAACGAGCATGACCAAGAGAGAGTGGTAGGGACCGAGGAAATCCCAACTCCAGCCGCTGAAGTAGTCCTCCCACACAGCATCGAAGAAGTCGGCACAGAAGTCGGCACAGCTACCTACCTATCCTGCCTCTTGCAAGAACTATAGAGGTATATCCCTGCTCAATGTCGCATTCAAGATCCTGTCCAGCGTATTGTGTGAACGTCTAAAACCATTTTGCACCGCACTAATTGGCAGCTACCAAAGCGGCTTCCGGTCCGGCAAATCGACTAAAGACCAAATTTTCACACTTCGACAAATCCTGGAAAAGACCAACGAGTTTCGAATCGATACACACCATCTTTTCATCGATTTCAAAGCCGCATACGACAGCATTCATCGTGAAGCACTGTTTGGGGCGATGGCCGAATTCGGGGTCCCGGTAAAACTGATCCAGTTGTGTCGCGCCACGCTAAAAAGCACGCGATGCACCGTGCACCTCGGTTCTAGGACCTCGGAACCATTCGAAACATGCACCGGATTTGGGCAAGGAGATCAACAGGGAAGGCACTATCTTTTACAAGTCCATCCAGCTGCTAGGATACGCGGATGATATCGACATCATCGCGTGTTCTCGCCGTGGCATCGTGGAAGCATTCACGGCGATTGAAGAACAGGCGAAACGAATTGGTCTCAAGATCAATGAGGACAAAAAGAAATACATGCTGTCAAGCAAAATCCAATCCGTCGCTCACCACCTGGGACAAAACATAATAATTGACAGCTACAATTTCGAGGTAGTTAAGGAGTTTGTCTACCTCGTGGCAAACGTAAATTCCACAAATGACACCACAGTGGAGATCCGGCATAGAATCGCCCTTGGCAACCGTTGCTACTTCGGCTTGTCCAAACAACTGGGGTCAAATCTCCTCACTCGAAAGACCGAAGTCATGCCTTACAAAACGCTCATTCTGCCAGTCTTGCTGTACGGAGCCGAAAGCTGGACGATAAGCAGGACAGCGGAGCTGATTTTGGGTTCTTTCGAAAGACAAATTCTGCGCCGGATATTTGGTCCTGTGTGTGAGGAAGGTGAATGGAGAAGAAGACACAACCGCGAACTCTACGGGCTGTACCAAGATGTGGATGTAGTCCGGAACATCAATTCATTTGTCATTTGTGGACATCAACGCTCCAGCTAAGAGGGTCTTCGACTCCGAGCCTCCTGGTTCGAGAAGAAGAGGAAGACCGAACCACCGGTATAAAGACCAAGTAATCGCGGATGTGAGAGCACCGTGGCGCAGTGGGTAGTGTGTTGGCCTCTGACGCCGATGACACGGGATCGAATCCCAACACAGCCATGTCATCGAACGTGTTTTTCACGGTGTTTCTCCTCAGCGGGGTTCTGACAAAACGCCCTGTAGTAAAATTGTCATGAAAAGCTTCTCGAAATTCGCCGTTCGGAACCGGCAATAAACTGTAGGTCCCTTTCACCTATGTGAAAATGAAATCACACACAACATGAGTGATTGAGAGAAGCTCGGCTCAGGTTCTTCATGGACTGTAACGCCAACATACATACATACATCGCGGATGTAAAACATCTTGGTCTTGACAACTGGAAGCAACGTGCCCGGGACCGTCAAGGATGGAAGGAAGCTATAGCTCAGGCTCAGATCCTCCATGGATCGCTGGCCTGATAAGTAAGTAAGTAAGTAAGTATTCAATGATGAGGGCGCCGTGGCGCAGTGGTTAGTGTGTTGGACTCTGGCGCACGATGAGCGTGTTCGGATCCCGATAACGACAACGCCATCGAATGTTTGTTTCGCGACCTTCCTCCTCGGCGGGGTACTGCCATGAAAAAGCTTCTCGACTCACGCCGGTCGGAATCGGCATTAAACTGTAGGTCCCTTTCAGCTGTGCGAAAAATAAATCACACACAACATACATAGGTGATTGAGAGAAGCTTGGCTCTGGTCCTTCATGGGCTGTAACGCCAGCAGAGAAGATGATTCATTGATGAATTAATAAGCGACACGCAAACAACCGCGACACTTAACCTAAGAGTAATGGCAACAATCTCATTTATTCATCCTCGCTATTGAAGGAATTTCAATTTTTATGCCACAAGGGCTTAATCCAATCAGACATATGGCACATTATGCATCCCAGCTATCACATCGACGATGCAAGCTTATGTAAAGGAAGAAAAATGCCAGCACGACGACGAGGGGACACCACGGAACATGCTACCGAGCAATACACTATTGTGAATAAATCACAGATGGCAAGGACGATTTAGCGTTGCAACAGTCTCGTTGGTTGCCGCTATCGTTGCCATCGACTATTTCATGAGTATTTACGACTGAAATACTGTTTTGCTTTACATGTGCTTTCGTTTACAATAAGGTCCTTCCTCATGCTTTCCCTGAAATGAGACTATTTGTTGAAGGAAAGAGAAACAGAAGAAGGAACAGTCAGAAACACGGGTTTCGTGGGATTTTTTTTCAATTAATTGAATCGAACGAACTGCAGGCATTCAATAAATTCATTACTTAATTTTAATTAATACACAAAAAGGACGAACGGCCGAACCAGTGATTTCAATAATTGAGTGATAAATCTTCCGTCAGATTTACGCATTCCCAGCGAGAAATGTGTGAAATCGGATGACGCAGTGCTTTGCCTTGCCCTGCGAGCATATGGCGTGTATTCTGTGTGTAAATGGTAATCCTTTGAAAGCAGTAAAATCAATTAATTCTTTTTCGTTTTCTTTTTCTTGCGAATAGGCTTTCGTCTTCGATGGTTTTGATGATGTCGATCAGGTCGTCCGTCTTCATACCAGTCCAAAAGTCCGCCCCATTGCCACGAAAGCTGAGCGGGGCTCTCTGTGACATTCGGGTACAGCGTAGCGTCCGCCATATCATCTGTTGCTGCGTCTAAGAAGATAGCCCCCAAGTGCCGTGGCTTACCAACGCTCGCTGTATTTATAGACCATCCCAGACACAGCAAAATTCCTACAGAAACAAACGACGTAAATTAATATTTTCCATCAGTTGCGACACAGAATCCGCCTTACCTATTACTCCCAGTCCGCCGGTTAGATACATCACGATGTAAGTATTTCATCAACCTCTCGTCGGTCGCCCTTTTGTAGATTATCACTTACTAAATAACGGTGGATTTGTTTAATACTCATCGCCCCTCCCCAAAGCTTCATGGAGCCATGAAGCCAAATCAACCGCCATATCGTCCAAGAGAAAGTAAAAGTCAAACTTTCCATTTCACATACGAAATCGATTCTTTTCGGCATGACAAACGAAAGATGCTAATTGGAACGAAGTGAGCAGGTATAGATACATATCAGACTTGTGCTAACTGATGGAGAAGTCACCTCAAGGCGTATGGGCAGGAAAAGAAAGTCTTACTTACTTACTTTGATGGCGCTACAGTTCGGGGTGAACCAGGGCCTCAACCAACAAGCCCCTCCAGCCGGCCCGATCTTCGGCCAGCCGCTTCCAGTGAAGCACGCCCAGTTGGTTAAGGTCCCCTTCCACCTGTGCGCGCCACCTTAAATGCGGTCGTCCTCTGCTGCGTCGTCCCTCGGGGTTGGAGTCGAAGACACTTCAGGCCGGAGCGTTGATGTCCATTCGCTCTACATGGCCTAGCTATCTTGGACGTTGGATCCGAAGACGTCAAACCAGGCCGATGTCGCTGTACAGCCCGTACAGTTCTTGGTTGAATCTCCTCCTCCATTCTCCGTTTACACAAACGGGACCAAAGATTGCACGCAACATTTTCCTCTCGAAACGTCCAAGAGCCTCTTCATCCGCTTTTGACAACGTCCAAGCCTCAGCGCCGTAGAGGAGGACCGGGATGATTAAGGTTTTGTAGAGGGAAACCTTAGTTTTTCGAGAGAGGGCTCTACTACTCAATTGCCTCTTGAGCCCGAAGAAGCAGCGATTGGCAAGAGTTATTCTGCGATTTATCTCAGCGCTGGTGTCGTTGCTGCTTGTCACTATCGAGCCAAGGTAGACGAAGTCCTTGACTACTTCAAAAATATAGCTGCCGAAGGTGACGTTCTGACCAAGACGTCGGTGTTGTGCGTCTTTCTTGGATGACAGTATATATTTGGTCTTGTCCCCATTTACCCTTAGACCCACTTTCGCCGCTTCTGCTTCAATGCTTGTGAACGTCTCATTGACGTCTCGCTTTGTTCGTCCAATAACGTCAATGTCATCTGCGTAGGCAAGCAATTGTGTGGACTTGAAGTAGATCGTACCTCTTGTATTGGCCGCAGAGTCCCGCACGATATTTTCAAGAATAATGTTGAAGAAATCACATGACAGTGCGTCACCCTGTCTAAAACCTTTTTCAACATCAAAGGGGTCGGTTAGTTCACCTCCGACCTTAATGGAGCAGCGAGAGTTCTCCATAGTCATCCTGCATAGTCTGACGAGTTTGGCAGGAATGTTAAAGCATGGCATGGCTTTGTATAGCTCGTCTCTATAAACACTGTCATACGCGGCTTTAAAGTCGACGAAAAGATGGTGCGTGTCGACCTGGAATTCATGGGTCTTCTCCAAGATCTGCCGTAGTGTAAATATTTTGTCTATCGTGGATTTTCCTGGCCTGAAACCCCACTGGTAGGAACCTATCAGATTGTCCACGAACGGTTTCAGGTACTTACACAGTACGGCAGAGAGGATCTTGTAAGAAAAGAAAGTCATCACAGTTTAATTGAATGCTGACCTATGAAAGAAGAACTTCCAACCAAGAAGGTAGGTAGGTAGGACTGTAGCCTTCCCAAAAAGAAAATAAGACGGTCAGATCGTTAAGGAAGTAAGATCCTAGGTATCGTTTCCTGATTGTGCAGAATGCCGGGCAGGCGCAGAGAAGGTGATGAATGGACTCCACCTCCTCCTCGTCGAGACAGCTCCTGCAAAAATCATAAAATCATTCGGAGTTATACCCAGTTTTTGCGCGTGACTGCCAATAAGGCAGTGTGCAGTGATGACACCGATGACTTTATGGATGTCAGTTCTTTTTAGGGAGATAATACTCTTAGTCCGTTGACTGTTGAGCCAGGGCCAGATTTGCCTGGTGATGAGGCAGGTATGTCCCTGAGTCCATCTCCGGTTCGTCTCGGCCCTGGCGAGATTTATAAGATTGTGTTTAATGGTTGCAAAGGGTATACCCTCACAAGCCACGATTGATTGTAGCATCGTTCCTTGATTGGCGAGTGTGTCGACTCTTTCGTTTCCTGGAATGTCGCTGTGTCCCGGTACCCAGATAAGTTGTATGTTGAACTGTTCGGCCATCTCGTTAAGAGATAAGCGACAGTCGAGACTAGTTTTTGATGTCTACACATAGGATTCCAACGACTTTAAGGCTGCTTGGCTATCCATGAGAATGCGGATATCCGTGGTGGATATCACGTACCACTTCAGCCAAAACAAAGCCTCTTTTATTGCCAACAGTTCCGCCTGGAAAACGCTGCAGTGATTTGGTAGTTTTAGAGCTTTGTTCAGCTTAAGTTGCTTGCAGAATACTCCACTACCCACCACGTCTTTGGTTTTAGACCCGTCAGTATAGAAGTCAACACAGTTTTGTCTGTCCGGGTTGGTCAATGTAAAGCTTTTTTCCAAGACTGTGGTGGGTTCTGTGAGGTCCAGGTTTTCTGCTATAGTTGACCCATTATTCAGGATGGAGGAATGGCCAGTGACATAGCTCGGCCAGTTCGAGTTGGCTTTAAGTCCAATGGCCGTTTGTGTAGCAATTTGCTTGCCGAAAATATCGAGTGGTGTAAGGTCGAGTATCATGTTAAGCGCAGCCGTTGGGGTGGACCTGAGGGCCCCGGTAATGCACATACACGCCAACCTTAGTACCTTCTCGAATTGCTTGAGGTATGTTATCTTGTCCAGTGCTATCCACCAAACTATCACTCCATACATTATTTTGGGTCTGACGACCGTGATGTAGAGCCATAGGGTGATCTTGCGGTTGAATCCCCATTTTTTCCCTATGGCTTTCTTGCATGTGTAGAGAGCTATAATTGCTTTTTTAGCTCTTTCGATTGTGTTGCTCTTCCAGGTTAATTCCCTATCTAGTATAATGCCAAGGTACTTGGCATTGGAGGAATGGTTTAATCTGGTAGCAAGCAAAGTAATAGGGCAGTGTTCCGGGATTTTGTGCTTTTTGGTGAATAGTACGAGCTCCGCTTTCTGGGGATTCACCCTGAGCCCGCTGCTATGCGCCCACTTGCAAAGAATTGAGAATGCCGTTTGCAAACGGTCATTCAGCGTGGATAGGTATTTACCTGAGATTGAAATGGCAACGTCGTCAGCGTAGGCAATAACGTCCAGGCCTTCTTTCTCCACTTTAATTAGTAGTTCGTTTACGACTACACTCCAGAGAAGAAGTGAGAGGACCCCTCCTTGCGGGGTTCCCATGGTAACCACTCTGGTGGTTACTTGGCTTTCTGAATCCTGCGCGTTAACTAAGAACCGCTTCCATTATTTATGCTTTCCTTCAGGCAAAGTTGAAACTGCCAGTAATACGGTCACCCACAAAAATATTCCAAATCAAACCCAGGACGCGTTAAAGGTGCAGAAGATCGTCATACGCGAGACTCTAAGAAAGACAAAAAACTTCCGTCAAAATCTGCCAATTGCAACGAAAAGCACCCTGCAAGGTACAGAGGATGCCTAGTCGCAGTAGAACCTTAGAAGGCGTTTCTCTTACGAAATACTAACAAAACTAACAAAGAGGACTGGTAACCTCAAATGCTCCCACAAAGCCTACCGGAAAACACACCTAAGAACACCATGGAAAACATTATGCAAGGAATCCTCAATAGATTGGAGGACGTTGAATAAAAAAATAAATCCATGCTTGAAAGCTAACCTTAAAAATGACGAAGGGAAATGATCGCTGCTCCATTAAGGTCGGCAAAGAACTTACCGAGGCCTTCAATGTCAGAAAAGGTTTAAGAGAAGGCGACGCGTGATCGTGTGAAACTCACAAGTCAGCACTAGGGGCATGATCTTCCAAAAGTTCGTTCAACTGCTAACTTACGCTGATGATATTGACGTGATTGGTCGAACGCAGCGGGCCGTCAATGAGGCGTTTTCTGGTACTGAAGTGGAGGCGGCCAAAACGGGTCTGGTGGTAAATTGTCAATGCTGTCATCAAGAAAGAACGCACAGGATCGACGCCTCGGCCGGAGCGTCACAATGGACAAGAAGAAGTTCGAGGTATACAATGACTTCGTGTACCTCGGATCCGCAGTAACAAATACGAACAACATCAGTACCGAGATTAAACGCAGAATAACTCTTTCCAATCGCTGTTTTTTGGGCTCAAAAGGCAATTGAGTAACAGGGCTGTCTCTCGAAAATCAAACTGGCTTTATATAATACCCCAAATATCCCAGCCTTGCTTTACGGGGCATGGGCTCGGACATACAGGGTAAAGTTGTTGATCGCCCTCAACCTGGCGAGATGCCAGCAACGATCCCTGTTTAAATACCCGGATCAAGTTGAGGGCCTCCTCACGGCGCCCCCTGGATAGCCTCTTCAACAACCGTTGGGAGGTGAACAAACGTATGCAACGACAAAACCCCGACCAGAATGGCGGTTTTGCGGCGGGCTAACAGTCCGCCCACGTAAAAAAACCAAAAGTTATGAATGAGCAAGATGCATTGGATACAGAGATACAAAGAGGATATGCTTCTCAAGTCGATTGAATCGACAGACGATATCGACGAAGCGGCTTACCAACTCAATGCAGCACTCATCCTATCCTTTAGAGACAACTGTACACCCAGGTCAATTACACACAAACGGTGTGTGCCCTGGTGGAACACTCAGCTTGAGTCCCTAAGGAAACAGGTGAGATCGCTGTTTAACAGAGTTAAACGGTATAATAGTTGGACTGATTATAGACCTGCTCTAAATAAATACAACCCCGAATTGAGGAAATCCGAGAAAACGTCTTGGAGGAAACATTGCGAGAACATAGACTCGCTTCCAACTGCGGCCCGACTCCACAAAGTGCTATCTCGAGAGCACACAAATGGCCTCGGGCTGCCACCCAAATCAGACGGCACCTTTACCGTCAATCGCAGGCAAACCCTGGAAACTTTACTCGAGGTGCACTTCCCTGGTTCTACTCCTTACTCGATGTCCTCTAGTGGCAGGGAGGGTTTATCTGTTAACCCAAATAAGACGATCTTAGTGCAATTTACAAAGAGGAGAACGGTACAACCGTGCTCAATCTTACTAAATGGCACACGCATAGGATTTTCAGAGGAAGTAAAGTATCTAGGTATTGACCTAGACCGTAGACTCAACTGGACCTCAATAATGAGAAATAAACTCTTGAAAGCGACTAAGTCCATGTGGGCCTGTTGACGCACCTACGGTAAGACCTGGGGACTCAAACCTAAGCTAGTCCACTGGCTATACACCGCGATAGTAAGACCTATCGTCACCTACGGGTCCACCGTATGGTGGACAAAAGTTCAGAGACTAGTGAGTCTCGGCATCACAGGCACTATGCCAACCTATCCCACGGTAGCCCAAGAAGCACTCATTGGACTCACTCCACTGCACCTTTTTATCAAAAAGGAAGCATTACGCAGTGAAATCAGGGAACAAATATGCCATGTAGACCCGTAGGCCACATGTCCATACTACAACACCTTCCCGAGCTGGATATGATTACTACGGTCTCGGACGCATTGCCGCACATCTTCACCTTTGACAAGAGATTTGAGATACTGATCCCAAATTGTTCAGCATGGGAAAACAGTGATCCCCTGCTGAATGTCAAAGGCCTTAGGTGGTACACGGATGGCTCCAAGATAGCTTCCGGCGTTGGCGCCGGCACCTTTCTGCCAAAACGCAAGATCTCGAAGGCCCTGGGAATAAGTCCCAGCATCTTCCAAGCAGAGCTGCATGCTATCCTAACATGCGTCAATCTAAATCTCGAGACTGTCATTGGAGGAATAACCATCAACATACTCTCTGATAACCAAGCAGCGCTTAAAGCGCTGGGTTCGTATAATACGAACTCAAAAACCGTCAAGGAATGCCATGACGTCCTACAAGACCTCGCCAAAAGAAACAATGTTAAACTTTGGTGGGTGCCAGGACATAAAGGTATCAAGGGCAATGAAATTGCCGACCAGCTTGCCAGGAAAGGTTCCAGCGACAAATATAGATGGCTTGCCATCAGAGCTCTTCAAGGCTGGCGGCGATGATCTGGTAGGGAGCATGCACCAGATCATCTGCAGAATTTGGGAAGATGAAAGCATGCCCGACGACTGGAATACCAGCTCTATTCGTCCCATCCACCAAAAAGGCGACCCTACCTCTTACAAGAACTATAGAGGTATATCCCTGCTCAATGTCGCATACAAAATCCTGTCCAGCGTATTGTGTGAACATCTAAAGCCATTTTGCACTCGGCAGCTACCAGTGCGGCTTCCGGTCCAGCAAATCGACTAAAGACAAAATTTTCACAATTCGACAAATCCTGGAAAAGACCAACGAGTTTCGAATCGATACACACCATCTTTTCATCGATTTCAAAGCCGCATACGACAGCATTCATCGTGAAGAACTGTTTGGTGCGATGGCCGAATTCGGGATCCCGGGAAAATTGATTCAGTTGTGTCGCGCCACGCTAAAAAATACGCGATGCACCGTGCAACTCAGTTCTAGGACTTCGGAACCGTTTGAAACATGCACTGGGTTTCGGCAAGGAGATGCGCTGTCATGTGACTTCTTCAACCTGGTGCTGGAGCCGATAGTGCGACGGGCGCGCATCACCAGGGAAGGCACTTTTTACTACAAGTCTATCCAGCTGCTAGTCGAGCTACATGGTAGGATAGCATGCAGTGCCCGGTGAGGGCACCGACTGCCAGCCGAATATTCCCACGATTGAACTTCAGCAGATTTTCCGTTCTTTTCTTATCATCGACGGGCCAAGTCGATCTCGCCGTTGCGCATGTATCTAAGCGACACCATCGCTTAGTGGCATTCACTGATAGCTCCGTCTCTATCGCCCTGTAGAGCGCACTGAGTGGTGCTTTGGCCTCAGCTGAGATCTGCGCAATGTTAGCACTAATGCTAGCCAGCTCGTCCGCCCTCTCGTTTCCGGAGATATTCATATTACCAGGTACCCAGCAAAGGGTCACCTCATTTACATTGGATATCTCTACTAACTTATCCTTGCAGAGTTTGACGAGTTTGGATCTTATTCATGCTGCCTGCAGAGAATTAATGGCTGCGCACTCTCGCAGTATATGTCCAGGGGTGGAAGTCTCAGCATGACTTCAAGAGCCGCCGTTGGTGTGGACTTTATAGATCCCGTCACCGCCAGACACACTCTGAAGATGACACTTTCTCTCAAGCGCTTTCCACCAGACAACCGAGCCATAGACTAGGATGGTCTTACCACCGCAGTGTCCAACCAATGTACTAACCTCGGTTTGAGGCCCCATGTCTTTCCCAAGGCTACCTTGCACGAATATAGTACCATGCAGGCCTTTTTGATTCTTTCCTCTTCGAGGTAGTTAAGGAGATCCAGCATAAGATCGCCCTTGGCAACCGCTGCTACTTCGGTTTGTCCAAACAGCTAGGGTCAAAACTCCTGCTTTACAAAATGCTTATACTGCCAGCCTTGTTGTATGGAGCCGAAAGCTTAACGATATGCAGGACGGCGGAGCATGTGAGGAAGGTGAATGGAGGAGAAGACATAACCGGGAACTGTACGAGCTGTACACATCGAGCGCATGAACACCAACGCTCCAGCTAAGGGAATCTTCAACTGCGAGTTTCTTGTTCCGAGAAGAGGAGGAAGACCTAACCTCCGGTGTAAAGACCAAGTATTGGCCCAGGACCGTCAAGGATGGAAGGCAGCTATAGCTCAGGTCCTCCATGGATTGCTGGCCTGATAAGTAAGTAAGTCTATCTGGATTACAATGGATTTGCGATAACAGAATTTGCGACCAACTAGCTCTAATACCACCTTACACATGATCCCATTGATACCGTAAAAATCGTTAAGGGGAAACGTCCAAAAACTGATATTTTTTACGACCAAGTCGTAAACAATTTCCGGTATAAACGAAAGCAATAAAAACCTGGTCCCATAAACCTTATCAGCAGGTACGTTTTCCTCTTAATTCTACCACTAGAGCAAGGTAAGAGCTTTGTCAATTGGACACCTTTCCTCTGCATTCAAATTAAAAATTGATAGCCATACCTAAAACTGGCAGAAAAAACGAATGCATGGAAACCCGATATCGAACTGGCAGGACAAAAGTAAGTTCGGTATCTTACAGGAACAGAAACAAAAGATTTTTTTCCATCACATTTCCCCCATTCGTTGCACAAGGATGTAGCAGCAGGCTTTATGGTCCGCATGAAACAAGTCGAAACGACAACATCCTTCGACTGAAATACGATGGAGTAGGAGGTGGACACTCGTTTCGCAGAATGTAGCGACGTTGTTATGGTGGCAATGGAAGTTCTCGTGTTATGCACAGCATGCACCACTTGATATCACTGTAATCCCATCGCTTACAATCCGTTTGTGGCGAAAAAAGTGCAATTAAAACTGACCGTTCAACGTTATTCATTTTAATCGCCGTCTCTGGTTGCAGGAAGAGTGATTGAGAAAGAAAACTACTGGAGTTCGGTGTCCGTGTAGTGTATGAAGTGTCCGCTACTGTCATGGTTCCCAAACCACTTGGGTTTCGTTTGTTAGAAAGTACTTCTCACATGATGCATGAAGCGGAAAACGGTCAATGGACACTCATGACTGAATAGCCACGGGGAGAAAATCTGGAAACGCTGGTAAGTCGACAGCTCGGAGGGCACTGATATCTTGCTCATATCGCTGGTGATAGTAAAGTTGTCAGTTGAGTTGACATGCGCATAGCAAGTACTCCCGGAGCAATTTTACTGGAAGGATTTTATGAGAACACTCCGAGCAACATTTATAGCATTGGAAAGTGGCTGAAACAACGGTCGTTCTCTTTGAGGCCAGTGGTACTGTATCGGTATTTCATATTCAATGGTACTTTATCTGAAGACATGTTTAGAAGACCTTAGCACTATTCTAACATGGTCTTAATGTTATTGTTGAATCACAACAAATCCTGAACGAACCATCACCTTTACCGTAGTTTCAAACAATCACGTTGCAGAATCCGCATTATAAGACTCAGAAGCCGCTCTAGTGGGATGGTCTCCACTATAATTTTCGAATAGTTATATCAACAAATAGAGCACAGAGCACAAGAGCTGTATTAGACGGAAATCAGACTGCCAGTAGTTCCTTTTGAGTTTACAAATCCACAATACCAACCGAAGGGTGAATTGGATCAAACAACTCAATAATTCGTCGATCATTATCCATCACGTTCACACCAAATTACCGATGACAGGCGACAGTATTTGCATGTATCTTAGAGCGTGACATTTAATTAAGTGGTCATGCTGGTAAAACCCCCATCCTCCAGAGCTCGGACAACACATTCATTTTCTGTCTACACGTCGACCGGAGTAAGAGAGCATGTCATACGCACAGAAGCCGATAAGTTCGTTTGTAAATCAGCGGTTTCAGACTCATTTTTTATGTCTGCCCCGTAGACTGACGTTAATTAATGTCCATCATTTCGTGGTGGTTCAAACCACGTAGCATGAGTATAGGGTCTCGACACAGCCAACAAACCAGATTAACGATAAAGGGTCACTGTAGGGCATTCCATCTATTCTTGACCGTGCACTACCAACTCCCTTGATAGCAATAAGATTTTTCTTCTTCTTGTCGGACGCTACAGTTCGGGGTGAAGCTGGGCCTCAACCAACATGCCCCTCCAACTAGCACGATCTTTTGCTAGCCTTTTCCATTGCCGCACACCCAGTTGGCTGAGGTCCCCTTCGACCTGTGTGCGCCATCTTAGGTGTGGCCGTCCTCTGTTTCCTCGTCCCTCGGGGTTGGATTCAAAGACACTCCGGGCTTGAGCTGTGGTGTTAATTCGCTCTACATGACCGAGCCATCACACGGAAAATCTTTCTTTCGAAACGACCAGGGATCTTTTGGTCCGCTATTGATAGTGTCCATGCTTCTGCGCCATACAGCAGGACCGGGATGATAAGGGCCTTGTATAGAGTCAACTTCATCGTTCGAGAGAGGGCTCTATTACTCATTTGCCTCCTGAGCCGACAGAAACAGCGATTGGCGAGAATGATTCTGCGTTTGATCTCGGAACTGATGTCGTCGTTTCAGGTCACTGCAGAGCCAAGATAGACGAAATCCTTAACTACCTCAAACTTATACATATCTGCCAATACAAACGTTCTGGCCGAGACGTCGGTGGCGAGCGTCCTTTTTTGATGATAGCTCTCATTTACTACCAAAGTAATTTTCGCCGCCTCCGCCTCATTAGCATCTCGCTGTGTTCTTTCGATTATGTCAATATCATCCACGTATGCGGGGAGTTGCGAGGATTTGTGCCTTCTATGTTGGCCACTGATTTTTGGACAACCATTTCACACGACAGCGCATCGCCCAGCCTAAATCCCTTCTTGATATCAAAACTATCGGTCGAGTTTTAAGCGATTCGCATGGAGCAGCGAGCGTTCTCCAAAGTCACCCTGCACAGTCTGACGAGCTTAGCAGGGATGTCAAAGGTCGACATGGCGATGTACAGCTCGTCCTTAATTACGCTGTCGTATGGGGCCTTGAAGTCGACGAATAGATGGTGAGTGTCGACTCGAAATTCATTGGTTTTCCCCAGGATCTGCCGTAGTGTGAAGATTGATTGATGGTGGACTTCCCTGGCCTGACGCCACACTGATAAGGACATATCAATTTATTTACAAAAGGTTTCAGGCGTTCACATAAAACGGCACAGAAGTTTTTGTAGGGCGATGTAAAGGAGACTTATTCCTCTGTAGTTGGTCCAATCAGCAGTCAAACGGGTCTCCTTTCTTCACTCTGCCTCACAGCCGTTATACAGTCTGCAGAAGTAGTTTTTCTATATTCTCATCTGTGCGTTCTCATCCCTACAGGCTTCCGTTCTGGCTTTATAACCTTGGCATGTTCGCTCCTCCGTTCTTTTTAACTAGTAGAGCTCACGAGCTGCTCTTGTTCTTCTATTCTAGGAGGTGTTATGTGCCTTCTCCTTCGCCATTTGAATCCTCCTGTACTCGTCATCGAACCAGGTGTTTCTTCGTGGTGGAGCATTGAAGCCCAAGACTTCAGATGCAGTGCTTTTCAGGCCTTGCTTGGAAAGGTTATACGTACTTACTTACTTAGATGGCGCTACAGTTCGGGGTGAACCAAGGCCTCAACCAACAAGCCTCTTCAGCCGTCACGATCTTTGGCCAGCTGCTTTCATTGCTGCACGCTCATTTAGTTAAAAATCCGCCCACATCAGCACAAACAATAGAGCAGGAATGGGCGTATTGCCAGAGCGCCGTCAGAGACGCTGCCTCAGAGGTGCTGGGTTTCAAACCGCCACCACCTAGAAACCCCTGGTTCGATGAACAATGCGAACAAGCCCATGCAGCAAAACAATAGGCAAATAAGGCCATGCTGCAACGACGGACGAGAGCTGCTCGCGAAATCTATGAGCAGAAGAGAAAAGAGGAACACACGCTTTTCAGAAGAAAGAGGAGAGAGCACGGAAAGCGTGAGGTCGAGGAGATGGAGAGATGCTTCCGCAGAAATGGCGCCCTTAAGTTTTACAATAAGGTAAAACGAACATGCCATAGCTACAAAGCCAGAGCGGCGGCCTGCAGGGATGAAAATGGAGAACTGGTAGTAGAGTCGCAGTCGATGCTGAGGACTTTTAAAGACCACTCCTACAGACTGTATAACGGCGATGATAGACAAAATACCGCTGTCAGGCAGAACGAGCCATTCACAATGGACGAAGACGAAGGAGAATCCCGTTCACCCGACCTAGACGATGTTAAGATAGCGATACCGAAACTTAAGTCTTATAAAGCTGCTGGAGCAGACGGACTCCCCGCGGAGCTGTTTAAAGCATCTGGCGATGAGCTGGTTAGGAACATGCACCAACTCATCTGCAAGATATGGTCGGAAGAACGCATGCCCGATGAATGGAATCTCAGTATCGTTTGCCCGGTCCATAAGAAAGGAGACCCCTATAACTGCGCCAACTATAGGGGAATAGTCTCCTTAACATCGCATATAAGATCTTCTCTGCCGTATTGTGTGAACGCCTAAAACCGTTTGTGGATTACCTGATCGGCTCTTAACACTGTCGTTTCAGGCCAAGTAAATCCACAATCTTTAAGAAGACGTCGATTTCAAAGCATATGACAGCGTGTATAGAGACGAGCTATACAAAGCCATGTCTAGTTTTAACATCCCTGCCAATCTCGTCCGACTGTGCAGGATGACAATGGAGAATTCTCGTTGCTCTACTAAGGTCGGTTATGACCAAACCGAGATCTTTGATGTTTAAAAAGCATTTAGGCAAGGTTGATTTAGCTTGAAAAGATCGTGCAAGAGTCACTGGCCAACACAAGAGGTACGATTTATTTCAAGTCTACGCAATTGCTTGCGTACGCCGACCACATTGACGTGATTGGACGGACACAGCGAGACGTCAATGACGCCTTTGTAAGCATTGAGGTAGAAGCGGCTAAGATGGGTCTCAAGGTTAATGAGGGTATAACCAATTATCTGAAAGAGACGGACAACACCCACGTATTGGGTGGTCCAGGAATTCGTCTACCTTGGTTCACTGATGACCAGCGACAACAACACCAGGGCTGAGATAAAACGCAGAATCACTCTTGCCAACCGCTGTTTCTTTGGGCTCAAGAGGTAATTGAGAAGTAGAGCCCTCTCTCGGAAAACCATGGTGACACTATATAAGGCCTTAATCATCCCAGTCCTCCTTTACGGCGCAGAGGCTTGGACCTTAACAAAAGCGGACGAAGATGCCCTTAGTCGTTTCGAAAGGAAAATTCTGCGCACTATCTACGGTCCCGTGTGTTCAAACGGTGTATGGAGGAGAAGATATAACGAAGAACTGTACGGGTTGTACAGCGACATCGGCCTGGTACGACGTCTACGGATACAGCGTCTAAGGTGGCTAGGCCATGTAGAACGCATGGAAAATACAGCTCCGACGGCCGCATCCATCGGTGGCGCACGCAGGTGGAAGGGGACCTTAACCAACTGGGCGTGCGGCGCTGGAAACAGCTGGCCAAAGACCGTGCCAGCTGGAGACGCTTGTTGGTTGAGGCCCAGGTTCACCACGGACTGTGGCACCACCTAAGTAAGTAAGTACCCGTCGGTATATGCTACTCCCACGAGGCCTTTGTTAGTCTCTTACCATCCTGATAGCAATAATACATGGTCGAAATAGTTTTGGTATGCCAAACAATATTTTGAGTCAACTTTGAGTCAAAGGACAACTATTTAAATTTCCGAGAGCTCTCGAGAGCAATTCATGTCTTGATTACTACATCCCAACACCCAATGTAATATCTGTATCAAGTCACTTTGCATCTTTGCTGCAAATAATGAACACCTCACTTCCGTCAAGCAACAAGGACACAGTCTGGCTCTTATAGTTATTTCCAAGAATAATAAGCAATTTGCATTCTAATCCGAACGCTATAACTTAAATGAGCTTCTTAAGTGTATTCACATGCACCTATTCAATATATTGCCAGGAAGCCATCTCCCCATCTCGGTAAACAAAAACAAAACACTAAGAATACTGCCTAAGAGCCTGTCAAGGATACAGGTATACTCGTAACCATCCCATTTGCATAGCACGCCGAGTTTATGTTGTGTCACTAATGTCT
Organism: Eumerus sabulonum; assembly: GCA_951905685.1. Classification (NCBI taxonomy): domain Eukaryota; kingdom Metazoa; phylum Arthropoda; class Insecta; order Diptera; family Syrphidae; genus Eumerus; species Eumerus sabulonum. The sequence goes on from OX645061.1 coordinate 106,261,209, forward strand.
CCTTTGTACGTGCAAGTAAATGTCCTTTCTCCTTTCACCTCTCAGCCTTTTTACCATTCGCCATCAACTTTTTCGGTGAATGAATAAAAGAAATATTACAGCTTATGGTGAGCGGTAATGGGCTATGAATTATCCACGAAGGGTTAGTACCTGTACTTGAGTACACGCTTAGCCGTGCCAGGAATTGGGGTGCGGTGGGTTTACGTCTACAAGCCTTGTATACTTACCTATCTTACGCCAGAGTGGTCTTTTACGAAAGCCAACAAGGAAATTTACCAAACAAAGGAAACAAAATTACTTGTATTGTATATAACGGTGTACAAAATGAAAATAGGCAACAATTGAGGAAGAAAGGAAATGGTCTTTATTCTTCATCGGGGACATAACCTCTAAAAGTTAACTGGCAACGAATTTAATCAACTCCCGAGGCGTTATTCAAAGGTTATTTTAACATCGCCCTATACTGCTATATCGATGAATGGTAATGGTAGCTGGTTGATGGAAATGGTAAAAGTTTTGGAATTAAACAACTCAAATACGAGTATGTCCTTAAGTGTTTGGCAATCAACTACCGTCGATCGGGATTGACCTGAGGAAGTCAGGTGTGCAGATGTTTTAATTGAATATTAACTTGGCGGGTGTTTTTCATTTTTCCCTTTTGTTACTGTTTGGAAACGACCCTTTCAATGGAGGAAATTTATTCTTCTTACTCATTTACCATGGGACTACAGTTGAGTTACCCAACAAGGGCCATGAATGATTGCAAAGGCCCTTGAGGAAAATACCAAATTCTCCTTAATTGCGATCGATAAAAGGGAGCAGGGCATGTATATTTATAACGTTCCCTGTGCTCGGGCATTCACTTCATTGCAATTTTATACACAAGAGCTTTAATGGGGTTTTTGCTTTGTTATGTAACTTACTTAAATAAGCTCCGATGGCAAGAATTTCTAAAGATTAAAAATACTCGAATTCAAACGCGTTTTTCCTTCTTACTTTTATTACTTCCAAAATTCATGAATGACAGTTCTGTCATAGGGATTCAGTTCAAGCTGCTGGCTGCTGTAACCTTCAATGCTGCCAAGTTTCCTAACTTTTATTGCCCACCTCGTCCAGGAACTGCGACGAAAGAGCATCACCTTCGGGCCGCCCACCGCATGCCTTGTCAGCTGCAATAGGAAGTACAATAATCTTCGAGATGGCTCTCTTCAATTTTGAGGTTTGAGTCCGGGTAACCGCTACTCTGACGATGCCATCCTCTCCAGCATTCACTTCCAGGACTCGTCCCAGCGGCCACTGACTCGGAGCCGTTCGTTCATCACGAATCAAAACTAAATCGCCGATTTGCACATTCCGATTTGCTTGCTACCACTTGTATCGAACCTGCAGTCCGTGGAGATATTCTCGATGCCACCTTTCCAAAAATCTTGCTGCATCTGTTGCAACTGACTCCACCTGTTAAGTCTGCCGTGCGAGATGTCCAAGATGTTCGGTTCAGGCACTGCCACCAAGGGGCGACCAGCAAGAAAGTGTCCCGAAGTAAGCGCTAACAAATCGGTGGGATCGTCCGACATAGCTGATGAATGTTAAACATGCATCACCGATTGTACGTTTTAGATGATGCTTCATACTTTTGACCCCTACTTCCCAGATGCCGCCGAAATTTGGAGATCCGGGTGGGATGAAGTGCCACGACACTCCTTGTTGGGCACAAGAATGTTCTGCGGAGTGGAGTTGGGTTCGTAGGCTCTTAAGGTCCTGCTTTAAAGCAGCGTTGGCTCCCACGAAAGTTTTCGCACAATCACTGTAGATGTCAGAGCTATAGCCTCGCGTTGCAAAGAATCGCCGTAGAGCGGCCATGAAAGCTTCTTCTTCGTTGGCAAGGGTCTTTAGCACTTTAATGGCGAGATACGGTGCACAGTTCAAGCCATAAGTCACTGTCAACAAACGGAAAATCGTTGGATCACCCGCTTCATTCTTCCATATGATTCGCGGTAAATCAGTATCCTCTTGCTCCACTCTTATCTGCCGATAACATTTACTAATGTCCGCCATGAAACCAACTTTGTGTTTGCGCCACCTGAGTATAATTTTTGACAAATCGGTTTGCAATTTCGGTCCCACCAACAGGCAGTCGTTTAAAGACACACCGCTTCGTGTCTTTCAGGAAGCATTGAAAACAGTTCTCAGTTTCGTCGTTGCACTACATTCCCGATACACTCCATGATGAGATAGATAACACACGTTCTGTGACTGGTTTTGTTCTCGTACTGTCTCCATATGCCCGAGCTCCTCGTACTCCCTCATAAACTCCTCATACAGAGATTTGCGTTGTGGATCCTTTTCTAAGCGACGGATTTGATGATAAAAAAGGGTAATGGCATCGGACTTCGAATCTGAAGTCAGGATACTTGACCACAAAACGCCCAGACTCAGTGCGCTTCACCGTATTTTTGAAGAATTCTTCACAAAAAATTTCATCTGGCGTCATGGTGGTTTTGTCATGTATGCTTTCTTGTTCGTAGAATCTCCATAATTGTTGGACCAATTCCTCCAATTCCATGGTTGTGACTGAGCATGCTTTCGCTCTCCACTGCTGAGATATCACTCCAGGAATTCGTCCGCTAAGTACCCATCCAAGTCGGGTGTTCTGAGCTGTGGGTTCTCCCTCTTCGGAATGGTGAACTTCGCCACATAGAAGGGCACCGTAAACATCAGCGACATCAAATTATGTCAATGGGTCCAGGTTCATGGAATCTGGGATCAGCCAGTTCAAGTTTCAGGACTTCCTTTACCAACTGCGATGAAAATGGAGGTGTTGGCGCCAGAGAACCCAGTCGTGGCAAGACTAAAGCACTGAACTCAAGGTGAAACGATGGATCTGTTAGAGAACTCACTATGATCTTTACGAAACCTGAAGACTTTCCAACTTTGGTTCCCCCAACACCAATCACCGGAACTGATATTCGTCTTCGGGGTGCTCTCAATTGTTGAGCTACGTATTCGCTGACAAGTGTCGCTTGTGAGCCCGTATCCAAAAGTGCTCGTACTTGAAGGCATAGACCTGTTGCTGACCGGATAATAACTTGAGCAGTCGCCAGAAGAACTGATGACAGTTGTCCTTCCTCTATTTGTGCTGTCCTTAACTCCCGGTTGGTGTTTAGGTTGGATACGATTCCGCTTCCCAGATTTTCATGTAGCATTGTGTGGTGTCGTTGTCCACATTCGCTGCAGGTAAATTTCGATGTGCAAGCTATTGTGAGATGTCCGCTCTTCATGCAATTTGTACAAAGTTTACTTTTGTTTACAATTTTAAGACGACATGCTGTTGACATCTGTCTAAACTTTGAGCAAAACATGAGGATGTGGTTTTGCCCACAGGAAACGCATCGGTTCAAGTTTGTGTGGTAAGTTTTAATTGCTGGAGATTTGGGTGCAATGGATTGAGACTTCGCCTTGGGCTCTCTCCCTCTTTGTATAGAGCAAAGAAATTGATCGCGTTTAACATGGCAAACTCCCTGCTCAATCCAAGTTGATACCCACCCTCCGCGTGGCCTCCCCTGGATAGCTAGCTGAGTGACGTCTTCTTCAAGATTGTGGATTTACCTGGCCTGAAACCACAGTGATAAGAGCCGATCAGGTTATCCGCAAACAGTTTCAGGCGTTCACACAATACGGTAGAGAAGATCTTATATGCGATGTTAAGGAGACTTATTCTCCTATAGTTGGCGCAGTTATAGGGGTCTCCTTTCTTATGGACCGGGCAAACGATGCTGAGATTCCATTCGTCGGGCATGCTTTCCTCCGACCATACCTTGCAAATGAGATGGTGCATGCACCTTACCAGCTCATCTCCAGCCGCCTTAATAAGCTCAGCAGACAGGCCGTCTGCGCCTGCGGCTTTATTAGACTTTAGTCTTGATGTCGCTATTTTGACTTCGTCTAGGTCGGGTGGACTGAATTCTGTTTCATCGTCGTCCATTACGAATGGCTCGTTCTGCCTGACAGCGGTATCTTGTCTATCATCGACATCGCAGGTCGCCGCTCTGGCTTTGTAGCCATGGCATGTTCATTTTACCTTATTGTAAAACTTACGGGCGTCATTCCTGCGGAAGCATCTCTCCATTTCCTCTATCTCACGCTTTCCGTGCTCTCTCTTCTTTCTTCTGAAAAGCGTGTGTTCCTCTCTTCTCTTCTGCTCATAGATTTCGCGAGCAGCTTACGTCCGTTCCTGCGGCATGGCTTTATATGCCAATTGTTTTGCTCCATGGGCTTGTTCGCATTGTTAATCGAACCAGGGGTTTCTAGGTGGTGGCGGTTTGAAACCCAGCACCTCTGAGGCAGCGTCTCTGACGGCGCTCTGGCAATGCGCCCATTCCTGCTCTATTGTTTGTGCTGCTGTGGGCGGATTTTGAGAAAGCTTGGAGGAGACACGATCGGCAAAGATTCTGGCAGTCTCTTGCGATTGTAGCTTTTCGACGTCAAGCTTACGTTATCCTACTCGACTCCTAAGCACTCTTGATATCCTCATTCGTACCTTGGCTACAACAAGGTAGTGGTCCGAGTCGATGTTGGCCCCTCGGAAGGTTCATACGTCGAGAATACAGGAGGAGTGTCAGGCGTTGATCGCAATGTGATCAATCTGGTTGGTGGTCGATTGATCAAAAGACCGCTAGGTACCCTTGTGGATGTTGAGATGGGGGAATCGCGTGCTTGCTACAAGGAGGTTACGCCCCGCTAGGAAATCGATTAGCCTAAGTTCGTTGTCGGATGTGGTGTTATGGAGGCTATGCTTTCCTACGATCGACTCAATTATGTCCTCTTTGCCCAGTTTTGCATCAAAATCTCCTAGGACTCTTTTTGTGTCGTAGCTACGGCATTGGGCATTTGTTCTGTCTAGGAGATCGTAGAATTATTTTTTCAGTCGATCGTCCTTTTCTTCCGTTAGGGCGTGAGCGCATATTAAGCTAATGGACCGTTTTTTTGCCTGGTCCATCCCATCGCACTTCTTGGAACCAGGTTATATCTGCTTTATAACAATTGAGGGCTTGCTCAAATTGATCGCCTGCCCGCGGTCTGTTAAGGGACCTAATTATCCAGGTGCAGACTCTCAAATCCGTGAGTCGTTTGCAGGGGATGTCAGCTTTGTATCCGTCCGTATCCGAGGCTTGTTGTTGTTTCGGAACAAGTAGGTTTTTACGTGATAGGGATGTTACCCCTAAGCACAACCCCCAACCTGAAGGGCCAGCTTCCTCTTTCCCCAGGAACAAGGGGTTGGGTCGCTGCACACATTGGTTCACTACCTGGCGGGTGCCAGGGTAGCTATCCAGGGGGGGCCACGCGGAGGCTGTGTGTCAACTTGGATTGAGCAGGGACAGAGATCGAAGCTGGCGTTTGCCATGTTAAACGCGATCAACTACTTTGCTCTGTTTGCTCGCTCCCTGCCGAGACTGCAGTCGTTAAATGATAGACTAAAGAATGAGGCAAAAAGGTACCTGAGGCAGAAAAATATTTTCCTTTTACTCCAAAGGCATGATGTCCTCTCATCCTGAATTCCAGGATAAAAAGCCAAACAGCAACCTCAAGTCGAAGTTCAAACAGATGAACTAAACTCCCATGCTCGTTGTGGTTCTCGTCAAGCAAACAATGTCCACAGATATAGGGTAACAAAAACAAACCAAAAACATTCCTCAGATCTGTGATTGTGTTATGGAAGGGCTGCGCTCACCCAGTTCGATATGAAATTTAATTTCAATCCAGGTCCTTCTACCTCCGAGGATGACCCGAGCAATCATTTATATATTACCCGCCTGAGGGGAAAATCTTTCTCAATTGAATAATACAATTACGAATACCTTAAATCAAAAGTGAAAAATAAAAACGAACCACGAGCAACAGAATCAAGTAATAAAAGCATAATCCCTCTGCCACGGATGTGGGTATGTGGCTAAGATTCGAGCAACATACCCAATTCATTCTGTTACGAACGATATTGACAATGTATCGTTTATTAGAACATTCCATCAGATGTGTATGTGTGAGCCGGAAGGATATGGTATTTTCAATTACTGCCACAGTGGCAGCCACACTCGTTTAGAATTCAGTTACCTAATGTGAATCCTTTATCACGGTCGCGTAGTTTTTACCCTTCGCATGGGGTAATATTTTATGAATGCAGCTTTACGGGCAGAATAGATTGAATCAAATGGGAAAGCTTTATACAACGCTCAAGGATACCCCAGTGGTTAGTGGTAGATGAGGTTATTGAAGTACCGACCCCTAGTGACACAGAAGATCATTAGAGCTGACACGATGACATTCATGCTTTAAGAACACTACGAGCACAACTTCAAATTCGACAGTAGATTAACACAGTGCCATTGCCAAGTTTATTCTTTTTTTTTTTTTCAAATCTCCAGTAAGCCTCGGACGTCCATAATTCAAAACCAGTTGGTGCCAGTTAGCCACAACGTTTTCTTTCCATCCCCGTGTGAGTCTGAATAATTTCAATATTCCCTCTTTCAATATGACCCGTGACTGGCATCGGTCCAGAGCATACTTTCCCCTCTGATCTGCTGGTCAGACGATTTTTTCGTGGATGGCAATTTCTTTGGAAGAGTTTTATGCGCTCATTTCGAGTGATTTATGGACGCGTGCTATTTTAGCTTTGAAATATGTGTTCACTTTGGCTGCTGGTTTCTTTCGTATTGATTTTGGGTTAGTAGTTTGATTTCAATTGAAGATAAATGGTTATCAGGAATTGAAGGATGGAGCTCGGAACATGTATAGGTATGTCGCGTCAGCTTGGTGGAGCATGAAAAACGTGGAAGCATCAATCATCGTGCTCCTTAGTCACATTCGTAACGCAGCCACTTAAAACTATAAAATCTCATTTATTCAATAAAAAAACAAACAGAAAATGTACAACAAATCCTTAATATTTACACTGGCAGTGACTCATGCAACCACACACGTTCGCCACCATCAGCAAAGTCAGCTGCTGCATGATCCGAACCCTTCAAAATCCACTTAGTAGTCAATAATCCCTCTACGCCCACTGGTCCACGAGCATGAATTCTCGCCGTTGAAATACCAACTTCTGCGCCCAAACCGAAACGAAAACCATCAGCAAACCTCGAGCTGGCATTATGAAATACACAGGCACTATCCACTGACTGCAGGAACTTGTTGGCAGCACCATCTAAAAATACCGTCATTTTCGAAACCAAAAAAAAAACTAATTTTCTCAAACTTACCATCCTCAGTGACTATAACGTCTGTGTGTCCACTTCCGAATGTATGTATATGCTCGATGGCTTCATCCAGTCCCCTCACGATCTCGATACAACACTCGAGTGATCCATACTCATGTTTCAAGCTCTTAGCAGCCGGTGGACCGAAGGTCAACTGTTGATTAAGTCTTGGTCCCGAATAGATCTTGACACCTTCTCGCTTAAGCATGTTGCACACATCACTGAATATCGTTCCGTTCATCAAGTCCTCGTGGATCAATAATGTTTCCATGGCATTACAAGCTATAACGAACAAACAAGTAGACGCAATAAGAACGACAATCCATTTCCGTTTCCGTGCGAGATTATTTTCACAGTAAGAGAAATTACAGGACGAAAGTACTAAGTAACTGAAAAACTCTTCGAGCTCGCTTCTTTCTTTCTTCTTCCTCTTTTCTCTCTGTTCTTCATGAAAGTTTACACAAGCGTTAATGTCTTGAGCATTTATGTCCTTGCAACGCGGCTGATACTTGCTCACGATGCAATAAACTTCCTGGTACTTCGTCTCCAGTGCAATATGTTCGTTCTGTGAATTGATATTGTGACATTTATTGCTCGACCCTGATGCTCAGTGTGTTGCTTGTGTAAACCGACAGACGAGAAAAAGAAAACAGAAAAATTCTCCAGAAGGATATTGGCTAATACAAGGACACTGTGAGTCTGTTGATTTGAAGTTTGTGATTGACATTCTTTAAATTCTTTGGCGCCCCATTTATATTAACATGTACATACAGACAGATATACGAAGGAACGATATGTTAGGACGATAAAGGTTAAAAAAGGACATTTTCTTATTAAGTGTCACTCCCTACTGTGTGCAAAAGGACGACGGCGTCCAAATTAGCCTGACGAAGTTGGAAGATTTTGCGAAAGTTTTCGCACTCGCTCGAGTAATACATACTTTCCTTAACGTGTACTGTGGCGCATACATCGTCGCGCTGAATGTACCTTTTACTAATCAACCGATAGTCGGTTATTACACAGCGCGTGTTTAATAAAAATAATAATAAGTGCGAAAGAGAGGGTCAGTGAAACAGAAATACACTGGCGCAGTAACGTGGTAGGTCTGGGTTTACAGGGCGCTTGTTTTGGTGATTTTCTTTTGAACTTTCGTTCCAAGTTGAACACGTTATTACACAGAGCTTTTCTTCTTCTTCTTCTTCATGCGCGTTTATTTGACATTTCGTTTTACATTTCATTGTCGTTAGCTTGTGATGAAGTTTGAAAAGTAAGAACGGAATCCAAATGTACACTTTCAGATCGGAAAGAAAAGGAGATAGGGAAATGTCAAAAACATACACGGAGAAGCCTACCCGCGCGTGACTGTGCCAATGTGTTTCTGTTTCACTTCACCTCTCTTTTGCACTTATTTCACCCTTCGTTAACCACGCGCCATGTAAATCCTGACTAGGCTACTCCGTGCGTCTTTTTGACATTTCTTTATCGCCTTTTTTCATCGCCTTTCGCTTCACTCGTGTTTTTGGTTTGAAAGTGTACGTTTGGGTTCCGTTCTTACTTTTCATCACACTTCACCACAGGCTAACGATCATGAAATGTAACACGAAATGTCAAAAAAACGCGGAATGAAAAAAGCTCAATGTAATAACCCTTGCAACTCGGAATATCAGTCCAAAAGGAAATCATCGGAACTTGCAAGTCGCCGTGTAATAACAGACAAAGCAATACACGATAGATCCTCCGTTACTGACGCAATCGATCGTCTTGTCAGTTGGAAACACAGGAATGCATGTCACACGCAATACACGATAGACCCGCCGCCACTGGTGCAATCGATCGTCTTGTCAGTTAGAGACAGAGGAAAGCATGTCACACGTATCAAATCAATTTCTCAACAGTTGACCATAACAAATTTAGAATCAGACTAGACCTGTCTCTGAAAATAGAGTCAGATCGCCGGGCATTATCGTTTAAATACGAAATCAAGCTCACTCACCCGCTGGATAGTCACACTTAGCATCACGGACAATCTTCAATGCCTTGTTTAAATCGGCGTCCTTGTCGATATACACGTGACAGACGCCCTCCGCATGACCCAGAACCGGAATATGCACAGACTGCTCCTGAATATGACGTACCAACTCTGACGATCCTCGTGGAATAATCAGATCAATATGATTCTCCATAGACAACAAGTCGCTTATTTCCTCGCGGGTCGACACCTATCAAAGTCAATTCATCAGCAAAAATAGTACAATTAAATGTCAACATCTTTACCAATGAGACGGCCTTGTCTGCGCCCACAGTTCCAAGGGACTCCTTAACCAGCTCCATTAATGCCTTATTACTATACGCAGCCTCTTTGCCACCCTTCAACAACAGTCCATTAGCCGATGCCATCGCCAGAGCAGCCACTTGAGGCAAAGAATCTGGTCTAGATTCGAAAATCACCAACAACACTCCAATCGGCACTGTGACCTGAGTCAGTTCCAAGTTGTTTGCCAATTTCGTCCTCCTCAATACACGTCCGACATTCTGCAATGAAATTTCGAAAGCCTATTAGATGGAAAATCGCATTTCAAAAGGATCAATCTCTAAGTACCGACGACAAAATGTTCTTTTGATTAGAAAACTTTCCGATTGACTGACAAATTGTCAAAGAATTACATCATGGATGGATTCGATGGAGAAGAGGGAAACAAAAGTCCATCAACATGATTGGGTTTATTAAGTGTCCTCAAAGGAACAATGTACGTGTATTGTCCCGCTCCAAGGATCGTATTTACCGTCAAACTTTCTCAACTGATTTAGTGGGAAGTGATTGGCGACTGTTTATGGAAGATTGTGCTTCGTGATTAATATTAACGATGTTTCTCCCTTACAATAGGGTAGGCAAAGGTAAAGTTTACTTATGTCATGCTACAGTGTCTGGGAGAAAGTAAGGTAAAAGGCAACAGCTCTGAGGGCGCACGTCAACTTTAACTCACGAAAATAAAAATATAAAATTGAATCCTATTCAAATGCCCACCTGAGAGGAACATCCAGCACGAGTTTGTGGACGTCCTCGGAACAAGTAGTTCATAATCGCCCGCAACGCGTATGGTTTCAGACAATTCTATAAATACAATAATAACCACGAATTCACACGACGGATTTCAGTCCCGATCAATCGGCGAGTTAAGCTCTATGGAATAGGAAATTACCTTATGACTGGCGTCCGCAATCTGTTTGAGTCCGACAGATAAATTCTTAAGCTTTCCAGCATTCAATGAGAGTCGCGATAACAGAGGTTTGGCCAATCCATTTCTTTGAGCCTCGGCCAGGTCCTGGGAATTTGCATTAAGTATAAAGTCTTGCTTTGATACTAAGAGGTCAGCCAGCACATTCACCGCATCTGCTCGTTCTTGTGGGGTAAGTGCCTGCAACTGTCGGCTACCAGTACGTGCTGCAAGAAATTTGGCCATGAGCTTTCACAAAACTTCAAATATTATACTACACTCTTCGAGTTACCATTTTCAGCCAAAACGTCTACCGGTGTCGAAAATCCTTCAGTAGATTCAGTGAAGAATGTGCCTACTTTCCTGCCGGCTATAATAGTCTTAATAGCTTTCTCCTGCATACCGTTGCAAATGACAACACTCACGCCACGATCCAGTGCCCAAGTGGCTGCTTTTACCTTCGAGTCCATGCCACCAGTGCCAACCTGTCGAGCACAACCAACAACGATAACAACCACCACTCAACACCGGTCATCAGTATTAAGGACAAACCTTAGATTTTTTTCCAAACTCGATAGTCCGCATATCATTCGATGTATACGTGTGCATCAGTTTCGCACCATCCTCCCATGGTGGCTTATTATAAATGCCATCGACGTCCGACATTAAAATGAGCAAATCAGCTTGCACTTCGGCAGCCAGCATGGCTGACAAGCTGTCGTTGTCCTTAATAGCAATACTCTAAGAGAAATGTGCATCAGATACAAGTGTCTGGCTTCTGTTATACTCACTTTCTTGGAACCAGCGGGAAGCTCGTCGTCCTTAATAAACATTGGCGGGGATACAGCATCGTTTGTATTAATAATTGGTACGATGTTCAAACTAATCAATTCCGACAGCGTACAGAAGAGATTGTTTCTGGTTTCCTCGTTGTAGAAATCTGGTTTTGTTACAAGGACCTGTGCAGAATGAATAAGGACGAAAACTATGAAAGGAATGAACTAAGATGCATAGTGTTATGATAGTGTGTGTAAGCAGTATTCATGCAGCAGAGACATTGTTATGCATTTTTGATTACCGAGTGGGCAGTGAAGCTGAATTTTGTCTGCTGGATATGTCATGCACTGTGGGTGGAGGCACTTTTCTCAGTGTCACTTACAGGGACCAAAATGCGTTAAAACAATTGCAGATGGCCTTTCTAATGCCTTTTTAAGGTTCGCTTTGCGAAACCTTACATCTCTTCATCTTCACAGATCTGTACTTCAATCATGTCCCTCATGGATACATTTTCAATCCCAAGGGCCGAAACGTCCAGCAGAAGCGAATAGAATGGAAACAAAAAACAAAAAAATAAACAAACCTGAGCAATCTTCACTCCATATTGTGCGAACATGGCATCATACAAGGACATCAATCCCGATTGTCCGACAGCAGCAGCTGCTCTCGGTTCCAACAATACGCCAGCTTCCTGTAGCGCGCCATCCATGGACACACAAGCACGAACAAAGAGCAAAGCAAAAATATTAAATCAACATCATAACAAAGTTATTACATCAATATTTCATCGTCCTTGGAAGGACGAAATCCTTACGCCGCGTGTGTGATCCTTAGGCGATAGAGTCTCCCTCATCGACAACGACATAAGCAGTTCCTGTGCCAGTTTTTGACTTCCGAATGCAACAGCACCGCTAGTTACCATTATAACTTCGCGCCCTTCCAAATGACATTCAGCAACCTGTCAACGAAAGATAAAGAGATACATCACCTCGAATTCAATTATTCATCTTTACTATCCACGTCAAAGGGTATGCATACAATGTACAGGGTATGCCTTGGAGGATCAAATTATGTTTTGTCCCGACAACACATTTCGCTTAATCCTTGAAGGGATTTCTAGTAATTTCTTTCAAGTAAGTTGTTCCATTCGCCATTAACTAAAATAACTTTTAAGGTACGACATAGAGCCCTAACATGACAATATCAAAGGAGATTAGCAATTATAGCTTCACTTCCAACCATTACGGTCATTCACAGGACATGGTTGTTATTTTGTATAAAACATGCTTGATATACGTCCTAGCACGTCCATCTGTCCACCCACTCCTTCGCCATAGATAACGAATGCGTCCTTCTCGTGAAATTGAAAGGAGTTTGTTAAACAATATTGCAAAGAGCAACCAAGAAATGGGAGTAATTTGTGTGCTTCAAACGAGCATGGGCGAGCACCGCGCTTGAGGCAGAGTTTGTAATAAAACTGACAATGAAAATTCATACCTGACAGTTGCCGGAAAGTAACAAAATTGTGCTGGTGAATAGACACCGGGCACAGGAAGTCGTGCTCGTTGTGCTCGCGATGCAGTAGAAGAGCACCGACGCTTGCTGGCTGTTGTTTTGTTGTACATAGTCTGCTGTAGTTCACGAACTTCGGAGAAATTTAAATTGCAATAAGTTTTCTTGGCACAAGGTCGGTGACTGTTTGGTACTTTAACCATCGCGGAAGGAGAGTTGTGTCGTTCTAATTTCTATTAAATTTGCATTGGAACCGACGAGACAAAGAGAACTGATGTTCGGGGAATAAACGCGCAATGAAAATTGAGTTTGATCTCTTCGCTTACTTACTTACTTATCAGGCCTGCGATCCATGGAGGATCTGAGCCTAAGCTATAGCTGCCTTCCATCCTTGACGGTCCCGGGCACGCTGCTTCCAGTTGTCAAGACCCAGATGTCTTACATCCGCGATTACTTGGTCTTTATACCGGAGTTTGGGTCTTCCTCTTCTTCTCGAACCAGGAGGCTCGGAGTCGAAGACCCTCTTAGCTGGAGCGTTGATGTCCATGCGCTCGATGTGGCCGAGCCAGTGTAGTCGACGGGTCCCTGCCTTCCGGACTACATCCACATCTTGGTACAGCTCGCAGAGTTCGCGGTTGTGTCTTCTTCTCCATTCACCTTCCTCACAGAGGGGACCAAATATCCGGGGCAGAATTTTTCTTTCAGCAAGACTGGCAGAATGAGCGTTTTGTAAAGCATGACTTTGGTCTTTCGAGTGAGGAGTTTTGACGCCAGTTGTTTGGACAAGCCGAAGTAGCAGCGGTTGCCAAGGGCGATTCTACGCCGGATCTCCACTGTGGTGTCATTTGTGGAATTTACGTTTGCCCCGAAGTAGACAAACTCCTTAACTACCTCGAAATTGTAGCTGTCAATTGTTATGTTTTGTCCCAGGTGGTGAGCGACGGATTGGTTTTTGCTTGACAGCATGTATTTCGTTTTGTCCTCATTGATCTTAAGACCAACTCGTTTCGCCTGTTCTTCAATCGCCGTGAATGCTTCCACAATGCCACAGCGGGAACACGCGATGATGTCGATATCATCCGCGTATCCTAGCAGCTGGATGGACTTGTAAAAGATAGTGCATTCCCTGTTGATGCCTGCCCGTCGCACTATCTGCTCCAGCACCAGGTTAAAGAAGTCACATGATAGCTCATCTCCTTGCCGAAATCCGGTACATGTTTCGAATGGTTCCGAGGTCCTAGAACCGAATTGCACGGTGCATCGCGTGTTTTTTAGCGTGGCACGACACAACTGAATCAATTTTACCGGGATCCCGAATTCGGCCATCGCCCCAAACAGTGCTTCACGATGAATGCTGTCGTATGCGGCTTTGAAATCGATGAAAAGATGGTGTGTATCGATACGAAACTCGTTGGTCTTTTCCAGGATTTGTCGAAGTGTGAACATTTGGTCTATAGTTGATTTGCCGGGCCGGAAGCCGCACTGGTAGCTGCCGATTAGTGCGGTGCAAAATGGTTTTAGATGTTCACACAATACGCTGGACAGGATCTTGTATGCGACATTGAGCAGGGATATACCTCTATAGTTCTTGCAAGAGGTAGGATCGCCTTTTTTGTGGATGGGGCATATAGAGCTGGTATTCCAGTCGTCGGGCATGCTTTCATCTTCCCAAATTCTGTAGATGATCTGGTGCAAGCTCCCTACCAGATGGCAAGCCATCTGAGCCTGCGGCCTTGTTGTTCTTCAGCTTCTGAATAGCTGTGCCGACTTCTTCGATGCTGGGTGGGAGGACTACTTCAGCGGCTGGAGTTGGGATTTCCTCGGTCCCTACAACTCTCTCTTGGTCATGCTCGTTAAGCAGCTGCTGAAAGTGCTGCTTAAATACATCCACTATTCCCTGCGGGTCGGTGACAAGATTACCCTCGCAGTTTCGAAGAGCCAGGGTGCCCTTTTTGAAGCCTCCTGCAAGGCCTTTGGCTTTCTTGTAAAAGGCTCGTATTTTATGTTTATCCCTAGACTGCTCGATATCCTTGAGCTGGGAGGCTGCGAAGATTCTTTTCTTTTGTCGCAGTAGTTTTTTCTCCTCCCTTCTTCTGGCTCGGTACTCTTCTTGCGCTGCCCTGGTTTTCCTCTGCAGCGCCTTTTGGTACGCCTCGTCGGTTGCTGCCTTTTTCTGCTCACACTCGCCATCATACCACGGGTTTCTTGTCGGGGGTGGTAGGTATCCTAGGGTGGTTTTGGCTACTTCCTGAATGGCTGAGCGGCAATGCAGCCACATGTTATTGGCATTTGTGTTCGACGTAGGCATACCGTAGAGTCTTTCGCACCTGTGCAAACTCGTCGAGATGCTCAAGTTCGTGGTGCCAGTTGATTTTCCAATTAGATGCTGAAATGCTGTCTCATGACTAGAAGTCACTGACATTCCTCTAAGATCCCTCAATGAGCAACAGTTTAGACACTACATCGCTCAAAAAATCTCGGGGAATCTGCCAGTCGATACCATCAAGCATTTTACAGAAAAAATCAACATTCTCCTCTACATATACATCCCAAAAGCCAACAATCATACCATAAGCCTTCAATTCAGTAAAGGGACTTAATAGATCTCACAACTTGAATCCTATCATCGTCGTAACCATGATATGAGATTTTATCAAAACTAATACGAAAAGTTTTCAAATATCATCAAAACAAATCTCTACACTCCCAGCATCCCCCATCGACACGAAGACAAGCCGCCAGAATGTGTCCAAGCAAATCCTAGTTAACCCAACTAATCCCGAAACATGACAGTCAGTGCGATAAATAACCCCATCCATGGGCCTATCGTGCCGCATAATGTTCTTCACGAGTTTTGGGTAAGAGTTAAAGTTATCCAACACCAAGGACCAAGCATAGTATCACGTAGCACCCTAGAGGAAACGAAAAATGATTTTTTCAGTCGACTTTTTGCTCGTCGAGCACATGTATGACTCTGACGTGAGCTTTAAAACTGACGATGAATTATGACGCCGAAGTTTTGTTTTTAGCAAAACCAGGGTACCTGACTACTCATCGTGTGCTTGACGTCCAAATGAACAACACACTATTGTCGTGCTGGATCCGGACATTAAACTCCCCCGTTCAGTAGTGTTTAATCCCACATTCTCCACTCAACAGTATTAAAAGCTAGAGAGTAAGACAAAAAGTAATAAATACCTGTTCAACAATGGAAGCCAATCGTCCGAGTGCAAGTCCATGATTATCCTCTCGGGTGATGACGGCACTGCCCAGTTTAACGACCAAACGTTTGGCGTATTTTAATTGACTCCTTTCGGTGAATGTCACTTGCTTCTTATCCGAGATCAAGGCCCTTTTCTCCAGTGTGCCATTGTTCTGCTGTAATTAATTAATGAAGAAAATGAGCTCATTAGTGAACAGTGATGTGTAGATGGTTGCTGTTAAGACATTGTCTAGCCATGCATATTCGATAACGATGGGTCATGGAGACAGAAAAGGGATAGAGTTCATAACCAGTTTGATAACGATAGATGCGGTATAGTCATTGACGTTTTAACGTTGGTGGGACGCGATCTTGAATGGATGATTGATTGGCCTCTAAATCCGAGCTCGACTGGCTGACGTTAGAATAGGTTTTTTGCGCATTTTGCCCCTTCGACAACATAGAACTCTTCGTTCACATAATAGCTGTTATAAAATGCGCACGTGTACTCGTAGGTTGTAAGCAGAGACGCTGATATAGATAAGACTGATTAGACGAGTACACTATTTGTTTGCGTTTCCTGATACATTGAAAGCCATTTCCTCGTTTGATCGGCGACGCTCACAAGGCTGCTTACAGTCTGAATGACAGCATGACAGCTATTTACTTTAGTGTAGCTATCAATCAAGCACCGTGGCGCAGTGGGTAGTGTGTTGGCCTCTGACGCCGATGACACGGGATCGAATCCCGACACAGCCATGTCATCGAACGAGTTTTTCACGGTGTTTCTCCTCAGCGGGGTTCCGACAAAACCCCCTGTAGTAAAATTGTCATGAAAAGCTTCTCGAAATTCGCCGTTCGGAACCGGCAATAAACTGAAGGTCCCTTTCACCTATGGGAAAATGAAATCACACACAACATGGGTGATTGAGAGAAGCTCGGCTCAGGTCCTTCATGGACTGTAACGCCAACATACATCAATCAAGCGTCCAACCGGATGGGCAATGTTCTGTTTCAGGTTTTCGTAGATACAACTGAGGTTGTACATTACATTATGCAAGAATATGGAATCGAAATTCGAATTGTTAGAAAATGACTACGAGGCCAAGCTCCCTGACAAGAGTGGTATCCAGTCATTTGATCAATTAAAAAGATATTTTTGAAGACGATGTAAGCCTTACACAGTTTTCTGATTTTAGTGAACATATGATGATGAGAATCTTTTTCTTAAAGACTTGGTTTTGCAGAAGATATCGGATGATCCTACTTTCCGATGGCTATTCAGATGGGTCCTCCTGACCTTTGACGTCTTCCTATGACCCAAAATGTATACATTCGATGTCCGATCTTGCTTCTTCATTTTTTTTTTTTTTTCGTTATGTTGGTGGACATGCCTCTAAGCAATGCTAACATTGCCCGCCTTTTTGTATATAAAGCTCGTTTTTGACAGGTATAAAGGTTAGACATATTTTGGTTGGCTTAACGATTCTTGGCTATTGAAAAAAATTTGATCGTAGTCATGCCTCGGTCACCCCATTCACCGACCGAGGCATCACCCCCATTCAATTTTCGTCTATTTTCTTGAATAACTTGGAAACTATTTATTCTAAAATTACAAAAAAAAAAAAGACATTTACATTTGGGTCACAGAACTTGATATGTGTACCAAATTTCAACTTAATCGGTCCAGTAGATTCGGAGATATTTGACTGTGAGCGACGGACAGACGGACACACGAGTGATCCTATAAGGGTTCCGTTTTTTTACGGACGCACCAAACCCTAAAAAGGATTAAGACAAGGTGACGCTCTGTCACGCAATTTTTTCAACATCGTGCTCGAAAAGATCATACGAGACCCACTGGCCAACAACAGCAATAGGTACGATCTATTTCAAGTCTGCCCAATTGCTTGCGTATGCGGGTGATCTTGACGTAATTGGACGAACACAGCGGGACATCAACAAAGCGTTCAGAGCATTGAAGCAGAGGCGGCTTGACGAGGGTAAAACAAAATATATGCTGTCAACCAAAAAAGACGCACAACACTAACGTCTCGCCCAGAACGTCACAATTGGCAGCCACAAATTCGAAGTGGTCCAAGACTTCGTCTACCTTGGCTCACTAGTGACCAGCGGCAACAAAACCAGCACTGAGATAAAAGGCAGAATTCTTGCCGACCGCTGCTTCTGTGAGCAGAAGTAGAACCATCCCGGTCCTCCTCTATGTCGCAGAAGACCTAAGAAGGTCCTTGGTCCTTTCTCTACATGGCCCGAACAGTTTTCGAGTCCAATCCCGAGGGACGACGCAGCAGGGGACGACCGAATATAAGGTGGCGCACACAGGTGGAAGGAGTGCGTCGCTGGAACTTACTTACTTTGATGGTGCTACAGTTCGGGGTGAACCAGGGCCTCAACCAACAAGCCTCTCCAGCCGGCCCGATCTTCGGCCAGCCGCTTCCAATGCCGAACGCCCAGTTGGTTGAGGTCCCCTTCCACCTGTGCGCGCCACCTTAAATGCGGTTGTCCTCTGCTGCGTCGTCCCTCGGAGTTGGAGTCGAAGACTCTTCGGGCCGGAGCGTTGATGTCCATTCGCTCTACATGGCCTAGCCATCTTAGACGTTGGATCCGAAGACGTCTAACCAGGCCGATGTCGCTGTACAGCCCGTACAGTTCTTGGTTGAATCTCCTCCTCCATTCTCCGTTTACACAAACGGGACCAAAGATTGCACGCAAAATTTTCCTCTCGAAACGTCCAAGAGCCTCTTCATCCGCTTTTGACAATGTCCAAGCCTCAGCGCTGTAGAGGAGGACCGGGATGATTAAGGTTTTGTAGAGGGAAACCTTAGTTTTTCGAGAGAGGGCTCTACTACTCAATTGCCTCTTGAGCCCGAAGAAGCAGCGATTGGCAAGAGTTATTCTGCGTTTTATCTCAGCGCTGGTGTCGTTGCTGCTTGTCACTACCGAGCCAAGGTAGACGAAGTCCTTGACTACTTCAAAAATATAGCTGCCGAAGGTGACGTTCTGACCAAGATGTCGGTGTTGTGCGTCTTTCTTGGATGACAGCATATATTTGGTCTTGTCCCCATTTACCCTTAGACCCACTTTCGCCGCTTCTGCTTCAATGCTTATGAACGCCTCATTGACGTCTCGCTTTGTTCGTCCAATAACGTCAATGTCATCTGCGTAGGCAAGCAATTGTGTGGACTTGAAGTTGATCGTACCTCTTGTATTGGCCGCAGAGTCCCGCACGATCTTTTCAATAATAATGTTGAAGAAATCACATGACAGTGCGTCACCCTGTCTAAAACCTTTCTTAACATCAAAGGGGTCGGTTAGTTGACCTCCGACCTTAATGGAGCAGCGAGAGTTCTCCATAGTCATCCTGCATAGTCTGACGAGTTTGGCAGAAATGTTAAAACATGACATAGCTCTGTATAGCTCGTCACTATAAACACTGTCATACGCGGCTTTAAAGTCGACGAAAAGATGGTGCGTGTCGACCTAGAATTCATGCGTCTTCTCCAAGATCTGCCGTAGTGTAAATATTTGGTGTATCGTGGATTTTCCTGGCCTGAAACCACACTGGTAGGAACCTATCAGATTGTCCACGAACGGTTTCGGATACTTACACAGTACGGCAGAGAGGATCTTGTATGCGATGTTCAGGAGGCTTATCCCTCTGTAATTGGCGCAGTCATAGGGGTCTCCTTTCTTATGGACCGGGCAAACGATACTGGGCAAATGATACTGCGTCGCGGGAAACAATTGGCAAAAAACCGTGCCAGCTGGAGAAGCTTTTTGGCTGAGACTCAGGTTCACACCGGACTGCAGCACCATTTATGTAAGTAAGTAAGACGAAGAGTCATGTTTTCCACTATTCCCCAAGTCGCTTTTTCTACCAAATAAAGAGCGATCAATGAAGAACGATTCATGTCCATAGCGTGGGATGGCGATGTTTCTATCTCAAGAGGTTACTTGC
The DNA here is from genome assembly GCA_951905685.1 of Eumerus sabulonum. Taxonomy (NCBI): domain Eukaryota; kingdom Metazoa; phylum Arthropoda; class Insecta; order Diptera; family Syrphidae; genus Eumerus; species Eumerus sabulonum. The sequence continues at coordinate 106,281,147 of OX645061.1, forward strand.
GTTTGACAGACAACTGAATGGCTGGAGAGCGCTTGACATTTCAATTTGACGCTCCAAAGACACACCCAGTCTGAAGCTGGTTACACTTCAATATTAAAAACTCACGAAAGCTTAACGAAATTCCGATATCCGGTGATCTGGCTCAATAGCTTTGAAAGCAAACTGTTGGCCTAAAGTACCTAAAGTCCAAGTGGATATATTTAGGCCCATCCTAGGAGTAAACCCGGCTGCCTAATCTTTCTACAAAGCAGTCGACCCGTATTCATATTTCTAAGAAGTAGCCAGGGGTCTGGTTTAATTTGAAAATACCAGACCTGAACCTGTTTTAACCGCCCCCACATATGTCACGGTAAAAGCACGGGGGAAAAAGGTGAAAAAACATAAATAGAAAACGAATTGCTCCCAACCGTCCACACTGACGGCCTTATCTAGCAGCTGGAAAAAAAAATTCCACGATAATTCTTTCATAATACCGCAGGTCCATTGTTGGTTTATCTAGGAACAAAACGATAAGCTTCGTGGTGACACTGCTTCCGAGCACACTTCACACCTTGCGTCTCTGTATCTAAACTTGGACGTATTGGACGTTTTGGTGACCTTATTGCTACGTAATCTGGTAGTTATGCCAATTGTTTACTAAACCCGTTCAAGCACTGATAATCCTTATCAGGTGTACCATTTATGGCTTGACTGTGGCATTGGTTGCCAACAGACTTGTGTATGTGTTTCCTTTTCAAAACCTCAAGGAATGGTGGTACGTATCGCATGTTTTGAGTGCGTGAGTGCCTTGCATATGATGCCTGTCAGCTGATTGTATTGTAAAAAGGTGACCTATCCTCGATTCATTTATATCACTGACCTGTTCTGAGCATGTTGATGCAAGAGGCACTCTCTCCAAACTGAAGGCATTGTAAATCCGTTTATCAAAGGCTATCTCATAGCATAGCACTCGTCCCATATTCGAAAGCTTCAATGTGAAAAGTCTGGCGGTAATCTTGTTTACGTTTACAACGTTATCATGCGCCGGTATTGTGCTTGTCCCCTTGCATTTCACTTCCTTATCGGAGTTCGGGATATGTTTTGTTTTCCAGATAAACAAAGCCATAAAGGCTGATAAATTGTCGCTTGCTCATACACGGTTCGCACTGGTTTGATGGAGTATAAACGACACAAGCTGGCTTGTTGTCAGTAACTCATGAATACATATGTATCTATATACATTTGCCTAAAGGTTATTAGGTTCACCACAGGCATTGATGAGTAAATTTAATAATTCGATTTCATTATACTCGGCGGTGGACGATTGACGTCAGTTGAGCATGCATGCTTTCGTGGCAGCGATTGGGGGACGTTTTGTAACATGGCTGTTATCACGATGAACTATATTCGCAAGGTGACGAGATTGGTACACAAGTTTGACTGCAGCTCAGTTTGATTGATCACAGATTTTATAAAAAAAAAAAAAAAAGTTGATTGAAAGGAAGACGTTCATACTTGTATAGATCGGTACACAAGCAGTGCAAGCAGCACAAGTTGTACATCAAAACAGGGTCGCTTGGACCATGACAGGTACATTAATCTACGAAGTAGTATGCTCTACATCTAATGCACTAACATTTATACTAGGACTGTATGATAAATACCTGTGTTTACTGACTGATAGCTCTGCTATGGCAAAATGTATACGCTCTGATTGAACATCACACCACAAATGATAGCCATCAACTGTTCCCCTTTTTGAAAGGGAAAGCATCTAGGGGAATCAGAGTGAAGTTAAAGCCATTTTTCAGGATCACGCACCTTTGATTATATCGATTGAATGCATCTGATTGTGTGAGAGCATCAGTAGGGTGTTTATGGCGGTTCAAGCGCTTTTTGGTATGACACGACATGTATGACACGACATGTATTAAGTGATGGTATGAAGGGATTTGGTATGAAGCGGTTGAGGTGCTTTTTGGTATGAAGGTGTTCTGGCGCTATGTAATTTGTTTATTTAAGTTGTGAATTTGCGTGGGGGTTAGGAAATGTATGGCGGTTCAGGTGCTTTTTGGTATGAAGCGATGGTATGAAGGGATTTGGTATGAAGCGATGGTATGAAGGGATTTGGTATGAAGCGGTTGAGGTGCTTTTTGGTATGAAGGTGTTCTGGCGCTATGTAATTTGTTTATTTAAGTTGTGAATTTGCGTTGCGGTTAGGAAATGTATGGCGGTTCAAGTGCTTTTTGGTATGAAGCGATGGTATGAAGGGATTTGGTATGAAGCGGTTGAGGCGCTTTTTGGTATGAAGCGATGGTATGAAGGTGTTCTGGTGCTATTTAATTTGTTTATTTAAGTTGTTTTGCGTAACACATAGCATTCAATTTTAAGGGGAACAGATAAACTATATACATATCTATGTATTAGCTATAGATATGTGATGGTATGAAGGGATTTGGTATGAAGTGATTCAGGCGCTTTTTGGTATGAGGGTGTTCTGGCGCTATTTAATTTGTTTATTTAAGTTGTTTTTCGGAAATATATGGGGATGATGGCGCTATCTGTGTTGTGCGTGCAAGGTGGTTATCATGTAGTATGTTATGGCCGGAGCAATAGATATGTACATATTCTTACGCCTTAAAGAGATAGGTATAGAAGTATTTACTACAAGACAATATAAAGATGTATATTTTTGCGGAAATATATGGGGGGTTCTGGCCCTATGTAATTTGTTTATTTAAGTTGTGAATTTGCGTTGCGGTTAGGAAATGTATGGCGGTTCTCGCGTTATTTTAAGTTGGTTTTTGTCACGTGCTGGTTGTGTGCGTGCAAGGTCGTTATCATGTGACGTATTTAGAATAGGAATAGCAATAGATATGTATATATTGTTACGCAAGGCTACGAAGATCTACTAACACATAGCATTCAATTTTAAGGGGAGCAGATAAACTATATACATATCTATGTATTAGCAATAGATATGTGATGGTATGAAGAGTTTTGGTATGAGGCGGTTCAGGTGCTTTTTGGTATGAAGCGATGGTATGAAGCGATGGTATGAAGGGATTTGGTATGAAGCGCTGGTATGAAGGGATTTGGTATGAAGCGGTTGAGGTGCTTTTTGGTATGAAGGGGTTCTGGCGCTATTTAATTTGTTTATTTAAGTTGTTTTGCGTGGTGGTTTAACACATAGCATTCAATTTTAAGGGGATCAGATAAACTATATACATATCTATGTATTAGCTATAGATATGTACATATTGTTACGCATTAGGGAATCGCGCTGGCATCTGTAGTGATTTACATATATAAATATGGATATTTTGCGGAAATATATGGGGGTTCTGGCGCTATTTAATTTGTTTATTTAAGTTGTGAATTTGCGTTGGGGTTAGGAAATGTATGGGGATTTAGTCGCTATCTGTGTTGTGTGTGTGTCTTTGTGTGTGTGAATCAAATTGGAAATACTTTCGCATATTAAAAAGTGGATGTGATTGATTCATTCTTGACAGTATATGTTACATATCTATGTATCTTTAAATATTTCTTAGCGTTTCAAATACATATACATACATACACACACACGCACATATATATATACATATTACTGGAATAGTATAAACAAATGACCCATTACATTAAAATGGTTCTGTAAGCAACAATTAATCAGTGCGAACAGCTCTATTTAATTTGTTTATTTAAGTTGTTTTTGCGGAAATATATGGGGATTCTGGCGCTATCTGTGTTGTGGTTTTGTGTGCGTGCAAGGTCGTTATCATGTGACGTATTTAGAATAGTTGGTATGAAGCGGTTCAAGCGCTTTTTGGTATGAAGCGATGGTATGAAGGGGTTCTGGCGCTATTTAATTTGTTTATTTAAGTTGTGAATTTGCGTTGGGGTTAGGCGCTTTCAAAAATCGCATTAAGATATTTAACATTTCTAATAATGATGAGAGCATATTGAATGTAGAAGTCCTATATGAAAAAAAAACATGTATTTGATTACCGAGCTGTTGGAAAACGAATTGGAAGTTTTGCATGCTTTTAAATTTAATATGGAATTATTTACGGTGTTCGTGAAGCATACAAAGGAAAATGACGATATGATCCAGGATATTAAAAGTATGCAGACCAAGATGTATACGATCCTAGAAAAAAGCGATTTATTTGAAAAATTAAACGCTTCTATCAATGACATCAAGGTTAAACTAGAGAAATTCCAGGAAAGAGATAGCGGATGGGCTTTGTTGTCATTCCTGAGAATCGAAATCAATATTAATAAATACGATCCGCTTCGGGCTTCTACCTATCTTAATCTACCACCGCAGTTATTGATCAAACATGCTTGTATAAATGTGAAAAAACACCGATGAATATGGTTTCAAATGGTCTGTTATATCGGCTTTGGATAGCAAAGTTAAATATAATCATGAGAGACCATCATCATATGCAATTCGCGATATAACTAGTGACATAATACAAGTTAATGGTGAAATTCTTTGTTTTAGGAATATGCAATTTCCTCTTGCGATCAAAGATATACATACATACATATATTCGAGTTGAATAATCCAACAATCCATGTAAACGTGTTCGGTTATGAAATCAATGATAAGAATGAATGTTATTTAATTGGACCATACTATCATACGACCGAGGAAAAGACAAAACATATTAACTTGCTTTATTGCGAAAGTTCTGATAGCGATCTAACGCATTATGTGTACATCAAACATATGTCGCGTTTAATGAGGAGACAAGCAACTAAGAAAAAAAATCGAATGCATCTTTGTAATGGGTGCTTACAACGATTCCCTAATGAATCCCGTCTGCTGCAACACAAAAGTGAATGTCGGAAGCTGATTACGATTATGCCGGATGAAGGAAACAAAATACTCAAGTTTGTTAAACACAATCGAAAGCAACGAGTTCCATTTGCTGTGTATGCCGACTTTGAGTCTATTCTATTACCTCTGAGTCATTGCATGCCGAATCCAGAATCTTCGTCAACAACTAATGTACAACAACACATACCCTGTGCGTTTTCGTATTTCATTAAGTGCTCATTTGATGATAATGTAAATAAACACAGAACATTTGTTGGTGATAAATTACATTTAGTTACATGCTATCAAGAACGAAAAAAAAAATAAACAATGTCTCCTTTGTATTTTTATAGGAGAAAATTTATAATACCTATGTATATAGGGAGTACATGGAGAAACCAAAAGCGATGAATCAATTGACAGATGTTGAGAACTACATCCATCATAATGCTTCAATATGTTGGATATGTAATCGTTGTTTTAGTCAGACCGATATAAGAGTAAAAGATCATTGCCACTTCACGGGTACATATAGAGGAACTGCACATAGACAGTGTAATTTAGATTTTCAAAAGCCAAATTTTTTCCCAATACTTTTACATAATTTTTCGGGGTACGACTGTCATCTTTTCGTGAAAAGTTTAAGTAATATTGATGGTGAAATAACAATTATTCCATTAAATAAAGAAAATTATATATCACTTTCCAAGCGAGTGCATTTAGACGCAAATAACACATTTGAAATTAGGTTTTTAGATTCATTTCGATTTCTTCAGTCGAGTATAGATTCGTTAGCAAATAATTTATCTGAAGATGATTTCATTATAGGCAAAAGGTATTACAAAAATGACGACTCATTAAAATTAATGACTGGGAAAGGTGTATTTCCTTACGATTATCTCAATTCATGGAATCGTTTAGATGATTGTTCTCTTCCATCAATTTCCCAATTTTATAATAAACTAACGGGTAAAGATTGTTTAGATGCAGATTATGAATATGCACTAAAGGTATGGAAGCATTTTAATTGTAAATCATTAAAAGATTACATGCTTGTGTATCTACAGAGCGATGTGCTCTTGTTGGCTGACATATTCGAGAATTTCCGTAAGGTCTGCTTAAAAATATATGAATTAGATCCATGTCATTATTATACATCTCCTGGTTTGTCATGGGATGCAATGTTGATGATAACGGAAGTTAATCTAGAGCTTCTCACCGACATTGATATGTTTAATTTCATTAAGAAAGGTATCAGAGGTGGTCTATGTCAATGAAGTCATCGATATACCATCTCTAATAATAAGTACATGAATAAATTCGACGAAACTAAAACAAACGAATTCCTTATGTACTTTGATGCAAATAACTTGTACGGTTGGGCAATGTCTCAACCACTTCCTAATGGAAATTTTCAATGGAATGATCCCGAAATCTATACCAGAGAATATATTGTGAAATTGGAAAAAGACAATAAATTTGGTTATGTATTCGAGGTAGATTTAGCCTATCCCACAGATCTTCACGATATACATAATGATCTTCCGTTTTGCCCCGAAAATATGCTTACGCCGGGAACTAAAATTCCTAAGCTAATTGCCAATTTAAATGCAAAGACCAATTATATAATTCATTTAAGAAATTTACAACAATGTCTGAACAACGGATTAAATATCACTAAGGTTCACAGAGTGTTGTCTTTTACTCAATCGGAATGGTTACAGAAGTATAAAAATCTGAATACCGAATGCCGGAAAAAGGCGAACAGTAAGTTTGAAAAAGACTTTTTCAAATTAATGAACAACAGTGTTTACGGTAAAACAATGGAGAATGTAGAAAAGCGTCGAGATGTGAAAATTGTAACTCAATGGGATGGTCAAAGAAAGTCATTGGGTGCTAGGAAACTAATTGCACATCCTTATTTTCACACTAGATCTATATTTACACCAGAGATGTGTGCTATTGAAATGACCAAGGGACGAATTGTGTACGATAAACCTATTTATTTAGGTTTCATTATATTAGAGCTTTCAAAATGGCTTATGTACGACTTTCATTATGAGTATATGAGTAAAAAATTTGGAAAATCGATTCGATTAAACTATATGGATACGGATTCATTTATTTATTCAGGAATGACAGATGATTTCTATTCTGATATATATCAAGACGTCATTGATCCCGAGAAATCAAGGTTTGATACTTCAGAATACCCCATAGACATTGTACATCATTTTCCGCAAACAAACGGTAAAGTTCTCGGGAAATTTAAAGATGAGAATAACTCTCGGAAAATGTTAGAATTCATTGGATTAAGAGCGAAAATGTACTCCTTTATATTAGAGACCAATGATGGGGTGAAAAAGGTAAAAGGAATTAAAATGTCGGTTACTAATAGCTTAGATATTAAAGATTATCGAAATTGTTTAATGAATAAAAAATTGTTGTTTAGATCAATGCTTATATTTAGAAGTAAGTTACATAATGTTTATACGCAGTCTATTAATAAGTTAGCTTTAAGTTATAACGACACTAAAAGATATATATGTAATGATGGGATAAGTACTTATGCTTGGGGTCATAATAAAATACCAATGAATGATAATTGATACAAAAAAAAGAAAAAAATGATTTATTATTCTCTCTCCTTCTCTTACGAAGATCTAACAAAACTAGGTCACTGAACTTTTCAACAAGGTCATTGTTCTAAATAACTGGTTCTAAATAACTGGTTCTAACTAACTGGTTCTAACTAACTGGTTATAACAAACTGGTTCTAACTAACTGGTTCTAACTAACTGGTTCTAAATAACTGGTTCTAAATAATTTGTTAAAATAACTGGTTCTAACTGGCCTGGTATCGCTGTCGCGATACCAGACCACAGTTAGTTAGAACCAGTTATTTTAACCAGTTATTTAGAACCAGTTATTTAGAACCAGTTAGTTAGAACCAGTTAGTTAGAACCAGTTTGTTATAACCAGTTAGTTAGAACCAGTTAGTTAGAACCAGTTATTTAGAACCAGTTATTTAGAACAATGACCTTGTTGAAAAGTTCAGTGACCTAGTTTTGTTAGATCTTCGTAAGAGAAGGAGAGAGAATAATAAATCATTTTTTTCTTTTTTTTGTATCAATTATCATTCATTGGTATTTTATTATGACCCCAAGCATAAGTACTTATCCCATCATTACATATATATCTTTTAGTGTCGTTATAACTTAAAGCTAACTTATTAATAGACTGCGTATAAACATTATGTAACTTACTTCTAAATATAAGCATTGATCTAAACAACAATTTTTTATTCATTAAACAATTTCGATAATCTTTAATATCTAAGCTATTAGTAACCGACATTTTAATTCCTTTTACCTTTTTCACCCCATCATTGGTCTCTAATATAAAGGAGTACATTTTCGCTCTTAATCCAATGAATTCTAACATTTTCCGAGAGTTATTCTCATCTTTAAATTTCCCGAGAACTTTACCGTTTGTTTGCGGAAAATGATGTACAATGTCTATGGGGTATTCTGAAGTATCAAACCTTGATTTCTCGGGATCAATGACGTCTTGATATATATCAGAATAGAAATCATCTGTCATTCCTGAATAAATAAATGAATCCGTATCCATATAGTTTAATCGAATCGATTTTCCAAATTTTTTACTCATATACTCATAATGAAAGTCGTACATAAGCCATTTTGAAAGCTCTAATATAATGAAACCTAAATAAATAGGTTTATCGTACACAATTCGTCCCTTGGTCATTTCAATAGCACACATCTCTGGTGTAAATATAGATCTAGTGTGAAAATAAGGATGTGCAATTAGTTTCCTAGCACCCAATGACTTTCTTTGACCATCCCATTGAGTTACAATTTTCACATCTCGACGCTTTTCTACATTCTCCATTGTTTTACCGTAAACACTGTTGTTCATTAATTTGAAAAAGTCTTTTTCAAACTTACTGTTCGCCTTTTTCCGGCATTCGGTATTCAGATTTTTATACTTCTGTAACCATTCCGATTGAGTAAAAGACAACACTCTGTGAACCTTAGTGATATTTAATCCGTTGTTCAGACATTGTTGTAAATTTCTTAAATGAATTATATAATTGGTCTTTGCATTTAAATTGGCAATTAGCTTAGGAATTTCAGTTCCCGGCGTAAGCATATTTTCGGGGCAAAACGGAAGATCATTATGTATATCGTGAAGATCTGTGGGATAGGCTAAATCTACCTCGAATACATAACCAAATTTATTGTCTTTTTCCAATTTCACAATATATTCTCTGGTATAGATTTCGGGATCATTCCATTGAAAATTTCCATTAGGAAGTGGTTGAGACATTGCCCAACCGTACAAGTTATTTGCATCAAAGTACATAAGGAATTCGTTTGTTTTAGTTTCGTCGAATTTATTCATGTACTTATTATTAGAGATGGTATATCGATGACTTCATTGACATAGACCACCTCTGATACCTTTCTTAATGAAATTAAACATATCAATGTCGGTGAGAAGCTCTAGATTAACTTCCGTTATCATCAACATTGCATCCCATGACAAACCAGGAGATGTATAATAATGACATGGATCTAATTCATATATTTTTAAGCAGACCTTACGGAAATTCTCGAATATGTCAGCCAACAAGAGCACATCGCTCTGTAGATACACAAGCATGTAATCTTTTAATGATTTACAATTAAAATGCTTCCATACCTTTAGTGCATATTCATAATCTGCATCTAAACAATCTTTACCCGTTAGTTTATTATAAAATTGGGAAATTGATGGAAGAGAACAATCATCTAAACGATTCCATGAATTGAGATAATCGTAAGGAAATACACCTTTCCCAGTCATTAATTTTAATGAGTCGTCATTTTTGTAATACCTTTTGCCTATAATGAAATCATCTTCAGATAAATTATTTGCTAACGAATCTATACTCGACTGAAGAAATCGAAATGAATCTAAAAACCTAATTTCAAATGTGTTATTTGCGTCTAAATGCACTCGCTTGGAAAGTGATATATAATTTTCTTTATTTAATGGAATAATTGTTATTTCACCATCAATATTACTTAAACTTTTCACGAAAAGATGACAGTCGTACCCCGAAAAATTATGTAAAAGTATTGGGAAAAAATTTGGCTTTTGAAAATCTAAATTACACTGTCTATGTGCAGTTCCTCTATATGTACCCGTGAAGTGGCAATGATCTTTTACTCTTATATCGGTCTGACTAAAACAACGATTACATATCCAACATATTGAAGCATTATGATGGATGTAGTTCTCAACATCTGTCAATTGATTCATCGCTTTTGGTTTCTCCATGTACTCCCTATATACATAGGTATTATAAATTTTCTCCTATAAAAATACAAAGGAGACATTGTTTATTTTTTTTTTCGTTCTTGATAGCATGTAACTAAATGTAATTTATCACCAACAAATGTTCTGTGTTTATTTACATTATCATCAAATGAGCACTTAATGAAATACGAAAACGCACAGGGTATGTGTTGTTGTACATTAGTTGTTGACGAAGATTCTGGATTCGGCATGCAATGACTCAGAGGTAATAGAATAGACTCAAAGTCGGCATACACAGCAAATGGAACTCGTTGCTTTCGATTGTGTTTAACAAACTTGAGTATTTTGTTTCCTTCATCCGGCATAATCGTAATCAGCTTCCGACATTCACTTTTGTGTTGCAGCAGACGGGATTCATTAGGGAATCGTTGTAAGCACCCATTACAAAGATGCATTCGATTTTTTTTCTTAGTTGCTTGTCTCCTCATTAAACGCGACATATGTTTGATGTACACATAATGCGTTAGATCGCTATCAGAACTTTCGCAATAAAGCAAGTTAATATGTTTTGTCTTTTCCTCGGTCGTATGATAGTATGGTCCAATTAAATAACATTCATTCTTATCATTGATTTCATAACCGAACACGTTTACATGGATTGTTGGATTATTCAACTCGAATATATGTATGTATGTATATCTTTGATCGCAAGAGGAAATTGCATATTCCTAAAACAAAGAATTTCACCATTAACTTGTATTATGTCACTAGTTATATCGCGAATTGCATATGATGATGGTCTCTCATGATTATATTTAACTTTGCTATCCAAAGCCGATATAACAGACCATTTGAAACCATATTCATCGGTGTTTTTTCACATTTATACAAGCATGTTTGATCAATAACTGCGGTGGTAGATTAAGATAGGTAGAAGCCCGAAGCGGATCGTATTTATTAATATTGATTTCGATTCTCAGGAATGACAACAAAGCCCATCCGCTATCTCTTTCCTGGAATTTCTCTAGTTTAACCTTGATGTCATTGATAGAAGCGTTTAATTTTTCAAATAAATCGCTTTTTTCTAGGATCGTATACATCTTGGTCTGCATACTTTTAATATCCTGGATCATATCGTCATTTTCCTTTGTATGCTTCACGAACACCGTAAATAATTCCATATTAAATTTAAAAGCATGCAAAACTTCCAATTCGTTTTCCAACAGCTCGGTAATCAAATACATGTTTTTTTTTCATATAGGACTTCTACATTCAATATGCTCTCATCATTATTAGAAATGTTAAATATCTTAATGCGATTTTTGAAAGCGCCTAACCCCAACGCAAATTCACAACTTAAATAAACAAATTAAATAGCGCCAGAACCCCTTCATACCATCGCTTCATACCAAAAAGCGCTTGAACCGCTTCATACCAACTATTCTAAATACGTCACATGATAACGACCTTGCACGCACACAAAACCACAACACAGATAGCGCCAGAATCCCCATATATTTCCGCAAAAACAACTTAAATAAACAAATTAAATAGAGCTGTTCGCACTGATTAATTGTTGCTTACAGAACCATTTTAATGTAATGGGTCATTTGTTTATACTATTCCAGTAATATGTATATATATATGTGCGTGTGTGTGTATGTATGTATATGTATTTGAAACGCTAAGAAATATTTAAAGATACATAGATATGTAACATATACTGTCAAGAATGAATCAATCACATCCACTTTTTAATATGCGAAAGTATTTCCAATTTGATTCACACACACAAAGACACACACACAACACAGATAGCGACTAAATCCCCATACATTTCCTAACCCCAACGCAAATTCACAACTTAAATAAACAAATTAAATAGCGCCAGAACCCCCATATATTTCCGCAAAATATCCATATTTATATATGTAAATCACTACAGATGCCAGCGCGATTCCCTAATGCGTAACAATATGTACATATCTATAGCTAATACATAGATATGTATATAGTTTATCTGATCCCCTTAAAATTGAATGCTATGTGTTAAACCACCACGCAAAACAACTTAAATAAACAAATTAAATAGCGCCAGAACCCCTTCATACCAAAAAGCACCTCAACCGCTTCATACCAAATCCCTTCATACCAGCGCTTCATACCAAATCCCTTCATACCATCGCTTCATACCATCGCTTCATACCAAAAAGCACCTGAACCGCCTCATACCAAAACTCTTCATACCATCACATATCTATTGCTAATACATAGATATGTATATAGTTTATCTGCTCCCCTTAAAATTGAATGCTATGTGTTAGTAGATCTTCGTAGCCTTGCGTAACAATATATACATATCTATTGCTATTCCTATTCTAAATACGTCACATGATAACGACCTTGCACGCACACAACCAGCACGTGACAAAAACCAACTTAAAATAACGCGAGAACCGCCATACATTTCCTAACCGCAACGCAAATTCACAACTTAAATAAACAAATTACATAGGGCCAGAACCCCCCATATATTTCCGCAAAAATATACATCTTTATATTGTCTTGTAGTAAATACTTCTATACCTATCTCTTTAAGGCGTAAGAATATGTACATATCTATTGCTCCGGCCATAACATACTACATGATAACCACCTTGCACGCACAACACAGATAGCGCCATCATCCCCATATATTTCCGAAAAACAACTTAAATAAACAAATTAAATAGCGCCAGAACACCCTCATACCAAAAAGCGCCTGAATCACTTCATACCAAATCCCTTCATACCATCACATATCTATAGCTAATACATAGATATGTATATAGTTTATCTGTTCCCCTTAAAATTGAATGCTATGTGTTACGCAAAACAACTTAAATAAACAAATTAAATAGCACCAGAACACCTTCATACCATCGCTTCATACCAAAAAGCGCCTCAACCGCTTCATACCAAATCCCTTCATACCATCGCTTCATACCAAAAAGCGTTACTCGGCACGCTTTGCGCGTAACAATATGTACATATATATTGCTATTCTAAATACGTCGCATGATAACGACCTTCACAGATAGCGACTAAATCCTCCGACAAAACCAGCACGCGACAAAAACACAACAGAGATAGCGCCTGAATCCCCATACATTTCCTAACCCCAACGCAAATTCACAACTTAAATAAACAAATTAAATAGCGCTGTTCGCACTGATTAATTGTTGCTTACAGAACAATTTAATGTAATGGGTCATTTGTTTATACTATTCCAGTAATGTTTATATGTATATATAAATATATATATGTGCGTGTGTATGTATGTATGCATATGTATTTGAAACGCTAAGAAATATTTATAGATACATAGATATGTAACATATACATACTGTCAAGAATGAATCAATCACATCCACTTTTTAATATGCGAAAGTATTTCCGCGTTGATTCACACATACAACACAGATAGCTACTAAATCCCCATACATTTCCTAACCCCAACACAAATTCACATCTTAAATAAACAAATTAAATAGCGCCAGAACCCCTCATATATTTCCGCAAAAATATACATATTTATATTGTCTTGTAGTAAATACTTCTATACCTATCTCTTTAAGGCGTAAGAATATGTACATATCTATTGCTCCGGCCATAACATACTACATGATAACGACCTTGCACGCACACAAAACCACAACACAGATAGCGTCAGAATTCCCATATATTTCCGCAAAAACAACTTAAATAAACAAATTAAATAGCGCCAGAACCATCGCTTCATACCAAAAAGCGTCTCAACCGCTTCATACCAAATCCCTTCATACCATCGCTTCATACCAAAAAGCACTTGAACCGCCATACATTTCCTAACCGCAACGCAAATTCCCAACTTAAATAAACAAATTACATAGCGCCAGAACACCTTCATACCAAAACCCTTCATATCATCACTTCATACCAAAAAGCGCCTCAACCGCTTCATACCAAATCCCTTCATACCATCGCTTCATACCAAATCCCTTCATACCATCACTTAATACATGTCGTGTCATACATGTCGTGTCATACCAAAAAGCGCTTGAACCGCCATAAACACCCTACTAGCATCCTCTTTTTATGAAGAGCGCCTTGATGGCCAATGCCCGGGTCAAGTTGACATACAGCCTCCTCGCACCGCCCTCTGGATAGCCTCTACAACAACCGTTGAGAGGTGAACAAATGTATGTATACACCTATCGCACTAGGCAAGAGGGCGCTATAATACCCCAGGTTGGCGCCGCCCATGTAAACGAAGTTATGAATGAGCAAGATGCCTCGAATAAGCGGACGGATTCTCGAAGATGACACGACGAAAAAGGAACACGATATGCGAGTATGCTCCTGGAATCTCGAACTCTTGGAGCTGCTCATAAACTGGAAAGAATCATCACGCAGTACGAAATGTGCGATCCAGTATGGTGAGGAAAAAAATTGCGACTTCTAGTACACCTGTCACAAAAGATTGCACATGTTGGGGTGGGGGGAAAAAGGTCGAAGGTCGTCGATTTTAAGACTATAAGTGATCGCCTGGCTGTGATCTGCATCAAAGACAGATCAACATCAGCACATATGTGCACATGCCCCTACTGAAGAGGATGAAGACCCCATGAAAGAGGACTTCTATGATCTCTTGGACAACGCCTACGGAGCTTGTCCGGATCACGATGTTAAAATCGTACTCGGGGACTTCAATGCCAAAATCGGTGAGGAGAACACCTTTGGCAGAGTGATCGGAAAGCAAAGCCTCTGTTACGTAATAATTCTTTCTTTTATCCCATTATAAAACACCTTGTACTTTATTAAAATTATTAGTCAATGACGCCAGAAAAATATGTCACTCACTTAATTACTTCCGGGCTGTCAAAAATTATGATTATTAAAAAAGTCATCTTTGTAAGAGGAACAACGTGTTTTTCATTTTCTCAAATATTTAAAGCCTTTTTCTCTCTCGCCAACTTTGAAACTTATACCATTATAATTTCGCATAAACATTTGGAGGCCCCGGCGAGATAAGGTCTTTGAATATTTATTACAAAATCCTATCCTTTTATTTTGCGTGCATTGTGTAACCACGTGAAATGTCGGAAGATGAACGCGATATGGGCACCAAGCCCACTCGATCTAAGACCGCCAATCCGGAGGAAATTGAACCTGGGAAGAAATCGGATAAGGCGTTATCTACTTTAAAAGCTCGGCGTTCCGTATGCGAGCAGCAGATGAAACGTATAGAGGAGTACCTGAACCGCGTTCGAATTAATCCGCTTTCTACTTCTATTGCGGAGATGAATATTCGCGCCGAAGCATTGGACTCAGCATTTCATACTTTCCAAAGTGTCCAAGGAAAAATCGAGGAAAAAGATTTCGATGAAATTTCAAAACCTAATAGACCAACCGACGAGGAGATGTACTACCTAGCAGCTTCAGCTTTAAAGGTATTCATTGCAAAACAAGATGAGCTAGAAAATAGTTCCAATAGAATCAACACGATGACAGCAGATCGGGATGAACGGTATGACTCGATTAAATTACCTAAAATTGAACTTCAGGAGTTTTCAGGTGATGTTACCACATGGATCAGCTGGTATGACGAATTTGATTGTTTGGTTCATCGTAACGAAAACCTTACGAAATTCGCCAAACTACGATATTTAGTTTCCAAACTCAGTCCTAATGCCAGAGCTCCAATTGCAGGTTTGAAAATTATTGCAGAGAACTATGAGGTAATATTAGACAAATTAAGAGAACGCTTTGAAAATAAAAAAGTGATCGGAAAAGAGCACATAAAACTAATTTTTCAATATCCCAAAGTTCTTAAGGCAAACGCTGCTGATCTGCGTGGTCTGATGGATAACATGAACAACCACCTTACTGGATTAAAGAACATTAATCGGCCTGTTGATGGTTGGGATGACCTTATAGTGTACATTATAACTTCAAAGCTTGATTCAGAAACAGCACTAAAATGGAATGAAGAATCGCCTGTTGATAGATTACCTACACTTGCAGAGCTTAAGTCGTTTTTGAAGAAAAGATGCCAAGTTATCGAAGGTAACGTAATTTCTCATTCATTAACACCAAATTCAAATAGAAATGATAGTGGTAGCTCATTTAAGAATCATAAATCAAAATCATTTATGACTGTCAAAAATGCATGCAACTTCTGCAATAAGCAAGGTCACCTCATTTATCGCTGCATTGCCTTTTTAAACCTGCCTGTGTCAGAGAGATATAACAGAGTCAATTTACTTAAACTCTGTCCAAATTGCTTAAAGATTAATAATCACTCTATTATTGACTGTCCATCGAAAAGCTGTTGTCATACTTGTGGTAATAAACACCACTCATTGCTCCACCAGAACCAAACAACATTACCCAACTCGACCACTTCATCTTTAGCTCTAGGTAGTGCTTTTTCCTCAAACCAATTTATACCAAAACGGAACTTTCAACCACATAATGAGACTACTTCACATAATGCTCCGTCCGTTTCAAATCATGTTCACTCTCTTCATAACAATTCAGGAGATAATAATATATTAGGAACCGCCATTGTTTACCTAATCGGAAAAAACAATCAATACGTCCCGTGTCGTGTTCTATTAGATGGTGGCTCTCAGCTTAATATGATTTCCGAACGCATTGTCCGTATTGCAGGTATTAAAAGACGGTTTGCAGCGACAGATTTCATGTGCGTGAACGATAGCTTGGGCAATTCAAAATTCAAATGTTCCATTACAATAAAATCGTTGTTTTCCTCATTTTCTACGACACTGGAAACTCTAGTCATGAGTCGAATAACGGGAAGGCAACCAGATGTCAAGGTAAACATCGATGGCTGGAATATTCCAAGCCACATTCAGCTATCGGATTCTAATTTTAATTACCCACAACGAGTTGATTTGCTCTTAGGAGTGGATATTTTCTACGACATTTTGGAAGTGGGAAAGATAAAACTTGGCCCAAATCTACCTACGCTTGTCAATACTTTGCTGGGATGGGTTGTGGCTGGAAGGTTGCCAGTATCATCAACTTCAAAGAGCCTCAGTAAGTGCAACCTTTTAGAAGTTGCTGACCTTTCTAATTATGAAAATACCCTTAATAATACACTAAAAGCCTTTTGGGAAATTGAAAATTTCGAGTCATCAGAAGCAAAACTATCAAAAGAAGAAAAGGATTGTGAATTGCATTTTTGTACAAACGTTGCTCGTTTAGAATCTGGTCGGTATCAAGTGAGGTTACCTTTCAAGAAAACTCCGTTCAACTTGGGAAGCTCATATGAAATTGCACTTAAGAGATTTCTGAGCCTTGAAAGAAAATTTCACAAAAATGAAGAATTCAAAACACAATATTCTCAATTCATGAATGAATTTATCCAGCTATCGCACATGGAAAGAATAGAATGTCTCGACTTTCAGCAACCTCATTACGTAATACCCCATCATTGTGTATTTAAAATGTCTAGTTCTTCCACGAAACTTCGTGTTGTCTTTGATGCCTCATCAAAGACAAGTTCTGGCATGTCACTTAATGAGCTTTTGATGGTGGGTCCTGTCATCCAACCTGATCTAT
Organism: Eumerus sabulonum; assembly: GCA_951905685.1. Taxonomy (NCBI): domain Eukaryota; kingdom Metazoa; phylum Arthropoda; class Insecta; order Diptera; family Syrphidae; genus Eumerus; species Eumerus sabulonum. The sequence continues at coordinate 106,298,887 of OX645061.1, forward strand.
TTACAATTATATTGAGATTTAGGTTCCATAAATATGTATTTACATCCGACATTACGAAAATGTATCGTCAGGTGAGCTTACATCCAGATGACCGACGATATCATTGCATTCTTTGGAGATCAAACTCGAATGAACCAATTCAAATGTACCAACTTACAACGGTAACCTATGGTACGGCACCAGCTGCATTTCTATCCACTCGAGCACTCAAGCAGTTATCCAATGATGAGGGCCCTCATTTCCCTTTGGCCTCTGAGTCAATCAAATCGGACTTCTATGTTGATGACATATTGTCAGGTGCTAACACATTAGAACAAGCAATAGAGCTACAAAAACAATTATCCGATATGCTAGCAAGAGGTGGATTTACTCTGAAAAAATGGTGTGCTAATCACACTGAGTTATTGAAGGACATACCCGATGAGAATCGAGAAACTTTGTTCAAAATAAGAAGCTCGAATGCAATCAAGGCCTTAGGGCTATTATGGAACCCTGCTTCCGACAGATTTTTATTCGAAGTAAACACTAACTTTCACAAACTAATAACAAAGAGAACTGTTTTATCCGAAATCGCACAATTTTTCGACCCTCTTGGTTTAATTAATCCAGTCATTGTATTAGCAAAAATATTTATGCAGCAATTGTGGCGCTTAAAGTTAAATTGGGATGATCCACTTCCGCAAGAATACCAAGAGGCTTGGATTAATTTTAGAAATCAGTTGCAAGGGTTAAATGACTTGGAAGTAGATCGTCTTGCGTTTTCGAATTCTTCTCGCTATGAAATGCATGCATTCTCAGATAGCTCTGAAAATGCATATGGAGCATGCATTTACATTCGATCTGTTAACCTCGCCAATGAGATAAAGGTTAATTTGTTATGCGCAAAATCAAGGGTTGCACCAGCGAAAAAGTGTTCACTTCCGAAACTCGAACTTTGTGCTGCAGTCATTATGGCCCGACTTGTCAAGCGCGTTAAAACTATTTTCAACTTTGTGAACTTCGAAAACGTTACCTTTTGGACAGATTCTACAATCGTTTTAAGCTGGATTAAGGAGGAACCATCCAATTGGCAGACCTTTATTGCAAACAGGGTATCAATCATTCAAGAAATTTCCACGCCTTGCAAGTGGCGACACATACCGACGAAAATGAATCCTTCAGATCTTCTTTCTCGAGGTATGCATCCGTTAGATCTCATTGATTCAAACCTTTGGTTCAACGGTCCTGCATTTTTATCATCGCCCTCAACAAATTGGCGATGCGTTCAACTTAGAAAGTGATGAAAGAAAATTGGATAGAAAGAGGATTAAAATAGTTCTACACAACAATATTGTGCCCTATGACTCACATTTTATTACTAATATTAAATATTACAATAATTATACTTCTTTATTTCATGTTGTTGGATATATTTTACGCTTTAAAAACAACTGCATCCAGAGGAATAAAACACTTCGCATATGTGGGCCCTTAAGACCTGATGAGATTGCAGAATCACCTACTACTGTCGTGAAAATAGTGCAAAGGACGTCGTTTACTGCAGAGATTCTTACTTTAGAAAAGGGAAAGACTCTTTCTCCAAAGAGCCACATTCAATCTCTTGCACCTTTCATTGATGACAGAGGTGTATTGAGAGTCGGTGGGCGATTAAAATATTCTGCATTGGATTATAATAGCAAACACCCTATGCTGCTACCAAAAAAGCACTCCTTTACATATGCTCTTCTACGACATCTTCACATTGTAAGCCATCACGTAGGTCCCCAAGTTTTATTGAGTATTGCTAGGCAAACATTCTGGCCTATTCATGGAAAAATAATTTGTCGATCTATTTATCACAAGTGCATTACTTGTTTCCGAGCTAAACCCATCAAACAAGAACTTCTTATGGGTGACCTACCCGAACTTCGTGTTCAGCAAGCGCGGCCTTTCAGTGTCATAGGCATTGACTTTTGCGGTCCATTTCAAGTATATTTTAACCGCCGTGGGATTTCATCTACGAAGACCTATATATCAGTATTTGTTTGTTTTTCAACGAAGGCCATTCACTTGGAGTTAGTCGAGGATCTTACAACAGCGGCATTCTTGGCAGCATTAAGACGTTTCATTGGTCGTCGTGGTTTGTGTTCTACCATATACAGTGACAACGCTACAAACTTCATAGGCGCAAGGAACGAGCTACATGAATTGTATAAACTTTTTCAAAATCAGCAGCATTTTAACAATATCTTCAATACCTGCTCATCTATGGGTATAACATGGAGAACAATTCCTGCACGTTCGCCTCACTATGGTGGCTTATGGGAAGCCGCCGTCAAATCGACAAAGTTTCACCTCAAAAGAATTTTACAGAATGCAAAGCTAAACTTCTTTGAATTCAACACTCTAATCATTCAAATTGAGTCTGTTCTTAATTCCAGGCCAATCACACCGGTCCCTGAAAGTACTAATGACATTCCAGCCATAACTCCTGGACATTTCATAATAGGTACAGCTATGAACGCCATCCCTGGGCCAGATCTACAACTAACAAATGTTAACCGATTAGAACGCTATCAAAAGTTACAGTGGTACTTGCAACAATTTTGGAGCCGATGGTCGACAGAGTATTTGCAGAGTTTACAGCGGCGATCTAAGTGGGCGAAACATGGCGAGTCATTATGCATTGGGGACGTTGTGGTCCTAGAGGAAGAAAACTTGCCTCCTTTGAAGTGGCGATTAGGTCGAGTCTCAAGCGTTCATCCGGGCAAAGATGGAGTTGTCAGATCTGTAACAGTCAAGACCTTGAACGGAGAAACACAAAGGGCAGCGGCAAAGGTTAGACGACTTCCTATTGATCAGACTTGGTCCTCTCAAGGTGGGGAGAATGTTACGTAATAATTCCTTCTTTTATCCCATTATAAAACACCTTGTACTTTATTAAAATTATTAGTCAATGACGCCAGAAAAATATGTCACTCACTTAATTACTTCCGGGCTGTCAAAAATTATGATTATTAAAAAAGTCATCTTTGTAAGAGAAACAACGTGTTTTTCATTTTCTCAAATATTTAAAGCCTTTTTCTCTCTCGCCAACTTTGAAACTTATACCATTATAATTTCGCATAAACAGCCTCCATGATACAACAACGGATAAGGGCTTACGACTCACGGACTTTGCAACAGCTCGTAATGCGATGAAAAGTAGCACAAGATTTCACCGTACGTGAATCCACACAGCAACGTGGCGATCTCCGGATCCAGAACTCTACTGTTCAATGCCAGAAAGCTGCATCAGCCCACCATGAGGAGGTACGACATTGGACGCCTGAGCACACCCGAGGTTACCAGAGTCTTCAGGGAGCAACTGAGCGAAAGACTCTCCGGTATGCCTACGTCGAGCACAAATGTCAACAACATATAGCTGCATTGCCGCTCAGCCTTTCATGATGTAGCCAACAACACCTTAGGCTACCTACCACCCTCGACAAGAAACCCGTGGTATAATGGCGAGTGTAAGCCTAAAAAGGCAGCAACCGACGAACCTTATCAAAAGGCGCCGCAGCGAAAAAAACAGGTCAGCGTGAGAGGAGTACCGAGCCAGAAAAATGGAGCAGAAAAAACTGCTGCGATCTTCACGGCCTCCAAGCCTAAGTCTAGGGACAAGCATAAAATACGGGCCTTTTATAAGAAAACAAAAAGCATTGCATGAGGTTTTAAGAAAGGCACCCAGGCTCTTCGACCTTCACAGCCTCCCAGCTCAAGGATATCGAGAAGTCTAGGGACTAGCACCCGATTTTAAACTCGCATACGACAGCAGTCATCCTAAAAAATTATATGATGCGATAGCCGAATTCGGGATCCCAGGAAACCTAATCCGGCTGTGTCGTGCCACACAAAAGAAAATACGTGATGCACCGTGCAGTTCGGTTCTAGGACCGGCACGGTGATGCGCTGTCGTGTACTGCGCCCAGGTTACCGACCTTAATGGAGCAGCGAGAATTCTCCATTGTCATCCTGCACAGTCGGACGAGTATGGCCGGGATGTTAAAACTAGACATGGCCACCACCACGAAAAGGTGGTGAGTGTCGATTTGGTAATCCATAAGAGCCGATTAGGTTATCCACACACGATTTCAGGCGTTCACACAGTACGGCGGAGAAGATCTTATACGCGATGTTAAGGAGACTTATTCCCCTGTAGTTGGCGCAGTTATAGGAGTCTCCCTTCTTATGGACCGGGCAAACTATGCTGAGATTCCATTCGACGGGCATGTTTTCCTCCGACCATATCTTGCAAATGAGATGGTGCATGCACCTTACCAGCTCATCTCCAGCCGTCTTAAAAAGCACAGCAGACAGGCCATCTGCGCTTCGTCCGTTGCTTTATTAGACTTAAGTGTAAATATCGCTACTTTGACTTTGCCTGGGTAGGACTGACGGAATTCTCTTACATCGTCGTCCATTACGAATGGATCATTCTGCCTGTATCTTGTTTCATCGCCGTTATACAGTCTGCAGAAGTGGTCGGTCTTACCAAATCCTCAGCATCGACTGTGATTCCACTACCAGTTCTCCATTTTCATCCCTGCAGGCCTCCGCTCAGGCTTTGAAGCCATGACATGTGCGTTTTATTTTATTGTAAAACCTCCGGGCGTCATTTCTGCGAAAAACGTTGCACGAAGGAAATGAGGCAAATAGTCGCTACCATGATACAGGATGGAAACACTATTTCAGAGGTTGCAAGGACATTAAGGTGCTCTATGAAGCTTATTCAAAATGCAATGAATATCATAGGGTGCAACCAATCTTCCGAAAATCCCGTAAGGAAAAACAAAAAAAGAATAACGACGGAAGTAACTGACAGAACTATCCACAAAGTCAGTAGCAGCGACCCTTTTCATAACTCCGCCGTCACTGTAAGTCGCCGGTTAACTGAATTCCAGTTTCATGGAAGAATCGTCAGAAAAAAACCTCTTGTCTCCAAAAAAAAAAAAAAAAAAAACAAAAAAAGACTTATTTTCGCAAACGCTCACAAGAACAAACCCTTGTCCTTTTGGAAAAATATCTTGTGTAGCGACGAAAATAAGTTCAACAGGTTGGGATCAGATGAAAAAAAGGATGTGCGAAGGCCAACGAACCGAGAGTACCATCCCAGATACACCATTAAGAGTGTCAAGGATGGCGGCGAAAGCTTAATGGTGTGGGCGACGACGCCATGGCATGGCGTTGGAAAAATTGTGAAAATAAATGGCATTATGAATCAACATCAGTATAAGCTAATCCTGGAGAACCAAATGGAGCCATATACCGACGACTCTGTGCCTGTATCATGGATTTTTATGCATGACAATTATCCAAAGCATACTTCGCGGATAGTGAAGAATTGACTTTCGGAGCGACAAATTTCCCTGCTTGGTTGGCCGGCCCAAGGTCCCGATCTGAATCCTAAGAATCTTTGGAATGACGTTGACTCCCTTGTTAAATACTCCAGCTCAAAAAATCTAAAAGATTTTCGACAAACCATAAAGGCTGCTTGGGAAGCTATACCTGCCCAGAAATGTAAGCGCTTAGCAGAGAGTTTGCAAAAACGTTGTCAAGAGTGATAAGGAACAAGGAATATCCTACAAAATATTTTTTAGATTATTTATTAATTCTTTTAAGTATTCCGTTGACTGTGCTATTTAAAGGAACAACTACTTTTTATTTTTTCCCATTTTGATTTATTCTTTTTGAGTTGATTTAAAGGAATTACGTGTTTTTTAATAAAGTACATACAAACGCACGAGTTGAAAAGAAGGGAGTAGCATAAGCTTCTCAGTAGAAAGAAGAAAGAGCACGAGAAGTGCGCGATTGAGGATTTGGAGAGGTGTTACTGCAGTCGTGACGTTCGAAAGTTTTATCAGCAGAAAAAGCGAACATGCTAAGGTTATAAGGCCAGAACGAAAACCTGCAGAGATGAGAACGGACACCTAGTAGTAGAACCGCAGTCGATGCTGAGAATATGGAAAAACCACTTCTGCAGACTGTATAACGGCGATGTTAGTCAATAAACCGCTGTCAGGCAGAATGATCCATTTCTAATCGACGGAGACCGCAGAGAATTCTGTCCCCCTGACCTCGACGAAGTTAAGATTGCCACATCGAAGCTCAAGTCGAATAAAGCTGCTGGCGCAGACAGACTGTCTGCTGAGCTCCTCAAGGCATCTGGGGATGACCTGGTTGGAAGCATGCACCAGCTCATCCGTAAGATATGGTTAGAGGAAAGCATGCCCGAGGAATGGAGTCTCAGCATCGTATGCCCGATCCACAAGAAAGGAGACCCCTGTGATTGTGCCAACTATAGAGGAATAAGTCTCTGCCGTTTTGTGTGAACGCCTGAAGCCTTTTGTAAATAAGCTGATAGGTCCTTATCAGTGCGGATTCAGGCCAGGGAAGTCCACCATCGACCAAATCTTCACACTATGGCGGATCCTGGAATAAACCAATGAATTTCAAGTCGACACTCACCACCTATTCGTCGACTTCAAAGCCGCATACGACAGCGTAATTAGAGACGAGCTGTACAACGCTATGTCTACCTTTGACATACCTGCTAAACTCGTCAGACTATGCAGGATGACTTTGGAGAATGCTCGCTGCTCCATCCGAATCGGTGAACACCTTACCGATAGTTTTGATGTCAAGAAAGGATTTAGGCAGGGCGATGCGCTGTCGTGTGATTTCTTCAACATCATATTGGAAATGATTGTGCAAAAATCACTGGCCAATACAAGAGGCACAATCTATTCCAAATCCTCGCAACTCCTTGCATACGCCGACGATATTGACATAATAGGTAGATCGCAGCGAGATGTCAATGAGGCGTTTGCGAGTATTGAGATGGAGGCGGCGAAAATTGGTTTGACGGTAAACGAGGGCAAAACTAAATATATGCTGTCATCAAAAAAGGACGCTCACCACCGACGTCTTGGCCAGAACGTTTGTATTGGCAGATATAAGTTCGAGGTAGTTAAGGACTTCGTCTACCTTGGCTCCGCAGTGACCTGGAACAGCGACATCAGTTCCGAAATCAAACGCAGAATCACTCTTGCCAACCGCTGTTTCTTTGGGCTCAGGAGGCAACTGAGTAATAGAGCCCTCTCCCGAACGACAAAGTTGACTTTATATAAGACCCTTATCATCCCGGTCCTGTTGTACGGCACAGAAGCATGGACACTATCAAAAGCGGATGAGGAGGCCCTTGGTCGGTTCTAGAGAAAGATTTTGCGCGTGATTTTTGGGCCTGTAAACGCAGACGGGGTATGGAGGAGAAGATTCAACCACGAACTTTACGGGCTGTACAGCGACATGAGCCTAGTCAGGCGTCTACGGATTCAACGCCTATGGCTGGGCCATGTAGAGCGAATGGACACCACAGCTCCAGCCCGGAGAGTCTTTGAATCCAACCCCGAGGGAAGAAGAAGCAGAGGACGGCCGCCCTTAAAATGGCGCACACAGGTGGAAGGGGACCTTAGCCAACTGGGTGTGTGGCAATGGAAAAGGCTAGCGAAAGATCGTGCTAGATGGAGGGGCATGTTGGTTGAGGCCCAGGTTCACCCCGAACTGTAGCGCCCACTAAGAAGAAGAAACGCACATCAGTTATAAAGCAAAAAAAAGTTGAACCTCTTTTTAGACTTTTGGCACAACATAATGTATGAGAACTTACGGGTGTGCTATTTATCTGGACACCACTGTAAAGGCCATACTAGCATTCTTAACCACTTCGAAGTACCCATGGACGATGTAGTCTGTGTCCAGAATGTGTCCATCCCGCAGAATGTTTTCATTAAGAACTTCGAAGTTATCTTTCCATCCCGGGAGGAATGGGCTATATATACCGATGGCTAGGATCACACTTAATATTTCAAATTTTCATTTTTTTAGAACACATCGTGGAATGGAAAAGTGGTTTTACTGGTCGAGAAAGTCTAAAATTAATTTTGAAATCTTTTTTCTTTCCAAGCCAGTGTATACCAGAATACGTGTTTTTTAGAGCAAAGTCAAAAACCTTCTTATCAGTCACTTAACCATCTCCGATCGAGGTCATTGTTCTATGGCCGAATTATGTCCCTTGAGATAGGGCAGTTTAAACAACCACACATTGTTACACAATAAAACTTGAGGCTTGATACTCGGCAAACACTTACATTTGACTTGTTTCCACTCTGATTGCTCATAGCACGCCATAGGTATAACCTGGAAGCGATTGTGTTCTTCACAAATACTGAGTTGGTAAATCCTTTCCTTAGCAGCAACATGTTTTTCAAACTTATCACACCAATTCACTTGAAACAAAGAAAAATCGTCCTTTAATCACAGATAATAATATCCTTTTAACAACTCAAAGGAAAACGATAAATTGAAAATATAAAGAGGACTGCAGTGAAGTCCTAAGCAGTTGCGTAGGACTATGTAGCAGAGAAAAGCCCACAGACAAGTCTAACGTCGTATGCTAACCACCCGGCTGACCGATTTCCAACTGAATCTCCAACCGTCACAGCAGTCTCGAAGAAGGAAAACAAAAACAAAAAACCAACAAACACTCCGATTGTCGTTATCGGTATCAGTTCACATGTACGACTTGTTATCAGCAAAGCCTGGGTAGGAGAACTTTACCCTTCGATTAGGGTGGGGATAGTTGTTATTCATTTGTACATAGTACATGAGAGCATGAGATACCCTAGTGTTGCGAGATTGCTTTCTTGTTATTTTTAAAAGTCACGAGTACCTTCTTAGCAGAAATAGAACTAGAATTCGTTCAACTTTGTCACTGAGCATTACGCGGTGATGTGGTTGGTTTGGTCAGTCTACGTACGTACGTAAGTCTCTTTATTGGAAGCATCCAGGAAACCTCTATTTTATAGGAAGAACTTTCGAGACGACTCGTTGCACACTCCTTCAAGGGAAACTGCAACTGAAACGATGAAAACAACTCGGCGTAGCTGGTATATTGCGTCGCGCGTGGTTACGTCTGAAGCCATTGAATTTGCTGTGGCATCCTTCGATGGTTTCAAATCGCCGGGTACCAACGGAATATATCCTGTTATGCTGCAAAAAGGTATAAGGCAGTTGCTTCCTCATTTGAAAAGAATTTTCACTGCTAGTCTAGCACTTGCTCACATACCCATTCCTTGGCGCACAGTGAAAGTGGTCTTCATTCCCAAAATAGGAAAAGAGGACTACTCACTTGCCAAGAGCTTCCGACCAATTAGTCTAACATCCTTCCTGCTGAAAGCATGGAGAGACTGGTAGAGTTCTCTTTCGGAGATGCAACATGCCTAACCGCGCGAAAAATCTTGCGAGACTGCGCTTCAGAACCTAGTGAATGCGCGCTCGAAAGTAAAGAGTACGCGCTGGGCATTTTCATCGACATTGAGGGAGCTTTTGATAACGCAACTTTTGACAGCATGTGCAACGCTGCCAGACATCATGGCGTAGATGAAGCACTGGTCCTTTGGATCAAGGCAATGCTCATGCACAGGACATTCACCGCTGATGCAGGCCTCGACCAGTGTGTCAAATCCGGCGTAAACAGGGGCTGCCCTCACGGTGGCGTCCTGTCCCCGCTGTTGTGATGCATGGTGGTCGATTCTCTGCTTGATGCTCTAATTGCCTCTGGAATCTATGCCCAAGCCTATGCGGATGACGTCGCCATTCTTTCTGTCGGCTCATGTTTAACAGCTGTCCGTCTCAAATCACAGGCGGCGCTAAATGTGATCGATGATTGATGTACCAGAAATGGGCTGTCAGTTAATCCTCTTAAGACCGATGTCGTTCTCTTTACGAGAAGGAGGAAAAATACTGACATGACTCAGCTGGTACTAAAAGGCACTTCCATCCCGATATCCAAGGAGGCAAAGTATCTAGGAGTCATCTTAGATAGTAAGCTTCTCTGGTCAAAGCATGTTGAGTCAAAAACCACCAAAGCGCTGTCAGCTTTCTGGCAATGCAAGGGAGCTTTTGGCAAAACATGGGGCTTATCGCCCGCAAAGGTCCTCTGGATCTACATGGCAATGATAAGACCTATAATCTCATATGCATCGGTTGTCTGGTGGAACAGACTAAAACGCAAACACGTCGTAGCCTCTTTCACCAAACACCAAAGAACGGTTTGTCTCAGCTGCACGGGGGCTTTCCCCAGCACGTCGGACGCTGCTCTAGATGTTATGATGAACCTTTCACCTCTTGATATATTTATCAAAGTTTGTGCTCTGAAAGCCATGTCTCGTCTGAAGAGATATGGCTTTTGATACAACTCGCATATGAATAACGGTGTGCTTGCGCGAGAATTGTCCTGCGACCCCTGTCTCATGGACATGCCTTCTGACGCACTGACACCCGTTATTCTACTGCGCCGTAATTTCACAGTCGAGTTTCCATGGCGTCAGGATTGGCTATGGCTGGATACTGAACCTGGAAAGGATAGTCTTCGCATTTTCACGGATGGCTCCAGGTCTGGACGGCGGTCCGGTGCTGAATTCTTCTTTGAGCGCGAAAACTCCCGACTGCACTTCTCGTTAGGAAAGTATGCGTCTGTCTTCCAATCAGAGATATACGCAATCCTAATGGCAATGCACTAGGTTGTGAAGCACAGGTGGAGCATATGCGTCTGTAGTGACAGCCAGTAGTGACATCAGAGATATACGCAATCCTAATGGCCATGCACTAGGTTGTGAAGCACAGGTGGAGCATATGCGTCTGTAGTGACAGCCAAGCTGCACTAAAAGCTGTGTGTAACCCCTTAACTAGCCCCAAATTATTGCTTGATATCAAGTCCTTCTTGAACAGACTCGGCAGACTAAATTCATTAAGGCTTGTATGGGTTCCAGGCCACTCTGGGATCCCAGGGAATGAGATCTCTGATGAACTCGCTAGAATGGGTTCAGAGGAGAGCTTCTCAGGACCTGAACCCGCTCTAGGTCTACCTGCGTCCACGATAAATTCCTACATTAACGATTGTGTATTTAATACTCACAACCGTAGATGGAGGGATTGTCCAGGTTGCAGGATGACTATGCGCGTATGCCCTGATGTCTGCAAAAAATCTGCAGCATTCCTTCTGTCTATAAGGAGAATCGACTGCAAAAGGCTTGTGGGACTTATCACGGGCCATTACACATTTGCCAAGCACCTCCACGTGATTGGCATCAGTGAGACGCCTACCTGTGCTGCATGTGGCGGGGAGGAGGATGACACTGCAGAGCATTTCCTCTGTGATTGTCCCGCCTTTGCTCGCGCACGGTGGCGCACCCTTGGAGTGGTGTGTGCCGAATCCCTTAGCTCTACATCAGTGAAGCTCCTTAAAATTATTCTCCGGAAAAAGCGGAAAATACAGTAATGCACAGTGTCTGTCTGGAGTACAATGGACCAGTGATTGCGTCTGAAGGCTCCAGCAGATAGCAGAAGACGACGAGACGACTGCTCTCGGCAAGGTCGTGTACTGCACCTCCTTGGAGCATATCATGACATCGGTCGCTCTTTGTACGCGTAGATTGAAGATCACTTAAATTTTCGTCAGAAATCGAACCCCAGTTATGACAATTTCGTCTACTGCAAGTAGGTTTAGTGATTTTAAATGACTCAAGTGACAGAGCAATCAATTTTGTTAAGTGTCAGTAAATTCAGAAGCAATTATAGTGTCCACTTACCACTAATTAGCCGTCTGCGTCTTAAAAACTCGCTCAATTACAAGGTGATTACCCACGCCACCTGCCCATGATGGTACTTTAATGGATTCAACAGGTTCGGACAGCTGGTAAAAAAAGAAAAAAAAATTAGGAAAATCCATTACAGAGCACTCTGGTCTATTATCAACTTCGTCTATGATCTCGCCGGGCATCTAAGTGATTTAGAGACTTTAGCACTTCATAAAATCTTCTCCCTTTTTTGCGTCCACCCGAGTGTGGCTCGCATTAAAACTGATTTATCGGCCAATGAAATGGTAAAGATGAGCATAAATCTCCATAAGAATGCGGAACAGTCAAAGGGTATGGTTGTGTATCCACGCAGTCCTTCAACTTAGCGATGGGATGCGACTTATTTGAATTTATTTGGTAAAGTACACAGTTACTTTCAAGACATCCAAATGGGTGGTAGAGATGAATTATTGATTAGTTTTAAGGATTCACTTATAGGGAGAGTATACGCGAGTATCCTGCCATGCAGTGAAATTATTTTTCCCCAACTGGAAAACTTCTAAGGATTCACTATACTACAGTGAGAAGCAGTCCAAGAAACTCGAGTGCCAGAAGTCAGTGCGACGAACCAGGACTATACAGCTTCGTATAGCACATATGCTGCCAGTATAAATGAAGAATGTATTTATAGAAAATAATTCTTTATTTCAACTTCAACTCAGTCGAGCATAGTAGGAGCGTAAATAGGTCGCACGTTAGATGCCAAAAAGAATACACATTCGTGGCAAATGGGAAAGTCATTCATGTCAAACGTCGATTTTTGCATATAAGAGAGCGCAAGTATGGTAATCAACCATGTGACCTAACAAGGGATTCGAGTAATGGAGTTTAAATCATACAATCATTGGTCTAATGTCGCCCTCATATCTTGCAACTCCCCTTTATCTTATGACAAATAAGCCCGATGGCAGACTATGACTGAATCTCCCGAATATCCTTGCGAACAGAAATAAGATTTGTTATCTCTCGTCAAAAGGAGCATCATAAGGAGATGATGTTGTTTACATTTAAAAGGCCCGAGGCATAAGAAACGTTTAAAAGTTTTTTAATCCTTGGGGAGAACGTAATTTATTGAAGCAGATAGGAACGAATAACGAGTGATTTGATTATGACGAATGGAATACCTTGAAGCATTTTAGGAGAGCTAGTCATAAAGTGCGCAAGGCAAATTGTCGGTTTTCTTTTTTTCTTTTGGTATAATTTGGAAACTTGTGAGGAACTTTCTCCCCCACAAGGGGAAGATTTTGGCTGATGCTGATATTGCTACCCCACTGATGAATAATATCACGATCTGGTATTCAAATACCACTGAGTATCTTTAAGTAGGGGAGGGCACCGTGGCGCAGTGGGTAGTGTGTTGGCCTCTGACGCCGATGACTCGGGATTGAATCCCGACACAGCCATGTCATCGAACGTGTTTTTCACGGTGTTTCTCCTCAGCGGGGTTCTGACAAAACCCCCTGTAGTAAAATTGTCATGAAAAGCTTCTCGAAATTCGCCGTTCGGAACCGGCAATAAAACTGTAGGTCCCTTTCACCTATGTGAAAATGAAATCACACACAACATGGGTGATTGAGAGAAGCTCGGCTCAGGTTCTTCATGGACTGTATCGCCAACATACATACATACATCTTTAAGTAGGTAGGTAGGTAGGTAGGTTCGTAGCCTTCCCAGAATGGAGAAGAATACACATAGGCCAGGGAGGCCCGTTGTGCAGCTTCTTCTTCTTCTTCTTAGTGGGCGCTACAGTTCGGGGTGAACCTGGGCCTCAACCAACATGCCCCTCCATCTAGCACGATCTTTCGCTAGCCTTTTCCATTTCCGCACACCCAGTTGGCTGAGGTCCCCTTCCACCTGTGTGCGCCATCTTAAGGGCGGCTGTCCTCTGCTTGTTCGTCCCTCGGGGTTGGATTCAAAGACTCTCCGGGCTGGAGCTGTGGTGTCCATTCGCTTTACATGGCCCAGCCATATTAGGCGTTTAATCCGTAGACGCCTGACTAGGCTCATGTCGCTGTACAGCCCGTACGGTTCGTGGTTGAATCTTCTTCTCCATCCCCCGCGTGCATTTATAGGCCCAAAAATCACGCGCAAAATCTTTCTCTCGAACCGACCAAGGGCCTCCTCATCCGCTTTTGATAGTGTCCATGCTTCTGCGCCGTACAACAGGACCGGAGTGATAAGGGTCTTATATAGAGTCAACTTTGTCGTTCGGGACTCTATTACTCAGTTGCCAATACAAATGTTCTGCCTGGTTAGGAACATGCACCAACTCATCTGCAAGATATGGTCGGAAGAACGCATGCCCGATGAATGGAATCTCAGTATCGTTCGCCCGGTCCATAAGAAAGGAGACCCCTATGACTGCGCCAATTACAGAGCGATAAGCCTCCTGAACATCGCATACAAGATCCTCTCTGCCGTACTGTGTAAGTACCTGAAACCGTTCGTGGACAATCTGATATGTTCCTACCAGGTGGTTTCAGGCCAAGAAAATCCACGATAGACCAAATATTTACACTACGGTAGATCTTGGAGAAGGCCCATGAATTCCAGGTCGACACGCACCATCTTTTCGTCGACTTTAAAACCGCGTATGACAGTGTTTATAGAGACGAGCTATACAGAGCCATGTCGTGTTTTGACATTCCTGTCAAACTCGTCAGACTATGCAGGATGACTATGGAGAACTCTCGCTGCTCCATTAAGGTCGGAGGTGAACTGACCGACCCCTTTGATGTTAAAAAAGGTTTTAGACAGGGTGACGCACTGTCATGTGATTTCTTCAACATTTTTCTTGAAAAGATCGTGCGGGACTCTGCGGCCAATACAAGAGGTACGATCTACTTCAAGTCCACACAATTGCTTGCCTACGCAGATGACATTGACGTTATTGGACGAACAAAGCGAGACGTCAATGAGGCGTTCACAAGCATTGAAGCAGAAGCGACTAAAGTGGGTCTAAGGGTAAATCGGGACAAGACCAGATATATGCTGACATCAAAGAAAGACGTACAACACCGACGTCTTGGTCAGAACGTCACCTTCGGCAGCTATATTTTTGAAGTAGTCAAGGACTTCGTCTCCTTTGGCTCGGTAGTGACAAGCAGCAATGACACCAGCGCTGAGATAAAACGCAGAATAACTCTTCCCAATCGCTGCTTCTTCGGGCTCAAGAGGCAATTGAGTAGTAGAGCCCTCTCTCGAAAAACTAAGGTTTCCCCCTACAAAACCTTAATCATCCCGGTCCTTCTCTACGGCGCTGAGGCTTGGACGTTGTCAAAAGCGGATGAAGAGGCTCTTGGACGTTTCGAGAGGAAAATTCTGCGTGCAATCTTTGGTCCCGTTTGTGTAAACGGAGAATGGAGGAGGAGATTCAACCAAGAACCGTACGGGCTGTACAGCGACATCGGCCTGGTAAGACGTCTTCGGATCCAACGTCCAAGATGGCTAGGCCATGTAGAGCGAATGGACATCAACGCTCCGGCCCGAAGAGTCTTCGACTCCAACCCCGAGGGACGACGCAGCAGAGGACGACCGCATTTAAGGTGGCGCGCACAGGTTGAAGGGGACCTCAACCAACTGGGCGTTCGGCACTGGAAGCGGCTGGCCGAAGATCGGGCCGGCTGGAGAGGCTTGCTGGTTGAGGCCCTGGTTCACCCCGAAAGTAAGTAAGTAAGTAAGTAAGAATCGAGCAAATCACTCCTAGCTCCGGCGTTCACTCACAGCATTCTCACAGTACACCTCACAAATTTTTCGGCATATTTTTGCATTTTCAAATTACGATTTACCAAACTGTGTACACAAGGAAATGTAGTCCGAACGCATGCCCGTTTAACAGAATCGGATTGGTGCTACCTTACATACGTGCATCAACACCATCTAGTGGCAAAAAACCGCCAAGACTTAACGGCGGCCCCGATACTTCAGCTTTCTAAGATTTTGAATCACAAGCGATGTGAAAACGATAAGTTTTGCGGCTGTTCACTTCAAAAGAACATGCGAAAAGGCTTACGCAAGAAGTTGTAGTTCTATCTAGATAAGTAGCTATTGACCCAATCAACAAAGAAAACTCGCTTTGCCAGGGTACTCTTACTCACCGAGTTTCCAGTGTACACTTCATTCATTCCTTAAATGTCGTACATGTCGTTCATGTAGGAATGCGTCAACATCTCCTCTCAAGATAACTACGCACTCCGTGGCAGTTTTCGAATCAGCCTTGAGACGTTATCAGGTATCGATATTTGCCTTCCCAACGCTATCGATTCCATCAGTTGATCGTTGTCTTTCATCGCGACATCTTCATCACCACTGACTCGCAGAAAATCCACCCACAACCATTCGCTCTTTCTAGAGAACATTCCAGACTTTTCGTCATGAATTCTTTCGATTACGATGACGATGATAATTACCCACGTAAAAGGTATCCAAATAGTTTTATTCTATTGCCTCCATTGCCTCCTATCTAACTGCAACATCCATCAATAGAAAAACCAAAGACAAACCACCCCTCTGGGATTCATTTCAAGATCCACCGCCCAAGAAGGCCACAGGATCAGCGGCCAACTGGAATAAATTCAAATTGTTTTTACAAATCTTCAAGCTCATCGTCTACGTGGTCGTGTTCATTGTCGTCCTCAGCTCGGCAGTTCTATCGAAACTCACCTATCTGCTGATGGTAGCGCAAATACCCCACGGAGTCAAAGTGAAATATTGCGATATCAGACGTGAGTACGCAATAACGATAAGATTCGAATAAGCATTCACGGCGGGATGCGTTATCATCTCGCTTCATTAGCCGGATGCACCTACATACTGTTCGTTGGTTTCAGATCCGCAGAGGGAGTTGTATGCAAAAATACCGGATGAGCAACAAATCGCTTGGATTTGGGCATTGATATTCGCCTTCTCGGCACCGGAAGTGTTTACTTTTCTCCGAGCTTTACGGATCTGTGTATTCAAGGATGTCAAGGCACCGACATGGCTAGAAGTGTACCTGGTAAGTGTGGAAAAAAAAAAAAAACTGCGAAGTTCTGCAATTGTGTTTTACTCCCTCGTCAGGTTGTTGGAACGGAGGCACTCCATTCGGTTGGCTTGGCCGTCTTAACCTTCACCGTGCTGCCCGCTTTGGATTCATGCAAAGCATTAATGCTGACCAATGCTGTGTGTCTCATTCCAGCGATTCTATGTAAGCCATCAAAGAGTCGCACTAGGATGTTTCATGCAATTAAATCCGATTTACAGGCCTTTTGAGAGGACCGAAATGCAACTGGAAATCCTTGCTCACGTCAATGCTAAACCTAATAGCCCTTTGCTGTCAAGCAACCGCACTCTTCATCTGGCCAGTAATCGACCATAAATTAGCTGTGCAAATCCTCTCCCTGCCGCTAGTGCTTATCTCGTTACGTTGGTGGGAGAACTACATCAATCAATTCTCGTTCATAGGTAAAGGGCATTTGCATTAATGTCGTGTCCCATATCCGTAACCATGCGTATACCCGTAGCCTATCTGACCAAAACCATCCGAAGGACGAAATCACGCTACAATACATACTTGTTTCTGTCGCCGATCAAATGTTTACTATTCGCCCTGAGTGCGTTCCTCCTCGATGGGCGCACGTTCACGGTGTATTTTACGGAATTCCTCGCGGGCTGGCGGCAACATGATATATCAATCAGTCAGGTACTGTCACCGTCAGGTTTACTCCACTCATCCTCATTATATTTGTTGATTTCCAGAGTACTGCCGTCTACTCGGACATATCCACCACCACCACCACCACTATAGCATCAACCACTGCGATGTCGCTGTCTGTCTCTGGTCCACAGATGGAAGCTGAATTTGTCGCCCAGTCAAGCCCGTACGCTCTGGTGTACACGCTCCTTATCCAAATCATTTCGTCATATCTGTGCTACATCTTTGCCAAATTTGCGTGCAAAGTGAAAATCCAAGAATTCAGCTTCTCGTTGTCGGTAAGCATCGTCGCACCCGTATCGGTCGCCGTTTTTGTCGTACTATCTAGCGCCCGGGAGGCTGAGGTGTGCATATTCCATGATTACATGCCCGACTATGTGTCGTTTCGTAGTTTACCGATTTATCGGTTTATCGATTACTTATCAAATGATTACATCTGGATGTGGTTACTGTGGTGGAGCTCACAGCTCTGGATCACCTATCACATCTGGTATCCGAAGAACGACAAAAATGCACCCACTGAGAAGCTGTTTGTGTGCCCGTGGTATTGTGGCCTATTGGTCGACCAGTGTGTGACCATGAATCGTCGCCGAGTTGATTGGAATGAGGAGTATGTCACGCTGAAGGTAAGTGATCAACGTACGGTGATGGTCTTCTTATCTTGTATGACGTCGTCTCTCGTAGAATGATGCATTCTCACCAGTTGCACCGGTGAATATTGATTCGGATATGCTGCCAACTGATAAGATACCGCAATTGATTGTCTGTGCAACAATGTGGCATGAGACCCAGGAAGAGATGATGGAATTCCTAAAATCGATTGTACGTTTGGACGAGGATCAATGTGCTCATCGGATGGCAAAACTCCACATCAACAAGGGCAAAGAGGACGAAGAGTACTATGAGTTAGAAAGTAAGTTAAGAGTGTGATTTACAAAGTTCCACAAGCTCATGGCTCTCGTTTCAGCTAACATCTTCTTCGACGACGCCTTCGAACTCGACTCCAAATACTGTCAGGATCCGAAGAACCCACCACTCAATGAATTCGTCAAAATCCTCATCGAAAGCATCGAGAAAGCCTGCTTCGAAGTCTACGGTGTGCCAATGAAACTCAAGCCACCGATGAAAATGGAAACCCCATATGGCGGTCGGTTGGTTTGGACACTGCCCGGTCGAACTCAATTGATTGCCCATCTAAAGAACAAGGACAAAATCCGACATAAGAAACGCTGGTCACAGGTCATGTACATGTACTATCTACTCGGCTTTCGTATAATGGAATTGGAGAACGCATCACCGAAGCGAAAAACGGTCATAGCCGAGAATACATTCTTGCTTGCCCTCGATGGTGACATTGACTTTCAACCGCAGGCTGTCCAACTGCTTATCGATCGTATGAAAGCCATCGATGAATTGGGTGCTGCCTGCGGACGCATTCACCCGGTTGGACGTGGGCCAATGGTATGGTATCAGAAATTCGAATACGCCATCGGGCATTGGTTACAAAAGTCCACCGAGCACGTTATCGGTTGCGTACTCTGCAGTCCTGGTTGTTTCAGTTTATTCCGGGGCAGTGCCCTAATGGAGAATAGTGTAATGAAGAAATACACGACAGTGTCACAGGAACCGATGCATTATGTGCAATATGACCAGGGTGAGGACCGTTGGTTGTGTACATTGATTTTGAAGCAGGGCATGCGGGTCGAGTACTCGGCCGCATCGGATGCATATACTCGTTCGCCAGAGAATTTCAATGAATTCTACAATCAGAGACGTCGCTGGGTGCCGTCGACCATTGCGAATATTTACGATCTGCTCTCGGACGCCGATATGGTGGTCAAGAATAATAGCAGTATATCGATGGCGTATATTGTGTATCAGTTTATGCTGATGGCCGGAACGATTCTCGGTCCCGGGACGATATTTTTGATGATGATTGGGGCGGTCGTGGCGGTGTTCGACATCGACATCTGGAAGGCGTTTCTATGCAACTTTTTCCCCGTCCTCGTCTTCCTTCTGGGTTGTTTGTATCTGAAGCAAAAGTACCAGGTCGGTATTCGGTAGCAGGCGGTTGAGGGTGAATGATTATCATTTTGTCGCTCGTTTCAGCTGATGATTGCGTTCGTTGTGAGTGCAGTGTACTGCTTGGTCATGATGGCAGTGCTTATCGGTATCATCATCCAAATGCTCGAGGACGGGCTATTCTCGCCGGCTTCTCTGTTCTTTCTACTTGTCGGCGGACAAATAGTTATTGCAGGTGAAGCAGTCGACTTTATTGGATTGCTTGCTGCGTGGTTATTTGAAATTTGTGTGTTTCAGGTCTAATGCATCCGCAGGAGGCCAGCGCATTGTGGTGTGGTATCATCTACTACATCACGATTCCGTCTATGTACATGCTATTGTTGATTTATTCAATTTTCAATATGAACGACGTCTCCTGGGGCACACGGGAGAAAAAACCCGAGAACGACGGTCAGGTAAGCGAACGTAGACCCCCCTTGGGTAGGAACTACTATGTATTTACGAGTACACGCAATTGATGCAGACTAAACCGGACGCAGCGAAGCAGTCGAGCGAGGCGAAACCGAATAAATTTCAGCAAATGTTTGCGTTCCTCAAGCCATCAAATGAGGAGGAGGGTTCATTGGATCTCTCTTGTGGGGGCATTTTCCGGTGTATGTTCTGCACACATCCCAAGTCCAATGCGGTCGAGAATCAATTGATGGTCGTGATATCGAACTTGGCCGAGTTGAATAGTAAAATTGATGTCCTCGAGGGGTAGGTTGATTGTATTTCGCAGGAGATTGACATTTATTCTGACCGATTTGCAGGAAACGGGCCAATGAATCGAAAGCAGAGGAGAATCGAGTAGAGGACGAAGTGACGCAGTCGACTGTTGTGAGTTTTTTTGTTGATCTTATTCGTGCACCTATGAGGTTCGGTTCTCCTTTTCAGGAACAAATTCGACGAGATCCCGAGTTCGAGAAGGACTACCTGCCTGGATGGGTGAACGACCCATGTCTAGTCGACTCGCCTATTGGGGAAATTCCTCTAACGGAAAAGCGCTTCTGGCGCGATCTTATCAAAAACTATCTGAAGCCCTTGTTCCACACCAAGGAGAAAAAGGACCAGATTGCAGCCAGTCTCAGAGACCTTCGCAATATGTTTGCCTTTGCCTTTGTCATGATTAATTCGATATTTGTTCTCATTGTCATCCTTTTGCAACTAAAGAAGGAGTACCTGCACGTGGTATGGCCCATCAGTCCGAAGGATTTCATCACCTACGACGAGACACACCTGCAAGTGTACATCTATCGACAATATCAGGAACTGGATCCAATTGGATTGAGTTTCGTCATCTTTTTCGGTTTGATTCTGATCGTCCAGTTTATTGCAATGTTCTTCCATCGATTCGCTACGGTATCACAGCTTCTGGCTGTCACTCAACTCGATTGGTTCAGGAATTCTTCCGTAAGTTGTACACATAATAGCGTGATCGTTAGTGTCCACGATCTGCCTTCTTTCAGACGACCGATGACGATGCTCTGCAGGAGATCCGAGGAAATGCGGTAAACATCGCCAAACAACTACAAAAACCCAAGCGAATGGACGATGAAGACGGAGAAAATGAAAATGTCGAAGAAGACGATGAGGAAGAAGGCATTACCCGTCGTCAGACGATCTTCAAACTCCATGAAAACAGAGAAAAACACCAACACGACTACAGTGATTTAGTGCGAAACTTTGAAACCAGATTCTACGGCGAAGGTATGTATGAACTAGCTATCCAATAACCAATAACCAACCACCACCAATCGCTTCTCCCCTCCCAGATGACCTGAAAATGAAGAACATCTCGATGAGCCGAAAGTCCATAATGCTCTTGAACGAGACAAGAGTCGAGGCAAAGCGCCGCATGACCGAACAGCTGCAGAGAAGCCAAATCCTGCAGCGCCTCAATGAGTACGACAATAAAGCCTATGAATCTGATTTCTAAATAAACCAACCAAGCGCATCGGGATATCTTTCAAGCATTTATTGAAAAAAAGCGTTTTACGGGTAGGAATTAGTCACAAAACGAGGTTTACACTTAAAAGTTTCCGGCGGTCTTCTTCAGGATCTTCTTGTCCCGCTGGAGGATCTCCTCTTTGCGTTCCTTCTTCGCCTGCGTGATGATTTTGTCGATCTCCTCCAACGAAATGCCGTCCTCCTTTACGAGTTTATCATTTTTTGTCACTGAAGCATCGGTAGCAGACGCAATTGTCGAAGTACTGGGAGATGTTTGCTTTTCACCTTTACTATTGTTATGAGCTGGTGATCGACTACCGTTGCGATCGTGACCACGGGATGAACGTTGCCAGACGCGATTGCCATAGGTCTTCGTGCCACGATTGTTTGAGGCTCCCCGATTCGGGGAACGTGATCTATGGCGCCCGGGCGTTTTTGAGCGTGGACGACGATTCGGATCGAATGGCGACGGAGTACGTCGGTTACGCGGTACAGAAACTCGTCGTCGCGAGCGTGAGCGACGTGGTCTCGAACGTGAGCGTCGAACACCGCGTGATCGTGATCGCCGCATACGTGGTGATCGTGAACGACGACCAACGCGAGGCGAATAACGGCCACGGGACGGTGAGCGACGGCGGAAACGTGAGCGCGATGGTCGACGACGATGGCCAAGCGATCGCGATCGTGAACGACGACGATAGCGTCCACGTGAATGTGATCGCGAACGAGAACGGGAAGAAGAACGCCGCGAAAGGGCAGCGACTTCTTCGGGCGGCGGTGCTACCAAACGGAAGCAACCGAACTTGTCCAATACAACTGGTCCTTTAACGGGAAACGGCTTGAATGCACTCGATGTATTTGCCGGTGCGATTGCCTGATACGTGGCCAATGGCGGGCGTCCCATTGGGTGTGTCGAAATGATTGGTGGTGGCGGACGAGCCGGTGAGACTGATTTCATCGGCGGGGCTCTAGGTGGCGGAGATTCTAGAGCCGACATGGTAACGCTTGTGTTGTGCATTGAAAACGATGGCGCTGGTGGTGGTTCTTCCGCATCCATAAATGAATTGTTTTCAGTTGTGCTTATCGATTGCTGATAGCTTTTGAGGTCCTTAAGGCTTCGTTCGTATTTCTCCAACGACCCTACATCCGGCGATCTACAAGAGACAAACACGTGAGCCAATGATCATGTACCACGTCATCGCGGTCGACGACGATACTTACTTATAAACACTGTCATTGGCATCATGTTTGGCTTTACGCTCCAAGCGTGCCGCTTCCTTTTTCGCTTTTTTTCTTTTTTTCTTTGACTTTTTCTTAGACACTGACGACTTACCGGCACGTTCCTTACGATGTTTCGATGCTTCCTTGAGGAGTTTCTGCACCCTACTGCCATAGTCATCGTCACCACCGGTCAAAAAATCGTCCATCTGAAAGGGAAATTCATTAGCCAATCAATCGTACTCCATCGGCGCTCCTACTTTGTTGAAATCCTTCGAAGCAGAGTCCTTCTGGAACATGTGAAACGGTTGACTAAACTCTATTCCTGATCCAGCATTACCGGCGCTCATATCGCCCATTCGCTTGCTCAATGGCGACAATGATTTTTGCTTACGTTGTTTCGTCTTACGTCGCTCCGCTTCAGAATCTGTAATGATTGGTGATACAACAATGGATTCTGGTTTAAACGACAAAACATAGAAACTACACAGAGACGTTTAATATTGTGGCGCTGAAAAAGAGAACTTACGAGACTCCGCAGAAAATATAGAAAAAAACGGCTAAAAATAAAGAGAATATGAGGAGGAGTCTTTTAAGTACCCACCGGAGCTAGTACTGTCGTCTGACGACGTGCTATCCGCTGATGAATCCGATGAATCATCGCTGCTTGACGAGGGACTCGATGAGCGGTGTTTGGATTTTTTCTTTTTCTTCATTTCAGATGAGCCTGTAACGAAAATACAATTAGAATGACCCCACAAGAGTGGGCTTTATTGAGGGCCAGGTATACCGGGTATCGAGAGCAAATTGATATCAATCATTGAGTTTACATTTCCCGGACGTCGTGTCAATGCATCTAGCGAAATTCTAGCCTGTTCATGATTCGGTATGATGTTCAAGCAATTCTGGTACGCCTTTATGGCCTCATCAATGTGGTTTTCCTCCTCGTAGCTTCTGCCGAGTGCAACCAATGTTTCGCCCATGTACTTCCGGGCATTGGTGTGAAAAGCATTCAGTTTTAAGGCGGTTTCAAAGTCCTCCACGGCTTTGATGAATGATCCTTTATTCGCATACAATGCTCCACGCGCTACTAGTCCCTCAACGTTTCTCGGATCGATGCTGAGTGCTTTATTCAGGCATTGGAATGCTTCGACATGACGACCTATCTTGAAATGCTCAATACCATCCGCCACCGACCTGAAACGATATTGTACACCGAGTAACTTGGGAAACAATCATTGAACTCACCTAAATGCCCATTTGCTTGCTTGTGTCTGACGTAGCTCGATAGCATAGTCCTGGCGTGGAAATGGATACTTAAGACTCCGTAGATGACTGAAGGTGTCGTTGATATCCAAGCCAACGACTTCGTAAAGCATTTCGTAGCAATTTGGATTGTTGAACGTCTTTGATGTGGTCATGTAGCTGTAAAAGCTCTGATCCGAGTGCGAATGGATCTTCCTAAAAACGAATTGCATCCATGAGAACCCGTCATATTGTCAGTTAATGAACGAAAAATAAAATAAATGAGGAAAACCTGTAATAGTCCGGAATTTGTTCGGCAGATATTAGTCCTAATGGTGCTGTGGTATCCTTGGTGAGAACACCCTTCATTCCGAGGGTCATACGCTCCGTGTCGATTGAAATATCCAAGATTTCACAGCAAACAAAGTCATTTGGAGCGTAATTCTTCGGATTTCCCTTCTTATCGTGTCCCGGGATCATGTACGTGTTCGGGAGCGAGGCCTACAATAGCCACAGTATATGCGGGATGAAAGGCAACGATATACATATAAGACCAGGTCACTTACCCGAATGTTGATATCCGCCAAATAGCGAACAAGCGGCTCCCCGGTACACAAAACTTTAATTTGCGTTCCATTGATATACGGCTTTGTCACCACTCCGTAAACTATATGACCAGGTTTCAAGGCTTCCAAGGTACAGTGTAGTACCTTCGACTTTTCCTGCGTGGTGGTGTTCAAGAAATATTCAAACGGTGGTATCGGTGCAACCGTTTCCGCAACATCTACATATTTTCTTTCCTATACACATAAGAACCAAAATAAACAAACTCGAGACCGACCTGAACGACTGGCTGTACTTGAATCAGTTGTTGAACTACAACTTGCACTACTTTGTAATCCGCGATCGAATAGCTCGGTTGCTTTACGCGCTAGAAACTGATGTAGTTTCAATCGTTTGGCCCGATCCTGAAAGGTGAGGTTTTTCTGCCTTTCAAGATATACGGAAAAATCCGGATTGGTTATGCCCAACTGATAGAGGTCGTGATCACCGCGTTCGCCGGCCCAGATCTTTTGCAGCGGCTGCCCATGGAAGCACAAGGCTTTTGCTATCAAATCGGTATTCATTTGGTTATTTTTTTTTTGCTGGGCTTTTTATCATGAATTTACTGCACCAATCACGGAGATATGAAAGAAGAGATGAGATTTTAATTAAATTTAATGTGTTTTGCGTATGGAACACGATGAGGGGTGTACAATGTGGATTTGGTCGAGGTTCCAATCGATTTTTTCCGTTCTATCCTTTCTTGCAGTGATAGTATGGCGTTCTTAAAAGAAAGGAAATGATTGAAATATTGTTTGCGATGTTACCTACCTGAAATGTGAACATATTTGTAAATTAACGATCGCAAAATCTAATTTCTCTTAGCATTTAATCAAGAAATGATTTCATGCAACCGCACTACGCTTGACAGTTGAGGGTGAAAAGTGGTTTTGACAACCAAATGCCGACCGGGTACAGTACGAATGAATATTTTCTGGGGGGGAAATATTTTTTATTTAGTGCATGTAGTTCATCAGCTTTTAGAAAACGTTTTATTTCACTTAAAATGGCTTAGGGTTACTTAATATTTTAAATTTCTTTATAGTCATTTATATTTTACAACTATTGACACAATAAATGAGCGAAAATTGCTTAGAAAAAATAAAATGTCCCACATTTGCACTTAATAGCACTCATCAAGTCAAACAGAACTATCGCGTTGTCGTTGACAGATTCGATAATTCCCGGCAAGAAATTGTTATCCTCTTGGAACCAAAGCAAAAGTTTTCAGTGATTTTGGGTTTCCCGACCAAAAACGAATAATGATATGTGTTCTAAACGGAACAAATGCAAGAGGTAAACCATAAGTTCAATTTGGCATTCCCCACTTGACACTGAAGGCGATTTTGGTTACAGTATTTGCGAAAGCAGTCCAGGCGTTGTCCAAACTCGGACCGGATCTGTACATCGAAGCCGATTCGGAGGCCCTCCTGCTCCAAGCCGTCAATGGCAACAAGTCTGCCGTAGCAACATTCAAATTCCGTTGGGCATTCTTCGATAGTTACCAGATGTCAACATCGACGACCGATGAGAACTACTGTCGCCTCTCGATGAAGGCATTCCTGGGCGTATTTCGCAAGATGAGAATGGTAAGACGACGATCTTCTCAATTCCCTTTTGTCTACCCATAGCTCAATGTGATTTTAGGTGGATTCGTGTCAACTGGAAATCGATATTGTCCACTCGAAGGTTGTCGTTGAAATGAAATGCCGCCACCAGACCAAGAAACACGCCGTAATCTCTATAATCGACGATCAGAATATAGCTGCCGATATACCAATAGACGACGCACCAAACGTGTAGGTATACCCCCTTCCCCTCCTGAGCGGTTAGATGAATTCATACTTTCTAGTATCTCTGGTTCGTATCAGGTGTTCGTCGATATCCTAAGGCATTTCCAAGCTGGCGAGGATGAACTCACGCTGAAACCACAATCAACAGTATTCAGAGTCCAAAACTATGTAGAGGGATCGTGGTCGAATCCGAAATTCGTTCGAGCACGGCTCGCCTTAAAGTGAGTAGCACAAGACGCCCAACAATTAAGAGCCACTAATCCCACCGCGTGTAGACCAAAAGAATTTTCAGTTTACAGCATTGACGAGGACACATGGATCACATTCTGTCTGCGAGAGTTCCGAACATTAGTGGCATTTGCTGAAGCACTTCACGAGGAAATTACAATCAAGTACAGTGCGCCCGGAAGGTACTTAACCGATAGTTCAATGCTCCGTTTAATCAATAATCGTTTTCAGTCCTGCAATCTTCAATGTGTCACAGCCAACATTCGAAGCGAGTCTGATCATGTCCACCTTGTCACCCGATGATATTACACTAAGCGAATCATGTGCCCACAGACCCTTGTCACCATCGGCCACAGAAGACTCGGACCATACTGAAGGTCTGTCGAATGGCCACAATGTGCCTGTCAGCGACAAAAGCACTCCCGATTTCCGATTCGAACGTCAATCTCCCGATATACCGCGGAAACAACCACAACCCGAGTCCGCCTCTGTCAGATCCAATCGTTCACAGTCAATCAAAACACCTCCGGTCAAACGAAGGGCTACACCGCCACCTGACAGTTCAGAGAGCGAGGTGATAGTCAAATTTGTCGAGACAGATGAACTCGAACAGATTCCACAAAGCCCAGAGGGCAAACAATCTGACGGAAGGCGAAGGCTACGCTCGGTGTTTGTACGATGCTTCGAAGCGACCTACGTACCTCAGGAGCCCTCGCCCAATAGCGAGCTATTTGTCCCCGATTCGGACGATGAGATGTGATGGAATGGAAAGTTTAAAAACAAAAATAAATGATCAGAATTGCGTTTAAATGTTTATTGCTGGAATGAAATTGGCTGTGAGGACGTCACTGGTCTTATCACGCAACTGCTGCACATTGGTCTGCACTATCTTGAGGGACGAGAGCGCCGACTGCATGGAGACCTGATAACCGATAGATTTTAGTGCAAGATCTGAACCAAAGAAGGTGAGGTCAAACCTGTGATTTGATCAGCAGCTGGTCGGCGTTCAGCAACTGTTTTGAAGCAGTCAGGACGACATTGCGCACGAATGTCGTCAAATTCTTCCACAAAGCCAAGTTCGATTCAACTGGAACGAAAACAATTAGGAATCGCTCCAGGAACGGAGGGTGTCTTACTTAGTTTCTTGTGGAAGAACTCGTTGTTGATCTGTCGAGTCGTTTCAATCGGAGGCAGATTTCCATTCTTTTCATCATCTGAAATGACCAAGGAGCAGAAATCACAAGAGCACGGAATAGAAATGAGGATTTAGGACTACCATCCTCCGATTCAGCTGCTTCTCCCATCACTGCTTGCGCATAAATAATTGGCTATGGGGATAGCTCTATAAGTTGAACTTGTTGCGAGATGGCAAATTATACTCACTCTGTCTTTAATGGTCTCCTCCTCAGATTCCGAGGCTTCGCCACGGACGAGCAGGGACATATTTTTCAAAATTTTCGTCTGAGTAACAATAAAATAATATTTTTGCTTCCCTACTTGTCAACTTTGGCACCCTGTTTGGCACTTGACTGTCAGGCATTGACAGCTAATTGAGGTGAATTCAAAGTTCGGGCCAAATGAGTACATTCAGCACTTTCAATTTGATTCTTAAAAGAGTTTAAAGGCTCAATTCGGAATTGACCACCCAATGGCACAGGGGTCAGCAAAAGGTCATATTGGCAAACTTTTCGCACTCGAGCCCCACAGTTTAAAAAGCAAACATCCAAAAGAATGGAATGGCATCATGAGAAAGCCAATTGGGATGGACCTAGCAACTTCTTTTTAGATAAAGCAAAGTAGAAAAGTACCTATAATCGAGCCACAAATGACTGCAATGCTCTGCTTCGACGAGTCAAATACCCACACAACCAAAAATAAGCCACGATATACTACAATATCCAAAAGAAAGTAAAAATTGTTGGTCCTAGTCACCTAATCCCTCGCTCATTTACAACAACATTCGAGTTGTGAGCTCTTAAGGTAAAACCAATCTCCCTTGCTGTACATTTCGCAACCAGCTCCACGTCTCCAGATTCCAACTTGTCTCCCCTGTATTTGAGGGCGACCATAAATTCTCCGGTGTAGATGGAATCCCCGTATACTTCTGAAAAGTGTTCTTTTAGACTGACTCTGTTTGGCCTCCGCCTCTCTTCCCTTTTTTTACTTCTAATTAGAGCACACACATCAGAGCAAGCCCAAGACTTACTTAGTTATCAGGCCAGCGATCCATGGAGGAGCTGAGCCTAAGCTATAGCTGCCTTCCATTCTTGACGGTCCCGGGAGCGCTGCTTCCAGTTATCAAGACCAAGATTGCTTACATCCGCGATTACTTGGTCTTTATACTGGATGTTGTTTCTCATTTTTCCAGTATTACTTACTTACTTTGGGAGGGAGGGAGCGAGCAAACAGAGCAAAGAAGTTGATCGCGTTTAACATGGCAAACGCCAGCTTCGATCTCTGTCCCTGTTCAATCCAAGTTGACACACAGCCTCCGCGTGGCCCCCCTGGATAGCTACCCTGGCACCCGCCAGGTAGTGAACCAATGTGTGCAGCGACCCAACCCTTGTTCCTGGGGAAAGAGGAACCTGGCCCTCCAGGTTGGGGGTTGTGCTTAGGGGTAACATCCCTATCACGTAAAAACCCACTTGTTCCGAAACGACAACAAGCCTCGGATACGGACGGATACAAAGCTGACGACCCCTGCAAACGACTAACGGACTTGAGAGTCTGCACCTGGAATGTGAGGTCCCTTAACAGACCGGGTGCAGGCGATCAATTGGAGCAAACCCTCAACTGCTATAAAGCAGATATAACCGCACTCCAGGAGGTGCGATGGGATGGACCAGGCAAAAAACGGATGAAAAACTGCGACATCTACTACGGGAACTGCTACAAGGAGAACAAACAGCGCCTATTTGGGTGCGGATTCGTTATTCGAGGATGACTCCGACAAAAAGTCTTAAGCTTCGGAGACATAAGCGAACGCCTCATAACAATCCGCATCAAAGCTAAATTTGGAAACATTAGCTTAATATGCGCTCACGCCCCAACGGAAGAAAAGGACGATCGACTCAAAGAAGAATTCTACGATCTCCTAGACAGAACATATGCCCAATGTCCCAGCTACGACACAAAAATAGTCCTAGGAGATTTTAATGCAAAACTGGGCAAGGAGGACATATTTGAGTCGATCATAGGAAAGCATAGCCTCCATAACACCACATCCGACAACGGATTAAGGCTAATCGATTTCCTAGCGGGGCGTAACCTCCTTGTAGCAAGCACGCGATTCCCCCATCTCAACATCCACAAGGGTACCTGGCGGTCTTGTGATCAATCGACCACCAACCAGATTGATCATATTGCGATCGACGCCAGGCACTCCTCCTGTATTCTCGACGTACGAACCTTCCGAGGGGCCAACATCGACTCGGACCACTACCTTGTTGTAGCCAAGGTACGAATGAGGATATCAAGAATGCTTAGGAGTCGAGTAGGACAACGTAAGTTTGACGTTGGAAAGCTACAATCGCAAGAGACTGCCAGAATCTTTGCCGATCGTGTCTCCTCAAAACTCTCTCAAAATCCGCCCAGAGCAGCACAAACAATTGAGCAGGAATGGGCTCATTGCCAGAGCGCCGTCAGAGATGCTGCCTCAGAGGTGCTGGGTTTCAAACAGCCACCACCTAGAAACCCCTGGTTCGATGAACAATGCGAACAAGCCCATGCAGCAAAACAAGAGGCATATAAGGTCGTGCTGCAACGACGGACGAGAGCTGCTCGCGAGATCTATGAGCAGAAGAGAAGAGAGGAACACACGCTTTTCAGAAGAAAGAAGAGAGAGCACGGAAAGCGTGAGATCGAGGAGATGGAGAGATGCTTCCGCAGGAATGACGCCCGTAAATTTTACAACAAGGTAAAACGAACATGCCACGGCTACAAAGCCAGAGTGGCGGCCTGCAGGGATGAAAATGGAGAACTGGTAGTAGAGTCGCAGTCGATGCTGAGGATTTGGAAAGACCACTTCTGCAGACTGTATAACGGCGATGATAGACAAGATACCGCTGTCAGGCAGAACGAGCCATTCGCAATGGACCACGAAGTAACAGAATTCGGTCCACCCGACCTAGACGAAGTCAAAATAGCGATATCAAGACTTAAGTCTAACAAAGCCGCTGGCGCAGACGGCCTGTCTGCTGAGCTTTTTAAGGCGGCTGGAGATGAGCTGGTAAGGTGCATGCACCATCTCATCTGCAAGGTTTGGTCGGAGGAAAGCATGCCCGACGAATGGCATCTCAGCATCGTTTGCCCAGTCCAGAAGAAAGAAGACCCATCTAACTGCGCCAAATATAGGGGAATAAGTCTCCTTAACATCGCATATAAGATCTTCTCTGCCGTATTGTGTGAACGCCTGAAACCGTTTCTGGATAACCTGATCGGCTCTTATCATTGTGGTTTCAGGCCAGGTAAATCCACAATAGACCAAATATTTACGCTACGGCAGATCTTGGAGAAGACCCAGGAATACCAAATCGACACTCACCACCTCTTCGTCGATTTCAAGGCCGCGTATGACAGCGTATATAGAGACGAGCTGTACAAAGCCATGTCTAGTTTTAACATCCCTGTCAAACTCGTCCGACTGTGCAGGATGACAATGGAGAATTCTCGCTGCTCCATTAAGGTCGGTAATGAGCATACCGAGACCTTTGATGTTAAAAAAGGATTTAGGCAGGGCGACGCGCTGTCGTGCAACTTTTTCAACATCGTGCTTGAAAAGATTGTGCAAGAGTCACTGGCCAACACAAGAGGTACGATCTATTTCAAGTCTACGCAATTGCTTGCGTACGCCGACGATATTGACGTAATTGGACGAAAACAGCAAGACGTCAATGAGGCTTTTGTGAGCATTGAGGTAGAAGCGGCTAGGATGGGTCTCAAGGTTAATGAGGGTAAAACCAAATATCTGCTCTCATCTAAAAGAGACGGACAACACCGACGTATTGGCCAGAACGTCACCATGGGCGGATATAACTTTGAAGTGGTCAAGGAATTCGTCTACCTTGGCTCACTGATTACCAGCGACAACAACACCAGCGCTGAGATAAAACGCAGAATCACTCTTGCCAACCGCTGTTTCTTTGGGCTCAAGAGGCAATTGAGAAGTAGAGCCCTCTCTCGGAAAACCAAGGTGACACTATATAAGACCTTGATCATCCCAGTCCTCCTTTACGGCGCAGAGGCTTGGACCTTAACAAAAGCGGATGAAGATGCCCTTGGTCGTTTCGAGAGGAAAATTCTGCGCACTATCTACCGTCCCGTTTGTTCAAACGGTGTATGGAGGAGAAGATATAACGAAGAACTGTACGGGTTGTACAGCGACATCGGCCTGGTACGACGTCTACGGATACAGCGTCTAAGGTGGCTAGGCCATGTAGAGCGCATGGAAGATACAGCTCCGACCCGAAAAGTCTTCGAATCCACTCCGGAAGGAAGGCGCGGCAGAGGACGGCCGCCTCAGCGGTGGTGCACGCAGGTGGAAAGGGACCTCAACCAACTGGGCGTGCGGCACTGGAAACAGCTGGCCAAAGACCGTGCCGGCTGGAGACGCTTGTTGGTTGAGGCCCAGGTTCACCACGGACTGTAGCGCCACCTAAGTAAGTAAGTACTTACTTACTTTGATGGCGCTACAGTTCGGGGTGAACCAGGGCCTCAACCAACAAGCCTCTCCAGCCGGCCCGATCTTCGGCCAGCCGCTTCCAGCGCCGAACGCACAGTTGGTTGAGGTCCCCTTCCACCTATGCGCGCCACCTTAAATGCGGTCGTCCTCTGCTGCGTCGTCCCTCGGGGTTGGAGTCGAAAACTCTTCGGGCCGGAGCGTTGATGTCCATTCGCTCTACATGGCCTAGACGAAGAAGTCTAACCCGGCCGATGTCGCTGTACAGCCCGTACAGTTCTTGGTTGAATCTCCTCCTCCATCCTCCGTTTACACAAACGAGACCAAAGATTGCACGCAGAATTTTCCTCTCGAAACGTTCAAGAGCCTCTTCATCCGCTTTTGACAACGTCCAAGCCTCAGCGCCGTAGAGGAGGACCGGGATGATTGAGGTTTTGTAGAGGGAAACCTTAGTTTTTCGAGAGAGGGCTCTACTACTCAATTGCCTCTTGAGCCCGAAGAAGCAGCGATTGGCAAGAGTTATTCTGCGTTTTATCTCAGCGCTGGTGTCGTTGCTGCTTGTCACTACCGAGCCAAGGTAGACGAAGTCCTTGACTACTTCAAAAATATAGCTGCTGAAGGTGACGTTCTGACCAAGACGTTGGTGTTGTGCGTCTTTCTTGCATGACAGCATATATTTGGTCTTGTCCCCATTTACCCTTAGACCCACTTTCGCCGCTTTTGCTTCAATGCTTGTGAACGCCTCATTGACGTCTCGCTTTGTTCGTCCAACAACGTCAATGTCATCTGCGTAGGCAAGCAATTGTGTGGACTTGAAGTAGATAGTACATCCGACTCGCACAGTCGGCTGTATTAAGATGGGTTCGAACATGTCGCCAGTTATCCACGTTAGTGTGTTGTTGGATGTAGCCAATTCTGTGCACAGCATAGGATTTGAATGTCGCAGCTGGTTTGCTAGCCAACAAAGAACGATCGTAGAATCACCCCGCAGGGTGCATGGTGCATGCGCCAAGTCACTCTTTACACTGCCAATAGCGTCTGCCAATAGTCGTGCTGGAGATAATTCCAACCGCGCTATTGTTGTTCTGGGATTGCCTTGGCCATCAACTCGAGATGGAGCAACCCGAGTTTTAGCAGTAATGAGTGCTGATGTGAAGTCGAAATTGGGGCCTGTCGTACAAGCGTATACGACTGCCGTATTTGCCCTAACGCTAGCATCGCAAAAGCCATGCAGATGTGTGGTGACCGATGCTTGGATCCCCAACCACCGTGGAATTCGAAGTTGTTGTAGTTGCTGCAAGTAGTTACGGTAAGCCATTCCATTCCTGAAGCAATTCTGCCGGTAGTGGCGAGTACCTTCCCAAGCCAGTATGCTTCCATATTTGTGTAATCATACAATCGCGCAATTTCGCTCAAAACTTGTCGTTTGGTTGTAGACGTTGCCCCGCCAATGTTGATTTGATATAAGAATTCGTCCGTTGCTGGATTCCAATGCAAGCCAAGTACTGTCACCTCTGGAGATCTCAACTCAATATTATCCGCTGGATAGGGCTCGCCTATGATTTGAGCCAATGCCAATCTGTCGTTAGATTGCCATTTACGCAAGAGAAAGTGACCTTGCCTCAATATCTTATCGACGTCATTCGCCAGTTGGATCGCCTGTTCGGTAGTCTCGACGCTTACCAGGTAATCATCGATGTAAAAGTCGCGCAATATGCTCGTGAGAGCCGTCGCCGCTCGGAGGTCATCTGCCAGTATGTCAACTGTCTAGTATGCCAACTGATTAGTATGCCAACTGCCTAGTAGGCCAACTGTCTAGTATGCCAACTTCTTTGTATAGCAACTGCCTAGTATGCCAACTGTTTAGTATGCCAACTGCTTTGTGTAGCAACTGCCTAGTATGCCAACTGCCTAGTACTGGAATTGCGGAGAGCTCCCTGCGAATAGCCAACTTATAAAAAAAGGACCGGGTCGCAGATGATACGGCAGCGATGTGTGGAGCCATAGCCATCCTTCAGGTGTACAACTGTATCCGCCAACAAGACCAGTCTCTCGCCAACCACCGCAAACGTCTTGGCCATCGATGGTAGTCAGGCTGTGTAATTCCGAGGTGCTGCCGCAGCTGGTGCAGCAGTGGATGTTCCCTTAGCAATCGGTGTAGTGCCGAAAGGTTGTACCCGGCACAGCAAGGTATGATGTCTGCCTGGGCAATTGCTGCAGTTGCCACCTGAACATGCCTTGGTTGCATGGCCCGGCCTCAAGCAATTAAAGCACAGAATGGAGCCACGAAGTTTGTCGAATCGCTCAGCCACCGACAACGCCAACAATGTCGGGCAATTGCTAATGCGATGTGCGTTAGCATCACAAAATTCGCAGTTGCGAATGCACGCGCTGGAGGGGTTGGATCCCGCCTCGGGTGTTGTCCGCCATATTCCATCGCAATACATCGGACGCCAAACTGTGAGCGCGCTTCTCAACAAAAACCAACAAGTCCTCGAGCCTCGGGATCCCATTTGAAGTTCGGCTCATGCCCCATGCCTGTTGTGTTGCGGTTGGGAGCTTTGAGGTAACAATGGGAACGGCCAAAGCATCCCACTGATCCACGGGCAATTTCATCACTGCCAACGCACGGAATGATTCCCTCACTATGTCCACCACAAAGAGCAATGATGATGTAGACTCCACTGATTGTTGTTTGAGGCCCATGAACCTCGAGACATGGATCTCCGCCAACTGTTTTGGGCTGTCGTAGCGAGCCTTCAATGCCTTCCATACATCGTCATAGCCGCCAGTATACATCCCGCCAACCAATGCCACAGCGTCGCCTTGAACCGCTTCCCGTAGCTTGCCAAGCTTGTATGCTTCCGGGAACTCTTGCGAATGCACAAGCGTCTCAAATGCGTCCTTGAACGCAAGCCAGTTCTGGAGTGTGCCATCGAACTTGGGAACTGCCAACGGGTCCAGCTTCAAATCCATTGCATTTGGGTGGCCAGAGCATTGCAAAGCTGGATCTTCACTATTGTCCGCCATTTTGTCTTGTGCCGCAGAAAGCATGCGATGCAGTTTAGCCATTGCCACATTAAACTGCGTCTCAACCTCCTCCCATAAGCTGTTGTAGGGATCAATTTCGCCTGGTTGTGCAGTAGCCATTTGTGCATCATGCGCCAAAACGAACCGATCGTAATGCATTTGCAACGCAACGCTCCTGCTGAATGTCAAATTCGTCTTCCGAGAAATCATCCATCGTCGTTTTCGCAGCGATGCGCTAGATAACGGTAACTGCTGCTGTCAGCCTGTTCAAATCAGCCATTGTTGAATTTTCCACGAATTCGATCGCTCAGATGAATGATTTAGAACGACTGCCACTGTTTCAATTGAACCAAATAATTGTATGCAATACTGTTTTTCCGCGACAATCTTCAGGTCAGGTCCTTCCTCACAGGAGGCACCAAAAAATGTATAATTCCCAACAGGAAGTGTATACACGCGATGAAAACAAACTGAAAGAAAAGCCAAGCCACTCGTTATGCCACGTCAACGTTTATTTATTAATTGTTTCTCGTTTGTCCAATATATGAAATCCAAAAAAATGTAGAGGAACTATCCACACTGCTAGTAGAAATGCCAAGCGCCACTCAATTCCATTTTACTTGTGCACGTGTGCACGCCACCAATGTCACGTCAGAAGAAAGACAAAGAAAAAAGGCAAGAACCAGCTTCGCCTTGTCAGGTGCTGTCAATACAAAAGGGTGCTGCCAGTTCAGTACAGCTGGATCGCCATCGTTGCCAGGTATCCTTTCGTACATATACATTGGACTAGTTTATGTAGTTGAAAGGACTAACAAAGGCCTCGTAGGGGTAGCATTTATCCGACGGATGCTGGCCTGCTAAAAAGCGAGAAGAGCCACCGCAGTCGAACATCTTGCGGCACTGTTAGTAAGTCCTATCCCCACCTCCTCGTGGTGCCATCTGGAGATTTCCTATGGAAATTGCAGACGGGGAAGGGCGAATGGCGAGCCTCCTGCGCCAAAAAAAAAAAAAACAGGATTAGTCGGTTGGGCTACGGCCTAGTAAGCCGTAACCGTAAAAAAAACACAAACTCCGAAACAACCACAAGCCTCGCATATAACGGACCGGATTTATGTTGACGACCCTTGCAAAAAACGAAAAAAGAACAATGATGTTCGGCTTTGTACGTGGAATGTTAGGTCCCTAAGCAGGTCACGTGCAGCCGAACAACTTGCGGACGCCCTAGACCGCTCTAAAGCGGACACATCCAGGAAATGCGATGGAATCGGCCGGGTATAAAGCGGATGAAAAACTGCGATATTTACCACGGCGACTGCTATAGGGGGAGAGGGCAACTATTGTTTCGATGCAGATTTGTTGTTCGAGGTGGACTAAGGCAAAAAGTCCTAAGATTTCGGCATGTGAGCGAACGCCTCATAACAATCCGTATCAAGGCTACATTTTTTAACATCAGCCTGACCTGCGTCCACGCCCCCACGGAAGACAAGGATGACTCCACCAAAGATGAGTTCTACGATCTCCTAGACAGAACGTATGCCCAATGTCCCAGCTATGACATCAAAATTGTACTAGGAAACTTCACTGCTAAGCTCGGTAAGGAAAGCATATTTGAACGAGTCATCGGCAAACATAGCCTACACGACACCACCTCCGATAACGGACACAGGCCGATTGATCTTGCTACGGGGCGAAATCTCCTTCTAGCCAGTACGCGCTTCCCGCACCTCGATATACACAAAGGCACCTGGCGGTCTTTTGATCAATCGACTACCAACCAGATTGATCACATCGCGATCGACGCCAGACACTCCTCCATTATTCTTGATGTTCGAACTTTCCGAGGGGCTAACATCGACTCGGACCACTATCTTGTTGTAGCCAAGATGCGCTTACGGATATCACGAACGCAACGGAGTAGAG
This sequence comes from Eumerus sabulonum, assembly GCA_951905685.1. Taxonomy (NCBI): domain Eukaryota; kingdom Metazoa; phylum Arthropoda; class Insecta; order Diptera; family Syrphidae; genus Eumerus; species Eumerus sabulonum. Next base: position 106,336,018 of record OX645061.1, read on the forward strand.
TAAGAATACAAAGTTATGACGTCGGAAAGCTACTATCGCCAGAAACCTCTCGTTTTTTACCGAACGCGTCTACCTTAAGCACTCCAATACACCTCAATCCTCCACGCTATCAATAGAACAGCAGTGGAGCCTTTGCAAACAAGCCCTGAAAAGCTCTGCATCCGAAGTTTTGGGTTTCAAGGCTCCACCACGAAGAAACACCTGGTTCGATGACAAGCGCAGGAGGATTCATACAGCGAAGCAGGATGCATATAAGGCCTCGCTGCATAAAAGAACAAGAGCAGCTCGTGAGCTCTACGAGTTAAAAAGAAGGGAGGAGCATAAGCTTCTTAGAAGAAAGAAGAAAGAGCACGAGAAGCGCGCGATTGAGGATTTGGAGAGGTGTTACTGCATGCGTGACGTTCGAAAGTTTTATCAACAAATAAAGCGAACATGCCAAGGTTATAAGGCCAGAACGGAAGCCTGCAGGGATGAGAACGGACACCTAGTAGTAGAACCGCAGTCGATGCTGAGAATATGGAAAAACCACTTCTGCAGACTGTATAACGGCGATGTTAGTCAATATACCGCTGTCAGGCAGAATGATCCATTTCTAATCAACGGAGACCGCAGAGAATTCTGTCCCCCTGACCTCGACGAAGTTAAGATTGCCATATCGAAGCTCAAGTCGAATAAAGCTGCTGGCGCAGACGGACTGTCTGCTGAGTTCTTCAAGGCAGCTGGGGATGACCTGGTTGGGAGCATGCACCAGCTCATCCGTAAGATATGGTTAGAGGAAAGTATGCCCGAGGAATGGAGTCTCAGCATCGTATGCCCGATCCACAAGAAAGGAGACCCCTCTGATTGCGCCAACTATAGAGAGTTAAGTCTCCTTAACATCGCCTACAAAATCTTCTCTGCCGTTTTGTGTGAACGCCTGAAGCCTTTTGTAAATAAGCTGATAGGTCCTTATCAGAGCGGATTCACGCCAGGGATGTCCACCATCGACCAAATCTTCACACTACGGCTGATACTGGAGAAAACCAATGAATTTCAAGTCGACACCCACTACCTATTCGTCGACTTCAAAGCCGCATACGACAGCGTAATTAGAGACGAGCTATACAACGCTATGTCTACGTTTGACATACCTGCTAAACTCATCAGACTATGCAGGATGACTTTGGAGAATGCTCGCTGCTCCATCCGATCCGGTGAATACCTTACCGATAGTTTTGATCTCAAAAAAGGATTTAGGCAGGGCGATGCGCTGTCGTGTGATTTCTTCAACATCATATTGGAAATGATTGTGCAAAAATCACTGGCCAATACAAGAGGCACAATCTATTTCAAATCCTCGCAACTCCTTGCATACACCGACGATATTGACATAATAGGTAGATCAAAGCGAGATGTCAATGAGGCGTTTACGAGCATTGAGTTCGAGGCGGCGAAAGTTGGTCTGGCGGTAAACGAGGGCAAAACTAAATATATGCTGTCATCAAAAAAGGCGCTCACCACCGACGTCTTGGCCAGAACGTTTGTATAGGCAGATATAAGTTCGAGGTAGTTAAGGACTTCATCTACCTTGGCTCCGCAGTGACCTGGAACAACGACATCAGTTCCGAAATCAAACGCAGAATCACTCTTGCCAATCGCTGTTTCTTTGGGCTCAGGAGGCAACTGAGTAATAGAGCCCTCTCCCGAACGACAAAGTTGACTCTATATAAGACCCTTATCATCCCGGTCCTGTTGTACGGCGCAGAAGCATGGACACTATCAAAAGCGGATGAGGAGGCCCTTGGTCGGTTCGAGAGAAAGATTATGCGCGTGATTTTTGGGCCTGTAAACGCAGACGGGGTATGGAGGAGAAGATTCAACCACGAACTTTACGGGCTGTACAGCGACATGAGCCTAGTCAGGCGTCTACGGATTCAACGCCTATGGCTGGGCCATGTAGAGCGAATGGACACCACAGCTCCAGCCCGGAGAGTCTTTGAATCCAACGTCGAGGGACGAAAAAGCAGAGGACGGCCGCACTTAAGATGGCGCACACAGGTGGAAGGGGACCTCAGCCAACTGGGTGTGCGGCAATGGAAAAGGCTAGCGAAAGATCGTGCTAGATGGAGGGGCATGTTGGTTGAGGCCCAGGTTCACCCCGAACTGTAGCGCCCACTAAGAAGAAGAAGAAGTTTATGTAGTTTTGGGCGAACAAACAAAACGAATAAAACCAAATGATTTTTCGACATTTTATTACGGTTACCCAAGGAGCTAAGATACGTGTTGACATAAGGTCAAGAATCGAGAGGTAGAAATTCGCGTAAGTTTGTGGGTGATCCTGATCATCTTCTTAGAATTCGTCATGCTCGAAGGGGTGATATGGGTGTCCAAAGGCACTGTAAAGGAAAGAATCGGTAATTAGTAAAAGAATTTGTATAAAGTAAAGAGGAAAGCTAAGGCACATCTGAATTCCTTGAAAACAAATCTACAACGACACCAGTCACACACGCTGTACTTCAGTTGGCTGCATGAGGCAACAGTTCGTTTTATCTTATCATTTGTTTGTAAAAATGAAAAAACATTCAATAGACTACAAGGTCAAGCACAGGGAAAATATAGCACTTCTTCTTCTTCTTCTTCAACACTTACTGTGGGAAAATAAGGAATCGTTCATTGCGGTCCAAACTATTAATGGCAGCCTGATCCTGAGCAGACAATTCGAAGCCGAACACGTCAAAGTTCGATTGAATACGTGACTTGGTCACTGATTTCGCGATAACAACGTTGCCTCGTTGTATCTGATAACGAATCAGGATTTGCGCTGGTGTCTTCTTATATTTTTTAGCAATGGCAACGATTTTGGGATCTTCCAGGAGAACTGGATCTTCAGGCGTAGCCCATGGTCGCGCTGGTGAGCCAAGCGGACTATAAGCACTGACAACGATGTCCTTCGACTTGCAGAAATCAATTAGCCTTTGCTGATTCAGATACGGATGGCATTCAATTTGAATATTTACGGGAGGAATGCGTGCGATTTCCAGAATACGTTCAATTTGTTTCCTGCTAAAGTTGGCGAGACCAATTGACTTCGCAAGGCCATCGTCAACGAGTTTCTCAAACTCCTTCCACGTATCAATGTAGTCTACATAGGAAAATGCAAGCTTTCCGTCCGGAGTTTGTGGGAAGAGTTCGTCGCCCTCCTTATAGGCCATCGGTGACAGTATCAGATACAAATCGACGTATGACACGTTCAAGTTTTTCAAAGTACTTTCGCAAGCAGGACGCACCAAATCGGGACGATGTTCTGTGTTCCATATGCTGCTGGTGATGAAGATGTCTTTACGGCTGATAACTCCTTCGGCGATTTTGGCATGGATACCTTCGCCTACTTCCTTCTCATTTTGGTAAAAACTTCCATTGTCAATGTAACGGTAACCAGCGTCGATGGCATCCTTGACGGCTTGAGTAGTCTGTTCAGCTGGACTCTACAAAAGAAACCAAACCACCAAACGAGGTTGCTTAGTATGTAAGGAAACTTTTGAGAAGAAAAACATCGTCTTTCACCACCGCTTCTCTTAATGATCAAGGTATTGCGACGTAGACTCTTATCTACTTACCCCCCAGGTCCCAAGGCCGATAGCTGGTATTTCATAACCATCGTTCAGTTTTATTTTCTGTACTTTACCACTCATTTCACTCAATCCAAATACAATTTAACAACAAAAGCGTCAGACGTTACGTCGCCAATAGCAAGCAAAGTGCACAAGGCAATAACCGGCAATGAGCTGACCGACTACCACAACTCCAAGCGCTTTTATAGTACAATTATGCCCATTGTGTAGCCGACAGTGGATAGCAAATTTTGGTTGTGGTCTTATCTGGCAAAAAAGTTCTATTAGTCATTCAGCGCCATATTGATGCTTGGTCGTCCATCTTGTGGCCTTATTCTTAAATGACTTTGCATAATAGGCAGACGGGCAACACCCGAGCAACACTTTTACTTTCGACCGACTGAAGGGAGAACGGCGAGAGCGAAGGTATTGTGGCCAGGTATTCAGTAGTCTCGCCGTGTGCAAAATAAGGTTTTCGTAGACGAATGATTGGACAAGATTGTGCATTCGAGTGCTAATGGTGTTTCGTTCTTAGCAACTACGTTGCGCGTGGTTTAGTATTCGACAGCCGGTTGAGATTGCTGTTTGTTGACATACAAATCGGGAAAGGAGAAACTGGAGTTTGTGTATACACTTGTGTTCTTTTGAAGCTCTATGTCAGGTGGCACTCCATCATTCACAAGTTCAGTTGGAGTTTAATGTTTAAATGCAAAAGATGTGGATAAAAGATACATTTTTCTTCCGTCTGTGTTGATGTTCAATGATTCTTATCAACAGTCTGTTAACCCTTTCCTCGCATTTTACTTGCTCTGTTAATTCCAGATGCGTATTGATAAAGTTTTGAGGTTGAGCAAGTCATCTCCTCGTTTGACGAGGTCCGCCAAGTTCTTCATGAGAAGCATGAGTTCACTTGTGAATGACTCATTGTTGGTTTTCTTCACCCGGAATTTGACCCCCTGCTTATGAAGGCTAATCGATTTCCTAGCGGGGCGTAACCTCCTTGTAGCAAGCACGCGATTCCCCCATCTCAACATCCACAAGGGTACCTGGCGGTCTTGTGATCAATCGACCACCAACCAGATTGATCATATTGCGATCGACGCCAGACACTCCTCCTGTATTCTCGACGTACGAACCTTCCGAGGGGCCAACATCGACTCGGACCACTACCTTGTTGTAGCCAAGGTACGAATGAGGATATCAAGAATGCTTAGGAGTCGAGTAGGACAACGTAAGTTTGACGTTGGAAAGCTACAATCGCAAGAGACTGCCAGAATCTTTGCCGATCGTGTCTCCTCAAAGCTCTCTCAAAATCCGCCCAGAGCAGCACAAGCAATAGAGCAGGAATGGGCTCATTGCCAGAGCGCCGTCAGAGATACTGCCTCAGAGGTGCTGGGTTTCAAACAGCCACCACCTAGAAACCCCTGGTTCGATGAACAATGCGAACAAGCCCATGCAGCAAAACAAGAGGCATATAAGGCCGTGCTGCGGCCTTAGAGCACGGAAAGCGTGAGATCGAGGAGATAGAGAGATGCTTCCGCAGGAATGACGCCCGTAAATTTTACAACAAGGTAAAACGAACATGCCATGGCTACAAAGCCAGAGTGGCGGCCTGCAGGGATGAAAATGGAGAACTGGTAGTAGAGTCGCAGTCGATGCTGAGGATTTGGAAAGACCACTTCTGCAGACTGTATAACGGCGATGATAGACAAGATACCGCTTTCAGGCAGAACGAGCCATTCGCAATGGACCACGAAGTAACAGAATTCGGTCCACCCGGCCTAGACGAAGTCAAAATAGCGATATCAAGACTTCAGTCTAATAAAGCCGCTGGCGCAGACGGCCTATCTGCTGAGCTTTTTAAGGCGGCTGGAGATGAGCTGGTAAGGTGCATGCACCATCTCATCTGCAAGGTTTGGTCGGAGGAAAGCATGCCCGACGAATGGCATCTCAGCATCGTTTGCCCAGTCCAGAAGAAAGAAGACCCATCTAACTGCGCCAAATATAGGGGAATAAGTCTCCTTAACATCGCATATAAGATCTTCTCTGCCGTATTGTGTGAACGCCTGAAACCGTTTCTGGATAACCTGATCGGCTCTTATCATTGTGGTTTCAGGCCAGGTAAATCCACAATAGACCAAATATTTACGCTACGGCAGATCTTGGAGAAGACCCAGGAATACCAAATCGACACTCACCACCTCTTCGTCGATTTCAAGGCCGCGTATGACAGCGTATATAGAGACGAGCTGTACAAAGCCATGTCTAGTTTTAACATCCCTGTCAAACTCGTCCGACTGTGCAGGATGACAATGGATAATTCTCGTTGCTCCATTTACATTTTTACATTTTAAAAGCATTTTATTAATATTTTTCCAAATAGCTTATTCTAGGTAAAACGCTTAAACCTATCTTAAATATCTTATCTATTTAATGTAGCATACTGGACCTGAACGGGCACTCTAAGCTATACAGTATATTTTTAATTTTGTCTTTCGACGTCTATTCTATTTGTTGTGGAATTCGTTTATTAGTTTATTAGTATTAAGGCTAAGAAAAATTAGTTAAAAAAACTTAGCATATTATTAGTGAGTATAACCTTAAAACTAACTAAAACTAGTAATCCTAATCTAGCCTATCCTATTTTATCTGTATGTATATATATATATATATATATATATATGTACATGCATAGACATGTATATATAAATATATATATACATACACATATATACATAACTTACAGCTAACCTAACTAACCTAATTAACTTACTACTGCCTAACCTATATTCAGCAATTGGCCTTTTATTTAATGATTTTTTATGACGCTAGGCCCAAAGGATTCAGCGACGGAGACTGTACAAGCCACCAGAAACGTTGCGTTTGTCGAGCAACGTCTGCTCGATCGCGATCTGACATTGCCATACTGAAACGGAGTCGCCCCGGCTCACGGAGTGCTACATCCCGTTCGTAAGATAAGCTCTTTTCCACAGACCTTCGGGCCACGTGGAAGATTAACGGAATCGCCGATTTGTCCTGTATCAGTTCGCGGTTGTCGTAATGTAAGAACGCTTCTGGGGGAACAAAGCCGCTAAGACGAGCTCTCTCGTGATATAACTCATTTGGGTAATAAGCCCCAGATATCAAGTTATTGGTCGAAGTCATCGCCCTTGCAACGTGACTTCGAATCAATTTGATCAAAAAGTTGTCAATCCTAATAATTTTGGCTCTATTGTATAGGACCTCGTTGGGATAGTATTTTATGTACTCGGATTCTGGTGTTCTGTGCAATGAGAGACAGGTCCTTAGACCATTAAGGTCGGTAATGAGCATACCGAGACCTTTGATGTTAAAAAAGGATTTAGGCAGGGCGACGCGCTGTCGTGCAACTTTTTCAACATCGTGCTTGGAAAGATTGTGCAAGAGTCACTGGCCAACACAAGAGGTACGATCTATTTCAAGTCTACGCAATTGCTTGCGTACGCCGACGATATTGACGTAATTGGACGAAAACAGCAAGACGTCAATGAGGCTTTTGTGAACATTGAGGTAGAAGCGGCTAAGATGGGTCTCAAGGTTAATGGAGTAAAACCAAATATCTGCTCTCATCTAAAAGAGACGGACAACACCGACGTATTGGCCAGAACATCACCATAGGTAGGTAGGTAGGTAAGACCGTAGCCTTCCCAGAGATGGGAAGAACACACATAGGCCAAGGAGGCCCGTTGTGCAGCTACGAGGGGGCTTAGCCCCCTATTCGTGGAACCATTTTGTGCTTCTTAAGAATTTAAGAAGATTAGATATCCCCACTTGCTGAACTTCGGTCAGATCGTTGAGGAGGTATGATCCTAGGTATCGTTTCCTGACTGTGCAGAATGCTGGGCAGGCGCAGAGAAGGTGATGAATGGATTCGACCTCCTCCTCGTCTAAACAGCTCCTACAAAAGTCATTCGGAGTGATACCTAGTTTTTGCGCGTGACTGCCAATAAGGCAGTGTCCTGTGATGACACCTATGACTTTATAGATGTCAGTTCTATTTAGGGAGATAATACTCCTAGTCCGTTGACTATCGAGCCGGGGCCAGATTTGCCTGGTGATGAGGCAGGTGTGTCCCTGAGTCCATCTCCGGTTCGTCTCGGCCCTGGCGAGGGTATTGAGATTGTATTTGATGGTTGCGAAGGGTATACCCTCGCAGACCACAGTTGTTTGTAGCGTCGTTCCTTTTTTGGCGAGTCTGTCGGCTCTTTCATTTCCGGTGATGTCGCTGTGTCCCGGTACCCATATAAGTTGTATGTTGAACTGTTCAGCCATCTCATTAAGAGATAGGCGACAGTCGAGGCTGGTTTTTGATGTGTACACATAGGACTCCAGCGACTTTAAGGCCGCTTGGCTATCCGTGAGAATACGGATGTCCGTGGTGGATATCACGTTCCACTTCAGCCAGGACAGAGCCTCTTTTATTGCCAACAGTTCCGCCTGGAAAACGCTGCAGTGATTAGGTAGTTTTATCGCTTTGTTTAGCTTAAGTTGTTTGCAGAATACCCCACTGCCCACCCCGTCCTTGGTTTTAGACCCGTCAGTATAGAAATCTATGCAGCCTTTACGAGGTTGAGTCTGACGAGTCCAGTTCTGAACATCACCAGAACATCACCATGGGCGGTTATAACTTTGAAGTGGTCAAGGAACTCGTCTACCTTGGCTCACTGATTACCAGCGACAACAACACCACCGCTGAGATAAAACGCAGAATCACTCTTGCCAACCGCTGTTTCTTTGGGCTCAAGAGGCAATTGAGAAGTAGAGCCCTCTCTCGGAAAACCAAGGTGACACTATATAAGACCTTGATCATCCCAGTCCTCCTTTACGGCGCAGAGGCTTGGACCTTAACAAAAGCGGATGAGGATGCCCTTGGTCGTTTCGAGAGGAAAATTCTGCGCTCCATCTACGGTCCCGTTTGTTCAAACGGAGCATGAAGGAGAAGACTTAATGAAGAACTGTACGATTTGTACAGCGACATCGGCCAGGTACGACGTCTACGGATACAGCGTCTAAGGTGGCTAGGCCATGTAGAGCGCATGGAAGATACAGCTCCGACCCGAAAAGTCTTCGAATCCACTCCGGAAGGAAGGCGCGCAGAGGACGGCCGCCTCAGCGGTGGTGCACGCAGGTGGAAAGGGACCTCAACCAACTGGGCGTGCGGCACTGAAAACAGCTGGCCAAAGACCGTGCCGGCTGGAGACGCTTGTTGGTTGAGGCCCAGGTTCACCACGGACTGTAGCGCCACCTAAGTAAGTAAGTTATGACAGATAAGACCTTGGAGGATTTCTTATCCGTCGTGAGCTACAGAGTCCACTTCGAAGGAAGAAATCCTTATTTGGCACCGCTAAGCTCCCTGGATTTATCAAGATACGTCTTAGAATTAGTAGAACTTTTGGCAAGTGCAAGGTGGTATTACCTGTGAGAGTAGAGTCCAACTCGGGAACGGGTGTGTTAGGTAGGTAGGTAGGTAGAGTCGTAGCCTTCCCAGACTTGAGAAGAATGCACATAGGCCAGGGAGGCCCGTTGTGCAGCTACGAGGGGGTTTTACCCCCCCATTCGTGGAACCATTTTGTGCTTCTTAAGAAGTTAAGAAGATCAAGTATCCCTACTTTCTGAACATCTGTCAGATCGTTAAGGAAGTAAGAGCCTAGGTAACGTTTCCTGAAATTGCAGAGAGCTGGACAGGCGCAGAGAAGGTGGTGAATGGATTCAACCTCCTCCTCGTCCTGACAGCTTCTGCAGAAATCATTCGGAACTATTCCTAGTTTTTGTGCGTGACTGCCAATGAGGCAGTGTCCTGTGATGACACCGATGACTTTGTAGAGGTCGGTTCTTTTTAGGGAGATTATACTCCTTGTGCGTTGACTGTCCAGCCGAGGCCAGATTTGCCTGGTGATGACGCAGGTATGTCCCTGTGTCCATCTCAGGTTCGTCTCGGCCCTGGCGAGATTGGTCAGATTATGTTTAATGGTTGTAAGGAGTACTCCCTCACAAGCCATGATTGATTGAAGCGTCGTTCCTAGTTTAGCGAGTGTGTCGGCTTTTTCATTACCTGTAATGTCGCTGTGTCCTGGTACCCAGATAAGTTGTATGTTGAACTGTTCTGCCATCTCGTTAAGAGATCTGCGACAGTCGAGACTAGATTTTGATGTGTACACATAGGACTCCAGTGACTTTAAGGCTGCTTGACTGGCTGTGAGAATGCGAATATCCGTGGTGGATATTACGTTCCACTTCAGCCAAGACAAATCCTCTTTTATTGCCAACAGTTCCGCCTGGAACACGCTGCACTGATCTGGTAATTTTAGAGCTTTATGTAGCTTGAGTTGTTTGCAGAAAACTCCACTGCCCACCCCGTCTTTGGTTTTAGACCCGTCAGTGTAGAAATCCACACAGTTTCTGCGCGGTTGAGTTTGGCGGGTCCAGTTGTTCCTGCCCGGATAAATCATCGTAAAGTTTTTGTCCAAGACTATGGTGGGTTCTGTGTGGTCTAGGTTTTCTGTCATAGTTATCCTGTTTTGCAGGATGGAGGAGTGGCCAGTGACATAGCTCACCCATTTCGAGTTGGCTTATGGCCAATGTGTGTGGCAATTTGCTTGCCGAAAATATCGAGTGGTGTAAGGTCGAGTATCATGTTAAGCGCAGCCGTTGGGGTGGACCTGAGGGCACCGGTAATGCACATAATGTCATCTTTGTACCTTCTCGAGTTGTTTGTGGTATGTTGTCTTGTCTAGTGCAGTCCACCAGACTATCACTCCATACATTAGTATGGGTCTAACGACCGTGATGTAGAGCCATAGGGTGATCTTGGGGTTGAATCCCCATTTTTTTTTCCTAGGGCTTTCTTACATGTGTAGAGAGCTATTGTTGCTTTTTTTGCTCTTTCAGTTGTGTTGCTCTTCCAAGTTAATTTCCTATCGAGTATAATGCCAAGGAATTTGGCACTGGGGGAGTAGGCTAACCTGGTATCGAGCAGAGTGATAGGGCAGTTTTCCGGGATTTTGTGCTTTTTGGTAAAAAGCACGAGCTCCGTTTTCTTTGGGTTAATCCTGAGTCCGTTACTATGCGTCCATTTGCACAGAAGTGAGAATGCCGTTTGCATGCGGTCATTCAGTGTAGATAGGTATTTACCATCGGCGTAGGCAACAACGTCCAGGCCTTCTTTCTCCAGTTTGATTAGAAGTTCGTTTACAACTACATTCCAGAGAAGAGGTGAGAGGACCCCACCTTGCGGGGTTCCCTTGGTAACTACTCTGGTAGTTACTAGGCTTCCCCACTTAGAGTGAATCTTGCGTGTTATTAGCAACTCGTTGATCAGCTCTATCAGAGTCCTCTCTACCTTTAGCTATCGGGTGTGTTATCCTCAGTAACATCTGCGTGGTCGGATCGATGTCCACTCGATGTCCTCTGACGATCACACGAACGTCATAAATAGCATCGACAGTAGAACAAATAGCCTTTCTGGCAGACTTTTTAGCCCTGATAAGGCCCTGAATGGCCAATTGGTTCACTTAAACCCTATAAGGCCCCAGGGAAAGACGGTGTCTTTCCTGCTATCTTATAGAAATGCCTGAATACCATTTTATCACCACTGATAGTTCTTTTTAGGTCTTGCTTCAACCTGGGATACATACCCCACATCTGGAGAGAGATTGGGAAGCCAAGCGAGTAACCTAAATCCCATCGCCCTATCAGCTTGACTTCGTTCCTTCTAAAAACAATGGAGAAACTGATAGAATCTGGAGAATCAGACAACACTGCATCCCAATCAGTATGCATATCGCAAGGAACGATTTACTGAGAATGCGCTACACCACCTGGTGACGTGTATTGGAAACAGTTTCACACACAAGGAGATCGCAATTTACGCCTTCCTCGATATAGAGAGGGCATTCGATAATACTGGCAATGATTCGATCACGACTGCACTACCCTACAGGTGCTTACAAGATCCTGTCCAGCGTATTGTGTGAACGTCTAAAACCACTTTGCACCGCACTAATCGTCAGCTACCAGTGCGGCTTCCGGCCCGGCAAATCAACTATAGACCAAATTTTCACACTTCGACAAATCCTGGAAAAGACCAACGAGTTTCGAATCGATACACACCATCTTTTCATAGATTTCAAAGCCGCATACGGCAGCATTCATTGTGAAGGACTGTTTGGTGCGATGGCCGTATCCGGGATCCCGGGAAAACTGATCCAGTTGTGTTGCGCCACTCTAAAAAACACGCGATGCACCGTGCAACTCGGTTCTAGGACCTCGGAACCATTCGAAACATGCACCGGATTTCGGCAAGGAGATGCGCTTACATGTGACTTCTTCAACCTGGTGCTGGAGTAGATAGTGCGACGGGCAGGCGTCAACAGGGAAGGCGCTATCTTCTACAAGTCCATCCAGCTGCTAGGATACGCGGATGATATCGACATCATCGCGTGTTCTCGCCGTGGCATTGTGGAAGCATTCACGGCGATTGAAGAACAGGCGAAACGAGTTGGTCTTAAGATCAATGAGGACAAAACGAAATACATGCTGTCAAGCAAAAATCAATCCGTCGCTCACCACCTTGGACAAAACATAACAATTGACAGCTACAATTTCGAGGTAGTTAAGGAGTTTGTCTACCTCGGGGCAAACGTAAATTCCACAAATGACACCGCAGTGGAGATCCGGCATAGAATCGCCCTTGGCAATCGCTGCTACTTCGGCTTTGTCCAAATAACTGAGGTCGAAACTCCTCACTCGAAAGACCAAAGTCATGCTTTACAAAACGCTCATTCTGCCAGTCTTGCTGTACGGAGCCGAAAGCTGGACAATAAGCAGGACAACGGAGCTGATTTTGGGTTCTTTCGAAAGAAAAATTCTGCGCCGGATATTTGGTCCTGTCAGTGAGGAAGGTGAATGGAGAAGAAGACACAACCGCGAACTCTACGAGCTGTACCAAGATGTAGATGTAGTCCGGAAGGCAAGGATCCGTCGACTACACTGGCTCGGCCACATCGAGCGCATGGACATCAACGCTCCAGCTAAGAGGGTCTTCGACTCCGAGCCTCCTGGTTCGAGAAGAAGACCGAACCTCCGGTATAAAGACCAAGTAATCGCGGATGTAAGACATCTTGGTCTTAACAACTGGAAGCAGCGTGCCCGGGACCGTCAAGGATGGAAGGCAGCTATAGCTCAGGCTCAGATCCTTCATGGATCGCAGGCCTGATAAGTAAGTAAGTAGTAGAACAAAAAATAATTAACTCGAAGGGTGGTGTTTTTAGTGAGTCAAGTTTCACAATACTATGAGCTCTCATAGTGTCTTTTGAAGGTTTTCACCAACCCTCGCCAAAAAAAAAAAATAATAAATTCCCAATGGTGTTGTCATGTAGGGACCTACATGTCTTACTGTCACCTTTGCCAGACTAACCGTTAAGCTTGTATGTATGTATGTATGTTGGCGTTACAGTCCATGAAGAACCTGAGCCGAGCTTCTCTCAATCACCCATGTTGTGTGTGATTTCATTTTCACATAGGTGAAAGGGACCTACAGTTTATTGCCGGTTCCGAACGGCGAATTTCGAGAAGCTTTTCATGACAATTTTACTACAGGGAGTTTTGTCAGAACCCCGCTGAGGAGAAACACCGTGAAAAACACGTTCGATGACATGGCTGTGTCGGGATTCGATCCCGTGTCAAATCCCGTTAAGCTTGGCACCCCTGATATCACAAACAGGTGATTGTTTAGCGCTAAAATTTTAACGGACTAGAGTACTCGTAAAGCCAAATAAACTTTGATTTGATGGACGTCCCAAAGAGTTGTGCAGATGACAACTTCTGCACGAGCTGCAAGATCGAAAAGAAAGAAAAATCAACCCGTTGGAAGTTTCAGCTTGCCGCAATGGTTTTTGGTAGCCTCAGCAAGCTTGCAGAGAACATGGCTTTCTTGATTTATTCAATGAGAAGTTCTGCATTGCCTTTCTTCGTGATGGAGGTAAGTCTACTAGATCAGTATAAAATATCTGTACTCAAATTGAGATAGAGTTGATTTGTGATGTAGAGCTTAGGGATTCGGCACACACTACGTCGGCTCCAAGGGTGCGCCACCGTGCGCGAGCAAAGGCGGGACAAACACAGAGGAAATGCTCTGCAGTGTCATCCTCCTCCTCGCCACATGCAGCACAGGTAGGCGTCTCACTGATGCCAATCACGTGGAGATGCTTGGCAAAAGTGTAATGGCCCGTGATAACTCCCACAAGCCGTCTGCAGTCGACTCTCCTTAAAGACAGGAGGAATGCTGCAGATCTCTTGCAGACATCAGGGCACACGCGCTTAGTCATCCTGCACCCTGGACAGTCCCTCGACCTACGGTTGTGTGTATTAAATACACAATTGTTAATGTAGGAATTTACCGTGGACGCAGGTAGACCTAGAGCGGGTTCGGGTCCTGAGAAGCTCTCTTCGAAACCCATTCTGGCGAGTTCATCAGTGATCTCATTCCCTGGGATCCCAGAGTGGCCTGGAACCCATACGAGCCTTAATGAATTTAGTCTGCCGACTTTGTTAAGGAAGGATTTAAGTTCAAGCACTAATTTGGAGCTAGTTAAAGGGTTACACACAGCTTTTAGTGCAGCTTGGCTGTCACTACAGACGCATATGCTATCCCCCTTCCACCTGTGCTTCACAACGTAGTGCATGGCCATTAGGATTGCGTATATCTCTGATTGGAAGACAGACGCATATTTTCCTAAGGAGAAGTGCAGTCGGATGTTTTCACGCTCAAAGAAGACCCCAGCACCGGACCCCCGCCCAGACCTGGATCCATCCGTGAAAATGCGAAGACTATCCTGTCCAGGTTCAGTATCCAGCCCTAGCCAATCCTGACGCCATGGAAACTCGACTGTGAAATTACGGCGCAGTAGAATAACGGGTGTCAGTGCGTCAGAAGGCATGTCCATGAGACAGGGGTCGCAGGACAATTCTTGCGCAAGCACACCGTTATTCATATGCGAGTTGAATCAAAAGCCATTTCTCTTCAGACGAGACATGGCTTTCAGAGCACACCCTTTGAAAAATATACCAAGAGGTGGAAGGTTCATCATAACATCTAGAGCAGCGCCCGGCGTGCTGGGGAAAGCCCCTGTGCAGCTGAGACAAACCGTTCTTTGGAGTTTGGTGAAAGAGGCTACGACGTGTTTGAGTTTTAGTCTGTTCCACCAGACAACCGATGCATATGAGATTATAGGTCTTATCATTGCCGTGTAGATCCAGATGACCTTTGCCGGTGATAAACCCCATGTTTTGCAAAAAGCCCCTTTCCATTGCCAGAAAGCCGACAACGCTTTGCTGGTTTTTGACTCAACATGCTTTGACCAAAGAAGCTTGCTACCTAAGATGACTCCTAGATACTTAGCCTCCTTGGATATCGGGATGGAAGTGCCTTTTAGTACCAGCTGAGCCATGTCAGTCCTTTTCCTCCTTCTCTACCCTACGCTTGATATAGTTTATGTAGTTTTGGGTGAACAAACAAAATCAATGAAACCAAATCACTTTTCGACATTTTATTACATTACTCAAGGAGCTATGCTACATGTTGACATACGGTCAAGAGCCGAGAGATAGAAATTCACGAAAACGTTGTGAGTGATCCCGATCATCCTCTTAGAAATCGTCGTTCTCGAAGGGGTGATGTGGGTGTCCAAAGGCACTGCAAAGGAAAGAATCGGTATTAATAAAAGAATTTTGATAAAGGAAAGAGGGAAGCTAAGGCACATATGAATTCCTTGAAAACAAGTTAGTATAATCTAGGTGTATAGATTAGCGCGATGACGGTATGGGACAAATCTTCAATGACACCAATCACAATCCTCGCACAAGCGACAGTTTGCTTAATCTTATCATAAAACACAAAAACGTTACATCATTCATTGTCAACTGATAAGTAGTAGAATACTAGGTCAAGTCTAGGAAAAACATAACATGAGCTCCAACACTTACTGTGGGAAAATAAGTAATCGCCCGTTGCGGTCCAAACTATCAATGTCAGCCTGATCCTGAGCTGATAATTCGAAGCCGAACACGTCAAAGTTCGATTGAATTCGCGACTTGGTCACTGATTTCGAGATAACAACGTTGCCTCGTTGTATCTGATAACGAATCAGGATTTGCGCTGGTGTCTTCTTATAGTTTTTAGCAATGGCAACGATTTTGGGATCTTCCAGAAGGACTGGATCATCGGGCTTAACCCCCGGTCGCGCTGGTGAACCAAGCGGACTATAAGCACTGACAACGATGTCCTTCGATTTGCAGAAAGCTATTAGCCTTCTCTGATTCAGATACGGATGGCATTCAATTTGAATATTTACGGGAGGAATGCGTGCGATTTCCAGAATACGTTCAATTTGTTTCCTGTTAAAGTTGGCGAGACCCATTGACTTCGCAAGGCCATCGTCAACGAGTTTCTCCATCTCCTTCCATGTATCAATGTAGTCTACATAGGAAAATGCAAGCTTTCCGTCCGGAGTTTGTGGGAAGAGTTCGTCGCCCTCCTTATAGGCCATCGGTGACAGCATCAGATACAAATTAACGTAAGACAAGTTTAGGTTTTTCAAAGACGTTTCGCAAGCAGGACGCACCAAATCGGGACGATGTTCTGTGTTCCATATGCTGCTGGTGACGAAGATGTCTTCACGTTTGATGACTCCTTCGGCGATTTTGGCATTGATGCCTTCGCCTACTTCCTTTTCATTTTGATAAAAACTTCCGTTGTCAATGTAGCGGCAACCAATGTCGATGGCATCCTTGACGGCTTGAGTTGTCTGTGCAGCTGGACTCTACAAAAGAAAGCAAACCACCAAACGAGGTGGCTAAGTAAGGAAATGTTTGAGAGGAAAACATCGTCCTTCACCACGGCCTCTCTTAAAAATCAAGGTATTGCGAAGTAGACTCTATTCCACTTACCCCCCAAGTCCCAAGGCCCATAGCTGGTATTTCATAGCCATCGCTCAGTTTTATTTTCGGTACCTTAATACTCATTTTACTTAATTCGAATACAATTTAACAACAAACGAGTCAGAAGTTAGTCAACAATAGCAAGCAAAGTGCACACCGCAATTACCGGTAAGGAACTGACCGACTACCATCATCCCACGACGTTTTATAGTACAATGATACCATTATTAGATCGTTAACACTAAGATAGACATAGCCCATAGTGGATAACAAGTTTTGGTTGTTTTCTTATCTGAAACAGTGCTGTGAGTAACTTTACGCCATTTGAATGTTTAGTCACGACTGGTCATCAATCTTGTGACGTTAATCTAAGTAACCTTGTATAACAGATAGTCCAGTCTAACTTTAACTTTCGACTGACTGAAGGGAGAACGAGAGTTTTGTGGCCGTGCAGAGGGCAAATTATGATTTTCGTACCTTCTGGCAAGACTATCTGTTCTTCGTCAGCTGGAATTAACTGACTCCAACATTTTTGACGCAGTGAATCGTTTTTGTATGTTTTTAGAATTATTTGCACAATGAAGCAACCCCAAAGGCAAGGGAGTTGAAAATGTCATGATCATGCCTAATTTCCACCCAGAATAACTCGTGTCCCCAACTGGATAGTAGGCGCAGAGAATTGGATCTTATTCGATCTTCAGCCGTACGTGGTCCATCCAAGAAGGGAGCTAATTACATTCGATTTTTTTGTTATGTTGGTACATATGCTCCTAGTATATGTTGGCATTTTCAGCCATTTTGGATGCTCAAATTGTTTTTGAATGACATAAAGATAAGAAATGTTATATTAGGTAGACTAAGATCCATCAGTCAGACTACCCATCAATCAGTCTATCCGTCAATCAGTTAGTCCATGCACCAGATAGTTCATGCAACAGTCAGTCCTTCTATCAGTACCAGTCCATCCATCAGTCAGTCCATCCATCAGTCCCTCTATCCACAGGATGTTTATTCAACAGTCGGATCATTTATTTGTCATCCATCAGTCAGTCAATCCATCAGTCAGTCTATCCATCAGCCAGTCTATCCATCAGCCAGTCTATCCATCAGCCAGTCTATCCATCAGGTGGTGGTCGTGGTACAGTGGTAAACATCACCGAAGTCGATCCATAGCCAAGAAAAAACAACCCCCCCCCCCCCCCCCCCCCCCCCCTATACGGAAAAAAATTATGCAACACAGCTGTTGTGAATGAGAAGTGATCAAACATACATGAAGGCATAGCAGTCACAGTATATGGTCACTTTAAATTCATACTCTGTGTGTGCAATTCTGAAATAACACCATAAGTGCATGAAACAATTGCTACAACCAACGTGGAAATTCGGTCGGTTCCTCTCCTCCTATCTAGTTCATCCATTAATCAGTTAAACCATCAGTTAATCCATTCATCAGTCGGCCTATTAAGCAGTCAGTCCATCCACCAGTCAGTCTTTCCATCAGTCAGTCTATCCATCAGTCAGTCCATCCATTACTCAGTTTATCAATCCGACGGTCCATCCGTTAGTCAGTTGAATCATCAATCGGTCTATTCATAAGTCAGTCTATACTTCAATCAGTCTATCAATCAGTCAGCCCATCCTTTAGTCAGCTTATTCATCAGTCAGTCCATCCACCAATCAGTCTATCAGTAAGTCTATCCATTAGTCAGTCTATCCATCAGTCAGTCCACCTGTCAGTCTGTCTACCCATCAGTCAGTCCATCCATCAGTCAGTCCATCTATCAGACAGTCTATCCAACAGTCAGCCCACCTAATAATCTGTTTACCCATCACTCAGTCCATCCATCGGCGAGTCCACCCAGTAGTCAGTTTATCTATCAGTCAGTCCATCCATCAGTCAGTCCACCCTTCAGCAGGTCCACCCTTCAGTCAGTCCATCCATCAGTTCGTCTATCCATAAGATGTTTATCCAACAGTCGGACCATTCATCAGTCAGTCTATCCATCAGTCAGTCAATCTGTCAGTCAGTCTATCCATCATTCAGTCTATCCATCATTCAGCCAATCCACTAGTCAGCTTATCCATCAGACAGTCTATCCACCTGTCAGTCCATTCATACAGTCAGTCCATCTATCAGTCAGTATATGTATCAGACAGTCTATCCATCAGTCGGTCCATCAATCGGTTAGTATAAAACTTGATTACAAATCAAGCATATGATGACAAGAAACACCACCAAGCCACCATATTTACTAGACTTGGCTCCATATGACGTGGTTTTCTTCCCAAAACCGAAAAGAGAGAACTCCATGAAAGAACGGAGATTTGTCACGACTGAGGAGTGAGGAGATAAAGATCGTTTCTCCAACGTCAGTATTCATTTTCGAAAAAGAGAGCTCTGAAAGACTGTGACAATCTACACTTCCAGAAACAAATTTCTTTCGTTTTGGGAATAGGTGAAGGTCTGTTGATATCAAATCGGGAGAGTATGGGGGTCGAGCAAATCGTACCACAAATCCCAAATTTTCCCAATAACAGTGCACCCGTACGTATGTATGCTGGCGTTACAGTCCATGAAGAACCTGAGCCGAGCTTCTCTCAATCACCCATGTTGTGTGTGATTTCCTTTTCCCATAGATGAAAGGGAGCTACAGTTTAGAATCTTAAAAAGCTTTCAGTTGAAATGGTACGTCATGCCTGTGTCACAATGCTACTACACGGCGCGGCGACAGCGCAACTACAAACGCTGGCGTTTGCTGTGGTTGTAAAGTAGTTCAGTCAACACACAATGTAGCGACTTTCATCGGCGTTTTTTTGGACAGCAGGGTACTTCTGTGAGTGAAGTTGGTGGTGAATTCTATAGAGTGAAGTTGGCATCAGTAAAAAATTCGAAGATTGAAACTGAATTTAGGTTATAAATGGATCAAAATAATTTGAAAAAAACATTATTGCTAACATGTGCGACTGCTTTAGCCTATAAAAAGTTAAAAGCGAAAACAAAAGTCAGAAGATGGTGGTGGGTTAGACCAAGTTATCAAACGTATTCCTCCAATGTCGAATTCGAAATGGGAAAACGCCGTGTAGTTGCGACAGTTTTTCAATTTTTCGAAATTACAGCGCTGCGACACGACTACATACGTGCCTATGTGACTTACTCCATATAATTCCATTGAATGAATATGGATTTGACAGCTACGGCGTTTGTAGTTGCGCTGTCGCCGCGCCGTGTAGTAGCATTGTGGCATAGGCATCAGTTGTTAGCTCGGCGCTTGGCCGCGCCTTTCATATTCGCTGGTACAGCCAAAAGAAGAATTTTCTCTGACCACTCATATGTATGCCTCTCTTAGGTCTGCAATGCGGTTAATGAATTGCTCAGAGTTTAATGATTTTTGATCCAAGGGATCAAATTCTGAAAAAGTATCTATCACGAATCTTAGGCAATGGATTTTGTACATACCTTGTCTCAGCTTGATGCAGATTGTGAGGAGGTGCTAAATATTCTTGATATTGTGGTTCATATGGCTGTTTAGTTCGTTGAGAAAAATATGCAGTGGCTTGTGGTGGTTGCGGTCTGCGATGTGAAATGGAATTAGCGATAGCTTCAGCTGGTGTCTCGGTGGTGGATATCTCCCAAAAGCTGAACGTTCATGAGGATTGTTATTGTACTGTGCTGTCGGTGGTTGTGCAGGAGTATAAATTGGTGTCGGTGTTATGGCGGCGGTGGTGGAAAAGACGATGGATGCGAGGCAATTGTTGTAAAAGCAACAACAGATGTAGATACAGGAGCAGATGTGAACACAGGAGCAGATGTGAAGGTTGGAGCCGTCTCTCCTATCGGCGTCTGAATCGGAGAGGAATCGGACAAAGGTGGCTGTTTCTTCCCGGACATCAATTGGATCATGGTTTGAATTTCATCGAGTCGACAACTCAACTCTTTGAACTCCGAACTTCCTTGTGGCGTTCCACAGTGGCTTCGCAACCGCCTCTCCAGATCAATTTTCTTGCCGGACGTAGCAAGACCAAGTTCCTTGCACTTTTCTTTTAAATCTCTTAACGTGCACATTTCGGCAGAATTTAGAGTGTATATCTATCTTTCAAATCGATCTTATAATCCCACTTCTAAATATTGTTAAATAAAAAAATAATCTCCAAACGAGCAAATACGAATTTATTAAACCGTGCGGTCGAGAGTTCTCACAAAAACCAGTGACAAGCAAAAAGTCGTTATTTCAAAATTGACATTTCTTCTTACATGAATGGTAGATAGTGTCTAATAGATGGCGACAGTACCCATTTTTCCTTAAGGTGGAACTGAATTATTTTTATCGTTACAATTGTATAGACCGTTATTTCGGCAATTCTGCGTTGGTGAGGAAAAAAAACTAATCCGATAGCGGCTGAAGAATTTCGACAACACAATTTTTTACATATTGAGCGCACACTTTAGGTTTACCACCTTATTATGTCGACGACGCGGTGCGGCCGATGGTAAATAGGAAGAAGAAAGAGGAGATAACGATGGACATACAGCTTTATTATGAATAAAATTTCCGCCGAAGTTCTCCTCTTATTGGAAAACCCGGTATTATGAACAATGTTCGAAAGGAAAAGGAAAAAGGTCTGCCCATTGTGAACAATTTTCCGATAGAAATTTCCCTCGGAATTTTAACTGTCAATTTTCTAGGGAAAACAGAGAACAAAGAAAGGAAAAGCAAGAAAACGTAAGTATCTCCTCTGAAAAGGTCGACATAGTTACTACTTACTTAGGTGACGCTACAGTCCGTGGGAACCTGGGCCTCAACCAACAACCGTCTCCAGCTGGCACGCTCTTTGGCCAGCTGTTTCCAGCTCCGCACGCCCAGTTGGTTAAGGTCCCCTTCCACCTGCGTGTGCCACCATTGATGCGGCCGTCCTCTGCCGCGTCTTCTCTCCGGGGTGGATTCGAAGACTCTTCGGGTCGGAGCTGTATTTTCCATGCGCTCTACATGGCCTAGCCACCTTAGACGCTGTATCCGTAGACGTCGTACCCGGCCGATGTCGCTGTACAACCCGTACAGTTCTTCGTTATATCTTCTCCTCCATACACCGTTTGAACAAACGGGACCGTAGATAGTGCGCAGAATTTTCCTCTCAAAACGACCAAGGGCGTCTTTATCCGCTTTTGTTAAGGTCCAAGCCTCTGCGCCGTAAAGGAGGACTGGGATGATCAAGGTCTTATATAGTGTCACCTTGGTTTTCCGAGAGAGGGCTCTACTTCTCAACTGCCTCTTGAGCCCAAAGGAACAACTGTTGGCAAGAGTGATTCTACGTTTTATCTCAGCGCTGGTGTTGTTGTCGCTGGTCATCAGTGAGCCAAGGTAGAAGAATTCCTTGACCAATTTAAAGTTATATATGGCCAATACGCCGGTGTTGACCGTCTCTTTTAGATGAAAGCAGATATTTGGTTTTACCCTCATTAACTTTGAGACCCACCTTAGCCGCTTCTACCTCAATGCTTACAAAGGCCTTATTGACGTCTCGCTGTGTCCGTCCAATCACGTCAATGTGCAATTGCGTAGACTTGAAATAAATCGCGACTCTTGTGTTGGCCAGGGACTTTTGCACGATCTTTTCAAGCACGATGTTGAAAAAATTGCATGACAGCGCGTCACCTTGCCAAAATCCTTTTTTAACATCAAAGGTCTCGGTTTGCTCATTACCGACTTTAATGGAACAGCGAGAATTATCCATTGTCATCCTATAGCTCGTCTCTATAAGCGCTGTCATATGCGGCTTTAAAGTCGACAAAAAGATGGTGCGTGTCGACCTGGAATTCATGGGTCTTCTCCAAGATCTGCCGTATTGTAAATATTTGGTCTATCGTGGATTTTCCTGGCCTGAACCTACACTGGTAGTAGCTTATCAGATTGTCCACTAACGGTTTCAGGCGTTCACACAATACGGCAGAGAAGATCTTATATGCGATGTTAAGGAGACTTATTCCCCTATAGTTGGCGCAGTTATAGGGGTCTCCTTTCTTATGGACCGCGCAAACCATGCTGAGATTCTATTCGACGGGCATGCTTTCCTCCGACCATACCTTGCGAATAAGATGGTGCATGCACCTTACCAGATCATCTCCAGCTCAGCAGACATGCCGTCTGCGCCCGCGGCTTTATTAGACTTAAGTCTTGATTTCGCCTTTTTGACTTTGTCTAGGTCGGGTGGACGGAATTCTCTTACATTGTCGTCCAGTACGAACGGATCTGTCATCGCCGTTATACAGTATGGTCTTTCCAAATCGTCAGCATCGACTGTGATTCTACTACCAGTTCTCCATTTTCATCCCTGCAGGCCACAGCTCTGGCTTTGTAGCCATGGCATGTTCGATTTATCTTATTGTAAAACTTCCGGGCGTCATTCCTGCGGAAGCATCTCTCCATCTCCTCGATTTCACGCTTTCCGTATTCTCTTTTCTTTCTTCTGAGAAGCAAGCAGCTCTCGTCCGTCGTTGCAGCGTGACTTTATATGCCTCTTGTTTTGCTGCATGGGCTTGTTCGCATTGTTCATCGAACCAGGGGTTTCTAGGTGGTGGCGGTTTAAAGCCCAGCATTTCTGACGGCACTCTGGCAATGCGCCCATTTCTGCTCTATTGTTTGTGCTGCTGTGAGCGGATTTTGAGGGAGCTTGTCGGAGACACGATCGGCAAAGATTCTGGCAGTCTCTCGCGATTGTAGCTTTCCGACGTCAAACTTACGTTGTGCTACTCGACTCCTAAGCATTCTTGATATCCTTATTCGTACCTTGGCTACAAATAGGTAGTGGTCCGAGGCGTTGTTGGCCCCTCGGAAGATTCGTACGTCGAGAATACTGAAGGAGTGTCTGGCGTCGATCGCAATGTGATCAATCTGGTTGGTGGTCGATTGATCAAAAGACCGCCAGGTACCCTTGTGGATGTCGAGATGGGCGAATGGCGTGCTTGCTTCAAGGAGGTTACGCCCCGCTAGGAAATCGATTAGCCTAAGTCCGTTGTCGGATGTGGTGTTATGGAGGCTATGCTTTCCTATGATCGACTCAAGTATGTCCTCTTTGCCCAGTTTTGCATTAAAATCTCCTAAAACTATTTTTGTGTCGTAGCTGGGTCGTTGGGCATAGGTTCTGTCTAGGAGATCGTATAATTCTTCTTCGAGTCGATCGTCCTTTTCATCGGATGGGGCGTGATCGCATATCAAACTAATTTTTCCGAATTTAGCTTTAATGCGGATTGTTGTGAGGCGTTCGCTTACACCCCAAAAGCTTAAGACTTTCTTTCCCGTGTCTTACTCGAATCCGCATCCGAATAAGCGTTGTTTGCTCTTTTTGTAGCTATTCCCGTAGTAGATGTCGCAGTTTTCATCCGTCTTTTGCCTGGTCCATTCCATCGCACTTCTTGTAGTGCGGTTATATCTGCACGCGGAGGCTTTGTGTCAGCTTGGGTTGAACTGAACAGGGACAGAGATCGAAGCTGGCGTTCGCCAAGTTAAACGCGATCAACTTCTTTGCTCTGTTTGCTCGCTCCCTTCTCCTGCAGAGGCTCTTACTCGCTTTATATCGAGCCAACATCCGTCGACAGATGCTACCCCTACGAGGCCTTTGCTAGTCCTTTACCATCAAATAAATAAAACCAGCTCATTAAGGTCTTTCTAAAACATTTTATTAAGAATCAAACAAATAACATAGACGAAGTGTTCAATAAAAAAAGAAAAGTGTTTGCTTCATACGAGCAAGCTCGTATTCCAAAGCAAGGAACCAAAAATTAATTATCAAGTTGACTTCATGGGTGACATGAATACAAAAACGGTGCGACGATTATCCTCTTAGTACTCGTCGTTCTCGAAGGGATGGTGTGGATGGCCAAAGGCGCTGGAAGGGAAAGAATCGATTATTGGTAAAAAGGACATAAATACGAGGAAGAGGCAGGCCAAGGTACATAAGGGAGTTTTTGATAGATTAGTATAATGAAAGGTAAAGTCCCACGGTCATCGCTGAAGGACAATGTGTTTCGTTCAGAAAAATCGAAACGAACCTGACTCGGAAGACATGCAAATAGGCTCGATAGGCACATGCTACCCATCGTGTCCTTAACGAACAGAGAAAGTCATGCGATAGAGAGAAAATAGAAGAGAAGATTGTCATTAAGGAGGAAGTGTAACATCATTCTTCAAGTAGCAAGAACAAACACTTGTACAATATGGTTTATCAACGCTTATCGTTTTCAATGAGCTGCTTGACAACTGGCTGTTACGCAAGCCCTTTCCTTATCTGTTACAGAACTAGCAAAACAAAATAATCGCTCACAATCAATTGATATGTGATTTACTACTAGGTGCTCAAATGCAAAGGAAACACAAGGTTGACACGGGGAATGGCGTCAAATTGAAATATTTACCAAAACCCACCAAAGTCTCATTAATACTCATCGTGGAAAGGATAGTGCGGATGTTCTCCAGCCTCACTATGATCATTTGCAAGAATAAAACAAAAGCGTCACATTAGTAGTGCACCTAGAAATCAATATCAAATATATGAATAACACCAGCACCTACCTCGTAATAGGAACAAGTCGTCCATTGCAATCGAAACCGTCAATGGTGACCTGATCGTCTTCCGTCAATTCGAAATCGAACACGTCAAAGTTCGACTGTATGCGCGACTTGGTTACGGATTTTGGAATGACAATGTTGCCTCGTTGCAATTGATAGCGAATCAGGATTTGCGCCGGTGTCTTCTTGTACTTTTCTGCAATGGCAACGATTTTGGGATCTTCCATGAGGACTGGATCGCCAGGCTTGGCCCATGGTCGGTTTGGTGAGCCAAGCGGACTGTAAGCAGTGACGGCAATGTTCTTCGACTTGCAGAATTCAATCATTTTTTTCTGATTCAAGTAAGGATGACATTCGATTTGATTAGTTACGGGCGCAATGCGACAGGCTTTCAAAACGCGTTCGATTTGTTTCTTGTTAAAGTTGGAGACACCGATTGACTTGACGAGACCGTCATCGACGAGTTTTTCCATCTCTTTCCAGGTGTCCACGTAGTCAACATCGGAATATGCAGTGCTTCCATCGGGATTAGTTGGGAAGAGTTCATCGCCCTCCTTGTAGGCCATCGGCCAATGAATCAAATACAAATCCACGTACGACAATTTCAAGCTTTTCAAAGTGGCTTCGCAAGCACCACGCACCAAGTCGGGACGGTGGAAGGTGTTCCATAGTTTACTGGTGACGAAGAGTTCTTCGCGTTTAACTACTCCTTCGGCGATTTTGGCATTGACACCTTCACCAACCTCGTGCTCGTTCTGATAGATATATGCTCCATCAATGTGGCGATAGCCAATATCGATGGCGTCCTTGACGGCCTGAGCTACCTCGCCTGGGGGACTCTAAAAATCAAAACAAAACAAAAAGAAAATCAGAAATGAACGTGTGAATAACGAATTCAATGAAGGCAGTTAGCAGTTGCTTTCTGGTTTTCGCGAAGAGCTCGCTAAACAGCATTTAGCGTAAAGGTGCAATAAATCTAGTTCTAGTTTTAGCTTCGCGAGAGCGATTACACAACTAGTGGAAGTTTAAGGGAAACAGATGTTTTCAGGGTACTACTAGTTAAAACAGAAACTAAAAGCCGAATCTTATCCAGAGCACGTGCAAAGCTAGTCACAGGGAGTAGAGATGAAAGGCATGGCAGTGCACAGCTTTATCATGAATTTTCCACTAAAGACTAAGACGATTGAGTGTTCAAGCTTACTTCGTTATCGATTAAAACAAAACTTTTTTAAGTACATATAGATACGAGTAGATAAGCCGGTGAGTGTGAATGCGAGCAAGCAACTGGAACCTGAGCGAAGGCACGTTACGTATACGCTACCATATCTGGCTCTTTAGAACGAAGAGTAGACTAAAGGCTCTGCGATTAGGTAATATGTAACGAAAACTATTTCATTTGTTTCTAAGGTGTGCTTGGCTATCTCTATGCTGATAGCCAAGTTTTGATTGAGATAGGCGCTAGAGATAAGGGGACGATTGATTGATTTGAATGGAAACTTACTTTCAAGTGGCACGCATGGTTGTAGTGTTTTGCCTATTCCCAGAAGCAGTAACGGAAAGGCGAAGGGGAGAAAAGGGAGTAAGCAAACAGAGAAAAGAAGTTGATCGCGTTTAACTTGGCGAACGCCAGCTTCGATCTCTGTCTCTGTTCAATCCAAGTTGACACACAGCCTCCGCGTGGCCTCCCCTGGCGCCCGCCAGGTAGTGAACCAATGTGCACAGCGACTCGACCCCTTGTTCCTGGGGATGAGGAACCTGGTTGGGGGTTGCTCTTAGGGTTAACAACTAACAGCCTCGGATACGGACGGATTACATGTTGACGACCCCCACGACCGTCAAAAAGGAAACGAATTCCCGATCTGCACCTGGAACGTTAGGTCCCTCAAAAGACCAGGTGCAGTCGGACAAGTGGTCAACTCTTTGGACTGCTATAAGGCAGACATTACCGCGCTCCAAGAAGTGCGATGGGATGGACACCAGGCAAAAAGCTACAGAGAAAATATACAACGCTTATCCGGATGCGGATTTGTTATTCGAGGCAGACTCAGGAAAAAAGTCTTAAGCTTTCAGTATGTAAGCGAGGGCCCCATAACTATCCGCATCAAGGCCAATCTCGGCAATATATACATATAAGCTTATTATGTGTCCACGCCCCCACAGAGGAGAAAGATGACCGACATAAAGACGACTTCTATGATCTCCAAGGCAGAATATATGACCAATGTCCCTGCTATGACACCAACATCGTTCTAGGAGATTTCAATGCGAAGCTGGGTAAGGAAGCTATCTTTGAACAAGTCATTGGAAAGCACAGCCTACACAAGAGCAACACCACGTCAGAGAACGAACTAAGGCTAGTAATCTCGTAGTAATAAGTACAAGATTCCCACACCTCAACATCCATAAGGGGACCTGGCGGTCTTTCGATCAATCGACAATCAATCAAATTGATCATATTGCGATCGACGGCAGACACTCCTCCAGCATGCTAGATGTCAGATCCTTTCGAGGAGATAACATCGGCTGGGATCATTACCTTGTTCCAGCCAAGGTACGGATGCGAATTTCCCGGAGTCAACGGAGTCGAGTAAGAACACCAAAATGTAACGTCAGAAAGTTGCACTCGCATGAGACCGCCAAAACCTTCGCCGATCAAGTCTCCCTTAAGCTCTCTCAAGTCCCGATGCAATCTATAGAAACCATGGAACAGCAATGGAGTCGTTGTCAGAACGCCATCAGAGAGGCCACCTCAGATGTACTCGGTTTCGAGCCACCACCCTCGAGAAACCCTTGGTTTGATGATGAGTGCAGACAGGCCCATGTAGAGAAATAATGCACACATGGCTACATTGCATCGACGGACAAGAGCTGCCCGCGAGCTCTATGAACAGAAAAGGAGGGAGGAGCATGAGCTTTTGAAAAGGAAAAAGAAGGAGCACGAGAAGTGCGAAATCGAGGAGATGGAGAGATGTTACTGCAGGAACAATGTTCGAAAATTTTACCAAAAAGTAATGCGAACATGCCAAGGCTATAAAGCCAGAGCGGAAGCCTGCAGGGATGAGCACGGACAACTAGTAGTGGAGTCACAGTCGATGCCGTTCGTAATGGACGACAATGTAAGAGAATTCCGTCCACCCGACCTAGACGAAGTCAACATAGCGATATCGAGACTTAAGTCTAATAAAGCCGCGGGCGCAGACGGCCTGTTCTGCTGAGCTTCTTAAGACGGCTGGAGATGAGCAAGTAAGGTGCATGCACCATTTCATTTGCAAGGTATGGTCGGAGGAAAGCATGCCCGACGAATGGCATCTCAGCATCGTTTGCCCAGTCCAGAAGAAAGAAGACCCATCTAACTGCGCCAACTATAGGGGAATAAGTCTCCTTAACATCGCATATAAGATCTTCTCTGCCGTATTGTGTGAACGCCTGAAACCGTTTGTGGATAACCTGATCGGCTCTTATCAGCGTGGCTTCAGGCCAGGTAAATCCACAATAGACCAAATATTTACGCTACGACAAATCTTGGAGAAGACCCAGGAATAGCAAATCCACACTCACCACCTCTTCGTCGATTTCAAGGCTGCGTATGACAGCGGGTATAGAGATGAGCTATACAAAGCCATGTCTAGTTTTAACATCCCTGCCAAACTCCTCCGACTATGCAGGATGACAATGGAGGATTCTCGCTGCTTCATTAACCTTTTTAACCTTTGATGTTAAAGAAGGATTTAGGCAAGGTGACGCGCTGTCATGCAATTTTTTCAACATCGTGCAAGAGTCACTGACCAACACAAGAGGTACGATTTATTTCAAGTCTACGCAATTGCTTGCATACGCCGACGACATTGACGTGATTGGACGGACACAGCGAGACATCAATGAGGCCTTTGTACGCATTGAGGTAGAAGCGGCTAAGATGGGTCTCAAGGTTATCTTAGAGTGTCGCACGGGGCCAGAAAGGCATTTTTAATATAATGTAATTAAGTTAATTAGGCTAGTATAAGTCATTTTGATTAGATTAATAGAAATGACATTTAGAATGTAAAAAAACAAAAACGACCTCTGGTTCATGCAGGATGGCGCGTCATGCCACACTGCCCATGCCACAATCGATCTTTTGCGCACCAAATACCCAAATCTTGTTATCAGCCGTTTTGGCGATGTCATTTGGCCGCCTTGGAGCCGCGATTTGATCCCTTTCGACTTTGCTATACCAAGAATCCGGAAACGATTCAAGCATTCAAGGCCAACATCACCCAAGCAACACGTGAGCTACAGCCCGAAACGATCAACAAGGTCTTGGGAAATTGGCATGACAGAGTGCGGTACGGCGAAGCCAATGATTTTTGGCATATGACCGCCACGGCTGGCTCGGTAGTAGTCTAATCTGAAGGTCTACGATTGCCGTTGATCCCAATTTTCATAAGCAAATTTTGTTTAGCGATGAAGCTCACTTTTGGCTGAATGGATACGTCAATAAACAAAACTGTCGTATTTAGAGTGATGATAATCCTCAAGCGTATGTTGAGTCACCGTTGCATCCACAAAAACTGACTGTTTGGTGTGCTTTATGGGTTGGTGGAATAATCGGTCCGTACTTCTTTAAAAACGTTCGTCAATGGTGACCGCTATAGACCCATGATTACTGATTTTTTCGTTCATCAATTTAACAGCCATGATGTGCAGAAGCTGTGGTTTCAACAAGATGTCACAGAGCTTGTGCGACAATTGATTTAATGAAGGAAACGTTTGGTAACCGCATAGTTTCACCGTTCCGGATCGTGCGATTTAACGCCGCTTGACTATTTTCTGTGGGGATGTGTGAAGTCGCTGGTCCTACGCCGATAAGCCCGAAACGATTGACCACTTGGATGACAACATTTGCCGTGTTATTGCCGACGGCCACAAATGTTGGAAAAAGTCATCGAAAATTGGACCTCCAGATTAGACTGGATGGCAAAGGACTAACAAAGGCCTCGTAGGGGTAGCATCTATCTGACGGATGCTGGCTTGCTAAAAAGCGAGAAGAGCGACCGCAGTCGAACATCTTGCGGCACTGCTAGTAAGTCCCATCCCCACCTCCTCGTGGTGCCATCTGGAGATTTCCTATAAAAATTGCAGACGGAGAAGGGCGAATGGCGTCCTTCCTGTGCCAAAAAACAGGATTAGTCGGCTGGGCTACGGCCTAGTAAGCCGTAACCGTTAAAAAAAACACAAACTCCGAAACAACCACAAGCCTCGGATATAACGGACCGGATTTATGTTGACGACCCTTGCAAAAAACGAAAGAAGGACAATGATCTTCGGCTTTGTACGTGGAATGTTAGGTCCCTAAACAGGCCACGTGCAACCGAACAACTTGCGGACGCTGTAGACCGCTACAAAGCGGACATCACCGCCATCCAGGAAATGCGATGGAATGGACCGGGCATAAAGCGAATGAAAAACTGCGATATTTACTACGACGACTGCTATAGGGAGAGAGGGCAATGATTGTTTGGATGCGGATTTGTTGTTCGAGGTGGACTAAGGCAAAAAGTCCTAAGCTTTCGGCATGTGAGCGAACGCCTCATAACAATCAAGGCTACATTTTTTAACATCAGCCTGATCTGCGTCCACGCCCCCACGGAAGACAAGGATGACTCCACCAAAGATGAGTTCTACGATCTCTATAGACAGAACGTATGCCCAATGTCCCAGCTATAACATCAAAATTGTACTAGGAGACTTCAATGCTAAGCTGGGTAAGGAAAGCATCTTTGAACGAGTCATCGGCAAACATAGCCTACACGACACCACATCCGATAACGGACACAGGCTGATTGATCTTGTTACGGGGCGAAATCTACTTCTAGCCAGTACGCGCTTCCCGCACCTCGATATACACAAAGGCACCTGGCGGTCTTTTGATCAATCGACTGCCAACCAGATTGATCACATCGCGATCGACGTCAGACACTCCTCTACTATTCTTGATGTTCGAACTTTCCGAGGGGCTAACATCGACTCGGACCACTACCTTGTAGTAGCCAAGATGCGCTTACGGATATCAGCGGAGTAGAGTAAGAATACAAAGTTATGACGTCGGAAAGCTACTATCGCCAGAAACCGCTCGTGCTTTTACCGATCGCGTCTCCCTTAAGCTCTCCAATACACCTCAATCCTCCACGCTGTCAATGGAACAGCAGTGAAGCCTTTGCAAACAAGTCCTGAAAAGCTCTGCATCCGAAGTTTTGGGTTTCAAGGCTCCACCACGAAGAAACACCTGGTTCGATGACGAGTGCAGGAGGATTCACACAGCGAAGCAGGATGCATATAAGGCCTCGCTGCATAAAAGAACAAGAGCAGCTCGTGAGCTCTACGAGTTAAAAAGAAGGGAAGAGCATTAGCTTCTCAGAAGAAAGACTTTGACTCAGGAGGGTAATTGGGTAATAGAGCCCTCTCACGAACGACAAAGTTGACTCTATATAAGACCCTTATCATCCCGGTCCTGTTGTACGGCGCAGAAGAATGGACACTATCAAAAGCGGATGAGGAGGCCCGTGGTCGGTTCGAGAGAAAGATGTTCGCGTGATTTTCGGGCCTATAAACGCAGACGGGGGATGGAGGAAAGATTCAACCACGAACTTTACGGGCTGTACATCGACATGAGCCTAGTCAGGCGTCTACGGATTCAACGCCTAAGATGGCTGGGCCATGTAGAGCGAATGGACACCACCGCTCCTGCCCGGAGTCTTTGAATTCCACCCCGAGGGACGAAGAAGCAGTGGACGGCCGCACTTAAGATGGCGCACACAGGTGGAAGGGGACCTCAGCCAACTGGGTGTGCGGCAATGGAAAAGGCTAGCAAAAGATCGTGCTAGATGGAGGGGCATGTTGGTTGAGGCCCAGGTTCACCCCAAACTGTAGCGTCCGTTAAGAAGATTAGACTACGTCCGAGCCAGCCGGGGCGGTTATATGCCAGAAATCAGCCGTGGTAAAGGCCACGGCTTATAGCTATGTAGGTATGTATGTATGTAGTGATCTGCGTGAGACGATTTACGTGGAATTCCTATCAACCTAGCGTCTCTGTTAGAAATCAAACAAACAACCACAAGTCACAAATCTCCTTCTCGGAAAATGCAGATCATGGAGAAGCTTGTAAAGTGATAGTGGCAATGATGGCAAGGCAATGCAATAGAATTCAAACAAATTACACAATTTCTCGGTAAATAATGGAAGCATTCATACAGAATACATACATATACAGACAACAGTCCGTACTCCGATCGATCACATTTCAATTTAGAGTCATTGGCTTGTCCTCCTACCCATCCTACCTACTATTGGCGTAGCTCAATTTGCCAATTCAGGGATTGACTTCCAAATAAACAAGAATTAGCTAAAAATGCTTGTACTTGCAACATAATTAGGTAGTTCAGTGCAGGCTATCGATCAAAGTGTCTGCGGTTATACATACATATGTCCAATGGTTTCTAAAGTGTTTTGTACGCATTTGCTGTAATCTACTGCATTTGGATTAAAGGGGTAAATACCACTTTTTGAAAAGCGTTTGGTACAATTTTAGACCGATCTTTTTTTTAGTAGGTGCAGTGAGGTCTTCGAAGCACCGGACCAGACATGAGCGTTAGACTCTAACTTGGGGCGAATGAACGCCTTATAGATTGTAGCCAGATCTAAGGGTGAGAAATATTTCGCATTTCGCAGCATTCTTGGCGACACTGAATATATGGTCGCTCCAATTAAGATTGTGAGCAACACTCATACCCAGGACGGAAAGCTTTTCAGTTTCTGAGATGCAAGTGCCATTCATGGATAATGGCTGCGGGTTATTTATACGCTTTAACGACAAGAGACAGCATTGTGTTTTGGAAGCATTAAATTCCACTCTATTGTTTTCACCCCATTGGATGATGCTGTCGATATCGGAATTTAATGAGCTTAACATACGCTGCCGCTCATTATCTACAACCGAAGTGCAGGGTCGTAAGCTGGTGAACGAATATGAGAAGCTGAGGGTACTGTCGTCAGCGGAGGAGTGAATTGGATTAGAAGTAACAGACAGGAGATCATTTATAAGAATAAGAAAGAGTGTCGGAGACAAAACGGAGCCCTGGGGAACACCGGCATTTACAGTATCAGAGTATCAGACTTGAATCCGTCCAAAACAACTTGAATTGAACGATTCGAAAGGTAGCTTCTAATCCATTGAAAGAGAGACTCATCGATCCCAAAAGCACGCATTTTCGACAAAAGGGCTTCATGCCAAACCCTGTCAAATGCTTTCGAAATATCCAGTGCAACAATTTTGCTTTCACCTGCTTGGTGAAGGGAGTGATTCCACTTTTCAGCGAAATATGCCATCATATCACCAGTGGATCTGTTGCTGCGGAAACCGTATTGGCGGTCATTGAGGAGTTTCCGTGATTCAAGATATTTCATAAGCTGACGGTTAATCAGCGTTTCCATAACCTTGGAAAGAAGGGACGTTAGTGCAATGGGTCGGTAGTTGGAGGGAGAAGATGATTCGCCTTTTTTGGGTATAGGCTGGACAAATGCTGTTTTCCACCTACTCGGAAAGAGCCCAGAGGTGTAGGAAAGGTGGAAAAGCTTACGCAGTGGTTTTGCCAGCGTAGAAGAACACCCCTTCAGAACTATTGAGGCAATACCATCTGGACCAGCGGATTTGTGTATGTCGAGGTCTTTAAGAACCCTTGCGACTGTACGAGTGCGGAAGTGGATTAGCCCCATGGTGGAATTGACGCACTCTAGTACAGGCGAAGACAAAGCACAAGCTGGCAGCTGAGAACTGGATTATTTGATTGTTTGAAACTCGCTTATTGCCATTGATAAATGAGACTTATCTCCATCAACTAGTAAAAGGACCGGTCTTTTAATATTATTTTGATCAAGCCACCCGCTAAAATCATTTGCGACATATTCATAAAAAGTTTCCGACCTCATCCACCCAGTCTCAGAACGACCAATGATCCAATCTTCCGGCATATTTTGAACAAGTTTTGATGGAGGGTTTCGTAAATATGGGAATACAATTTCAGGGGGTAAAATCACTCCGCTGGCACTAAACACCAAAAGAACCGTCAAGTTTTCTTTTTCGTTTGATGATTTTACTTCATAAAGGTTTTTGAAACCCCTTGGACCGATAACTTTTCCTGATTTCGGGGCAAAACTAAAATAAGTTTCGTCTCCGTTATAAATTCGAGTGGGGTCATCTAAAATATCTGAACCGTTTTCAAATGATGGAACCATTGGCGTATAACTTCTTCCGTAACGATTGCTCTGGCCTTACATAATGATTCTGAGGCCCCTAAGCTTACCACCTTATGTCGCTTCAAAAAATTATAATACCACTTCTTGCCGGGTCTATCGTCTTTGAACGGAGTTTTTCGCTTTTCATCCCTAACTATTTTTTGAACCACATCTAAAAGGTCGTTTATTTTTTGGGGGAAACCGCATTTGGCAATAATTATTAACCATTCTACAACCCTGAGTTCCTCACTTTCTGTAAGAACTGTGGAAGGACCCATCCGTTTTAGCTCATCTGCAATTTTCCCTTTGATGCGATCGTGAAGTGTAGTAACAGGAACATCAAACCCTCTACTCGCTGCTCGAATGCTTAAATTACTTACACGAATAGCTTTTAAGGCATTTGCTAACGAGGCTGCACTATAGTGGGGTACACACCGTCGATCAAAAGTGACGATCAAAACTGACGTCAGTTTTGAGTGAAGTGTCTCATGTACACACTATAGATCTTGTTTGACACGCAAAACATCATTCAAATACATAATTTCGCGCAGTCACCATGGACAGCGAATTTGTATTTTTTCATTAAATTCACTAATTCCTGGTAACCTTCGTCTTTTTTGTCCCGACGTATATATTCTGGACACGTTACGTCCCAGAGACAACGATGAGACTCGTAAATATTTATGAATTGCTCCAGGAATTGCCTACTCTCATCCATGTCCAACGCTTGAATGAAGAATTCACGTACACACTGTCGACAAAAACCAACATGGCCGCTGATCGTCACTCAGTAGCAGAAATTTTTGCAACTCATCAGTTTTGATCGACAAACCATCATTTACATGTACACACTATCAGTTTTGAGTGACAACCAACAAAAGTGTCACTTTTGATCGACGGTGTGTACCCTACTTATAGGTCTGATATGTTCGTTTCATTGTGTCGTTGTGTGTGTGTGTGAAACTGATCGTTTCTGAAAGTTAAGGGGGAATACCCCAATTAGAATTTCGCATTTGTGGAAACTGAAAATCAGGGAAACAACACAGTCTAGGCGGTTTGTTAAATAAAGCGTTCGACTACCGGAAGTGTTCGAATTTAGGCTACTCCACCCTACCAAAAAAAATCGCTATCTAATCACTGTGCCAAGACCGTCTTATCTGGGTTCATGCACAAGGTCGCCGACAGTTGGCTCTCTACAATACTTTACCGAGATACATATGTATGTATGTAGTGACGTCAGTACAGAAGATTAGAAGCATTAGAACAACGAATTGCCGAAAATTGTGAAATCGACAGAAACAAGCCGTTCTCATGGTATTTTTCCATAGCGACCACTACTGCCACTACTCCGTGCCAGAATGCTAAGCAAATGCTGACTACAGTTTCCGTAAAACAAGAATAAAGTTCTCTCCCTTCACGTACAGTGGATCAAATAAGTATTTGCACACCCACTTTTCTCTCGATTTGACTGTAATCTCTACAGTTTCAATGAAATGCAATATACATTAAGAAAAGGCAGATAAAATCACGAATTGCAATACAAAAATGATTAAAATTGGTTAAAAAATACTCCATTTATTAAGAAAAAAACTAAAAAAACTAAAAAAACATACTCAAAAAAGTATTTGCACACACTCTTTTCCCTGAATCAACTCATCGTTTGTGTCAAAATTATAACGGTTTTTGAGGTGTTTTTCATTTCTTTATTCATTCGTGGTTGCAAATTCTACTATATCAGTCGTGAAGCAAGTAAAGTAGCTAAAATGTGTCCGAAAAAAACTGAAATATCCTTGGCAATCCGTGAAAAAATTATTTTCCTAAGTGAAAGCGGTAAAAGTTATCGGGAAATTGCAAATTTAGTTGGATTTTCGTTCTCTGCAGTTCGTTACGTTCTGAAAAGGTTTCAAGACACAGGGACGACGGCAAATAAACATCGTACTGGAAGACCGAGGAAGTTGACTGTAAGAGATAGGCGTGCAATCATAAATGAAGCCCGAAAAAAACCATTTATAAGTGCGCAAAATTTAGCCCAACATGCCGCAGAAATATCAGGGCAAATAGT
This sequence comes from Eumerus sabulonum, assembly GCA_951905685.1. Classification (NCBI taxonomy): domain Eukaryota; kingdom Metazoa; phylum Arthropoda; class Insecta; order Diptera; family Syrphidae; genus Eumerus; species Eumerus sabulonum. The sequence goes on from OX645061.1 coordinate 106,372,476, forward strand.
GCATCCGCAAACCATACGAAATGTCTTACATTCTGCAAATATGTATGGCACGTCAGCAAGGAAGAAACCATACATTTCGGAGGTCAATAGAAAAAAAAGGTTAGAATTTGCCAAAACTTACATAACGAAGCCCTTGGAATTTTGGAGAACCGTGATATTTTCTGATGAGAGCAAATTCAACCTTATTGGATCAGACGGAAAAAGGTTTGTGTGGAGAAAGCCAAACACCGAACTTCAGAGCAAACATTTAAAGGCTACGGTGAAACACGGTGGTGGGCATGTCATGGTTTGGGGCTGCGTAGCTTATAAAGGAGTAGGGAACCTCGCCTTTATCGATGGAATCATGACGGCCCTCGGGTATATCGAAATTTTGCGCAATAACTTGACGCAAAGCGCCGTCAAATTGGAAATGCAGGGGACATTTCTATTCCAACAGGACAATGACCCCAAACATTCTGCAAAGGTCACTAAAGAATGGCTATTGTATAATGTCCCCCACCAACTTGTGACACCACCCCAATCACCGGACGTTAATCCGATAGAAAATCTTTGGAGTATTTTGGATAACGAAGTCAGAAAAACGAAATGCTCAAATAAATCTGACCTAAAAACGGCACTTACGGAGGCATGGCTTCGGATAAGCCCTGAAATTATCCATAATCTTATCGATTCCATGCCGAGGAGATTGCAAGCTATCATCGATGCAAATGGAATGCATACAAAATATTAAATGCACTTAAAACTTATTTATTTTCATTTCATTTCATTTCAAGCTTAAAGTGTGCAAATACTTTTTTGAATATGTTTTTTTAGTTTTTTGTTAATAAATGGAGTATTTTTTAACCAATTTTAATCATTTTTGTATTGCAATTCGTGATTTTAACTGCCTTTTCTTAATGTATATTGCATTTCATTGAAACTTTAGAGATTACAGTCAAATCGAGAGAAAACTGGGTGTGCAAATACTTATTTGATCCACTGTACGTACACGTACAGACCCGACGTCTTTCAATTAACTATTGTTATCGAAATTGTTTAATACTTACTCCCCATGTTCCAAGGCCGAGTATTGGGATCTCCTGGCCGTTGCTCAATGTTTTATTCGGTACTTTAGGACCCATTTTACTTAGACTGCTTTCGTTCCGATTACGAATTCAGATTAAATAATAATTATTATGGAACTTTTCCTTTCACACAAACGCAAACTGGAAATCAATCAACGAAAACACAAATGATTCGTTCACACCCGTTCACCTCGGCAACCGGTAAAAAACTGACACAAATGCTTTTGCACGGTTCCTTTTAAATTGAAAAAAAAAAATAGAAACAATTCGAAAGCGTTCGGGCGAGCTTTCATTCGATGACAGCTGGGAGAGCTTTGATGCATACGAAAGTGACAGCTGTGTGGGGAACACACATCACACAGATTGGGCGTGTGTCCTAGGGTCAGTGCATAATTTGGATGATTGTTTGAGCGGAGTGGAATATTTTTTAATTAAAATGATTCCACTCGCCATTCGGGCCGCCTAATTGAGGAAACACTTTGGAAATTTAAAAGCTCTGTTTGGAAAAAAAAAATGTAAATATCGACTAATTCGGTCTGTCTGCACTCGGATACCTCGCGTATGGACATTTGCGTGTTAGTCAGAGAAATTAAATGAAATTTGAATGGAAAATTCGAGTCGCCTAGGGGCGGCATACATGTATGTATTCACAAGTACATCCTTACGAGACACTGGTGCGAAAAAGTACGCGACCAATTTGACAGTTTGGACAAAAGCAAGTAGACAGTTTAACAATGGACTACACAGTTTTACCAAAAAAAGAGGAGATTCCCTGTTAATATGAATTGCTGATGTGTTCTTCCTATCGGGCGCTACCACGATCTTTTGCTAGCCTTGTTCATTGCCGCACATCCAGTTGGCCGAGGTCCCCTTCCACCGGTGGGGACCATATTAGGTGCGGCCTGTCTATTCCCTTTACATGGCCTCGCCATCTTAGGCCTTGAATCCGCAGACACCTGACTAGACTCATGTCGCTGTACAGCCCGTAAAGGTCGTGGTTGACAGTAGAATGAATAACCTCTCTGGTAGATTCTACAGCCCCGATAGAGTCAAATGGAGGAGAGGAAGGAGGGAGCAAACAGAGCAAAGAAGTTGATCACGTTTAACATGGCAAACGCCAGCTTCGATCTCTGTCCCGTTCGTGGCCTCCCCTGGACAGCTATCCTGGCACTCGCCAGGTAGTGAACCAATGTGTGCGACGACCCGACCCCTTATTCCTGGGGAAAGAGGAACCTGGTCCTCCAGGTTGGGGGTTTTGCTTAGGGGTAACATCCCCATCGCGTAAAACAAAAATTCGTTCAGAAACAACCAATAGCCTCGGATACGGACAGATTACATGTTGACGACCCTCGCAAACTTCAAAAAGGAAAGGAATTCCGGATCTGCACCTGGAACGTTAGGTCCCTCAACAGACCAGGTGTAGCCGGACAACTGGTCAACTCTTTGGACTGCAATAAGGCAGACATCAAGCTCTTTCAAGTCCCGATGCAAGCTGCACAAAACATGGAACAGCAATGGAGTCATTGTCAGAACGCCATCAGAGAGGCCGCCTCACATGTACTCGGTTTCAAGCCACCATCTTCGAAACCCCTGGTTTGATGACGAATGCAGACAGGCACATGTAGAGAAACAGAATGCATACATGGCCACATTGCATCGACGGACGAGAGCTGCCCACGAGCTCTATGAACAGAAAAGGAGGGAGGAGCATGCGCTTCTGAGAAGGATAAATAAGGAGCACGAGAAGCGCGAGATCGAGGAGATAGAGAGATGTTACTGCAGGAATGATGTTCGAAAATTTTACCAAAAAGTAAAACGAACATGCCAAGGCTATAAAGCCAGAGCAGAAGCCTGCAGGGATGAGCCCGGACAGGGGTCAGAAAAAAAGCGTACAATCGTACGTTTTAAAAAAGCTTAGCGAAGCCCGTTGGTCTTGTCGAGCTGAATGTACGAAAGCCATTGTCAATGGTTATTCTGAAATCGAAGGAGCTCTAACCAGCATTTCTTTTGATAAGGAGCAAAAAGACATGGTGCGGAATGAAGCATCGCACCTCTTACAAGAGATGAGTTGTCTCAATACCGCTGTATTTGCTATATTTTGGAGCGACATCTTGGAGCGATTCGATGCTACCAACAAGATGTTGCAGGACCCGAAAATGATTCTTGAATCTGCAATGCGTGCATTAGAATCATTGAAATCATTCTTTGAATCCAAAAGAGACGATTTTGATAAATATGGGGAGGCAGCTGTCATACCAGAACAAGAAATCAAGAGTTGGATCCACTCGATTACATCAAAGCATAGGACGCAAATCTGTTACCAAAAGATAAATTCAAAGTATCCGATCTTATCCCAGTGATCGATCGAAATACATAGCTGTTGCTCTTACTGAAAGATTGCATGCATACGAAGCTGTACGTTCGAGATTTGGTTTTCTCAGAAGAGGAATGCTGCAAATTTTCACGCTGCACCAGAGGCATTGGTGAAAGTGTACAAGGATGACTTAGAGCCTAGTTTTGGCAATGAGTTGGTTCAATTTGTATTTTTGATCGACTTATACAAAAAGGAGTATAGAAAAGGCCAATCTACCGAGCTATTTTAGTACCCCATTCTTGAAGATCATCATTTCAGAGCTACATTCCCAAACACTGAAATTGCACTGGGAATGTATTAGGTTTCGATGGCGTCTAATTGCACTGGAGAGCGCTCATTTTCAAAAATAAGAATTATGAAAAACAGACCTCGAACTACAAGGGGTGGCCGTGGTGCAGTGGTTAACATAATCGACCGTCGAGCGGAAGGTCTAGGTTCAAATTCGTTTCATAGTCAAGAAAAAGCAATTCCTATACGGAAAAAAGTATGCAACACAGTTGGGAATGGAAAGTGACCAAACGTACTGCTCCAGGCATAACACTCACAGTTTGTGGTCAATTGAAATTCATCCTCTGCGTATGCAATGTTAACACCAAAAATGCATGAACGAATTACTGAGAATTATAACCACCGCCAAATTTGGTCGGCTCTCGTCCTATGTATGTGGGACAAACCACCCCTGAGAGTAGTCAACGAACGTCTACGACCCAAAAACCACTGCACTCCGTTCAGGTTGTGTGTCAAAACATCAACCTGCGCGAAACTTTCCCTATCCCTGTTACCTTCGCTCGCACAACGTTCAATACGTTATAAGGCCTTAGCCTTGAGTGCGAGTGTGACTATAAAAAAAAAATGGGACAAAACCTCCCAAAGTAGATAGACACTCAGCATTAAAAGCGGTTTACTCGCAAAGTTCCCTTAGCGCTTCAATTTTGTTTCATTTCATTTTTGGTTTTATCTAGAGTTAGAGTTAGAGAGGGTACGGGGGTGGGACAAGTCGCCTGATCACTGCGGCCACGAGTGAGCCTATTGTGATGTCCCCCACTTACAGTTCACTCAAGAATCCTGAGTTAGTGATGAAACTTAGTATGCTTTTGAGTGAGCTTGCAGCGATTTCTTCTGCTTCAAGATAACACTTGCCTAAGTGACGATGACGTGTACTGACAAGGCAGTTACAGTGGCACAGTATGTGCTCTGCTGTTTCTTCGTCTTCATTACACATCCTGCAAGTGTCATCTTGTATAATCCCATCGTTTTGAGGTGTTTGTTGACCGGGCAGTGTCCAGTAAGGAAACCTGTGATTAAGCGAATCTGACTCCTCGAAAGCATGAGGAGTTGTTTCGTTCTACTGAGAGGATGTAGTTGGGAGGAACAACTTGGCTTGTCTGCTACCTTTCGTTTGTAACCAGTAGTGATCCGTCGTGTTCCTTAACCAATTGGTTATGCAGCATTTGGTGGTGCTAATGGGTATGCCGCAGAAAGGCCGTGGCATCATAAATGGTGATGCAGAGCCTTTCCTTGCTAGAAGGTCCGCCTTTTCGTTGCCTGTATGGCCGCTGTGTCCAGGTATCCAAATGAGATGAACTCTGTTTGGGCTGGCCAGCTGGTGAAGTAGCTGTAGGCAGCCCCATACCAGTTTGGAGGTGATTTCATAGCTCTTTAGGGCTAGAAGTGCAGCCTTGCTGTCAGAGAGAATGTAAATGTTTTTCTTAAGTATATTTCTGTTTATATTTTCTCTGAGGCAGAGTTCTATAGCAAATATCTCTGCTTGACGCAGGTGCATGTGCCTGTATTTGCTCCTTATACTCCAGCCCCAACGCCTTCGTTCATTTTTGAGCCATCTGTGTACCACACGTAGGATCTACGATTGAAGGAGGGTCTATCCTGTTCCCAATTTTGTCGGTTGGGGAATGTGATCTTGTAGTTTTGGCTGAAGTTGTATCTGGGGAGACAGTTGTCTGTGAGAGATATGTATCTTTAGGATTTCATGCTTGTTCATTTCGGTAAGTATATCAGGGTGAAAGAGCCCACGGTTAGAGTCATCCTCCACGATCAGTCTATGGGCGAAGACCATTGCTTCTTTCTTCAGTTGGAGATGAAGAGGTGGCAGGTCTGTGATGACTTCTAGTGCTGCTGTGGGTTGTTCTTATGGCCCCGATGATACAGATGCAAGCTAGTCTTTGCAATTTGTTGAGCTTGGCTTGCACTGATATTTGTTTTGTTATGTGCCACCAGACGGGCGCAGCATATGTGAGAATTGGTCTGGTGATTGCTGTATATAGCCAGCGGGACATTTTGGGGTTTGTGCCCCAGTTTTTGCCAGTGAGACTTTTGCTGGTCCATAAAGAGATCCTGGCTTTCTCAATGGTTTTATGATGTGAGAGTTTCAAGTGAGCTTTTCGTCTAGAGTTATCCCTTCACTCTCGCTTCAAACTCGCTTCACCAAAGAGGGTAGGTTTGGTAAGCTTGTGCCTATTCTTCCTTTTGGTGAAGGCGACTATAGTGCTTTTCCTAAGGTTGACCTTTAGTGCAACCTTTATACACCAGTTTGCAACAAGGCTTAGTGTCCGTTGGAGGAGTTCCGAGACTGTGTTTTCGAATTTGCCTCTAACCAGGATCACTATGTCTCCAGCATAGCCTTGTACATAGAAACCATAGTTGCTGAGTAGGCTAATCAGTTTATTTACCACGATGGACCACAAGAGAGGTGAGAGAACCCCACCTTGAGGGCATCCTTTCACGGCATTTACACTGATTTTATCATTGCCTAGTGAGGTGTTTATTTTCCTATTGCTAAGCATGTGTTGGATCCAATTGCATGTGGTGTTATCCTTCCCTGTGCTGAGGATGCAACGCTTTATTTGGGTGTAGTCGGTGTTGTCGAAAGCACCCTCAATATCGAGAAAGCAACCTATCGCAATTTCTTTGTCGCTCAGGGATTTGTTGATCCGGGCTGTTAGCTCCTGAAGAGCATGCGTGGTCGATTTCCCAGGCTAGTAGGCATATTGGTTTTTGTGAAGTGGTGATCTTTTCAGGGCACCGTCCCTGATATGCCTATCCAGAATTTTTTTCCATTGTTTTTAGGAAGAAAATATGACTTAGGCAGGTCTGTGGGTCTACGGCCTACTTTGGGAACGAATTTTACCCGTTACCTCTGTCCAGCTCATTGGTATGTATCCCCATGCATACCTGGTTCTAAAGATGTTGATAAGCATGGGGCTAATTAGCGCACTTCCTGTCTGAAGGAGGGCTGGGAGATGCCATCCTCCCCCGGGGATTTGTACGGGTCAAAAGAATTAATGGCCCATTTTATGCTTCCCTCGTGGAAAATTTTTCGTGCTCTCTTCCAGACCTCCCTGTTGGGTCTAGTTGCCCTGATCTGCGGAGGTATGTTAGAGAGATTGTATGTATGTATATTGGCGTTACAGTCCACGAAGAACCTGTGTGTGTGTGATTTCATTTTCCCATAGGTGAAAGGGACCTACAGCTTATTGCCGGTTCCGAACGGCGAATTTCGAGAAGCTTTTCATGACAATTTTACTACGGGGGGTTTTGTCAGAACCCCGCTGAGGAGAAACACCGTGAAAAACACGTTCGATGACATGGCTGTGTCGGAATTCGATCTCGTATCATCGGCGTCAGAGACCAACACACTACCCACTGCGCCACGGTGCTCTCTTAGAGAGATTAGAGGGAATGATTTTGGAGTCTGGGAAGTGCGTACTGCTTAGAATTTTCAATACTTCTGTACCATTCTCCGGGTAAGTGCCATCTGCTCTCCTCAACAGTCCAATTTGGTTAGTGTGCTCTTTGGCGAGAACTCTGTGGATGCGAGCGCTGCTCTGTCTGTCTCTTTTGGCTCTTCTAATCTCTTGGTTGTAATTGGTGAGTGAGGCACGGTACTGTGTCCAGTCACCAGTCCATTTAGCTCCGTTGAACATTGTTTTTATCTATATTTACATATGTATGTTTTATTTGGAAACTAATACTCGTAAGCCAGGGGGCCTCCACTCATTTGTTGCCCCAGGCCCTCCAGACCTCTAAATCCGGCCCTGACCACAACCATTCTGGCAGCCACTTGACCAGTTTCTAAGGCGATCCTCTGGTTTTGCAAGTATTCTGAAGATCATGTTCATCATAGGAGTTCTGGGCATCAGAACTTAATTGGTTTTCTTTTAAAATGAATCAAACTAGTCTATCTTCGATTTTTTTACACTTTATTACGATAAATCATAGAGCAAACTTAAGTCGAGTGCTTCATACGCGCAAGCTCATATTCCAAAAGAGTAACGAACCAAAAATGGGTGAACTAACAGCTTAGAACTCGTCATTCTCGAAGGAGTGATGTGGATGCCCGTAGGCTCTGAAATATAAAAAAAATCATTCATTAGTAAAATGGTATATAGAAGAAGAACAGGCAGGTTGGAGTACATGGGAACGTTTTTAATAGGTACGTCTAGTTAAGGGTATAATCCAATTAAAGGTCGGACCTATTAAACAAGCAATGACGCTTGACTTGAAAACAATCGGAGTGATCTTGACTCCGGAAAGGCATGCAAGTTGTCTCTTACTTATTTACTTATCAGGCCAGCGATCCATGGAGGATCTGAGCCTGAACTATAGCTGCCTTCCATCCTTGACGGTCCCGGGTACGCTGCTTCCAGTTGTCAAGACCAAGATGTCTTACATCCGCGATTACTTGGTCTTTATACCCGAGGTTCGGTCTTCCTCTTCTTCTCGAACCAGGAGGCTCGGAGTCGAAGACCCTCTTAGCTGGAGCGTTGACGTCCATGCGCTCGATGTGGCCGAGCCAGTGTAGTCGACGGATCCTTGCCTTCCGGACTACATCCACATCTTGGTACAGCTCGTAGAGTTCGCGGTTGTGTCTTCTTCTCCATTCATCTTCCTCACAGACAGGACCAAATATCCGGCGCAGAATTTTTCTTTCGAAAGAGCCCAAAATCAGCTCCGCTGTCCTGCTTATCGTCCAACTTTCGGCTCCGTACAGCAAGACTGGCAGAATGAGCGTTTTGTAAAGCATGACTTTGGTCTTTCGAGTGAGGAGTTTTGACCCCAGTTGTTTGGACAAGCCGAAGTAGCAGCGGTTGCCAAGGGCGATTCTATACCGGATCTCCACTGTGGTGTCATTTGTGGAATTTACGTTTGCCCCGAGGTAGACACACTCCTTAACTACCTCAAAATTGTAGCTGTCAATTGTTATATTTTGTCCCAGGTGGTGAGCGACGGATTGGTTTTTGCTTGACAGCATGTATTTCGTTTTATCCTCATTGATCTTACGACCAACTCGTTTCGCCTGTTCTTCAATTGCCGTGAATGCTTCCACAATGCCACGGCGAGAACACGCGATGATATCGATATCCTCCACGTATCCTAGCAGCTGGATGGACTTGTAGAAGATAGTGCCTTCCCTGTTGACGCCTGCCGTCGCACTATCTGCTCCAGCACCAGGTTGAGGAAGTCACATGACAGCGCAGCTCCTTGCCGAAATCCGGTGCATGCTTCAAACGGTTCCGAAGTCCTAGAACCTAGTTGCACGGTGCATCGCGTATTTTTTAGCGCCACGCTGGAACAGTTTTCCCGGGATCCCGAATTCGCCCATCGCACCAAACAGTCCTTCCCGATTAATGCTGTCGTATGCGGCTTTGAAATCGATGAAAAGATGGTGTGTATCGATTCGAAACTCGCTGGTCTTTTCCAGGATTTGTCGAAGTGTGAAAATTTGGTCTATAGTTGATTTGCCGGGCCGGAAGCCGCACTGGTAGCTGCCGATTAGTGCGGTGCAAAATGGTTTTAGACGTTCACACAATACACTGGACAGGATCTTGTATGCGACATTGAGCAGGGATATACCTCTATAGTTCTTGCAAGAGGAAGGATCGCCTTTTTGGTGGATGGAGCATATAGAGCTGGTATTCCAGTCGTCGGGCATGCTTTCATCTTCCCGAATTCTGCAGATGATCTGGTGCATGCTCCCTACCAGAACATCGCCGCCAGCCCTGAAGAGCTCTGATGGCAAGCCATCTGAACCTGCGGCCTTGTTGTTCTTCAGCTTCTGAATAGCTGTGCCCACTTCTTCGATGCTGGGTGGGAGGACTACTTCAGCGGCTGGAGTTGGGATTTCCTCGATCCCTACCACTCTCTCTTGGTCATGCTCGTTAAGCAGCTGCTGGAAGTGCTGCTTAAATACATCCACTATTCCCTGCGGGTCGGTGACAAGATTACGCTCGCAGTTTCGGAGAGCCAGGGTGCCCTTTTTGAAGCCTCCTGCAAGGCCTTTGGCTTTCTTGTAAAAGGCTCGTATTTTATGTTTATCCCTAGACTCCTCGATATCCTTGAGCTGGGAGGCTGTGAAGATTCTTTTCTTTCGTCGCAGTAGTTTTTTCTCCTCCCTTCTTCTGGCTCGGTACTCTTCTTGCGCTGCCCTGGTTTTCCTCTGCAGCGCCTTTTGGTACTCCTCGTCGGTTGCCGCCTTTTGCAAGTTGTCTCTATGGAAAAAAAAACAAATAGGAAAACAAGAGCCTTGCAAATGTTATCAACAGGAGAGGACAAAGCCACTAGAGAAGTGTTTGGTAATAAACAGGAAGTATACACAATTGATTGCGGCAATCGCTTCAGTAACTTGCAAACATTAGTTCTGTTATCACTTGTCTACATTACGCAACAAAATGATTATACTCAGTCAGTCAATAAGTGATTCACTCGGTCCAATGCCAAGGAAACGCAAGGGTCACACTGAGAAATGCGTCAAACATAGATATTTACCAAAACCTATCATAGACCCTCTAGTACTCATCGTAGAAAGGATAGTGCGGATGTTCTCCAGCCTGACTATGGTAAAAACAAAAGCTACATCTAAAAATCAATTGCAAACATATGAGTAACCCCAATACTTACTCTTTAAAGGGTACAAATCGTCCATTGCAATCGAAGCTGTTAATTGTAGCCACATCCTCGGCGGTCAACTCGAAGCCAAAGACATCAAAGTTCGATTCGATGCGCGATTTGGTTACTGATTTCGGGATGACAATGTTGCCTAATTGCAACTGATAGCGAATCAAGACTTGCGCTGGTGTCTTCTGGTACTTCTGTGCGATGGCAACAATTTTGGGATCCTCGAGAAGGACTGGATCACCAGGCTTAGCCCATGGTCGGTTTGGCGAGCCAAGCGGACTGTAAGCAGTGATGATAATGTTCTTCGATTTGCAGAATTCGGTCAGTTTTCGCTGATTCAAGTACGGGTGGCATTCAACTTGATTGGTTACGGGCGGAATGCGTGCGACCGCCAAAACTCGTTCAATTTGCTTTTTGTTAAAGTTGGAGATACCAATTGATTTGACAAGACCATCATCTACGAGTTTCTCCATCTCCTTCCAGGTATCCACATAGTCGGCGTCCGAAAATGCAAGGGTTCCATCGGAATTTTTTGGGAAGAGTTCATCACCTTCTTTGAAGGCCATTGGCCAATGAATTAGATACAAATCGATATAGGACAAGTTCAAGTTTTTCAAAGTGGTTTCACATGCACCACGCACTAAATCGGGACGATGATAGGTGTTCCACAGCTTGCTGGTGATGAATATATCTTCGCGCTTGATAACTCCTTCGGCAATTTTGGTATTGACACCTTCACCAACCTCGTGCTCGTTCTGATAGACATGTGCTCCATCAATGTGGCGATAGCCAATGTCGATGGCGTCCTTTACAGCCTGAGTTACCTCGCCTGGGGGACTCTAAAAATTAAAACAAAACAAAGAATTCAGGAATTAATGTGTGAATGTCGATATCAATGATCACGCTAAACGGCATACATGGAACTTTAGTTTCATGAAAGCGATTACAAAACGAATTGAAGTGTAGCAAGCAGTGAATCGAAAAGCCAGATATAGAGGAAATATGTATAACAAAGAAGCTAAGGGGTAACAGATCCCCACAGATATCCTGCCCAACAATGCTAGGAAGAACAGGAGAACGTCTATTTCCCTATAGACCATCTACTGTGGGCAACGCTACGGGGGATACTAGAATGGACCGAATCCCGCCAATAACGACGGAGGAATTGCACGAAGCATGCAGGAAAACAGGCGATAAGAAAGCACCCGGATCTGACGGCATCCCAAACATAGCGATAAAAACAGCTGTGAAAAGGAGACCAGACATTTTTATAGAAACGGTGCAAAGGTGTCTTGAGGACGGGATTTTCCCTGAACCATAGAAACTCCAACATCTGGTGTTGCTACCCAAGGGAAACAAACCACCTGGAGAACCTTCGGCGTACCGGCCAAAATGTCTGCTAGATACAACAGATATGATATTGGAACGTATCATGTATGGCAGACTTACCGCCAATATGGTTTCAGGAAATCGCGCTCTACCGTCGATGCCATAAACTAGACACAGCAGCTGATGTAATACGGGAGGAGAGATGGCGAGGAAGCACAGAGAAATACTGTGCGGTAGTAACATTGGACGTTGAAAATACCTTTAACTCCGCAAACTGGTACTATACCTGGAGGTCTCTGACCAGAATGGACGCACCACATTACCTTGTGAAGAAAATCCTTATCTACTTCACTAACAGGAAGCTGAGGTATCAGAAAGACGGTAAGTACTACAATGTTTCTGCGGGATTCCTTAGGGCTCAGTACTTGGACCTCTTCTGTGGAACATAATATATGACGGAGTTCTGCCATAAGAAGTTAAGATAATCGGTTTCCCTGACGACGTCGCCATAGTTACGGTAGCAAATTACATTCATGAGGTAGAGTCGGCCACAAATAAAGCGGTCGTTGAGATCAAAAATTGGCTAGAGCCTGCCAACCTTGAACTAGCCGACCACAAGACGGAAGCTGTCCTATAACCAGCCGAAAGACCGGATTGGGAGCCAGCCAATCAAGTCTAAAGCAGCCTTGACATACTTGGGGGTAATGTTTGACAGCCGACTTAATTTTAAAGCCCATGTCGAATACTGCAGCAAAAAGTCGTCACAAATTCAGGCATCGCTTGCCAGATTTCCGGACAATCTCGGATAAAGCAGCCTGTGTCATAGCGAGTATGGTACCCAACGACATCCTTTGTTGTTCAGGAGAGGGCTCTATTACTCAATTGTCTCCTGAGCCCTGCGATGGATTTCGGAACTGACGTCGTTGCTCCAGGTCACTGCGGAGCAAAGGTAGACGAAGTCCTTATCTACCTCAAACTTATATCTGGTGGACATCCCTGGCCTGAATCCACACTGATAAGGACCTATCAGCTTATTTACAAAAGGCATAAGCTGTTCACACAAAACGGCAGAGAAGATTTTGTAGGCGATGTTAAGGAGACTTATTCCTTCGTAGTTGGCGCAGTAAGTTACTGGACAAGCTGCGGGACGTACCAAGAGATCAGCTCTCGGAAAGGAAAAAAAAGGCTCTTGATTGGGCGGAAAGCATAATCAAGAGCACTGGAAACTCATCCGGTAAAGAGCTAGATGGCAAGCGCCAGAGGTCGGCTGAGGAACTTCCCTTCACCTCAAAGAAAGCGCGGTCACACAGCATCTCCCCCAGATCCCAAACACATCTCTCCTATCGCAACGTGCTGAAGGTCTTGATCACAATGCCTGTTTTCGACAGAAGTGATGTGGATGGGAACGTCCCTCCGCCGAAGTGGCTCTTAATTAGCAATGTGCTACTTAAGAACTACTTCTCGCTGCTCCAGGAATACTCTGGAATCTTTCCTGTCACTCATCATGCAGAGTACTATCAGGGCAGGACCAAGTTGATCCCCTTCGAAGACCAAAGGTCAATGGACCTTTTCAAGCTTGCACTCAGCAGAGTCGGCGAGGTCTGGGAGGGAGCTCAACTTGAGGCTGTACCGTTGAGTCAAGTCCCGAATAGACCCAGGGCTAGGCCTATTCCGAGGATCCTAAGGAGATTTTGGTACTCATGTAAACTGCAATCCACAAATCCCTACTAAGGATTGGAAAATAGATAAGCTAGAGGATGTGAAAGGACCCTCAAGATTGATTACTATCATAATCAATTAGGATTCCCTGGCGCCATTAGCAGAGGCCAGTAATATGATCTCTCTGGGATCTGATTCAGCAAGGCTCAGAATCTATATAAAAAACGTGGAGGACTCAGCTAAGAGAGCCTCTGGAGTTGCATCAACCGACTCCCTGGAGCCGATTATCACTGAGGAGACTCTCTCGGTTGAGCCCCTCCCTAGAGAAGTAAATGAGATTACCGGGGAGGACAGCAATCCACTGTCCCACCTTGACCTCCCCGAGGTAGACCTTGGAGAGACTGTGCCAGACTTCGATCTGGAATCTGATGAAGAGTCTGCCAATGTCACAGTGGTGGTGGTAAAAGACTGCGGCCATCATACTGCGGAATCTACAGATTAATCTCCACCACTCTATTGCGGCCTCGGCCGCTTTATTGCTCCGCGTCACCAAAAGCGGAGAAGACGTAATTCTGATCCAGGAACCATGAATAGTTAACAACATGGTACGTGGACTCGGAACGTCAGAATACAAGCTCACCTACGTGCGCCATGTAGGTAAGCCAAAAGCTTGTATCTTAACTAAAACGCATATAAAAACCCTTCTACTCTTATCCTACAGTGATCAAGATACTACGGCTATTAGTGTCGAGGGCAACTCCTTCAAGCTCCGGATCGCCTCGGCCATACTAGCATTCTCAATCACTTCGAAGTACCCATGAACACAGACTACATCATCCCGCAGAATGTGTTCACCAGGAACTTCGGGGTTGTCTTTCCATCCAGGGGTTAATGGGCTCAAGGGAAATTCATACCAAAGGACCCGATTTCCCACTATACCGATAGCTTTAAGATGGAGTCGGGTGTAGGCAGTGGAGTCTTCTCCAAGGAGCTTAACCTCTGCCTATCCTTTAGACTCCCAAATTACTGCAGTGTGTATCAGGCAGAAATAACAGCGATAACAGAGGCCCTTGCATGGCTCAGGATCAATGTAATATCCGCTGAGGATAGTATCACTTGCACGGACAGCCAATCTGCGATAAAATCCCTGGCCGCGGTAATCTACAAATCAAATACATCCCTTAACTGTCGCCTATCTCTAGAAGAGATGACTGAATAGTTCAACATTCAAATACTGTGGGTTCTCGGGCATAGGGATATTCCAGGAAACTACGCGGCCGACGAACTCGCAAAGTTAGGGTCAAGTACACTCAGTCTTCCTACCCTTGGGTACCTAGAAACACCAATAAGTACGGTAAAGCACATGATAAAACTTCGAACCATAGAGGCGATCGACTTTATATCGGCTTTATCACTAAACAAATCTGGCCTAAGCTAAACCTAGGACGAACCAGGGAGCTAGTGGCAACCTTAAGCACTCTAGTGGGTGTCATTACAGGTCACTGCATTATTGGAAAACACGCTGTCAGACTAGGGCTACCCTCCAATGACTTTTGCCGCGGCTGCATGGATGAGGAGGAGGAGGAATCGATACATCACCTTCTCTGGTCATACCCTTCTTTTGCGAATCGCGGGAGGATCTCGGCGCTTCTATGAAAATCTAAGTGAGCTAGCAGATCTAAAAATAGCTCAACTCTATCGCTTCATCAGAAGCACCGGTTGGTTCTCAGGTAGCGGATCAAGGTAATATGATCCTAACCTAACTCCTCCATACCCGTGTGTTTGACTTAACACTAATTATGCTGACTACCGCTCAAATTAGTGGAAAGAGGGTCTAGACTCAATAGAATGGACCTAAATCGGACCGAAGGAAAAAGGTATAGAACACAAAATTCGATCCATTGTAAGGTCTCTGTTCGAAATTAATAAACGACAACAAAAACTGCAAGTCTCCTTCTTGATAACTGGCAAATTGAGAGTGCCAAACAGATTCAAGGCAAAGTAAGCAAGCACTCTGGCTGCTCTGAACCGCAAGACCCAGTGCACTCGCGAGGGACTCATATCTCCTCTGCGATAGAAGGGCAGTACGAACACATTATCTCCAGAGAGAAAATTATATGGGCACTAAAAAGCTTCAAGCCTATAAATCGCCGGGTCCAGATGAAATTTACCCCATCGAACTAACACAAACTATGGAATGGACTATACCATGGCTAGAGATAATCTTTAAAGGATGCCAAGCTTGGAGTCACATTCCAGAAAAGTGGAAGTGCGCTAAGGTAATTTTCATCCCCAAAGCCGGCAGGAACTCTCACACTTCCCCCAAAGATCTAAGGCCTATCTGTCTATCATCCTTCGCTCTAAAAACTTTAGAAAGGCTGATAGACCTACACATACGGCACAGCTTGGATCCCTCCCTAATTTCTAAGGCACAGCACGCCTACTGTAAAGGTAGATCGGTCGAAACAGCTCTTCACACATTAGTGAGGAAAATCGAAAGATCAACCCATCTCAAAGAATAAACTCTAACAGCCTTCCTAGTCATAGAGGGCGTATTCAACAACGTCACCCCGAAAGCAATAATAGAAGGGCTAGAAAAGCTAAAGGTAGAGAAGACTCTGATAGAGCTGATCAACGAGTTGCTAACAACACGCAAGATTCGCTCTAAGTGGGGAAGCCTAGTAACTACCAGAGTAGTTACCAAGGGAACCCCGCAAGGTGGGGTCCTCTCACCTCTTCTCTGGAATGTAGTTGTAAACGAACTACTAATCAAACTGGAGAAAGAAGGCCTGGACGTTGTTGCCTCCGCCGATGACGCTGCCATCACAATCTCAGGTAAATACCTATTTACACTGAATGACCGCATGCAAACGGCATTCTCACTTCTGTGCAAATGGGTGCATAGAAACGGGCTCAGGATTAACCCAAAGAAAACGGAGCTCGTGCTTTTTACCAAAAAGCACAAAATCCCAGAAAACTGCCCTATCACTCTGCTCGACACCAGGTTAACCTACTCCCCTAGTGCCAAATTCCTTGGCATTATACTCGATAGGAAACTAACTTGGAAGAGCAACACAACCGAAAGAGCAAAAAAGCAACAATAGCTCTCTACACATGTAAGAAAGCCCTAGGAAAAAAATGGGGTTTCAACCCCAAGATTACCCTATGGCTCTACATCACGATCGTTAGACCCATACTAATGTATGGAGTGATAGTCTGGTGGACTGCACTAGACAAGACAACATATCACAAACAACTCGAGAAGGTACAAAGGATGGCATGTATGTGCATTACCGGGGCCCTCAGGTCCACACCAACGGCTGCGCTTAACATGATACTAGACCTTACACCACTCGATATTTTCGGCAAGCAAATTGCCACACACACGGCCATAAGACTAAAAGCCAACTCGAAATGGGCGAGCTATGTCACTGGCCACTCCGCCATCCTGCAAAACAGGATAACCATGACAGAAAACCTAGACCACACAGAACCCACCATAGTCTTGGACAAAAACTTCACGATGATTTATCCGGACAGGAAGAACTGGACCCGCCACACTCAACCGCGCAGAAACTGTGTGGATTTCTACACTGACGGGTCTAAAACCAAAGACGGGGTGGGCAGTGGAGTTTTCTGCAAACAACTCAAGCTACATAAAGCACTAAAATTACCAGATCACTACAGCGTTTTCCAGGCGGAACTGCTGGCAATAAAAGAGGCTTTGTCTTGGCTGAAGTGGAACGTAATATCCACCACGGATATTCGCATTCTCACAGACAGTCAAGCAGCCTTAAAGTCGCTGGAGTCCTATGTGTACACATCAAAATCTAGTCTCGACTGTCGCAGATCTCTTAACGAGATGGCAGAACAGTTGAACATACAGCTTATCTGGGTACCGGGACACAGCGACATTACAGGTAATGAAAAAGCCGACACACTCGCCAAACTAGGAACGACGCTACAATCAATCGTGGCTTGTGAGGGAGTACCCCTTACAACCATTAAACATAATCTGACCAATCTCGCCAGGGCCGAGACGAACCTGAGATGGACACAGGGACATACCTGCGTCATCACCAGGCATATCTGGCCTCGGCTTGACAGTCAACGCACAAGGAGTATAATCTCCCAAAAAAGAACTGACATCTACAAAGTCATCAGTGTAATCACAGGACACTGCCTCATTGGCAGTCACGCACAAAAGCTAGGAATAGTTCCAAATGATTTCTGCAGAAGCTGTCAGGACGAGGAGGAGGTCGAATCCATTCACCACCTTCTCTGCGCCTGTCCAGCTTTCTGCAAGTTCAGGAAACGTTACCTAGGCTCTTACTTCCTTAACGATCTGACAGATGTTCAGAAAGTAGGGATACTTGATCTTCTTAACTTCTTAAGAAGCACAAAATGGTTCCACGAATAGGGGGGTAAAACCCCCTCGTAGCTGCACAACGGGCCTCCCTGGCCTATGTGCATTCTTCTCAACTCTGGGAAGACTACGACCCTATCTACCTACCTACCTAAGCAAGCAAGCACAGATCGATCACGTCTGATCAACTTATAAATAAACACAACTTAATTAAAAATGCTTACTTGCAATATACCTCCTAAACGTTTTTTAAAGCCGTCTTATCATGGTGCCAACATCGCTTCATCAGCGTTCGTGCTCCCGAAAAACGAGATATATCGAGGGAGCTCGTCGACATTTATTTAGTCGATATAAGTCATGGCTTGGATGGATGGATTTTGGAACATTGCTCTTTTAGCACAGTCTATAACGTAGTCAGATGAGCGTAATAATAAATTTTTTTTCTGTGGTCATTTTCAGACAGGTACCGACGCTAGTCGTAGTCTAGAGCCGCCCACTAATGACGTAAACCGACGACTGATTATGTTCATTTCCCTCTAACGTGTGTCCACATAAATGACCGATCAAATAGATAACTGGAAGACTAAGCTAATTTATTTTCTAATGAATATCGTATCAGTAGTAGCGCAGGTAGTGTAGTCGAAATTGTATAATACTTACTCCCCAGGTTCCAAGGCCGAGGATTGGGACTTCACGGCCGTTGTTCAATTTTACATTCGGTACTTTAGGACCCATTTTTGGATTGTTCTTGTTCGATTAAGATTTCAACTAAATATTGTTATTCGCACAAACTATGTACCGCGAATCACTGCAAAAATAGGCTCACGTACTAGTAACCTAACCGGAAAGAAACTAACAGAAATAGATGAACGCACCTATCTTTATTTAGAAGATCAAAAGCATCTGAGTGAGCTTTCATCAAGTTGCTAGAGCTTTAAATAATCGGAAAGAAACCTGTTCGGGACAGAGATTGAGAGCGTATCCGGACGTCATCGTTCTCGTACAAGTGCCAAGAGCACAACGACCGACGACGCATGGAAGCAAGACACGGGCCAGAGCGAGTCTATAGTGGGGTTCACACTATACGATTTGTCTGTAAGATTTGCTTGACGACCAAATAGATAGATGAACAAAATGGAAAACCTTCGTACGTCTGCATTGTGATCACCGCGCCGCAGGGGTTGGTTGTTGCTTTTGTAATATAAAGCTGCCCCTAGACGCTTAATAATATTGTGCGATATTTGATATTGCACAATATTATTGTTCGTCTGTAGATAATATTGCAAGATTGTGCGATATATTGCGGAAAATCAAAACTCTTTTGACTTTTATTACAAATATGAGCGGTCAACTAAATTATTGGGAAAAATATTGAACCGTCTGGGGCAGCAAGCCAATAAAATTGTGCAATATTTTGCACAATAATATTGAGCGTCTAGGGGCCGCTTTAAAAACGACGCTTTTGACTTAAGGGCCAGTCACATAGAACGCGTCGGCGCGTGCGTGCTTTGACAGCCAAGTAGAATACACACGTTCTAATGGCACATAGCCGACGCACGCACGCGCCGGGTAGAGCTACTCGTTTACTTTTTGACGCGCTGACAGTTCACACATTCACATATTGGAGCTTCACATTTACAATTTGAAGTTCACATATAGACAAATTGAGAGTAAGCACGTTCATTGGTGGATGCATTGAGAGAATGTTTAGCAACTCTCTCGCAATGAGAGAAACTTCAAATTCGGTTGACATTTCAAAGTACTATTCGATTTGATGTCACAAGAACGATTGTTTAGTTGGTGTATAGTCACTGGCAATTAGTCTTATTCGGGACTGACAGGTATATATGGCCGAGGGTATTCCAGAGAATATCGCAGGTTTCGCCCACAATATACTTGCGGCAAAATACAAATACAAAATGCTTGCGACAAAATACATATAAATATGATTGTCGAAATAAGCTCGTCCATATTTTTATGTTTTATTTAACAATTAGGAATGTTTTCCAGTTGAACGCACAACACCAATTTGACATTCATTTCTGACAGGCGCACGCGTGGACGGATTCTATGTGACGATGCTTGCCTCGCGCGCGTTGGTTGTCAATGAAAATTAGCGCACGCACGCACGGACGCGTTCTATGCCACTGACCCCTTAGAGTCAAGACGTCGGAACAAGGCAGAATGACATAGTCAAGACGCCGTCAAACCGCAACGCGTTTGTAGGGGCTAGTTGTCAAAATGCCTGTCAAAAGCCATCAGATTACCATCTTGTTCATTTATCTATGGTTCACACCATACAACTTGCTTGATCGACATCACTTGCGATAGAAATGTCGAAGTATTAACATAGCGGCGCATGCACTGGTCACAGGGATGATTAATGATGAAATACTCGAAAATGAAGAAAAAAAGCGAATGTGGATTAAACCATGGGTCGGAATCGGAAAACGTAGTAATTTCTCATCGGATTTTCGTAATTATTTGCGAATGGATAGTAACGTATGATGAGTTACTGAGAAAAATAATTCCTCATATGGAAAAATCAAACCAAAATTATTTTTCTTTGTTTGAAATCATATCATTCATATCGTTCATTCCGCTCATGGTTGATGTTGATTCTCTGAACGCACAAGCAAAAGTGAAAAAATGCTCTGAAGTTGTACGACAACTGTTCACACCTTACGACAAGTCGATCAAGCAAGTCAAAAAGTTAAAATATTTGAACTTCCAAACGACAAATTTGACGCAATGTCGTTCGACCGTTCACACTCACGATTTGGCCCATCAAGCAAGGTCATCAATCAAATCGTACAGACAAATCGTATGGTGTGAACCCCGCATATCGAGAGAACTGGTCTAGAGGGAGGGAGCAAGTCTAGTGAAAGATGCAAACGCGCGAGACTTGTTACGTCTCGAAAAACTCTCGCGGCGAAACACCTTGACATTTGGTCTAATTAGTCACTTTGAATTCTAGTCTGTCCAGGATCGTTTCTGTGCGATCTTCCTCGAATATTTTCTTAATGCAAACGAGTTATTCGATACAATAATGTTCCAAATTATTAACGACAGCTTTGATGAGTATCTTAACATCCATGTATGTGTCGCAGGATGCAACACACATACATATGCACGATGTATTTTTAAATGTAAAATAAAGGTCGTTTAGGTTTAGAGGGCATGGGCTCGGACATACAGGGTAAAGTTGTTGATTGCTCTCAACCTAGCGAGATGCCAGCAACGATCCCTGTTTAAATGCCCGGGTCAAGTTGACATACGGCCTCCTCGCGGCGCCCTCTGGATAGCCTCTTCAACAACCGTTGGGAGGTGAACAAACGTATGCAGCGAAAAAAACCCGACCAGAATGGCGGTTGTGCGGCGGGCTAACAATCCGCCCACGTAAAAAAACCCAAAGATATGAATGAGCAAGATGCATCGGATACACGGACGGATACTCGAAGACGACAACGCACGAAAAAGGAACACGATTTGCGAGTATGCTCCTGGAATGTCAGAACCCTGTACACTCCCGGAGCTGCTCATAAACTAGAAGGAATCCTCACGCAGTACAAGGCGGATATTACTGCGGTCCAGGAAATACGCTGGATAGGAAACGGTATGATTAGGAACAAAAATTGCGACATTTATTACAGCTGTCACAAAAGGTTGCACTTACTGGGATGCGGATTTGTCGTGGGAAAGCGGTTAAGGTCGAAGGTCATCGACTTTAAACCTATAAGTGATCGCCTGGCTGTGATCCGCATCAGAGGCAGATTTTATAACATCAGCCTTATATGTGCACACGCCCCTACCGACGAGCCTGAAGACCCTATCAAGGAGGACTTCTATGACCTCCTGGACAACGCCTACGGAGCTTGTCCGGAGTACGATGTAAAAATCGTGCTCGGGGACTTCAACGCCAAAATCGGTAAGGAAAACACCCTTGGCGGAGTGATCGGAAAGCACAGCCTCCACGATATAACAACAGATAACGGCTTCTGACTCGCTGACTTTGCGACAGCTCGTAATGCGGTGATAAGTAGCACAAGATTCCCTCGCAAGCGAATCCACACAGCAACCTGGCGATCTCCGGACGGTCGAACCGCCAACCAAATCGACCATGTGCTCCTTGACGCAAGGCACTCGTCAAACATCCTGGATGTGCGAACATTCAGAGGGGCAAATGTCGACTCTGACCACTTCCTCGTAGCAGCAAGATTCAGAGCTCGACTGTCCAATGTCAGAAAGCTGCACCAGCCCATCAGAAGGAGGTTCGACATTGGGCGCCTGAGCACACCGGAGGTTGTCAGAGTCTACAGGGTCTACAGGGTCAGAGTCTACAGTCTGAGCGAAAGACTCTACCGAATGCCTACGTTGAACACAAATGTCAATTATATGTCGCTGCATTGCCGCTCAGCCTTTCAGGAAGTAGCCGAAACCACCTTAGGATACCTACCACCCCCGAAAAGAAACCCGTGGTATGATGGCGAGTGTGAGCAGAAAAAGGCAGCACCCGACGAGGCGTACCAAAAGGCGCTGCAGAGGAAAACCAGGGCAGCGCAAGAAGAGTACCGAGCCAGAAGAAGGAAGGAGAAAAAACTACTGCGACAAAAGAAAAGAATCTTCGCAGCCTCCCAGCTCAAGGATATCGAGGAGTCTAGGGATAAACATAAAATACGAGCCTTTTACAAGAAAGCCAAAGGCCTTGCAGGAGGCTTCAAAAAGGGCACCCTGGCTCTCCGAAACTGCGAGGGTAATCTTGTCACCGACCCGTAGGGAATAGTGGATGTATTTAAGCAGCACTTCCAGCAGCTGCTTAACGAGCATGACCAAGAGAGAGTGGTACGGACCGAGGAAATCCCAACTCCAGCCGCTGAAGTAGTCCTCCCACCCAGCATCGAAGAAGTCGGCACAGCTATTCAGAAGTTGAAGAACAACAAGGCCGCAGGCTCAGATGGCTTGCCATCAGAGCTCTTCAAGGCTGGCGGCGATGTTTTGGTAGGGAGCATGCACCAGATCATCTGCAGAATTTGGGAAGATGAAAGCATGCCCGACGACTGGAATACCAGCTCTATATGCCCCATCCACAAAAATGGCGATCCTACCTCTTGCAAGAACTATAGAGGTATATCCCTGCTCAATGTCGCATACAAGATCCTGTCCAGCGTATTGAGTGAACGTCTAAAACTATTTTGCACCGCACTGATCGGCAGCTACCTGTGCGGCTTCTGGTCCGGCAAATCGACTATAGACCAAATTTTCACACTTCGACAAATCCTGGAAAAGACCAACGAGTTTCGAATCGATACACACCAACTTTTCATCGATTTCAAAGCCGCATACGACAGCATTCATCGTGAAGAACTGTTTGGGGCGATGGCCGAATTCGGGATCCCGGTAAAACTGATTCAGTTGTGTCGCGCCACGCTAAAAAACACGCGATGCACCGTGCAACTCGGTTCTAGGACCTCGGAACCATTCGAAACATGCACCGGATTTCTTCAACCTGGCGCTGGAGTAGATAGTGCGACGGCAGGCGTCAACAGGGAAGGCACTATCTTTTACAAGTCCATCCAGCTGCTAGGATACGTGTATGATATCGATATCATCGCGTGTTCTCGCCGTGGCATTGTGGAAGCATTCACGGCGATTAAAAAACAGGCGAAACGGGTTGGTCTTAAGGTCAATGACGACAAAACGAAGTACATGCTGTCAAGCAAAAACCAATCTGTCGCTCAACACCTGGGACAAAATATAACAATTGACAGCTACAATTTGGAGGCAGTTAAGGAGTTTGTCTACCTCGGGGCAAACGTAAATTCCACAAAAGACACCACAGTGGAGATCCGGCATAGGATCGCCCTTGGCAACCGCTGCTACTTCGGCTTGTCCAAACAACTGGTGTCAAAACTCCTCACTCGAAAGACCAAAGTCATGCTTTACAAAACGCTCATACTGTCAGTCTTGCTGTACGGAGCCGAAAGCTGGACGATAAGCAGGACAGCGGAGCTGATTTTGGGGTCTTTCGAGAGAAAAATTCTGCGCCGGATATTTGGTCCTGTATGTCTGTGAGGAAGGTGAATGGAGAAGAAGACACAACCGCGAACTGTACGAGCTGTACAACAATGTGGATGTAGTCCGGAAGGCAAAGATCCGTCGACTACACTGGCTCGGCCACATCGAGCGCATGGACATCAACGCTCCAGCTAAGAGGGTCTTCGACTCCGAGCCTCCTCGTTCGAGAAGAAGAGGAAGACCGAACCTCCGGTATAAAGATCAAGTAATCGCGGATGTAAGACATCTTGGTCTTGCCAGCGTGCCCGGGACCGTCAAGAATGGAAGGCAGCTATAGCTCAGGCTCAGATCCTCCATGGATCGCTGGCCTGATAAGTAAGTAAATAAAGAAGAACATTACTATGCCAGTGCGAGACACATATAAAGCTGGACATGTAATGCTAGGCATCGGGTTATTAGGCGTCGCGTTCGTTGGTCACTAAAAACAAGGCATCGCGTTAATTGACGTTTTGCGAAATCAAATGTTTCATGCTGAAAGTAAGCGCGTCATGAGGCATCGCATCGATAGCGATCGCGTCATACCCGCTGGCATTTTAACCATTAATAAAGAATGAGATACCAATCTGTTAGCTTTGACAGGCACTTTTACAGTTTGCACCTACAAACGCGTTGCGGTTTGACGGCGTCTTTACTATGTCATTCTGCCTTATTGCGACGGCCTTATTGCCATGTCTTGACTCTACACATCGACGTCTTGAGACTATCACTGAGCTAGTCAAAGCGTCGGAGAATAACGCGTATAGTATCGGTGTGTATTACAAAAGCAACAACCAACCCCTGCGGGGATCAACGGGCAGACGTACGAAGATGTCGCGATGTCTTGCATTATATTTCCACCTTAACACGTCAGAGAATTAGGCGGAATATTTTGCATAAAGTAAAAAAAATTATTGTGAGAGTATTGATGTCAGAATTGAAAAATGTGCCAACCATTATGTTTCATTTAACGTATGTTTTCAATAAACAAAATAATTTGAAAAAAATTGTGTTCCCCATTAGTGTGTTTCGGGTCGCACATAAAAGATTGGCGGGCCGCATGCGGCCCGAGGGCCGCAGGTTGAGTATGGCTGCTCTAGGTGAAATATGGGTTTCATCCCGGAAGCACACAACACAAGACGATGCGAGAACAGCCGTTAAACTGATTTGAATTTGAAAAAAGATGTTAAAAGCAAAGTACACAGATTGTAGAGACCAAGTATCGACTAAGTATCGCGAATGTGATAAATTTGAGGTACCGCCACCGCTAAGGGCGTTAAAAGAGCACGAGTGTTAGTACACTTTCAAGTTCGATCGAAATAGCGATAAGGATAGTGCTCGTTAATTCGCATTCAATCGAATCGTACTACTTGATATGTGTACAAGCCAAATGAAGAGCTACTCCAGAATATAAGTGAAGACCCGATTTGCTATCAAATCGATAGGCAATGTCGCCTTCGAATGATGTACAATTGTCCTTCATATTTTGCTTATCGAAACTTACTCCAAATACGTATTTATGAAATTGCTCGAATTACACGTTCCAGGATTGTAGTTGTCTTTTAGTCGACCATACACTATTCAATAGCAGCCGCTAATGGGTTGTTCGAAATCCACATATGTAGGTGCTCAACGAGTCATCAAACGACCAACGAAATGTTCGTACTAATCTGGCACCAAATGCCATAAGTGTCAATCGAAATGATAGTTTTAGTGAGTCCTATTGCTTGTCGTTTAATCACAAGCAATTATCGGTCATCCCATTCAGCGGCACGGCGCTATTTAAACCAAAGCGTCCATGCTCTTAACGGTGACTGCCACTTTTGATATTTTGAACATAACACTCGGTGAGATCGTGCAGAAAGTGATGAAGCACATAAAACTGGAAGGAGTACGTGTAAAGGGCAATTGTACATACGTTATAGAGGACGGTCTGACCTAATCCCAACCACTTTTCGTGCACCACAATACCAACGCACAATTCGCGTTGTCCAATTACAACAGTGCGCCATGTGTGAACACAAGCAAGATCACTATGCAATGCTTGTAAGGATCGTTCTACAATACCTAGTGGACACGATAATTCGTAATTTCCCGGACTTGCGGTGTACCCTTTGAGCGGACTATACAGCGCGATGTGTAAGGACTATTATCGAGATCGGCTTCGATTTCGGCAATGGCAATTTCATAAAGGTCATGGATGTGTTCCACGAAGAGCTAAGGGAAGTTATGCGTCATGTTCACTATAAGTTCAATCGATCATCTGCAGCTTATCAGTCGACCATCCTTCATCATGGGCGACTTTTAAAACGGAAAAAAACATCAACGGACTTTACACAAAAGTCCAGCAAACAGGCACGTTTGACATTATCCTTGGAGAGAACTCCTTGAAGTATTTCAATGACAGTATCGATATCTACCTTGCGCGAATGTCGATCAAATCTACGGAACACTGCCTCGTGATCGCTGCTCCTCAGTGGCATAGATTCAGCGGCCTTAATTGGGAGCGCGTCGAGGATAGTGTGTGGTAGTTTGTGGCAAATCGAGCTTCCTAATGTGATTGTTATACGGACTTATGGAGAATGTTTACACTGCCGGACTTTAATGGAATCAAATAGGAGCATTATATAGACTTGGGTGAGAACAACAACTGACTGATCTCGGTGCCGGAGATCTAGTTGTGTCCCAGGATGAGTGAGCTCGGATCCCGATAACACCGACGCCATCGAATGTTTATTTCGTGGCGTCCCTACTCGGCGGGGTACTGGCAAAATCCCCCGTAGTATTCTTGCCATAAAAAAGCTTCTCGACTCACGCCGTTCGGAATCATCAAAAAAGCCAACTCATACGATAACCATAGTCACAGTCGATGCTGAGGATTTGGAAAGACCACTTCTGCAGATTGTATAACGGCGATGACAGACAAGATACCGCTGTCAGGCAGAACGATCCGTTCGTAATGGACGACGATGCAAGAGAATTCCATCCACCCGACCTAGACGAAGTCAAAATAGCGATATCGAGAC
This sequence comes from Eumerus sabulonum, assembly GCA_951905685.1. Taxonomy (NCBI): domain Eukaryota; kingdom Metazoa; phylum Arthropoda; class Insecta; order Diptera; family Syrphidae; genus Eumerus; species Eumerus sabulonum. The sequence continues at coordinate 106,399,257 of OX645061.1, forward strand.
TTAAGTATAATAAAGCCACAGGCGCAGACGGCCTGTCTGCTGAGCTTCTTAAGGCGGCTGGAGATGAGCTGGTAAGATGCATGCACCATCTCATTTGCAAGGAATGGTCGGAGGAAAGCATGCCCAATGAATGGAATCTCAGCATCGTTTGCCCGGTCCATAAGAAAGGAGACCCCTATAACTGCGCCAACTATAGGGGAATAAGTCTCCTTAACATCGCATATAAGATCTTCTCTGCCGTATTGTGTGAACTCCAGAAACCGTTTGTGGATAACCTGATCGGCAGATCTTGGAGAAGACGCAGGAATACCAAATCAGTACTCACCACCTCTTCGTTGATTCAAGGCTGCATATGACAGCATGTATAGAGATGAGCTATACAAAGCCATGTCTAGTTTTAACATCCCTGCCAAACTCGTCCGACTGAGCAGGATAATAATGGAGAGTTCTCGCTGCTCGATTAAGGTAGGTAATGAGCAAGCCGAGACCTTTGATACTAAAAAAGGGTTTAAGCAAGATGACGCGCTGTCATGCAACTTTTTCAACATCCTGCTTGAAAAGATCGTGCAAGAGTCACTGGCCAACGCTAGGTGTACGATTTATTTCAAGTCTAAGCAATTGCTTGCGTACGCCGACGACATTGACGTGATTCTGCGGACACAGCGAGGCGTCAATGAGGCCTTTGTAAGCGTTGAGGTAGAAGCGGCTAAGATGGGTCTCAAGGTTAATGAGGGCAAAACCCAATATCTGCTTTCATTAAAAAGAGACTGTCAACTCCGACGTATTGGTCAGAACGTCTCCATTGGCAGATATAACTTTGAAGTGGTCAAGGAGTTCGTCTACCTTGGCTCACTGATGACCGGCGACAACAACGCTGCGCTGAGTTAAAACGTAGAATCACTTTTGCCAACCGCTGTTGCTTTGGGCTCAAGAGGCAATTGAGAAGTAGAGCCCTCTCGATACTATATAAGACCTTGATCATCCCAGTCCTCCTTTATGGCGCAGAGGCTTGGACCTTAACAAAAGCGGATGAAGATGCCCTTGGTCGTTTCGAGAAGAAAATTCTGCGGTCCCGTTTGTTCAAACGGTATATGGAGGAGTAGATTTAACGAAGAACTGTACAGGTTGTACAGCGGCATCAGTCTGGTACGACGTCTACGGATACAGCGTCTAAGGTGGCTAGGCCATATAGAGCGCATGGAAGATACAACTCCGACCCGAAGAGTCTTCGAATCCACCCCGGACGGAAGACGCGGTAGAGGACGGCCGCATTTACGGTGGCGCACGTAGGTGGAAGGGGACCATAACCAACTGGGCGTGCGACGCTGGAAACAGCTGGCCAAGGACCGTGCCAGCTAGAGACGCTTGTTGGTTGAGGCCCAGGTTCACCACTGTAGCGCCACCTAAGTAAGTAAGTAAGTATACGGTAACCATTGAACTGTCTAACTATCGATCAGTAATACCACTAGTGAGCCAAAAACGTCCTCTCAATTCTGCCCTGAGTACACATGGATCACGTTCCCAACACCTGCATCAACTTCACCATCGCCTAAACCTTCGATAAGATGGTAAGATGGGGATTTTAATTAACCTTCCCGTATCTATCTAACTCTAATTTTGTGCGATCAAAACAAAAGCAGATTTTCTACTGCCAATCACGCGAATACTATTCTCATAGACTATACTATAGAACGTGTCTACTCCCTTTAATTCAAAACGAGTAACACTCGTTATAATCTCAATGATAGCGAATTGCTCTTATCACACGATAGATACGAGCCCCTTCCCTAACAGAGTATATAAAGGGGTAGTGACCGCCTTGACAACACATAGACTAGAATGAAGCTGACCGTGATCTTGTTGTCTTTGATTGGCAGTCTGGCTGTTAGCTGTTTTGGGGATGTTCAACAGCTTCCATTCGAGCTGATGGACAAGTTCCAAGACAGCGTGGATGAGGAAGTCATAATACCACCGGAAGTTCAAGAAGACGATGAGTTTGATGGTGAGATTCCCGATCTTGAAGAGATCATTGAACGTCCAAAAGAAGAGGAAATGAGTGCGAGAACTGAACCCAGGGCAGGTAGTGCCGCCTTCTATTTTTATTTATATTTGTTTGACGTCTCTTTTGAGTAGGATGCAGTGTGATAATCAAGGATCTTGGTAGCCCACAACCCCTCTACATCAAACCTGGCACTAGTACCCTTTGGCCATTCAGTGCAACCGGATACATGGAGTTCAAGGTCGGTGAGAAGATCGAACTTTTCTGCTCGTCCACCTATTCCAACCCGTCGGGGAAGTCAGGAAGCTTAACTGCTACTTGCGTCTCTGGATCTACGTTCGAAATCGGTAATGTCGAATACAGTCTCCCATCGGTACTGTGCTCGTCCTGGCCAAGTTTCACTGCCCGGAAGACAGGTACCACTTGTAATGGTGGTATTGTCCTCGAGAGTGGTTTTGCCGTTGGAAGGCGATTCATCAGACAATTGGAAATTTGTTTTAACGAACAGCTCGAAGTAACTCGCTACGTCAAGCACTATCTTGGACCCGGAAGTGACTATTTTCAGTCCAATGTTGATCGTCCCAACTTTGCCACGGTCGGTTTCTTTGGCGGCAAGAACGTCAATAAATTATACACTCAAGCGTCGCAAACAGCTACCATCAACTCTGAACTGGACGGCGAAGCCAGCAAGTATATCGACCCGAAGACCAATTTGTTCCTGTCACGAGGGCATTTGGCTGCTAAGGCTGATTTTGTCTACGGAACTGAACAGCGTGGTACTTTCCTCTTTATTAATGCTGCCCCCCAGTGGCAGATTTTTAATGCCGGCAACTGGCAACGAGTTGAAGACAATGTCAGGTCATGGGTGTCTAAGAACGAGATGAACGTTGACTGCTACACTGGTGTATACGGTGTCACCACCTTGCCGAACAAATATGGTGTTCAGACACCATTGTACTTGGATTATGATAATAATCACAATGGTCTGATCCCGGTCCCCATGTTGTACTTCCGTGTAATTATCGAGCCATCGACCAAGCGCGGTGTCGTACTCATCGGTGTCAACAATCCATATCTGACGTTGGAGCAAATCGAGAAAGACTACATCCTATGTCCGGATGTGAGTAGCAAAATCACCTGGTTGACGTGGAAACAGACCGACATCCCCGCTGGATATTCGTACGCCTGTGAGGTCGCCGAGTTCGCCAAGCAAAATCCGTACCTGCCGTCGTTTGATGTGACCTCTCTATTGTTTTAAATGGTGATTTAGTAAAGTATTGATCTATGACGTTCTTGGTTATTTTATCTGAAGATGTGCTTGATCTTGATATGAATTGAGATGATATCGGAATGAATAATGGGAAATACTTTAATTATAAGTCCAATTCGATATTAGGAGGGGACATCGGAGTGATAGTGTGATTCCAAAAGTCCAAACACTGCGTTGATAGGGGGATTTCCTTGGTTAGAGAGGGACCTATGTATGCACTAGGTCTTATCCTCTTAGCTATCTGCGGGCACCTACGTCAGTAGACTAATTTATTCTATACTTGGCGTGACTTACTTACTTACTTATCAGGCCTGCGATCCATGGAGGATCTGAGCCTGAGCTATAGCTGCCTTCCATCCTTGACGGTCCCGGGCACGCTGCTTCCAGTTGTCAAGACCAAAATGTCTTACATCCGCGATTACTTGGTCTTTATACCGGAGGTTCGGTCTTCCTCTTCTTCTCGAACCAGGAGGCTCGGAGTCAAAGACCCTCTTAGCTGGAGCGTTGATGTCCATGCGCTCGATGTGGCCGAGCCAGTGTAGTCGACGGGTCCTTGCTTTCCGGACTACATCCACATCTTGGTACAGCTCGTAGAGTTCGCGGTTGTGTCTTCTTCTCCATTCACCTTCCTCACAGACAGGACCAAATATCCGGCGCAGAATTTTTCTTTCGAAAGAACCCAAAATCAGCTCCGCTGTCCTGCTTATCGTCCAGCTTTCGGCTCCGTACAGCAAGACTGGCAGAATGAGCGTTTTGTAAAGCATGACTTTGGTCTTTCGAGTGAGGAGTTTTGACCCCAGTTGTTTGGACAAGCCGAAGTAGCAGCGGTTGCCAAGGGCGATTCTACGCCGGATCTCCACTGTGGTGTCATTTGTGGAATTTACGTTTGCCCCGAGGTAGACAAACTCCTTAACTACCTCGAAATTGTAGCTGTCAATTGTTATGTTTTGTCCCAGGTGGTGAGCGACGGATTGGTTTTTGCTTGACAGCATGTATTTCGTTTTGTCCTCATTGATCTTAAGGCCAATTCGTTTCGCCTGTTCTTCAATCGCCGTGAATGCTTCCACAATGCCACGGCGAGAACACGCGATGATGTCGATATCATCCGCGTATCCTAGCAGCTGGATGGACTTGTAAAAGATAGTGCCTTCCCTGTTGACGCCTGCCCGTCGCACTATCTGCTCCAGCACCAGGTTGAAGAAGTCACATGACAGCGCATCTCCTTGCCGAAATCCGGTGCATGTTTCGAATGGTTCCGAGGTCCTAGGACCGAGTTGCACGGTGCATCGCGTGTTTTTTGGCGTGGCGCGACACAACTGGATCAGTTTTACCGGGATCCCGACGTCGGCCATCGCCCCAAACAGTGCTTCACGATGAATGCTGTCGTATGCGGCTTTGAAATCGATGAAAAGATGGTGTGTATCGATTTAAAACTCGTTGGTCTTTTCCAGGATTTGTCGAAGTGTGAAAATTTGGCCTATAGTTGATTTGCCGGGCCGGAAGCCGCACTGGTAGCTGCCGATTAGTGCGGTGCAATATGGTTTTAGACGTTCACACAATACGCTGGACAGGATCTTGTATGCGACATTGAGCAGGGATATACCTCTATAGTTCTTACAAGAGGTAGGATCGCCTTTTTTGTGGATGGGGCATATAGAGCTGGTATTCCAGTCGTCGGGCATGCTCTCATCCTCCCAAATTCTGCAGATGATCTGGTGCATGCTCCCTACCAGAACATCGCCGCCAGCCTTGAAGAGCTCTGATGGCAAGCCATCTGAGCCTGCGGCCTTGTTGTTCTTCAGCTTCTGAATAGCTGTGCCGACTTCTTCTATGCTGGGTGGGAGGACTACTTCAGCGGCTGGAGTTGGGATTACCTCAATCCCTACCACTCTCTCTTGGTCATGCTCGTTAAGCAGCTGCTGGAAGTGCTGCTTAAATACATCCACTATTCCCTGCGGGTCGGTGACAAGATTACCCTCGCAGTTTCGAAGAGCCAGGGTGCCCTTTTTGAAGCCTCCTGCAAGGCCTTTGGCTTTCTTGTAAAAGGCTCGTATTTTATGTCTATCCCTAGACTCCTCGATATCCTTGAGCTGGGAGGCTGCGAAGATTCTTTTCTTTTGTCGCAGTAGTTTTTTCTCCTCCCTTCTTCTCGCTCGGTACTCTTCTTGCGCTGCCCTGGTTTTCCTCTGCAGCGCCTTTTGGTACGCCTTTTTCTGCTCACACTCGCCATCATACCACGGGTTTCTTGTCGGGGCTGGTAGGTATCCTTAGGTGGTTTCGGCTACTTCCTGAATGGCTGAGCGGCAATGCAGCCACATATTATTGGCATTTGTGTTCGACGTAGGCATACCGTAGAGTCTTTCGCTCAGCTGCTCCCTGTAGACTCTGGCAACCTCCGGTGTGCTCAGGCGCCCAATGTCGAACCTCCTCCTGATGGGCTGGTGCAGCTTTCTGACATTGGACAGTCGAGCTCTGAATCTTGCTGCTACGAGGAAGTGGTCAGAGTCGACATTTGCCCCTCTGAATGTTCGCACATCCAGGATGTTAGACGCGTGCCTTGCATCAATGAGCACATGGTCGATTTGGTTGGCGGTTCGACCGTCCGGAGATCGCCAGGTTGCTGTGTGGATTCGCTTGCGAGGGAATCTTGTGCTACTTATCACCGCATTACGAGCTGTCGCAAAGTCAGCGAGTCGGAAGCCGTTATCTGTTGTTATCGTGGAGGCTGTGCTTTCCGATCACTCCGCCAAGGGTGTTTTCCTTTCCGATTTTGGCGTTGAAGTCCCCGAGCACGATTTTTACATCGTACTCCGGACAAGCTCCGTAGGCGTTGTCCAGTAGGTCATAGAAGTCCTCCTTGATAGGGTCTTCAGCCTCGTCGGTAGGGGCGTGTGCACATATAAGGCTGATGTTATAAAATCTGCCTCTGATGCGGATCACAGCCAGGCGATCACTTATAGGTTTAAAGTCGATGACCTTCGACCTTAACCGCTTTCCCACGACAAATCCGCATCCCAGTAAGTGCAACCTTTTGTGACAGCTGTAATAAATGTCGCAATTTTTCTTCCTAATCGTACCGTTTCCTATCCAGCGTATTTCCTGGACCGCAGTAATATCCGCCTTGTATTGCGTGAAGATTCCTTCTAGTTTATGGAATGTTAGCCCGCCGCACAACCGCCATTCTGGTCGGGGTTTTTTTCGCTGCATACGTTTGTTCACCTCCCAACGGTTGTTGAAGAGGCTATCCAGAGGGCGCCGCGAGGAGGCCGTATGTCAACTTGACCCGGGCATTTAAACAGGGATCGTTGCTGGCATCTCGCCAGGTTGAGAGCAATCAACAACTTTACCCTGTATGTCCGAGCCCATGCCCTCCACTTGGCGTGAGTACTGTCATCTAACTCGATAGAGAAAGAATGGTGTGATAAGAAACTTGGGTTGATCCAATCATCATGGTCAATAGGGACTATGAAAGCCTTTATTCGAATGCCCAGTCACCTCTGTTGTAAGAAGATTAAGATTGCCCAGCACTAAAACCACCACAGCACTGCTTGCTCCCTGATTACTTATCTCTTGCTCTGTTAAGATTTCTTGGCTGATGAATATTAGCAGCGTGCCTGATTGGGTCTAACACTGCAATCAATGCGTTAACTCAATATACAGAGATACTTCAACTGGACGGGAAACTATTTAAGCAAGTAGTAGCGTCCATAAAGCAGACGATAGGGATACAAGACGAGGTTGCTCAAGGTATCGGTGAGTAATAGAGTAGACATGCACCAAGTATGACTGTAGATGATTCGCTTGGCTTACTTACTTAATTACTTACTTACTTACATAGGTGGCGCTACAGTTCCGGGTAAACCTGGGCCTCAACCAACAAGCCTTTCCAGTTAGCACGAACTTTTGCCAATTGTTTCCATTGTCGCACGTCCAGTTGGTTAATGTCCCTTTCCACCTGTGTGCGCCATCCTTCCGGGTTGGAGTCGTGCTGTCGTGCTGTCGTGCTGTCCATTTGCTCTACAGAACCTAGCCATCTTAGACGTTGGATCCGTAGACGTCGTACTAGGCCGATGTCGCTGTACAGCCAGTACAGTTCGTGGTTGAATCTTCGCCTCCACTCTCCGTCAACACAAACGGAACCGAAGATTATACGCAGAATTTTCCTCTCGAAACGACCAACGACCTCTTCATTCCAACACTCTGCGCCGTAGAGGAGGGCCGGGATAATTAAGGTTTTACAGAGGGTCATCTTAGTTATCTTAGTTATCCGAGAGAGGGCTCTACTACTCAATTGCCTCTTCAGCCCAAAGAAACAGTAGTTGGCAGGAGTTATTCTGCGTTTAATCTCTGCGCTGGTGTCGCTGCCGCTTGTTACCAGTAAGTCAAGGTAAACGAAATCCTTGACTACATCAAAGTTACAGCTGCCAAGAGTGACCGTCCTGCAAAGACATCGGTGTTGTGCGTCTTTCTTTGACGACAGCATATATTTAGTTTTGCCCTCGTTTACCTTAAAACCAACTTTAGCCGCTTCTGCTTCAATGCTCACGAAAGCTTCATTGACTTTCATGTCAATGTCATCAGCGTATGCGAGCAATTGTGAAGACTTGAAATAGTAGGTCGTACCTCTTTTGTTGGCAAGTGGGTCTCGTATGATATTTTCACACACTCTACCTACTGCGCCACGGCGCTCTCACACTGTCATACGCGGCCTTGAAATCGACGAAAAGGCGATGGGTGTCGATTTGGTATTCTTGGGTCTTCTCCAAGATCTGCCGTAGTGTAAATATTTGGTCTATCGTGGATTTTCCTGGCCTGAAACCACACTGTTAGGAACCTATCAGATTGTCCACGAACGGTTTCAGGCGCTTATACAGGACGACAGAGAGGGTCTTGTACGTAATGTTCAGGAAACTTATCCCTCTGTAATTGGCGCAGGCATAGGGGCTCCTTTCTTATGGACCGGGCAAACGATGCTGAGATTCCATTCGTAGGGCATGCTTTCCGACCAAATCTTGCAGATGAGCCGGTACATGCGCCCTACCAGCTTAATTTCATCTAGGTCGAGTGGACGGAATTCTCCTACATCTTCATGCGTCGTGATTATATCATTTTGCCTGACAACGGTATTAGAACTTTCATCGCCGTTAAACAGTCTACAGAAGTGTTCTACTACTAATTGTCCGTCCCCTTCCCTACAGGCTTCCGCTCTAGCTTTATAGCCCTAGCATGTTCGTTTTACTTTATCGTAGTGGCGTGTAGGAGGTAGAAGATTAGAGGGAGGATTTCTTAATTGGACCTAAAGAGAGATTTCGTTATGGATGGTAGACATGACTACCTTGCGGAACACCAGTAGCGTTGAGAAAAGAGTTGATTGACCTACGGAGTACCAGCTTTTAGCGAAGCATTATGGAGGATGGAAACTGATGAGGGCTTCGTTGTATTGAATTCCTGGAGTTTTTTTATTCGTCGATCCCATTCAATTTTGGTCCAGGTTGTACCGAAGCGATGTCAACTGTGGTATGACAAGGTGATGTCTGGACTTGGACTGATGTTATAGGCGGAGTGGAGGTCGGTGCAAGACAAACCAGGATAGATGTAGGTTGAGAAGTTCCTTGATTAGTCTCTTTGTCGACAGCGGTGTTTAGGCACTGAAACTCCTCCATAAGGGATAAATCGTTGATTGCGCATGTGGCTTGGGTAGTTGGGTCCAATGTGCAGGCAAAGGAGTGAAATTTCTAAATGATTCGGTCAATGGATATCGACTTTAACATTGATCTTAGATCATTCAGCGATGAGTTGATGCTGTTAGTGGCGTCCAGTTGGAGGCGGACGAGATGATCTATGGCTTTGACGGAGCTAGTGAGATTAGCGAGAGAGTTGGTGATAGTAGACAGGTCAGGAGCGCGGCTAGGTGCAGACGGTAGAGGGGAAAAGCGAGCTTTCACAATTTTATCTGAGATTGCCACGATTGTGTCTATGGCATTGTTGATAGTGTTGGCGACCAGTTGCAGTTGCTCGTTATAGTTACTGACCTTGGAGACGTCAGTTTTAAGGGCTCTCCTTGTGTGCTGGGCGAGGCCATGATTATGGAATCACAGATGTTGGAGAGTGGTTCGGTCTCGGTTTAGTGCCATGACGGAGCTCAGACTTCAATTCGGCCAATGAGTCAGAAATGGAGGCGAGTAGGAGATTGTTGGCTTTTACGGAGGAAAGTAAGAGGGCTGAAGAGCTGAGTTTACAATCTTCACATGTGAACTGGAAAATGTTGATGATTTCTTGAAGATGTGGTATTCTGCTTCTGCTCATCCCGATGCAAATAGGATGGAAAGCTTTGCCACATATGCCGCTACATTGATTAACGGCATCGCTGGAAAAGGTGGTGCAACAGATGAAGCACAAAGCGGCATGATTAACGAAAAGATAATTGTTCCGCCAGGGAGTGAACTATTGTGTGAGTTATGCATGCATACCAAGTGTGATGGCTTGCCATCAGAGCTCTTCAAGGCTGGCGCCGATGTTCTGGTAGGGAGCATGCACAAGATCAATAGCAGAATTTGGGAAGATGAAAGCATGCCGACGACTGGAATACCAGCTCTATTTGACCCATCCACATAAAAGGCGATCCTAGCTCTTGCAAGAGCTATAGAGGTATATCCCTGCTCAATGTCGCATACAAGATGCTGTCCAGCGTAGTGTACGAACGTCTAAAGCCATGTTGCACCGCACTAATCGGCAGCTACCAGTGCGGCTTCTGGCCCGGCAAATCGACTATAGACCTAATTTTCCGACTTCGACAAATTCTGGAAAAGACCATCGAGTTTCGAATCAATACATACCATCTTCTGATCGATTTCAAAGCCACATACGACAGCATTAATCGTGAAGGACTGTTTGGTACGATGGACGAATTCGGGATCCCGGGAAAACTTTTCCAGCGTGGCGCTAAAAAATACGCGATGCACCGTGCAACTAGGTTCTAGGACTTCGGAACCGTTTGAAGCCTGCACCGGATTTCGGCAAGGAGCTGCGCTGTCATGTGACTTCCTCAACCTGGTGCTGGAGCAGATAGTGCGACGGGCAGGCGTCAACAGGGAAGGCACTATCTTCTACAAGTCCATCCAGCTGCTAGGATACGTGGATGATATCGATATCACCGCGTGTTCTCGCCGTGGCATTGTGGAAGCATTCACGGAGATTGAAGAACAGACGAAACGAGTTGGTCTTAAGGTCAATGAGGACAAAACGAAGTACATGCTGTCAAGCAAAAACCAATCCGTCGCTCACCACCTGGGACAAAATATAACAATTGACAGCTACAATTTCGAGGTAGTTAAGGAGTTTGTCTACCTCGGGGCAAACGTAAATTCCACAAATGACACCACAGTGGAGATCTGGCAGAGAATCGCCCTTGACAACCGCTGCTACTTCGGCTTGTCCAAACAACTGGGGTCAAAACTCCTCACTCGAAAGACCAAAGTCATGCTTTACCATACGCTCATACTGCCAGTCTTGCTGTACGGAGCCGAAAGCTGAACGATAAGCAGGAAATCGGAGCTGATTTTGGGTTCTTTCGAGAGAAAAATTCTGCGCCGGATATTTGGTCCTGTCTGTGAGGAAGGTGAATGGAGAAGAAGACACAACCGCGAACTCTACGAGCTGTACAAAGATGTGGATGTAGTCCGGAAAGCAAAGATCCGTCGACTACACTGACTCGGCCACATCGAGCGCATGGACATCAACGCTCCAGCTAAGAGGGTCTTCGACTCCGAGCCTCCTGGTTCGAGAAGAAGAGGATGACCGAACCTCCGGTATAAAAATCAAGTAATCGCGGATGTATCAGCGAAATTCTCGAACTCCCACCATCCAGTTAAAGAAAAAGCTCATAAGAGAACACTATGGCTATACGAGAAAGCCAACTGGTGCGGCCTTAACAACTTCTTTCGGATCTTTAACTGGTCGTTGTGCTTCCTCGACAACGACGTGGACGCCGCAACTGATATTATCCTAAGCATTATCCGAATCGGCACGGCAAATTTTATTCCCAGCAAGATTAAAAGCACCAGGCCTAAGGATAACACGTGGTTTGACTCGAGCTGCAAGGAGGCTACTAGGCTCAGGGAGCTAAGTTTTCGGGCCTACAAGGCAAACAGTTCTGAGGAAAACCGAAAAAAGAACGTACGAGCCAGAAATGACTGCAACACCCACATTCGACGGATTAAATTCCAATCCGACCAAAAATTAAGGCGTAAAATCCTTCAATGTCCCAAAGGTAGCAAAAGTTTCTGGTCGTTTGTAAAAAACGTAAAAAACTCAACTAAGTCGTCTATACCGACGCTCATCCACAATGACATTCCAGCTGTCACCCCCTTAGACAAAGCTAACCTACTTGCTGCCCATTTCGCAACCAGTTCTCAGCTGCCAGCTTGTACTTTGTCTCCGCCTGTACTACAGTGCGTCAATTCCACCATGGGACTAATCCACTTCCGCACTCGTACAGTCGCAAGGGTTCTTAAGGACCTCGAAATACACAAATCCGCTGGTCCAGATGGTATTGCCCCAATAGTTCTGAAGAGGTGTTCTTCTACGCTGGCAAAACCACTGGGTAAGTTTTTTCACCTTTCCTACACCTCTGGGCTCTTTCCGAGTAGGTGGAAAACAGCATTTGTCCAGCCTATACCCAAAAAAGGCGAATCATCTTCTCCCTCCAACTACCGACCCATTGCACTAACGTCCCTTCTTTCCAAGGTCATGGAAACGCTGATTAACCGTCAGCTTATGAATATCTTGAATCACGGAAACTCCTCAATGACCGCCAATACGGTTTCCGCAGCAACAGATCCACTGGTGATATAATGGCATATCTCGCTAAAAAGTGGAATCACTCGCTTCACCAAGCAGGTGAAAGCAAAATTGTTGCACTGGATATTTCGAAAGCATTTGACAGGGTTTGGCATGAAGCCCTTTTGTCGAAAATGCGTGCTTTTGGGATCGATGAGTCTCTCTTTCAATGGATTAGAAGCTACCTCTCGAATCGTTCAATTCAAGTTGTTTTGGACGGATTCAAGTCTGATACTCACTTTGTAAATGCCGGTGTTCCCCAGGGCTCCGTTTTGTCTCCGACACTCTTTCTTATTTTTATAAATGATCTCTTGTCTGTTACTTCCAATCCAATTCACTCCTTCGCTGACGACAGTACCCTCAGCTTCTCATATTCGTTCACCAGTTTACGACCCTGCACTTCGGTTGTAGATAATGAGCGGCAGCGTATGTTAAGCTTATTAAACTCCGATATCGACAGCATCATCCAATGGGGTAAAAACAATAGAGTGGAATTTAATGCATCCAAAACACAATGCTGTCTCTATAACCCGCAGCCATTATCCATGAATGGCACTTGCATCTCAGAAACTGAAAAGCTTTCTATCCTGGGTATGAGTGTTGCTCACAATCTTAATTGGAGCGACCATATATTCAGTGTCGCCAAGAATGCTGCGAAATGCCTAGGATTCTTATACAGATGCAAGAAATTTTTCTCACCCTTAGATCTGGCTACAATCTATAAGGCGTTCATTCGCCCCAAATTAGAGTTTAACGTACATGTCTGGTCCGGTGCTTCCAAGACCTCACTGCACCTACTAGACAGAATACAAAAACGAGCCATAAAACTGATAGGTGACTCCAGCGTTACCAAAACACTAGACTCGCTGGAACACCGCAGGAATGTTACCTGCCTCTCCCTGTTTTATCGTTACTACCACCAAAAATGCTCTGATGAAATAGCCAGTTGCATTCCGCCCCTTCAACATTTCTCCCGCAATACACGTCTCTCTAGGAATGCTCACCAATATACTCTGAAGCCCGCTTTCGGACGTACTGTCAAATATAGAGAATCTTTCATTAACCGAACCACACGAATCTGGAACTCCCTGCCGGATTCGGTTTTCCCCCCTCAATGCAACATTCAAGTATTTAAGATCAATGTCCATCGGCATCTCCTCTATCCCTCTTCCTCTCTACCTTCTGCCCGCACTGTGTCGCCGACATAATAAGGTTATAAGACCTTGAGTGCGCGCAAATTAAAAAAAAGAAAAAAAAAAAATGTAAGACAACTTGGTATTGATAACCGGAAACAGCGTGCCCGGTACCGTCAAGGATGGAAGGCAGCTATAGTTTAGGCTCAGATCCTCCATGGACAATTGTTTAATAATTTTAACTTGTGCAGCGACCCGCCCCATTTGTTCCTGGGGAAAAAGGAACCTGGCTCTCCAAATTGGTGGTTCGGCTTAGAGGTAACATCCCTATCACAGAAACAATAAATTGTTGCGAAGCTCTTCTAGGTCGATGTTAATTGAACCGAGTGCCTTCCAGCACAGATGGCTAAGAGCGTTGCACTACGTTACTCCTTCTGGACAGTCAGTTTCGTTTCTTATATATTTTGCCCAATTGGTCTCAATTGGATTTGCTTATTTAAAAAAGATTTTTTCTAGATCGAGAAAGTTGAGTGAGTCTATTTCAAAAACTTGTAGTCTACGATACTTCAACGATACTTCATCGCACAGTCTATTTTTATCTATTGTCTAAGTTCATTGTCATCATTGCAGTCGTAATTAGATACATGAAATGAGTCAGATATGTATCAGTAGGAAGCGTCACAACGAAAAACCAGTATACACCATTAGCACACAAGACCTGAGGCTCTCAGTCGGCTCTAATGACTTTCAGTTGATAAGCAAAAACACCGTAACATGAACTTCAAATCACACTAGCTTGCTACTTCCCTCATCTCCGGCGAAAGAGACTCAAGACAAAAATCGAAACAGACAACAAAAAGAAACTGGCGACCTGACCTTATTCGGAGAAATGTTCTGAGCTTTCGACTGTAACAGGTGCTCGCTCTCACATCCATCTAAGTGTTACTTCTACTGGCATTTCGTACATGCATTCAGATACACATCGCTCGTCGGTCGTGTCGGAAGCGCGTCGTATTATTCTCTTCTACATCAACGTGTAAACAACAATGACGTTGTTTGTCGTTTAAGTGCTTTTCCCGCATTTGGTTTATCTTTATCTGAGATGTTTAGCTCGTGCGAGGTCACGGTTCTCACATTTGCGGTTTTGCTCAGTTTTTCCGCAGTAAAATGTCGCGAAAAACAGAGACCACCCGAAGAAATCAAGGTGGAACGCATACCAGATGGTAAGTAAGCCATGATCTATGATTCACTCACAATTATTCCTTCATTTACTTGGTTACTTAGGTCCGCCGTGCACTTTGGATGTCAATAAGAACCTTGTTGAACCACAACCCCTATTCCTTCAACCCGGGTCCATCGATTTCTGGCCAGTCCAACGAAAGGGCATCTTGGAAATACCCCGCGGAGCTGACATCGAGCTCCATTGCACTCAAGGTTTTCGACTAAAACCCGCTCAAAAGTCCATCAATGCAACCTGCATTGAAGACAAAACTTTTCTCATCGACCAACAGAAGACGCCGTTTAGCGTCCTAAACTGCACATCACCAGTCAAATACAGAGTGCGAGAGACTAAAGTCGTATGTGCTCCGAACGCAAAGCTCTTCGAAGTCGGTTTCAACGTGAGCATCAATCGATTTGTGAAAACTCTCGACATATGCCACGACAAGGCGACCGTGACTACACTATGGACACTCAGCAAGCTCGATCCGGCGAATGAGAACTTTCAGAGCCACGTTCAGCGGCTGAACTTCAGTAAAGCGGGATTCTTCGATAAACGAAACATGAACCATCTCTACTCGAAGGAGAACCAGAGACATGTCCTTGAGAATCTCCTTGGACCTGGTTATATAAGATTCTTCGACAATAGCTCGCATTTTCTATCCCGCGGGCATATATCTGCAAAGACCGAGCATATCTTCGGAACGCAACAAAGGGCGACGTTTAATTTTTTAAACGCCGCACCGCAATGGCAGATCTTTAATGCAGGTACTTGGAACGCTGTCGAAGGTGGATTGAGGAGGTTCGTCGCGACAAGAGGCTATAAGGTGCAATTGTTTTCCGGAACGTGGGGTGTTATGTCGTTGCCCAACGACAGGGGTGAACCCAGGGACTTGTATTTATCGTTTGACGAGAACTTTAACGGGGAGATTCCGGTCCCGAAGTTATTTTATAAAGTACTCCTGAACACCAAGTCAAGACCGCAAAGTGGAATCGTACTGATTGGTGTGAATAATCCATACCTGACTCCAAAGGAGCTGAATGAGGACTATATAATCTGCAATGACATAAGTGAATCGGTGCCATGGATCCGATGGAGGCGAGACAATATTAAGAAGGGCTACTTCTATGCCTGCGAAGTGGATGATTTTGTGAGAGTCGTGGATTCACTGCCTCCAAGTCTGGCAAGAGTAACAGACATTTTAGTGTAAATTTACTACTACCCAATCTATAGCGAAATATATCTTTTCATCTTTTTTAAAACAATGTTTTTAATTCAATTCAATATCAGTCCAGTGACCTCAGACTCCCATACTTTATCCAGTACAAGGGCACTGCGAGTGGGTTCTCCTTGATTTCCGACGGTTGACTCTTTTGTGGCTTTTACGAGTACCTAAACGAATTCGTCTACCTTGGCTCACTGACGACCAGCGACATCAAAACCAGCGCTGAGATAAAACTCAGAATCACTCTTGCCAACCGCTGTTCCTTTGGGCTCAAGAGGCAATTGAGAAGTAGAGCCCTCTCTCGGAAAACCTTAATCATCCCAGTCCTCCTTTACGGCGCAGGGCCTTGGACCTTAACAAAAGCGGATGAAGATGCCCTTGGTCGTTTCGAGAGGAAAATTCTGCGCACTATCTACGGTCCCGTTTGTTCAAACGGTGTATGGAGGAGAAGATATAACGAAGAACTGTACGGGTTGCACAGCGACATCGGCCTGGTACGACGTCTACGGATACAGCGTCTAAGGTGGCTAGGCCATGTAGAGCGCATGGAAAATTCAGCTCCGACCCAAAGAGTCTTCGAATCCACCCCGGAAGGAAGGCGCTTACGATTTATCAGCGTTTTCATGACTTGGAAAGAGGGGACGTGCAATAAGTCGGTAAATGGAGAGAGAAGACGATTCGTCTTTTTTGGGAATGGGCTGGACAATTGCTGTTTTTCGCCTACTCGGATAGAGCCCAGAAGAGCTTACGCAGTGGTTTTGCCAGCGTAGAAGAACACCTCTTCAGAATTGGTTGGGATTTTTTTTTTTTTTGGAGCACTCAGACGCAAACACTGGTCCATTATACTCCAGATAGACACCTTACATTACTGTATTTTCCCCGTTGTCTGGGGAAAAGTGAAGAGGAGCTTCAGTGATGTAGAACTAAGAGATTCGGCACACACGACGTTGGCTCCAAGGGTGAGCCACCGTGCGCGAGCAAAGCGGGACAACCACAGAGGAAATGCTCTGCAGTATCATCCTCCTCGCAACATGCAGCGCAGGTAGGTACCTCACTGATGCCAAATACGCAGAGATGCTTAGCAAAGGTGTAGTGGCCCGTAATGACTCCCACAAGTCTTCTGCAGTTGATTCTCCTTAAAGACAGGAGGAATGCCGCGAATTTCTTGCAGACATCAGGGCATACGCGCTTAGTCATCCTGCAACCTGGACAATCCCTCCATCTACGGTTGTGTGTATTAAACACCCAATTGTTAATGTAGGAATTTACCGTGGACGCAGGTAGACCTATACTGGGTTCAGGTCCTGAGAAGCTCTCCTCTGAACCCATTCTGGTGAGTTCATCAGAGATCCAATTTCCTGGAATCCCAGAGTGACCTGGAATCCATACAAGCTTTAGTGAATTTAGTCTACCAACTCTGTACAAGGAGTTCAGGAACTAATTTGGAGCTAGTTAGAGGGTGGCGTAGGGCTTTGAGTTCAGCTTGGCTGTCCCTGCAGACGCATATGCTTTTCCCTCTCCACCTGTGTTTCACAACATAGTGCATGGCCATTAGGATTACGTATATCTCTGATTGGATGACAGACGCATATTTTCCTAACGAGAGGTGCAGTTGGATGTTCTCGCGCTCAAAGAAGACCCCAGCACTGGACCACCGCCCAGACCTGGAGCCATCCGTGAAAACACGAAGACTATCCTTTCCATGTTCAGTATCAAGCCAGTGCCAAGCCTGACGCCATGGAGACTCGACTGTAAAATTGCAACCCAGTAGGATGACGGACGTCAATGCGTCAGAAGGCATGTCCATGAGACAGGGGTCGCAGGACAATTCTTGCGCAAGCACACTGTTATTCCTGTGCGAGTTGTACCAAAGGCTATTTATCCTCAGTCGAGACATGGCTTTTAGAGCACATCCTCTGATATATATATCAACAGGTGGAACGTTCATCATAGCATCTAGAGCAGCGCCCGGCGTGCTGGGGAAAGCCCCCGTACAACTGAGACAAACCGTTCTTTGGAGTTTGGTGAAAGAGGCTACGACGTGTTTGCGTTTTAGTCTGTTCCACCAGACAACCGATGCATATGAGATTATAGGTTTTATCATTGCCGTGTAGATCCGCAGGACTTTTGCCGGCGATAAACCCATGTTTTGCCAAAAAGCTCCTTTGCATTGCCAGAAAGCTGACAGCGCTTTGGTGGTTTTCTACTCAACATGTTTGGACCAGAGAAGCTTGTTATCTAAGATGACTCCTAGACACTTAGCCTCCTTGGACATCGAGATGGAAATGCCCTTTGGAACTAGTGTACTCGGACTCTATTCTCTATTCTTCTTAAACACAATCACTTTGAAGCAAATGAGACATCCATAAGCGACCAAATCAAGTTGTTTGCCATGAATCTGCCACCTTAATAGAAGGAACGCCAAAATTTGCGCTGGACGCCCATACAGTCTGAAAAGGGCAAAATGGGCAAAGTTTTTCTGGTATCCCTAAGGACCCCAAGAAACATCGATCGGTGAGTCTGTTCTGTACGCGATTAATTTGTCTGCATATACTGTTGATCACTGTCAGATCACTTACAGAAACATTGAAAAGGATCGGCGTGTTCACTCTGCTCTGTTGTCATGGTCAGTGACGGGTGCTATAGTTCACCTAATGCAATGACGCGTCAAAAATGAACTTGACTCGTCCTTGCACGTATGTAGGTCCCTAGCAGTGTTCCTCATGCTTAAGTTTTTGGTCTAACGAATGCCAACAAATTTGTACCACAAGCTAGCGAGGTAACAAATAACGTAACAGCCCGTCCCTATCTATCATACGTTCCCATTTCGCCTTGGCCAGCATGCGCCAAATCGACAGGCGTTGATTTCAAAACAACAAGCGCCCGATGACTAGGTATATTTTCAAAGTATTCTCCCCAAACACCTGTTCCACACAAGAATATATAGTTCGCACCTGTTGTTCGACAAACAACAAAACTCATAACTCATACGAGCAATCCATTACGCCTGTCAAAACGCTCACCATTGCATTTACGGTAATTTGTTCAAAGTCTCAAACTAACTCTTCACTGTACAATCCACAAGTGTAAAACATAAACAAAAATAATTCCGTATCTATGCTATGCGAGCTATGTGGCGAGCGTGCGAGCATGACTATAAGCACAATACGGGACAAGGGACACGGTGGACTTCAGACGCGGCACATCCCTGTGCCAAGAAAGTGACGAATTAAGTTAAAGCCAAATCGCTAATCGTCTGACGAAAGTATGTTGCATTTCTGCATATTGTGGCATCGTGCTCGGTACTGTTCAGTGACTCTCTGAATTCGTATTTCTTAAACCTTCCAGGACATAGTATAGAACGGACATAAAACCAATTCGAAACCTGCCCACGCGTTCTACCTGCCGTGTGACGCAAATTCAACTCCATTGACGACTTGTTCTCTATTGTTCGTTGTTTCGCCGAATCGAAAACAAGACGAAATTGCTCTAGAAAAGCTACAAAAATTCGAGGGAAAAAAAGTCTCAGAAAAAAAACGTCCAAAACAGATTTCTATAAAAATAAAAATTCACATCACTCGATTGCGAAATCTGCAGAGCATCTGCTGGCAAAATAGATCAGCTGCGAACGAATCTAACGAATAAATCGCGCATTCGACTTTGCTTCAAATATTTTCTTCAACTTTCGCTGCGTATAACGGTGTGTGCGGCGTGCATTTTTACTTTAACTCTTCAATTGGACTCGAGAAAAAGCAAAAAAAAAAAATTTTTTTAATTAAATTCCACATACGTCGTGCTGTGCGGTGGATTTTTTTGCTGCGATTTTACACCGTTGTTTTCGATACTTGGTCGTTTATATTAGACGTGTTCGACAATCCGTGTTCTCTTTTCCCCTTTGCTTTGATCTTGTATCGATTGCTGAGTGAATGCCTTCGGATTCGAATAATATGGATTTTTATTTGAATGGGAATCCACGTCATCCGGGGAGGCGTGGTGGAATTCGTCATTCATTTGAACGGAAACTTCATCCGGTCGATGAGGAGGCGACAGATACCGAAGATGATAGTGGAATTGCTGAGGAATCGGCCGAGGAGATGGGATCGCGGGAGAGAGAACTGTCCAATTTTGGCAATTTGAAAGTGGAGGAGCCGGCACAAGTGACCGCAAACGCTCTAAATAGTTTCTTTGGATATTGGTAAGTACACATTTGTACAAAATTTAAGTTTTTACGTGGCGGTTGAGGTAAATAAACTATCGAATTCCATGCGTCAAAAAATGTTTGGTTTTGAGAAAAGTGTAATTATTGAAGATCCCGACAGTAACAAAAACGACTCCTTTAATTTAAGGAAATAAGGTTTTATTTCAGTGATCTCTTTGATGTACAAATTAAAAATTGATCGACCACACATTACGGTCGAAACGGCCGCTATTTCGCGTTCAATGTTGGCTCTGAGCTCTTCCAACGTCGTCGGCTTGTTGGCATAAACTAATGACTTAACGTAGCCCCAAAGTCTAGAGGCGTTAAGACGCACGAACGAGGCGGCCAATCGACTGGCCCATTTCTTGAGATAACACGTTCATCAAGAGTTAGAGAGGGTACGGGGGTGGGACAAGTCGCCTGATCACTGCGGCATATTGTGATGTCCCCCACTTACAGTTCACTCAAGAATCCTGAGTTAGTGATAAAACTTAGTATGCTTTTGAGTGAGCTAGCAGCGATTTCTTCTGCTTCAAGATAACACTTGCCTAAGTGACGATGACGTGTACTGACAAGGCAGTTACAGTGGCAAAGTATGTGCTCTGCTGTTTCTTCGTCTTACACATTCGGCAAGTGTCATCTTGTATAATGCCCATCGTTTTGAGGTGTTTGTTGACTGGGCAGTGTCCAGTAAGGAAACATGTGATTAAGCGAATCTGACACCTCGAAAGCATGAGGAGTTGTTTCGTTCTACTGAGGGATGTAGTTGGGAGGAACAACCTTATGCAGCATTTGGTGGTGCTAATGGGTATGCCGCAAAAGGGCCGTGGCATCATAAATGGTGATGCAGAGCCTTTCCTTGCTAGTAGGTCCGCCTTTTCGTTGCCTCTATGGCCGCTGTGTCCAGGTATCCAAATGAGATGAACTCTGTTTATGCTGGCCAGCTGGTGAAGTAGCTGTAGGCAGTCCCATACCAGTTTGGAGGTGATTTCATAACTCTTTAGGGCTAGAAGTGCAACCTTGCTGTCAGAGAGAGTGTAAATGTTTTTCTTTAGTATATTTCTGTTTATATTTTCTCTGAGGCAGAGTTCTATAGCAAATATCTCTGCTTGAAAAACGGAGTCATACATATCTGTCCATTCTGACGTAGATGCATGTGCCTGTATTTGCTCCGTATACTCCAGCCCCGAAGCCTTCGTTCGTTTTGGAGCCATCTGTGTACCAGACGTAGGATCCACGATTGAAGGAGGGTCTATCCTGTCCCCAATTTTGTCGGTTGGGGAATGTGACCTTGTAGTTTTCGCTGAAGTTGTATCTGGGGAGACAGTTGCCTGTGAGAGATATGTATCTTTAGGATTTCATGCCTGTTTATTTCGGTAAGGATATCAGGGTGAAAGTGCCTACCGTTAGAATCATACTCCACTATCAGTCTATGGGCGAAGACCATAGCTTCTTTCTTCAGTTGGAGATGAAGAGGTGGCAGGTCTGTGATGACTTCTAGTGCTGCTGTGGGGGTTGTTCTCATGGCCCCGGTGATACAGATGCAAGCTTGTAATTTGTTGGGCTTGGCTTGCACTGATACTTGTTTTGTTTTGTGCCACCAGACGGGCGCAGCACATGTGAGAATTGGTCTGGTGATTGCTGTATATAGCCAGCGAGTCATTTTGGGGTTTGTGCCCCAGTTTTTGCCAGTGATACTTTCGCTGGTCCATAAAGAGATCCTGGGACATAGAAACCATTGTTGCTGAGTATGTTAATCAGTTCATTTACCACGATGGACCACAGGAGAGGTGAGAGAACCCCACCTTGAGGGCATCCTTTCGCGGCATTTACACTGATTTTATCATTGCCTAGTGAGGTGTTTATTTTCCTATTGCTTAGCATGTGTTGGATCCAATTGCATGTGATGTTATCCTTCCCTGTGCTGAGGATGCATCGTTTTAGTTGGGTGTAGTCGGTGTTGTCGAAAGCACCCTCAATATCGAGAAAGCAACCTATCGCAATTTCTTTGTCGCTCAGGGATTTGTTGATCCGGGCTATTAGCTCCTGAAGAGCATGCGTGGTCGATTTCCCAGGCTGGTAGGCATATTGGTTTTTGTGAAGTGGTGATCTTTTCAGGGCACCATCTCTGATATGCCTATCCAGAATTGTTTCCATTGTTTTTAGGAAGAAAGTAAGGCTTATCGGTCTGTATGACTTAGGCAGGTCCGTGGGTCTACGGCCTACTTTGGGAACGAATTTTACCCGTTACCTCTGTCCAGCTCATTGGTATGTATCCCCATGCATACCTGGTTCTAAAGATGTTGATAAGCATGGGGCTAACTAGCGCACTTCCTTTCTAAAGGAGGGCTGGGAAAATGCCATCCTCCCCCGGGGAAATGTACGGGTCAAAAGAATTAATGGCCCATTTTATGCTTCCCTCTTGGAACATTTTTCGTGCTCTCTTCCAGACCTCCCTGTTGGGTCTAGTTGCCTGATCTGCGGAGGTATGTTAGGGATATTAGAGGGAATGATGTTGGAGTCTAGGAAGTGTGTACTGGTTAGAATTTTGAGTACTTCTGTACCATTCTCCGCGTAAGTGCCATTTGCTCTCCTCAACAGTCCAATTTGGTTAGTGTGCTGTTTGGCGAGAACTCTGTGGATGCGAGCGCTGCTCTGTATATCTGATAGACTACGGCAGAACTTTTTCCATGAGTCTCTTTTGGATCTTCTAATCTCTTGGTTGTGGTTGGTAAGTGAGGCACGTTACTGTGTCCAGTCGCCAGTCCGTTTAGCTCTGTTGAACAGTTTTCTGGTCAGTGCTCTTAGCTTGACCAGATTGCTGTTTCACCACGGAGTGGTACGATTGCCTGACTTGACTTTCTCTGGGCAAGCGTTGTGAAGGACAGATAGGATGGTAGCACTAGGGCTGTCACAGCTGAGTTCGAGGCTGTCTATATCTCTGATGCTATTGGGACAGATTCCGATCGACTATGCGATTTCTAGGCTATAGGATAGAGTTGCCTATGAACGGAATGGTTAGGGTGAGGCCTAGTACCTCTTCTCTAATTCTATTCATAAAGGCGAGACTATTACCCCAGTTTATGATATTAAGGTCGTTCTTGCAAACAAATTCTAATAAGTACTCACCCCTTTTGTTAATGCCCGTGCTTCCCCATGCTGTGTGGTGGGCGTTGGCGTCACAGCATTTAACGATTTGTGAGTCTCTTCTTCCACAGTAGTTTAGGAGATCCTGGAGTGGTGTGAAGCTGAGATCGTTGGAGTCGCCCGCCAAGTAGGCTGAGCAAATTACGACGTCTGACCTACCTTCTGCAGTTGATAGCCGAATAATGGCAGCTTCCAGGTCCTTATTCGATTATTCTGAAATGGGAATGGCTGCACGCTCATCAAACTTACTCTTCAAATCCACCCCGGAAGGAAGCTTCGTCACTGAAGATGATTTTGTGATGAAATTCATAAAATTGGCGCATCATCTTCCCCGGAGCCCAATCGGAGAACGTACGTCACTTCAAAAGGTCCATCGGCTTCAATTCTTGAGTAAGCTTGATCTTGTATGGGTAAACCAAGATCTTCACGCAAAATACGCCATAATCTGGTCCGAGCGATGCCCAATTCTTGAGAACGCCGTGGAATTGACTGATTTGGATCGTTTGTTATCGATCCGTTGTCTCACTGACACGGCAACATCACACAACGAATATGTAGACTCTAAGTCTTGCACTAGACTTTTTTTTTACAGTTACACCCACACTCAAGCCTAAGCTAATGCCTTATAACGTTTTGAACGTTGTGCGAGCGAAGTTAACAGGGAGAGGGAGAGTTTCGCGCAGGTTGGTGTTTTTGACACACAACCTGAACGGAGTGCAGTAGTTTTTTGGGTCGTAGATGTTCGTTCACTACTCTCAGGGGTGGTTTGTCCTAGATAGGACGAGAGCCGACCAAATTTCGCGTTGGCTATAATTCACAGTAAGTCGGTCATGCACTTTTTGTGTTAATATTGCATACGCAGAGGATGAATTTAAATTGACCACATACTGTGAGTGTTATGCCTGCAGCAGTACGTTTGGTCGCATACTTGTTGCATACTTTTTTCCGATAGGAATTGCTTTTACTTGGCTATGAAACGAATGTGGACTATAGACCTTCCGCTCGACGGTCGATGATGTTAACCACTGCACCACGGCCACCCCGTTATTACCTGTCTACTAGGGCGAGAATTACGACCGAAAATTGGAGTTAACGCTCTTAAAGTTGCGATCACCGACTCCGAATTTCGGTAGAACATTTTTATGATTTTCAGACGTTGCTCGTTCATGTCCTTTACTTACTTAATTACTTTGATGGCTCTACAGTTCGGGGTGAACCAGGGCCTCAACCAACAAACCTCTCCAACCGGCCCGATCTTTGGCCAGCTGCTTCCAGTGCCGCACGCTCAGTTGGTTGACGTCCCTTTCCACCTATGCGCGCCACCTTAAATGCGTTCGTCCTCTGCTGCGTCGTCCCTCGGGGTTGGAGTCGAAGACTCTTCGGGCCGGAACGTTGATGTTCATTCGCTCTACATGGCCTAGCCATTTTAGACGTTGGATCCGAAATAGACGTCTTCGTCGCTGTACAGCCCGTACAGTTCTTGGTTGAATCTCCTCCTCCACTCTCCGTTTACACAAACGGGACCAAAGATTGCACGCAGAATTTTCCTCTCGAAACGCCCAAGAGCCCCTTCATCCGCTTTTGATACGGTCAAAGCCTTAGCGCCGTTGAGGAGGACCGGGACGATTAAGGTTTTGTAGAGAGATACCTTAGAGAGATACCAATCGCCTCTTGAGCCCGAAGAAGCAGCGGGCTCATCTCAGCGCTGGTGTCGGTGCTGCTTGTCACTATCGAGCCAAGATAGACGAAGTCCTTGACTACTTCAAAAATATAGCTACAGAGGGTGACGTTCTGACCAAGACGTCGGTGTTGCGCGTCTTTCTTGGATGACAGCATATATTTGGTCTTATCCCCATTTACCCTTAGACCTTAGACTTGAGGTAGATCGTACCTCTTGTATTGGCCGTAGAGTCCCGCACGATCTTTTCAAGTATGATGTTAAAGAAATCACACGACAGTGTGTCACCCCGTCTAAAACCTTTTTAACATCAAAGGGGTCGGTTAGTTCACCTCCGACCTTAATGGTGCAGCGAGAGTTCTCCATAGTCATCCTGCACAGTCTGACGAGTTTGGCACGAATGTTTAAACATGACATGGCTCTGTATAGCTCGTCTCTATAAACACTGTCATACGCGGCTTCAAAGTCGACGAAAAGATGGTGCGTCTCGATCTGGAATTCATGGGCCTTCTCCAAGATCTGTCGTAGTGTAAATATTTGGTCTATCGTGGATTTTCCTGGCCTGAAACCACACCGGTAGGAACCTATCAAATTGTCCCCGAACGGCTTCAGGCACTTACACAGTACGGCAGAGAGGATCTTGTACGCGATGTTCAGGAGGCTTATCCCTCTATAATTGGCGCAGTCATAGGGGTCTTCTTTCTTATGGGCATGCGTTCTTCCGACCAAATCTTGCAGATGAGTTGGTGCATGTTCCTGATCAGCTCATCGCCAGCTGCTTTAAAAAGTTCCGCGGGGAGTCCGTCTGCTCCAGCAGCTTTATAAGACTTAAGTTTCGATATCGCTATGTTAACCTCGTCTAGGACGGGATTCTCCTTCGTCTTCGTCCATTGTGAAAGGTTCGCTCT
This sequence comes from Eumerus sabulonum, assembly GCA_951905685.1. Taxonomy (NCBI): domain Eukaryota; kingdom Metazoa; phylum Arthropoda; class Insecta; order Diptera; family Syrphidae; genus Eumerus; species Eumerus sabulonum. The sequence goes on from OX645061.1 coordinate 106,424,872, forward strand.
GCCTGACGGCGGCATTTTGACTATCATCGCCGTTGTACAGTCTGCAGAAGTGGTCCTTCCACAATCTCAGCATCGACTGTGACTCCACTACTAGTTGTCCGGGCTCATCCCTGCAGGCTTCTGCTCTGGCTTTATAGCCTTGGCATGTTCGTTTTACTTTCTGGTAAAACTTTCGAACGCCGTTTCTGCCGTAACATCTCTCCATCTCCTCGACCTCGCGCTTCTCGTGCTCCTTCTTTTTCCTTCTCAGAAGCGCATGCTCCTCCCTCCTTTTCTGTTTATAGAGCTCGCGGGCAGCCCTCGTCCGTCGATGCAATGTGGTCATGTATGCATTCTGTTTCTCTACAAGGGCCTGTCTGCACTCATCATTAAACTAGGGGTTTCTCGACGGTGGTGGCTTGAAACCGAGTACACCTGAGGCGGTCTCTCTAATGGCGTTTTGACAACGACTCCATTGCTGTTCTATGGTTTCTGCAGATTGCATCGGGACTTGAGAGAGCTTGAGGGAGACTATTTTGACTTCGTCTAGGTCGGGTGGACGGAATTCTCTTACATCGTCGTTCATTTCGAACGGATCGTTCTGCCTGACAGCGGTATCTTGTCTGTCATCGCCGTTATATAGTCTGCAGAAGTGGTCTTTCCGAATCCTCAGCATCGACTGTGACTCTACTATCAGTTCTCGATTTTCATCCCTACATGCCATCGCTCTAGCTTTGTAGCCATGGCATGTTCGTTTTACCTTATTGTGAAACTTCCGGGCATCATTCCTGCGGAGGCATCTCTCCATCTCCTCGACCCCACGCTTTCCGTGTTCTCTCTTCTTTCTTCTGTGAAGCGTGCGTTCCTCTCTTCTCTTCTGCTCATAGATTTCGCGAGCAGCTCTCGTCCGTTGTTGCAGCGTGGCTTTATATACCTCTTGCTTTGCTGCATGGGCTTGTTCGCATTGTTCATCGAAGCAGGAGTTTATAGGTGGTGGCGGTTATAACCGCCATTCAGGAAATGCGATGGAATGGACCGGGTATAAAGCGGATGGAAAACTGCGATATTTACTACGACGACCGCTATAGGGAGCGAGGACAACGAACTTAGGCAAAAAGTCCAAAACTTTCAGCATGTGAGCGAACGCAGCATAACGATCCGTATCAAGGCCCCCACGGAAGACAAGGATGACTCCGCCAAAGATGAGTTCTACGATGTCCTAGACAGAACGTATGTCCAATGTCCCAGCTATGACATCAAAACTGTACTAGGAGACTTCAATGCTAAGCTGGGTAAGGAAAGCATCTTTGAACTAGTCATCGGCAAACATAGCCTACACGACACCACATCCGATAACGGACACAGGCTGATTGATCTTGCTACGGGGCGAAATCTCCTTTTAGCCAGTACGCGCGAGATTGATCACATCGCGATGGACGTCAGACACTCCTCCACTATTCTTGATGTTCGAACTCTCTTAGGGGCTAACTTCGACTGGGACCACTATCTTGTAGTAGCCAAGATGCGCCTATGGATATTACGAACGCAGCGGAGTAGAGTAAGAATACAAAGTTATGACATCGGAGAGCTACTATCGCCAGAAACCGCTCGTGTTTTTACCGATCGCGTCTCCCTTAAGCTCTCCAATACACATCAACCCTCCACGCTATCAATAGAACAGCAGTGGAGCGTTTGCAAACAAACCCTGAAAAGCTCGGCATCCGAAGTTTTGGGCTTCAAGGCTCCACCACGAAGAAGCACCTGGTTCGATGACGAGTGCAGGCGGATTCACACAGCGAAGGAGGATGCATATAAAGCCTCGCTGCATAAAAAGAACAAGAGCAGCTCGTGAGCTCTAAGAGTTAAAATGCGCGATTGAGGATTTGGATACGTGATACTGCAGGCGTGACGTTCGAACATTTTATCAGTTGACAAAGCGCACATGCCAAGGTTATAAAGCCAGAATGGAAGCCTGTAGGGATGAGAACGGACTCCAAGTAGTACAGTCGCAGAATATGGAAAAACCACTTCTGCAGACTGTATAATGGCGATGTTAGTCAATATGCCGCTGTCAGGCAGAATGATCCATTTCTAATCAACGAAAACCGCAGAGAATTCCGTCCCCCTGAACCCGACGAAATTAAGATTGCCATATCGAAACTCAAGTCAAATAAAGCTGCTGGCGCAGACGGACTATCTGCTGAGCTCTTCAAGGCAGCTGGGGATGACCTGGTTAGGAATATGCATCAGCTCATCTGGTCAGAGGAAAGCTTGCCCGACGAATGGAGTCTCAGCATCGTAAGTCCGATCCACAAGAAAGGAGACCCCTCTGACTGCGTCAACTACAGAGGTATAAGTCTTCGTAACATCGCCTCCAAAATCTTCTCTGCCGTTTTGTGTGAAGACGTGAAGCCTTTTAAGCTGATAGGTCCTTATTAGAGCAGATTCAAGCCAGGGAAGTCCACCATCGACCAAATCATCACACTACGGCGGATCCTGGAAAAAACCAATGAATTCCATGTCGACACTCACCACCTAATTGTCGACTTCAAAGCCGCATACGACAGCGTAATTAAAGACGAGCTATACAACGCTATGTCTACCTTTGACATACCTGCTAAACTCGTCAGACTATGCAGGATAACTTTGGAGAATGCTCGCTGCTCCATCCGAATCGGTGAACACCTAACCGATGGTTTTGATGTCAAGAAAGGATGTAGGCAGGGCGATTCGCTGTCATGTGATTTCTTCAACATCATATTGGAAATGATTGTGCAAAAATCACTGGCCAATACAAGAGGCACAATCTATTTCAAATCCTCGCAACTCCTTGTATACGCCGACGATATTGACATAATAGGTAGATCACAGCGAGATGTCAATGAGGCGTTTGCGAGTATTGAGATGGAGCCGGCGAAAATTGGTTTGGCGGTAAACGAGGGCAAAACTAAATATATGCTGTCTTCAAAAAAGGCCGCACGCGTTTGTATTGGCAGATATAAGTTCGAGGTAGTTAAGAACATCGTCTACCTTGTCTCCGCAGTGACCTGGAACAACGACATCAGTTCTGAAATCAAACGTAGAATCACTCTTGCCAATCGCTGTTTCTTTGGGTTCAGGAGGCAACTGAGTAATAGAGCCCTCTCCCGAACGACAAAGTTGACTCTATATAAGACCTTTATTATCCCGGTCCTGCTGTTCGGCGCAGAAGCATGGACACTATCAAAAGCGGATGAGGAGGCCCTTGGTCGGTTCGAGAGAAAGATTTTGCGTGTGATTTTTGCGCCTATAATCGCAGACGGGGGATGGAACCACGAACTTTACAGGCTGTACAGCGACATGAGCCTAGTCAGGCGTCTACGGATTCAACGCCTAAGATGGCTGGGCCATGTAGAGCGAATGGACACCACAGCTCCAGCAGAGGACGGCCGCCCTTAAGAAGGCGCACACAGGTGGAAGGGGACCTCAGCCAACTGGGTGTGCGGCAATGGAAAAGGCTAGCAAAAGATCGTGCTAGTTGGAGGGGCATGTTGGTTGAGGCCCAGGTTCACCCTGAACTGTAGCGCCCGTTAAGAAGAAGAAGAAGTTTAGTTTGGGTTAGGTTAGTTGGGTGCCCTATTGACATGAAGTCAAAGCTTACTTAGACTACGAGGAGTCCATTGAGCCCAGTTTGAAAAACTAACCCGAGGGGAACCTGTTAGTTGCCCGCTGAGCTGAACCGTCCAGATTCAGTTAAGAATCTTAGCAGTTTGTAAAGCTTAATGTTTTTAATCTCCTCTAAGCCCGAGAGCACCGTGGCGCCGTGGGTAGTGTGTTGGCCTCTGACGCCGATGACACGGGATCGAATCCCGACACAGCCATGTCATCGAACGTATTTTTCACGGTGTTTCTCCTCAGTGGGGTTCTGACAAAACCCCCTGTAGTAAAATTGTCATGAAAAGCTTCTCGAAATTCGCCATTCGGAACCGGCAATAAACTGTAGGTCCCTTTCACCTATGGGAAAATGAAATCACACACAACATGGGTGATTGAGAGAAGCTCGGCTCAGGTTCTTCATGGACTGTAACGCCAACATACATACATACAAGCCCGAGTAGTTCCCGAGGAACGTACATCTTTTTCGGGCCAGTGCAGGGCATTCACACAGTAGGTGCCCAATGGATTCCATTTCCTCTTCGTCCCTACCGCTTCTGCAGAAATCGTTGTAGGGCTGGCCTACAACATGCATGATATGCTATCATGCAGTGCCCAGTGAAGGTGCCGACTACCACTCGTATATTCCCTCTACCAAGATTTAGCAGACTTTCCGTCCTTTTTTTGTTATAGACAGGCAATGTTAGCCTTGCCGTAGCGCATGTGTCTAATTGACACCATCGCCTGTTGGCCTTTCCAACAAGAAGCTTCAATACGTTAACCGGGTATGCAGACATTAAGGCCGGTTTCTTCGATCAGTGAGTGTTGACAAACTACAGAAATTCCTGTAACGAAATTTTTTGATAAATGCATTCCAAAAGGCATTCAGCGAATTTCTTCTAACCGGACATGGAATGAAGACTCTCTATTCTTTATTAAAATCCCAGGGCAGAATGCTTCAATACGTTGTTGTCATATTAGTTCCAGAATCACTAAACTCTGATTGACCAATTAACTTAATTCAATTTCTTTTCTCTTCAAATATGATTACTCATTTCCTAATTACATGCCTATGATGAAAGCAACCAATTTGTCAGCAATCACTCTCAGTTCCAATAAAAATTACATGAGTCAACATAGAATCCTCCACTGTCTTACGATTTTAGTTTTTTGAAAAATGCCTCAAATGTTTCCCCAAAAAACTGTCCCCAAATTGTGTAATAAACGACGACGATGCCCAACTTATTTAAAATCGACTCGCCATCTCAACCTTGGGTCACCGCACACTAAAAACACACCGATGAATATACTATCTACGAGATACATATTTCCTAATAGATTCTGCTGTCACAACTCGAACGTAAAAAGAGTAAATAAATTTCCCTCGAAATTGTGTCGCAAGAGCCTTAAAAACCGTCTGTAAGTCTGCGGAAAAATTCTCGGGGAATGCCCACTCAAAATACGTGAATTGCATTTAAAATTTTTGAATAATTGACAAACTGTCAAAAAACTTTCATGAGTCACCGCTTACATTACTTACCTATAAGAGAAGAAAAAATTGAAAATTTTGAAATGAGTGTGATCTACAAATAGGAACAAGATCCGAGTACACCGTTAAATTCTAAATTCAGACGAGTAGATATTTGGTTTTTGGCAAACGTACAGCTTGCGCTTTTGCTGTTGTTGTTTTTTCTTTTTTTTTTTTACTATTATTGTGTTTTAGTTTTATTATTTTGTATTTTCTTTATTTTGTCAGCTGAGCTGTATTAGAAATTGTTTTCTAGAAAAATTCAAATTACTGCGAAGAGAGCAATGCTCGTGGCACAATGCGAACAAATTTCAATATTATTTGTTCGAAAATTTGCGTTTTATCTGACGTTTCAGTGAGCACGAGGTTGAGGAGAGTATCCAATAAACGAGCAAGAGTCCAAAATATTTATAAGAATGCTTGCGATTTGCTGGCTGGTTGAGATAGACGTGATCGACAGAGCAAAAGTAACCTTGCTACCATGGGAAAAAGACTTTTTTTTTTTTTTTTGCCTCAATGGGAGATTACAGGAATAATAGTTCTCGTCTGAGATTTCTGCTCTTTTTCTTCTTTAGGGTTCTGTCCCCAAGGTAGGTAGGTAGGTAAGACCGTAGCCTTCCCAGAGATGGGAAGAACACACATAGGCCAGGGAGGCCCGTTGTGTAGCTACGAGGGGGTTTAGCCCCTTATTCGTGGAACCATTTTGTGCTTCTTAAGAAATTAAGAAGATCAGATATCCCTACTTGCTGAACTTCGGTCAGATCGTTAAGGAGGTATGATCCTAGGTATCGTTTCCTGATTGTGCGGAATGCCAGGCAGGCGCAGAGGAGGTGATGGATGGATTCGACCTCTTCCTCGTCTAGACAGCTCCTACAAAAATCATTCGGAGTGATACCTAGTTTTTGCGCGTGACTGCCAATAAGGCAGTGTCCTGTGATGACACCTATGACTTTATAGATGTCAGTTCTATTTAGGGAGATAATACTCCTAGTCCGTTGACTATCGAGCCGGGGCCAGATTTGCCTGGTGATGAGGCAGGTGTGTCCCTGAGTCCATTTCCGATTCGTCTCGGCCCTGGCGAGGGTAGTGAGATTGTGTTTAATGGTTGCGAAGGGTATACCCTCACAAACCACAGTTGATTGTAGCGTCGTTCCTTTTTTGGCGAGTGTGTCGGCTCTTTCATTTCCAGTGACGTCGCTGTGTCCCGGTACTCATATAAGTTGTATGTTGAACTGTTCAGCGATCTCGTTAAGAGATAGGCGACAGTCGAGTTTTTGAGGTCTAGGTCTTCTGCCATGGTTGACCTGTTAATCAGGATCGAGGAGTGGCCAATGACGTAGCTCTTTCAGTTCGAGTTGGCTTTAAGTCTAATGGCCGTTTGTGTGGCAATTTGCTTGCCGAGAATATCGAGTGGTGTAAGGTCGAGTATCATGTTAAGTGCTGCCGTTGGGGTGGACCTGAGGGCCCCGGTAATGCATAAACACGCCAGCCTTTGTACCTTCTCGAATTGTTTGAGGTATGTTGTCTTGTCCAGTGCTGTCCACCAGACAGTCGCTCCATACATTAATATGGGTCTAACGACCGTGGTGTAGAGCCATAGGGTAATCTTGGGATTGAACCCCCATTTTTTTTCTATGGCTTTCTTGCATGTAAAGAGAGCTATTGTTGCATTTTTAGCTCTTTCGATTGTGTTGCTTTTCCAGGTTAATTTCCTGTCCAGTATGATGCCAAGGAATTTGGCACTGGAGGAGTAGTTTATGCTGGTACCAAGCAAAGTGATAGGGCAGTAATCCGGTAATTTATACTTTTTGGTGAATAGCACGAGCTCAGTTTTCTGGGGATTAACCCTGAGCCCTTTGCTATGCGCCCAGTTGCAAAGAATTGAGAATGCCGTTTGCATACGGTCATTCAGTGTCGATAGGTATTTACCTGAAATTGGAATGGCAACGTCATCAGCGTAGGCAATAGCGTCTAGGCCTTCTTCCTCCAGTTTGATTAGTAGTTCATTTATAACTACATTCCAGAGAAGAGGTGAGAGAACCCCTCCATGCGGGGTTCCCCTGGTAACCACTCTGGTGATTGCCTGGCTTCCCCATTTCGAGTGAATCTTGCGTGTTGATATTAGCTCGCTGATCCACTCTATGAGAGTCTTCTCCACCTTTAGCTTTTCTAACCCTTCTGTTATTGCTTCCGGAGTGACGTTGTTAAAGGCGCCCTCTATGTCTAGGAAGGCTGTTATAGTGTATTCTTTGAGATGGATTGATCTTTCGATTTTCCTCACTAGGGTGTGCAAGGCTGTTTCGATAGATCTACCCTTAACGTAGGCATGCTGTGCCTTAGAAATTAGGAGCGGATCCAAGTTATGGCGTATATATAGGTCTACCATCCTTTCCAAGGTTTTTAGTGCAAAGGATGATAGACGTATAGGCCTTAGATCCTTGGGGGAAGTGTGAGAGTCTCTGCCGGCCTTAGGAATGAAAATCACCTTTGCGCACTTCCACTTGTCTGGAATGTGACTCCAAACTAGGCATCCTTCGAAGATTATCTCTAGCCATTCCATTGTTTGTGTAAGTTCGATAGGGTAAATTCCATCCGGACCTGGCGATTTATAGGGCTTGAAACTTTTTAGCGCCCATATTATTTTCTCTCTGGAGATGATGTGTTCGAATATCCCATTATTGCGGATGAAAAGTAGATTCCTCGCGGTTGCGATGAGTCCTGCGATTCATGGCATCCTGGGAAGTGCGTATTGAGAAGAAGGCTTAAAGTTTCTTCTTCAGATGTTGTCCAGACTCCGTTTGCTATAAGGTAGCTTGGGAATTGTGGATCTTTTGAGAGTATTTTCCTCAATCTGTAGGCGTCTGAAATTTTTTCCATATTGTTACAGAAAAGTTTCCAGGATAGCCTTTGTTCCTTCCTCAGAGTTTATTTGTAAGTTCTGAGTGAAGCTTTATATAGGCTCCAGTCACTATCGTTTCTAGTACTCTTTGCTTTGTTAAAGAATTTCCGACAGTTTTTACGGAGCTTGCTTAGGTTTGCGTTCCACCACGAGGGATAAGAGTTTTTCTTCGATTTGTGGCTTACGTAGCTATTGACCCGTGCGTTGCCCAATGTAGTTGTTATAATATCAAACAATATTATCTATATCTACCGTGGACCGCGGGTGATCAGGGATCCTGCTTACTACAGAGTTGCCAACAAGGGTTCTATAGCGCTCCCAATCAATTCTTCTTGGGTTACATGATGAGTCGATTGGGGTTGGGACCGTGAAGGCTAAGTTGTACACCAAGTAGCGGTGGTCTGAGAAGGAGTGTTCCTCAGAAACCTTCCATTCTCTTATTTTGTCAATGAGAGAGGGAGATGCTAGAGTTATGTCTTGTACCTCCCTTCGATTTTTTGTAACAAAAGTGGGTGTATGACCCTTATTGCATATATATTAAGGTCAGAGGTAAGAATAAATTCAATAAGCCACTCACCTCTTTCATTTATGTCGCTGCTACCCCATAGGGTGTGAAGCGCATTCGCATCAGCCCCAATGAGGAGCCCAGCTTGGTGGTTTGACGAGTCCCTCACCAGTCTTTTTAACTCGTCCGATGGGATAGACTCTTCTTGCGCCATGTAGGTAGAGGCTATCCATAGCTTGTTCCCGGGTGATTCTAAGGCAATCACTGTGGTGTCTGGGCAGCTGTAATTAGGAAGAAGGTAAGCGTACCCAAAGGTAAAACGGAACCCTATTACTAAGACTTCGCTGTCCGTCCGTCCGTCCGTCCGTCTGTCACCAGGCTGTATCTCTTGAGCCGTGATAGTTAGACAGTTGAAATATTCACAGATGATGTATTTCTGTTGCCGCTACCACGACAAATACTAAAAACAGAACAAAATGAATATTTAAGGGGGGCTCCCATACAACAGACATGATTTTCATCCAAAAAATCCCCTTGGTCACATACTGAACTAAGGTTAGTCGACAATATCCCACAACCAGGAGCAAATTTCCCAGTTTTGACCTCGTTTGTGTCTTTGATGAATTAATCCTAGCTGCAAACCTTTTTCCCATACTTCCCATTATTGTTATTCACCTTTTCACATCGGTGCTGTCAAGTGAGATAATTGATTTGAATTCAATGGACACATTGATGATCAACCATATCTCATCATGAAGATAGTACATACATAGCCTCTTTCATATTTATATATCCAGATGGTACGGAACCCTTCGTGCGCGAGTCCGACTCGCACTTGGCGGGTTTTTTTATTTCTTGCCATGGCGAGTAATTATCCACGTTGGAAATGATCATGTAAGGGGCGTACCAAAATTCACACAAGAAATAAACTATTTTTAAGTAAGGTTATAACCGGCGTAGTAAAATAAATCACGTTGTTAACGTTCGATGGGTGGACTTTATGGCGGGACATAATCTGGTAGTAGCAAGTACATGATTCCCACACCTCATCATCCATAAGGGGACCTGGCGGTCTTTCGATCAATCGACAACCAACCAAATTGATCATATCGCTATCGACGGCAGACGGTAGATGCCCGAAGCTTTCGAGGAGCCAACATCGACTCGGATCATTGCTTTGTTGCAGCCAAGGTATAGATGCGAATTTCTCGGAATCAACAGAGTCGAGTTAGAACACCAAAATTTAACGTCGGAAAGCTGCAATCGCAGGAGACCGCCAGGAACTTCGCCGATCAAGTCTCCCTCAAGCTCTCTCAAGTCCCGATGCAATTTGCAGAAACCATAGAACAGCAATGGAGTCGTTGTCGAAACGCCATTAGAGAGACCGCCAGATGTACTCGGTTTCGAGCCACCACCGTCGAGAAACCCCTGGTTTGATGATGAGTGCAAACAGGCCCATGTAGAGAAACAGAATGCATACATGGCCACATTGCATCGACGGACGAGGGCTGGCCACGAGCTATATGAACAGAAAAGGAGGGGGGAGCATACGCTTCTGAAAAGAAAAAAGAAGGAGCACGACAAGCGCGAGATCGAGGAGATGGAGAGATGTTATTGTAGCAACGACGTTCGAAAGTTTTAAGTAAAACGAAAATACCAAGGCTATAAAGCCAGAGCAGAAGGCAGCAGGGATGAGCACGGACAACTAGTAGTGGAGTCACAGTCGATGCTGAGATTGTGGAAGGACCACTTTTGCAGACTGTATAACGGCGATGATAGCCAAAATGCCGCCGTCAGCAGAGCGAACCATTCACAATGGAAGAAGACAAAGGAGAATCCCGTCCACCCGACTCAGACTAGGTTAAGATAGCGATATCCAAACTTAAGTCTGTGGATCAGACGAACTTCCCGCGGAACTGTTTAAAGCAGCTGGCGATGAGCTGGTCAGGAACATGCACCAACTCATATGCAAGATATGGTCGGAAGAACGCATGCCCGATGAATGGAATCTCAGTATCGTTTGCCCGGTCCATAAGAAAGGAGACCCTTAACATCGCGTACAAGATCCTCTCTGCCGTACTGTGTAAGTGCCTGAAGCCGTTCGTGGACAATCTGATAGGTTCCTACCAGTGTGGTTTCAGGCCAGGAAAATCCACGATAGACCAAATGTTTACACTACGGCAGATCTTGGAGAAGACCCATGAATTCCAGGTCGACACGTACCATCTTTTCGTCGACTTTAAAGCCGCGTATGACAGTGTTTATAGAGACGAACTATACAGAGCCGTCTCATGTTTTAACATTCCTGCCAAACTCGTCAGACTGTGCAGGATGACTATGGAGAACTCTCGCTGCTCCATTAAGGTCGGAGGTGAACTAACCGACCCCTTTGATGTTAAAAAGGGTTTTAGACAGGGTGACGCACTGTCATGTGATTTCTTTGACATCATACTTGAAAATATCGTACGGGACTCTGCGGCCAAAACATAGGTACGATCCACTTCAAGTTCACACAATTGCTTGCCTACGCAGATGACATTGACGTTATTGGACGAACAAAGCGGGTCTATGGGTAAATGGGGACAAAACCAAATATATGCTGTCATCCAAGAAAGACGCACAACACCGACGTCTTGGTCAGAACGTCACCTTCGGCAGCTATATTTTTGAAGTAGTCAAGGACTTCGTCTACCTTGGCTCGATAGTGACAAGCAGCAACGACACCAGCGCTGAGATAAAACGCAGAATAACTCTTGCCAACCGCTGCTTCTTCGGGCTCAAGAGGCAATTGAGTAGTAGAGCCCTCTCTCGAAAAACTAAGGTATCCCTCTACAAAACCTTATTCATCCCGGTCCTCCCCTACGGCGCTGAGGCTTGGACATTATCAAAAGCGGATGAAGCGGCTCTTGGGCGTTTCGAGAGGAAAATTCTGCGTGCAATCTTTGGTCCCGTTTGTGTAAACGGAGAGTGGAGGAGGAGATTCAACTAAGAACTTTACGGCCTGTACAGCGACATCGGCCTGGTTAGACGTCTTCGGATCCAACGTCTAAAATGGCTAGGCCATGTAGAGCAAATGGACATCAACGTTCCGGCCCGAAGAGTCTTCGACTCCAAGCCCGAGGGACGACCGCATTTAAGGTGGCGCGCACAGGTTGAAAGGGACCTCAATCAACTGGGCCGACCTCAACCCCGAACTGTAGCGCCATCAAAGTTTAAGTAACGTTCGATGGTTTCATTTATTTCTTATATACAACGAGCTGCTCCCCTACGGTAATACTCTTAATTCGGACAACTAGGGTCACTAATTAGACCGTCCAGAAGGAGCAATAGCCCAAAAACGTGTAAGACCTTCATATCATCACCTATGCGTCCACGGTATGGTGGACAAAAGTTGAGCAGAAAACGATAATCGTTAAGCTTCAACGCCTCCAGAGACTAGCGTGTCTCGGTATTACAGGCGCTATGCCAACCTACCCCAAGGCAGCCCAAGAAGCATTAATTGAACTTACTCCACTGCACCTTTTTATTAAAAAAAGGTTGCATTACATAGTGCAATCTGAACTCTTCGCTCAGGAACAGGCTTGCCATGTAGACCTATGGGTCACATGTTCATCCTGCAACATCTTCCTGAGCTGGACATGATTGGCACGGTCACGGACACACCTTCATTTTCGATGAGCGATTTGAGATATTGATCCCAAACCGCTCAGTTTGGGAAATCAGTGATCCCGTGCTTAACGTCAAAGGCCTTAGGTGGTACACTGATGGCTCCAAGGTGGTTTCTGGCGTGGCGCCGGCATCTTTGGACCAAATCGGAAAATTTCGAAGGCCCTTGGAAAGAGTGCTGGTATCTACCAACCAGAATTATATGCCATCCTAACATGCGTCAATCTAAACTTACAATATACTCTCTAATAGCCAAACAGCGCTTAATGCGCTGAGTTCGTATACTTACTTACTTAGGTGGCGCTACAGTCCGTGGTGAACCTGGGCCTCAACCAACAAGCGTCTCCAGCCGGCACGGTCTTTGGCCAGCTGTTTCCAGTGCCGCACGCCCAGTTGGTTGAGGTCCCTTTCCACCTGCGTGCACCACCGCTGAGGCGGCCGTCCTCTGCCGCGCCTTCCTTCCGGAGTGGATTTGAAGACTTTTCGGGTCGGAGCTGTATCTTCCATGCGCTCTACATGGCCTAGCCACCTTAGACGCTGTATCCGTAGACGTCGTACCAGGCCGATGTCGCTGTACAACCCGTACAGTTCTTCGTTATATCTTCTCCTCCATACACCGTTTGAACAAACGGGACCGTAGATAGTGCGCAGAATTTTCCTCTCGAAACGACCAAGGGCATCTTCATCCGCTTTTGTTAAGGTCCAAGCCTCTGCGCCGTAAAGGAGGACTGGAATGATCAAGGTCTTATATAGTGTCACCTTGGTTTTCCGAGAGAGGGCTCTACTTCTCAATTGCCTCTTGAGCCCAAAGAAACAGCGGTTGGCAAGAGTGATTCTGCGTTTTATCTCAGCGCTGGTGTTGTTGTCGCTGGTAATCAGTGAGCCAAGGTAGACGAATTCCTTGACCACTTCAAAGTTATATCCGCCCATGGTGACGTTCTGGCCAATACGTCGGTGTTGTCCGTCTCTTTTAGATGAGAGCAGATATTTGGTTTTACCCTCATTAACCTTGAGACCCATCTTAGCCGCTTCTACCTCAATGCTCACAAAAGCCTCATTGACGTCTTGCTGTTTTCGTCCAATTACGTCAATATCGTCGGCGTACGCAAGCAATTGCGTAGACTTGAAATAGATCGTACCTCTTGTGTTGGCCAGTGACTCTTGCACAATCTTTTCAAGCACGATGTTGAAAAAGTTGCACGACAGCGCGTCGCCCTGCCTAAATCCTTTTTTAACATCAAAGGTCTCGGTATGCTCATTACCGACCTTAATGGAGCAACGAGAATTCTCCATTGTCATCCTGCACAGTCGGACGAGTTTGACAGGGATGTTAAAACTAGACATGGCTTTGTACAGCTCGTCTCTATATACGCTGTCATACGCGGCCTTGAAATCGACGAAGAGGTGGTGAGTGTCGATTTGGTATTCCTGGGTCTTCTCCAAGATCTGCCGTAGCGTAAATATTTGGTCTATTGTGGATTTACCTGGCCTGAAACCACACTGATAAGAGCCGATCAGGTTATCCACAAACGGTTTCAGGCGTTCACACAATACGGCAGAGAAGATCTTATATGCGATGTTAAGGAGACTTATTCCCCTATAGTTGGCGCAGTTATAGGGGTCTCCTTTCTTATGGACCGGGCAAACGATGCTGAGATTCCATTCGTCGGGCATGCTTTCCTCCGACCATACCTTGCAGATGAGATGGTGCATGCACCTTACCAGCTCATCTCCAGCCGCCTTAAAAAGCTCAGCAGACAGGCCGTCTGCGCCAGCGGCTTTATTAGACTTAAGTCTTGATATCGCTATTTTGACTTCGTCTAGGTCGGGTGGACCGAATTCTGTTACTTCGTGGTCCATTGCGAATGGCTCGTTCTGCCTGACAGCGGTATCTTGTCTATCATCGCCGTTATACAGTCTGCAGAAGTGGTCTTTCCAAATCCTCAGCATCGACTGCGACTCTACTACCAGTTCTCCATTTTCATCCCTGCAGGCCGCCACTCTGGCTTTGTAGCCATGGCATGTTCGTTTTACCTTGTTGTAAAATTTACGGGCGTCATTCCTGCGGAAGTATCTCTCCATCTCCTCGATCTCACGCTTTCCGTGCTCTCTCTTCTTTCTTCTGAAAAGCGTGTGTTCCTCTCTTCTCTTCTGCTCATAGATTTCGCGAGCAGCTCTCGTCCGTCGTTGCAGCGCGACCTTATATGCCTCTTGTTTTGCTGCATGGGCTTGTTCGCATTGTTCATCGAACCAGGGGTTTCTAGGTGGTGGCTGTTTGAAACCCAGCACCTCTGAGGCAGCATCTCTGACGGCGCTCTGGCAATGAGCCCATTCCTGCTCTATTGTTTGTGCTGCTCTGGGCGGATTTTGAGAGAGCTTTGAGGAGACACGATCGGCAAAGATTCTGGCAGTCTCTTGCGATTGTAGCTTTCCAACGTCAAACTTACGTTGTCCTACTCGACTCCTAAGCATTCTTGATATCCTCATTCGTACCTTGGCTACAACAAGGTAGTGGTCCGAGTCGATGTTGGCCCCTCGGAAGGTTCGTACGTCGAGAATACAGGAGGAGTGTCTGGCGTCGATCGCAATATGATCAATCTGGTTGGTGGTCGATTGATCACAAGACCGCCAGGTACCCTTGTGGATGTTGAGATGGGGGAATCGCGTGCTTGCTACAAGGAGGTTACGCCCCGCTAGGAAATCGATTAGCCTTAATCCGTTGTCGGATGTGGTGTTATGGAGGCTATGCTTTCCTATGATCGACTCAAATATGTCCTCCTTGCCCAGTTTTGCATTAAAATCTCCTAGGACTATTTTTGTGTCGCAGCTGGGACATTGGGCATATGTTCTGTCTAGGAGATCGTAGAATTCTTCTTTGAGTCGATCGTCCTTTTCTTCCGTTGGGGAAGAAGAGCTCGAACTCAAAAAGCCTCCAGGTCATGATGCCCCACAAGACCTCGACAAAAGAAACAAAGTCAGACCCTGGTGAGTGCCAGGGCACACTGGCATTAAGGGCAATGAAATTGCCGATCAACTCGTCAGGAAGGGTTCCAGCGTAAGGTACATAGGTCCTGAAACTTTTTACGGCACTCCCAAGTCTAAGATCAACTTCTACTTAGACAGGGGGGAAAATCGCAACACCTGTCCTTCTGGAGCAGCGTTCAAGGACTTCGCCCATTGAAAGGACTTATACGTCCCCTCAACAAACACTATTAATATACCCAAACTTAGTAGAGTATATATCAGAGGACTAGTCAGCTATCTTACGGAACACTGAGGTCTGAGATATCATCTTAATAAAATGAACGTCTCGTCTAAAACTAAGGGTCGACTCTGTCTCGAGGACAAGGAGACTGCAGGGCACATACTGTGTGAGTGAGCTGCTCTCTGCCTTTTCAGGAAGCGTATCCTTCTCAGTGAAATTATGAATTCTGAGGGTATCATCTCAGCTCCTATGGGATGATGGAAAAACTCCTCGTCTAATCGACTGTAGGTACAAGAGATCCTTAAAGTTCGCAGTACCTCGTACTTTTTGCTAGTAAAAGCCCCTTAAAAAGAAAAAATAGAGCTGAAAAGCGAACAAGCGGCCAGCTTTGGCCAGTAGGATGGACATTGGCTTCCACAAGCACAGCATCAAGCCACATACATCAATAGTAGTTAGCCAGAAGCTACAGGAGCTTATTTGTGAGGTCCGTCCGTTTTTTATAATTCGCGCAGGTTCAAGAGTCATACTCTCATGATGTTTGTCACACAACCTGGGCGGAGTGCAGATGGCTTGGGTCGTAGTTGTTCGCTCACTACTCTCCAGGGGTGATTGTCCAAGATAGGATTCGAGAGGAACTCAGTTGAATTTTCACGTTGGTTGTAGTTCCCAGCAAATAGCCCATGCCATTATGGTGTTATGCATATAAGGCCTCGCTGCATAAAAGATCAAGAGCAGCTCGTGAGCTCTACGAGTTAAAAAGAAGGGAGGAGCATAAGCTTCTTAGAAGAAAGAAGAAAGAGCACGAGAAGCGCGCGATTGAGGATTTGGAGAGGTGTTACTGCAGGCGTGACGTTCGAAAGTTTTATCAACAGATAAAGCGAACATGCCAAGGTTATAAAGCCAGAATGGAAGCCTGCAGGGGTGAGAACGTACACCTAGTAGTAGAATCGCAGTTGATGCTGAGAATATGGAAAAACCACTTCTGCAGACTGTATAACGGCCATGTTAGTCATTATACCGCTGTCAGGCAGAATGATCCATTTCTGGTCCTAACCTCGACAAAGTTAAGATTGCCATATCGAATGCCCTAGTCGAATAAGGCTGCTGGCGCAAACGGACTGTCTGCTCTTCAAGGCAGCTGGAGATGACCTGGTTAGGAGCATGCACCAGCTCATCTGTAAGATATGGTCAGAGGAAAGCATGCCCAACGAATGGGGTCTCAGCATTGTATGCCCGATCCACACGAAAGGAGAGGAATAAGTCTCCCTAACATCGCCTACAAAATCTTCTCTGCCATTTTGTGTGAACGCCTGAAGTCTTTTGTAAATAGGCTGATAGGTCCTTATCAGAGCGGATTCAGGCCAGGGAAGTCCACCATCGACCAAATCTTCACACTACGGCAGATCGTGGAAAAAACCAATGAATTCCAAGTCGACACTCACCACCTATTTGTCGACTTCAAAGCCGCATCCGACATTGTAATTAGAGACGAGCTATACAATACTATGTCTACCTTTGACATACCTGCTAAGCTCGTCAGACTATGCAGGATGACTTTGGAGAATGCTCGCTGCTCCATCCGAATCGGTGAACACCTTACCGATGGTTCTGATGTCAAAAAAGGATTTAGGCATAAGGTGTGATCTCTTCAACATTAAATTGGAAATGATTGTGCAAAAATCACTGGCCAATACAAGAGGCACAATCTATTTCAGATCCCCGAAACTCCTTGCATACGCCGACGATATTGACATAATAGGTAGATCACGGCGAGATGTCAATGAGGCGTTTGCGAGTGTTGAGATGGAGGCGGCGAAAATTGGTTTGACGGTAAACGAGGGCAAAACTAAATATATGCTGTCATCAAAAAAGGACGCTCACCACCGACGTCTTGATCAGAGCGCTTGTATTGGCAGATATAAGTTCGAGGTAGTTAAGGACTTCGTCTACCTTGGCTCCGCAGTGACCTGGAACAACGACATCAGTTCCGAAATCAAACGCAGAATCACTCTTGCCAATCGCTGTTTCTTTGGGCTCAGGAGGCAACTGAGTAATAGAGCCCTCTCCCGAACGACAAAGTTGACTCTATATAAGACCCTAATCATCCCGGTCCTGTTGTAGGGCGCAAAAGCATGGACACTATCAAAGGCGGATGAGGAGGCCCTTGGTCGGTTTGAGAGTGTGAAGGTTTATGACAGTATTGTCATCACTTCCTATTCACAACAGCTGTGTTGCACAATTTTTCCGTATAGGAGTCGTATTTCTTGGCACGAGCCAGAAAAAACTGCAATACCCCCATTTGACGAGTCAAATTCCGGTCCTACAAAAATTGAGGCGTACATTCTTTCAAGTTCCCAAAAGGTATGAAAAGTTTGTGGTCATTTGTCAAAAAATAATGAAAACTCTTACTCTTCGTCTATATCAACACTTATCCACAACGACGTTCCAGCTATCACTTACTTAGAATAAGCTAACATTCTTGCTGCCTACTTCGCAGTAGGCAGTAACTTGCCTCCCTATGTATTAGACTTCTTCAATCACTTCAATCCCACCATGGGACAAATCTGCTTTCGTACTCGTACAGTTGCAAAGGCTCTCAAAGATCTCGACATATACAAGACTGTTCGTCTAGAAGTCATTATCATAGTTTCTATGTTGCCAAAACCACTGCCTAAGCTCTTTCCGAGTAGGGGGAAAACAGCCCAGCCTGAATCTTCTAATCCCTTCAACTACCGACCCATTTGTTGATCAGTTAGACGGATACAATCCGACCACTACCTTTTAAACGCTGGTGTTCTCCAGGGCTCCATTATTTCTCCAACACTGTTTTGTTTACGCACGCTCTAAGCTATGTTGTATTGAGGGGGAAAGACCGTACTGGCTAGCGCGTTCCACGTTGGTGTGGTTGGATTGAAGTAGCATTCTCTATATTTGACAGTACTACCGAGAACGGGCTTCAGAGTGAAGAGTGAATTTGTGAGCATTCCGGGAGAGACGTGTATCCGTTAGAAGTTTTGAAGGGTAAAACAATAAAAGGCAGGAAACATTCCTACGATGACCCAGCGAGTGTAATGAATCTGTGATGCTGGAATCTCCTATGAGTTTCATCGCACGATTTTGTATTCTATCCAGTAAGTGCAGTGAGGTCTAGATGTGCCAGAACAGACATGTGCGTTGAACTCCAACGTCAGATCAATGAGTGCAAGGATTTTCATGCATCTATGTATATAGGAAACCTAGGCATTTTGCGGCATCTTTGGCAACGCTAAAAACGGAACCCTGGGCAACACCAGCATTTACAAAGTGATTGTCAGACTTGAATCCGTCCAAGACAACTTGAGTTGAACGTTTCGAAAAGTAGCTTCTAATCCATAGAAGAAGGGTGTCCGATTCCGATTCACTCACTTGCGACAATAGAGCTTAATGCCGAACTCTGTCAAATGCTTTCGAAATATCAAGTGCAACTATTTTGCTTTCACCCGCCTGGTGGAGCGAACGATTCCACTCTCGGTGAGATATACCATCAAATCGCCAGTGGATCTGTTGCTGCCGAAACTATACTGCCGGTCATTGAGGAGTCCCTGCGACTCGAGATATTTCATTCGCATGACCTTGGAAAGAAGGGACGTTAGTGCAATAAGTCGGTTATTGGAGAGAGAAGAAGATTCACCTTTTCTGGGAATGGTCTGGATACTTAGAGTTAGAGAGTTAGAGAGGGTACGGGGGTGGGACAAAGTCGCCTGATCACTGCGGCCACGAGTGGGCCCATTGCGATGTCCCCCACTTACAGTTCACTCAAGAATCCTGAGTTAGTGATAAAACTTAGTATGCTTTCGAGTGAGCTAGCAGCGATTTCTTCTGCTTCAAGATAACACTTGCCTAAGTGACGATGACGTGTACTGACAAGGCAGTTACAGTGGCACAGTATGTGCTCTGCTGTTTCTTCGTCTTCATTACACATCCTGCAAGTGTCATCTTGTATAATGCCCATCGTTTTGAGGTGTTTGTTGACTGGGCAGTGTCCAGTAAGGAAACCTGTGATTAAGCGAATCTGATTCCTCGAAAGCATGAGGACTTGTTTCGTTCTACTGAGAGATGTAGTTGGGAGGAACAACTTGGCTTGTCTGCTACCTTTCGTTTGTAACCAGTAGTGATCCGTTGTGTTCCTTAACCAATTGTTTATGCAGCATTTGGTGGTGCTAATGGGTATGCCGCAGAAGGACCGTGGCATCATAAATGGTGATTCAGAGCCTTTCCTTGCTAGTAGGTCCGCCTTTTCGTTGCCTGTATGGCCGCTGTGTCCAGGTATCCAAGTGAGATGAACTCTGTTTGTGCTGGCCAGCTGGTGAAGTGGCTGTAGGCAGTCCCATACCAGTTTGGAGGTGATTTCATAGCTCTTTAGGGCTAGAAGTGCAGCCTTGCTGTCAGAGAGAATGTAAATGTTTTTCTTAAGTATATTTCTGTTTACATTTTCTCTGAGGTAGAGTTCTATAGCAAATATCTCTGCTTGAAAAACGGAGTCATACATATCTGTCCATGCTGACGTAGATGCATGTGCCTGTATTTGCTCCGTATACTCCAGCCCCAAGGCCTTCGTTCGTTTTTGAGCCATCTGTGTACCACACGTAGGATCTACGATTGAAGGAGGGTCTATCCTGTTCCCAATTTTGTCGGTTGGGGAATGTGACCTTGTAGTTTTCGCTGAAGTTGTATCTGGGGAGACAGTTGTCTGTGAGAGATATGTATCTTTAGGATTTCATGTCTGTTTATTTCGGTAAGGATATCAGGGTGAAAGTGCCTACGGTTAGAGTCATCCTCCACCATCAGTCTATGGGCGAAGACCATTGCTTCTTTCTTCAGTTGGAGATGAAGAGGTGGCCGGTCTGTGATGACTTCTAGTGCTGCTGTGGTGGTTGTTCTCATGGCCCCGGTGATACAGATGCAAGCTAGTCTTTGTAATTTGTTGAGCTTGGCTTGCACTGATACTTGTTTTGTTTTGTGCCACCAGACGGGCGCAGCATATGTGAGAATTGGTCTGGTGATTGCTGTATATAGCCAGCGAGACATTTTGGGGTTTGTGCCCCAGTTTTTGCCAGTGATAATTTTGCTGGTCCATAAAGAGATCCTGGCTTTCTCAATGGTCTTTGTAATGTGAGAGTTCCAAGTGAGCTTTTCGTCTAGAGTTATCCCTAGATATTTGACTTCTTTTGAGAACTCTATCGCTTCAACAAAGAGGACAGGTTTGGTAAGTTTGTGCCTATTCCTCCTTTTGGTGAAGGCGACTATAGTGCTTTTCCTAGGGTTGACGTTTAGTGCAACCTTTATGCATCAGTTTGCAACAAGGTTTAGTGCCCGTTGGAGGAGTTCCGAGACTGTGTTTTCGAATTTGCCTCTAACCAGGATCACTATGTCGCCAGCATAGCCTTATACATAGAAACCATTGTTGCTGAGTAGGTTAATCAGTTTATTTACCACGATGGACCACAGGAGAGGTGAGAGAACCCCACCTTGAGGGCATCCTTTCGCGGCATTTACACTGATTTTATCATTGCCTAGTGAGGTATTTATTTTCCTATTGCTAAGCATGTGTTGGATCCAATTGCATGTGGTGTTATCCACCCCTGTGCTGAGGATGCGACGTTTTATTTGGGTGTAGTCGGTGTTGGCGAAAGCACCCTCAATATCGAGAAAGCAACCTATCGCAATTTCTTTTTCGCTCAGGGATTTGTTGATCCGGGCTGTTAGCTCCTGAAGAGCATGTGTGGTCGATTTTCCAGGCTGGTAGGCATATGGGTTTTTGTGAAGTGGTGATGCCTATCCAGAATGTTTTCCATTGTTATCTGTCACTTCTAATCCAATCCACTCTTTTGCTGACGCCAATATTCATATGCGTTCACTGCCTTACGACCCTGCTCTTAGGCTACATAACAGTGAGCGGCAGCATATGTTTAGCTCATTAAATTTCGATACGGAGACAGCATCATTGTAGGGAGAAAAAATAGTACAGCGGAATTGAAAGCTTCTAAAATACTTATGACGAACACATACATATACGGTGTCGTCAAGAATACTGCGATATGCCTAGGCTTCTTATACAGATGCAAGAGACTTTTCTTACCATTGGAACTGGCTATAATCCACAAAGCGCTCATTCGCCCTAAATTAGAGTTTAATGCTCATAACTGGCCCAGTGCATCTAAGACCTCATTGCATCTGCTAGACAGAATTTAAAACCGTTCGATCACCAAATCAAAAAATTTGCTGAAGCATCGCAAGGATGTCCTTTGCCTTCTTGCTCTAATGGAGTAAAGGGTTTCCATGGCCTTCTGCTAACACCTGCGCCTTCTTTTGTCGACTTTTTACGTGACAGTTTTACACAAAGTCGTTTGATCCAGCACTCAAGGTATGAGCGCTTAGCTGTCAGCTGTCACTTTGTTTTTTTTTTTGTTTTGCGTTTGCATCAGTCTATCGTCGAATATCACATTGATTTCGGACCACCCCTTGTAACCTGCTGGCTGAGTCTCCAGTTGTTTTTTCGTGACGTACGCATCACCACATCCTTTCACTTCTCCATGGCTTTGGTGATTTTTTAACAGTCAAAATCGCCAAGACTCGCAGATACACAGATTCTTCGTATAAACAAAGTAAAAACAATAAAGTACATATAATCTACAAGCAGCACGTTTCCGTTTGTTTAGAACTTCGATGTTTACCTTCCTCTTGGTGCTCATGAATCACATTTTCAAATTCGCAAAACAAGGTTCGAGCAGAAACTCGTATATTTTTGAACTTAAGTAGTTCTCTGCCACGCTAATTCGTACAACCGTGTAACGTCAGTCCATAATGCCCGCACCGACGCAATTCGACAGTGTGCAGATGCTGCACATCAATTGTTCATCTCTAAATAAAATCAATCATATGGATGTAGCCATTCGAAAGGGGAATAATGAATTTATAAAAATAATGGCCTTACTGCTCTGATTCTTCGTGTCGCCTTCAAGTGGATATGGCCGGCTATAAGCGGAACATGACGGACACTGGTCTATTGATGGTGCGTCTAATACGATGGTATTAGGGGGGATTATTTATATTGAGACACTGTCCGTCTGACGTTTCATATGACGAGTGATTAAAATCAAGGTGACCAATGTAGGTGGCGTGTTCTTGACGAGCAGTCCATCAAGTGCGTTGAGGTAATGGTATCGAACGCATTATTTGTTTGAAAAACGTTTTCACGTTCGCGTTTTAAAATGTTGTATCAGCGGATCAGGGCCATTTGTCTTACGCTTTGCCAAAAGGCGTGATAGACTTGCGAATAGAGATGTCATGTCCCAACAATTACCAGAAAAAGCCGGCCAAGTGCGAGTCGGACTTGCGCACGAAGGGTTCCGTACCATCTGTATACATAAATATGAAAGAGACTATGTATGTTACCTCATCAAATGACAGATCTTGGTTGCAGGCAGGATTTTTTGGATGAAAATCATGTCTGTTGTATGGGAGCCCCCCTTAAATATTCATTTTGCTTTGTTTTTAGTATTTGTCGTGGTAGCGGCAACAGAAATACATCATCTGTCTAACTATCACGGTTTATGAGATACAGCCTGGTGACAGACGGACGGACGGACGGACGGACAGCGGAGTCTTAGTAATAGGGTTCCGTTTGACCTTTGGGTACGGAACCCTAATAATCTGTTGTCAAGACTTTTTCCGTTTGCTTAGGTTCTGGCTGACATTACAATTTTTAGTTCAAATACCCCTTCAAATGGTGGTGGTTAAGCTTCTTGCTAATGTCATCTAACCTAAGATCACAATCAACTATTCCTCCTTCGGCTAACAGATAGGACAAGTCTAAGTCCCCATGGATTCGTAATTTCCGCTCTCATATTTCCAAGCAAACTATTTACGACCTGTCCCATCTGTTTCTATTCCCTCAACGCCTTAGAATCATCACTCTCATCATCTGCTCTGTCATCTGCTATAATAGAATTAAGCTCCCTTGTGGTTCTATCCATCAAACCAACTAATCCGAAACCAATCGTAACGAAATCCCAAAGATCACGGCATCGCGCCACGCTCCACCCATCCGTCGCTTCATCGTAAATTGCTCATCAATTTTCCACTCCACTGGAAAAACGATCCAACGACAAAGATGAGTAAATTATCGCTAAATCGAAAAACAAAAAAACAGAATGGCCGCAAAACGTCTGCGATTTTAAGTTCATTTAAAGAGCTTCAAGCAAAAAAGGAGCACAGAGAGGGTTTTTCCCCGCTGGAAAACTCGAAACCATCACTAACCAATCATAGAGCACGTCCACGGCCCATAGCTCCGCATCCGTACGCTACCGCAGTTCAGTTTCAGCATTGCTATCACATTGCGAGGAACATCCACAAACGCGCGTGCATTCACAATTCAAGTGGAGAAAAGTGACACAGGAACGACGAAAAAGTCTATAAACTCATCCGAAGAACGTCAAAGTGAGGAAGAACAAGAGCAAGTGGAAAACAACAACAACAACAAAAAAAAAACAGCAACAACAAAAACAAATTTAGATCACAAACAAGCATTTAGCGGTATTCCTTTTGGAAGGAGATTCTTACACTCAGCCGATCATCGGAGACTGTTTTGAGTCGGCCAGTCGGCAACGAGAAGATCAAGACGATCATCTGTGCGCGATAGTGACTCGTCGTCGTGGAAGTGATTTCGTGCTCGCGTCAGGTGCTCGACAGATAGTCGTGCGCGTTTAACGCTACGCGAATATGACAAAATTCTTTTTGTCGTTTCACTTTCGTTTTTCATTTTAGTTTTAGTTTTTTAGTTCGTCCGCGTATCTTTACTTTTGTTTTCCCCTCAAAACCGTAATTTGTTTCGTATTTTCGTTTTTGGTAATTACTTTCGTGCAAGTGCAATTGTCGTATGGATAAGTGTCGCCATCTAGACAACAGCAGTTCGTTGGCCTGTTGTGTCGAGTATGTCGGTCATTCGTAAGTTCGCTTCATGGGGAATGTAAAGTACGTTCGGCTGCTGACAGATAATGTTCTCGAAGGTAAAATTCATTGGATTGATTGTAAGACTCTATGAACGATGAAATGTGATACGGCGTTGGGGTTGTCACGGGAACCAAACGTATTGATGTCAATTGATCATGTTACGACCATAGTAGGTAATGGAGTATAAGTAAAGATTTATGGAATAAAGGGATATTTTCCAATTGTTTCAAGTGTTCCTTCAAGGTTTTAAATAGGTTCAAGAGTCATACTCTTATGATGTTTGTCACACAACCTGAACGGAGTGCAGTGGTTTGGGTCGTAGATGTTCGTTTACTACTCTCCAATGGTGGTTGTCATAGATAGGATTCGCGAGTAACCGACCGAATATTCACGTTGGTTGTAGTTCTCAGCAATCGTTCCATGCACTTTGGTATAATATTAGAATTGCCGTGAGTGTTATACCTTCATCAGTATGTTTGATCACTTCTCATTCACAACAGCTGTGTTGCATAATTTTTTTTAGTACAGGAATTCATTTTTCTTGGCTATGGATCGGCTTTGAACTACAGACCTTCCGCTCGACGGTCGGAATTTTGAGTCAGAGTTCTCTACATATGTCTGATTTAGATTACATATACCTAACTAGTGAAAGAAAAGTATTTTTATCAAATAAAGTTGGCTTTTGTAGCACCCCCAGGACGAAATTTCAAATTTTAAGGAAAATCTCAATTTTTTTTACTTAATCAGTATTTTAATTGCAAAGGACTCTAACAATCAACTTCTTCTTCTTCTTCTTCTTTGATGGCGCTACAGTTCGGGGTGAACCAGGGCCTCAACCAACACGCCTCTCCAGCCGGCACGATCTTTATCCAGCCGCTTCCAGTGCCGCACACCCAGTTGGTTGAGGTCCCTTTCCACCTGTGCGCACGACCTTAGATGCGGGCGTCCTCTGCTGCGTCGTCCTCCGGGGGTTGGAGTCGAAGACTCTTCGGGCCGGAGCAGTGATGTCCATTCGCTCTACATGGCCTAGCTATCTTAGACGTTGGATCCGAGGACGTCTAACTAGGCCGATGTTGCTGTACAGCCCGTACAGTTCTTGGTTGAATCTCCTCCTCCACTCTCCGTTTACACAAACCGGACCAAAGATTGCACGCAGAATTTTCCTCTCGAAACGTCCAAGAGCCTCTTCATCCGCTTTTGATAACGTCCAAGCCCCAGCGACGTAGAGGAGGACCGAAATGATTAAGGTTTTGTAGAGGGATTCGTTTTTCGAGAGAGGGCTCTACTACTCAATTGCCTCTTGAGAGTTATTCTGCGTTTTATCTCAGTCCTTGACTACTTCCAATATATAGCTACCGAAGGTGACGTTCTGACCAAGACGTCGGTGTTGTGTGTCAGCATATATTTGGTCTTGTCCCCATTTATCCTTAGTCCCACTTTAGCCGCTTCTGCTTCAATGCTTGCGAACGCCTCATTGACGTCTCACTTTGTCCGTCCAATAACGGCAATGTCATTGTGTAGACTTGAAGTAGATCATACCTCTTGTATTGGCCGCAGAGTTCCGGACGATCTTTTCAAGAATAATGTTAAAGAAATTACATGACAGTGCGTCCACCTGTCTAAAACCTTTTTTAACATCAAAGGGGTCAGTTAGTTCACCTCCGACCTTAATGGAGAAGCGAGAGTTCTCCATAGTCATCCTGCACAGTCCGACGAGGTTGGCAGGAATGTTAAAATATGACATGGCTCTGTATAGCTCGTCTCTATAAACACTGTCATAGGTGGCTTTAAAGTTGACAAACGATGGTGCTGGTCGACCTGGAATTCATGGATATTCTCCAAGATATGCCGTAGTGTAAATATTTGGTCAATCGTGGATTTTCCTGGCCTGAAACCACACTGGTAGGAACCTATCAGATTGTCCACGAACGGTTTCAGGCGCTTACAGAATGCGGCAGAGAAGATCTTGTACGCAATGTTCAGGAGGCTTATCCCTCTGTAATTGGCGCAGTCATAGGGGTCTCCTTTCTTACGGACCGGGCAAACGATGCTGAGACTCCATTCATCGGGCATTCATTCTTCCGACCATATCTTGCAGATGTTGGTGCATGTTCCCAACCAGCTCATCGTCAGCTGCTCTAAACAGTTCCGCGGGAAGTCCGTCTGCTCCAGCAACTTTATAAGACTTAAGTTCCGATATCACTATCTTAACGTCGTCTAGGTCAGGTGGACGGGATTCGTTTTTGTCTTCGTCCATTGTGAATGGTTCGTTCTGCCTGACGGCGGCATTTTGACTGTAATCACCGTTATGCAGTCTGCAGAAATGGTCCTTCCACAAACTCAGCATCGACTGTGACTCCACTATTAGTTGTCCGTGCTCATCCCTGCTGCCTTCTGCTCTGGGTTTATAGCTTTGGTATGTTCGTTTTACTTAAAACTTTCGAACGTCGTTGCTACAATAACATCTCTCCATCTCCTCGATCGCGCGCTTCTCGTGCTCCTTCTTTTTTCTTCTCAGAAGCGCATGCTCCTCTCCCCTTTTCTGTTCATAGAGCTCGCGGGCAGCTCTCATCCGTCGATGCAGTGTAACCATGTATGCATTCTGTTTCTCTACATAGGCCTGTCTGCGTACGTCATCAAACCAAGGGTTTCTCGAAGGGGGTGGCTTGAAACCGAGTAAATCTGAGGCGGCCTCTCTGATGGCGTTCTGACAACGAATCCATTGCTGTTCTATGGTTTCTGCAGACTGCACCGGGACTTGAGAGAGCTTGAGGGAGACTTGATCGGCGAAGGTCCTGGCGGTCTCCTGCGATTGCAGCTTTCCGACGTTAAATTTTGGTGTTCTTACTCGACTCGTTGATTTCAAGAAGTTCGCATCCGTACCTTGGCTGCAACAAGGTAATGATCCCAGTCGATGTTAGCTCCTCGCAAGGTTCGGACATGTAGGATGCTGGAGGAGTGTCTGCCGTCGATCGCCAGGTCCCCTTATGGATGTTGAAGTGTGGAAATCGTGTACTTGCTATTACGAGATTATATTCCGCCATAAAGTCCACTAGTATTAGTCCGTTTTCTAACGTGGTATTGTGTAGGCTGTGTTTTCCTATGACTCGTTCAAAGATAGCTTCCTTACCCAGCTTCGCATTGAAATCTCCTAGAACGATTTTGGTGTCATAGCTGGGACATTGGGCATATGTTCTACCTAAAAGATTACAGAAGTCGTCTTCATGTCGGTAATCTTTCTCCTCTGTGGGGGGCGTGGGCACATAATAAGCTTATATTGCCGAGATTGGTCTTGATGCGGATAGTTATGAGGCGTTCGCTTACATACTGGAAGCTTAAGTCTTTTTTCCTGAGTCTGCCTCGAATAACAAATCCGAATCCGAATAAGAGTTGTTTATTTTCCCTGTAGCAGTTTCCGTAGTAGATATCACAGTTTTTCATCCGCCGCTTTTTGCCTGGCTCATCCCATCGCACTTCTTGGAGCGCGGTAATGTCTGCCTTATAGAAGTCCAAGGAGTTGACCAGTTAACAATAAACCTATAGATACAAAAAACGAATAAACAGAAGCTTTAGAAGTGAATGTTTTTAGCAATTCTTCTGTGTATGTACGAACTTTCTCGTACCAATCTCCAAATATAGTCCCCCATCCTGTTTTCATTATATTGTCCTTGATAACGTTGTTCAAAGTCCATTGGATCTTGGTGAAAACGTTCTCCTTGCTTTTCTGAATATGCCCCCAAGTTATTTTTGAACAGATCCAAGTGAGCATGTAGCATACGTACTTTAAGGGACATTCTACAACCCATAAGTTTAAAGCTATCCTTATGATTCTCAGCTCTTTTATTGCCAAGAAAACAATGGATCACTGCTTTAAGGCTGAGCCACGTTTGTGTTTCTATGGAGTTGAATCATTTTGGGAACCCTTCACTGGCCTTCATTTTCACCATTTGTGGACCGACGAAAATACCAGCTCAAAAAGGCGCGGATTTTCCGAGCCCCAGATGCGACAACGTAGCCGCCGAGATGAAAATGCGCCTCGTCAGAAAAGATAATTTTTCGCCCAAAATCGTTGTCCTATTGCGGAGTCAATCCGCAAGCGAATAATCCGAGGTCTTTGTGCAGAATTCTCCTCAGGCTAGTGCGTGAAATATTGAGGTGTTGAGATCGATGGCGAGTTGATGTTCGTGAACTGAGTCTCACAATCTCGGCCACAGCAGCCACATTCTCATCGACGACGGGGACCATGAGTGTTGTCCACTAGCATACCAGTCTCACGAACTTTTTGCACAAACTTACGTACATACACACATTTTCAGTGGCCCGCATGTTCCACTAAAAGAGTCGCGGGGGTAATGCGCGCACGTGGGATCTCCAGGCCACTCGATCCTCCGTCATCGACTCTAACTCATCAGGAGCTATGACCAAGCGCACCCAGGCGAGTTTTTGGACTTGGTCCAACCACCTCGTCCTGGGTCTGCCAAGCGGTCGCCTGCCTGATGGTATTGAATCCAAGGCCCGCTTCGGAAATCGTGATGATGGCGACATTCGTCTCACGTGACCAAACCATCGAAGCATAGCCCTTTCCGTTCGGAGAAGCAGCTGCTCAACATTGAGCTCCCCGCGCACTGCCGTGTTTCTCACCCTATCCCGGCGAGTAAATCCCACAACAGCACGAAGAAATCTCATTTCGGCAGCTTGTATTCGCGATCTTATTCTTTCGGTCAATACCCACATTTCATGACCATAGGTGAGAGTTGGAACAAATACTGAGTTAAAAACCGCTAACTTGGCTTTGACACCAAGCTCGGTCTTCCTGATTACAGATCTTCCAAGCTGTCTCAAAATTGGCCCAGGTTGGCCAATTCTGCAGGAAAGCTCAGTATTACTCCTCCCATCACTCGTGATGAAGACCCCGAGATAACTTACGTACAGCAGTCGCAAATAAAGGCAAATTGATGAACACACGAGGCGAATGAGGTTTAGTGGCCGTGGTGCAGTGGTAAACATCACCGACTGCCGAGCGGAAGGTCTGTAGTTCAAAGTATGTGCATAGCCTCGGAGTTGGATTCAAAGACTCTCCGGGCTGGAGCTGTGGTGGTCATTCAGGACGGAAAATCGCACGCAGAATATTTTTTTCGAAACGACCAAGTATTTCTTCATTCTCTTTAGATAAAGTGCATGTTCCTGCGCAGGGCAGAGATGATTGAGGTCTTATATAAGGTCAACTTGGTCGTACGAGAGGGCTCTACTTCTCAATTACCTCTTGAGCCCAAAGAAGCAGCGATTGGCAAGAGTAATTCTGCGCTTGATTTCGAAACTAGTGTCGATGTTCCAGGTCACTGCGGAGCCGAGGTATATGAAGTTCTTAACTACCTCAAACTTATATCTGCCAATATGCACGTTCTGGCCAAGACGTCGGTGGTAAATGTCCTTTTTCGATGACAGCATATATTTAGTTTTGCCCTCGTTTACCGCCAAACCAATTTCCGCCGCCTCCATCTCAATACTCGCAAACGCCTCATTGACATCTAGCTGTGATCTACCTTTTATGTCAATGTCGTCGGCGTGCAAGGAGTTGCGAGGATCTGAAATAGATTGTGCCTCTTGTGTTGGCCTGTGACTTTTGCACAATCATTTCTAGTATGATCTTAAAAAAAATCACGCGTCAGCGCATCGCCCTGTCTAGATCCTTCTTTGATTCCAAAACTATCTGTCAGTTCTGCATCGATTCGGATAGAGCACCAGGCGTTCTCCAGAGTCATCCTGCAAAGTCTGACGAGCTTAGCAGGAATGTCACAAGTAAACATGGCGTTATATAGCTCATCTCTAATTACGCTGTTGTTGATTTGGTCGATGATGGACTTCCCTGGCCTGAAGCCACGCTGATAAGGACCTATCAGCGAAGATCTTGTATGCGACATTAAGGAGATTTATTCCTCTGTAGGTGGCGCAGCAAAGGGGTCTCCTTTTTTGTGGATCGGGCAAACAATGCTGGGACTCCATTCCTCGGGTATGCTTTCCTCTGACCATATCTTACAGATGAGCCGGTACATGCTCCTAACCAGCCCACCCCCAGCTGCTTTGAAGAGCTCAGCAGACAGTCCATCTGTGTCAGCAGCTTTGTTCAACTTGAGTTTCGACATGGCAATCTAAAATTCGTCGAGGTCAGAAGGACGGAATTCTCTGCAATCTTCCACTAAGAAATTTAGCATTCTGCCCGACGGCGTTATATTGGCTGTCATCGCCGTTATACAGTCTGCAGAAGTGTTTTTTCCAAATTCTCAGCATCGACTGCGATTCTACTACTAGGT
This sequence comes from Eumerus sabulonum, assembly GCA_951905685.1. Lineage (NCBI taxonomy): Eukaryota > Metazoa > Arthropoda > Insecta > Diptera > Syrphidae > Eumerus > Eumerus sabulonum. The sequence goes on from OX645061.1 coordinate 106,455,589, forward strand.
GTCCGTTCTCATCCTTACAGGCCTTCGTTCGGGCTTTATAGCCTTAAGACATTCGTTTTAACCGTTGATAAAATCTTTGAACGTTGTACCTGCAGTAGCACGTCTCCACGTTTTCAATCGCTCGCATCTCGTACTCCCTTCTTTTATGCTCGTAGAGCTCACGAGCCGCTCTTGTTTTTTTGTGTAGTGAGACTTTGTGTGCCTCCTGCATTTCTGCATGAATCCTTCTACACTCGCCCAGGTGTTTCGTAATGGTGGAGCTTTCAGGCCCAGCACTTCTGTTGCTGAGAGCGCCGTGGCGCAGTAGGTAGTGTGTTGGTGTCTGACGCCGACGCACGACACGGGATCGAATCCCCACAACAGCCATGTCATCGAACATGTTTCTCACGGTGCTTCTCCTCCTTTTCACATATGGATAAATAAAATCTCACACAACATGGGTGATTGAGAGAAGCTCGGCTTTGGTCCTTCATGGACTATAACACCAACATACATACATACATCCATACATACACTTCTGTTGCTGAGCTCTTCAGGGCTTGTTTGCACAGGCTCCATTGTTGCTCTACTGACTGAATGGAGAATTGGGGTGTATCGAGAGCTTAAGGGAGACGCGGTTGGCAAAGGCACTGGCGATTTTCGACGTCATAACTTGGTGTTCTAACTATACTCCGCGGTGTTCGTGTTATCCGTTGACGTAGCTTGTCTACTACAAGATAGTGGTTTGAGTCAATGTTCGCTCCTCGAAAAGTACGAACATCAAGAATATGTAGGGGAGGTGTGTCTGACATCAATCGCGATATGATCAGTCTGGTTGGTGACTGATTGATCTGGCGACCGCCAGATGGAGCAATTATGGCCGTATCACAATACTGCGTTAGCGCATGCGTTTAACATCCAACACAGGCAATTCAATGGAGCACCTTCCAATACTGCGTTTGTGTTGGCGAGCTGACGGTCGTGGAGAAATGAGAGAAAATAAGAGAAAATAGGAAAAAAATGAGAGCGGTGAGAGAACGTAACCTCACGTAACAACGCATACAAAAGTCAAACACGCTAAAAATTTCATGCGTTTTGATGGAGCGCGTGCTCCAACGCATGCGCTAACGCAGTTTTGTGATACGGGCATAAGTCCCTCTTTACTTAATATCTACCTACGTACACAAGTATCCATACATATGTATATCTCCGGGCTGGAAACAATTTTTTTTTTTTTGCAAACACTCATTATCCGCGCAGACATCACCAGCTGTTTCCTGTCCAGAATTTAATTGCAAACATTGCTCAATAAAAGTAAACAAATCGTTTCGCTATAGTACTCAAACAAACAACCTTTTCCCTTCCGTTAATCATTAATTCCATTCAAAAAATAGATACAATCTTTAATTAAGTCTTGAAACAATAAAACTATAAAAAACAACCGTCCAAACTGCGTAGTATAAACATAATTTAATGCTGTCTAGAGCTGACTCGCCATCCCACGCGCTGAGCATCATATGAAACAGCTTGTTTACCAGTTTATCAAATCATTTTGCAATAGATCCATGTATCTATTTGTTTAAAATTTCTTCTATCCGTTAGTCTAACAAAAATTAAAGAAATGAAAGAAAAGTAAAAAACAGACGCCCCCAAGGCACGAACAACACACTCCAAAAAGCGAAAAGAAATTATCTGAAACGAAAGAAACAAAAAAACGCCAACATTCACGCCGTCATTCAATGTCATTGGTGTCGTGCCAATTTTCGGTGCCAATTTTCCGAGTAATAATACTAGAAGAATACACAACGCGCACGGACTACGTGCCGAAGCGTCATTTGGCTGGCAGTCATGTTAGAGAGAGGGGGGCCGCGTTATAAAAATGATGTCGCATCTAATGCGTAGTTCGGCAATGACAGATTAATATCATGTTTATGTTCTGTCAATAGTGACCATATTCAAATGACAGCTTTGACAATTATGAACGATTCGTAGACTGACGGAAATAGTTGCATCTCACTTAACTACTTTGTTTCGGTAGAGTATCTATTCAGATTTAAGTGATCTATAAATTGAACTCGAATGCGGTTCAGCATTCCGGTGCAAGGAATAAAGATAAATATAAATAAACAAAATGTACTGTGGGCGCGAGGATCCTACGCTCTTCACTCTATTTCGCCGTTCTTCGCATTTTCTGCAAATGGAAAGTGTAAACACATAACCAAGTAAATCGGTGGGGGATAGGGAAACGAGCAAAAGCGGATGTGGCAATGACGTCTGTGGCTTTAGTCCAAAATGTGAAGACTATAAAAAATGTGTTACTTATTATACAGGATGCCGACAGGAAACAGGGGATAAGTTATACGTGACCAAGTTGTCTCGAAACCAAATCACAGTTCTTTATTGTCGAGAACCTATGGCATTCTGATTATGACACATTTGGTTAGGCTATCTTGAATACATTTCTTCTTCTTTTTGGGCCTCAACCAACAAGCCTCTTCAGCCGGGCCCGATCTTTGGTCAGCCGCTTCCAGTGCCGCACGCCCAGTTGGCTGAGGTCCCCTTCCACTTGTGCGCGCCACCTTAAATGCGGTCATCCTCTGCTGCGTCGTCCCTCGGGGTCGGAGTCGAAAACTCTTCGGGCCGGAGCGTTGATGTCCATTCGCTCTACATGGCCTAGCCATCTTAGACGTTGGATCCGAAGACGTCTAACCAGGCCAATGTCGCTGTACAGCCCGTACAGTTCTTGGTTGAATCTCCTCCTCCATTCTCCGTTTACACAAACGGGACCAAAGATTGCAAGCAGAATCTTCCTCTCGAAACGCCCAGGAGCCTCTTCATCCGCTTTTGATAACGTCCAAGCCTCAGTGCCGTAGAGGAGGACCGGGATGATTAAGGTTTTGTAGAGGGAAACAATAGTTTTTCGAGAGAGGGCGACGTCTGACCAAGACGTCGGTGTTGTGCGTCTTTCTTGGATGACAGCAAATATTTGGTCTTGTCCCCATTTACCCTTAGACCCACATTCGCCGCTTCTCCTTCAGTGCTTGCGAACGTCTCATTGATGTCTCGCTTTGTTCGTCCAATAACGTCAATGTCATCTGCGTAGGCAAGCAATTGTGCAGACCTTAGGTAGATCGTACCTCTTGTCCCCTGAGCTCTTCAAGGCAGCTGAGGATGACCTGGTTGGGAGCATGAACCAGCTCATCCGTAAGATATGGTTAGAGGAAAGCATATCCGAGGAATGGAGTCTCAGAATCGTATGCCCGATCCACAAGAAAGGGGACCCCTCTGATTGCGCCAACTATAGAGGAATAAGTCTCCTTAACATCGCCTACTATATCTTCTCTGCCGTTTTGTGTGAACGCCTGAAGCCTTTTGCAAATAAGCTGATAGGTCCTTATCAGTGCTGATTCAGGCCAGGGAAGTCCACCATCGACCAAATCTACACTACAGCAGATCTTGGAAAAAACCAATGAATTTCAAGTCGACACTCACCACCTATTTGTCGACTTCAAAACCGCATACGACAACGTAATTAGAGACGAGCTACGTATACAACGCTATGTCTACCTTTGACATACCTGCTAAACTCGCCAGACTATGCAGGATGACTTTGGAGAATGCTCGCTGCTCCATCCGAATCAGTGAACACCTTACCGATGGTTTTGATGTCAAAAAAGATTTAGGAAGGGCGATGCGCTGTCGTGTAATTCTTCAACATCAAATTGGAAACGATTGTGCAAAAATCACTGGCCAATACAAGAGGCACAATCTATTTCAAATCCTCGCAACTCCTTGCATACGCCGACGACATTGACATAATAGGTAGATCACAGCGAGATGTCAATGAGGCGTTTGCGAGTATTGAGATGGAGGCGGCGAAAGTTGGTCTGGCGGTAAACGAGGGCAAAACTAAATATATGCTGTCATCAAAAAAGGACGCTCACCACCGACGTCTTGATCAGAGCGTTTGTATTGGCAGATATAAGTTCGAGGTAGTTAAGGACTTCGTCTACCTTGGCTCCGCAGTGACCTGGAAGAACGACATCAGTTCCGAAATCAAACGCAGAATCACTCTTACCAATCGCTGTTTCTTTGGGCTCAGGAGGCAATTGAATATTAGGGCCCTCTCCCGAACGACAAAGTTGACTCTATATAAGACCCTTATCATCCCGGTCCTGTTGTACGGCGCAGAAGCATGGACACTATCAAAAGCGGATGAGGAGGCCCTTGGTCGGTTCGAGAGAAAGATTTTGCGCGTGATTTTTGGGCCTATAAACGCAGATGGGGGATGGGGGAGGAGATTCAACCACGAACCTTACGGGCTGTACAGCGACATGAGCCTAGTCTGGCGTCTAAGGATTCAACGCCTAAGATGTCTGGACCATGTAGAGCGAATGGACACCACAGCTCCAGCCCGGAGAGTCTTTGAATCCAACCCCGAGGGACGAAGAAGCAGAGGACGGCCGCACTTAAAATGGCGCACACAGGGAGAAGGGGACCCAAGCCAACTGGGTGTGCGCCAATGGAAAAGGCTAGCGAAAGATCGTGCTAGATGGGAGGGCATGTTGGTTGAGGCCCAGGTTGACTCCGAACTGTAGCGCCCACTAAGAAGAAGAAGCCTTTAATTAGGATTACATACATTTTATCCGACAGGGCCATAGCATCATGATATTTCTTATTCTCCTTATTTTGATAAACGAAAAAATGTGAAACTGAGTCCATCTTTAAAAACAAACTCAAAAAAATCACGGCAATTTAAAATTTAAAATACGAATCAATTCTCAAATAACGGAAGACAATTCGCAGCCTCCCAGCTCAAGGATATCGAGGAGTCTAGGGATAAACATAAAATACGAGCCTTTTACAAGAAAGCCAAAGGCCTTGCAGGAGGCTACAAAAAGCGCACCTTGGCTCTTCGAAACTGCGAGGGTAATCTTGTCACCGACCCGCAGGGAATAGTGGATGTATTTAGGCAGCACTTCCACCAGCCGCTTAACTAGAATGACCAAGAGAGAGTGGTAGGGACCGAGGAAATCCCAACTCCAGCCGCCGAAGTAGTCCTCCCACCCAGCATCGAAGAAGTCGGCACAGATGGCCTGCCATCAGAGCTCTTCAAGGCTGGCGACGATGTTCTGATAGGGAGCATGCACCAGATCATCTGCAGAATTTTGGAAGATGAAAGCATGGCCGACGACTGGAATACCAGCTCTATATGCCCCATCCACAAAAAAGGCGATCCTACCTCTTGCAAGAACTATAGAGGTATATCCCTGCTCAATGTCGCATACAAGATCCTGTCCAGCGTATTGTGTGAACGTATAAAACCATTTTGCACCGCACTAATCGGCAGCTACCAGTGCGGCTTCCGGCCCGGCAAATCAACTATAGACCAAATCTTCACACTTCGACAAATCCTGGAAAAGACCAACGAGTTTCGAATCGATACACACCACCTTTTCATCGATTTCAAAGCCGCATACGACAGCATTCATCGTGAAGCACTGTTTGGGGCGATGGCCGAATTCGGGATCCCGGTAAAACTGATCCAGTTGTGTCGCGCCACGCTAAAAAACACGCGATGCACCGTGCAACTCGGTTCTAGGACCTCGGAACCATTGGAAACATGCACCGGATTTCGGCAAGGAGATGCGCTGTCATGTGACTTCTTCAACCTGGTGCTGGAGCAGATAGTGCGACGGGCAGGCGTCAACAGGGAAGGCACTATCTTTTACAAGTCCATCCAGCTGCTAGGATACGCGGATGATATCGACATCATCGCATGTTCTCGCCATGGCATTGTGGAAGCATTCACCGCGATTGAAGAACAGGCGAAACGAGTTGGTTTTAAGGTCAATGTGGATAAAACGAAGTACATGCTGTCAAGCAAAAACCAATCCGTCGCTCACCACCTGGGACAAAATATAACAATTGACAGCTACAATTTCGAGGTAGTTAAGGAGTTTGTCTACCTCGGGGCAAACGTAAATTCCACAAATGACACCACAGTGGAGATCCGGCATAGAATACCCCTTGGCAACCGCTGCTACTTCGGCTTGTCCAAACAACTGGGGTCAAAACTCCTCACTCGAAAGACCAAAGTCATGCTTTACAAAACGCTCATACTGCCAGTCTTGCTGTATGGAGCCGAAAGCTGGACGATAAGCAGGACGGCGGAGCTGATTTTGGGTTATTTCGAAAGATTCTTCTGAAAAGATTCTGCCCCGGATATTTGGTCCTGTCTGTGAGGAAGGTGGATGGAGAAGAAGACACAACCGCGAACTCTACGAGCTGTACCAAGATGTGGATGTAGTCCGGAAGGCAAGGATCCGTCGACTACACTGGCTCGGCCACATCGAGCGCATGGACATCAACGCTCCAGCTAAATGGGTCTTCGACTCCGAGCCTCCTGGTTCGAGAAGAAGAGGAAGACCGAACCTCCGGTATAAAGACCAAGTAATCGCGGATGTAAGACATCTTGGTCTTGGCAACTGGAAGCAGCGTGCCCGGAACCGGGACCGTCAAGGATGGAAGGCAGCTACAGCTCAGGCTCAGATCCTCCATGGATCGCAGGCCTGATAAGTAAGTAAGTAATTGGAACGATTCGTGAACAATAAGGTAGTGCTCCCGGCGGATATAGAAATGGCAAGGGGGTGCGAAAGTGAATCGAACGTGCGGATCGAACGACTATAGAAATATGCCCCAGAGAGAATAAATTCACAATTTTATGTCAAAATTGAAAACAATTGCTATTACACCGCTATCAACGACACTTGACGCATATCTGACAGATAAGTAATTGCATACTTCTAGGCGATAGACAAAATTAACTTCAAGCTTTTTTTCATTTTGAAAATCCCCAACCACTGGTTTCCCGGACTGCAACCATCTGCACAGTGAAAAAATAGGGAAAAAAGCAAACAAACACCTCCATACAGTACACTCTGCACAAGAAAGCTTCGCATCCACTCGATGGCACGCGCTTTCGAAAGCACTAGATAAAGAGGCTGAGTTGAATGCGATCGTCTCGATCACCATACTCTTTTGTCCGTGCTTGGTGCTCTCACTTTTTTCTCAGTCTCAAAACGAAAAGAAAGGAATACAAAGAAAATGAAAACGCTCCATCTATTTTTAAACATTTCTTTTTGTATAAATAAAAATACCATAAAATCGCTGCTAAAACAAACTTTAGATTGATAGCTAGATTCCTTTTTTTATACATTTGACGTGACAAAAAAAAAGCCAAAACGCAAGAGTAATTTTCCATCGAACTACCCTCTCCACCATGAGCTGCTAAAAGCATTTCAAGGGTCCCTTCCAAACTGAATTTCACGGTCGTCATCGAGTTGGTTATTTAGGAATTCATCTCGGCAAATCTAAGAATAAAACAAAATTCCAATCCAATTCGATTAGCCAATCAATTCTGAACGTGATGCGACCGAGAGCATCTTGACTAGGGCCCTATTTAACGGTTTTCAAAGGTCATGTGCATCGTCGATCTATTTTTAATCGATTTTGCCGGCACAGCATGAACTGAAAACAAAGTCACGAACTGAGAATGGAACGACGAAAGGAAATAGCATACCTAGACGCGCGCTTATTGTTCGCATTCCGTGCAACGTCAGAAGTTTATTTTTCCAAGATGTGCGAAGGAATTCAATTCAAAATTGCGCCATAAGTAGAGTTCCTCTGTTTGCCTGCCAATTCGGAATAGAGAAAGATGCACGCCTGATAGCGGATGTGGAATTTTATGAACAAAGCCACCTACATCCCTCCATTGTGGTTGCACCTTAGTTAGTGACCATAAAAAAGGTTAAGGTGGGGTACACACCGTCGATCAAAAGTGACATCAGTTTTGAGTAAAGTGTCTCACGTACGCACTATAGATTTTGTTTGACACTCAAAACATCATTCATGCCTGTTTCACAATGCTACTACACCGCGACGCGACAGTGCAACTGCAAACGCTGCCGCTTGCTGTGGTTGGAAAGTCGTTCAGTCAATACACAATGGAGCTACTTACATCGGCGTTTTTTTTTGACAGCGCGGTTACTTCTGTGAGTGAAGTTGGAGGTGAATTCTATAGAGTGAAGTTGGCATCAGTAAAAAATTCGAAGATTGAAACTGAATTTAGTTCATAAATGGATCAAAATAATTTGAAAAAAACATTATTGCTAACATGTGCGGCTGCTTAAGCCTATAAAAAGTTGAAAGCGAAAACAAAAGTCAAAAGAAGGTGGTGGGTTAGACCAAGTCATCAAACGTATTCCTCCAATGTCGAATTCGAAATGGCACAACGCCGTGTAGTTGCGACAGTTTTTCAAATTTTCGAAATTACAGCGCTGCGACACGACTACATACGTGCCTATGTGACTTACTCCATATAATTCCATTGATTGAATATGGATTTGACAGCTACGGCGTTTGTAGTTGCGCTGTCGCGTCGCCGTGTAGTAGCATTGTGAAACAGGCATCAAGTACACAATTTTGCGCAGTCACCATGGACAGCGAATTTGTATTTTTTTTCATTAAATTCCTGGTAACCTTCGTCTTTTTTGTCCTTTGTCCCAGAGACAACGGTGAGGCTCGTAAATATTTATAAATTCCTCGAGAAATGGTCTGCTCTCATCCATGTCCAACCCTTGAATGACACAATTCATGTACACACTATCGATCAAAACCAACAGGGCCGCTGATCGTCACTCAGTAGCAGAATTGATTGCAACTCATCAGGTTTGATCGACAAACCATCATTCCCATGTACACACTATCAGTTTTGAGTGACATCCAACAAAACTGCCACTTTTGACCGACGGTGTGTACCTCACTTAAAACCTTTGCAAAGAAAGGTATGATGTAAGCAAAAATCACGGTATCAAGTGCCTGGCGAATAGAAATGAAGTCTAATAAAAGAACACATATTTTGAGAATGAAAAATGACGGGGACGAATGGTAATAAATTACTGTCGTTCCGCCTAGACGACAGATGGGACGTTGACTAGTTTATGAAACTGACGTCGAAATATCAAATCAGTTTTTTGACACAAATAAATGCGAACACAAACGTCTGCGGTCATCACTTGTGTCAATGTTGCGTAAACTGAGGTTTCAATAGAAAAATATGATTTTTTTGTCTATGGGAAACTACCGGAAACTGAGATGTGCACTTGAGTCCATTCGGCTTAACTTATGCAATCAGTCTTTTGAGATTTGAAAAGACCATGACGATTTAGGCAATCCGTTTCCTTCTAACATGCGTGTGTAGTGACGGAAAGGTCGTAGGCATGTGCACTTTCTACTTGATCTACTTGATCAAAATCGGCTTTCACGGACTTTTCTTAAGGTTCTTACTTAAGTTTTGAGACTACTTACTTACTTAGGTGGCTACAGTTCGGGAGGAACCTGGGCCCCAACCAACAAGCCTTTTCCGCTAGCACGATATTTTGCCAGGGTTTTTCTAGTGTCGAACGCCAAGTTGGTTAAAGTCCCTTTCCACCTGTGTGCGCCATCTTAGATGCGGCCGTCCTCTGCAATGTCGTCCTCCGGGGTTGGAGTGCAAGACTCTTCGGGCCGGAGCTGTGCTGTCCATTTGCTCGACATGACCATAGCCATCTTAGACGTCGTACTAGGCCGATGTCGCTGTACAGCCCGTACAGTTCTTGGTTTAACTTTCTCTTCCACTCTCAGTCAACACAAATGGGACCGAATTTTGTACACAGAATTTCCCTCTGGAAACGAACAAGAGCCTTTTTATCCACTTTTGATAACGTCCAAGCCTCTGCGCCTAAGAGAAGGACCGGGGTGATTAGGGTTTTATAGAGGGTCACCTTAGCTTTCCAACAGAGAGCTCTACTACTCATTTGCCTCTTGAGCCCGAAGAAACAATGGTTGGCAGGAGTTATTCTACGTCTAGTCTCAGTGCTGGTGTCATTGCCGCTTGCTACCAGTGAGCCAAGGTAAACGAAATCCTTGACTACATCAGAGTTATAGCTGCGAATAGTGACGTTCTGGCCTAAACGTCGGTGCTGTGGGTCTTTTTTTTGAAAACAGCATATATTTGGTTTGGCCCTAGTTTACCCCACTTTAGCCGCTTCTGACGTCTCGCTTCATTCTCCCAATCACGTCAATGTCGTCAGTGTATGTGAGCAATTGTGCAGACTTAAAGTAGATCGTGCCTTTTGTATTGGCCAGTGAGTCCCCCACGATCTTTTCGAGGATGATGTTGAAAAAATCACATGACAGTGCGTCGCCCTGTCTGAATCCATTTTTGACATCGAAGGTCTCGGTTAACTCCTAACTGACCTAATTGGAGCAGTGAGAATTCTCCATAGTTATCCTGCACAACCTGATGAGTTTGGCACGGATGTAATAACATAACATGGCTTTATATAGCTCGTCCCTATAGACACTGTCAATGCGGTCTTAAAATCGACGAAAAGATGGTGTGTGTGAAATTTATGCAGTCGATTCTCCTTAAAGACAGGAGAAATGCTGCGGATTATTTGCAGACATCAGGGCAAACGCGCCTTGTCATCCTGTATCCTAGATAATTCCTCCATCTACGGTTGCGTGTATTAAACCACCAGTCGATAATGTGGGAAATGACCGTGGACGCAGGTAGACCTAAACCCATTCTGACGAATTCATCAGAGATCTCATTTCCTGGGATCCTAGAGTGGCTTGGAACCCATACAAGTCTTAATGAATTTAGTCTACCGACCCTGTTTAAGAAGGACTTGAGTTCAAGCAATAATTTGGAGCTAGTTAAGCGGTTGCACACAACTTTAAGTGTAGCTTAGCTGTCACTGCATACGCGTATGCTTCTCCCGTCCACCACCTTCACAACATAGTACATGGCCATTAGGATTGCGCATATCTCTGACTGAAAAGCAGACGCATATTTTCCTAACGAGAAGTCGGTTGTTTTCGCGCTCAAAAAAGATCCCAGCACCGGAACCCCGCCTCAATTGCCTCTTGAGCCCAAGAGTGATTCTGCCTTTTATCTCAGCGCTGGTGTTAATGTCGCCGATCATCAGTGAGCCAAGGTAGACGAATTCCTTGACCACTTCAAAGTTATATCCGCCCGTGGTGACGTTCTGGCCAATACGTCGGTGTTGACCGCCTCTTTTTGATAAAAGCAGATATTTGGTTTTACACTCATTAACCTTGAGACCCATCTTAGCCGTTTCCACCTCAATGCTTACAAAGGCCTCATTGACGTCTCGCAGTGTCCATCCAATTACGTCAATGTCGTCAGCGTATGCAAGCAATTGCAACCGCAGTAGTTCGTTGACCACCACGTGCAAGAGGAGAGGGGAGAGTACTCCACCCTGTGGTGTACCACTGCTGACCATTCTAGTTGAGACGGCACCAGCGAAGTTGGCTTTGTGTTAGCAGTTGTCGTATCAGTTCTATCACTGATCCCGTAACACCCAGATCAGACAGCGCCGTGGTTAAAGGCGCCCTCAATGTCGAGAAAGGCGACTAGAGTATATTACTTACGCTCCAGTGACCTTTCTATTTTGCTGACCAGCGAGTGGAGTGCTGTTTCCACCGATTTGCCTTTATTGTAGGCAGGTTGATTACCCGACAGCCTTCCTGAGAGGCAGCTGTAACGAATGTGTGCGTTTAGAATCTTCTCTAGAGTTTATTTATAGAAAAGAAGTAAGACTAATTGGCTTCAAGTTATTTGCATACGTGTGGGAGCTTTTGCCTGCCTTGGATATGAAAATGAATTTGGTTACCTTCCAGTTGCTAGGGATGTATGATAGGTAGAGGCAACTCTTGTATATGACTACAAGCCAGGGGAGGATGATATCTGCTACCTGGTGGAGCTCAGCTGGTATGATACCATCCGGTCCTGGGGACTTGTAGGGCTCAAAGCTTTTTATGGCCCATAGGATATTGTTGTTGGTGACCAGGTTGGGAGCACGCTCGAAGGAGGAGGTCGTCGGTTGGACGACCTGAGGAGGTGTCACAGCCGAGTCACTACTGCCCGGTAAGTGTGCATTAAGAAGAAGTTCCAGGGCTTCCGTTCTGGAGGTCGTCCACGAATTATCATTTCGCATTAGGTGGATTGGGTTGTACGGAGAGCGCCTTGATATTGTCGCAGCAGTTCCTCCAATATTGTCTTTTGGCCTTCCTGGTCGCTGCTTTGAAAGATTTAAAGGCCTCCTTATAGGGGTCCCAATCCTCTTGCAAGCGGGTACATTTAGCTTTGTTAAGGAGCTTTCTGCACTCTTTCCTAAGGGTGACTATCTCCTTATTCCACCAGGGGTGTTTGGCTTTGTCTCTGGGGGTGCTAACCGCACAAGATTTAGACAGTGCTCTGCTAGGGGTTTCTGTCAGCTCATTTACTAAGCTGTCTAATTCCGCAGAGTTGTGCGGATAGGTAGGGTGTCTTGTCCCTAGGTAGGGTTCAACATAGGTTCTTAATTTTTGCCAGTCAGTTTTCATGTAGTTCCTGAAGGGAGCTGAGGCACTGACGCGGCTGAGTATGCTGAATTGAATATAGCGATGGTCAGAGAGGGAGTGCTCTTTTAGGATTTTCCCTGACTTTGTCGACAACGTTCCTAACCTAACCTAGACTAATTGGTCTAAATCCAATTAACCTTAGCAGTCTATCGATTCCTCTACATTGCCTTGTCGAAGAGAATAAGGACGATCCAATTCTATGTATGTATGTATGTAAGTTATTCTAAAGAGAACAAAAACTTCGGCCTTCCCCACGTCAGACAACCACCGTTTGCGGCGCGCCGCGTCACACTGAAAACCTTAGCAGGTGCTGGTGACGCTAGTACAATATCAGCACCCACGCCCTATTTCTGATATGACAAACCAACGCCACAATCACATTTCGTCATCACTTTGCCTTGCATAGAATCCCTCAAACAACTCGTCGAAATCATTTTATTCAACTCGAACAACTACTCTTTTGAAAACTTTTCAGGAATAAAAACCAAAAATTTAAATTTTGGAATATTTTTACGCAAAAAAAGCCAAAAATTCGATATTTTATTTCGTTACTCGTACCTGCCTATAAATAAATTGCCCGAGAGCTGAGGAGGAAAACAAACGAAAGCAACAAGCAGCAATAAGCAAGAGGCAAAAAGCACAATCGCGAGCGTGAGCAACGCAAATTATAGCAACGTAACAACAACAAAAAGAAATGTTCGGTATATTTCGTCGTCGTGGTCGTGCCGCGAAGTCGGAGAACCAAGCAAATGTCGTCCAGACCGATAGTTCTACTAAAGTGGAATTGAAGTATGATCTGCCAGCGGTAAGTATACCGCATGAAACATTGGAACATGGCGCACGCGCTTCTGATCTAAAGGTAAATTTAGACACCGCAGCACAGCAGTCAAAGGAGAAACGACCAATTAATTTCGACAATTACCACCAACATGGTGACGGTGTAGTTGTAAGTGCAGATAGTCGAAACGAAAGTGCTGACCCGCTGAGACGATCGAGCGGCGGTAAGATCGATCGCGACGAAAACGTAACGAAAGATTCAGGCGCTGATAGCTTTGACGAGAAGCCCTCCAAGCGCACGAACAAAAACAAATACCTTTCGCTCAATCGATCATCGATTTTCTTTCGAGCGTTCAATACTACGCCGAGTGGAAGCAACTACTCCACCATCCCGATTACCGGCCGCTGTAGTAGTAAGGATTTTGTAAAGGTTCCGATTGAAAAATCAGCTTCAGTGACACCTGTACCAGAGACGACTGTCAAAAAGTCGACACGATTTAATCCAATCCAAAGAGGTCGTGATCTCTTCAATGATATCGTGATGGCAAAAGGACGTAATCGAAACCAAAGAAACCATCGGCGCAAGAAAGCTCACACGATCGCCGACTCACCGCGTATAATTCAAACTGAATCACAATATAATGATCCAGCGAACGATCCCACCTCAAGCAGTGTCTGTCATGGAGCTTCAACTGACGATTCGGCATCGGCGGATAGTAATCAAATAAGTTCGACATCTAAAAATATGCGCCATCCACAGACGACAGAGTGCGCTATATCGACCGCCCCCGAGAAGGTAGAGAAAGTCAAAGCATCGAAGTGCGCCAACGCCACACCTAAATTTACTCGTAATGAGAAGGGATTCCATCCTCTCTCCGCGAGAATATTCAATATCGAGAACTATGAATCAACAACCAGTGAAAGCTCCTCGGATGAACAAGCAGTCAGCGAAGAATACTTATCCTCAATAACACACGGCGAGAGCGTTACGGCGGAACAACAAAGCCGAAGCGAAGAAGATCAGGGAGAAGCAGAGAACGGTACAAATAGGCTCAACGTCGACGATAGTGAGACATATCTGGAAAGCGAGTGCCACACTGCAACTGTCAATGTCGAGCAGTTCGGACATATCGACGCGGACAAACTCGCCGAACTAACGGAATGCGATCAAGATCACTTCCGGAACAACCACAACGAAGACATGGGCCAATCGCAGGCGAAAATTGAACCATCAACGTCGGCCGCTGCGGTTACGATATCGCGTTCACATTTGGACGAGCAAAAAGCGACACCAACAGCCGACACGGAACGAGTTGTGCCAAAAATTATCGTCGAGGATTTCGGTAACGTGGACGAGAACGTCACCGACGAGAAGAGTGATGTTTTCTACGACGTCGAAGTGCCAAAAAACGAGGAAAAATTCCTTAAAGTACCCGAAGAGGGCAACGATGACGACGCCGATGATGATGAAGACGACGAGCCGTGGCATTTCGTCAGTGCCCTACAGCAAAATGTCAATCAATCGGAATTGGACACAGCCGGTATCACGATTAATTATCCGAAAGCAACCGAGAATTTCTCCGATTCGAATCTGAGCAATTCGGATTCGGGTGTCATCACAACCGATCAGCAAATCAAAGTTCTACACCTGGACAGTTGCGATTTGATCAATGAAAGCGGAACAGATCCGACACCGCAACAATATCGTGACGTTAGCGCGACTGATTCCAATCAAAACTTACCGCATCGTAATGATTTCGATTACTATCGGGACCTACCGACTGTTGTTGACAATATCGAGGTGATCGACGATGATCATGATAATAAAACGGCAATCTTAATCGAGAGCATCAGCTTGCCGGATGTCGTTGTCGAATCGACTGTGGTAAAGAATTCAAGTAGTGATAGTGTGAATAGTGATCATCATATAGCAGTTAATAGCGGTGGTAATAATGACAGTGATAATGTTGATAGTAGCGGTTGTGTGAAGATGGGTAACGCTCATTTTATACCGATTCGAGTTGAGAAACGTCGTAGCGTCGATGACAGTGTGTTGATGTCAAAGTCGGCTAATGGCGGTAATACGCTTTACAACGGGCAGCAGTACAATGAGGGACGATCAACGTTAGAGATCACGCCTGAGGAGGACGAGCAAGTGGACGATGGTAATGCGGCGGATGAACGAGTGACCGCTGACTTACCGGAAGCAGAGCAACCGAAAACCGATAGGAATATAGCTGGGGAAGTGCAGGTGGAAACGAGCGGATCACAGGAAGAACAAAAAAAGTAATGTATAATTGTATTTACGTTTTTTTTTGACAGTTCGTTGATGAATGTCAGATATGTATTTTAGTGATTGTCCGAAAATATGCCGCGCTGTCAAATGACCCGAGGAAAGGAGAGTTTTTGTTTTTGTTTTTAAGTAATATGGGACAGTTTTGACAGGTGACGTGTTCTGTCAGTCAGATTATATTCGAATTTATTTGAAATCGTATGTAGGACAATAACATTTTCATTTCAAACGATGATCAGTTATGACAGCGTCAGAAAACTTCAAAATAGATAGGCTCAGTTGAGTGACGGTTTTATTAGATGAATAATAGCACAAAGTCATGTTCGATGGGCTTATATATAGTAATGGCAATAATACAATACGAATACGTGACTGAATGATACGAAGAAGCAGTTGATCATCGGTCACGAGCCTGATCTTCAAGATTTCTTTTTACATTGAATCATATAAGACATATGCCCATACATCTTGATTCAGTCACTTCTAAGTGGACGTAATTTCAAGTTAATCCCATCAGGGTGATCTCAATCTCTCGCAGATGTTCAATTTCAAAAGAAATCACTGTGTAGACACTCAGTGCGTCTTGCAATCGTGCTGGGTTAAGGGCATGACGCCATCCATGCGCCATTATCCCTTACTGCTTCTCGTTTATTTACTTTCATTTAGTGTTTCTTAATGTTTGCCAAAAAACACTTTTCTTTTTAAATCTATTTTAGAGAACCTGATCAGGATACTTCCAGCTGATTCATCCATACTTGTTCTGAATGAAGTTAATTCATGTGACATGTGTATTTGCTCGCTGTCAGTTGTATTATCTTTTCCATTTGCGTGTTTTTAACACTTTCGAACGACGCGAACAAGTTTCCCTGCCGTGCAAATTGTTATTTATATCTCGAATTTAAATAGATTCGAGAGTGAAATAAATGAAAAAGAAAACAATCAAGATCAAACCGAATTCGAATCGCCTTAGTCCTGACCTTTTCTGATCAATGCGATTTTTTGGTGAGGTTAAATGAGAACGAACTGAATGTCGTTTCAACATAAAGACGCAGCTTTTGCACGAGATCGCGTTTGTTTCGTCTCTGATTGTAGTTGTTTGTTGTAAGGCCCTCCCTCGGCCAGGCATTGAATAAAGCATCATAAGGTATCGAAAGAGTCTAGGATCTACAGAGTCAGAACACGCTTCTCTTGCTCTTTAACGACCACGATCACAGACCTTTTGACATTCTGATTATATGCCGATCTAGTTACCCATTTACTTACTTACTTACTTAGGTGGCGCTACAGTCCGTGGTGAACCTGGGCCTCAACCCACAAGCGTCTCCAGCCGGCACGGTCTTTGGTCAGCTGTTTCCAACGCCGCACGCCCAGTTGGTTAAGGTCCCCTTCCACCTGCGTGCGCCACCATTGATGCGGCCGTCCTCTGCCGCGTCTTCCTTCCGGGATGGATTCGAAGACTCTTCGGGTGGGAGCTCTATTTTCCATGCGCTCTACATGGCCTAGCCACCTTAGACGCTGTATCCATAGACGTCGTACCAGGCCGATGTCGCTGTACAACCCGTACAGTTCTTCGTTTTATCTTCTCCTCCATACACCGTTTAAACAAACGGGACCGTAGATAGTACGCAGAATTTTCCTCTCGAAACGACCAAGGGCATCTTCATCCGCTTTTGTTAAGGTCCAAGCCTCTGCGCCGTAAAGGAGGACTGGGATGATTAAGGTCTTATATAGTGTCACCTTGATTTTTCGAGAGAGTGCTTTATTTCTCAATTGCCTCTTGAGCCCGAAGGAACAGCGTATGGCAAGAGTGATTCTGCGTTTTATCTCAGCGCCGGTGTTGTTGTCGCTGGTCATCAGTGAGCCACGGTAGACGAATTCCTTGACCACTTCAAAGTTATATCCGCCCATGGTGACGTTCTGGCCAATACGTCGGTGTTGTCCGCCTCTTTTAGATGAAAGCAGATATTTGGTTTTACCCTCATTAACCTTGAGACCCATCTTAGCCGCTTCTACCTCAATGCTTACGAAGGCCTCATTGACGTCTCGCTGTGTCCGTTCAATCACGTCAATGTCGTCGGCGTACGCAAGTAGTTGCGTAGAATTGAAATAAATCGTACCTCTTGTGTTGGCCAGTGACTCTTGCCCGATCTTTTCAAGCACGATGTTGTAAAAGCTGCATGAGAGTGCGTCACCTTGCCTAAATCCTTTTTTAACATCAAAGGTCTCGGTTTGCTCATTACCGAACTTAATGGAGCAGCGAGAATTCTCCATTGTCATCCTGCACAGTCGGCCGAGTTTGGCAGGGATGTTAAAACTAGACATGGCCTTGTATAGCTCATCTCTATACACGCTGTCATATGCAGCCTTGAAATCGACGAAGAGGTTGCAGATCTCCAAGATCTGCCATGCATGAAATGGTGCATGCACCTTACCAGCTCATCTCCAGCCGCCTTAAGAAGCTCAGCAGACAGGCCGTCCGCGCCCGCGGCTTTATTAGACTTGATAGTCTTGATATCGCTATTTTGACGTCGTCTAGGTCGGGTGGACTGAAGTCTGTTTCATTGTCGTCCAATACGAATGGCTCGTTCTGCTTGACAGCGGCATCTTGTCTATCATCGCCGTTATACAGTCTGCAGAAGTGGTCTTTCCAAATCCTCAGCATCGAATGCGACTCTACTACCAGTTCTCCATTTTCATCCCTGAAGGCCGCCGCTCTGGCTTTGTAGCCATGGCATGTTCGTTTCACCTTATTATAAAACTTACGGGCGTCATTCCTGCGGAAGCATCTCTCCATCTCCTCGATCTCACGCTTTCCGTGCTCTCTCTTCTTTCTTCTGAAAAGCGTGTGTTACTCTCTTCTCTTCTGCTCATAGATTTCGCGATCAGCTCTCGTCCGTCGTTGCAGCATGGCTTTATATGCCTCTTGTTTTGCTGCATGGGCTTGTTCGCATTGCTCAACGAGCCAGAGGTTTCTAGGTGGTGGCGGTTTGAAACCCAGCACCTCTAAGGCAGCGTCTCTGACGGCGCTCTGGCAATGCGCCCATTCCTGCTCTATTGTTTGTGCTTCTGTGGGCGGATTTTGAGAGAGCTTGGAGGAGGCACGATCGGCAAAGATTCTGGCAGTCTCTTGCGATTGTAGCTTTCCGACTTCAAACTTACGTAGTCCTACTCGACTCCTAAGCATTCTTGATATCCTCATTCGTACCTTGGCTACAACAAGGTAGTGGTCCGAGTAGTTGTTGGCCCCTCGGAAGGTTCGTACGTCGAGAATACAGGAAGAGTGTCTGGCGTCGATCGCAATGTGATCGCCAGGTACCCTTGTGGATGTTGATATGGGGGAATCGCGTGCTTGCTACAAGTAGGTTACGCCCCGCTAGGAAATCGATTAGCCTAAGTCCGTTGTCGGATGTGGTGTTATGGAGGCTATGCTTTCCTATGATCCACTCAAATATGTCCTCTTTGCCCAGTTTTGCATTAAAATCTCCTAGAACTATTTTTGTGTCGTAGCTGGGGCATTGGGCATATGTTCTGTCTAGGAGATCGTAGAATTCTTCTTTGAGTCGATCGTCCTTTTCTTCCGTTGGGGCGTGAGCGCATATTAAGCTAATGTTTCCACATTAAGCTTTGATGCGGATTGTTATGAGGCGTTCGCTTATATCCCGGAAGCTTAAGACTTTTTGTCGGAGTCTTCCTCGAATAATGAATCCGCACCCGAATAGGCGCTGTTTGTTCTCCTTGTAGCAGTGCCCGTAGTAGATGTCGCAGTTTTTCAACCATTTTTTTCCTGGTCCATCCCATCGCACTTCTTTAAGTGCTTTAAAGCAGTTGAGGGTTTGCTCCAATTGATCGCCTGCACCCGGTCTGTTAAGGGACCTCACATTCCAGGTGCAGACTCTCAAGTCGTTTAGTGGTTTGCAGGGGTCGTCAGCTTTGTATCCCTCCGTATCCGTGGCTTCTTGTCGTTTCGGAACAAGTAAGTTTTTACGTGATAGGGATGTTTCCCCTACGCACAACCCCCTACCTGGAGGGCCAGGTTCGTCTTTCCCCAGGAACAAGGGGTTGGGTCGCTGCATACCTGGCGGGTGCCAGGGTAGCTATCCAGGGGGGGCCGCGCGGAGGCTGTGTGTCAACTTCGATTGAGCAGGGACAGAGATCGAGGCTGGCGTTTGCCATATTAAACGCGATCAACATCTTTGCTCTGTTTGCTCGCTCCCTCCCCCCATTACCATTTAAGTAGGTTTAATCCTGGACTTTTAAGCATTCATATTGGCATCCGATAAAGATCGATCAAATCAGTATGCCTGACCAAAACGTGGGCATATGGACAAGTATACCACTGTTCACACCACCGCAAATAGAATAACACGTCTAGAATCCATTCAATTTGCAAATTTACAAAAACGAAACAAAAAATCGAAATATGAATGTAAATGCAAAAACACACACAACACTCACTGCAATTCAAAAATAATTTTGCTTCAACGTCTAACAGCGTCCCGTTGATAATTTCCATCTAAAAATATCCACCACCCGGCACATCATTTGCATTTTCCCTTTAAACTAAATAACAAAAAACAGGCCTGAGTCATCAACCCCATCAACTGTCACCATATACGTAGATAGAATATCTCGAAGCGCAATCATTTCTGCTACATGAATGACAAGCCATGCCCATTGACATGAGATGCAATCAGTCACGCATAAACTTTTGACAGCTATCGCTTTTAACCATAATGCAACAGTATGTTTGCATATTGGTTTCAATTTCAAACGGAAAGTCGAAAACTCTGCCAACGCATTTCACATTTCGCAAATAAGATGAAAACTTGAAATGCATTTGAATCTGTTCTAAATTCTGACAATGCATTGGCGTGTGCGCCGTGCGGGACATGTCAAAACTTATAATTACTGTTGCCAAAATTAGTGCTCAACGTCATCTATACGTTGTACTTAACAGTATTTCCTATGTTCGACACTAAGGGGGTATCCACACCGTGCTCTAATTTGTTTAGTTCGAAAATCACGTTTGTTTTTTGGAAAAAAAAATTTTTTCTGAAAAATCTTTCCATCTTAATGGTAAACAAAAAGAACTTTGAGTGTTCACTTGAAGACGGAATAAGCTTTTACGTAGTTGGTAATAGAGCAAACCGCTATTTTTAACCCCACGCGTTTGAGACGTGTAAAGTGGTTTTTTGTCTATAAAAATGAAGCGATTGAGTTAAGGCATTGATTATGGTTATTATCTACGCAATGGGATCTCGTTTTTTCTTCTTTTTCGCAACGGATTAAAAATAGCCGGCAAGGCTAGTAGTATTGAAAGAGCTTCGTTCCGAAAGCATGTGGAAAGATATCCTAATGTTTTTGGTGTTTTTGAACAAATTTCTTAATTATGTAGAAAGTTAAGAGCGATACGATGATTGGGCGGAAGATTGATGATGGATTGATGGGGGAATTGTTATTTCTTTTAGAACTATTTCAGAACTACATCCATCGCTTGCCAGTAAGCAATGATAGGAAATGAGTCTGAATGATTTGTAATAGCCGCAAATCACTTGATGCTTTAGTTTGCCTTCACAGCGGTAATTGGTTCGATAGACAGACCTGGAATTTGAAGGTCTGTAAAATAAATATTTAGTTCCACCGTGATAGAGCTCACGAGCAGCTTTCGTAAGTCGATGCAGCGTCACCATGTATACATTCTGTTCTTCATCAAACAAAGGGTTTCTCCTATGTAGTGGCTAGAAACCTAATACATACGTGTTCCTCCCTTCTTTTCCGCTATAGAGGCCACGGGCTCTATAGCATAGCATGTACCGGTCTGCACTCGTCATCGAACCAAGGGTGTCTCCCAGGTAGTGGCTACATCAGAGACAGCATCCCTGTTGACGCTTTGACAAGATCCTACTTAAGATGCTACTTCCTTAACGACTTGAACGATGTTCAGCGGGGAACATTTAGTATTTAAGAAGTACTAAGTTAAGTAGTTCCATGAATAGTGGGTCGCCTTTTTTGTGGATGAGGAAATAGAGCTGGTATTCCAGTCGTCAGGCATGCTTTCATCTTGCCAAATTCTGCAGATGATCTGGTGCATGCTCCCTACCAGAACATCGCCGCCAGCCTTGAAAAGCTGTGATGGCAAGCCATCTCAGCCTGCGGCCTAGTTATTCTTCAGCTTCTGAACAGCTTTGCCGACTTCTTCGATGCTGAGTGAAAGGACTACTTCAGCGGCTGGAGTTGGGATTCCCTCGGTCCCTACCACTCTCTCTTGGTCATGCTCGTTAAGCAGCTGCTGGAAGTGCTGGCTTAAATACATCCACTATTCCCTGCGGGTCGGTGACAAGATTACCTTCGCAGTTTCGAAGAGCATGGGTGCCCTTTTTGAAGCCTCCTGCAAGGCCATTGGCTTTCATATAAAAGGCTCTATGTTAGGTTTTATGTTGATCCCTAGACTCCTCGATATCCTTGAGCTGGGAGGCTGCGAAGGTCCTTTTCTTTTGTCGCAGTCGTTTTTACTTCTCCCTTCTTCTGGCTCGGTACTCTTCTTGCGCTGCCCTGGTTTTCCTCTGCAGCGCCTTTTGGTACGCCTTGTCGGTTGCTGCCTTTTTCTGCTCACACTCGCCATCATACCACGGATTTCTTGTCGGGGGTGGTAGGTATCCTAAGGTGGTTTCGGCTACTTCCTGAATGGCTGAGCGGCAATGCAGCCACATATTATTGGCATTTGTGTTCGACGTAGGCATACCGTAGAGTCCTTCGCTCAGCTGCTCCCTGTAGACTCTGGCAATCTCCGGTGTGCTCTGGCGCCCAATGTCAAACCTCCTCCTGGTGGGCTGGTGCAGCTTTTTGACATTGGACAGTCGAGCTCTGAATCTTGCTGCTACGAGGAAGTGGTCAGAGTCGACATTTGCCCCTCTGAATGTTCGCACATCCAGGATGTTTGACGAGTGCCTTGCGTCAATGAGCACATGGTCGATTTGGTTGGCGGTTCGACCGTCCGGAGATCGTCAGGTTGCTGTGTGGATTCGCTTACGAGGGAATCTTTTGCTACTTATCACCGCATTACGAGCTGTCGCAAAGTCCGTGAGTCGGAAGCCGTTATCTGTTGTTGTATCGTGGAGGCTGTGCTTTTCAATCACTCCGCTAAGGGTGTTCTCCTTACCGAATTTGGCGTTGAAGTCCCCGAGCACAATTTTAATATCGTACTCCGGACAAGCTCCGTAGGCGTTGTCCAGGTCATAGAAGTCCTCCTTGATAGAGTCTTCAGCCTCGTCGGTAGGGGCGTGTGCACATATAAGGCTGATGTTATAAAATCTGCCTCTGATGCGGATCACAGCCAGGCGATCACTTATAGGCTTAAAGTCGATGACCTTCGACCTTAACCGCTTTCCCACGACAAATCCGCATCCAAGTAAGTGCAACTTTTTGTGACAGCTGTAATAAATGTCGCAATTTTTCTTCCTCATCATACCGTTTCCTATCCAGCGTATTTCCTGGACCGCAGTAACATCCGCCTTGTACTGCGTGAGGATTCTTTCCAGTTTATGTTTTATGAGCAGCTCCGGGAGTGTACAGGGTTCTGACACTCCAGGAGCATACTCGCAAATCGTGTTCCTTTTTCGTGCGTTGTCGTTGTCGAGTATCCGTCCGTGTATCCGAGGTATCTTGCTCTTTCATAACTTTTGTTTTTTTTTACGTGGGCGGATTGCTAGCCGCACAACCGCCATACTGCTCGAAAAGACGACGGTTACTAGGAATTAGTGAATTGAAATGGAAAAATACAAATTCGCTGTCCATGGTGACTGCGCAAAATTCTATACTTGAATGATGTTTTGAGGGTCAAACGAAATCCATAGTGTGTACATGAGGCACTTCACACAAAACTGACGTCGCTTTTGATCGACCTCGCTTTATAGTAGCTTAGGGCTTTTTGTAACTGTTAGGACGCACCCGATCTGTTAAGGGACCTCACATTCCAGGTGCAGAGCCGATACTCCTGTCCTTTTACAAGTTTGCGGGGGTCGTCAACATGTAGTCCGTCCGTTAAATCCGAGGCTTGTGATAGGCCCAACCGACTAAACCTGTTTTTTTTTTTTTGGCGCAGGAAACTCGCCATTCGTGCTTCCCCGTCTGTAATTTCCAGGTGGCACTAACAGTGGCGCAAGGTGTTCCTCTGCGGTAGCTCTTCTCGCTTTTTAGCAGACCAGCAACCGTCGGATAGATGCTACCCCTACGAGGCCTTTGTTAGTCCTTTGCCATCCGACACATCGACGATAGAAACCAAATAACGCACCTTTGTCAAATTGACGTTAACTTTTCTGCGTCTCATTTGGACAATCCGCTGTAAGTCATTTCCTTATCCATTGACTTTTGTGTCCAATTAGAAGAATTCAGTCCGAACTAAAATATCCAAAAGACCGCAACCCGTTTTACTGTCTTCCAATCTGCGTCATACTTCCATCTCATAGTCTAAAATACGCTTCCTTGGAAGAAGGAAGGCCGTTTGATCTCTAGAGCATATGATAAAACACAAAGAACACGTCGCACGGTGATTGATGTCTCTGTTGTGTTTTATGACAAATTCCCCTATTCTTTTGTAAATAAGTAACGACCAAATGGGTTGAATTGTGTTTTGTTTCGATTTATTTTTAGAACAATGCGTTATAACCCTTAATCGAAACAAAAAAGACTCAGACACGGCTAGGGCGGCAGCACAAGGTGAACTTGACATTTTACTTGACTGCCATTTTTTGCCATTACATATTTGAATTTTAAATTTCCCTCGCTAACGGTATTTGGTTTCGTTTTTGCTTTTAGGAAGGACTTAGTTGATCAGGAATCCGGCTATAACACGCAACTGAGTGATGCTCAGAAGAATGTCTACAATCTGCAATCCAAGGTGAACGAGTTACAAGCAAAAATCGATGAATTGGAAAAGGACTTGTCCGTCAAGTCGTGGAATGTTGAGCGTGAGTAAATCATGTGACATATGTATAAGAAGTCAGATAATTGAATCGATTTCGTTGGTTTTGTAGGACTCCAAGGTGAGTTGGGAGCCGCCGCAAGGGAAGATGAGTGCGTCCGCAGCAAACTTAGACTCCTCGAAGAGGAGAAGACCAAACTTCGACAAAAATTCAGCGACACCGAGGAGGAGCTGAAAAACAAATATGGTATGTCATACGAAAATGACAGAATGGTTCAATATTTTCAATTTTTTGTTTCATAAAGGCGACCTCGAACAAAAGTACAAAGAGCTGGAAGAAAAGTACAAACAAATACAATCCCTAGCCGCTAATCTACAAACCCAACTAGCCTGCGCCCAAAGCGAAGCCGAACAATGTAGACTACAAAGTGAGAGCCTACAACAGGCGAAGGACGATCAAATCCGAGAATTAGAAGAATCTCTAGCGAAAGCGAAACAGGAACAAGTGGCATTGCAGACAAAATGGCAAACGGAATTTGAAACGCTAAGAACACAAAATGCTGGTAAGATTCCTACCTAATCCTCAGTCGACTTAGTCTATTATTTGAAATTTATCTAGACCGCGAGGAACATTTGATGACTGACTGCGAATGGCAACTTAGACAGATGCAAAAGACCTGCAAAGAGAAGCTCGAAAAGGCCGAGAACCAACGTAAAGAAGCGATGGAAAAAATCGAACAAATCGAAAAAGAAGCCGAAGACAAACTTCTCGAGGTAGCTCATCTAAAATCAGTTGAAGCCGAGGTGAGACAACTGCGTGGCCTGACAACCGATCAGGAGAATTCCATAAAATCGATGCGAGATCAAATCGAAACGCTTAAGGCCGACTTGGTAACTGCCAATGAAAATCTAGAAGAACAGCTTGAAAACGTTCGCAAAATTAAGTTTCAGTGTGATAAGTAAGTTCTATTTTATTCGAGAATAAAAGCATTTCCAAGTGTCATCCCTCTGAGTTTGATAGATCCTAAGATCCAACTATTCCCTGTCCATCGCTAACCCGATCCATTCAAGTATCACACTTTAGCTTTCTAAGCCCCCCACCCGAGCATACACTTTTTTGCTATTTATCTGCTTTCTCAGCTGCCCTGCACCTAAGTCTCTACTTCGAATAGTTTTGACAAAAACTTCGCCTTTTATTAGTGCTTTATACGACAAGGAACGTGAGATGTTACAGAGAATCGATGAGGTTCGACATGAAGCTGCAGTCCGATGGGAGAATAAATTAATGTAAGTCCATTTACTAATGCTGCCTGACACGCAAGGCATTAACGTCAGTTTGGTTTGGAAACTATAGAACAGAGATGACAAGACTGAAAATGGAGCTAGAATCTGTCTACGTGGACGAGAGGCGCGAAGAACTGGATAGACTTCAAGCTGAGCACATAGAAGAACTGAAGGCTCTTACAACCAGATATACTGCGAATGAAGAAGAACTGAGAGCAGAGGTACACATGTCATTTGCACCTATCAGTTTGGTGAACTTATCTTTATTATGAATCAACAGATCGCTGAACTGCAAGAGTCTTTGAACCAGCGCACGCAGGAATTCATGGATCTCCGCGAGAAGTCAGACAATGCCATCCTAACTACACGAATGCATTTAGACCGCGCTGATCGCGAATACCAAAACGCAATGTGTCGCGAGGAGGATAGGCGCGAACAGCTGATTGGTATGTCCTATGAGGTTAACATTAGGTATTCGTAAATGAAAAACGAATTCATTTTTTTGTATAGAGAACCTTCGCAAAGAGTTCGAAGTTGAAAAGCTTGACATGGAGGAGAAATTCCGCGAACGACTTGGCCAGGTGCAGGCTGAGTTCAACAAAGAACTGCAAATTTCAACGCAAGAACTGTCAGATAATCATCAAAAGGAAATGGGTGAGTGAACACGAACTTTGTTGACATTTGAGACATTTGTTGAATTTCGACATTTCTATCGAATTTTCATTTTCAGACCAACAACGGCAGAAATTAATCAGAGAAAAGGAAACAGCAATCCAAGAACTCGAGTCGCGTCAACGAAAACGACTCGAAGACGCCGAGACACGTCTACAGTAAGTAGTGTCCTATAATTCTAAACGATGACAGCTTCTAGTGCGCCTCTTAATCAATACAAATCACTTGCATCTCATTATTATTTCGATCAAATTACACGAGAAGTTTACTTTTTCGAAATTCACTGCATTGATTAAGTAAATGATTGACGTTTGTCCAGAGACCTCTGACAGATGGGCTTTCACCTATTCGCCATGTAGACTGTCCTATCTGTTGTGCTTTTTGTTTTTTGACATGAACAGTAGTGTGTAAATGTGTTTTTCTCTTTTTTTTTTTTTTTTTTGTTTTTTTTCTCATACAGAACGAACCGAGCAGATGGTTCTTCAGCAATCACTGCTTTATTCGTGATCGTTAAGGGAGCGTGTCCTTTCATACCATCGATTTTTATGCTTTACATGACTATGTCGCCTAGGGTTTCATTCGCATGCCTATTATTTACGTTTGCTGTTTATGTTTATATGAAATTGAAAATGCTTTAATGGAATTGGCTATCTGTTTTGACGTTTCCATGATAATGATGAACTTGTCAAAATTCTCTAAACTGGACACGCACGAAATTGATTTCTTTTTATGACTTTTAATATCATCAGGGACACAACACGACTAGATAGATATACATAAGATAAGTTTCGGAATACTGCTAGTATTGACATGAGTTGGCTTAAAAAAAAAATGCGTTAAGCTCGATCATTGCACTGCTCGATAACCATATTCCGCTTAAACCCCCGTCATTGCTTCATCTATCATTACTAGCTGGCGGACATTGTAACGATTATCCAATCAGTTTCATTCCGACCACAGACCACTGATGCTAAATTACACTTTATCGTCATATTTTGTCAACCTTACAGCAAATCACGATCAACGATCATCACTTTGTCTCACGAAATTAGACATCCAAGTTCATCATTATCACATCCCACATCATTATGCTTTTCCATCCAACACCTTGCTTCATTTAATAACCGATCTCGGTCCGTATAAACGCCTACACCGTTAACCAAGCACTTACATGTTCTATTATTTCGTTTATTTTCTTTTCTCTAATAAAATTCTAAATCAAAACAAAATCCTTGTTAAAACCCCAGCGATGCTGAAATACGTCACCAACATGACTTGTCGGATTTGAAAATCATGTATGACACGGAGAAAGTAGCCCTTGACAAACGTGACATTAGCAACGCGCAAGAAATTGAACAATTGCATCGAAAATGCCGATGTCTGACGAATCTGTAAGTATCAATTGCATCCACCCGGCTGTTGTCAAACTATCGTAGTTCGTGTTTGTCAGTTGCTTGGTTGCACTTTGTATCCTCCAATCTTCCCTATCTCATCTCCCATCACGAGACGAGACTAACAATCTGTGTTGCCTTTTTGTTTTTGCATTAAATAGTTTTGAAGAAATGCGCATGCGTTACGAGCGCCGTGATCCACGACCGGAAGATCTTCGTGAAATCGCCGAGCTCCGCAGTCGTTGTGAGTCTCAGGAACGTGATCTATTCGAACTTACCGATCGTTTACGTGAGATGCAAATCCAAATGGAAGAGCTCCAAGGCATAAATAATAAAAAATCACAAATTCGCAAACCGCTGCCAAAAACAATCCCCACAAACTGTGACGTGATCTACGAAGAGAACGAAGAGCGTGAATCACCACCACCCCCATCGAATTCGTTGAAGACACCACAAAAGGGCCATTTTGCCAAGGAAACCAGCGAGAACAAAAAAGCTGAAGACGATGAAGAGGAGAATTCGGAAAGCACTGCGTATTCGGAGAACACCATCAACGATGATGATCGTGATAATGACACATCGCTCATCGACAGTGAAAAAAAGTCCTTAAACCTGCTCAACGACAGCAATCAGTCGATGAATAATTTTAACCAAATCATTGAGGCCGAATAGGAGCCAGTAGCTA
Organism: Eumerus sabulonum; assembly: GCA_951905685.1. Classification (NCBI taxonomy): domain Eukaryota; kingdom Metazoa; phylum Arthropoda; class Insecta; order Diptera; family Syrphidae; genus Eumerus; species Eumerus sabulonum. The sequence continues at coordinate 106,484,061 of OX645061.1, forward strand.
AGTAGAAATTCTTCAGTCGGAGACTCATCTGCCGGTCGTTACGCCTATCGAACGTCTTCCAATCTACTTAACGACTGTATCCAAAAGGCGTGTCAAAGGCGCCACGACTTTATTGCATCATAGTCCCAAAAACCATTTTTTTTCCTCCAATTGTTATTTAGTTTTGTACTATGCTCCTGCTCTCTCTATGCATCTTCCCTAAACGAAAATATATAAACCATCTTGGCTCGTGCGATTCGAAAAGAGAAAAGAAAGTTTGTTTTTCACTATAATGTCGAAATGAAAATTTGTACATTTTTTAAATATATTTGAAAAACAAAAGAGAAAAAGTTAAAAATAAAATTATCGCGTGACAGGTACGTATGCTTTTTTCCAAACCGAAAAATGTATTTAGAGTTAAGTGTTAATTATAAAATGAAGTGGGAATCTTAATAATGCTATTAGGTAACAGAAACCGAAGTTATATATACAAAACTACATTAGCAATATTTAGATATGGGATATTGTCAAATACGTATCACATAAACGATTTTTGTAATACTGCATATAGTCTAGTGGAACTTAAAATTTTAATAAAACATTTAAAAAAAGCGCAACTAATCGGTTTTTGTAAATCAACAGCCTCTGCGGCACCTACGAACACTTACTTACTATTCCGGCCAGCAAACCAGGGAGGATCTGTGCCCGAGCTATAGCTGCCTTCCATCTTTGACGGTCCCGGACACTCTGCTCCCAGTTATCAAGGCCAAGTTGTCATCCGCAAGTACTTATTTAGGTGGCGCTACAGTCCGTGGTGAACCTGGGCCTCAACCAACAAGTGTCTCCAGCGGGCACCGTTTTTGACCAGCGCAGAATTTTCCTCTCGAAACGACCAAGTGCATCTTCATCCACTTTTGTTAAGCTCCAAGCCTCTGCGCCGTAAAGGAGGACTGGAATGATCAAGGTCTTATATACTGTCAACTTGGTTTTCCGAGTGAGAGCTCTACTTTTCAACTGCCTCTTGAGCTCAAAGCAGCAGCGGTTGGCAAGAGTGATTCTACGTTTTATCTCAGCGCTGGTGTTGTTGACGCCGGTCATCAAAGTTATATCTGCCCATGGTGATTTTCTGGCCAATACGTCGGTGTTGACCGTCTCGTTTAGATGAAAGCAGATATTTGGTCTTATCCTCATTAACCTTGAGACCCAGGGGAGAAGGGAGCAAACAAACAGAGCAAAGAAGTTGATCGCGTTTAACTTGGCCAACGCCAGCTTCGATCTCTGTCCCTGCTAAATCCAAGTTGACACACAGCCTCCGCGTGGCCTCCCCTGGATAGCTATACTGGCACCCGCCAGGTAGTGAACCAATGTGTGCAGCGACCCGACCCCTTATTCCTGGGGAAAGAGGAACCTGGCCCTCCAGGTTGGGGGTTGCACTTAGGGCTAACATCCCTATCGCTTAAAACAAAAATTTTGTTCAGAGCCAACCAATAGCCTCGGATTACATGTTGACGACCCCCGCAAACGTCAAAAAGGAAACGAATTTCGGTTCTGCACCTGGAACGTTAGGTGCCTCAACAGACCAGGTGCAGCCGAACAACTGGTCAACTCTTTGGACTGCTATAAGGCAGACATTACCGCGCTCCAAGAAGTGCGATGGAATGGACCAGGCAATAAGCGGATGAAAAACTGTGATATATACTACGGAAACTGCTACAGGGAAAATAAACAACTCTTATTCGGATTCGGATTTGTTGTTCGAGGCAGACTCAGGAAAAAAGTCTTAAGCTTCCTGTATGTAAGCGAACGCCGCATAACTATCCGCATCAAGGCCAATCTCGGCAATATAAGCTTACCATGTGTCCACGCCCCCACAGAGGAGAAAGATGAACGACATAAAGACGACTTCTATGATCTCCTAGGAAGAACGTATGCGCAATGTCCCAGCTATGACACCAAAATCGTTCTAGGAGAATTCAATGCGAAGCTGGGTAAGGAAGCTATCTTTGAATGGGACATTGGAAAGCACAGCATACACAACACCACATCAGAAAACGGACTAAGGCTAGTGGACTTTATGGCGGGACATAATCTGGTAGTAGCAAGTACACTATTCCCACACCTCAACATCCATAAGGGGACCTGGCGGTCTTTCGATCAATCGACAACCAACCCAACTGATCATATTGCGCTCGACGGCAGACACTCCTCCAGCATCCTACATGTCCGAACCTTTCGAGGAGCCAACATCGACTCGGATCATTACCTTGTTGCAACCAAGGTACGGATGCGAATTTTTCGGAACCAACGGAGTCGAGTAAGAACACCAAAATTTAACGTCGGAAAGCTGCAATCGCAGGAGACCGCCAGGACCTTCGCCGATCAAGTCTCCCTCAAGCTCTCTCAAGTCCCAATGCAATCTGCACTAACCATAGAAGAGCAATGGAGTCGTTGTCAGAAAGCCTTTAGAGAGGCCGCCTCAGATATACTAGGTTTCGAGCCACCACCGTCGAGAAACCCCTGGTTTGATGATGAGTGCAGACAGGCCCATGTAGAGGAACAGAATGCATACATGGCCACATTGCATCGACGGACGAGAGCTGCCCGCGAGCTTTATGAACAGAAAAGGAGGGAGGAGCATGCGCATCTGAGAAGGAAAAAGAAGGAGCACGAGAAGCGCGAGATCGAGGAGATGGAGAGATGTTACTGCAGGAACGACATTCGAACATTTTACCAGAAAGTGAAACGAGCATGCCAAGGCTATAAAGCCAGAGCAGAAGCCTGCAGAGATGAGCACGGACAACTAGTAGTGGAGTCACAGTCGATGCTGAGACTGTGGAAGGACCACTTCTGCAGACTGTATAACGGCGATGATAGTCGAAATGCCACCGTCAGGCAGAGCGAACCATTCACAATGGACGAAGACGAAGGAGAATCCCGTCCACCCGACCTAGACGATGTTAAGATAGCGATACCGAAACTTAAGTCATATAAAGCTGCTGGAGCAGACGGACTCCCCGCGGAGCTGTTTAAAGCAGCTGGCGATGAGCTGGTTAGGAACATGCTCCAACTCATCTGCAAGATATGGTCGGAAGAACGCATGCCCGATGAATGGAATCTCAGTATCGTTTGCCCGGTCCATAAGAAAGGAAACCCCTATGACTGCGCCAATGACTGGGGTGGCCGTGGTGCAGTGGTTAACATCATCGACCGCCGAGCGGAAGGTTTATGGTTCAAATTCGCTTCATAGCCAAGAAAAAGTAGTTTCTATACCGCCAAAAAGTATGCAACGCTGTTGAGAATGGAAAGTGACCAGACGTACTGCTGCAGGCATAACACTCACAGTATATGGTCAAACGAAATTCATCCTCTGCGTATGCAATACTAAAAGGGCTTGAACGAATTACTACGGACTATAACCAACGCGGAATTTGGTCAGCTCTCGTCCTATCTAGGTCTAGGACAACCACCCCTGAGAGTAGTGAACGAACATCAACGACCCCAACCACTGTACTCCGTTCAGGTTGTGTGTGTCAACACATCATAAGAGAATATGAAAACTCTTGAACCTGCGCGAGTCTCTAAAAAAAAAAAAAAAAAAAAAAAAAATTACAGAGGGATAAGCCTCCTGAACATCGCGTACAAGATCCTCTCTGCCGTTCTGTATAAGTACCTGAAACCGTTCGTGGAAAATCTGATAGGTTCTTACCAATGTGGTTTCAGGCCAGGAAAATCCACGATGGACCAAATATTTACACTACGGCAGATCTTGGAGAAGACGACGCACCATCTTTTCGTCGACTTTAAAGCCGCGTGTTTATAGAGACGAGCTATACAGAGCCATGTCATGTTTTAACATTCCTGCCAAACTCGTCAGACTATGCAGGATGACTATGGAGAACTCTCGCTGCTCCATTAAGATCGGAGGTGAACTAACCGACCCCTTTGATGTTAAAAAAGGTTTTAGAGAGGGTGACGCACTGTCATGTGATTTATTCAACATTATTCTTGAAAAGATCATGCGGGACTCTGCGGCCAATACAAGAGGTACGATCTACTTCAAGTCCACACAATTGCTTGCCTACGCAGATGACATTGACGTTATTGGACGAACAAAGCGAGACGTCAATGAGGCGTTCACAAGCATTGAAGCAGAAGCGGCGAAAGTGGGTCTAAGGGTAAATGGGGACAAGACCAAATATATGCTGTCATCCAAGAAAGACGCACAACACCGACGTCTTGGTCAGAACGTCACCTTCGGCAGCTATATTTTTGAAGTAGTCAAGGACTTCGTCTACCTTGGCTCGGTAGTGACAAGCAGCAATGACACCAGCGCTGAGATAAAACGCAGAATAACTCTTGCCAATCGCTGCTTCTTCGGGCTCAAGAGGCAATTGAGTAGTAGAGCCCTCTCTCGAAAAACTAATGTTTCCCTCTACAAAGCCTTTATCATCCCGGTCCTCCTCTACGCCGCTGAGGCTTGGACGTTGTCAAAAGCGGATGAAGAGGCTCTTGCACATTTCGAGAGGAAAATTCTGCGTGCAATCTTTGGTCCCGTTTGTGTAAACGGAGAATGGAGGAGGAGATTCAACCAAGAACTGTACGGGCTGTACAGCGACATCGGCCTGGTTAGACGTCTTCGGATCCAACGTCTAAGATGGCTAGGCCATGTAGAGCGAATGGACATCAACGCTCCGGCCCGAAGAGTCTTCGACTCCAACCCCGAGGGACGACGCAGCAGAGGACGACCGCATTTAAGGTGGCGCGCACAGGTGGAAGGGACCTCAACCAACTGGGCGTGCGGCACTGGAAGCGGCTGGCCGAAGTACGGGCCGGCTGGAGAGGCTTGTTGGTTGAGGCCCTGGTTCACCCCGAACTGTAGCGCCATCAAAGTAAGTAAGTAACCTTCAGACCCATCTTAGCCGCTTCTACCTCAATGCTTACAAAGGCCTCATTGACGTCTCGCTGTATCCGTCCAATCACGTAAATTTCGTCGGCGTACGCAAGCGATTGCGTAGACTTGAAATAAATCGTACCCTTTGTGTTGGCCAGTGACTCTTACACGATCTTTTCAAGCACGATGTTGAAAAAGTTGCATGGCAGCACGTCACCTTGTCTAAATCCTTTTTTAACACCAAAGGTCTCGGTTTGCTCATTATCGACCTTAAAGTTAGAAACACATACAGGCTTGCGCGTACGCGTGCTTTCGACAGGCTTTGTACAAACTTACGATATATTACGATATATATTTCCGCAGCAGGTAGAGTTAGTTATCTCCGCAACCCAAACGGCGAGAGTTCATACAAACACACATGCCTAAATGGACATAGGATTATCATCCCGCGGACGACCCGCAATAAAATAATAAACAAAAAAATGTGAAACAATAAATGTAATTGCATAGACGACCTAATCAGTGTCTAGATCACATCCGCCCTCTATTTCTACAATCGCGCAAGCCAGATTGTGTTTCCACTTTAATGGGCGGGGTGGCCGTGGTGCAGTGGTTAACATCAGCGACCGCCGAGCCGAAGGTCTATAGTTCAAATTCGCTTCATGGCCAAGAAAAAGTAATTCCTATACGGACAAAAAGTATGCAACGCACTTGTGAATGGAAAGTGACCAGACGTACTGCTGCAGGCATAACACTCACATTATATGGTCAACTGAAATTCATCCTCTGCGTATGCAATATTCTAAGAGCTTGCACGAATTACTACGGACTATAACCAACGTGGAATTTGGTCGGCTCCCGTCCTATCTAGGGCAACCACCCCTGAGAGTTAACGAACATCAACGACCCAAGCCACTGCACTCCGTTCAGGTTGTGTGTATATAACACATCGTAAGAGACTATAAACTGAACCTGCGCGAGTTTCTAAAAAAAAAGAAAAAACATGGAGCAGCGAGAATTCTCCATTGTCATCCTGCACAGTCATCTCTATACACGCTGCCATATGCAGCCTTGAAATCGACGAAAAATCTTCTCCAATATCTGCCGTAGCGTAAATATTTGGTCTATTGTGGATTTACCTGGCCTGAAACCACACTGATAAGAGCCGATCAGGTTATCCACCAACGGTTTCAGGCGTTCACACAATACGGCAGAGAAGATCTTATATGCGATGTTAAGGAGACTTATTCCACTATAGTTGGCGCAGTTATAGGGGTCTCCTTTCTTATGGACCGGGCAAGCGATGCTGAGATTCCATTCGTCGGGCTTGCTTTCCTCCGACCATACCTTGCAAATGAGGTGGTGCATGCACATTACCAGCTTATCTTCAGCCGCCTTAGGAAGCTCAACAGACAGGTCGTATGCTGCGGAAGCCGTATCTTGCGGAAGCATCTCTCCAACTCCTCGATCTCACGCTTTCCGCGCTCTCTCAATTTTCTTCTGAAAAGCGTGTGTTGCTCTAGGGCACTGACTACCAGTCGTAAGTTCCCTCTACTAAGATTAAGCAGACTTTCTGTCCTTTTCTTGTCATAGAAAGGCCTTGTTAGCCTTGCCGTGGCGCATGAGTAATTGACACCATCACTTGTTGGCTTTTTCAAGTAGTTCCACCCCCTTTTTCTTTGAATAGTGTGCTGAGTGGCGTTCCAGCCTCAGTTGTGATCTGCGTTGTATCTGCGCCTGATCCCAGTCTGACTAGTTCGTTCGCCTTCCGGAAATATTCACATGCACATGTTACCTCGTTGACATCCGATATTTCTTCTAGTTTCTCTTTACAGAGTTTTACGAGTTTGGATCTTATCCATGTTGCTTGCAGACTGCCTGACTGTCAACATAGATTTTGATTCTCTTACCTGAGGAATTCTCCCTAAGAATCAGATCCGCGGCTTTTTACGCTTCCTGAGGTTCGAAGTAGACTCCGGCTCCTGTACCGGTATCCGTTTTCGATGCGTCGGTATAGATTGCCAATTCATCTTCCGTGTTTACTATACATATCACTGGCCCATTCCTCCCTGGAGTGAATCTCCTCTCCAAGCAAGAAAGTGGGGTGGTATAGTCCGTTTCGGTTGCGGATCTCAGGATAGCCCATCGATCCAGGATTAAGCGTGGCCATGAGGACATCTTTTCCAAAGACTGGATTTCTGCATCCTTAGCGCAACCCCGGCTGCAATGTTTTCACAATACATGCCTAGTGGTGGAAGGTTCAGCATCGCTTCAAGGGCTGCCGTTGATGTGGATTTCATAGATCCGGCAAATTTGTTAAGAACCTTTCTCAAATTGCAGCTCCCCTCAATGAGTTAAGAAGGCAGAACACTCGATTTCTTTGGGGAAGATGCCAACAAGAAGCTTTTGATAGATTGAAGACTGCAGTTGTTGAAACCACCAAGCTCATGTATTTTCACATGGACTCGGAGCTGGGTTGATGTATCGTTATCCAGATGGGTCTGAGCGTCCCATTGCTCACGCGTCCAAAACATTGAAACCACAGCAAATGAAATACAGCCAAATAGAGAAGGAGGCGCTATCTATAATATTCGGCCTCCAAAAGTTCCACCAGCACGTATATGGGCGGACGTTTGAGCTGGTAACAGACCATAAGCATTCTTGTTGGCCAGGTAACGATCGAGAAATTGAAAGCTTGGTAAATCTCTTCGAAACGTGCCTGCAGAATAGTGGTAATCCTCGCCACGAATTTCTAAGTTGGCCACCACCGTCAAAGCCATGGGTAAGGATAAATGTAGACTTCGCTGGTCCACTCCTTAATAACATGCATCTTATCTGTGTCGACGCACTGTCGAATTTTCCATACGTGGTTGAGATGTCAAGCAGTACCACTGGAGCTACAATAATGGCACTAGGGAACGTATTTGCAATAGAAGGACTGCCGGAATTGTAGATTTCCGATAACGGCCCTCAGCTTACGTCCAGGAGTTCGCAACATTTTGTTGTCGGCGCGATATTCAGCATATTCGGTCCGCCCCATTTCACCCTGCCTCGAACGGTGAAGTGGAAAGGATGTTGCGAACGTTCAAGTCTGCCAAGAAGAAACTATTTCGAGATGGTAATAATCAAAGACAAGCTTTACTGGATTTTTAGTTTCTTAGAGATCCTTGCTTAATTCAACGGGGAAGTCACCCTCAGAACTGCTACATGCAAGGCAACGAAAAGGGGCTCTCAAGTTAATGCCGATAGAGTCGCCCTTGGAGAAGAAGTTTATATTCGGAACTTCCACGGGATCAAGCAGAAGACACCAGAATCAGAAGCGCAAAGTCATTGGAGCTACCGAATTCGAAGAAGGGAGAAGGCTAAATTCGTCGACTACGAGGAGCCATAGGAGAGGCCTCACCTTTTCATTTGCACCTCCTATCAACGAGTTTATTATGCGAGTGCTTAGCATTTGTTCGACCCATCTACAGATTCCCGAATTTTTGTGGGCCATCCGTAGGCTGGACATTATTGCCTCGCTACTGACGTTATTGAAGGCGCCCTCAACATCTAGAAAAGCCCCCAGGACGTATTGCTTTTTATCAAATGAAGAAATGATGGATGCAACAAAAGCCTTCCTTTAAATCAGTTTCCGAATTCATAGAAATTACATTGTTTACTAACTTACATACTTATCAGCTCAGCGATCCTTGGAGGATCTGAGCCTGAGCTATAGCTGCCTTCCATCTTTGACGGTCCCGGGCACGCTGCTTCCAGTTGTCAAGACCAAGATGTCCGGAGGTTCGGTCTTCCTCTTCCTCTCGAACTAGGAGGCTCGGAGTCGAAGACCCTCTTAGCTGGAGCGTTGGTGTCCATGCGCTCGATGTGGCCGAGCCAGTGCAAGTCTTTACCTTCCGGACTACATCCACATCTTTGTACAGCTCGTAGAGTTCGCGATTGTGTCTTCTTCTCCATTCACCTTTCTCACAGACAGGACCAAATATCCGGCGCAGAATCTTTTCAGAAGAATCTTTCGAAATAACCCAAAATCAGCTCCGCCGTCCTGCTTATCGTCCAGCTTTCGGCTCCATACAGCAAGACTGGTAGTATGAGCGTTTTGTAAAGCATGACCTTGGTCTTTCGAGTGAGGAATTTTGACCCCAGTTGTGTGGACAAGCCGAAGTAGCAGCGGTTGCCAAGGGGTATTCTATGCCGGATCTCCACTGTGGTGTCATTTGTGGAATTTACGTTTGCCCGGAGGTAGACAAACTCCTTAACTACCTCGAAATTGTAGCTGTCAATTGTTATATTTTGTCCCAGGTGGTGAGCGACGGATTGGTTTTTGCTTGACAGCATGTACTTCGTTTTGTCCTCATTGACCTTAAAACCGACTCATTTCGCCTGTTCTTCAATCGCGGTGAATGCTTCCACAATGCCACGGCGGGAACACGCGATGATGTCGATATCATCCGCGTATCCTAGCAGCTGGGTGGACTTGTGAATGATAGTGCCTTCCCTGTTGACGCCTGCCCGTCGCACTATCTGCTCCAGCACCAGGTTGAAGAAGTCACATGACAGCGCATCTCCTTGCCGAAATCCGGTGCATGTTTCGAATGATTCCGAGGTCCTAGAACCGAGTTGCACGGTGCATCGCGTGTTTCTTAGAGTGGCGCGACACAACTGGATCAGTTTTCCCGGGATCCCGAATTCGGCCATCGCACCAAACAGTCCTTCACGATGCATGCTGTCGTATGCGGCTTTGAAATCGATGAAAAGATGGTGTGTATCGATTCGAAACTCGTTGGTCTTTTCCAGGATTTGTCGAAGTGTCAAAATTTGGTCCATAGTCGATTTGCCGGGCCGGAAGCCGCACTGGTAGCTGCCAATTAGTGCGGTGCAAAATAGCTTTAGACGTTCACACAATACGCTGGACAGGATCTTGTATGCGACATTGAGCAGGGATATACCTCTCTAGCTCTTGCGAGAGGTAGGATCGCCTTTTTTGTGGATGGGGCAAAAAGAGCTGGTATTCCAGTCGTCGGGCATGCTTTCATATTCCCAAATTCTGCAGATGATCTGGCGCATGCTCCCTACCAGAACATCGCCGCCAATCGCCGCCAGCCTTGAACAGCTCTGATGGCAAGCCATCTGAGCCTGCGGCCTTGTTAGTCTTAAGCGTCTGAATAGCTTTGCCGACTTCTTCGATGCTGGGTGGGAGGACTACTTCAGCGGCTGGAGTTGGGATTTCCTCGGTCCCTACCACTCTCTCTTGGTCATGCTCGTTAAGCAGCTGCTGGAAATGCTGCTTAAATACAACCACTATTCCCTGCGGGTCGGTGACAAGATTACCCTCACAGTTACGAAGAGCCTGGGTGCCCTTTTTGAAGCCTCCTGCAAGGCCTTTGACTTTCTTGTAAAAGGCTCGTGTCTTATGCTTATCCCTAGACTCCTCGATATCCTTGAGCTGGGAGGCTGCGAAGATTCCTTTCTTTTGTCGCAGTAGTTTTTTCTCCTCTCTTCTTCTGGCTCGGTACTCTTCTTGCGCTGCCCTGGTTTTCCTCTGCAGCGCCTTTTGGTACGCCTCGTCGGTTGCTGCCTTTTTCTGCTCACACTCGCCATCATACCACGGGTTTCTTTTCGGGGGTGGTAGGTATCCTAAGGTGGTTTCGGCTACTTCCTGAATGGCTGAGCGGCAATGCAGCCACATATTATTGGCATTTGTGTTCAACGTAGGCATTCCGTAGAGTCTTTCGCTCAGCTACTCCCTGTAGACTCTGGTAACCTCCGGTGTGCTCAGGCGCCCAATGTCGAACCTCCTCCTGGTGGGCTGGTGCAGCTTTTTGACAATGGACAGTCGAGCTCTGAATCTTGCTGCTACGAGGAAGTGGTCAGAGTCGACATTTGCCCCTCTGAATGTTCGCATATCCAGGATGTTTGACGAGTGCCTTGCGTCAATGAGCACATGGTCGATTTGGTTGGCGGTTCGGCCATCCGGAGATCGCCAGGTTGCTGTGGGGATTCGCTTACGAGGGAATCTTGTGCTACTTATCACCGCAATACGAGCTGTCGCAAAGTCCGTGAGTCGGAAGCCGTTATCTGTTGTTGTATCGTGAAGGATGTGCTTTCCGATCACTCCGCCAAGGGTGTTCTTCTTACCGATCTTGGCGTTGAAGTCCCCAAACACGATTTTTTCATCGTACTCCGGACAAGCTCCGTAGGCGTTGTCCAGTTGGTCATAGAAGTCCTCCTTGATAGGGTCTTCAGCCTTGTCGGTAGGGGCGTGTGCACATATAAGGCTGATGTTATAAAATCTGCCTCTGATGCGGATCACAGCCAGGCGATCACTTATAGGCTTAAAGTCGATGACCTTCGACCTTAACCGCTTTCCCACGACAAATCCGCATCCCAGTAAGTGCAACTTTTTGTGACAGCTGTAATAAATGTCGCAATTTTTCTTCCTCATCATACCGTTTCCTATCCAGCGTATTTCCTGGACCGCAGTAATATCCGCCTTGTACTGCGTGAGGATTCTTTCCAGTTTATGTTTTATGAGCAGCTCCGGGAGTGTACAGGTTTCTGACATTCCAGGAGCATACTCGCAAATCGTATTCCTTTTTCGTGCGTTGTCGTCGTCGAGTATCCGTCCGTGTATCCGAGGCATCTTGCTCTTTCATAACTTGTGTTTTTTTTCCGTGAGCGGATTGTTAGCCCGCCGCACAACCGCCATTCTGGTCGGGGTTTTGTCGCTGCATACGTTTGTTCACCTCCCAACGGTTGTTGAAGAGGCTATCCAGAGGGCGCCGCGAGGAGGCCGTATGTCAACTTGACCCGGGCATTTAAACAGGGATCGTTGCTGGCATCTCGCCAGGTTGAGAGCAATCATCAACTTTACCCTGTATGTCCAAACCCATGCCCTTGTTTATGAAGTAGAAGTTGTGCACGTACGTATGGACAGTATATGTAAATGACAGTACAATATTGACCAGTGATAAATGGCCAACCACTTACTGTACTCAACTTCGTGCTCGGTCTACCCGTATCAGAACTTGATTCTCCAGTCATAAGCAACTTGCAGTGTACTTCAGCAAACTTTTTATAATCCGTGAACATGAATACCTTGACCACTACTAGCTGTGTAATTATTCTTGGCTGATATCGTTGATACATTTTCTTCAGATACGCTCAACAGCTTTTTATATTGGGTATTGAGCAATAGTATAAAACACTTGAACCTCTTTTTACTTATTTGTAAATTGAACAATCGAGAGCCAACCAGTTGCCAACATGAAGTGCGAGAGCTTCATAACTACAATGTGTGCGATTTACTCTACTTGACCGATGACTTGCTCTACTTGATTCAATAATCTCGCAGTATTTGGCAAGATTTATTCTATAGCTGATCTTGGTTGGACCAATTGAACATAGAGAAAGGACGCCATGCTCTGAAAAGCCGGTTGTCGGAAATGTCGATAAAGTCATGGAATTCGTCGAGACTAACCGTCATGGAAGCACTGTTTCAAGAAACGGAATATCAATTGGCGCCACACCTCATGGACCGAATTGCCGTTGAATCGCCGTGAGCCAGGCTTAATGAGCAGAAAGGCTTTACTGTATGTTTGGAGCGATTTGCAGGCAATCATCTGCTATGAGCTGGTCACCTACATATGTACGTAAAGCTCTTAATTTCGACATGTGCTTTCAACAGTTGGATCAACTGAAGAATGCAATCGCCCAAAAGCGGCTCGTTTAGACCAATAATATAGAAATTGCTTTCTACGAAAACACCGCCAGAAGCTCCAGAAGCTTAGACGGGAAAATCTCATGCATCCACCTTATATGCCGGCCCTGGAACTAAGTATTTCAGTTGGATTACCATTTGTTCCTGTCTACGGCGAACGATTTCATTGTTCGACTGTCAAATTCTTTACCATAAAAAGAGTCTTGCCGAGATCCCCCTATTTGTTTCAAGACATCAAAAATCATGATCATCATGATCATGATGGAATACAACTCCCGTCTGTTGACCAATCCTGATCAGTAGAAAACTGCATTGACAGTTTCGCCAGTTTTTTGCAGCTCATAATGAATAACTCCATTTCAATCCTGTGCTACGAAGCACTTAGCATCGTGATTGCCGTCAATCAAGCTTTTGAAATTGTTTCTAGAGGGTCGTCGGCATTTGTTGACATCTACTTTTCATTGTCCGCAATAATTCGCTTCAAAAATTGTTCGAGCCATGATGCCTTTTTGAGGAGGCTGCTCTTTACAGATGATTCCAAACTGTAATATGTCACCGAAATTTCCGAAACGGGATCGAGCAAATCACTTCTGGGTCCAACATTCATTCATAGAATTCTCACCGGACACTTCCCACAATTTTCTGCTGATTTTTGCAGCATTCTTAAGCTTTTTTAAAATAAAAAGCGTCAATCAGCGTATTTCTTCCACAACAATTTTGTTTGAGTTTAATTGGACAAAATCTCTTTCGTCTGCAGGCTTCATCAAAGATTTCTGAAGGTTACTTCTACGATAAGGTATCTCTGACGAAGGTTGGGCGATACTGCACAATTCTCTAGTGTCCGTGAATTAGTGTCTAACGTCGATAGCAATGTAATTAATTTCCAGGTTATGCCCCGTCACGGCGTTCTATATCCTGACCAAAGGGTTACGCTTTCTACGCCTCATTCGAAGATGTCCATCCTACTTGGCCTCATATTGAAATTTCCTGCGATATTACCGCTAAAGCTATGTCATATCATCTGTTTCTTTCATGTTCTGGGGCATTGGAGACATTCATATTCTTAAAGGAAAAGCGTTTTGCCTGAGTGTTAAATACTTACTTACCTACATATCAGACCAGCAATCCATGGAGGATCTGAGCCTGAGCTATAGCTGCTTCCCATCACTAACAGTCCCGGGCACGCTGTTTCCAGTTATCAAGACTAAGGTGTCTTACATCTGCGATTATTTGGTCTTTATACCGGAGATTCGGTCTTCCTCTTCTTCTCGAACCAGGAAGCTCGCAGTCGAAACCCCTCTTAGCTGGAGCGTTGGTGTTCATGCGCTCGGTGTGGCCGAGCCATTGTGGTCGATGGATCTTTGCCTTCCGGACTATATCCATATCTTTGTCCAGCTCGTAGTGTTCGCGGTTATGTCTTTTCCTCCATCCACCTTCCTCACAGACAGGACCAAATATCCGGCACAGAATTTTTCTTTCAAGAGAACCCAAAATCAGCGCCGCCGTCCTGCTTATCGTCCAGCTTTCGGCTCCGTACAACAAGACTGGAAGTATAAGCGTTTTGTAAAGCATGACTTTGGTTCTTCGAGTGAGGAGTTTTAACCCGAGGGTGATTCTATGCCGGATCTCCGTTGTGGTGTTGTTTGTGGAGTTTACGTTTGGTCCGAGGTAGACAAACTTGAAATTATAGCTGTCAACCGTTTCATTTTGTCCCAGGTGGTAGTGACGGATCGGTCATTGCTTAACAGCATGTACTTTGTCTTATCCTCGTTGAATTTAAGAGCAACTTGTTTCGCCTGTACCTCAATCGCCGTGAAGCTTTTACAATGCCTCACTGAGATTGCGTGATGATGCCAATATCATCCGCGTATCCTAGGAGCTGTACAGAACTGTAAAAGATAGTGCCCTTCCTGTTGACGCTTGCCCGACGCACTACCTGCTCCAGCAGCAAATTGAAGAAGTCACACGACAGCGCATCTTCTTGCCGAAATCCGTTGCATGTTTTAAACGATTCAAAGGTCCTAGAGTCGAACTGCACGGTGCATGGCGTATTTTTAGCATGGTGCGACATATTCGGATCAGTTTTCCTGGGATCCCGAATTCGGACATCGCATCCTACAATTCTTTGCGATGAATGATGTTGTATGCGCCTTTAAAATCGATAAGTAGATGGTGTATATCGATTTGGAACTCGCTGGTCTTTTCCAGGATTTGTCGAAGAGTGAATATTTGGTCTACAGTCGATTTGCGTGCCGGAAGCCACACTGGTAGCTGCCGATTAGTGCGGTGCAAAATGGCTTTAGACGTTCACACATTGCACTGGACAAGATCTTGTATGTGACACTGAGCAGGGATATACCTCTATAGTTCTTGCAGGAGCTAGAATCGCCTTTTTTTGTAGATGGGGCAAATAGAGCTGATAATCCAGTCGTCGGGCGTGCTTTCATCATACCAATTTCTACAGATGATCTGATGCATGCTCTCTACCAAAACATCGCCGCTAGCCTTAAAGAACTCTGATGGCAAGCCATCTGAGCCTGCGGTTTTGTTGTTCTCCATCTTTTGAATAGCTGTACCGACTTCTTCGATGCTGGATGGGAGGACTACTTCAGCGGCTGGAGTTGGGATTTCCTCAGTCCCTACCACTCTCCCTTGGTCATGCTCGTTAAGCAGCTGCTGGAAAAGCTGCTTAAATACATCCACTATTCCCTGCGGGTCGGTGACAAGATTACCCTCGCAGTTTCGAAGAGCCTGGGTGCCCTTTTTGAAGCCTCCTGCAAGGCCTTTGGCTTTCTTGTAAAAGGCTCGTGTCTTATGCTTATCCCTAGACTCCTCGATATCCTTGAGCTGGGAGGCTGCGAAGATTCTTTTCTTTTGTCGCAGTAGTTTTTTCTCCTCCTTCTTCTGGCTCGGTACTCTTCTTACGCTGCCCTGGTTTTCCTCTGCAGCGCCTTTTGGTACGCCTCGTCGGTTGCTGCCTTTATCTGCTCACACTCGCCATCATACCACGGGTTTCTTGTCGGGGGTGGTAGGTATCTTAAGGTGGTTTCGGCTACTTCCTGAATAGCTGAGCGGCAATGCAGCCACATATTATTGGCATTTGTGTTCAACGTAGGTTAGGTTAGGTATATAGGTGCCCTATTGACGTAAAGTCAAGGCTCACGTAGACTACGTTGAGTCCATTGTGCCCACCTGTTTTGTTTAACCCGTTGATACCTACGCATTTACCGTCGAGCTGAATCGACGAGGATAAAAATCGCAGTATTCTGTTCAGCCCGGTATTACCTACCGAAAGGAAGTGTCTTCCCAGGAAAATATTCCTTTTCTGGGCTAGCGCCGGGCATTCGCACAGCAGGTGACGAACGGACTCAATTTCCTCTTCGTCCCTGCAGCTTCTGCAGAAGTCATTGTAGGGCTGGCCTAGTCGAGCTGCATGATAGGATAGCATGCAGTGCCCGGTGAGGGCACCGACTGCCAGTCGAATGTTCCCACGATTGAACTTCAGCAGATTTTCCGTTCTTTTCTTATCATAGACAGGTCAAGTCGATTTCGCCGTTGCGCATGTATCTAAACGACACCATCGCTTATTGGCTTTCACCAATAGCTCCGTCTGTATCTCCCTGTAGAGCGCACTGAGTGGTGCTTTGGCCTCAGCTGAGATCTGCGCAATGTTAGCACCTGATCCCACCCTAGCCAACTCATCCGCCCTCTCGTTTCCGGAGATATTCATATGACCAGGTACCCAGCAAAGGGTCACGTCATTTACATTGGATATCTCCTCTAACTTCTCCTTGCAGAGTTTGACGAGTTTGGATCTTATCTATGCTGCCTGCAGAGCCTTAATGGCTGCATGGCTGTCAACGTAAATGCTGATCCTTTTTCCTGTAATATTCTCTTTGCTGATCAGGTCCGCCGCCTGCTTGATAGCGAAGACCTCAGCTTGGAAGACACTGCATCCATCATCGAGCCTGTAGGAGCGATACATATCCCGAGACTCAAAGTAGACTCCGGCACCTGTGCCAACATCCAATTCCCTTTCCGTGCGTACCAAATCACCGGTTCATTCCTCCCTGGAGGGAATTCTAATAGAGAATCTCCTCTCCCAGGAAGGAAGTCGGGTGACATAGTCCGTTACGGTTCTGAATCTCGAGACGGCCCATCGACCCAAGACTGATGCATGTCCGTGAGGACTCCTTTTCCAGAGACCTGATTCCTGTAATCTTAGCGCAGTTCTGGTTGCGGCGCTCTCGCAGTACAAGTCCAGGGGTGGGAGGTTCAGCATGACTTCAAGGGCCGCCGTTGGTGTGGACTTCATAGATCCCGTCACCGCCGGACAGCCTGCCCTTTGAACCTTTGATACACTCTGAAGATGACACTTTTTCTCAAGCGCCTTCCAGCAGACAAGCAAGCCATAGACTAGGTTAGGTCTTACTACCGCAGTGTACAACCAATGTACTAACCTCGGTTTGAGGCCCCATGTCTTTCCAAAAGCTACCTTGCACGAATATGGTGCCACATAGGCCTTTTTTATTCTTTCCTCTATACTTTCTCTCCAACTAAGTTTGGAGTCCAGGATTATGCCCAGATATTTCGCAGATTTTCCAGAGATCAGATCTATACAATTCATACGGGGGTAGGTGTATCTTGGTACAGATCTTTTCTTTGTAAAGAGTACTACCTCTGTTTTCGCCGGATTTACTCCCAGACCTCGCCCCTTGACCCAGCTATCCACTAACATCAGTGCATAGCTTAGTCTATCGCTGAGGACCTGCGTAAATTTTCCAAAGACTAAAATGGCAATGTCATCGGCGTAGGCCGTAACATTAAAACCCTCCGTCTCCAGAATCTTGGCCATTCCGTCGACCACAAGGAGCCATAGGAGGGGTGACAGAACGCCACCTTGTGGTGTACCTTTATTTACCCTCACCCTTCCACATGCTCTCCCTATCGTCGAATTTACTGTACGAGTACCCAGCATTTGCCCAATCCAACTGCATACACCCGGGTTTATTTGGGCCATATGAAGGCTGGACACTATTACCTCGATACTAACGTTATTAAAGGCACCCTCAATGTCCAGGAAGGCATACCGCTCAGCTGCTCCCTGTAGACTCTGGTAACCTCAGGTGTGCTCAGGCGCCCAATTTCGAACCTCCTCCTGATGGGCTGGTGCAGCTTTCTGACATTGGACAGTCGAGCTCTGAATCTTGCTGCTACGAAGAAGTGGTCAGAGTCGACATTTGCCCCCCTGAATGTTCGCATTTATCCGAGGCATTTTGCTCTTTCATAACTTGTCTTGTTTTACATGGGCGGGTTGTCGGCCCCGCACAACCCCCACTCTGGTCGGGGTATTGTAGCCCCCTCTTGCTGAATACATTTGTTCACCTCTCAATGGTTGTTGTAGAGTCTATCAGGAGGGCGTCGCGAGGAGGCTGCATATCAACTTGACCCAGACATTGAAACAGGGATCGTTGCTGGCTTCTCGCCAGGTTGGGAGCAATCAACAACTTTACCCTGTATGTCCGAGGCCAAACCCTCCCTGTCTGCCTTAAATAACAAATCTAAATCCAGTACGCCTGCTCCTTACCTGTCTGTCTGCTATCATTGCACTTCTTGGGGTCGAGTCCTTATTTACCCTAAAAGAAAGAAAACAAATACAATCCAACAAGCCACAAAACTAAGAAACTATTTGTTTTACTCTACACTTGATGTCTTTATTCGTAAGATTGTCAATCATTTCAAGCAACCTTATGCGTTATACATATAATGAAAATAATGAATCTGTCATCCAAGCACGAGTACATTCAAAATACAAAAAGGAATATCAGAATATCTTAACAGTAACAATATCTCTAACAATCACCCGTCTGCGAAAACCGTCATTTCGTAACCGATCACATCCGCATCTGTCACTCTACCTTGTTCTCTCCACAAGCACAAGAAAACAAAAAAAGTTAAAAATCACAATTCTTATAGCACAAACAAATCCCAGTTTTCCTGTGGCAACAATCCCTGTTTAATTCCGGTCTCATCTCGGTCTACCGTAACAGTAAATATACACTATGTATCTAGTACACAAAAATAAAAAAACACTACGAACACACGAGTACTATATATGCATGTAAGGATCTTCATTCGTATGTAGTGGTTTGTAATAAACAAATACATATTTACAAGAAAAGGAGAAACGAGAGGGTATGAGTGGAGGACGCTAACACACTTTGTTGATCATCTTCACGAGCTCCTTGTACAAAATACAATCACGACTGCGTGGCTTGCAGATCTGTCGGTGATCTAAGTGTAGACCGCAGACCTCTCCAATTCCAGGATCTATAGGGAACCAAAAATCAGGAATGTGAGACTCTTGCATCTACATATCTATTACTACTAACCTGCTGAGTCCACTCCGACAATCCTTAAATACAAAACTGACATTAGCGTCAATGCGGTCTCCACAAAACTGAAAACCTCGATCTTAAGATGACCCATCTGATAGAGCCCAACAAATCTCCTGTGCAAGTCTAAAAGGTACTTATTGTCTACAACCAAAAAAAAAAACGGTAATTAATCAGCCATCATTAGATTCAGTGAATCACTCACTTTTCTCGATATCGATCAACTCAACCGATCGCCTAAGTAGCGGCGCATTTATCGAGGCCAAATGTGACCCACGATGTGGCACTGAATAGAAGAAAGCACCACGAGCCGATCTCCATAATGGCGCCGCAGCCAATTTACCACTCTCCCAGGCATCCACAATGATTTGCTTTATGAAAATGCCACCCTTCGAGTGGCCAACCCAAATGATCGGGTGACCATAGCCGACCTTATGCTCGATCAGCAATTTGGTCATTTCTCGCGATCGCTCCACTAAACCCGATCGCGGCTCTTTCTTCTTCCACACCGGTCGCCATAAATACTGATCGGTCGTGTAATTGACCGCAATTACCCGTACTCCAGGACAATCTAAGGGCAACCAGTCACCTGGCCAGCATTTCGAATAGTTCGGATCGTTGACAGATGTCTTTTTGCTGATCGTGTTCTTTTTCTCGGTAGACTCGTATTCGGTCTCCATGAAATGACCGTGATTATCCAAACGTAACCGGAATGATGGAAAGCTATATTCCATTCCGTCACAAAAGCGACTCTCTCCCGGACTGCCACACTCGTAGGTAAATCTGAAATCAATCCAATCAACTGTGTTAAGATATCCCAACGACATTGTCGTGGTATTGACCTACCCATTGCTCTCATGATCACTGCCAGCATCATCGGTGTCATAGTACACCGATGCGAAATGCTCCTGATCCGCATAGCGTTTCCTCTTCTCCCTATGTGGTGGACCGAAAATATTCGATCGGGAATGTCTTGGTCGTTTCGGAGGTCTAATCTCAGGTTTTGGTGGTCGTTCGAAATGCTCCGGTCGTCGCTCGTTCGTCCAAAGACCCTGTTTCCATGTGTTCACCAGGGAGCCATGCAGTCCGTGGATCAGTACAATATCAGCACGGATCGGCGTGCCCGGTGGTGGTTCGGCTAAAATATTTATGTTACAACACCTCTTTGGTTTAGTATCTTCGTGATGGTCGAGGACGTTGGTGGATGTGGCTGTTCGAAGGCTTGGTTCGCGTATAACGGGCGATGCCCGTGGCGTAGGACTGTCTAGTATGCTTTCGATCATAGGATCGCCACGTTTCAATTTCATCATCTTCAGGAGTGGATCAATGCGATGAGACACTAATGGAAGAATGAAAGGTATGAAGAGTAATCATTTCGATTAAGGATAATCGGTCTTACCTTGGACAGAGGACAAGCTCATCGATATTGTGTTGGCGGCATAGGCTAAGGCATTAGTTAAGGCTTGCCGACTGGATACCAAATTACGGAGAGCTTTTAGGAACCGAACATCGCGAATGCCTTTAAGGCCGCGTGCCACACCGTTTGCAAGAGGTAGTACCAGTCTAAGGATTATACCGACCGCCACTCGCATTCGATTTTGTTGGGAACTACAGGAAGGCAAATAAGTAAGTGGACCGTTAAGGTCGAATCATTCAAACTCGCTTACCTTTCCATCAACTGATCGTTAGCTCCGGATACATTAACCAGATCAGTTATCGTCTCGTCCTCCTCATCACGGTCCAGCAGGTACATGGTGCTCGTATTATGCTCGTTGCACTCTTTGGTATGATCAATGATCCATTCGGTCGGTGTATCATCATTTGCATCGTCACTTAGTTCGGTCTCATCGGACTCGCGCTCATTATAACAGCTGGTCCCTCGCAAGCTATTGCAGTCATCGTCCGTGACAGATGATGACGACGACAACGATGATGTCGTCGATGATCGACTGCTCTTTGAATGTAATGCATCGGAATCGGGGGTGGTGGTGATAATTGTTTCGTCTGTTGCTATCATGATTTTTGTTTATTGTTTTCAATCTTGTACTCTTCTCGTCTCCTACTTCTGTCTATCGAGGTGAGGTGCTTTGTTACATTTTATGATTCATATGAACCTGAAACGAAGAGAATGAAAAAGATATTGAATCGACGCGGCTGGAGGATTATTTAAAATCAAATTTCCAAACTTCTGCTGGGAGAGATAAGAAAAGTAATTAATCGGGGAGAGTGAGTATCTTATCATGCTCACATTAGCCATCTGCATCTGTATTGTTAGTATGTAAGCGACATTGTCGACTGTTGCTATATGAGATGCATATCATTGACTGATAGTCAATCCTCAGACGGATCACATGCTAGTGTCTAGACGTACAGTTTAGATATCAAATTCTTGTAAGGAGGCCTCTTTGCCAACGTTCAACTTATCTATTGAAATTCTCAAAGAATAAGACAACGTGTGAACATTAGCAGATGTTTGTGAAGACCAGGCATCTAGGAAAGGCAAAGACACGTCCTAGGTTGCAGAATAAACAGATTAATCAGTGGAATATTGAGCCGAATTGCCACCTGCAGTTAATCTCTTTTATAGTATAAATGATCGGTGCTTTTGTTGTTGTTCGGGATTTACAATGTACTATATTTGACAGCTAAAGAACTTGACAGTCTGCACCTGGAATGTGAAGTCCCTTACCAGACCGGGTGCAGGCGATCAATTGGAGCAAACCCTCAGCTGCTATAAAGCAGATATAACCGCACTTCAAGAAGTGAGATGGACGGACCAGGCAAAAGAGCGATGAAAAACTGCGACATCTACTACGGGAACTCCTACAAGAAGAACAAACAGCGCCTGCAGATTCGTTATTGGAGGAAGACTCCGATAAAAACTCTTAAACTTTCGGCATGTAAGCGAACGCCTCATAACAATCCGCATCAAAGCTAATTTTGGAAATTTGATATGCGCTCACGTCCCGACCAAAGAAAAGGACGATCAACTCGAAGACGAATTATACGATCTCCTAGACGTAACCTATGCCCATTGTCCCAGCCACGGGGAAATAAAGCCTATACGACACCTCATCCGAAAACGGACATCGGCTACTCGACTTCCTGGCAGGGCGCAATCTTCTTCTTCCACATCTCGACATTCACAATGGAACCTGGCCATCACCTGATCAGTCTACCATCAATCAGATTGATCACGTTGCGATCGACTCCAGACACGCCTCCAGTATCCTAGATGGACGAACCTTCCGAGGAGCCAACATCGACTTGTTGTAGCCAAGGTACGAATGAAGATATGAAGGATGCCACGGAGTCGTGCTGGACAACGAAAATTTGACGTCAGAAAGCTACAATCGCGGGAGACCGCTAGAACATTTGCCGATCGAGTTTCCCTCAACTTCTCGCAAGCTCAAATGACACCGGAACAATCCACAGAACAACAGTGGGAGCATTGCCAGCGTGTCATAAGAGACCCTGCATCTCATGTGTTGGGTTTCAAACAACCGACAACTAGAAACCCCTGGTTCGATGAGCAATGCGGGCAAGCCCATGTAGCAAAGTAAAACGCCTACAAAGCCATGCTACATAGACGAATGAGAGCCGCTCGTGAACCTTATGAGCAGAAACGGAGAGAGGAACATACGCTTTTAAGGAAGAAAAAAGACAGCACGAAAGGCGTGAGATCGAGGAGATGGAGAGATGCTACCACACAAATTATGCTCGCAAGCTTTACGAAAAAGTAAAACAAGCATGCCAGGGCTATAAAGCCAGAGCCTGTAGGAATGAAGACGGACAACTAGTAGTAGAGTCACAGTCGATGCTGAGAATATAGAGAGAACACTTCTGTAGACTGTTTAACGGCGATGAAAGATCTAATACCGCTGTCAGGCAGAATGATCCATTCGCAACGGACAAAGTTGCAAAAGAGTTTCATCCACCCGACCTAGTTGAAAGAACAATAAAGCCGCGTGCGTAGACGGGTAGTCTGCCGAGCTATTTAAAGCGGCTGGAGATGATCTGATAGGGCACATGCACCAGCTCATTTGTGGGATATGGTCGGAGGAAAGCATGCCCGACGAATGAAATCTCAGGAATCTCCACAAGAAAGGAGACCCTATAACTGTGCCAACTACAGGGGATACAAGATCGCATACAAGATATTCTCTGCCGTACTGTGTGAACGCCTGAAACTCTTTGTGGACAATTTGATAGGTTCTTATCAATGTGGCTTCAGGCCAGGAAAATCCAAGATAGACCAAATATTTACACTATGGCAGATCTTGGAGAAGACCCATGAATTCCAGTCGACAAACGCCACCTTCTCGTCGATTTGAAGGCCGCATGTGACAGTGTCTATAGGGACCATGTTATTTTTTGGCATCTCTGTCAAACTCGTCAGATTATGCAGGATGACAATGCAGAATTCCAGCTGCTCCATTAAGGTCGGTAGCGAATTAACCGAGACCTTTGATGTTAAAAAAGGACTTAGACCTGGTGACGGGCTGTTATGTAACTTCTTCAACATCGTGCTTGAAAGAATCATACGAGACTCAATGGGCAACACAAGAGGTACGATCCATTTCAAGTTTGCACAACTGCTTGCGGACGCGGATGACATTGACGTAATCGGACGAACACAGCGGAACGTCAATGAAGCGTTCGAAAGCATTGAAGCAGAAGCGGCTTAAATGGGTCTTTCAGTTAACGAGAGTAAAACGAAATATACGCTGTCATCCAAAAAAGACGCACAACACCGACGTCTCGGCCAGAACGTCACAATCGGCAGTTACAAATTCGAAGTGGTCAAGGAATTCGTCTATCTTGGTTCACTAGTGACCAGCGACAACAACACTAGCGCTGAAAACAAACGCAGAGTTATTCTTGCCAACCGCTGCTTCTTTGGGCTCAAGAGGCAGTTGAGAAGTAGCGCCCTCTCTCGAAAGACCAAAGTTGCGGTCTTCCTCTATGGCGCAAGCGGACGAAGAGGCGCATGGTTGTTTCAAGAGATTCTACATTAAATCTATGGTCCCGTTTGTATAAACAGTGAGTGGAGGAGAAGATACAACGACGACAACGACGAACTATATGAGCTGTACAGCGACATTGGCCTAGTATGACGTCTACGGATCCAGCGTCTAAAATAGCTAGGCCATGTAGAGCGAATGGATAACACAGCTCCGGCCCGAAGAGTCTTCGAGTCCAATCCCGAGGAACGATGCAGCAGAGGACATCAGAGGACAAGGTGGCGCACACAGTTAGAAGGGGACCTTAACCAACAAAAGACCGTGTCAGCTGGAGAAGTTTGTTGGTTGAGGTCCAGGCCACCTTAGGAAGTAAGTATGTTGTGACAGCTCGCGCATGATTGATGACACATGAAATACTCAGAATCCTTAGTTAGTATTGCCATTCTGTCTTGAAGAAACTTGCATCCGGATAATGCTAATAAATCCAGGCACAATTGCTAATAAATCATTCAATTTTGTTATCACATTTCGTGCCCCCTAAAATGTAATTCACGTACTTCGACCAATCTGCGGTCGTCATAACTGACCTACTAAGCCAGTAATCCAAACGAACTTCGAAAATTGTATGAGCTCTGACTGCAGTTGATATTGCTATTAGGTGGACATCCGCTAAAGTTTAAGAATTGAGGCAAGACCTTCCTCTCAATGTCTTCAAAAAGGTGCTAGGGACCTGAACCTGAAAAATATTGATATCGAAGGCTCAAAGGCCTGCAAGAAAAGGGATCTGTGTAAGCTTTAGTAAGTTTCAAATCTGACTTTAGGCATAGGCCAGCAATCCTCGTACTAACATCAAACGAGTGGAAATGAAACGAAGTGTCATTTCCCACGAAGGCAATTTCCGCTTAGGAACAAACCCTAAGTATCCAATAAATATGAAAGCAACCCCTACCAACCAGTAAAGTGCATCCCATAAATGATGCATCACACCACATGTTATGGTACTGAATACTTTAGAAACAATACCTTTCGTACTCAGAGAAGGTCGTTCACAGCAGTGTCGTTATCCTCTTATTACCCATGCTGGCGCAGGGCAGGGTTAACTCAGTCAGTCCACCATATTGACTCATAGGCGCTTTGTCTATTAAATAACTTCCAGTTGATTAACCACGTAGACGACTGGAACAGCTTCCGTTTTGATGTAAACATTTGTGAAACGTGACAGATGAAAAGACGTCCGTGACCCAAATTTGCGAAACGCAAATACCATCGGCAAATACCCACCAACGCACTATGCATTGCTCTTGCCCCTCTCCATCCCATAAGTACCGCCGACTTGGACATTTCATTCGCAATGCATCTGATAGATAAAGCACAATTCGGTCAGTAGAAATATAAGGCCAAGGAAAAGGAACGACATGCGCTTGAAAGTACTGGAAGTGTGTCAAAAACATATTCTAGTGGCCCACACACCATCTGACCACAGTTCTATTGTCCTTGGATCCTTACCAACTGGTCTGTTTCTGGGTCGAAAGAGAACTGTCTGGTTCCATATTAACACAAGAGTGAACTAGTTAATTGAGGAATCCATTGAATGATTGCGGTTAAGTTAGGCGTTCATATTTGTGCGAAGGTATCATCTAACATTGTTCGGAATTACCTCATCTTGTTGATTAAAGCGCTTTTAACCGGTATTTCACAGCGATATGCAGCGGATTGAATACAATTTCGTTAGAAATCACTTATCAAGCGAAATGCAGGCGACTCACTTGGACGTAGGGATTAACTTACGGCTGGTTTGCTTCAAAATTTGGATAATATGGTTATTCGTTGCTATATAAATGACTTTCTATGGATCTAGTGTATAACCACAGTCCTAGGCTCAATATTTTGATCGACGAGCAATAACAGAATACATGAATACACCAAACGCAGCAATAGAATTCTAAATGAAACTTGCGCACACCATACCTTGAGAAGAAGCTATTTCCTGAACCGTGGAAACACCACCTATTGAAATATCTTTTTATTACCGTTACATCACTCTATCATCACCTATGCGTCAATGGTATGGTCGACAAAAGTTGAGCAAAAAACGATAATCATTAAGCATCAACTGCTCCAGAGACTAGCGTGTCTCGGCAATACAGGTACTATGCAAACTTACCCCACGGCAACCCAAAATGCACTGATTGGACTTACTCAACTGAACCCTTTTATTAAAAATGTTCCATTACGTAGTGCCATCAGAATTCTTCGCTCGGGAGCAGGCCTGCCATGTAGACCTATGATCACATGTCCATCCTGCAACATCTTCCTAAGCGGGATATGATTACCACGGTCTCGGACGCATAACCACACACCTTTACTTTTGACAAGAGATTTGAGATATTGATACCAAACCGCTCGGCTTGGAAAACCAGTGATCCCTTGCTTAACGTCAAAGGCCTTAGGTGTTACACTGATGGCTCCAAGATGGTTTCTGGCGTTGGCGCCGGCAACTTTCGACCAAATCGAAAGATCTCGACGGCCCAAGAATGAGTCCTAGCATCTTCCAAACAGAATTATGTGCCATCCCAACATATGTCAATCTAAGTTTAGAGACTGGCATAAGAGGAGTAACCACCACTAAACTCTCTGATAGCCAAGGACCGCTTAAAGCCCTGAGTTCGTATAGCACGAACTCGAAAACCGTTACGGAATGCCATGATGCCCTACAAGACCCTGCCAAAAGAAACAGAGTTAAACTCTGGTGGGTGCCAGGGCACATATGTTGGAAGGGTTCCAACAAAAGGTACACATATAGGTCCTGAACCTTTCTGCGGCACTACCAAGTCTAAGATTAACTTCTTCTTAGACAAATGGGAAAAATCGCAACACCTTCCTTTTTGAACAGCGTTCAAGGACTTCGGAATCGAAGACTCTATTAAATATACCCAAACTTAATAGTGTAGATATCAGAAGACTAGTCAGTTACCTTGCGGGTCACTGTGGTTGGAGATATCATCTCAATAAAATTAACCTCTCGTCTGAAACTGAGTGTCGACCCTGTCTCGAGCATGAAGGGACTGCAGGACACATACTGTATGAGTGAGCTGCTCTCTACCATCTTAGGAAGCGTATCTTTCTCAGTGAAGTTATGACTTCTTAAGGGGATCATCTCAGCTCCTATGAGAAGCATTCTCAACTTTATTAAGGAAGCGGAGAAGCTCCTCGTCTAATCGGCTAGTCGCAGTGCTTCGTACTATTTGTTAGCACTAGCCCCTTAAAAAAAAAAAAACAAAAACAAAAAAACCAAGCCCAAAAACGGCCAGCTCTTACCAGTAGGAGGGAAATCGCATTCTACAAGGACAGCATCAAGCCACACACATCGATAGTAATTAGCCAGAAGCTTCAGGAGCTTATTTGTGAGGTCCTTATAGTTTTTTTTATAATTCGCGCAGGTTCAAGAGTCATACTCTTATGATGTTCGTCACACAACCTGGGCGAAGTACTGATGGTTTGGGTCGTAGATGTTCGTTCACTACTCTCCAGGGGTGGTTGTCAAAGATAGGATTCGAGAGAAACTCGATTGAATTTTCACGTTGGTTGTAGTTCAAAGCAAATGTTTCATGCCATTATGGTGAAGTGAGCATATACTGTGAGCATATCACATTGCGATCGACGGCAGACACTCCTCCAGCACCCTAGATCTCGGAACCTTTCGAGGAGCCAACATCGACTCAGATCATTACCTTGTTGCAGCCAAGGTACGGATGCGGATTTCCCGGAATCAACGGAGTCGAGTAAGAAAACCAAAATTTAACGTCGGAAAGTTGCAATCGCAGGAGACCGCCAGGACCTTCGCCGATCAAGTCTCCCTCAAGCTCTTTCAAGTCCCGATGCAATCTATATGCATGCCCGATGAATGGAATCTCAGCATCGTTTGCTCGGTCCATAAGATAGGAGACCCCTATGACTGCGCCAATTACAGAGGGATAAGTCTCCTAAACATTGCGTACAAGATCCTCTCTGCTGTGTAAGTGCCTGAAACCGTTCGTGGACAATCTGATAGGTTCCTACCAGTGTGGTTTCAGGCCAGGAAAATCCACGATAGACCAAATATTTACACGACAGCAGATCTTGGAGAAGACCCATGAATTCCAGGTCGAAACGCACCATCTTTTTGTCAACTTTAAAGCCGCATATGACAGTGTTTATAGAGACGAGCTATACAGAGCCATGTCAAGTTTCAACATTCCTGCCAAACTCGTTAGACTGTGCAGGATGACTATAGAGAACTCTCGCTGCTCCATTAAGGTCAGAGATAAACTAACTGACCCCTTCGATGTTAAACAAGGTTGTAGACAGGGTGACGCACGGCCATGTGATTTCTTTAACATCATTCTTGAAAAGATCGTGCGTGACTCTGCGGCCAATACAAGAGGTACGATCTACTTCACGTCTACACAATTGCTTGCCTACACAGATGACATGGACGTTATTGGACGGACAAAGCGAGACGTCAATCAGGCTTTCGTAAGCATTGAAGCAGAAGCGGCTAAAACGGGTCTAAGGGTAAATGGGGACAAGACCAAATATATGCTGTCATCAAAGAAAGACGCGCAACACCGACGTTGGTCAGAACGTCACCTTCGGCAGTTACATTTTTGAAGCAGTCAAGGACTTCGTCTACCTTGGCCTGATAGTGACAAGCAGCAATGACACCAGTGCTGAGATAAAACGCAGAATAACTCTTGTTATTCCCGCTACTTCATTGGGCTCAAGAGGCAACTGAGTAGTAGAGCCCTCCCTCGAAAAACTAAGGTATCCCTCTACAAGACTTTAATCATCCCGGTCCTCCTCTACGGCGCTGAGGCTTGGACTTTATCAAAAGCGGATAAAGAGGCTATTGGGCGTTTCGAGAGGAAAATTCTGCGTACAATCTTTGGTCCCGTTTGTGTAAGCGGAGAGTGGAGGAGGAGATTCAACCAAGAACTTTACGGGCTGTACAGCGCCCTCGGCCTAGTTAGACGTCTTCGGATCCAACGTTTGAGATGGCCGGGCCATATAGAGCAAATGAACATCACCGCTCCGGCCCGAAGAGTCTTCGACACCAACCCCGAGAGACGACGCAGCAGAGGACGACCGTATCTAAGGTGGTGCGCACAGGTGGAAAGGGACCTCAACAATCTGGGCGTGCGGCACTGGAAGAATCTGGCCAAAGATCGTGCCGGCTGGAGAGGCTTGTTGGTTGAGGCCCTGGTTCACCCCGAACTGTAGCGCCACCTAAGTAAGTAAGTAAGTAAAGGCTAAGGAGCAATTAAAATACTGATTTCCCCCCTGTAAATCTGCTCCAAAGAAGTTAAAGGTACTCCTATCTTGCTCCTATCTGGCTGTATGATAAATACGCGCACCACTGACGCAAAATGTGTATGCCACCATTGAATGCCGTCGTTAAAACGATGTCAAAAAGTCAACACATCAGGCAATTTGGTCGAGTCGTTTTTTTTTTTTTTTTTTTGGTAGTTGTTGAAAGTTATCAAGTTCGCAGTCAAGTTCAAGTTCACATAAAAAGATGAGAAGAAATGTGAGAAAATCAGAGTGAAGCTGAAGACGTTTATATGGACCAGGCACCATGGATGACTAACATCAGATATTGGTTTAATAAAATCCTGTTCTGCTGCGCATTCCGAGTGCGCATGATATCGTATTAGCAGAAAGTCGGAATGCTGACATCATAAACATCTCAATTGAATTTATACAGAATATCCAATCGGTGAGATGAGTGCCGAGTTTGCTCATGGAGCAAAAACAAATTTGCGAGAAAACTTCGGAGCACGGTTTGGATATGTTAAAGCGCTATCCGGGAGCGTTTCTACGCAATCCGGGAGCGTTTTTATGTCTTTGAAAGGACTGTCATAATAGTGGATTACACCCGGCGGACCTGCTCCAAAGAAAACCAATATTGTTCCATCTACTGGAAGAGTCACGGGACACCGTGTTTTGTGACTCACGAAGAATCATTTCCGCCGAATATTTGGAGAAGGTTAGGGTAGGGTGATACCACATGGAAAAACTGGGCCGACAAGTGGCTCATCATCGAACTTGACACTAGCCGTGCTGATTTCTTCTAATCTGACGGTTTCAGTAAAGAAGAAATTAAATATTCTATTTTTTGCTGTACAGCGATCTTATAGAAGCTGTGTCTTAGCTAATATCGACGGCACGGGGTAAAGTCGTTTTGCAACAACTAACACTCTACGCATTACTACAAAACACTGTTTTTGAGTTATGCCCTTTAGAGCAGCTCATTTTTTCCCGCGCTGTCCGTTGGAGACGGCCCAGTTCATCAATCTTTTTAATGATCTTGAACCAAATTTTCTTATTGGTGGTGACCATACGCCAAACGTAAAAATGCTCTACAAAACTGGTATGGATTGCAGTTTCAACTTTTACTCAACGTACTGACCTACAGACACTGGAAAACACCTTCGTTGCAAAAGGTATATCTAATCGCTAAATTAAAGTCAAAGAGAACTTTGATCTCTTCTCACACCATTCTCCAATTATATTGACGATGAGTGAAATTCTTACTAAAAAGCCTGAACCATCTAGGCTTACGAATAGAAGGAGCAGGGCTTAGGAATGAAATTCAAGAAGGTATTAGGCTAAGTCATACAGCGAAGCAGGATGCATATAAGGCCTCGCTGCATAAAAGAACAAGAGCAGCCCGTGAGCTCTACGAGTTAAAAAATAAGGGAGGAGCATAAGCTTCTCAGAAGAAAGAAGAAAGACCACGAGAAGCGCGCGATTGATTTGGAGAGGTGTTACTGCAGGCGTGATATCAGTTTATCAGTTGATAAATCGAACATGCTACGGTTATAAAGCCAGAATGGAAGCCTGTAGGGATGAGAACGGACACCTAGTAGTAGAATTGCAGTCGATGCTGAGAATATAGAAAAACCACTTCTGCAGACTGTATAACGGCGATGTTAGTCAATATACCGCTCTCAGGCAGAATGATCCATTTCCAATCGACGAAGACCGCAGAGAATTCTGTCCCCCTGATCCCGAAGAAGTTAGGATTGTCATATCGAAGCTCAAGTCGAATAAAGCTGCTGGCGCAGACGGACTGTCTGCTGAGCTCTTCAAGGCAGCTGGGGATGACCTGGTTGGGAGCATGCACCAGGTCATCCGTAAGATATGGTTAGAGGAAAGCATGTCCGAGGAACGGAGTCTCAGCATCGTATGCCCGATCCACAAGAAAGGATACCCCTCTGATTGCACCAACTATAGAGGAATAAGTCCTCTAAGTCTTCTCTGCCGTTTTGTGTGAAGGCCTGAAGCCTTTTGTAAATAAGCTGATAGGTCCTTATCAGTGCGGATTCAGGCCAGGGAAGTCCACCATCGACCAAATCTTCACACTACGGCAGATACTGGAAAAAACCAATGAATTTCAAGTCGACACTCACCACCTATTTGTCGACTTCAAAGCCGCATACGACAGCGTAATTAGAGACGAGCTATACAACGCTATGTCTACCTTTGACATACCTACTAAACTCGTCAGACTATGCAGGATGACTTTGGAGAATGCTCGCTGCTCCATCCGAATCGGTGAACACCTTACCGATAGTTTTGATGTCAAAAAAGGATTTAGGCAGGGCGATGCGCTGTCGTGTGATTTCTTCAACACCATATTGGAAATGATTGTGCAAAAATCACTGGCCAATAGAAGAGGCACAATCTATTTCAAATCCTCGCAACTCCTTGCATACGCCGACGATATTGACATAAGCGATTTTGGGCGGATACGTTAACAAACAAAATTGCCGGATTTGGGGCTCGGAAAATCCGCACCTTTTTGTCGAGAAGCCAATGCATCCACAGACAGTGACAGTTTGGTGCGGATTGTGGAGTGGTGGCATCATTGGACCATTTTTCTTCGGAAATGAGGCTGGGAACAACGTTTCGGTCAACGGTAGGTGTTACAGAGCCGATTGTCTTGTACTGAAATTAAAGACATGGATTTGGACAAACCCTGGTTCTGGCGCGCCGTGCCACTAAGCCCATGCCACAATCGATCTTTTGCGTAGCAAATTCCCAAATCGTGTTATCAGCCGCCATGTATGTATGTTGGCGTTACAGCCCATGAAGGACCTGAGCCGAGCTTCTCTCAATCACCCATGTTGAAAGGGACCTACAGTTTATTGCCGGTTCCGAACGGCGAATTTCGAGAAGCTTTTCATGACAATTTTACTACAGGGGGTTTTGTCAGAACCCCGCTGAGGAGAAACACCGTGAAAACACGTTCGATGACATGGCTGTGTCGGGATTCGATCGTCGGGATTCGATCCCTGAGCCACGGTGCTCACCATGCGATGTCAATTGGCTGCCTCAGAGCTGCGTTTTAACCCCTTTTGACACCTTTTTTGTGGAGAACCGTAAAGGACCGATGCTATGCCAATACAATCCGTAAGTCTAATATCATCCAAGCAATCCGTGGGCTACAGCCCGAAATCATCAACAAGGTCTTGGAAAAATGAAACACAGAATTTGGTCTAGGTGCGATCCGCAAGGCCCACATGACGAACTTCCGATTGGGAAAAATTGAGACACCCATTTCACTTCCTATTTTTCATTTATGTAAATCTCATGTTTATGTCGATGAGTCTGCCTCGAATAACAAATCCGCATCCGAAGAAGGGACCCAACGTTCCAGTTGCAGATCCGGAATTCGTTTCCTTTTTGACGTTTGCGGGGGTTTCTAAAAAAGTTTTTGTTCTACGCGATAGGGATGTTACCCCTAAGCGCAATCCCCAACCTGGAGGGCCAGGTACCTCTTTGCCCAACAGGGGGTCGGGCCGCTGCACACATTGGTTCACTACCTGGCGGGTGCCAGTATAACTATCCAGGGGAGGCCACGCGGAGGCTATGTTTCAACTTGGATTGAGCGGGGACATAGATCGAAACTGGTGTTTGCCAACTTAAACGCGATCAACTTCTTTGCTCTGTTTGCTTGCTCCTTCCTCCGCTTACAATATGTTAGTGAACGCCTCATAACTATCCGCATCAAGGCCAATCTCGGCAATACAAGCTTAATATGTGTCCACGCCCCCACAGAGGAAACATAAAGACGACTTCTATGATTTCCTAGGCAGAACATATGCCCAATGTCCCAGCTTTGACACCAAAATCGTTTTGGGAGATTTCAATGCGAAGCTGGGTAAGGAAGCTATCTTTGAACGAGTCATAGGAAAGCACAGCCTACACAACACCACGTCAGAAAACGGACTAAGGCTAGTGGAATTTATGGCGTGACATAATCTCGTAGTAGCAAGTATACGATTCCCACACCTCAACATCCATAAGGGGACCTGGCAGTATATCGATCAATCGAAAATCAATCAAATTGATCACATTGCGATCGATAGCAGATATTCCTCCAGTATCCTTGATGTCCGAACCTTTCGACGAGCCAACATCGACTCGGATCATTACCTTGTTGCATCCAAGGTACGGATGAGAATTTCTCCGAATCATCGGAGTCGAGTAAGAACACCAATATTTAACGTCGGAAAGCTGCAATCGTAGGAGACCCTCAAGCTCTCTCAAGTCCCGATGCAATCTGCACAAACCATAGAACACCAATGGAGTCGTTGCCAGAACGCCACCAGAGAGGCCGCCTCAGATTTACTCGGTTTCAAGCCACCACCTTCGAGAAACCCTTGCTTTAATGAGGTATGCAGACAGGCCTATGTAGAGAAACAGAATGCATACATGGTTACACTGCATCGACGGACGAGAGCTGCCTGCGAGCTCTATGAATAGAAAAGAAGAGAGGAGCATGCGCTTCTGAGAAGAAAAAAGGAGCACGAGACGCGCGAGTTCGAGGAGATGGAAAGATGTTATTGCAGGAACGACGTTCGAAAGTTTTAAGTAAAACGAACATACCAAGGCTATAAAGCAAGAGCAGAAGCCTGCAGGGATGAGCACGGACAACTAATAGTGGAGTCACAGTCGATGCTGAGTTTGTGAAGGGACCACTTCTGCAGACTGCATAACGGTGATGACTGTCAAAATGCCGCCGTCAGGCAGAGCGAACCATTCACAATGAACGAAGGCGAAAACGAATCCCGTCCACCCGACCTAGACGACGTCTTATAAAGTTGTTGGAGCAGACGGACTTCCCGTGGAACTGTTTAGAGCAGCTGACGATGAGCTGGTTGGGAACATGCACTAACATCTGCAAGATATGGTCGGAAGAATGCATGCCCGATGAATGGAGTCTCAGCATCGTTTGCCCGGTCCATTAGAAAGGAGACCCCTATGACTGCGCCAATTACAGAGGGATAAGCTTCCTGAACATTGCGTACAAGATCTTCTCTGCCGCATTCTGTAAGCGCCTGAAACCGTTCGTGGACAATCTGATAGGTTGCTATCAGTGTGGTTTCAAGCCAGGAAAATCCACTATAGACCAAATATTTACACTACGGCAGATCTTGGAGAATATCCATGAATTCCAGGTCGACACGCACCATCCTTTTGCCGACTTTAAAGCCACGTACGACAGTGTTTATAGAAACGAGCTATACAGAGCCATGTCATGTTTAAACATTCCTGCCAAACTCGTCAGACTGTGCAGGATGACTATGGAGAACTCTCGCTGCTCCATTAAGGTCGGAGGTGAACTAACCGACCCTTTTGATGCTAAAAAGGTTTTAGACGGGGTGACGCACTGTCATGTGATTTCTTTAACATCATACTTGAAAAGATCGTGCGGGACTCTACGGCCAATACAAGAGGTACGATCTACCTCAAATCTGCACAATTGCTTGCCTACGCAGATGTCATTGATGTTATTGGACGGACAAAACGAGACGTCAATGAGGCGCTCGCAAGCATTGAAGCAGAAGCGGCTAAAAGTGGGTCTAAGGGTAAATGGGGATAAGACCAAATATATGCTGTCATCCAAGAAAGACGCGCAACACCGACGTCTTGGTCAGAACGTCACCCTCGGCAGCTATATTTTTGAAGCAGTCAAGGACTTCGTCTATCTTGGCTCGATAGTGACAAGCAGCAACGACACCAGCGCTGAGATAAAACGCAGAATAACTCTTGCCAACCGCTGCTTCTTCGGGCTCAAGAGGCAATTGAGTAGTAGAGCCCTCTCTCGAAAAACTAAGGTATCACTCTACAAAACCTTAATCATCCCGGTCCTCCTCTACTGCGCTGAGGCTTGGACCTTATCAAAAGCGGATGAAGAGGCTCTTGGACGTTTCGAGAGGAAAATTCTGCGTGCAATCTTTGGTCCCATTTGTGTAAACGGAGAGTGGAGGAGGAGATTCAACCAAGTACGGGTTGTACAGCGACATCGGCCTAGTTAGGCGCCTTCGGATCCAACGTCTAACATGGCTGGGCCATGTTGAGCGAATGGACATCACCGCTCCGGCCCGAAGTGTCTTCGACACCAACCCCGAGGGACGATGCAGCAGAGGACGACCGCGTCTAAGGTGGCGCGCACAGGTGGAAAGCGACCTCAACCAACTGGGCGTGCGGCACTGGAAGCGGCTGGCCAGAGGCTTGTTGGTTGAGGCCCTGGTTCACCCCGAGCTGTAGCGCCATCTAAGTAAGTAAGTAAGTATGTTTATGTCGATAAACTTCCAAATACTGTTTTTAAATAATCAAGACTTTTACACATACGGACTCCAATAGCCTAATCATTTTGAAAAAGGCCCTACTCACCGATTTTGATGAAATTCGAATATGTTAGAATAGGCTTTGTGCTCACAATTTTGATATACATATATATTTTACGTCGGACTTTGCTAAGCTTTTGATGTAAGCTTTTGAATTTCCCATGCTAAATAAGGATTTGGCTTGTTTTAGTTCAATCATAGTTTTGCCTGGAACTATGCAACATGTTTTAAATAATCAAATGTTTCACGTTTTGTAACTCCTAACAGTATGCGGTTTTTTTCAGCCATTTCATTTTTAACAAAAAACGGTTCTGCCGATTTTGTTGAAAGTTTAATCAATTCTAAGTTGCATAATTACGCGTCGAATAAAATCAGTCCGTTGTCAATGTCATGTTTGGTTCTCGAGATAATCGAATCGGAACGCACATACGCACATACGTACATACGCACACATACATCTCTCCATTCTTAACCTTGGATTTAGATTCTGTTGGCCTTGAAACGTGAAAATTTGTCAAAATTTGGAATTCGCAAAATCGGCCCCATTACATGTAACATACATAGGTAACTTCCCACTTGGAAGTTAAAAGAAAAAAAAAAATGTTTTCCATAGTCCTCGAACATCTTAAGAAGAAAACTGTCAAGGCTTATCAACCAGTCAACGTATCATGTCTGTTTCTTCTGCACGTTACCGCCCTTATGTGAACACCAGTATGCGACATTCACTTGTGTACATTTATTGCATGAATACTCGACCGGTAGGTGGTCAAAACAAACGACCAATTGCAAAACCACCTGGGTCATGACATGTTTACGTTAGGGCACAACACCTGTTATAACAAAATCCGAAGTGACGCACAGAGAACCAAGTCCAAGACCAACCATTGCACGGAGGACCTACAAGATTCCCATTCACAAAAGGTTTAGTAAAAATGCATTTGTTGCACATTTCCCACTGAACAAGCACCTTAATGCACAAGAATAGGTTGGCCATCTACGACTATAAGCTTTTTAGCTCTTAATGCTGCACGATCACGGGTCGGCTGTCGTGGGAAGAGAAATAAGAAGGTGAAGGGTGCAATACCTTGATAGCCGGCTTTGGTTTTATTAGTTCTCTGTCTAACCTGTCGTTTGTGTGCATCTTACTTAACGCGATTGGAAAGCAGAAACTACGCACTTGGCAAGCACATGCTCACTTACTTTGGCACTCGATTACAATTTGTGTAAAAAATTTGTGAAATACTGATGACACTAGATAAAGGTCCTTCCTGTCCGGATGGTTGCTGTTGTTACGCGTTTCGGACTCACTCAAGGAAAAACCGATTGGGGTTACTGTTTGCTACCACAAAAGCCGTCTATATACTCGTATATTCCCGTTCTTGCTCCCTGCTCTCTGAAGGTTGCGCAGTCAAATATCGTTTTTAATCTATCACTTGCCGACTTGTTACATATAAGTCATAGCAAACAACTCCACAGCGACAATAAACAAATTAAAAACAAAAAATGAAAAAATCGAGAAACAAAACAAAAAACACGAGAAAAAAAAAAAAAAAACCGAAAACGGTATGATGCAATTTAAAGAAAAGAAAAGTGGACGTGGTCGTAGCTCTGCCCGTCGATCTTGAATGACACAACCGACCTCGAGGAAATTCGCAACAAGACTGGCAACAGTTTTTCCCATTACCGGGGACCGAGAGAAGGCAGTGATTGCGTTCACTATACTTGTCATTCAGTATTATATGTGGCAACAACTACAAATAGAATGAAATGTATACACATCGATAGGTTTGCATAACAACCACCCCCTTAGCTAACGGTAGACCTACTTCGATGTGGTAGTTATGTAGGGGGGCAGAAAAGTATCGAGTATTGACGCCACACGAGTCGACATCGACAAGTCTACTTCATCGTTAGCTGAGCGTTCTCATTAGGAGCTACAATAGAAATCTACTTGCTATAAGAGCTTTGGTTTCTGTGAATGAGACATGTTGCTAAGGGGTAGTTGGCTTGAGGGAAACCACCCTTTAGTCGGTGGTTGTGTGAAGGATATACACTATATCCTTCGTGAATCGAATACAACTTTATTTAGGACGCAATTAACATCCCTTTAAAGGGATGATGGCGTGGTATCAGCACGTATTTATGGCGTACCAAAGGGTTGGCTGCTCATACCTGAACTCTTTTTATTAACAGCCCATTTCGTACAATTGACCAATGACGCTAGTCACGTACTAGCAATGCTGCTAATACATTGATGTCACTTCGGTCAATTAGCGTACGAGTATCTTGCATCTTGAACACACGTGAGTTCGCACACAATCTCTTCACTTTTGTCCAATGTCCGCGCGTCATGCTTTATTACATGTAACTCTACATACTTCGTTACATTTCTGCATCAAGATTCATGTATCGTCGCAAGAGTTGATAAATTAAACTAAAAGGCAACCGAGTGTACTTGTAACTCGAACGAGTCTTCTGGAAGATAAGCTACAAGTGCAATGGAATGGATTCAAATACATATCTACTTATGTTCGCCCTTATTAAATACGATGTGACTGCAATTGTTACTTACTACATACTCGTACATGTACGGATAGTATCTAGAATATTGTTCGAGATTTCTAATAAATACTTTACTGGTGGCTTGTGGGGTGAAACAGTGACGACAAATCTCATCTCTTGTCGTGAATTGATTCATTTAGTTGGACAGACAGTGGAAGATAGTGGAAAATGGAAATTCACCAGAAAAATATTTTAAATGTTTTGTTTATCCATAATCGGTAGGATAGATGAGTAAGCGGTTAACTAGGTGAATAGGAAAAATACCAAAACATGTTGTTTGTTGCAAATTAAATTAAATAATCTCCCTAACCGTGAAGATGCTGCTCATTGTTTGTCACGGGACATAGTGACCTTAATGACTGATGGTATAACGCCCAGATTCAAAAAGACAGCAAAGGAAAACAAGGTTAGACACAGAATTCAAAAGGACGTAATTGAATCTGACAAGAAGGACGATTTTCTGGCTATATAAAATGATATTCTTGATTTGGTGTTCGTTGATTCCGAACTTGACATTAGTATCAACAACTCCACGGTCCTAGTCTTTCCTAATTCTTTTTTTCACGTTGCTTTATCTATGCAGTTTGAATTTAGTGAATTTTTTGAGCCGGGCTCCGGTGACACCTATTTTAAATATAATCATGCTAAAGCCAATTTCAGGTGCATTTCAAACTATTTAGATAGTAAGAATTGGTTAGACATTTTAAATAATTGTAATTTAGATTATTCAGAGGGCATGGGCTCGGGCATACAGGGTAAAGTTGTTGATCGCTCTCAGCCTGGCGAGATGCCAGCAACGATCCCTGTTTAAATGCCCGGGTCAAGTTGACATACGGCCTCCTCGCGGCACCCTCTGGATAGCCTCTTCAACAACTGTTGGGAGGTGAACAAACGTATGCAGCGACAAAACCCCGACCAGAATGGCGGTTGTGCGGCGGGCTAACAATCCGCCCACGAAAAAAAAAAAAAACAAAGTTATGAATGAACAAGATGCCTCGGATACACAGACGGATACTCGACGACAACAACGCACGAAAAAGGAACACGATTTGCGAGTATGCTCCTGGAATGTCAGAACCCTGTACACTCCCGGAGCTGCTCATAAACTAGAAGGAATCCTCACACAGTACAAGGCGGATATTACTGCGGTAATACGCTGGATACGAAACGGTAAGATTAGGAAGAAAAATTGCGACATTTATTACAGCTGTCACAAAAGATTGCACTTACTGGGATGCGGACTTGTCGTGGGAAAGCGGCGATCTCCGGACGGTCGAACCGCCAACCAAATCGACCATGTGCTCATTGACACAAGTCACTCGTTAAACATCCTGGATGTGCGAACATTCAGAGGGGCAAATGTCGACTCTGACCACTTCCTCGTAGCAGCAAGATTCAGAGCTCGACTGTCCAATGTCAGAAAGCTGCACCAGCCCATCAGGAGGAGGTTCGACTTTGGGCGCCTGAGCACACCGGAGGTTGCCAAAGTCTACTGGAAGCAGCTAAGCGAAAGACTCTACGGTATGCCTACGTCGAACACAAATGCCAATAATATGTGGCTGCATTGCCGCTCAGCCATTCAGGAAGTAGCCGAAACCACCTGTACAGCCCGTACTTGATTTAATCTCCTCCTCCACTCTCCGTTTACACAAATGGGACCAAAGATTGCACGCAGAATTTTCCTCTCAAAACGCCCAAGAGCCTCTTTATCCGCTTTTGTTAACGTCCAAGCCTCAGCGCCGTAGAGGAGAACCGGGATGATTAAGGTTCTGTAGAGGGATAACATAGTTTTTCGAGAGAGGGCTCTACTACTCAGTTGCCTCTCGAGCTCAAAGAAGCAGCGATTGCCAAGAGTTTTTCTGCGTTTTATCTCAGCCCTGGTGTCGTTGCTGCTTGTCACTATTGAGCCAAGGTAGATGGCTTGCCATCAGAGCTCTTTAAGGCTGCCGGCGACGTCCTGGTAGGGAGCATGCAACAGATCATCTGCAGAATTTGGAAAGATGAAAGCATGCCCGACGACTGGAAAACCAGCTCTAGTTGCCCCATCCACAAAAAAGGTATGCTACCTCTTGCAAGAACTATAGAGGTATATCCCTGCTCAATGTCGCATACAAGATTCTGTCCAGCGTATTGTGTGAACGTCTAAATCCATTTTGCACCGCACTAATCGGCAGCTACCAGTGCGGCTTCCGGCCCGGCAAATCGATTATAGACCAAATTTTCACACTTCGTCAAATCCTGGAAAAGACAAACGGGTTTCGAATCGATACACACCATCTTTTCATCGATTTCAAAGCCGCATACGACAGCATTCACAGCATGAGAGCACCGTGGCGCAGTGGGCAGTGTGTTGGCCTCTGACGCCGATGACACGGGATCGAATCCCGACACAGCCATGTCATCGAACGTATTTTTCACGGTGTTTCTCCTCAGCGGGGTTCTGACAAAACCCCCTGTAGTAAAATTGTCATGAAAAAAAGCTTCTCGAAATGTGCCGTTCGGAACCGGCAATAAACTGTAGGTCCCTTTCACCTATGGGAAAAATTAAATCGCACACAACATGGGTGATTCAGAGAAGCTCGGCTCAGGTTCTTCATGGACTGTAATGCCAACATACATACGACAGCTTTCATCGTGAAGAACTGTTTAGCGCGATGGCCGAATTCGGGATCCCGGTAAAACTGATCCAGTTGTGTCGCGCCACGCTAAAAAACACGCGATGCACCGTGCAACTCGGTTCTAGGACCTCGGAACCATTCGAAACATACACCGGATTTCGGCAAGGAGATGCGCTGTCATGTGACTTCTTCAACCTGGTGCTGGAGCAGATAGTGCGACGGGCAGGCGTCAACAGGGAAGGCACTATCTTTTACAAGTCCATCCAGCTGCTAGGATACGCGGATGATATCGACATCATCGCGTGTTCTCGCCGTGGCATTGTGGAAGCATTCACGGCGATTGAAGAACAGGCGAAACGAATTGGTCTTAAGATCAATGAGGACAAAACGAAATACATGCTGTCAAGCAAAAACCAATCCGTCGCTCACCACCTGGGACAAAACATAACTATTGACAGCTACAATTTCGAGGTAGTTAAGGAGATTGTCTACCTCGGGGCAAACGTAAATTCCACAAATGACACCACAGTGGAGATCCGGCATAGAATCGCCCTTGGCAACCGCTGCTACTTCGGCTTGTCCAAACAACTGGGGTCAAAACTCCTCACTCGAAAGACCAAAGTCATACTTTACAAAACGCTCATTCTGCCAGTCTTGCTGTACGGAGCCGAAAGCTGGACGATAAGCAGGACAGCGGAGCTGATTTTGGGTTCTTTCGAAAGAAAAATTCTGCGCCGGATATTTGGTCCTGTCTGTGAGGAAGGTGAATGGAGAAGAAGACATAAGGATCCGTCGACTACACTGGCTCGGCCACACCGAGCGCATGGACATCAACGCTCCAGCTAAAAGGGTCTTCGACTCCGAGCCTCCTGGTTCGAGAAGAAGAGGAAGACCGAACCTCCGGTATAAAGACCAAGTAATCGCGGATGTAAGACGTCTTTGTCTTGATAACTGGAAGCAGCGTGCCCGGGACCGTCAAGGATGGGTGGCAGCTATAGCTCAGGCTCAGATCCTCCATGGATCGCAGGCCTGATAAGTAAGTAAGTAAGTTGCTAAAGCGTTTGATCGCGTTAACCACAGTACGTTAATCTCAAAACTGACTAACTCTTAGGATTTCACTCAAATTTGCTAAAATGGATTAACTCCTACTTAACGGATCGGATCCAGTATGTTCGCATTAATGATACGCTCTCGTCACCAGTTTATGTTACCTCAGGAGTACCTCAAGGCAGTCATCTGGGCCCTCTGCTCTTCCTTTCATTTATTAATGACATTCCCGACTTATTTTTAAGTTCCCAGTGTCTCATGTTTGCCGATGATGTAAGGTTATTCCGACCTATACGCTCAATACACGACTGTATTCTTTTACAAGAGGACCTTGAACGACTTTCCATATGGTGTCACAATAAATATCTTCTTCTCAATGTCTCTAAATGTCAAGGCCTTTCTTTTAGTCGTAGCCTTTCTTCAATTCCCTTTACGTACGTAATCCATAATACCCCTCTGTCCATTATTTCCTCCAAGAAAGATCTGAGAGTTAATTTTGACGCTAAACCTTTGACGATATAACCTTGCTTCTAAGCCTTGCGAGGGCCTTCGTTATCGCTGTTATTCCTGAATGATAGGATGAGATTAAGTTCATTGGAGTAAACTCTACTACCTACATACATCCGTCACCATCTTGGAGCCATCGGTATAGAGAGATATCGAGTCCTTCAGTATGGCTTTCCCTTCAGCCGATTCAACCCGGGATGGAAGTTCTTGGTGAAAACGCATTATGGTGTAGTCCACTTCCGTCCGTCCATAAGAAAGAAGACTGCGCCAATTACAGAGGGATAAGTCGCCTGAACAACCACAAGCCTCGGATATAACGGGCCGGGTTAATGTTGACGACCCTTGCAAAAAACGAAAAAAGGACAATGATCTTCGGCTCTATAAGTGGAATGTTAGGACCCCAAGCAGGCCACGTGCAGCCGAACAACTTACGGACACCCTAGACCGCTATAAAGCGGACATAACCGCCACCCAGGATATGCGATGGAATGGACCGGATATAAAGCGGATGAAAAACTGCGATATTTACTACGGCGACTGCTATAGGGAGAGAGGACAACGATTGTTCGGATGCGGATTTGTTGTTCGAGGTGGACTAGGGCAAAAAGTCCTAAGCTTTCGGCATGTGAGCGAGCGCCTTATTACGATCCGTATCAAGGCTAGACATAACGTA
Organism: Eumerus sabulonum; assembly: GCA_951905685.1. Lineage (NCBI taxonomy): Eukaryota > Metazoa > Arthropoda > Insecta > Diptera > Syrphidae > Eumerus > Eumerus sabulonum. The sequence goes on from OX645061.1 coordinate 106,527,095, forward strand.
TGCCCAATGTACCAGCTATGACATCAAAATTGTACTAGATGACTTTAATGCGAAGCTGGGTGAGGAAAGCATCTTTGAACGAGTCATCGGCAAACATAGCCTACATAGGCTACACGACACCACATCCGATAACGGGTACAGGCTGATTGATCTTACTATGGCGCGAAATTTTTTTCTAGCCAGCACGCGCTTCCCGCACCTCGATATACACAAAGGCACATGCATATACGCAGGATGCGTATAAAGCCTCGCTGCATAAAAGAACAAGAGCAGCTCGAGAGCTCTACAAGTTAAAAAGAAGGGAGGAGCATAAGCTTCTTAGAAGAAAGAAGAAAGAGCACGAGAAGCGCGCGATTAAGGTTTTGGAGAGGTGTTACTGCAGGCGTGACGTTCGAAAGTTTTATCAACAGATAAAGCGACCATGCCAAGGTTATAAAGCCAGAACGGAAGCCTACAGGGATGAGAACGGACACCTAGTAGTAGAATCGCAGTCGATGCTGAGAATATGGAAAAACCGTGGTGAAGACTGTACAAAGGCGATGTTAGTCAATATTCCGCTGTCAGGCACAATGATCCATTTCTTAACGAAGACGACCGCAGAGAATTTCGTCCCCCTGACCTCGACGAAGTTAAGATTGCCATATCGAAACTAAAGTCGAATAAAGCTGATGGCGCAGATAGACTGTCTGCTGAGCTTTTCAAAGCAGATTGGCATAAGATGGTTAGGAGCATGCATGAGCTCCACCATCGATCAAAGCTTCACACTGCAGCAGATTCTGGAAAAAAACCAATGAATTTCAAGTCGAAACTCACCACCTATTTGTCGATTTTAAAGCCTCATACAACGGCGTAATTAGAAACGAGCTATACCACGCTATGTCTACCTTTGACATACCTGCTAAACTCGTCAGACTATGCAGGATGACTTTGGAGAATGCTCACTGTCCATCCAAATCGGTGAAGACCTGAGCAATAGATAAGGACTTCGTCTACCTTGGCTTTGCAGTGCCCTGGAACAACGACATCAGTTCCGAAATCAAACGCACGATCACTTGCCAATCGCTGTTTCTTTGGGTTCAGGAGGCAATTGAGACAAAGTTGACTCTACATAAGACCCTTATCATCCCGGTCCTGCTGTACGGCGCAGAGGCAAAGCGGATAAGGAGGCCCTTGATCGGTTCGAGAGAAAGATTTTGCGCGTAATTTTCGGGCCTATAAACGCAGACGGGGGATGGAGGCACAGATTCAACCACAAACTTTACGGGCTGTACAGCAACATGAGGCCTAAGATTGCTGGGCTATATAGAGCGAATGGACACCACAGTTCCAGCCCGGGGAATCTTTGAATCCAACCCCGAGTAACGAAGAGGCAAAGGACGGCCGCACTTAAGATGGTGCATACAGGTGGAAGGAGACAACCAACTGGGTGTGCGGCAATGGAAAAGGCTAGCAATAGATCGTGCTAATTGGAGGGGCATGTTGGTTGAGGCCGAGGTTCACCCCGAACTGTACCGCCGATTAAGAAGAAGAACCTCATTTAAGTTATCGTAGAAGGGGGCGCCGAGGTAGATCCTCCTGCATTTCGCAAAAGAAGGGCATGAGCAGAGGAGGTGGTGTATCCATTCCTCTTCCTCCTCATACATGCCGCCGCGACAGAAGTCATTGAAGGGTAGCCCTAGTCTGGCGATGTGTTTTCCAATGATGCGGTGACCTGTAATGACACCCACTAGAGTGTCAAGGTTGCCCTTTTGGTTGCCACTAGGTCCCTGGTTCGTCCTAGGTTTAGCTTAGGCCAGATCTGTTAAGTGATAAAGCCGATATTACTTCATTCTATTGGAGGTTGGTAGCCTCTATGGTTCAAAGTTTTATCGAGGGTAGGAAGACTGAGTGTGCTTGACCCTAACTTTGCGAGTTCGTCGGCCGCGCAGTTTCCTGGAATATCCCTATGCCTGGAAACCCACAGTACTTTAATGTTGAACTGTTCAGCCATCTCGTCTAGAGATGCTTAAGGGATGTTAAGGGATGCTTTTGATTTGTGGGTTACCGCGGCCAGGGATTTTATCGCAGATTAGCTGTTCGTGCAAATGATAATATTCTTAGGGGATATTACATTGATCCTAAGCCATGCAAAGGCCTCCGTTATCGCTGTTATTTCTGCTTGATACACACTGCAGTGCTTTGGGAGTCTGAATCATAGGTTGAAGCTAAGTTCCTTGGAGAAGACTCCACTACCTACACCCGTAGGCTATATCTTGGAGGCATCGGTATAGAGGTAAATCGAGTCCTTCGGTATGACTTTCCCTTCAGCCCATTCCTTCTTGGATGGAAAGACCAACTTCGAAATTCCTAGTGAACACATTCTGCGGGATGATGTAGTCTGTGTCCATTGGTATGGCCTCTTTGGCCATTTTCTTTTGCTCCTAATCCTTAGGGCCGCGCAGGCAGCAAATTACTTACTGAAAAGGTCCAATGGTGGAAGATGTAATAGGATATTTAGGGCCTCCGTGGGGGTTGATCTGATCGTTCCGCTTATATATAAACTAGCCGATCTTTGTACTTTGCCCAGAAGGTTTCGTTAGACTGCCTTATCCAGAGCAATCCACCAGACTACGATGCCGTACAAGAGGGTGGGCCTTATGACTGCTATATAGAGCCAGTGCATAATGCTTGGTTGGAGACGCCACTTTTTGCCCACCACTTTCTTACAGCTGTAGAGGGCAGTGGTTGCTTTCTTCACGCGACCAAGAATGTTGGGTTCCAATTCAGCCTCCTGTCAAGGACTAGGCCTAGGTATTTAGCCTGATCTTTGATTATTTATTGGGCTCCACCCAGCCTCGGTGGGTTGAAGGACAGAATTTTGTATTTATTTGTAAGCAGTACTAGGTCGGTCTTCTTGGGATTGACCCCAAGTCACAGTACTGCGTCCAGGTTCCTACTATATGTAATGCACCCTGCATTAGCTCGCTTAGAGTGCTGGGAAATTTTTCTGCGGCAGCAATAGCAATGTCATCTGCATAGGCGGTCACAGTGTTCCCTTCCTGTTCTAGCAACAGTAGAGGTTCATTAACCACCACGTTCCGTTCCAGAGGAGAGTAAAGAAGAGTAGGCGCCTTGTGACTTCAATGTTTGCTTGATAAACTGATAATGACGATCGTAAAATAGTCGAAGTGTGCGAGAGGCATTTTCCATAAAACACACATTTCGATAGTAAAAAACAGAATCATTATTCAGCCGCAGGACTTTGACGTTATAAAATGGCAGTGGTGAAGGTTTATACTTAACTTTAACACATGTCACAGATCATACGTGGGCTGTCAAAAATAAACCTCTAAAAACCAAACAGCAACGGACGATAGAGGGTTGATAGTTGACCCACAAAAAATAAAGACTTGAGTGTGGATATTGACTCTAACTATCAAAGTTGTGATATATGATGACCTATGTACATAGTCAACATAGTAGTCCTGAGCTGCTTTCCAAAAGAATTTATCAGAAATTAGCGTCTCTTTCAGACAGCGAGTCTGATGGCAACATAGAATTCCTTATCACTAGACCTAGGCATGCTTGTGGTGGGTGAATCACATTCCCGTTGAACTTTGTACTACTTTCAGAAGCAGACATCCAAGATAAGACGTTAACACGACAATACTACGTTAACACGAAAAATACTACCAAAACACACTTCTTGGTTTATGCGTAATAAAAAGGTAAACAATGTCAAGGTGGTATGGCCATTCGGCCTACGAAAGTGTCAGCGAGAATGCTTCTAGGTCAGTTCCGGTAAAAAAAAATAGCACCACTGATAGAAAATGATCCACTGGAGCAATATTTTCGCCCGCAACTGTTATATGTTATTGCTTGAGGGCGCCGTGGCGCAGTGGTTAATGTGTTGGACTCTGACGCACGATGAGCGAGTTCGGAGCGAGCGCCCCTCCTCGGCGGGGGATCGGCAAAACCCCCCGCAGTAAACTAGTCATGAAAAACCTTCTCGAATCAAGCCGTTCGAAATCGGCATTAAACTATAGGTCCCTTTCACCTGTGTAAAAATAAGTCACATACAGCATGAGTGATTCGGAGAAGTTTGGCCCAATCAACTTCCGCACTTCGGCACTCGTACAGTCGCAAGGGTTCTTAAGGACCTCGACATACACAAATCCGCCGGTCCAGATGGTATTGCTCCAATAGTTCAGAAGAGGCGATCTTCTACGCTAGCAAAATCCTGCGTAAGCTTTTTCATCTTTCCCACTCTTCTGGGCTCTTTCCGAGTAGGTGGAAAACAGCATTTGTCCAGATTATACCCAAAAAAGGCGAATCATCTTCTCCCTCCAACTACCGACCCATTTCACTAACGTCCCTTCTTTCCAAGGTTATAGAAACGCTGATTAACCGTCAGCTTATGAAATATATTGCATAACAGAAACTCCTCAATGACCGTCAGTACGGTCTCGAAGCAAGAGATCCACTAGTGATTTGATGGCATATCTCGCCGAAAAGTGGAATCGCTCGCTTCACCAAGCACTTACTTACTTAGATGGCGCTACAGTTCGGGGTGAACCAGGACCTCAACCAACAAGCCTCTCCAGCCGGCACGATCTTTGGTCAGCCTCTTCCAGTGCCGCACGCCCAGTTGCTTGAGATCCCTTTCCACCTGTGCGGGCCACCTTAGATGCGGTCGTCCTCCGCTGCATCGTCCCTCTGGGTTGGTATCGAAGACTCTTCGGGCCGGAGCGGTGATGTCCATTCGCTCTACATGGCCCAGCCATCTCAGACGTTGGATCCGAAAACGTCTAACAGCCCGTACAGTTCTTGGTTGAATCTCCTCCTCCACTTTCCGTTTACACAAACGGGACCAAAGATTGCACGCAGAATTTTCCTCTCGAAACGCCCAAGAGCCTCTTCATCCGCTTTTGACAAAGTCCAAGCCTCAGCGCCGTAGAGGAGGACCGGGATGATTACCGTTTTGTAAAGGGATACCTTAGCGGTTGGCAAGAGTTATTCTGCGTTCTATCTCAGCGCTGGTGTCGTTGCTGCTTCTCACTATCGAGCCAAGGTAGACGAAGTCCTTGACTACTTCAAAAATATAGTTGCCGAAGGTGACATTCTGACCAAGACGTCGGTGTTGCGCGTCTTTCTTTGATGACAGCATATATTTGGCCTTGTCCCCATTTACCCTTAAAACCACTTTAGCTGCTTCTGCTTCAATGCTTGTGAACGCCCTATTGACGTCTCGCTTTGTCCGTCCAATATCGTCAATGTCATCTGCGTAGACAAGCAATTGTGTGGACTTAAAGTAGAACGGACCTCTTGTATTGGCCGCAGAGTCCCGCACGATCTTCTCAAGAATAATGTTAAAGAAATCACCCCACAGTGCGTCACCCTGTCTAAAACCTTTTTTAACATCAAAGAGATCGATTAGTTCACCTCCGACCCTAATGGAACAGCGAGAGTTCTCCATAGTCATCCTGCAAAGTCTGACGAGTTTGGCAGGAATGTTAAAACATGACATGGCTCTGTATAGCTCGTCTCTATAAACGCTGTCATATGCTGTCATATGGTGCGTGTCGACCTGGAATTCATGGGTCTTCTCCAAGATCTGCCGTAGTGTAAATATTTGGTCTATCGTGGATTTTTCTGGCCTGAATTCACACTGGTAGGAACCTATCAGATTGTCCACGAACGTTTTCAGGCGCTTATACAGTACGGCAGAGAGGATATTGTACGCAATGTTCAGGAGGCTTATCCCTCTGTAATTGGCGCAGTCATATAGGTCTCCTTTCTTATGGACCGGGCAAACGATGCTGAGATTCCATTCGTCGGGCATGCGTTCTTCCGACCATATCTTGCAGATGAGTTGATGCATGTTCCTGACCAGCTCATCGCCAGCTGCTTTAAACAGTTTCGCGGGAAGTCCGTCTGATCCAGAAACTTAAGTTTCGATATCGCTATCTTAACATCGTCTAGGTCGGGTGGACGGGATTCTCTTTCGTCTTCGTCCATTGTAAATGATTCGTTTTGCCTGACGGCGGTATTTTGACTATCATCGCTGTTATACAGTCTGCAAAAGTGATCCTTCCACAATCTCAGCATCGACTGTGACTCCACTATTAGTTGTCCGTGCTCATCCCTGCAGGCTTCTGCTCTGGCTTTATAGCCTTGGTATGTTCGTTTTACTTGTTGGTAAAACTTGAACGTCGTTTCTGCAATAACATCTTTTCATCTCCTCGAACTCGCGCGTCTCGTGCTCCTTTTTTCTTCTCAGAAGCGCATGCTCCTCTCTCCTTTTCTGTTCATAGAGCTCTCGGGCAGTTCTCGTCCATCGATGCAGTGTAACCATGTATGTATTCTGTTTCTCTACTTGGGCCTGTCTGCATACGTCATCAAACCAGGGGTTTCTCGAAGGTGATGGCTTGAAACCGAGTAAATCTGAGGCGGCCTCTCTGATGGCAACGACTCCATTGGTGTTCTATGGTTTGTGCAGATTGCATCGGGACTTGGGAGAGCTTGAGGGAGACTTGATCGGCGAAGGTCCTGGCGGTCTTCTGCGATTGCAGCTTTCCGACGATAAATTTTGGTGTTCTTACTCGACTCCGTTGATTCCGAGAAATTCGCATCCGTACCTTGGCTGCAACAAGGTTATGATCCGAATCGATGTTGGCTCCTCGAAAGGTTCGGACATCAAGGATACTGGAGGAATATCTGCTGTCGATCGCAACGTGATCAATTTGATTGATTTTCGATTGATCGATATACTGCCAGGTCCCCTTATGGATGTTGAGGTGTGGTGTGAGGTGTGATCGTGTACTTGCTACTACCAGATTATGTCCCGCCATAAGGTCCACTAGCCTTAGCCCGTTTTCTGACTTGGTGTTGTGTAGGCTGTGCTTTCCAATGACCCGTTCAAAGATAGCTTCCTTACCCAGCTTCGCATTGAAATCTCCTAGAACGATTTTGGTGTCATAGCATTGCGCATACGTTGTGCCTAGGAGATCACAGAAGTCGTCTTTATGTCGGTCATCTTTCTCCTCTGTGGGAGCGTGACACGTCATAAGCTTACAATGCCGAGATTGGTCTTGATGCGGATAGTTATGAGGCGTTCGCTTACATACTGGAAGCTTAAGACTTTTTTTCCTGAGTCTGCCTCGAACAACAATTCCGCATCCGAATAAGAGTTGTTTATTCTCCCTGTAGCTGTTTCCGTAGTATATATCACAGTTTTTCATCCACTTTTTGCCTGGCCCATCCCATCGCACTTCTTGGAGCGCGATAATGTCTGCCTTATAGCAGTCCAAAGAGTTGACCAGTTGTCCGGCTGCACCTGGTCTGTTGAGGGACCTAACGTTCCAGGTGCAGATCCGAAATTCGTTTCCTTTTAGACGTTTGCGGGGGTCATCAACATGTAATCCGTCCGTATCAGAGGCTGTTAGTTGTCTCTGAACAAGCTTCGGGCTTGTTGGGGGATGTTAACCCTAAGCGCAACCCCCAACCTGGAGGGCCAGGTTCCTCTTTCCCCACGAACAAGTGGTCGGGCCGCTATACACATTGGTTCACTACCTGGCGGGTGCCAGTATAGCTATTCAGGGGAGGCCACGCGGGCGCTGTGTGTCAACTTGGATTGAACAGGGACAGAGATCGAAGCTGTCGTTTGCCAGTTTAAACGCGATCAACTTCTTTGCTCTGTTTGTAGGTGCACTACACTTATCGAGTAAGATCATGATTTTTATTTTTAACGATTTTGTTAGGTGCTATTATTTTTACCGCAGCTGTATGTGTATATTCTGAGTGACATTAAGTAGAAAAATATGTTTCACATACGCCCCGAGACACGTCAGATGGTTGCAAGCAGTTTCGAAATAAAAGTTGTGAAATACAACACTACGAAGTACAGTGTAACACAGGTTTGGACGGAATTGCTAAAGGCTTACTCTACGAGGACAAGAAAAACTCTTATCGTTCGGTTTTACCAAATAAATTACAATTAGCTTTTTGCCTAATTAATTTAATTAAACAAATTGCATGAATTCCCGGATTTCCAAGCCGATCTTATCAGAGGTGTAATTATAGTCTATTTCCCGACGTTGATAAACGGTTCTTCGAACTGATTTCGGTTTTTCCTAGTAAACAATATTGAAATATGACACGAAAACAATCAATTGCAACCTGCCACTTTTTATAGACGCTGAGTGTGTCAGAAATGACAACCGATTAGCATCGCACTGTCATTAATACCGCTATACATACATATGTCCATACGTGTGTGATTAAAAAATGGGAAATAAAGTATAAAATGAAAACAAAAAACCCACAGAGTAGCACTGATTATCAATAAAAACCAAAAACTCCTATCTGTCTTATCAGCTGTCACAATGACCACTTCACAACTGCTTTCGAATGCGCAGATAGTACAGCAGTTACTGATTGAATGAACACCTCCAAAAAAGAACTCCCGCCCAGACAAGCTTGGGGTCAACAATTATCACAAATGTCAAGCGGCGAACGCCGAACGTCCGATGCCGCTTGTCTAAATGAAAATCCACTCATTTGTAATGCGATCGTGGAAATAAATAGAATCAAACAAGAAGGGGAAAAAATAAAACGCAAAATAAACAAAGACAGTTCTGTGTTGAGTAAAAGAATGATGAATGCAATCCAGTCACATATACGGCATTGTACAGGCGGTGGTCAAAGTCCGAATGTGACATTTGTCTACACTTCATCTGGGCGATGACAGTTCGTGCGGTGAATAATAATCTCATTCACCGGAGGAGTTTAGTGTGATATTGCTTGTTACCACCTTTTGTGAAATGAATTTCGAACGAACTAGTTGCATATTAATTAGAAGAATATGAGGAGCTGTCAGCACCTGCCATATTTCAGAGTGGCATACATCTGTCAGTGTCAATGTCCAAGTCGTTTGTCTTACATACATTACAGTACATATTAGCTAGTTAAATAGAAAAAAACACCGTCGATTATATCCAAATACAAAAAATAACATTTTCCACCACACCGTGGGATGTCACTCGTCGGAGTATATGACGCTATTAATGCCGTGGGAAACGACTAACAAAGGCCTCATAGGGGTAGCAAATCCGGCATGAACTGGCCCGTAAAATAACGAGTAGAAGCCATGGCAGCCGAACATCTAGCAGCTCTGTTAGTAAGTCCTCCTCGTGGTGCCACCTGGCGAGTTTCCTGTGCCACAAAAGTGTCGCTTAGGCTGTAGCCCGACAAGCCATACCTGGAAGAACCGACCCTGGGTGACGACTCGGAAAAAAAACAAAAGGAAAAGGAAAAATGATATTTGGCTTTGTATGTGGAATGTTAGGTCCCTAAACAGGCCACGTGCAGCCGAATGTTAGGTCCCTAAACAGGCCACGTGCAGCCGAACAACTTGTGGAGGCCCTAGACTGATATAAGGCAGATATAACCGCAATCCAGGAAGTGCAAAGGGATAGACCGGGCAAAAAGTGGATGAGAAACGGTGACTTCTATTACGGCGATTACTGCAAGGAGAGAGGGCAACGCTTATTGGGATTTGTTATTAGAGGTAGACTTAGGCTAAATGTCTTGAACTTCCGGCATGTAAGCGAACGCCTCACAACAATTCGCTTCAGAGCTAAATTCGCCAACATCAGCTTATTTTGCGCTCACGCCCCTACCGAGACGCCGCTACAAAGGACACCTTCTACGATCTCCTAGATAAAACATACGCCCAATGACCCAATTACGATGTTAAAATCGTACTGGGAGACTTTAACGCGAAACTGGGCAAGGAAGTCGCTTTTGATAGGGTCGTTGGCAAGAACAGACTACACAACACCACATCCGAAAATGGATTCATGCTAATAGACTTCGCAACGGGGCGAAATCTTCTAGTTGCTAGCACACGTTTCCCACATCTCAACATCCACAAGGGGACTTGGCGATCTCCGGATCAATCAACCGTCAACCAGATTGACAACATTGAGATTGATGGCAGGCACGCATCCGATATTCTGCATGTACGAACTTTCAGAGGAGCCAAAATCGAATCGGACCACTATCTTGTGGCAGTCAGGTTACGACTACGAATATGCCTAGCCCAGAAAAATCGAGTAAGACCAGCCGCATACAATGTCGCAATGCTACAATCGCAAGAGACCGCCAGAGCATATGCCAATCGCGTCTCCCACAAGCTCTCGGAAAACCCTCCAACACCTTCTCAGACTGTAGAACGCCAATAAGCCCGTTGTTAACAAGCCTTAGAGAGTGGTGCTTCTGTGATACTGGATTTCAAAACGTCACCAACAAGAAACCAATGGTTTGACGACGAGTGTAGGAGGGCACACGCAGCCAAGCAGCAAGCCTATCATGAGGCGCTGCACAGAAGGACCAGAGCTGCTCGTGAGCATTTCGACCAGAAGAGGAGAGAGGAGCATAAGCTTCTCAAAACAAAAAAAGAGAGCATTAGAAACTAGCAATCGAAGAGATGGGGAGATGCTATCGCAAACAAGCATGCCAGGGATATAAGACTAGAACGGAGGCCTGCAGGGACGAAAATGGAAACATAGTAGTGGATTAACAGTCGGTACCTAGAATCTGGAATGACTACTTCTGCAGGCTGAATAACGGCGATGACGAAACAGATGCCGCTGTCAGGCAGAATGACCCATTCACAACGGACAATGATAGCAGAGAATTCCATCACCCTGACCTGAATAAGGATAGGAATGCTTTTTTTAAGCTTAAGTCCAACAAAGCTGCTGAGAGACGGACTACCTGCCGAGCTCTTTAAGGCAGCTGAACATGACCTGGTTGGAAGTATGCACCAGCTCATCTGTAAGATATGGTGCGAAGAATGCTTGCCCGATGAATGGAGACCCCTTTATCTGCGCCAATTACAGAGGTATAAGTCTCCTGAACATCGCTTATAAAACTTTCTCTGCTGCACTGCGTGAACGCCTGAAATCGTTCGTTAATAAGCTGATTGGTCCTGTCAAGTCAGTATGGTTTCAGGCCCGGGAAGTCCACTATCGATTAATCACTGCGGCAGATCCGGGAAAAAAACCAGTTCCAGATCGACAGCCACCATCTGTTTGTCAGCTTTTAGACGGCATACGATAGCATACATAGTTTTGACGTCTCTGCCTAACTAGTCAGTCTATGCAGGATGACGGAAATGGAGATGGATGATGGAGAACTCTCGCTGCTCCATCAGGGTCGGAAGCGACTTGACCGATACCTTTTATGTCAAAAAAAGGTTTAAGACAGGGTGACACGCTATCGTGTGAGTTTTTCAACATCGTCCTTGAAAAGATCGTGCAAAACTCACTGGTCAATACGAGGGGCATCATCTTTTTCAAGTCCGTACAACCGCTCGCATATGCCGATGACATTGACATAATTGGACGAAGTCAGCGAGATGTCAAATAAGGGCAAAATGAAATATGTATATGCTGTCGTCGAAAAAAAGACACGAACCACCGGCGTCTCGGCCAGGGCGCACATATTGGCAGGTATAATTTCGAGGTAGTCAAGGACTTCGACTACCTAGGCTCCGCAGTGACATGCAGAAATGACATCAGTGCCGAAATCAAACGCAGAATAACTCTTGCCGCTGTTTATTTGGGCTCAGAGCTCTCTCTCGAAAAACCAAGGTGACCATATACAAGACCCTTATCATCCCGGTCCTGCTTTATGGCGCAGAGACATGGACCTTATCGAAAGCGGATGAGGAGGCCCTTGGTCGTTTTGAGAGAAAATTTCTGCGTACGATTTTCGGACCAACCTGCAGTAATGGGGAGTGGAGGAGAAGACTTAATAGTGAATTGTACGGGCGGTACAGCGACATGATCCTAGCACGGCGTTACCTAAGATGCCTAGGTCATGTAGAGCTCATGTAAATCACAACTCCGGCCAGGAAGGTTTCGAGTTCAACTCTGAGAGGCGACGCGGAAGTAGAAGAGGACCTCAACCAACAAGGCGTGCAGCACTGGAGACTGCTGGCAGAAGATCGTGCCAGTTACTACTACTACTACTTAGGTGGCGCTACAGTCCGTTGTGAACCTGGGCCTCCGTTGATAGTGCGCAGAATTTTCCTCTCGAAACGACCAAGGGCATCTTCATCCGCTTTTGTTAAGGTCCAAGCCTCTGCGCCGTAAAGGAGGACTGGGATGATAAAGGTCTTATATAGTGTCACCTTGGTTTTCCGAGAGAGGGCTCTACTTCTCAATTGCCTCTTGAGCCCAAAGAAACAGCGGTTGGCAAGAGTGATTCTGCGTTTTATCTCAGCGCTGGTGTTGTTGTCGCTGGTCATCAGTGAGCCAAGGTAGACGAATTCCTTGACCACTTAAAAGTTATATCCGCCCATGGTGACGTTCTGGCCAATACGTCGGTGTTGACCGTCTCTTTTTGATAAAAGCAGATATTTTGTTTTACCTTCATTAGCCTTGAGATCCATCTTAGCCGCTTCTACCTCAATGCTTACAAAGGCCTCATTGACGTCTCGCTGTGTCCGTCCAATCACGTCGATGTCATCGGCGTACGCAGGCAATTGCGTAGACCTGAAATAAATCGTACCTCTTGTGCTGGCCAGTGACTCTTGCACGATCTTTTCAAGCACGATGTTGAAAGAGTTGCATGATAGCGCGTCACCTTGCCTAAATCCTTTTTAAACATCAAAGGTATCGGTTTACTCATTACCGACTTTAATGGAGCAGCGAGAATTCTCCATTGTCATCCTGCACAGTCGGACGAGTTTGGCAGGGATGTTAAAACTAGACATGGCTTCGTATAGCTCATCTCTATACACGCTGTCATATGCAGCCTTGAAATCGACGAAGAGGTGGTGAGTGTCGATTTGGTATTCCTGGGTCTTCTCCAAGATCTGCCGCAGCATAAATATTTGGCCTATTGTGGATTTATCTGGCCTGAAACCACACTGATAAGAGCCGATTAGGTTATCCACAAACGGTTTCAGGCGTTCACACAATACGGCAGAGAAGATCTTATATGCGATGTTAAGGAGACTTATTCCCCTATAGTTAGCGCAGCTATAGGGGTCTCCTTTCTTATGGACCGGGCAAACGATGCTGAGATTCCACTCGTCGGGCATGCTTTCCTCCGACCATACCTTGCAAATGAGATGGTGCATGCACCTTACCAGCTCATCTCCAGCCGCCTTAAGAAGCTCAGCAGACAGGCCGTCTGCGCCCGCGGCTTTATTAGACTTAAGTCTTGATATCGCTATTTCGACTTCGTCTAGGTCGGGTGGACTGAATTCTGTTTCATTGTCGTCCATTACGAATGGCTCGTTCTGCCTGACAGCGGTATCTTGTCTATCATCGCCGTTATACAGTCTGCAGAAGTGGTCTTTCCAAATCCTCAGCACTGATTGCGACTCTACTACCAATTCTCCATTTTCATCCCTGCAGGCCGCCGCTCTGGCTTTGTAGCCATGGCATGTTCGTTTTACCTGATTGTAAAACTTACGGGCGTCATTCCTGCGGAAGCGTCTCTCCATCTCCTCGATCTCACGCTTTCCGTGCTCTCTCCTCTTTTTTCCTCTCTTCTCTTCTGCTCATAGATTTCGCGAGCAGCTCTCGTCCGTCGTTGCAGCATGGCTTTATGTGCCTATTGTTTTGCTGCATGGGCTTGTTCGCATTGTTCATCGAACCAGGGGTTTCTAGGTGGTGGCGGTTTGAAACCCAGCACCTCTGAGGCAGCGCCTCTGATGGCGCTCTGTCAATGCGCCCATTACTGCTCTATTGTTTGTGCTGCTGTGGGCGGATTTTGGGAGAGCTTGGAGGAGACACGATCGGCAAAGATTCTGGCAGTCTCTTGCGATTGTAGCTTTCGGACGTCAAACTTACGTTGTGCTACTCGACTCCTTAGTCCTCATTCGTACCTTGGCTACAACAAGGTAGTGGTCCGAGCCGTTGCAGAATACTGGAGGAGTGTCTGACGTCGATCGCAATGTGATCAATCTGGTTGATGGTCGATTGATCAAAAGACCGCCAGGTACCTTTGTGGATATTGAGATGGGGGAATCGCGTGCTTGCTACAAGTAGGTTACGCGCCGCTAGGAAATCGATTAGCCTAAGTGCGTTGTCGGATGTGGTGTTATGGAGGCTATGCTTTTCTATGATCGACTCAAATATGTCCTCTTTGCCCAGTTTTGCATTAAAATCTCCTATAACAATTTTTGTGTCTTAGCTGGAGCATTGGGCATATGTTCTGTCTAAGAGATCGTAGAATTCTCCTTTGAGTCGATCGTCCTTTTCTTCCGTTGGGGCGTGAGCGCATATTAAGCGAATGTTTCCAAATTTAGCTTTGATGCGGATTGTTATAAGGCGTTCGCTTATAACTCGGAAGCTTAAGACTTTTTGTCGGAGTCTTCCTCGAATAACGAATCCGCACCCGAATAAGCGCTGTTTGTTCTCCTTATAGCAGTGCCCGTAGTAGATGTCGCAGTTTTTCATCCATTTTTTTCCTGGTCCATCCCATCGCACTTCTTGGAATCCAGTTATATCTGCTTCATAGGAGCTGAGGGTTTGCTCCAATTGATCGCCTGCACCCGGTCTGTTAAGGGACCTCACATTCCAGGTGCAGACTCTCAAGTCCATTAGTCGTTTGCAGGGGTTGTCAGCCTTGTATCCGTCCGTATGCGTGGCTTGTTGTCATTTCGGAACAAGTAGGTTTTTACATGATAGGGATGTTACCCCTAAGCACAACCCCCAACCTAAATGCCAGGTTCCTATTTCCCCAGAAATAAGGGGTTGGGTCGCTGCACACATTGGTTCACTACCTGGCGGGTGCCAGGATAGCTATCCAGGGGGGGGCACGCGGAGGCTGTGTGTCAACTTGGATTGAGCAGGGACAGAGATCGAAGCTGATCGTGTCAGTTGGAGAGGTTTTTTAAGGGAGGCCCAGGTTCGCCATGAACTGTAGCGCCGAAAAAGAAGAAGAACGCCGCGACAAATCTTGATATTCGAACAAATTCTTAAGCCATTTGACACTCTGCAGTATGCGAGTGACTCAATCGCATTCGCATTCATTTTTATTATGAAAGCAAAGTCATTGTGCTTATCGCTGGCTTGACTGTTTTATGAAGTAAGATACACTATAGCATGGATGAATTGCTCCGATTCAGAACAGAGCGCGCATGCAAATGAGGATCTGGATCACTCGGGCCGACATGCATTTGATTTGATTATTCATAAACTCAGAAGCCCACGATCTCAGCAATCACACAAACGCTGAACTATTACTATACCAAGTGAATGAACGCGCACACCTTGAATGTATGTAAACAAAAACAGAATATTGCACAATCCTCCAGGTGCACGATCAAAATAACTTTCCGCGGTTAATTGCAAAATGCTAGTATCAAGTGTCAGCATGACTTATATCAACCAACAACAACGAATATTCTAATTATTTTTCGCGTTCTACGATCTGGTAAATTGAAGATTTCCTGTCGGCCAAGACAGTGTCCAGCGCACGACTATCACGTTTTGAATGACATATAATTTTGATTGACAATTGGATACTTGTCCATAATCCATGACATATTGTCATGACATTTGTTCCATTTAAGTTGGAGAAATGCTTATTAGTGTGATGTCGAGATGTTGGATTTCGATTGTTAGATCGCGTGTTTGGACGTATGATATCAGACGATCGTGCAAGGAAAACCACTCACCGATCTTCATTTAACTGAAGTTCAACGTCAGTTGCTAGCCGATAAAATATGCTTCAATTGTCTCAATTAGTCAATCAAAGAAACGAAGACCTTATTTCGCAGATTGTGCTGAATATGTGAGAACGTCACGATTGTTTGTCGGTTGAGTGCAACTATCGACACATGTTGTGACCAATTGAACTGCGACACGGTGGCGGCTTGGACGGGACGATTCAGCGATTTTCTGAACACTGTCCCTGGACAGTAGGTAGGTGGGTAGGTAGGACCGTAGCCTTCCCAAAAAGAAAATGAGAAGAACACCCATAGGCCAGGGAGGCCCGTTGGGCAGCTACGAGGGGGTTTTGCCCCCTATTCGTGGAACCATTTAGTGCTTCTTAGGAAATTAAGAAGATCAGATATCCCTACTTGCTGAACTTCGGTCAGATCGTTAAGAAGTAAGATCCTAGGTATCGTTTCCTGATTGTGCAGAATGCCCGGCAGGCGCAAAGAAGGTGATGAATGGACTCCACCTCTTCCTCGTCCAGACAGCTCCTGCAAAAATCATTCGGAGTTATACCTAGTTTTTGCGCGTGACTGCCAATAAGGCAGTGTCCAGTGATGACACCAATGACTTTGTGGATGTCAGTTCTTTTTAGGGAGATAATACTCCTAGTCCGTTGACTGTTGAGCCAGGGCTAGATTTGCCTGGTGATGAGGCAGGTATGTCCCTGAGTCCATCTCCGGTTCATCTCGGCCCTGGCGAGGTTTATAAGATTGTGTTTAATGGTTGCAAAAGGTATACCCTCACAAGCCACGATTGATTGTAGCGTCGTTCCTTGTTTGGCGAGTTTGTCGGCTCTTTCGTTTCCTGGGATGTCGCTGTGTCCCGGTACCCAGATAAGTTGTATGTTGAACTGTTCGGCCATCTCGTTAAGAGATAGGCGACAGTCGAGGCTAGTTTTTGATGTGTACACGTAGGACTCCAACGACTTTAAGGCTGCTGGCTATAGCGGCGCACAAATGGAAAGGGAAGACTTGGAAGCGTTCCTCAAGTCGCAACGTGACTGGATGGAAGCGATTTTAACGAGTCAGAAGGCATGGTTTGCCGGCTTGCAGCAGACTCCGTCCACGTGCGCGTCTATTTCCCAGCCATTTCCAGCATATAGGAGGGAGGAAAATTGGAAGACGTACCTTAAGCAATTGGAGCAGCATTTCGAAGCGTGTGGCATTACAGACGACAACAAAAAACGTGCGTTTTTCCTGTCGTGGGTTGGAGCAGAAAATTTCGAGATACTCCAAGAGCTGTACGGTGTCGACGACGTGTCCACCAGAAGTTTCAAGGACTTGTCTGGTAAGTTGACAGAATACTTCAGCTCGAAGATTCATGTTCTTGCAGCCCGATTTGAGTTCCACAAGACAGTCATGAAGCCAGGACAAACATACTCATCGTGGATTGCGGATCTTAGAGGAATAGCTCGCAATTGTCTGTTCACATGTCCAGATGCTAATTGTGCTAAGTCATATGTTGATAGCATGATTCGGGACGTCATTGTGCTTTATACGCCCCACGATACAGTTCGAACACAAGCGCTCCAGAAAACAGACCCAACGCTTCAAGACGTGCTCGATATTGCGAGTGCGTATGAGACAACGCAAAAAACATTTTCCGCGATTTCAAACAACAACAATGTGATGGAAGTTAATCAGTTGCCGGCTACCAACAGCCAAGTGGGTTTTCATTCAAACTCGCAATCTCCTCGCAAATCGTGTCCCGGATGTTTTCAATGTCACAATAGAAGCGAATGCCGTCATTATAAATCCACCTGCCGCAAATGTAAGAAGGTAGGCCACATTGAAGCCATTTGTATGTCCGGCGAGAATCCGTCTTCTAACGGACAGCAGGTCAGGGCAGGCAAGGGTAGATCTCGAAGCGTCCAAAGAAAGGGTAAAGGTTCTTTTCGTCGCAAGGGCTCGCAAGCATGCTACAAACATCCTGTTAATGCAGTGGAAAATATACATTTCACCGAGGTGGTGTAGTCGCATCAAGACCTACAAAATAGTTCGAAGTCTGCGATAAAAGTGGAAGTGGTAGTAAATGGGCAGGTAATGGTATTTCAAGTGGACACCGGTGCGTCGTGTTCACTAGTTGGCCCAGATGGTTACCAGCAATTGGGACAACCGAGGTGTTTGAAGTCGGACAAGGTACTTCAAGCCTATGGAGGCATACCGCTCTCGATCAAAGGTGAATTAGCGGTCGATGTAAATTACAACAACACGACTCATAGATTGAAACTACTGGTGGTGAACAGTGCTGGCACGAACATTCTTGGTTTGGATTGGTTTAGAGTTTTCAATTTAAAAAATCCATCAATCTGTTTTTTGGGAACTGGGCTGCGTATCACTTCACTGGCTATACGTGAGAATGCGGATATCCGTGGTGGATAACACGTTCCACTTCAGCCAAGACAAAGCCTCTTTTATGCCAACAGTTCCGCCTGGAAAACGCTGCAGTGATTTGGTAGTTTCAGCGCTTTGTTTAGCTTGAGTTGTTTGCAGAATACCCCACTACCCACCCCGTCTTTGGTTTTAGACCCGTCAGTATAGAAGTCTACGAAGTTTCTGCGAGGTTGAGTCTGGCGAGTCCAGTTTTGTCTATCCGGGTAGGTCGTTGTAAAGTTTTTTTCCAAGACTGTGATGGGTTCTGTGAGGTCTAGGTTTTTATGCCATAATTGACCTGCTATTCGGGATGGAGGAGTGGCCAGTGACATAGCTCGACCAGTTCGAGTTTGCTTTAAGTCTAATGGCCGCTTGTGTAGCAATTTGCTTGCCGAAAGTATCGAGTGGTGTAAGGTCGAGTACCACGTTAAGCGCAGCCATTGGGGTGGACCTGAGGGCCCCGGTAATGCACATACACGCTAACCTTTGTACCTTCTCGAATTGCTTGAGTTATGTTGTCTTGTCTAGTGCTGTCCACCAGACTGTTACTCCATACATAAGTATGGGTCTGACGACCGTGATGTAGAGCCATAGGGTAATCTTGGGGTTGAATCCCCATTTTTTCCCTATGGCTTTCTTGCATGTGTAAAGAGCTATAGTTGCTTTTTTAGCTCTTTCGATTGTGTTGCTCTTCCAGGTTCCTATTTCCTATCTAGTATAATGCCAAGGTATTTGGCACTAGAGGAATAGGCTAACCTGGTATCGAGCAAAGTGATAGGGCAGTTTTCCGGGATTTTATGCTTTTTGGTAAATAGCACGAGCTCCGTTTTCTGGGGATTCACCCTGAGCCCGTTGCTATGCGCCCACTTGCAAAGAATTGAGAATGCCGTTTGCATACGGTCATTCAGTGTGGATAGGTATTTACCTGGGATTGAAATGGCAACGTCATCAGCGTAGGCAATAACGTCCAGTCCTGGACAGTAGGAAGCACAGCGATTGGTGGCCCAAACCCGTTTATGTTGAATGAGTTGTGTTGTTGTTGGAATTTTCCATTCGAGGTCGTTTGGCAAAGCTATTTGAAAACACAATTCATCTAATTCCGTGATGTGTTAGAGCACACATGCAGCAAAGCTCATATAAATTGGGCACCATGCCAAGCTATATCAAACTTATTAGCCAAATGCCTATGTGATACGGTGCCAAAAAGCTCAACAACTTACCAGCAAGATCATCGAACTATGCTTCGTGAAAATAAAACCATCCAGTCAACGCGTGCTCTGCGCAAGCACCAACTTTCAACCGCCACACACTCGCATCTGCAGGGTTGTATATTCAATTTAGTTTATTTATCAGCAAGATCGTTCTAAGGCAATATAGCAATTTGTACTTGTATGTGAACTGCAGACGATGATTTATGCGAAACACATCGCCAGCAGCATGTAAATGTGGTCCACGTACAGAGTTCTTATTGCATGCAACGGTCACATGCCTGTGTTTTCTGTATGCACCAAAGAATGACGCTACGATGTTAATGGTGTCGCGCGAGAAACACAAAAAAACTAAGGCCACTTGTGCGAACAATTTTGACATTAAGTAGATAGCGAGTACGTACAGCTCAGTGACCGATGGAGCATGACCGATGCTACATGGAGCCTGTTTGGCATCTTCATTTTACAACGCACTCAATTGTTATCGTTGAGCTTTGAGTTGCGTGCAATTACCTCACTGATATTCCATCCCTCACCGTCGATGTCCGATGTATCTCGAATTGGCTGGCGTCATGATGAACGTTTTTGATTTACTGCAGTTGCGTGTGTTTTATGGGATATAAAATGCTCTGCTGTCACGGTTGTGCGTCAGGGAGAAATTGCCCCAATTGACACGTGATAGATGATTCTAATTCGACGACCAATTGACCAACCATCATAATTGCTGAATGTGGTGCTCTATTTAGCCTTTTTTGTTCATCTTGATGGGTTGCGACAAGTATGATTTATGAGTAGACGTAAAAATGAATAAAAAACCGATGCCGCATGCGAATGAAATCAATTTTTTTCTGTCCATGAACACTAATTAGCGACCCGTTCTATAAAGCAAAGTACATGGTTATTGGATAAGTTTCGCAAGAAACCTAGCGCTAAAACAAGGGCAAAGAGACAAGGCAATAGTGATTATTTTAGGATGCATTGAGCGAGCATAAGTGCCCTATGGAAAAAGGCATCATGAACCATTCATTTTTTCTTATCATGTTAACGTCAAGAATAAGAATAACAAGTAAGAAGGGTACGGCACTACTTAGAGCATTAAACTCAAACAATATAAGCTTCCTGAGCACAGGAGAACCAACCTACTGGCCCAGCGACATTAACAAAAAACCTGATCTAATAGACTTTTACATTTATAAAAATATTCAGAGACCAAACTTGACAGCCAAAACCTCTCTTGACCTCTCATCCGACCACTCTCCCATCATCGTAACTTACCAAACTTTAGTCACCCCAACCATGAACAATACTCGACTTTGTAACAAAAAAACTGACTGGACTGGAGAATCAGATCTTCCTACAAATACTCCTCTGAAAACACCTGACAATATAGAAAGTGCTATCATACATTTAAACGACACAATACTCTTGGCAGCGAGCAGATCCACACCTCAACTAAAACCTAAGAAGAATCTGACGTATACCCCGCCACACATTCTAACGAAAATTAAACAAAAACGAAAACTAAGAAAACAATGGCAAAGCAATAGATCGCCAGAATTAAGAACGAGACTTAACCAAGCCACGAAAGGAGTCAAGGAACTCTTACAAAACTTCAAGAATAAATGCCTAAATGAATACCTTTCAAATCTGACTCCTACTCCACAACCAAATTATTCATTTTGGGAGGCAACAAAAAAGCTAAAAGTGGCGGTTTCACATCAACCACCCATCCTAACTCAAAACAAAACGTCTAGGTCTAGGTCTAACTTAGAAAAAGCTACAACACTAGCGACGTTCTTTACCAAAACCTTTACAAATGAACAAGACAAAAAACCCCACAACTTAAGCTTTGAAAACAGTAATGAAAACATTTTGATTAAACCGACCACTACAAATGAACTTAGATATCTCTTTGATTATAAAACCAAAGCCAAGAAGAGTACTGGCTATGACCTAATAAGTGGACAAATTTTAAAAGAACTACCCGACCATGGCTTAGTGTTTATAAGAAATATTTTTAATGCCATATTACGACAGCAGTACTTTCCTAAAACCTGGAAAATTGCAGAAGTCAAAGCTATTCCCAGATGGCAAAGGACTAACGAAGGCCTCGTAGGGGTAGCATCTATCCGACGGATGCTGGCCTGCTAAAAAGCGAGAAGAGCCACCGCAGTCGAACATCTTGCGGCACTGTTAGTAAGTCCTATCCCCACCTCCTCGTGGTGCCATCTGAAGATTTCCTATGGAAATGGCAGACGGGCAAGGGCGAATGGCGAGCCTCCTGCGCCAAAAAACAGGATTAGTCGGTTGGGCTACGGCCTAGTAAGCCGTAACCGTAAAAAAAACACAAACTCCGAAACAACCACAAGCCTCGGATATAACGGACCGGATTTATGTTGACGACCCTTGCAAAAAACGAAAAAAGGACAATGTTCTTCGGCTTTGTACGTGGAATGTTAGGTCCCTAAACAGGCCACGTGCAGCCGAACAACTTGCGGACGCCCTAGACCGCTATAAAGCGGACATCACCGCCATCCAGGAAATGCGATGGAATGGACCGGGTATAAAGCAGATAAAAAACTGCGATATTTACTACGGCGACTGCTATAGGGAGAGAGGGCAACGATTGTTTGGATGCGGATTTGTTGTTCGAGGTGGACTAAGGCAAAAAGTCCTAAGCTTTCGGCATGTGAGCGAATGCCTCATAACAATCCGTATCAAGGCAAAATTTTTTAACATCAGCCTAATCTGCGTCCACGCCCCCACGGAAGACAAGGATGACTAAGCCAAAGATGAGTTCTACGATCTCCTAGACAGAACGTATGCCCAATGTCCCAGCTATGACATCAAAATTGTACTAGGAGACTTCAATGCTAAGCTGGGTAAGGAAAGCATATTTGAACGAGTCATCGGCAAACATAGCCTACACGACACCACCTCCGATAACGGACACAGGCTGATTGATCTTGCTACGGGGCGAAATCTCCTTCTAGCCAGCACGCGCTTCCCGCACCTCGATATACACATAGGCACCTGGCGGTCTTTTGATCAAACGACTACCAACCAGATTGATCACATCGGGATCGACGTCAGACACTCCTCCACTATTCTTGATGTTCGAACTTTCCGAGGGGCTAAGATCGACTCGGACCACTATCTTATTGTAGCCAAGATGCGCTTACGGATATCACGAACGCAGTGGAGTAGAGTAAGAATACAAAGTTATGACGTCGGAAAGCTACTATCGCCAGAAACCGCTCGTGCTTTTACCGATCGCGTCTCCCTTAAGCTCACCTCAATCCTCCACGCTATCAATAGAACAGCAGTGGAGCCTTTGCAAACAAGCCCTGAAAAGCTCTGCATCCGAAGTTTCGGGTTTCAAGGCTCCACCACGAGGAAATACCTGGTTCGATGACGAGTGCAGGAGGATTCATACAGCGAAGCAGGATGCATATAAGACTTCGCTGCATAAAAGAACAAGAGCAGCTCGTGAGCTCTACGAGTTAAAAAGAAGGGAGGAGCATAAGCTTCTTAGAAGAAAGAAGAAAGAGCACGAGAAGCGCGCGATTGAGGATTTGGAGAGGTGTTACTGCAGGCGTGACGTTCGAAAGTTTTATCAACAGATAAAGCGAACATGCCAAGGTTATAAAGCCAGAACGGAAGCCTGCAGGGATGAGAATGGACACCTAGTAGTAGAACCGTTGTCGATGCTGAGAATATGGAAAAACCACTTCTGCAGACTGTATAACGGCGATGTTAGTCAATATACCGCTGTCAAGCAGAATGATCCATTTCTAATCGACGGAGACCGCAGAGAATTCTGTCCCCTTGACCTCGACGAAGTTAAGATTGCCATATCGAAGCTCAAGTCGAATAAAGCTGCTGGCGCAGACGGACTGTCTGCTGAGCTCTTCAAGGCAGCTGGGGATGACCTGGTTGGGAGCATGCACCAGCTCATCCGTAAGATATGGTCAGAGGAAAGCATGCCCGAGGAATGGAGTCTCAGCATCGTATGCCCGATCCACAAGAAAGGAGACCCCTCTGATTTCGCCAACTATAGAGGAATAAGTCTCCTTAACATCGCCTACAAAATCTTCTCTGCCGTTTTGTGTGAACGCCTGAAGCCTTTTGTAAATAAGCTGATAGGTCCTTATCAGTGCGGATTCAGGCCAGGGAAGTCCACCATCGACCAAATCTTCACACTATGGCAGATACTGGAGAAAACCTTACCGATAGTTTTGATGTCAAAAAAGGATTTGGGCAGGGCGATGCGCTGTCGTGTGATTTCTTCAACATCATATTGGAAATGATTGTGAAAAAATCACTGGCCAATACAAGAGGCACAATCTATTTCAAATCCCGAACGACAAAGTTGACTCTTATCATCCCGGTCCTGTTGTACGGCGCAGAAGCATGGACACAGTCAAAAGCGGATGAGGAGGCCCTTGGTCGGTTCGAGAGAAAGATTTTGCGCGTGATTTTTGGGCCTATAAACGCAGACGGGGGATGGGGGAAAACATTCAACCACGAACTCTGGCGACAACAACGAGCGACAAGAGGCGCTCGGAGTGAATAAAACCTCCAACGCTTCGGGTAGATTAAATGCCACCTGTGCCACTACTTCATCAGAGAAACAGCTGTAAAGGACATTGGTCCTACACTGCACTTATCTCCTTTTTGTTTTCTTTCGTTTATGTTGTAACAGTAACAAAATGTCAAAAGACGTCAATGAATCCGCACTGATAAGGACCTATCAGCTTATTTACAAAAGGCTTCAGGCGTTCACACAAAACGGCAGAGAGGATTTTGTAGGCGATGTTAAGGAGACTTATTCCTCTATAGTTGGCGCAATCAGAGGGGTCTCCTTTCTTATGGATCGGGCATACGATGCTGAGACTCCATTCCTCGGGCATGCTTTCCTCTAACCATGTCTTATGGATGAGCTGGTGCATGCTCCCAACCATGTCATCCCAGCTGCCTTGAAGAGCTCAGCAGACAGTCTGTCTGCGCCAGCAGCTCTATTCGAATTTAGTATCCATATGGACATCGTAACTTCATTGTGGTCAGGGAGACGGAATTCTCTGCGGTCTTCGTCGATTAGAAATGGACCATTCTGCCTGACAGCGGTATATTGACTAAAATGGCCGCTATACAGTCTGCAGAAGTGGTTTTACCATATTCTCAGAATCGACTGCTATTGTACTACTAGGAGTCCGTTCTCATCCCTACAGGCTTCCATTCTGGCTTTATAACCGTGGCATGTTCGATGTATCAATTGATAAATTGTTCGAACGTCACCACCACTCCAAATCCTCAATCGCGCGCTTCTCGTGCTCTTTCTTCTTTCTTCTGAGAAGCCTATGGTCTTCCCTTCTTTTTAACTCGTAGAGCTCACTAGCTGCTCTTGTTCTTTTATGAATCCTCCTGCACTCGTCATCGAACCAGGTGTTTCTTCATGGTGGAGCCTTGAAACCCAAAACTTGTTTGCAAGTTTTTTGCAAAGGCTGCACTGCTGTTCTATTGACAGCGTGGAGGATTGAGGTGAATTGAAGGGCTTAAGGAGGACGCGGTCGATAGAAGCACGAGCGGTTTCTGGCGATAGTAGCTTTCCGACGTCATAACTTTGTATTCTTACTCTACTTAAGAACGGAAGGTGAAATTAAACCGAGTTGTCAACGCATGTGTCTGTCAGATTGTAGTGTCGAGCTCCGGCGATGTGTAAGTTTTATAAATCTTTCAACGCTGTTTATTAGAAGTGCCAAAGATCATGAGGCACGATCAATGGAATTTATTAGTAATGCACTACCAGTAAAAACTAATTTAACTTAACACGAATAGGTCATCCAAGCTATTTTAAATCCGACCAGCCACGCATTTTCAAAGGAAATTAACACAATTTCGACACATTCCTAAGGTCTTCTGCTACCCCGCTTTCAAACAAAATGATCAAAAAGGAAATGGGAACCAAAAGACAAACAATAGAAATTCAATCAAATTTATTCAGTCGTGTGAAGAGAACTGGTCCGACCTTAAAATGTCATCAACCCGCATAAGTAAGCAATGTTAGTGATTTTAGCTTTTTCGTGATTCGTCAAACAATTAGGTCTTTCGCTGGAATTAATGGGAAAAGAGTAAATATTTATAGGTAATCCGATACCGCTCGGACAAGGAGACAAACAGCTTCTAGTCTTACATGTAAATACAAATAGCCGATAGTAAGCAACGCGTCTGTCACCCACTTTGACATAAACCAGTTTTTTGTGAAACTTGTTCTGAGGAAGGATAAATAACAAAACACACCTCCCGCTCGTGCCCAATCAATTCGTCTCAACCTATGCTCCAGAGTCAAGGCCAAGTCGACGTAAATTTTAGAATAAACATATGCGGCAAGCATGTGCTCTTCTCGGCATCGAGATCCAATCGATGGTCGATTACGTAAGACTGAGTACAAGTAAAAGTAAAATGAAGTACTGTACTCACGTGTAGGTTGAATTCATCTGAAACATATTTCTCTCTCGCTCGAACTAGTATGGTGTCAAGTGACAGAAGACCTGACAGATCACTTTACTTCTCGGTTTTAGCAGTTTGGTATTTTTTTAGTTGATCGGTCGATGCGATACCGGTGATCAGATTAGCAATTACACGCAACGTCCAAGGGAACGAGAAAAACCACTTGTTAAAGAAACACTTGTTATTCGACCGATAAACCGAGTCGCTAGACAGCTGCAACAACTGCAGCAAAAGTGCTCGATTTAGACGCGTAACGTGTGGCAGCGATAACGACAAAACAAAAAAAAATAATCAAAACCCGACCGCCCGTCAGAGCGATCCCAGCACTTTGCTAGTACTACTTGGTGCTAGTTACTAGTTAGCGCTCCTCGACGGGGTTTGCCTCTAGTTTCCATTTCTATTCATTTTTTGTTTTGCTCTTACTTTTGCTCGCTGTAAGGGGGAGGAACTCGGAGCGATCGTGTAAAAATAAACAATAGCCATGCAGTTCTCTTAGACTTAATTCAGTTTTGCTTTGTTTTCTTCGCTTTCGCGGGTGTGCGCCATGATCTGTTACAAATTTCAATTGCGACGCTGAAGCTTTTCATGTGGATCGTGGGGAACTGCCAGATGGGTGGAACATGAGAGTTTTTTTTTTTTGAATTTTTTTATTCAACAAACCCATCAAATATTCTAGCCATTGAAGCTGATGATAAGGAAATCACAGGGTTCGATCACTGGATTGCAATTTATTTTTTTTTTTTTTTGGTTGCGCCAAACGGATGTGGAATCTTCAAAAGATACCAGTAGCCCGGGCTACTGGCATGTACGATTCGCAAGCCCGAATAATCGATGCCAGGAATACGCCTAGGAGGGCATGGGCTCGGACATACAGGGTAAAGTTGTTGATTGCTCTCAACCTGGCGAGATGCCAGCAACGATCCCTGTTTAAATGCCCGGGTCAAGTTGACATACGGCCTCCTCGCGGCGCCCTCTGGATAGCCTCTTCAACAACCGTTAGGAGGTGAACAAACGTATGCAGCGAAAAAAACCCCGACCAGAATGGCGGTTGTGCGGCGGGCTAACAATCCGCCCACGTAAAAAAACCTAAAGTTATGAATGAGCAAGATGCCTCGGATGCTCGACGACGACAACGCACGAAAAAGGAACACGATTTGCGAGTATGCTCCTGGAATGTCAGAACTCTGTACACTCCCGGAGCTGCTCATAAACTAGAAGGAATCCTCACGCTGTACAAGGCGGATATTACTGCGGTCCAGGAAATACGCTGGATAGGAAACGGTATGATTAGGAGGAAAAATTGCGACATTTATTACAGCTGTCACAAAAGGTTGCACTTACTGGGATGCGGATTTGTCGTGGGAAAGCGGTTAAGGTCGAAGGTCATCGACTTTAAACCTATAAGTGATCGCCTGGCTGTGATCCGCATCAGAGGCAGATTTTATAACATCAGCCTTATGTGTGCACACGCCCCTACCGACGAGGCTGAAGACCCTATCAAGGAGGACTTCTATGACCTCCTGGACAACGCCTACGGAGCTTGTCCGGAGTACGATGTAAAAATCGTGCTCGGGGACTTCAACGCCAAAATCGGAAAGGAAAACACCCTTGGCGGAGTGATCGGAAAGCACAGCCTCCACGATACAACAACAGATAACGGCTTCCGACTCGCTGACTTTGCGACAGCTCGTAATGCGGTGATAAGTAGCACAAGATTCCCTCGCAAGCGAATCCACACAGCAACCTGGCGATCTCCGGACGGTCGAACCGCCAACCAAATTGACCATGTGCTCATTGACGCAAGGCACGCGTCAAACATCCTGGATGTGCGAACATTCAGAGGGGCAAATGTCGACTCTGACCACTTCCTCGTAGCAGCAAGATTCAGAGCTCGACTGTCCAATGTCAGAAAGCTGCACCAGCCCATCAGGAGGAGGTTCGACATTGGGCGCCTGAGCACACCGGAGATTGCCAGAGTCTACAGGGAGCAGCTGAGCGGAAGACTCTACGGTATGCCTACGTCGAACACAAATGCCAATAATATGTGGCTGCATTGCCGCTCAGCCATTCAGGAGGTAGCCGAAACCACCTTAGGATACCTACCACCCCCGACAAGAAACCCGAGGTATGATGGCGAGTGTGAGCAGAAAAAGGCAGCAACAAAAGGCCTACCAAAAGGCGCTGCAGAGGAAAACCAGGGCAGCGCGAGAAGAGTACCGAGCCAGAAGAAGGGAGGAGAAGAAACTACTGCGACAAAAGAAAAGAATCTTCGCAGCCTCCCAGCTCATGGATATCGAGGAGTCTAGGGATAAACATAAAATACGAGCCTTTTACAAGAAAGCCAAAGGCCTTGCAGGAGGCTTCAAAAAGGGCACCCTGGCTCTTCGAAACTGCGAGGGTAATCTTGTCACCGACCCACAGGGAATAGTGGATGTATTTAAGCAGCACTTCCAGCAGCTGCTTAACGAGCATGACCAAGAGAGAGTGGTAGGGATCGAGGAAATCCCAACTCCAGCCGCTGAAGTAGTCCTCCCACCCAGCATAGAAGAAGTCGGCACAGCTATTCAGAAGCTGAAGAACAACAAGGCCGCAGGCTCAGATGGCTTGTCATCAGAGCTCTTCAAGGCTGGCGGCGATGTTCTGGTAGGGAGCACGCACCAGATCATCTGCAGAATTTGGAAAGATGAAAGCATGCCCGACGACTGGAAAACCAGCTCTATTTGCCCCATCCACAAAAAAGGCGATCCTACCTCTTGCAAGAACTATAGAGGTATATCCCTGCTCAATGTCGCATACAAGATCCTGTCCAGCGTATTGTGTGAACGTCTAAAACCATTTTGCACCGCACTAATCGGCAGCTACCAGTGCGGCTTCCGGCCCGGCAAATCAACTATAGACCAAATCTTCACACTTCGACAAATCCTGGAAAAGACCAACGAGTTTCGAATCGATACACACCATCTTTTCATCGATTTCAAAGCCGCATACGACAGCATTCATCGTAAAGGACTGCTTGGAACACTGATCCAGTTGTGTCGCACCACGCGAAAAAACACGCGATGCACATGCAACTCGGTTCTAGGACCTCGGAACCATTCGAAAACGGGCACCGGATTTCGGCAAGGAGATGCGCTGTCATGTGACTTCTTCAACCTGGTGCTGGAGCAGATAGTGCGACGGGCAGGCGTCAACAGGGAAGGCACTATCTTTTACAAGTCCATCCAGCTGCTAGGATACGCGGATGATATCGACATCATCGCGTGTTCTCGCCGTGGCATTGTGGAAGCATTCACGGAGATTGAAGAACAGGCGAAACGAGTTGGTCTTAAGGTCAATGAGGACAAAACGAAGTACATGCTGTCAAGCAAAAACCAATCCGTCGCTCACCACCTGGGACAAAATATAACAATTGACAACTACAATTTCGAGGTAGTTAAGGAGTTTGTCTACCTCGGGGCAAACGTAAATTCCACAAATGACGCCAGAGTGGATATCCGGCATAGAATCGCCCTTGGCAACCGCTGCTACTTCGGCTTGTCTAAACAACTGGGGTCAAAACTCCTCACCCGAAAGACCAAAGTCATACTTTACAAAACGCTCATTCTGCCAGTCTTGCTGTACGGAACCGAAAGCTGGACGATAAGCAGGACAGCGGAGCTGATTTTGGGTTCTTTCGAAAGAAAAATTCTGCGTCGGATATTTGGTCCTGTCTGTGAGGAAAGTGAATGGAGAAGAAGACACAACCACGAACTCTACGAGCTGTACCAAGATGTGGATGTAGTCCGGAAGGCAAGGATCCGTCGACTACACTGGCTCGGCCACATCGAGCGCATGGACATCAACGCTCCAGCTAAGAGGGTCTTCGACTCCGAGCCTCCTGGTTCGAGAAGAAGAGGAAGACCGAACCTCCGGTATAAAGACCAAGTAATCGCGGATGTAAGACATCTTGGTATTGACAACTGGAAGCAGCGTGCCCGGGACCGTCAAGGATGGAAGGCAGCTATAGCTCAGGCTCAGATCCTCCATGGATCGCAGGCCTGATAAGTAAGTAAGTCTCAGCGTTATGATATAAAGATCAAAAGTTGTGCTCAAAGTCGGCACTAACTGAATGGAAGAAGCCTTAACTCTCCACGACCTAAGACCACCGGAAAATGCTGCTCCTTGGAGACAACGTTGAAAATGACATCCATCCATCATGACCGATCACTTTCAGTGCACTGCAAGACCTACTGCTTCCTTCAGATACCGATAAGCCTTCACAAGAGAGAAGCAAATTTGTTTTTTTTAAATTTGAATTTATTTTCCAAGAAATAATATAAAAACAAAATAAGATCAACAATCCTCGTTTCATGTTGGATGATCAAGTGCTCAGGTTGTTCGAAGGCTGTGCCCCTTGCTTAGTGTCCAACAAGGCCCAAGCGCGTTAAGTAACATCATCTCGCGTGCGCATATGAATACATTCAAAGTGTAAAAGGGTATCACTGGCTTTATGACTAAATAAATAAATTAATGACAATAATCGAGGCAAGAGAACAGAACAGAATACAATGTGTAGGGTAAGACAGTCTCGTGGGTTTAGCGGGCAGGATTATGGACAGTCTCATGCCACGAACTTGTAGAATATCGACGGAATTAGTGACCATAGACTCGGGCTCGACGATGACTGGCTGACCGACGACGATGAATGTTCATATTTCACTGGAATGACCTTGCTCATATCGCACTTCTTTGCCGGCTTCCGGTTGACTGACTCGTCGATCACTTGCAACAGTCGTTGGTAGAGGAATGATTGGCGGAAGATCGGTTTGCTCAAGCTCAGATGATCGTCTTTCAGCACGTAGAAATCACCGTGATCGATGCGGGCAGACTCTTCGGTGACGATTCGTAGTGGGAATTTGAATGTCGTTAACATGGTGGGTGTGCCCTCGGCTATACTGACGATTTTCACGTTGCGGAAACAGTTTGTCAGGCACTGCATGAAACGATTATGTAGTTCGAGCAGTAGTGGTGCGCCTTCTTCCATTTCTTTCACTTCGATCGACGGTGAGAGGATCACTTGCATATGCTGTTTCCACTTGGCGATTGGCGAACCCCTGTGAGGTGTGCCAAGGAATACGATACCTTCTGTGTTGGTAGCGACTTGTTTCACATTTGGATCGTGACTGCACAGTGCTTTGAGTAGCATGAGTTTGATGAGAATTCCGCCCATTGAATGACCGATCCATACGACGGGACGATCTTTGCCCACATCTGATCGGGCGATGCGAGCAAGCAACGAGGTTGCTCGTTCATCAATGTGACCCTGGTTCTTTTCGCACGGACAATACTTTGTGAAATTCGCTGACCACTCACTAACTGCTGACGTGTAGTCGATACCGATGATTCTATTTAAAGGAAAGTAGATTAAATGACGGTTCCCTTCATGCAGGGCATAGATTCTACTCACCTCAAATAAGGATAATCCTCAGGCAACCACTCCATTGGCCAGCAGTTCGTGTACTCGTCTTTATCCTGATTATACCATTTGCTCCCCGACACGCTAAACTCGCCTTCGCAGTCTTCATTCGCTTTCAGTGGAATGTCTGGATGAACAACCTCCCAATCCGAGCTAAGTTCAGCTGAATCCCTTAATTGCTCTACCAACTCTTTCGTGGCTACGTCACTAATATCTAGCTGATCGACCTTAACCTTTACTTGAGACTTTAGCGTTTCCTGTTCCGCACCGATAACGTTGTTGGTCTTTTTCTTTGCATTTTTGTCATTCATGCGTTTCGTTTCGCCAACCAAGAATACATCGTCCATTTCGTTTGTGTAGAATGCATTCTTCCCATAGAGACCGAGCTCTGTTGGCACTCGATCTTTCTGCCGCCAAGTGATGAAAACGCCACCTAAGATCATAAAATGTCTCGTTAGAGAACTGGATTTGGTATCGTTACTATAAATCTTACCTAACAGCCCGTGGATAAAGACAACATCGCCCCGTGGCCTACACCTTGTGCGAAAGCGCGGATGTAAGGGATAGACATTCGGTGGATATTGTGTATAATGAGGATCGTCGTGATCCAAATTTGCCAAGCATTTAGACGCGATCACTTGTAATCGAATATCGTTACATTGTTGCCATTCGGCCAGCGTACCAATCCAGCCCGAAACGAAAAAGTCATGGACGCTATCCTTAACGATCGACATGTTTGCCAAGATCTTGCATAGTGTCGACAGTGTCTCATTGTCTTTATCAAATATCTTGCGTAGTTCCATCAATTGCGCCAATGCACCATCCTCGACCAGTTGCTTACTGACTTTCTCCTCTTTGGTGACGTGATGTAAGAAGGATATAACCTCTTTGAGGAGATCAGTGTCCTCACTCGATATGCTATGGTCGCCAGGTTGAACAAATACATTAAGGTTCTCCTGTAGAAGGTACACACGATCAGTATGAATGGATTACAAATTGCTTATGATCCAACTCACTGGTGGTTCTGTGGGTAGAAAATACTTTTGTAGGAAATACTGTACGCACTTATGTGGCATCAAGTGCTCGAGCATTTTGTGTAGATCGAATAGAGCGTATTTTGGATTTTTAACGATCCCGGCCATATGGACCGGTATAAACCATCTGGTGTCACAACCGCATCTAGCTAGAGAGACTGCGGTTCGAGCATCACAAATCTGTGCCAAATGCCGATAGTCCCAGTCTTTCAGATGATCGATGTTCGAGAGCTGATAGATTGCCTTTTGACGTTCATATTGATCGCCGTTTTGAGCGATATTCAAAAGACGCCAAGCGACCGAGTGTTTAAACGTTTTCCACCACTTGCCCAATGGATGAATGATGATGTTGACCCAGTTCTAGATGCAGAGACATATACTTAAGTGATTTAAATGGAACAGAGAGCGAAAGAGGATTAACTTACCCTGTCCTGTTCCTGCTGCTGTTGAAGTTTTCGCATAGACTCACGATAAATGTGGTATTTGATGTATATATAGTCGGGACGTTTCTTTTCCACATCGAGAACATTTGTATTGACTAGACCGGAGAGGAATTTGTTGATTTGGTACTTTTCGTATAGGACAAAACCGAATCTGCAATGAGATTGATGAGATATTGCATCAGATTGCAACAAATATGTCATCAGTTTAAAAAGTAAGAAATTTCCCTCAACTGACAACCATGAATTGTGTTTCCAGCTTAGGTTACATTTTGCTCCACAGAGAAATGGGACCAAATAACAGCTGATAGAAAACAGCTGTTCTTGCTCTCTGTTGACAAGTGTACTGTCAAACTCCATAACAACAACATCACACTCTCGTACAACAGTTTACCGCAGGTTTACCCGTCAATGCCCGTCAAGGTGATACATAATGAGTCGTAGCATATCTCCACGTCAGTTTTTATCTTCTCGCTCTTTCTCGCAAAATCGAATGTTCCGCGATGGGTCATTTCCGAACAAAGAAATTCACCGCAGATCATTCGAACGGTCAATGTGTAGCGACCTGTCACTATACGACTATACGAGCCCTTTCGCCTTTCTTTTTTGACACACAAAACAGTTAGAATCACTCACCCCGTCGCGACACCAATAACACCGTAGAATTTCTTGCTCTTGTAGAGATTTCGCAATGAATTTGACATTTCCTGGTGTTTCCGCTTTCCAAAAAGGCACGACTGGCCCCTTAAGGCTATCTTCTGCTCCTTTCCCTTCTGTTTGACTTGAAAACCGACGAGAATTAAATTCGTTTCACTTGTTTCACTGACTTTTGCACTTTTTTTCTACGTCACTGTACTCGTTTTCGAGTAATTTCTGAGTTGCTTGTCTGTTTGTTTGCTATGTTGTGTTCGCTTTGAGTATCTATTCGATATTGCGGCCACCGGATCACACGCTGGCGTATATATAAAACGAGAAAAATAAATTTATTTTTATCTTTGACGTTTTGAATAGGTACCATCGAATCAATCGCATGATTCTGTCATTCGTTAGTCGAAAAGGGTGAAAGGAGAGTGCGAGAGTGCTCCGAGAGGAAAGTGAACAATATCTCTCGAGAGAGGGACTTTTGGTGTCTCTTTCTGCGCGGTCAGGCTTTTAGCGGGTGAATGGGAGACAGGTAGATGACAGCGTTGACGGTAAATATTTTTGTTTACTTTCTGGTTGGATTTGGCGAAACATTGTTTTCGTTTCGTGTGTTGTTGTTTGTGGTTTGGCGTTGTGTTTTGACGTTGAGTCGTATTTGCGCCTCTGTGTGGGATTGATTAAGGTACAGTGAGTCGGGAGAGAGCCCGTTTAATTGAGTCTAAGCGTTATTACATTACGTACTATAATTAGTATTGCGCACATCACAGCTAGACTCAGCTTAGCACTCGTATAAATGACGTGCGAACTTAGCACTGTGGCATTAGGTAAGGTGAATGGGTGCGCTATTGACGAAAGATCAAGACTCACTTAGACTACGAGGAGTCCATTGCGCTCAGTTAACGCCTAACCCGTAGAAACCTACGAATTCCCCGTTGCGCTGAACCATTTATGTAGATGCAGATAGAAATCCTGAGGGCGCCGTGGCGCAGTGGTTAGTGTGTTGGACTCTGACGCACGATGAGCAAGTTCGAATCCCGATAACACCAACGCCATCGAATGTTTATTTCGCGGCGTCCCTCCTCGGCGGGGTACTGGCAAAACCCTCCGTAGTATAACTTGCCTGGAAAAAGCTTCTCGACTCACGCCGTTCGGAATCGGCATTAAACTGTAGGTCCCTTTCACCTGTGGGAAAAATAAATCACACACACCATGGGAGATTGAAGAGAAGCTTGGCTCTGGTCCTTCATGGGCTGTAACGCCACCAAAAGAAAAAAGAAGAAAGATAGAAATCCTAATAGTCTTTTCAGACCAATGTTACTCACCTCTGCAGATTCCAGAATTGGAAACCTGGACGCAGTACTGTGGACTTGGGGTAAACCCTAAGAATACCGATCCAGTACTGTTTACTAACAAATACAAAATCCCGCCCCTCAACCCACCGAGGCTGGGTGGAACCCAACTAACAATCAAAGAGCAGGCTAAATATCTAGGCCTAGTCCTTGACAGGAGAGGACGCCGTGGCACAGTGGTTAGTGTGTTGGATCTGACGCACGATGAGCGAGTTCGGATCCCGATAACACCGACGCCATCGAATGTTTATTTCGCGGCGTTCCTCCTTGGCGGGGTACTGGCAAAATCCCCCGTATTACACGTGCCGTGAAAAAGCTTCTCGACTCACGCCGTTCGGAATCGGCATTAAACACCTATGTGAAAAATAAAGGACACACAACATGGGTGACTGAGAGAAGCTTGGCTCTGGTCCTTCATGGGCTGTAACGCCATCAAAGAAGAAGAAGAAGAGTCCTTGACATGAGGCTCTGAATTGGAAACCCAATGTTCTTGATCGCGTCAAGAAAGCGATCACCACTTTCTTACAGCTGTCCTCTACAGCTGTAAGAAAGTGGTGGGCAGGAAGTGGGGTCTCCAACCAAGCATTATGCACTGGCTCTATACAGCAGTCATAAGGGCCATCCTCCTGTATGGCGTTGTAGTCTGGTGGACTGCTCTGGACGAGGTAGTCAATCGAAGCCTTCTGGGAAAGGTACAAAAATCGGCCAGCTTATACATAAGCGGAGCGATCAGATCAACCCCCACGGAAGCCCTAAACACTCTATTACACCTTCCACCTTTGAACCTTTTCAGCAAGCAAGTTGCTGCCTGCGCGGCCCTAAGAATGAGGAGCTTAAGAAAATGGTCCACATCTCAAAAAGGCCATACTACCATTCTAAACCACTTCAAAGTACCCATGGACACGGACTAGATCGACCCGCAGAATGTGTTCACTAGGAACGTCGAAGTTGTTTTTCCATCCAGGGAATGGGCTGAAGGGAAAGTAATACCAAAGATCTCCCTCTATACCGATGGCTCTAAGATGGAGTCGGGTGTAGGTAGTGGGGTCTTCTCCAAGGAACTTAACCTCAACCTATCTTTCAGACTCCCAAATCACTGCAGTGTGCATCAGGCAGTGTGCATCAAAGACATCTCTTAACTGTCGCCTATCTCTAGATTAGATGGCTGAAAAGTTCAATATTAAAATACTGTGGTTTCCCGGGCATAGGGATATTCCAGGAAACTTCGCGGCCGACGAACTCGCAAAGTTAGGGTCAAGCACACTGAGCCTACCTACCCTCGGGTACATACATATGTAGATACACCAATAAGTACGGTAAAGCACATGATAAAACTTCAAACCATAGAGGAGACCAACCTCCAATGGAATGAGAGCGATATTGGCTTTATCACCAAACAATTGTGGCCTAAGTTAAGCCTAGGACGAACCAGGGACTTAGTGGCAACCAAAAGGACAACTTTAAGTACTCTAGTGGGTGTCATTACAGGTCACTGCATCATCGGAAAACACGCCGCCAGATTAGGGCTACCCTTCAATGACTTCTGTCGCGGCTGCATGGACGAGGAGGAGGAGGAATCAATACACCACCTCCCCTGCTCATGTCGCTCTTTTGTGAATCGCAGGAGGATCTACCTCGGCGCGCCCTTCTTTGACAATCTAAGTGAGCTAGCAAACCAAAAGATAGCTCAACTCCATCGCCTCATCAGAAGCACTGGTTGGTTCTCAGGTAGCGGATCAGGGTAACTTGATCCAGGTGGTATCACAATGGGCCGACTTCGGCCTATGTGTGGCTTATGCCTACCACATTAACCTAACCTAACCTACTCACCTCTGTGTGTCAAAGGTTCAAAGGGCAGGCTGTTTGGCGGTGACGAGATCTATGAAGTACACACCAACGGCGGCTCTTGAAGTTATGCTGAACCTCCCACCCTTGGACATATACTGCGAGAGCGTCGCAGCCAGAACTGCGCTAAGACTACAAGAATCCGGTCTCTGGAAATAGTCTTCACCGACACGCATCAGTCTTGGATCGATGGGCCGTCTCGAGATTCAGAACCGAAACAAACTATGTCACCCAACTTCCTTTTTGGTAGAGGAGATTCTCTATTAGAATTCCCTCCAGGGAGGAATGGACCGGTGATATGGTACGCACAGAAAATTAACTGGCAATCTACACCGACAGATCCAAAATGGATATCGGCACAGGTGCCGGAATCTATTTTGCGTCTCGGGATATACATCGCTCCTATAGACTCGATGATGGATGCAGTGTTTTCCAAGCTGAAGTCTTCGGTCTGATTAGCAGACCTTAGGAGAAAGGATCAACACCTATGTTGACAGCCAGGCAGCCATTAAGGCTCTGCAGGCAGCATGGATAGGATCCAAACTAGTCGAACTCTGCAAACAGATGTTAGAAACGAGGTGACCCTCTGCTGGGTACCTGGTCATGTGAATATCTCTGGAAACGAGAGAGGCGGACGAGCTAGCTAGGCTGGGATCAGGTGCAAACTTCGCGCAGATCGCAACCGAAGCCAAAACGCCACTCCGTGGCTCTGCAGAGAGATAGAGACGGAGCTATTAATGAAAGCCAATAAGCGATGGTGTCACTTAAATACATGCGCAACGGCGAGATCGACTTGGCTCGTCTATAATAAGAAAGGGGCGGGCACAATGGACTCTACGTAGTCTACGTGAGCCTCGACTTTTCGTCAGTAGGGCACCTATTTACCTAACCTAACCTACTCACCTCTTCTAGTCCCGAAAGCAAGTGACTTCAAAGGAATATGTTCCTTTTTCGGGCTAGTGCTGGGCATTCGATCTGTCCCTGCTCAATACAAGTTGACACACAGCCTCAGCGTGGCCTCCCTTGGATGGCCAGGTAGTGTACCAATGTGTGCAGCGACCCAACTCCCTTGTCCCTGGGAAAAAAGGAACCTGGCCCTCCAGGTTTCAGGTTTGCGCTTAGGGGTAACATCCCTGTCACGGAATAAATTAATTGTAGCTAAGCAATTACAAGCCTTGGATACGGCCACCTGGAATGAGAGGTCCCTTAACAAGCCGAGTGGAGGCAATCAATCCGAGCAAGCCCTCAGCTGCTATAAAGCAGGTACAACCGCACTCCAAGAAGTGCGATGGGATGGACCAAGCAAAAGACGGATGAAAAACTACGACATCTACTACGGGAATTGCTACAAGGAGAACAAACAACGCTTATTCGGATGCGGATTCGTTACTCGAGGAACTTACTTACTTACTTAGATGGCGATACAGTTCGGGGTGTACCAGTGCCTCAACCAACAAGCCTCTCCAGCCGGCCCGATCTTTGGCCAGCCTCTTCCAGTGCCGCACGCCCAGTTAGTTGAGGTTCCTTTCCACCCGTGCACGCCACCTTAGATGCGGTCGTCCTCTGCTGCGTCGTCCATCGGGGTTGGTGTCGAAGACTCTTGGGGCCGGAGCGGTGATGTCTATTCGCTCTACATGGCCCCGCCATCTTAGACGTTAGATCCGAAGACGTCTAACTAGGCCTATGTCGCTGTACAGCCCGTAACAGTTCTTGCCTGAATCTCCTCCTCCACTCTCCGTTTACACAGACGGGACCAAAGATTGCACGCAGAATTTTCCTCTCGAAACGCCCAAGAGCCTTTTCATCCGCTTTTGATAAAGTCCAAGCCTCAGCGCCGTAGAGGAGGACCGGGATGATTAAGGTTTTGTAGAAGGATACCTTAGTTTTTCGAGGGAGGGCTCTACTACTCAGTTGCCTCTTAAGCCCAAAGAAGCAGCAGTTGGCAAGAGTTATTCTGCGTTTTATCCCAGTACTTGGCTACTTCAAAAATATAGCTGCCGAAGGGGACGTTCTGACCAAGACGTCGGTGTTGCGGTATTTGGTCTTGTCCCCATTTACCCTAAGATCCACTTTAGCCACTTCTGCTTCAATGCTTGCGAACGCCTCATTGACGTCTCGCTTTGTCTGTCCAACAACGGCAATGTCATCTGCGTAGGCAAGCAATTGTGCAGACTTGAAGTAGATCGTACCTTTTGTATTGGCCGCAGAGTTCCGGACGATCTTTTCAAGAATAATGTTAAAGAAATTACATGACAGTGCGTCCACCTGTCTAAAACCTTTTTTAACATCAAAGGGGTCGGTTAGTTCACCTCCGACCTAAATGGAGCAGCGAGAGTTCTCCATAGTCATCCTACACAGTCTGACGAGCTTGGCAGGAATGTTTAAACATGACACGGCTCTGTATAGCTCGTCTCTATAAACACTGTCGTACGTGGCTTTAAAGTCGAAGAAAAGATGGTGCGTATCGACCTGGAATTCATGGGTCTTCTCCAAGATCTGCCGTAGTGTAAATATTTGGTCTATCGTGGATTTTCCTGGCCTGAATTCACACTGGTAGGAACCTATCAGATTGTCCACGAACGGTTTCAGGCGCTTATACAGTACGGCAGAGAGGATATTGTACGCAATGTTCAGGAGGCTTATCCCTCTGTAATTGGCGCAGTCATATGGGTCTCCTTTCGAGGAAGACTTCGACAAAAAGTCAGAAGGTTTCAGGATGTAAGCGAACGACTCACAACAATTCGCATCAAGGCTAATTTCGGAAACATTAGCTTGGTATGCGCTCACGCCCCAATCGAAAAAAGGACGATCGACTCAAAGAAGAATTCTACGATCTCCTAGACAGAACCTATGCCCAATGTCCCAGCTACGACACAAAAATAATTCTAGGAGATTTTAATGCGGAATTGGCCAAAGAGGACATATTTGAGGAACCAAAGGAACCCGGCGATCACCTGATCAGTCTACCATCAATCAGATTGATCACGTTGCGGTCGACGCCAGACATGCCTTCAGCATCCTAGATGTACAAGGAGCCGACATCGACTTGGATCACTGCCTTGTTTTAACCAAGGTACGAATGAAGATATCAAGGACGCCACGGTTTCGAGCTGGACAACGAAAGCTTGACGTCGAAAAGCTACACTCGCAGGAGACCGCTATGACCTTTGCCGATCGAGTTTCCTTCAATCTCTCGCAAACTCCGATGACACCGGAACAATCCACAGAACAACAATGGGAGTATTGAGTTTCAAGCCGTCACCGTCAGTTAGAAACCCCTGGTTTCACTAATAAAGCCGCCGGCGCAGACGACCTGTCTGCCGAGTTACCGACGTCTCGGCCAGAACGTTAGGTAGTTAAGAACTTGGTCTACCTTGGCTTCGCAGTGAGCTGGAACAACGAGATCAGTTTCCAATCGCTGTTTCTTTGGGCTCAGGAAGCAATTGAGTAATAGAACCCTCTTCCGAACGACAAATTTGATTCTACACCCTTATCATTCCTGTCCTGCTGTACGGCGCAGAAGCATGGACACTATCAAAAGCGGATGAAGAGGTTCTTGGTCGTTTCGAGAGAAAGATTTTGCATGTAATTTTCGGTCCTATAAACGCAGACGGGGGATGGAGGAGAAGACTCAACCACGAGCTTTACGGGCTGTACAGCAACATGAGTCTAGTCAAGCGTCTACAGATTCAACGCCTAAGATGGCTAGGTCATGTAGAGCGAATGGACACCACAGCTCCAGCCCAAAGAGTCTCCGAATCCAACCCCGAGGGACGAAGAAACAGAGGACGGCCGCAGCTAAGATGACGCACACAGGTGGAAGGAGACCTCAAAAGACCGTGCTAGGAGGGGCATGTTGGTTAAGGCCCTGGTTTACCCCGAACTGTAACGTCCGACAAGAGGAAAAAGAAGATGCCTTTGACGAGCCTTGTCTACAGTTTCTTAGACTTGCGGTGTGGGAAGAACCCGTGTTTCGCATTGAATAGTATGACTATATGGCCAATAAGTCAATTTTGCATGCGTTTACTGGTGTCACGTTCTTTCTCGTGTTAGGTGTTGTTATTAGTTCTGAAACAGCATTCCTAATAGGGTTTCCAAACGAAGTGATGGAATACTCTACTGTTGCCAGCGACCGGGTACCTATACCATTATGCTATGAACGGACTCAAGCTTTGCTCCATTCCTCGAACCAGCAGCAAGTCAAACCACGTCTATGCTGTAATCGACTGTGCTTAGGCATTCGACATCCTCAAAGTCTCAAAAGGCTTACAATATGATCGACCTATGATAGGATTTTTAAGCCCAAAGGAGTAAGGCAATGATCGACGTAGACGGAGACAATTACGTTGTCGTCAGTCGTGACGAAAGTACAGTCATCGCAGACGTGTTATAGTTCTAATTTAAATTAAAGAAAAACGATAGAAGCTTCGCGGATCATGTCTTCCTGAAGCTCTGAATACTGTTGCTAACGAGAACTCTGAGCTTTACTTCACACGTTCGGTTTGATCACATACGAAAGTGAATACAAGACGCAATAGAACAATGATAGATCGAAAGAAGAAAGCAGAGCAGAAAAGAGTAGAGAAAGGTTCAAGCTTGCCTTAAAAAGTACCTGATCGTCAAAATGGAGAGATGGCTCTGAAAGAAGCTTCGATATCAAAATGAAAGGCCGCAGGTGTGACGCCATTGATAGCCAGAACTCCAGTCTCCAAGCAAAACTAACGTTTAGCCGTTAACTTAGACCAGGGCAATGACATCCTCGGTCCCTTAAAACTTCTGGAGACGAGCTGATCAACAATGATCATCAAAAAATCCGGAAGCACAACCACATCTATTGAAGACCATATATCCCATTATCAGCTCATCATCTATCTGTACTCGCTGTACGTGTTTTTCTCAGTTGCGCCAAATCCACTAAATATACTTGTTGTCGTGTCTGCCCCATATTTTGACGCGAATGCACTTCAAGAAAACACTTCTTCGTCTCATAATTTGATTTGCTCAGAATCAAGGGTGTGGCACCAAGCAAAACAACTGATATCTAGTTACGAGACCGTACCTCACCATACGCCTGCGTCAGGCTTTTACGCACAACCTAAACAACACAGGGTAGTCTTGAAACCATACAGGCGACACTTGCGAACGCGATGGTGTTTTGCTGTCTTAGAAAACAACCTCAATGACTCAGACTAATTATAGCGCCAATTGACAAGGTTCGCAATTGTGCTAGTCAGCAAAACAATGATCGACATGGTGTACGAGTACTCGGTGGCCCAGTTCTTAAAAATAGATGTTGAATAGAGTGCGATGCACGAATTGCTTGTTATCATCACGATCAAGTATTCGGTCTAATCGGAAATAGAACAGATACACGTCACTCGTGTGTTTTCGCGAAAATGCTACTACAACGAATGACACGATCGCGTGATCGCCAAAGGCTTGCTAATCGTCTTAATTTGGTTGGATGGGTTTCATTATCAGTCGTCGTTTTTAGGGTTCCGTACCCAAAGATAAAACGGAACCCTATTACTAAGACTTCGCTGTCCGTCCGTCCGTCGGTCCGTCCGTCCGTCCGTCCGTCGGTCCGTTCGTCCGTCCGTCCGTCCGTCGGTCCGTCCGTTCGTCCGTCCGTCCGTCCGTCACCAGGCTGTATCTCATGAACCGTGATAGCTAGACAGTTGAAATTTTCACAGATGATGTATTTCTGTTGCCGCTACCACGACAAATACTAAAAACAAAACAAAATTAATATTTAAGGGGGCTCCCATACAACAGACATGATTTTCATCCAAAAAATCCTGCCTGCAACCAAGGTCTGTCATTTGATGAGGTAACATACATAGTCTCTTTCATATTTATATATACAGATGGTACCGAACCCTTCGTGCGCGAGTCCGACTCGCACTTGGCCGGTTTTTTTATTTTGGAATCACAGATGCATCAGACATGGGATTAAGATCCATTGAGTTGAGTATTTCATTCATGCTTTGGTGTGTGATGTACCTACGAACTTGGCATGCAAATAAACAAGCCTCCTTCACCAATGTCGACGTCATCTCGGAACGATCAACTGGTGTAAACAACTCGAGAGAGTATTTAATTAGATATGGTATCGCGGCCAAGGGTACACGTGTGAGTATTGTTTTGATAAATCAAACGAAAGCGGCGGGAGTTATAGGTAAACGGACGTAAACAGGGTGGATAGTAAACAAACCGTCATTCGACGTAGGCAATTTCCTTGGCAGAAGATTGATTTCTGATTTCGTTATGAATTAATTGCAATTGATTACGGAGTCTTCAACCAACAAATTGACTTTTGTCAGTAGTAAAAAATGATCAACTCCACCGACGCAAAAAAAACTTTGTTGTTTGGGTGTAAGCCTTTCCATGACGGCAAAAAGGCAGTACAAACTGAGCATATTTGAATTTGACGCATGTCACGAAGCATGCGTGATCTTTAAAGAATGGAACACTAAAGGACCAAACAGTAAAAAATCACTCATTGCGTGCCTTATGCTTTGTACGTAAAATAGTCTTAAAAAGGACAGGTGGCAACTGTGGGAGTAAATGCTGACGTCAGAGTGACTTACTTACTTACTTAGGTGGCGCTACAGTCCGTGGTGAACCTGGGCCTCAACCAACAAGCGTCTCCAGCCGGCACGGTCTTTGGCCAGCTGTTTCCAGTGCCGCACGCCCAGTTGGTTGAGGTCCCCTTCCACCTGCGTGCGCCACCGCTGAGGCGGCCGTCCTCTGCCGCGCCTTCCTTCCGGAGTGGATTCGAAGACTTTTCGGGTCGGAGCTGTATCTTCCATGCGCTCTACATGGCCTAGCCACCTTAGACGCTGTATCCGTAGACGTCGTACCAGACCGATGTCGCTGTACAACCCTTACAGTTCTTCGTTATATCTTCTCCTCCATACACCGTTTGAACAAACGGGACCGTAGATAGTGCGCAGAATTTTCCTCTCGAAACGACCAAGGGCATCTTCATCCGCTTTTGTTAAGGTCCAAGCCTCTGCGCCGTAAAGGAGGACTGGGATGATCAAGGTCTTATATAGTGTCACCTTGGTTTTCCGAGAGAGGGCTCTACTTCTCATTTGCCTCTTGAGCCCAAAGAAACAGCGGTTGGCAAGAGTGATTCTGCGTTTTATCTCAACGCTGGTGTTGTTGTCGCTGGTCATCAGTGAGCCAAGGTAGACGAATTCCTTGACCACTTCAAAGTTATATCCGCCCATGGTGACGTTCTGGCCAATACGTCGGTGTTGTCCGTCTCTTTTAGATGAAAGCAGATATTTTGTTTTACCCTCATTAACCTTGAGACCCATCTTAGCCGCTTCTACCTCAATGCTCACGAAGGCCTCATTGACGTCTTGCTGTTTTCGTCCAATTACGTAGAGCAATTGCGTAGACTTGAAATAAATCGTACCTCTTGTGTTGGCCAGTGACTCTTGCACGATCTTTTCAAGCACGATGTTGAAAAAGTTGCACGACAGCGCGTCGCCCTGCCTAAATCCTTTTTTAACATCAAAGGTCTCGGTTTGCTCATTACCGACCTTAATGGTGCAGCGAGAATTCTCCATTGTCATCCTGCACAGTCGGACGAGTTTGACAAGGATGTTAAAACTAGACATGGCTTTGTACAGCTCGTCTCTATATACGCTGTCATACGCGGCCTTGAAATCGACGAAGAGGTGGTGAGTGTCGATTTGGTATTCCTGGGTCTTCTCCAAGATCTGCCGTAGCGTAAATATTTGGTCTATTGTGGATTTACCTGGCCTGAAACCACACTGATAAGAGCCGATCAGGTTATCCACAAACGGTTTCAGGCGTTCACACAATACGACAGAGAAGATCTTATATGCGATGTTAAGAAGACTTATTCCCCTATAGTTGGCGCAGTTATAGGGGTCTCCTTTCTTATGGACCGGGCAAACGATGCTGAGATTCCATTCGTCGGGCTACTTTCCTCCGACC
This sequence comes from Eumerus sabulonum, assembly GCA_951905685.1. Taxonomy (NCBI): domain Eukaryota; kingdom Metazoa; phylum Arthropoda; class Insecta; order Diptera; family Syrphidae; genus Eumerus; species Eumerus sabulonum. Next base: position 106,571,649 of record OX645061.1, read on the forward strand.
ATACCTTGCAAATGAGATGGTGCATGCACCTTACCAGCTCATCTCCAGCCGCCTTAAAAAGCTCAGCAGACAGGCCGTCTGCGCCAGCGGCTTTATTAGACTTAAGTCTTGATATCGCTATTTTGACTTCGTCTAGGTCGGGTGGACTGAATTCGGTTACTTCGTGGTCCATTGCGAATGGCTCGTTCTGCCTGACAGCGGTATCTTGTCTATCATCGCCGTTATACAGTCTGCAGAAGTGGTCTTTCCAAATCCTCAGCATCGACTGCGACTCTACTACCAGTTCTCCATTTTCATCCCTGCAGGCCGCCACTCTGGCTTTGTAGCCATGGCATGTTCGTTTTACCTTGATGTAAAACTTACGGGCGTCATTCCTGCGGAAGCAGCTCTCCATCTTCTCGATCTCACGCTTTCCGTGCTCTCTCTTCTTTCTTCTGAGAAGCGCGTGTTCCTCTCTTCCCTTCTGCTCATAGATTTCGCGAGCAGCTCTCGTCCGTCGTTGCAGCATGGCTTTATATGCCTCTTGTTCTGCTGCATGGGCTTGTTCGCATTGTTCATCGAACCAGGGGTTTCTAGGTGGTGGCTATTTGAAACCCAGCACCTCTGAGGCAGCATCTCTGACGGCGCTCTGGCAATGAGCCCAGTCCTGCTCTATCGTCACGTCAGAGTGACGATTCCATAAAATATGGGCCACAAGCAGTGCTGTCGTTTCCCAAATTCAGAAAGGAACCAAATTCAAGATTTTGGGGAGCCACTGAAAGTGTGTCATATAGTCAGTGTTACGATTTGATTTGTTTATTTATTAGCGTAGCAACATAACGCAATGATTAACCCATTATAGCAGTTATGTTAACAAATAAACCCATCCATCTACTTTGATGGCGCTACAGTTCGGGGTGAACCAGGGCCTCAACCAACAAGCCTCTCCAACCGGCCCGATCTTTAGCCAGCCGCTTCCAGTGCCGCACGCCCAGTTGGCTGAAGTCCCTTTCCACCTGTGCGCGCCACCTTAAATGCGGTCGTCCTCTGCTGCGTCGTCCCTCGGGGTTGGAGAGTCGAAGACTCTTCGGGCCGGAACGTTGATGTCCATTCCCTCTACATTTCCTAGCCATCTTAGACGTTGGATCCGAAGACGTCTAACCAGGCCGATGTTGCTGTACAGCCCGTACAGTTCTTGGTTGAATCTCTTGCTCCACTCTCCGTTTACACAAACGGAACCAAAGATTGCACGCAGAATTTTCCTCTCGAAACGCCCAAGAGCCTCTTCATCCGCTTTTGATAACGTCCAAGCCTCAGCGCCGTAGAGGAGGACCGGGATGATTAAGGTTTTGTAGAGGGATACCCTACAAAATAGGGTCCAGCGCTGGTGTCGTTGCTGCTTGTCAATATCGAGCCAAGGTAGACGAAGTCCTTGACTACTTCAAAAATATAGCTACCGTAGGTGACGTTCTGACCAAGACGTCGGTGTTGCGCGTCTTTCTTGGATGACAGCATATATTTGATCTTATCCCCATTTACCCTTAGACCCACTTTAGCCGCTTCTGCGTCAATGCTTGCGAACGCCTCATTGATGCCTCGCTTTGTCCGTTCAATAACATTAATGTCATCTGCGTAGGCAAGCAATTGAGTGGACTTGAAGTAGATTGTACCCCTTGTATTGGCCGCAGAGTCCCGCACGACCTTTTCAAGAATGATGTTAAAGAAATCACATGACAGTGCGCCACCCTGTCTAAAACTTTTTCTCACATCGAAGGTCTCGGTTAGTTCACCTCCGACCTTAATGGAGCAGCGGGAATTCTCCATAGTCATCATGCACAGTCTGACGAGTTTGGCAGAAATGTTAAAACATGACATGGCTCTGTATAGCTCGTCTCTATAAACACTGTCATATGCAGCTTAAAAGTCGTCAAAAAGATGGTGCGTGTCGACCTGGAATTCATGGGTCTTCTCCAAGATCTGATTTGGTCTATCGTGGATTTTCCTGGCCTGAAACCACACTGGTGAGAGCACCGTGGCGCAGTGGGTAGTGTGTTGGCCTCTGACGCCGATGACTCGGGATCGAATCCCGACACAGCCATGTCATCGAACGTGTTTTTCACGGTGTTTCTCCTCAGCGGGGTTCTGATAAAGCCCCCTGTAGTAAAATTGTCATGAAAAGCTTCTCGAAATTCGCCGTTCGGAACCGGCAATAAAACTGTAAGTCCCTTTCACCAATGTGAAAATGAAATCACACACAACATGGTTGATTGAGAGAAGCTCGGCTCAGGTTCTTCATGGACTGTAACGCCAACATACATACATACATACAAACCACACTGGTAGGAACCTATCAGATTGTCCACGAACGGTTTCAGGCCCTTACCGATACGGCAGAGAGGATCTTGTACGCAACGTTCAGGAGACTTATCCTCTGTATTTGGCGTAGTCATAGGGGTCTCCTTTCTTATGGACCGGGCAAACGATGCTGAGATTGATTCTATTCATCGGGTATACATTCTTCTGACCATATCTTGCAGATGAGTTGATGCATGTTCCTGACCAGCTCATCGCCAGAGAAGCTCTCTCTCTTCCTGTTATCTTCGCTCGCTTCGCTTTGAGGGCGGGTGTGACTATAAAAAAAAAACAAAAAAACCACGCGCAACGCAATATACCAGCTACGCCGAGTTGTTTTCATCGTTTTAGTTGCAGTTTCCCTTGAAAGGGTATGGTACGAGCCGATAGCGATCTGATTTCCCGGGTAGAGTCTGAAGAATCAGATTAGTGCCACTCAATGTATGGCCATCAACACCATCCAATGACATAAAATCGCGGACACTTAACCGCGAGCCCAATCATAGACAAAAACCAACTTCCTTTAGATTACTTTCAGATACCACCTAACTCCATCCTCACGCTACACAAGAGATGTATAAAAATCGTTCACTAGATGTAAAATAATTTTTAAGCAAAATGGTGCCAACAGTGGTCAGTGTACCCTATATTCTCTGTCCCATCTAGTGCACGAGTAAATTAGGTTCCCACCCAGGCGGTTGATGTCCACACTACGAACGAATGCTGTACAGTCAAAGTGGAAACGTTGAATTGTATCTTGCTGTTTTGTTTATTCACAGCAATCCGCCTAGTATCTGTAGTGTTTAATCCGCGTGATTTATGTATTGTCGACATCTCTCACCCTACAACTCCCTATTACCACTTAACGTGCCAATTCAACCAGATTGCGTTCCGAGAATTGCTTTCAATTAGCATGTTCCACTCGAACTATTCCATCCCCGGCGGACATAAAACTGCGAAAATTGTAGACCACAAGCTCAATTCGTGGAATTAATCACAACAAGGTTACGTCGAACGTCTTCCTACGCTGAAGTGTTCTATGTGTTCTGTTTCCATATTTCCCGAACTGACAAATTGTATGTGTGGTTTCTGGTGAAGACGTTTTATGCTGGTCCATTGGATAGGAGAAGTATGGAAATGATTTGATGCCCATAGGCGAGGCAATCAATTCAAATAGGACTACAAGTAGTGGATGGAAAGAACTAGCAAATAGCAAATCACGAAATGAAAGGTTTTGAAGGGACGTTAGTGGAGTGCGGGAGAACCCTTCCTCGAGCGTTTTGTCCCTCTTTAAGCCAATATGATAATGAGACGTACATACATACATAGGTATTGCGTGCAACGCAGACTTTCACTGCTTCGAAAAAGTTGATGGATTCGTGCGAAAAACACGTTTACTCACTGTTTTGGGTGGGGTAGGTGCTATAGGAATGCTATAAGATGGCAAAGGACTAACAAAGGCCTCGTAGGGGTAGCATCTATCCGACGGATGCTGGCCTGCTAAAAAGCGAGAAGAGCCACCGCAGTCGAACATCTTGCGGCACTGTTAGTAAGTCCCATCCCCACCTCCTCGTGGTGGCATCTGGAGATTTCCTATGGAAATTACAGACGGGGAAGAGCGAATGGCGAGCATCCTGCGCCAAAAAAAAACAGGATTAGTCGGTTGGGCTACGGCCTAGTAAGCCGTAACCGTAAAAAAACCACAAACTCCGAAACAACCACAAGCCTCGGATACAGCGGACCGGACTTATGTTGACGACCCTTGCAAAAAACGAAAAAAGGACAATGATCTTTGGCTTTGTACGTGGAATGTTAGGTCCCTAAACAGGCCACGTACAGCCATACAGGAATAAAACGGATGAAAAACTGCGATATTTACTACAGCGACTGCTATAGGGAGAGAGAACAACGATTGTTTGGATGCGGATTTGTTGTTCGAGGTGGACTAAGGCAAAAAGTCCTAAGCTTTCGGCATGTGAGCGATCGCCTCATAACAACCCGTATCAAGGCTAAATTTTTTAACATCAGCCTGATCTGCGTCCACGCCCCCACGAAAGACAAGGATGAATTCACCAAAGATGAGTTCTACGATCTCCTAGACAGAACGTATGCCCAATGTCTCAGCTATGACATCAAAATTGTGCTAGGAGACTTCAATGCTAAGCTGGGTAAGGAATGCATCCTTGAACGAGTCATCAGCAAACAGCCTACACGACACCACATCCGATAACGGACACAGGCTGATTGATCTTGCTAGTGGGCGGAATCTCCTTCTAGCCAGTACGCGCTTCCCGCACCTCGACTGGCGGTCTTTTGATCAATCGACTACCAACCAGATTGATCACATCGCGATCGACGTCAGACACTCCTAAACTATTCTTGATGTTCGAACTTTCCGAGGGACTAACATCGACTCGGACCACTATCTTGTAGTAGCCAAGATGCGCTTACGGATATCACGAACGCAGCGAAGTAGAGTAAGAATACAAAGTTATGACGTTGGAAAGCTACTATTGCCAGAAGCCGCTCGTACTTTTACCGATCGCGTCTCCATTACGCTCTCCAATACACCTCAATCCTCCACGCTGTCCATAGAACAGCAGTGGAGCCTTTGCAAACAAGCCCTGGAAAGCTCTGCATCCGAAGTTTTGGGTTTCAAGGCTCCACCACGAAGAAACACCTGGTTCGATGACGAGTGCAGGAGGATTCATATAGCGAAGCAGGCCTCGCCGCATGAAAGAACAAGAGCAGCTCGTGAGCTCTACGAGTTAAAAATAAGGGAGGAACATAAGCTTCTTAGAAGAAAGATTTGGATTTGGAGAGGTGTTACTGCAGGCGTGACGTTCGAAAGTTTTATCAACAGATAAAACGAACATGCCAAGGTTATAAAGCCAGAACGGAAGCCTACAGGGATGAGAACGGTCACCTAGTAGTAGAATCGCAGTCGATGCTGAGAATATGGAAAAACCACTTCTGCAGACTGTATAACGGCGATGTTAGTCAATATACCGCTGTCAGGCAGAATGACGACGGAGACCGCAGAGAGTTCTGTACCCCAGACCTCGACGAAGTTAAGATTGCCATATCGAAGCTCAAGTCGAATAAAGCTGCTGGGGCAGACGGACTGTCTGCTAAGATATTCAAGGCAGCTGGGGATGACCTGGTTAGGAGCATGCACCAGCTCATCTGTAAGATATGGTCAGAGGAAAGCATGCCCGAGGAATGGAGTCTCAGCATCGTATGCCCGATCCACAAGAAATGAGACCCCTCTGACTGCGTCAACTATAAAGGAATAAGTCTCCTTAACATCGCCTACAAAATCTTCTCTGCCGTTTTGTGTGAACGCCTGAAGCCTTTGTAAATAAGCTGATAGGTACTTATCAGTGCGGATTCAGGCCAGGGAAGTCCACCATCGACCAAATCTTCACACTATGGCAGATCCTGGAAAAAACCAATGAGTTTCAAGTCGACACTCACCACCTATTTGTCGACTTCAAAGCCGTATACGACAGCGTAATTAGAGACGAGCTATACAACGTCTATGTCTAACTTTGACATACTCGCAGCGAGAATGCTCGCTGCTCCATCCGAATCGGTGAACCTTACCGATAGTTTTGATGTCAAAAAAGGATTTAGGCAGGGCGATGCGCTGTCGTATGATTTCTTCAACATCATATTGGAAATGATTGTGCAAGAATCACTGGCCAATACAAGAGGCACAATCTATTTCAAATCCTCACAACTCCTTGCAAACGCCGACGACATTGACATAATGGGTAGATCACAGCGAGATGTCAATGAGGCGTTTGCCAGGATTGAGTTCGAGGCGGCGAAAGTTGGTCTCGCGGTAAACGAGGGCAAAACTAAATATATGCTCTCATCAAATAAGGACGCTCACCACCGACGTCTTGGCCTGAACGTTCATATTGGCAGTTATAAGTTCGAGGTAGTTAAGGACTTCGTCTACCTTGGCTCCACAGTGACCTGGAACAACGACATCAGTTCCGAAATCAAACGCAGAATCACTCTTGCTAATCGCTGTTTCTTTGGGCTCAGGAGGCAATTGAGTAATAAAGGGAGGGAAGGTAATGAATAAAATTTTACTGTGTCGCACCATAGAAGTAAATAATGAAAAAGGATTTCTAGTAACAACTAAGGGTGATCTAGTGGCGCCCAAATCTAAGCTAGCGGAGTTTGTACTAAATTTTCTGAATTGGAATGTAATTCGCAGAAATATGGTTTTCGCTTTTCCGGTAAACGAAATACTTGCTGTCAACCAAAAAGGACCCGCAACACCGACGTCTCGGACGTCACAACTCTCCTTTTTCGGCGCTACAGTTCATGGCGAACCTGGTCCTCCTTTCAAAAATCTCTCCAACTGGCACGGTCTTTCGCCAGCAGTCTCCAGTGCCGCACGCCTAGTTGGTTAAGATCCTCTTCCCCTTGGTTGCGCCACCTTAAATTTGGCCGTCCTCGACCGCGTCGACCCTCGGGGTTGGGTTCAAAAACCTTCCGGGCCGGAGCTGTGTTTTCTATGCGCTCAACATGACCTTGCCATCTTAGGCGTTGAATCCATAGACGGCTGACTACACTCATGTCGCTGTGCAGCCCGTAAAGCTCGTCGTTCAATCTTTTCCTCCATCTCCCCTCTGCGTTTATTTCTTTCTTTTCTTTGGTGGCGTAACAGCCCATGAAGGACCAGAGCCAAGCTTCTTTCAATCACCCATGTTGTTATTTTTCACACAGGTGAGAGGAGCCCACAGTTTAATGCCGATTCGGAAAGGTGTGAGTCGAAAAGCTTTTTCAAGGCAAGCAAACGGGGGGTTTTGCCAGTACCCTGCCAAGGAGGGACTCCGCGAACACTCTGCGTTTATAGGATCGAAAATCACACGCAAAATCTTTTTCTCGAAACGACTGAGGACATCCTCATCCGCTTTTGATAGTGTCCATATTTCTGCGCCGTACAGCAGGACCGGGGTGATAAAGGTCTTGTATAGAGTCCTCGTGAGAAGGCTCTAATACTCTATTACATCCAGAGCCCAAGGAAACAGCGATCGGCAAGAGTGATTCTGCGTTTGATTTCGGAACTGATGTCGTTGTGCCAGGTCACTGCGGAGCCAAGGTAGACGAAGTCCTTAACTATCGGTCAGGTCTTCACTGATTTGGATGGAGCAGCGAGCATTCTCTAAAGTTATCATGCATAGTCTGACTAGTTTAGCAGGGATGTCAAAGGTAGACATGGCGTTGTATAGCTCGTCTCTAATTGCGCTATCGTATGCGGCTTTGAAGTCGACAAATAAGTGGTGAGGGTCGACTTGAGATTCATTGGGTTTTTTCAGGACCAATGATGGATGGACTTCCTTGGCCTGAATCCACACTGATGAGGACCTAACAGCTTATTTACAAAAGGCTTCAGGCGTTCACACAAAATGATAGAGAAGATTTTACAGGCGATGTTAAGAAGACTTATTCCTCTGTAGTTGGCGCAGTCCCAGGGGTCTCCTTCCTTGTGGATCGGGCGTATGATGCTGAGACTCCATTCCTCGGGCATGCTTTCCTCTGACCATATCTTACAGATGAGCTGGTGTATGCTCCTAACCAGCTCATCTCCAGTTGCCTTGAAGAGTCCCACAATAGAAAACGGACGAACTGCGTCAGCAGCTTTGTTCGACTTGAGTTTCGATATGGCGATCTTAACTTGGTCGTAGTCAGGGGGACGGAATTCTCTGCGATCTTCGTCGTTAAGAAATGGATCATTCTACCTGACAGCGGTATATTGACTAACATCGTCGTCATACAGTCTGCAGAAGTGTTTTTTAAATAGTAAAGCAGCGACTGCGATCCTACTACTAGGTGTCCGTTCCCATCCCTATAGGCTTCCGTGCTGGCTTTATAGCCTTGGCAAGTTCGCTTTATCTGTTGATAAAACTTTCGAACGTCATGCCTGCATTAACACCCCTCCAAATCCTCAATCGCACGCTTCTGGTGCTCCTTCTTCTGAGAAGACTATGTTCCCCCCTTCTTTTTAGCTCGTAGAGCTCACGAGCTGCTCTTGTTTTTCTATGACTGCGCTAACACCACCGACCGATTATTGGTAAAAAAGATCGACAGAATTATTCCACGCTCTTGTAGAGTAAAGCACTCCATTGCTTGTCTGTTTGTATACTCCAGCTGGCTACTTTACAAATGTCAAATATGATTCACGTACGAAGTCATTTGCAAAAATCATAACATCCTCCGATAGGGTGCTTCATTTTGCGCCATTCTGTATAGCAGATAAATCATCAGATAAATCAGACGGAGTGGATTCACTTAAACTGGTCTGGTCATATGAGAAAAACTGCCTGCTTCCTCGTGGCAACGATTCAGTGCAGAGTGACATTGTCAACGATCGAAAGTCTTAATATCATGAACACCAACATGAAGCTATCATAAGCGCCTTTGTATTCCATGTAGAAATACAGTGACCTCCGAACGCCCAACGAGAACTTAAAAAGTCATCAATTCACATCGAAACGATAATCCATACGCCCACTGTTCCATGTAGACCGGTTAACTATGGGAGATTCCCGCGCTAACAATAGCCACCGCGGCCTATACAGTCTGTCTTCAACTGCTTTGAATATGCAAATCACGAAAACCTATTCCCAAGAAAATTGAAGACAAATCCAATCGACGTTAAAACAGTGGCCAATTTTAGCCAGCTTGTGACTGACCAGTTCTTCGTCACCCCTACCGTGCGACTTTCGAAACTCAACATAAAAAATCCACTCGAGTCCACTCGACCATCAAATAAATTACTCAAGGCTCGTGCTTACAACAGTTGGTTATTTAAAGTCATTCGATACACACACTTGTTGTGCTTGTCGCCAGCTTGTCGCACTTGACAGCGGACTCAAAGGAATACTTAACAACTCGGATGACACTTATCTGACAAGAGCTGATTCATGAGGTCTACTCCGCTCAGTGCGTTATGTGTCAGAGATCGTAGACACTTGACTGTTTTCCAGGCATAGTCGCTTTAACGCCGCTTCAGGTGTAGTCGGTTATCATGCCCCCAACTGTAGCGCTAATCCGTCATTTCCGTCAGTTTTAGCTGCACACCAGGAGTGTGTATAGGTTCAAAGTTAACTGCACACCTCGTTACATTCCGCTCGGGATTGACGTAATGTCAAGTTGTCTGGAATCGCATTTTAGTCCATCCGCCACCAGATAAATCTGTCACCTATAGATGTAAAGTAAGCTGCTTACTCGCGCAAAGCACTGAAGGACGAAGGGAAAAAACCGACAAAGGACTAAGGCAGGGACGACACCAACCGTTTCTCTCTACAATCCAGTCGATTGACATAAACGACACCCTTGAGTACGGTGTGTACAGCTGGGGTGCGGCTTCTGGTTTGATATAAAATTCCAAGCTCGAGGGCACAGTGGGATTCAATTTCAATTTTCTTCGCAATTTTCCACTTTTACTTACATTCGGGCGCAGACATTTTTTGAAGGAAGCAGGAACACGACACGACGAACAAGGAGGAGAGCAGTCACGACTGAGATTCATACCATCGAGTGTCTCACGTTGACGCTAAATCGGTGATGAGAACAGCAAAGAGGCTCTGTGTAGACGGACGGATGTGAGGTTATTTGCGTTTGACTTGGTTTTAGATCACAGTCACTGGCGATTACATACAGCGATTTGGAGAAGAGTAGTTCAACGTCCTTTCGCTCGAGCTTCAACTTGAGGACAGGAGAGCTTGTTGTACGAGATGGATGTGATTTTCGGTTAAGGTTTTTTAATCACAGCGTTAGACGGCGGATTGGTAATTTTTTGATTTAGAATACGCTTCAGGGAAGATTCGGATGATGTTTTGCATAATGAATGCCATGCTGTTGAGTCTCAATTGGATGTAGGAATCAGACGGGATGGGTAATGGGACTGTTGAAATATTCAGTGGAAGAGTGAGACTGAAGCGGGAGAATGTATTTTAAGTGACTCTTAGTTGGGGTTGAGCGCGCCCTGTAGGGTTGACCGGCTCGAATTTGTCGGAAGCAAGAAAGGTTTTTAGCAGCCAGATGGAAGGGAGTTAAAGCAACTAAAATAGTAACTATTGCTGTCTACGACCACAGAGAAATACCCGAGTCGTATTGGTATCTAAAGTGCGCTATGCCAAAAATATCGAAAATCGATGAATTCGACATTAGTCGAACAGAAAGGGCCGCAAAGATATATTTTGGACATGGTCCGAGCTCGACGCATTCACTAAGATCGAAAGCTAGAGCAGCATCTGCAATGATCCAGCCAGACTCCTAGGGGCGAGTGAACGTCCGCCCGGTCACAATGTTTTCTAGTGTCCCAAGAAGCTCTACACGAAGACGTTCTGAATAAGACAGTCTCTGATTTCTGAAAGTACCGTTGAATCTTGTCGAAGTCAATCTGCAGTATGGTAACCAAGACGTCAATCGTTGGATTTGACCTGTACACGATTGAGTCTGAATGCTAAATGCTGAAAGGGATCGGCGAGTTTACCGTGCCCTGTTGCAGACCAATTTTGATTTGAGTATAAAGTCCTTCTAACCATACAGGGTCGAAGGTTTCTCCAAGCCCATCAGGTAGCCACCCGGACATTGGTCCTTGCATTTATTCCATTAAGTATCCGAGACGAGTTTCGATGCGACACGTATTTTTCCTGCGGAGGCTTCTGCCATCTGTTAGAGCACTCAGACGCAAATGCTGGTCCATTGTACTCCAGACAGACACCCTACATTACTGAGCTTTAGTGATGTAGAGCTAAGAGATTCGGCACACACCACATCGGTCCCAAGGGTGCGCCACCGTGCGCGAGCAAAGGCGGGACAGTAACAGAGAAAATGTTCTGCAGTGTCATCCTCCTCGCAACATGCCGCACAGGCAGGCGTCTCACTTATATCAAGCACGCAGAGATGGTTAGCAAAAGTATAACGGCCGTAAGGACTCCCACAAGTCTTCTGCAATCGATTCTTTTTAAAGACAGGAGGAATGCTGCGGATTTCTGTTACACATCAGAGCATACGCGCTTAGTCATCCTGCAACCTGTATAATCCCTCCATCTATGGTTGTGTATATTAAACACCAAATCGTTAATGTAGGAATCTACCGTGGACGCAGGTAGACCTAGAGCGGGTTGAGGTCCTGAGAAACTCTCCTCTGAACCCATTCTGGCGAGTTCATCCATGATCTCATTTCCCATAGTAACCTCGAACCCATACAAAGCTTAGTGAGTTTAGTCTACCGGTTCTGTTCAAGAAGAACTTCAGTTCATGCACTAATTTGGAGCTTGTTACGGGGTTGGACACGGCTTTTAGTGCAGCTTGGCTGTCACTGCAGAAACTGCTCCTTCAGCTGTGCTTCACAACATAGTGCATGGCTATAAGTATTGCATATATCTCTGTTTGGAAGACAGACGCATATTTTCCTATACGAGAAGTGCAGCCGGATGTTTTCGCGTTCAAAGAAGACCAAAGCACCGGACCCCTGCCCAGACCTGGAGCCATCCGTGAAAATGCGAAGACTATCCTTTCCAGGTTCAGTATCCAGCCAGAGCCAATTCTGACGACATGGAAACTCGACTGTGAAATTACAACGCAGTGGAATAAAGGGTGTGCATCAGAAGGCATGTCTATGAAACAGGGGTCGCAGCACAATTCTTGTGCAAGTACACTACCATTCCTGTGCGAGTTGTACCAAAAGCCATTTCTCTTCAGGCGAGACATGGCTTTCAGAGGACACCCTCTGATAAATATATCAAGAGGTGGAAGGTTTATCATATCATCTAGAGCAGCGCCCGGCGTGTGGGGGAAAGTCCCCGTACAGCTGAGACAAACCGTTCTTTGGAGTTTGGTGAAAGAGGCTACGACGTGTTTGCGTGTTAGTCTGTTCTACCAGACACCCGACGCATATGAGATTATGGGTCTAATCATTGCCATGTAGATCCCGAGGACCTTAGCCAGCGACAAACCCCATGTTTTGCCAAAAGCTCCTTTGCATTGCCAGAAAGCTGACAGCGCTTTGGTGGTTTTTGACTCAACATGCTTTGAGCAAAGAAGCTTGCTATCTAAGATAACTCCCAGGTACTTATCTTCCTTGGACAGCGTGATGAGAGTGCCGTTTAGTCCCGCTGAGCCTTACTTACTTAGATGGCGCTACAGTTCGGGGTGAACCAAGGCCTCAACCATCAAGCCTCTCCAGCCGGCTCGATCTTTGGCCAGCTGCTTCCAATGCCGCACGCCTAGTTGGTCGAGGTCCCTTTCCACCTGTGCGCGCCACCTTAGATGCGGTCGTCCTCTGCTGCGTCGACCCTCGGTGTTGAAGTCAAAGACTCTTTGGGCCGGAGCGGTGATGTTTATTCGCTGTACATGGCCCAGCCGTCTTAGACGTTGGATCTTTATACGTCCAACTAGGCCGATGTCGCTGTACAGCGGTATTCTCCGTTTACACAAACGGAACCAAAGATTGCACGCAGAATTTTCCTCTCGAAACGTCCAAGAGCCTCTTTATCCGTCTTTATCCGCTTTTGATAACGCCCAAGCCTCAGCGCCATAGAGGAGGACCGAGATGATTCAAGTTTTGTATAGGGATACCTTAGTTTTTCAAGGTGGGCTCTACTACTCAGTTGCCTCTTGGGCCCATTGGGCTCTCATTGCTGCTTGTCACTATCGAACCAAGGTAGACGAAGTCCGTGACTACTACAAAAATATAGCTGCCGAAGGTGACGTTCTGACCAAGACGTCGGTGTTGCGCGCCTTGCTTTGATGACAGCATATATTTGGTCTTGTCCCCCATTGCGAACGCCTCGCTGACGCCTCGCTTTGTCCGTCCAATAACGTCAATGTCATCTGCATAGGCAAGCAGTTGTGTAGACTTGAAGTAGATCGTACCTCTTGTATTGGCCGCAGAGTTCCGCACGATCTTTTCAAGAATGATGTTAAACAAATCACATCATAGTGCGTCACCCTGTCTTAAATCTTTTTTAACATCGAAGGGGTCGGTTAGTTTACCTCCGACCTTAATGGAGCAACGCGAGTTCTGCATAGTCACCCTGCACAGTCTGACAACTTTGGCAGGAATGTCAAAACATAACATGGTTCTATACAGGTTGTACCTATAGACAGTCCTATGCGGCCTTAAAATCGACAAAAAGGTGGTGTGTGTCGAACTGGGATTCTCTCCAAAATCTGCTGCAGGGTGGTCTATCGTAGATTTTCCTGGCCTAAAGCCACATTGATAGGAACCTATCAAATTGTCCACGAATGGTTTCAGGCGTTCACACAGCACGGCAGAAAAGATATTATACGCGATGTTAAGGAGACATCGGATATGCATTCCTCCGACCATTTCTTGCAGATGAGTTGGTGTATGTTCCTGACCAGCTCATCGCCAGCTGCTTTAAACAGTTCCGCGGGGAGTCCGTCTGCTCCAGCAGCCTTATAAGACTTAAGTTTCGATGTCGCTATCTTAACATCGTCTAGGTCGGGTGGACGGGATTCTCTTTCGTCCATTGTGAGTGGTTCGTTCTGCCTGACGGCGGCATTTTGACTATCATCGCCGTTATTCAGTCTGCAGAAGTGGTCCTTCCACAGTCTCACCATCGACTGTGACTCCACTATTAGTTGTCCATGCTCATTCCTGCAGGCTTTTGCTCTGGCTTTATAGCCTCGACATGTTCGTTTTACTTTTTGGTAAAACTTTCGAACGTCGTTCCTGCAACAACATCTCTCCATCTCCTCGTTTCCCGCGCATCTCGTGCTTTTTCTTTTTCTTGTTCTCAGAAGCGCATGCTCCTCTCTCCTTTTCTGTTCATAGTTCTCGCGGGCAGCTCTCGTCCGTCGATGCAGTGTAGCCATGTATGCATTTTGTTTCTCTACAAGGGCCTGTCTCCACTCGTCATCAAACCAGGAGTACCCGAAGGTGGTAGCTTGAAACTGAGTACATCTGAGGCGGCCTCTCGCTGAGCCATGTCAGTATTTTTCTCCTTCTCGTGAAGAGAACGACATCGGTGTTAAGAGGATTAACCGACACCCCTTTTCTTGTACACCAATCATCTATCACATTTAACGCCGCCTGTGCTTTGAGACAGACAGTCGCTAAGCATGAGCCGGCAGGATGAACGGCTACACCATCCGTATAGGCCTGGGTATAGATTCCAGAGGCATTGAGAGCATCAAGCAGAGAGCCGACCATCATGCACCATAACAGCGGAGACAGGACGCCACCTGCATCAGCGGTCAATGTCCTGTGCACAAGCATTGCTTTGATCCACAAGACCAGTGCTTCATCTACGCCATGATGTCAGACACATTGCACACGCTGTCGAAAGTTGCGTTATCAAAAGTTCCCTCAAGATCGATGAAAATGCCCAGCTCGTACTCTTTCCTTTCGAGCACAGATTCAAGTCTCCCAGCTGGCTTTTGAAGCGCAGTCTCGCAGGATTTTCCGCGCTGATAAGTATGTTGCATCTTCGAAAGAGGATGCATTCGAAATGCGACTTTGCGCACGTGCGCAAAGGGAGACTCTACCAGTCTCTCCATGTTTTTCAGCAGGAAGGATGTTAGGCTAATTGGTCTAAAACTCTAGGCTTTCCTGTTTTGGGAATAAAGATTACTTTCATCCTGCGCCAAGGACTGGGTCAAGTGTTAGGCTAGCAGCTACCTTAAAGCTATTGAAGGATGCCACAGCAAATATTCAATTCAAATTCAGTCGTTACCACACGCGACGCAATATACCAGCTACGCCGGTGTATAGAGTAACATGTACTACCCAGAACCAAATTGGTTTTCCAGAAAGGGCTCTGTGGACCTGCTCAAAGACCTTGCTAATATTTGGAAAGGGAACTAATAGACCTGAGATTTTCCACGATGCGGTAGTCTTTGATCCTCTTAGGGATCAGTTTCATCACCGACTAATATGCATTATTCAGTGCATTGTTAAACAGGATGGCCTACCTCTCTATAGATACTGGTTGAAGGTGTCCGAGGAAAACATTAGGTATTCCGTCAGTATCCGCAGAATTTTTTCTTTATGTAGATTCTCTGTCGAAAAGAGTAGTGGGTTAGCCCCTTCATTTGTGACGGCATTGTTTGCGATAAAAACTTCACCGAACCTGCTGAAACCATAGTTTTCAGATTATGTTTCAACAAACTTATGCAACTTGCCACACTACGTGTCGAAATGTCGATGAAATGCAGAGACGATTCGCCCGGGAAAGTGTGAAATATCGTTTTCATGGGAATTCAAGACCTTAACAACAACATTGTTGCTAAGATGCTATCAAAAATGTTAGACCCGGATCGTTTTTGCTTTGGGGGCGTAACAGGTGTTACAGCCCATAAAGAGCCAGAGCCAAGCTTCCCTTTATCACCCATGTTGTGTGTGATTTATTTTTTCCACAGGTGGAAGGGACCTACAGTTTAATGCCGACTCCGAACGGCGTGAGTCGAGAAGCTTTTTCAAGGCAAGGGTACCGGTAGGTTGCCGGTACCCCGCCGAAGAAGGACGCCGCGAAATAAATATTCAATGGCCTTGGTGTTATCGGGATTCGAACTCGCTCATCGTGCGTCAGAGTCCAACACACTAAGCACTGCGCCACGGCTCTCAAGTCTTGTGTATAATTCACAAGGAACTGCTCCTTAGAATGCCAAGTTCAAGAATAGCTGGGCTTCTTATACATATACATAAAAGTGATGATTGACTCCACGCGGTAGTCACGATTTTTAACTTCCCAGCTTGCAGTTATTGTAATGGGGCCGATTCTGCGAATTCCAAATTCTGACATATCTTTATAGAGATGTACGTGTATGTATGTGCGTATGTATGTATGTGCGCCTCGATTATCTCGAGAACCAAAGATGATATTGACATAATATTGGGTTCATTCCACGCGTAATTATGCAACTTAGGAGTGAGTAAGTTTTCAGTCTAGCCGTTTTTTCGTTACAAAATTAAATAACTAAGAGCTAGACAAAAAAAAAATTAACAACACGCGGTGTTCCCAAGCAGTCCTCCATCTAAGTACTAACCGCGCCCGACGCTGGCTGATTACGGTGATCGGACGAGAACCGATACATTACCCATTATTCGTCTAAGAATCCTACCACAGGCTAATAAAAAGAGCTAATGACCCTGAACACCTGGACAGATCTTCACAAATTGTAGCTTAGCACCATTTCGATCACGTTAGCTAGCGTACTGGTATCCATTCAACAGGAAGGCCTCCCTTCTGACTATGCCAGCCTCAAAAACCTCTTTATCGAGTATCATGAGTTCCTTAATATGTCCCCCCAAAAAGCATCAAATGATCTTGATGCTTTTCGTCAATATATCCACTCAAAGCGAATATCCCACCTCCAGCGTAGCAGAGCTGACCACGACAGATATTTTCGTCCCTAATTTCCATCCTCTTCCTGCCCACTACGTTAACCTTCCTCTCACCTTTTATTACCAGAACGTCAGAGGTCTCCGTTCAAAAACCCAAGCAGTCTTCCAACAGTCTCACGTTTTACCATTCGAAATCTTCGTTCTGACTGAAACCAACCTGATCCCCGCTATTAACAACGAAGAACTATTCCCATCAAATTTTAACGTCTACCGCGACGACCTTCTCAACCAACCTACCGATAGCCGCCCGTGTCGTGGCGTTTTAATAGCCGCCCTAAACACGATCGACTCGTCCCTTATTGCAATATCCTCTTCCCCCTATCTCGACTTTGTTTCAATCAAGATCGTACTGCCCCGTAAGTCGCTCTACATCATCTGTTTTTATATCTTACCATCTCAACCTATTAAATCCTATGAACTCGCTATTAATGCGATTGATCACATAAATGACTTACGGGATCCCCGCGATGAAATCCTTCTCTTCGGCGATTTTAATTTTCCTTTTCTCCAATGGGAACCATCAGAAGATCAATCATTTTACACTGCCACTAATCCATCTTCTGCCAAAGAATGTCTCTTCTTAGATAGCCTAGCCGATTCAAACCTTAGCCAAGTGAGTGGCATCTCAAATTACATGGGTAGACAGCTAGATCTGATTTTCACAACCGACCCTATTATTTCCTCTGTTTCACTTTGTCCCCATTCCTTATCAACCATCGACAATTACCATCCTCCCCTTCTTCTCTCGTTTTTTCTCGACTCTCCACCACTATCAATGAATATCTCAATAGCGCCCCCTTCAATTTTGACGGCCTTACAATAAATGACGCCATATCCTTATTCTATAGAGAAATATTTAATTCTATTTCTCTCTACGTTCCCATTTCTCGATCCAATCACTTATCTTCTCCTCCTTGGTATAATCGCAGGCTCCGTTCTCTAAGAAACAAAAGAAACAAACTGTGGGCTATCTTCCTTCGTACTCAGTCCCCCTATGACTTTTCCAACTATATTGGTACGTATCTACAATTTACCGAGCTTCATAACTCTCTCTACGAACAGCACTTGATCAAAACACAAGCCAATCTTATCAACAATCCTAAGTCCTTCTTTCAGTTTGTCAACTACAAAAGGATATCTGATGGCTACCCAACCTCACTCTCTTTCAATGGCGAAACCTCGAATGATCCCAACACTATCGCCAACTTTTTTGCAAACCTTTTCAAACAATCTTTTGCCGATGACTCCTTTGTGCCGGACACTTCCTATTTCGACTACCTACCAAATTTCTCCCTCAGTCCATTTCTTCCACGTTCTGTTGAACCTCATATCATTGAAATTAAACTGAATCAACTTAATGATGAGTTTACTCCTGGACCCGATGGTGTCCCCGCCATATTATTAAAAAAATGTTCCTTCATTCTCTCCGTCCCGCTCGCAAAATTATTCAACTTATCCCTGTCCCTTGGAGAATTTCCCCAGGTATAGAAAACCGCCTTCATAACTCCTATTCACAAAAAAGGTCCAAAGAGTGATGTTAACAACTACCGCCCCATCGCAAAACTCTCACATATACCCAAACTTTTCGAAAGCATCTTGTATGACACTCTAAGTTTCCATTGCAAGTCTCTAATCTCCTCAAATCAACATGGATTCCTCAAATCCAGGTCTACAACCACAAACCTTGTCGAATTCGTGTCCTTCACCCTCTCAGCACTAGAGAATGGAAACGAAGTCGACGTCATTACAACCGACTTCAGTAAAGCGTTTGACAAAATATCTCACAATCTAATACTCTTCAAACTGTCTGCCCTAGGCTTTGAACCCACTGCGCTGAAGTGGATATCTTCATATTTAAAAAACCGTTTCTACAGTGTTCGCTTTAGATCTGCCTTTTCTAACCCTTTCTTAGCCTCTTCCGGCGTTCCCCAAGGTAGCCACCTAGGTCCACTTCTTTTCATTCTTACCATAAACGACATTGAGATACGACGACACCAAGTTCTTTAAGACCATTTCCTCGCTACAAGACTCTTCCCTTATTCAATCCGATCTCAATAGCTTTTCTACCTGGTGTTCCAAAAATTGCTTGGAGCTTAACATTTCCAAATGCCAATCTATCACCTTCTCACGCAAACGTGTCCAATCCTCTCCTCGTCTCTACTTTCTCCACAACCAACCCATTTCTACTGTTCAGGTTATCCGCGATCTTGGCATACTATGTGACCAAGAGCTCAATTTCCGCGCACATATCGACCATATAATTCTTAAAGCAAACTCTGCACTCGGTTTCGTGAAGCGCTGGTCTAAAGAATTCTCCAATCCCTACGTGACTCGATCCCTCTATATTACCTTCGTTCGCCCCCTTCTTGAATACGCATCGCAAGCGTGGTCCCCTTATCAACAAACCCACATTTCTAGAATCGAGAGCATCCAGCGTCGATTCCTACGCTTCGCTCTTCGAGGTCTGCACTGGCAAAATCCTTTGCTCTTACCACCCTATCAAGACCGACTCAAACTAATAAATCTGAGTACGTTGGAGGATAGAAGAAGGGTAGCTGACATCCTCTTCATTCATAAACTCCTAACAGGTACCATTGACTGTGCCAACCTCTACAACTCTATATCCCTTAACACTAACCCTCGTAATACTCGCAATCCTCGTCTCTTCTACCTATCCACCCCCCGCACCTCTTATGGCTCCAATGAACCCATCTCCCGTATGCTGGGAAGTGTTAATTCGAACACTAACTTCGATTTCAACCTCAGCACTCCATGCCTAAAACTCCGTCTTCTCGGTATCCCCCCCTTCTCACTTCCATAGTGCCCCCCTCTACCGTTCTTGTTAGTCAATTAAGGTAGACTAATTGAATGTTAGTTAGAATTAAGAATGTTAGCTTGAATTAAGCTTAATAAATGGGGGTATTGGCCCCCACGAAAATCAATAGCTTTCAAGGAAAAAAAAAGGCATCATAATCGGTCCATTCGTTCAGGAGCTACGATGCCACAGACGGACACACAGACACCGCAAACTTATAACACCCCCATTTTTGCGTCAGGGGTTAAAAATGAAAGAAAAATAAATTTAGTGGGTGTTTCCATTTTTCCAACTGGGAAGTTAGTCGTGTGGGCCTTGCAGGTCGCCCCTAGACCACTTTTTTTTTTTTATTATAGATTCCTCATTCTTTTTCGATAAAGTCATAACACTCACAGTATACGATCACTTCAAATTCACACTCTGTGTGTGGTGCGGTTCTAATACATAAAACACCATAATGACATCGAACATTTGCTGGGAACTATAACCAACGTGAAAATTCAGTCGAGTTTCTCTCCCTCTATCTAGGACAACCACCCCCTGGGGAGTTGTGAACGAACATTGTGTGACCAACATCATAAGAGTATAACCCTTGAACCTGTGCGAACTATAAAAAAAAAATTTTGAATTTATTTTAAATCACTCTCCCACCCGTTTTTTTGAAAAAGCTTACAACTAGCAGTGTAGGACGCCCCAACACAGCTACGGCTTTTTTCAAAAACGAATCTTTTGTAAAGGATGTCCTCCATTCGACGTAATGAATATTCTATACCTTCAATTTGGATTTAATAGTGGGTTCTCGGAATCCCCTCCTGTTTCTATAGATATTTCAACCCATCATCGACGTGACAGAGGCATCCGACGAGACTAAATCAAAGGGATAACATCGGATCTTCCCCTCTCAATTCTCAGAATGCATGCCAACGATGAATTCATCGATAAAATACTGAAGGACAGTAGGTACTGTGTGGAAAAGTAGAAAAAATACTTCCATTCACGGAGAGGACTCTCGGAGGAAGGCTCATTAAATCTCACTTTCCGTACAGCTGTTGATATTGCCTCTGAGCAGCCCCCTCAATAACTACTTATGTAGGTATGTAAGGAAAACGCGCTCTTTTA
This sequence comes from Eumerus sabulonum, assembly GCA_951905685.1. Classification (NCBI taxonomy): domain Eukaryota; kingdom Metazoa; phylum Arthropoda; class Insecta; order Diptera; family Syrphidae; genus Eumerus; species Eumerus sabulonum. Next base: position 106,592,318 of record OX645061.1, read on the forward strand.
CTTTTCCACCATTGCCACTCGGTATTTTCTTGAGTAATGGGAACAATAAGGATTGCTATTGCTTAGCTTCGAGAAGCCCTTCGCAGTAGAAGAGGTGGTGGTGGCAGGGCTCTTTTCTTGCTGCGAAAGACATTGTTTCACTTGTCCGGGGAGCCCGAACTAGTGCTAACAAATAGCACGAGGCACTGGGACCTTTAAAGATCTCCGATTAGACGAGGAGCTTCTCCACTTTCTTAACGAAGTTGAGAATGCCTCTCGTAAGAGCTGAGATGATCCCCTTAGGAGTCATAATTTCACTGAGAAGGATACGCTCTGCACATAGTATGTGCTCTGCAATCTCTTCATCCTCAAGACAGAGTTTCAGACGAGATGTTCATTTTATTGAGATAATATCTTAGACTACAGTATCCCGTAAGGTAGCTGACTAGTCTTCTGATATCTGCTCTATTAAGTTTGAGTATATTAAAAGAGTGTTTGTTCAGGGGCCGTATAACTCGTTTCCATTGGCGAAGTCCTTGAGCGCTGTTCCAGAAGGACAGGTATTGCGATTTTTCCCACTTGTCTAAGAAGAAGTTGATCTGGGACTTGGGAGTGCTGCAAAAAAGTTCAGGACCTACATATGTACTTTCGCTGGAACCTTTCCTGGCGAGTTGATCAGCGATTTCATTGCCCCCTTAATACCTTTGTGCCCTGGCCCCCACCAGAGTTTTTCCTTGTTTCTTTTGGCGAGGTCTTGTAGGGCTTCATGGCATTCCTTAACGGTTTTTGACTTCGTGCCATACGAACTCACCGCTTTGAGCGCTGCTTAGCTATCAGAGAGTATGCTGATGGTTACCTCTCTTATGCCAGTCTCTAAGTTTAGATTGACGCATGTTAGGATGCTCATTCCCAGTGCCTTCAAAATCTTCCGGTTTGGTCCAAAGATGCCGGCGCCAACGCCATCTTGGAGCCATCAGTGTACCACCTAAGGCCTTTGACGTTAAGCAAGGGATAACTGGTTTCCCAAGCTGAGCGGTTAGCGGTGAAGGTGTATGGTAATACGTCCACACACCGTGGTAATCATATCCAGCTCAGGAAGATGCTGCAGGATGGACATATGACCCATAGGTCTACATGGAAAGCCCGTTCCCGAGCGAAGAATTCTGATTGCACTACGTAATGCAACCTTTTTAATAAAAAGGTGCAGTGCACTAAGTCCAATCAGTGCTTCTTGGGCTGCCGTGGAGCAGGTTGGCATAACGCTTTAAATGCCAGGCACGATGGCCTTTGGAGGCGTTGAAGCTTAACGATTGTCGTTTTTTTGCTCAACTTTGGTATATAACCAGTGGATTACCTTAGGTTTCAATCTCTAGGTTTTACCGTAAGTGCGTCGACAGGCCCACAAAGCCTTAGCCGTCTTTGTAAGATTGTTTTTTTATAAGTTTAATTCCAGTTAAGTCTGCGATCAAGGTCTGAAAATCCTATGTTTGTGCCATTTAGTAGAAAGACGGAGCAGTGTTGCAACCTTCTCCTCTTTGTAAACGGGGCCAAGATTGTCTTATTTGGGTTAATCGATAAACTTTCTCTACCACACGAGTCAGAGATAAACTGAAGCGCAAACTGCATGTGCTCACAGGCAGCAATTTCGCACTTGCCCGTAAGAATAATTACTAGGTCATCAGCCTCGTAGCCGCGAGTGGTAAGCTCGCGGAGTAGATCGTCGATAAATATCGGCCAGAGAAGGGGTGAAAAGTCTCCTCCTTGTGGGCACCGCTTAGCCGCCGATACTGTCACCGAAACATCCCCAGACGTGGCCGATATAGTACGGCTACTTAGCATCGTCTTAACGTGGCCCAAAGACACAGCGGTTGGTAAGAGTGATTTTGCGTTTTATCTCAGCTATGGTGTTGTTGTCGCCGGTCATCAGCGAGGCAAGGTAGACGAATTCTTTGACCACTTCAAAGTTATATTTGCAAATGGTGAGGTTCCGGCCAATATGTCGGTGTTGCCCGTCTCTTTTTGACGAAAGCAGATATTTGGTTTTACCCTCATTAACCTTAAGACCCATCTTAGCCGCTTCTACCTCAATGCTTAAAAAGGCTTCATTGACGTCTCGCGGTGTCCGTCCAATCACGTCAATGTCGTCGGCGTATGCAAGCAATTGCGTAGACTTGAAGTAGATCGTACCTCTTGTGTTGGCCAGTGACTCTTGCACGATCTTTTCAAGCACGATGTTGAAAAAGTTGCATGACAGCGCGTCACCTTGTCTAAATCCCTTTTTTAACATCAAAGGTCTCGGTTTGCTCATTACCGACCTTAATGGAGCGGCGAGAATTCTCCATTGTCATCCTGCGCAGACGGACCAGTTTGCCAGGGACGTTAACACTAGACATGATTTTATATAGCTCTTCTCTATACACGCTATCATACGCGGCCTTGAAGTCGACGAAAAGCCATACCAACCTTGGATATGAGACGGTGCATGCACTTTATCACCTCATCTCCAGCCGGCTTAAAAAGCTCAGCAGATAGGCCGTTTGCGCCCGCAGCTTTAGACTTAAGTCTTCATGTCGCTATTTTGACTTCGTCTAGGTCGGGTGGACGGAATTCTCTCACATCGTCGTCCATTACGAATGAATCGTTCTGTCAGACAGCGTTGTCTTGTCTGTCATCGCCGTTATACAGTCTGCAGAAGTCGTCTCGCTAAATTCCCAGCATCGACTGTGATTCCACTACCAGTTCTCCATTTTCATCCCTGCAGGACTTCGCTCTGGCTTTGTAGCCATGGCATACTCGTTTTACCTTATTGTAAAACTTCCAGGCATCATTCCTGCGAGAGCATCTCTCCATCTCCTCGATCTCACGCTTTCCGTATTCCCTTTTCTTTCTTCTGAGAAGCGCGTGTACCTCTCTTCTTTTCTGCTCATAGATTTCGCGAGCAGCTCTCGTCCGTCGTTGCAGCGTGGCTTTATATGCCTCTTGTTTTTGCTGCATGGGCTTGCTCGCATTGTTCATCAAACCAGGGGTTTCTAGGTGGCGGCGGTTTGAAACCCAGCACCTCTAAGGCAGCACCTCTATTATTTACGCTGCTGTGAGCGGATTTTGAGAGAGTTTGAAGGAGACACGATCGGCATAGATTCTGGCAGTCTCTTGCGATTGTAGCTTGCCGACGTCAAACTTACGTTGTCTCGACTCCTAAGTATTCTTGTGTGCTCAACAAGGTAGTGGTCCGAGTCGATGTTGGCTTCTCGGAAGGTATGTATGTCGAGAATACTGGAGGAGTGTCTGGCGTCGATCGCTATGTGATTAATCTGGTTGGTGGTCGATTGATCAGGAGACCGCCAGGTACCCTTATGGCTGTTGAGATGGGGGAATCGTGTGCTTGCTACAAGGAGATTGCGCCCCGTTATCGGATGTGGTGTTAGGGAGGCTGTGCTTTCCTATGATCGATCTAAATCTGTCTTCTCTGCCCAGCTTTGCGTCGAAATCTCCTAGTACGATTTTGGTGTCATAATTGGGACATTGGGCGTATGTTCGAGATCATAAAAGTCATCCTAAAGTTGATCATCTTTTTCTTCCAAGGAGGCGTGCACCCACAGAGAGTGACAGTTTGGTGCGGTTTGTGTGAGTGGTGGCATTATTGGACCATTTTTCTTCGAAAATGAGACTGGGAACAACGCTTTGGTCAACGGTGGGCGCTACAGAGCAATTCAAGACATAAATTTGGACGACCTCTGGTTCATTCAGGCTGGCCAGCCCATGCCACCGTCGATGATCTTTTGCGCACCAAATTCCCAAATCGTGTTATCAGCAGTCTTGGCGATGCCAATTGGCCGCCTCGGAGCTGCGATCTGACCTCTTTGGATTTTTTTTTTTTTGTTGGGGACTATGAAGGACCGATATTATGCCAACAATCCGGAAACGATTCAAGCACTTAAGGCCAATACCATCCAAGCGATCCGTGAGCAATAGCCCGAAACCATCAACAAGGGCTTGGAAAATTTGGGTGACAGAATGCGCTACTGCAAAGCCAGACGAGGCAGCCACTTGAACGAGGTTGTATTTCATAATTAATGGGAATGTTTGTTCTTACCAATAAAGCCATAATGGAAAAAAATTAATTTTGTTCATTTCATTGCATTTTTAAAAAGAAACTTGTATTTGGCCCACCGTGTACAGTGGTGTCCAGATAAATAGCACACCCGTAAATTCTCACACATTATGTTGTGCCAAAAGTCGAAAAAGAGGTTCAGCTTTTTCTGTTTTATAACTGATGTGCGTTTATATGTACTTTATTAAAAAACACATAATTCCTTTAATTCAACTCAAAAATAATAATTCAAAATGGGAAAAAATAAAAAAGTAGTTGTTCATTTAAATAACAACTAAGGCTTTAAAAAAAAAGTAAAGCGTCGCATACACCTGAAGATTGAGGGAGCTTTTGATAACGCAACTTTTGACAGCATGTGCAACGCTGCCAGACATCATGGCGTAGATGAAGCACTGGTCCTTTGGATCAAAGCAATGCTCATGCACAGGACATTGACCGCTGATGCAGGCCTCGACCAGTGTGTCAAATTCGGCGTAAGCAGGGGCTGCCCTCAAGGTGGCGTCCTGTCTCCGCTGTTATGGTGCATGGTTGTCGATTCTTTGCTTGATGCTCTCAATGTCTCTGGAATCTATGCCCAGGCCTATGCGGATGATGTCGTCGTACTTTCTGTCGGCTCATGTTTAGCGACTGTCCGTCTGATCGATGATTGGTGTACCAGAAATGGGCTGTCAGTCAATCCTCTTAAGACCGATGTCATTCTCTTTACTAGAAGGAGGAAAAATACTGACATGACTCAGCTGGTACTAAAAGGCACTTCCATCCTGATATTCAAGGAGGCTAAGTATCTAGGAGTCATCTTAGATAGTATGCTTCTCTGGTCAAAGCATGTTGAGTCAAAAACCACCAAAGCGCGGTCAGCTTTCTGGCAATGCAAAGGAGCTTTTGGCAAAACATGGGGTTTATCGCCGGCAAAGGTCCTCTGGATCTACACGGCAATGATAAGACCTATAATCTCATATGCATCGGTTGTCTGGTGGAACAGACTAAAACGCAAACACGTCGTAGCCTCCTTCACCAAACTCCAAATAACGGTTTGTCTCAGCTGCACAGGGGCTTTCCCCAGCACGCCGGGCGCTGCTCTAGATGTTATGATGAACCTTCCACCTCTTGATATATTTATCAGAGGGTGTGCTCTGAAGGCCATGTCTCGTCTGAAGAGAAATTACTTTTGGTACAACGCGCATAGGAATAACGATGTCCTCGCGCAAGAATTGTCCTGCGACCCCTGTCTCATGGACATGCCTTCTGACGCACTGACGCCCGTTATCCTATTGCGTCGTAATTTCACAGTCGAGTTTCCATGGCGTCAGGACTGGCTATGGCTGGATACTGAACCTGGAAAGGAAAGTCTTCGCATGTTCACGGATGGCTCCAGGTCTGGGCGGGGGTCCGGTGCTGGAGTCTTCTTTGAGCGCGAAAACATCCGACTGCACTTCTCCTTAGGAAAGTATGCGTCTGTCTTCCAATCAGAGATATACGCAATCCTAATGGCCATGCACTATGTTGTGAAGCACAGGTGGATGGGGGAAATCATATGCGCCTTTAGTGACAGCCAAGCTGCACTAAAAGCTGTGTGTAACCCCTTAACTAGCTCCAAATTAGTGCTTGAATTCAAGTCCTTCTTGAACAGAGTCGGCAGACTAAATTCATTAAGGCTTGTATGGGTTCCAGGCCACTCTGGGATCCCAGGAAATGAGATCTCTGATGAACTCACTAGAAGGGGTTCAGAGGAGAGCTTCTCAGGACCCTAACCCGCTCTAGGTCTACCTGCGTCCACGGTAAATTCCTACATTAACGATTGTGTATTTAATACACACAACCATGGAGAGGACGCCGTGGCGCAGTGGTTAGTGTGTTGGACTCTGACGCACGATGAGCGAGTTCGGATCCCGATAACACAGACGCCATCGAATGTTTAATTCGCGGTGTTCCTCCTCGGCGGGGTACTGGCAAAGCCCCCGTAGTATACTTGCCGTGAAAAAGCTCCTCGCCTCACGCCGTTCGGAATCGGCATTAAACTGTAGGTCCCTTTCACCTGTGTGAAAAATAAATCACACACAACATGGGTGATTGAGAGAAGCTTGACTCTGGTCCTTCATGGGCTGTAACGCCGTCAAAGAAGAGAACCGTAGATGGAGGGATTGTCCGGGTTGCAGGATGACTAAGCGCGTATGCCCTGATGTCTGTAAAAAATCTGCAGCATTCCTCCTGTCTTTAAGGAGAATCGACGGCAGAAGGCTTGTGGAAGTTATCACGGACCATTACCGGACTACCTTGGGATATTATGGCATTACTCCTGTGCAGCTTGTAAGTACAGTGTGTATTGCAAGCAAATACATATGTATTTGAAAAAGGGTGTGCTATTTATAAGAACACCACTGTATGTAACACTCGCGATCAATAAATTTTAATTAGACTTTTGCTCGCCTCATGCATAAGCTGCATCAGCACCGATTGCCACACCATTTCCATACAAATCGAATTAATATCAATTTAAAGCTCCACGAAAAAGCAAAGTCAATCCGACAGGTTTGCCAGTTTCCCAAACCATGAAACCTAATTAAATGAAGAAAAAAAAAACATAAATTCATAGAATCACGGAACATAAAAACGAATTTGCATCTATCCGCACAACTCTCGCTATTAACAACTTATATTCCGATGAAATTGTATCGTCGCGTCTAATTTATTCGTGCAGTGAAAGCCACGTGCAGCTGCATAATATTATCGATTTAAAAGCAATAAACGTATGTATCTACAACAATCATAATTAGATACACGGATGACGAAGCGATGCACACTGGATTGGCCTATTGTATGCCGCGGCACGTCCCAAAGCTTCGTTCTGCGGTTTCATAGGCAGATACTCGTAGCATTGGTGGCTGTGTCTGCCTGGGAAAACTTTGTCCCAGAAAAACAAGCGTGTTATTTACAAAATCACGACTTGCCGCGAACGCGCCCCAAACACACAATCAACAAAGAATAGAAAAGCAAACACAAGATGCTAACGAAGGCCTTTGGGTTAGCTCTGGTTAGCTCTGGTTAGACCTCACCGCTCCCCGTAATCGAGAGTCGCGATACTCATATACATAGGTATGTATAACGCTTTAAAGTTTGACAGATCGATGCCGTGCAGCACAACCAAGCCACACCAGTTTCACCTGCATGCATACGAAAGTGATGATGGTGTGAGGCAATAATCCCGAATGCCATGGGAATGGGACTTACCCAATTCTCACGATGCAGTGCGAATGAATGGTGGAAAGCGATGCGTTCCAAGACAAAATCAACAAGCGAGTCTGAAGAAAAATGACGGTAATGGTGCTGATGATCATCTCATTAACATGCCCATATGGAAACTGTAGACTGTCCCTTGTGTTTCCAGTTGCCTTTACGTCTTATGCTCGATTAGGGCTCTTAACACGATAAGATATTAACCGACTTGACGCCCACATCTGATGATGACTGATGTGAACGGTTTGAGAATGTTTGGATTTTGCATAAGAAATGAGGAAAGATTTCGAAAGCTCATGGTGGAGCGTGTGAAAATGTATTTTCTGTTTCGATATTCGATCGTTGTCAAATGCATTATGGTTGACCGTTAAATGCATTTGAATAACCAGACGCTTGTATGCTCGGTCATCGCCCTTGGCAACCGCTGCTACTTCGATTTGTCCAAACAACTTGGATCAGAACTCCTCACTCGAAGAACCAAAGTCATGCTTTACAAAACCCTTATATGTACTGTCAGTCTCGCTGTACGGAGCCGAAAGCTGGACGATAAGCAGGGCGGCAGAGCTGATTTTGGGGTTCTTTCGAATACTTGGTCATGTCTGTGAGGTAGACATAACCGCGAACTTTACGAGCTGTACAAAGATGTGCATATAGAACGGAAAGATCCGTCGACTACATTGGCTCGGCCACATAGAGCGCATGAGCACCAACACTCCAGCTAAGAGGGTCTTCGACTTCGAGCCTCCCGGTTCGAGAAGAAGAGCTTCCTCTTCTCCGAGCCTCCAGTATAGAGACCAAGTAATCGCGGACGTAAAAACTTGGAGAGATGCTACTGCAGGCATGACGTTCGAAGATTTTATCAACAGATAAAACGAATGTCTCAAGGCTATAAAGCCCGAACGGAGGCCTGTAAGGATGAGAACGGACACCTAGTAGTAGAATCGCAGTCGATGCTGAGAATTTGGAAAAACCACTTCTGCAGACTGTATACCGGCGGTGACAGCCAACATACCGCCGTCAGGCAGAATGACCAATTTCTCAATGACAAAGATCGCAGAGAATTCCCTCCCCCTGACCTCGACGAAGTTGAGATTGCCATGTCGAAACTCAAGTCGAATAAAGCTGCTGGCGTAGATGGATTTCCTGCTGAGCTCTTCAAAGCCGCTGGGGGTGAGCTGGTTAGGAGTATGCACCAGCTCATCTGTAAGATATGGACGGAGGAAAGCATGCCCAAGGAATGGAGTCTCAGTATTGTTTACCCGATCAACAAAAGAGGAAACCCCTTTGACTGCGCTAAATACAGAGGAATAAGACTCCTTAATGTCGCATAGAGGATCTTCGCTGCCGTTTTGTGTGAACGCCTGAGGCCGTTCGTAAATAAGCTGATAGGTTCTTATCAGTGTGGCTTCAGGCCAGGGAAGTCCACCATCGACCATGTCTTCACACTACGGCAGATCCTGGAGAAAACCAATGAATTTCAAGTCGACACCCACCATCTATTCGTCGACTTCAAGGCCGCATACGACAGCGTAATTAGAGACGAATCCTCGAAACTCCTTGCATACACTGACGACATTGACATAATAGGTAGATCACAGCGAGATGTCAATGAGGCGTTTGCGAGTATTGAGATGGAGGCGGCAAAAATTGGTTTGGCAGTTAATGAGGGCAAGACTAAATATCTGCTGTCATCGGAAAAGGACACTTACCACCGACGTCTTGGACAGAACGTGCATATTTGGCAGATATAAGTTTGAGGTAGTTAAGGACTTCATATACCTCGGCTACGCAGTGACCTGGAACAACGACACCAGTCTCGAAATCAAGCGCAGAATTACTCTTGCCAACCGCTGCTTCTTTGGGCTCAAGAGGCAATTGAGAAGTAGACCCCTTTCTCGTACAACCAAGTTGACCTTACATAAGATCTTAGTTATCTCGGTCCTGTTATACGGCGCAGAAACATGGACTTTATCTAAAACGGATGAGTAAATCCTTGGTCGTTTCGAGAGAAAGATTCTGCGTGCGATTTTCGGTCCTGTAAACACAGGGGGGGGGGGGGGGGGGGGGGGGGGGGGGGGTTGGAGGAGAAGATTAAATCACGAACTGTACGGGTTGTGCAGCGACATGAGTCTAGTCAGGCGTCTACGGATCCAACGCCTAAGATGGCTAGGCCATGTAGAGCGAAGGGACACCACAGCTCCAGCCCGTAGAGTTTTTGAATCCAACCCCGAGGGACGAAGAAATAGAGGACGGCCGCATCTAAGGTGGCGCGCACCTTAACCTCAACCAAATGGGCGTGCGGCACTGGACAAGACTAGCGAAAGATCGTGCTAGGTGGAGAGGCATGTTGGTTGAGGCCCAGGTTAACCCCGAACTGTAGCGCCCGCTAAGTAAGTAAGTAAGTAATCGCGGACGTAAGACAACTTGGTCTTGATAACTGGAAGCAGCGTGCCCGTCCGTGACCATCAAGGATGGAAGGCAGCTATAGCTCAGGCTTAGATCAACCATGGATTGCTGACGTGATAAGTTAGTGAGATGTCTGCCAAAAACCTGCGACTTTTCGTTATTCCTGACTATAAGTGATTTTCGATCACTTAAAGGCCTCTCTGGCTGCTTAATGAGACGTGGACATCAAGTGACGTATCTTTGAAGCTGACATATATATACTTATGCAGCTTATGCTGAATCTCTTGCTTCTACATTTTTGCCACAATTTTTTAAACTTCCCAGTGGGAAGTTACTGTAATGGGGCCGATTTTGCGAATTCCAAATTTTGACATATGTATGTACATACACGTTTCAAGGTCACCAGAATCCGAATCCAAGGTTTTTATAGAGATGGCTTTGTGTGTATGTACGTATGTGCGTATATGTGTATCTCGAGAACCAATAATGATATTGACATGGGACTGCGTTCATTCCACGCGTAATTACGCAACTTAGTACTGAGTAAGTTTTCATCAAAATCAGACCAGCCGTTTTTTATTAGAAATCAAATAACTGAAAAATAGGCAAAAAAAATTAACAACACGCGGTGTTCCCAAGCGGTTTCCCATCTAAGTAGGTACTAACCGCGCCCGACGCTGGTTGATGCATTTTTTCTTACATTTTAAATTCGTTTTTATTTTTGACATACTTATAACTATCTAACATGCTAGACAAAATGACTAAAACTAGGTTATACCATAACTACATTTGATGTTTTACTGACCCGAGGCGGGCGCTCTAAAACAAACACTATTTATATACTTAACCTATGTCTTTCGCCTACTTAATATCTGCAGTATTTAACTACTTTTATTATGGTTTGTGGCTAAGAAAATTTGCAAAAACTTTGCGTAACATCGGGTACGAGAACCGCTACATATGAGATTGCCCGGACAGTGATGTGGTTAGCTAAGGAAACGCACACTCATGAGCTGCTCGTGAGCGTGCGCTACCCAACGAGCAATTATTAAACGCACGCGCTCATGAGTAATTGGCTGTGAGCATTTTTATTTTCGCTCACGAACACGAGTGTATGCATTTATAGGAACTCACCCCTGTGCGCACTTCATATGTTCGTTAAAGAGAACGCACACTTATGAGCACCCTATGTATGGTGGGTCATAGGGTCATAGGCCTGATTAAGGCCTTGTACTAGATTACCTTCACCCTAGAATCGAGTTGGCTGCAATGAAACAGCCATCTTGCCAGGGCGAAAGCGCCCCGGGTCCTTCGGGTCAAAATACAGATACTGATCCAGCCTGACTACACTTTTACCCGCCAGTGGATACTCGCCCAGTCGAAAGATTGCGAACTTTCGCCAATGTTTTTTAGTGTCCCTAGAGGCCCTAGACAAAGACGTTCTGAACAAAATAAACTCTGATTTCTGGAGGTTGGTTTTAAACTTCCAGTCATCACAGAACTGCTGAATTTTGTCGAAGTCTCGTTGCAATAAAATGGCAATGACCTTGATCGAGGGCGCCGTGGCGCAGTGGTTAGTGTGTTGGACTCTGGCGCATGAAGAGCGAGCTCGGATCCCGATAACACCAACGCCATCGAATGTTTATCGAATGACGTTTCTCCTCGGCGGTGTACTGGCAAAACCCCCCGTTGTAAACTTGCTTCTCGACTCACGCCGTTCGGAAACGACATTCAACTGTAGGTCTCTTTCACCTGTGTGAAAAATAAATCATACACAACATGGGTGACTGAGAGAAGCTTGGCTCTGGTCCTTCATGGGCTGTAACGCCACCAAAGAAAAGACCTTGATCGTTGGAACCTGATCTGTACGCAGTCAAGTCGTCTGCGTACGCTATTGAGTGGTGAAGCGAAACTTTCAAATCACTGATGTAAATGCTAAAAAGGATCGTCGAGTTGACCGTACCCTGTTTGACCAGAAGTCACGTTGGCACGAGAACCGATACATTACCCATTATTCGTCTAAGAATCCTACCACGGGCTAATAAAAAGAGCTAATGACCTTGAACACCTGAACAGATCTTCACAAATTGTAGCTAAGAACCATTTCGATCACGTTAGCTTTCGAGAAAAAAAAAAGGCATCATAATCGGTCCATTCTTTCAGGAGCTACGATGCCACAGACAGACACACAGACACCTCCAACTTATAACACCCTTCTTTTTGCGTCGAGGGTTAAAAATGAAAAAATATGAAATTAAATGGATGTTTTCATTTTTTCCACTGGGAAGTCCTGTGGGCTTTCCGGGTCGCACCTAGACCACATTTTTCTTTTCTTTTTCTGAGAAATGGGCTCAGTTGCATTTGAGAGCAAAGGCATATTCACCAAAGTCTTGTATAGATTTTTCGATTTTGCAATTCATGTTTACAGACTCACTAGCGTTTACTGAGAACCTGCAACGTCTCATCGATTTGCGAAACGCTCCATCGCTAAACCATTCCACTAACGAGCAAACTTTTCCTGATTCCGCCTTCACGTCTTTGATGCCCAAAAAGTGCTCATTCTCCTTTTGCAGTTACACTGGGTCACGTTTTGGCACTTTTTGACTTGATGGGTTAGAAGCATTCATAATTCTTAAATTTCTTGGAACTCCCGCTTTATGAACATACTAATTAGTAGCCAATTATCTCCTTTGAAGGGTTTCCAATCTGCCTTTCCCTGACGATGCGATCCCCGTGCACTTTACTATTACTAATTGGCAAGCATCAGTCTGTTTCTGTTTATTTGAATTTCGTCACAATACCCAGTTGATGATGGAAGACGAGAGGAGCATCAGCGACATCGACTATACTAGCAACAGCGGTAATCAAATGAAAGCCAATTCCTGGGAACTTTTTCTGCCAGGCAATAACAGAAGCAGTGGCACAGAAGCACAGCAGTGGGATAACTGAGAGATATCGTGGTTTATAGATTCTGATTCTTCGAAACCCAATGATGCGTGTCTTGTGCGCACATGTAGACTTGAAATCTAGGTTAATTGCTTTGGGTAACTGGAATTTTGCTTGGGATGACCTTTCCCCGATGTCGACTATGAAATTTTCTATTGAATTTGCTGTTGAAACGATTGGATGGTGGTACTGGTAAAGGATGGTGGTACTGGTAAAGGATGGTGGTACTGGTAAAGGATGGCTGTGATACAAATTGTTAGTTGAAGTTATTGTTTTCTCTTTTGTTACTAGGTACCAAGACCGGAACCGTTGATTGGCTTGTAATTAATTATAAAGTTTCGAAGTTGTGTTCGAAGAAAATGTGGAAAAAATCATGAACTTCATTGGAAGTTTGTCCTTTTAATTGGATACTTGAAGTGGACACTGAATTCAACAGTGTCAATTTTAACGCTGTTGTTGGGTTGAATTTAAGCCCTTGAGGAGCACTGATATTTCCGATGGCGCACCCAGGCGATTGCTTGTATTTTTTGTTTCATATATAGTTCACAGTATTACGTGATTAGTAGCACTGTGTGAATGTTCATTATTCTGTGACCCGGAAACATACTCGTAACAAGGCTATGATATACACACATACATACATACATACATATGTATATGAGTACATAATATACTTATGTACTCAGGTGGGGCTACAGTTTGGGGTGGACCAGGGCCTCAACCAATAAGCCTTTCCAGCTAACACGATCTTTTGTCAGCTGTTTCCAGTGTCGCACGCCCAGTTGGTTAAGGTCGCCTTCCACCTTAGATGCGTAGGTATTCCGCAAAGTCGTCCTTTCGGATTGGAGTCGAAGACTCTTCGGGCCGGAGATGTGCTCTCCACTCGCTGTACATAGTCACAGCCATCTTAGACGTTGGATCCGTAGACGTCTTACTAGGCCGATATCGCTGTACTGCCCGTTCAGTTCTTGGTTGAATCTTCTCTTCCACTCTCCGTCAACACACGGATCGAAGATTGTACGCAGAATTTTCGACTTGAAACGGCCAAGGGCCTTTTCATCCATTTTTGATAAGGCCCAAGCCACTGTGCCGTAAAAGAGGACAGGGATGATTAGATTTTATAAAGGGCGTCGTGGCGCAGTGGTTAGTGTATTGTACTCCGGCGCATGATGAGCGTTTTCGATACCCGATAACACCAACGCCATCCAATTTTTATTTCGCGGCGTCACTCCTCGGCGGGGTTCTGGCAAAACCCTCCGTAGTATACTTGCCAAGAATAAACCTTCTCGACTCAAGCCGTTCGGAATCGGCATTAAACTGTAGGTCCCTTTCACCTGTGTAAAAGAAAAAGAAATCACACACAACATGGGAGATTAAGAGAAGCGTGGCTCTGGCCCTTCATGGGCTGTTACGCCACCAAAACAAGCAAGAGGCTCATCTTAGTTTTTCGGTAAAGGGATCTACTACTCAATTGCCTCTTGAGAAAGAAACAGCGGTTGGCAAGATTCATTATGCGTCGTATCGTTGCCGCTTGTTACCAGAGAGACAAGGTAGACGAAATCCTTGACTACATCAAAGTTATAGTCGCCAATAGTGACGTTGATATTTTGCGTCTCTCTTTGACGAAAGAATATATTTGGTTTTGCTCTCGTTTGACTTCAGACCCGCTTAAGCCGCTCCTGCTTCACACTCACAAGAGCTTCATTGACGTTTCGCTGCGTTCTCCCAATCGAGTCTATGTCATCAGCGTTTGCGAGCAGATGTGCAGACTTGAAGTAGATCTTGCCTATTGTATTGGCCAGTGAATCTCGTACGATGTTTTCAAGGATTATGAAAAAATCACATGACAGTGATTCGCACTGTCTGAATCCTTTTTTGACATTGAAGGTCTCGCTTAACTTCTTACCGACCTTAATCGAGCAGCCAGAATTTTCCATTGTCATCCTGCACAACCTGACGAGTTTGGCAGAGATGTCAAAACATAACATGGTTCTATATACATAGGTCGTCCCTCAAGACACTTATTCTTACTCTACTCCACTGCGTTTGTGATATCCGTAGGCGCATCTTGGCTACTACAATCTAGTGGTCCGAGTCGATGTTAGCTCCTCGGAAAGTTCGAACATCAAGAATAGTGAAGAAGTGACGTCAAACGCGATGTGATAAATCTGGTTGGTGGTCGATTGATCAAAAGACCGCCAGGTGTCTTTGTGTAGATCGAGGTACGAGAAGCGCGTACTGGCTAGAAGGGGAGTTCGCCCCGTAACAAGATCAATCAGCCTGTGTCCGTTATCGGATGTGGTGTCGTGTAGGCTATGATGGCCGATGACTTGTTTAAAGATGCTAGTACAATTTTAATGTCATAGCTGGAATATTGGGCATACGTTCTGTCTAGGCCTTTAGGAGATCGTAGAATTCATCTTTGGTGGAGTCATCCTTGTCTTCCGTGGGGGCGTGGGCGCAGATCAGGCTGATGTTAAAAAATTTAGCCTTGATACGGATTGTTATAAGGCGTTCGCTCACATGCCGAAAGCTTAGGACTTTTGCCTTAGTCCACCTCGAACAGCAAATCCGCATCTGAACAATCGTTGTCCTCTCTCCCTACAGGAGTCTACGTAGTAAATGTCGCAGTTTTTCATCCGCTTTATATCCGGTCCATTCTATCACATTTCTTGGATGGCGGTCTAGGGCGCCCGCGAGTTGTTCGGCTGCACGCGGCCGTTGCCCAACTGACTAATCCTGTTTTTTGGCGCAGGAAGCCCGCCCTTCCCCGTCTGCAATTTCCAGAGCAAATCTCCAGATGACACCACGAGGATATGGGGATGGGACTTACTAACAGTGCCGCAAGGTGTTTGTCTGCGGTGGCTCTTCTCGCTTTTTAGCAGGCCAGCATCCGTCGGATGGATGCTACCCCTACGAGGCCTTTATTAGTCCTTTGCCATCTAAGTACATAAATATGTATGTATGCATGTAAAGTAGGTAATGAAACAAATAATTCACTTTTACACTAAACTTATTTCCTTTTTATTTAAACTCCTCTATGAGGAGCCTTCTTTCTGTCTATGCTTATTCGCTTTCCGGAGACTTCGATCCAAGCTCGATGGGGAGATCAAGCCACAAGGCGCCTTGTTGTTTGTTGTTGCGTTTGCTGGGTTTACATTGTGGATTGTGTTTACCAGACGTGTTGTCTTCGTACATACATAACTTCTACTCATGTCCTACTATCTAATCTGCGTCTTTGAGATCAGATATCCTTGACATTTGGATATAACCGTACGACGGAATTTTATCCTTCTCTTCACGGAATTGATCAATAATTCTTCCTTTGAGCTAAGAAGCGTACTAATACCTGGTAGGCCTATCCTTTTATGTACGTACATATGTACATACATATATTAATCAATCCCAAGATGTTTTTCTTGCAACAGATGTCAGCCGTTCTCGTTAAGATCTGAATTGAAAATGAGTTCAAAACTTAAAGGCCCCAAATTCGGAGAAGGCAATATTAGTCTTCCACTGTTCATAGCTTCTACGAAGGCGACGACAACAATTTTGGGTCATTGTTTAAACGGGCTTTTCGCTGAAATTCTTCACATTACTCCCACTACCAGGGCATATGAATGTATGTAGGTACATATGTACATACTATACACATGACTTTGTTTCTGTAATCCATGAAAAGCAGACTTCCCGGAAACTATAATCAAAAACTGAAACTGTACCGTAAATTCACCATCTAATGGAAAAGGATGTGCCGATTCAAGCGAAATTCCATTGCGAAAACAGTCGTGCATTCACAAACAAGCGGATTGATTTTATTTTCCTCGAATCCCGTTCATTGGGACTCAGTAAATTCGAGATTTATACTCGTCCGTTTGTACATACATACATACATACATATATGTATCACTGACAACACTGTTCCCAACCTATCCCACCGTCCTACCGGGTAGTGTAATCCTGGAATCAACGTAAGCGAATATTGTTGCAATCAGAAGTTGGACACACGTACATATACAGAGTGGAGTGGAATTACTTTATGGCATATCCTTCCAAGTCCCTTTGCAGACCTCTGGCTGAAGCCGAGTTGAAACAGTGGAAATCTGCGTGTGTCTTTTCGCGGAAAATCCAATTATCCTTGTTACCATTGGATATCGGGCGGAGCACGCATATCGGAATGGGGGTAACCGGAATGGGATTAAATTGCCCAGGTTAGTCTACCTTTTTTGTTGATACATGGATACTTGTACAGTATCTATGTACATATGTATCTACATACGTATGTGGGTGTGCGATTTGTCAAGTGAATCTGATTTGGTAGGCAAATGCAAGCCACTTTACATACACTCTTAGGGCTGCAGTTGATATGGTCGAATTGGCAGCGAATTGCCAATTGGATTGGAAACAAGTGGGTTTGTCGGTATCGGCCACTATAGAGATGAGAATTACCAAAACAGATTCGATTTACAGTTCTGATGAAATGAATCCATATCGAGTCTATTCTGATCTGTGGTTATTGACTTTACATTCATAAGTATGTAGATACATAAAACTCGTTCTTATTTGGCGTTCTTATCTGTGGCTGGATGTGATGTTTAACTTCCTATCGTACTGTGGAGAATTTCTTCTTTTCCTAGCGTCCACGCCACTGTTTTAAACTGTGAATTCGATCACTCAAAACGACATAGTTTCTGCAATTCAATATTCTGCAAATTGGAAAATAGGACAGATCCCTCGCAAAACTATCAAATTTCATTTAGAGCTTTTGGCTTTCAGGTCAAAGGTAAACTGCGGAAATCCACATTACATATGTACACAAGTGTTTCCCTGTGAATTTCGACGAGATACTTTTACCATCGCATGAATTCCTGGAATTCAAATAACCTGTTAAAGGACAGAGAGAAATCGATGGAAATACGGGGAGCACAAACCAGTACGTGTTCACCCAGAACTAGATTAATTCGCTTAAAGTGTTCAATAGAATACAAGCAACTTCTATCTGGATGATGACGCACTTTCCACATCGTGGACGCATAGTTGCTGTCGAACAAAGGACCAATATGGATTAATAAACCCACAATCCATGGGAGTACGCTAATTAAATACTGCGAAAATTCGTTCGTAGGTTAGAGGACTGTTCAAATAGTAACTACCATCAAGGTAGTTGAAGGGTTAAATCAAGTGATTTTTTTCCCAACTGAATTCCTATTGAAGACATCTTTCATTAACCAGACGTTTTTGTTTTGGTTCTCTCAACATACACTATGGTGGGAGAAGAAGAAGAAATTATCTGGTAGGTTGTGCTGGTCCGCCTTCTGGATTAAGCCATTGGTGGCATCCTTAATGTTACTGTGAAGAAATGATTTCTTATGATCTCCCGTCTGATTTTTCAACGAATGAACCTGTAATCCTGTTTTTCCATGTGCATCGTCTGTTAGACCTAATCTGGAAGGATACTCATTTCAATCAAAGGGTGTTGCCAGCCAACTTGACCACCAGCCACACAACTTGACCACCACCCAGCCAACCTGGGCATCAGCCAGGGAAACTGAGCATCAGACAACCAACGTGGCGAACCTAGCCACCAGCCAGCCAACCTGCCCACCAGCAAGCCAATCTGGCCATCTTTTAGCCAACCTGGCAACAATCCAGCCAATCTTGCCATCAGCCAGGCAACCCGGCCACCAGGCAACCAACCTGGCTACTGGCCAGACAGCCAACCTGGACACCGGCCATCCCAACTGGACGCAGGCCAGCCAACCTGGCCACTAGCCAGTTGAACTGGCCCCCAAGCTACCAACCTGGCACCAGCTAGCCGAATTCGCTAGCGACCAGCCAACCTTGCCACCAGCCAGGCAACCTGGCTACCAGGCAACCAAGCTGCCTCCTGATCAGTCAACCTTGCCACTTGCCAGCCAACTTTACCACCAGCCTAACAACCTGTCCACCAGTCATCTAACCTGGCCACCAGCCAGCCAACCTTGCCACCGGGCAGCTAACCTTGGCACCAGACAGCCAAACTTGCCACTAGCCCGCCAATCTGGCCATCAGTCAACCAACCGGCTACTAGCCAGCCACCCTGGCCACCAGCCAACCAACCTAGCCACCCGTCATCTAACCAGGCCATCAGTCAGACAACCTCGCTACCCGCCAGCCAAACTGTGCACCAGCCAGGCCAATTTGGTCCCCATCCATATAGCCCGGCCACCAGCCAACCAGTCTGGCCACCAGCCCGCCAACCTGGCCACCAGATACCCCGTGTGGTCGCCAGCCAGTCAAACTGGCCATCAGCCGACCTGGCTACCAGATAGCCAGCCTGACCATCAGACGGCTTATCTGGCGACCAGCAAGCTAACCTGGTTTGGCAGCCAGCCAAGTGGCCGGATTATCTTGCTGATGGCTAGGTTGGCTGTCGGGCGGCAAGAAGGTTTGCCAAAAGTGGCAAGGAGTGGCGGCCGGGTTGGCTACCTGGTTGCCAGTTTAGCTGGCTGGTGGCCAGGTTGGCTAGTTGACGGCTAGGTTGGTTGGCTGGTGGCCAGGTTGATTGGCTGGTGGCCAGGGTGGCTGGCTGGTTTCTAGGTTGGCTGAGTAGTGGCCAAGTTGCCTGGCTTGTGGCCGCTGGCTAGTGTCCAGTTTGGTTAGCTGGCGGCCAGGTTGGTTGGCTGGTGACCAGGTTGGTTGGCTGGTGGTCAGGGTGGCTGGCTGGTGGCCAGGTTAGATGGTTGGTGCCCAGGTTGGGTGGCTGGTGTTGGGATTGGTTGGCTGGAGGCCAAGCTGTTCGGCATGTGACCAGGTTGTTTCCCTGGTAGTCGGGTTGGCTGGCTGGTGGCCGTGTTAGATGGCTTGTCTCCAGATTGGCCGGCTTGTGTCCAGGTTAGCTCGCTGGTGGGCGAGTTGGCTAGCAGGTAGCCAGGTTGACTTGTTGGTAGCTAGTTTGGTAGTCAACCTGACTACCATCAAGTCAATCTGGCCGCTAGCCAACCAACCTTGCAACCAGACAGCCAACCTTGCCACCAGCCAGGCAAACTAGCCACTAGCCCGCAAACCTGGCCGCCTGCCAGCCAACCTGGCCATCAACAAGATAATCCGGCCAACTGGCTGGCTGCCAAACCAGGTTGGCTTGATGGACGCCAGATAAGCCGTCTGATGGTCAGGCTGGCTATCTGGTGGCCAGGTTTGTGGGCTAGTGTCCAGTTTGCTTGGCCGTATCACTGGCCATGGCTGTCCATAGCCATATGGCTGGTCATAGCCGTATGGCTGTCCATAGCCGTGGCTGGATATAGCCGTATGGCTGGCCATATCACTGTGGCCAAAGCCGCCATATCGTGGCTGGCCATAGCCGGTTGGTTGACCATAGCCGTATGGCCGGCCATAGCCCTACAGCTGGCCCTGCCTGTATGGGCGGCCATAGCCATATGGGTGGCCATGGCCACATACCTGGCCCTGCTGATCATTGTCGTATGGCTGGCCATATTCGTATGGCTTGTCATAGCCGTATGGCTGGCAATAGCACTATGGCCAAAGCCGCCATATCCGTATGGCTGACCATTGTCGTGGCTGGCCATAGCCGGTTGGTTGGCCATATCCGTATGCCTGGCCATAGTCGGGTGGTTGGCCATAGCCGTATGGCTGACCATCGCCGTATGGCTGGCCGTAGTCGTATGACAGTCCCTAGCCGTATGGCTTGTCATGCTGTCCATGTGGTTTTAACTACTAACTATTAGCCTCGCGCAAATACCTTCATTTGTATGTATTTGTTTTTTGTTTCAATACAAAGTCAAACACCCTGCCTGACCCGAATAGCTTTCAAAGCCAGCATATCAAATCACGACAGTTTCATTTAGTGATAAATCAGCCAATAAGTCTGCTGTGTGACACTCTTGTGTCAGCTGATGACACGTATTTTCCCATGCTGCCGCCCGATTTTTTATGCAAAAACATGACACTAGCTCCAATAAGGCATATGCCAATACACCGTTAGTCGTCCCCGGCATATTCATACACCCTCGGGTGTAGTGTTTCACGAGGAACCCTTTCGTGCCTTGTAACCAGGCATGTGACAGCCCGTATGTATGTACGTCACCAGTTTCGGCATGTTCATTCAACAACGAGGACACTGTGCTGTCCCGAAATTTCTTGAATTGAAAATGTGCACCTGCTTCTAGAGTGGGCGAACGTGTACCGGGAATTTGTAGGTTTTTCAATTTGTAATTGGACACCAATGTTGTCATGGGATATGCTCGAGTGACGAGCGTTCCTTTACTCTTTTCTTTTGTTGAATTGTAAGCAGAGGTGTCATTACGTACATGACATGCAGATGAGACACTCGTATGACACCCGAAGGTGATTGTTTACTCTTCTGGGAAATGACCAGGTGAAGCTTAACGTCTGGTGTGATGATGTTTGAGTTTTTAGAAAACAAAGTTTACTTGTCGGTTTAAATTACGTTGCGGAACGTTTCACTCCATCTGATGATGCATCCATCAAATGCAGTAGACCAAGACCACGGTGGTGTGATGGTATGACATTCCCTTGTGCAAAGCTATATTGTATATAGATATGCCATGAAAAACATAACTTGTAAAAAAACCAAGTCTCGCAACTCAGATCTTCTACCGTAAAAAGTTGTAAGATCAATGCATTACCAAGTCAGTTAATTTATTCAGTCCCTACTTAAGGGACCTTCTGCCTTGATTGATTACGTAATTAGCTAACCTAACAACATCTTATAGTGACCATACCAATATCAAAATCTTTTATGTTTTAAGTAAATAGATTGACCTGGCCATCGCATGAAAACACAATATATCTCACAAGTAATACATATTATATTAAATTAGATTATTTAGTGCGATTTCCAAGTCAATCTACTTAATTACTTAAAACATAAAAGATTTTGATATTGGTATGGTCACTATAAGATGTTGTTAGGTTAGCTAATTACGTAATCAATCAAGGCAGAAGGTCCCTTAAGTAGGGACTGAATAAATTAACTGACTTGGTAATACATTGATCTTACAACTTTTTACGGTAGAAGATCTGAGTTGCGAGACTTGGTTTTTTTACAAGTTATGTTTTTCATGGCATCTCATTCCTTTTTGTAGATGTATGTATGTTTGTATGTATGTTGGCGTTACAGTCCATGAAGGACCTAAGCCGAGCTTCTCTCAATCACCCATGTTGTGTGCGATTTCATTTTCCCGGCAGTTTATTGCCGGTTCCGAACGGCGAATTTCGAGAAGCTTTTCATGATAATTTTACTACAGAGGATTTTGTTAGAACCCCGCTGAGGAGAAACACCGTGAAAACACGTTCGATGACATGGCTTTGTCGGGATTTCATCCCGTGTCATATCGGTGTCAGAGGCCAACACACTACCCACTGCGCCACGGTGCTCTCACTTCTTTCTTTACTTACATATGTATGTATGTATAATATATCGAGGATCGTTATTTTTATCTTTTCTTTAAAACTGAGTTACTTTCTTTTTACTAGAAGGTAGAAACTACATTCACATAAAGAAACCAAAGAAACTTTTTATTACTTATTTTACTTTTTATTATATTTATATTTATTTATTTTGGGTGATAAAGTTAACCTTCTGCTTTAAATTTGTCTAATCTGCCATTTCTCACCCGTCCTATGTATCCCTCATACAGTTGTGTATGTACATACATATGTATTTCTTCAGCGTAGGCACAATTTCGCTGATACCAATGCCTATGCCAGATATACACTGTTCAAATTCATGCAATGCACGTGCAAGTGTATTAGTGAACAAATCACACCACGTATAGATGGGTTATATGCTTGAAGTAAAACCAAATCTTTCTGATGCGTAAATATATACATATGTATGTATATACTCGCCGATACCGAATACAGTAAGCCTACCTACCCTTATTATTCCATTGTTTATGGATATGTATCCAGGCAAACAGATTCATTCACTGATGTATGTATATACGTTTATGGGATTATTTATGCAGTTGGTGTATCTAGAAAACTTAAAATTGGTGTATCTAGAAAACTGAACCGAAATTGCAAAATATTTAAGTTTTTCCTTTGTTTATACACTTAACACTAGTTGTGTTCCAAATTTGAAGCTTCTACGTCTGCTAGAAGTGCCTTAGACTTTTGATGATCGGTCAGTCAGTCAGTGAGTCAGTCAGTGAGTGACAAAATTAAGAAACTTTGACTAGTTATAATTCTTAAACTACTGGTTCAAATTGAATGAAATTTGAAATGTACCGTGTCTATGCAATGCCTGCTTGGTTACTGAAAATTCAGACTTCTAGTTCTATCCACAACGAAGTTATAGGGGGTCGAAAATGGCCTATTATGTTACGAGAAAAGGATGGTACGGCCGTGCCGCTTTTTTGCTCGACTTGGCAGGGGCACTGCCGTGCCCCCAGATGTACATCCGTTTTGTCTCCCGAGTCTTTCTCGGTATTTAACGTTCAACGCAGCAGAAAACAACATACAAAACAAAAAAACGGGTCAAGACGGAGCCATTCTGCATGAGAAAGTGCAGCTCGGAATTTAATATCTACCCCACGCCACTGATGCATCAGAAGCCATATGAACCAATTCCAGCTCATAAACTTCAAGTAACCAGAGAACAGGGAATCACACACAAAAGAAGCAATGAAGTCACATCACACGCAATGAGCGTTCTTCCTCGGAAATTCGTTTAACCACTTCTTGGAGGGAGAAGCATCACAAGTCAATACTGGAATAAGGCATCGGGAAAAAAGGCTTACGCTAGAGCTGGAACGAGTTAATGGTGACAACGACGACGCTTGGTCGTGGGACTAACTAAGATCAAGATGCAAATCGGCATGAGTTTTTTCGTTTTTCTTCAGCAATTTTGGGATTCCTATTAGATGCGTCAACATGCTCCGTGGCGTAGCAAGAGGCACTTAGGATGAATGATTTTCATATGTAGTGTCTGTTGCCTGCGACACTGTAGGGGTTCTGGTGGCAACAGCTGGCGATTGACGACAAAGTATGTATAGGCGGGAAGGATCCTAACAAGAAACGTGATCTCGTTAGTTTTGAAATTTATTTTTATCTTTTCGCCTTGTTGCCGGTTCGAGTGCTTGTTGTTTGCGTCTGATTATTGTCAATGGAGTTTGTACCCTGTGAATTGTGATAATTGGGATAGAATGGTTGGTATTTGGATCAGTAATGTGGTGTCGTGTGACACTCGAATACTGTTGTTGTCAGGGCGATATATTTGGTCATAATTTAGGTATTTGTTGTGCGTCAAGAGATGATGTCTTGGTGTTCGTGGTAAATGGGGACAAAGGGTTCGTTTTTTTTCGCATGAGAAAGTTCAAAGTTGCGAAAAGTCTCATAGTAGCAGGTCCCTCTATCTACGACTGAATAGGTACATCGGACAACAAGTAGGCGTTGTAAAACGAAATCCACAATGATCGGACTTAGGTCAAATACGCTCCGTTTTGCTTAACACCTTCTTGCTGTTATAAAGTCTATCCCACTATGCCCCTTTAATAGAAGCCCCTGCTCCTATTGTATTGACAGTCGCTGTTCACATTCCTTTCTTACAATTATGTATGTATGTACATACATATACTTACTTAGGCGGCGTTACAGTCCGGCGTGAACCTGAGCCTCAACCAACAAGGTTCGCAAGCTGGCACGGTCTTTTGCCGTTGGCACTCCCAGTTGGCTAAGGTCCCCTTCCACACGTGTGCGCCACCTTAGATTCGGTCGTCCCAAGGGGTTGGACTCGAAGACTCTTCGGGCCGGAGCTATGTATGTTATCCATTCGCTCTACATGGCCTAGCCATCTTAGACGTTTGATCCGTAAGCCGATGTCGCTGCACAGCCAGTATGTTTCGTCGTTGTATCTTCTCCTCTATTCCCCGGGACCATATGTAGATCGAATTTTCCTCAAGACCAAGTGCCTCCTCATACGCTTTCATTAAAGTCCAGGCCTCTGCGCCATAGACGAGTACCGGGATGGTTAAGGTTTTGTACAGCCCAACTTTGGTCTTTTGAGAGAGGGCTCTACTTCTCGATTGCCCAAAGAAGCCGCGTTTGGTAAGAGTAATTCTGCGTTTGCAACTGCGTATGCAAGCAGTTGCGCAGACTTGAAATAGGACGTACCTCTTGTATTGGCAAGTTAGTCTCGTCTGATCTTTCAAGCGCGATGTTGAAGAAATTACATGACAGTGCGTAACCTTATCTAAATCATTTGCTAACATCAAAGGTTTCGGTTAATTTGCTACAGACCTAAAGGAAACAGCGGAAATTCTCCATTGTCATCCTGCATAATCTGACGAGTTTGGCAAGGATGTCAAAACATGGCGCTGTATAGCTCGTCTCTCTGCACACTATCATACGCGGCTTTGATATCGACGAAGGATCTGCCACAGTGTGAATATATGGTCTTCTGTGGATTTAACTGGCCTGAAATCACACTGATACGAACCTATCAGATTGTCCACAAAAGGATTCAAGCTTTCACGGCGTACGGCAGAGAAGATATTGTATGCGGTGTTAAGGAGACTTATTCTCCTATTAGTTGGCGCAGTAATAGGGTTCTCTTTCTTTTAGATAGGGCAAACGTGCTGAGATTCCATTCGTCGGGCATGCTTTCCTCCGACCACATTTTACAGATGAGCTGGTGCATGCGCCCTACCAGATGATCTCAAGTCGCTTTAAATAGCTCGGCAGATAGACCGTCTGCTCCCCGCGGCTTTGTTAGTCTTGAGCTTTAAAATTCCAGCTTAATGTCATCTAGTTCTGGTGGACGAAATTCTCTTGCCCCTTCGTCCGTTGCGAATGGATCATTCTGCCAGACAGCGGTATTAGACCTTCCTTCGCTGTTAAACAGTCTATAGAAGTATTCCTTCCATATTCTCCGCATCGACAGTGATTCTACTACTAGTTGTTCTTCTTCATCCCTACAGGCTTCCGCTCTGGCTTTACAGCCCTGGTATGTTCGTTTTACTTTTTCGTAAAACTTGCAAGCATCATTCCTGTGGTAGCATCTCTCCACCTCCACGATCTCTTGCTTTTCTTGCTGTCTTTTTTGCTTCCGTTTCTGCTCGTAATGTTCACGAGAGGCTCCCGTCCGTCTATGTAGCATGGCTTTGTATGCGTTTTGCTTTGCTACATGGGCTTGCCCGCATAAACCAGGGGCTTATGTACCCGGTTCTTTGTAACCCAACACATCAGAGGCAGCGTCTCTGCTGTTCTGTGGCTTGTTCCTATGTCAACGGAGTTTGCGAGAGGTTGAGGGAAACTCGATCGGCAAAGGTCCTAGCGGTCTCCTGCGATCGTAGCTTTGCGACGTCAAACTTTCGTTGTCCTGCTCGACTCCGTGGCATCCGTGATATCTTCATTCGTGCATTCGTACCTTGGCTACAACAAGGCAGTGACCCGAGTCGATGTTGGCTCCTCGGAACGTTCGTACATCGAGGATGCTGGAGGAGTGTCTGGCGTCGATCGCAACGTGATCAATTTGAAAGTCGATTAGTTGATGTCGGTTTTCGGACGTGGTGTCGTGTAGGCTATATTTACCCGTGATCGACTCAAATATGTCCTTTTTACCCAGTTTCGGATTAAAATCTCCTAGAGCTGTTTTTGTATCGTAGCTGGGACATTGGGCATAGGTTATTGTCTAGGAGATCGTCCTTTTCTTCGGTTGGAGTGTGAGCGCATATCAAACTAATGTTTCCGAAATTAGCTTTGATGCGGATCGTTATGAGGCGTTCGTTTACATCCCGAAAGCTTAAGACTTTTTGTCTCAGTCTTACTCGAATCCGCATCCGAATAAGCGGTGTTTGTTCTCCTGGTAGCTATTCCCGTAGTAGATGTCGCAGTTTTTCATCCGTCTTTTACCTGGTCCATCCCATCGCACTTCTTTGAGTGCAGTTATATCTGCTTCATAGTAGCTGAGGGTTTGGTCAGCTTGACTGCCTGCACCTCACACACCTCAATCGTTTGCAGGGGTCGTCAGCTTTGTATCCGTCCGTATCCGAGGCTTGTGGTTGTTTCGTAACAATTAATTTTTTCCGTGACAGGGATGTTATCTAAGCACAAACCGGAAACCTGGAGGGCCAGGTTTCTCTTTCGCCAGGAACAAGGGGGTCGTGTCATTGCACACATCACACTTCAGTTCACTACCTGGCTAATCAGGCTACGCTGAGGCTGACACATAGCCTTGGATTAAGCAGGGACAGAGATCGAAGCTGGCGTTTGCCACGTTAAACGCGATCAACTTCTTTACTCTCTTTGCTCGCTCCCTCACCCCATTCTGGTTGACCTATGTACCTTTAAGGGAACCATGCTGCTACGATTGGACGAGTTTTCGATGAATTGAAAAGCTACCGTCTACGCAACATATATCATGCACCTTGTGCTCTATGAACCCTCCAGAAGCCGCAACATATCCACACCACTTGATTGAATTAACCCCAAAACCAATTATTTACATCGTTGTTTCCCAACTTTCCCCAAAAGCAGAATCCAGCACTTCACTCAAAATAATACACCAACCAGTCAGCTTCTTGAAGAACCGCTATCTAAGCATTAAAGCCACCTCCAAGTAGGATAGGCAAAGTGTGTAGTTAACCGAATACGATCCCCGTGCGACACTACTTATGGCAGTTGATACGAGTACACCCGACAATCCCAATTCCATTTGAAGGGTAATTTTGGAAAATTATAGTAAACATTTCCGGGAATACGCCTCCTTACCCCCGCGGCGTGATTGCGCGTTATCAACATACATATGTACATACGTAGATACGAGGTCGCGCGTTCAAAGTTTTGCTACTAGGGGTAGTATACCAATCCGTCTGAGAGTTCATGTGTACGACTACCAAGGAGCCACAACTTGCTTGATGGAGGGCTGTGTCGCCTTTGGTAAGGGAGACTACCCGGCACGGAAACAAAATAACTAAATTGAAACGTAATTACATACACACGCCACATCATTGTTCGCCACAAAGTTTGTACTTAAGGTTCAAGGATGCATATACATACATATGTATGTATGTACGTAGAACCAATGTGTGAATAAGTGTTTTCGAGATACTTAAACGGAATGCATACTCGTATCTGGATCACATCAAAAGAATTTCATTTTCCAGTGAACCTGCTGGATTGTGTTGCCTTGAAGGGGTTAACATCCACGAAACGAATTAATAAACGAACGCGAACGGATGCATTGTCATGATTCCACTTGAATAAGCGCCTATGTACGTACGTGGAGATGGAATCGGTATGGGCGCGTTGAATTTTTCAA
The DNA here is from genome assembly GCA_951905685.1 of Eumerus sabulonum. Classification (NCBI taxonomy): domain Eukaryota; kingdom Metazoa; phylum Arthropoda; class Insecta; order Diptera; family Syrphidae; genus Eumerus; species Eumerus sabulonum. The sequence goes on from OX645061.1 coordinate 106,620,277, forward strand.
TTAATCCAATTGCCACAGATGCGGATTTGTAAAGAGATTTCGGGGAAAATGTTTATATTGCCGGCGGCTGATTCGGCGAAAATCATTTGTTGCTGAGCGTTTTTTAGATTCACCAACGTCATGGAAGAAGGCGGCGGCTTTTTTGGGCTGAGTTAGTAACAGATGTGGCGTGGCTGTCCATTTGACGTAGTACATGTATGTATGTACGTATGTTTGCTAAAATTAAGTTGACTAATCCGCGTGAGCGGCGGAAGTATATTGGACTAAAAAGTCGCTTCCGATTCGTATAAAAGATACGTACTACATACCTATGTACATACATATGTAGATTGATTGAGGGAATCATCAAGGGTACACTGGGGAATGTCACCCTAATATACATGCAAGATGATCGACTTAAGGATGACTTTTATGATCTCGAACATATGCCCAATGTCCCAGTTATGACACAAAAATCGTACTAGGAGATTTCAACGCAAAGCTGGTCAGAGGAGACATATGTACATACATATCTAGATCGATCGTAGGAAAGCATAGCCTTCATAGCACCACATCCAACAACGGATTTAGAATAATCGACTTTCTTATGGGGCGCAATCTCCTTCTAGAAAGCACACGATTCCCCATCTCAACATCCACAAGGGTACTTGACGGTCTCTTGATCAATGAAACACCAACCAGATTGATCACATAGGGATCGACGCCAGACACTCCTCCAGTATTCTCGAGGTACGAATGAGGGTATCAAAAATGCTTAGGAGACAAGTAGGACAACGTAAGTTCGACGTCGGAAAGCTACAGTCGCAAAAGACTGCCAGAATTTTTGCCGATCGTGTCTCCTCAAAGCTCTCGCAAAATCTGCCCACAGCAGCACAAGCAATAGAGCAGGAATGGAGGCGTTGCCAGAGCGCCGTCAGAGACGCTGCCTCAAAGGTGCTGGGTTTCAAACCGCCGCCACCTAGAAACCTCTGGTTCGATGAACAATGCGAACAAGCCCATGCAGAAAAACGAGAGGCATATAAAGCCACGCTGCAACGACGGACGAGAGTTGCTCGCGAAATCTATGAGCAGAAAAGAAGAGAGGAACACACGCTTCTCAGAAGAAAGAAAAGCGAATACGGAAAGCGTGAGATCGAGGAGATGGAGAGATGCTCTCGCAAGAATGACGCCCGTAAGTTTTAAAATAAGGTAAAAGGAACATGTCCTGGCTACAAAGCCGGAGCGGAGACCTGCAGGGATGAAAATGGAGAACTGGTAGTGGAATCACAGTCGAAGCTAAGGATTTGGCAAGACTACTTCTGCAGACTGTATTACGGTGATAAGTAGCACAAGATTTCCCCGCAAGCGAATCCACACAGCAACCTGGCTGTCTCCGGATTGTCAAACAGCTAACCAAATCGACCATATCTTCATTGACGCAAGACACTGGTTGTGCGAACATTCACGGGACAAATGTCGACTGTGATAATTTCCTCGTAGCAGCAAGATTCAGAGCTCGACTGTCCGATGTCAGAAAGCTGCACCAGCCCACCATGAGGAAGTTCGACATTGGACGCCTGAGCACACCGGAGGTTACCAGAGTCTACAGGGAGCGACTAGGTGAAAGGCTCCCGGTATGCCTACGTCGAGCACAAATGTCAAAAGTATGTGGCTGCATTGCCGCTCAGCTATTCAGGAAGTAGCCGAAAACACCTTAGGCTACCTAACAACCCCGACAAGAAACCCATGGTATGGTGGCGAGTGTGAACAGAAAAGGTCAGCAACCGATGAGGCTTACTAAAAGGCGCTGAAGCGAAAAACCAGGGCAGCGCGAGAGGACCAGAAGACGGGAGGTCAAAAACCTGCTGCGACTAAAGAAAAGAATCTTCGCAGCCTCCCAACTCAAGAAAACTAAAAGCCCCAGGCTCTTCGAAACTGCGAAAGCAATCTTGTCTCCCACCCAGCATCGAAGAAGTCGGCACAGCTATTCAAAAGCTGAAGAACAACAAGGCCGCAGGCTCAGATGGCTTGCCATCAGAGCTCTTCAAGGCTGGCGGCGATGTTCTGGTAGGGAGCATGCACCAGATCATCTGCAGAATTTGGGAAGATGAGAGCATGCCCGACGACTGGAATACCAGCTCTATATGCCCCATCCACAAAAAAGGCGATCCTACCTCTTGTAAGAACTATAGAGGTATATCCCTGCTCAATGTCGCATACAAGATCTTGTCCAGCGTACCTTGTGAACGACTAAAGCCCTTTTACAACGCTCTAATCGGCAGCTACCAGTGCGGCTTCCGGCCCGGCAAATCGACTATAGACCAAATATTCACACTTCGACAAATCCTGGTAGAGACTAGCGAGTTTCAAATGGATACACACTATCTCTTCATCGATTTTAAAGCCGCATACGACAGCATTCATCGCAAAGAATTGTTTGATGCGATGACCGAATCCGGGATCCCAGGAAAACTGATCCGGCTGTGTCGCACTATGCTAAAAAATACGCCATGCACAGTGCATTTCAGTTCTAGGACCTTTGAACCGTTTGAAACATGCCCCCGATTTCAGCAAGACTTCATCAATTTGATGCTGGAGCAAATAGTGCGACAGACAAGAGTCAACAGGGAAGGCACTATCCGCTTGTACTTCGGTTTGTCCAAACAACTTGGGTTAAAACTCCTCACTCGAAGAACCAAAGTCATGCTTTACAAAACACTTATACTGCCAGTCTTGCTATTCAAAGCCGAAAGCTGGACGATAAGCAGGACGACGGAGCTGATCTTGGGTTCTTTCGAAGGAAAAATTCTGCGCTGGATATTTGGTCCTGTCTGTGAGGAAGGTGAATGGCGAACTCTACGAGCCGTACAAAGATATGGATAAAATCCGGGAATGCAAAGATCCGTCGACTACCAAGAGGGTCTTCGACTGCGAGCCTCGTGGTTCGAGAAGAAGAGAAAGACGGAACCTCAGGTATAAAGACCAAATAATCGCGGATGTAAGACAACCTGGTCTTGATAACTGGAAGCAGCGTGCCCAGGACCGGCAAGGATGGAAGGCAGCTATAGCTCAGGCTCAGATCCTCGATGGATTGACGGCCTGATAAGTAAGTCAGTAAGTAAAACAAATTTAAGCTCTAAAAGTCCACAGAGATTACGTACAACATCTCGCCCAGAAAAAAACTTAAATTCTAGCTTATCCCAATAAATAAAAGTCCATCCCGCTGATATCATCAGCGTTAGGTTAGGTAAGTGGGTTTCCTACTGACGAAAAGTCAAGGCTCACCTAGACTACGTGGAGTCCATTGTGGCCAATTAATTTTTAACCCGTTGAGACCTAGATATTTACCGTTGAGCTGAACCATCCAGACGAGGATAAGAATCCTAGCATTCTGTCACCTCCTCGGGACCAGAGGAAGTGTTATTCTAAAAATTCGTTCCTTTTTTGGGCTAGCGCCGGGTTACCTCCTCGGGACTAGAGAAAGTGTCTTTCTAGGAATTCGGTCCTTTTTTGGGCTAGCGCCGGGCATTCGCACAGCAGGTGATGAATGGATTCATTGTAGGGCTATCCTAGTCGAGCTGCATGGTAAGATAGCATGCAGTGCCCAGAGAGGAAACGACTGTGAGTCAAAAAATCCCACATTGACTTCGGTTGCGATCTGCGTGAAGTTTGCACCTGATCCCAGCCTAGCTGCATCCGTCATCGAGTCTATAAGAGCGATGTACATCCCGACACTCAAAATAGACTCCAGCACCTGTGCCGACATCCATTTTAGATCCGTCGGTGTAGATTGCCAGTTAATTTTCCGTGCGTACCATATCACCGGTCCATTCCTCCCTGGAGGAAATTCTAATAGAGAATCTCCTCTCCCAGAAAGGAAGTTGGGTGACATAGTCTGTTTCGGTTCTGAATCTCGAGATGGCCCATCGATCCAAGACTAATACGTGGCCGTCAAGACTCTTTATCCAGAGACCGGATTCTTGTAGTCTTAGTACAAGGGTGGGAGGTTCAGCTTAACTTCAAGAGCCGTCGTTGGCGTGGACTTCATAATCCCGTCACCGCCAGACAGCCTGCCCTTTGAACTTTTGACACACTTTGAAGATGACATTTCTTTTCAAACGCTTTCCACCAAACAACCGAACCATAGACTAGAATAGGTCATACCACCGCGGTGTATAACCGATGTACCAACTTCGGTCTGAAGCCCCATGTCATTCCAAAGGCTAACCTGCACGAATATAGTGCCACGTAGGCCTTTTTGAATCTTTCGTCAATAGTTTCTCTCCAGCTAAGCTTGGAGTCCAGGATTATGCCAAGATATTTGGCAGATTTTCTAGGGATCACATCGATACCATTCATACGGGGGTAGGTGTATCTTGATACAGATCTTTTCCCTGTGAAGATTACTATCTCTGTTTTCGGGGGATTTACTCCCAGGCTCGCCCCTTGACCCAGTTATCAACTAACATCAGTGCCTAACTTAGTCTATCGCTGAGGACCTGCGGAAACTTTCCAGAAATTAGGATGGCAATGTCGTCGGTGTAGGCCGTGACGTTAAAACCATCCACCTCTGGAATCTTGACCATTTCATCGACCACAAGGAGCCACAGGAGGGGTGATAGAATGCCTCCTTGTGGTGTACCTTTATTTACCTTCCATATACGAGTGCCCAGCATTTGCTCAATCCAAGTGCATATTCCCGAGTTTATTTGGGCCATATAAAGGCTGGACACTATTGCCTCGGTACTAACGTTATTAAAAGCACCCTCAATGTCTAGAAAGGCACCTAGAGTGAATTATCGCATAGACTACCCTATGCAAGGCTGTATCTACCTATTTTCCTTTTATGTACGCGTTGTGTGATTGTGACAGATAACTCTTGCCAATCTTATCCCTTACGTACATGTCTACTAATCGTTCCAGCGTTTTCATAAGGAAGAACGATAGACTAATAGGTCTAAAGTCCTTTGCAGTAGCATGATTGACTTTACCCGACTGGGGTATGAAAACCACCCTAACTTCCCTCCACGCTTGAGGAACATAACCCATCCTGAGGCCCCAGGAGTAAATGCGCTTCAGCCACGGAAAAATGACTTCACATGGTTTCTGAAACATAATCGGAAAAACGCCATCCATTTCCGGCACCTTGTAGGTGTCAAAAGAGTTGATTGCCAACAGGATCTTTTTCTCAGTAACAATATTATCGATTGTCTCATGTTCGATACATTCCCTTGGCAGCGTGTCCGCCGAATTGAAGGTTTCTGCATCTTCGCAGCCATGAAAATGACACTTTAATAGGGAATCAAGCACGCTCTCACGCTTTGGCAAGGACCTTCCTCAGACGAGCCGAACTCGTTTATGATTCAATAGAGCCACAGAAGCTTCTCCAAGAGTCCTTCTTGGCGAATCTAATTTATTTTTTAAGCCGCTTAACACTATCTCTATAGGTTGACCATTCGACGGCCCCCTCTTTTGCGAGATTCATCTACATACATACTTATGTATGTAACTTGACTTATATCCGACTTAAAGAATTAGGTAGGGAGCCCAGAACTATGTAAGCTCAAATTGGCATGTCCCATAATGACAACGTGCTCAAAGTTTTTCCTTAAGCATTCCTAGAAAAACCGCACCACAGAAATGATATAAATTGTTTACTCAACTGAATTCGCTCCAAACTGTACAATCATTAGCGTGTCAATGGCACCAGCCGCCCAATCGCCTCAAGACATCACGCAACTATTAAGCATCATTCACCAAAGCGTCACCGACCTTATCTCGAATTCCATGGAAAATCAAAACGATATAATCACCGAATCGCATCTCTATGATTCATCCATCACACACTCTTCGCAGAGCCTCTCAAGTCGTTTTTGTCCCTCGTTCTTGTCCGTGTCATTCTTCCCAAATTTGCTAAACAACCATTATGGTGTGAACACCTCTCCTGCTATTGTGGTAACCGATGATCAAATGTGATTTTGTTCTTTGTTTTTCTATGGACGCGCTCGTTCACCCACTTGAACAAGAAGCAAAGAAACGAGGGAGCCAAAAACGGGCGGGCAAATTTACGTACCTAGATGGAAGCCAGAGAAAAAAGCAAACGCATGCAGCAACCGCTGCATGATGAAATATGATCCCAACCAAGTTGCTGCTGCTTCACTTCCACTTCAGCCTTTAGCCACTGGGTACCCTCATTGTTGGTTCTTTTGTCAAATGTGGCTGGTTACACCTTTTCGTTTAATTCCCAGTGCCAATTCCGATAATGATCTGCTCGTACGTACATACATACGTACTTCCCTAGGCCATTGCCGAGATTGGGTCGATGCATACCAAGTGGATGGCGGATTGGTTCGCTGGTTTGATGATGAAATGATTTGCGTTTCCCGAGAAATCGCATGATCTTTGTTCCGAATGCAGGCGGCAGATGTCTGTGCCGGAACACGTAAGGCCATTGACGTGGCTTCTCCTCCTTTTCGAATCGTAGCAAAGGTGAGGGCAAACACAAAATCACACAACAGAAGTGGAAAGAACTTATGATGAGTCATGACTCAGCATGGAACAACAATGCTGCGTTGGCATAGAGTATAGAGGTGAAGAGTGAATGCAAGTGATGGCACATAATGACTCAGGGAATTGTGGTTATTCACGCAAAATTAGAGAGCCTTTGTTGCGTTGCGACGTTCCCCTGACTGCGTGGCATTTGGCTTTGATGTAATTAGGTGTTGCACGAAATAGGGTACCTACCTATTGCGTTTTACGTGGAACATGTCGCTTTCCATACTCAGCAAACAATGGTGATTAATGAATCTGTTTTAGTTGTAAGTGTACTCGGAATTGGATACCAGCATGCTAGGAATCTATTTGCATCAGAGCGTGGCGCTTGATAAAACGACAAAGTGGGCATTTTTCTAGAAAAGGGGTTAAGGCTTATTGAGAGTCGCACACAAAACTACGTAATAGTGACAACGAGCAACTAATCGCCGGGCAACGATTATGAATCAAATGGGAGGCAAAAAACCCCAATTCAAACCAACAAGATGTAGTATATTTGAATGGGTATACAAGCTCGGGGCAATAGCTTAGAAACTAGCTTCCATAGATTATGCACTCATAAAGGAAAGTCTAAGGAGAGAGAGAGAGCGAGAAAACAGAGCCACGTTCGGTCTCTGTCCCTGCTCCATTTAAGTTGACACACAGCCTCCGCGTGGCTTCACCTAGATAGCTGCCATGGCATGCGTCAGGTAGTGAACTAATAGGTGCAGCGACCCGACCCTTTATTACTGGGGAAAGAGCAACCTGGCCCTCCAGGTTTAGGGCTGTGTTAAGGGGTAATATCCATATCACGTAAAAAAAATAATTGTTACGAAACAACCACAAGCCTCGGATACGGACGAATACAAAATTACCCTGCAAACGATTAAATGACTTGAGAGTCTGCACATGGAATGTGAGGTCCCTTAACAGACCGAGTGCAGGCAATCAATTGGAGCAAACCCTCAGCTACCATAAAGCAGATATAACCGCACTCCAAGACGTGCGAGCGGATAGACCAGACAAAAAACGCATAAAAAACTGTGACACCGTTACGGGAATAGCTACCAGGGGAACAAACAACGCTTATTCGGATGCGAATTCAAATAAAATTTCGACAGAAAGTCTTAAGCTTTCGGGATGTAAACGAACGCCTTATAACGATCCGCATCAAAGCTAATTTCGGAAACATTTGATTGATATGCGCTCACACTCCAACCGAAGAAAAGGACGATCTCCTAGACAATAACCTATGCCCAATGTCCCAGCTACGATACAAAAATAGCTCTAGGAGATTTTAATGCGAAACTGGGTAAACAGGACATATTTGAGTCGATTACGGGGCGATCACCTGATCAGTTTACCACCAATCACGTTGTGATCGACGCCAGACACTACTTCAGCATCCTCGATGTACGAACGTTCCGAGGAGTCAACATCGACTCGGGTCACTGCCTTGTTGTAGCCAAGGTACGAATGCACGAATGAAGATATCACGGATGTCACGGAGTCGAGCTGGACAACGAAAGTTTGACGTCGCAAAGCTACGATCGCAGGAGACCGCTAGGACCTTTGCCGATCGAGTATCCCTCAACCTCTCCCAAACTCCGTTGACATCGGAACAAGCCACAGAACAACAGAGACGCTGCCTCTGATGTGTTGGGTTCCAAAGAACCGGGTACATAAACCCCGGACAAGCCCATGTAGCAAAGCAAAACGCATACAAAGCCATTCTACATAGACGGACGGAAGCCTCTCGTGAACATTACGAGCAGAAACGGAAGAAAAAAAGACAGCAAGAAAAGCAAGAGATCGTGAAGATGGAGAGATGCTACCACAGGAATGATGCTTGCAAGCTTTACGAAAAAGTAAAACGAACTTACCAGGGCTGTAAAGCCAGAGCGGAAGCCTGTAGGGATGAAGAAGAACAACTAGTAGTAGAGTCACAGTCGATGCGGAGAATATGGAAGGAACACTTCTGTAGACTGTTTAACAGCGATGGAAGATCTAATACCGCTGTCTGGCAGAATGATCCATTCGCAACGGGGGGCAAGAAAATTTCGTCCACCAGAATTAAATGACATTAAGCTGGAATTTCAAAGCTCAAGACTAACAAGGCCGCGGGGAGCAGACGGTCTATCTGCCGAGCTATTTAAAGCGACTGGAGATCATCTGGTAGGGCGCATGCACCAGCTCATCTGTAAAATGTGGTCGGAGGAAAGCATGCCCGAAGAATGGAATCTCAGCACGTTTGCCCTGTCTAAAAGAAAGAGAACCCTATTACTGCGCCAACTAAAGGGGAATAAGTCTCCTTAACACCGCATACAATATCTTCTCTGCCGTACGCCGTGAACGCTTGAAACCTTTTGTGGACAATCTGATAGGTTCGTATCAGTGTGGTTTCAGGGCAGGTAAATCCACAGAAGACGCACACAGCGGGATGTCAATGAAGCGTTCGAAAGCATTGAAGCAGAAGCGGCTGTATAGGGTCTTTTGGTTAACGAGGGTAAAACGAAATATATGCGGTCAACCAAAAAAGACGCGCAACACCGACGTCTCGGCCAGGACGTCACATTTGGCAGCTACAGATTTTAAGTGGTCAAGGACTTCACCTACCTTGGCTTACTAGTGACTAGCGACAACAACATCAACATCAAACGCAGAATCACTCTTGCTAACCGCTGCTTCTCTGGGCTCAAGAGGCCCTCTCTCGAAAGACCAAAGTTGCGCTGTACAAAACCGTAATCATCTCGGTCCTCCTTTATGCCTTGACTTTGGCGAAAGCGGATGAAGAGGCCCTTCCTCGTTTCGAGAGGAAAATTCTGCGTTCAATCTATCGTCCCCTTTGTACAAACGGGGAGTGGATGAGAAGATACAATGACGAACTATAAGGGCTGTGCAGCGACATCGGGCTGGTACGACGTCTGCGGATCCAACGTCTAGGATGGCTAGGCCATGTAGAGCGAATGAAAAACACAGCTCCCGCCCGAAGAGTCTTCGAGTCCAACCCCGAGTCCAACTCCGAGGGACAACGCAGCAGAGGACAATCTAAGTTGGCGCACACAGGTGGAAGGGGACCTTAAACAACTGGCAGTGCGTCGCTGGAAACAACTGCCAAAAGACCGTGTCAGCTGAAGAAGTTTGTTGGTTGGGGCCCAGGTTCACACCGGACTGTAGCGCCACCCAAGTAAGTAAGTCCAGTCAATGTATTGCGACGCACACCTAAGAGGTCAAAGTTTTGATGACTCCGACGCAGCTTGACCCAAATTTAGAGTTGATACGGGTTATGATGCTTACTTTATTTGAGGACAGTGATCGTTTGCGACTTCCCTTCTTCTTCTTTGTTGGCGTTACAGCCTATGAAGGACCAGAGTCAAGATTCTCTCAATCACCCATGTTGTGTGTGATTTTATTTTTTACATAGATGAAAGGGACCGATTCCACACGGCGCGAGACGATAAGCTTTTTCTTGGCAAGTATATTACCGGGGGGTACCAGTACACCGAAAATAACATTCGATGGCGTTGGTGTTATCGGGATCCGAACTCGCTCATCGTGCGTCAGAGTACAACACACTAACCACTGCTACACTGCTACTACTTATTGAAAGAGATTTCGATGGCCAGTTTGCACCACGTCAGCATGAGATAACTAAGCTCTCAAATGGTTGAGTGACCTAACATTCCACGTGCAGAGCCGAAAATCATGTTCTGGCCGTCATCCCGGGTCGTTTTTTCCAGGTATGGCTTCCGTGCTATAGACTAACCGACACTAATCCTGTTCTGTGGCGCAGAAAACTCGCCATTCGTCCTTTTCCGTTCGCAATTTCATGTAAAAATCCCCAGGTGGTACCAGGTGAAGGTGAAAATAGGACTTAGTAACAGAGCTGTCAGATGTTCGGCTGCAGTGGCTTCTACTCGCTATTTGGCGGGTCAGCGCACGTCGGCCCTACGAGGCCTTTGTTAGTCGTTTCCCGCCCATTGCTCTGTTAACTCAATTAATAATGATACACTTCAACATTTTTTCTGTACTTTTCTCGATATAACAAAAACCAAACGCGCACAACATAGTTGACAGTGGCTACAATACAACTTTAGCATTCTTTCTTCGCCTCTATTAATAGACAATAAAATGAGGCCACTTTGTCGTAAGGACAAAGAAGGCTCCATAGAAGCCTGGTGAATACATACATACTTATGTAAATTACTAAAATTGCATGTCAAGTTTGTCGTAGACTAATGGTCTAGGACATTCTTGTACTTGAAGGATCGCTGTCCTTAACATAGAATGTTTTAATTAAAACAAATGTCGCTAAGGCGTCGAGGGCCATTTAACTCACTGGCACATTGCAACTGCTCCCACGCAATTTCCTTCACCCTCCACAAATAAACCTTTAGCTCCAGTTCTGTTCTTCGACTTCCGTAGAACCCTTGACATCCGGCCACCCCATTGTCACACACCTCACTTGCAAATTGCCTTACATTTTTATTATTTCAAGCTGCGACATTACTAGTCAAGCCTACACCCACTCACCCACTGGAGCCTACCAGTCCATCCCTAAGGCCCACTCTAACCACTCGAACAGTACAAGTGAAATTGATTTGATAATTTTATTTTATTCGGCGTCACACCTATTCCTAGAACGCAAAGAAATTATGTTCGAAAGTTTCCTTCAATGTTAACCACTCCCTGGGTATTCCCAGAAAGGGATCAATCCGCAAAGCATAAAACAGCAAAAGAAAAAAAATATTGAATTGCCTGAGAATGAGATTACACCAGCGGCGTCGTCACTTGAACCACCTCCAACAGGACGGCTCTTCAGACCCAACTTATTTGCTTTACGGAGTAACACTGGGTAGGTATGAGTGTAATTACGAAAAGCTGGCCTTCCCGGAATATCCCGTTTATGCGACTATGGTTGTACCTATGGCGTATGGGTTTGTGTTTGTTGAGTTGTGTCCCGAGTACAGGATTCTGAGGAGTTTCAAAAGGAGATTGCTTGTGCTTGAGCGTTTTCTCGGTGCTCTTTATGCCCCCGGACTACGTCGTCCCGCCGCCTTGCCGTTTTCCCGGACTTTGTGCTGCTTCAGGCTGGTGGTTGTATTTTATGATGATGACGTTATCCTGGTATTCGATTCATTCCTTTAACTCGAATTCATTTCAGTACGTTGTCTACCAGCTCCTTTTCCCCCAATGACTTTCCATTCACATTATACACGCCACACAAAGCGAACCACTCGGCCGGTTCCGAGAACACTTTCTCGTACTGGATCTCCGCTCCTTAATTCTTTCTTTTTGTCATAACCATCCCCTATTCGAAAGCTACATGTATCTACCTACCATCTACCTACATATGTAGGTCGTGGAAGAGGAAAGAAAATAATTTGCAATTTGGAGCTCCACTCGCTGATATTGCGTTGTCGCTGCCTTCGTTGCCATGAACAGCTGAGCATTCGTCAAAATCAAAACCAATTTGTGAGCGAATCGTTCCCAACGAGCATTTAGCTTAACCTTTTAGGACGTAGAAAGGGCGTTTATCAGTGGAATCCTGATTGTGGGCTTTCGGCACCCTCTGGAAGGGCAAATGAATCTTGTTCAAAGTGTACCATAAGCTATGAGCGCTACACATACTTAGCTATAAGATGAGAAGATAACAGATTTTCCGGAACCAAGCCACGTTGTCAATAGCCTGGAGGTTGCTGAGATTTGCATATTTAATCCGTTCAGCGAGCCTTCACATGCATGTATCTCTGTGCCGATATAAGAAATACTCTTGTTTGCGGGAATTCCATACACGAATTCCATACACTAAGGATGAGGCTAGCAGCTGGCAAAGGGATTTGTCGGCTCCTCTTTGAATCAGGGATACATTTCCTTGAAACACAATTATCGGTGGAATCTGGATACAGCGGCAGATAGAGGAGGAATTTTTCCAATGAACGGTTTCTTCTTCTTCTCCTTATTGGTTCTCCGGGCTGGAGCAGTGGTGTCCATTCGCTCTACATGGTCTAGCCATCTTAGGCGTTGAATTCGTAGAAGCCTGACTAGACTCATGTCGCTATACAGCCCGTAAAGCTCGTGGTTGAATCTTTTCTTCCATCCCCCGAAAATCACACGCAAAATCTTTCTCTCGAAACGGCCCAGGACTTCCTCATCACACGACAGCGCATCGCCCTGCCTAAATCCTTTTTTGACATTAAACCTATCGGTCAAGTCTTCACCGATTCGAATGGAGCCGCGAACATTCCCCAAAGTCATCCTGCATAGTCTGACGAGTTTAGCAGCGATGTCAAAGGTAGACATGGCGTTGTATAGGTCGACTTTAATTACGCTGTCGTATGTGGCTAAGTCGACGAATATGTAGGTGGTAAGGGTCGACTTGAAATTCATTGGTTTTTCCAGGATCTACCGTAGTGTAAAGACTTGGTTGATGGTGGACTTCCCTACCCTGAAGCTTCACTGATAAGGACCTAACAGCTTATTTACAAAAGGCTTCAGGCGTTCAAACGAAACGGCAGAGAATATTTCATAGACAATGTTACGGAGACTTATTCCTCTGTAGGTGGGGCCGTCAAAGGGTTCTCCTTTCTTGTGGATCGGGCAAATGATGCTGAGACTCCATTCCTCGGGCATGCTTCCCCTGACCATATCTTACAGATGAGCTGGTGCATGCTTGCAACCAGGTCATTTCCAACCGCTTTGAAGAGCTCAGCAGACAGTTCCTCTGCGCCAGCGGCTTTATTCGGCTTGAGTTTCGATACGGCGATCTTAACTTCGTCACGGTCAGGGGTAGGAATTCCCTGCGATCTTCGTCGTTAAAAAATGAATATATTGACGAACATCGCCGTTACACAGTCTGCAGGAGTGGTTTTTCCATTTTCCCAGCATCGACTGCGATTCTAGTACTAGATGTCTGTTCTATTCCCTACAGGCTTCCGTTCTCGCTTTATAGCCTTGGCATGTTCGCTTTATCTGTTGATACAACTTTCGAACAATTGCACGCTTCTCGTGTTCTTTCTTCTTTCTCATGAGGAGCTTAAGCTCCTCCCTTCTTTTTAACTCGTAGAGCACACGAGCTGCTCTTGTTCTTCTATGACGCGAGGCTTTATATGCCTCCTGCCTTGCTGTGTGAATCTTCCTGCACTCGTCATCGAACCGGGTGTTGCTTCGTGGTGAAGCCTTGAAGCCCAAGACTTCAGGAGCAGTGCTTTTCAGAGCTCGTTTGCAAAGGTTCCACTGTTGTTCTATTGACTGTGCGGAGGGTTGAGATGTACAGGAGAGCTTTAGGGAGACGCGATCGGTAAAAGCACGAGCGGTTTCTGTCGATAGTAGCTTTCCGACGCTATAACTTTGTATTCTTACTCTACTCCGCTGCGTTCGTGATATCCATAGGCGCATCTTGGCTACTACAAGATAGTGGTCCCATCGGAAAGTTCGAACATCAACAATAGTGGAGGAGTGTCTGACGTCGATCGCGATGATCAATCTGATTAGTGATTTATTGATCTGGCGACCACCAGGTGCCTTTGTGTATATCGAGGTCGGGGAAGCGCATACTGTGTAGAAGGAGATTTCGCCCCGTAGCAAGATCAATCAGCCTGTGTCCGTTATCGGATGTGGTGCATCCAAAGATGCTTTCCTTACCCAACTTAGCATTGAAGTCTCCTTCAATGTAGAAGATTAGAGACAGGATCTTTTTAATTGGACCTAAGGAGAGATTTCAATATGAAGAGAATATGGAACGTTCTACTTATTGGTTCGTTGTAGCCATAGTTAGTGGGATGAGGGGGGAATCTGAAAAGTGGTGTAGATCTTAGGCGACGAGGGTTGGTATTGAGCGAAATCATTTCAAGGAGCGCAGGAGAGTCGATAATTCCAGCTATAAGCTGATAAATGAAGCGAATGATAGGTGCCTCACGGCGTGCTTTCGGGGTTTGTAAGCCGAGCAATTGTAGTCGGTCTTCGTAGGGTGGTAATATAGTCCTGTCAGACCATGGGAAACCTCAGAAATCTACGTTGCACAGCTTCAATTCGGGCAGAATGGCTAACGTAGTAAGACCAGGCTTGACTGGCATATTCCAGGTTAGTTCTGACGTATGTAATGTAGAGGGATTTAGTGACGTAGGGATTCGAGAATTCCTTAGACCAACGTTTTATAAAACCAAGGGCAGAATTAGCCTTGTGTATGATATGACTGATGTGGGAGACGAAGTTTAGCTCTCTGTCGCATATGATACCTGGGTCGCGAGTGAAGGAGGCATGGGGTACAGGCTCGTTAAGTAACTAGTATGTTCTAGGAATAGAGGGGTAGCGTTTTCGAGATGATGCATTTACCGATGTTGAGTTCCAGGTAGTTGTTATCACACCAATTACCGAAGGATACAAGGTCGCTTTGGAGTGCAAGCGAGTCTGCAGGAGTTGATATTGCCTTGCTGATTTTCATGTCATCTGCGTATATTGACAAATGGGAATGGGAATTTGACAGCGAGGACAAATATTAAAGGGCCGAGATGACTACCTTGCGGAACACCGCAAGAGGCAATGATGGGATCAGAGATAGAGTTTCTAAAAAATACTCTATATCGGCGATTCTCAGAGTACGATTTAAGTCATGCGATGATTTGGGGCGGGAAGCCTAAAGCCTTTGTATGTATGTATGTTGGCGTTACAGTCCATGAAGAACCTGAGCCGAGCTTCTCTCAATCACCCATGTTGTGTGTGATTTCATTTTCACATAGGTGAAAGGGACCTACAGTTTTATTGCCGGTTCCGAACGGCGAATTTCGAGAAACTTTTCATGACAATTTTACTACAGGGGGTTTTGTCAGAACCCCACTGAGGTGAAACACCGTGAAAAACACGTTCGATGACATGGCTGTGTCGGGATTCGATCCCGAGTCATCGGCGTCAGAGGCCAACACACTACCCACTGCGCCACGGTGCTCTCGCCTAAAGCCTTTAATTTATAATAAAGTCTGAAGTGATAACATCTACCTCGTTGCCTTGTTCCAGAGTTAGAAGTATATTGGAAACAAATTCGGTAAGGCTGGTTGTGGTGGGCCTACATTTTAGGAAACCATGCTGCCGGGAGGAGAAGATGGATTTGCAGTGGAAGAACATTGAGTCATACACGACGGACTCGAAGAGCTTAGGGATAGCGGACAGTTTGGCAATCGGTCTGTAGTTAGAAATGTCCATCTTGGGGCCCTTTTTGTGAGTGGGGAAGATGTAAGATTTTTTCCAAATGGTTGAAAAGGAAGCTTGATGAAGTGAAAGGCGAAAGAGAATAGAAAGAGGTTTGCCAAGGGAAGCGATACATTTCTCGAGGAGAATGGCTGGAAGACCATCCCGATCCGGAGAGAAGTCTTCTTTAAGTTGGTTTAGCTTGTGGTGAACCAAGTCCTCATTAATATCAATTACGGAGAGCGATGTCTGTGAGCAGTTATTCATACAGCTGTAAAATACAGGGTCGGGCTTATGACTGCAGGCGTTAAATGATAGGCTAAAGAATGAGGCAAAAAGGTAGTGTTGAGGTAGTGTTGTTCCATTTGAGAGTGGAAGGGACCCCATCCGATTTTGTTTTTGAGGTTGATGAATTGGTAGAAGCGTCTAGGATCAGTAATAAGGGACGTCTACATTCTTTGAAAATATGAGTTGTAGAGGGATAGGGAAGCGTTGGGAGGCTTGTTGGTAATTCGCATAATCAGAAGGGGAATTTGACGTTAAAAAAATTCTTCCAAAGTTTATTTCTCGTATTACGGATAGTACGCAGTTCCTTGTTATACCAGGGAGGTGTTGGGAAACATTTTTTTCGAGGGACGTAAGGAACAAATTGGATTATGCAGTTAAAGAGAGCAGTGTAGAAAAATTCCAATGCGATGGCGATAGGGGTGTTTTCGCTCAAGAAGAGGCTAAAGTCTATGTCGCTAACTGAATTGATAAGTGAAGCGAAGTCGGCCTTTCGGAAGATGAAAAAGAAAGAGTAACCATAAGTGGAGAAAGTTTGGTTTAGTTAATAGGAGAACTTAAGGGATAAGGGAGGATGATATTGGTCCAGAGTGGACAGCAGATAGTTGCTTGCAGCAACAACAGAGTTGTAGGCATCAGAAGAAAACATAAGGTCTAATTGCCTTCCAAGATTGTGGGTGACACTGCTGATTTGAAATAGGTTAGACTCTAGAAGACGGTCAGTGAAAAGAGTTTGCTCGTCAGAGGAAGCATTAACAGAGACAAGGAAACACTCGTCATCTGAAGGAGACCATTGCAAGAATGAAAGAGTGAGATCTACAACGACGATGAAGTCATCAGTTGGATCGACGTCTTAGAAAATAGAGTCTATTGTGTCAACAGCTAGCTGGTAGACTTGAGCAGGTTAGAATGGGCGGATGTAACAGCTACGCACGTAGATAAAGCCTTGGGTGACTAGTATCTTGGAACAGACAAGTTGAAAAGGTGCAGAGTTCGAAATTGCAAAAGCCAATGCAAATTAATTTTATTACGCGACACGGAGAGTTTTTAAAAAGAAAAGCCAAGATATGTTTTCAGGAGGATATCAAGAGTGCGTAGGAGTCGAGTAGCACAACGTAAGTTTGACATCGGAAAGCTACAATCGCAAGAGACTGCCAGAGTCTTTGCCGATCGTGTCTGCTCCAAGCTCTCTCAAAACCTGCCCACAGCAGCACAAACAATACAGTAGGAATGCCGTATTGCCAGAGCGCCGTCAGAGACGCTGCCTCAGAGGTGCTGGGTTTCAAACCGCCACCACCTAGAAACCCCTGGTTCGATGAACAATGCGAACAAGCCCATGCAGCAAAACAAGAGGCATATAAGGCCGTGCTGCAACGACGGACGCGAGCTGCTCGCGAAATCTATGAGCAGAAGAGAAGAGAGAAACACACGCTTTTCAGAAGAAAGAAGAGACAGCACGGAAAGCGTGAGATCGAGGAGATGGAGTGATGCTCCTGCAGGAATGACGCCCGTAAGTTTTACAATAAGGTAAAACGAACATGCCATGGCTACAAAGCCAGAGCGGCGGCCTGCAAGGATGAAAAAGGAGAACTTGTAGTAGGGTCGCAGTCGATGCTGAGGATTTGGTAAGACCACTTCTGCAGACTGTATAACGACGATGATAGACAAGATACCGCTGTCAGGCAGAACGAGCCATTCATAATGGACGACAATGAAACAGAATTCAGTTCACCCGACTTAGACGAAGTCAAAATAGCGATATCGAGACTTTAGTATAATAAAGCCGCGGGCGCAGACGGCCTGTCTGCTGAGCTTCTTCAGGCGGCTGGAGATAAACTGGTAAGATGCATGCACCATCTCATTTGCAAGATATGGTCGGAGAAAAGCATGCCCGATGAATAGAATCTCAGCATCGTTTGCCCGGTCCATAAGAAAGGAGACCCCTATAACTGCGCCAACTATAGGGGAATAAGTCTCCTTAACATCGCATATAAAATCTTCTTTGCCGTATTGTGTGAACGCCTGAAACCGTTTGTGGATTACCTGATTGACTCTTATCACTGTGGTTTCAGGCAAGTTAAATCCACAATCTTGAAGAAGACGTCGATTTCAAAGCTGCATATGACAGCGTGTATAGAAATGAGCTATACAAAGCCATGTTTAGTTTTAACTTTACGGCGCAGAGGCTTGGACTTTAACAAAAACGGATGAAGATGCCCTTGGTCGTTTCGAGAGGAAAATTCTGCGCACTATCTACGGTCCCGTTTGTTCAAACGGTGTATGGAGGAGAAGATATAACGAAGATCTGTACGGGTTGTACAGCGACATCGGCCTGGTACGAAGTCTACGGATACAGCGTCTAAGGTGGCTAGGCCATGTAGAGGGCATGGAAAATACAGCTCCGAACCGAAGAGTCTTCGAATCCACTCCGGAAGGAAGGCGCGGTAGAGCACGGCCGCATCATTGGTGGCGAACGCAGTTGTAAGGGGACCTTAACCAACTGGGCGTGCGGCGTTGGAAACTGCTGGCCAAAGACCCTGCCAGCTAGAGACGCTTGTTGGTTGAGGCCCAGGTTCACCACGGACTGTAGCGCCACCTAAGTAAGTATGTAAGTAACTTTACTTTACTCAAAACACCCAAGCCGCGGAGTCCACTTAGTCGATTTCAGGGCTGCTGTTGAACTCTGTTGCGTCCTCTGACGTTGATGATGAACTCAACAAGAGGCTGATCTTAGATTAACTTATATACTAAGCGTTATGCTGCTCTACGGCAGCGTCCCTTTGCTGGACTTTGGATTTAGACCATAAATCACGCGCGAATCTGCCGACGCAGCTGCAACCACTTGACTTCGACTAAAAGCATTTTGCCATTAAGCCGCAGCTGTGTCAACAAAAGTCGATCGCACTTCCTGGTCTCCCTAGCAGCTTGCTTACATCGCTTACGGATCAAATCAATGCTCTATGATATTAACTTGCATTGAGGCGGCTATGGATGGGCAAAAGGACACCTCGCCCAAGGGGAAGTGTGTTAATGGGCTCACCGTCAGTGCGAAAGTCGTCGAAGTCGGAAGAGAAGAGTTCGGAGTCGAGAATGCTAGGGTTAAGGTTGGTTTCAGTTAAGGCGATGATATCGTAAGGAAGAGTTAGAGAGTTAAGGTAGACAGTTCAGGCTTTGGAACGAAGGCCCCTTACATTTTGATAGTATAGGGGCCTGCGAGCTTTTTGGAGAGAGGCAAGGCACTTAGAGCTAGTATGAGTGGCGCTTAGAGCTAGTATGAGTCGTCTCTTACTCACTCATGGAAATGATCGTAGTAAATTTTTCTCAGTGCTGTCGGGTCGGTAAGCAGGCTTTCTATTTGGATTGAAACCATAACATTGGTCTTGGTATTACCGTCAATACAGACAGAATCCGGCTTATCGTGAAGAAGCTGAGTACAGGCGAATATTTTCGAAGAGACGATGATCACGCAGTTTGGATATTACATAGCGGCCATCCAGATCATTAGGCGGCGAACACTTCTCTACTATCTTAGCGGTGAGTATAACGGAGGGAGCGAGGTGTGGATCCAAAAAAGGGGCAGTCGCCGTAGTATATGCCGCACTTTTTTATCCGCTCCTGTTTTGTGGCGCAGAATACTCGCCATTCGTCCTCTTTCGTTAGTAATTTCCATGGTCGAGAAATTTCCAGATGGCACCACGAGGAGGTAGAAGGAGGACCTGATTAACAGAGCTGCAAGGTGTGCGGCTGCAGAGGTTATTACTCGTTTTTTTTTTTTTAGTGGACCAGCACCCGCCTCTAGATGTTAGTCATTTACCATCCCAATGAACGGTTTATCAGAACTTAAACGAGATCTCAGGATAAGAGCAGGATAAGAGTTTGTTTATATATGGGGCTAGTGCTACCATTAGCAATACGGCACTGCGACCTTTGCAGATATATGGTAGTTGAGAATGCTTCTCGTAGGAGCCAGGGTGATCCCCTCAGGAGCCATAACTTCACTGAGAAGGATACGCTTGGTAAGATGGCAGAGAGCAGCACACTCACACAGTATGTGCTCTGCCGTCTCCTCGTCCTCAAGCCAGAGCCGACACTCAGTTTCAGACGAGACTATTGCTGTTAGAGCAAAGTGGTTATGAAAGGAATCCGTCCGGAAGTTCTTTAGAGATTGGGGGTCAAAACTCTGTCCGCATTTGTTACCTTTTCTATTGCGAACCCGGAAAGAGACAGTCAATGTTGGATGAAATACCAACGAACGAACAATTCTAGAACTTCACATACCCCACCAATGGTGACTCACTCCGATCATAGAGCTTGACGTATACATACATACATATGTACATACGACAAACTGATAAAAGTCTCTATTGCCCTTGTACTGATAGTCTGCCGCACTATTCTTCGCAATATCGATACCACCACACCGTCCTTGAATGATTTCCAATTCCAAGCATTACTGACTGAATCTTATCATCACTCGTCAACTTGCTGTCAAATTATTTCGCAATCTTCCACGAACCTACGCACCACAATTCCCAGAATAAATCGGTAATCAGTGCAAACAACTCGTCGCTCGACCGCCATAAGCGCCCAACGTTGACGGGCGAGCGTCAAACATTTCAATACCCTAAGCCGCGGTCACACTTGAACGCGTTACCCAGTAATGATATCATGAATTAAGCATTCCGCGCGCATGTAAACAAAGAAAACGACAGAAACAAAAAAAATTGAATTAAACGACAACAGCAGCAAGATGGATAGGTGCTTGCGGAATGAATTCATTCGATCGGAGTATGCTTTACACATTGCACCTGCGAGCATTTTTGCTGCCACACGCACAATGCAGCGACCGGCTTCGGACCTCCTGTCAATTTAGTTGGAACATCCGTCTGTTTCTGGGGAAAACTGCAACTTGTTCCACGAATTCGATGCACTGCCACCGCACATGAGTGATAATTATTGTGCAACGATGTAACGGTAATTTTCTATGAAATACGTTTTCTTTTTTTGCTTTTGTTTTTTGCTGAATTCAAATTCAGAGGAAGAACAAAACGTGTCGTTGTGAGCATTTCCGGTTCTGGAGAACTGCCATTATCATAAATTCGAATCGGTTACACGCTGTCCCCACTTGACATTCGCCAAACTGTCACTGTCACCGTGTAAACAGGGAAATGTGCGAGCATATATGTATGTATGTATGCAGTTTAAGCAATAAGTAGTACATAGTTACGTCGATCATCGTTCATGTACGGTGTGATAGTAGCTACTGTGTTGCGTGTCAACAGGAAGCATGTGATAGGCGTGGTCGTGAATTTCTGATCAGGAGTCAATCGTACTCTGCCGGTCAGCATTCGCGACGCATCGTGGTCGGAATGTCCAATGAGGGTGACGAAGGATCTTTCTTGTTTTCTTTGCTGTGTTTTCGGGTTGCGGCTTTCACTACTGTTCTGCTTCATCAGGATTCAATTTCGTATGTGTTACGCGAATTAGTCTTTTGATTAAGGTGTTTGCACTCTTGATTGAGCACATGCGATGGATTGTTTCACTTTCCGGATGTAGATATGTATTCGTATGTACATATGTATGTTGGAGAGTGAGTTGGTTGATACGAATGACGGCCCTTAAGGTTATTACGGTAATTAAACGAGGAACTTGAATCGATTGTGAGGCCAAGCACGCCACTTTGCTATCTCTTAGTAGTTGATTTGTCCATGGAAATGGCAATGAATTCCAATGTGGAAAGAAGTTGTAAAGGGAGAGCACGTCAATGTCTATCATAATGGGGCAAGTGATGGACAATGACATAATCCAAAGTATACTCCGCAGGAATTCAATAGAATTAGATAAAGCGGTCAGATGTTTCTGTTGCAAAATGGTTTTGATTGATGATGTACTATGTACCTATGTACCTACTTGCTGCTAGAAGATTGCCAAATGTAGGGAAGCTGGCCCCCCACGAACTGCAATGAGCGAAATAGCTGTTCCTGATAGAGTGACTGAATAATTTGTATCCATTCAAGAACCGTGGAAATGTGGCCTACTTCGATTCTTTATGATGAGCGATCCGAAAGGCCGAACTCACTATCGGCAACCAAACTTGGTCACATTTGTGGGCAAGATCTGGTGGCTGCTAGAGTAAGCCACAAAACGCACGGAGTAATAGAACACTTCGTTTTTGCGTCTGCCTATGTACTTTCCCTACGACTCGATACTACCTCCACCACAGAAGGAAGTTTCTGAACTCGTAGAGTACTGTGAAGCCAGAAAGATTGGTCTCATCTTGTGTTGCGATGCAATTGCCCAAAACTCTGCTTGGGGCAGCAGCAAATGCAACACAAGAGGGTATCGTCTGTTAGACTTCACTCTTTCCTCTGACCCTACCATCAACAATGTTGGCTCTCAGCCAACGTTTGTAACGGTAAGACGACAGGAGGTGATTGACCTGACCCTGTCCAAAAGATATGTAAAGGACATCACTGATGCTACACTGTCGGACCATAGATACATACATACATATGTATGTACATATGTACACATATCGAATTCCGATTAAGTTGTGGGATCTCTTCCTTGCAACCCAGACGGAATCCGAGAAAGACGGACGGACTGGGTACGTCTCTTGAGAAATCCACTCAGGCCCTACCTAAACTTAGAACGAAACAATTGGTAGAGAACGTTGTTCATAACCTGAATAGCGTCAACACCAGTTGTTTTGAACTCGCATGTCCTGTCAGCAAACCCCGCAGGAAATTGGAATGCTGAGTTCCAAAGTCTTCGCAGGCTTTCGCCAAAAGTCTTCTGAATAGATGGCTTAAATCGAATTCGGAAGATGACTGGAACCATTATTGGATATATAAGAATATAAGAAACTTGTTGGTAAATCGAAAAACGATTCTTATAAGACCTTCTGCGAAGAGATCAAATCTCTGAGTGCGACTAACAACCTTCAGGGGACCCTTACTGACTCTAAAGCGGAATCTCTTAGTTTACTGCTTCAGACTCATTTCCCGGGAACTCAGATCGCCATCGGCTCGTTGCACACTCCTTCAAAGCAAACTGCAACGATGAAGACAACTCGGCGTAGCTGGTATATTGCGTCGCGCGTGGTTACGACTGAAGCCATTAAATTTGCTGTGGCACCCTTCGATGGCTTCAAATTGCCGGGCATCAACAGGATATATCCTGTTATGCTGCAAAAAGGTATAAGGCAGCTGCTTCCTACTCTGAAAAGAATTTTCACTGCTAGCCTAGCACTTGCTCACATACCCATTCCTTGGCGCACAGTGAAAGTGGTCTTCATTCCCAAAATAGGAAAAGAGGACTACTCACTTGCCAAGAGCTTCAAACCAATTAGTCTAACATCCTTCCTGCTGAAAAGCATGAAGAAACTGGTAGAGTTGCACGTTGCGCAAAGTTGCCCTTTGAATGCACCCTCTTTCGGAGATGCTACATTCTCACCAGCGCGGAAAATCCTGCGAGACTGCGCTTCAGAACCTAGTCGGGCGAATTGAATGCGCGCTCGAAAGGAAAGAGTACGCGCTGTGCATTTTCATCGACATTGAGGGAGCTTTTGATAACGCAACTTTTGACATCATGTGCAACACTGCCAGGCATCATGGCGTAGATGAAACACTGGTCCTATGGATCAAAGCAATGCTCATGCACAGGACATTGACCGCGCAGGTCTCGACCAGTGTGCGAAATACGGCGTAAACAGGGGCTGCCTGCAAGGTGGCGTCCTGTCTCCGCTGTTATGGTACATGGTTGTCGATTCTCTGCTTGATGCTCTCAATGTCTCTGGAATGTATGCCCAGGCCTACGCGGATGATGTCGTCGTACTTTCTGTCGGCTCATGCTTAGTGACTGTCCGTCTCAAAGCACAGGCGGCGCTTAATGTGATCGATGATTGGTGTACCAGAAATGGGCTGTCGGTCAATCCTCTTAAGATCGATGTCGTTCTCTTCACGAGAAGGAGGAAAAATACTGACATGACTCAGCTGGTACGAAAAGGCACTTTCATCCCGATATCCAAGGAGGCTAAGTGTCTAGGAGTCATCTTAGATAGCAAGCTTCTCTGGTCAAAGCATGTTGAGTCAAAAACCACCAAAGCGCTGTCAGCTGTCTGGCAATGCAAAGAAGCTTTTGGCAAAACATGGGGTTTATCGTCGGCAAAGGTCCTCTGGATCTACATGACAATGATAAGACCTATAATCTCATATGTACCGATTGTCTGGTGGAACAGGCTAACATGCAACCACGTCGCAGCCTCTTTCACCAAACTCCAAAGAACGATTTTTCTCAGCTGGGGCCTTCGCCAGCACGCCAGGCGCTGCTCTAAATGTTATGACGAACCTTCCACCTCTTGATATATTTATCAGAGGGTGTGCTCTGAAAGCCATGTCTCGTCTGAAGGAAATGGCTTTTGGTATAACTTGCGCAAGAATTGTCCTGCGACCGCTGTCTCATGGACATGCCTTCTGACGTACTGACGCCCGTTATCCTATTGGGCCGTAATTTCACAGTCGAGTGAGGAGGATGACACCTCAGAGCATTTCCTCTGTGATTGTTCCGCCTTTGCTCGAGCACGGTGGCGCACCCTTTGAAGTTCCTTCAAAATTTTCTCCGGAAAACGGGGAAAATACAGTAATGTAAGGTGTTTGTCTGGAGTACAGTGGGCCAGTATTTGCGTCTGAGTGCTCCAGCGGATAGCAGAAGGCTTCAACAAAAAAAAAATAAATCTATCCCAAAGCCCCAGTGCCTAAGGCACCTGAGGCCGGAGTGGACCTGTGCTCGATTCTGTACAGCAGGTGAAACGAGTAGACATGATTGACTCGCTTCTACGTAGCCTAGCGTCTTCTACGGAGCCTAGCGTTTTCTACGTAGCCTAGCGTCTTCTACGTAGCCTTGATTCTTCTACGTAGTTAGCGTCTTCCACCTAGCTAGCGTCTTCTACACAGCGTAGCGTCTTCTACGTAGCCTAGTGTGTTCTACATAGCGTAGCATCTTCTAAGTAGCCTTGCGTCGTCTACGTAGTCTATCGTCTTCTATGTAGCCTTGCTTCTTCTACGTAGTCAGCGTCTACTAAGTAGCCTAGCGTCTTCTAAGTAGCCTAGCGTCTTCTACGTAGCCTAGCGTCTTCTACGTAGCCTAGCGTGTTCTACGTAGCCTAGCGTCTTCTACTTAGCCTAGTGTTTTCTATATAGCCTAGCGTCTCTACAGTCTACATTGATAGAGAGCCCCTTAAGAATCCCGTCTGTGAATGTAAGTGCACTAATCAGAATCAAGCGAAGAGCTGTTCGTTTTCACCTGTTGCAGAATGAAACAGGCAAAATTCTTATGATGTAATAAGAAGAGACCAAGCGAACACAAGGCGGAGGTGTCGCTATCTCCATTAGCAAGAATATTGAATAAATCAAAAGCTAGGTTGCTTGCAACGGATAACCCGTCGTTTTATAGAAAGGTCGAATACGACAGACGCTGGTATTTGACAACAGAATGCCCCCACTTTCAAATTTATAGTAGAGCATTCAAACCATCCAACCCATCATTGCTGCGCAGTGAGGACATTCCCCAGTGAATAAATAATTGTACAAGTCGCCACGAATGAGGCGCTGCTCCAATACTGAAGGCAATATTGGAGCCGCATTGCCTTCCAAGCAACTGTAAGGTCTTGAGCTTTTTGTATTTTGAAAGGTTTGACCATTAGTTTAATCCGTAAAATGCGATGCTGGAGGCTAGGTTACGTTAGGTAGTTCGTAGCCTCCTCAGGGGGGTTGTATACACTTAGGCCAGAGAGGCCTGTTGTTCTGTTACGAGGGGAGGTTGATCTCTATTCATTGAACCACTTAGTGCTTCTGAACATCATTCAAGTGGTTAATGAAGTAGGATCCTAGGTAGCGTTCCTTGATTGAACAGAGAGCCGGACGGGAGCAGAGTAGGTAATGAATGGATTCGGCCTCATCTTCGTCTAAGCAGCTTCTGCAGAAGTCGTTCAAAACATGCTCTAGTTTTTGTGCGTGACTGCCAATGAGACAGTGAACGGTCGTGTCATCACCGCTGACATTTTGTAGATGTTAGTTCGTTTTAGGGAGATTAGTCCCTTGGTCCGTTGACTGTCAAGCCGAGGCCAGATTTGCCTGGTGATGAGGCAGGTGTGCCCCTGGTATCAGGTTCATCTCAGCCATGGCGAGGTTTATAAGTCTAAGTTGAATGGCTGCTAGACGTATACCTGCGCATGCCATGTTTGATTGTTGCGTCGTTCCTTGTCTAGCAACTGTGTCGGCTCTTTCATTTCCTGAGATATCGCTGTGTCCTGGTACCCGTAAGAGATGTATGTTAATTGTTCGGCCAGCTCATTAAGAGATAGGCGGCAGTCTATACATAGGACTCCAGCGATTTCAAGACTGCTTGACTGTCCGTGAGAATTCGAATATACGTAGTAGATATTAGGTTCCACTTCAGCCAAGACAAGGCATTCTTTATTGCCAACAGCTCCTCCTAAAAGACGCTGCAATATTCTGGTAGTTTTAGACCTTAGCTCAGGTTTAATTGTTTGCAGAATACTCCACTACACACCCCGTCTTTGTAGAAGTTCAGGCAGCTCTTGCGAGGTTGCGTTAGGCGGGACCAGTTCCGTCTGTCCGGATATGTTATTTTGAATATCTTCTCAAAGACTGTGGTGGGCTCAGTGTGGTTGGAGTTTTCTAAGGTTATCCTGTTGTTCAGGATGGAGGAGTGGTCAGTGATGTTGCTCGTCCATTTTGATCTGACTTTTAATCTGGTTGCCTTGTATGTGGCTATTTGCTTGCCAAGTACATATATCGAGTGGGGTTAGGTGGAGTATCATGTTAAGCGCTGCCATTGGAGCGGACCATAGGGCCCCGGTTATGCACATGCATGCCAGCCTTTGTACCTTCTCGAATTGATTATGGTATGTTGTTTTGTCCATTGCAGTCCCCCAGACTACCACTCCATACATTATAGTAGGTCTAACATAGTAGGTATAGCCATAGAGTAAGCTTATGGTTGAATCTTCAGTTTTTCCCTTAGGCTTTCTCACAGGTGTAGAGATCTATAATAGCTTTTTTTGCACGCTCGATTGTGCTGTCCTTCCAAGTTAGTTTCCTATCTAGTACCAGGCCAAGGTATTCGGCCCTAGAAGAGTGGGTTAACCTGACCTGGTGCCAAGTAGAGTAATTGTGCATGTTTCCGGGATCTTATGCTTTCTGGTAAGAAGCACAACCTCCGTCTTCGGGGTTTACCCCGAGCCCATTGTGTTGTGCCCATTTGCACAGTATGGAGAATGCCGTACACATACGATCATTCAGTGTGGATATGTAGGTACTGGCCCGAGATGGCAATAGCAACGTCAAAACAAGTTGCTTTCAAAAAGTGACATTTATGTAGTTCCTAAGTTGAACGACTCCAGCTGCAATTTACCATGAATTTGTGACATCTGTTCTTGTCATGTGCCCCTAAGTGAGTTGTCTGCACCCTACAGCTCCTAACCAAGGAGCTAACGTTGCTCAGACACACGTTCAAAAGGATGAGGTGGAAAGACAAATAGGCAGCACAAAAGCCTGCCTGACGCACTCAATTCTCCACAGTTTTCTGTTTATCTTGTTTCTCGTCCACCACCATCGACAAAACCTCCAGAGAATAATAAAAACGAAAAAAAAAAAAAACAAAAAAGAAAAACCAAACCAGTTTCTGGCTCAGATGAATCTCTTTGAGATCCCTTTGAAGCAGCACACACACAGTTCCAGGAAATTTAGCAATTTTGTTAGGTTGCTTTGCGCCAAGTTGAAGGGCTTCGGTCCACTCCTGTGCGTTGTTTCGTAATTGACAGTTCCAAGGTACAACCGGCAAAACCAACAACAAACAAACCAAAAAGAAATCGGTAGAAGGAGGAAAGACAAAATGGTCCAGTCCGGATGGTTTACCTCTTTGACATTAGGTGTTGAACATGCTGTATACGAGAAGTAGTTACTTACATACATATGTATGTGCCGAGAGACACACGGCCAGTCAAAGAGTTTGTGGAACTCTACACCAAACTGAAGGAAGGATGAATTATGTTTCCAGGAATTTCGCGCTCACATTCTTGGACTTTGGTTCGTTTTTTTTTTTTTTAATCACTTGCTCGCTTTCCAACTTCGTTCGTTACCTACCATGTCAGCCAACAAGTCACGTTGCGAATATAGGATATATGTATGCATGTGTTTTTAGTCTCGTTTTGGTGAAGTACTGAAGGGCCTGGGAAGTGGGATTTAATCCGGATGAGGGGATAAAGTGCAGTTGAAGTGCTGACGCATTTAGACCAGTACACGAAAGTAATCAGTCATGACAGACGCTCAAAGTAAACCACCGAACATGAGAAACAAAATACCGTCAAGAATTCCATGTCGAGTTCGGGCGAACTGAACTGCGAGTGAACTCACGAGTCATAACTTTCATCCAATTCGTTAAGCCGATAAGATTCTGTTGAAGTTAATCCTTTCTCACCATCGAAGTGTTTTCTTGTTTTTGTGAGTTGACTTCAGGCGGTAGTGCCAGTTGTGGATTCATACTCGTCAAGCTTTTGGTAACCTTCAGATAAACTATTTAATCCGCTCAGAAAGCGCTTAGGGAGCCAAATATTTTGGGACGCCATTACCTAATTACACAGGTGGCGCTACAGTTCAGGGTGAACCTGGGCCCCAACCAACAAGCCTATCCAGCTAGCACGATCTTTTGCCAGCTGTTTTCAGTATCGCACGCCCAGTTGGTTTATGTCCCTTTCCACCTGTGTGCGCCACCCTATATATGACCGTCGTCCTTCCGGGTTGGAGTCGAAGACTCTTTGGGCCGGAGATGTGCTGACCATTCGCTCTTAATGGCCTAGCCATCTAAGACGTTGGCTCCGTAGACGTCGTACTAGGCCGATGTCGCTGTAGAGCTCGCACAGTTCGTGGTAGAATCTTCTCCTCCACTCACCGTCAACACAAACGGGACCAAGGGCCTCTTCATCCATTTTTGATAAGGTCCAAGTCTCAGCGCCGTACAAGAGGAACGTGCACGGCACCGTGCACGGTTTTTTTAGAGGGTAACTTTAGTTTTCCGAGAGGAACTCTACTACTCAATTGGCCCTAGAGCCTCTAGAAAGAGTGATTGGCAACGGTTATTTCGCGTCTAATTTCTGCGCTGGTATCGTTGTCGCTTGTTACC
Organism: Eumerus sabulonum; assembly: GCA_951905685.1. Taxonomy (NCBI): domain Eukaryota; kingdom Metazoa; phylum Arthropoda; class Insecta; order Diptera; family Syrphidae; genus Eumerus; species Eumerus sabulonum. The sequence goes on from OX645061.1 coordinate 106,649,458, forward strand.
AGCGAGCCAAGGCAGACGAAATCCTTGACTACATCAAAGTTATAGCTGCCAATAGTGACGTTCTGGCCAAGACGTCGTGGTTGTGCGTCTTTCTTTGACGACTTACTTACTTACATATTTATCCATGGAGAAGCTGAGCATGAGCTATAGCTGCCTTCCATCCTTGACGGTCCCGGGCACGCTGCTACCAGTTGTCAAGACCAAGATGTCTTACATCCGCGATTACTTGATCTTTATACCGGAGGTTCGGTCTTCCTCTTCTTCTCGAACCAGGAGGCTCGGAGTCGAAGACCCTCTTAGCTGGAGCGTTGATGTCCATGCGCTCGATGTGGCCGAGCCAGTGTAGTCGACGGATTCTTGCCTTCCGGAATACATCCACATCTTGGTACAGCTCGTAGAGTTCGCGGTTGTGTCTTCTTCTCCATTCACCTTCCTCACAGACAGGACCAAATATCCGGCGCAGAATTTTTCTTTCGAAAGAACCCAAAATCAGCTCCGCTGTCCTGCTTATCGTCCAGCTTTCGGCTCCGTACAGCAAGACTGGCAGAATAAGCGTTTTGTAAAGCATGACTTTGGTCTTTCGAGTGAGGAATTTTGACCGCAGTTGTTTGGACAAGCCGAAGTAGCAGCGGTTGCCAAGGGCGATTCTATGCCGGATCTCCACTCTGGCGTCATTTGTGGAATTTACGTTTGCCCCGAGGTAGACAAACTCCTTAACTACCTCGAAATTGTAGCTGTCAGTTGTTATATTTTGTCCCAGGTGGTGAGCGACGGGTTGGTTTTTGCTTGACAGCATGTACTTCGTTTTGTCCTCATTGACCTTAAGCCCAACTCGTTTCGGCTGTTCTTGAATCGCCGTGAATGCTTCCACAATGCCACGGCGAGAACACGCGATGATGTCGATATCATCCGCGTATCCTAGCAGCTGGATGGACTTGCAAAAGATAGTGCCTTCCCTGTTGACGCCTGCCCGTCGCACTATCTGCCCCAGCACCAGGTTGAAGAAGTCACATGACAGCGTACCTCCTTGCCGAAATCCGGTGCATGTTTCGAATGGTTCCGAGGTCCTAGAACCGAGTTGCACGGTGCATCGCATGTTTTTCAGCGTGTCGCGACACAACTGGATCAGTTTTACCGGGATCCCGAATTCGGCCATCGCCCCAAACAGTTCTTTACGATGAATGCTGTCGTATGCGGCTTTGAAATCGATGAAAAGATGGTGTATCGATTCGAAACTAGTTGGTCTTTTCCAGGATTTGTCGAAGTGTGAAAATTTGGTCTATAGTTGATTTGCCGGGCCGGAAGCCGCACTGGTAGCTGCCGATTAGTGCGGTGCAAAATGGTTTTAGACGTTCACACAATACGCTGGACAGGATCTTGTATGCGACATTGAGCAGGGATATACCTCTATAGTTCTTGCAAGAGGTAGGATCGCCTTTTTTGTGGATGGGGCATATAGAGCTGGTATTCCAGTCGTCGGGCATGCTTTCATTTTCCCAAATTCTGCTGATGATCTGGTGCTCTGGTGCATGCTCCCTACCAGAACATCGCCGCCAGCCTTGAAGAGCTCTGATGGCAAGCCATCTGACCCTGCGGCCTTGTTGTTCTTCAGCTTCTGAATAGCTGTGCCGACTTCTTCGATGCTGGGTGAGAGGACTACTTCAGCGGCTGGAGTTGGGATTTCCTCGGTCCCTACCACTCTCTCTTGGTCATGCTCGTTAAGCAGCTGCTGGAAGTGCTGCTTAAATACATCCACTATTCCCTGCGGGTCGGTGACAAGATTACCCTCGCAGTTTCGAAGAGCCAGGGTGCCTGCTGCAAGGCCTTTGGCTTTCTTGTAAAAGACTCGTATTTTATGTTTATCCCTAGACTCCTCGATATCCTTGAGCTGGGAGGTTGCGAAGATTCTTTTCTTTTATCGCAGTAGTTTTTTCTCCTCCCTTCTTCTGGCTCGGTACTCTTCTTGCGCTGCCCTGGTTTTCCTCTGCAGCGCCTTTTGGTACGCCTCGTCGGTTGCTGCCTTTTTCTGCTCACACTCGCCATCATACCACGGGTTTCTTGTCGGGGGTGGTAGGTATCCTAAGGTGGTTTCGGCTACTTCCTGAATGGCTGAGCGGCAATGCAGCCACATATTATTGGCATTTGTGTTCGACGTAAGCATACCGTAGAGTCTTTCGCTCAGCTGCTCCCTGTAGACTCTGGCAACCTCCGGTGTGCTCAGGCGCCCAATGTCGAACCTCCTCCTGATGGGCTGGTGCAGCTTTCTGACATTGGGCAGTCGAGCTCTGAATCTTGCTGCTACGAGGAAGTGGTCAGAGTCGACATTTGCCCCTCTGAATGTTCGCACATCTAGAATGTTTGACGAGTGCCTTGCGTCAATGAGCACATGGTCGATTTGGTTGGCGGTTCGACCGTCCGGCGATCGCCAGGTTGCTGTGTGGATTCGCTTGCGAGGGAATCTTGTGCTACTTATCACCGCATTACGAGCTGTCGCAAAGTCAGCGAGTCGGAAGCCGTTATCTGTTGTTGTATCGTAGAGGCTGTTCTTTCCGATCACTCCGCCAAGGGTGTTCTCCTTACCGATCTTGGCGTTGAAGTCCCCCGATTTTTACATCGTACTCCGGACAAGCTCCGTAGGCGTTGTCCAGTTGGTCATATAAGTCCTCCTTGATAGGGTGTTCAGCCTCGTCGGTAGGGGCGTGTACACATATAAGGCTGATGTTATAAAATCTGCCTCTGATGCGGATCACAGCCAGGCGAACACTTATAGGTTTAAAGTCGATGACCTTCGACCTTAACCGCTTTCCCACGACAAATCCGCATCCCAGTAAGTGCAACCTTTTGTGACAGCTGTAATAAATGTCGCAATTTTTCTTCCTTAACATACCGTTTCCTATCCAGCGTATTTCCTGGACCGCAGTAATATCCGCCTTGTACTGCGTGAGGATTCCTTCTAGTTTATGAGCAGCTCCGGGAGTGTACAGGGTTCTGACATTCCAGGAGCATACTCGCAAATCATGTTCCTTTTTCGTGCGTTGTCGTCGTCGAGTATCCGTCCGTGTATCCGAGGCATCTTGCTCATTCATAACTTTAGGTTTTTTTTACGTGGGATTGTTAGCCCGCCGCACAACCGCCATTCTGGTCGGGTTTTTTTTCGCTGCATACGTTTGTTCACCTCCCAACGGTTGTTGAAGAGGCTATCCACAGGGCGCCGCGATGAGGCCGTATGTCAACTTGACCCGGGCATTTAAACAGGGATCGTTGCTGGCATCTCGCCAGGTTGAGAGCAATCAACAACTTTACCCTGTATGTCCGAGCCCATGCCTTCTTTGACGACAACATATATTTATTTTTGCCTTCGTTTACCTTCAGACCTACTTTAGCCGTTTTTGCTTTAATGCTCATTAAAACTTGATTGACGTCTCGCTGCGTTCTCTAATCACGTCATTGTCAGCAACGTATGCGAGCAATTGTGCAGACTTGAAGTAGAACGTGTCTCTTGTATTGGCCAGTGAATCCCTTACGATCTTTGCAAGCATGATGTTGAAAAAATCACATGACAGTGTGTCACCCTGTCTGAATCCTTTGTCAGCCTCAATGGAGCAGCTAAAATTCTCCTATGTCATCCTGCACAACCTGACGAGTTTGGCAGGGATATCAAAATATAACATAGCTCTATACAGTTCGTCCCCATAGCCACTGTCATATGCGGCCCTAAAAGGTGGTGTGTGTCGACCTGAAATTCAAGGGTCTTCTCCAAGATCTGCCGCAGAGTGAATATTTGGTCTATGGTGGATTTTCCTGGCCTGAAACCACATTGATAGGAAACTACCAAATTGTCCACGAATGGTTTCAGACGTTCACATAGCACGGAAGAAAAATTCTTATACGGGATGCTAAAGAAACTTATTCCCGCAACTATAGGGGTCTTCATTTTTTATAAACTGGACAAACGATGCTAAGACTCCACTCATTGGGCACGTTTTCTTCCGACTCATCTCCATCTGCTTTAAGTTGCTCAGCAGGCAGACCATCTACGCCAGCAGCTTTATTAGACTTCAGTTTTGATATCGCCGTCTTAGCCTCGTCTAAGTCGGGTGGATGGAATTCTCTCTCATCTTTGTCCAGTGATTCAACTACGAGATGTCCGTGTTCATCCCTGCCGGCTTCCGCTCTGACTTTATAACCATGGCATGTTCGTTTTACTCTTACGTAAAACTTTCGATCTCCTCAATCGTGTGCTTCTCATGCGCTTTCTTTTTCCTTCTGAAAAGCACGTGCTCCTCCCTTCTTCTCGTACGTCGATGCAACGCGGCCATGTATGCATTCTGTTTTTCTGCATTTACCTGTCAGCAATCGTCATCAAACCAAGGGTTTCTACTAGGTGGTGACTGGAAACCTAATACATCAGAGGCAGCATCCCTAGTGGCGCTTTGACAGCGTCTCGATTGCTGTTCTATGGTTTGTGCAGTTTGCTTCGGCTCTTGAGAGAGCTGGAGGAAGACACACTCGGCGAAGTTCCTGGCGGTTTCTTACGATTGCAGCTTCCCGACGTCAAAGTTTGATGGTCCTACTCAATTCCGGAGTGTTCGCGATATCCGCATACTTACCTTGGCTGCAAAAAGGGAATGATCCCAGTCCACATTGGCCTTTTGGAATGTTCGGACATTCAAGATACTGGAGCAATGTCTGGCGTCGATCGCAATATGATCGCTTTGATCAACAGATAATTGATCAGGAAACCAGCAGGTTCCCTTATGGATATTGAGATGTGGGAATCGGGAGCTAGCTACTAGAAGATTACGCCCCGTCACAAAGTCTATTAGCCTGAATCCGTTTTCGGACGTATCGTCGTGTAGGCTGTGCTTTCCTACGACTCGTTCAAGGAGTCCCAGCTTCTCGTTGAAATCTCCTAGAACAATCTTGGTGTCATAGCTGGGTCATTGAGCTAGGAGGTCATAGGATCTAGGAGGTTATAGTAGTCATGTTTGACTCTGTCATCTTTTTCTTCTGTGGGGGCGTGAACGCATATCAAGCTGATGTTCCCGAAGAAAGCTTTGATTCTGATTATCAGCTCACATGCCGGAAGCTTAGTACTTTTTGCCTAAGTCCACCTCGAACAACATCTCCTCATCCAAATAGGCGTTGTCTGTTCTCCTTGTAACAGTTTCCGTAGTACATGTCACAGTTCTTAATCCTCTTTTTACCCGGTCCATCCCACCGCACTTCTTGGCGTGCAGTAATATCTGCTTTATAGCAGTTTATGGCTTTTTCTAACTGTTTGGCCGCACCCAGTAGGTTAAGGGACCCAACACTCCAGACCCTTTCCTGCCATTTTGTCTACATTTACATGGTTAAATGGGAAGGACGCCCCCTTGGCGCATCAGTTTATTTTTCTATATGTCACCCAAGAGAGTGTGGAGTGCGCGTCAAGCATCTTAAAGTACTTAAAGCTGTCAACGCACTTGTTGTTCTACTGGTCGATTGGTCGATGATCGTCTTTGCATTATAGACCTAAGATCAGTTTACGAAGATCAAAGCCGGAGACCGAAACCAGAGGCTTACGTCTGCACTCCCAACTTATCGCGTTCAGAATCCATTCTCCGTGATCTTCCTTTAATTCCTATCATCCAAAGCATGAGCACGTTAAAGTCATCCGTCAAACAGGCTCTGGGAACCAATGCTAACGATAAAATTGTTGTGGAACAGTTTTTTTTTCCTTTCATTTTATGTTGCGCATGAAATGCAGGTCAATTGGAGGGTTCAGCAGAAGACTACTTCGTATTCCCCATTTACAATGGTACGAGTACGTAGTTGTCATTCTTGTCGTACTTGTAGCCACCACCATCATCATCATCAGATTGAGGGAAGTCATGTGAGTACTTTGAAGTAACGTCGCGTACGGATGACTACCATGCTGTAATGTGACTTTTCTCGGATACGAATCGTTGGCAAATGGTTGTTATTCGTCTTATTGCTTAATTAAGGGACGCACAGCATATTGCTGGAATTGCTCAAGATGATGATGATGGCGATGATGGAGGGTTCAGTGGAAAAGAAAACAAGAAGGAGAGTGGGAAAGAGAAAATGAAGCAAAGTGTATGTCGCGCCGGTCGAAGAGGTTACTTTTGGGGGCGCGTGAAAATTAGCTTCGCGTCATGGATGAGCAGCGGGACACAACGAAGTTAGTATGATCGCTAAGTTGCGTGGGAAACATTGCAATAGGGAAATTGCTACCATTTCCTGTTTGACTCTTACAGACTGTGGAGGTTCAAAGTCAAGTCTTTTTTTGTTTTGTTGAAGACTTCTGCTATCTGTTGGAGCACTCAGACGCATATACTGGTCCATTGTACTCCAGAAGTACAATGAGAGAAATCAGAAGGCACACCCCACGTCGGCCCCAAGGGTGCGCCATCGTGCGCGAGCATAGGCGGGGGACAGTCGCAGAGAAAATGCTCTGCCGTGTCATCCTCCTCGCAACATGCAGCACTGGTAGGGGTCTCACTGATGTCAAGCACGCAGAGATGCTTAGCAAAAGTGTAATGGCCCGTAATGACTCCCACATGTCTTCTGCAGTCGATTCTCTTTAAAGACAGGCAGAATGCTGCGGGCATACGCGCTTACTAATCCTACAACCTGGATAATCCTTCCATCTATGGTTGTGTGTATTAAACACACGAAATTTACCGTGGACGCAGGTAGACCTAGAAGGGATTCAGGTTCTGAGGAGCTCTCCTCTGAACCCATTCTAGCGAGTTCATCAGAGTTCTCACTTTCTTCGATCCCAGAGTGGCCTGGAACCCATACAAACCTTAGTAAATTTAGTTTACCGACTCTGTTCAAGAAGGACTTGAGTTCATGCACTATTTTGGAGCTAGTTAGGGCATTGGACAGAGCTTTAAGTCCAGCTTGGCTGTCACTGCAAACATCCGCACGCACATCCTTTTCCCTCTCCACCTGTGCTTCACAACGTAGTGCATGGCGATTAGGATTGCGTCTACCTCTAATTGAAAGACAGACGCATATTTTCTGAGCGAGAAGTGCAGTCGGATGTTTTCGTGCTCAATGAGGACCCCAGCACCGGATCCCCGCCCAAACCTGGAGCCATCCGTGAAAGTGTGAAGACCATCCTTTCCAGGTTCAGTATACAGCCAGAGCCAATCCTGATGCCTTGGAAACTCGACAGCGCAGTAGGATAACGGGTGTCAATGTGTCAGAAGGCATGTCCATGAGACAGGGGTCGCAGGACAATTCTTGCGTAAGCACACTGTTATTCCATGCGAGTTGTGCCAAAAGCCATTTCCCATCAGACGAGGCATGGCTTTCAGAGCACACCCTCTGATAAATATATCAAGAGGTGAAAGGTTCATCACAGCATCTAGAGCAGCGCTGAGGAAAGCCCCGGCTGAGGCAAATCGTTCTTGGGAGTTTGGTGAAAGGCGCTAGGACGTGGTGGTTGCATGTTAGCCTGTTCCACCAGACAATCGATGCATATGAGATTATAGGTCCTGTCATTGCCATGTAGATCCAGAGGACCTTCGCCGGCGATAAGCACCATGTTTTGCCAAAAGCTCCTTTGCACTGCCAGAAAGCTGACAGCGCTTTGGTGGTATTTTGACTCAACATGCTTTAACCAAAGAAGCTTGCTATTTAAGATGACTCCCAGGTACTTAGCTTCCTTGGATAACGGGATGAGAGTGCCTTTGGTACCCACTAAGCCATGTCAGTATTTTTCCTTCTTCTCGTGAAGAGAACGACATCGGTCTTAAGAGGATTAACCCAATCATCGATCGCATTTAGCGCCGCCTGTGCTTTGAGACGGACAGTCGCTAAGCATGAGCCGATAGAAAGAACGGCGACATTATCTACATAGACCTGGGCATAGATTCCAGAAGCATTGAGAGCATCAAGCAGAGAGTCGATCACCATAGCAGCAGAGACAGGACGCCACCTTGCGGGCAGCCTCTGTTTACGCCGGATTTGAGGCTTGCATCAGCGCCGTGGCGCAGTGGGTAGTGTGTTGGCCTCTGACGCCGATGACACGGGATCGAATCCCGAGACAGCCATGTCATCGAACGTGTTTTCACGGTGTTTCTCCTCAGCGGGGTTCTGACAAAACCCCCTCTAGTAAAATTGTCATGAAAAGCTCCTCGAAATTCGCCGTCCGGAACCGGCAATAAACTGTAGGTCCCTTTCACCTATGGGAAAATTAAATCCCACACAACATGGCTGATTGAGAGAAGCTCGGCTCAGATTCTTCATGGACTGTAACGCCATCATACATACATACACACATACATACATCAGCGGTCAATGTCCTGTGCACAAGCATTCCTTTGATCTACAAGACCAGTGCTTCATCTACGCCATGACGTCTGGCAGCGTTATACATATGTACATGCTGTCAAAATCAGCGTTATCAAAAGCTCCCTCAATGTCGGTGGAAATGTCCAGCACGTACTCTTTCCTTTCGAGCGCGCAATCAATTTTTCCAACTAGGTTTTGAAGCACAGTCTCGAAGGATTTTCCGCGCTGGTAAGCATGTTGCATCTCCGAAAGAGGATGCACGTGCATCTCCAACAGTCTCTCCATGCTTTTCAGCAGGAAGGATGTTAGAGAGTTAGACTTGTTGATGGCAAGGTCAGACGAAAGAGTGATGTCTAAAAGACGGTCCCCTCTTATACTGCATTTGCTGCTATCCCAAGCAGTGTTTTGGACATTAGCATTGCAACACAAGATGAGACCAATCTTTCTGGCTTCACAGTACTCTGCGAGTTCAGAAACTTCCTTCGGTGGTGGAGATAGTATCGAGTCGTAGGGAAAGTAGGCAGACGCAACGACGAAGTGTTCTATTACTCCGTGCCTTTAGTAGCTTTCTCAAGTCTCAAGTCAAGTCAAGCCTTACTAAAAGGTCTTTCTCAACTAAAGGCACACACACACTGGGGCAAGAAATGTTGGGAAAGATACAAAAACAAAGTGACAGTTCTGATAACTGTCACCTTCACATCGGCGCAAGGCGAGAGACATTAATTAAATGAAATGGGCGACCCTCCACGATGTCAATTGGAATGAAAGGAGCAAAAATACAAACAAAACACCATCGTCACAACGAACAAAGTCAGATGCCGCTGGCACATGACTAGGTAGACATTCGAGAAACTCGTTAAAGGTGTGCATAGAGTTGTTCTCTGGAAATACATTGAAACGAATGATGGTTCGAATTAATTAACTAAGGTAGACGCCATCAGGGTCCTATTCTTTTTTCTCTTCCTCGCCGTAGGGATCGATGTAATCCTTCAAAATAGTAGCACCAGGCAATAATGCCGACAGCTGATCTGAAGTACTTGATTACACGTTGCACAGGGGTGAAGAGGACGGTAAGTATGAAGAAAATCAAATGAAATGAAAGTAACATCTGTTGCTGTTTCATCGGAACCGAGAATAAAAGAGAGAAAAAAAAAAAAAAAAACGATTGCCTGTCCGCCCGAGCGAGAATGCATGTGGAAGGAAATTGCTTTAGGTTAGGGCGAAAAATCGCTTTCCGGCAAAAGAAAACAATAATAAACCGTTGATTACCGTTATTATTTCCACTTCAAACAGCAGCAACAGCGGGTGCAACAGTAATGGCCCTCGTCGAGGTCGAATCGATGTACAAAGCCACAAAATTACAACCTGTAGCCTAGCCCTAATGGATTCAGAGAACTACGAATAAAACGAAATACTTTATGAGTGACGGCTGTGTTTGAAAGTCGCTAACAATTTCTTGGTAGACGACATTCGTTCACTGATAGAGTCAACAATTCGTAAAACGTCAAGTGATTTATGGCTGGAGTCCTAAAAAGGGAAAGAACGAAACAAGACGGAAAAATTGACACTGGAGAGCTGATGGGATTTGGTTTATGTATTCGCATTTTGCATGATTAGTTGGAGAGATTTGACATCGTATCTCTGGCTGTCATAAATTATTTTGACAGATGGCTGTTTTGTTAAACGGACGTTGTTCGTTTTGTATGGTTTTATGTGTGTACAATAGGGGGCACGCGTACGGAAAGAGACTTGAATACCTAAGACTAATTGAGAGTCAGGGGTTTGTAGGGCTGATCCGCTGAAGATTTTTAGAGATTCTCGGAATAATGACAGCATTGTTTGCGGTCAATGTCACCTGGTATTCGCGAGCAAAGTTGCTCGTACAGTACACTCTCGGTGGAGTGAACTAACAAAAACCTGGTCTGTTCCTACGAGCGAGATTGCTCACATTACCTACCAAGCCGCTGCAGCCGAACACCTTGCAGCTCGTTTAGCCAGGTCCTACTTGGACCTCCTCGTGGTACCATCTGGAAATTTCCTGACCATGGAAATTACTATGTAATAGAAGAGGACAAATGGTGAGTATCCTGCGCCACAAGACAGGATTAATGTCCGTTCCGTAACCGGAAAAGCCCACAATTGCTCAGAAACAACCACTAGCCTCGGATAAAACGGACGGGTTAGGTCCCTAAACAGACCACGTGCAGCCGGACAAATTGCGGACGCTCTAGACCGTTATAGAGCGGACTTAACCGCCATCCAGGAAATGCGATGGAATGGACCGGGTCTAAAGCGGATGAAAAACATCTACTACGGCGACTACTATAAGGAGAGTGCACAACGATTGTTCGGATCCGGATTTGTAGTTCGAGGTGGACTTAGGCCAAAACACCTAAGCCTGCGGCAGGCATATGAGCGAACGCCTCATAACGATCCGCATCAATGCTACATTTTCTAACATCAGCCTGATCTGGGTCCATGCCCCCATGGAAGACAAGAATGATTCCATCAAAGATAAGTCCCACGATCTCCTAATGAGAACCTACATATCCCCAATGTCCCAGCTATGATATCAAAATTGTACTAGAAGACTTCAATGCTAAACTGGGTAAGGAAAGCATCTTTGAACGAGTCATCGGCAAACACAGCCCACATGACACCACATCCGACAACGGACACAGGCTGATTGGTGACAGGTGCACTTCCCGCACCTTGATAGACACAAAGGCACCTTGCGGTCGCCAGATCAATAAATCACTAACCAGATTGATCATATCGCGATCGACGTCTAACACTCCTCCACTATTCTTGATGTTCGAACTTTCCGAGGAGCTAACATCGCCTCGGACCACTATCTTGTAAAAACCAAGACGCGCCTATGACGTCGGGAAGCAACTATCGCTAGAAACCGCTCGTGCCTTTACCGATCACGTCTCCCATACAACTCAACCCTCCACGCAGTCAACAGAACAACAGTGGAACCTTTGCAAACAAGCTCTGAATAGCACTACTTCTGAGGTTTTGGGCTTCAAGACTCCACCACGAAGAAACCTCTGGTTCGATGATGAGTGCAGGAGGATTTGCAGCAAAGCAGGAGGCATATAAAGCCTCGCTGCATAGAAGAACAAGAGCAGCTCGTGAGCTCTACGAGTTAAAAAGAAGGGATGAGCATAAGCTTTTCAGAAGAAAGAGCACGAGAAACGCGCGATTGAGGACTGCAGGCATGACGTTCGAAAGTTATATCAACAGATAAAGCGAACATCCCAAGGTAATAAAGCCATAGCGGAAGCCTGCAGGGATAAGAATCGCAGTAGATACTGAGATTATGGAAAAACCATTTCCGCAGACTGTATAACGGCGATTATAGTCAATATACCGCTGTCAGACAGAAAGATCCATTTCTTAACGACGAAGATCGCGGAGAATTCCGTCCCCTTGAGCTCAACGAAGTTTAGATCGCTATATCGAAACTCAACTCGGATAAAGTTACTGGCGCAGATGGACTGTCTGCTGAAATCTTCAAGGCGTCTGGACATGACCTGGTTAGGAGCACGCACCAGTTCATCTGTAAGATATGGTCAGAGGAAAGCAAGCCCGAGGAATGAAGTCTCAGCATCGTTTGCCCGATCCACAAGAAAGAAGACCATACTGACTGCGCCAACTACAGAGGAATAGGTCTCCTTAACATCGCCTACGAAATCTTCTCTGCCGTTTTGTGTGAACGCCTGAAGCCTTTTGTAAATCAACTGATAGTTCCCTATCAGTGTGGCTTCAGGCCAGGGAAGTCCACGATAGACCAGATCTTCATACTGTCCCAGAAATGCAAATTGGCACTCAGCATCTACTTGTCGATTTCAAGGCCGCATATGACAGGGTGCATAGAACTGTAAAGTACCATGTCTAGTCTTGACATTCCTACCAAGCACGTTAGATTGTGTAGATGGAGAACTTTCGCTGTTCCATCCTGGTCGGTAACGAACTTCCTGAGCATTTTAAAGTCAAAGCAGGTTTTAGGCAAGACGACGCGTTGTCATGTGACTTTTTAAAAGAGAAGATCGTCCGAAACTCACAGATTAACACCAGAAGCACGATCTTCAAAAAATGCGTTCAACTGCTAGCTAACGCGGAAGACATTGATGTGATTGGTCGAAAACAGCGAGCCGTCAATGAAGCGTTTATTGGCATTGAATCGAGGCCGGACAAAATGGGTTTGGTGCTAAATGAGGGCAAAACACAGTATATGGCGTCATCAAGGAAGGACATTCAACATCGACGTATTGAACAGAGCGTCACTGGCTGGCTTGCTTGCTTTGGTGGCCTTACAGCCCGTGAAAGACCAGAGCCAAGCTTCTCTGAATCACCCATGTTGTGTGTGATTTATTTTTTACACAGCTGAAAGGGACCTACAGGTTAATGTCGATTCCGAACGGCTTGAGTCGAGCTTTTTCTTGGCAAGTATACTACGGCGGGTTTTGCCAGTACCCCGCCGAGGAGGGACGCCGCGAAACATTCGATGGCGTTGGTGTTATCGGGATTCGAACACTCATCATGCGCCAGAGTCCAACACATTAACCACTGCGCCACGACGCTCTCAGCTGGCTTATTCCTCTATAACTGCGATAAAAATATAGGCTCACTAGGGTGAACCTGGGCCTCAACCAACATGCCCCTCCATCTAGCACGATCTTTCGCTAGCCTTTTCCATTGCCGCACACCCAGTTAGCTTAGGTCCCCTTCCACCTGCGTGCGCCATCTTATGTGCGGCCGTCCTCTGCTTCTTCGTCCCTCGGGGTCGGATTCAAAGACTCTCCGGGCTAGAGCTGTGGTGTCCATTCGTTCTACATGGCCCAGCCATCTTAGGCGTTGAATCCCTAGACGCCTGACTAGGCTCATGTCGCTGTACAGCCCGTAAAGTTCGTAGTTGAATCTTCTCCCCCATCCCCCGTCTGCGTTTATAGGCCGAAAAATCACGCGCAAAATCTTTCTCTCGAAACGACCAAGAGCCTCCTCATCCGCTTTTGATAGTGTCCATGCTTCTGCGCCGTACAACAGGACCGGGATGATAAGGGTCTTATATAGAGTCAACTTTGTCGTTCGGGAGAGGGCTCTATTACTCAGTTGCCTCCTGAGCCCAAAGAAACAGCGATTGGCAAGAGTGATTCTGCGTTTGATTTCGGAACTGATGTCGTTGTTCCAGGTCACTGCGGAGCCAAGGTAGACGAAGTCCTTAACTACCTCGAACTTATATCTGCCAATAGAAAAGTTCTGGCCAAGACCTCGATTGTGAGCGTCCTTTTTTGATGAGAGCATATATTTAGTTTTGCCCTCGTTTACCGCCAAACCTATTTTCGCCGCCTCCAATTCAATACTCGCAAACGCCTCATTGACATCTCGCTGTGATCTACCTTTTACGTCAATGTCGTCGGCGTATGCAAGGAGTTTGCGAGGATTTGAAATAGATTGTGCTTCTTGTATTGGCCAATGATTTTTGCACAATCATTTCCAATATGATGTTGAAGAAATCACACGACAGCGCATCGCCCTGCCTAAATCCTTTTTTGACATCAAAACTATCGTGGCCTGTTTAGGGACCTACAATTCCACGTACAAAGCCGAAGATCATTGTCCTTTTTTCGTTTTTTGCAAGGTTCGTCAACATAAATCCGGTCCGTTATATCCGAGGCTTGTGGTTGTTTCGGAGTTTGTGTTTTTTTTTTTACGGTTACGGCTTACTAGGCCGTAGCAGGAGGCTCGCCATTCGCCCTTCCCCATCTGCAATTTCCATAGGAAATCTCCAGATGGCACCACGAGGAGGTGAGGATAGGACTTACTAACAGTGCCGCAAGATGTTCGACTGCGGTGGCTCCTCTCGCTTTTTAGCAGGCCAGCATCCGTCGGATAGATGCTACCCCTACGAGGCCTTTGTTAGTCCTTTGCCATCACTCTGTAGAGTAGTCTGTATAAAATCGAGTGTGTTCACACTATTGGATTGTTCACTCAACCGATGTTTACTCTACCGAGAGTCGTTCAAGTGGCTGCCTCGGCTGGCCTCACAGTAGCGCTTTCTGTCGCCCCAATTTTCCAAAACCTTGTTGATGGTTTCGGGTTATAGCTCACGGATTGCTTGGATGATATTGGCCATAAGTGCTTGAATCGTTTCCGGATTGTTGGCATAACATCGGTCTTTCACGGTTCCCCTAAACAAAAAAAGTGGGGAACGGCCGCTCCGAGGTGGCCAATTGACATCGCCATGACGGCTGATAACACGATTTGGGAATTCGGTGCACAAAAGATCGATTGTGGTATGGGCTGTGTTGCATGACGCGCCATCTTGCATGAGCCAGAGGTCGACCAAATCCATGTCTTCAATTTCAGTAAAAAAAAAAAAAAGTCGGTTTACATGGCTCTGCAACGTCCACCGTTGACCGAAGCGTAATTTTCCAGCCTAATTTTCGAAGAAAAATGGTCCAATGATGCCATCACTCCACAATCCGCACCAAACTGTCACACTCCATGGATGCATTGGCTTCTCGACAATACCGTGCGGTTTGTTAACGTAGCCGCCGAGATGGAAATACGCCTCGTCAGGAAAGATGATTTTTCGCCCAAAATCGTTGTCCAATTCAAGCTGCTCTAAGGCCCAAACTGCGAACCAGATGGTCGCGCGCCTTCAATTGCTGAGTCAGTTGGACTGTACTTACTTACTTATCAGGCCAGTGATCTGTGGAGGATCTGAGCCTGAGCTATAGCTGCCTTCCATCCTTGACGGTCCCGGTCACGCTGCTTCCAGTTGTCAAGACCAAGATGTCTTACATCAGCGATTACTTGGTCTTTATACCGGAGGTTCGGTCTTCCTCTTCTTCTCGAACCAGGAGGCTCGATGTGGCCGAGCCAGTGTAGTGGACGGATCCTTGCCTTTCGGACTACATCCATATCTTGGTACAGCTCGTAGGGTTCGCGGTTGTGTCTTCTTCTCGATACACCATCCTCACAGGCAGGACAGTAGGGTGTTATGGATGGTTCAAGCGCTTTTTTGTATGAAGCGAATCGACATGTTTTTGCGACACGGTAATTTGGTATGAAGCGATGGTATGAAGGGATTTGGTATGAAGTGATTCAGGTGCTTTTTGGTATGAAGGTGTTCTGGCGCTATGTAATTTGTTTATTTAAGTTGTGAATTTGCGTGGGGGTTAGGAAATGTATGGCGGTTGAGGCGCTTTTTGGTATGAAGTGATGGTATGAAGTGATGATATGAGGGGATTTTGTATGAAGCGAATCGACATGTTTTTGCGACACGGTAATTTGGTATGAAGCGGTTGAGGCGCTTTTTGGTATGAAGCGATGGTATGAAGTGATGATATGAGGGGATTTTGTATGAAGCGAATCGACATGTTTTTGCGACACGGTAATTTGGTATGAAGCGGTTGAGGTGCTTTTTGGTATGAAGTGATGGTATGAAGGGTTTTGGTACGAAGGTGTTCTGGCGCTATGTAATTTGTTTATTTAAGTTGGGAATTTGCGTTGCGGTTAGGAAATGTATGGCGGTTCTCGCGCTATTTTAAGTTGGTTTTTTCACGCAATGATATGTATATATTGTTACGCAAGGCTACGAAGATCTACTAACACATAGCATTCAATTTTAAGGGGAGCAGATAAACTATATACATATCTATGTATTAGAAATAGATATGTGATGGTATGAAGGGTTTTGGTATGAGGCGGTTCAGGTGCTTTTTGGTATGAAGCGATGGTATGAAGGGATTTGGTATGAAGCGGTTGAGGCGCTTTTTGGTATGAAGCGATGGTATGAAGGTGTTCTGGCGCTATTTAATTTGTTTATTTAAGTTGTGAATTTGCGTTGGGGTTAGGCGCTTTCAAAAATCGCATTAAGACATTTCACATTTCTAATAATGATGAGAGCATATTGAATGTAGAAGTCCTATATGAAAAAAACATGTATTTGATTACCGAGCTGTTGGAAAACGAATTGGAAGTTTTGCATGCTTTTAAATTTAATATGGAATTATTTACGGTGTTCGTGAAGCATACAAAGGAAAATGACGATATGATCCAGGATATTAAAAGTATGCAGACCAAGATGTATACGATCCTAGAAAAAAGCGATTTATCTGAAAAATTAAACGCTACTATCAATGAAATCAAGGTTAAACTAGAGGAATTCCAGGAAAGAGATAGCGGATGGGCTTTGTTGTCATTCCTGAGAATCGAAATAAACATTAATAAATACGATCCGCTTCGGGCTTCTACCTATCTTAATCTACCGCCGCAGTTATTGATCAAACATGATTGTATAAATGTGAAAAACACCGATGAATACTGTTTCAAATGGTCTGTTATATCGGCTTTGGACAGCAAAGTTAAATATAATCATGAGAGACCATCATCATATGCAATTCGCGATATAACTAGTGACATAATACAAGTTAATGGTGAAATTCTTTGTTTTAGGAATATGCAATTTCCTCTTGCGATCAAAGATATACATATATTCGAGTTGAATAATCCAACAATCAGTGTAAGCGTGTTCGGTTATGAAATCAACGATAAGAATGAATGTTATTTAATTGGACCATACTATCATACGACCGAGGAAAAGACAAAACATATTAACTTGCTTTATTGCGAAAGTTCTGTTAGCGATCTAATGCATTATGTGTACATCAAACATATGTCGCGTTTAATGAGAAGACAAATAACTAAGAAAAAAAATCGAATGCATCTTTGTAATGGGTGCTTACAACGATTCCCTAATGAATCCCGTCTGCTGCAACACAAAAGTGAATGTCGGAAGCTGATTACGATTATGCCGGATGAAGGAAACAAAATACTCAAGTTTGTTAAACACAATCGAAAGCAACGAGTTCCATTTGTTGTGTATGCCGACTTTGAGTCTATTCTATTACCTGTGAGTCATTGCATGCCGAATCCAGAATCTTCGTCAACAACTAATGTACAACAACACATACCCTGTGCGTTTTCGTATTTCATTAAGTGCTCATTTGAAGATAATGTAAATAGACACAGAACATTTGTTGGTGAGAAATTACATTTAGTTACATGCTATCAAAAACAAAAAATAAACAATGTCTCCTTTGTATTTTTATAGGAGAAAATTCATCTGATGAATTTGTAAAGATGCTGGTTGATGACTTAAAATACCTATATAGGGAGTACATGGAGAAACCAAAAGCGATGAATCAATTGACAGATGTTGAGAACTACAACCATCATAATGCTTCAATATGTTGTATGTGTAATCGTAGTTTTAGTCAGACCGATATAAGAGTAAAAGATCATTGCCACTTCACGGGTGCATATAGAGGAACTGCACATAGACAGTGTAATTTAGATTTTCAAAAGCCAAATTTTTTCCCAATACTTTTACATAATTTTTCGGGCTACGACTGTCATCTTTTTGTGAAAAGTTTAAGTAATATTGATGGTGAAATAACAATTATTCCATTAAATAAAGAAAATTATATGTATATCACTTTCCAAGCGAGTGCATTTAGACGCAAATAACACATTTGAAATTAGGTTTTTAGATTCATTTCGATTTCTTCAGTCGAGTATAGATTCGTTAGCAAATAATTTATCTGAAGATGATTTCATTATAGGCAAAATGTATTACAAAAATGATGACTCATTCAAATTAATGACTAGGAAAGGTGTATTTCCTTACGATTATCTCAATTCATGGAATCGTTTAGATGATTGTTCTCTTCCATCAATTTCCCAATTTTATAATAAACTAACGGGTAAAGATTGTTTAGATGCTGATTATGAGTATGCACTAAAGGTATGGAAGCATTTTAATTGTAAATCATTAAAAGATTACATGCTTGTGTATCTACAGAGCGATGTGCTCTTGTTGGCTGACATATTCGAGAATTTCCGTAAGGTCTGTTTAAAAATATATGAATTAGATCCATGTCGTTATTATACATCTCCTGGTTTGTCATGGGATGCAATGTTGAAGATAACGGAAGTTAATCTAGTGCTTTTCACCGACATTGATATGTTTAATTTCATTAAGAAAGGTATCAGAGGTGGTCTATGTCAATGTAGTCATCGATATGCCATCTCTAATAATAAGTAGATGAATAAATTCGACGAAACTAAACCAAACGAATTCCTTATGTACTTTGATGCAAATAACTTGTACGGTTGGGCAATGTCTCAACCACTTCCTAATGGAAATTTTCAATGGAATGATCCCGAAATCTATACCAGAGAATATATTTTGAAATTGGAAAAAGACAATAAATTTGGTTATGTATTCGAAGTAGATTTAGCCTATCCCACAGATCTTCACGATATACATAATGATCTTCCGTTTTGCCCCGAAAATATGCTTACGCCGGGAACTAAAATTCCTAAGCTAATTGCCAATTTAAATGCAAAGACCAATTATATAATTCATTTAAGAAATTTACAACAATGTCTGAACAACGGATTAAATATCACTAAAGTTCACAGAGTGTTGTCTTTTACTCAATCGGAATGGTTACAGAAGTATATGCATAAATCTGAATACCGAATGCCGGAAAAAGGCGAACAGTAAGTTTGAAAATGACTTTTTCAAATTAATGAACAACAGTGTTTACGGTAAAACAATGGAGAATGTAGAAAAGCGTCGAGATGTGAAAATTGTAACTCAATGGGATGGTCAAGGAAAGTCATTGTGTGCTAAGAAACTAATTGCACATCCTAATTTTCACACTAGATCTATATTTACACCAGAGATGTGTGCTATTGAAATGACCAAGGGACGAGTTGTGTACGATAAACCTATTTATTTAGGTTTCATTGTATTAGAGCTTTCAAAATGGCTTATGTACGACTTTCATTATGAGTATATGAGGAAAAAATTTGGAAAATCGATTCGATTAAACTATATGGATACGGATTCATTTATTTATTCAGTAATGACAGATGATTTCTATTCTGATATATATCAAGACGTCATTGATCCCGAGAAATCAAGGTTTGATACTTCAGAATACCCCATAGACAATGTGCATAATTTTCCGCAAACAAACGGTAAAGTTCTCGGGAAATTTAAAGATGAGGATAACTATCGGAAAATGTTAGAATTCATTGGATTAAGAGCGAAAATGTACTCCTTTATATTAGAGACCAATGATGTGGTGAAAAAGGTAAAAGGAATTAAAATGTCGGTTACTAATAGCTTAGATATTAAAGATTATCGAAATTGTTTAATGAATAAAAAATTGTTGTTTAGATCAATCTTTATATTTAGAAGTAAGTTACATAATGTTTATACGCAGTCTATTAATAAGTTAGCTTTAAGTTATAACGACACTAAAAGATATATGTATATGTAATGATGGGATAAGTACTTATGCTTGGGGTCATAATAAAATACCAATGAAAGATAATTGATACAAAAAAAAGGAAAAAATTATTTATTATTCTCTCTCCTTCTCTTACGAAGATCTAACACAACAAGGTCACTGAACTTTTCAACAAGGTCATGGTTCTAACTAACTGGTTCTAACTAACTGGTTTTAAACTTTTCAACAAGGTCACTGAACTTTTCAAAGGGGTCACTGAACTTCCACCTGTCACCTGTCACACCTGTCAAATTTGCATACGCCACGTATGGTGGCCTGGTAAGCTGTCGAGCCCGACCACTACATTGATACTTTTTACTTATGTTAGTCTTACACACGAATTCCAAAGCATCTGATACGCGACAATGCAAATTTGACAGGTGTGACAGGTGACGGGTGGAAGTTCAGTGACCCCTTTGAAAAGTTCAGTGACCTTGTTGAAAAGTTTAAAACCAGTTAGTTAGAACCAGTTAGTTAGAACCATGACCTTGTTGAAAAGTTCAGTGACCTTGTTGTGTTAGATCTTCGTAAGAGAAGGAGAGAGAATAATAAATCATTTTTTCCTTTTTTTTGTATCAATTATCTTTCATTGGTATTTTATTATGACCCCAAGCATAAGTACTTATCCCATCATTACATATACATATATCTTTTAGTGTCGTTATAACTTAAAGCTAACTTATTAATAGACTGCGTATAAACATTATGTAACTTACTTCTAAATATAAAGATTGATCTAAACAACAATTTTTTATTCATTAAACAATTTCGATAATCTTTAATATCTAAGCTATTAGTAACCGACATTTTAATTCCTTTTACCTTTTTCACCACATCATTGGTCTCTAATATAAAGGAGTACATTTTCGCTCTTAATCCAATGAATTCTAACATTTTCCGATAGTTATCCTCATCTTTAAATTTCCCGAGAACTTTACCGTTTGTTTGCGGAAAATTATGCACATTGTCTATGGGGTATTCTGAAGTATCAAACCTTGATTTCTCGGGATCAATGACGTCTTGATATATATCAGAATAGAAATCATCTGTCATTACTGAATAAATAAATGAATCCGTATCCATATAGTTTAATCGAATCGATTTTCCAAATTTTTTCCTCATATACTCATAATGAAAGTCGTACATAAGCCATTTTGAAAGCTCTAATACAATGAAACCTAAATAAATAGGTTTATCGTACACAACTCGTCCCTTGGTCATTTCAATAGCACACATCTCTGGTGTAAATATAGATCTAGTGTGAAAATTAGGATGTGCAATTAGTTTCTTAGCACACAATGACTTTCCTTGACCATCCCATTGAGTTACAATTTTCACATCTCGACGCTTTTCTACATTCTCCATTGTTTTACCGTAAACACTGTTGTTCATTAATTTGAAAAAGTCATTTTCAAACTTACTGTTCGCCTTTTTCCGGCATTCGGTATTCAGATTTATGCATATACTTCTGTAACCATTCCGATTGAGTAAAAGACAACACTCTGTGAACTTTAGTGATATTTAATCCGTTGTTCAGACATTGTTGTAAATTTCTTAAATGAATTATATAATTGGTCTTTGCATTTAAATTGGCAATTAGCTTAGGAATTTTAGTTCCCGGCGTAAGCATATTTTCGGGGCAAAACGGAAGATCATTATGTATATCGTGAAGATCTGTGGGATAGGCTAAATCTACTTCGAATACATAACCAAATTTATTGTCTTTTTCCAATTTCAAAATATATTCTCTGGTATAGATTTCGGGATCATTCCATTGAAAATTTCCATTAGGAAGTGGTTGAGACATTGCCCAACCGTACAAGTTATTTGCATCAAAGTACATAAGGAATTCGTTTGGTTTAGTTTCGTCGAATTTATTCATCTACTTATTATTAGAGATGGCATATCGATGACTACATTGACATAGACCACCTCTGATACCTTTCTTAATGAAATTAAACATATCAATGTCGGTGAAAAGCACTAGATTAACTTCCGTTATCTTCAACATTGCATCCCATGACAAACCAGGAGATGTATAATAACGACATGGATCTAATTCATATATTTTTAAACAGACCTTACGGAAATTCTCGAATATGTCAGCCAACAAGAGCACATCGCTCTGTAGATACACAAGCATGTAATCTTTTAATGATTTACAATTAAAATGCTTCCATACCTTTAGTGCATACTCATAATCAGCATCTAAACAATCTTTACCCGTTAGTTTATTATAAAATTGGGAAATTGATGGAAGAGAACAATCATCTAAACGATTCCATGAATTGAGATAATCGTAAGGAAATACACCTTTCCTAGTCATTAATTTGAATGAGTCATCATTTTTGTAATACATTTTGCCTATAATGAAATCATCTTCAGATAAATTATTTACTAACGAATCTATACTCGACTGAAGAAATCGAAATGAATCTAAAAACCTAATTTCAAATGTGTTATTTGCGTCTAAATGCACTCGCTTGGAAAGTGATATACATATAATTTTCTTTATTTAATGGAATAATTGTTATTTCACCATCAATATTACTTAAACTTTTCACAAAAAGATGACAGTCGTAGCCCGAAAAATTATGTAAAAGTATTGGGAAAAAATTTGGCTTTTGAAAATCTAAATTACACTGTCTATGTGCAGTTCCTCTATATGCACCCGTGAAGTGGCAATGATCTTTTACTCTTATATCGGTCTGACTAAAACTACGATTACACATACAACATATTGAAGCATTATGATGGTTGTAGTTCTCAACATCTGTCAATTGATTCATCGCTTTTGGTTTCTCCATGTACTCCCTATATAGGTATTTTAAGTCATCAACCAGCATCTTTACAAATTCATCAGATGAATTTTCTCCTATAAAAATACAAAGGAGACATTGTTTATTTTTTGTTTTTGATAGCATGTAACTAAATGTAATTTCTCACCAACAAATGTTCTGTGTCTATTTACATTATCTTCAAATGAGCACTTAATGAAATACGAAAACGCACAGGGTATGTGTTGTTGTACATTAGTTGTTGACGAAGATTCTGGATTCGGCATGCAATGACTCACAGGTAATAGAATAGACTCAAAGTCGGCATACACAACAAATGGAACTCGTTGCTTTCGATTGTGTTTAACAAACTTGAGTATTTTGTTTCCTTCATCCGGCATAATCGTAATCAGCTTCCGACATTCACTTTTGTGTTGCAGCAGACGGGATTCATTAGGGAATCGTTGTAAGCACCCATTACAAAGATGCATTCGATTTTTTTTCTTAGTTATTTGTCTTCTCATTAAACGCGACATATGTTTGATGTACACATAATGCATTAGATCGCTAACAGAACTTTCGCAATAAAGCAAGTTAATATGTTTTGTCTTTTCCTCGGTCGTATGATAGTATGGTCCAATTAAATAACATTCATTCTTATCGTTGATTTCATAACCGAACACGCTTACACTGATTGTTGGATTATTCAACTCGAATATATGTATATCTTTGATCGCAAGAGGAAATTGCATATTCCTAAAACAAAGAATTTCACCATTAACTTGTATTATGTCACTAGTTATATCGCGAATTGCATATGATGATGGTCTCTCATGATTATATTTAACTTTGCTGTCCAAAGCCGATATAACAGACCATTTGAAACAGTATTCATCGGTGTTTTTCACATTTATACAATCATGTTTGATCAATAACTGCGGCGGTAGATTAAGATAGGTAGAAGCCCGAAGCGGATCGTATTTATTAATGTTTATTTCGATTCTCAGGAATGACAACAAAGCCCATCCGCTATCTCTTTCCTGGAATTCCTCTAGTTTAACCTTGATTTCATTGATAGTAGCGTTTAATTTTTCAGATAAATCGCTTTTTTCTAGGATCGTATACATCTTGGTCTGCATACTTTTAATATCCTGGATCATATCGTCATTTTCCTTTGTATGCTTCACGAACACCGTAAATAATTCCATATTAAATTTAAAAGCATGCAAAACTTCCAATTCGTTTTCCAACAGCTCGGTAATCAAATACATGTTTTTTTCATATAGGACTTCTACATTCAATATGCTCTCATCATTATTAGAAATGTGAAATGTCTTAATGCGATTTTTGAAAGCGCCTAACCCCAACGCAAATTCACAACTTAAATAAACAAATTAAATAGCGCCAGAACCCCTTCATATCATCGCTTCATACCAAAAAGCGCTTGAACCGCTTCATACCAACTGTTCTAAATACGTCACATGATAACGACCTTGCACGCACACAAAACCACAACACAGATAGCGACTAAATCCTCCGACAAAACCAGCACGCGACGAAAACACAACAGAGATAGCGCCAAAATCCCCATACACAACGCAAGGCAAATTCACAACTTAAATAAACAAATTAAATAGCGCTGTTCGCACTGATTAATTGTTGCTTACAGAACAATTTAATGTAATGGGTCATTTGTTTATACTATTCCAGTAATATTTATATATGTATGTGCGTGTGTATGTATGTATGCATATGTATTTGAAACGCTAAGAAATATTTATAGATACATAGATATGTAACATATACTGTCCAGAATGAATCAATCACATCCACTTTTTAATATGCAAAAGTATTTCCACGATATATATATATATACATATATATATATATATGTGTGTGTAAATCACTACAGATGACAGCGCGATTCCCCATATTTATATTGTCTTGTAATAAATACTTCTATACCTATCTCTTTAATGCGTAACAATATGTACATATCTATTGCTAATGCATAGATATGTATATAGTTTATCTGTTCCCCTTAAAATTGAATGCTATGTGTTAGTAGATCTTCGTAGCCTTGCGTAACAATATCTATTGCTATTACATAGATATGTATATAGTTTATCTGTCAAAAATGAATCAATCACATCCACTTTTTAATATGCTAAAGTATTTCCACGTTGATTCACACACAACACAGATAGCGACTAAATCCCCATACATTTCCTAACCAAAACACAAAATCAACTTAAATAAACAAATTAAATAGCGCCAGAACCCCCATATATTTCCGCAAAATATACATATTTATATATGTAAGTCACTACAGATGACAGCGCGATTCTCTAATGCGTAACAATATGTACATTTCAATAGCTAATACATAGATATGTATATAGTTTATCTGTTCCCTTTAAAATTTAATGCTATGTGTTAAACCACCACGCAAGACAACTTAAATAAACAAATTAAATAGCGCCAGAACACCTTCATACCATCGCTTCATACCAAAAAGCGCCTCAACCGCTTCATACCAAATCCCTTCATACCATCGCTTCATACCAAAAAGCACCTGAACCGCCTCATACCAAAACCCTTCATACCATCACATATCTATTTCTAATACATAGATATGTATATAGTTTATCTGCTCCCCTTAAAATTGAATGCTATGTGTTAGTAGATCTTCGTAGCCTTGCGTAACAATATATACATATCATTGCGTGAAAAAACCAACTTAAAATAGCGCGAGAACCGCCATACATTTCCTAACCGCAACGCAAATTCCCAACTTAAATAAACAAATTACATAGCGCCAGAACACCTTCGTACCAAAACCCTTCATACCATCACTTCATACCAAAAAGCACCTCAACCGCTTCATACCAAATTACCGTGTCGCAAAAACATGTCGATTCGCTTCATACAAAATCCCCTCATATCATCACTTCATACCATCGCTTCATACCAAAAAGCGCCTCAACCGCTTCATACCAAATTACCGTGTCGCAAAAACATGTCGATTCGCTTCATACAAAATCCCCTCATATCATCACTTCATACCATCGCTTCATACCAAAAAGCGCCTCAACCGCCATACATTTCCTAACCCCCACGCAAATTCACAACTTAAATAAACAAATTACATAGCGCCAGAACACCTTCATACCAAAAAGCACCTGAATCACTTCATACCAAATCCCTTCATACCATCGCTTCATACCAAATTACCGTGTCGCAAAAACATGTCGATTCGCTTCATACAAAAAAGCGCTTGAACCATCCATAACACCCTACTCAGGACCAGTACAGCAATTAAGCGTCTTAGGTGGCTAGGCCATGTAGAGCGCATGGAAAATACAGCTCCGACCCGAAGAGTCTTCGAATCCACTCTAACCAACTGGGCGTGCGGCGCTGGAAACAGCTGGTCAAAGACGGTGCCAGCTGGAGACGCGTGTTGGTTGAAGCCCAGGTTCACCACGGACTGTAGCGCCACCTAAGTAAGTAAGTACATGTGTGTTACGCTGTACAGCTTGGCAAAACGTCCCTTTCGCTTTGTTTGAACGTCAAACGAGTTCAAATATGTAATTAATTAATCTCAGAAAAAGTATTTTGAAATAAAAATCATTTGACGTCCAACTGGCTGACTTTGACCATCACCCGTAACCGAGTACACAATTTAACCATCGACCATCACCCATGCAACCAGCATCATTGGGCAATCTCCGGAATTCGAATTCATATTATGTATCATCAACCGTCCGACCATCCATCCCATCGACAGATACTTGACTCAAAATGAGTTCCTAGAACTCGAGTGTAATAAAATGTTTCGCTGGAAATTTCAGAATCGAATAAAAACGAAAAATTCTGTTTTTGCACTCAGCTCTCAGCACGTTCATGAGCATCAGACCAGACCAGCATCGGCTCGGCGGCCGCCTCAATTTGTTCTCAGTTTCTCTGCTTTACGTTCGGCATTCCCGTCTATCGTCTGACGTTTGACAGTTGTCGGGACGTTGCAATTGGCGCTGTGAATACACTGTGTGTCGTAAATCGTGGTGAAATGTGTTATGGGTTGACAGCGGTGGCGAAAGAAATGATTTTTCCATGAATACCCATAATTTCTTTTGGGCGAAGCCAACATCGTGCTCGGGAAGACCTCAATCATACTCGATCAACGAAAACGAACAGAAGGGGCATCTGTTCCTTCTCTCGCTCGCTTCCTCACTCTTTCGCTGTTTCTTTGGCTGCGCTGATTCCGATTGCTGCTGTTTTGTGAGCTGCCATGATGGCTGTGGCTGACGTTCGTACTGACGATGATTGCCGGAGCGTTGTAGCTCACTTGAATTCCTGTTGGCTCTTCTGTACTTTTTTTTTTTTTTTTTTCGGTTTGATTTGATTGTCGAGGATAATGATCCATCATACATAGTAGACGCACGAGGTGAAGCGGTAGATACCGGGGATTCGATGATGATGATTTTAGTTTTGCTCCGACTGCTTGGCGGACTTAATTTACACCTTTATGGTCAGACAGCAGATATTCTGCAGATTGCCCCGCAGGCTGATTGCTTTCGAAGAAATTTGCCATTTTTATTCGATTATTTGTTATGAATTTCGTTTTTATATTTTTTGTGTTGCGCTTGGTGTAGACGTGGTCGATGATGGCGATGACTATAAATCGTTTATCGATTTGGATGTTTTGATTTTTATTAGTCATTTCTGGGGTCCTGGAACTGGATTCAATTAAGATTAATGGCGAGCAGTGATGTGGAATGCGTTGACATAATCATGGGCTGTAGGGTGAAGGCATTGGAATGTGCCACAAGGGAATTTAGTTCGTTTGATTGGTTTATCGGGTCGAGTGCGAAGGATTATGTAGTGTTTGAGGGGCTTATCGTCTGTTTTGGTTGTTCGACTTCTGGGAGCTTATCGGATGAGTGTTCTCGGAAGTCCAAGTCATTAATATTGAGATAATGCTTTTCTGAGAGAAGGAAAGTAATTTTGAGGAAATGAGGAAAATATGGAATTTATTGGGACACGCAGGACTTTAATATCTTTCTCTTTGGTGGCGTTACAGCCCATGAAGGGCCAGAGCAAGCTTCTCTCAATCGCCCATGTTGTGTGTGATCTATTTTTCACACAGGTGGAAGGCAGCTATAGCACGGTGGTGAGGCACGATGAGAGCACCGTGGCGCAGTGGGTAGTGTGTTGGCCTCTGACGCCGATGACACGGGATCGAATCCCGACACAGCCATGTCATCGAACGTGTTTTTCACGGTGTTTCTCCTCAGCGGGGTTCTGTTTAAAACCCCATGTAGTAAAATTGTCATGAACAGCTTCTCGAAATTCGCCGTTCGGAACCGGCAATAAAACTGTAGGTCCCTTTCACCTATGTGAAAATGAAATCACACACAACATGGGTGATTGAGAGAAGCTCGTCTCAGGTTCTTCATGGACTGTAACGCCAACATACATACATACATACAGAAGGCAGCTACATACAGTTTAATGCCGATCCCGAACGGCGCGAGTCGGGAAGTTTTTTTTATGACAAGTAACGAGAAGGTCATCGACTCTAAACCTAGAAGTGATCGCCTGGCTGTGATCAGCATCAAAGGCAGATTTAACAACATCAGCCTCATACATATGTATGTGCACACGCCCTTGTCGAAGAGGCTGAAGACCTCAACAAAGAGGAATTCTATGATCTCTTGGACAATCCATACGGAACTGGTCCGGATACAATGTTAAAATCCTACTCGGGAAATTCAATGCCGAAATCGGAAAGAACACCTTTGGCGGGATGGTCGGAAAGCACAGCCTCCATGATACAACAACAGATAACACCTTCCGACTCACGGACTTTGCGACAGCTCGTAATGCGGTGATAAGTAGCACAAGATTTCCCCCCAAGCGAATACATACAGCAACCTGGCGATCTCCGGATGATCGAACCGCCAACCAAATCGATCATGCGCTCATTGACGCAATGACACTCGTCAAACATCCTTCATGTGCGAACATTCAGGGGGCAAGCGTCGACTCTGACTATTTCCACCCAGCAGCAAGATTCAGAGCTCGACTGTCCAATGTCAGAAAGCCGCACCAGCCCACTAGTCCGAGGTTCGACATCGGACGCCTGAGCACACAGGAGGTTACCAGAGTCTACAGGGAGCAACTAGGGAAAGGCTCCCCGGTATGCCTACGTCGAGCACAAATGTCAACAGTATGTGGCTGCATTGCCGCTCAGCCATTCAGGAAGTAGCCGAGAACACCTTAGGATACCTACCACCCCCGACAAGAAACCCGTGGTATGATGACGAATGGGAGCAGAAAAAGGCAGCAACCGACAAGACATACCAAAAGGCGCTGCAGCGGAAAACCAGATAGCGCGAGAGGAGTACCGAGCCAGAAGAAGGGAGGAAAAAAACTACTATGACCAAAGAAAAGAATCATCGCAGCCTCCTAGCTCAAGATATCGAGGAGTCTAAGGTCAAACATAAAATATGGGCCTTTTATAAAAAAGCTAAAAACCTTGCAGGAGGCTTTTAGAAAGGCAGGGAATAGTGAATGTATTCAAGCAGCATTTATAGCAGCTACTTAACGAACATGACCAAGAGAGAGTGGTAGGGACTGAGGAAATCCCAACTCCAGCCGGTGAAGTAGTCCTCCGCCCCAGCATCGAAGAAGTCGGCACTGCTATTCAAAAGCTGAAGAACAACAAGGCCGCAAACTCAGATGGCTTGCCATCAGAGCTCTTCAAGGCTGGCGGCGATGTTCTGGTAGGGAGCATGCACCAGATGCGATCCTACCTCCTGCAAGAACTATAGAGGTATGTATATCCCTGCTCAATGTCGCATACAAGATCCTGTCCAGCGTACTGTGTGAACGTCTAAAGCCACCGCGGCTTCCGGTCCGGTAAATCGACCGTGATTACTGTGGTGGACTCTGACGCACAATGAGCGAGTTCGGATCCCGATAATATCAACAGCATCGAATATATGCCCTGTTGGCCGAAGGTCAATGCTCTTAGACTACGAGGAGTCAATTGTGCCCAGTTAACGTTTAACTCGTAGAGACCTAAACATTTTCCGTTGGCCTGAACCACTTGGACGAAGATGAGATTTCTAGTATTCTGTTCAGCCAATGTCACTTACCTCCTCTAGTCCCGAAAGGAAGTGACTTCCAAGGATGTATGTTCCTTTTTCGGTCAAGTGCTTGGCATTCACATAGCAGGTGACGAATGGACTCAGTTTCCTCTTCGTCCCTGCAGCTTCTGCAGAAGTCATTGTGGGACTGGCCTAGTCCGGCTGCATGATAGGATAACATGCTGTGCCCAGTGAGGGCACCGACTGCCAATCGAATAATCTCACGACTGGACTTTAGCAGAATTTCTGTCCTTTTCTTATCATAGACGGGCCAAGTTGATCTTGCTGTTGCGCATATATCTAATTGATACCATCTCGCTTATTGGCCTTTACCATTAGCTCCGTCTCTATCTACTGAGTAGCATTTTAGCTTCAGTTGCGATCCGTGCGAAGTTTGCGCCTGCTCCTAATCTAGTTAGCTCGTCCGTCTTTTGATTTCCAGATGTATTCATATGACTTGGTACCCTGCAGAGGGTCACCTTGTTTACAACTGATATCTCTTCTAGCCTCTCTTTGGGTCTTATTCATGCTGCCTACAGACCCTTAATGGCTGCCTGGCTGTCAACATAGATGTTGATCCTTTTTCCTGAGAGATTCTCTCTAATGATCAGGTCTGCCGGTTGCTTGGTTGGGAAAACCTCAGCTTGGAAGACGCTGCAGCCATCATCAAGTTTATAGGAGCGATGTACTTCCCGGCATCCATTTTGGATCCGCCACCGATGATGCGGCCGTCCTCTGCCGCGCCTTCCTTCCAGGGTGGATTCGAAGTCTCTTCGGGTCGGAGCTGTATTTTCCATGCGCTCTACAAGGCCTAGCCACCTTAGACGCTGTATCCGTAGACGTCGTACCGGGCCGATTTCGCTGTACAACCCGTACAGTTCTTCATTAAATCTTCTCCTCCATACACCGTTTGAACAAGCGAGACCGTAGAGAGTGTGCAAGTGTGTAGAGATGCCAAGGGCATCTTCATCCGCTTTTGTTACGGCCTCTGCGCCGTAAAGGAGGACTGGGATGATCAAAGTATGTAGTGTCACATTGGTTTTCCGAGACAGGGCTCTACTTCTCAATTGTCTCTTGAGCCCAAAGCAACAGCGGTTGGCAAGAGTGATTCTGCGTTTTATCTCAGTGCTGGTGTTGTTGTCGCCGGTCATCAGTGAGTCTTGGTAGACGAATTCCTTGACCACTTCAAAGTTATATCCGCCCATGGTGACGTTCTGGCCAATACGTCGGTGTTGACCGTCTCTTTTAAATGAAAGCAGATATTTGGTTTTACCGTCGTTAACCTTGAGACCCATCTTAGCCGCTTCTACCTCAATGCAAAGGCCCCATTGACGTCCCGCTTTGTCTGTCCAATCACGTCAATGTCGTCGGCCTACGCAAGCAATTGCGTAGACTTGAAATAGATCGTACCTCTTGTGTTGGCCAGTGACTCTTGCACGATCTTTTCAAGCACGATGTTGAAAAAGTTGCATGACAGCGCGTCACCTTGCCTAAATCCTTTTTTAACATCAAGGGTCTCGGTTCGCTCATTACCGACCTTAATGGAGCAGCGAGAATTCTCCATTGTCATCCTGCATAGTCGGACGAGTTTGGCAGGGATGTTAACACTAAACATGGCTTTGTCATATGCAGCCTTGAAATCGACGAAGAGGTGGTGAGTGTCGATTTGGTATTCCTGGGTCTTCTCCAAGATCTGCCTTAGCGTAAATATTTGGTCTATTGTGGATTTACCTGGCCTGAACCACACTGATACGAGCCGAGCAGGTTATCCACAAACGGTTTCAGGCGTTCACACAATACGGCAGAGAAGATCTTATATGCGATGTTAAGGAGACTTATTCCTCTATAGTTGGCGCAGTTATAGGGGTCTCCTTTCTTATGGACCGGGCAAACGATGCTGAGATTCCATTCGTCGGGCATGCTTTCCTCCCACCATACCTTGCAAATGAGATGGTGCATGCACCTTACCAGCTCATGTCTGCGCCCGCGGCTTTATTAGAATTAAGTCTCGATATCGCTTTTTTGACTTCGACTAGGTCGGGTGGACGGAATTTCCTTACATCGTCGTCCATTACGATCGGATCGTTCTGCCTGTTAGCGGTCTGTCATCGCCGTTATACAATCTGCAGAAGTGGTCTTTCCGAATCCTCGGCATGGACTATGATTCTACTCCCAGTTCTCCATTTCCATCCCTGCAGGCCGCCGCTTTGGCTTTGTAGCCATGGCATGTTACCTTATTGTAAAACTTCCGGGCGTTATTAATGGGGAAGCATCTCTCCATCTCCTCGATCTCACGCTTTCCGTGTTCTCTCTTCTTTCTTGTGAGAAGCATGTGTTCTTCTCTTCTCTTCTGCTCATAGATTTCGCGAGCAGCTTTCGTCTGTCGTTTCAGTTTGGCTTTATATGCCTCTTGTTTTGACAGGGTAGATTGCCAATTAATTTTCCGTGCATACCATACCATTGGTCCATTCCTCCCTGAGGGGAATTCTGATAGAGAATGTCCTCTCGTAGGAAGAAAGGTTTTTTTTATTTTAATCTCGAGATGGCCCATCGATCCGAGACTAATGCGTGGTCATAAGTGGCAGTCCTGGCCGCGATGGTCTCGCAGTAGAGCCGCCGTTGATGTGGACTTCATAGATCCCGTCACCGTCACCGTTTTTTTTTTTTTTTTTTTTGACACTTTTAGTGCTAACCTCTCTGTGACACTATCTGCAGGAAGGCTACGTTTAGGAGCTTTGAATGAAATTCACTTTTAAAATGAAAAAGTCTAAAGATAACAGGTTGGTACCCAGCTAAAAAGGTTTACTGGATGTATTTCAAGCCTTCTTGTCGCAATTTCTTACGTCCCAGTGTCACTCAAACTTCTACACCCTGAAACCTTAAGTCTTCTAAGACCAACTTCGATTCAAGTTAATCGTTCTCTGGATGTATTTCAAGCCTTCTTGTCGCAATTTCTTACGTCCCAGTGTCACTCAAACTTCTACACCCTGAAACCTTAAGTCTTCTAAGACCAACTTCGATTCAAGTTAATCGTTCTCTTTAAGTCTGTTCGTTTTAATGTCAAATTGCGCGCATCTTTCGAGGCATACGTAATTCTGTCATATAAGAAACATCTGCAAGATAAGATGACTACCACATTCCATCCACACACAAAAGCGATCTCATCCAAACTTGATCGCATAAGTCATGTAAGCATTCATCTGTCTGGCTTTATAGCGTCGCTTAAATATACGCCACACGCAATGTGCTAATACGAGTATGACCTGGACCTTAAGGCATGCCATGTGTGTGCCATGGAATTTGTAGCTTGCCTACCTTGACGGCCTTAATATAACCCTCTGCTGACTCGTACGGATAGAGATTTACCAGATCCCCTTTCTGACTGATGAAAGATAAATGTGTAATTTCTATTGCGAGAACAAAAAAAGATTTAAGAAAGGCCTATAGATCCACGTCGGTGATGATGATGATGAGCGAATGGCATGTAAATTGGATTCCTTTTGTGTTAATCCGCACGAAATCATACACGAGAATGATCCGTTTCAGCAACAATGCCATCGTCATCATTACCTATCCTCGTACCATGAATTTTGCCTGAAGGATATTCGCAATTTATATTAAAAAAAATCGACATCTTACTGGAAAGGAAAGGAGAACGACGAGAATAATTTACGACCGAAAGTTCTGCGAACTCGGGTCCTCCTAACTCATGTACCTTCTCTTTTGGATTCCTCTTTGCCATTCATTTTATCTTGGTGTTGCTGACGCAGCATCCTTCCTACTCCACTGGGTATGTGCCTTGTAACGGTTGCGATTTCTGGGAAGAACCCTGTATAAAGAGATTCATGGGAAAAGGAGTCTCGACGGCCTATAAATCGATATACAACATATGTGTTTATGAATTGGTTTTGGAAAGATGGTTTCGGTTGCCTAATGGTATGCAAATTTATGATACGGGATTATGAAGTATAAAAGCATCCATTAAAGTGGTGACAAGGTTCAGCCTATTTTGAATGCAGCCATCAACAAATAAGGCAGGCAATTAAGCTTAGTCGTAGTAAGCTTTCGAACAGGTTTAGGGGTTGGAAAACTCGTTTTCATTTCAATGGATATCGTCTCTTGGCTAAAACAAAGTACGGCCAGAGGTTAAGAGATGTAGTGTGTCATCTACAGTAAACAGAGTTTAGGACTACTTTCAAGAGTCCTGCCTTAAAACATCTTAAGGCCGTGGTGCAGTGGCAAACACCACCGACTGTCGAGCGGAAGGTCTGTAGTTTAAAGTTTGTCCATAGCCAAGAAATGCTACTCCTATACGGAAAAATTGTGCAACACAGCTGTTGTGAATGCGAAGTGACCAAAAATACTGATGAAGGCATTACGCTCCTAGTATAGGGTCTCTTCAAATTCATACCCTGTGTGCGCAGTTCTAATATAACACCATCATGGCATGGAGCATTTGCTGAGAATTACAACCAACGTGAAAATTCAGTCATGTTCCTCTCGAATCCTATCTAGGACAACCACCCCTGGAGAGTAGTGAACGAACATCTACAACCCAAACCATCACTCCGTCCAGGTTGTGAGACAAACATAATAAGGGCATGAGTATTGAACCTGTGTGCTTACTTACTTACTTTGATGGGGCTACAGTTCGGGGTGAACCAGGGCTTCAACCAACAATCCTCTCCAGCCGGCACGATCCTTGGCCAGCCGCTTTCAGTGCAGCACGACCAGCGGGTTGAGGTCCCTTTCCACCTGTGCGCGCCACCTTAGATGCGGTCGTCCTCTGCTGCGTCGTCCCTCGGGGTCTGTGTCGAAGACTCTTTTGGCCGGAGCAGTGATGTCCATTCGCTCTACATGGCCCAGCCATCCTAGACGTTGGATCTGAAGACGTCTAACTAGGCCGATGTCGCTGTACAGCCCGTACAGTTCTCGAAATGCTCAAGAGCCTCTTCATCCGTTCTTGATAACGTCCAAGCCTCAGCGCCGTAGAGGAGGACCGGGACGATTAAGATTTTGTAGAGGGATACGTTAGTTTTTCGACAGAGGGCTCTACTACTCAGTTGCCTCTTGAGCCCAAAAAAGCAGCGGGAATAACAAGAGTTATTCTGCGTTTTATCTCAGAAGGTAGACGAAGTCCTTGACTACTTCAAAAATATAGCTGCCAAAGGTGACATTCTGACCAAGGTCGGTGTTGCGCGTCTTTCTTTGATGACAGCATATATTTGGTCTTGTCCCCATTTACCCTTAGATCCATTTTAGCCGCTTCTGCTTCAATGCTTACGAAAGTCTGATTGACGTCTCGCTTTGTCCGTCCAATAACGTCCATGTCATCTGAGTAGGCAAACAATTGTGTGGACTTGAAGTAGATTGTACCCCTTGTATTGGCCGCAGAGTCCCACACGATCTTTTCAAGTATGATGTTAAAGAAATCACATGACAGTGCGTCACCCTGTCTAAAACCTTTTCTCACATCGAAGGTCTCGGTTAGTTCACCCCCGACCTTAATGTAGCAGCAGGAATTCTCCATAGTCATCTTCCACAGTCTGACGAGTTTAAAGTCGGCTAAAAGATGGTGCGTGTCGACCTGGAATTCATGGGCCTTCTCCAAGATCTGCCGTAGTGTAAATATTTGGTATATTGTGGATTTTCCTGACCTGAAACCACACTAGTAGAAACCTACCAGATTGTCCCCGAACGGTTTCAAGCGCTAACACAGTACGGCAGAGGAGATATAGGGGTCATAGGGGTCTCTTTTCTTATGGACCGGGCAAACGATGCTGAGGTTCCATTCATCGAGCATGCATTCTTCCGACCATATCTTGCCGATGAGTTGGTGCATGTTCCTTACCAGTTCATCGCCAGCTGCTTTAAACAGTTTCGCAGGGAGTCCGTCTGCTCCAGCAGCTTTATAAGACTTAAGTTTCGATATCTTGACATCGTCTAGGTCGGGTGGACGGGTTTCTCTTTCGTCTTCGTCCCTTGTGAATGGTTCGTTCTGCCTGATGGCGTCATTTTGACTATCATCGCCGTTATACAGTCTGCAGAAGTGACTCGTCCACAATCTCAGCATCGACTGTGACTCCACTACTAGTTGTCCATGCTCATCCCTGCAGGCTTCTGCTCTTGATTTATAGCCATGGCATGTTCGTTTTACCTTTTGGTAACATTTTCGAACATCGTTCTTGCAGACCAGATGCAGCCTGGTCAACTCTTTGAACTGCATGTATAAGGCAGACATTACCGCGCTCCAAGAAGTGCG
Organism: Eumerus sabulonum; assembly: GCA_951905685.1. Lineage (NCBI taxonomy): Eukaryota > Metazoa > Arthropoda > Insecta > Diptera > Syrphidae > Eumerus > Eumerus sabulonum. The sequence continues at coordinate 106,685,333 of OX645061.1, forward strand.
ATGGGATGGGCCAGGCAAAAAGCGGATGAAAAACTGTGATATTCACTACGGAAACTGCTACAGAGAAAATAAACAACGCTACAAGTCTTAAGCTTCCAATATGTAAGCGAACGCCTCATAACTATCCGTATCAAGGCCGATCTCGGCCAATTTCGCCCTCACAGAGGAAAGAAAAAGATGACCGAAATAAAGACGATTTCTATGATCTCCTAGGCAGAACATATGCCCAATGACACCAAAATCGTCCTCGGAGATTTCAATGCCAAGCTGGGTAAGGAAGCTAACTTTGAACGAGTCATTGGAAAGCACAGCCTACACAACACCACATCAGAAAACGGACTAAGCTAGTGGACTTTGTGGCGGGACATAATCTGGTAGCAACATCCATAAGGGGACCTAGCGGTCTTTCGATCAATCGACAACCAATCAAATTGATCACATTGCGATCGACGGCAAGCACCCCTTCAGCATCCTAGATGTCCGAACCTTTCGAGAAGCCCATATCGACTCGGATCATTACCTTGTTGCAGCCAAGGTACTGATGCGAAATTCTCGGAATCAACGGAGTCGAGTAAGAACACCAACATTTAACGTCGGAAAGCTGCAATCGCAGAAGACCGCGAGGACCTTCGCCGATCAAGTATCCCTCAAGCTCTCTCAAGTCCTGATGCAATCTGCAGAAACCGTAGAACAGCAATGGAGTTGTTATCAAAACGCCATCAGAGAGGCTGCCTCAGATGTACTCGGTTTCGAGCCACCACCTTCGATAAGCCCCTGGTTTGATGATGAGTGCAGACAGGCCCATGTAGAGAAACAGAATGCATACATGGCTACATTGCATCGACGGACAAGAGCTCCTGGCGAGCTCTATGAACAGAAAAGGAGGGATGAGCATGCGCTTCTGAGAAGGAAAAAGAAGGCGCACGAGGACCTGTGTGTTACATATTTAACAAAAAAAAAAAATGAAAAAACTGGTGGGCCCATCGGCAGCTGACTTCCTCGCGGTGGGAGGCTGGCAACAGGTTTGGGGTATGCAAATTAATTTTCGTATGGCCCAAACCTGGCTAACGAAGCGCGAAACCCCCATGGTGATAAGAAGAACCCCTGCCTCGTAATTGCATACCATGGTGTACCAGGGCCCCATCCGGAGCCAGGCCTAAATGGTGGTAGTATGCGAGCGTCTGGTGGCCGGTCTGTCCGGCTCGTCAGACGGTCGAAGAAGTTACGAGCAATCCGGCAGTGGCCTCATGAGCCAATACCGGGGTGGGGGGATGCACGCCATTCACTAACCAGTGCGTGAGGGGAGTAAAAGGCAACGTACAACCGTATCGACCTAGGACGGGCACTTGCAACGTCTCATCGCACGCAGGAGAGTTTCTCGAGCTAGTTGAGAAAGCTGCCAGATATCGGTTAGATATCGTAGGTATTTAATCGGCAAGGCAAAGAGGATATAGAACTGTGGACCTTTCCTACCGGGAATTGCACCTCAAATGTCTGCATAGGCGGGAGTGAGAATACTCACAAGTCCCAGGCTGGCAGACAGGGTATTGGAGTGGATACCGTTAGGAGGGAGAGCCGGGATCTTAAAACTCAAGCTTGAAAGATCAACTTTGGCTTTGGTGCAGAGGCATGCACCGAATCTAGAGTCTGAGTATGCGACTTTCTTGGATGAAGTTGATGCTGCCCTTGATAGGGCAGTTTTCAACTCAGTATTTGTTCCAACTCTCACCTATGAAATTTGGATAGATCGCGAATACAAACTGTCGAACTGAGATTTCTTGGTGCTGTTGTGGGAGTTACTCGCACAAGGCAGTGCGGAATGAGCTCAATGTTGATCAGCTGCTTCTCCGAACGGAAAGGGTTATGCTTAAATGGTTTGGTCACGTGAGACGAATGTCGCCATCATCACGGCTTCCGAAGCGTGCCTTTTATGCAATACCATCAGGTAGGCGACCGATTGGTAGACCCAGGATTAGGTGGTTTGACCAAGTCGAAAAGCTCGCCTGGGTGCGCTTGGGCATAGCCCCTGAAGAGTTAGAGTCGATGGCGGAGGATCGAGTGGCCTGGAGATCCCGCGTACGCCCATTGCCCCCGGGACCCCTTTAGTGGAAAAAGCGGACCACAGAAATCTGTGTATGTATGTATGTAAAAAAAAGGACACCTGCCCACACCTGGTCTTTGCCAAACATACTGAAGCTTACCTAGCGAGATTGAACCAAATATCGAGGTTTGAAAGGATTAAAACAAGACTAGGACCTTAGCAGCTACACGAAAAAAGCCCTGACTATACTGAGAAAAAAGATTTTCGAGTTTTTCTATGTCACTCTCAACCAAGTAGAAAAAGTTGACTTTTGGCACAACAGTTGATTGATGACGGTATCACTATACATGGCAATTGATCGTATTGCATGATATTCTATATTTAAAAACATGAGCTTACGTAGGACACACGAACTGTCATACAAATGATGGAAACAGCAGCTGACGGTGATTCATATGGTATCATTTACGAGAATCAATAGCAACATTAGTCGATTGTGGAGTGAATTTGATTCTATATGGCAGATGTCAGAAATTGATATTTCAACACGTTATCCGAGCTACTGCATGTCGCAATTTCGATGTGACATTGACTTTGGCCTGTTAACTACTAGGAGTAGTTGCAGAATTTACAAGTGCACGCTTCCACACTCATCGGATATTATCCATCACCCATAACGCCATGACGTTTCAATATCGACTTCTTTCCGTAAACAATAACAACCATCACCACATACATAAGTACATACACCACCCTTGGTAACAAACAACAATTGAAGGCAAAACAAGTTCGTTATCACGCCTAAGCTCTACAATTTCAATTGTTTCCGCTTACTTAGCACGCTGAAAGCAAGTCGAATTATCGCGTATAATGCTCGTACATAACACCCCGCTCACACCTTCGGGAGAACACCTGAAAGACCCACTCCAAGTGACCATTATCGGATTTCCAAGCAAATGTCATTAAGTCCAAAGAATATTTTAATTCCCGTCACAGGTTCCCGGAATTAATAAATATGTCCGTACGTACGTGGATCATGGCCTTGGGGTCGTTGGAAACGACCGAAGCACGGACACCAACAGGAGCACAGCAATTTGTCGTCTATTTTAAAGGAATGTATAAACTTTGTGACTAACGTCGTCTGTCAAGGTAATCGAAAACATAGTACGCAATAGGTACATATACGGCCGTATAAGGGTGAGCCAACAGATTGACACATCCACTGACGGACGGCGTTGAGTCCAAGTGAAACACATTTTCCAATCTTCGATGTTATCAAAAAGCAATTTTCATTGAGGGGTACAGGAAGGAAATCAAAGTTAATGGATGCATGACTGAATAGGTAAGTAAAAATCATACGTTACGAGTGACACTATTACCGACACTATTAGACAGAGCGGAAGGTCCGAGCCCATTTGACAGTAAAGCGCCGTGATAACTGAGATAAGCCAGCCAAAGTGCTCATTCATGAAGTCAGCTCATTTAGGTAATTCCGTGCGACACGACTACACAATGCCCAAAAATAATTCATGTGAGAGGGGAAAATAACGATCGGCCTTTTGTAACCTTTACCGAAACTGTGCACTATAGGCGAGGCCTAATGTTGACTCTGAAGTGTAAATAATTTCCTGTGTACTGTCCGGTTTTGGTATCTAATCTAAATTAAATTGTGATTAAACCTAGCAGTGTGTGGACTTAGGTGAGTTACTAGTAATCAATCACAGGAAAGCCTGTTAGACTCCACTGTAGCTATTTACATTGAACTCATTGCCTCTTAAAATGGACCGGGGGCGGTTAAAAAACTGCGACATTTACCACGATGACTGTTATAGGGAGAGAGGACAGAGACTATTTGGATGCGGATTTGTTGTTAGAGGTGGACTAAGGCATAAGGCCCTAAATTTCCAGTATGTGAGTGAACGCCTCATAACGATCCGCATCAAGGCAAACTTTTGTAACATCAGCCTCATATGTGTCCATGCCCCCACGGAAGACAGGGATGACTCCATCAAAGATGATTTCTTTGATATCCTAGACAGAACATATAACATAGGAGATTTTAACGCTAAGCTGGGTAAAGAAAGCATCTTTGAACGGACCATCGGCTAACACAGCCTACATGACACTACATCCGATAACCAACACCGGCTGATCGACCTCGCCACGGGGCGAAATCTTCTTTTAGCCAGCACACGATTTCCCCACCTCGATATACACAAAGGCACCTGGCGGTCGCCAGATTTCATTAGTCCTCAACCAGATTGATCACATCACGTTTGACGTCAGACACTCCTCCACTATTCTTGATGTTCGTACTTTCCGATAAGCGAACATCGACTCAGACCACTATCTTGTAGCAGTCAAGATACGTCAACGAATAACACGAACACCGCGGAGTAGAGTTAGAACACCAAGCTATGACGTCGGAAAGCTACTATCGCCGGAGATCGCCAGTGCCTTTGCCAACCGCGTCACCCTTAAGCTCTCCGATACACCTCGATCCACCATTCAGTCATAAGAGCAACAATGGAGTCTGGGCAAACAAGCCCTGAAGAGCACAACAACGGAAGTGCTGGGCCTTACGACGAAACACCTGGCTCGATGACGAGTTTAGAAGGATTCATGCAGAAAAGTAGAAGGCATAAAAAGCCTCCCTACAAAAAACAAGAGCGGCTCATGAGATCTACGAGCTTAAAAGACGGGAGGAACATAAGCTTCTCAACAGGCAAAAGAAAGAGCACGAGAAGCGGGCAATTGAAAACTTGGAGAGGTGCTATTGCAGGCACGACGTTCGAAGATTTTATCAACGAATAAAATGAATATCTCAAGGTTTTAAAGCCCGGGCGGAGGCCTGTAAGGATGAGAACGGACAGTTGGTAGTAGAATCGGAGTCTACGCTGAGAATTTGGAAAAAACACTTTTGCAGACTGTATAACGGCGATGACAGTCAACATACGGCCGTCAGGCAGAATGATCCATTTCTTAACGACGAAGATTGCAGAGAATTCCGTCCACCTGACCTTGACGAAGTTGAGATTGCCATGTCGAACCTCAAGTCGAATAAAGCTGCTGGCGCAGATGGATTGTCTGCTGAGCTCTTCAAAGCGGTGATCCGAGTCCACATTGGCTCCTCGGAAAGTTCGGACATCGAGATTGATGGAGGAGTATCTGGCGTCGATCGCAATATGATCGCTTTGATTAACAGATAACTGACCGGGAGATCGCCATGTCCCCTTATGGATATTGAGATGTGGGAGTCGTGTGCTAGCTACTAGGAGATTACGCCCCGTCACAAAGTCTCTTAGCTTGAATCCGTTTTCGGACGTGGTGTCGTGTAGGCTGTGCTTTCCTACGACTCGTTCAAAGATGTGCTCTCCTTAGCCAGCTTCGCGTTGAAATCTCCAAGAACAATCTTAGTGTCATAGCTAGGACATTGAGCTGCGAGGTCATAGGTTCTTGGAGGTCTTAGTAGTCTTGTTTGACTTTGTCGTCTTTTTCTTCTGTGAGGGCGTGAACGCATATCAAGCTGATGTTTCCGAAGATAGCTTTGATTCTGATTATTAACTCACATGCCGGAAGCTTAGTACTTTTTGCCTAAGTCCTCCTCGAACAACAAATTCTCATCCAAATAGACGTTGTCTGTCCTCCTTGTAGCAGTTTCCGTAGTACATGTCACAGTTTTTTACCCGATCCATCCCATCGCACTTATTGGTGTGCAGTAATGTCTGGACTTTTCGCTCTACGCGGGATTCCTGCTGACTGGACATGGTTCCTTGAATGCATTCTTGCATGCCAGGACCCTGGCTGCGTCAGCGGAGTGTGCGTGAGGATTGGAGGCATGTTTTCGTCGAGTGCCCGAGATACTCGCATTTCAGGGACCTGTCTGCGATGGGCATAGCGCAAGCAAATGCTTGCGTCTTCAGTTGAGTCCTGTGTACCCGGGAGGGGGCTGTGAACCTTGGCATCTTTTCGGGCGAAGTCTTCCGAGTGCGACGACAGTAGGCTGTCTGAGGTGTCTACGGATGCTCCTTCAGTCGTCTGTGTTGCCTTGGGGACACCCACAGCAGGGGGACCTGTGATGTCGGTGAATTCCTGGCAGAATGCTGTCTTCAATAGCAGTAAGATTTATTGGCAGTAAGATAGTAAGGAATTGTTCCTTGTTGTTTCTCAGGTTTAGTTAGTTAGTGTGTTATTTAGGGATCCTGCATGTTCGGTGGCTGTTAGTTTCTACCGTGACTGACGGACTTGGTATATGCATGAATTCGATTGTTAGGTAGTAAGTTAGTTTTGGTTAAGGTTGATGAGGTGCCAGACCTCGAGCTTTGCGGGGCTCATCTGGTAGTGACATGCGGTCGCGAAGCTTCACCGGAAGCTATATTCTGGTACCATGGGAGACAGGAGCCCCCTGGGCTAACGGTACCTCGGTGCATGTTGGTTCCGGCCTGTTTATGAGGTAGGCCCCCTCGGGGAGTATCGTGGTGGCTGTGGTTGCCCCAAATGCGGGAACAAATGGCATCTGGGCATCCAGGTGCAAGAGGTGTTAGATAGACCTCGCCCCTCAGCAAGGGTTGTGAATATGCCTCAACATATTCACTAAATTGTACCGGGGAGGTACTTGTACCGCCCTGGGGCGCCGACCAATGATTTTCTTGGCCCCGACAGTGTGGGTAGGCCCACCGTGGAATTAAGCCGTAAAGGCAGGTGTCCACGTTAAGCCCTTATTCATTTCTGAGCAGTAATGTCTGCTTTATAGCAGTTTTGGGCGTTTTCTAACTGTTCGCCCGCACCCGGTCTGTTATGGGACCTAATATTCCAGGTGCAGAACCGATACTCTTGTCCTTTTATACGTCAAGATGTAGTTCGTCCGTTTAGATTCTTAAACTTTATTAATTCCTGGCTCAATAAGTACCTTCAACATGCTTTAAAGCCATCACGTAAGCTCTTAAAAATATTCAATAAGCTTTTACCAAATTGACTAAATTGCCTGCCTTGTCAGGATGTCATAAACACATACCATCCCTGTCAGGCCGTCACCAAATTTCCAAGGAAACATATCGTATAACAGTAAACATCTCCCATAAAATATTCAATACGCGATTATGTCCAACATGTCGGTAAATACATATCCACTCCCGTCAGAAACTTGTCTCAAAAATATGCTAAAAATGATCCAAATTTCTAGGAAACCATTCTATAACGTGTTACATCCCTCTGTAGCTTTGACAGCTGTCGAAATAATTTTATTGTCCCAACCAAAGGCGGATTACAACTTGGTCTTCCAGGAATCCTATGCCAATTATTCGACCGCATTGCGTCAACATCTCAATTGCCTGTACATACATACGTACGTTTACGTCAATTATTTCTAGTCATGGGGATAAGACGTCCCCATGAAGGCTGTCTCCATCTAAATGGATAAACAAACAAAAGCCTCTTTTAATTAAAGACAAATGGCAGTATTTACGTACATGGATGTGCAAGGAATTTTTTCTCGCACATGTCATTTGCAACGATGACAGTATCACTAATGACAAATCTGTCAAAATGTACCTGATGGTAGATAGAGATTCATTTTAGTCAATATTGTAATTGACAGTTCTTAATGGTTTTTTTTTTCAACTTGACAATATGATGCCTCACGTACCTACCAACTGTCAGCGATTTAATGACTTTTTTCGGGATTCTTCTCGGAATCTCCTTATGACCACAAAGAAACGTGGTATCATTGTCATCATGTAATCAGTGCCTAAAATTAGCCACAGACGTCTCTTCTGTTTGGTTTTTGGGTTTTTTTTTTTTTGATTTGCTTCTCTCTCGTTTCCAGAGAGCCGAATGATGGTCCACTGGGAATAGAGCGATTAGCCAAAAGTTTGTTTAGTTTACCAAAATTTATGTTAATTGTGCAGCGGTGTAGCTGGCGAACTTAACTTTTTCCCAAGAACCAGTGGAGAATTAGTGGGATCCAAAAATAAATGATCTGTCAAGTGTGACGTTTATTTTAGATTTCATTTGGTTTCTTGGCAAGATAATTAGACGGTGTCCAAAGTTTTGGCGGTAATATTCTGATGTGGACCAATATACATACATGTGACCTAAGCCGGACTGCTGGCTGATGTAAATGACTTTTGGGAATCCAAAACCGGAAGCTGACAGTTGAAAAGATTGATTGGTTCTGTTTGTGTCTTTTCTTGTGAATAATGACTAAGTTACCGATTGATGGCAAATGTATGCATAGTTGTCGGGCGAGTTGGATGAACACTGAGACATTAACGTCTGAGCTATCGACACAATTTTCCATCCAAATGACATAAGCTTTTTGACTTTTTGGTACACGACTTTTTGTACGATCCTTTGCTAGCCTTTTGCACTGCCGCACACCCAGTTGGCTGAGGTCCCCTTCCGCCTGTGTGCGCCATCTTAGGAGCGGCCATCATCTGTTTCTTCGTTCCTCGGGGTTGGATTCAAAGACTCTCCGCGCTGGAGCTGTGGTGTCTATGTATTCGCTCTACATGGCCTAGCCATCTTAGGCGTTGGACCCGTAGACGCATGACTTGACTAATGTCGCTGTATAGCCCGTAATGCTCATGGTTGAATCTTTTACTCCATCCCCCGTCTGCGTTTATAGGTCCGAAAATCACACCCAAAATCTTACTCTCTAATGTCTCATTGAAATCCCGCTGTGTTCTTCCGATTAAGTTAATGTAATCCACGTTAGCGAGGAGCTGTGAGGGTTTGAAACAAATTGTGCCTCTTGTGTTGACCAGGGATTTTTGCACAATCATTTGTAACGTGAAGTTGAAGAAATCACCCGACAGCGCATCGCCCTGCCTAAACCCTCTTTTGACATAAAAAAAAACCAATAGGGTCAGGTCCTCACCGATTCGGATGGAACAGCGAGCATTCTCCAAAGTCATTTTGCATAGTCTGACAAGTTTAGCAGGGATGTCAAAGGTAGACATGGCGTTGTATAGCTCGTCTCTAATTACGCTCGCGTATGCGGCTTTGAAGTCGACAAATAGATGGTGAGTGTTGACTTGAAATTCATTGGTTTCTTCCAGGATCTGCCGTAGTGTGAAGATTTGGTCGATGGTGGACTTCCCTGGCCTAAAGCCAAACTAAAAAGAACCTATCAGCTTATTTACAAAAGGCTTCAGGCGTTCACGCGAAACGGCAGGGAAGATTTTTTAGGCGATGTTAAGGAGACCTATTCCTTTGTAGTTGGCGCAGTCAGAAGGGTCTTCTTTCTTGTGGATCGGGCAAACAATGCTGAGACTTCATTCCTCGGGCTTTCTTTCCCCTGACCATATCTTACAGATGAACTGGTGCATGCTCCCAACCAGGTCACCTCTAGCTGCTTTGAAGAACGCAGTAGACAGTCCGTCTGCGCCAGCAGCTTTATTCGACTTGAGTTTCGATATGGCGATCTTAACTTCGTCGTGGTCAGGGGGACAGAATTCTCTGCGGTCTTCGCCGATTAGAAATGGATCATTCTGCCTGACAGCGGTATATTGACTAACATCGCCGTTATACAGTTTGCAAAAGTGGTTTTTCCATATTCTCGGCATCGACTGCGATTCTACTACTAGATGTACGCTCCCATCCCTACAGGCTTCCGTTCTGGCTTTATAACCTTGGCATGTTCGCTTTATCACCTATGTGAAAAATAAATCACACACAACATGGGCTGTGGTCCTTCAGGGGCTGTAACGCCATCAAAGAAGAAGATGTTCGCTTTATCTCTTATAAAACTCCCGAACGTCATGCCTACAGTAACACCTGTCTAAGCCCTCAATCGAGCGCTTCTCGTGTTCTTCCTTCTTTCTCCTGAGAAGCTTGTGCTCCCCCCTTCTTTTTAAATCGTAGAGCCTACGATCTCCTCTTTTTCTTCTATGGAGCGAGGCCTTATATGCCTCCTGCTTCGCCTGTATTCGTCATCGAACCAGGTGTTTCTTCGTGCTGGAGCCTTGAAGCCCAAGACCTCAGATGGAGTGCTTTTCAGGGCTTGTTTACAAAGGTTCCACTGTAGTTCTATTGACTACGTGGAGGGTTGGTGTATGTATATGAGAGAGCTTAAGGGAGACGCGATCGGTAAAAGCACGAGCGGTTTCTGGCGATAGAAGCTTTCCGACGTCATGACTTTGTACTCTTACTCTTACTCCGCTGCGTTCGTGATATCCGTAGGCGCATCTTGGCATAGTGGAGGAGTGTCTGATGTCGATCACAATGTGATCAATCTGGATAGTGATTGATTGATCTGGCGACCGCCAGGTGCCTTTGCGTATGTATATCAAGGTGCGGGAAGCGCGTTCTGGCTAGAAGGAGATTTCGCCCCGTAGCAAGATCAATCAGCCTCTGTCCGTTATAGGCTGTGATGTCGTGTAGGCTGTGTATGCCGATGTCTGGTTTTCTTACCCAAATTAGCATTGAAGTTTCCTAGTACAGTTTTGATGTCATAGCTGGGGCATTGGGCATACGTTCTTTCTAGGAGATCGTAGAACTCGATCTTTAGTGGAGTCATCCTTGTCTTCCGTGGAGGCGTGGACGCAGATTAAGCAGATGTTGGAGAATTTAGCCTTGATACAGATCATTATGAGGCGTTCGCTTACATGGGCGAAAGCTTAGGACTTTTTGCCTTAGTCCACCTCGAGCAACAAACCCGCATCCGAACAATCATTGTCCTCTCTCCCTATAGCAGTCGCCGTAGTAGATGTCGCAGTTTTTCATCCGCATTTCCTCGATGGCCGTTAAGTCTGCTCTATAACGGTCTAGGGTGTTCGCAAGTTGATCGGCTGCACGTGGTCTTTTTAGGGACCTAAGATTCCACATACAAAGCCGATGATTACTGTCCTTTTTTCGTTCTTTGCAAGGGTCGTCAACATTAATCCGGTCCGTTATGTCCGAGGCTAGTGGTTGTTTCTGAGCAATTGTGGGCTTTTCCGGTTACGGTTTGCTAGACCATAGCCCATGTGACATTAATCCTGTTTTGTGGCGCAGGATGCTCGCCTTTCATCCTCTTCCGTTAGTAATTTCCATTGTCAGGAAATTTCCTGATGGTACCACTAGGGATGAAAGTAGGACTCGGCTAACAGAGCTGCAAGGTATTCGGCTGCAGAGGCTCTTACTTTTTTTTGTGGACCAGCACCCGTCGTACGAGGCCTTTTTTAGTCTTTTGCCATTCGATTTACCCATCTATACGTATAAAAATAAACTGACTTTGAAACAGGAAATTAAGGATCATGCGTACTAGACATAGCGTAGCCGAAAGTCTGTTACTATCGGCACAATTTCGACTAAATTTTGTTTCAAATTTAGTTTCCTCCGAGCTGCATATGTATGTCGTTAAGCTTTCAATATTGTGTCACTAAGCACAAACAATAATTTCGGGTCACAGGATTAAGTCCCATGAGTAGTTACCAATTTTCAATTATATTTTCAAACCGAATTTGCAACTAAAACTTTTCCTTGCAGGGAGTCTGTACATATATGCACTATGCAATAACGTCACGTACTCTACGTATTCCGAGAACTACTGTTCATAATTTAATTGTAGTTGCGGCGGACGTTTTTTGACACCACCCGGCAGGATAATGGGACTTCTGGGCTATACACATACATATGTCCATAGTTGCTAATTTGCAAGGATAGACTAGCGCCCTGCTTAGCATACAAATCAAATATGTAATTCATCATCCTTCCGTTGGGGATATTAATTAAGAACTTTTAATGGTGAGCTTCGTTGGATCGTTATTTCTACGGGTAAATCCGATGGCTGCTCTTACATACTTACATATACACATGGAGTAGGGCTGAGCTTTATTGCGCACGCCTTGGCTTATCGGCTTATTTCATTTGATATGTATATGTAGGTACATTCGCGAGTCTATGGACCCCTTGACCTTCGGCCCGCATATCGAGTTCTAACGAGAAGCCCCGATTGGTATTTTTCGTTTCAAGTGCTCCCACAATTCTGGGAAACTCCCTTTTGGGCACAGACGAAAAAAAATCCTTCCCTTTACCTCGCTGTGTCGTTCTCTCCTTCGATTCCATTGTTCAGGGATTTGTTTTGGTTTTTTTTTTTTTTTCATTTATTCTCTTCTTCCAGATCGAGTGGTACTTACAGTGCTTCCTCCCAAAGACCTCGACCGACGATAGCGATAGTGTGTCGATATAGTATTGTGGGTGGATGGGACGTTGGCAACGATAGCGACATTCGGTATCGGTGATGAAATAACATCGGTCTCTTGGAAAAACAAATTTTCTATTCATCTAGCCTTTATTACGTTCTGTCCGCTCCGACGTCGTTCCCCATTTTCTTTTTTTTTCATTTATTTGTTTGCGCTTAGCTGCTCTTGTCTTTCTCTCTTTACGAACTTCCGCGGAAAGAAAACATTTGAGATTCGCAGAATTTCATTTTAGCATTAATGTATACCGCATCCGATAGGAGGGGGACGATTGGTCGAGGCAGGTAGGTATCTAATAATCTTATGGAATTCGTCGAAGATGGATAAAGGCAAGGTGTGGTGTTCGGTGATGGTAGACGATGAAACGTGCGGAGGTCATACCTTTTGTGGTGGGAGCTGGAGTTTATCGGGGGATTAATGTGCTGCCCCGTTTCGCATTTCGCCGAAAATTGCTTTTGTATAACAATTCCAATGAACCGCTCAGGTCTTTCCCTTTCCCTTTGTGTTTTTACTCCAGATTCTTGACTATACGAAGAGACGAGGAAGACTGCGAAGACGGAGAAAATGAATTTTGTGCACTTGAAGGAACTTTTTTGTGGGCTTCAGAGAAAAGGGGATCAACGGAGCACAAGGAGAAGAAAATGAAAAAGATTGGAGAGTTGAGGCGTTTTGCCTAAAAGCTTAAAGCGAGGTATTAAGACAAGAAAACTGTTTATTCGACGGATAAGACCTTACAGTGGAAAACTGAAAAGCGTAGCCAGAGAGTGGTGCCATAGCATAGCAACAATTTATACGTAATGTTGTGGCAACGCCTAAGAGGAGTGGGCCACGTAGTGTTTTTTTTTTAAATCATAACTTTTGACACTGACAGTTGTTTCCCGATCGAAATCTTGACAGAAAGTCAGTATCATACCTCTGCGAAACGAAATGAGTCACTTTACGCTTAAACTAGGTACCTACATTGGGAAATATTGAAAATTTATTTCCAAGGTGAGTGCTGTGCAGCCCAAACAGTGGGCTTTTTGAAAAGAAGTTTTGGCCGAAATAAAGCACCCACCGCGACTGCTGTACGCAAGCTTGTGCAAAAAGTTCGTGGGACTGGTATGCTAGCGGACAACATTCATGGTCCCCGTCGTCGTACCTACAGTGCGCACAGATGAGAATGTGGTCGAGAGTATGAGACTCAATTCACGAACATCAAGTCGCCATTGATCTCAACAGCTCAACATTCCATACACTAGCTTGAGGAGAATTCTGCACAAAGATCTCGGATTATTCGCTTACAAGGTCCAATTGACTCAGCAATTGAAGGCGCGCGACCATCGGCTTCATTAGCGCTTCGCAGTTTAGGCCTTAGAGCAGCTTGAGTTGTACAACGATTTTGGGCCAAAAATCATCTTTTCTGACGAGATGCATTTTCATCTCGGCGGCTACGTTAACAAACAAATGTGCCGCACCTGGGGCTCGGAAAACCCGCGAGTTATTGTCGAGAAGCCAATGCATCCACAGGGAGTGACAGTTTAGTGCGCATTGTGGAGTGGTGGCATCATTGGACCATTTTTCTTCGAAAATAACGCTGGGAATAGGGTTTCGGTCAAGGATGGGCGTTACAGAGCCTTGTTAACCATTTTTGTTTTTTTTTTTTACTGAAATTGAAGACATGGATTTGGACGATTTGGTTCATGTAGGATGGCGCGCCATGCCACATAGCCCATGCCACAATCGATTTTTTTCGCACCAAATTCCGAAATCGTGTTTTCGGCCGCCTTGGCGATGTAAGTTGCGCGCCTTGTGGGGAACCGTAATGTACCCCACAGCCTCCGCGTGTCCTCCCCTGGATAGCTGCCCTGGCATCCGCTAGGTAGTGAACCAATGTGTGCAGCGACCCAACCCCTTGTTGGAGGTTGTGCTTAGGGGTAACATCCGTATCACGTAAAAACCCTCTTGGATATAAAGCTGACCACCCCGGCAAACGACTAAAGGACTTGCGAGTCTGCACCTGGGATGTGACGTTCCTTAACAGACCGGGTGCAGGCGTTCAATTACAGCAAACCCCCTCTGCTATAAAGCAGATATAACCGACTCCAAGAAGTGCGATGGGATGGACCAGGCAAAAGACGGATGCAAAACTGCGACATCTATTACGGGAACTTCCACTAGGAGAACAAACAGTGCTTATTCGGGTGCAGATTCGTTATTCGAGAAAAACCCCGACAAAAAGTCTTAAGCTTCCGGGATGTAAGCGAACGCCTCATAACAATCCGCATCAAAGCTAAATTTGGAAATATTTGCTTAATATGCGCTCAGGCCCCAACGGAAGAAAAGGACGATCGACTCAAAGAAGAATTCTACGATCTCCTAGATGAAACCTATGCCCAATGCCCCAGCTACGACACAAAAATGCAAAACTGGGCAGAGGACATATTTGAGTCGATCATAGCAAAGCATAGCCTCCATAACACCACATCCGACAACGAACTTAGGCTAATCGATTTCCTAACGGGGCGTAACCTCCTTGTAGCAAGCACGTGATTCCCCCATCTCAACATCCACAAGGGTACCTGGCGGTCTTTTGATCAATCGACCACCAACCAGATTGATTACATTGCGATCGACGCCAGACACTCCTCCTGTATTCTCAACGTACGAACCTTCCGAGGAGTCAACACAGACTCGGACCACTACCTTGTTGTACCCAAGGTACGAATGAGGATATCAAGAATACTTAAGAGTCGAGTAGGACAACGTAAGTTTGACGTCGGAAAGCTACAATCGGAAGAGACTGCCAGAATCTTTGCCGATCGTGTCTCCTTCAAGCTCTCTCAAATCCGCCCACAGCAGCACAAACAATAGAGCAGGAATGGGCGCATTGCCAGAGCGCCGTCAGCGATGCTGCCTTAGAGGTGCTGGGTTTCAAACTAGAAACTCCTAGAAACTCCCTGGTTCGATGAACAATGCGAACAAGCCCATGCAGCAAAACAAGAGGCATATGAAGCCATGCTGCAACGACGGACGAGAGCTGCTCGCGAAATCTATGAGCAGAAGACAAGAGAGGAACACATGCTTTTCAGAAGAAAGAAGAGAGAGCGCGGAAAGCGTGAGATCGAGGAGATGGAGAGATGCTTCCGCAGGAATGACGCCCGTTAGTTTTACAATAAGGTAAAACGAACATGCCATGGCTACAAAGCCAGAGCGGCGGCCTGCAGGGATGAAAATGGAGAACTGGTAGTAGAGTCGCAGTCGATGCTGAGGATTTGGAAAGACCACTTCTGCAGACTGTATAACGGCGATAATAGACAAGATACCGCTGTCAGGCAGAACGAGCCATACGTAATGGACGACAATGAGACAGAATTCAGTCCACCCGACCTAGACGAAGTCAAAATAGCGATATCAATAATAGCGATATCAATAAAGCGGCGGGCGCAGACGACCTGTCTGCTGAGCTTCTTAAGGCGGCTGGAGATGAGCTGGTAAGGTGTATGCACCATCTCATTTGCAAGGTATGGTCGGACGAAAGCATGCCCGACGAATGGAATCTCAGCATCGTTTGCCCGGTCCATAAGAAAGGATACCCCTATAACTGCGCCAACTATAGGGGAATAAGTCTCCTTAACATCGCATATAAGATCTTCTCTGCCGTATTGTGTGAACGCCTGAAACCGTTGGTGGATAACCTGATCGGCTCTTATCAGTGTGGTTTCAGGCCAGGTAAATCCACAATAGACCAAATATTTACGCTGCGGCAGATCTTGGCGAAGACCCAGGAATACCAAATCGACACTCACCACCTCTTCGTCGATATCAAGGCTGCATATGACAGCATGTATAGAGATGAGCTATACAAAGCCATGTCTAGTTTTAACATCCCTGCCAAACCCTTCCGACTGTGCTGGATGACAATGGAGAATTCTCGCTGCTCCACTAAGGTCGGTACTGAGCAAACCGAGACGTTTGATGTTAAAAAAGGATTTAGGCAAGGTGACGCTGTCATGCAACTTTTTCAACATCGTGCTTGAAAAGATCGTGCAAGAGTCACTGGCCAACACACGAGGTACGATTTATTTCAGGTCTACGCAATTGCTTGATTGGCGTGATTAGACGGAGACAGCGTCAATGAGACCTTTGTAGGCATTGAGCGGTTATTAATGAGGTGTCTCAAGGTAAATGAGGGTAAAACCAAATATCTGTTTTCATCAAAAAGAAACGGTCAACACCGATATATTGGCCAGAACGTCATCATGGGCGGATATAACTTTGAAGTCTAAGGTGGCTAGGCCATGCAGAGCGCAGGGAAAATACAGCTCCGACCCGAAGAGTCTTTCAATCCTCCCCGGAAGCAGGCGCGGCAGAGGACGGTCGCTTCTACGGTGGCGCACGCAGATGGAAGGGGACCTTGACCAACTTGGCGTGCGGCGCTGGAAGCAGCTGGCCAAAGACCGTGCCAGCTGGAGACGCTTGTTGGTTGAGGCCCAGGTTCACCACGGACTGTAGCGCACACTAAGTATTAAGTAAGTATCAGTTTCTACATTGTTTTTAGAAGGAACGAGACCAACTGGCTAACACAATAGGTATGATCTATTTCAAGTCTGCACAATTGTTTGACGCAATTGGACGGACACAGCGGGACGTCAATGATGCATTCGAAAGCACTGAAGCAGAAGCGGGTCTTTCGAGTAAATCGAAAAATATGCTGTCAACCAAAAAAGACGCACAACACCGACATCTCGGCCAGAACGTCACTATTGTCAGCAACAAATTCGAATTTTTTTTTATTTTTTAAAGCTCGCCCAGGTTCAAGAGTCATTCTCTTACTATGTTCGTCACACAACCTGGACTGAGTGCAGATGGTTTTGATCGTAGATGTTCGTTCACTACTCTCCAGGGGTGGTTGTCCTAGATGGTATTTGAGAGGAACTCGACTGAATGCTCACGTTGGTTATAGTTCGCAGCAAATGTTCCTTCCCATTTTGGTGTTATATTAGAACTGCACACACAGAGTTTGAATATGAAGTGACCATATGCTGTGAGTGTTATGGCTTTATCTGTATTTTATTCACTTCCCATTCACAACGGCTGTTTTGCACAATTTTTCCGTATAGGAGTTGCATTTCTTGGTTAGGAACATACTTTGAACTACAGGCCTTCCGCTCGACAGTCGGTGGTGTTTACCACTGCACCACGGGTACCCACGGTCAAGAACTTCGTCTGCCTTGGCTCACTAGTGATCCGCGACAACAACATCAGCGCTGAGATTAAACGCAGAATTACTCTTGCCCACCACTGCTTCTTTGGGCTCAAGAGGCAATTGAGAAGTAGAGCCCTCTCTCGGAAGGCATTAATATATTGGTTAGGTTAGGTAAAAGTGATTGGCATGAGCCACACGTAGGCCGAGATGGGCCCATTACCCTGATCCCCTACCTGAGAACCAACCGGTGCTTCTGATGAAGCGATTGAGTTGAGCTACTTTTAGTTCTGCTAGCTCACCTAGATTTTCATAGAAGGGCGCGCCGAGGTAGATCCTCCTGCGATTCGCAAAAGAAGGGCATGAGCAGAGAAGTGGATGTATCGATTCCTCTTCTTCCTCGCCAATTCAGCCGCGGCAGAAGTCACTGAATGGTAGCCCTAGTCTGGCGGCGTGTTTTCCAATGATGCAGTGACCTGTAATGACACCCACTAGAGTACTTAAAGTTGCCCTTTTGGTTGCCACTAAGTCCCTGGTTGGTCCCAGGTTTAGCTTAGGCTAGATTTGTTTAATGATAAAGCCGATATTACTTTCATTCCATTGGAGGTTGGTCGCCTCTATGGTTCGAAGTTTTATCGTGTGCTTTACCGTACTTATCGGTGTTTTTAGGTACCCGAGGGTAGGAAGATTGAGTGTGCTTGACCCTGCCTTTGCGAGTTCGTCGGCCGCGCAGTTTTCTGGAATATCCCTATCCCTGGGAACCCACAGTACTTTAATGTTGAACTGTTCATCCATCTCGTCTAGAGATAGGCGGCAGTTAAGCGATGTTTTTGATTTGTGGGTTACCGCGGCCACAGCGAATAATACATTGGTTCTGAACCATGCAAGGATCTCCGTTATCGCTGTTAATTCTGCCTGATACACAATGCAGTCTGAATGATACACCCGTCTCCATCTTGGAGCCATCGGTATAGAGTGAAATCGAGTCCTTCGGTATGACTTTCCCTTCAGCCCATTCATCCCTGGATGGAAAGCCAACTTCGAAGTTCCTAGTGAACACATTCTGCGGGATGATGTAGTCTGTGTCCATGGGTACTTTGAAGTGATTAAGAATGGTAGTATGGCCTTTATGTGATGTGGGCCATTTTCCTATGCCCCTAATCCGTAGGGCCGCGCAGGTAGCCTCTTGCTTGCTGAAGAGGTCCAACGGTGGAAAATGCAATAGGATATTTAAGGCTTCCGTGGGGGTTGATCTGATCGCTCCGCTTATATATAAACTGGCCGATCTTTGTACTTTCCCCAGAAAGTTTCGATAGACTGCCTTGCCCAGTGCAGTCCACCAGACTACGATGCCATACAGGAGGATGGGCCTTATGACTGCTGTATTGAGCCAGTGCAGAATGCTTGGTAAGAAACTCAACTTCTTGCCTACTTGTCTTGGGTTGTACGGGGCCGAAGCCAAAATATTCCTTATTCTTGAAGCTTCGGAGGCCGCCTTAATGTTTTCGCAGTTGTTCGTCCAAGATTGCCTTTTGGCCTTCTTGGTCACTGCTTTGAATGATTTAAGTGCCTCCTTATAGAGGTCAGAATCTTCTTGCAAGCGGGTACATTTTTCTTTGTTAAAGAGCTTTCTGCTCTCTTTCCTAGGGCAGACTATCTCTTTATTCCCCCAGGGGGGGCTTGGGTTTGCCTCTGGGGATGCTAACCGCGCAAGATTTAAACAGTGTTAAAGGTTCTTGTCAGCTCATTAATACGCTGTCTAATATCGCGGAGTTGTGCGGATGGGTAGGGTGTCTTGTCCCTAAGTAGGATTCAACATAGGTTCTGTATTTTTGCCAATCATTTCTCCTGTAGTTCCTGAAGGGAGCTAGGGCACTGACGTGGCTGACTATGCTGAATTGAATATAACGATGGTCAGAGAGGGAGTGCTTTTTTAGGACTTTCCATTCCCTGACTTTGTCGACAATGTCCTCCGATCCATTAAGAACTTCCTGTCTATTCTTGGTGACGAAAGTTGGTTCACAGTGGTGTGCATCCGCATCTTCTTCTTTGGTGGCGTTACAGCCTATGAAGGACCAGGCCAAGCTTCTCTCAATCACCCATGTTGTGTGTGATTTATTTTCCACACAGGTGAAAGGGACCTACAGTTTAATGCCGATTCCGAACGGCGTGAGTGGAGAAGCTTTTTCATGGCAAGTTTACTACGGGGGGTTTTGCCAGTACCCCGCCGAGGAGGAACGTCGCGAAATAAATATTCGATGTCGTTGATGTTATCGGGAGAGTCCGCCAGAGTCCAACACTCTAACCAATCGTTGAGGACGATCATCGGCTCCAGGGTAGGGGGTGGCTCCGGGTTCGTCGATACCATGGAGCCGGTTGATGCAACTCCAGGGGCTCTCTTAGTTGAGTCCTCTGCGTCTTATTTATAGATTCTGAGCCTTGCTGAATCAAAGCCCAGGGAAATCATGTTATTGATTCAGGTGCCAGGGAATCCTGATTAATTATGATAATAATCAGTCTTGAGGGTCGTTTCATATCCTCTAGCTTGGCCATTTTCCAATCCTTAGTAGGCATTAGCGGATTGCAGTTTTGCATGAGTTCTAAAATCGCATTAGGATCCTCGGTTTAATGGCTGGTATAATGGCTCTAGCCGTTTGGGACTTGGCTCAATGGTACAGCCTCAAGTTGAGCTCCCTCCCAGACCTCGCCGACTCTGCTGAGTGCAAGCTTAAAAAGGCCCATTGACCTTTGGTCTTCGAAGGAGATCAACTTGATCCTGCCTTGATAATACCTTGCATGATGGGTGATAGGAAAGGGTCCAGGGTATTCCTGGAGCAGCGAGAAGTAGTTTTTAAGTACCACATTGCCGGAGGGACGTTCCCATCCACATCACTTCTATCGACAACAGCCGTTGTGGTCGAGACCGTTAGCACGTCGCGATAGGGGAGTTGTGTTTGGGATCTGTGGGAGATGCTGTGTGATCGCGCTTTCTTTGAAGTGGAGGGAAGTTCCTCAACCGACCTCTGGCGCTTGCCATCTAGCTCTTTACCGGTTGAGTTTCCAGTGCTCTTAATTATGCTTTCCGCCCAATCAAGAGCCTTCTTCCTCCTTTCCGAGAGCTGATCTCTTGGTACGTCCAGCAGCTTGTCCAGTAACTTACTAGCCGCGCGACGTTCCTTGTATCGCGTTTTGAAGCCACTCAGGGCAGGGTCTCGAGGAGTGTCCCTCTCGCTATTGTCACCTGAGGGTACTAGACCAGGCTTTTGTTTCGAGGCCATTGTCATAGCACCTTGCTGTTCGTCAGTAATTTGGGTGTTGGACCAGGCTTTCGTACGTGGGCCGATGTCGTAGCACATTGTCGGATAGCAGCATTTCTACTGCTTCCTGAGGGTGTTGGACCAGGCTTTTGTACGTATGCCGTTGTCTTAATATCTTGTGGAGCGTCAGTCTTGGTACCGCTAACTGGGGATGCTGGACCAGGCTTATTTATGGAGGCCAATGTCACAACACCTCGCCGAAACTCAGCAGTTGTATTTGTGTCTGTACATTTTGCCGGTATTTTTGAGATTGGCCCCAGCCCATTGCCCACATCTTGGCTTCATGTCTCCTCTGGGGTTGCCCCGAGAGTCCTTGACCTTTACTGGGCCCTTGCACCGATATACACAAAGATCACCAAATAGTTACCGGATGACATTGCACAAATGAGGTTCATTAAGTGCGAAGCTTGATGAGATCTTTTGTGCGCCTCTTCGAGTCACTGTTTTTTAATAGAGTCATGCTCTTACTACATTGATGTAAGGACGATCTTTCCTTGGTCGCACTGAAGTACCTCATTTCTTATTCTTTTTCATACTAGAAAAATGTTCCTTTGATACAAGTCCTTGTAAAGAAGGACATATGTATGCTTGTTAGGAGCCCATGGCTCTACTAACCAGCATTGGCCACTCTATGATGGCTAATTGGAATATATGTACATAGAAACGAGTAGCATTCAAGGAGCGGCAAAAATTCATGGAATACATGCTACGTCAGGTCCTAGAAGCAGTACCTGGGTCACCTCCTTTTCATGTTAAAATCCAATTCACTCTGACAGGTGCACTGTATCTCTGTATCCTTTACTATCAGTCGCACATGTTCTCAACTACACCACGAGAATATGAGTATCCTACGTATCCCTCTCGTGTGCGTGTACTATGTTCAAATGTGTGTGATTAAGTGCTGTAGTACATATATCTCCTCGCCCAACCACCCATCAGTCGTCCTTTTTGTGAATGGATTCCGAGTAAAAAGCAATCGTACCCAAAAAGGCACCCAAAGAAACGTAGCCAGAGAGAGTAAGAGCGTGAGTGAGTGAGAGAACACAAACTCTACCATATGACAAGAAAGGTTTATAGACAGTTTTTGCAAGCATGGTTGGATGAAGGATACGAGTTGGTCTACCGATACATATATCCCCATAGAGCGCATGTTACGTACGACAACGTCATAAAGGCGGATTGGGGTTATGTTATCGTTTAGGTTCTTCCGCCGACGTGACATCGCTGCGAATGAGATGTAGGTGCCTCACACCCGCACACACACACACTCGATAAGTGCGAGACGTAACCTATCCGATGAACAGCCCATAGAATGAAAGAAATCCACTTTCTTTCTGTCTGGACCTATCTGTGATTACTGGGCACCTGATACTCATGTACGAATAAAAAAGAGGGGAGGATTTTTTCGAATTTTTTCTCGTCGTTTTCAACCAATTTTTTCTTTCGTCCTTTTGTCCTTTTTTCCCTAATTTGTTTGAGTTTTTTTTTTCGATTTCGGGTGTAGGGGTGCCAACGAGTAGTTCTCACCCGGAGGCAGTTTCCTTCTTCCTTTCCGTCAGTTTAATACAAACCGTCTCGCAAGGAGAGCGAGGGGAAGCGCAGAAGAAAAAGAAGAAAATGAAAGTAAAATTGAAACATCGAAATCGTTCGAAAGGACCGACTGACATGACCCCGAACGACGACCCCGACTCAATGGAATTAATTTCGTTCATCCATCCCTCAGTTTCGTCTTGCGTCTATAGTGGGCGGAATAGAATGGATTTAGGTTAGGGATGGGAGATGGCTTCTACCGGATTTTTTATTTATTTCTTTGAGTTTCGAGTAATAGGAGATCAGCTTGCTGGCGAAAGAAAATTTTTTGACGATTTTTGTGTCTAATTCGAGAGGATATGTGGACGTATACGCTTTGTATACACAGTGTATGCTGAGTGTCTTTTTTGGTTTTTTTTTTTTGTGAATGCTGTGCTCGAGGAGAGCATTGTAGGTGGATGGGTTGATTTGACAATTTGGAAAAGTTCTGGGTAAATTAGAGGTTTTTGGGGATCAGCATTCCACGATGGATTTGATGGGAGTGGTAATGTGGAGTGTTGAAATCCTGAGATCCTAGACGTCTAGGAAGTTTTGAATATTTTATTTAATACCCACGCCCTGGTGGTTATGCCTTGATTTGATACAAGAAGACTTTGAAGTTGTTGTCGATTGTTTGAATTCGCTTCAAGGATAAAGGGTTGATTAAAGTAGTTTTATGGCCCAATCCGGAGTTCTATTCACTGTAGTTTACATTTAAGAAATGGCTAACTGGAGCACAAGTCAGGATTTGAAGTTGTCGAAGTGGCGCCCGAGAAGGGAACCCACTTCATCATATCTACTAACTGTATACTAAAAACGATGAGCCGCGGCGCAGTGGATAGTGTGTTGTCCTCTGATGCCGATGACATGGGATCGAATCCTGAAAGCAGCCATGTTATCGACTGTGTTTTTAACGATGCTTCTCCTCAGTGGGGGAGGAGGGAGCGAGCAAACAGAGCAAAGAAGCTGATCGCGTTTAACATGGCAAACGCCAGCTTCGATCTAGGTCCCTGCTCAGTCCAAGTTGACACACAGCCTCCGCGTGGCCTCCCCTGGATAGGCTTACTGGCACCCGTCAGGGAGTGAACCAATGTGTACAGCGACCCGACCCCTTGTTCATGGGGAAAGAGGAATCTGGTCCTCAAGGTTGGGGGTTGCGCTTAGGGTTAACATTCCTATCGCGTAAAACAAAAATTTCTTCAGAAACAACAATACCCTCGGATACGGACGGATTACATGTTGACGACCCCCGCAAACGTCAAAAAGGTAACGAATTCCGTATCTGCACCTGGAACATTAGGTCCCTCAACAGACCAGGTGCAGTCGGACAACTGGTCAACTCTTTGGACTGCTATAAGGCAGACATTACCGCGCTCCAAGAAGGTGCGATGAGATGGGATGAGCGTATGAAAAACTGTGATATTTATTACGGAAACTGCCACAAAGAAAATAAACAACACTACAAGTCTTAAGTGAACGCCTCATAACTATCCGCATCAAGGCCAATCTCGGCAATATAAGCTTATTATGTGTCCACGCCCCCACAGAGGAGAAAGATGACCAACATAAGGACGACTTCTATAATCTCATAGACAGAACATATGCCCAATGTCCCAGCTATGACACCACGGGGTTGGATTCAAAGACTCTCCGGGCTGGAGCTGTGGTGTCCATTCGTTCTACATGGCCCAGCCATCTTAGGCGTTGAATCCGTAGACGCCTGACCAGGCTCATGTCGCTGTACAGCCCGTAAAGTTCGTGGTTGAATCTTCTCCTCCATCCCCCGTCTGCGTTGATAGGCCCAAAAATCACGCGCAAAATCTTTCTCTCGAACCGACCAAGGGCCTCCTCATCCGCTTTTGATTGTGTCCATGCTTCTGAGCCGTACAACAGGACCGGGATGATAAGGGTCCTATATAGAGTCAACTTTGTCGTTCGGGAGAGGGCTCTATTACTCAGTTGCCTCCTGAGCCCAAAGAAACAGCGATTGGCAAGAGTGATTCTGCGTTTGATTTCGGAACTGATGTCGTTGTTCCAGGTCACTGCGGAGCCAAGGTAGACAAAGTCCTAAACAAGACGTCGGTGGTGAGCGTCCTTTTTTGATAACAGCATATATTTAGTTTTGCCCTCGTTTACCGCCAAACCAATTTTCGCCGCCTCCATCTCAATACTCGCAAACGCCTCATTGACATCTCGCTGTGATCTACCTATTATGTCAATATCGTCGGCATAGGCAAGGAGTTGCGAGGATTTGAAATAGATTGTGCCTCTTGTATTGGCCAGTGATTTTTGCACAATCATTTCCAATATGATGTTGAAGACATCACACGACAGCGCATCGCCCTGCCTAAATCCTTTCTTGACATCAAATCTATCGGTAAGGTGTTCACCGAATCGAATGGAGCAGCGAGCATTCTCCAAAGTCATCCTGCATAGTCTGACGAGTTTAGCAGGTATGTCAAAGGTAGACATAGCGTCGTATAGCTCGTCTCTAATTACGCTGTCGTATGCGGCTTTGAAGTCGACAAATAGGTGGTGAGTGTCGACTTGAAATTCATTGGTTTTCTCCAGTATCTGCAGTAGTGTGAAGATTTGGTCGATGGTGGACTTCCCTGGCCTGAATCCGCACTGATAAGGACCTATCAGCTTATTTACAAAAGGCTTCAGGCGTTCACACAAAACGGCAGAGAAGATTTTGTAGGCGATGTTAAGGAGACCTATTCCTCTATAGTTGACGCAATCAGAGGGGTCTCCTTTCTTGTGGATCGGGCATATGATGCTGAGACTCCATTCCTCGGGCATGCTATCCTTTGACCATATCTTACAGATGAGCTGGTGCATGCTCCTAACCAGATCATCCCCAGCTGCCTTGAAGAGCTCAGCAGATGGTCCGTCTCCGCCAGCAGCTTTATTCGACTTGAGCTTCAATATGGCAATCTTAACTTCGTCGAGGTTGGGGGACAGAATTCTCTGCGATCTCCGTCGATTAGAAATGGATCATTCTGCCTGACAGCGGTATATTGACTAACATCGCCGTTATACAGTCTGCAGAAGTGGTTTTTCCATATTCTCAGCATCGACTGCGGTTCTACTACTAGGTGTCCGTTCTCATCCCTTCAGGCTTCCGTTCTGGCTTTATAACCTTGGCATGTTCGCTTTATCTGTTGATAAAACTTTCGAACGTCACGTCTGCAGTAACACCTCTCCAAATCCTCATTCGCACGCTTCTCGTGCTCTTTCTTCTTTCTTCTAAGAAGCTTCTTTTTAACTCGTAGAGCTCACGAGCTGCTCTTGTTCTTTTATGCAGCGAGGCCTTATATGCATCCTGCTTCGCTGTATGAATCCTCCTGCACTCGTCATCGAACCAGGTGTTTCTTCGTTGTGGAGCCTTGGAACCCAAAACTTCGGATGCAGAGCTTTTCAGGGTTTGTTTGCAAAGGCTCCACTGCTGTTCTATTGATAGTGTGGAGGATTCAGGTGTATTGGAGAGCTTAAGGGAGACGCGATCGGTAAAAGCACGAGCGGTTTCTGGCGATAGTAGCTTTCCGACGTCATAACTTTGTATTCTTACTCTACTCCGTTGCGTTCGTGATATCCGTAAGCGCATCTTGGCTACTACAAGATAGTAGTCCGAGTCGATGTTAGCCCATCGGAAAGTTCGAAAATCAAGAATAGTGGAGGAGTGTCTGACGCCGATCGCGATGTGATCAATCTGGTTGGTAGTCGATTGATCAAAAGACCGCCAGGTGCCTTTGTGTATATCGAGGTGCGGGAAGCGCGTACTGGCTAGTAGGAGCAAGATCAATCAGCCTGTGTCCGTTATCGGAGGTGGTGCTGTGTAGGCTATGTTTGCCGATGACTCGTTCAAAGATGCTTACCTTACCCAGCTTAGCATTGAAGTCCCCTAGTACAATTTTGATGTCACAGGTGGGACATTGGGAAAACGTTCTGTCGTATCGTAGAACTCATCCTTGGTGGAGTCATCCTTGTCTTCCGTGGGGGCGTGGACGCAGATCAGGCTGATGTTAAAAAATTTTGCCTTGATACGGATTGTTATGAGGCGTTCGCTCACATGCCGAAAGCTTAGGACTTTTTGCCTTAGTCCCCCTCGAACAACAAATCCGCATCCAAACAATCGTTGCCCTCTCCCCTTATAGCAGTCGCCGTAGTAAATGTCGCAGTTTTTCATCCGCTTTATACCCGGTTCATTCCATCGCATTTCCTGGATGGCGGTGATGTCCGCTTTATAGCGGTCTAGGGCGCCCGCAAGTTGTTCGGCTGCACGTGGCCTGTTTAGGGACCTAACATTCCACGTACAAAGCCGAAGATCATTGTCCTTTTTTCGTTTTTTGCAAGGGTCGTCGACATAAATCCGGTCCGTTATATCCGAGGCTTGTGGTTGTTTCGGAGTTTATGTTTTTTTTACGGTTACGGCTTACTAGGCCGTAGCCCAACCGACTAATCCTGTTTTTTGGCGCAGGAGGCTCGCCATTCGCCCTTCCCCGTCTGCAATTTCCATAGGAAATCTCCAGATGACACCTCGAGGAGGTGGGGATGGGACTTACTAACAGTGCCGCAAGATGTTCGACTGCGGTGGCTCTCGCTTTTTAGCAGGCCAGCATCCGGCGGATAGATGCTACCCCTACGAGGCCATTGTTAGTCCTTTGCCATCCAGCCTTCCACCTATGGGAAAATGAAATCACACACAACATGGGTGATTGAGAGAAGCTCGGCTCAGGTTCTTCATGGACTGTAACGCCAACATACATACATACATACATACCCTCTCCCGGCTTAAGGCTTCAAATTTTGCTGAAAACTTTTTTGTAACAAGTACTCAAAGGTGGGTTTAGCTCGCTACCCTCTCAGAATCACGATGACAATTTGTCACGATAATTAAGTAACAAGGTCCATTGCTAGATAACATGCTCGCAGGCACTTTAAAGACTGAGGTCGACTTAGAATGTGCCATGACGTAACGTATGCGTGACGTAGCCCACTCAATCTTCGTGCATCCGTTTGATCCCCGACGAAATCTCCCCTGTCAGTACGTGGTTGCCTCGCTGACTTGACCGATTTCCTATATACTCGCAGGCATGGCCTATGAGCAACCTTTCGTCCAATCTGGCACCCGCCCAGGTATTCAGAGGTAGATGACGTACAACTGAGGGCGGCTGCGATGCCCAAATGGATTATTCTAAATATCAAAACAAAACCTAAGCGTGAACCGTGAAGCGATAGTAAAACAAACATATTGCTCAACTGTGTCATAAGGTGGGTGCTGCTGACTGGATTCTTGCCAGGCGCGCACATTTTGCTCCTCTCTCTTTTCCACTCCTTATCAAACGATGTGTGTATTTTTTTCCTTTTCTTTCATTTGCTGTTTTGTTTACCTCTTTGAATTCTTTCGAATTTGTATCTGATTCTGATCACCATGCATCTGGCATAGATACCACACGCATGTAAATGCGGCAAAGGCAGAGCAAAAAACAAGACCGAAAAGAAAACGACAAATAGAAAGAAGTAAAATCGAATGGAGAAACCAGAATCCGTGTGGCTGTGTTGAAATTCCATTGAAAAACCTTCGTCCGGGCTATGTAGTTAGCCTTCATTCAGATACTTTTCCACACACACCAACGAAAATTTGCGAGAATTTCGTTTTACTTGCTCCTTCGCTTGAATTGAGTGAGCTAGTATCTAGAAATGGCACAAGTGAGTTGTGGTTGTGTGTGTGAGGAGTGTAGTTGGGATGGGGGAGAGTCATGCTGATGTATGTGGACAGGTGTTGGTGAGAGCTATGTATTTGGCCAGAGATGCCGTGATGATTTTCCGTGAAGGGAGGGAAAACGTACATTTTTTGATGGCACTACCTGAGAGTCTAGTTAGGCCTCACAAGCTTTTAGTGAACGATGGTCATGCGTAAAGGCCTGTTTTGAAAATTAAAAATCCCTTTGATCAGTTGATAACTGGGCCATCAGGATATAAGATATTTCCAGGTTTAACGAGGTTTTTACGGGTTGTTTATTCTAAGAAATAATCTCCGATTACAGCTGTGATACTTTTCCCCTGTTCCGCTGATGTAAAAATGCTTTCTTTAAGAAAGTCCCTATCATTTTTGCAACCAAGAGTTCCCAAAGGCTTGTACTATGTGTAGCTTATCAGAACAAACATAACATATGTTGTTCGAGGCGAACATAGGCAAAAAGGGCTAAGCTTCTGGCATGTGAGCTAACGCCTCAAAACAATCCTCATCAAAGCTATCTTCGGGAACATCAGCTTGATATGCATTCACGCCCAAACACAAGAAAACGACGACAGAGTCAAAGATGACTTATATGACCTCCTAGGAATCTCCAGATTGTTCAAGGAGATTTCAATGACAAGCTGGGTAAGGAAAGCACAGCTTACACGACACCACGTCCGAAAACGAATTCAGGCTAATAGAGTTTGGGAGGGGGCGTAATCTCCTAGTAACTAGCGCACGATTCCCACATCTCAGTATCCATAAGGGAACCCGGCGGTCTCCTGATCGATTATCTGTTAATCAAATCGATCATATTGCGATCGACGCCAAATATTCCTCCAGCGTCTTGGATGTCCGAAATTTCCGAGGAGCCAATGTGGACTCTAATCATTAACTTGTTGCAGCCGTATGCTTTACGTATGCCAATATCGCGAACACTGCGGAGTCGAGAAGGACTATCAAAATTGGACGTAGGGAAGCTGCATTTCCCTCCAGCTCTCCCATGAGCCGATGCAAACTGCACAAACCATAGAACAGCAGTGGAGACGTTGTGAAAGCGCCATCAGGGATGCTGCCTCTGATGTATTAGGTTTCCAGCCACCACCTAGGAGAAACCTTGGTTTGATGACGAGTGCAGACAGGTACATGCATAAAAAAAAATTCATACACGGCCACGTTGCATAGACGTAGGGCAGCTGCTCGTGAGCTCTATGAGCGGAAAAGAAAGAAGGAGCACGCGCTTTTCAGAAAGAAAAAGGAAGAGTACAGGAAGCGCTCGATTGAGGAGATCGAGAGATATTATCGCAGGAACGACGTTCGAAAGATTTACCAAAAAGTAAAACGAACATGCTGTGGTTATAAAACCAGAGTGGAAGTATGCAAGCATGAACACGGACACCTCGTAGTTAAATCACAGTCGATGCTGAGAATGTGAAAAGACTGTTTTTACGGACGGCGAAAATGGTCAAGATGGCGCTGTCCGGCAGAACGCACCATTCACACTGGACGAAAATGAGAGACTTCCGTCCACCCGACTTAGACGAGGTTAAGATAGCGATATAGAAACTGAAGCCTAATAAAGCTGCTGGCGCAGACAGCATGCTTGATGAGCTATTTAAAACAGACAGTTGGTTGGCCACATGCACCATCTCATCTGTAAGATAGGGTCGGAAGAAAGCTTGCGATCCATAAAAAAGAAGACACCTATAACTGCGACAACTATAGGGGAATAAGTCTCCCTAACATCGCGTATAAGATCTTTTCTGTCGTGCTGTGTGAACGCCTTAAACAATTCGTGGACAATTTGATAGGTTCCTATATAAATGTGGCTTGTATGTTAGCGTTACAGTCCATGAAGAACCTGAGCCGAGCTTCTCTCAATCACCCATGTTGTGTGTGATTTAATTTTCTCATAGGTGAAAGGGACCTACAGTTTATTGCCGGTTCCGAATGGCGAATTTCGAGAAGCTTTTTCATGACAATTTTACTACAGGGGGTTTTGTCAGAACCCCCCTGAGGAGAAACACCGTGAAAAACACGTTCGATGACATGGCTGTGTCGGGATTCGATCCTGTGTCATCGGCGTCAGAGGCCAACACACTACCCACTGCTTGTGGCTTCAGGCCAGGAAAATCCGCGATAGACCAAATATTCACCCTCCGGCAGATCTTGGAGAAGACCCGTTCATTTCAGGTCGACACACTTCGTCGATTTTAAGGCAAAATATGACAGTGGCTATAAGGACGAACTGTATAGAGTTGTGCAAGATGACAGTGGAGAATTCTGGCTGCTCCATTATGCTCAATTAAGGGGACCCTCTATAAAACCTTAATCATCACGGTCCTCCTCTACGGCGCAGAGGCTTGGACCTTATCAAAAATGCATGAAGAGGCCCTTGGTCGTTTCGACTGGAAAATTCTACTTACAATCTTCGCTCCCATTTTTGTTGACGGAGAGTGGAGGAGAAGATTCAACCACGAACTTGATGGGCTATACAGCGACATCGGCCTAATTAGATTTCTTCGGATCCAACGTCTAGGATGGCTAGGTCATGTAGAGCGAATGGATAGCATATCTCCGGTCCGAAGAGTCTTCGAGTCCAACCCGGAATGATGACGTTGCAGAGGACCGCCGCAACTAAGGTGGCGCACACAGGTTGAAAGGGACCTTAACCAGGGCCTGCGACGCTAGAAACAGCTGAAAGCCTTTTTGGTTGAGGCCGAGGTTCACCTCGAATTGTAGTGCCACCTACATTGCTTCTCCACAGTTGAGAAACGAATAGTGGATAATTCTCTTAATCATCCATTACCTTTTTAGGGTGTAAGTCATGACAAGTTCTGCCAGATGCTTAGTTGCGTCTACCTACTCTGCCTTATGAGCCGATTTTATACACAGTTGACGATACGATACGCAAAAAATTAAGTCGGTGTCTGTTGGTTAAAGACCTGGAACTTTTAACCATTTTGGCGTGTTCCCCGGTGTTAAGGGGTGGAACTGACACGCTCTACTATGGGTGGAGACAAAGTACAAGCTGGGAGATGGGAACTGGTTGCGAAGTGTGCAGCAAGTTGGTTTGCTTTGTCTAAGGGGGTGACAGCGGGAATGTGATTTTGGATGAGCGATGGTATAGATGACGTAGTTGAGTTTTTTAATGTTTTTTTATAAACGACCAGAAACTCTTGCTACCTTTGGGACATTGAAGGATTCTACGCCTTCATTTCGGGTCGGACTCGAATTTAGCCCGGCGAACGGGAGTGTTGCAGTAATTTGTGGATCGTATGTACTTTTGTCGGTTTTCCTCAGAACTGTTTGCCGTATAGGCCAGAAAGCTTAGCTCCGGGAGCATAATACCTAGTCTCTTTGCAGCGCAAGTCAAATCACATATAATCCCTTGGCCTGGAGCTTGTTCTTTGAACGGAGATACTACCCAACCGAGCATTGGACGATACTAGGGAATTTGGTACCACCATTAGTAAGGGGATTCAAAATGAATGGTTTTACCGACAGTAAAATCCCAGAAACTCTACAAGACTGACAATTCCCAAAGCGTGCAATCAAGATTATATCTTTTAGCTCAATCACTTTTTCACTACTATCTAGTCCCAGTACTATCCACTACTATCTCATTACGTTCACCCCTTGGCAATTCTCTTTCCATGTGAATTTCATTCGTGCCGTCTTCACTCCCTTTTGATATTACACGTGAATTGGAAAAACATAAAGTATCTCATCCACAATCCACGCACACCATTGCAACCATCGCTCGCTATCTCTCTCCAGCATTACGCAGTCTCCCAACAAAACGAAAGCACGTTCTCGACACCAATTCTATCTTACCCCCGTCCAATTCGTGAAGTACACAATTTTGTATCTCAAACAATACTATGCCCAATTCAGTCATCTCACACGTTCACTTGCGAACGGTTCGTGGAGCAGGTCTTCGTCCGATATTACCGTCATATCGATGAGTGAATGTTTTTATCATTCAATTTCTTCAATTCAATTCAATTCCTCTTTCGATATAAATAAAAAAAAAATAATTACAAAACGCACAACACGAAATTCGTATTGGAACGTATTAACGCGAGTATCTTCTCACAATCCGCGAATCGTATCGCACGAATAGTAAGGTCCCGAGAGGACGTGTTCACAAAGGTGATTTTAATAATAAAAGCAAAAACGGGGGAAATAAAGCAAAAATCTGTGTAGAAAAGCAGTTTCATTGAGAACCACGTAGTGAATAACCAGTGTTACGGGTTCCCCATTTTATTATCTGTATCTAAAGGTGGAATAACAAGTGAGCGAGTGAGATTTTATTGCTTTCCGGTTGGGGAAAAGCGAATACCAAGTTAATTTACTGAATTCTGGTTTGTGTATCGAATCGATTTTCGTTACAAGCCTCTGGGATTACTCTTTACTATCGCAGATAGATTTGTTGTTGGTGCTTGGTAGCAAAGAAGTCAATCCGTAGCTGAACGCGCGGCAAAATAACGTAAGTTAAGATACGACTCCTTATGTAGTATGTACATATGTATGTAGATACTTTACAACCAATACAAAACTCAACTCACGAGTGATGACTTTCTAAACACATATCGCGAGTCTATGTCTGTCTGGCTGGCTGCTTAGTTGGATCGTCTGTCGCTTCCACTTTGCTGGTTGTGGCCAAGAATTGATCAAATCGAAGAGGAAAGGAAGAAAAACACAAACAATACACAATACTATCTCGTTTCTATCTCATTCTTCATCGTCTCTTCTCGTGTATGTATGAGGAAAAAGGGAGAAAAAAAAACGTCACCGACAAACTCGTATTTTCGCCATCCTCTGCGGATGTGGTTTTGCTGCATCAGCAACTCCTAACTGGGTCATTGTACCGAACTGCATTGCGACAGAGCACAGCTTTCGATGTTCGGTCCCTCTGTCGAGGGAGTTTTACGCCTCAATTGGCCTTTTATATATATATGTACTTCCTCCTTTATGTTGATTCATCCTGTGTGGTCCGCACTACAGGGACGTCGTGTTTTTAATAAACTGTTCAATGACAGTTGACGATATGGTCATTGACATGAAGGGCGGAATGACAACAGAATAATATCCGTGTCACGTGTCGGAAGTGCATATTTTTCACCCCCTCGACGCTTCAATGTGTCCATTTAATCTTACTTACTTACTTATCAGGCCAGCGATCCATGGAGGATCTGAGCCTGAGCTATAGCTGCCTTCCATCCTTGACGGTCCCGGGCACGCTGCTTCCAGTTGTCAAGACCAAGATGTCTTACATCCGCGATTATTTGGTCTTTATACCGGAGGTTCGGTCTTCCTCTTCTTCTCGAACCAGGAGGCTCGGAGTCGAAGACCCTCTTAGCTGGAGCTTTGACTACATCCACATCTTGGTACAGCTCGTAGAGTTCGCGGTTGTGTCTTCTTCTCCATTCACCTTCCTCACAGACAGGACCAAATATCCGGCGCAGAATTTTTCTTTCGAAAGAACCCAAAATCAGCTCCGCTGTCCTGCTTATCGTCCAGCTTTCGGCTCCGTACAGCAAGACTGACAGTATGAGCGTTTTGTAAAGCATGACTTTGGTCTTTCGAGTGAGGAGTTTTGACCCTAGTTGTTTGGACAAGCCGAAGTAGCAGCGGTTGCTAAGGGCGTGGTGTCATTTGTGGAATTTACGTTTGCCCCGAGGTAGACAAACTCCTTGACTACCTCGAAATTGTAGCTGTCAATTGTTATATTTTGTCCCAGGTGGTGAGCGACGGATTGGTTTTTGCTTGACAGCATGTATTTCGTTTTGTCCTTATTGATCTTAGGACCAACTCGTTTCGCCTGTTCCTCAATCGCCGTGAATGCTTCCACAATGCCACGGCGAGAACACGCGATGATGTCGATATCATCCGCGTATCCTAGAAGCTGGACGGACTTGTAGAAGATAGTGCCTTCCCTGTTGACGCCTGCCCGTCGCACTATCTGCTCCAGCACCAGGTTGAAGAAGTCACATGACAGCGCATCTCCTTGCCGAAATCCGGTGCATGTTTCGAATGGTTCCGAGGTCCTAGAACCGAGTTGCACGGTGCATCGCGTGTTTTTTAACGTGGCGCGACACAACGGGATCAGTTTTACCGGGATCCCGAATTCGACCATCGCTCCAAACAGTTCTTCACGATGAAAGCTGTCGTATGCGGCTTTGAAATCGACGAAAAGATGGTGTGTATCGATTCGAAACTCGTTGGTCTTTTCCAGGATTTGTCGAAGTGTGAAAATTCGGTCTATAGTTGATTTGCCGGGCCGGAAGCCGCACTGGTAGCTGCCGATTAGTGCGGTGCAAAATGGTTTTAGACGTTCACACAATACGCTGGACAGGATCTTATATGCGACATTGAGCAGGGATATACCTCTTTAGTTCTTGCAAGAGGTAGGATCGCCTTTTTTGTGGATGGGGCATATAGAGCTGGTATTCCAGTCGTCGGGCGTGCTTTCATCTTCCCAAATTCTGTAGATGATCTGGTGCATACTCCCTACCAGAACATCGCCGCCAGCCTTGAAGAGCTCTGATGGCAAGCCATCTGAGCTTGCGGCCTTGTTGTTCTTCAGCCTCTGAATAGCTATGCCAACTTCTTCGATGCTGGGTGGGAGGACTACTTCAGCGGCTGGAGTTGGGATTTCCTCGGTCCCTACCACTCTCTCTTGGTCATGCTCGTCCACCTGCACTATTCCCTGCGGGTCGGTGACAAGATTACCTTCGCAGTTTCGAAGAGCCAGGGTGCCCTTTTTGAAGCCTCCTGCAAGGCCTTTGGCTTTCTTGTGCATTTAATCACTTAAGAAAATTAGCTCGCTTCACCAAGCAGGTGAAAGCAAAATTGTTGCACTGGATATTTCGAATGCATTTGACAGGGTTTGGCATGAAGCTCTTTTGTCGAAAATGCATGCTTTTGGGATCGATGAGTCTCTTCTTCAATGGATTAGAAGCTACCTACCTTTCGAATCGTTCAATTCAAGTTGTTTTGGACGGATTCAAGTCTGATACTTTGTAAACGCTGGTGTACCCCAGGGCTCGGTCTTGTCTCCGACACTCTTTCTTATTTTTATAAATGATCGCTTGTCTGTTACTTCTAATCCAATTCACTCCTTCGCGGACGACAGTACCCTCAGCTTCTCATATTCGTTCACTAGT
The DNA here is from genome assembly GCA_951905685.1 of Eumerus sabulonum. Taxonomy (NCBI): domain Eukaryota; kingdom Metazoa; phylum Arthropoda; class Insecta; order Diptera; family Syrphidae; genus Eumerus; species Eumerus sabulonum. The sequence goes on from OX645061.1 coordinate 106,720,541, forward strand.
TTACGACCCTGCACTTCGGTTGTAGATAGTGAGCGACAGCGTATGTTGAACTCATTAAATTCCGATATCGACAGCATCATCCAATGGAGTAAAAACAATAGAGTGGAATTTAATGCTACCTAAACACAATGCTGTCTCTTGTTAAAGCGTATAACTAACCCGCAACCATTATCCATGAATGGCACTTGCATCTCAGAAACCGAAAAGCTTTCCATCCTGGGTATGTGTGTTGCTCACAATCTTAATTGGAGCGATCACATATTCAGTATCGCCAAGAATGCTGCGAAATGCCTAGGCTTCTTGTACAGATGCAAGTAATTTTTCTCACCCTTAGATCTGGCTACAATCTATAAGGCGTTCATTCGCCCCAAATTAGAGTTTAACGCTCATGTCTGGTCCGGTGCTTCCAAGACCTCATTGCACCTACTAGACAGAATACAAAAGCGCGCTATAAAACTGATAGGTGACGCCAGCATTACCAAAACACTGGTAATGCTGGCCCGCACTGTGTCGCCGACATAATAAGGTTATTAGACCTTGAGTGCGCGCAAATTATTTAAAAAAAGACAGTCAACGAACACACCCACTTAGCCTGAGAGATGTTGACACTTCGACGTTCTATGCTTTGACGAAAATCGCTGAACTATCTCTTAACATTTAGTCTTGCCTCAGGAACGCTGACAGTTAACGCAAATTAATAGTTAAAAGCAATTACGCTTAAAAGTACCACCACGCAAGAATAGATGATTGATCTCCACTGTCTAGACGTTTTCGGTCCATATGTCAAATGTCAGAGAACCTGTCTTACACTTAATGCCAATAATTAGTTAGAATGTCAATCACTTTCACCACTTACCCTGGAAGAAAAATTACTATAAAGCTTAGATACTATTTACCCGAAATAGCCTTTGTGGTCGGTGGCTAATTTAAGTAGGATTCTTCAACCTTAATTCATTGTTCATTAGATAGTTTGACAGTTTCATATACCAATGGAAGACCCTATATTCTACAAGTCTGTCCAGCTGCTAGGGTACGCGGATTATATTGACATCATCGCGCGGTCTCAGCGTGACTTTTTTGAAGCTTTCACGGCGATTGAGGAACAGGCGAAACGAATCGGTCTTAAAGTCAACGAGGATAAGACAATACACAATACATGCTGTCAAGCTAAAACCGATCCGTCGCTCACCACTTGGGACAAAATATAACGGTTGACAGCTATAATTTCGAGGTGGTTAAGGAGTTTGTCCACCTCGGGACAAATGTCAACGTAACCACAGTGGAGATCCGGCATAGAATCGCCCTTGGCAACCGCTGCTACTTCTGTTTGTCCAAACAACTTGGGTCAAAACTCATCACTCGAAGAACCAAAGTCATGCCTTACAAAACGCTTATACTGCCAGAGCCGCAAGTTGGACGATAAGCAGGACGGCGGACCTGATTTTGGGTTCTTTCGAATGGAAAATTCTGTGCCGGACATTTGGTTCGGCCTGTGAGGAAGGTAAATGGGGAAGAAGACGTTATAGCGAACTTTAGGAGCTGGACACGGATGTGGATATAATCAGGAAAGCAAAGATCCGTCGACTGCACTGACTCGGCCACATCGAGCGCATGGACATCAATGCTCCAGTTAAGAGGGTCTTCGACTCCGAGCCCCCTGGTTCGAGAAGAAAAGAAAGACCGAACCTCGGGTATAAAGACCAAGTAATCGCGGACGTAAGACAACTCGGTGCCCGGGACCGTCAAGGATGGAAGGCAGCTATAGCTCAGGCTCAGATCCTCTACGGATTGCTCACCTGATAAGTATTCGACTTGTTTCAAATGACATAAAAAAAAGATACGGCTACAGGGGTCGTCTTTCAATATCCAACATAATGCCTAAAACCCCGATTTCTGACCCTTCTGCCTCGCAGAAACCCATATGTTTTTAGTTTGCCCTTAGCTAGGGAATACTAAGCTATTCGGGCACATAATTAATCATTTTGGATGTCCTTATATGAAGGGGACTGCTGTCGGGCTCCATTTCAAATTGTTGAATATGTATCGTATTGTATCTTGACTTAATATCTATTTCTAATATACGACTAGTCTATCTATCAACCAGTTGACTGAATTCAGATCATATTGCCAAGGTTTCATTTCATTTACTTACTTACTTTGATGGCGCTACAATTTGGGGTGAACCAGGGCCTCTCCAGCCGGCACGATCTTTGGCCAGCCGCTTCCAGTGCCGCACGCTCAGTTAGGTGAGGTCCCTTTCCACCTGTGCGCGCCACCTTAGTTGCGGTAGTCCTCTGCTGCGTCGTCCCTCGGGGTTGGTGTCGAAGACTCTTCGGGCCGGAGCGGTGTTGTTCATTCGCTCTACATGGCCCAGCCATCTTAGACGTTGGATTCGAAAACGTCTAACTAGGCTGATGTCGCTGTGCAGCCCGTACAGTTCTTGGTTTAATCTCCTCCTCCACTCTCCGTATACACAAACGGGACCAAAGATTGCACGCAGAATTTTCCTCTCGAAACGCCCAAGAGCCTCTTCATCCGCTTTTGATAACGTCCAAGCCTCAGCGCCTTAGACGAGGACCGGGATGATTAAGGTTTTGTAGAGGGAAACCTTAGTTTTTCGAGAGAGGACTCTACTACTCAATTGCCTCTTGAGCCCGAAGAAACAGCGGTTGGCAAGAGTTATTCTGCGTTTTATCTCAGCGCTGGTGTCGTTGCTGCTTGTCACTACCGCGGCAAGGTAGACAACGTCCTTAACTACTTCAAAAATATATGTATGTAGCCGCCGAAGGTGACATACTGACCAAAATGTCGGTGTTGTGTGTCTTTCTTTGATGACAGCATATATTTGGTCTTGTTCCCATTAACCCTTAAACCCAATTTAGCCGCTTCTGCTTCAGTGCTTGCGAACGCCTAATTGACGTCTCGCTTTGTCCGTCAATGTCATCTGCGTAGGCAAGCAATTGTGTAGATCGTATTCTCGTTTTGGCCGCAGAGTTAACGAAATCCCATGACTGCGTCACGCTGTCTAAAAAATTTGACTATCATCGCCGTTATACAGTCTGCAGAAGTGGTCCTTCCACAACCTCAGCATCGACTGTGACTCCACTACTACTTGTCCGTGCTCATCCCTGCAGGCTTATGCCCTGGCCTTATAGCCTTGGCGTGTTCGTTTAACTTTTTGGTAGAACTTTCCAACGTCTTTCCTGCAATAACATCTCTCCATCTTCTAGACCTCGCGCTTCTCGTGTTCCTCCTATTTTCTTCTCAGAAGCGCATGCTCCTTTCTCCTTTTCATAGAGCTCCCGGGCAGCTCTCGTCCGTCGATGTAGTGTAGTCATGTATGCATTCTATTTCCCTAAATGGCCCTGTCTGCATTCGTCATCAAACCAGGGGTTTCTCAAAGGTGCTGGCTTGAAACCGAATACATCTTAGGCGGCCTCTCTGATGGCGTTCTGACAACGACTCCATTGCTGTTGTATGATTTGTGCAGATTGCATCGGGACTTGAAAGAGCTTGAGGGAGACTTGATCGGCGAAGGTCCTGGCGGTCTCCTGCGGTTGCAGCTTTCCGACGTTCAATTTTGGTGTTCTTACTCGACTCCATTGATTCCGAGAAATTCGCATTCGTACTTTGGCTGCAACAAAGTTATGATCCAAGTCGATGTTGGCTCCTCGAAAGGTTCGGACATGGAGGATGCTGGAAGAGTGTCTGCTGTCGATCGCAATGTGATAAATTTGATTGATTGTCGATTGATCGAAAGACCGCCAGGTCCCGGTATGGATATTGAGCTGTGGGAATCGTGTACTTAAACATAAACATGTTCACTAGCCTTAGTCCTTTTGCTGACGTGGTGCTGTGTAGGCTGTGCTTTCCAATGACTCGTTGGAAGATAGCTTCCTTACCAGCTTCGCATTGAAATCTCCTGGAACGATTTTGGTGTCATAGCTGGGACATTGGGCATAATGTTCTGCCTAGGAGATCATAGAAGTCGTCTTTATGTCGGTCATCTTTCTCCTCTGTGGGGGCGTGGACACATATTAAACAGGTATTGCCAAGATTGGCCTTGATGCGGATAGTTATGTACATATATGAGGAGTTCGCTTACATACTAGAAGCTTAAGACTTCTTTCCTGAGTCTGCCTCGAATAACTATTCCGCATCCCAATAAGCGTTGTTTATTTTCTCTGTAGCAGTTTTCGTAGTTTCATCCGCTTTTTGCCTGACTCATCCCATCGCACTTCTTCGAGCGCGGTAATGTCTGCCTTATAGCTGTCCAAAGAGTTGACCAGTTGTCCGGCTGCACCTGGTCTGCTGAGGGACCTAACGTTCCAGGTGCAGATCCGGAATTCGTTTCCTTTTTGACGTTTGCGGGGGTCGTCAACATGTAATCCGTCCGTATCCGAGGCTGTTAGTTGTCTCTGAACAAGTGTTTGTTTTATGCGATAGGCATGTCACCCCTAAGCGCAACCCCCAACCTGGAGGACCAGGTTCCTCTTTCCCCAGGAACAAGGGGTCTGGTCGCTGCACACACTGGTTTACTACCTGGCGGGTGCCAGTATAGCTATACCGGGGAGGCCACGCGGAGGTTGTGTGTCAACTTGGATTGAATAGGAACAGAGATCGAAGCTGGCGTTTGCCATGTTAAACGCGATCAACTTCTTTGCTCTGTTTGCTCGCCTAAAACCTTTCCTATCCGATTAGACCTTAAGTGATTGATATCGTATATGGCGCCAGAGCCCCTTCACTTATTACTCATCCTTTGTACTACAAATTCCTTGTCCTCTAAATGACACAACAATTAAATCAACACGACAACAATTCACATCAACGTACACGGATCCCTTGGCAGGATGACGCAACCAACTTTTCTCCACTTCCCGGAAAGCCATATCCGCCACTCAAATCGAATGGATATGGTGGTGAACTGAGGAGATTTCTATTTATTTTTCATTATTCTCTCGAATTAGCTATGAGCATACATATGTATCTAGAAAAAAACCGAACAGATTTCATGATCAGATCAACGAAAGATAAATGAGCACAACACAAAACGTCATCATCGCCGCGCCGTGATGTGAAGCCACAAAGATACATTTCATCTTTCCTTCTGTCCATGATTGGCAAACCATGATTTGCCTCTAGTAGGTTAGGGAAACGAAAGTATATAGATAAAACTGATAGTACATATAACCAATGATGTAATGGAAAACTGTAGTGATGTACGTACTATACTGCATGTTTACAAATGAGTATGTTATTACGACTGTTGATGGGTAAGCTATGAATAGTAATGAGGGTCAAAAGAAAGTGAATAGTTTGCATCTGACGGTAATAACTTTGCATTTTCATGAGACTTTAATAAACCTGCATGATTGCCATGTACAGAAGTGGGTCAGTGTAGTGGATAGGGTTGTAGTGATGATGAGGAAAAAAAAAAACCGGCCAAGTGCGAGTCGGACTCGCGCAGGAAGGGTTCCGTACCATCTGTATACATAAATATGAAAGAGACTAAGTATGTTACCTCATCAAATGACAGATCTTGGTTGCAGGCAGGATTTTTTGGATGAAAATCATGTCTGTTGTATGGGAGCCCCCCTTACATATTCATTTTGTTCTGTTTTTAGTATTTGTCGTGGTAGCGGCAACAGAAATACATCATCTGTGAAAATTTCAACTGTCTAGCTATCACGATTCATGAGATACAGCCTGGTGACAGACGGACGGACGGACAGCGAAGCCTTAGTAATAGGGTTCCGTTTTACCTTTGGGTACGGAACCCTAAAAATGTTGATATATGAAATGATATTCAGCTTTGTACGTGGAATGTAAGGTCCCTCAACAGACTATGTGCAGCCGAGCAATTCGCGGAGGCCCTAGACTGTTATAAAGCAGATATTTCCGCAATCCAGGAAGTGCGATGGGATGGACCGGGCAAAAAGAGGATGAGAAACTGTGATATACATATATTACGGCGACTGCTACAAGCGGAGAAGACAACGCTTATTCGGATGCGGATTTTTTATTAGAGGTAGACTTAGGCAAAAAGTCTTGAGCTTCCGGCATGTAAGCGAACGCCTCATGGCAATCCGCATCAAGGCTAAATTCGCAAACATCAGCCTAATTTGCGCTCACGCCCCCACCGAGGATAAGGATGACGCTAGAAAAGACAACTTCTACGACCCAATACATAGATAGGACATACATATGCCCAATATCCCAGTTAAAATCGTACTGGAAGACTTACGCGAAACTGAGCAAGGAAGTCGCTTTTGATAGGGTCATTGGCAAGCACAGCCTACACAACACCACATCCAAAAATGGATTTAGGCTGATAGACTTCGCAACGGGGCGAAATCTTCTAATTGCCAGCAACTAGATGCGATTCCCGCATCTCAAAATCCGCAAAGGGACTTGGCGATCTCCGAATGAATCAACCGTCAACCAGATTGATCACATTGCGATTGATGGCAGGCACGCATCCGATATTCTGGATGTACGAACTTTTAGAGGAGCCAACATGGAATCGGACCACTGTCTTGTGGCGGCCAGGCTGCGACTGTGAATATGGCCTGGCCCAGAAAAATCGAGTAAGGCCAGCGGCATAAACCGCCAGAGCTTATGCCAATCGCGTCTCCGTCAAGCTCTCGGAAAACCCTCCAACACCTGCTTAGACCGTACAACAATAATGTGCTTAGACAGAGCTGCTTCTGAGGAACTGGGTTTCAAACCTCCACCAACAAGAAACCCACGGTTTGACGACGAGTGTATGTATGTAGGAGGGCACACGCAGCCAAGCAGCAAGCCTATCAAGAGGCGCTGCATAGAAGGACGAGAGCCGCTCGTGAGCATTATGAGCAGGAGAGGAAGGAGGAGCATAGCCTTCTCAAAAAAATAACAAAAAGAGAATCTGAAAAGACTACTTCTGCAGACTGTATAACGGCGACGACACAACATATCCCGCTGTCAGGTGGGACGAACCTTTCATAGCGGACGATGATAGCAGAGAATTCCGTCCACCAGATCTGGACGAAGTTAGGAATGCTTTTTCTAAGCTTAGGTAGGTAGGTAGGTAGCATCGTAGCCTTCCCAGAATTGGGAAGAATACACATAGGCCAGGGAGGCCCGTTGTGCAGCTACGAGGGAGTTTTGCCCCCCTATTCGTGGAACCATTTTGTGAAGTTAAGAAGATCATATATCCCTACTTTCTGAAGATCTGTCAGATCGTTAAGGAAGTAAGAGCCAAGGTATCGTTTCCTGATTCTGCAGAATGTGGGATAGGCGCAGAGAAGGTGGTGAATGGATTCGACCTCCTCCTCGTCTTGACAGCTTCTGCAGAAATCATTCGGAACTATTCCTAGTTTTTGTGCGTTACTGCCAATGAGGCGGTGTCCTATGACTTTGTAGATGTCAGTTCTTTTTAGGGAGATTATACCCCTTGTCCGTTGACAGTCAAGCCGAGGCCAGATTTGCTTGGTGATGAGGCAGGTATGTCCCTGGGTCCATCTCAGGTTCGTCTCGGCCCTGGCGAGATTAGTCGGATTATATTTAATGGTTGTAAGGGGTAATCCCTCACAAGCCACGATTGATTGTAGCGTCGTTCCTTGTTTGGCGAGTGTGTGGGCTTTTTCATTTCCTGGAATGTCGCTGTGTCCCGGTACCCAGATAAGTTGTATGTTGAACTGTTCTGCCAGCTCGTTAAGAGATAGGCGACAGTCGAGACTAGATTTTGATGTGTACGGAATACGGATATCCGTGGTGGATATTACGTTCCATTTCAGTCAAGACAAGGCCTCTTTATTGCCAACAGTTCCGCCTGGAAAACGCTGCAGTGATCTGGTAATTTTAGAGCTTAATGCAGCTTACGTTGTTTGCAGAATACTCCACTGCCCACCCCGTCTTTGGTTTTAGACCCGTCAGCGTAAAACTCCACGCAGTTTCTGCAGGGTTGAGTTTGGCGAGTCCAGTTTTGTCTGTTTTTTCTAAGCTTAAGTCCAACAAACCTGATGGAGTAGACGGACTAACAACCGAGCCCTTTGTATGCACCAGCTCATCTGTAAGATATGCCCGACGAATGGAATCGTAGTATAGTTTACCCGATCCACAAGAAAGGAGACCCCTTTGTCTCCGCCAACTACAAAGGATAAAAGTCTTCTGATCATCGCTTATAAAATCTTCTCTGCTGTACTGTGTGAACGCCTGAAAGCGTTTGTTAATAAACTGATTGGTCCATATCAGTGTGGCTTCAGGCCCGGGAAGTCCACCATCGATCAATTATTCACACTGCGGCAGATCCTGGAAAAAACAAAGAGTTCCAGTTCGGCACCCACCATCTGTTTGTCGACTTTAAGGCTGCACATGATAGTATAAATAGAGATGAGCTATACAACGCCATGTCTAGTTTTGACATCCCTGCCATACTCGTCAGATTGTGCAGGATGACATTGGAGAACTCCCGCTGCACCATCAGGGTCGGAAGCGACCTAACCGATACCTTTTACGTCAAAAAAGGTGAAAGGATCGTGCAAAACTGATTGGTCAATACGAGGGGCACCATATTTTTCACGTCCGTACAACTGCTCGCATATGCCGATGACATCGACATAATTGGACGAAGTCAGCGAGATGTCACTGAGGCCTTTACGAGCATTGAGACGGAAGCGGCTAAAATGGGATTGGCGGAAAATGAGGCCAAAACGAAGTATATGCTGTCATCAAAAGAGGGCACGAACCACAGGCGTCTCGGCCAAGGCGCACATATTGGCAGGTATGTATAATTTCGAGGTAGTCAAGGACTTCATCTACCTAGGCTCCGCAGTGACATGCAGCAATGTCATCAGTGGCCGAAATCATACGCAGAATAACTCTTGCCAACCGCTGTTTCTTTGGGCTCGGGAGGCAATTGCGAAGCAGAGCCCTCTCGAAAAACCAGGGTGACCATATACAAGACCCTTATCATTTTGGTCCTGCTTTATGCCGCATAGATATGGACCTTATCGAAAGCAGATGAGGAGGCCCTTGGTCGTTTTGAGAGAAAAATTCTGCGCACGAAGAAGACTTAATAGTGAACTGTACACGCTGTACAGCGACATGAACGTAGCACGGCGTCTTCGACTCCAACGCCTAACATGGCTAGGTCATGTTGAGCGGATGGAAAAGACACCCGGAAGGTCTTTGAATCCAACCCCGAGGGGCGACGCTTGTCGAGGTCGGCCAAATTTAAAGTGGAGCAATCAAGTGGAAGAGCACCTTAACCAACTAGGCGTGCGGCGCTGGAGACTGCTGGCGAAAGACCATGCCAGTTGGAGAGGTGGTTTAAAGGAGGCCCAGGTTCATCATGAACTGTAACGGCGAAAAAGAAGAAGACATGAAATGAGATGTTGTCACTTGAGTGGTGGACTTCCACCGGGCGCCAGTTTTTAAAGTAGATTTGTGGTAAAATGTTTGAATGCATCCGCTTGGCTATCGGTAGCCACACTATCAATATCCGTTCCGCTCCTATAAATAGTTTCCAGTTTAATGAATGCCCAACAAATATTTGTCCGGAGTAGATACCCACCGCACGACAGGGAACGGGATAAAGCAATCAATGTGGGTGCACCTACTTAGAATCTAGGACAAGATTTTACAAAAATTAAATCGATAAAACGGTCAATATTGAAATTCCAAACCACAATCAAATGAATTTAATTTTGGAAATGATCTAATTAGAGAGATTTTTGTAATTATTTCTACCTGTAGAACGATATCTCGGATTCCGGTTTCATTTTAGTTGAATACCAAATGTCGATAGTATTAGATGTTCCTTATTTCGATAAGAGAATACTTGTTTCCCCTGACAACTAGTTGTTAGTTAAGAAAAAAAAAAGTGAGATAGGGGGAAAGACAGGATATTAGATACAAAATAAAAGAAGATACAACAAACGAGTGAGGAATTCAGCGGAAATGTCAGTTCACTCACGGGCAAGTCAACTTCTGGGAATGTTGTTTGACATTGTGGAAGCATATAGGAAAATTGGTTTTCTCCGAACTAATTGTCATTGCGAGCGTATTGGAAGCCTTCCAAAAATCTCATTCGGATAGTGTTCTCGGAAAGTTGGAGTAGTGTTTTTGCAACATTCCCTTTAACTAATTGAATGCTTTTGTGTCTATATGATCTGAAGCCCTTCAGTCCATACATAAATAGTTTTTTCTATTGATACATAAGTTGTACAGTATACGGATTATGCCTCTCATGGCACATGAGCACACTTTTAACTATGTATGCCCATTTCTCGGATTTGTCGTTGTTTTAGGACTACTTGTCATTCTATGTATAACCCATATAGGTACTCCAGCTCTTGGGTTTTCTAATGCATCCAATTCTTGATCATAATGCTTCAATTAAGCCGTGAATATTCTTCTCCCTTTTAACGGGCGCTACAGTTCGGGGTGAACCTGGGCCTCAACCAACATGCCCCTCCATCCAGCACGATCTTTCGCTAGCTTTTTCCATTGCCGCACACCCAGTTAGCTTAGGTCCCCTTCCACCTGTGTGCGCCACCTTAAGTGCGACCGTCCTCCGCTTCTTCGTCTATCAGGGTTGGATTCAAAGACTCTCCGGGCTGGAGCTGTTGTGTCCATTCGCTCTAGATGGCCCATCCTTCTTAGGCGTTGAATCCGTATACGCCTGACTAGACACATGTCGCTGTACAGCCCGTAAAGTTCCTGGTGGAATCTTTCCCTCCATCCTCCGTCTGCGTTTATAGGCACGAAAACCACGCGCAAAATCTTTCTCTCGAACTGACCAAGGGCCTCCTCATCCGCTTTTGTACACAGCATGTACACTATGCTTCTGCGCCATACAGCAGGACCGGGTTGATAGAGTCAACTTTGTCGTTCGGAAGAGGGCTCTATTACTCAATTGGCTCTTGCACCTGAAGAAACAGCGATTGGCAAGAGTGGTTCTGCGTTTGATTTCCGAACTGATGTCGTTGTTCCATGTCACTGCGGAGCCAAGGTAGACGAAGTCCTTAACTACCTCGGACTTATATCTGTCTATACAGACGTTCTGGCCAAGACGTCGGTGGTGAGCGTCCTTTTTTGATGACAGCATATATTTAGTTTTGCCCTCGTTTACCGCCAGACCAATTTTAGCCGCCTCCATCACAATACTCGCAAACGCCTCATTGACATCTCTCTGTGATCTACCTACTATGTCAATATCGTCGGCGTATCCAAGGAGCTGCGAGGATTTGAAATAGATTGTGCCTCTTGTATTGGCCAGTGATTTTTGCACAATCATTTCCAATATGATGTTGAAGAAATCAGACGACAGCGCATCGCCCTGGGAAATCCTTTTTTGACATCAAAACTATCGGTAAGGTGTTCACCGATTTGGATCTACCAGCGAGCATTCTCCAAAGTCATCCTGCATAGTCTGACGAGTTTAGCAGGTCAAAGGTAGACATAGCATTGTATAGCTCGTCTCTAATTACGCTGTCGTATGCGGCTTTGAAGTCGACAAATAGGTGGTGAGTGTCGACTTGAAATTGATTGGTTTTTCCAGGATCTGCCGTAGTGTGAAGATTTGGTCGATGGTGGACTTCCCTGGCCTGAATCCGCACTGATAAGGACCTATCAGCGGCAGAGAGGATTTTGTAGGCGATGCTAAGGAAACTTATTCCTCTATAGTTGGCGCAATCAGAGGGGTCTTGTGGATCGGGCATACGATGCTTAGACTCCATTCCTCGGGCATGCTATCCTTTGACCATATCTTACAGATGAGCTGGTGCATGCTTCTAACCAGGTCATCTCCAGCTGCCTTGAAGAGCTCAGCAGATGGTCCGTCTGCGCCAGCAGCTTTATTCGACTTGAGTTTCGATACGGCAGTCTTAACTTCGTCGAGGTCTGGGGGACAGAATTCTCTGCGGTCTCCGTCGATTAGAAATGGATCATTCTGCCTGACAGCGGTATATTGACAAACATCGCCGTTATACAGTGTGCAGAAGTGGTGTTTCCATATTCTCAGCATCGACTGCGGTTCTACTACTAGGTGTCCGTTCTCATCCCTACAGGCTTCCATTCTGGCTTTACAACCTTGGCATGTTCGCTTTATCTGTTGATAAAACTTTCGAACGTCACGCCTGCAGTAACAACTCTCCAAATCCTCAATCGCGCGGTTCTCGTGCTCTTTCTTTTTTCTTCTGAGAAGCTTATGCTCCTCCCTTCTTTTTAACTCGTAGAGCTCACAAGCTGCTCTTGTTCTTTTAGGCAACGAGGCTTTATATGCATCCTCCTACGCTGTGTGAATCCTCCTACCCTCATCATCGAACCAGGTGTCTGTTCGTGGTGGAGCATTGAAGCCCAAAACTTCGGATGCAGAGCTTTTCAAGGCTTGTTTGCAAAGGTTCCACTGCTGTTCTATTGATAGCGTTGAGGGTTGAGGTGCATTGGAGAGCTTAAGGGAGACGCGATCGGTAAAAGCACGAGCGGTTTAGGGCGATAGTAGCTTTCCGACGTCATAACTTTGTATTCTTACTCTACTCCGCTACGTTCGTGATATCCGTAGGCGCATCTTGGCTACTACAAGATAATGGTCCGAGTCGATGTTAGTCCCTCGGAGAGTTCGAAGATCAGGAATAGTGGAGGAGTGTCTGTCGTCGATCGCGATCTGATCAATATGGTTGGTGGTCGATTGATCAAAAGACCGCCATGTGCCTTTGTGTATATCGAGGTGCGGAAAGCGCGTACAGGCTAGAAGGAGATTTCGCCCCGTAGCAAGATCAATCAGCCTGTGTCCGTTATGGGATGTGGTGTCGTGTAGGCTATGTTTGCCGATGACTCGTTCAAAGATGCTTTCCTTACTTAGATTAGCATTGAAGTCTCTTAGTACAATTTTGATGTCATAGTTTGGACATTGGGCATACGTTCTGTCTAGGAGATAGTAGAACTCATCCTTGTCTTCCATGGGGGTGTGGACGCAGATCAGGCTGATGTTAAAAAATGTAGCCTTGATACGGATCGTTATGAGGCGTGCGCTCACATGCCGATAGCTTTTTCCATTAGTCCACCTGCAGCAGCAAATCCGTTTTTGGTTTTTTTTTTACGGTTACGGTTTACTGGGCCGTAGCCCAACGGACTACTGGTCCCTATGGAATTCGCAGGCTAGAATGCATGCGTTTCTGCGAATTATATGACGAGTACAAAAAATACCTGCAAAACTCCACCTAATCTTGGACCGTCACCCGTAGAGAAAGAGACTACTAGACATGATTCTAATGATTCCCTTTCGAAGGAATTTTGCTTAGGACATTAGTCATTAAATTCTGTTCACAATTGCCCATCTTAAAGTTCAAAATCGTAAAACTTATTGAGGAAATATCCTAGCCCGTTCGCATGAAACGTGCTTCCATTTAATTTAAATTGTAAATAAACCTCGTCTCAGAACAGCCCGTGTCTGTTTATCTCGTAATCTCAATTCAAAGACAACAAACGTTGTTTTGTCAGCAAACACTGCAAGTTGCTTGAACTACGACGACGTAAACTTCTTCTGTTTATCTTCATTCTGCATAATCAGATACGAATCTCACCTCCACGAATACCCACAACCTAGTACGTATACGTACCTACTAGGCAGTGTAAACAAGCAATATCGTACTTAGTCGGAAGGGAATAGGAAACCGAATTTCATGTAACTACGCACATAAGCAAATGCCGTCTCGATTGTGTGTAGATTTTTCATCTGAATCCCTGTCTTAAAGCGTTTTTCCACACACAATTTCTTTGAAATTTTAGCAACGAACCAGCACGAATTTCGTTTGAAAGACGTTCCTATAAGTACGAGAAATACATTCGTACACAATTTGGGAATGTAATCTGCCCGACATGACACAGAGTAGGGCATGGCGCATTTCTGGAAAGCGGAATATCGACCGGGGCAAGCATCTGTGTTTCATCTTTATGGTCTTTTCTTCTTACTTGCTTTTTCCACATTTAATTTACGGAAAATTCCTCGAATGCCGTACTTGTACTTGTATCATCTTCCATTCCACATTGCCCGATGCCTCGTGTCTTATTCCATTGACCTATTAAGTATAAGGCCTGGTTGCCGACTGGCATACGAGTACTGTATGAGATAGATACTATCTTTCGCTACTTTGTTATCCAACGATGGGGATTTATAGGGAAAAATGTAATCAGTTGCGCATTCGCCTACGCGTATTTGGCTTCGCAGGAATCGACTGGCATGTGTATAGGTATCTACTTGTTACTAAAGCAAAACAATTTTGTGTTTTTTTTCTGGGCCTTATGTAACCCGGACGCAGACGTCTGGAACGTTACATTCACCTACCGAATGTAAAAGTCAATTTTGGCTTAATTAAGCCGATAAGTGATTAAATGCGAGTCCAGTTTACATGGAAAGTTACAACACAAAAAGCGATAGACGAAGCGTTTACCTCATAGTTGTGGAGTGAAATCCCCACGGGGGATTTCGGCCGGTCATCCTACAAGCTGGCTTGATTATATCACGATTAAGTTTGAGTGTAGAGTACAGGCCACTGGCAGATGCTAAACGTTTTTTTTATTTTTGTTTTTAGGGTTCCGTACCCAAAGGGTGGAACGGGACCCTATTACTAAGCCTTTGCTGTCCGTCCGTCCGTCTGTGACCAGGCTGTGTCTCGTGAACCGTGATAGTTAGATAATTGAAATGTTCACAGATGATGTATTTCTGTTGTCGCTTTAACAACAAATACTAAAAACAGGATACAATAAATATTTTAGGGGGGCTCCCATACAACAGACATGATTTTCATCCAAAAAAATCCCCTTTTTCACATACTGACCTAGGGTTAGTCGACAATATCCCACAACCAATAACACACTTCCAAGCTTTGATCCCTGCATATTGTGTCCTTGATATATTAATCCTAGCTGCAAACCTTTTTTCTATATTTATTGTTATTCACCTTTTCACCTCTTCGCTGTCAAGTAAGATAATTGATTTGAATTCAATTGGCACTTTGATGATCAACTATCTCATCATTAAGATTTTTGATCATCAAAGCCATATGCTTATAACCTGCATGCAACCAAGATCTGTCATCATGCAAACAATCATTTCAAGCGGATTAGCCGTTTTAATGTGATGAGGTCACCTACAACGCATCCTTCATTTTTATATTTACGGATGCATAACCCTTCGTGCGCGAGGCGGACTCGCACTTGGCCTGTTTTTTTATTCTATTCATCTCTATTGAGGTATGTAGTTAAAAGGACTGTCAGGAATAGATAGTATCTAGGTAGTATCTAGTGCTAAGTATGGGCTTTAGATTTCCGAATGCCTTTTTTGGCACTGCGACCTTTATAGATCTATTGTGCCTACTAGCCGATTAGACGAGGAGCTTCTCCACTTCCTTAATGAAGTTGAGAATGTCTCTCGTATTAGCTGAAATTATCCCCTCAGGAGTCATAACTTCACTGAGAAGGATACGCTTCCTGAGATGGCAGAGATCAGCACACTCGCACAGTATGTGCTCTGCGGTCTCTTCGTCCTCAAGACAAAGTCGACACTCAGTTTCAGACGACAGTGTGCCGACAAGTAGCTGACAAGATTGTAGAGTGTTAGTTCAGGGGCCGTATAAATCGTTTCGATTGGCGAAGTCCTTGAACGCTGTTCCAAAAGGACAGGTCTTGCGGTTTTTCCCACCTGACTAAGTAGAAGTTGATCTTAGACTTGCGAGTGCCATAGAAAGATTCAGGACCTATGTATCTTTTCTGAAACCTTTCCTGGCGAGTTGATCGGCAATTTCATTGCCCTTAATACCATTGTGCCCTTAATACCACTGTGCGCTTCCTCCCACCAGGGTTTGAATTGTTTCTTTTGGCAAGGTCTTGTAGGGCGTCGTGGCATTCCTTGAAGGTTTTTAAGTTCGTGCTATACGAACTCAGCGCTTTAAGCGCTACTTGGCTATCAGAGAGTATATTGATGGTTACTCCTCTTATGTCAGTCTGTAAGTTTAGATAGACGCATGTTAGGATTGCATATAATTAGAAGATACTAGGACTCATCCCTAGGGCCTTCGAAATCTTTCCATCTGGTCCAAAGATGCCGGTGCCAGCTCCAGAAACCATCTGAGAGCCATCAGTGTACCTCATAAGTTATTTGTCGTTGAGCAAGAGATAACTGGTTTCCCAAGCTGTGCGGTTTGGGATAAATATCTAAAATCTTTTGTTAAAAGTGAAGGTGTGTGGTAATGCGTCCGAGACCGTCGTAATCATATCCAGCTCAGGAAGATGTTGCAGGATGGACATATGACCCATAGGTCTACATATGTAGCTGGCCTGATCCCAAGCGAAGAATTCTCATTCCATTATGTAATGCAACCTTTTTAATAAAAAGGTGCAGTGAGGTAAGTCCAATCAGTGCCTCTTGAACTGCCTTAGGGCAGGTTGGCATACCGCCTGACTTAAGAAGCATATCATCTTTAGCGGCAAGTTGAGCTTGGGAATGAGCCCAAATTGTTCGTGTGGGCTGATATCCAGGCTCAGCTTCCTTAACATCACTTAATACCTTATTTCCTAAAACCTTATTCTTAAGCTGTATAGAGGTCCAATTATCTCAGTAATAGGCTGAAGAAGACTTCCGGTATTATTGAAACGAATCGTGCTGAAATTGCTCAAACGATCTAAAAACCGGGATTGGCTTAAAGGAAGCTGTTCCTGCGCGTTTGTAGCGATCAATCCTGGTATACTGAAACGTTCAGATCTCTCATCATCTTCAACGTCTTCGAGTCTGTCTCTCTTTTTTTAGAATACAACTTATACGATACACACGAACCAAGAAGCAACTGCAGCAGTGAAATGATCGATGATCTGGACGATAGAAGATTAGTGATCGGCATTAGTTAGTGTGTTGAACTCTGACTCACTATGAGCGAGCTCGGATCCCGATAACACCAACGAGGCGTCCCTTCTCGGTGGGGTATTGGCAAAACCCCCCATAGTACAACTTGCCTTGAAAAAGCTTCTCGCACGTCGGTCGGAATCGGCATTAAACTGTAGGTTCCTTTCACATGTGTGAAAAATAAATCACACACAACGTGGGTGATTGAGGAGAAGCTGGGCTCTGGCCCTTCATGGGCTGTAACGCCACCAAAAGAAAGTAAAGGATTTCGTCTACATTGGCTCACTGGTAACAAGTGGCAACGACACCAGCGCTGATATTAGATGCAGAATAACTCTTGCCCACCGCTGTTTCATCGGGCTCAAGGGGCAACTGCGTAGTAGAGCTCTCTCTCGAAAAACTAAGATGATCCTCTATAAAACCTATCATCCCGAGCCTTCTTTACGGCGCAGAGGCTTGGACCTTATCAAACATTTATGAAAAGGCCCCTGGTCGTTTCTAAAGGGAAATTCTGCGTTCAGTGGAGTGGAGGAGAATTTACAATGACGAACTATACGGGCTATACATATAGCGACATCGGCCTACTTCGACGTCTACGGATCCAACCTTAGATGGCTAGGTTATGTAGGACGAATGAACAGCACAGCTCCGGCTCGAAGAGGACGGCCGCATCTAAGGTGGCGCACATACATAGGTGCAAAGGGACCTTAACCAACTGGGTGTGCGATAACTACTGGAAACAGCCAACAAAATATCGTGCTAGCTAGAAAGGCTTCTTGGTTGAGGCCAAGGTTCACCCCGTAGCGCCATCTAAATAAGGAAGTAGGAACAACTCGAATTGAGCACGTTTTTTTCGATAACATGTTGGCTTTCTCAAAATCACTCGCCGCGGACTTATAAGAAACCCTCAGCCAAGCTCTCGGAGCTTTTGACGAATTATTATCAATGTGTATGGCCTTGCGTTGCCCTGATGGAACATCATTTTTCTCCTATTAGCCAAAGTTTGTTTGCTATTGGGTGTTTGCTTCTTTCAAACGATCCAATTGATAACAGTACATACTGGCCAAATCAAAAGTTTTGTCGTAGTGGTGCAGGTGGTAGTGGTGTCCATGACTCCCGGTCAATCCCACCAAACACAGCAAAACCTATCTGACTGTAAATCCTGGCTCACCGCGATTTAACCACGGTTAGAGCCGACGATTTCTATAATTTTGTCGACATGTTCGACATTGAAATTACCGAAACGAAATTGACGAAACCAGAACTGCGCATGATTGGCCTAGTTTGGGTCTTCACCTTTACTTGATTCATATCCGACGCGCACTTAGCATCAAGCTTCTATTGAAGCTTCCAAATCCAATGGTTCCTTTGCTTATATTGGCTTCTCGTCTAATCCGACATATGTTTTAATCCGATTTGTCCTCAGTTAATAGAGATTCGGATTTCTTTTTCATAACTAAGCGCATATGTACATATGACAGTCCACATACAAGTCATGCTTACAAGTTGACATCTTGCAACAAACCGGTCGATCAGTTTAATTCAATTGCCAACAATAAACTGGCTTTCGAAGAGCAAAAACAAAAAATGGAAAAGAACGTTCATGTCCATCCACATGGTCTTCATAGTTAACTTGAAGCAGCTGCTTACTGCATTCTGGACAGCCGATTGGATACTCGTTTTTTGTAACGAGTAGATACTACGCGCGTACATACTACATACCCACCGGTCACATTGAGCTGGTTTGGTGGTATGCTCCATGGATGCATATCATAAATGTGACGGCGCTTGTATCTGTGCAAATACGATTGACGACCAAGATACAATACTTATTTCCAGTTTATACCAACATCCCGTCCGAGTGAGAGTTTGAATTGCTATTGCATCGGGTACATGTATCTCTTTCTTGTATTTAAATTGCCATTCATAAAATTCGTGGAACTCGTTTCTTCGTTGTTCCATCTAAAATGACGGCAATACGACTGGCTACGTTCCACTCCGGAGCCCCCTCCATCGGTGGCCCATACAGTCGTCGTCGAAGAAGTGCATACAGAAAGAACTGCCCCAAAGCTATAGGTAGTACCAGGCTTAATGCCATGAGTCTTCATTTTGATTTCTAAGAAATCATTTATTTTTCCACTTCGTTTTGCTCCCCCCGATGGAGAAGGTATGTATGCAAGGTGTACGCGCAAGCGCGACTCAACACTCCTACATCGAGTGGATACGGGTACTATAGTACTTTTGCTACAGTTGCGATGGTGATGTCTACCTGTCTCTTGGTCGTTACTCCATTTTGTCGTCTTCTTCCAACCCATATACTATCTATCACATTCAGGTGTACGAGAATTGTGAAATAATTCTGAGAATTTTTTGATTATGATTTATGAGGTTCCTGCGAAAAAACTGGTCGGTATCTGTGACATGAAATCACAAAAAGATACGCAAACAACAAGGGTTGGGGTGTGTGCATGATTTAGCGGTAAGAGGTGATAAACGAATTGAGTTGTCTTTGCGAACAATTTGTTGACGATTATAATTATCGTTTTATTTCAACTGAGTCGTCTAGTCCTGGCTTTAGGTCTGTCTGTGAAACAATGCTGGCGGGGATTTGCCGGGGTTAGTTGAACCTATTCATGTATCTGTGCATTAGCATATGGGTTTGTGTGTTTTCCACTCGACATTGAGAAGGAGTAGGAGGCGGATCGTGGATGGGTTTTGGGATTAGAAAACGATTAATGATTGTTTCGACAGTGATGGAAGGTTTTACGTGAGATAGGTCAGTGACTTGTGTTGTTTAGGTTAAGTGAGTTTGATGACCTGATGGGAGATTTTAGACAGTGGGTCGAGCAGATATTTGCTATTTTCTTGAACATCGCAAATAATGCAAATTCACGGTGGATTAACAGTTACTTATCTGGCCAGCAGTCCATGAAGAATCTAAACCTGAACTATAACTGCCTTCCATCCTTGCGGTCAAAGGCATGCTTGTTCCAGTTGACAAGACCAAGTTGTCTTACATCCGCGATATACCGGAGGTTCGGTCTTCCTCTTCTTCACGAACCAGGAGGCTCGGAGTTCATGTGCTCTATATGGCCGAGCCAATGTACATAGTCGACGGATCTTTGCCTTCCGGACTATATCCACATCTTTGTCCAGCTCATAGAGTTCGCGGTTATGTCTCCTCCCCCATACGGCTCAGAATTTTTCTTTCGAAATAACCCAAAGTCAGCTCCGCCGTCCTGCTTATCTTCCAGCTTTCGGCTCCGTACAGCAAGACTGGCATATGAACGTTTTGTAAAGCATGACTTTGGTTCTTCGAGTGAGGAGTTTTGATACAAGTTCGGACAAACCGAATCAGCAGCGGTTGCCAATGCCGATTCTATGTCGGATCTCCACTGTGGATCGTTTGTGGAGTTTACGCCTGCCCTGAGGTAGATAAGCTCCTCAACCACCTCGAAGTTATAGCTGTCAATCGTTATATTTTGTCTCGGGTGGTGAGCGACGGATCGCTTTTTGCTTGACAGCAAGACCAACTCGTTTCGCCTGTTCCTCGAAAGCTTCTACAACGTCACGCTGAGACCGCGCGATGATGTCAATATCATCCGCGTATCCTAGCATCTGGACAGACTTGTAGAAGATAGTGCCTTTCTTGTTGACGCCTGCCCGTCGCGCTATCTGCTCCAGCAGCAAATTGAAGAAGTCACACGACAGCGCATCTCCGTGCCGAAATCGGGGGCATGTTTTAACGGTTCAGAGGATCTACATACATACATATGTAGAACAGAACTGCGTGGCGCGACACAGCCGGATCAGTTTTCCTGGGATACCGAACTCGGCCACCGCATCATACAATTCTTTGCGATGAATGCTGTCGTATGCGGCTTTAAACTCGACAAAGAGATGGCGTGTGTCGGTTTGAAACTCGCTAATCTTTTCCAGGATGTGTCGAAGTGGTCTATAGGGTCTATAGTCGATTTGTCGGGCCGGAAGCCGAACTGGTGGCTGCCGATTAGAGCGTTGCAAAAGGGCTTTAGACGTTCACACAGAACGCTGGACAAGATCTTGTATGCGACATTGAGCAGGGATATACTCTATAGTTCTTGCAGGAAGTAGGATCGCCTTTTTTGTGGATGGGACAAATAGAGCTGATATTCTACCAGAACATCGCCGCCAGCCTTGAAGAGCTCTGACGGCAAGCCATCTGAGTCTGCGGCCTTGTTGTTCATCAGCTTTTGAATAGCAGTGCCGACTTCTTCGATGCTGGGTGGGAGGACTACTTCAGCAGCTGGAGTTGGGATTTCCTCGGTCCCTACCACTCTCTCTTGGTCATGCTCGTTAAGCAGCTGCTGGAAATGCTGCTTAAAAACATCCACTATTCCCTGTGGGTCTGTGACAAGATTGTATGTATGTATGTTGGCGTTACAGTCCATGAAGAACCTGAGCCGAGCTTCTCTCAATCACCCATGTTGTGTGTGATTTCATTTTCACATAGATGAAAGGGACCTACAGTTTTATTGCCGGTTCCGAACGGCGAATTTCGAGAAGCTTTTCATGACAATTTTACTACCGGGGGTTTTGTCAGAACCCCGCTGAGGAGAAACACCGTGAAAAACACGTTCGATGGCATGGCTGTGTCGGGATTCGATCCCGAGTCATCGGCGTCAGAGGCCAACACACTACCCACTGCGCCACGGTGCTCTCATGTGACAAGATTACCCTCGAAATTTCGAAGAGCCTGGGTGCCTTTCTAAAAGCCTCCTGCAATGCTTTTAGCTTTCTTATAAAAGGCCTGTATTTTATGTTTGTCCCCAGACTCCTGGATATCTTTGAGCTGGGAGGCCGCGAAGATTCTTTTCTTTAGTCGCAACAGTTTTTTCTCGTCCCTTCTTCTGGCTCGGTACTCCTCTCGCGGTGCCCTGATTTTTTGCTGCAGCGCCTTTTAGTAAGCCTCGTCTGTTGCTACATTTTTCTGCTCACACTCGCCTTCATACCACTGGTTTCTTGTCGAGGGTGGTAGGTAGCTTAAGGTGGTCTCGCCTACTTCCTGAAGGGCTGAACGGCAATTCAGCCACATTTTGTTGACATTTGTGCTCGACGTGGGCATACCGGAGAGCCTTTCAGACTCTGGTAGCCTCTGGTGTGCTTAGGAGTGCAATGTCGAACCTCCTCATGGTGGCCTGGTACAGCTTTCTGACATGAGACAGTAGAGCTTTGAATCTTGCTGCTATAAGGAAATGCCCCCCTGAATGTTCTCACATCCATGATGTTTGACGATTGTCTTGCTTCAATGACCACATGGTCGATTAGGTTGGCTGTTTGACCATCCGGAGATCGCCAGGTTGCTGTGTGGAATCGCTTGCGGGGAAATCTTGTGCTACTTATTACCGTATTACAAGTCGCAAAGTCCGGGAGTCGGAAGCCGTTATCTGTTGTTAGCATGGAGGCTGTTTTTTCCGACCACACCGCCAAATGTGTTCTCCTCACCGATTTTGGCATTGAAGTCGCCGAGTACGATGTTAATATCATGCTCCGGACAAGCTCCGTTGGCGTTGTCGAAGAGATCATAGAAGTCCTCTTTAATGGGGTGTACATATGAGACTGATGTTGTAAAACCTGCCTTTGATGCGGATCACAGCCAGGCGACCTCTTATAGGCTTAACGTCAATGACCTTCTGCCTTAGCCGCTTTCCCACGACAAATTCGCACCCCAACATGTGCAATCTTTTGTGACAACTGTAATAGATGTCGCAATCTTTTTTCCTCATCATACCGTTTCCTATCCAGCGTATTTCCTGGATCGCAGTAATATTCGCCATTTACTGCGTGAGGGCCCTTTCCAGTTTATGAGCAGCTCCGGGAGTGTACAGGGTTCTGACATTCCAGGAGCATGCTCGCAAATCGTGTTCCTTTTTCGCGCCATGTCTTCTTTGAGAATCTGTCCGTTTATCCGAGGCATTTTGCTCTTCCATAACTTGTTGTGTTTGTGTGGGCTGGTTGTTGACCCGCCGCACAACCAGTCTGGTCGGAGTATTGTAGTGCCCTCTTGTCTAGGGCGATCGCTGCATACATTTGTTGAGGCTATCCAGAGGGCGCCGCGAGGAGGCTGTATGTCAACTTGGCCCGGGCATTGAAACAGGGATCGTTGCTGGCATCTCGCCAGGTTGAGAGCAATCGAAAACTTTACCCTGTATTCCCGAGCCCATGCCCTCCGGATTAACAATTACTCTTCCATAAAGCCTAATTGCCTAGCTCCTTGAAGGACTGCAGCTGCTACAGAAAAGTACCTCCAACAATCGAACTGCATTGCGCGCTTTGTATCTGCTCACTTTTTTTTGCATTTTCAATCAATTGTCCTCACTTAACAATGGATTCCAATTGAACTGCGCCACAATAGCAACTTCTGAACGCAGTCAGTCAAGCCATTCACATTCCCTAAATACCAATAAAGGTCATAATAGTAACTGCCGTCTTAATAGCATCGATTTTTCTATTGTTGCCCATGGAAAACTTCGTGAAAAAAAATTGGCTAAAAAGGATATATGGCACCGAGTGGTACCGGCCGCTGTGCTGTGCATTCAGGTAATTCGACTCTGGCTGTTCTCTTTTCCTTTCACATATTCACAAAGGATGACCGGACGCACCGACAGTTTAAGGAATACTTCTGTGAATTTTCCTGTTTCGGAAAATTGAAAAATTCTCTTTCATCGAATCGAATTCCACATTCTATTGATGTCTTCTTTACCGCGAATTAACTATAGGAATCTACTTCATGTCTGCCAAACAGAATGTACTTCAATATGGGTTCTAAGAAATGTGCCAAGAAATGCAACACAAACTACAGATGCAGATGAGAGGTTCCGTATAATTTATAAGGTCAATGGCGCCCCCCGAAGAAGAACATTGGAATTGGGACGCATGGTCCAACACGGGACCATGGCCCGGATGTGCATGTAAGCAATCAAGAAAAATTGCCAAAATACGAGGGCAAACAATCAAACAGTGACAGGTGATAAACGAGCAACACAGATAAGCCTTGACTGCTACTAAAAATCGGCGTGTAGTTCGCTAACTTTTCAAATGGAACCTTGACTTATGGCGCAGTTGTTGATCTCGTTTCCGGTTTTATCTTTTTTTAACGACAGCATTCGTTTGGGAACTAATTGTGTTTGTAGGACAGTGGCCATACTCTTGTGTTGCTTGATTTATGACAACACACAAGGAGTTTTGTAGATAAAGGAAACACTGCAGTCACCAGTGTTATAAGAAAAACTGCGTGATTCATCATTAGCTAACAAATCTATTTTTTTGTTTTTAAATCATTATCAGTTGTACACGGCTGTTGTCAGCGAATTAGCAACACTTCTGGGAATTTCCAAATTAGGGCATTATACGTACCACCTTCTCGTGGTGCCATCTCGAGATTTCCTATGGAAATTACAGATGGAGCAGGGCGAATGGCGAGCTTCTCTCAATCACCCATGTTGTGTGTGATTTATTTTTCACATAGGTGAAAGGGACCTACAGTTGAACGGCGTGAGTCGAGAAGCTTTTTCACGGCAAGTATACTACGGGGGGTTTTGCCAGTACCCCACCGAGGAGGAGCGCCGCGAAATAAACATTCGATGGCGTCGGTGTTATCGGGCTCTGAACTCGCTCTTCGTGCGTCAGAGTCCAACACACTAACCACTGCGCCATGGCGTCCTCGGCGAGCTTCCTGTACCAAAAAACCGGGATTAGTCGGTTGGGCTACGGCTTAGTAAGTAGCAACCTTAAAAAGCTACAGACTCAGAGACAACCACAAGCCTCGGATGTAACGGACGGACTACATGTTGACGACCCCCACGAACGTATAAAAGGGCAACGGTTCTGCACCTGGAATGTTAGGCCCCTTAACAGACCGGGTGCGGCCGAACAGTTAAAAAACGTCCTAAACTGCTATAAAGCAGTCCGATGGGACGGACCGGCTAAAAAGTGGATGAAACACTGGGACATTTACTATGGAAACTGCAACAAAGAGAACAGACAACGCCTATCTGGATGCGGATTTGTTGTTCGAGGTAGACTTAGGCAAAAAGTCCTGAGCTTCCGCCATGTGAGCGAACTTACTTACTTACATAGGTGGCGCTACAGTCTATGGTGAACCTGGGCCTCAAGCAACAAACGTCTTCAGCTGTCACGGTCTTTGGCCAGCTGTTTCCAGCTATCACGGTCTTTGGCCAGCTGTTTCTAGCGCCGCACGCCCGGTTGGTTAAGGTCCCCTTCCACCTGCGTGCGCCACCGTAGATGCGGCCGTCCTCTGCCGCGCCTTCCTTCCGGGGTGGATTCGAAGACTCTTTGGGTCGGAGCTGTATATTCCATGCGCTCTACATGGCCTAGCCACCTTGGACGCTGTATCCGTAGGTATCCAAGCCGATGTCGCTGTACAATCCATACAGTTCTTCTTTAAATCTTCTCCTCCATACACCGTAGATAGTGCGCAGAATTTTCCTCTCGAAACGACCAAGGGCATCTTCCTCCGCTTTTGTTAAGGTCCAAGCCTCTGCGCCGTAAAGGAGGACTGGGATGATTAAGGTCTTATATGTATAGTGTCACCTCGATTTTCCGAGAGAGGGCTCTACTTCTCAATTGCCTCTTGAGCCCAAAGCAACAGGGGTTGGCAAGAGTTATTCCGCGTCGAATCTCAGCGCTGGTGTTGTTTTCGCCGGCCATCAGTGAGCCAAAGTGGACGAATTCCTTGACCATTTGACAGTTATATCCGCCCATGGTGACGTTCTGGCCAATACGTCGGTATGGACCGTCTCTTGAAGATGAAAGCAGATATTTGGTTTTACCTTTATTAACCTTGAGACCCATCTTAGCCGCTTCTACCTCAATGCTTACAAAGGCATCATTGACGTCTCGCTGTGTCCGTCCAGCCACGTCCATGTCGTCGGCGTACGCAAGCAGTTGCGTAGACTTGAAAAAAATCGTACCTCTTGGGTTGGCCAGCGACTCTTGCACGATCTTTTTAAGCACGATGTTGAAAAAGTTGCATGACTGCGCGTCACCTTGCCTAAATCCTTTTTTACCATCATAGGTCTCGTTTTGCTCATTACCGACCGATGACCATTGTCATCCTGCACAGTCGGACGAGTTTGGCAGGGATGATAAAACTAGACATGGCTTTATATGGCTCGTTTCTATACACGCTGTGATACGCAGCCTTGAATTCGACGAAAAGGTGGTGAGTGTTGATCTATTGTGGATTTAGCTGGTGTGAAACCACACTGATAATAGCCGATCAGGTTATCCACAAACAGTTTCAGGCGTTCGCACAATACGGCAGAGAAGATCTTATATGCGATGTTAAGGAGACTTATTCCCCTATAGTTGGCGCAGTTATAGAGGTATCCTTTCTTATGGACTGGGCAAACGATGCTGAGATTCCATTCGTCGGGCATGCTTTCCTCCTACCATGCCTTGCAAATGAGATGTTGCATGCAACTTACTAGCTCATCTCATTGGTTTTGCCAGTACCCCGCCGAAGAGGGACGCCGCGAAATAAATATTCGACGGTGTTGGTGTTATCGGTATCCGAACTCGTTCATCGTGCGCCAGAGTCCAACACACTAACCACTGCGCCACGACGCCCTCAAAAACTAAGGCAACCCTCTATAAAACCTTAATCAACTCGGTCCTCCTCTACGGCGCAGAGGCTTGGACCTTGTCAAAAATGGATGAAGAGGCCCCTGGTCGTTTCGAGAAAAAAATTCTGCGTTCAATCTATGATCCCTTTTGTATAAACGGAGAGTGGAGGAGAATATACAACGACGAACTATACGGAGAGCACCGTGGCGCAATGGGTAGTGTTTTGGCCTCTGACGCCGATGACACGGGATCGAATCCCGACACAGCCTTGTCACCGAACCTGTTTTCACGGTGTTTCTCCTCAGCGGGGTTCTGACAAAACCCCCTGTAGTAAAATTGTCATGAAAGGCTTCTCGAAATTCGCCGTTCGGAACCGGCAATAAACTGTAGGTCCCTATCACCTATCGGAAAATAAAATCACACACAACATGGGTGATTGAGAGAAGCTCGGCTTTGGTCCTTCATGGACTGTAACGCCAACATACATACATACAACTATACGGACTATTCAGCAACATCGGCCTAGTTCGACGTCTACGGATCCAACGTCTAAGATGACTAGGCCATGTAGAGCGAATGGACAGCACAGCTCCGGCTCGAAGAGTTTTCGACTCCAACTCGGAAGGACGACGTTGCAGAGAACGGCCGCATCTATGGTGGCGCTTACAGGTGAAAAGGGACCTTAACCAACTAGGAAACAGCAAAAGATCGTGTTAGCTGGAAAGGCTTGTTGGTTGAGGCCCAAGTTCACCCCGAACTGTAGCCCCACGTAACTAAGTAAGTAGTCAGACGCAATGGATTCTCTTCGAAATCCCTGTTTGCATGCTGCTGCTGCTGAACCTGGTCGACAGTCATCAATTACCATCAAAGGGGTTCTTTAGTGTTTCTAGGGTAATCAACTGTCATTCCATATTTCACCCTTTTGCGAGGCTCCAGTTTATGTCCGATTATTCAAATGTGTTTGATTTATTTACACGACTGGCCCGAGATCCCAACCTTTTGGGACCCCAGTCATAAAATCATAGTTTTGTCACTCGACTTTGTATTTCTGATTTACTCGTGAATTATTCCAGTAGAAAGTGTCATTGGATGACGATATCTCGTTCTTCATCGTGAGTGATCTACCGATAACAATTGGAATACAAAACTCGCATAGGTTCGCTGTTGACGAGATGAGAAATCGCGGAAAGCAGCCGAATAGCATCAATCACTCTACAGCCACCATGCAATCAGTTGATAAAATGGAATGGAATGGATTTCCTAATTACCATTATCTAATACCACAGCAAAAGGCTATAAAAGGCCTTCTGCTTCCAAGCGTAAAGAGTGAACAGTGTTATAAACGCCAGCCAATTATTACCTTTTCGCTCTAAAGACTCTAAAGACTCGCATAACAAACATAAACGAAAAATGAGGCAACATTTCCGCGAATCCAATCTCGTATCTGCCCTCATTTCATAGATGATTTCTATAGAAAGTTATAATTAAACAAATTATCTTCTCACTCAACCCCCATCGAGCCCATATGTCTATTTGAGTATTTGTCCTCGGGCAACACCGATCACTGAGTAGAGAGGAAGCAATGAGCTACACGTTTCGTTCCCATCGGTTAGTCGCAATGTTTACCTTGGTTTTCATGGCATAGCCGTAGTTACAATAGTATCTACGTACGGAGTATGCAATCCATTCGTGTTCATACATACAGTGGTGTTCAGATAAATAGCACACCCGGAAGTTCTCATACATTAGGTTGTGCCAAAAGTCTAAAAAGAGGTTCAGCTTTTTTTTTTTTTTTGTTTTATAACCGTTGTGCGTTTATATGTTTACTTTACTTACTTATCAGGCCAGCGATCCATGGAGGATCTGAGCCTGAGCTATAGCTGCCTTCCATCCTTGACGGTCCCGGGCACGCTGCTTCCAGTTGTCAAGACCAAGATGTCTTACATCCGCGATTACTTGGTCTTTATACCGGAGGTTCGGTCTTCCTCTTCTTCTCGAACCAGGAGGCTCGAAGTCGAAGACCCTCTTCGCTGGAGCGTTGATGTCCATGCGCTCGATGTGGCCGAGCCAGTGTAGTCGACGGATCCTTGCCTTCCGGACTACATCCACATCTTGGTACAGCTCGTAGAGTTCGCGGTTGTGTCTTCTTCTCCATTCACCTTCCTCACAGACAGGACCAAATATCCGGCGCAGAATTTTTCTTTCGAAAGAACCCAGAATCAGCTCCGCTGTCCTGCTTATCGTTCAGCTTTCGGCTCCATACAGCAAGACTGGCAGTATGAGCGTTTTGTAAAACATGACTTTGGTCTTTCGAGTGAGGAGTTTTGACCCCAGTTGTTTGGACAAGCCGAAGTAGCAGCGGTTGCCAAGGGCGATTCTATGCCGGATCTCCACTGTGGTGTCATTTGTGGAATTTACGTTTGTCCCGAGGTAGACAAACTCCTTAACTACCTCAAAATTGTAGCTGTCAATTGTTATATTGTGTCCCAGGTGGTGAGCGACGGATTGGCTTTTGCTTGACAGCATGTATTTCGTTTTGTCCTCATTGATCTTAAGGCCAACTCGTTTCGCCTGTTCTTCAATCGCCGTTAATGCTTCCACAATGCCACGGCGAGAACACGCGATGATGTCGATATCATCCGCGTATCCTAGCAGCTGGATGGACTTGCAAAAGATAATGCTTTCCCTGTTGATGCCTGCCCGTCGCACTATCTGCCCCAGCACCAGATTGAAGAAGTCACATGACAGCGCATCTCCTTGCCGAAATCCGGTGCATGTTTCGAATGGTTCCGAGGTCCTAGAACCGAGTTGTACGGTGCATCGCGTGTTTTTTAACGTGGCGCGACACAACTGGATCAGTTTTACCGGGATCGGCCATCGCCCCAAACAGTTCTTCACGATGAATGCTGTCGTATGCGGCTTTGAAATCGATGAAAAGATGGTGTGTATCGATTTGAAACTCGTTGGTCTTTTCCATGATTTGTCGAAGTGTGAACATTTGGTCTATAGTTGATTTGCCGGGCCGGAAGCCGCACTGGTAGCTGCCGATTAGTGCGGTGGAAAATGGTTTTAGACGTTCACACAATACGCTGGACAGGATCTTGTATGCGACATTGAGCAGGGATATACCTCTATAGTTCTTGCAAGAGGTAAGATCACCTTTTTAGTGGATGGGGCATATAGAGCTGGTATTCCAGTCGTCGGGCATGCTTTCATCTTCCCAAATTCTGTAGATGATCTGATGCATGCTCCCTACCAGAACATCGCCGCCAGCCTTGAAGAGCTCTGATGGCAAGCCATCTGAGCCTGCGGCCTTGTTGTTCTTCAGCTTCTGAATAGCTGTGCCGACTTCTTCGATGCTGGGTGGGAGGACTACTTCAGCGGCTGGAGTTGGGATTTCCTCGGTCCCTACCACTCTCTCTTGGTCATGCTCGTTAAGCAGCTGCTGGAAGTGCTGCTTAAATACATCCACTATTCCCTGCGGATCGGTGACAAGATTACCCTCGCAGTTTCAAAGAGCCAGGGTGCCCTTTTTGAAGCCTCCTGCAAGGCCTTTGGCTTTCTTGTAAAAGGCTCGTATTTTATGTTTATTCCTAGACTCCTCGATATCCTTGAGCTGGGAGGCTGCGAAGATTCTTTTCTTTTGTCGCAGTAGTTTTTTCTCCTCCCTTCTTCTGGCTCGGTACTCTTCTTGCGCTGTCCTGGTTTTCCTCTGCAGCGCCTTTTGGTACGCCTCGTCGGTTGCTGCCTTTTTCTGCTCACCCTCGCCATCATACCACGGGTTTCTCGTCGGGGGTGGTAGGTATCCTAAGGTGGTTTCGGCTACTTCCTGAATGGCTGAGCGGCAATGCAGCCACATATTATTGGCATTTGTGTTCGACGTAGGCATACCGTAGAGTCTTCCGCTCAGCTGCTCCCTGTAGACTCTGGCAACCTCCGGTGTGCTCAGGCGCCCAATGTCGATCCTCCTCCTGATGGGCTGGTGCAGCTTTCTGACATTGGACAGTCGAATCTTGCTGCTACGAGGAAGTGGTCAGAGTCGACATTTGCCCCTCTGAATGTTCGCACATCCAGGATGTTTGACGAGTGCCTTGCGTCAATGAGCACATGGTCGATTTGGTTGGCGGTTCGACCGTCCGGAGAACGCCAGGTTGCTGTGTGGATTCGCTTACGAGGGAATCTTGTGCTGCTTATCACCGCATTACGAGCTGTCGCAAAGTCAGCGAGTCGGAAGCCGTTATCTGTTGTTGTATCGTGGAGGCTGTGCTTTCCGATCACTCCGCCAAGGGTGTTTTCCTTCCCAATTTCGGCGTTGAAGTCCCCGAGAACGATTTTTACATCGTACTCCGGACAAGCTCCGTAGGCGTTGTTCAGGAGGTCATAGAAGTCCTCCTTGGTAGGGTCTTCAGCCACGTCGGTAGGGGCGTGTGCACATATAAGGCTGATGTTATAAAATCTGCCTCTGATGCGGATCACAGCCAGGCGATCACTTATAGGTTTAAAGTCGATGACCTTCGACCTTAACCGCTTTCCCACGACAAATCCGCATCGCAGTAAGTGCAACCTTTTGTGACAGCTGTAATATGTACTTTATTAAAAAACACATAATTCAGTCAGCGGAATACTTAAAAAAATGAATAAATACTCTAAAAAAAAAACGAAGAACGAATGTACATAGGATATTTGTAGGATCTTCCTTGTTCCTTATCACTCTTGACAACGTTCTTGCAAACGCTCTACTAAGCGCTTACATTTCTGAACTGGTATAGGTTCCCAAGCAGCCTTTATGGTTTGCCGAAATTCTTCTACATTTTTTGAGCTGGAGTCTTTAACAAGGGAGCCAACATCATTCCAAAGATTCTCGACAGGATTCAGATCGGGACTTTGGGCCGGCCAATCAAGCAGGAAAATTTGTCGCTCCGAACGCCAATTCTTCACTATCCGCGAAGCATGCTTTGGATAATTGTCATGCATAAAAATCCATGATACCGGCATAGAGTCGTCGGTATATGGCTCCAATTGGTTTTCCAGGATTAGCTTATATTAATGTTGATTCATATAGCCATTTATTTTCACAATTGGTCCATCGCCATGCCATGGCATCGCCGCCCCACCATTATACTCCCACGGCCATGTTTGACAGTCTTAATTGTGTATCTGGGATGGTACTCTTGGTTCTTTGGCCTTCGCACGTGCTTTTTTCCATCTGATCCCAACCTGTTGAACTTATTTTCGTCGATCCACAAGATATTTTTCCAAAAGGACAAGGGTTTGTTCTTGTGAGCGTTTGCGAAAACAAGTCTTCTCTTTCGGTTCTCCTTACGAGATTCGCGGTAGATTGCGTGTACCGTATGACCTTCATTGCATTTTGAACAAGCTTCCTAGAGCACCTTAATGTCCTTGCCACCTCTGAAATAGTCTCGCGCAGGTTCGAGTTTTCTCCCTACTCTCAGGGGTTGTTGTCCTAGATAGGACGAGAGCCGACCAAATTCCGCTTTGGTTATAGTCCGTAATAACTCGTTCGAGCACTTTTAATATTGCATACGCAGAGGATGAATTTCAGTTGACCATATACTGTGTGTGTTATGCCTGCAGCAGTACGTCTGGTCACTTTCCATTCACAACTGCGTTGCATACTTTTTGTCCTTATAGGAATTACTTTTTCTTGGCTATAAAGCGAATTTGAACTATAGACCTTCCGCTCGGCGGTCGATGATGTTAACCATTGCACCACGGCCACCCCTTGTCTAAGAAATGAGTGTAATTATGGCTATCCTTAAAAAGATTCACACTAAACTCACTTAAATCACTGAAAAATATTTTTTTTTCCGACACACCATGATGTGTGCTATTTATATGAACACCCAATTTGCAATGATCACCAACTCTAACGATTGCAAAACCAGGAGAACCTAACGGGAACTTCTTTGTAGTATGTTTTCATATTCATAACGGTACTACCTTGGAATATTATGGCTTTACTCCTTTGCAGCTTGTAAGTACAGCTGCAAGCAAATACACATTTGAATAAGGGTGTGCTATTTATAAGGACACCACTGTAGATATATTTGTGTATGTTGACTTAATTTGTCAATTAATTTCTAGAAGTTTACTTTGATTTCGTAAATATGCAAATATGCATTCGATAGAAAAAGCCTACAGTCTTTTTAGTATTTGTTGTGGTAGCGGCAACAGAAATACATCATCTGTGAAAAACTCAACTGTCTAACTATCACGGTTCATGAGATACAGCCTGGGGACAGACGGACGGACGGACAGCGAAGTCTAAGTAATAGGGTTCCGTTTTACCTTTGGGTACGGAACCCTAAAAACAGAACAAAATGGATATTTAAGGGGGGCTCCCATACAACAGACATGATTTTCATCCAAAAAATCCTGCCTGCAACCAAGATCTGTCATTTGATGAGGTAACATACATAGTCTCCTTCATATTTATGTATACAGATGGTACGGAGTCCGACTGGCACTTGGCCGGTTTTTATTAGCCATTCGATTGCAATAGAATGGATCTGGCAATTAAAAAAGCAAAGTGCAATGAAATTTTAACTGAAAACAATATTAAACAAGAGGAAGTATCCATACTATCGTTTTATTACACTTTGAACCTTTGAACGTCAGTAAGAAATTCGAAATAAATAAAGAACATTTCACAGATAGTTTCGGAGAATTCTGAATTAATTTATTTTTAAATGAGCAATTAGATCCAATTCTGGGAATTTTTGTCGCATGTTCACTTAATGAGTTTCGCGGAATATTCAGCGATAAAAGCGAAATTTGCGAAATGTAATTTATTCACTAAGGATGTGAGGTTCTCTGAGTTTTCACCTTTTTGTTGGTTTCAATTTTCAAGCGAAAGTACTCGACACGACTACATTGGAAATACCGGTAGAGAGGAGTAGATTCAAAGTGATGGATACAAGTACTCGAGAGATATGGAGTTCTAAGAAAGGGTGTGGCAGAGAGGTTCATTTTCGAGCTATTCAGACATGTGCATACATAATTATGCGTAAGAGCTATCGATGTAGTCTCCCCTCGACCGCTCTTAAATTTGTGATTGCTTTCTTTTTCTTTCAAAGGCGTCGCTTTTCACACAATGCGGGACTTCCGTTTGCCTGCCTTTGGCACACTTCGTT
Source organism: Eumerus sabulonum (assembly GCA_951905685.1). Classification (NCBI taxonomy): domain Eukaryota; kingdom Metazoa; phylum Arthropoda; class Insecta; order Diptera; family Syrphidae; genus Eumerus; species Eumerus sabulonum. Next base: position 106,754,204 of record OX645061.1, read on the forward strand.
GAACTGAGATCGAGGAGATGGAGAGATGCTACCGCAGGAATAACGCTCGCAACATTTACGAAAAAGTAAAACGAACATGCCAGGGCTATAAAGCCAGAGTGGAAACCTGTAGGGATGAAGACGGACAACTAGTATGTAGTAGAGTCTTAGTCGATGTTGAGAATATAGAAGGAACACATCTGTATACTCTTTAACGGCGATCAAAGATCTAATACCGCTGTCAGGCAGAATGATCCATTCGCAACGGAGGGAAATGCAAAAGAAAATCGTCCAACCGACCTAGATGAAATGAAGCTAGTAATTTCAAAGCTCAAGACTACTAAAGCCGCGGGCGCAGATGGGCTGTCTGCCGAGCTAATTAAAGCGGCTGGGGATGAGCTGGTAAGGCGCATGCACCACCTCATCTGTAAAATATGGTCAGAGGAAAGCATGCCCGACGAATGGTATCTCAGCATCGTTTGCCCAGTCCACAAGACAGGGGAATAGGTCTCCTTAATATTGCATACAAGATCTTCTCTGCCGTACTGTGTGAAAGCCTGAAACTTTTGTGGATAATCTGATAAGTTCTAATCAGTGTGAACCTGGACCTCAACCAACATGCCCCTCCAACTAGCACGATCTTTTGCATTGCCGCACACCCAGTTAGCTTAGGTCCCCTTCCACTTGTGTGCGCCATCTTAAGTGCGACCCTCCTCCGCATCTTCGTCCCTCGGGGTTAAATTCAAAGACTCGCCGGGCTGGAGCTGTGGTGTCCATTCGCTTTACATGGCCCAGCCATCTTAGGCATTGAATCCGTAGAAGCCTGACTAGACTCATGTCGCTGTATAACCCGCAATGTTCGTGGTTGAATCTTTTCCTCCATCCCCCGTCTGCATTTATAGGCCCGAAAATCACGCGCAAAATCTTTCTCTCGAACTGACCAAGGGCCTCCTCATTAACTTTAAGTCCATGTTTCTGCGCCGTATAGCAGGACCGGGACAATTGAAGTCTTATATAAGGTCAACTTAGTCGTTCGAGAGAGGGCTCTACTTCTCAATCGCCTCTTGAGCTCAAAGAAGCAGCGGTTGGCAAGGGTAATTCTGCGCTTGATTTCGAAACTGGTGTCGTTGTTCCATGTCACTGAGGAGCCGAAGTATATGAAGTCATTAATTACCTCTGCCAATATGCACATTCTGGCCAAGACGTCGGTGGTAAATGTCCTATTTCGATGACAGCAGATCATTTCTAATATGATGTTGAAGAAATCACACGACAGCGCATCGCCCTGCCTTTTTTGACATCAAAACTATCGGTAAGGTTTTCTCCAGTATCTGTCGTAGTGTGAAGATTTGGTTGATGGTGGACTACCCTGGCCTGAATCCGCACTGATAAGGACCTATCAGCTTATTTACAAAAGGCTTCAGGCGTTCACACAAAACGGCAGAGAAGATTTTGTAGGCGATGTTAAGGAGACTTATTCCTCTATAGTTGGCGCAATCAGAGGGGTCTCCTTTCTTGTTGATCGGGCATACAATGCTGAGACTCCATTCCTCGGGCATGCTTTCCTCTAACCATATCTTACGGATGAGCTGGTGCATGCTCCCAACCAGGTCATCTCCAGCTGCCTTGAAGAGCTCAGCAGACAGTCCGTCTGCGCCAGCAGCTTTATTCGACTTGAGCTTCGATATGGCAATCTTAAATTCGTCGCGGTCTGGGGGACAGAATTCTCTGCGGTCTCCGTCGATTAGAAATGGACCATTCTGCCTCACAGCGGTATATCGACTAACATCGCCGTTATACAGTCTGCAGAAGTGTTTTTTCCATATTCTCAGCATCGACTGCGGTTCTACTACTAGGTGTCCGTTCTCATCCCTGCAGGCTTCCGTCCTGGCTTTATAACCTTGGCATGTTCGCTTTATCTGTTGATAAAACTTTCGAACGTCACACCTGCAGTAACACCTCTCCAAATCCTCAATCGCGCGCTTCTCGTGCTCTTTCTTCTTTCTTCTAAGAAGCTTATGCTCCTCCCTTCTTTTTAACTCGTAGAGATCACGAGCTGCTTTTGTTCTATTATGCAGCGAGGCCTTATATGCATCCTGCTTCGCTGTATGAATCCTCCTGCACTCGTCATCGAACCAGGTGTTTCTTCGTGGTGAGCCTTGAAACCCAAAACTTCGGATGCAGAGCTTTTCAGAGCTTGTTAGCAAAGGCTCCACTGCTGATCTATTGATAGCGTCGAGGATCGAGGTGTATTGGAGAGCTTAAGGGAGACGCGATCGGTAAAAGCACGAGCGGTTTCTGACGATAGTAGCTTTCCGACGTCATAACTTTGTATTCTTACTCTACTCCGCTGCGTTCGTGGTATCCGTAAGCGCATCTTGGCTACGACAAGATAGTGGTCCGGGTCGATGTTAGGATTAGTGGGGTTGGACAACTTAAAATTCCATTTATTTTGACTGGTATTTTGGGACTCAGATATTCGTTATGTCCTTTCGATCATAGTATGTTACGCTGTACACAAATGACGTCACATAATTGCGTTCCCACCCACAACAATTTCCCGTCGCGGAATAAATTTCCCTTTTTTTGTCACCAATGTATAAATGTCAGTTAAAATAAAAAATGCGCTTTTCCGGCGCTTCTGGTTTGTAACGTGGATTGAGACGGTTGGTTTTTTTCTTTTATCCGGTTTTTTGTTCCACACACCTGTTCATCGATCAAACATTTTCGGAACATCGATCGAACATTTTCTGGTCCTTCGAGCCGGATCTGACTGAAAACGAATCCAGTGCTTTGATTAAATCAAAAAAAAATCTTTTGTGTGCAAGTGCGAGATTTGATTTCAAGAACTACGTCCTGTGTGTGTGTGTGTGTGTGCGCGGATCTACATTGGGCTGTGCTGCAAGTAAGCTGGAAGTTCTCAAATCCAAGTAAGTGAGTTTATTTAATTATAAATTAGATCACATTATGAAAAACAATAAACTTGCGAGAGTGCTGACGCAGTTGGAAAAAGATGTGTCTAATTTTGCAAAGAGGGGCTCCACCACTCGGACGCCGAATTATTTGTCTGGGCGAATAGCGCTGTTAGAGAAATCGATGGAAACAGCAGAGAATGTGTATGAGGGTTGTATAGGTGAGTTAGGTGATAGTGACGATGCACAATTAGAGGATACCTACGAGAAGTTCCGTGAACTGTATCTTGAGTATCGTGGGGATTTGCTAGATGCAATTGACCAAGTCAAGGTGAAGGAGAAGCAAACCAATGTTGCTGAATCGGATGGGAGTGTTACAACGCCAACTCACAATGCTGACATTCGATTAAAAAGCATCCCAGTGCCAATGTTCTCTGGAACCTTGGAATCTTGGAAGGGTTTCCGTGATCTCTTTGTCTCTTTGGTGCATCATAATTCATCGTTGTCGGAGATTCAGAAAATGCATTATCTGAAAACGAGCATTTCGGGTGAAGCCGATAAGATTCTATCGCATTTAGGAATTGCAAATGGCAATTATCTCAAGGCGTGGGCGATTCTTCAAGACAGGTATGATCACCCACGATTTCTGGTCAACGCACAGTTGAAATGCTTTTTCGAGCAGCCTACTATAACCCAAGAGCGTTCTGACTCCATCAAGGAACTTTTAGACACATCAACGGAGATTCTGCATAGTCTTGATAACTTGAAGGTGCCCACCAACCAGTGGGAAGTGCAAATCATTTATGTTCTACTGCAAAAATTGCCTTTAAAAACCCAACAGCTTTGGGAGGAAAAACTCTGCTCCCGGGAGAATAATAAAGAACTCCCATCTTTCGCGGTATTTAGGCAGTTTCTCGAAACAAGGTTCCGTGCTCTGGAAGTAGTCAATTATCAGCAAGGAAAAACCCCTACAGGACCATCAAATAAACCTACCCAGAGGAAATCTTTTCTTGCGCAAGCCTCCACTTCCAAATTTTCATGTAAGCTCTGCAATAAGGGTGATCACGCGATTCGTAAATGTAACAGGTTCTTGAAGATGAGCATTAACGATCGTTCCCACACCGTATCCAAGTTAGGTTTGTGTAGAAACTGCTTGGCATATAGTCATCTCGCTGAAGGGTGTCCAAGTAGTCGCAGGTGTTATTATTGTCAGCAGGCTCACCATTCATTGCTACATAATTCAGCTCTGCAAAACAATAACCAAAAATCGCATCCTCACTCGTGCACTACTTTTGTGTCTAACCAAAGGCCCCAACACAATGCTTCTAGATCCGTCTTGAATCCAAATGCAGTGAACTTTCACACGTTTGAAACACAACAACGGTCTCCACACATACAAGAATCGTCGAATGAAGAACAACCATGCTGCAGTAAATCTGTTCATACATATCACTCAGTGGCGCATACGGATACCCATGTCATGCTAGCCACAGCTATGGTCAAAGTCTGTAGTCCATCAGGGACAGACATTTTACTCCGAGCTTTACTCGATTCCGGTTCCGAGGCTTCCTTTATCACGGAATCCGCAATTCAATTATTAGGCCTAAAGCCTAAATCAACTTCGGTCGAGGTAACTGGGTTAGGTTTGGTCAGCAGTGGCACATGCAGCAAGATTGTTGATGTAACGATTGTATCCAACCATTCAACATTTAGCTTGCACACACAGGCCCTAGTTCGTAAGTCACTGTCTGGGCATATCCCGGCCCAAACGATCTCCATAGCCAACTGGAGACACCTCGATGGCTTGAGTTTAGCCGATCCATACTTTTTCAAGCCAACCAAGGTAGATGTCTTGTTAGGAGGCGATGTACTAGCGGCTATTCTACTACCAGAGTTGATTCGACCCAGTAATCCTAATTGGCCTATAGCACAAAAAACAGAGCTGGGATGGATTCTATTCGGACGTGCACCGTTTTTGACACATACAATTAAAACTTTCCATCAAACATGCAAAATGGAAGCTGGCATGCGACAATTTTGGGAGTTAGAAGAAACACCGTTTCAGGTGGTCGAAACACCAGAAGACATTGCGTGTGAGAAACACTTCCTAATGAACATCAAAAGAGTACCGGATGGTCGGTGCGAAGTCGCTCTTCCCTTCAAAGGTAATGTTCGCCCAGTGCTAGGACAGTCAAAGGAAGGCGCTCTCCAGAGATTTAAACAACTAGAAGTGCGTCTACGTAAAAACCCAAACTATGGAAAAGAATACGTCACATGTCTAGAAGAATACAGGACGATGGGCCATATGTGTGAAGTTGAAGAACTCATGCTCGAAAAAACACAACACTACTTCCTACCACATCACGCCGTAGTAAAAGAAAGTAGTTCAACGACCAAGCTTAGGGTAGTTTTTGATGCGTCATTCAAATCATCGGATGGAACATCGCTCAACGACCGACTTATGATAGGACCAACTCTTCAAAATAATATCGTTGATATCATCCTCAAGTGGAGGCTGTACAGGTACACTTTTACAGCCGATATTGAAAAAATGTATCGCCAGATTTGGATGGATGATAAGGATTCTTTTTATCAGTTGATATTTTGGAGAAAGGATCCATCGGAGCCGATCAAAATCTATCGACTCAACACTGTAACTTTTGGTACAGCGTCCGCACCATACTTGGCCATTCGAACGCTCAAATGGTTAGCAGAGGAATTGTGCTCTCGGTTTCCACGCGCATCAAAAATTATCCAAGAGGAGATGTATGTGGACGATTTAATTTCTGGGGCACACACACTCGAAGAAGCTACGAGAAAAATCATGGAAGTCAAAACAGCATTGGGAGAAGCGGGATTCAATCTACGCAAATGGACGTCGAACACTGAAAGTCTATTACAGGTTGTGCCATCGCACGAACAGGAGAAAACCTTTTCATTCCATGCAAAAGACTGGCAACTCAAAATGCTGGGTATTCAATGGCATCCTGGTTCAGATTGCTTCTTGTACAACTATACCGCACCAAGCCATCCAAAACCAACCAAAAGGTCTATTTTGTCCACCATAGCGAAACTGTTCGATCCAATGGGCTGGATCTCACCGTGCATAATCAAGGCAAAGTGCTTCATCCAGTTGCTTTGGGCAAAGCAGCTGACCTGGGATGAACCTGTGGAAGAAGAGCTTGCAAGAGATTGGAACATCCTATTTCAGGATTTGGAAGCAATAAACAAAATCAGGCTGCCTCGATGGGTACATTTTCGGCAACAGCTCGACAAGGTGGAAATTCATGGTTTCGCAGATGCATCGGAGAAAGCTTATGGAGCTGCAGTATATCTACGGGTGCCAGGTCAGAATAATTCGATCCACATGGAACTTCTTCTTTCCAAAACTCGCGTCGCTCCCCTTAGGCCAGTGAGCATCCCCCGTCTAGAACTATGCGGAGCAGTGTTGCTAGCGAGACTCATCAACCTTGTCACAAGGGTCCTCAACTTGAAGAATGCCAAAGTTTATTCCTGGACCGATTCAACAATTACGTTGTGCTGGATAAAATCCTCTGTAACGAGATGGGAACCTTTCGTTGGCAACCGTGTGGGAGAAATTCATAGGTTGACAGATCCTTCCATTTGGAATCACGTACCTTCGGAGCACAACCCTGCCGATTTGGCTTCTCGAGGTGTACTGCCTTCGGCGTTAATACAGGAGCATTTATGGTGGAATGGACCGACATTTCTCAACTCGGGGTGGGATTTTCAAATGCCAAACCAGCCAACAAATTTAACAACCGAAGAAGGGCAGCGGCACAAGCGTTGCCTCTGCGTAGAAACAAAAGATAATCCAGTTCTGCAGTTAGTAAATAAGGTGTCTACGTGGCCAAAATTGGTAAGAATCGTGGCATATTGTCTGAAGTTTATCAGTATTTTACGACACCATCGCGAATTCCAGAGCCACGAACCAAGTCGACGAAACAAAACCAAAAACGCCATCATACCTATGACGCCAGCAGAGCTGGACCAAGCGACAGTGATATTGATGCGAATCGCCCAAAAACAAAGCTTTCCAGAAGGTATTTCAAAAACAAGAGGTCTAGGATCACTAAATCCTTTTGTAGATGGCAACGGCATCATCCGAGTTGGGGGTAGACTTAGTCAAGCGAACATATCCTTCAACCAGCAACACCCAATCATCCTGGACTCAAGACATCAAATCACTCTATTAATTATACGAGACGCGCATCTAAAATCCCTGCATGGAGGCATTCAACTAATGATGGCGAACATAAGAAGCAAATATTGGATCCTTCAACTAAAACGAGCGGTAAAAAAGTACATACGCAGCTGTGTGGTTTGTCACAAGTTTCAAGCACGAAAGGCCCAGCAGCTTATGGGAGAACTACCGTCACCTCGAATCACTGTATCAAGACCTTTTACACACACCGGTATAGACTATGCGGGCCCCATAAACATAAGAGCATGGAAAGGTCGTGGAGCTAAATGTCACAAAGGATATTTGGCCATCTTCGTCTGCCTAGCCACGAAAGCAATCCATCTGGAAGTGGTCAGCGACTTAACGACGCAAGCGTTCCTGGCTGCTTTTCGGAGATTCACGTCACGTCGGGGAGTCTGCGCTCAAATCTACAGTGACTGCGGCACAAACTTTGTAGGGGCGAATGCCGAACTAAGGCGACTGTTGAAAGGTGGAACCCAGGACTATAAGGAAATAACCAATATATTAGCAACCGAAGGAACCCAGTGGAACTTCATTCCTCCCGCGTCTCCCCACTTCGGAGGACTGTGGGAAGCTGGTGTAAAAAGTGTGAAATTCCATCTTAAGAGAATAGTGGGAAATGGGACGCTTACCTACGAGGAACTTTCCACATTCCTGACACAGGTAGAAGCGTGCCTTAATTCGAGACCACTTTGCCCCTTAACAGACGACCCCGCGGATTTTCAAGCATTAACACCGGCACACTTCCTTATTGGACAGAGTTTACACACTATTCCCGAACCCGACCTGACCTTAGCGAAGCAGAGTTTAACTGATCGTTGGAAAGCCCTTCAACTACATTTGCAGACATTTTGGAAACAGTGGCAAACTGAATACCTTAACCGGCTTCAACACCGACCAAAATGGATGAAACTACGACCACAGTTCAAGGAAGGGGATTTGGTGCTCATTAGAGACGAACGACTTCCTCCCACAAAATGGAGCTTAGGCCGCATAATAGCAACTTATCCTGGACCAGACAACATAACAAGGGTGGTAAAAATCAAAACGCAGCACGGGGAATTCCGGAGACCAATAACAAAGTTATGCTCACTTCCAAGTAACGACGCTAACGAATCCTCACACTCAGAATAAAATTGTATGAACACCTGCAATCGACACTGTCATCATGCAGATCCTATCCAACCTCTCAACCAGCATGCAAATACATGCGACTACGCCCACACTCATTCCAAATACGACCCAAACTTCAAAATACAGTCCACTCTCTTGCAAATAGCAAAGCACACACACCAATGCACACCAACGAGGGACCGGCAACACAACCCAACACAACCCAACACAACCCAACACGACCCAACTCAACACAAATAAAATAAATTTCAAGCTAATCAACCGAATTACAATGAAATTGCTTAAATTATAAACTAACATAAATAACTTAAAAAAAAAAAAAAAAAAAATATGTACATATATATATATACATATATTCGTTCATTTGATTTCTTTCTTGCTTACATATGCATGCAAGTACATTATATACATACATATATACACTCTCTATTCTCTTTTCACGTCAATTTTCGTGGACATGGGAGTCTACACATAGTCGAAAATCTTCATAAATACGAGAACGAGACATTCAGGGTGAAGCAACACGTAGAACAGACTATGGTGAGAAGCAAAAAACACGGGATTGGAAGAGATGATCTTCGCTCATCGGAGGGGGGAGAATGTTACGCTGTACACAAATGACGTCACATAATTGCGTTCCCACCCACAACAATTTCCCGTCGCGGAATAAATTTCCCTTTTTTTGTCACCAATGTATAAATGTCAGTTAAAATAAAAAATGCGCTTTTCCGGCGCTTCTGGTTTGTAACGTGGATTGAGACGGTTGGTTTTTTTCTTTTATCCGGTTTTTTGTTCCACACACCTGTTCATCGATCAAACATTTTCGGAACATCGATCGAACATAGTACGATATTCTTGTCGGAAAACGAAAACTTTCGAACGCGACTGTCTTGTCACATTCATTCAGTTATTGGAAATGTCATGTCAAAAAAAACGAATCAACCTTCCAACAGGTCAACAACTCCATGATATCATCGTGTAAGTCACACTCAGGCGGCAGTAGGTATAACCAACACTCATTACCCCCAAGAGCGAAATTCCCCTCCTCGCGTACAGTCGTTGTAACAAAACTAACGACATTAACAAATAAGAAATAAGCAATATTAAAATAAAACAAACCGAATTGCGTATCTAAATACATATGTATAACGATCCACTGTATTCGAGGCGCTTAAAAAAAAATGTAAAAAGTAAAGAAAACACACTCAAACCTGGGGGTGCTCATGGGACAAGAGCGCCTGGAACGTACGACAAACAACATCACATGTTTATGGGTAATTCGTGGAATTTCATTGAGCTATTTCGGATTTTCTATTTTTCTCCTTTCAAGTAGTAGGTAGTACCTATGTATGTACGTCTTCCCGATGAGGACAACAACGAGATTCTTTTATTTAATTTTTTTTTTTTCTTTCTTTTTTGAATTTGTTATTTGGTTGGTACCAATACAGATAGTATGAGGAAAACAAATTGGGTTCTTCGGCAAAGAGGAGAAGGAAGGTCTTCCGACTCTACCTCCAAATGTGATTATTTGTGATTAGATTCGAGTTTTGATTTTCTGAGAAAATTATGATTTAGTTTTGTGCTGCGCCTTTGGCGACCATGCTGTCGTCGACGTCGATTTCCGTGGGTGATCATGTGTGGGATTGTGTGACTACAAAGACGCAATTGTTCGTTTTTGGGGAATTCTGATAAAAAAGGGTAAATGATTCGCAATTGGTTCCGAGTAAAAAGGATCGGGATTTTCTTGGATTTTGTCCTTTTATCTGAAGTTGCCGAAGGGACAAGCAGAGCGCATTTCTACTGGAAGAGGCGTTCAATTTTCGGAAATGCTTTTGATAATAAGATGAACCTTACGCTTCGCAGAGAACCGAAATTATTGCATCAGATGAGTTTAAATTTCTAGGAATTCTATGGAATGACTTAGTATATGAGCTCATGTTCTCTACATACATACATACATATATGTATATGTACGTGTTAGGGGTGTCCTCAGGCCTGATTTTAAATATCTACATATGTGCATATAAATGGCATCCCGAAATTCACAGATTTTTATTAAAAGCTTTTGTCATTAATTCGTAAAGTATGCAGTATAAGCTTACCTACAAGATAGTATGTTGGGTCAATACCTAAATGACCTACAAAGGTTTTATGGGCAATGCGCATTTTGTGTAGTGAGGCTTTGTATGCCTGCTGCTTCTACACTCGTCATCGAACCAGGCCCAGCACTTCCGTTGCTGTGTTCTTCAGGGCTTGTTTGCACAGGCTCCGTTGTTGCTCTACTGACTGAGACGAGGATTTAGGTGTACCGGAGAGCTTAAGGGAGACGCGGTTGCTAAATGATCTACAGAGGCTCTTTCGGCAATGTGCACTCTTTAGACAAATTGCTTTGTGTTACAAAATTCAGCATCCGCTTGATCCGTAATTAATTTTAGTCGCCTCACGAATTCAGTTCGTCAATTAACCGAGACTGTTCGTTTAGTAGGTAGGTACTGTGTGCCAAAACTATGGTGACAGCATTCATTTTGGAATCTCTTTATCTATAGAAATCAATTTCATTGCCATCAAAGTAATCCATCCCTGATATATTGCACTTATGTCCGCCGATTTTCCAATTTTCGGAACAGATGGTCTTCAGCTCTCTCTTCGATGCGGCTTGTATCTGCGCTATTGAGTCAAAACGGTGTCCCCGGATAGGTTCATATCATGTGAATAGCGTGGCTATGGCTAATCATGTGAATAGGGTGGCTATGGAACGAAATGTGTCGTGTTTTTTTTTTTATTTTTTTGGCGAAATGATCATCTAGAGGGAGGAATGGTGCATTATCGTGGAGCAAAAACCAAGAGTTGTCTCGTCGAAATTCCGGCTTCTTAGGGGAATAGTTTTACGCAAACGACTTAAAACATTCCTCTTCTTATCGCGCGCTACAGTTCGGGATGAACCTGGGCCTCAACCAACAAGCCCCTCTAACTAGCACGATCTTTTGCTAGCCTTTTCCATTGCCGCACACCCAGTTGGCTGAGGTCCCCTTCCACCTTAAGTGCGACCGTCCTCTGTTTCTTCGTCCCTCGGGGTTTGATTTAAAGACTCTTCGAGCTGGAGCTGTGGTATCGATTCGCTCTACATGGTCTAGGCATCTTAGGCGTTGAATCCGTAGACGCCTGACTAGACTTATGTCGCTGTACAGCCCGTAAAGTTCGTGGTTGAGTCTTTTCCTCCACCCCCCGTCTGCGTTTATAGGCCCGAAAATCACGCGCAAAACCTTTCTCTCGAACCGACCAAGGGCCTTCTAATCCGCTAATCATCTAATCATGGACACTATGTTTCTACGCCGTACAGCAGGACCGAGACGATAGGAGTCTTATATAGAGTAAACTTTGTCGTTCGGGAGAAGGCTCTATTACTCAGTTGCCTCCTGAGCCCAAAGAAACAGCGATTGGCAAGAGTAATTTTGCGTTTGATTTCGGAACTGATGTCGTTGTTCCAGATCAGTGTGGAGCCAAGGTAGACGAAGTCCTTAACTACCTCGACGTTTTGGCCAAGAGGTCGGTGGTAAGCTTCCGTTTTCGATGACAGCATATATTTAGTTTTACCCTCATTAACTGCCAAGCCAATTATCACCGCCTCCGCCTCAATACTCAATACTCGTCAATGTCATCGGCGTATGCGAAGAGTTATGGATTGGAAATAAATTGTGCCTCTTATGCACAATCATTTCTAATACGATATTGAAGAAAAAACGCGACAGCGCATCACCTTGCCTAAATCCTTTTTTTGACATTAAACTACTATCGGTCAGGTCTTCACCGATTCGGATGGAGCAGCGAGCGTTCTCCAAAGTCATCCTGTATAGTCTGCCGAGTTTAGCAGGGATGTCAAAGGTAGACATGGCGTTGTATAGCTCGCCTCTAATTACGCCCGTCGTATGCGGCTTTGAAGTCGACAAATAGGTGGTGAGTGTCGACCTGAAATTCATTTGGTCGATTGTGGACTTCCCTGGCCTTGAGCCACACTGATAAGGATCTATGTACAATCTATGTACAAAGGCTTCAGGCGTTCACACAAAACGGCAGGGGAGACTTTGTAGGCGCTGTTAACGAGACTTATTCCTCTGTAGAGGGCGCAGTCAGTAGGGTCTTCTTTCTTGTGGATCGGGCAACTGATGCTGAGACTCCGTTCATCGAGCATGCTTTCCTCTGACCATATGTTACAGACAGCTGGTGCATGCTCCCTACCAGATCATGCTTTGAGGAGCTCAGCAGACAGTCCGTCTGCGCCAGCCCGCTGCTTTATTCGGCTTGAGTTTCGTCAGGGTCGAGGTCAGTGTCGTTAAAAAATGGATTATTCTGCCTGATAACGGTATATTGACTAACATCACCGTTATACAGTCTACAGAAGTGGTTTTTCGATATTATCAGCATCGAATGCGATTCTACTAATAGGTGTCCGTTCTCATCCCTACAGGCTTCCGTTCTGGCTTTATAATCTTAGCATGTTCGGATTATCTGTTGATAAAACTTTCGAACGTCATGCCTTATTGAACACCTTTCCAAGTCCTCAATTTTGCGCTTCTCGTATTCTTTCTTCTTTCTCCTGAGAAGCTTATGCTCCTCCCTTCTTTTAAACTCGTAGCTCTCACGAACTGCTCTTGTTCTTCTCTGCAGCGAGGCTTTGTATACCTCCTGTGTTGCTGTATTGAATCCTTCTGGACTCGTCATCCAAACAAGTGTTTCTTCGTGATGGTGCCTTGAAATCCAAAACTTCAGATGCAGGGCTTTTCAGGGCTTGTTTGCAAAGGTTATTCAAAAAATATTTTTTGATGATACTTTGACACGGCGGATGAAACTCAGAATACACAGTCCCACGATAATCAAAGAAAACAGCCGACATGACCTTTATTTTTGAGTGACTTCAGCGTGGTTGTTTTTGGTCTTGCCACTTGATTGATCGGTTGCTTCCGGGTTGTAAGCATAAATCCAAGTCTCATCTCCCGTAAGAATGGATTTTACCTCGTTCTGTTACTTAGAAAGCAATATTTCGCACACTTCAACGCGACGATGTTTTATCAAAAAAATCCAATATTTTCGGTACCAATCGATATTTGACGCGTCTGATGTCCAGAACGTCCTTTAAAATGGTATTGGCTGATCCTTTTGGAATTCCAAGATCTCTAATTGTCAATCGACGGTCTGCAAGCATCAAATTTTTAATTTTTTTGACGTGAGCTTCCTCGGTGAGGTTGATGGTCGTCCGGGACGCTCTTCGTCGTCGACAGATTCTCGACCTTATTGGAACTCTTTATACCACTTGTAAACATATTTTTTTTCTTTGACGACGTCTCATTATCATTAGCTTTCAACACCGTAGAAAATTCTGGAACTATACACATATGTACCTTAAGTCCTTAGGACTCTTGGTCTTCGACATCAATATCCGAAATTTGAATGAGATGAGAGTTCAATTTTAAGGCAACTGACATTGGATCCCAAAATCAAGAATAATAGACATTGGAGCCAAGACTGATTCCCCGAAAAAAGACAAAGCTTGGGCAAGGGATTTCAGTTTCTGAATTTCTTGAAGATCTCACATTCGTTGTGTAAATATCTCCAATCAACGACAATTGAAGCCACAATTCATTGTAGTCAACCCTATTTCAAGTGGTTTTACTTGTATCACTTGTGCTCTAATTCTCAATGTAACATGCCACACACACATGAGCCTTAATTGAGAGTTATTTAACAATAGTGGCATCCGACACTTGCTTTACCAACATGGTATGGTTCTATTCAAATTGAACCACATCCATGTATGGATCTGAATTTCAATTCCGCTACCCTTTTGATATTACAGTCTGACACGTATCCCATCAACTCCAGTGCCACTTAAAACTCGTATCGATTTTCGAATCGACAAATGTGTAGTAATACAAGAAACAATATTTTAATGGGATTATCCAGCATTACCGCTAAATACCAACTGTCGAAAGTGACATTAAGCACATTACAAACACAGAAACATTCTAGCACGTCGGTTCACCTAATTTGGTTGTCAGTTGCCAGTTTTTTTGTTTACTGAATATGGATGCACTCAATTAAAAACGAATAGCGGCGATAGAAACAGTAAGGTTAGGTTAGGTATATGGGTGCCCTATTGACGGAAAGTCAAGGCTCACGTAGACTACGTTGAGTCCATTGTGCCCACTTGTTTTGTTTAACCCGTTGATACCTAGACATTTACCGTTGAGCTGAACCATCCAGACGAGGATAAGAATCCCAGTATTCTGTTCAGCCCAATATTACCTACCTCTTCTAGTCCCGAAAGGAAGTATCTTCCTAGGAATATATTCCTTTTTTGGGCTAGCGCCGGACATTCGCACAGCAGGTGACGAATGGATTCAATTTCCTCTTCGTCCCTGCAGCTTCTGCAGAAGTCATTGTAGGGCTGGCCTAGTCGAGCTGCATGGTAGGATAGCATGCAGTGCCCGGTGAGGGCACCGACTGCCAGTCGAACATTCCCACGATTGAACTTCAGCAGATTTTCCGTTCTTTTCTTATCATAGACGAGCCAAGTCGATCCCGCCGTTGCGCATGTATCTAAGCGACACCATCGCTTATTGGCTTTCACTAATAGCTCTGTCTTTATCTCCCTGTAGAGCGCACTGAGTGGTGCTTTGGCCTCAGCTGAGATCTGCGCAATGTTAGCACTTGATCCCACCCTAGCCAGCTCGTCCGCCCTCTCGTTTCCCTAGATATTCATCTGACCAGGTACCCAGCAAAGGATCACCTCATTTACATTGGATATCTCTTCTAACTTCTCCTTGCAGAGTTTGAAGAGTTTGGATCTTATCCATGCTGCCTGCAGAGCCTTAATGGCTGCCTGGCTGTCAACATAGATGCTGATCCTTTTTCCTGAGATATTCTCTTTGCTGATCAGGTCCGCCGCCTGCTTGATAGCGAAGACATCAGCTTGGAAGACACTGCATCCATCATCGAGCCTGTAGGAGCGATGCATATCCCGAGACTCGAAGTAGACTCCGGCACCTGTGCCAACATTCATTTTGGATCCGTCGGTGTAGAGTGCCAGTTCACTTTCCGTGCGTACCAAACCACCGGTCCATTCCTCCCTGGGGGGAATTCTAATAAAGAATCTCCTCTCCCAGGAAGGAAGTCGGGTGACATCCGTTACGGTTCTGAATCTCGAGACGGCCCATCGATCCAAGACTGATGCATGTCCGTGAGGACTCCTTTTCTAGAGACCGGATTCCTAAAGTCTTAGCACAGTTCTGGTTGCGGCGCTCTCGCAGTACATATATGTCCAGGGGTGGGAGGTTTAGCATGACTTCAAGAGCCGCCGTTGGTTTGGACTTCATAGATCCCGTCACCGCCAGACAGCCTGCCCTTTGAACCTTTGACACACTCTGAAGCACTTTTTGACACTTTTTCTCAAGCGCCTTCCACCAGACAACCGAGCCATAGACTAGAATAGGTCTTACAGAAACAGAAGCAGTGAACTAATCATTATGACATTAGACGAGAATGAACAGTATCTATTCACATATATGGTCGCATTGCAGATTCAAACCATAGCCAAGTTAGTGGCATTTCAAACTACATGAATAGACAACTAGACCTCATATTCACAACCGATCCCTTCAATTCTTGGATATCTTCCTACTTGAACAATCGCTATTATAGTGTTCGCTTCAGATTTGTCTTTTCTAAACCTTTTCTAGCTTCCTCCGGTGTCCCCCAAGGTAGCCACTTAGGTCCACTTCTTTTCGTTCTTACCATTAACGATATTGAAATGGTGATCAAACATTCTCATATCTCACTATATGCCGATGATACCAAGTTCTTCAGGAGTATTTCCTCCAGTCAGGACCCTTCCCTAATCCAATTAGATCTCAATAGTTTTTCCACCTGGTGTTCCAAAAACTGTTTCACGTAAACGAATCAAACCCCATCCCCGTCTCTACTTTCTAGATAATCAGCCCATAGACACCGTTCAGGCTATCCGGGATCTTGGCATATTATGTGACAAGGAGTTAAATTTTCGGACACATATCGACGAGATAATCCTTAAATCTAATTCAGCACTCGGCTTCGTAAAGCGATGGTCTAAAGAATTCTCCAACCCCTACGTTACCCGATCTCTCTACACAACCTTTGTCCGGCCCCTTCTTGAATACGCCTCTCAAGTATGGTCTCCTTACCAACAAACCCACATTTCTAGAATCGAGAGCATCCAACGCCGATTCCTACGTTTTGCACTTCGAGGTCTCCCCTGGAATAATCTTTTGCTCCTACCACCCTATCAAGACCGTCTTAAATTAATCAAAATGAACACGTTGGAGGAAAGAAGAACTGTATCTGACATTCTCTTCATCCATCGACTCCTTTGAGGTACCATTGATTGCGCGACCCTCTATGACTCTGTCTCTATCAACACTAACCCGTCTCTTCTATCTGCCCACCCCCCGCACCGCATATGGCTCCAATGAACTCATTTCTCGTATGCTGGGAAGTGTCAACTCAAATCCTTACTTCGACTTCAACCTCAGCATTCCATGCTTAAAAAATCGTCTTCTTAATCACGCCCCCCTCCTCCACCATCCTTAGCTTCTAAGTTAGATTAAGTCTGATTAACTTTCTTACTTATCAGGCCAGCGATCCATGGAGGATCTGAGCCTGAGCTATAGCTGCCTTCCATCCTTGACGGTCCCGGGAACTCTGCTTACAGTTATCAAAGCCAAGATGTCTTACATCCGCGATTACTTGGTCTTTATACCGGAGGTTCGGTCTTCCTCTTCTTCTCGAACAAGGAGGCTCGGAGTCGAAGACCCTCTTCGCTGGAGCGTTGATGTCCATGCGCTCGATGTGGCCGAGCCAGTGTAGTCGACGGATCCTTGCCTTCCGGACTACATCCACATTGTTGTACAGCTCGTACAGTTCGCGGTTGTGTCTTCTTCCCCATTCACCTTCCTCACAGACATACAGGACCAAATATCCGGCGCAGAATTTTTCTCTCGAAAGAACCCAAAATCAGCTCCGCTGTCCTGCTTATCGTCCAGCTTTCGGCTCCGTACAGCAAGACTGGCAGTATGAGCGTTTTGTAAAACATGACTTTGGTCTTTCGAGTGAGGAGTTTTGACCCTAGTTGTTTGGACAAGCCGAAGTAGCAGCGGTTGCCAAGGGCGATTCTATGCCGGATCTCCGCTGTGGTGTCATTTGTGGAATTTACGTTTGCCCCGAGGTAGACAAACTCCTTAACTACCTCGAAATTGTATCTGTCAATTGTTATATTTTGTGTCAGATGGTGAGCGACGGATTGGCTTTTGCTTGACAGCATGTATTTCGTTTTGTCCTCATTGATCTTAAGACCAACTCGTTTCGCCTGTTCTTCAATCGCCGTGAATGCTTCCACAATGCCACGGCGAGAACACGCGATGATGTCGATATCATCGGCGTATCCTAGCAGCTGGATGGACTTGTAAAAGATAGTGCCTTCCCTGTTGACGCCTGCCCGTCGCACTATCTGCTCCAGCACCAGGTTGAAGAAGTCACATGACAGCGCATCTCCTTGCCGAAATGCGGTGCATGTTTCGAATGGTTCCGAGGTCCTAGAACCGAGTTGCACGGTGCATCGCGTGTTTTTTAGCGTGGCGCGACACAACTGGATCAGTTTTACCGGGATCGGCCATCGCCCCAAACAGTTCTTCACGATGAATGCTGTCGTATGCGGCTTTGAAATCGATGAAAAGATGGTGTGTATCGATTTGAAACTCGTTGGTCTTTTCCATGATTTGTCGAAGTGTGAACATTTGGTCTATAGTTGATTTGCCGGGCCGGAAGCCGCACTGGTAGCTGCCGATTAGTGCGGTGGAAAATGGTTTTAGACGTTCACACAATACGCTGGACAGGATCTTGTATGCGACATTGAGCAGGGATATACCTCTATAGTTCTTGCAAGAGGTAAGATCACCTTTTTAGTGGATGGGGCATATAGAGCTGGTATTCCAGTCGTCGGGCATGCTTTCATCTTCCCAAATTCTGCAGATGATCTGGTGCATGCTCCCTACTAGAACATCGCCGCCAGCCTTAAAGAGCTCTGATGGCAAGCCATCTGAGCCTGCGGCCTTGTTGTTCTTCAGCTTCTGAATAGCTTTGCTGACTTCTTCGATGCTGGGTGGGAGGACTACTTCAGTGGCTGGAGTTGGGATTTCCTCGGTCCCTACCACTTTCTCCTGGTCATGCTCGTTAAGCAGCTCCTGGAAATGCTGCTTAAATACATCCACTATTCCCTGCGGGTCGGTGACAAGATTACCCTCGCAGTTTCGAAGAGCCAGGGTGCCCTTTTTGAAGCCTCCTGCAAGGCCTTTGGCTTTCTTGTAAAAGGCACGTATTTTATGTTTATCCCTAGACTCCTCGATATCCTTGAGCTGGGAGGCTGCGAAGATTCTTTTCTTTTGCCGCAGTAGTTTTTTCTCCTCCCTTCTTCTGGCTCGGTACTCTTCTTGCGCTGCCCTGGTTTTCCTCTGCAGCGCCTTTTGGTACGCCTCGTCGGTTGCTGCCTCTTTCTGCTCACACTCGCCATCATACCACGGGTTTCTTGTCGGGGTTGGTAGGTATCCTAAGGTGGTTTCGGCTACTTCCTGAATGGCTGAGCGGCAATGCAGCCACATATTATTGGCATTTGTGTTCGACGTAGGCATACCGTAGAGTCTTTCGCTCAGCTGCTCCCTGTAGACTCTGGCAACCTCCGGTGTGCTCAGGCGCCCAATGTCGAACCTCCTCCTGATGGGTTGGTGCAGCTTTCTGACATTGGACAGTCGAGCTCTGAATCTTGCTGTTACGAGGAAGTGGTCAGAGTCGACATTTGGCCCTCTGAATGTTCGCACATCCAGGATGTTTGACGAGTGCCTTGCGTCAATGAGCACATGGTCGATTTGATTGGCGGTTCGACCGTCCGGAGATCGCCAGGTTGCTGTGTGGATTCGCTTGCGAGGGAATCTTGTGCTACTTATCACCGCATTACGAGCTGTCGTAAAGTGAGCGAGTCGGAAGCCGTTATCTGTTGTTGTATCGTGGAGGCTGTGCTTTCTGATCACTCCGCCAAGGGTGTTTTCCTTACCGATTTTGGCGTTGAAGTCCCCGAGCACGGTTTTTACATCGTACTCCGGACGAGCTCCGTAGGCGTTGTCCAGGAGGTCATAGAAGTCCTCCTTGATAGGGTCTTCAGCCTCGTCGGTAGGGGCGTGTGCACATATAAGGCTGATGTTATAAAATCTGCCTCTGATGCGGATCACAGTCAGGCGATCACTAATAGGTTTAAAGTCGATGACCCTCGACCTTAACCGCTTTCCCACGACAAATCCGCATCCCAGTAAGTGCAACCTTTTGTGACAGCTGTAATAAATGTCGCAATTTTTCTTCCTAATCATACCGTTTCCTATCCAGCGTATTTCCTGGACCGCAGTAATATCCGCCTTGTACTGCGTGAGGAATCCTTCTATTTTTTCGAGCAGCTCCGGGAGTGTACAGGGTTCTGACATTCCAGGAGCATACTCGCAAATCGTGTTCCTTTTTCGTGCGTTGTCGTCGTCGAGTATCCGTCCGTGTATCCGAGGCATCTTGCTCATTCATAACTTTGGGTTTTTTTTACGTGGGTGGATTGTTAGCCCGCCGCACAACCGCCATTCTGGTCGGGGTTTTATTCGCTGCATACGTTTGTTCACCTCCCAACGGTTGTTGAAGAGGCTATCCAGAGGGCGCCGCGAGGAGGCCGTATGTCAACTTGACCCGGGCATTTAAACAGGGATCGTTTTTGGCATCTCGCCAGGTTGAGTGCAATCAACAACTTTACCCTGTATGTCCGAGCCCTCTAAGTTGGCTTGAATTAAGCCCAATAAATGGGGGTGCTTGCCTCCACGAAAAATTCAAAAAAATTCATAAAATTCATGTGGCGTAGCAATCCTATGTGTTTGTGATTGCGTTAACAAAGGATAATTAGTCAGCGAAGTTTGTTTGTTTATTGTTTTTTATAAAATACGTTTACTACACTTCGGCTAAGTTCGAGATAAAGCTAAGCTGTGAATACACAAAGTTATGAATGGATTCGCAACGTTGTGAAAGTGGTAATTGACAGTTGCAGTAGTTGTACGTTGATAAGTGTTAGATGAATCGTGGCTTTGTTTGAGAAATACAAATGTACATCCATAGTACGCTCGTTATTCCGGCCTCATACCAAATCATCGATCGTTAGCGAGCTGTTATGACAACATCACCGATTCAATCCAATGATCCGATGGATTTTAATGAGATTCAATATAGCCATTGCTATGCAGCAACTAGCGTCATATTTATTTTTACAATCTTCCACGTTATCTAAATCGGATACGTGTACGCCACTATGCCACAGGGTTAATTTCGACACACTTCGCACTTTAAATATTTGCATACAGATAGAGATATTGATCTGCCCTGCCTTAAAAAAAAAGAAGAAAAAAAAAATTCTTCTATGTTGTCACTACTCGTAGATCGCATTTTTCCACGGCTATTTGGCAATTTAATAAATACGTAAACGAACGGATGTGGCACTAAAATTCGGCGCCACTATGCGGTCAACACGAACACACGGTAGCGTCACTTTGCGGACGACGACGTCCGAATATCAAATTCAAATCGGCTTTTTGGGGCAAAGATACATTCAAATAAAGAAGAAACGCTCATAGATGCAAATTCAACTTCAAAACAAAATCCATCTACGTTATCAAAACATCCGCGTGTAGGCCTGTCAACGAGATATAGGACATTTGAGAGCACACTTAATCTACATATATGTATGTATGAGCTTGAGCATAGTGCTATGACCACGGAATTGTGCTTTTGATTTGATTTTGTTTTAGTAAATTCTTTTGACCTTGCATTCAACGAAATTCTCATGAAATCTAAAATAAAATTCAACGAATGTGGGGAGATAAATGGAGATACGAGTGTCTAGTTGGCTTGGAATCGAATATGTTAATGTCAATGTGCCGCTTCGGGATGTGGACATATTTTGAATTTTAAATCAGTTTGTAGACAAAAGGTGATTGTGGTTATTGGCAAAGTTGAAATTTAAAATTCAAATGTCAACTTATATACATTAAAGGTACCTACAAGGGGGCGCAAAATGAATCATTCAATTTTGTTAAGTGGCTGCCGCCAGTGTTGATACACATTTATACCCGTTTTATCGCATTTTCCATGAATTTCCTCCTTTAGGGCTGCGATGCAGCGCATGCAGCTTGCGCTTCAGTTTATCTCTGACTGGTGTGGCAGAGAGGGTGTATCGATTAACCCAAATAAGACAATCTTAGTCCCGTTTACAAAGAGGAGAAGGCTGCACCCCTGCTCCGTCTTTCTAAATAGCACAAACGTAGGATTTTCAGAACAAGTTAAGTATCTAGGTACTGACCTTGATCGCAGATTTAATTGGAACTCCAATATTAAGAACCGGCCAAGTGCGAGTCGGACTCGCGCACGAAGGGTTCCGTACCATCTGTATATATATATATATAAATCGGTCTCAAGTAGAGCAACGTGAACGTCTCACGTATTTTCGTCTATTTTCTTGAATAACTGGGAAACTATTTATTTTAAAATTATAAAAAAAAATACATTTAAGATCCTAACAATAAGACCTTCTATTTGATATTTTCACCTTCCCCCCAAAAATGGCCTCCCATATACCGATATCATCTATTGACGTCACACCTCTGCCTTTGGATCACAGAAATTGATACGTGTACCAAATTTCAACTTAATCGGTCCAGAAGCTTCGGAGATAATTGATTGTGACCGACGGACAGACGGACATACGAGTGATCCTAGAAGGGTTCCGTTTTTTTTCGGACGCAACCCTAAAAAACCCTAACAACCCTAAAAACAAACTTACAAAGTCGACTAAGGCCTTGTGGGCCTGTATCCGCTAGCTATATACCGCGATAGTAAGACCTATCATCACCTATGCGTCGGTAAGCTTCAACGCCTCCAGAGACTAGTGTGTCTCATCATTACAGGCGCTATGCCATCATGCCACTGATTGGACTTGCTCCACTGCAGCTTTTTATTAAGAAGATGGGATTACGTAGTGCACTCAGAATTGTTCACTGGGGAGCAGGTTTGCCATGTAGACCTATGGGTCTCATGTCCATCCTGTAACATCTTCCTGAGCTGGATATGATTACAACGGTCTCACTTTTGACAAGAGATTTGAGATTGATCCCAAACCGCTCGGCTTGGAAAACCAGTAATGCCTTGCTTAACATCAAAGGCCTTGGTACACTGATGGTTCCAAGATGGTTTCTGGCGTTGGCGCCAGCATCTATAGATCAAATTGGAAGATTTCGAAGGCCCTAGGAATGAGTCCTAGTATCTTCCGAGCAGAATTATATGCCATCCTAACATGCGTCAAGCTAAACTTAGAGACTGGCATAGGAGGAGTAACCATCAATACACTCTCTGATAACTTCTGATAGATAGTCTAGCAGGAACTCAAAAACCGTTAAAGAATGCCATGATTCCCTACAAGACCTCGCCAAAAGAAACAAAGTCAAGTACAAAGGACCTACTAAGGACAATGAAATCGCCGATCAACTGGTCAGGAAAGGTTCCAACGTACACAGGTCCTGAACCTTTCTGCGGCACTCCCACGTCTAAGATCAACTTATTTTTAGGCAAGTGGGAAAAATCGAAACACTTGCCCTTCTGGAGTTCAAGGACTTCGCCAATCAAAACGATTTATACGGCCTCTGAACAAACACTATTGATATCCTTAGACTTAATAGAGTAGATATCAGAAGACTAGTGAGCTACCTTACGGGACACTGTGGTCTGAGATATCATCTCAATAAAATGAACCTCTCATCTGAAACTGAGTGTCGACTCTGTCTTGAGGACGAAGAGACCGCAGGGCGCATAGTGTGAGTGTGCTGCTCTCTGCCATCTCAGGAAGCGTATCCTTCTCAGTGAAGTTATGACTCATGAGGGGATCATTTCAGCTCCAACGAGCGGCATTCTAAATTTCATTAAGGAAGTGGAGAAGCTCTTCATCCAATCGGTTAGTAGACAGAAAAAATCTTTAAAGGTCGCAGTGCCTTGTGCTATTTGTTAGCACTATGAGAGCACCGTGGCGCAGTGGGTAGTGTGTTGGCCTCTGACGCCGAGGACACGGGATCGAATCCCGACACAGCCATGTCATCGAACGTGTTTTTCACGGTGTTTCTCCTCAGCGGGGTTCTGACAAGACCCCCTGTAGTAAAATTGTCATGAAAAGCTTCTCGAAATTCGCCGTTCGGAACCGGCAATAAACTGTAGGTCCCTTTCACCTATGGGAAAATGAAATTACACACAACATGGGTGATTGAGAGAAGCTCGGCTCAGGTCCTTCATGGACTGTAACGCCTACATACATACATGTAGCCCCTTAATTAAAAAAATAAAACAAAAAAAGGGCTGCGATTGTCTTAGGTTTGTTAGCATAAACCCGCGACTTCAAGTAGCCCCAAAGAAAGAAGTCTGGAATGGTTAAATCGGGCGATCTTGATGACCATGTAAAATCGCCAAAACGGGAGGATTACTCGACCAGGAAGCGCGTCCTTCACAATATCCATTGTGGCTCGTGCCGTGTGTACGTTTGCACCGTCTTGTTGAAACCACGTGTTCACCAAGCCACGCTCATCCATTTCCGGCAGTAAGAAGTCGTTTATCATGGCCCTGTAGCGTTCCCCAGTAACAGTGACCGTATTAACTATGGGGTTATCAGAAAAATGCGGCCCAACAACTCCTCCCGCATGAAGGCCGCACCACACAGTGGCTTTGAGTGGATGTAATGGCTCTTCGTGCATCACACGCGGATTTTCTGTGCCGAAGAAACGAAGATTTTGCTTATTGATGTAGGTACCACTTAAGTGGAAATGCGCCTCGTCGCTCATGATGATTTTCGACATAAAATCGTTTCTCTCGTTGTTGAAATGAAAGGATGGCTTGACAGTAATTTACTCCCAGGCATTAAATGGTACACTGTTTGCACTTTGCACGGGAACAAGGTACGGTAGGTACTGTCTGATGATGCCCAATTGCGTGGCCCGTCGTCTGGTTGATGATTCTTTGTTCTCAGTCACATCGGCAGCCACAGCCGCGACCAGTCCAGTGGCGGCCACGCCCTGCATGGTCTCCTTTTCCTGTGATTCCAGTCTGTTCGAGTCGAGTAGCTACCTTTGCCCAGTTCGCTCGACACGATGTGGAAATCGACATCGATATTCACGCTGCTCTGACACCACCGGCCGATTATTGGTCAAAGAAATCGACATAATTATTCCACGCTCTTGCTGAGTACAGTGCTCGACTGCTTGTCTGTTTCCATACTACAGCTGTCTAGTTCACAGGTGTCAAATATGATTGACGTACGACGTCATTAGCAAGAATTAGAACATCCTCCAATAGGATGATTA
This sequence comes from Eumerus sabulonum, assembly GCA_951905685.1. Lineage (NCBI taxonomy): Eukaryota > Metazoa > Arthropoda > Insecta > Diptera > Syrphidae > Eumerus > Eumerus sabulonum. The sequence goes on from OX645061.1 coordinate 106,778,947, forward strand.
CTTCTGCGCTACCTTGTATAAGTTAAGCGTACATGCATCTATACAAAACAGATTGCATGTTGCACTGTTTGTTTTTCCCTGGGGATACAAGACCGGAAAACTTTTTCAAACTTTTGATTCTAATGACTTTATCTCTCGATTTTTACTTTTATACTTATTCGCCAGTTTAATTTGTATTCAGTAGCACTGCAAAGTCGGAAAATCCTAACAAAGTGAGCTAATGAAACAATGGGGAAAGAAAAACTGGAAATAAGTGAGTGGCGGCCCATACAATAGCGGTAAAGCAGTGGGGAAAACCTTCAATGCTGGATTAAAAAGAGAGCTACATAAAGAGTATCCTAAATTTCAAGCCAAGTAAAATTGGAACTTAATTGCTTTGTTCTCCTTCATGGATCAATCTCTTCATAGTTGATGCAGTTAAGCCCTTATTTTGACAACATTTTGTACGAAAATTGCTAAGTTTAATTGCCAAAAACTTCGTTCTCTCATGTGGTGTTCTAATTTTTAAGGACCAAAACGAACAGCTCTTAAAGGATCGTCAACATAGATCCGTTCCATTTGATTATACGAGGCTGTTTTTTGTTTCTGAGCTCCATCACGACGAAACACCAGGTTCGATGACGAGTGTAGGAGGATACATGCAGAAAAGCAGGAGGCATACAAAGCCCCACTACACAAAAAACAAGAGCGGCTCGTGAACTCTTAAAAGAAGGGACGAACATAAGCTTCTCAAGAAAAAAAAAAAAAAAAAAAGAAGGGACACGAGAAGCGTGCAATTGAAAACTTGGAGAGGTGCTACTGCAGGCACGACGTTCGAAGATTTTACCAACAGATAAAACGAGTGTCTCAAGGCCATAAAGCCCGAACGGAGGCCTGTAAGGATGAGAACGGACACCTAGTAGTGGAATCGCAGTCGATGCTGAGTATTTGGGAAGACATCTTCTGCAGACTGTATAACGGCAATGAGAGTCAATATATCGCCGTCAGGCAGAATGATCCCTTTCTTAATGACGAAGATCGCAGAGAATTCCGTCCCCCTGACCTCGATGAAGTTAAGATTGCCATGTCGAAACTCAAGTCCAATAAAGCTGTTGTCGCAGATGTATTGCCCGCTGAGCTCTTCAAAGCAGCTGGGGGTGAGGAGTATGCACCGGCTCATCTGTAAGATATGACCCGAGGAAAGCATGCCCAAGGAATGGAGTCTTAGCATTGTTTGCTCAATCCACAAAAAAGGAGACCCCTTTGACTGCGCCAACTACAGAGGTATAAGTCTCATTAATGTCGCATACAAGATCTTCGCTGCCGTTTTGTGTGAACGCTTGAAGCTGTTCGTAAATAAGCTGATAGGTCCTTATCAGTGTGACTTCAGGCCAGGGAAGTCCACCATCGACCAAATCTTCACAGATTTTGGAGAAAACCAATGAATTTCAAGTCGACACCCACTATCTATTCGTCTTCTTCAAGGCCGCATACGACAGCGTAATTAGAGACGAGCTACATATACATATGTATATTGCAGGACGACTCTGGAGAACGCTCGCTACTCCATCCGAATCGGTGCAGAACTGACCGATCGTTTCGAAGTCAAGAAAGGATTTAAACAGGGCGATGCGCTGTCGTGTGATTTCTTCAAAATCATATTAGAAATGATTGTGCAAATCACTGGCCAATACAAGAGGCACAATCTATTTCAAATCCTCGCAACTCCTTGCATACGCTGACGATATTGACATAATAGGCAGATCACAGCGAGATGTTAATGAGGCGTTTGCGAGTATTGACTTGGAGGCGGCAAAAATTGGTTTGGCAGTCAATGAGGGCAAGACTAAATATGAGCTGTCATCGAAAAAGGACATTTACCACCGACGTCTTGGCCAGAACGTGCATATCGGCAGATATAAGTTTGAGGCAGTTAATGACTTCATATACCTCGGCTCCGCAGTGACCTGGAACAACGACACCAGTTTCGAAATCAAGCGCCGAATTAACCTTGCCAACCGCTGCTTCTTTGTGCTCAAGAGGCAATTGAGAAGTAGAGCCCTCTCTCGAACGACCAAGTTGACCCTATATAAGACCTTAATTATCCCGGTCCTGTTATACGGCGCAGAAACATGGACTTTATCTAAAGCGGATGAGGAAATCCTTGGTCGTTTCGAGAGAAAGATTCAGCGTGCGATGTTCGGTCCTATAAAGATTAAATCACGAACTGTACGGGTTGTACAGCGACATGAGTCTAGTCAGGCGTCTACAGATCCAACGCCTTATATGGCTACACCATGTTGAGCGAATGGACACCACAGCTCCATCCCGTAGATTCTTGGAATCCATCCCCGACGGACGAAGCAATATAGGACGGCCGCACCTAAGGTGGAGCGCACAGGTGAAAAGGGACCTCAACCAACTGGGCGTGCGGCACTGGAAAAGACTACCGAAAAATCGTGCTAGGTGGAGAGGCATGTTGGTTAAGGCCCTTGTTCGCCCCGAACTGTAGCGCCCGCTAAGTAAGTTAGTAAAAGGGTCAGCTCTAACGCTGTTTTAACCAGATGAATGTCACAACAAAATCCACATATTCCGTGAATCTTAGGACAACCCTTATTAGGCCAGATTTGTTATAAATTTTAAAGTCTGATGTAGCGAAGGGCACTACAAAAACAATTGTTCAGATACCTAAATGGTGTGTTCACCAGGAACTTCGAAGTTGTCTTTCCATCCAGGGAGGAACGGGCTGAAGGGAAAGTCATACCAAGGGACTCGATCTCCCTCTATACCGATGGCTCTAAGATGGAGTCGGGTGTAAGCAGTGGGGTCTACTCCAAGGAACTTAACCTCAACCTATCATTTAAACTCCCAAATTACTGTAGTGTGTTTCAGGCAGAAATAACTGCGATAACGGAGGCCCTGGCATGGCTCAGGATCAATGTAATATCCACAAAGGATATTATCATTTGCACGGATAGCCAATCTGCGATAAAATCCCTGGCAGCGGTAACCCACAAATCAAAAACATCCACTAACTGTCGCCTATCTCTAGATGAGATGGCTGAACAGTTCAACATTAAAATACTGTGGGTTCCCGGGCATAGGGATATTCCAGGAAACTGCGCGGCCGACGAACTCGCAAAGTTAGGGTCAAGCACACTCAGTCTACCTACCCTCGGGTACCTAGAAACACCAATAAGTACGGTAAAGCACATGATAAAGCTTCAAACCATAGAGGAGACCAATCTCCAATGGAATGAGAGCAATATCGGCCTTATCACCAAACAATTGTGGCCTAAGTTAAACTTAGGACGAACCAGGGACCTGGTGGCAACCAAAAGGGCAACCTTAAGCACTCTAGTGGGTGTCATTACAGGTTACTGCACCATTGGAAAACACGCCGCCAGACTGGGGCTACCCTACAATGACTTCTTTTGTGGCTGCATGGACGAGGAGGAGGAGGAATCAATACACCACCTCCTCTGCTCATGTCCCTCTTTTGCGAATCGCAGGAGGATTTACCTCGGCGCGCCCTTCTTCGACAATCTGAGTGAGCTAGCAAACCAAAAAATACTTCAACTCCACCGCATTAGAAGCACCGGTTGGTTCCCAGGTAGCGGATCAGGGTAACCTGATCCAGGTGGTATCACAATGGGCCGGTTTCGGCCTAAGTGTGGCTTACGCCTACCACGTCAACCTAACCCTACCTAAATGGTGCTTAACTATTGCAGAAAGCAATCTTCCATTTCTCAGTTGACTGCGTTTGCGAATGTTATTCATTTGCCCTTCACATCCACCGCTTGTAGAAAGTTTAAATGAGCCACCAGCTACTTAAAAGACATTAAAGTAAAATTTTGTACTCCATTTCGAAATTCCGACGAAGCAAGATAGAAAAAATGTTCATTAAGTCACCTACGGGGCACTTCGTATTAAATAATACTTACGTCACACCTACTGAACAACTGCATCGTGTATCGACAAACTTTATGATATTGATCTGATATGATATTGTATGTGCATATATAGATACAATAACGAACTGAGTCATCTTGGAAACAAGAGAACTCGCAAATACGCCCCCCACATTTGCGGAATTACAATCACACTAATCCCACCTACATACGTACCTCAGAAGCAATACAAAGTGACGCGACAACTGGCAATCGTCTGACATTCTGCATTCCACTAAATCTAATGATAACCGTAACAGCACATGCAATTTTCCCACTTGTGTCGCATAAAATCACCGCTAATTCCTGGGACCAACATCTGCTAGGTGCTCCTCGATCTACATATACTGGGAAGAATACCATGCAATTCCGTCTTCGATGGAAAGTCTTGTTTCATGGTCATTTGAAATTCCTCGTTTTCGTTTGCCTGACTCATTAGCACCTGCTCCCCAAACCCATACATCACACTCGGTACACTAGCGGTGAGTAATTAAACACCGTCGAGGGTTTCTTTTATTCGAGTGGTTCAATTCCTAGTATGTAGGTATTTCGTACCAATCATTGGTCGGGAATATGGTATTTATAAGCCTCGTACCCCATGACTCATCTTTATTGTGAAATACCTCCTTATAGATATGGACATCTGTATCGTCCAAACGAGTCTTTACCCCATTTTTGTATGTATGTATGTACGTATGTGAGGTTTTATCTCGCCAGTGAGAGTGGCAATCTAGTTCTGAGGTAATTTTTTAGGCAAATAAACGAGATCTGATGTTGTTAGACCACTATGTCACACGGTTACGGTGTCACCAGTTCCCTACACGAAACAAATAAGCGTGAGAGACAATCTATATTTGAATATTCATTCAGTGGAATAGAACCGCACCGACACACGATGAGTGATTGTTGTTGAATGAAAACTTTTCCATTCTGCTCTTCCGTGTAAACAAATTCTATTCTTTTTTATATCTCGTTTACATAAGTACATAACCCTCGGAGATGGGAAGAATTGAGAATGATTCGATGATTTTTTGTTTGATTTCTTTAAATTTCTGAGAAAATAGAACATTCGAGGCTCAATATTGTATTTCTCGTTCTCTTGATGAGCGATGTCTTCAAATCAGTGGCATGTAGCAAGGCCAACGAATCCAGTTACAAAACGCCGAGCTCAATTCACATACTCGTTTATACATAAATCGTAATGTACGGTGCTTAGAAAATGTAAGCAGTTTAGCGATACAAAACAGGACTATCATGACCTGCCTCCACCCATAGACGGCCCATAAAAGGCCAAGTTTGTGCATATTTAGTCACTGGACTATGGACATAAGAATACTCACATCACCTACTCCCATTCGCGTGAGGTCATAAAAAAATGCCGAAAACCTGTCGAGATTCTACGGCTCAATGTTTATTTTTTTCAAAGTTTATCATTCGAATTCGCTGAGTTTTTCTTCAATGACACTTACGTAGATCTTAGAGGTAAAAAATTCAGGAAAAATCTTCGACCTTAGCTGATTTCATCTAAGGGCTCATTTGGTTCTCCGGCTCAATGTTCATTTTCTTTAAGTTATTTTATCTAAACTTTTTGATTCTTTCTACAGTGACACTCAGGTAATAGATGTAAACAATCAAGGACAATTTTTTGACCTAAGCCGCTTTTATCTAAGGGCTCATTGTGTTCTCCTGTGTTAGTTCCCGGGCTCAATGTTCATTTACTTCAAATTCTGTTATCTAAACTTTCTGATTCTTTCTACAGTGACACTCAGATAATAGATACAAACAATCAAGGCCATTTTTTTTACCTAAGCCGCTTTTATCTAAGGGCTCATTGTGTTCTCCTGTGTTAGTTCCCGGGCTCAATGTTCATTTACTTCAAATTCTGTCATCTAAACTTTTTGATTCTTTCTACAGTGACACTCAGATAATAGATGCAAACAATCAAGCACAATTTTTTGACCTAAGCCGCTTTTATCTAAGGGCTCATTGTGTTCTCCTGTGTTAGTTCCCGGGCTCAATGTTCATTTACTTCAAATTCTTTTATCTAAACTTTTTGATTCTTTCTACAGTGACACTCAGATAATAGATGTAAACAATCAAGGACAATTTTTTGACCTAAGCCGCTTTTATCTAAGGGCTCATTGTGTTCTCCTGTGTTAGTTCCCGGGCTCAATGTTCATTTACTTCAAATTCTGTTATCTAAACTTTTTGATTCTTTCTACAGTGACACTCAGATAATAGATGCAAACAATCAAGCACAATTTTTTGACCTAAGCCGCTTTTATCTAAGGGCTCATTGTGTTCTCCTGTGTTAGTTCCCGGGCTCAATGTTCATTTACTTCAAATTCTTTTATCTAAACTTTTTGATTCTTTCTACAGTGACACTCAGATAATAGATGCAAACAAACAATCGAGCACAATTTTTTGACCTAAGATAAAAGCTTATCTAAGGGCTCATTGTGTTCTCCTGTGTTAGTTCCCGGGCTCAATGTTCATTTACTTCAAATTCTTTTATCTAAACTTTTTGATTCTTTCTACAGTGACACTCAGATAATAGATGTAAACAATCAAGCACAATTTTTTGACCTAAGCCGCTTTTATCTAAGGGCTCATTGTGTTCTCCTGTGTTAGTTCCCGGGCTCAATGTTCATTTACTTCAAATTCTGTCATCTAAACTTTTTGATTCTTTCTACAGTGACACTCAGATAATAGATGCAAACAATCAAGCACAATTTTTTGACCTAAGCCGCTTTTATCTAAGGGCTCATTGTGTTCTCCTGTGTTAGTTCCCGGGCTCAATGTTCATTTACTTCAAATTCTGTTATCTAAACTTCCTGATTCTTTCTACAGTGACACTCAGATAATAGATGCACACAATCAAGCACAATTTTTTGACCTAAGCCGCTTTTATCTAAGGGCTCATTGTGTTCTCGTGTGTTAACTCCCGGGCTCAATGTTCATTTTCGCTAGATCCTGTTACCCAAATTTGCTGATTTCTTCTTCAATGAAACTAAGATACGAGTGTCGTCGGGCGCCTTGTTGTGGCGGCCTAAGGGATCATAGATCTCAAACTAAGACTCGAAGACACTAAAATGTCTTTTTATGTCGCCGTTCTTTCTGTCGGCTCATGCTTAGCGACTGTCCGCCTCAGAGCACATTGTGCCTAATTGTGATCGATGATTGGTGGGCTGTCGGTTCATCCTCTTAAGACCGATGTCGTTGTCTTCACTGATATGACTCAGTTTTCACTAAAAGGCACTTCCATCCCGGTATGAACTAAATATCTAGGAGTCATCTTAGATATGACTGAACCTGGAAAGGATAGTCTTTGCATTTTAACGAATGGCTACAGGTCTGGACGGGGTTCCGGTGCTGAGGTCTTCTTTGAGCGCGAAAACATCCGACTGCACTTCTCGTTAGGAAAATATGCGGTTGCTTTCCAATCAAAGATATATGCAATCCTTATGGCTATGCCTTAGGGCGCCGTGTCGCAGTGGTTAGTATGTTGGACTCTGACGCACGAAGAGCGAGTTCGGATCCCGATAACACCAACGCCATCGAATTTTTATTTCATCCAACCTCGGCGGGGTACTGGCAAAACCCCCCGTAGTATACTTGTCATGAAAAAGCTTCTCAATCTACGCCGTTCGGAAGCGGCATTAAACTGTAGGTCACTTTCACCTGTGTAAAAAAGAAGCTTGGCTCTGGTCCCTCATGGGGTGTAACGTCCCCCACGCACTATGTTGTGAAGCACAGGTGGAGGAGGAAAAGCATATGCGTCTGTAGTGATGGCCAAGCTGCACTCAAAACTCTGTCCAACCCTTCAACTAGCTCCAAATTAGTGTACGAACTCGAGACCTTTTGGAACAGAGTCGGTAGACTAAATTCACTAAGGTTTGTATTGGTTCCAGGTCACTCTGGGATCCCAGGAAATAATAAGATCTCGGATGAACTCGCCAGAATAGGGTCAGAGAAGTTTCTCTGGACCTGAACCCGCTCTAGGTCTACCTACGTCCACGGTAAATTGCTATACTAAAGATTGTGTGTTTAATACACTCAACCGTGGATGGGGGGATTATCCAGGATGCAGGATGGCAAAGCGTGTGTACCCTGATATCTGCAAGAAACTCGCAGCATTCCTCCTGTCCTTAAGCAGAATTGACTGCAGAAGGCTTGTGGGAATCATTACGGGTCGTTACACTTTTGCTAAGCATCTCTGCGTGCTTGGCATCAGTGAGACATGCATGTTCCAAGGAGAGTGAGACTGCACACTTTATCTTTGACTGTCCCGCCTTTGCTTGCACACGGTGGCGCACCCTTGGGGCCGACATGGTGTGTGCCGAATCTCTTAGCTCTACATCACTGAAGCTTCTTCTCATTTTTCTTCGGAAAACGGGGAAAATATAATAATGTAAGGTGTCTGTCTGGAGTACGATGGATCAGTATTTGCGCGCCTGAGTACTCCAACAGATAGCTGAAGACTCCGATAGGGATAACTACATATTTGACTTCAGGCACTTTCATCTGAGGGCTCATTTGGTTCTCGTTAGTTCTCGGGCTCAATGTTCATTTGTTTCAATTCCTGTTATCTAAACTTTCAGATTCCTTTTACAGTGATACTAAGGTAATAGATGTAAACAATTAAGAAAAAATCGTTAACCTAAGCCGCTTCTATCTAAGGGCTCATTGTGTTTTCTTGTCTTACTTCTTTGGGCTCAATGCTCATTTTCGCTAAATCCTACCATCCAAATTTGCTGATTTTTTCTTCAATGACACTAAGATACTAGAGGCAAAAAATTTAGGAAAAATCTTCGACATTAGCCGCTTCTATCTATCTAAGGGCTCATTGTGTTCTCTTGCGTTAGTTCTCTGGCTCAATGTTCATTTTCCGTAGAAACCTTCTGTCGCTTGAAGTTGAATTGTTGTCGTTGTTAAATTCGCAAGAATAAACCATCCTCATAAGCTCAATATACAATAAGAGAAACCTATGTACATTACAACGGCTCACAAGAAATTTAAAATTAATTTGCTTATGTCAGCCCTCTGTTACTCGCTCGGCTACTACAGTACAAATCACATAAAATTCAAACAAACTCCAGACAGGAACCAAGCACTTCACACGAATCATAATATTCATTCGGTTACACCTTAAGATTGCATCCAAAACATTTTCCTCCATAAGGTATACATTTACTCTCGTAACCTGTATACTTCTTCGGCATTGAAGTACATCCCGAAGTGTTTCTTTCACATTATGCTTTCCAAGAAGAAAGTAATTAGTTTTCTTACTACGAACGTACGTCATTAGCGCCAACATAGGTACATACACTTGGCGTTTGTTTGTAAGTATGCTGTAGTGACTGTAGGTCGTGTTGTGAATCAGTTGCAACAAAAGGTCACAAGCATAATAGATACACCTACTTGCCACATATTGTATGTACATTGCTTAGCGGTAGCTAACGAAGATTCAAAATTTAACGATCACCCCAGCGTATAAGAAAGACTCAATCAATTGCTGTTGTGCAATACACATACATACAGTACGTTGCGTTCATGTCTTCTTTTTGTTTTTAATTTCAGAGAATCCACTAATTGGATTCTCAAGTTTAGCATGCGTTTCGCAGAAAAGTCACAGCCTTCAAACGAGTCTTCGTAGAACATAAAATACGACATCACTGACTGACATTGAATTTTGTTATTTTCGCTGACAAGAGTAAATATGAAAAAAAATACTTTTATTCATTAACGGTAAACTTGTATCACCAAGAGTTGACGGAAAAGAAGCTGCGTCAGTTGCGGCTAAATCTACTAAAAAGTAGATGTAACTAGTTAAGGTCCGAGTGCACTTTTCGCAGATTTATGTGTAAAGTTTTTGTTCGAATTGAATTGATTCGAATATGTTCGAATTCGTGTAATGTCATTTATTTGCCTAAAGTAGTGTTATCTTAAAGAATAAGATATGTATGTATATGATAAATGTTACAAGGACCGAACTCACAGAGAGCCCGTAGAAAGTCTACGAAAGTTTGACATATCGACGTACATAATGTATGTATTTATCCATTTGTCGGTTATTACACGGCGCGTCATTTTGACGTGCAAGTTAATATCATAGAGCATTGATTTGATCCGTAAGCGATGTAAACAAGCTACGGTCAAATCACATGCCACATATTAGGGAGACCAGGAAGTGCGATCGATTTTTGTTGACACAGCTGCGGCTTAATGGCAAAATGCTTTTAAAGGAAGTCAAGTGCTTGCAGCTGCGTCGGCAGATTCGTGCGTGATTTATGGTCTAAGTCCAAAGTCCAGCAAAAGGACGCTGCCGTACAGCAGCATAACGCTTAGTATATAAGTTAATCTAAGTTCAGCCCAACTTCAGTTCATCATCAACATCAGAGGACTCAGCAGTTCATCATCAACATCAGAGGACTTAGCAGTTCATCATCAACATCAGACGACTCAGCAGAGTTCGATAGCAGCACTGAGATCGAGTGGACTCCGCGGCTTGGGTGTATAAGTAAATTTAGCTAAGTAAAGTAGTGTATGTAGCAAAGCTGGTTAGTTCTTTTTAAAAAACTCCCGTGTCGCGTAAAAAAATTAATTTGCAGGTCTTCTTTTGGACTGACATTCCGACCTGCACGGGTTATTAGGTAGGTAGGTAAGACCGTAGCCTTCCCAGAGATGGGAAGAACACACATAGGCCAGGCAGGCCCGTTGTGCAGCTACGAGGGGGATTAGCCACCTATTCGTGGAACCATTTTGTGCTTCTTAAGAAATTAAGAAGATCAGATATCCCTACTTGCTGAACTTCGGTCAGATCGTTAAGGAGGTATGATCCTAGGTATCGTTTCCTGATTGTGCAGAATGCCGGGCAGGCGCAGAGGAGGTGATGGATGGATTCGACCTCTTCCTCGTCTAGACAGCTCCTACAAAAATCATTCGGAGTGATACCTAGTTTTTGCGCGTGACTGCCAATAAGGTGTCCTGTGATGACACCTATGACTTTATAGATGTCAGTTCTATTTAGGGAGATGATACTCCTAGTCCGTTGACTATCGAGCCGGGGCCAGATTTGCCTGGTGATGAGGCAGGTGTGTCCCTGAGTCCATCTCCGGTTCGTCTCGGCCCTGGCGAGGGTAGTGAGATTGTGTTTAATGGTTGCGAAGGGTATACCCTCACAAACCACAGTTGATTGTAGCGTCGTTCCTTTTTTGGCGAGTGTGTCGGCTCTTTCATTTCCAGTGATGTCGCTGTGTCCCGGTACCCATATAAGTTGTATGTTGAACTGTTCAGCCATCTCATTAAGGGATAGGCGACAGTCGAGGCTAGTTTTTGATGTGTACACGTAGGACTCCAGCGACTTTAAGGCTGCTTGGCTATCCGTGAGAATGCGGATATCCGTGGTGGATATCACGTTCCACTTCAGCCAGGACAGAGCCTCTTTTATTGCCAACAGTTCCGCCTGGAAAACGCTGCAGTGATTAGATAGTTTTAAAGCTTTGTTTAGCTTAAGTTGTTTGCAGAATACTCCACCTACCACTCCGTCTTTGGTTTTAGACCCGTCAGTATAAAAGTCTACGCAAGGGTTACTACATGGAGCTTTTCTTCCTTCCGCGTTTTTTTTTTTTTGACATTTCGTTTTACATTTCATTGTCGTTAGCCTGTGGTGAAGTTTGAAAAGTATGAATGGGATCCAAACGTACACTTTGTCACAAGACAGAGTCTACACGAGGGCTGTTTGACGAAGGCTAAAATAAGTGCAAAATAGAGGGTAAGTGAAACAGAAATACATTGGCACAGTCACTTGCGGGTAGCTACTTCGTGGGTTTTTTTGACATTTCCTTATCTCCTTTTCTTTGTTTTGCGATGTCGCTTCACTCCTGTTTCCAATTTGGAAGTGTACGTTTGGATACCATTTTTGCTTTTCAATCAGCACCACAGGCTAACGAAAATGAAACGTGAAGCAAAATGTCAAAAAAACAGGCGCGTGAAGAAAAAGCTCCGTGTGGACTCGTCTTCAAATGGGAACGAAGGTTCAAAAGAATAAGGCGCAAAAAAACAGCCCTCGTGTAGACTCTGACTTTCAAATGAAACACAAGTGAAGCAACAACGCAAAACAAAGAAAAGGAGATAAGGAAATGTCAAAAAGATGCAGGAGTAGCTTACCCGCGCGTTACTGTGCCAGTGTATTTCTGTTTCACCGACCCTCTCTTTCGCACTTATTTCGATCTTTACTAAACAGGCGCCGTGTAATAACCGACTTAGTTAAGGCCTTCAATTTTCACTATCAGATGTCATTTCATATAGTACATAGTTTGAAATAAAACCTTAATCACTGACTTAAGCTCATACGATCTCTCGTGATCATCAAGTATTTTAACATGAGTGACAGAGCAAATTGTGGAATCCTTTCGATTTTCTCAACTGGTTGTCGGGCAATTCTTGATAGCAATGAGTAAGATTAATTACACAATATTTACTCACTCGGCCGTACATAAATAGGCGCTCCCCCGCATACAATTTGTTTCTACCGAAACGGATATCCCAATTCATATGGGAAACGTCAATGTCAACGCTCCAAATATACCACATTATGCCGTTTTTCGATTTCTTAATGTCTGTTAATCAATTATTCTCACTAAACAATTTTTTCTGCGAATTTCTATTGCACAGTAGTGGTCTTGTTTCTTGAAACTTCAATTATAACTCCATCTCTTGCTAGGTACCTGTGAAAATTCAACGGAATCCCATAGTTCTACTTTTCTTACCTCGCGTGCGTTCGCCTGAAGTGTGTTCGTACACTATGTACACAGTGACCTGATTAGTTCGTTCGGGGAATTTTTGTTTTCAATTTTTTTTTTGACACTTCTGGGTTGTTTCTTCGTTGGAAGTGCGTAAGTCAAATATTATGCTAACGCAACATTGCCATAACTGTTGGGATGTCTTGGAAGAATACCGCCAAAGAATGAGAAACATTTGAAAGGGGGGGGATATGCACATACATACATATGTATGTCACCTGTCAGTTGGTGACCCATAAAGTAGAAACACAATGTGGCGTGCGCGCGCGCGTGCTTTTGACAGCATGAGTAGGAACAACGATATCTTATGAAGCAACACATAATGTTACCTCAACTTTTGCTCGACCTCATATCGTAAATATCCTAAAGTCGAGCAAAGCGCCGGAGTAGAGCTACTCTCTACTCAAGGCGGGCGTTTGACAGATGTATTTCATTGTGTTGTTCGATTGTAGCAGAATAGTGTAACGTGTTCTGTCATGTAGTGTTCCGAGTTGTTCGCTTTCAACATGCATACATTTTCGTAGCTTATTATTGGATTTTTTGGATGCAAACTAATGATGATGGGTATTACAGAACTAAACGCATATTTTTTTATAAGCATATACCTTTATTTGAGATGAAATTCTCTTATAATTATGTTTCAAATAAATAGAACAGAACACAAATCTACTCTTCTTTCTGCACTAAATTCATATGAGTACATTTTGAGGAAACAGAACATAGTATTGTCATGTTCCTAAGCTCTCTACGCGCAGCTGACTTGAAGCCAGATTGTGTGTTGCGAATTGTGGTTGCGTGCGTCTGACACATTATCCCGTAAATCGGTACAAAGCCGATCAAAAGCACGCGCGCGCGCACGCCACATTGTGTTTCTACCAATAGGCTCCCACCGTTCGAGATCGCGATTAAAAGTCAACCTGTCTAGACATGGGCGAATATGCGTCACCACCATGTGTAATGCCATCTTGTTGTCAATTGCAGCAGAACCAACCAATTTGTGATCGAGCACAAGTGAATCATGGCAACGGCAGTACATGCATACATATATCACATGGTGACAGTGGCGCGTAGAATTATTCCATACACTTTTGTGACATCACTATCATTGAGCAGAGCAGATGCGTCATACGACTTGTTTCCAACACGAATAAACCGAAAACCTACTAGGAGATCATCGGCTCACTGTACATCCAGACCTCGGTCAATAGTTAGATTGCCGGAATTGTATATTATGCGCACACAGGTTTGTCTCGATTTCACATTGTATAAACAGAATGAAAAAGAAAATACAAGAAAGAAACTGGAAATCTTTGTCGTTGCTCGTCGAGCACCAGGCAACGTCAGTCGTTTGTGTTGTGCCCGAGTGAGTGGACGTGTTGTTAATAGTCGCTCCCAGACAGTCCGTTGGCCTAGCTCGTCGTCGTCGGTCGCTGTTCACTTTTGTATACAAATACTCGGTATAATCGTGGAAATTCAGACAAAACTAATTTTAAGTGGAAATGTCCGTGATCGGTGGATTTTTCTAAGAAGCAAAGGTGTGTGGAATTTTGTTTTTTCCTTTCTTGATATTTTTGAGATAATTTCGAAATAATTCTCGGAATCCTACATCTATGTATTAATGAATTTCAACTTGTGTCTGCGATTGTTGTGGGAAGATTGTTGTCTTAAGTTGGTTTTTTGCTGAGTGTCGTTACATGGCGGATTGTTAAATCGATGACAGGCCGTGCTTCACGTCATCGCTAAACATCATTTCTATTACTCTAATTGCGAAATGAACTTACCAATACATACCAGTACAAGGTTATCCTGCGAAATCGTAACACGTGATAAGATATCCCTAATCTCACAATGTCCCATAAAGAATTGTAAAAAACAACGAAAGTGCGTCGTCAGTGAGTGTGTTTTAATCAATTCAGATATTAATTGGGAAGTTTCTCGGAAACGTATCTACAGTATAATTTGCTATGTTAAACAAATGGTTTTATTGGCATGAGGAATTCACGAATGCCTATTCTTATCGCTTCCTTGAAACAAAACAAAAAGAAGTAATGACATAAAATGATAATACAATTCGATGTTCTTCCTGATAAAGAATGAAAGAAAAAAAAAAAACACCGACGATATCGTAATCTAATTGTGGGATTCTTGGGAACTACTGATAGGATCTCGTTCTTTTCGGAATTAGATAAACGTCATTGGAAGCTTAGTCAGCTAAATGGAATAAACGGCGTATGGTTCTGTGGGAATGAATGAAAGTGTTTCGTGTTAGAGGAGTTTCATACATTACATATAACATGCTTAATGCTATTTAAATATTGGGTCTTAAGTGGCCCTTACACGATCAATCAGTCGACATCATGCATCGTGTCTATGTGGATTGACTCTATCCCTTACACGGTACAATCGATTAAAGCAAATTTCTAGTGAAATTTAGTGAATTTCGGTCGTCTACGGACGTGCGATGAGTGATTCGGGTGACTGTATTGCGTACGTTGGTCTGGCACTTTGTGCAAAGAAGAAAAAGAATAGAATGGCAAAAAAAAAGAAGAGAATTTGGATGAAACAGTGGTTAGAAACAAGGAATCAGTTCACTCATGAAAACCTTTTAAGTGAATTAAAAATATCTGCATCTCCGGTTCTTCATCCTCCTTCAATTTAAATTTTCCGCTCCCGACAGACATCACATTCCACGCTCGCGACACCACACCTGCACGACACACAATAAGCTTATTTGGTCAATCCAATCCTTACACGCGTCAATCAGCATGATAATGGTCATGCAATATCAAAAATGTTTTGATTTTTGTCATTCGGTCACCAACGAATGTGTGTGACGCACACAGACGCATTTTCACAAACACACGTAAAGAATTGATGTCATTCGATTGATCGTGTAAGGGTACCTTAAATGTACTCGAGAGTGTCAGTGAACGTAATATATTCGTACAATACGATTTGGGGAAAGAATTGTCAGTGAGCTTAACTAGTATCTAGTGAATTGTACTTACCCATTTGAAGTGTCAAATATTATTTGAAACATTTGCGACATCACTTCGGATCAAGTAGTCTTCCAAAGATTGTTGCAACAATTTGAATTTCAATGGATAACGTCCATTTGACATAGTAAATATACGACATGCGTTAAAAAATTCGATTTACCGACAGATTTTATAATTAAAATAAAAAAATCGGGGTAGTGTGGTTACTTACATATGTACTTATTTTGATGGCGCTACAGCTCGGGGGGAACCAGAGCCTCAACCAACAAGCCTCTCCAGCTGGCCCGATCTTTGGCCCGCCACTTCCAGTGCCGCATGCCCAGTTGGTTGAGGTCCCTTTCCACCTGTGCGCCGCGCCACCTTAAATGCGGTCGTCCTCTGCTGCGTCGTCCCTCGGGGTTGGAGTCGAAGACTCTTCGGGCCGGAGCGTTGATGTCCATTCGCTCTACATGGCCTAGCCATCTTAGACGTTGGATCCGAAGACGTCGTACCAGGCCGATGTCGCTGTACAACCCGTACAGTTCTTCGTTAAATCTTCTCCTCCATACATCGTTTGAACAAACGGGCAGTAGATAGTGGGCAGAATTTTCCTTTCGAAACGACCAAGGGCATCTTCGTCCGCTTTTGTTAAGGTCCAAGCCCTCTGCGCCGTAAAGGAGGACTGGGACGATCAAGGTTTTATAAAGTGTCACATTGGTTTTCCGAGAGAGGGCTCTACTTCTCAATTGTCTCTTGAGCCCAAAGCAACAGCGGTTGGCAAGAGTGATTCTGCGTTTTATCTCAGCGCTGGTATTGTTGTCGCCGGTTATCAGTGAGCCGAATTCCTTGATCACTTCAAAGTTACATCCGCCCATGGTGACGTTCTGGCCCATACGTCGTTGTTGACCGCCTCTTTTAGATGAAAGCAGATATTTGGTTTTACCCTCATTAACCTTGAGACCCATCTTAGCCGCTTCTACCTCAATGCTTACAAAGGCCTCATTGACGTCTCGCCGTGTCCGTCCAATCACGTCAATGTCGTCGGCGTACGCAAGCAAGTGCGTAGACTTGAAATAAATCGTACCTCTTGTGTTGGCCAGTGACTCTTGCACGATCTTTTCAAGCACGATGTTGAAAAAGTTGCATGACAGCGCTTCACCTTGCCTAAATTCTTTTTTTTTGACATCAAAGGTCTCGGTTTGCTCATTACCGACCCTAATGGAGCAGCGAGAATTCTCCATTGTCAATCTGCATAGTCAGACGAGTTTGGCAGGGATGTTAAAACTAGACATGCCTTTGTATAGCTCATCTCTATATACGCTGTCATATGCAGCCTTCAAATCGACGAAAAGGGGGTTAGTGTCGATTATGTCTTCTCCAACATCTGCCGTAGTGTAAATATTTGATCCATTGTGGATTTACCTGGCCTGAAACCACACTGATCAGGTTATCCACAAAAGGTTTCAGGCGTTCACACAATACGGCAGAGAAGATCTTATATGCGATGTTAAGGAGAATTATTCCCCTATAGTTGGAGCAGTTATAGGGTCTCCTTTCTTATGGACCGGGCAAACGATGCTGAGATTCCATTCATCGGGCATGCTTTCCTCCGATCATACCTTGCAAATGAGATGGTGCATGCACCTTACCAGCTCATCTCCAGCCGCCTTAAGAAGCTCTGCAGACAGGCCGTCTGCGCCCGCGGCTTTATTAGACTTAAGTCTTGATATCGCTATTTTAACTTCGTCTAGGTCAGGGGGACTGAATTCTGTTTCATTGTCGTCCATTACAAATGGCTCGTTCTGCCTGACAGTGGTATCTTGTCTATCATCGCCGTTATACAGTCTGCAGAAGCGGTCTTTCCAAATCCTTAGCATCGACTGCGACTCTACTACCAGTTCTCCATTTTCATCCCTGCAGGCCGCCGCTCTGGTTTTATAGCCATGGCATGTTCGTTTTACCTTATTGTAAAACTTACGGGCGTCATTCCTACGAAAGCATCTCTCCATCTCCTCGATCTCACGCTTTCCGTGCTCTCTCTTCTTTCTTCTGAAAAGCGTGTGTTCCTCTCTTCTCTTCTGCTCATAGATTTCGCGAGCAGTTCTCGTCCGTCGTTGCAGCATGGCTTTATATGCCTCTTGTTTTGCTGCATGGGCTTGTTCGCATTGTTCATCGAACCAGGGGTTTCTAGGTGGTGGCGGTTTGAAACCCAGCACCTCTGAGGCAGCGTCTCTGACGGTGCTCTGGCAATGCGCCCATTCCTGCTCTATTGTTTGTGCTGCTGTGGGCGGGTTTTGAGAGAGCTTGGAGGAGACACGATCGGCAAAGATTCTGGCAGTCTCTTGCGATTGTAGCTTTCCGACGTCAAACTTACGTTGTGCTACTCGACTCCTAAGCATTCTTGATGTCCTCATCAACGTCGAGAATACAGGAGGAGTGTCTGACGTCGATCGCAATGTGATAAATCTGGTTGGTGGTAGATTGATCAAAAGACCGCCAGGTTCCCTCGTGGATGTTGAGATGGGGGAATCGCGTGCTTGCTACAAGGAGGTTACGCCCCGCTAGAAAACCGATTAGCCTAAGTCCGTTGTCGAATGTGGCGTTATGGAGGCTATGATTTCCTATGATCAACTCAAATATGTCCTCTTTGCCCAGTTTTGCATTAAAATCTCCTAGAACTATTCTTGTGTCGTAGCTGGGGCATTGGGCACATGTTCTGTCTAGGAGATCGTAGAATTCTTCTTTGAGTCGATCGTCCTTTTCTTCCGTTATGGCGTGAGCGCATATTAAGCTAATGTTTCCAAATTTAGCTTTGATGCGGATTATTATGAGATTTTCGCTCTTTGTCGGAGTCTTCCTCGAATAACGAATCCTCACCCGAATAGGCGCTGTTTGTTCTCCTTGTAGCAGTTCCCGTAGTAGATGTCGCAGTTTTTCATCTGTCTTTTGCCGGGTCCATCCCATCGCACTTCTTGGAGTGCGGTTACATATATCTGCTTTATAGCAGTTGAGGGTTTGCTCCAATTGGTCGCCTGCACCCGGCCTGCTAAGGCACCTCACATTCCAGGTGCAGACTCTCAAGTCCGTTAGTCGTTTGAAGGGGTTGGGTCGCTGCACACATTGGTTCACTACCTGGCGGGTGCCAGGGCAGCTATCCAGGGAAGGCCACGCGGAGGCAGTGTGTCAACTAGGATTGAGCAGGGACAGAGATCGAAGCTGGCGTTTGCTTAAACGCGATCAATTTCTTTGCTCTGTTTTTGTAATACTGCCTTTAATTACCTTGAGAATGGCTTACAATGTGATGTAATTTATACAGACTTCACTAAATCGTTTGATCGCGTTAACTTCTCAAAACTGACTAACTTAGGATTTCACTCCAATTTGCTAAAATGGATTAATTCCTACTTAATAGATCGTATTCAGAATGCACGCATAAATGATACGTTTCCGTCACTAGTTTATGTTCCTCTGGAGTGCCTCAAGGTAGTCATCTGGGCCCTCTGCTCTTCCTTTTATTTATTAATAACGTTTTCGACTTGTTTTTAAGTTTGGAAAATGCAATAAATGTTATAGCTTATTCGATTGTCAC
Source organism: Eumerus sabulonum (assembly GCA_951905685.1). Classification (NCBI taxonomy): domain Eukaryota; kingdom Metazoa; phylum Arthropoda; class Insecta; order Diptera; family Syrphidae; genus Eumerus; species Eumerus sabulonum. The sequence continues at coordinate 106,798,247 of OX645061.1, forward strand.
CTTAGTAGGGATTCAGTTAGGAGTAAACTAATTCTGTTGTTAAGCTTTGGTGGTCATTTTTAAGATATTTGTAGGCCTACATTTGACGGCCGCCGAATCCATCGTTACGAATCGTCGATATCAACTGAATGTCGAACACTCATTGCTACATATGTATCCACTTCCGTTACCTCCTACAACAACGATAAGACTTCCTCCAACTTCCGCTCCCAAATTTCCAACAACAACAAACCACAGATATATACGAGTAGTTATCCATTGATTTTCGAAAACGATGTCATTGTCACACATCCGCCGGGCAATTAATTTCACAATAATTCTCAATCCACCACTCAAACGACAGCTCAATACTCAATTTTACCATAATCCGGCCAAATTTAGACCGTTAATGACACTCTTACAGCCCAACACTTCCGTAGCTGTCACAACACCACCCTTCACAGCCGTACATTCTTATTTGACTCTGCATTCGACCCACTAGATTGTCACTCGTTACCATTCAAGTGAGATTGATTCTTAACAACAGGGCCACCATCATTTACGTCCTACTGATTGGCAATTTCCTCATGTCATTTATCGGTCAACCTACATTCCTCATCGTCCGTCGTGTCCATAGGTGGGTAGGTGTATCGGTGGTAGATATTCGTTCCATCTGCCAAAAATGGAGTAATCGCAAAAATCGTATGTTCAAAATCCATTTCGAACGGAAGTGAAGTCAATAAATTTCATCACAGCAACGGAAAACGATACTTGTCCACTCCGGCATTCTCCCGCGCGCACGCTCTTTCGTTTCAATCTCTTTACCAATTTAGGTCTTAACGCCATCGGCATGGACGCGGCTTTATGGTAAAAACCCAAATCCTAAATTGGTCAGTATCTCATCTCGTTTCTTGATTATTTTCTCTCCCATGTCCGTAGGGGTAATCCCACGTGCATCATACCACTGCGTTCCAATTATTTTTATTTTAGTTTTACTCGTCTATACTGTGCGACAGTATGACCGATGTACACCTGTTATATACGTGCTTTCTGACCGATGTCAAATTGAATATATTCGTAATTAGGAAAGCAATTCACGTTGTCGTCATAGTCGTCTTCGAATCAATTAATTGTCGTCGATGAAAGGCATATAGTAACAACGCAATGACAAAGTCGTCGTATCACGCGACCTCGTCGAAAAGTTCAACAAACTATCGGTCATGCCTAAAGCGGCCCACAGACAGGCTACGGATTGAATGGATCGGTTGCGATACAAACAGATCGTCGTGTGTGTGGGGTTAAAGATCGATCGTAAGTTAAAGTCAAATATGCATGTTTGATTTTCTTCGTTAGTGTGTGTTAACGATGTTATTCTAAGAATTTACGATCGGTAACGTGTCTGTGGCCCGCCTTACTCGACGGCGAACAGCGTGAAATGAAGAATGTATACCGATCCACAAGTGTGTGGCGAAATAATTTCACACAGATCCATTCAATCCGTAGCCTGTCTGTGGGGCGCTTAACGATCAATGTTTCAATTTGTGATGGATTTACGTTACAAAACAGGACACTGTGTACATAGTTGACTAGAATTGGTCCAAAGGGTGACGAGGATTTGCTCCGTGTGACCTTGCTGTTGATAACAATGTACCTTATCGGATTTTGTACTCTTGGGCGTCTGATTGCTTTAGATGATAAGGAAAACAATTTGAATTGCATTGTGGGGCGCATGATAAGGTTGTTTTGTTTGAAAATATTCCGACATACGTTACTACTAAATGACAATGATAAGGAGCGTCGAGTCTACTCTATGGGTACGAGTACGCGTTTGTAAAATATTCATATGCAACCTCAGAAGTTACTCTTATATTCGTATCTCCTGTACGTCCCCTGTCAGCTTATGATGTTTGCACGTGTCAATTGCCTCTGTTTGACTTGATATTTACCATTTGCCTGCTCTTTATTCAACTATGATTAACCCTTCATCTTGTCTTTCTTTTTTTGTTTACACAGATTTCGTACAAAGAGAATGCCTCCAAGTGTACAACACTGGAAACGCCTGTATATACAATCATTATTCAATCAATAAATCGTACAAGCCTACATTCAAATGGGGCCCCGTCTAACAAAGGGCACATCATCGTCCGATCAAAACGTTGTCACTAACCAGAGTCAACGGAAACGTAATTCAACAAAAATCCCCGCAACACCAGCTGCCATCATTTCATCACAATCACACACTCTAACGTCATCCACGTTTGCCTTAAATCTAAATCAAGGGTACAATCTAATAACAAGGGATCCGAATCATATTTGTTTCCAAGCTCCTACAGAATCCGAATTGTCTGCATCACAGGGCCCACAACAGATAATTATCAAAATACAATTGGCGAAAATGGAGTCCGGCGATAGTGACTATGCCACACCATCGACATCGTCATCGTCGAGCACAGTGGTGGCAAATGGTGCTCCCCCTCCGGGTGGTAGTAGTAACAATAATTTGAATGTTAAACGATCGAACGGTGGAGGTACTATCAGCTTCCAAAGGAACATTGCCTGTGATCAAGAGAATGAGATTAAGTTGAATAACTTAAACGTGAACTCGAGCGTTAACAATAATAATTTTGAACATCTGGTAACTGGCTTCAATGCACTATCGCTGGACGATGCAGTGAATGATAGTGAGGCAGCGGTAGAGGCGGTGAGTTGGGCAAATCTACAGAATATCAATGGTGTCATGCGGAAGATCGTTCATTGTTTGTTGGATGAAAGTGGCAATAATAACAATGATAGTGGCAGTAATCGGGATAGTTTAAGCAGCAGTGAATATAGTGATGCTGTATTCGATGCAGACGAGAGTAGAGTGATGGAGCATAAGACCAAGTCACATCGTAAGAAGAAGGCGTCGTCAACATCGTCATCATCATCGTCGTCATCGTCGTCTTCGTCATCGTCCTCTACACGGAGTAAGTACTTGGAAGCATTTAATAAAATTCGACCGAGTAGTAGTAAGAAGCAAAATAACAATCAGACATCGACGAAAGTCACAGCACCATCGTCATCATCCTCAGTGTCTTCGTCATCTACGTCTTCGAATGAAGCGGCGCCAGTTAATGGTAATCATTTGGCAGTTCGAGGGCCAGTTAGCGAGGTCATCATACCATTGACATCGACACCGAGAATCTTCTTCCTTTGTCCGCCGTCCTCGATCACGTGGGAACGAATTTCCAATATCGATGATGCAATCCGATTGGTGACTGCACCAACAACGCCCGAATCCAGTAGTTCGATGGCTGTTTCGCCTGGTTCCTCGACTTCGACTGTGATAACACCCATTGGTACCGTAGTTCATTCGCAAGTTGACTACATACATTGTCTTGTGCCCGATTTAGAGGAGATCACCAAATCAACATTCTATTGGGGTAAAATGGATCGATATGAAGCCGAACGTCTGCTCGATGGTAAGCCCGAAGGTACTTTCCTTCTCCGAGATTCTGCACAAGAGGAATATCTATTCTCGGTGACGTTCAGAAAATACGGACGATCGTTACATGCTCGAATAGAACAGCTCAATCATCGTTTCAGCTTTGATTGTCATGATCCTGGTGTATTTACCGCCGACACGGTCACCGGCCTACTCGAACACTATAAGGATCCGTCGTGTGTGATGTTTTTCGAACCAATGCTTACCATTCCGCTACATCGTACCACAACATTCTCGCTGCAACAATTGTGCCGCGCAACAATTGTCAGTCATACCACCTACGACGGTATTAATGACATGGAAATACCCAGTCGACTCAAGTCATACCTCAAAGAATATCACTATAAGCAACGTGTTCGCGTCAAGCCATTCGACGAGCCTCTCTACTCGTGTACCTAGTTAACCTGGACCTGTCGATCGAATCCCGATGCCGACCATTCGCAACCTATAAAATCAACTGATAACGCCAATAATCGCCACGAATGCACGAACAGCAATACAATATCAAAACGATCTAAACGATCCGGTCCTCGTATTACAAACGCCTTGCAAAATATGGCAGCAAATCTCTTCGTTTGCCATCGCACCAGTCGACGCACAAGCTCTCGCAAAAAACTCAAACCCAATTCCCAGTGATAAAAGTATTTATAAAAAAAGAAGATTCCATGCAGCATAAGTTCAACTAATGTCCCTATGGTTTATTTATTATTCATGCGAACGCATCCACACTACCTATCTAAAACCACGCGTCACACACTCAGCTACATACATAGACGCTTAGTTAGACTAGAGGCGGCTTACACTAGGTTATCATTACTACTATTCACTATAGGAACCTGTATTATACCTTTAAGCGATCAAGCAACCAACCATAGTATCTTTTGTACATCAATTGTATATAACTCACATTTTCTCTCCACCCTCCTCTCCCGTCTCCTTTCCTTGTTAAATATTTTATTTAATTTTAGTTGTTGATGTCCGTGGCAACCACGGAGGTCCTTTTATTTTTTGTTAAATATATATTTTTTATTATTTTAATATATTTGTATGCAAATGTTGTAGAAAAAAAGTAATCGGCAGAGAGGGGAGCATGTCCTTTGGCAGTGCCAAATTTCCAAAAACAAAAACAAAAAATGTCCTTTTAGCGCTTCGGTTAACGTATTATTGTATTTTATTATTATTTTTTGTTTAATTTAATTTATTCGTATTTTTAGCTAAATATTATTGGTAGAAACGGAATATTTATGTAAAACAAATTGTAATCAAAAAACAACTAAATTATTTATCTATTAAAACACGCTATTTCAAACAAGAGAACAAACAACAAGAATTTAAGACAAATGGATAGAACTGAAAGGGAAGACAGTAATAAAGTATATCCATTTCACACCATCAAACGAATTTGTTTTTATTTTTTTTTTTGAAAGGAAATATCTGGACGTAGTATGGTAAGTGCTTTTACCGATCGCGTCTCCCTTAAGCTCTCCAATACACCTCAATCCTCCACGCTATTAATAGAACAGCAGTGGAGCCTTTGCAAACAAGCCTTGAAAAGCTCTGCATCCGAAGTTTTGGGTTTCAAGGCTCCACCACGAAGAAACACCTGGTTCGATGACGAGTGCAGGAGGATCCATACAGCGAAGCAGGATGCATATAAGGCCTCGCTGCATAAAAGAACAAGAGCAGCTCGTGAGTTCTACGAGTTAAAAAGAAGGGAGGAGCATAAGCTTCTCAGAAGAAAGAGCACGAGAAGCGCGCGATTGAGGATTTGGAGAGGTGTTACTGCAGGCGTGACGTTCGAAAGTTTTATCAACAGATAAAGCGAACATGCCAAGGTTATAAAGCCAGAGCGGAAGCCTGCAGGGATGAGAACGGACACCTAGTAGTAGAACCGCAGTCGATGCTGAGAATATGAAAAAAACCACTTCTGCAGACTGTATAACGGCGATGTTAGTCAATATGCCGCTGACAGGCAGAATGATCCATTTCTAATCGACGGAGACCGCAGAGAATTCTGTCCCCCTGACCTCGACGAAATTAAGATTGCCATATCGAAGCTCAAGTCGAATAAAGCTGCTGGCGCAGACGGACTGTCTGCTGAGCTCTTCAAGGCAGCTGGGGATGACCTGGTTGGGAGCATGCACCAGCTCATCCGTAAGATATGGTTAGAGGAAAGCATGCCCGAGGAATGGAGTCTCAGCATCGTATGCCCGATCCACAAGAAAGGAGACCCCTCTGATTGCGCCAACTATAGAGGACTAAGTCTCCTTAACATCGCCTACAAAATTTTCTCTGCCGTTTTGTGTGTGAACGCCTGAAGCCTTTTGTAAATAAGCTGATAGGTCCTTATCAGTGCGGATTCAGGCCAGGGAAGTCCACCATCGACCAAATCTTCACACTACGGCAGATACTGGAGAAAACCAATGAATTTCAAGTCGACACTCACTACCTATTTGTCGACTTCAAAGCCGCATACGACAGCGTAATTAGAGACGAGCTATACAACGCTATGTCTACCTTTGACATACCTGCTAAACTCGTCAGACTATGCTGGATGACTGTGGAGAATGCTCGCTGCTCCATCCGAATCGGTGAACACCTTACCGATAGTTCTGATGTCAAAAAAGGATTTAGGCAGGGCGATGCGCTGTCGTGTGATTTCTTCAACATCATATTGGAAATGATTGTGCAAAAATCGCTGGCCAATAGAAGAGGCACAATCTATTTCAAATCCTCGCAACTCCTTGCATACGCCGACGATATTGACATAATACGTAGGTCACAGCGAGATGTCAATGAGGCGTTTGCGAGTATTGAGATGGAGGCGGCGAAAATTGGTTAGGCGGTAAACGAGGGCAAAACTAGAATATATACCGTCATCAAAAAAGGACGCTCACCACCGACGTCTTAGTAAGGCCTTCGTCTACCTTGGCTCCACAGTGACCTAGAACAACGACATCAGTTCCGAAATCAAATGCAGAATCACTCTCGCCAATCGCTATTTCTTTGGGCTCAGGAGGCAATTGAGTAATAAAGCCCTCACCCAAACGACAAAGTTGACTCTATATAAGACCCTTATCATCTCGGTCCTGCTGTATGGCGCAGAAGTAGTTTTGACCAGTTTTGATCTCTTTTGTGTCTTTGATGAATTAATCCTAGCTGCAAACTTTTTTCCCATATTTCCCATTTTTGTTATTCACCTTTGCACATCGTTGCTGTCCAGTAAGATAATTGATTTGAATTCAATGGTGATTATCAAAGTAATATACTGATAACCTGCCTGCAACCAAGATCTGTCATCATACAAAAAATGTGATTTAATGTGATGACTGATGAGGTAACATACATACATAGTCTCCTTCATATTTATATATGTATACAGATGGTACGGAACCCTTCGTGCGCGAGTCCGACTCGCACTTGGCCGGTTTTTTTTTAATTCCTGAAAAGTGGATGTTTTGCAGATACGTACGTGCTTAACGCAGAAAGGGGACGATATGTTCTGTCTAGGAGATCGTCCAGATATACTAACCATACTTCTTCTTCTTCTTCTTAGTGGGCGCTACAGTTCGGGGTGAACCTGGGCCTCAACCAACATGCCCCTCCATCTAGCACGATCTTTCGCTAGCCTTTTCCGTTGCCGCAACACAGGTTCCACCTCTGGTGGACTTCCCTGGCCTGAATCAGCACTGATAAGGACCTATCAGCTTATTTACAAAAGACTTCAGGCGTTCACACAAAACGGCAGAGAAGATTTTGTAGGCGATGTTAAGGAGACTTATTCCTCTATAGTTGGCGCAATCAGAGGGGTCTCCCTTCTTGTGGATCAGGCATACGGTGCTCAGACTCCATTCCTCGGGCATGCTTTCCTCTAACCACATCTTACGGATGAGCTGGTGCATGCTCCCAACCAGGTCATCCCCAGCTGCCTTGAAGAGCTCAGCAGACAGTCCGTCTGCGCCAGCAGCTTTATTCGACTTGAGCTTCGATATGGCAATTTTAACTTCGTCGAGGTCAGGGGGACAGAATTCTCTACGGTCTCCGTCGATTAGAAATGGATCATTCTGCCTGACAGCGGTATATTGACTAACATCGCCGTTATAGAGTCTGCAGAAGTGGTTTTTCCATATTCCCAGCATCGACGGCGATTCTACTACTAGGTGTCCGTTCTCATCCCTGCAGGCTTCCGTTCTGGCTTATAACCTTGGCATGTTCGCTTTATCTGTTGATAAAACTTTCGAATGTCACGCCTGCAGTAACACCTCTCCAAATCCTCAATCGCGCGCTTCTCGTGCTCTTTCTTCTTTCTTCTAAGAAGCTTATGCTCCTCCCTTCTTTTTAACTCGTAGAGCTCAAGAGCTGCTCTTGTTCTTTTATGCAGCGTGGCCTTATATGCATCCCTTTCAATTGTGTGAAAAATAAATCACACACAGCATTGGTTGCACTTTTTTACGGCGCTTAGCCCAACGGAATTCTTAAAGATAATCTTATACCTAAAACAACTCCATATATGGTCATAAAACACATATGCTTAAGACAGCGCAACGTCGGTCTTCCGTGATCTGAACCTGGTTGTGGTATGTGCAATGTCTCAAAACATTGAGATGAGGATTCGGATCTGGTACACGACTCATGGGCACAGACACTCCTGTATTCTCGACGTACGAACCTTCCCAGGGGCCAACATCGACTCGGATCACTACCTTGTTGTAGCCAAGGTACGAATGAGGATATCAAGAATGCTTAGGAGTCGAGTAGGACAACGTAAGTTTGACGTCGGAAAGCTACAATCGCAAGAGACTGCCAGAATCTTTGCGATCGTGTCTACTCCAAGCTCTCTCAAAATCCGCCCACAGCAGCACAAACAATAGAACAGGAATGGGCGCATTGACAGAGCGCCGTCAGGAACGCTGCCTCAGAGGTGCTGGGTTTCAAACCGCCACCACCTAGAAACCCCTGGTTCGATGAACAATGCCACAATAGACCAAATGTATGTAATGCGTGTATAGATACGAGCTATACAAAGGCATGTCTAGTTTTAACATCCCTGCCAAACTCGTCCGACTGTGCAGGATGACTATGCAGAACTCTCGCTTCTCCATTAAGGTCGGTAATGAGCAAACCGAGACCTTTGATGATAAAAAAGGATTTAGGCAAGGTGATGCGCTGTCATGCAACTTTTCAACATCGCGCTTGAAAAGATCGTGCAAGAGTCGCTGGCCAACCCAAGAGGTATGATTTATTTCAAGTCTACGCAATTGCTTGCGTACTCCGACGACATTGGCCATGTAGAGCGCATGGGAAATACAGCTCCGACCCGAAAAGTCTTTGAATCCACCCCGGAAGGAAGGCGCGGCAGAGGACGGCCGCTTCTACAGTGGCGCACGCAGGTGGAAGGGGACCTTAACCAACCGGGCGTGCGGCGCTGGAAACAGCTGGCCATAGACCGCGACAGGTGGAGACGCTTGTTGGTTGAGGCCCTGGTTCACCGCGGACTTTAACGCCACCTAAGTAAGTAAGCGCATGGAACAGTTGCTGAGAACTACAACCAACGGAAAACAACCACCCCTAGAGAAGAGAATAATGTACGAACAAGTGTGACAAGCATAATAAGAGTATGACTCTTGAACCTGCGTAAATTATAAACCATCTATACCAGCGCTAATTCACAAGGACATCCCGCCTGTCACATCTTGCTGTCCAATTCGCTACCAGCTCAAAGCCGTCACTGACAGTTCCTAGCTCGCAGCTTTCAACACATAGCTCACAAATCCCAGCTTCCAACAGTGGCCGTCGTGCAGTGGTTAACATCATCGACCGCCGAGAGGAAGGTTTATGGTTCAAATTCGCTTCATAGCCAAGAAAAAGTAGTTCCTATACGGACAAAAAGTATGAAACGCTGTTGAGAATGGAAAGTGACCAGACGTACTGCTGCAGGCATAACACTCACAGTATATGGTCAACCGAAATTCATCCTCTGCGTATGCAGTACTAAAGTGCTTGAACGAATTACTACGGACTATAACCCACGCGAAATTTGGTCGGCTCTCGTCCTATCTAGGTCTAGGACAACCACCCCTGAGAGTAGTGAACGAACATCAACGACCCCAACCACTGTACTCCGTTCAGGTTGTGTGTGTCAACACATCATAAGAGAATATAAAAAACTCTTGAACCTGCGCGAATCTCTAAAAAAAAAAAAAAAAAAAAAAAAATACTGCTCACTCCTACCACCACACAACTCCCAACTCAAAGCTCACAGCACCTAGCTCACAGCTTCCAGCTCCCAGCTCATAGCTCCCAACTCACAGCTCCCAACTCACAGCTCCCAGCTCACAGCTCCAACTCACAGCGCACAACTTACAACTCCCAGCTTACAGCTCCCACCTTACAGCTCCCAGCTTCGAGCTCCTAGCTCCCAACTCACGGCTACTGCTCACAGATCCCAACTTACATCTCCGAGCTCACAGCTCCTAGGTCACAGTTCCTAGCTCAATGCTCACAGCTGTTCGCTCACAGCTACTAGCTCACAGCTTACAGACCCGAGCTCACAGTTAACAGCGCACAGCTCCCAGCTTCGAACTCCTAGCTCACAACTTTCAGTTCACAGCTTCCAGCTCATAGCTTCCAACTCACAGCGCACATCCCACAGCTTACAACTCCCAGCTTACAGCTCCCAGCCTCGAGCTCTCCGCTCCTAACTCACGGTTACTGCACCCAACTTACAGCTCCGAGCTCACAGCTCCTAGCTCACAGCTCTTAGCTCACAGCTTCTAGCTCACAGCCCCTAGCTTACAGCTCCCAAATCCCCCAGTTTACCCATAGCCAATACATTCTTGTGTACAGGAACGTTGTCCAGACCTCTTCTACTGAATTTTGTCATCCAACTGGCCAAAAAAGTTGGAGTAATAATCGCCCCCAATCATGCCGACCATGACCTCTCCGGCAGTTGGTGGCTTTCTCCTTCTCCTCACTGTTTGGACTGCTGTTTCATTTCTGGCATGTCGTGGTGGGACTATATCTCATCCATGGTGACAAATCACGACACAAAATCGGTCGAATCCAAAAGTTCCTTGGACCGTTTCTTGGTCTTTACATTTTGCTCTTGATCGGTATACAGCAACCGCGGCACTCATCTTGTGCAGAGCTCTCGCATCCCTATTCCGATATTCCCATAACCTCAGCTATCTCACTTACCTTCTCTACTCGCATATCGTCACTTTTTCGATGGTGTTTCAGGTTTTTGGCCGTCCTTCACGTCTAAAGCCTTAGGTCTTATTCAACTCTTCACCTCAGTTGTATCCAGGTCCACATTTATCCACAGGAGAGAGGATTAGCATACGTCGTTCCTCTATGCCTTTTGGAGCAGCCTGAATGAGATGTGCTGATCTCGTTGTTTACTCCATCTTTGAGGATACTCTCAGGCTGTTTGGGCGTAGAAGCGTTGTGCAAGGACTACAGAGTCCTTAAGGTCCATTAAGTATTCCCATTATTGTCATCTTCTTCGAGACCGGACTTGGAGCCACGTAAGTCTAGGATCTTTGACTAACTCGATCCAATTGTGCATCTGACAGTAAGGTACTCCAAGCAAACTTTTGACATCCGCTATTAACGACATCCGAGCTCATTCAGTCAACTCCGCACCTCTCTGTCAGTCTATTCTACCCCGACGAGTAGCCCCCACACAACTTGTCAGCCACTTATTTTCTAAGCGAGATCTCTCCAAATTTCAGTTTCACATCAGTTCAATCGCTTTCACGAACTTGCCAGAGCTCTGCTACACACTTATGGAACTCAACAACTTCTGCACCGGCTCCAGCTTCCAGGGGGAATTCGATGAAGAGGGCAAAATGACCGGTTTCGGCATCTATCGCTACCCCGATGGGACCGAATACCGCGGGCACTTCAGGAATGGCGTATTTCATGGCCGTGGAATGCTTATCCATCCGAATAAATTCAAATTGTGCGGCTACTTCGTCAACGGCGTTTGTGACGACTATCAATTGTACTTTGGCGATGGACTCGAATACAGTCAGGGGAATTGGACATATTGCACGCCCCGCGATAGACGATTTTGGGTGGAAATTGTTCGTGGCATATCGCCGGTCGGTGAGACTTTCCTTACCAAAGACAAACCGTCTCGTTTGGTTCCGCTTGGGATGTACGACATAGGTGAAGGGTTCTATGATCCAAAGGTTGATTATATTCTGAATGCGAAGACTGGCGAGAGAATACGTTTCGTTTGCCCGGATGAGAAGGTTCGAATTATGCAGATGAATAGGATGAATCCGATTGATTTTGAGAATGCCATGCGTAAGGAGGCCGAGAGCAGGGTGAAGAGTATTAGCACGGATTCGTTGGTATCCGATGATGAGTGAATCTGTTCTTAATTTGGCCGTTTGGTTGGATTTGTTTTTTTTTGAATTTCGAATTAAACGATTTTTTTTTTGGGATTTTTTTTTAGAACAGATGGTTCTTGTATTTGCTGACATTTATTCTGAGGTGACAATTGTGCGGAACTGTTATACGGTTGGTTGTGCCTTCGATACGCTCTCTGTTTCTGTTATATCTGTACCATTAAGGTGGGTGTCTAAGAGAAGCATTGACAGTTATGGTTTTAAACAGAGTTCTGATGGGCAGTTGTTGGTCCTTTTTTCCATCTAGTTTTCGAGATTACTAAAACGAAAAGTTTGTTTTGGTAACGAGATAACAGCGAAAGGCAAGAGACATTCCCGTGAAGCTGGGGTCTCCTATCAGTTTTATCGCTCGGCTTTGAATTCTGCCATTACAGATAACCTGGATAAGAAATCTAGGCATTACGCAGCATTCTTTGCGACACCGAATGTGTTGTCGTTCCAACTAAGACTGGCAGTGACACTCATATCCAGGATTCGGCTACTCAGATGCAAGTGCCATTCATGGATAAAGGCTGCGAGTCGGCGGTACGCTCAGACGACAGAGGAACTGGGAGCTGAGCTAGGGGCTGGGAGCTGTGAACTAGGAGCTGGGAGCTAGGAACTGTGAGCAATGTGCTGTGAGCTAGGCGTTAGGAAATGTTAGCCAGGAGTTAGGAGCTGTGAGCCAGGAGTTAGGAGCTGCGAGCTAGGAGCCGTGAACCAGGAGTTACGAGCTGTGAGCTGGGTGTTGTGAGATAAGAGCTGGGACTTGTGAAATAAGAGCTGGGAGTTGTGAGATAGAAGCTGGGAGTTGTGAGTTGGGCGCTATGAACTGTGGGTTGGTAGCTGTTAACTGTAAGTTAGGAGCAGTGAGCTAAGAGCTGGAAGCTGGAAGTCGTGAACTGGGAGCTGTGAACTAGAAGCCGTGGGGTAGGAGCTGTGAGCTATGTGTTGTGAGGTAGGACCCTGAGCTAGGCGTTGGGAGCTGTGGGCTAAGAACTGTGAGTTGGGAGCTGTGAGCTAGGAGTTAGCAGCTGTGAGCTGGGAGTTATTAGCTGTGAACTGGGAGTCGTGAACTGGGAGCTGTGAGCTAGGAACTGTGAGCTATGTGCTGCGAGGTAGGACCTGTGAGCTAGGCGTTAGGAGCTGTGGACCAGGAGTTAGGAACTGTGAGCCAGGTGTTAGAACTGTAAGCTCAGAGTTGAGAGCTGTGAACTAGGAGTGCGGAGTTGCGAGCCTGGAGTTTGGAGCTTTAAGCTAAGAGTTAGGACCTGGGAGCTGAGGTCGGAGTTAGGGCCTGTGAGCTAGGAGTTCGGTGCTGTGAGCTAGGAGTCAGGTGCTGTGAGCCAGGAGTTAGGAGCTGTGAGCCGTGAACCAGGAGCTACGAGCTGTGAGGTGGGTGTTGTGAGATAAGAGCTGGGACTTGTGAGATAAGAGCTGGGAGTTGTGAGATAGAAGCTGGGAGTTGTGAGTTGGGCGCTATGAACTGTTGGTTGGTAGCTGTTAACTGTAAGTTAGGAGCAGTGAGCTAAGAGCTGGGAGCCATGAACTGGAAGTCGTGAACTGGGAGCTGTGAACTAGAAGCCGTGGGGTAGGAGCTGTGAGCTATGTGTTGTGAGGTAGGACCTTGAGCTAGGCGTTAGGAAATGTTAGACAGGAGTTAGGAGCTGTGAGCCAGGAGTTAGGAGCTGTGAACCAGGTGTTACGAGCTGTGAGCTGAGTGTTGTGAGATAAGAGCTGGGACTTGTGAGATAAGAGCTGGGAGTTGTGAGATAGAAGCTGGGTGTTGTGAGTTGGGCGCTATGAACTGTGGGTTGGTAGCTGTTAACTGTAAGTTAGGAGCAGTGAGCTAAGAGCTGGAAGCTGGAAGTCGTGAACTGGGAGCTGTGAACTAGAAGCCGTGGGGTAGGAGCTGTGAGCTATGTGCTGTGAGGTAGGACCTTGAGCTAGGCGTTGGGGGCTGTGGGCTAAGAGCTGTGAGTTGGGAGCTGTGATCTGGGAGTTAGAAGCTGTGAGCTATGTGCTGTGAGGTAGGACCTGTGAGCTAGGCGTTAGGAGCTGTGGACCAGGAGTTAGGAACCGTGAGCTCGGAGTTGAGAGCTGTGAACTAGGAGTTAGGAGTTGCGAGCCTGGAGTTAGGAGTTGCGAGCCTGGAGTTAGGAGTTGCGAGCCTGGAGTAAGGAGTTGCGAGTCTGGAGTTAGGAGTTGCGAGCCTGGAGTTAGGAGTTGCGAGCCTGGAGTTTGGAGCTTTGAGCTAAGAGTTAGGACCTGGGAACTGAGATCGGAGTTAGGGCCTGTGAGCTAGGAGTTCGGTGCTGTGAGCTAGGAGTTAGGTGCTGTGAGCCAGGAGTTAGGGGCTGTGAGCTTGGAGTTAGGAGCTGTGTGCTAGGAGTAAAGAGCTGTGAACTGGGAGCTGTGAGCTAGGGACTGGAAGCTAGCTGTGAACTAGAAACTGTGGGCTCGGAGCTAAGAACTGTGAGCTATGTGCTGTGAGGTAGGACTTGTGAGCTAGGCATTAGAAGCTGTGAGGTAGGACCTGTGAGCTAGCCGTTAGGAGCTGTGAGCTAGGAATTAGGAGTTTTGAGCTAGATGCTGTGAACTACGAGTCAGGAGCTGTGAGCTAAGACTTGTGAGCTAGGAGCCATGAACTGGGAGCTGTGAGCTAGGGGCTGGGAGCTAGCTGTGAACTAGAAACTGTGGGCTCGGAGCTAGGGACTGTAAGCTATGTGCTGAGGTAGGACCTGTGAACTGGGAATTAGGAGCTGTGAGCTAAGACCTGTGAGCTAGGAGTTAAGAGCTGAGCTAGATGATGTGGGAGTCAGGAGCTGTGTGCTAGGAGCTGTGAACTGGGAGCCATGAACTGTGAGATAGGTGCTGTGAGGTAGGAGTTACGACCTCCGAGTGAGGAGTTGTGATCTAGGAGTGAGGAGCTGTGGGCTAGGAGCTAGAAGTTAAGAGCTGTGAGCTAGGAGTTAGAAGCTGTTCGCAGGGAGTTTGGAGCTATAAGCTAGGTGTTGGGAAATGTGAGCTAGGACTTAGGAGCTGCGAGCTATAAGTTGAGAGCTGTGAACTGGAGCCTATGAGCTGTGAATTATGAGCTTTGGATTGTGAGCTGTGAGTTAGGAATTGTAAGTTGTGAGATAGGGGCTGGGAGTTATGAGATAGGGGCTGGGAGTTATGAGATAGGGGCTGGGAGTTATGATATAGGGGCTGGGAGTTATGAGATAGGGGCTGGGAGTTATGATATAGGGGCTGGGAGTTATGGTATAGGGGCTGGGAGTTATGAGATAGGGGCTGGGAGTTATGAGATAGGAGCTGGGAGTTGTGAGATAGGGGCTGGGAGTTATGAGATAGGGGCTGGGAGTTATGATATAGGGGCTGGGAGTTATGGTATAGGGGCTGGGAGTTATGAGATAGGGGCTGGGAGTTATGAGATAGGAGCTGGGAGTTGTGAGCTGGAAGCTGGGAGTTGTGAGTTGGAAGCTGTGAGTTGTAAGCTGGGAGTTGACTTGGGAGCTGGTAGTGAAGAGGACTGATGTCGTTGTGGATAATAGAGAGGCAAACGCGATCCGCTATGCACCGGATAGTACTTATTTAGCGCGAATGTTTAGTAAAAACGTTGGTCACAGGGCAGGGCTGCCGGTTTTTCACTATTGATACTTTCCTATTTCATTTATTCAGGACGGATACAGATGTGTTGTTGTCCTTTTTTAAACAGCGCATCAGCAAAGAATGTACCAAGTCCTGCTTACTCTGGAGCTTTCACCATAACATCACAATCTCTTGTCTTCTATCGCCGTGGCAAAGACCTCGTTCACCGTAAGAAGCCACGGCTTCGATGCTGTTTACCAGAACATACAATTTAAAAAACAACAAAACCGCATTTCTGTCTTTAACGTTTATTCTTTATTCCATACCCGGTCTTATAGTTTATTCTTTGACTTACATAAATCGTAACATTCATTTCGTCGAATTACTTCATCTTTTGCTTTTCTCTGAATCGCTTTATTGCTATTTGAATTTGAATTAAAACTGTGACAAGAGAAAACGAAAAACAAGAAAGAAAAGTGAAGGATGTGAAGAGAGGGAATTAGTAAAATCTGATCAGTGACAACGACAACGATGTCGTATTGCTTTGTTGTTCCAAAGGCAATCAATTCAAGAAGAAAACAAAAAGGAAAAACAATTATCCTACAGCTCGCCCGTACGGGTACGGGGAGGAATAGTAAAATAGAAAGTAAACATGGAATACAGCGTTCTACATACGTGGGAGATGGGTGCGTTTTAGTACAACAAATCAATCGGTGTGTTTGGACGCAGTCTTTTGCTTGATGCCTCTCTGTTTGAAATCTAACGACGATATCTTTCCCTTGATGGTGATCTCCTGCGATTGTTGTGATGCGTGCTGCTACGTCCGCGACTACGACTGCGGCTACGCGATTTCGGCGATCGTCGACTCGATTTGTGTTTACGATCGCGACTACGCGATCGATGTACACGCGATCGTCGATCCAATTCACGACCGCCAACAAAGTATCGGGACTTGTGTTTGTCATCGTCGCGTTCGTTATATTTGCCAGCACGACGTAGGTCTGCTTTACGTGGGCCGGCGGTTTTTTCGAGTTCGACGAGTTTTTCACGAATCGCCATGAATCCCAGGTGAAGTTTACCGCCAAAATGATCGGCCAAACGGATATCGTTATCGTGAATGCCCAGATAAGCGGAACATACCTCACAAACGCGTAGCTTCTGTTGTTGATACGTTGATGCGGGCATCGATGTACGATACTCATGTTCAGCTTTGACTTTTTTCGCTCGCAATTCATCGATTTCTTTCATTAATGATATACTTTCTTCGACTTCGCCGGCTTCACCTAGAGCTTCGGCTTTAGCTAGTTTCTTACCAATTTCTTCAGCTAGAGCATGGACTGCATTGGCTTTCTCGGCTACCTCGGCGGTTAGTTCTTCTTGTGTTTCGGCTAGACGTTTTTTTGCAGCCTCTGTACGACGATCACAGTCAGCTATGAAGGCTTGCAGATGTTCCATTGCCTAGACAAAGTGAATATAGTTAATATCTGTATTAGAGGAGGAAGGATAGTGTAGGTCTTACCTCGATGTCGTAGTAGTAATCGCGGTTTTTTGCAGCATTTTCGTAATCAGCACGGAACGCCAGATCGTGTACTTTGGGACACTCGCCAAGATCCATACGCTAGGAGGGGGGAAAGGAGAACAATGAAAGCGATTAGACAGGGGGGGTTTCTAGAGCGGGGTTTTCAAAAAAGTATGCCTCGCGAAAGAAAAATTAATTTTTTTTTCCAATCTTTGGTGTTTCGCTTATAAATATTTTGCAAGTGAACGTGTACGGTAGGACAGATGCGATGCGGTGATGCTGGCAACATCGGTTCTCATCTCCTTCGCCTCGTTTTCTTCATATTCTTTTCAAAACATCTGCTTTACACACACGCTCGTCCGCATTCAATGCCAACGATGTGTGAATGTGGAAAGAAGAAATCAACTGCCAGAGAGTAGGTTGCCTGACAATAGCACGACACCACTCTCTTAAGAGTACAACCAAGAACCAACAAACGAACGAATGATTTATCGAAATTCGACTGGGATGATGGGGGATGAGGCAAACTGATGCCAACTGAAAACAACGATGACGTAAACGAGTTGAAAAACAAGTTTCCTTGACGTCACAACCTCCAATTTCTAAATGAGTCACTTGTAATCCACAAAGAAGACTCAATACAACATGCGAACATGAAATACAATATGATGATGCTGCATCGTACGAGCTCGTATCAGCAACGAAATGGAACAACAATCCAACACAAATGGCGCTGCTCGCTATAAGGAAATCCACTTACCAGGCCAGTCGACAATCAGATAGACGCTATTCCAGGGATGGCGAACCTATGACCCGTGGGTCAGACACCGACCCACGCAAATTTTTAACTGACCCACGATTGGTAAGCAACCATTTAGATTTTCTAATTTGGGTGGATAATTTATATTCATGTCTGTTATTCTCGATAGTTATGCTAGAGTAAAAACCAGTAGAATCGGTAACGTACCAGCGAAACTAAAGATTCTTAGAACCAACCGTTCTTAGATACAAGTTCCAGGCCATATCAAGCTGAATAGTTTAATAAATCATACGGGGCGAAATCCCCTTCTAGCCAGTACACGCTTACCGCACTTCGATATATATAAAGGCACCTGGCGGTCGCCAGATCAATCAATTACTAACCAGATTGATCAAATTGCGATCCACGTCAGACACTCCTCCATTTCCTCCTATTTTTGATGTTCGAACTTTCCGAGGAGCTAACATCGACTTGGACCACTATTTTGTAGTAGCCAAGATGCGCCTACGCAGCGGAGTAGAGTAAGAATACAAAGTTATGACGTCGGAAAGTCGCTATCACCACAAACCGCTCGTGCTTTTACCGATCGCGTCTCCCAATACACCTTAACCCTTCACGCTGTCAATAGAACAACAGTGGACCCTTTGCAAACAAGCTCCGAAAAGCACTCCATCTGAAGTTTTGAGGCTTCAAGGCTCCACCACGAAGAAACAGCTGGTTCGATGACGAGTGCAGGAGGATTCACACAGCGAAGCAGGATGCATATAAAGCCTCGCTCCATAGAAGAACAAGAGCAGCTCGTGAGCTCTACGAGTTAAAAAGAAGGGAGGAGCATAAGCTTCTCAGAAGAAAGAAGAAAGAGCGTGAAAAGACAGCGATTGAGGATTTGGAGAGGTGTTACTGCAGGCGTGACATTCAAAAGTTTTATCAACATGCAAACATGCCAAGGTTACAAAGCCTGCAGGGATGAGAACGGACACCTACTAGTAGAATCGCAGTCGATGCTGAGAATATGGAAAAACCACTTCTGCAGACTGTATAACGGCGATGTTAGCTAATACGCCGCTGTCAGACAGAATGATCCATTTTTCAGCGACGAAGACAGCAGGGAACTCCGTCCCCCTGACCACGACGAGGTTAAGATCGCCATATCGAAACTCAAATCGAATAAAGCTGCTAGCGCAGACGGAATGTCTGCAGAGCTCTTCAAGGCAGCTGGGGATGACCTGGTTAGGAGCATGCACCAGCTTATCTATAAAATATGGTCAGAGGAAAGCATGACCGAGGAATGGAGTCTCAGCATGGTATGCCCGATTCACAAGAAAGAAGACCCCTCTGACTGCGCCAAATACAGAGGAATAAGTCTTCTTAACATCGCCTACAAAATCTGCTCTGCCGTTTTGTGTAAACGCCTGAAGCCTTTAATAATAATAAATAAGATGGTAGGTCCTTATCAGTGCGGATTCAGGCTAGGGAAGTCCACAATCCAAATCCTCACACTACGGCAGATACTGAAAAAAACCCATGAATTTCAAGTCGACACCCACCACCTATTTGTCGATTTCAAAGCCACGTACGAGAGCGTAATTAGAGACGATCTATACAACGCTATGTCAAACTTTGACATCTCTGCTAAACTCGCCAGAATATGTAGGATGACTTTGGAGAATGCTCGCTGCTCCATCCGAATCGGTGAACACCTTACCGATAGTTTTGATGTTAAAAAAAGGATTTAGGCAAAAAATGCTAACTGAGCATTCTAAGCACTTTGGTGCAAATGAGCGTTAGTGACCCACGAGCTAGTAATGAAAAAATATTAACAAAAGTTGACCCACGTCTTAAAAAGGTTCGCCATCCCTGCGCTATACTCTACTCGTACATGGCTGGTGGTGTGGTAAGAGAGACCGGTTTGGCATGGCCACGAGTTTTGTTCACGATTCAGTTCATATTAAATCGTCGTCGTGAACGGTAGAGGTATAGTAAAAGCCATCAAGCGTTGTGAAGAAACAAAGCGAAAAACAAACAGAGAGGAACGGAAACGTACAAGGGAATCAGCAGAGAAGAACAATGTAATTAAGTGTGAATTTGAATTAAGAAAAATCCATTCGAAAACGATACATAACGAGAAAGCGTCAGTTTCTATTGGTTTTCTGTGGTTTTTACGTTGTACGAGCACTACAATGAGGACTCATTCCTGTTTGGTGGAGTATTTTTTCGGGTAGAATTGGTGAAAATCGATAAGACGGTCAGGTCATGCGGTTCATGTTTTACTCGACGGCCTTGGGTATGGTCATTTCGATGATTATTTTTCCTAGTACGTCGCAGGAGCCCCAATTGGTTGAATATATAGTAATGACCACCTGAGCACGGGCGTAGTGAAGTGTTCTAATTCGAGTGGATTCAATCGTGCTCATCTGTTTGGGACTTTTATGATTCTAGAACAACTGACCAATCGGGGTTGAAGGATTGTGTCATCAATTCGATGGAATAACATCCATTCTCTAATTGAATTTGGCGAGAGGAAGCGCACAAGTAGTGCGTTTAATAGTAAATATTGACATTTGGGAGTGCTACACTGGGTAACTATCTGGAAAGGATACTTCCGAATAATTAACTTGATGGAATACGTCCATACAACACTTAGAATGAGGTATCTAGTTCGTTTTTATAAGTAATACAATCAAAGCAAGCATAGTGGCGATGCGAGTCCACGTCAATTGGATTACGTGTCGACGTTAATCACCTCGCCCACTGGTGTATACTGTTACAAACAACCGATTCATTAAAGCACATCTGATCCGTTGTGGATGATATTCCAACTTCATGGAATTAACTAGTGAATTAGTAGGAAAGTGCAACTGATTCGACCACGATTAGATGTTTTTGCGACACTTGGTCGGTCACATTCGAAGAGAAAACAATTTTCTGACGACTTTGTTAGGGATTTGAGACGAAAGGCCAGCAATTAGAACGACTGTCATAAGCACATGTTTAATGAATAATTAGAAAACAATATGTCGCGCTACAAAATGAGAAAAGTTACTCAATCAACTTCGTACTTAAGCGAAACTGCTCGCACCTGACCACACAATAACCTGTGCCGCACCCCACACGTACATACTTGATTGCAGTTCGCTTCCCAATGCCATTTAAGTGTATAGCCTGACTCATAGTCAGTCTTAAGCAAAATTATAAGCCTTTTTCGCCTAATAGATTACTAGTAACTGATTTCTCCCTTCTTCACAGACAATCATCTCATTGTACGCACCTGATATCTCACACCAATTGCGACTCTTCGCCCCAGTAATGGGACAAAAACTACAATATGTAGCTGTGCTGCTAGCACTATTGCTAGCAACCGGCCATATTGCCGAGAGTAAACGTACCTACGGACGTAGTCGCGGTAGTAGCAGTAGTAGTAGTAGTCGTCGAACATACAGTTCAGGATCTGTGACCAAACCAACCTACCAGCAGACTTCGAATTCTCATGCCGATTTAGCTAAACTCAGCTATTCGGGTTACAATTCGCAACCGAATCGACCGAAACCAAGTGCTCCGGCTGCTCAACCAGCCGCTCCTATTGGATGGAATGTACCAAAGTCTCAGGGACCACCGCCGGCATACTCAGCCTCCAACCCGGTTGGTGGAGCAAAGACAAATATCCATGAATCACCGCCGGCATATAAACCAAATAATGCCGCACCGCCATCATATTCATCCGCGACTAACTCGCAACCATTCGGAAGTGGCTACAATAGTGGTTCGGCCGGAGGCTATGGAACATCAGGAGTACATCATGCAGGAACTGCATATCGACCAAGAGCCAATTCGACCGGTGGTTTCTCAGGTGGTGGATTCCATACACCGATTCAGGCTACCAACACTCAAGGACTACAATCGAGTTATCCTAGACAACAAATGCCCGCTGGAGCAACCTACTATCCATCTAGTGGAAGTTTACCCGCTGGCGCGTCATACCACCCAGCGGGATTGCCAGCTGGAGCGACCTACTATCCATCAGGTGGACTACCAGCAGGCGCCTCTTATCATCCAGCAGGAGGAGTGCCACAAGGAGCTTCGTATTACCCAGCCGCTGGTGCTGTGCCAGCAGGAGCTACATACTATCCATCGGCTGGAGGTATTCCACAAGGTGCTAGTTTCTATCCAGCTGGGCAATTACCAGCAGGCGCTACATACTACCCATCTGGATCGCCTACAGTCATCCAAAAAGGATCTTCTGGCCCTGGTTTAGGTAAGACGACACAATTCCTCTGACCCTTCTTGAAAAATTAATGTAATTCTCTATAGGAACTGGTTTGATTGCCGGAGCTTTGGGAGGAGCAATTCTTGGTCATGTTCTGACACCATCTGGATCTAACAGCGCGCCAGCACCAGCACCAGCTGCTGCTCCAGCTTCCAGCTCAGATGGAGACAAGGACCGTATCATCATTATTAACAACGGACCGCCAGGCTCAGTGACAACTAACACCGATGGTACCACTGTTATCAATGCTAATGCCCCAGCACCTGCTGCTGGTGCTCCAGCA
Organism: Eumerus sabulonum; assembly: GCA_951905685.1. NCBI lineage: Eukaryota > Metazoa > Arthropoda > Insecta > Diptera > Syrphidae > Eumerus > Eumerus sabulonum. The sequence continues at coordinate 106,820,523 of OX645061.1, forward strand.
GTGCCGGCTGCTGCAGCTTCCGTACCAGCCGCTGCAGCTCCTGCTCCCGCTGCTCCAGTCGTTCCTGGTGCTCCCGCACCCGCTGCAGAACCACCGGTTCCTTTGGCACCATTCGCACCGGGAACATTTGACAATAGCAACACACCAGCCCCTGCGGCAGCTCAACCAGCCGGAGACAGTACTACTGGATCACCGGCACCAGGTGCTGAACAACAAACACCAGCACCCGGTGGTCTCATATGCGTACCAATCGTTGTTAATGTCACTGATCCTGCTGATCCGACCAAAGTAACCCAAGCGCAACAGATCGCATGCTACCCGGCTCCACCAGCCGATGCTACAGTCACCTCTGACGCTCCGCCCGCACCACAACCAGCCGCCGTAGCCGAGAAACCAGTTGAACAACAACAAAAATCCGATGTGAATGCTATTCCAACCCAGCGAACATCTACCGCTGAATTGCCCGAAAACTCAAAGATCCAACAAGCTTCCAATGGAGCCAACTCAATCTACGCCACCTTCACATCGTCGATGTTTGCATTCCTACTGGCTTATTGCTTGCACTAAGCCACCACTGCGCCACGCATACATATTAACACATAAGAGAGCTTTATTCAGCCGAGCTAGTCTAGGTACCTCTAATTAAAATAATATCGATTGTTACTCTCCCCTGCTTGTCCCGCTCATGGCAGCTACCGATCAATTCACGTTGCACCACTATGTGATATGTAATCAACAAACACACACCTGCATTCTCTCCCTCTACTCATTTACACTCGTGCGCTGAACGTGAAACGCGAGGAAAGCCTTGAACTACATGTTAACAAAGAACCAACTCTTCGGACTGTGCCTTCTATTTCTTTTTTCTACTATCGACCTGCTCGTGTCCCCCTTCCGGGGGTTGTTGTGTTTTTTGTTTTTATTAATGACATTTTGGATATTTTTTTTAAGTCTTGACATCACAGCAGGAGCAGGGACGATGTCACGAGCTAGCTGTCTTAAATGTTGTCGAATAAATGTCTAAATATACAAGATGAAAAATAAAATTAGATAAGTACACTAGGAAGCATTGGCGTTTTATTATTTTCTTGGGTGCTAGAGATGGATCAATTGACTTCCATTATTGAAGTGCTTCTATGCCTCATATTTAGTTTCTTGCCTTCACAAGCCTCTCTATTGAGCTACCACTTTCACAAGCCTCTCTATTGAGCCACCAACTTCATAAACCTCGTCTACCGAGCTACGACCTTCACAAGCCTCTCTATTGAGCTACCACCTTCACAAGCCCTTTTCATTGAGCTACCATCTTAACAAGCTTCTTCTATTGACTACTATATTCACAAGCATCTTCTATTGAGCCACCATCTCATTAGCCTCTTCTATTGAGCTACAAACCTTCATAACCCACATCTAATGACCTACGACCTTCCCAAGCCCTTTCCATTGAGCTACCATCTTCACAAGCCTCTTCTATTAGGCTACCACCATTACATGACTCTTCTATTGAGCTTCAATCTTCACAAGCTACTTCTATTGAGCTACCATCTTTATAAGCCTCTTCTCTTGAACCACCATCTCCATAAGCCCTTTCGATTGAGCTACTACCTTCACATACCTCATTTATTGAACTGAGCTACCACCTTCACAAGCCTTTTCTATTGAGGCAACCTTCACGAGTCTCTTCTATTAAGCTTGAATCTTCACAGCCACTTCTATTAAGCTACCACCTGCACAAGCCCTTTCCATTGAGCTACAACCCTCACAAGCTTCTTCTACTGAGCTACCACATTGACAAGCCTCTATTGAGCTTACTTACTTACTTATCAGGCCTGCGATCCATGGAGGATCTGAGCCTGAGCTATAGCTGCCTTCCATCCTTGACGGTCCCGGGCACGCTGCTTCCAGTTGTCAAGACCAAGATGTCTTACATCCGCAATTACTTGGTCTTTATACCGGAGGTTCGGTCTTCCTCTTCTTCTCGAACCAGGAGGCTCGGAGTCGAAGACCCTCTTAGCTGGAGCGTTGATGTCCATGCGCTCGATGTGGCCGAGCCAGTGCAGTCGACGGGTCCTTGCCTTCCGGACTACATCCACATCTTGGTACAGCTCGTAGAGTTCGCGGTTGTGTCTTCTTCTCCATTCACCTTCCTCACAGACAGGACCAAATATCCGGCGCAGAATTTTTCTTTCGAAAGAACCCAAAATCAGCTCCGCTGTCCTGCTTATCGTCCAGCTTTCGGCTCAGTACAGCAAGACTGGCAGAATGAGCGTTTTGTAAAGCATGACTTTGGTCTTTCGAGTGAGGAGTTTTGACCCCAGTTGTTTGGACAAGCCGAAGTAGCAGCGGTTGCCAAGGGCGATTCTACGCCGGATCTCCACTGTGGTGTCATTTGTGGAGTTTACGTTTGCCCCGAGGTAGACAAACTCCTTAACTACCTCGAAATTGTAGCTGTCAATTGTTATGTTTTGTCCCAGGTGGTGAGCGACGGATTGGTTTTTGCTTGACAGCATGTATTTCGTTTTATCCTCATTGATCTTAAGACCAACTCGTTTCGCATGTTCTTCAATCGCCGTGAATGCTTCCACAATGCCACGGCGAGAACACGCGATGATGTCGATATCATCCGCGTATCCTAGCAGCTGGATGGACTTGTAAAAGATAGTGCCTTCCCTGTTGATGCCTGCCCGTCGCACTATCTGCTCCAGCACCAGGTTGAAGAAGTCACATGACAGCGCATCTCCTTGCCGAAATCCGGTGCATGTTTCGAATGGTTCCGAGGTCCTAGAACCGAGTTGCACGGTGCATCGCGTGTTTTTTAGCGTGGCGCGACACAACTGGATCAGTTTTACCGGGATCCCGAATTCGGCCATCGTCCCAAACAGTGCTTCACGATGAATGCTGTCGTATGCGGCTTTGAAATCGATGAAAAGATGGTGTGTATCGATTTGAAACTCGTTGGTCTTTTCCAGGATCTGTCGAAGTGTGAAAATTTGGTCTATAGTTGATTTGCCGGGCCGGAAGCCGCACTGGTAGCTGCCGATTAGTGCGGTGCAAAATGGTTTTAGACGTTCACACAATACGCTGGACAGGATCTTGTATGCGACATTGAGCAGGGATATACCTCTATAGTTCTTGCAAGAGGTAGGATCGCCTTTTTTGTGGATGGGGCATATAGAGCTGGTATTCCAGTCGTCGGGCATGCTCTCATCTTCCCAAATTCTGCAGATGATCTGGTGCATGCTCCCTACCAGAACATCGCCGCCAGCCTTGAAGAGCTCTGATGGCAAGCCATCTGAGCCTGCGGCCTTGTTGTTCTTCAGCTTCTGAATAGCTGTGCCGACTTCTTCTATGCTGGGTGGGAGGACTACTTCAGCGGCTGGAGTTGGGATTTCCTCGGTCCCTACCACTCTCTCTTGGTCATGCTCGTTAAGCAGCTGCTGGAAGTGCTGCTTAAATACATCCACTATTCCCTGCGGGTCGGTGACAAGATTACCCTCGCAGTTTCGAAGAGCCAGGGTGCCCTTTTTGAAGCCTCCTGCAAGGCCTTTGGCTTTCTTGTAAAAGGCTTGTATTTTATGTTTATCCCTAGACTCCTCGATATCCTTGAGCTGGGAGGCTGCGAAGATTCTTTTCTTTTGTCGCAGTAGTTTCTTCTCCTCCCTTCTTCTGGCTCGGTACTCTTCTCGCGCTGCCCTGGTTTTCCTCTGCAGCGCCTTTTGGTACGCCTCGTCGGTTGCTGCCTTTTTCTGCTCACACTCGCCATCATACCACGGGTTTCTTGTCGGGGGTGGTAGGTATCCTAAGGTGGTTTCGGCTACTTCCTGAATACCGTAGAGTCTTTCGCTCAGCTGCTCCCTGTAGGCTCTGGCAACCTCCGGTGTGCTCAGGCGCCCAATGTCGAACCTCCTCCTGATGGGCTGGTGCAGCTTTCTGACATTGGACAGTCGAGCTCTGAATCTTGCTGCTACGAGGAAGTGGTCAGAGTCGACATTTGCCCCTCTGAATGTTCGCACATCCAGGATGTTTGACGCGTGCCTTGCGTCAATGAGCACATGGTCGATTTGGTTGGCGGTTCGACCGTCCGGAGATCGCCAGGTTGCTGTGTGGATTCGCTTGCGAGGGAATCTTGTGCTACTTATCACCGCATTACGAGCTGTCGCAAAGTCAGCGAGTCGGAAGCCGTTATCTGTTGTTGTATCGTGGAGGCTGTGCTTTCCGATCACTCCGCCAAGGGTGTTTTCCTTTCCGATTTTGGCGTTGAAGTCCCCGAGCACGATTTTTACATCGTACTCCGGACAAGCTCCGTAGGCGTTGTCCAGGAGGTCATAGAAGTCCTCCTTGATAGGGTCTTCAGCCTCGTCGGTAGGGGCGTGTGCACATATTAGGCTGATGTTATAAAATCTGCCTCTGATGCGGATCACAGCCAGGCGATCACTTATAGGTTTAAAGTCGATGACCTTCGACCTTAACCGCTTTCCCACGACAAATCCGCATCCCAGTAAGTGCAACCTTTTGTGACAGCTGTAATAAATGTCGCAATTTTTCTTCCTAATCATTGAGCTACCACTTTTACAGGGCTCTTCTATTGGGCTACCGACTTCACAAGCCTCTTCTATTAAGCTTCAACCGTCACAAAACACTTCTATTGAGTTACCACCTTCAGAAGCATATTCTATTGAGCTATCACCTTCACAAGCCGTTTCTATTGAGGTAACCTTCACGAGCCTCCTCTATTCAGCTTGAACCTTCCCGAGCCACTTCTATTGAGCCACCACCTGCTACATTGAGCTACAACCCTCACAAGCTTCTTCTACTGAGCCACCACAAGCTTCTTCAACTAAGCTTCCACATTGACAAGCCTCCTCTATTGAGCTACCACCTTTAAATCTTCTTTAATTGAGCTACCACCTTTACAAGCCTCTTCTATTAAGCTTCAACCTTCACAAGCCACTTCTATTCAGCTTCAATCTTCACAAAACACTTCTATAGAGTTACCACCTTCAGAAGCATCTTGTATTGTACCGTCACAAGCACTTTCTATTGAGCTAACCTTTACGAGCCTCTTCTATTAAGCTTGATCCTTCACAAGCCCCTTCTATTGAGCTACCACCTTCATAAGCCTCTTCTATTGAGCTACCACCTTTACCAGCCCTTTCCATTGAGCTACCACCTTCATAAGCCTCTTCTATGGAACTACCACCTTCACAAGCCTCATATATTGAGCTACCACCTTCATAAGCCCTTTCCATTAAGCTACAACCCTCACAAGCTTCTTCTAATGAGCTACCTTCACAGACCACTTCTAATGCACATTAATCTTGAACCTTCATAAGCCACTTCTATTAAGTTGCCTTCATTAACCTCGTCTATTGAGCTACCACCATCGCAAGCTTCTTCTATTAAGCTTAAGCCTTCACAAGCCACTTCTATTGAGCTACCATCCTCATAAGCCCCTTCTATTTAGCTACAGTCATTACAAGCATCTTCGATTGAGCTACCACCTTCACTAGCCTCTTCTATAGAGCTACAACCTTCATAAGCCTCGTCTATTGAGCTATCACTTTCACAAGCCTCGTCTATTGAGCTACCACCTTCACAAGCTATTCCCATTAAGCTACCACCCTCACAATCCTCTTCTATTGAGCTACCTTCACAGACCACTTCAAATGCACTACATTGACAAGCCTCATCCATCGAGCTACCACCTATACAAACTTCTTCTAGTGAGCTACCCGCTCCACAAGCTTCTTTCCCCGACCTACCACCCTCACAAGCCTCCTCTATTGAGCTACCATCTTCACAAGCTACTACTTCTATTGAGCTACCACCTTAACAGGGCTCTTCTATTGGGCTGCCGACTTCACAAGCCTCTTCTATTAAACTTCAACCTTCACAAAACACTTCTATTGAGTTACCACTTTCAGAAGCATCTTCTATTGAGCTATCACCTTCACAAGCCGTTTCTATTGAGGTAACCTTCACGAGCCTCTTCTATTAAGCTTGAACCTTCCCAAGTCACTTCTATTGAACCACCACCTGCTACATTGAGCTACAACCCTCACAAGCTTCTTCTACTGAGCCACCACAAGCTTCTTCTACTAAGCTACCACATTGACAAGCCTCCTCTATTGAGCTACCACCTTCAAATCTTCTTTAATTGAGCTACCACCTTCACAAGCCTCTTCTATTAATCTTCAACCTTCACAAGCCACTTCTATTCAGCTTCAATCTTCACAAAACACTTCTATAGAGTTACCACCTTTAGAAGCATCTTGTATTGGGCTATTACCGTCACAAGCACTTTCTATTGAGCTAACCTTCACGAGCCTCTTCTATTAAGCTTGACCCTTCACAAGCCACTTCTATTGAGCTACCTTCATAAGTCTCTTCTAATGAGCTACCTTCACAGACCACTTCTAATGCACATTAAGCTTGAACCTTCATAAGCCACTTCTATTGAGTTGCCTTCATAAACCTCATCTATTGAGCTACCACCATCGCAAGCCTTTTCTATTAAGCTTAAGCCTTCACAAGCCACTTCTATTGAGCTATCATCTTCATAAACGTCTTCTATTTAGCTACCACCTTTACAAGACTCTTGTATTGAGTTATAACCTTCTTAAGCCTCTTCTCTTAAGCTACCACCTTTACAAGCCTCTTCTATCTAGCTACAGTCTTTACAAATATCTTCTATTGAGCTACCACCTTCATTAGCTTCTTCTATTTAGCTACAACCTTCATAAGCCACGTTTATTGACCTACCACCTCCACAAACCCTTTTCATTGAGCTACCATCTCCACAAGCCTCTTCTATTGAGCTACCACCTTCACAAGATCTTTCCATTTAGCTACTACTTTCATTAGCCTCTTTTGTTGAGATACCTTCACAAGTCTTTCTATTGAGCTACCACCTTCACAAGCTCCTTCTATTGAGCTACCTTTACAAGTCTCTTCAATTGAGCTACCGCCCCCACGAGCCTCTACTACTGAGCTACCACATCCAAAAGCCTCTTCTATTGGGCTACCACATTTACAAGTCACTCCTATTAAGCTACCACCATCTTAAGCCTCTTCTTTTTAGCTATCACCTTCATAAGCCTCTTCTATTGAGTTAACTTCATAAGCCTCTTCTATTGAGCTTCTGATCTAGTTACAAAATCAGCATCGAATTTGCTTGCTCTATGGAGGGCAAGCCTCTTTCAGTACCAAATGACGTTGTGACAGTTCCGTCCCAATGAAACGCTTGAATGCAGAGTTAAAGGAAGAAGCAAGGCTTCTTGCAACTGAGATTGAATTAATCCTCGAGTTTGGCAAGCAATAAATATTATTCGAATGCAGGGAATCCAAATTCAAATTGTACTTAAATCAAGGCGATTCGAAGCTGAATATCTGGCAAATAGACCGCGTATCAATGTGAACTTTGACTCTGTCTTCACTAGAGATAATCTGTAATTCAGCGCGACGCCAAAGCTAATCATTTCGCATTTCATGGATTTATTTTGAAAATGTAGGAAAAAATAAAATTCCCCGTGCCTGACCCCGTATGGCTGTTGTAATAGTGATTATCGCTCAACAAAATGAGAAGGAAATCCCAAACTGGTTTAACCGAGGTGGCAAACTTCGATTAGCATAGATCGTTAGATGGAGAACAAATATTTGTCCAAGTTGATGTGGTTATTTTCCCCTACCTCTAAGCATCGCCAGCCCCACAGAGGCCACAGATGAGTTGTTTAATCAAATTCAATTCTCTGTGAGAACCTGTTTCGCCTTCAACTCAACATACTGCGCAATTGAAAACGCCAAGAGTTAAGTATGGACTCCCCACTCAAGGACGGGATAGACATCCATAGTGTCCAACTACATTTTGTCATCCTCTTATCACTTATCAAGACCATACAGAGTGATTGATGTCTGCGTTGCTCTATTGTTCTATTGAGATTTCCGGTTTCGGGAGAAATCAATTTAAGCCCGAGCTAATCAAGTTAAATGATAACGAAAAACAGCACACGACGAGCGACATACGAGTATGAGTCTGTACTTGGGAAAAAGGTCGCCTTCTCTTACGAATAACGAATTAGGAGCAGCAGCGCCATAATACCCCAAGCGCATAGGCACTTAAAATTCACATGGGCACAAGTGACAGAAACGTTGATTGTCTTTTTGATAGAACGTACGATGACGACCTCGTAGTTACGGCTGATCGGCAACGGCCACACGGGGGGGGGGGGGGGGGGGGGGGGAATTTTAATGAATTTGTTTGGATGGTACGGTACGTTCTCGTACATTCGCTCAATATTAGTGTGGGATCTTTCCCACACAGTGGAAGCTGCAGCACTTGGTACTACTGCCAAAAGGAAGGAAACCACATGGAGAACCGTCCTCGTGTCGGCCAATTTGTCTGTTGGATACACTAGGCAAGATACCAGAACGAGTGATCTACGATAGGTTACTGGCGGCTTCAGAAAATGACGACCAACGGACGACGCCATAGAAACAGTGGTAAACCGGGCTGCGGACGTCATCAAAGGAAAAAGATGGAGAAGTATTGTGCAGTAATTACGCTGTACATAAAAAACGTTTTCAATTCGGTTAACCGGACGCACATACAAAAGTCTTTAATTGACATGGGTACCCCCTCCTATTTATTAAGGACTGTCACCGACTACTTTAATAACAGTAGGCTAAGGTACAAGACTTAAGTCTAATAAAGCCGCAGGCGCAGACGGCCTGTCTGCTGAGCTTCTTAAGGCGGCTGGAGATGAGCTGGTAAGGTACATGCACCATCTCATTTGCAAGGTATGATCAGAGGAAAGCATGCCCGACGAATGGAATCTCAGCATCGTTTGCCCGGTCCATAAGAAAGGAGACCCATAGGGGTTATAGAACTGTGCCAACTATAGGGGAATAAGTCGCCTTAACATCGCATATAAGATCTTCACTGCCGTATTGTGCGAACGCCTGAAACCGTTTGTGGATAACCTGATCGGCTCTTATCAGTGTGGTTTCGGGCCAGGTAAATCCACAATAGACCAGATCTTAGAGAAGACACTCACCACCTCTTCGTCGATTTCAAGGCTGCATATGACAGCGTGTATAGAGACGAGCTATACAAAGGCATGTCTAGTTTTAACATCCCTGCCAAACTCGTCCGACTGTGCAGGATGACAATGGAGAATTCTCGCTGCTCCATTAAGGCCGGTAATGAGCAAACCGAGACCTTTGATGTTAAAAAGGCAAGGATTAAGGCAAGGTGACACGCTGTCATGCAACTTTTTCAACATCGTGCAAGAGTCACTGGCCAACACAAGAGGTACGATTTATTCCAAGTCTACGCAATTGCTTGCGTACGACGACATTGACGTGATTGGACGGACACAGCGAGACGTCAATGAGGCCTTTGTAAGCATTAAGGTAGAAGCGGGTAATATGGGTCTCAAGGTTAATGAGGGTAAAACCAAATATCTGCATTCATCTAAAAGAGACGGACAACACCGACGTATTGGCCAGAACGTCACCATGGGCGAATATAACTTTGAAGTGGTCAAGGAATTCGTCTACCTTGGCTCACTGATGACCAGCGACAACAACACCAGCGCTGAGATAAAACGCAGAATCACTCTTGCCAACCGCTGTTTCTTTGGGCTCAAGAGGCAATTGAGACGTAGAGCCCTCTCTCGGAAAACCAAGGTGACACTATATAAGACCTTAATCATCCCAGTCCTCCTTTACGGCGCAGAGGCTTGGACCTTGACAAAAGCGGATAAAGATGCCCTTGGTCGCTTCGAGAGGAAAATTCTGCGCACTATCTACGGTCCCGTTTGTTCAAACGGTGTATGGAGGAGAAGATATAACGAAGAACTGTACGCGTTGTACAGCGACATCGGCCTGGTACGACGTATACGGATACAGCGCCTAAGGTGGCTAGGCCATGTAGAGCGCATGGAAAATACAGCTCCGACCCGAAGAATCTTCGAATCCACTCCGGAAGGAAGGCGCGGCAGAGGACGGCCGCATCAACGGTGGCGCACGCAGGTGGAAGGGGACCTTAACCAACCGTGCCAGCTGGAGACGCTTGTTGGTTGAGGCCCAGGTTCACCACGGACTGTAGCACCACCTAAGTAAGTAAGTAAGTAAGTAAGGTACAATACCGATGAAGGCGTAACATTCTATCAAATAACGGCGGGTGTTCCTCAAGGATCAATCCTTGGACCTCTTCTGTCCAAGGATGACTAGCACTTCCCGAAGGAGTACGAATTATCGGCTTCGCCGACGACCTTGCTATCGTCACAGTGGCTGAGCATATAGAGAGGGTAGAGGTTACTACGAACGCAGCTATCGCTAAAGTGAAAGAATGACTCTCAATTGTCGGTCTGGAACTAGCAGCCCAAAAAAAAAAAACGGAGGCTGTGCTTATAACCAGCCGTAAAAAGGTGGAATATGCCAGCTTCTTAGTCGGAGATCAGACGATAAGGTCCAAGAAAGCAGTCAAGTATCTAGGGGTCATACTAGACAACATGCTTTCCTTCAGGGAACACATAATGTATGCCAGCGAGAAGGCATCACATGCACAACGAGCTCTTTCGCGAATGCTTCCAAATATAGGCCGGGTATGCACGGTTGAGAGCACCGTGGCGCAGTGGGTAGTGTGTTGGCCTCTTACGCCGATGACACGGGATCGAATCCCGACACAGCCATGTCATCGATTGTGTTTTCACGGTGTTTCTCTTCAGCGGGGTTCTGACAAAACACCCTGTAGTAAAATTGTCATGAAACGCTTCTCGAAATTCGCCGTTCGGAACCGGCATTAAAACTGTAGGTCCCTTTCACCTATGGGAAAATGAAATAACACACAACATGGGTGATTGAGAGAAGCTCGGCTCAGGTTCTTCGTGGACTGTAACGCCAACATACATACATATATGCACGCAGGGTCCTACTCTCACGGGTAGTCAGCTCAGTCCTACTCTATGCTGCTTCAATTTGGGCGGAAGCCCTTGCAGTAAAAGGACTAAAGCGGAAAATAGATTGAGTCTATCGACTCAGCGCAATAAGAGGACCATATCAGATGATGCGGCGTTCACCATAGCAGGAATGCTACCCATCGATATATTGGCAGACGAGCTCAAAAGGGTATACCACAGGCGAACGCCAGACCGGCAACAGACCAGGCTTATAAAAGCAGAAGAACGAGCAGAATCCATGCCAATGTAGCAAGCCAGATGGGACACTTCCACAAAAGGAAGATGGACGCACAGGCTCGGTCCCGTCATCGAAACTTGCGACATCAAGATCGGCAGGAGGCTGCAATTTTCATCATTCGCAGTTTTTGTCTGGACATGCTGGCTATCGAGAGTATCTGCCTAGATTTGGATATGATAGTCCTCCGTTGTGTCCACAATGCCCAAACTCCGAGGAGGACGCAGAACACACCGTTTTTTACTGCAGTCGCTTTATGCAGGACAGGCAAGGGCTAAATGTACCAAGTCCTGAAAACCTGGTCCCCTATATGATGGCCACGTGCAGCCGAACAACTTGCGGACGCCCTAGACCGCTATAAAGCGGACATAACTGCCATCCAGGAATTGCGATGAAATGGACCCGGTATAAAGCGGATGAAAAACTGCGACATTTACTACGGCGACTGCTATAGGGAGAGAGGTCAACGATTGTTCGGATGTGGATTTGCTGTTCGAGGTGGACTAAGGCAAAAAGTCCTAAGCTTTCGGCATGTAAGCGAACGCCTCATAACGATCCGTGTCAAGGCTAAATTTTTTAACATCAGCCTGATCTGCGATCACGCCCCCACGGAAGACAAGGATGACTCCGCCAAAGATGAGTTCTACGTTCAATGTCCCACCTATATGACATCAAGGTTGTACTAGGAGACTTCAATGCTAAGTTGGGTAAGGAAAGCATATTTGAAAAAGTCATCAGCAAACATAGCCTGCAAGACACCACATCCGATAACGGACACAGGCTGATTGATCTTGCTACGGGGCGAAATCTCCTTCTAGCCAGTACGTTCTTCCCGCACCTCGATATACACAAAGGCACCTGGCGGTCTTTTGATCAATCGACTACCAACCAGATTGACGTCAGACACTCCTCCACTATTCTTGATGTTCGAACTTTCCGAGGGGCTAACATCGACTTGGACCACTATCTTGTTGTAGCCAAGATGCACTTTACGGATATCACGAACGCAACGGAGTAGAGTGAGAATACAAAGTTATGATGTCGGAAATCTACTATCGCCAGAAACCGCTCGTGCTTTTACCGATCGCGTCTCCCTTAAGCTCTCCAATACACCTCAACCCTCCACGCCATCAATAGAACAGCAGTGGAACCTTTGCAAACATGCTCTGAAAAGCTTTGCATCCGAAGTTTTGGTTCGATGACGGTTGCAGGAGGATTCACACAGCGAAGCAGGATGCATAAAAGCCTCGCTGCATAAAAGAACAAGAGCAGATCGTGAGCTCTATCTCTTGCTCTCCCTTCTAAAATGAAGGGAGGAGCATAAGCTTCTCAGAAGAAAGAGCACGAGAAGCGCGCGATTGAGGACTTGGAGATGTGTTACTGGAGGTGTGACGTTCGAAAGTTTTATCCACAGATAAAGCGAACATGCCAAGGTTATAAAGCCAGAACGGAAGCCTGCAGAAATGAGAATGGACACCTAGTAGTAGAACCGCAGTCGATGCTGAGAATATGGAAAAACCACTTCTGCAGACTGTATATCGGCGATGTTAGTAAATATACCGCTTTGAGGCAGAATGATCCATTTCTAATCGACGGAGACCGCAGAGAATTCTGTCCCCCTGACCGCGACGAAGTTAAGACTGCCATATCGAAGCTCAAGTCGAGCAAAGCTGCTGGTGCAGACGGACTGTCTGCTGAGCTCTTCAAGGCAGCTGGGGATGACCAGCTCATCCGTAAGATATGGTTAGAGGAAAGCATGCCCGAGGAATGGAGTCTCAGCATCGTATGCGCGATCCACAAGAAAGGAGACCCCTCTGATTGCGCCAACTATAGAGAAATAAGTCTCCTTAACATCGCCTACAAAATCTTCTCTGTCGTTTTGTGTGAACGCCTGACGCCTGTTGTTAATAAACTAATAGGCCCTTATCAGTGCGGATTCAGACCAGGGAAGTCCACCATCGACCAAATCTTCACACTACGGCAGATCCTGGAAAAAACCAATGAATTCCAAGTCGACACTCACCACCTATTTGTCGACTTCAAAGCCGCATACGACAGCGTAATTAGAGACGAGCTTTACAACGCCATACCTGCTAAACTCGTCAGACTATGCAGGATGACTTTGGAGAATGCTCGCTGCTCCATCCGAATCGGTGCAGAACTGACCGATAGCTTCGAAGTCAAAAAAACGATCTAGAAAGGGCGATGTGCTGTCGTGTGATTTCTTCAACATCATATTGGAAATGATTGTGCAAAAATCACTGGCCAATACAAGAGGCACAATCTATCTCGAATCCTCGCAACTCCTTGCATACGTCGACGACATTGACATAATAGGTAGATCACAGCGAGATGTCAATGAGGCGTATGCGAGTATTGAGATGGAGGCGGCGAAAATTGGTTTGACAGTAAACGAGGACAAAACTAAATATATGGTGTCATCATAAAAGGACGCTCACCACCGACGTCTTGGCCAGAACGTTTGTATTGGCAGATCTAAGTTTGAGGTAGTTGACTACTTCGTCCTTGGCTCCGCAGTGACCTGAAGCAACGACATCAGTTCCGAAATCAAACGCAGAATCACTCTCGCCAATCGCTGTTTCTTTGGGCTCAGGAGGCAATTGAGTAGTAGAGCCCTCACCCAAACGACAAAATTGACTCTATATAAGACCCTTATCATCCCGGTCCTGCTGTATGGCGCAGAAGTATGGATACTATCAAAAGCGGATGAGGAGGCCCTTGGTCGGTTCGGGACAAAGATTTTGCGCGTGATTTTCGGGCCTATAAACGCAGATGGGGGATGGAGGAAAAGATTCAACCACGAACTTTACGGGCTACAGTTTCAGACGAGAGGCTAATTTTGTTTAAATGATATCTCAGACCGCAGTGTCCCGTTAGATAGTTGACTAGTCTTCTGATATCCCCCCTATTGATTTAGAGTATATCAATAAGGTGTTTGTTCAGGGGTCGTATAAGTCGTTCAGATTGACGGAGTCCCCGAACACTGTTCCAGAAGGACAGGTGTTGCGATTTTTCCCACTTGTCTAAGAAGTAATTTATCTTAGACCAGGGAATGCCGCAGAAAGGTTCCGGACCTATGTATTTGTCGCTGGAATCTTTTCTGGTAAGTTGGTCGGCAATTTCATTGCCTTTGATACCTTTATGTCCTGGCACCCACCAACGTTTAAGTGTTTCTTTTGGCGAGGTCTTGTAGGGCGTCATGGCATTCCTTGACGGTTTTTGAGTTCGTGCTGTACGAACCCAGTGCTTTAAGCGCTGCTTAGCTATCAGAGAGTATGTTGATGGTTACTCCTCTGATGCCAGTCTCGAGATTTAGATTGATGCATGTTAGGATGGCATGCAGCTCTGCTTGGAAGATGCTGGGGCTTATTCCCAGGGCCTTCGAGATCTTGCGTTTTGGTCCAAAGATGCCGGCGCCAACGCCAGAAACCATCTTGGAGCCATCCGTGTACCACCTGAGGCCTTTGACATTTAGCAGGGGATTACTGTTTTCCCATGCTGAGCGGTTTGGGATCAGTATCTCAAATCTCTTGTCAAAGGTGAAGGTGTGTGGCAATGCGTCCGAGACTGTAGTAATCATATCCAGCTCGGGAAAGTGTTGTAATATAGACATGTGGCCTGCAGGTATACATGGCATATTTGTTCCCGAGCAGAGGATTCTGATTGCACTGCGTAATGTCACCTTTTTGATAAAAAGATGCAGTGAAGCGAGTCCAATGAGTGCTTCTTGTGCTGCCGTAGGGCAGGATGGCATAGCGCCTAGAAATGGACTAAGGGAGAACTTTGGTAGGTAGTCGAAATAGGAAGTGTCCGGCACAAAGGAGTCATCGGCGAAAGATTGTTTGGAAAGGTTGGCAAAAGAGTTGGCGATAGTGTTGGGATCATTCGAGGTTTCGTCATTGAAAGAGAGTGAGGTTGGGTAGCCATCAGATTTCCTTTTGTAGTTAACCGGCCCGGCGAAGTAATACCTAACGGCAGTCCCGCGGGGAGAGTGGTTGAAGTGTGGTTTAGTATGTAGGCGCGTGGAAAAAGGAGAGTGCATGCTGGCAACACTGGTTACTAAAGGGTCCGCCATCTAACGTTTTTTTTTTTTTTTTTCAAGTAGTGCTTATTTCGTGAATGGTAACATTTAGCTCATGTCTGATTTGACAGATAATTAGTTTTATCCTTCCGCTGAGCGAATATGGTTGTGTATACGCTTGAACAACGCTGGGAAATATTGCGACATTACTTTGAAAATCATGGTAATGTTGCAGAATGTGTGCGAAAATTGCGTACGGATTTTGGAAGAAGAGAAGCACCGTCAGCTCCGTATGTTCGTTATCTTGTGAAAAAAGTGAAAGAAACTGGCATCCTCATCGAAAAACCAAAGCGTGAAAAGCCAAAAACATGCGTACACCCGAGAATAGTGCTGCTGCGGCAGAAAGTGTGCGTGAAGCGCCATCAACATCAATTCACCGTCGTTCTCAACAATTGAACATTTCGGAGACATCATTGAGACGAATTTTGCACAAAGACCTTGGTATGACGCCATACAAAGTCCAATTGGTTCAGGAGTTGAAGCCAACTGACCATCCAATGCGTTTTCGCTTCGCTAAGTGGGCCTGCGATCGACTTACAGAAAAGATGCCGATTTTGCCAAAAAAATCATCTTTTCAGATGAAGCTCATTTTGATCTTGGCGGGCATGTAAACAAGCAAAATTGTCGCATTTGGTGCACAGAAAACCCGCACGCATACATTGAAAAGCCGGTGCACCCAAAACGAGCCACTGTTTGGTGCGGATTTGGGTCAAGAGGCATAATTGGGCCATTTTTCTTCGAAAATGAGCAAAGAGTGGCCGTTACAGTCAATGGCGATCGTTATCGGGCCATGTTGAACGAATTTTTGTTCACAAAGATTGAAGAGGAGGATATTGGCAACATTTGGTTTCAACAGGATGGCGCTACGTGCCACACAGCCGAAGCTACACTCGATGTTTTGCGTCCTGAATTTGAAGATCGCATTATCAGCCGCAGAGCTGATGTCGTTTGGCCACCTCGGAGCTGCGATTTGACCCCGTTGGACTATTATTTTTGGGGTGCCGTCAAAGATAAGTGTTACGCCGACAAGTCAGAGACAATTGACGCTTTAAAGGACAGTATTCGTGAAGCCATTGGTGAAATACAACTGCACACAATCGATAATGTGCTTAAAAATTGGACCGATCGTGTAGGCTACTGCATGGCCAGCCGAGGCAGCCATTTGAATGAAATTATTTTCCATTATTAACCGGAAGGATTGTACTTTCAAATAAAAAAAGAAATTTGAAAAAGTATTAAGCTAAGATTAGACGACGTGTAAAAAACACATAATTGTGTACCCGTGACGTCAACGAAAATTTCAACATACGAGTTGCATATTTAGTACGTGTAGCGAATATGGCGAACTATATAATGTGTGTATCACACGATATGTGTATTGTGTAAAAAAAGCCGCATAAAAATATGTGCTCCAGGCGATCGCATAAAATGTGGTTACATATGCGTACACAAACTTTGCTCCACATTTTTGTGTAGATTACACTACGTGTACATTTTTCACATTCAGTTCATATGTACACAACGACGAATTCATACATAAGTTTCACAATGTCGAAAAAGAAGTGGGCTGCTGTTTTCGTTTTGGCAACGTTTCTGGTCGAAAATGAGGAGGAAAAACCCGAAGAAATTATTATACGAAAACGTCGAATTTGGAGAAAAAATTGGGTGAGACTTCGGGAAACAGAAGGTTTTTGCGCGAATTTGCTTCTTGAATTGCGTGACGACGAACCTCGCTTATATCAAAATTTCGTACGGGTAACGGCTGAACAGTTCGATAATTTGCTTCATTTGGTGCAACCATATATAAAAAACTGTTATTAGATTGGCTGTTACTAGCCAAATCCATTATTTCGTGACAACGTCTATTATACGATTTTATGAATGAGGTATAAATATTATATATTCAACAATTACATATAATTTTTTTATTGATTTCAATGTTTTATTTTCATATTACAGTATTATATACATGTATTTAATTGAATAAGACAATTTTATACTCAAACGTTTAAGTGTTCTTTATTTCTAATATTCTATCAACAATAGGTCTATGATATGATTTTATTTGATTTAATTCCACTAAACGACGCCGAATTTTTTTTTTATCTGACATGTTGATCATTTTCGCGCGAGCTCACTACTACACATTCGCTAGGCCACGCCTACTCACACGGTTAGTCTACATTTTTCTGCGTTTTTTGCGTTTCGGCATCCCATATTTCAGCGCTAACCGATTTAATAGACGTTGTCACGTCAAAAAAGCGAACACAAATATGAGATTGAGCATACCTGCATCAGATAGCCTGGTGCTCACGCTAAGATACTTGGCAACTGGTGACAGTTTTAAATCGTTGCAGTACATTTTCCGCATTCCACAACCTACCATCTCGACCAATATTCCAGAAGTTGTCGACGCAATTTATAAAGCATTGGCCAGGGATTATTTAAAGGTGCGTACTTGCAATTACATGTATGTTTACACATACATACATATGTGTATATATACATATGTATTTAAATTTGCCTATGGTAGGTACCAAAAACACAGGCGGAATGGGAAGCTGTTGCACGCCAATTTAATGAGCAATGGCAATTTCCAAATTGCATAGGTGCACTGGACGGCAAACACATTGTCATGATCGCACCTCCAAACGCGGGTAGCGTCTTTTTATAATTGTAAAGGTAAGGAGAGCGTCTATAATGAGAATGTGTATTAAAAATATAATTCATTTCGAAAGGTACACATAGCATATAATAAACTAATATACGTGGATGTTGGTCGCAACGGACGATATTCGGACGGTGGGGTGTTCAATCGTTGCACCTTCAGTCAAGCATTGGCTACCAATCAGCTGTGTCTGCCACCACCGAAACCCTTGCCTGGTCGTGAATTGCCCGTCCCATACGTAATTGTCGCAGATGATGCATTCGCTATGCGCCCAAATATCATGAAGCCGTATGCTCAACGTGGTCTAATGTTATTGCAAAGGGTTTTCAACTACCGACTTAGTCGTGCACGCCGCATCATTGAAAACACCTTTGGAATCATGTCGGCGCGTTTTCGCGTTCTGCGGAAACCGATGCACTTGGATGCTGAAAAGACAAAAAAAACTACACTCGCTTGTTGCGTTCTTCATAATTACCTACTGACAACAAATACGACGAAATACGCTCCGGGCACATCATTTGATCAATATGATGCAGAAGGCAGTCTAATAAGCCAAGGTGATTGGCGTCACGATAATATGCCGAAGACAACGTTGTATCCCCTCGAAGCACAAAAACGATGCCCAGAAAGCGCAAAAGAAGTACAAAATGAATTTACCAACTATTTCGTCGAAGAAGGAGAAGTCGAGTGGCAGTACAAACACATTTAACTTTAATTAATAAAATATAGTATGCATTTATAATTAATTAAAATTTGTTTGATTCGGTAGTTGGTGCAGCTGGTGGCTGAACAATCGGGTTGTGACTTAGCTCAACTCCAACGTCCTGTTGCATGGACACCCCATTCTCATCAATAATTTGCACAGACATTACCTGCGACTGTTCGACTTCAGAAGCGTCCATGAAGTCGTACATCACTTGCGATAACAGTCTACGCAAATTACGTCGATTTTCGAGCGCGAGGTTTTCCTGATATTAAATTCTGAGTTGCCTCCAAATCCGACATTTCAGATTCAAAATTGAAAATTCAAAATTCAAAAACACGACCGCAGCAATGTGACATACAACAAAAATGTGTAGCTGCAGGATTTTAAACAAGTACACAATTTAGCCTGTACACATATTTGTGTAACCGAGCTTTTAAATGCCAAATGTTATATGTGGCACTGGATTACACGATATGTAAAAATGCACATATTTTTGTGCGCAATAGGTTCCACATATTGTCTACATAATTGTATGTGCTATATGTGACTGGCATAATTATGTCTATTAGACGACATGTAGCCATTAATGACAACATCTGACGTCAAAATGACGTCACGGGTACACAATTATGTGGTTTGGTTTTTACACGTCGTCTAATCTTAGCTTTAAGTAGCTTTTTTGTTTTTTTTTATAGCATTTCCAAAAAAAAAAAAAAAAAAGTTATTTTGGCGGACCCTCTAGTATCTTTTGAAAATTCCACATATGTATGTACATGGGAGCAACACAAAAAAAAAAAAAAAAAAAAAAAAAAGAAAAAAAAAAAATGAGTTACATCCAATGATAGTGTGAAACTTATTTATAGCCGCTCAGCTACTAAACCAAGTCATTGGCTTTTAATGGCCTTGATTGGTCGTCGGTTGTCACGAGGTTCAGACTCGTGTTTGCTTAACTAATTCCCAAGCACCCGAGTCGAGTCATTCATAACTGGCTTTCAATCAAACCACCTGCCATTTAACGACCGCAGAAAACACGTTCACTTGCAAAATATCTCCCCATAAATGCCAAAAAGAAGAACACAAATATCGTCTGTCAAATAAAACACATATTTTCGTATAAAGGCAAATATACAATAGAAAATAGAGTAAATAGTACAGAAATACATTTTTAGACTTACATCCAGACAGAGAGTAGTAGACCCCACGATGTGGAACCCTTTCAATTTGTTATTTGTTTAAACACAAAGCTTTGCCTAATGTTGTTCGCGTTTTGTTTCTTTTTCTAATCAACAATACATACGTACGTACACGAATGGGTGGTAGAATGCAGCAGAAATGCCGAGTGAAGCGCATGCGCGCGCGATCACAACTCATTTTTATTGTTTTTCTCTTGCTTTCCTTGTTTTTTCAAAAATTTAAATGAAATAAGATAAGATTTACTCACCAAATGAAAGTCTATGTAATGGTTCGTTAAGGGCGATAGTAGGATCATCCTTAGGTCTCTATTTTTTCTAAATTTTTTATATATATTTCTCTACTCGTCTAACCGATTCTTTTCTGTCTCTCTTTCGATTTAATTCGAAGCCGTGTACTTCTCAGAAATACACATTATAACATATATTCTTATTATTTGTTGTTTGTTTTGATTTATACGTACCAAAGGTAAGACTTAAAGCTGTCCATAAACTGATTATCAAATTGGTTTTTTTGGTAATTTCGTTTCGTTTGTCGAAACGATAGAAAGTAGCGTCGTCATATGGAGATGCGAATAACTAGTTTAGATATACGTACGTTTTCGAAGAAGAACAACAGCTATTGGTTTCGTTTGTGATGTGCTTTTGAACATATACGTACCAAAGAACCAGGGATTGCGTTTGCATACATGTACTATGCGTAGAGAGGACGCCAACAGAAATTGTATACTCTTTGCTCGCTGCAGGAGAAAAGTTGTTTCGATGGTTGCGTTTTAAGTTATTTATTTATTTTTCTTTTGTTTTTTGCTACATATGATGTAAAATGTTGTTGTTCGAGTTGTTTGTGTTGTTTTTCAATTGATTTCTAGATATTCATTGCATGTGATTGAAATTGACCCCTATAGTCGCCTAATACGGATTAAGCTCGTTCAATATGGGGATGGGATTACGTGGAACTTATTCTTTCTTCTCCTTTTCTTTTTTTTTTTTTTTATAGACACACTCGTACTCAATGCTAAGGCCTTATAACGTTTTGAACGTTGTTCGAGCGAAGGTAACAGGGAGAGGGAGAGTTTCGCGCAGGTTGATGTTTTTTTTTTTTTTTTTCACACAACCTGAACGGAGTGCAGTGGTTTTTGGGTCGTAGATGTTCGTTCACTACTCTCAGGGGTGGTTTGTCCTACATAGGACGAGAGCCGATCAAATTTCGAGTTGGTTATAATTCACAGTAACTCGTTCATGCACTTTTTGGTGTTGATATTGCATACACAGAGGATGAATTTAAATTGACCGTATACTGTGAGTATTATGCCTGCAGCAGTACGTTTGGTCGCTGTCCATTCACAACTGTGTTGCATACTTATTTCCGTATAAGAATTGCTTTTTCTTGGCTATGAAGCGAATTTGAACTATGGACCTTCGGCTCGACGGTCGATGATGTTAACCACTGCACCACGGCCACCCCCACGCCCTTTGGTTGCGTTACAGCCCATGAAGGACCAGAGCCAAGCTTCTCTCATTCACCCATGTTGTGTGTGATTTATTTTTCACACAGATGAAAGGGAGCACCGTGGCGCAGTGGGTAGTGTGTTGGCCTCTGACGCCGATGACACGGGATCAAATCCCGACACAGCCATGTCATCGAACGTGTTTTCACGATGTTTCTCCTCAGCGGGGTTCTGACAAAACACCCTGTAGTAAAATTGTCATGAAAAGCTTCTCGAAATTCGCCGTTCGGAACCGGCAATAAACTGTAGGTCCCTTTCACCTATGGGAAAATGAAATCACACACAACATGGGTGATTGAGAGAAGCTCGGCTCAGGTCTTTCATTGACTGTAACGCCAACATATATACAAAGGGACCTACATTTTAATGCCGATAATCGAGAAGCTTTTTCATGGCAGTACCCCGCCGAGGAGGGACGCCGCGAAATAAACATTCAATGGCGTTGGTCTTATCGGGATCCGAACTCGCTCATAGTGCGTCAGAGTTCAACACACTAACCATTGCGCACTCGTGGAACTTATTACCTAAGTATAAAGCGGAGAAAAGCTGAACATTCTGATTTTCCATCTAACAGACGACAACAAAAACTATTGTAGGCCATCGCCTGCAGTTCAAGAAAGCATCGTGACTAGGGTAATATCGGCTTTTCCAATAGGGAATTGACAACTTTTAATTCAATTTGTGAACGCACCCTTTCACTAATCATCGAAATGTCATTGTCAATTTATTCAGTAAACTCAACATTTTCATCATGGTAAAGTACACGAACGAGCAATGTCTGCAAATTATAAAAATTTCATTTAAAAAAAAAGTTATCAAGTCTTTATTGGAAAACCCGATTTAAGGGGTGGGCCATCTAGTGGTTTTTTTTTTTTTAATGGTAAGTTATTTTGACACTGACAGTTGTTTCCCGTTAGAAAACTTGACAGAAAGTCTTAGTATAACGAAATGAGTCGCTTTAAGCTTGAACAACGGTTGGATATATTTAAAACTTATTTCCAAAGTGGATGCTGTGTAGCCCAAACTGCGTTTTTTGAAAAAAAAAAAAAAATTTTCGCCGAAATTAACCATCCACCGCGGCGACTGCTGTACGCAAGTTTGTGGAAAAAGTTCGTGAGACTGGTATACAAGTGGACAACATTCATGGCCCCCGTCGTCTTACGGTGCGCACAGATGAGAATCTGGCTGCTGTGGCCGAGAGTGTGAGACTTAATTCACGAACATCAACTCGCAATCGATCTCAAGAGCTCAACATTTCACGCACTATGTAGCCTGAGGAGAATTCTGCACAAAGATCTCGCATTAATCGCTTATAAAGTCCAATTGACTCAGCAATTGAAGGCGTGCGACCATTCGCTTTGCTATCGCTTCGCTGTTTGGGCCTTAGAGCAGCTTGAATTGGACTACGATCTTGGGCGAAAAACCATCTTTTCTGACGAGGCGCATTTTCATCTCGGCGGCTACATTAACAAACAAAATGGCCGTATCTCGGCTCGGAAACCCCGGACGTTATTGTCAAGAAGCCAATGCATCCATCGAGAGTGACAGTTTGGGGAGGATTGTGGAGTGATGAGGGTGGAAAATGAGGGTGGGAACAACGTTTCGGTCTACAGTGGGCGTTACAGAGCCAAATGTTAACTGACTTTTTTTTAAACTGAAATCGAAGACATGGATTTGGTTCATGCAGGATGGCACGCCTTGCCGCACAGCCCATGCCACAATCGATCTTTTGCGCACCATATTCCCAAATCGTGCTATCAGCAGTCTTGGCGATGTTAATTGGCCGCCTCGGAACTGCGATTTCACCTCTTTTTTTTTTTTGTGGGGAATCGTGAAGGACCGATGTTATGTCAACAATCCGGAAATGATTCAAGCACTTAAAGTTAGGAACACATACAGGCTTGCGCGCGCGAGTTACGCATTGCAACTACCTCTCCCTACCTCTCGAGAGTTACCCACTACATAAACCTCTCTGTATCTCTCCAGCCATTCCGTTATCGGAAAGGCCAAGACCAGCAAGAGAGAAGGCCGCCGATCAGTCTTCGTGCAACTCACCACGGACGGTCGACACCAGAGATACATATATATAGTTAGATATAGTTATATAGTAAATATATATATAGTGAATAAATGTAGACATAAGACATATAGATAGTGAATATATATATATAGTTAGATATATATATATATAGTGAATATATTAAGAAATAAAACAAAAGACTTGCTTTGACTTTTCCTTAACTGGCGCAGTCGGCTGCCTCACTATTCGGAGGGCAAAGGTTTGTCCCATAATTGGACGCGACGTGTACCTCACACCAAAGGAATATTGGTGTCAATGAATAGGAGCAGGATCAGAGCACACATATGTGATGAATTTTAATTCTTTGGCTCTGATGAACCACGGATAATAAGCAAGTCTGGAAGCACATGCATCACGTATATATACTCGTAAGCCTAACTGATGACATTCTTATTCCTTAACCTACTCCTTACGTATTGCATATAATATATGTCGAATAAATACAAAAAAAATAATAACAAAACCCATATATATAAACCATATTACGTGCCGGATAGTGATTTTGTGGACGAAATTGGTATTTGTTTCAAGACCATGGCCAATAACGGCGCAAGTACAGTTCAAGCAAGCGTCAGTGCAATTGGTGGCGTGAGTAGCGTTGGCGGCGTCAGTAACGGGTTTTCTGGCGTGGGTTTCGGTGACGCTTACTCAAATGTTGTGGGAGTTAGTGATAACGGAACTAATACCAATGCAAATAATTTAGATATAAGATTCCTGATGTTATTAAGGACTTGCCACAATTTAGTGGAAATTGTAGACTTCTTTTCGACTTTTTAAATAATGTTGAGGAGATATTGGAATTGATGGGTTCCGTTAATAACACGCCATATGCTAGGGTTATAATGAGAGCAATAAGAAACAAGATCACAGGTGAAGCAAATGAGGTGTTGAATATGTTTGGCACATCCCTCGATTGGAGCCAAATAAAATCGAACCTCATATTGCATTATTCTGATAAAAGAAGCGAAACATCTCTCATAAGAGATCTGCACCACATAAGACAGATAAATGATAGTGTAGAACTGTATTATTCGAAAATTATTGAAATATTATCAACCCTTAGTAACCATGTTCATATTCACGAAAAGAATCCCAATGTAGTTTTGGCCAAGACTTCTGTTTATTCAGAAATGTGTTTGAATACATTTCTCAATGGATTAGCAGAACCTTTAGGTTCAACCATTAGAGCCATGAGACCGATGACACTTCAAGAAGCATTTAATTTCTGCATAAAAGAACAGAACTCATATTACATGAGAAATACGGACTTTAGGGCGACAGTTAGAACACTTAGACCACCATTTACGCCACCACCAAACCAAAATATTTTTTTTCCTAACCCCAGTAATTCTTATTTCACACAAAGACCAATGATTACTCCCCGTAACGAATATACCCAACCAATCGTACCGAATAACAATGTTTTCCCAAAAAATTCCTATAACAGACAGTATCAAAATCGTTATATAGCTTCACCAAATAAAAATAATTTTCATCCCGTCCATAACCAACATCAGAACATTCCCACTAAGCTAACGAATTTCGTTCAACCCCCTACCACTCCAATGGAATTATCTAGTGGAACCACACGTAATTCAGGATTTCAGCAATCAAATCTCACACGCTCATCTTCGTTTAATAGACATAGTAACAACAATACAGCATCAAACGCTAATTTCAATATGAGAGAGATGCATAACATACAACAAAGTCCACCTTCCCCAATGGCTTATAGAAACCCGATAAAACATTCTAATTTCAACCCAGAACATTCTAATTTCAACCCGGAACCTTACCATTACCCCCAATTAGATCAATTTTTACCAACGGAAAACGAATATATCGCCAAGGAAAATAATACTCAGTATTACGAGAAGGTTAATGAAATCGATGATACAAATCTTTCGTTTAGTTGCCTCGGAGAACAAATCGGGTTCATAGACTTAAATACGCATAGTGCGGATGCATTACCATATATTACTGTATCAACCAACATGGGTCGACCACTTAAATTTTTAATCGATACTGGCGCCTCAGTAAATTTCATTAATCCTGATCTTACTAACCCAGATATGCATGAAATTATTGAACCTATTTTAATTACCACGGTTTTTAATAAACACTCTCTTGATAGACAAGTCACGCTCCCCGCATTCAAGGAATTGAATACGGTGGAGAGGTTTACATTTTTAGTGTTCAATTTTCACTCGTACTTTGATGGCTTGATAGGCTTAGAAATGCTAAAACAACTCAAAGCAAAAATAAATCTCGAAGACAAGGTTTTAGAAACCAGAAACTCAACGATCCCCCTACAGTTTAAGCCAAACTGTATGTCAAAAATATTCGATGTTCCTGCAAATTCTAAAATCGTTGCCTACTTACCCGTAGATTTACAAAATGGTGATATCTATGTTAGGCCTACCATGATAAACAAATTTTTGAAAATACCTGAAGGCATTTATAGGTCAATTGACTGGTATAGTCTTGTAGAAGTCATTAATGTCTCAAATCAGGATCAAAAACTTTTTGTAGAGCAACCAATTAAGGTAGAACGTTATCAAAATTTTCACGAAAGACACCCACCAAAAATTCAGTATGAAAAACCACAAACTCCTGACCTTCCCTTAGACGTAGCTCACGTTGACGTATACGCAATACATAACCAACAAATTCTAACAATAATCGATAGGTTTTCTAAATTCGCTTCAGCTTTCATCTTGACCGCTCGAGATAGCCTTAGTGTAATTCAAGCTTTAAGAGCATTTTTCTCAAATCATGGTATCCCAAAAAAATTAGTTTGTGACTCAGGTTCTGAATTTAAATCAAACCTATTTAGAGAATTTTGCGATCAATATGATATTGCTTTGCATATTACCACACCCCAAAACTCTACAGGCAATGCACCCGTGGAAAGGTTTCATTCCACCTTGACAGAAATCTACAGAATAATATATCAGAGAGACAAAAAACAAATACCAAAAGATATATTAAATGAAGCACTTACAACCTACAATAATAGTATACACTCGACAACTAATCTTACACCATTCGAATTACTAACAGGTAGAACCCCTTACTTTGTCAAAACTATAAACTATGAATCAGAACATGACTATATTAACAAATTACGGATCTCTCAAGCCAAATTATATGAACAAATAAAGAAAAAGATAGAAGAGCATAATAAGAATATAATTGATAAAGCAAATAAAACTAGAACAACACCACCTACATTCAAAGAAAATGAAACAGTTTATGAATTTAACAATAGGCGTAATAAATTAGAACCTAGGGCGAAAAAACTAAAAGTTAAAACAGACAAAAAAGTAATCGTTATTACCTCAACAGGTAGGAAGTCTCATAAAAATAAAATCAAATGCAAGCGTAAGCATAAAACTTTAGCAAAGAATGAATAATAACAGATGAAGAAACTAAACCTATACACATGTATAATGTACTAATTTACCGAACACATAACGGAAACCCCGCTCCTGTAAATTTTATTGCCAATCGAAATATGTTACTTGTTTTGGCACCTTGAATTGAATACCAATGTTGTAACACGACACTTTATAATATTAGAATATAATTCATTCATATGAACAATTTCCACAGATGTATTTATTCAGACATAGATTTACAGCAATAATAAAAACCCTTAACCCAACTTCCTATATACCATTCCCGAAACACATCCTCCCATCATACGAGTGAGCATCAGTTGACTGAAGTATACGCATAAGAACAACTTGTTATCCCGATTTACGAAGTCAAGCTGATCAACGTATCACAATCATCAATCCAGAAAACGTCTTCATTGCTACAAGTTTTTGGGGACCAAAAACCTTTGGAAGGGGAGGAGTTACGCATTGCAACTACCTCTCCCTACCTCTCGAGAGTTACCCACTACATAAACCTCTCTGTATCTCTCCAGCCATTCCGTTATCGGAAAGGCCAAGACCAGCAAGAGAGAAGGCCGCCGATCAGTCTTCGTGCAACTCTCACCACGGACGGTCGACACCAGAGATACATATATATAGTTAGATATAGTTATATAGTAAATATATATATAGTGAATAAATGTAGACATAAGACATATAGATAGTGAATATATATATATATAGTTAGATATATATATATATAGTGAATATATTAAGAAATAAAACAAAAGACTTGCTTTGACTTTTCCTTAACTCGCGCGCCGTCTTTTGACAGGCTTTGTACCGACTTACGATATAATGTGTCACACGCAAGCAACCACAATTGGCAACACACAATCTGGCTTCAAGTCAGCTGCACGTAGAGAGCTTAGTTTCACAAATTTCTCACAACACAATGAAATACATCTGTCAAACGCACGCCTGGAGTAGAGAGTAGCTCTACTCCGGCGCTTTGCTCGGCTTTACGATATTTACGATATGAGGTCGAGCAAAAGTTGAGGTAACATTATGTGTTACTTCATAGGATATCGTTGGTCTTACTCGAGCTGTCAAAGTCGGCGCGCGCGCAAGCATGTATGTGTTTCTAACTTAAGGCCAATGTCATCCAAGCAATCTATGAGCTACAGCCCGAAACCA
This sequence comes from Eumerus sabulonum, assembly GCA_951905685.1. Lineage (NCBI taxonomy): Eukaryota > Metazoa > Arthropoda > Insecta > Diptera > Syrphidae > Eumerus > Eumerus sabulonum. The sequence continues at coordinate 106,848,550 of OX645061.1, forward strand.
TCAACAAGGTTTGGGAAAATTGGGGTGACAGAATGCGCTACTGCGAAGCCAGCCGAGGCAGCCACTTGAACGACGTTGTAGATTCATGACTTAAGAGCGTGCTAATAGCAATGGGGAAACCCCATTTGTCATCATCATGCATCCAATTCCGTTATCAGGGAGTAACCTAACGTCTGACGTTACAAATGCAGTGGGGATCTCAATCTTTTGAGGCGGAAAACGAATAAACCATTAAACCTGAACTCGACCAGTGTTTGCGTCTGAGTGCTCCAACAGATAGCAGAAGCCTTCAATATGTGTGATCGGAGTTCGCTGAGTTCTTGACTCAGCTGATTAAAAAACAACAAACAGTTCCAATAGAGATGACATTCACCTGTACTACGTCGTTGATGATTTATTTGCCTGTTTACGACCAGAAGATATTTATTTTCTTCCACGCATTCCTTATCTCTTGATGTAGTAGCTCCACCAGAGCGATGTTAAAGATCATTTACGCTCAGAACGTGGAAAAAAATAACAGAAGAATAGAACGCCTTTTGCTGATAGCAAAAGAGCGTCGGTTTCCAGTGACACCGTGATTAATAAATCAGGAAAACAATGCTGTGCGTTAGGTACTGTAGACAAAAAGTGGCGCTGTCCAAAGGACCCATCAATACGACCGATACCAACTGGCAGAAAACAACAATCTAAAGTTGATTTGGCTGCTAGGTCATGAAAATCATGAAGGCAATGAAAAGGCTGACATACTAGCTAAGATAGGTGCTCAAGTACTTTTCATAGGGTATTCCCCCTTTATGGTTTCAACACTGTGGATACAAAACTTCACCTACACGGTCAGCCTCAAAGTAAACAGGAGTTTTTCAAAATAAGAACAAATTGCTTTTTTTCAGAGAAATTGTTTCATTTTATTGAAAATAGTCTCCTTTCGCTTCGATACACCGATTTGCACGACTTAACAACTTTTCGAATGACGATTTTAGGTCTGTGGTCAGCATGGCTCGAAGGATGTCGGTACACGCCTTTTGAATAGCCGGAATGTCAGCATAGCGCATGCCTTTCATCGGTAAATGAAGTTTTCCGAAAAGATAAAAATCGCAGGGAGCCAGATCAGGCCAATACGGGGAATGTGATTGATTGATAATATTCGATTTTTGGTAAAAAAATCGGTGATAAGCGTCGACCGATGAGACGGCGCATTATCGTGCAACAAACGCCAACTCCCGTCCGCACGATATTCGGGCCGAGTGCGACGAATACGATGCAACAACCGCTTCAACAACTTTGATGGCGCTACAGTTCGGGGTGAACCAGGGCCTCAACCAACAAGCCTATCCAGCCGGCCCGATCGTTGGCCAGCCGCTTTCAGTCCCGCACGCCCAGTTGGTTGAGGTCCATTTTCACCTGTGCACGCCACCTTAAATGCGGTCGTCCTCTGCTGCGTCGTCCCTCGGGGTTGGAGTCGAAGACTCTTCGGGCCGGAGCGTTGATGCCCATTCGCTCACATGGCCTAGCCATCTTAGACGTTGGATCTGAAGACGTCTAACCAGGCCGACGTTGCTGTACAGCCCGTACAGTTCTTGGTTGAATCTCCTCCTCCACTCTCCGTTTATACAAACGGGACCAAAGACTGCAAGCAGAATTTTCCTCTCGAAACGCCCAAGAGCCTCTTCATCTGCTTTTGATAACGTCCAATCCTCAGCGCCGTAGAGGAGGACTGGGATGATTAAGGTTTTGTAGAGGGATACCTTAGTTTTTCGAGAGAGGGCTCTAGTACTCAATTGCCTCTTGAGCCCGAAGAAGCAGCGGTTGGCAAGAGTTATTCTGCGTTTTATCTCAGCGCTGGTGTCGTTGCTGCTTGTCACTATCGAGCCAAGGTAGACGAAGTCCTTGACTACTTCAAAAATATAGCTGCCGAAGTAGACGTTCTGATCAAGACGTCGGTGTTGCGCGTCTTTCTTTGATGACAGCATATACATATTTGGTCTTGTCCCCATTTACCCCTAGACCCACTTTAGTCGCTTCTGCTTCAATGCTTGCGAACACCTCATTGACGTCTCGCTTTGTCCGTTCAATGACGTCAATGTCATCTGCGTAGGCAAGCAAATGTGTGGACTTGAAGTAGATCGCACTTCTTGTATTGGCCGCAGAGTCCCGACGATCTTTTCAAGTATTATGTTAAAGAAATCACATGACAGTGCGTCACCCTGTCGGTTAGTTCATCTCCGACCTTAATGGAGTAGCGAGAGTTCACCATAGTCATCCAGCACAGTCTGACGAGTGTGGCAGGAATGTTAAAACATGACATGGCTCTGTATAGCTCGTCTCTATAAACACTGTCATATGCGGCTTTAAAGTTGACAAAAAGATGGTGCGTGTCGACATGGAATTCATGGGTCTTCTCCAAGATCTGCCGTATTGTAAATATTTGGTCTATCGTGGATTTTCCTCGCCTGAAACCACAATGGTAGGAACCTATCAGACTGTCCAGGAACCGTTTCAGGTGCTTACACAGTACGGCAGAGGGGATCTTGTACGCGATGTTCAGGAGACTTATCCCTCTGTAATTGGCGCAGTCATAGGGGTCTCCTTTCTTATGGACCGGGCAAACGATACTGAGATTCCATTCATCGGGCATGCGTTCTTCCGACCATATCTTGCAGATGAGTTGGTGCATGTTCCTGACCAACTCATCGCCAGCTGCTTTAAACAGCTCCGCGGGGAGTCCGTCTGCTCCAGCAGCTTTATAAGAATTAAGTTTCGATATCGCTATTTTTACATCGTCTAGGTCGGGTGGACGGGATTCTCCTTCGTCTTCGTCCATTGTGAATGGTTCGTTCTGCCTGACGGCGGCTTTTTGACTATCATCGCCGTTATACAGTCTGCAGAAGTGGTCCTTCCACGATCTCAGCATCGACTGTGAATAGCCCAATGGTTCGGTCACAATGCGATGAATCGAATTTTGGACATTCCCAATTCCATATCCATAAAACGGAATGACAATTTCGGCTGAATTTTGAGAAATTCACGCACTTCTTCGATGCTCTTTGGAGTAATCACGAATTTCGCCTGGCCAATATGAGGGCCGTCATTGATGTCCTCATGACCGTTTTTAGGGTTCCGTACCCAAAGGTAAAACGAAACCCTATTACTAAGACTTCGCTGTCCGTCCGTCCGTCTGTCACCAGGCTGTATCTCATAAACCGTGATAGTTAGACAGTTGACATTTTCACAGATGATGTATTTCTGTTGCCGTTACCACGACAAATACTAAAAACAGAACGAAATGAATATTTAAGGGGGGCTCCCATACAACAGACATGATTTTCATCCAAAAAATCATGCCTGCAACCAAGATCTTTCATTTGATGAGGTAACATACATAGTCTCTTTCATATTTATATATACAGATGGTACGGAACCCTTCGTGCGCGAGTCCGACTCGCACTTGGCCGGTTTTTTAAAACGCGTATAGCACTCATGAACTCTACCACGGGATAGACAATCATCACCATAAACTCGTTGCATCAATTGAAACGTTCCAGTAAACGTTTTACCGAGTTTAAAACAAAACTTATGTAATATTGGGTCTTTGTTCAATGCTCATCTTTGTACCGACAATGCAAACATATGTACTGCCACTTTAGGCGCAATAACTTAGCTTCCAGTGAACCAATTTTTACTGGAAGTCTGGAAAGAATGTACCTTCTAAACGCCCATAGCCACATTAGGATGAAGCCTCCAGAAATGTCCCTATTAAAAAAGTCCTGTTTACTTTGAGACAGACTATATACACAAATAGATCATAATACAAATGAACCAATCCTGGAACAGCTTGGAGGGTATTAAACACTCAAAGAAGTTCATGGAACAAAATCACAACCCAAAAAGGGCTAAAAAAGCTCAAAAACTAAGCAAATCTGACCTAAAAGTGCTATGTCAAGCACTAACAGGACACGGGATTCAATTATCACCTCTACAAATTAGGTCTCAGTAGCACAGATATCTGTAGGCGACGTAACAATGCCAAAGAAACCATGAAGCATATATTAACTATCTGCTCAAGTCTCGGCGTAGAAAGAAGTCCAATCAAGAGATATTGTCAAATTTCTGAGGACAGCACTTAAATCCTAGACCAAAAAAGGGGGTACAATAGACCCCCCATCAGTTCACGCGTGATACGTGGCATGTGTCAAGGCTAGACGTGCTCAGATAGTATTGCCATTTCATTATGGAAAGTTCTACACCAAAATAGCGTTTACAAATAATTGAATTTTATTACTATAAAAAGTATGATCTATGAAAAATGGTTTTCGCACACTTTGAATATTTTACGACAGTCATAATCGACCAACTGGGCAAGCAATTCGATTTTACGCCTTTAAACAAATTTTTATGGGAATATGTCAAGTCCCGCGTCTATACCAATAAGTCAACGTCATTTACAGCCGTGGAGGACAACAGTACGCGGCTATTAGCGGGATCAAAGTCAATGTATTCAAAAAAGTTTCAAGAAATTGGACCCTACGTATGGACCGCTAAAATGTAGCTGTTGTCGATATTTGTATGAAATTATAAATAAAAGTTAAATGGCAAACATTGATTTATCACCTCAAATAATGTATAAGGTATACACAGAAGACGGAGCTTGTGCTGTTCACCAGGAAGTATAGGATGCCGGAAACATGCCCAATTACTCTGCTTGGCACCAGCCTAACCTGCTCTTCTAGTGCCATATATGTACCTTGGCATGGCACTAGATAGGAAACTGACTTGGAAGGACAACACAATCGAGCGTGCGAAAAAAAAAAAAATCAAAAAAGCAACTATAGCTCTCTACACCTGTAAGAAACTTACTTACTTACTTAGGTGGCGCTACAGTCCGTGGTGAACCTGGGCCTCAACCAACAAGCGTCTCCAGCCGGCACGGTCTTTGGCCAGCTGTTTCCAGTGCCGCACGCCCAGTTGGTTGAGGTCCCTTTCCACCTGCGTGCACCACCGCTGAGGCGACCGTCCTCTGCCGCGCCTTCCTTCCGGAGTGGATTCGAAGACTTTTCGGGTCGGAGCTGTATCTTCCATGCGCTCTACATGGCCTAGCCACCTTAGACGCTGTATCCGTAGACGTCGTACCAGGCCGATGTCGCTGTACAACCCGTACAGTTCTTCGTTATATCTTCTCCTCCATACACCGTTTGAACAAACGGGACCGTAGATAGTGCGCAGAATTTTCCTCTCGAAACGACCAAGGGCATCTTCATCCGCTTTTGTTAAGGTCCAAGCCTCTGCACCGTAAAGGAGGACTGGGACGATTAATGTCTTATATAGTGTCACCTTGGTTTTCCGAGAGAGGGCTCTACTTCTCAATTGCCTCTTGAGCCCAAAGAAACAGCGGTTGGCAAGAGTGATTCTGCGTTTTATCTCAGCGCTGGTGTTGTTGTCGCTGGTAATCAGTGAGCCAAGGTAGACGAATTCCTTGACCACTTCAAAGTTATATCCGCCCATGGTGACGTTCTGGCCAATACGTCGGTGTTGTCCGTCTCTTTTAGATGAGAGCAGATATTTGGTTTTACCCTCATTAACCTTGAGACCCATCTTAGCCGCTTCTACCTCAATGCTCACAAAAGCCTCATTGACGTCTTGCTGTTTTCGTCCAATTACGTCAATATCGTCGGCGTACGCAAGCAATTGCGTAGACTTGAAATAGATCGTACCTCTTGTGTTGGCCAGTGACTCTTGCACAATCTTTTCAAGCACGATGTTGAAAAAGTTGCACGACAGCGCGTCGCCCTGCCTAAATCCTTTTTTAACATCAAAGGTCTCGGTATGCTCATTACCGACCTTAATGGAGCAACGAGAATTCTCCATTGTCATCCTGCACAGTCGGACGAGTTTGACAGCATTCCACTCTAGACCAAGTGCAGCGAATAACCGATGTGGTCGAAAAAGCACCCGGACATAAGCCTTTGACAAAGTGTGTCACGAAGGTTTGGGATATAAACTGAGACAAGTTTTCCCCGAACAACTATTGAAGGTTCTGGAAAACTTCTTTTCTAATCGACTCTTTCGTATTACGGCTGGCGTTCCGCAGGGAAGCGTACTTGGTCCGCTGCTTTACCTGTTGTATACCAGAGACATATTACAAACGGATGGCATCGTGCTGGCCACATTCGCCCATAATACGGCAATTTTGGGCAGAGGAAAATCAGTCGAAGAATCAACGACTAAGTTGCAATATGCCCTGAACCGTATAGGCGATTGGACAAAGATTTGGTGGATCGCGCTTAATGAAATCAAATCTGTCCATGTACTTATAGAAAAGTAAGTGCACTACCTCTCTTTGTAAATGACGTTCGTATTCCATTAGCAAATGAGGCAAAATACCTAGGCATGACTCTTGACGCGAAACTACTAGGAAAACATTCCCAGTTTAGTACAGAAAACAAGCTGTTCTCTACAAGCAAGTGCTTAAACCTATTTGGTATTCAACTCTGGGGTTCTACCAAGAAGAGTATTTCTTCTATTATAAAAACGTTTCAAAATAAAGTATTGCGAGCAGTTGTTAACGCTCTATGCTAGCAAACTGGATCCATCGAGTTCGGGCAAAAATCTTTGGAAATATCTGCGGCAGATTGGCATCGGTAAGCAAAACATAAAACCGTCAGATGATCTAGACGGTAACGCACTCAACAAAACTTTCACTACGTGTCACTCATTAACATTTTGAGCGTTAACTTTGATGACCCCAGACAAGGGGTGGAATCGGCTAAGGTGATTTGTGACAAGTGACAGTCACATTCTCGGTTTCGGTATCGTGTAAGGTGATAGTCACTGTGATTGTCACATTTTTGTGACAGTTTTCTGGTGACAACTATTTAGCTATCACTTTCCTATGTTCTGTGCGTGATATGGCTTTGTTTGTGCTTTTGTGTGTTTTATAAAAGATGTATGTTTCCGTGCTTGGAACTATTTTTAAGCGAAGATGAAGAGCTCAATGAGACATTGATGGAAGTTAGAATTCTGAGGAAGAATTTGAGAAATCGGTCTGAATCGGTTTCCTTTCCCTGTACGTCGACAAAATGTATAATTGGCCAAAAAATGAATTGAATGCAATAATAGCATTTCTAATATGTACATTATTTACTTTTCCCAGTATTTGTGCAAAACAACCGGTGACAACGGCCCCGAATTTAATTTCAAAATTTCTTTTTAACTATCTAACAGCTGTCTTAAGGCAGCCCTACACGACGAACATGTTCGTCGATTTTGTTCGTGAATTTGCTGTGAATGTCGCCGAGTAAACATAAATAAGTAACCATAAGCGCAACCACTTGTGCTTATTTATCGTACATGTTCACCCTCTGAAGAATCAGCACGAAATGAATGTTCTCCAAATGTGTTCGCCGTGTATAGAGTAGCGCAAACGAACGGATTCGGCGAACATGTTCGCCGTTTAGGGCTGCCTTTATCTATCAGTAACTCCGAAAAAGCAAGTGTTGCCCCTTTTCTAAACTTTTTTTGTGATACGCCCGTATTCTGGCATACCTCAGTGATGCCTCAAAGTCACAACAACCTCACAAGAGTGTGGTGAGTCACAACTTGTGAGGTTTTCGTATTCTAACCAAAACCTCACAAGTTGTGAGCATCACAGTAACTGTCAAAATTGTGATGTCCGATTGAGCAGCTCACAAGTCGATCACAAGAGATAAGATGGAGGAAGAATTTTTGCTTTTGCTTCTTATATTTATGGCTTGTTGGACAGTATACAAATTTATGAATATTTCTTTTGGTTTTTAGAATACAACAACAACGGGAAAGAAATAACCCATTTTCATGATAGCTGTTTCAGAAAAATTTTTTGTCTTGAAATCTCGTTTCAGATATTTGTTGTTATTACTACCTTGTACAAAATTATTTGCCATTATTTTTTCGTTTTCCTTTTTTTTTTTGTTTGATCTTTACTGACTGCTCCATTGATTGAAAGTGATAGCTGTCAAAAAAAGTAATTTTCATGCATGTTAATACATTCACCACAGTGTGGTGACTATTATTCTGTGTTTTCTTGTGATGTGTTTGCCAGAATACCAAACAGCTGATTACTCACAAGAAACCTCACAAGAGAGACATCACAATTTTAGCATCACAGAGGTTTGTGAGTTGTGACCACATCACAGCCAGAATAGGGCTGATAGTCACATATGACTGTCACCAAAGTGACTATCACCTACCACCTTAGCCGATTCCAGCCCAGGTAGCGAAACAGGAAAATTTTGTTATTTTCTGCTCTCGGATGCAGATGCGTTCGAAGGTTTTTTATCAAGAAGGTCTAATGCAACTGGAATGGATGGATGAAATTAACCCTAAATTTATCAAAATTGCAGTGCCAATAATACTACCTTATACAGGGTGCCCCACGAGCAGTGTGCCAAAAAGTTAGAGCGTGTAGGTCTGGTCAAGACCAGAAAAAAAATCGTATGGGAAGGGGGGATCTATTCCCCCCCTTTAAGCCGGGAGGGGCAATTTTCTAAAAAAAAAATTAACTTAATTTGGAAAAAAAAAAATGTTAAAAATCAACGATTACATCCGCAATGCCGTGATATACGTTTTTGTAAAGCCAGAAACCTCTTCTTTCGTCTTGTTTTCAAACGAAGCTGTTTTAGGGAATAGTTTTTGAGAAATAAATTTTCAAACTCAAAATCTTGAAAAAAAAAATGTTTGAACTAATTTTTTTCAAAATTTTATGTAATTAAGTACTAATTTTTTTTGAGAATTAATTTCTCTTATTAGTTTTTAGTTAAAAACAAAAAACGGGATGCAAAAATGTCTTGTAGTTTTTGAGAAATTAAGAAAAAAAAACCCAAACCACTTTTTTCTAAGAAAACCCTTTTTTTTTTTTGTTTTAACGCGGCTGGACTTGTAAGCAAATTAATGTATGAAACATTGACCTCTTTTTTGTTATTTTTGAAAAATTCAGAGTTTTATGAGGATACACTAAAGTGACACAGTATTGGAGTAGCCCTGGATTAATCCTTTTTTTTTTTTTTTTGCATTGATAACGCCTGAAAGCTGACCTGCAAATTTAGTCTGGGTCCGCCCACCGTCGATGGGTTCAACCCGCTAGGACCTTAAGACAATAAAACCGAAATTTTTCTTTATTGAAAAACAAAATATTTACAACCCAAATGTAAATAAAAGGCATTGCATTTTTAATAAAAAAAACCATTTCCAAATCGGATGTTAACTCATCAACACATTATGATGTCAAGCTCATACTCTCGAGAAGAATTGACGGAAATGCACTTCTGCTACGGTTAAGCTAATGATCGAGATCGTGAAGCCAAAAGACTCTACGCTGAAAGATATCCAAATCGGAGGTGTCCCAGTCGTAGCATGTTTTCAAGAATCCACCTACGTCGGCGAGAGCACGGAGTGCTAGAGCATCGAAGAAGCGAAAAATCAATTACAGATGGATCAGCAATCTTAGATGAAAGAATTTTGGATTTGGTCCGACGTAATCCCTCCCTTAGTACAAGGAGGATAGCTATTATGCTTGGAGTGCCCAAATGTTTCATTCATTAATTTGCCTACAAGTCCAGCCGCGTTTAAAAAAAAATAAAAATTTTAAGAAAAAAGTGGTTCGGGGTTTTTTTCAATTTCTCAAAAACTACAAGACATTTTTGCATCCCGTTTTCTGTTTTTAACTAAAAACTAATAAGAGAAACGAATTCTTGAAAAAAAATTAGTACTTAATTACATAAAATTTTGAAACAAATTAGTTCGAATTTTTTTTTTCTTCAAAATTTTGAGTTCTCAAAAACCATTTTAATTTCTCAAAAACTATTTCCTAGAACTGCTTAAGTCAATTGTTTTTAGAAAATTGCCCCTCCCGCCTGAACGGGGAGGAATAGACCACCCCCTCCCATACGATTTATTTCTTGCCTCGACCAGACCGACACGCTCTAGCTTTTTGGCACACTGCTCGTGGGGCACCCTGTATAAGACCCTTATCATCACGGTCCTGCTGTACGGCGCAGAAGCATGGACACTATAGATAAATGAACAAGATGGAAAACGTTCGTACGTCTGCCCTGTGATCCCCGCAGGGGATGGTTGTTGCTTTTGTAATATAAAGCGGTCCCTAGACGCTTAATAATATTGTGCGATATTTGATATTGCACAATATTATTGTTCGTCTGTAGATAATATTGCAATATTGTGCGATATGTTGCGGAAAATCAAAACGCTTTTGACTTTTATTATAAATATGAGCGGTCAACTAAATTATTGGGGAAAATATTGAACCGTCTGGGGCAGCAAGCCAATAAAATTGCAATATTTTGCACAATAATATTGAGCGTCTAGGGGCCGCTTTAAAAACGACGCTGTTGACTTAGAGTCAAGACGTCGGAACAAGGCAGAATGACATAGTCAAGACGCCGTCAAACCGCAACGCGTTTGTAGGGGCTAGTTGTTAAAATGCCTGTCAAAAGCCATCAGATTGCCATCTTGTTCATTTATCTATGATGGACACTATCAAAAGCGGATGAGGAGGCCCTTAGTCGGTTCGAGAGAAAGATTTTGCGCGTGATTTTCGGGCCTATAAACGCAGACGGGGGGATGGAGGAAAAAATTCAACCACGAGCTTTCGGGGTGTACAGCGACATGAGTCTAGTCAGGCGTCTACGGATTCAACGTCTATGATGTTGGCGTTACAGTCCATGAAGGACCTGAGCCGAGCTTCTCTCAATCACCCATGTTGTGTGTGATTTTATTTTCCGATAGGTGATAGGGACCTACAGTTTATTGCCGGTTCCGAACGGCGAATTTCGAGAAGCTTTTCATGACAATTTTACTACTGAGGGTTTTGTCAGAACCAAGCTGAGGAGAAACACCGTGAAAAACACGTTCGATGACATGGCTGTGTCGGGATTCGATCCCGTGTCATCAACGTCAGAGGCCAACACACTACCCACTCTGCGCCACGGTGCTCTCATATATCTATACTTACTAATATTACAAATTTGAAAGTGTGTGTCTGTTTGTCCGTCTTTCACGGCAAAACGGAGCGACGAATTGACGTAATTTTTTAAGTGGAGATAGTCGAAGGGATGGAGAGTGACATAGGCTACTTTTTGTTTCTTTCTAGCCCCCGTTAAGTTTGTATGCAGCAAAAAAAATAAAAAATCAGTAGGGGATGGAAATTTGTGTGAGACTCTCCGCAAAATTAGTATAGGTTCTATGATACAAACGAATAATAAAATAATTTAATTAAAACAACCATAAATCAATCAGCTTTTGAGAAAACAATCAACTTTCGAAACATAAATAAGTGTTACTCTTGAATTACGATAGATGGCGCTGATATTTTTCTGAAACGCGCTAACGTTGTGTGCTCTCTATCTGTACTTAAGTGTGGGCATCGGGCCGCGCTTCACACTATAGTGCATACGGTACCTATACTCTGTTATTTGACTACTAAGCGTCCCAGTCATGTTTATACGAAATTTAGATGCCCCGAGATTATGTAATGGAACGAGACTTCGTGTCACACAATTTGGCCGCAATATCATTAGCGCCACTATCTTAACCGGCGTAGGAAAGGGTGAAAATGTAATGATCCCACGAATCCCAATAATTCCCACAGATCTCCCGTTCCAGTTTAAAAGGCTACGATTTCCTCTAAAGCTTAGTTTCGCTATGACCATTAACAAAGCGCAAGGTCCCATGGACAATTGTATGTAGCATGTTCGCGTGTTTCCAATGCCCAGAATCTTTACATTCTATCCCCAAATGGAAAGACATATGATATCGTCTACAGTAACGTATTAAAATAACATTCTGTTCCGAGTTCTCTTCTGTGTTCTAAATCAGGAAAGAGGAACCGTGTTACCGGGAATTTAACGCGAGCGAAACCGCGGGCAAAAGCTAGTACTCTGAATAAAAATACGAATATACGCAGTCGAAAGTGAAAGGTTTTTATGTCGTCGAGTATGATCTAGTGTCTGGGGTAAGGCAAATAGGAGTGCACAAATAAGATGATCAAGAAGTAAATAAAGAACAAGCGGTTTTCTTGTTCTTGTTGCGTGATAATTCACATTACCAGGCCAATGGGCCTTGAAAACATCCTACCACCAAGCTACGTATAACACCAATCACAGCAATGAATAAATATATTGTTGATTTAATTATAATTATATAAAAACAATATGTTACAAGCAACATTTTACATTTAAAGTGACTTACCAAATGAAGCCAACATCGAATAGTATACAATGCATGCGCGGGTGAAAAATTAAACACACACCAAAACCAATCATCATCGGCTTAACGAGACTTTGGCGGCCTTGAAGCTCTCATCGTTCTCTCTCGGAAAAACAAAAAGGTTTTCGTGTTTTGTTGTAACAAGAAAGATTTTTTTTTTTGTTATAAATATTGTTAACGACGCCATATACTTTCGGTCGTAATTTGTTGTTTTTAAAAAGATTAAAAAAAAAAAAAAAAACGAAAAAGAAAACTCTTATACGTACGGAAACGAGGTGATGGGACGCAAACATCAATGTTCCTGTTCGGATGTTTGCTGCCTGCTATTGCTATATTGCTACATTGGTAGTGGGTTCGATATAATTATTTAACAAAATGGATTAAAGATGCTTTTTGCTTTTGTGTAGAATTTACTTACAATTTTCCTGGCACACGCATACGTACATTCTATGCGAACAAGGGAAGTTCGAAATGAGCAAGAACCGCGTCGTACGTGTTCTCTCTACATTGACAATAAACATTTTTTGTTTTTATTTTTTTGCTATCAAGTCCCCCCTTTTCCTCCCCATACAATATTAAAATATCACGAGTGTGTAATATAGGTCTTATGTCGAGAAATTGAGAATTGAAATGGATTTTATAAAAGAAATTAAGTAAGAAAACAGAAAAAAAAAAACATAGAATATAGCCTGGTCAAGAACAACAACAACTCACGGATTATGTTAAGATCCTTGTTGCGCTCGAGAATATGGCATGACTCTGTATACAATCACACACAAACTCTGTGTCCTAAATGCCTGCTTTTGTCTGTCTGTCCTGCCTGCTCTTAATCCCTTCGCTCTAATGCTATAGATTATGTATTCGATATTGAAACTTCAAGATACGAAATGGAAAAATGTTTTTCTTTTTGTTGTTCAAATTATCGATGTATACATACAGTTTGTCAAGGAAATGTTTGCAAAACGTAGAAATGAAAAGCAAATAATGTTAAAAGCATATATTTACTAAGTAAAATAAATTTTTTTTTAAAACCTTCTTCATAATTCCATTTTCGTATTAACTGGTTACCGTAATATACAAAAAGAAAAAACACAATCAACCAAACACGTGAGAAATTTAACAAAAATTGATCAATATCAGTTCATTTACTGTCAAACAATTCTTTGCAAAAGAACCAATTTTCTTATTTTTAATACTTGGTATGACCACCATTAGCTTTAATGACAGCCCGTAATCTACCCTGCATTGATTGAATGAGCTTCTGAAGGTCATATTCATCGGGACTCTTAAGCCATTCTTCGTTGATAAACTTAATTAAATCATTTTTCGATTTCGGACTTTTTTTTGCCACCTTTTTTTTTTAAATGGGCCCACAAATTCTCAATAGGGTTCAGATCGGGGCTTTGCGCAGGGTTGTCAATTGCTTTTTGGCAATTATAAAGCAACCACTCCCTGCACAAATATGATTTATGCTTTGGATCGTCGTCCTGGTACAATTTAAAAAAAGCCGCGCAGAGTCTCGTCCCGACTCTGACGACCATATCCTAAATTAGGATGGAGAGCACGTTTCAAAAATTTGGAAGTTCCGTAGAGTTCAACGCAAAGATATTGTAGATAAAATTTTCTCTTCGATCCGAGCTCATATGTCGTGTTGGTCGATCACGAGAGTCTGCTAGCGTTTATATAAAATTTTCACTTCGATCCGAGCTCATATGTCGTGTTGGTCGATCACGAGAGTCTGCTAGCGTTTATATAAAATTTTCACTTCGATCCGAGCTCATATGTCGTGTTGGTCGATCACGAGAGTCTGCTAGCGTTTATATAAAATTTTCTCTTCGATTCGAACTCGTATGTCGTGTTGGTCGATCCGAGCTCGTATGTCGTGTTGGTCGATTACGAGAGTCCACTTGATATATTTTTCTAACCAAAATTTTATTTTTGTATGCTGCATGTCGTGTCGCGAAAACATGTCGATCGCAAAATTTTTGAAACATACTCTCAATCCTAATTTAGGATAAAAGTAATTTGTTTTCGTTTTCTGGGTCTACAAAGCCGAATTTCTGAACACTTCTTTTCAAATTTTGTCTTAAAATATCCAAATAAACTTCCTTTGTCATTATATCATCAATCATTTTTAACTCACCAACACCTTTGCTTGAGAAGCAGCCCCATATCATCGAATGATATTCTTGTTGTCGAGGGCTGTAAGCGGTTCTCGCCATACTCTCGGCGGTCCTGCATGGTAGTACAGCTTTATACTAGACTCGTCACAAAACACAACATCGTTCCAATACTCTACCGGAAGACAAATGTGCTTTGTTGCAAAATTGACGCTTCTGCAAATATTCAACGGTGAGAGTAATGGTTTTTTTTCTAGCAACTCTTGATGTGTACTTGTGCTTGAGTATACTTTTCTAACTGTCTCATGAGACACTTGAACTCCGTAACCGTTTCTTAAGTCCGTGGCTAATATTCTGATGCTGGTATGAGTGCTTTTTTCAATACGTCTTATCATTTTTCTTTCGTCCCTGCTTGTCAGTTTTTTTGGCCTGCCTGTTGACTGGTTCAGATCTAGTCTGCCTTCTTTTTCAGCACGGCTTATACACAGTTCTTAATTTTATACAAAACATTTCAGCCAATTCCCTAGTGGATTTTCCTTTGTGGTAGTTATGTATGTATCTATGTTGGCGTTACAGTCCATGAAGAACCTGAGCCGATCTTCTCTCAATCACCCATGTTGTGTGTGATTTCATTTTCACATAGGTGAAAGGGACCTACAGTTTTATTGCCGGTTCCGAACGGCGAATTTCGAGAAGCTTT
Organism: Eumerus sabulonum; assembly: GCA_951905685.1. NCBI lineage: Eukaryota > Metazoa > Arthropoda > Insecta > Diptera > Syrphidae > Eumerus > Eumerus sabulonum. The sequence goes on from OX645061.1 coordinate 106,863,625, forward strand.
TCATGACAATTTTACTACAGGGGGTTTTGTCAGAACCCCGCTGAGGAGAAACACCGTGAAAAACACGTTCGATGACATTGCTGTGTCGGGATTCGATCCCGAGTCATCGGCGTCAGAGACCAACACACTACCCATTGCGCCACGGTGCTCTCAATGGTAGTTATAATACACCAATTGTATTACATCATCACTTAACCGTTTGCCTGGCATATTCAAGATTACTTTTTGGGGTTCCGTACCCAAAGGTAAAACGGAACCCTATTACTAAGGCTTCGCTGTCCGTCCGTCTGTCACCAGGCTGTATCTCATGAACCGTGATAGTTAGACAGTTGAAATTTTCACAGATGATGTATTTCTGTTGCCGCTACCACGACAAATACTAAAAACAGAATAATATTTAAGGGGAGCTCCCATGCAACAGACATGATTTTCATCCAAAAAATCTCCTTGGTCACATACTGAACTAAGGTTAGTCGACAATATATTTGTGTCTTTGATGAATTAATCCTAGCTGCAAACCTTTTCCCCATATTTAATGTTATTCACCTTTTCACATCGTTGCTGTCAAGTAAGATAATTGATTTGAATTCAATGGTGATTATCAAAGTAATATGCCGATAACCTGCCTGCAACCAAGATCTGTCATCATACAAAAAATGTGATTTAGCGGTAGTCCGAAATACTGCGTTTGCGTTGGCGAGCTTACGTTCATTAAAAAATGAGAGGAAATAAGAAAAAATGAGAGCGAGAGAAAACGTAAGCTCACGTAACCAAAGCAGACAAAAGTCAAACACGTCGAAAATTTCTGTGCGTTTGAACAACTGTTGCTGTGTATTGATGTGTATGCTCTATCTGTGTATTTTCTGGTTTGTGTTGTGTGCGTTTACTTTGACATGAAGCAGCCGAAAAAATTGAATTGTCATTTTCAAAGCATGCGTCGAGGCATTTCCCGTAACACGTAAAGTGCCTCGCACCAACGCAGTGTTGTGAATCAGGCATTAATGTGATGACTGATGACGTAACATACATACATAGTCTCTTTCATATTTATATGTATATACAGGTGGTACGGAACCCTTCGTGCGCGAGTCCGACTCGCACTTGGCCGGTTTTTTTTTAATTTTCTGGACACTATGAAATCGTTAATGACTAACAAACTGACACACAACTCCAAAACGCAATGAAATTACAGCTAATGTGTATTATTAAAAAAACTTCTCGAACTCTATGCACTTTTGCAAAGAACTATTTGACAGTGGAAAACAGCATTGGACATGTTTTGTTAAATTTCTGTTGGTTTTTGGGTTACATTTGCCTTTTTTTTTTCTACATTACGGCAAAGAGTTATATGAAAATGGATTAGTTATAAAAAAAATAGCTCATTTGCTGTCTTCTTAGTAAATATATGCTTTTAAATCAGTTTTTTTCTATATTTACGTTTTGCAAACGTTCTTGACACACTGTACATACAATGCAAAGGGCTACGCGTTACTCGTTTCGACTAATCGATCTCGATTACTCTACATTGACTTTCTATCAATTTTTGGTTTTTTCTTTTTTTTTTTTTAATAGTTTTTCTGAAAAGTACATCGAACAAAAAAATCAACAAAAAGAAAATGAATTATATCAGTGTCGTGACACGGTTGCTTAACGAAGAGTATATTTAGTAAAAGAATGTTATGGTTAGATACCTAAACGCTGGAAAGGGGTTGTTTGTTTTTTTGTTTCCATTTTACATTTTTTTTTTTTTGATTTTCTGGATATTAGAGAAATGAAGGCATTGAAGTGATGGACTTACCGTAGATGCGAGGATATCGTGTGGGCAACATCCTAATAGGAAACTCTTACATACTTTGGGATCGGAGAATTTCAAGTTACGTCCAGCTTCGCCTGAAATTGATAGAGAGAAAGAGGCGAATTAGTTTGATGATAAGACAGAAGAAAGAAGAGAGAGCACGGAAAGCGTTAGATCGAGGAGATGGAGAGATGCCTCCGCAGGAATGACGCCCGTAAGTTTTACAATAAGGTAAAACGAACATGTCATGGCTACAAAGCCAGAGCGGCGGCCTGCAGGGATGAAAATGGAGAACTGGTAGTAGAGTCGCAGTCGATGCTGAGGATTTGGAAATATCACTTCTGCAGACTGTATAACGGCGATGATAGACAAAATACCGCTGTCAAGCAGAACGAGACTTTTGTAATGGACGACAATGAAACAGAATTCAGTCCACCTGACCTAGACGAAGACAAAATAGCGATATCAAGACTTAAGTCTAATAAAGCCGCGGGCCTGTCTGCTCAGCTTCTTAAGGCGGCTGGAGATGAGCTGGTAAGTTGCACCATCTCATTTGCAAGGTATGATCGGAGGAAAGCATGACCGACGAATGGAATGTCAGCATCGTTTGCCCGGTCCATAAGAAAGGAGACCCCTATAACAAGATGGTTTCTGACGTTGGCGCCGACATCTTTGTCGATCTGTAAGATCTCGAAGGCCCTGGGAATAAGTCCTAGCATCTTTCAAACAGAATTACATGCCATCCTAACATGCGTCAATCTAAACCTAGAGACTGGCATAAGAGGAGTAACCAACATACTCTCTGATAGCCAAGCAGCGTTTAAAGCGCTGAGTTCGTACGGCACGAACTCAAAAACCGTCAAAGGGAGCCATGATGCCCTACAAGACCTCGTCAAAAGAAACAAGGTCAATCTCTGGTGGGTGCCAGGGCACAAAGGTATTAAGGGCAGTGAATGGTTCAAGCGAAAAATACATAAGTCCTGATCAGCTGCTTCTTAGACAAGTGGAAAAAATCGCAACATCTGTCTTTTTGGAACAGCGTTCAGGGACTTCTGCGGTCTGATATCTAATAAAATTAGCATCTCGTCTGAAACTGAGTGCTCTCTCTGCCTTGAGGACGAAGAGGCGGCAGAGCACATACTGTATGAGTGTGCTGCTTTCTGCCATCTCAGGAAGCGTATCCTTTTCAGTGAAGTTATGACTCCTAAAGGGATCATCTCGGCTCCTACGAAAAGCATTCTCAACTTAATTATGGAAGTGGAGAAGCTCCTCGGCTGGCGGGCACAATAGATCTGTAAAGGTCGTAGTGCCTCTTGCTATTTGATAGCACTAGCCCCTTAATAAAAAAAAAAAAGAAGAATGTCAAGTCAAGAAGAGTCAAGAGCTGAGTTGGACTGTCTGCTGAGCTCTTCAAAGTACCTGGAGATGACCTGGATAGGAGCATGCTCCTGTAAAATAGAGTCAGAGGAAAGCATGCCAGAGGAATGGAGTCTCATCAACGTTTGCTGAGGGACATAAGTCTCTTTAACATCGCCTACAAAATCTTCTCTGCCGTTTTGTGTGAACGCTTGAAGCCTTTTGTAAATAACATGATAGGCAAGTCCACCATCGACCAAATCTTCACACTACTGCAGATCCGGGAAAAAAACAATGAATTTCTGGAATTTAAAGTCGCATACGACAGCGTTATCAGAGAAGAGCTAAACTGCACCTCTCCCGAGCGACAAAGTTGACTTTACTTACAAGATCCTCATATCCCCGGTCCTGCTGTACTGCGCAGAAGCAAGGACACTATCAAAAGCGGAAGAGATCTATGGTCGTTTAGAGAAAGATGTTGCGTGTGATTTTGGGACCTATAAACGTAGACGGGGAATGGAGGAAAAGATTCAACCACGAGAGAACAGATAACGCGTGTACTGTTAAAAGTATGAGGTAGATAAGACGACGTGAAACTGAAATGGAACCAGCGTCTTATGTCCATTGTAGAAGTCAACATCAAAACGTTGGAAATAGCTTAGCAGCGGTAGTCGCCTCAAGCATGCGGTCATTAATAATTGAAAACACCCCCCGACAGAAGGCCAAAAAGGCTTCGCACAACCTTCATAAACACGTTCCAAGCTACTCAATAATTCACTACGTTCTACTCGTTCCCATAGAAAAAGCCAGAAAACAGCCCTACGCAAGGTACACACTTGAAGATTGTCTCTATTCCTCATTCAACGAAATAGAAATCATACCAAGGCGGGTATTCTCGATGTTTATTTACGCACTTTATCTGCTCCGACCCGTGCAGCAACAATCACGACCCAAAATATATAAGAATCGTATCCCCCCCACCCTTACTAAGCGATTATACTTACCGTTCCTGGCTGTCCCCATCAGTTGATCGAGCATCGCTCGCATTTGATCCGTTGCAGTCATTTTACTAATTTTCGTTGATTTCTCGCTCGATCAATTGCCACAGATGAATATCGCAATTTCGATTTATTTAAGTTTTGTTTGCCTTTTCACGCCTTTTTTTGTTGAAATTTTCTTCACTTCAAGCAAACAATGCAATGCCCCCGACTCGGAACTCTTTTCGTTGAATGCCAACGAATGCTTGGGCTCTTCCGGATATCTACCAGCCGCGATGCAACTATATTGTTTTCAGAATTGATTTTTCAATACTTTTTCGAATTATTTACACTTGAAACTTGGGTATTTTGAAAATAAAACCACTAAATTCGGGCAACGTAGTCGCAATCCACACTTTTTTTTGATGTGTAGAGCGAAATCTGATATGTCGGGCGAGAAAAGAGATGGCGAGAGCGAGTGAAGCCAAATAGCCAGATGTATTCATTCAAGTAAGAAATTGGCATCACTAGAATGAAATTATTTTTAAAAGATTCCAAAACTCTATAAAATTTGTACAGAAACTCTTTATCATTTTCTGGGGTGTAATTACACGGTGGATTTGAAGAGAATTATAGAGGCGAGTGTGCCTATAATCCTGATTCCGTGTCGTCAGCGCTAAAGGGCGACTCACTATTGAGCTGCCATGCCTCAAAGATCGGTATATAGGTAGAGTTTTGCTTTTGGACGCAAAAATACCAGATAGCTGACACATTGACAATTAGGTAAGCTTTCAACTTATGGAATTGTCCGAAGCTTCATAGGATCATATCAGTAGAGCGGACAAACTTTTGGTGATCATTTTTAAGAGCTACTTGTGCATAAAATGTGTCAAGAAGGCAACTCTTGCACTTTACAGCTGCAAGAAAGTGGTGGGTAAAAAGTGGGGTCTCCAACCCCAGTCGTAAGATCTATCCTCCTTTACGGCATCGCAGTTTGGTGGACTGCTCTAGCCAAGGCAGCTTACTGAAACCGTCTGGGTAGAGTGCAAAGATCGGCCAGCGTCAAGCACACTCAGTCTTCCAACCTTCGGAAATTTAAAAGCTCCAGTAAGTAGGTCCATAACTCAAAAACGTCCCAGAGCCAGGAAAAAAACAATTCCTATACGGAAAAACATTATGCAACACAGCTGTTGTCAAAGAGAAGTGATCAAACATACTGATAAAGGCCTAACACTCACAGTATATGGCCACTTTAAATTCATACTCTGTGTGCAATTCTATTATAAAACCATAAGTGCATTAAGCAGTTGCTGAGAACTACAACCAACGTCAAAATTCGGTCGGTTCCTCCCGAATCTTATCTAAGATAGACACCCCTGGAGAGTAGTGATGTTCATTTGCTCTACATGGCTTAGTCATCTTAGACCTTGGATCCGAAGACGTCTAACTAGGCCGTTGTTTGAATCTCCTCCTCCACTCTCCGTTTCCACAATCGGGACCAAAGATTGCACGCAGAATTTTCCTCTCGAAAGGCCCAAGGGCCTCTTCATCTGCTTTTGATAACGTCCAAGCTTCAGCACCGTAGAGGAGGACCGGAATGATTAAGGTTTTGTAGAGGGATACCTTAGTTTTTCGAGAAAGGGCTCTACTACTCAATTGCCTTTTGAGTCAAAAGAAGCAGCGGTTGGCAAGAGTTATTCTGCGTTTTATCTCAGCGCTGGTGTCGCTGCTGCTTGTCACTATCGAGCCAAGGTAGACAAAGTCCTTAACTACTTCAAAAATATAGCTGCCGAAGGTGACGTTCTGCCCAAGACGTCGGTGTTGTGCGTCTTTCTTGGATGACAGCATATATTTGGTCTTGTCTTCATTTAAACTTAGACCCACTTTAGCCACTTCTGCTTCAATGCTTGCGAACGCCTCATTGACGTCTCGCTTTGCTCGTCCAGTAACGTCAATGTCATCTGCGTAGGCAAGCAATTGTGTGGACTTGAAGTAGATCGTACCTCTTGTATTGGCCGCAGAGTCCCGCACGATGACAGTGCGTCATCCTGTCTAAAACCTTTTTTAACATCAAAGGGGTTGGTTAATTCACCTCCGACCTTAATGGAGCAGCGAGAGTTCGCCATAGTCATCCTGCATAGTCTGACGAGTTTGGCAGGAATGTTAAAACATGACATGGCTCTGTATAGCTCGTCTCTATAAACACTGTCATACGCGGTTTTAAAGTCGACGAAAAGATGGTACGTGTCGACCTGGAATTCATGGGTCTTCTCCAAGATCTGCCGTAGTGTAAATATTTGGTCTTTCGTGGATTCTCCTGGCCTGAAACCACACTGGTAGGAACCTATTAGATTGTCCACGAACGGTTGCAGGTACTTACACAGTACGGCAGAGAGGATGTTGCATGCGATGTTCAGGAGGCTTATCCCTCTGTAATTGGCGCAGTCATAGGGGTCTCCTTTCTTATGGACCGGGCAAACGATACTGAGATTCCAATCATCGGGCATGCGTTCTTCCGACCATATCTTGCAGATGAGTTGGTGCATGTTCCTAACCAGCTCATCGCCAGCTGCTTTAAACAGCTCCGTGGGGAGTCCGTCTGCTCCAGCAGCTTTATAAGACTTAAGTTTCGATATCGCTATCTTAACATCGTCTAGGTCGGGTGGACGGGATTCTCCTTCGTCTTCGTCCATTGTGAATGGTTCGCTCTGCCTGACGGCGGCATTTTGACTATCTTCGCCGTTATACAGTCTGCAGAAGTGGTCCTTCCACAAACTCAGCATCGACTGTGACTCCACTACTAGTTGTCCGTGCTCATCCCTGCAGGCTTCTGCTCTGGCTTTATAGCCTTGGCATGTTCGTTTTACTTTCTGGTAAAATTTTCGAACGTCGTTCCTGCCGTAACATCTCTCCATCTCCTCGATCTCGCGCTTCTCGTGCTCCTTCTTTTTCCTTCTCAGAAGCGCATGCTCCTCCCTCCTTTTCTGTTCATAGAGCTCGCGGGCAGCTCTCGTCCGTCGATGCAGTGTAGCCATGTATGCATTCTGTTTCTCTACATTGGCCTGTCTGCATTCGTCACAAACCAGGAGTTTCTCGAAGGTGGTGGCTTTAAACTGAGTACATCTGAGGCAGCCTCTCTGATGGCGTACTGACAACGACTCCATTGCTATTCTATGGTTTGTGCAGATTGCATCCGCACTTGAGAGAGTTTGAGGGAGACTTGATCTCCGAAAGTCCTGGCAGTCTCCCACGATTGCAGCTTTCCGACGTTAAATTTTGGTGCTTTTACTTGACTCTGTTGATTCCAAGAAATTCGCATCCGTACCTTGGCTGCAACAAGGTAATGATCCGAGTCGATGTTGAGTCCTCGAAAGGTTCAGACATCTAGGATGTTGAAGGAGTGCCTGCTGTCGATCGCAATGTGATCAATTTGATTGATTGTCGATTGATCGACAGACCGCCAGGTCTCCTTATGGATGTTAAGGTGTGGAAATCGTGTACTTGCTACCACCAGATTATATCCCGCCATAAAGTCCACTAGGCTTAGTCCGTTTTCTGACGTGGTGTGTGTAGGCTATGCTTTCCCACGACTCGTTCAAAGATAGCTTCCTTACCATTGAAATATCTTAGAACGATTTTGGTGTCATAGCTGGGACCTTGGGCATATGTTCTGCCTAGGAGATCATACAAGTCGTCTTTATGTCATCTTTATCCTCTGTGGGGGTGTGGACACATATTAAGAGATTGGCCTTAATGCGGATAGTTATGAGGCGTTCGGTTACATACTGAAAGCTTAAGACGTTTTTCCTGAGTCTGTCTCGAACAACAAGTCCGCATCCGAATAAGAATTGTTTATTTTCTCTGTAGCGGTTTCCGTAGTACATATCACAGTTTTCATCCGCTTTTTGCCTCGCCCATCCCATCGCACTTCTTGGAGCGCGGTAGTATCTGCCTTATAGCAGTCCAAAGAGTTGGCCAGTTGTCCGGCTGCACCTGGTCTGTTGAGGCATCTATCGTTCCAGGTCAAAAGGTGGTTTCCTTTTTGACGTGTGCGGGGGTCGTCAACATATAATCTGTCCGTACCTGAGGCTGTTAGTTGTCTCTGAACAAGTGTTTGTTTTATGCGACAGGGATTCTAAACCTAAGCGCAACCCCCAACCTGGATGACCACGTTCCTCTTTCCCCAGGAACAAGGGGTCGGGTCGCTGCACACATTGGTTCACTACCTGACGAGTGCCAGTATAGGGGAGTGCACGTAGAGGCTGTGTGTCATCTTGGATTGAACAGGGACAGAGATCGAAGCTGGGGTTTGCCAAGTTAAACGCGATCAACTTCTTTGCTCTGTTTGCTCGCTACCTTCTCCTCTTTCATAATCCCTTATGCGAGTACATAATTTGCACTCGCAAATTATGAAAAGAAAAAAAGGAACAGAACTTCCTGATCGATCTTAAACAGACTCACGTGTCGGCAGGGAACTTGACCCCAAAGTCAGAAATCAACATGAGAAGCTCTCGATCGAAGCAGCCTAGTTAGGCATCGATTTTAACAACCAGATGTACATAACTCTAGAAATCGCTTACGTAAAGTATTTTTATTGTATCTGGAACCCTTGAGAGTAATACTGAATACATATATCGGCATTTTCATCATTTACAACAGCACAAGCGATAGTTTGGCATCACTCTGTATTATTTGACACTTGTCAGTGTCAATTCCGTTTTTCTGTGTTTTGGGAAAGTTTTTGTGGCGCACCTCTCAAAATGAGCAACCTCGTCGAGAACACCTCAGCCGAGAATCTGAAAACATCCCGTGACACACCAACTGACAAGCCAATCAATTACAACATCCGCGAACGCCTCAACCTACACGTCAAACGTCGCCTTCAAGAGTCAGCAGCTGACACTTCATCCCACAACAATAACGACACCACCACGGCCAACAACAACGATGAAGTGAAAACGCGTAAACAATACACGAAACGAACCGAAAAACAGACAGTCAGTGTTGGCCGACGTGCGAAACGGGCGAAATTGAAACATGTCCCATCGTCATCGGGTGCAGTCAATAACAAAGATTCGGAAAGTGTCGGATCGGTTGCATCAACATCGACAACGGCCAGTGCAGGCGACGATGAAGGAAGTCATGATGGTAATTCACAAGGAATCGATGTACCACACTCGCCGCGAGAAAAGGACAAATGTCCAGATTTGCTGAGTCTTGTGCTGAATATGAAGAAACGGGCGCTCTTCCGGGACCCGGAAGTTGTCAAATTCCTACACCAAATGTTAGATATACTGAGAGAGTGAAGAGCAATTTATTATGTTTTGTAAACGTACTTAGTGCAGTAGAGAATAAAGTACTAGTAGTAGTAGATTCTAGATGTTTCAATCGGTCAAGCCCTCGTTCTTCAGGATGGCGCTCATGTCAAACTGAAGTAAGACGATTAGGTAGGACGTTGCAGCACTGACAGTCTGAAGAGAGAAATACATACGTTCTTAGGTGTTAGACTAGTCGAGTATCCTTGGGCTTACTGAGAAAATAAAGGTATAGTCCAAGGCGAACATTCCAATACCGTTAAATTGGAAGTAGCTCTCCCAGTGAAGGAATTGCAAGGTGAATGATTTCATTTTGTTGTAGTAAATGTCATTTCCCATCATGAACGGTGGCTTCTTCTGCATGATCTCATGGACTATCATTGCCGATTGACGTGAATGTCCGTTCGCATTGCAACAAACTCGCAGGACCAGGTAAGCGACAACAATTGTGATTAAGCTCCAAATCACATAGACATGTGCAATATAATCTAGAAGAGCATTCTTACCGCCGACGATAAAGATAACCTTTGTCTCGAGGAAGATGCCAAAAATACTGATGACGAAACACACGGCCATGTATGGGACCACCTGTGGACCGTACTCGTGATTTGTCAACTTGCTGAGGCACAAGATCCTATCATGCAGCCGGAACAAATCTGCTAAGCATTCCTCTGAGGTTTTACTGCAAGGCAATCTGTTAGAGGTTTACAAATCAACGGGTAAGACGACAAGTTATTACTAGTTGATGCCGGGTAATTCGGGAACATTTCCCAACTCCTCCTCACTATCGCTATCTTCTTGATCGTCCTCTGAGTTATTTTCCGACTCCTTTACTGCCATCGAAATTGTTTTCTTCAAGGAAGATTCCGATTCAATATCGAAAATATGAATCGGTACGTTTTTCTTTGTACTTTCTCGGTTAAGCGAGTTCAAAAGGCAGTTTAGCTTGTCAAAACGTTCCGATATCATCATTACTAAATAGACGAATTGGCATTGAACTATACTGCTTGCGACAAGAGGAAAGGTCATCGTCATGGTAGCAACCAAGAACCAGCCTCCAAAATACCTACAAATAGGAATATATAGAGTTAAGGATAAGAAACCCCTCCGCATAGCTTACTTGTACAACGTGTCGACATCATAGTAGATTGCATACAAGAATCCCCCGATCAAGGCGGTTATCAAAAAAGTCTTAAACAAATTAATAGCCCGAACTTTGGTTTTGACATTCCGCTGACACCGTTTCAAGCCCTCATCGATCTCGTCGAGACGCCTGTAAAACTCGGGAAAGAAGTACTTACCCCGAAAGACACTCAAAAAGAAGTCAATGCTGTAGACGAAGGCGCCCAAATGGATGAACAACGAGTTGCCAAGCGTGCAAATGTTATTGCAACTCACAAGCTCCCTTACTGTATATTGACGCTGGAGGTTGACCAAAAAATACGCCCCAAAATAGATGACGGACACGACAAACATTAGAACGTAATCATGGCAGTGAAGCTCGCGGTTGTTATAGTTCAACGGAATTAAACCGAAGATCTAAGGGATACAGATGTAGAAATGGATGAAGAAGAGATGTTTGAAGATACCTGAGAGATGGCCAATAGTCCTACATGCATTTTGCGTAGAAATTTATTCCTAAAAAGGACCTCTTTTCGGCTGAAGACGATAATTCTTATTGATTTGCAGAGCAACTCCGTGACCGAGTGTATCAATTATTCAGAGGAAAGTTAATTGGAATTAGTTCATAATGGCAATCAACCTGATTAAAAATGGTTCTGGTGTGATTGTGGGCGGGAAAGTGGGGTATATTGTAGCAACAGGTCCGTGGTCGTAACCACGAGGTCTCGAGTCATGCGCATGGATATCTTCCCATCCATTTGTTAGAGCTAGGCTCAACAAGGTGTTCCTGATTTAGGATACGCTTGCGAGATACTGGCATCACTGGAAGTAGACGTCAGTTTGAAGAGTGTTGTGCAAAACAACATCAACAGTTAAGAGAAAATCTGTTTGACATTTGGCGGACGTTGATTCTCTTGCTTTTGGCAGTTGGTAGAGTCGGCGCTTAAGCCGTTTGTGGTGAGTATAATCAGCTGATTAAGGTACACGAATCTTAAAATGTTATTGCTTGCTGGCAATCAGTCAAAAAGTAAAGCTGCCAGAGTATACGTATAGCATGAACTAGAGATAGTATAACCATGACCTTCAGGGAAAGCTACATATTTACAAGTTCGAGGTAGTCTGTTTATACGAAAGCTCCGTTAATAAACACGCTTAAGCCAAATGTTATAGGGTTTCCGCCTAGAAAAACCGAAGCTCGCAAAAATTAGCCTTAAGTTTCCCGATGTAAACGGGTAAGAAGTCTATTTGATATCAACATCATTTAACCGTAGATGCACACATTCGACACAGCTGCAGCTTAGGAAGGCTGTCGGAGAACCAACATGCCTACAACAAAGGCAGATCGGTGGAAACGGCATTCCACTCGCTAGTTAGTATCATAGAAATGTCATTCACACAAGGGATATACCCCAGTGACCTTTCTCGATATTGAGGGCGCCTTTAACAATGTTGAACCATGGGTCGTCACCAAAGCGCTGTCTGATCTGTGGGATCAATGATAGAACTGATACGACAACTGCTAATACAAAGAGTCGTCAAAGCCAACTTCGCTGGTGCCGTCAACTAGAATGGTCAGCAGAGGTACACCACAGGGTGGCGTACTTTCCCCTCTCCTATGGGATGTGGCATTCAATGAACTACTACTTTTGCTACAACAGGGGTACGCTGTGACCGCTTATGCGGACTATATTGTTATAGCCGTTTCAGGAAAGTTTCTAAGCACTTTAAGTGACCTAAAGCAAAGAGCCCTACAAACAGTAGTAAACTGGACGAAGAACTGTGCACTTGGGGTGAACTCCAAGAAGGATGATCCAGTACTGTTTACCAATAAATATTAAATTCCGCCCTTCAACCTACCGAGGCTGGGTGGAAACCAATTAACAATCAAAGACGAGGCTAAATACATCGGCCTAATCCTTGACAGGATACCACATTGGATACCCAACATTCTTGATCGTGTTAAGAAATTGGTGGGCAAAAAGCGGGGTATCCAACCCCAAGGCAGGACAAGGCAGTCTATCGAAATCTTCTGGGTAGAGTGCAAAGATCGGCCAGCACTTGCATAAGTGGTGTGATTAGATCGACCCCCACGGAGGCCCTAAACATTCTACTAACATCTCCAACCATTGGACCTCTTTAGCAAACAAATTGTTACCTGCGCGGGCCTACGGATTAGAGGCATAGCCCACATAACATAAAGGCCATACTAGTATTCTTAATCACTTCGAAGTACCCATGGACACAGACTACTTCATCCCGCAGAGTGTGGTCACTAAGAACTTCGAAGTTGTCTTTCCATCCAGGGAGGAATAGACTGAAGGGAAATTTGTACCGAAGGACTCGATTTCCCTCCATACCGATGGCTCCAAGATGGAGACAGTTGTAGGTAGTAGAGTCTACTCCAAGGAGCCTACTGGTGAAGTCTACTGCAAGGTTGATATCCTTACTTACTTTGATGGCGCTACAGTTCGGGGTGAACCTGGGCCTCAACCAACAAGCCTCTCCAGCCGGCCCGATCTTCGGCCAGCCGCTTCCAGTGCCGCACGCCCAGTTGGTTGAGGTCCCCTTCCACCTGTGCGCGCCACCTTAAATGCAGTCGTCCTCTGCTGCGTCGTCCCTCGGGGTTGGAGTCAAAGACTCTTCGGGCCGGAGCGTTGATGACCATTCGCTCTACATGGCCTAGCCATCTTAGACGTTGGATCCGAAGACGTCTAACCAGGCCGATGTCACTGTACAGCCCGTACAGCTCTTGGTTGAATCTCCTCCTCGATTCTCCGTTTACACAAACGGGTCCAAAGATTGCACGCACAGTTTTCCTCTCGAAACGTCCAAGAGCCTCTTCATCCGCTTTTGATAACGTCCAAGCCTCAGCGCCATAGAGGAGGACCGGGATGATTAAGGTTTTGTATAGGGAAACCTTAGTTTTTCGAGAGAGGGCTCTACTACTCAATTGCCTCTTGAGCCCGAAGAAGCAGCGATTCGCAAGAGTTATTCTGCCTTTTATCTCAGCGCTGGTGTCGTTGCTGCTTGTCACTACCGAGCCAAGGAAGACGAACTCCTTGACTACTTCAAAAATATAGCTGCCGAAGGTGACGTTCTGACCAAGACGTCGGTGTTGTGCGTCTTCCTTGGATGACAGCATATATTTGGTCTTGTCCCCATTTACCCTTAGACCCACTTTCACCGTTTCTGCTTCAATGCTTGTGAACGCCTCATTGACGTCTCGCTTTGTTCGTCCAATAACGTCAATGTCATCTGCGTAGGCAAGCAATTGTGTGGACTTGAAGTAGATCGTACCTCTTGTATTGGCCGCAGAGTCCCGCACGATCTTTTCAAGAATAATGTTGAAGAAATCACATGACAGTGCGTCACCCTGCCTAAAACCTTTTTTAACATCAAAGGGGTGGGTTAGTTCACCTCCGACTTGGAGCAGCGAGAGTTCTCCATAGTCATCCTGCATAGCCTGACGAGTTTGGCAGGAATGTTAAAACATTGCATGGCTTTGTATAGCTCGTCTCTATAAACACTGTCATACGCGGCTTTAAAGTCGACGAAAACATGGTGCGTGTCGACCTGGAATTCATGGGTCTTCTCCAAGATCTGCCGTAGTGTAAATATTTGGTCTATCGTGGATTTTCCTGGCCTGAAACCACACTGGTAGGAACCTATCAGATGGTCCGCGAACGGTTTCAGGTACTTACACAGTACGGCAGAGAGGATCCTGTACGCGATGTTCAGGAGGCTTATCCCTCTGTAATTGGCGCAGTCATAGGGGTCTCCTTTCTTCTGGACCGGGCAAACGATACTGAGATTCCATTCATCGGGCATGCGTTCTTCCGACCATATCTTGCAGATGAGTTGGTGCATGTTCCTAACCAGCTCATCGCCAGCTGCTTTAAACAGCTCCGCGGGGAGTCCGTCTGCTCCAGCAGCTTTATAAGACTTAAGTTTCGATATCGCTATCTTAACATCGTCTAGGTCGGATGGACGGGATTCTCCTTCGTCTTCGTCCATTGTGAATGGTTCGCTCTGCCTGACGGCGGCATTTTGACTATCATCGCCGTTATACAGTCTGCAGAAGTGGTCCTTCCACAATCTCAGCATCGACTGTGACTCCACTACTAGTTGTCCATGCTCATCCCTGCAGGCTTCTGCTCTGGCTTTATAGCCTTGGCATGTTCGAAAGGTTGATATCCATTAAGGATATTATCAATTGCGCGGATAGCCAATCTGGGATAAAATCCCTGGCAGCGGTAGCCCACAACTCAAAAACTTCTCTCAACTGTCGCCTATGCCTAGATGAGATGGCTGAAGAGTTCAATATAAAACTGCTGTAGGTTCCAGGGCATAGGGATATTCCATGAAACTGTGCGGCCGATGAACTTGCAAGAATTACTACGAACTATAACCAACGCGAAATTTGGTCGGCTCTCATCCTATCTAGGACAAACCACCCCTGAAAGTAGTGAACGAATATCTACGACCCAAAACCACTGCACTCCGTTCAGGTTGTGTGTGAACCTGCGTGAAAACTCTCCCTCTCCCGAAGGTAACATCGCTTGCACAACGTTAACGTGATAAAGCCTTAGCCTTGAGTGCGGTGTAACTAAAAAAAAAAAGTAACATCGGCTTTATCACTAAACAGATCTGGCCTAAGCTAAACTCTTAGGACGGACCAGGGACCTTGTGGCAACCAAAAGGTAAAACTTAAGCATTTTAATGGATATCATTAGAGGTCACTGCACCATTGGAAAGATGCCATCAAACTAGGGCTACCCTCCAATGACTTCTGCCGCGGCTGCATGGATGAGAAGGAAGAGGAATCAATTCACCACCTCCTCTCCTCATGTACCTTTGTTGCCAATCGCAGGAGGATCACCTCGGCGCTCTCTTCTACGATAGCGTAAGTGAGCTAGCAGATATAAAAGTATCTCAACTCCATCGCTTCATCAGAAGCATTGATTGGTTGTGTGGTATCACAATGGGCCGATTTTGACATACGTGTGGCGTATGCCAACCACTGCAGCCTAACCCAACCTAACCGGATAAACTCAGACGTTGAACTATTGCATTGAACGATTGGTCAGAATAGATAGCGCTGTCTTTTTCAGCCGCGTCAACGTTACCTTCTTCCTCCTTCTTGATCAGTCATCACAGTAGTGCTGAATAACTATGACTGACAATTAGGTAGACTTTGTACGCTATCAAATGTAGTATCACCAATGGGAATGCGGAAAAGAATTTTTTAGTATCAAACGCTTAAGTTGAAGTCTACTTCTCAACATGACAAACACTTTATGAAAGGGGCTGTCGGTCAATCACTTAAAGACCGATGTCGTTCTCTTCACGAGAAGGAGGAAGCTCCTATCCAAGGAAGCTAAGTATCTAGGAATCATCTTAGATAGCAAGCTTCTCTGGCCAAAACATGTTGAGTCAAAGACCACCAAAGCGCTGTCAGTTTTCTGGCATTGCAAAGGAGCTTTTGGCAAAACATGGGGTCTATCTCCGCCAATGGTCCCTTGGATCTACACGGCAATGATAAGATCTATAATCTCATATACATCGGTTGTCTGGTGGAACAGACTAACACACAAGCGCATCGTAACCCCTTTCACCAAGCTTTCCCCACCAAGCCGGGTGCTGCTCTAGGTGCTATGATGAACCCTCCACCTTTTGATATATTTATCAGTGGGTGTGCTCTGAAAACCATGTTTCGTCAGAAGAGAAATGGCTTTTGGTACAACTCGCACAGGAACAACAGTGTGCTTGCGCAAGAATTATTAGGATAGGATTGGCTCTGGCTGGATACTACACCTGGAAGGGTTCGCATTTTCACGGATGGCTCCAGGTCTGGGCGGGGCTCCAGTGCTGGGGTCTTCTTTGAGCGCGAAAATATCCGACTACACTTCTCGTTAGGAAAATATGCGTCTGTCTTCCAATCGGCGATATACGCAGTCTTTATGGCCATGCACTATGTTGTGAAGCACAGGTGGAGAGAGAAAACTATATGCGTCTGCAGTGACAGCCAAGTTGCAATGAAAGCTGTGTGCAACCCCCAAACTGGCTCCAAATTAGTGTATGAACTCAAGTCCTTCTTGAACAGAGACTTCTTCTTCTTTTTCTTAACGGGCGCTACAGTTCGGGGTGAACCTGGGCCTCAACCAACATGCCCCTCCAACTGGCACGATCTTTTGCTAGCCTTTTCCATTGCCGCACACCCAGTTGGCCGAAGTCCCTTTCCACCTGTGTGCGTCATCTTAAGTGCGGCCGTTATCTGCTTCTTCGTCCCTCGGGGTTGGATTCAGAGACTTTCTGGGCTGGAGCTGTGGTGTTCATTCGCTCTACATGGCCCGGCCATCTTAGGCGCCTGACTAACCTTATGTCGCTGTACAGCCCGTAAAGTTCGTGGTTGAATCTTTTCCTCCATCCCCCGTCTGCGTTTATAGGCCCGAAAATCACGCGCAAAATCTTTCTCTCGAACCGACCAAGGGCCTCCTCATCCGGTCTTATATAGAGTCAACTTTGTCGTTCGGGAGAGGGCTCTATTACTCAATTGCCTCCTGAGCCCAAAGAAACAGCGATTGGCTAGAGTGATTCTGCGTTTGATTTCGGAACTGATGTCGTTGTTCCAGAGACAACGAGGGTTCTCCTTTCTTGTGGATCGGGCATACGATACTAAGACTCCATTCCTCGGGCATGCTTTCCTCTGACCTTATCTTACAGATGAGCGGGTGCATGCTCCTAAGTCATCCCCAGCTGCCTTGAAGAGCTCAGCAGACAGGCCGTCTGCCCCAGCAGTTCTATTCCACTTGAGTTTCGATATGGAAATCTTAACTTCGTCGAGGTCAAGGGCACGGAATTTTCTGGTTCTTCCATATTCTCAGCATCGACCGCGATTCTACTACAAGGTGTCCTTTCTCATCCCTGCATGCTTCCGTTCTGGCTTTATAACCTTGGCATGTTCGGTTCATCTGTTGATAAAACTTTCGAACGTCACGCCTGCAGTAACACCTCTTCAAATCCTCAATCGCACGCTTCTTGTGCTCTTTCTTCTTTTTCCAGGGAAGCTTATGGTCCTCCCTTCTTTTTAATTCGTAGAGCTCACGAGCTGCTCTTATTCTTTTATGCAGCGAGGCTTTATATGCATACTGCTTCGCTGTGTGAATCCTCCTGCACTCGTCATCGAACCAGGTGTTTCTTCGTGGTGGGGCCTTGAAGCCCAAAACTTCGGATGCAGAGCATTTCCGGGCTAGCTTGCAAAGGTTCCACTGCTGTTCTATGGATAGCGTGGAGGGTTGAGGTGTATTGAAGAATTTAAGGGAGACGCGATCGGTAAAAGCACGAGCGGTTTCTGGCGATAGTAGCTTTCCGACGTCATAACTTTGTATTCTTACGCTACTCCGCTACGTTCGTGATATCCGTAGGCGCATCTTGGCTACTACAAGATAATGGTCCGAGTCGATGTTAGCTCCTCTGGAAGTTCGAACATCAAGAATAGTGGAGGAGTGTCTGACGTCGATCGCGATGTGATCAATCTGGTTGGTAGTCGATTGATCAAAAGACTGCCAGGTGGCTTTGTGTATATCGAGGTGCGGGAAGCGCGTACTGGCTAGAAGAAGATTTCGCCCCGTAGCACGATCAATCAGCCTGTGTCCTTGAACAGAGACGGTAGACTAAATTCACTAAGGCTTGTATGAGTTCCAGGTCACTCTGGGATCCCAGGAAATGGGATCTCTAATTAGCTCGCCAGAATGGATTCAGACGAAAGCTTCTCAGGACCTGAACCCGCACTAGGTCTACATGCGTCCACGGTAAATTCCTACATTAATGATTGGGTGATTAATACGTACAACCGTAGATGGAGGGGTTATTCAGGTTGCAGGATGACTAAGCGCGTATGCCCTAATGTCTGTAAGAAATCCGCAGCATTTCTCCTGTTTTTAAAGAGAATCGACTGCAGAAGACCTGTGGGGGTCATTACGGACCATTACACTTTTTCTAAACATCTCTGCGTGCTTGGCATCAGTAAGACGCCTACTTGTGCTGCATGTTGCGAGGAGAATGACATGGCTGGTCATTTTCTTTGCGACTGTCCCGCCTTTGCTCGCGCATGGTGGCGCACCCTTGCTGCCGACGTGGTGTGTGCTGAATCTCTTAGCTCTAAGTTACTGAAGCTCCTTCTCATTCTTCTCCGGGAAACGGGGAAAATACATTAATGTAAGGTGTCTGTCTGGAGTACAATGGACCGGTATTTGCGTCTGAGTGCACCAACAGATAGGAGAAGCCTTCAACAAACAAAAAAAAACCCTAGCCTAGGCGCTAGACTCCATAGAAGTGAGCAGATTCTGTCCACCCGTTAAGTCTGCCCTTAGATCTGCTGTTGGAACTTGCTAGCCCTTGAATAGTGAGTAGAATCAGGCGCAGGTACATATAGACTCGGATTTTGGGAGCAGTCTTGAGCAATTGTACCACCTTTCCCTGAACTGCAATCGGGAGTCTGTCGTTTGGGGGTATGGCAGCTGGTGTTTGGCCACATCCTGACATCCTTCGTTGTGCTGCCGAGTTACATTTGTTTTTCCGACTTGTTGGAACCTAGGACGACCCAGACAGCTTGCGAGGTGTAACGGGTTCTCACAAAGCACGCATGAGATTTGCTCTCTATCTATGACGTTGTCCAGACGCAGATGATATTCATCGTTCTTTAGGGATCGAGTCTACGTAGCTACGAAGGTGTTTGAAGTCCGCGCGTTGAAATGTGCTCCGCAACGTGCCCCCACTTCTGCTCAGCTCATGTATAAATTCAAAAATTCATATCGCTAACTCACCACATCACGAGCTCTCATCTTACCGCCATTTCAACACGCTAATCAAGAGAGTTGTGTCAGACCACCATCATTCTCTCTTTGTCGTTCGCTCTGGATGGCTGTGCGATTCGGTAGTGTCTCTCGCTCGTTGCTTATTTGCCGCGTGTTTTTTCGATCCAAGAAAATATATGCACGTCGCTCGGAAATAGCAACAATCTGATTGCCAAAAACTGCGCAAAACAACATTTCATAACAAATCGAAAGCTCCTATATCCACGACTTGGTGAACCGCATTCGCTATCCATTCCTTGAATCGCTGAGGAATCCCCCACACGTGGTTGTGCAAAAAAACAAAAAAAAAAAGTGAAAAGCGACGACCTACGACGCAGCCCTACGCGCGCATTGCAGCAGATAAAAAGCGCATTCTTCGGTTCCGTGTCGAACAGCTGACATCATGCAGAAAGAAAATAGTCCCAAACCGAATGCCGCACCACAGAAGACGTCCAACATGAAGTATATTCTAGTGACTGGCGGAGTTATTAGCGGCGTAGGCAAAGGGGTCATCTCGAGTTCGTTCGGCAAACTCTTGAAATCATGCGGACTAGACGTGACGTCCATTAAAATCGACCCGTACATCAACATCGATGCTGGAACGTTCTCGCCGTACGAACATGGTAAGTGCAGTTCCTTTGATGTTCTATTTTGAGACTATGTAGTTGCCATCTGTGCAGTGTGCATGTGGCAGAGAAAGTGGATGTGTGGCCATGGGGACAGGTTTTTAGTTTTTCTAAGTGGAATTCTTGTTTTCCAGGCGAAGTGTACGTGCTGGACGATGGTGGTGAAGTAGATTTGGATTTGGGAAACTATGAACGCTTCCTGGACATCACCTTGCATCGAGATAATAACATTACGACGGGAAAAATCTATCAACTGGTCATTGAGAAGGAACGTAGTGGCCATTACTTGGGCAAGACCGTTCAAGGTAAGGCCAACACTTGGGAATGTATTTCTTACTCTTGACCACTATGCTATTGTTTGTAGTTGTGCCCCACATCACAGATGCCATCCAAGAGTGGGTTGAGCGCGTTGCCCATACTCCAGTTCACGGTACCAACCAGCCACAAGTATGTATCGTCGAATTGGGCGGCACCATTGGTGACATTGAAGGAATGCCCTTTGTCGAGGCTTTCAGACAGTTTCAGTTCCGTGTTAAACGCGAGAATTTCTGCTGTGCCCACGTATCCTTAGTTCCATCACCCCGTGCTACGGGTGAACCAAAAACCAAACCGACACAGAGCTCAGTTCGCGAACTGCGTGGCCTTGGCTTGAGTCCAGATTTCATCATTTGTCGCTCGGAGAAACCGATCGGAACCGAAGTAAAAGTGAAAATTAGTAATTTCTGTCATGTAGCCCCGGAACAGGTGATTTGCATCCATGATTTGAGCTCGATTTACCACGTACCACTGCTCATGGAGCAACATGGCGTCGTGGAGTTCCTTAACGAGAGATTACAGTTGAATATCCCTCAGAACAAGCGCGAAAAGTAAGTCAGTTATTGAGAATACCAATAGTCAGGTCATTTGAATCCATTGTTTTAGGTGCTTGCAGCCGTGGAAAGATCTGGCACGTCGTAGCGAACATCTCCACAAGGAGGTGAGCATTGCTGTGGTAGGCAAGTACACGCGGTTCGAGGATTCATATGCATCCGTGTCAAAGGCACTTCAACACGCCTCGCTAGCTATTAATTATAAATTAAATCTCCGCTACATCGAAGCATGCCATCTGGAGGAACAGACTCGTGATCAGACACCCGAGGTCTACCATGAGGCCTGGCAGAATCTCTGCAAGAGTCAGGGAGTCGTAGTGCCCGGTGGTTTCGGCAGTCGCGGATTGGAGGGCAAGATAAGCGCTTGCAAGTGGTGCCGCGAGAATAATGTTCCATTCCTTGGCATTTGCCTTGGTCTCCAGGCGGCTGTTATTGAATACGCACGCAATAAACTAGGCTTGAAGGAAGCGAATACGGCAGAGAATCACTCCGATACACCATATCCAGTTGTCGTAGACATGCCCGAATACAATATTGAGAAGAAAGGAGGCACAATGCGTCTGGGACGCCGTACAACAATCTTCACACAGGAGAAGAGTACCATCAAGCAGTTATACGGTAATCCGAACAAAGTCGAAGAACGACATCGTCATCGTTTCGAGGTCAATCTCAAGTACGTGCCGGACTTGGAGGAAGCGGGAATGATGTTTGTCGGCACAGATGAGGCGAAGGAACGAATGGAGATTATGGAACTCAAAGGTCATCCATACTACGTGGCAACACAGTACCATCCCGAATACCTGTCGCGACCATTGAAATCAAGTCCCCCATTCCTCGGTCTGATCTTGGCATCGGTCGGCAAATTACGTAGCTACATAGCCCGCGGTTGTAGGCTGTCGCCACGACAACAATCCGATGCCAGTTCGGATGAGGATGATCTACATCTGCTCAACGGTCTCAGTTTGAATGGCAACAGCCAACAGGCCAACAGGCTGACAGTTCGGCAAACCAAATTGACTAATGGAATATCAGCTTCTCCCGTGGTAGAGGACTCGATAGCAAGTAGTTCTGAGTAGAAACTACGGATCTGCCGGGTGTGTCTCCTTTATATATAGAATTCCATGCTGTATGTGGTTTTCGTTTTGTAGATGTTAAGGTTCTTAGCTTCCACTGTTCTGAATGATGCATGAAACTGTTTGTTTCTTTTTTCATACATTAGCTTAAGTAGTTAAAGATACTGTATATCACGTACAAAACGTTCGGAGGAATAAAGTATCTGAATGATGTCAAGTAACTAGTTTGTCTCGTACGTGAGAGGCTGCAGTGTTTTTTGTTTCTCTCTTGTTTCAGAGCGAAGGCTATGATAAGGCGATGAATAAAACTGTCGACCATGAAAACGTGTTGACAAAATTCTTCTTTAAATGTTCTTTCTACTGCTTGCTAAGACAAATGACGATGGGTGACGTGCTTCCTGATTTAGTGGTGGGTGATAGGCAAACACTATATGGTCTTTGCGCTATTGTATGGGCCCTTAAAGTAGTCTTGGAAATTTCTTGGTTCTAACTTTTGCTTAGCCATATGTTAAGGGGCTACGCAAATCATATCTCCTAGTTTGGTCTTAGCATGCACTTGCCTTCTATCGAACTGAGTACTACTCAAACACAATTGTTCCCTGTTAGTGCTTCAAACTAGTCAAGCAGACACCAACGTGATGGCTAGGTTCGTAGCGACGAACATACTGACGATACATTCAGAAAAAGGCGTTTCATTTTTTTTTTTTTTTTTTTGTAAGCACGAGCTGAATAGAGCTGAAATTAAATGTTGACAAAGCTTTTGCAGATTCTGACACTCTGACTATAAAGCTTACAATTTTGTTGCGTTTACTTACGTTCCAAACTGTTTATTCCATTGCTATATGAGAACCAAATATTTTATTTTATTATTTCTGCTTGCTTGCTTGCTTTTTTTGGTGGCGTTACAGCCCATGAGGAGGGCATGGGCTCGGACATACAGGGTAAAGTTGTTGATTGCTCTCAACCTGGCGAGATGCCAGCAACGATCCCTGTTTAAATGCCCGGGTCAAGTTGACATACGGCCTCCTCGCGGCGCCCTCTGGATAGCCTCTTCAACAACCGTTGGGAGGTGAACAAACGTATGCAGCGAAGAAAACCCCGACCAGAATGGCGGTTGTGCGGCGGGCTAACAATCCGCCCACGTAAAAAAACCCAAAGTTATGAATGAGCAAGATGCCTCGGATATACGGACGGATACTCGACGACGACAACGCACGAAAAAGGAACACGATTTGCGAGTATGCTCCTGGAATGTCAGAACCCTGTACACTCCCGGAGCTGCTCATAAACTAGAAGGAATCCTCACGCAGTACAAGGCGGATATTACTGCGGTCCAGGAAATACGCTGGATAGGAAACGGTATGATTAGGAAGAAAAATTGCGACATTTATTACAGCTGTCACAAAAGGTTGCACTTACTGGGATGCGGATTCGTCGTGGGAAAGCGGTTAAGGTCGAAGGTCATCGACTTTAAACCTATAAGTGATCGCCTGGCTGTGATCCGCATCAGAGGCAGATTTTATAACATCAGCCTTATATGTGCACACGCCCCTACCGACGAGGCTGAAGACCCTATCAAGGAGGACTTCTATGACCTCCTGGACAACGCCTACGGAGCTTGTCCGGAGTACGATGTAAAAATCGTGCTCGGGGACTTCAACGCCAAAATCGGAAAGGAAAACACCCTTGTCGGAGTGATCGGAAAGCACAGCCTCCACGATACAACAACAGATAACGGCTTCCGACTCACGGACTTTGCGACAGCTCGTAATGCGGTGATAAGTAGCACAAGATTCCCTCGCAAGCGAATCCACACAGCAACCTGGCGATCTCCGGACGGTCGAACCGCCAACCAAATCGACCATGTGCTCATTGACGCAAGGCACGCGTCAAACATGCTGGATGTGCGAACATTCAGAGGGGCAAATGTCGACTCTGACCACTTCCTCGTAGCAGCAAGATTCAGAGCTCGACTGTCCAATGTCAGAAAGCTGCACCAGCCCATCAGGAGGAGGTTCGACATTGGGCGCCTGAGCACACCGGAGGTTGCCAGAGTCTACAGGGAGCAGCTGAGCGAAAGACTCTACGGTATGCCTACGTCGAACACAAATTCCAAAAATATGTGGCTGCATTGCCGCTCAGCCATTCAGGAAGTAGCCGAAACCACCTTAGGATACCTACCACCCCCGACAAGAAACCCGTGGTATGATGGCGAGTGTGAGCAGAAAAAGGCAGCAACCGACGAGGCGTACCAAAAGGCGCTGCAGAGGAAAACCAGGGCAGCGCGAGAAGAGTACCGAGCCAGAAGAAGGGAGGAGAAGAAACTACTGTGACAAAAGAAAAGAATCTTCGCAGCCTCCCAGCTCAAGGATATCGAGGAGTCTAGGGATAGACATAAAATACGAGCCTTTTACAAGAAAGCCAAAGGCCTTGCAGGAGGCTTCAAAAAGGGCACCCTGGCTCTTCGAAACTGCGAGGGTAATCTTGTCACCGACCCGCAGGGAATAGTGGATGTATTTAAGCAGCACTTCCAGCAGCTGCTTAACGAGCATGACCAAGAGAGAGTGGTAGGGACTGAGGAAATCCCAACTCCAGCCGCTGAAGTAGTCCTCCCACCCAGCATAGAAGAAGTCGGCACAGCTATTCAGAAGCTGAAGAACAACAAGGCCGCAGGCTCAGATGGCTTGCCATCAAAGCTCTTCAAGGCTGGCGGCGATGTTCTGGTAGGGAGCATGCACCAGATCATCTGCAGAATTTGGGAAGATGAGAGCATGCCCGACGACTGGAATACCAGCTCTATATGCCCCATCCACAAAAAAGGCGATCCTACCTCTTGTAAGAACTATAGAGGTATATCCCTGCTCAATGTCGCATGCAAGATCCTGTCCAGCGTATTGTGTGAACGTCTAAAACCATTTTGCACCGCACTAATCGGCAGCTACCAGTGCGGCTTCCGGCCCGGCAAATCAACTATAGACCAAATTTTCACACTTCGACAAATCCTGGAAAAGACCAACGCGTTTCAAATCGATACACACCATCTTTTCATCGATTTCAAAGCCGCATACGACAGCATTAATCGTGAAGCACTGTTTGGGGCGATGGCCGAATTCGGGATCCCGGTAAAACTGATCCAGTTGTGTCGCGCCACGCTAAAAAACACGCGATGCACCGTGCAACTCGGTTCTAGGACCTCGGAACCATTCGAAACATGCACCGGATTTCGGCAAGGAGATGCGCTGTCATGTGACTTCTTCAACCTGGTGCTGGAGCAGATAGTGCGACGGGCAGGCGTCAACAGGGAAGGCACTATCTTTTACAAGTCCATCCAGCTGCTAGGATACGCGGATGATATCGACATCATCGCGTGTTCTCGCCGTGGCATTGTGGAAGCATTCACGGCGATTGAAGAACAGGCGAAACGAATTGGTCTTAAGATCAATGAGGACAAAACGAAATACATGCTGTCAAGCAAAACCAATCCGTCGCTCACCACCTGGGACAAAACATAACAATTGACAGCTACAATTTCGAGGTAGTTAAGGAGTTTGTCTACCTCGGGGCAAACGTAAATTCCACAAATGACACCACAGTGGAGATCCGGCGTAGAATCGCCCTTGGCAACCGCTGCTACTTCGGCTTGTCCAAACAACTGGGGTCAAAACTCCTCACTCGAAAGACCAAAGTCATGCTTTACAAAACGCTCATTCTGCCAGTCTTGCTGTACGGAGCCGAAAGCTGGACGATAAGCAGGACAGCGGAGCTGATTTTGGGTTCTTTCGAAAGAAAAATTCTGCGCCGGATATTTGGTCCTGTCTGTGAGGAAGCTGAATGGAGAAGAAGACACAACCGCGAACTCTACGAGCTGTACCAAGATGTGGATGTAGTCCGGAAAGCAAGGACCCGTCGACTACACTGGCTCGGCCACATCGAGCGCATGGACATCAACGCTCCAGCTAAGAGGGTCTTCGACTCCGAGCCTCCTGGTTCGAGAAGAAGAGGAAGACCGAACCTCCGGTATAAAGACCAAGTAATCGCGGATGTAAGACATCTTGGTCTTGACAACTGGAAGCAGCGTGCCCGGGACCGTCAAGGATGGAAGGCAGCTATAGCTCAGGCTCAGATCCTCCATGGATCGCAGGCCTGATAAGTAAGTAAGTACAGCCCATGAGGGGCCAGAGCCAAGCTTCTCTCAATCACCCATGTTGTGTGTGTTTTTATGTTTTTTTATACGTGGGGTTAATGGCAGCTGAAAGACTCTGATCAACACGCCGACTATTTTTATCAGCAGCTTACAAACTAAAATCATAAGTTCTAAAAATGTTCATGTAAGCATTTGTAAGGTCGCATATATACCATTGATAACTCATTTACGCCCATTACACGTATTCAGCGCGAGTTGATATCTGCTAGGTATAGCGTTTATGAAAAGCGCAAAGAACTGGACTGTAAGCTTACAATTTGTATAAAGGGCTTACAAGCTTAAATCACTGGAGGTCTCAAAAATATACATCTTCTTATCGGGCGCTACAGTTCGGGGTGTTCGGGTCTTGTATAGAGTCAACTTTGTCGTTCGAGAGAGGCCTTTATTACTCAATTGCCTCCTGAGCCCAAAGAAAAAGTGTTTGATTCCAGAACTTATGTCGTTGTTCCAAGTCACTGCGGAGCCAAGGTAGACGAAGTCCTTAATTACCTCAAACTTACATCCGCCAATACAAACGTTATGGCCAAGACGTCGATGATGAGCGGCGAGAGCACCGTGGCGTAGTGGGTAGTGTGTTTGCCTCTGCCGCCGATGACACGGGATCGAATCCCGACAACAGCCATGTCATCGAACGTGTTTTTCACGGTGTTTCTCCTCAGCGGGGCTCTGACAAAACCCCCTGTAGTAAAATTGTCATGAAAAGCTTCTCGAAACTCGCCGTTCGGAACCGGCAATAAACTGTAGGTCCCTTTCACCTATGGGAAAATGAAATCACACACAACATGGGTGATTGAGAGAAGCTCGGCTCAGGTTCTTCATGGACTGTAACGCCAACATACATACATACATACATATGACAGCGTGTATAGAGATGAGCTACACAAAGCCATGTTTAGTTTTAACATCCCTGCAAACTCGTCCGACTGTGCAGGATGACAATGGAGAATTCTCGCTGCTCCATTAAGGCCGGTAATGAGCAAACCGAGACCTTTGATGTTAAAAAAGGATTTAGGCAAGGTGACGCGCTGTCATGCAACTTTTTCAACATCGTGCTTGAAAATATCGTGCAAGAGTCGCTGGCCAACCCAAGAGGTTTGATTTATTTCAAGTCTACGCAATTGCTTGCGTACGCCGACGACATTGACTTGATTGGACGGACACAGCGAGACGTTAATGAGGCATTTGTAGGCATTGAGGTAGAAGCGGCTAAGATGGGTCTGAGGGTAAAACCATGAGGGTAAAACCAAATATCTGCTTTCATCTAAAAGAGACGGACAACACCGACGTATTGGCCAGAACGTTACCATGGGCGGATATAGCTTTGAAGTGGTCAAGGAATTCGTCTACCTTGGCTCACTGATGACCAGCGACAACAACACCAGCGCTGAGATAAAACGCAGAATCACTCTTGCCAACCGCTGTTACTTTGGGCTCAAGAGGTAATTGAGAAGTAGAGCCCT
This sequence comes from Eumerus sabulonum, assembly GCA_951905685.1. Taxonomy (NCBI): domain Eukaryota; kingdom Metazoa; phylum Arthropoda; class Insecta; order Diptera; family Syrphidae; genus Eumerus; species Eumerus sabulonum. Next base: position 106,891,277 of record OX645061.1, read on the forward strand.
CTCTAGGGCTACGGCCTAGTAAGCTGTAACCGTAAAAAAAACAAACTCCGAAACAACCACAAGCCTCGGATGTAACGGACCGGATTTATGTTGACGATCCTTGCAAAAAACGAAAAAAGGACAATAATCTTCGGCTTTGTACGTGGAATGTTAGATCCCTAAACAGGCCACGTGCAGCCGAACAACTTGCGGACGCCCTAGACCGCTATAAAGCGGACATCACCGCCATCCAGGAAATGCGATGGGATGGACCGGGTATAAAGCGGATGAAAAACTGCGATATTTACTACGGCGACTGCTATAGGGAGAGAGGGCAACGATTGTTTGGATGCGGATTTGTTGTTCGAGGTGGACTAAAGCAAAAAGTCCTAAGCTTTCGGCATGTGAGCGAACGCCTCATAACGATCCGTATCAAGGCTAAATTTTTTAACATCAGCCTGATCTGCGATCACGCCCCCACGGAAGACAAGGATGACTCCGCCAAAGATGAGTTCTACGTTCTCATAGACAGAACGTATGTCCAATGTCCTACCTATGACATCAAGGTTTTACTAGGAGACTTCAATGCTAAGCTGGGTAAGGAAAGCATATTTGAAAAAGTCATCGGCAAACATAGCCTACACGACACCACATCCGATAACGGACACAGGCTGATTGATCTTGCTACGGGGCGAAATCTCCTTCTAGCCAGTACGCGCTTCCCGCACCTCGATATACACAAAGGCACCTGGCGGTCTTTTGATCAATCGACTACCAACCAGATTGATCACATCGCGATCGACGTCAGACACTCCTCCGATGTTCGAACTTTCCGAGGGGCTAACATCGACTCGGACCACTATCTTGTAGTAAATATACCGCTGTCAGGCAGAATTATCCATTTTTAATCGACGGAGACCGCAGAGAATTCTGTCCCCCTGACCTCGACGAAGTTAAGATTGCCATATCGAAGCTCAAATCGAATAAAGCTGCTGGCGCAGACGGACTGTCTGCTGAGCTCTTCAAGGCAGCTGGGGATGACCTGGTTGGGAGCATGCACCAGCTCATCCGTAATATATGGTTAGAGGAAAGCATGCTCGAGGAATGGAGTCTCAGCATCGTATGCCCGATCCACAAGAAAGGAGACCCCTCTGATTGCGCCAACTGTAGAGGAATAAGTCTTCTTAACATCGCCTACAAAATCTTCTCTGCCGTTTTGTGTGAACGCCTGAAGCCTTTTGTAAATAAGCTGATTGGTCCTTATCAGTGCGGATTCAGGCCAGGGAAGTCCACCATCGACCAAATCTTCACACTACGGCAGATACTGGAGAAAACCAATGAATTTCAAGTCGACACTCACCACCTATTTGTCGACTTCAAAGCCGCATACGACAGTGTAATTAGAGACGAGCTATACAACGCCATGTCTACCTTTGACATACCTGCTAAACTCGTCAGACTATGCAGGATGACTTTGGAGAATGCTCGCTGCTCCATCCGAATCGGTGAACATCTTACCGATACTTTTGATGTCAAAAAAGGATTTAGGCAGGGCGATGCGCTGTCGTGTGATTTCTTCAACATCATATTGGAAATGATTGGGCAAAAATCACTAGACAATACAAGAGGCACAATCTATTTCGAATCCTCGCAACTCCTTGCATACGCCGACGATATTGACATAATAGGTAGATCACAGCGAGATGTCAATGAGGCGTTTGCGAGTATTGAGATGGAGGCGGCGAAAATTGGTTTGACGGTAAACGAGGACAACACTATCAAAAGCGGATGAGGAGGCCCTTGGTCGGTTCGAGAGAAAGATTTTGCGCGTGATTTTTGGGCCTATAAACGCAGACGGGGGATGGAGGAGAAGATTCAACCACGAACTTTACGGGCTGTACAGCGACATGAGCCTAGTTAGGCGTCTACGGATTCAACGCCTAAGATGGCTGGGCCATGTAGAGCGAATGGACACCACAGCTCCGGCTCGGAGAGTCTTTGAATCCAACCCCGAGGGACGAAGAAGCAGAGGACGGCCGCACTTAAGATGGCGCACACAGGCGGAAGGGGACCTCAGCCAACTGGGTGTGCGGCAATGGAAAAGGCTAGCGGAAGATCGTGCTAGATGGAAGGGCATGTTGGTTGAGGCCCAGATTCAACCCGAACTGAAGCGCCCACTAAGAAGAAGAAGAAGAGCCCTCTCTCGGAAAACCAAGGTGACACTATATAAGACCTTAATCATCCCAGTCCTCCTTTACGGCGCAGAGGCTTGGACCTTAACAAAAGCGGATGAAGATGCCCTTGGTCGTTTCGAGAGGAAACTGTGTATGGAGGAGAAGATATAACAAAGAACTATACGGGTTGTAACAGCGACATCGGCCTGGTACGACGTCTACGGATACAGCGTCTAAGGTGGCTAGGACATGTAGAGCGCATGGAAAATACAGCTCCGACCCGAAGAGTCTTCGAGTCTATCCCGGAAGGAAGGTGCGGCAGAGGACGGTCGCATCAACGGTGGCGCACGCAGGTGGAAGGGGACCTCAACCAACTGGGCGTGCGGCGCTGGAAACAGCTGGCCAAAGACCGTGCCAGCTCGAGACGCTTGTTGGTTGAGGCCCAGGTTCACGACGGACTGTAGCGCCACCTAAGTAAGTAAGTAAGCTAAAGGTGGAGAGGACTCTGATAGGGCTGATCAGCGAATTGTTATTAACGCGCAAGATTTACTCTAAGTGGGGAAGCCTAGTAACTACCAGAGTGGTTACCAAGGGAACCCCGCAAGGTGCGGTCCTCTCACCTCTTCTCTGGAATGTAGTTGTAAACGAACTACTAATCAAACTAAAGAAAGAAAGAAGGCCTGGATGCTGTTGCCTACGCCGATGACGTTGGGATTTCAATCTCAGGTAAATACCTATCCACACTGAATGACCGCATGCAATCGGCAATCGGGCGCATAGTAACGGGCTCAGGATTAATCCCCAGAAAACGGAGCTCGTGCTATTTACCAAAAAGCACAAAATCCCGGAATACTGCCCTATCCCTCTGCTCGATACCAGGTTAACCTATTCCCCTAGTGCCAAATTCCTAGGCATTATACTCGATAGGAAGTAATACAACTGAAAGAGCAAAAAAAGCAACAATAGCTCTCTACACATGTAAAAAAGCTCTAGGAAAAAAATGGGGATTTAACCCCAAAATCACCCTTTGGCTCCACATTACGGTCGTCAGACCCATACTACTGTATGGAGTGTTAGTCTGGTGGACTGCACTAGACAAGACAACATACCACAAACAACTCGTGAAGGTACAAAGGATGGCATGTATATGCATTACCGGGGCCCTCAGGTCCACACCAACGGCTGCGCTTAACATGATACTAGACCTTACACCACTCGATATTTTCGGTAAGCAAATTGCCACACACACGACCATAAGACTAAAAGCCAACTCGAAATGGGAGAGCTATGTCACTGGCCACTCCTCCATCCTGCAAAACAGGATACCTATGGCAGAAAACTTGGACCACACAGAACCCACCATAGTCTTGGACAAAAAATTCACGACGATCTATCCGGACAGGTAGAACTGGACTCGCCAAACTCAACCCCGCAGAAACTATGTGGATTTTTACACCGACGGGTCTAAAACCAAAGGCGGGGTGGGCAGTGGAGTTTTCTGCAAGCAACTCAAGCTATATAAAGCTCTAAGATTATCAGATCACTGCAGCGTTTTCCAGTCGGAACTGTTGGCAATAAAAGAGGCTTTGTCTTGGCTGAAGTGGAACAACGTAATATCCACCACGGATATTCGCATCCTTACAGACAGTCAAGCAGCCTTAAAGTCGTTGGAGTCCTATGTGTACTCATCAAAATCTAGTCTCGACTGTCGCAGATCTCTTAACGAGATGGCAGAACAGTTCAACATACAGCTTATCTGGGTACCAGGACACAGCGACATTGCAGGAAATGAAAAAGCCGACACACTCGCTAAAACTAGGAACGACGCTCAAATCAATCGTGGCTTGTGAGGGAGTACCCCTTACAACCATTAAACATAATCTGACCAATCTCGCCAGGGCCGAGACGAACCTGAGATGGACCCAGGGACATACCTGCGTCATCACCAGGCAAATCTGGCCTCGGCTTCACAGTCAACGCACAAGGAGTATAATCTCCCTAAAGAGAACCGACATCTAAAAAGTCATTGGTGTCATCACAGGTCACTGCCTCATTGGCAGTCACACACAAAGACTAGGTATAGTTCCGAATGATTTCTGCAGAAGCTGTCAGGACGAGGAGGAGGTCGAATCCATTCACCACCTTCTCTGTGCCTGTCCAGCTTTTTGCAATATAAGGAAGCGTTACCTAGGCTCTTACTTCCTTAACGATCTGACAGATGTTCAGAAAGTAGGGATACTTATGCCCCTATTACGAATGACAACTCAACTGAGTTGAAAAATGGAGAGTTCTTTTGATCTATTTTTTGGTGATTTTGAAACTGAAATGTGTGCTAATGTTGCAGTTCTAAGAAGAAGTATCCGGGATCACTCCAATCCATTAGAACTTCCAAATACGAAGTATGTTTGCAAGCAACGATTATGTGTATCAAACTTCATATTACAAAGTGTGCCTCATCCTGTTGCAGGTTTTTAAGCTATTTCAGACTGAACAAAGAGGCATTTGCGTACGTGCTGAACGAAATTAAAGATTTCCTGAAACAACCACAGCGTTCCTCAGCAATTCCACCAATTATTAAACTCGCTACCACTCTGCGTTTTATGGCAGAAGGAAGCTATCAAAAATGCAGTGGTAACGATTTTAATGTGGGACTGGCTCAGCCTACAGTTTCAGTTGTTTTGAGTGAAGTGTTGAAAGTACTTGAAAATTCACTTCTACAGGAAAACCGGTTTTCCTGGGATAATAGGATGCGTCGATGGAACTCATGTCCGAATAATTGCGCCAAGAAAAAGCCATCAACATTTATATTTAAACAGGAAAGGTTACTATAGCCTGAATGTTATGATTGTAAGTGTGTTAAAAATTTCTTTATTTTATCTTCTAACAATAACAATATTAACAGGTTTGCGATTACAAAATGAATGTGCGTTTCGTAGACCCGAGACATCCCAGTGCAAACCACGATTCATTCATCTGGAATATGAGTGAATATCGACAAGTTCTAAATGAAGTGAGCGACAATACATGGATTTTGGGAGATGCGGGATATCCTCTTGAGCGACACCTAATGACGCCCTTCCGGGTTGCTGAAAGCGGAAGTCCACAAGCAAATTTCAACAAGAAACACGCACAAGCAAGGAACGTTGTGGAAAGATCAATCGGGGTGATCAAAAGCAAATTTAGATGTCTTCTATCCGCCCGAGGACTTCACTACAATCCTGAAAAAGCTGCGAAATTTGTGAACGCAAGTTGTGCTCTTCACAATATAAGTCAACACTACAAAGTTGAGTACCCAGATGAAATGCAGCGTGTTGATGATGACTCAACTTTCAATGATGTCGATGAAGTGAATATAAGCAATGAAGCAGGAGCAAGAGAAGTTAGAAATAATATAATGCAATCTCTTTGAGAAAAATTAATATTGCATTAATATTTAAGTATCTATAATATAAAAATGAATCGCTAAATGTGTTGCTAAGCGCAAATCTCGAGAACCGCTGGACCGATTTCGCTAATTCTTTTTTTATAATATTCCTTGAAGTACGAGGATGGTTCTTACGGAGAGAAAAATTTAAAAAATTGTCTTAAAAAAAAAAAAAAAAAAAAAACACTTTTCTATCTATAAAAAACACTTTTCTATCTATAAATGCACCGTGTATGGTAGATGGTAAGTGTTCAAAACGCTATCCACGGACATTAATATCGGAAACAGTTACTGGAAATGATGGTTATCCTCTCTATCGTCGGCGATCACTAGCAGGCAGTGGAAGATCAACAATTGTCAAAGTAAATCAACAAGATATTGAAATAGATAATCGTTGGATTGTTCCATATTCACCGATCTTATCAAAAACTTTCAAAGCACACATCAATGTGTGGCATTTCAGAATATAGCAGTGTTTGAGTGAAATTATCATTTTGGCACGTCTCTAAAAAACTGGTTAAGGTAGTAGATGGTGGCTGGTGAGCTCTCTGTACTGCATTCTGAGTTGAGAAATAAACTCTCTGTCCATTTTCTAAGTGCACGGCTTAGTGAACAACTGTGGGGTGTCTTCCATGAATTGGAAAAGAAAAAATTCGCCCAAAATGCTTCATTACTGCTAACATAGCGGCCCATTTGGTATTGGGTTACTTCATCATTTGAATTCTCTTCACCAAATCCAATCACAGCCATATCACTTCCTTTGGTTACATATTTACATATGTACTTTATAGATTTTACTGAATGGCAAGATGACCCGGCGAACTTTATACCGCCTAACAGTCGATTCTTTAATTTTTTTTTTTTTAATACTTATTCTGCTATTCGGGACACCGGGTCAGCTAGTAAGTTAAAAAAAAAAAGAAAGTTTATAAGTCAACAATTGCATAATGTTGAAAAATAAAAATTACAAAACACTTAAAATTCTTTTAATAGTCACTAAAAAATCACAATGAAAATTACAGTTTCGATTTCTTATTATGATACCTACTTACTATATTTTATTTTATCTTTTCTTATTCTTATTGTAGTACTTTATGGTACACGATATTTTTTGTTTGATTACCTGGCGCGTAAACAAACAGATCAGATGGTTTTCCAACACGGGAACAGGCAACATACAATTGACCATGCGAAAAACACGGGTTTTCTAGATTAATACCACAAACACTTAATGACTGCCCCTGTGATTTGTTTATAGTCATAGCAAAGGCAAGCCGTACTGGAAACTGTAGTCGTTTAAACTCGAATGGTACGTCAGTCGGAATCATTGGGATGCGGGGTATCAAAACGTTTTCTCCTTTATACTTTCCTTTCAATATGATTGCTTCTATTACGTTATTCAGTAATTTTTTAATCGCTAATCGTGTGCCGTTACAAAGTTGCGGTTGGTTAATATTTCGCAACATCATAACTACAGATCCAACCTTTAATTGAAGATTGTGAGGCGGCAATCCTGGCAAATCAAGTGAGTTTAAAAATTCCGGTGGATAGTTCACGACATCATCTTCATTAGTTGCCGTATCAACTGATTTATATGTCCTGATTTCGCCAGGAATGTCATCTTGAATTTTTAAATTTAATTCATTTACATCAGTGGTTTTGGCAGCCAGTATAGCTCGTTCGCTCAACCAATCATGGAATAAGTAATTTTGAGCAACATTTGGAAACACTTTTTGAATGAGTTCAGCTTTTGATTGCGTTAACTGACAAAAACTCTCAGGAAAGGTGATGCAGCCAGTCAGTACATCTACAGGAAATTTGCTATTACCAATATCAATGAGTTGTTTAGAGAATATGTCTCCAGATTGATCATTTTGCAACATAACACACATATTCTTGCTTAAATGTAATACCTTGACATGTTTCCACAAATTAGAGGACTTTAAACATGCATTCAGTTCATCAGCTTGCGTTGAACGTGGAACCACTGGCAATGTTTGGCGGAAATCTCCTAATAATAAAATCATTGCGTCACCAAACTTGTTTTGGTTGTTCCGTAGATCTTTTAAGGTTTTATCTAAAGCCTCTAAAGATTTTTTATGCGCCATCGTGCATTCATCCCACACTATTAGTTTACATTGCTGCAAAACCTTTGCCATTGCCGAATTCTTGGAAAAGTTGCAGGTTGGAGTTTCGTTCCTTTGCATATTCAATGGCAATTTTAGAGCGGAATGGGCTGTTCGACCGCCTTCAAGCAAAGTTGCCGCAATGCCTGATGAAGCAAGAGCTAGAGCAATTTCATTTTTTGAGCGAATTGTTGACAACATTAAAGTAATCAAAAAAGTTTTTCCTGTACCACCAGGAGCGTCCAAGAAGTAAATCCCGCCAGTTCCATCATTTATTACTTCCATAAGAGTATCAAATACATGCTTCTGTTCTTCGTTTAATAGTGGAAGATTTATTTGAATCGATTCTTTCAAAGTATTGAGATCATACGATTTTTCACGTTGTAACTCTTGATGAAAAGCATCGTGCATTAGGCGATTGGGCGCGGCCATTCCCAATTGGCATAATAGCTTGTTTGACATCATCAAGCACATATCCTCAATGGAAATCAATGCCTGATTGTAAATTTCTTCACTTATTTGCAAATTCAGATTCCCTGTTCTATTGCGTATATTGAATAAAATATCGTCACACATATTAGCTTTGTATTTTATCCACAAATCAATTGGTTTCGATGGGAAGCACGTACATATGATAATGGAAAATAATGTTCGTATTTGATGAGCTTGTGATGAAATAACAGCATCATTGAGAGTTTGATCCCAATGTGCATCGTTTTCTAATAGTTGCAAACGATGACAGGCTTCTCTGTAAGATCCACACAATTCACCATCAACTGTTCGTAAATGTTGGAATGATGTTGGGCCACGCACATTAACTAATAGCAGCCGTAAATAAAAACATTCATCGTTGCTTGGATGAACGGAATAAATTCGACCTATTGCATCGGTTGAATATACACCTGGGTAACCTGGAACTGATTTTCCTTGCTTCCTTCGCATAAATTTCTTTGTTGATTGATTCCAAGTATAATATGGTTCTCCGTTTGCGTTTTCAGATAAGCCATCCTTTGTTCCTCAACAGATAACTTCCTACTCGCGCTCTTCCTGTTAAAGGATGTGGTTGCTGAACATTCCGGTTGAACATTCTCGTAGTCGCCGTCGGTTTGGAAAAGAGGTGATGGTTCCGGCTGATTCGAACCGAATGTCGACCCCGTCGGGTTAGCTGCGCTTTGCAGTTCAACTAAACCGATCACACTCTCTTCCATTTGACTAAGAGTTAAATGCTCGGATGGACCGCCTCCTGTAGTTTTCAAATTTTTTTTATTACTGGCCAATTTTCTTTTTAAATTGGCCTTGTAATGTATCCACACCTGAAATATTAAATTTGTGTATTTTACTCTTTAATAATGTTAATAAAACATACCCTTTGCCATTCTTTTGCTGTTCTTAAAGGTGGCCCAAGGCTGTTAAGTTCCAAAGATATTTTTTGCCACTGTTCTTCTTGTATTTTTTTGACGAACCAAATTGCCCCTTACCTTTGGCTAGCTCTGGGTTTCTTTGTAACAATTCCACCATCCGGTCGAATTGCGCAGGTTTGATGATTTTTACACTAAAAATAAGCATTATTTTATGAGCTGTACATATTTTTTTGCTCTACTTACGATCTCTTGTCCATCTTCAGACAACGCAATTCGAATTTTTAATAGTCACCACACAACAAACGCACTACACAACTGCTAATCAGCAGTTGTTGAGTTTTGACATTTGTATCAACTCCAAGACAACTCAACTATGATACGTAATACCCCTGAGACAACTCCTAAGACAACCATTTTGAAAGTTGACTGCTGGTTGTCAACTGACAGACAACTCGTTGTCTTCGATAATATCGATTGGTGGTTTACAACTCTGCCGACGGATGCTGGCCCGACAAAAAGCGAGTAAGAGCCTCTGCAGCCGAACATCTTGCCTCCTCGTGGTGCCATCTGGAAATTTCCTTAAAAGGGAAATTACTGACGGAAGAGGCCGAATGGCGAGTATCCTGCGCCACCAAACAGGATTAGTGTCGGTTGGGCTATGGTCTAGCGAACCATAACCGTAAAACCACTAATTGCTCAGAAACACAAAACAGCCTCGGATAATAAAACGGAACGGATCTATGTTGACGACCCTATGAGAAAACAAAAAACAAACAAGGACCTTCGGTTCTGTACGTGGAATGTTAGGTCCCTAAACAGACCACGTGCGGCCGAACAACTTGCGGACGCCCTAGACCGCTATAAAGCGGACATAACCGCCATCCAGGAAATGCGATGGAATGGACCGGGTAAAAAGCGGATGAAAAACTGCGACATTTACTACGGTGACTGCTATAGGGAGAGAGGACAGAGACTATTTGGATGCGGATTTGTTGTTAGAGGTGGACTAAGACATAAAGTCCTAAGTTTCCAGTATGTGAGTGAACGCCTCATAACGATCCGCATCAAGGCAAATTTCTGTAACATCAGCCTCATATGCGTCCATGCCCCCACGGAAGACAAGGATGACTCAATCAAAGATGATTTCTTTGATCTCCTAGACAGAACATATACCAAATGCCCCAGCTATGATACCAAAATCATACTAGGAGATTTTAACGCTAAGCTGGGTAAAGAAAGCATCTTTGAGCGGGTCATCGGCAAACACAGCCTACATGACACCACATCCGATAACGGACATAGGCTGATCGACCTTGCAACGGGGCGAAATCTTCTTGTAGCCAGCACACGATTTTCCCACCTCGATATACACAAAGGCACCTGGCGGTCGCCAGATCAATCAGTCACCAACCAGATTGACCACATCGCGATTGACGTCAGACACTCCTCCACTATTCTTGATGTTCGCACTTTCCGAGGAGCGAACATCGATTCAGACCACTATCTTGTAGTAGCCAAGATACGTCAGCGCATAACACGAACACCGCGGAGTAGAGTTAGAACACCAAGCTATGACGTCGGAAAGCTACTATCGCCGGAGATCGCCAGTGCTTTTGCCAACCGCGTCTCCCTTAAGCTCTCCGATACACCTCAATCCTCCACTCAGTCAGTAGAGCAACAATGGAGCCTGTGCAAACAAGCCCTGAAGAGCACAGCAACGGAAGTGCTGGGCCTTAAAGCTCCACCACGACGAAACACCTGGTTCGATGACGAGTGTAGAAGGATTCATGCGGAAAAGCAGGAGGCATACAAAGCCTCACTACACAAAAAAACAAGAGCGGCTCGTGAGCTCTACGAGCTTAAGAGAAGGGAGGAACATAAGCTTCTCAAGAGAAAAAAGAAAGAGCACGAGAAGCGGGCGATTGAAAACTTGGAGAGGTGCTATTGCAGGCACGACGTTCGAAGATTTTATCAGCGGATAAAACGAATGTCTCAAGGCTATAAAGCCCGAACGGAGGCCTGTAAGGATGAGAACGGACACCTAGTAGTAGAATCGCAGTCGATGCTGAGAATTTGGAAAAACCACTTCTGCAGACTGTATAACGGCGATGACAACCAACATACCGCCGTCAGGCAGAATGATCCATTTTTTAACGACGAAGATCGCAGAGAATTCCGTCTCCCTGACCTCGACGAAGTTGAGATTGCCATGTCGAAACTCAAGTCGAATAAAGCTGCTGGCGCAGATGGACTGTCTGCTGAGCTCTTTAAAGCGGCTGGGGGTGAGCTGGTTAGGAGCATGCACCGGCTCATCTGTAAGATATGGTCAGAGGAAAGCATGCCCGAGGAATGGAGTCTCAGCATTGTTTGCCCGATCCACAAAAAAGGAGATCCCTTTGACTGCGCCAACTATAGAGGAATAAGTCTCCTTAATGTCGCATACAAGATCTTCGCTGCCGTTTTGTGTGAACACCTGAAGCCATTCGTAAACAAGCTGATAGGTCCTTATCAGTGTGGCTTCAGGCCAGGGAAGTCCACCATCGATCAAATCTTCACACTACGGCAGATCCTGGAGAAAACCAATGAGTTTCAAGTCGATACGCACCATCTATTCGTCGACGTCAAGGCCGCATACGACAGCGTAATTAGAGACGAGCTATATAACGCCATGTTTACTTTTGACATCCCTGCGAAGCTCGTCAGACTATGCAGGATGACCTTGGAAAATGCTCGCTGCTCCATCCGAATCGGTGAGCACCTCACCGATAGTTTTGATGTCAAAAAAGGATTTAGGCAGGGCGATGCGCTGTCGTGTGATTTCTTCAACATCGTATTGGAAATGATTGTGCAAAAATCACAGTCCAATACAAGAGGCACAATCTACTTCAAATCCTCGCAACTCCTTGCATACGCCGACGACATTGACATAATAGGTAGATCGCAGCGAGATGTCAGTGAGGCGTTTGCGAGTATTGAGATGGAGGCGGCAAAAATTGGTTTGGCAGTTAATGAGGGCAAGACTAAATATCTGCTGTCATCGAAAAAGGACATTTACCACCGACGTCTTGGACAGAACGTGCATATTGGCAGATATAAGTTCGAGGTAGTTAAGGATTTCATATACCTCGGCTCCGCGGTGACTTGGAACAACGACACCAGTTTCGAAATCAAGCGCAGAATTACTCTTGCCAACCGCTGCTTTTTTGGGCTCAAGAGGCAACTGAGAAGTAGAGCCCTCTCTCGTACGACCAAGTTGACCTTATATAAGACCTTAATTATCCCGGTCCTGTTATACGGCGCAGAAACATGGACTTTATCTAAAGCGGATGAGGAAATCCTTGGTCGTTTCGAGAGAAAGATTCTGCGTTCGATTTTCGGTCCCATAAACACAGAGGAGGGTTGGAGGAGAAGATTCAATCACGAACTGTACGGGTTGTACAGCGACATGAGTCTGGTCAGGCGTCTACGGATCCAACGCCTAAGATGGCTAGGCCATGTAGAGCGAATGGACACCACAGCTCCAGCCCGTAGAGTCTTTGAATCCAACCCCGAGGGACGAAGAAATAGAGGACGGCCGCACCTAAGGTGGCGCGCACAGGTGGAAGGGGACCTCAACCAACTGGGCGTGCGGCATTGGAAAAGACTAGCGAAAGATCGTGCTAGGTGGAGAGGCATGTTGGTTGAGGCCCAGGTTCACCCCGAACTGTAGCGCCCGTTAAGTAAGTAAGTAAGGATTACAACTCAACTTTGTTCTAAGTTGTCTTCCATAATAGGGGCATTAATCTTCTTAACTTCTTCAGAAGCACTAGATGGTTCCACGAATAGGGGGGTAAAACCCCCTCGTAGCTGCACAACGGGCCTCCCTGGCCTAAGTGCGTTCTTCTCATTTCTGGGAAGGCTACGACTCTACCTACCTACCTACCTAAGTAAGTTCTTCTCTCCGTTTCGAACAGCTCTCGTCTATCTACATACGAGTACCATAGCCTATTCGGACAAATGGATGTATCATTTTATGCTAAAAGAAAAAAAAACAATATTTCGCACTCAAAACTACTATTTCGTTTTTCTATACAACATTCGTTTTTTATTTTGTATATATGTATGTATTCATGTGTATATATGTCGGTATATATATTTTACTTTTATTTATCATAACAAGATCAAAAAATATATATATGTACTCGTACGTATGTATATAATTAAGAAGAAACTTTTCGTAAACTGCAATTAACTGCAAGATATTGTATATACTACCATACCTAACCTAACAATCATATTGTTTTATATATATTCTTCATTTTACAGTATGGACTTGTATAGTTTTCAAAATATTCCCTTAGATACTAAATTACCATCTAGAGTTTCTCATTTCCTAAAACACAAAATTGAGCTAAACATCCATGTACTATGTCCTTGTTGTATAGTAAACTTTAAAAAAACCAACAAATCATCGATTTGTATAAAAATATTATGTTTCCTTATAGCTGTATAGGATTCCTTAAAAATACTACAATAAAGGACAAGAATTTAAAATTAAAATCAAATAATTACGACTTAAGTGAATATTCAAACAAATCGATAACTTAAATCTAAAATTAAGTGCACGGTGCTACCAACCTAAAAAAAAAAGAACAAGACTTAAATAAACAATTAATTGTTTAAAAAAAAAAAATACGTCTAACTAAAATAGGATATATCAATTCGTTCTTCTGGGTGTCAAATTGTATTTAAACAATAATAAAATAAAAAAATAAAATAAATAGATTAAGCAAAACAACTTCTCTCGAACGATGAAATTCAATGGAAGTTCTCGATTATTCTTTCATTTCTTGTACATTATCTAAGAAAAGAATTTAAGTAAAATAGAAAAATTACAAAATAAAAAAATTACACTAGGCTCGGATAGTTTACGCGATAAAAGGTCTAAGCAGACACAGGTAATAACGACTAAGTACCATTGGAAAAAGATAAAAGATACAAGATAAAAGATAATAATAATTTAGAATAACTAACAAGCAAACAAGAGATTGTTTATGAAACAATTGTTGTTTGACATAAGAAACAATATTTTTTCTAGTGATTTCACAAACTAGAGAAGATTGGTTACATTTTATTCCAAAAAAAAACAAAAACTCGTTCGTTTCGGGGCGGGATAAGGATTCGGATAGAGAAGATAAGAAAAAAACATTATTAAAACATAATGTGTGCACAAATTGACTAAAAGCCTCTATTCAGCACGCGCTGAATTGCCTTTCCCACTCGCGATACATTTTTTTTTCTTTTTAAGGGGGCATTCAAGTATTACGTAACGCAATTTGGCGGGGGGTTCGAGCCCCGCTTTATGTAACATTTTTTTTATTTAAATAAAAAACTAGGGAATTAGTCTCCGAAGTTGGCAACTCTTTTCGTTTTTGTTTTTGTTTTTATTTTGTTTTCGTTGTCAGTATTCGCATGTCCGAGCCCATTCGGAGGGCATGGGCTCGGACATACAGGGTAAAGTTGTTGATTGCTCTCAACCTGGCGAGATGCCAGCAACGATCCCTGTTTAAATGCCCGGGTCAAGTTGACATACGGCCTCCTAGCGGCGCCCTCTGGATAGCCTCTTCAACAACCGTTGGGAGGTGAACAAACGTATGCAGCGAAAAAAACCCCGACCAGAATGGCAGTTGTGCGGCGGGCTAACAATCCGCCCACGTAAAAAAACCCAAAGTTATGAATGAGCAAGATGCCTCGGATACACGGACGGATACTCGACGACGACAACGCACGAAAAAGGAACACGATTTGCGAGTATGCTCCTGGAATGTCAGAACCCTGTACACTCCCGGAGCTGCTCATAAACTAGAAGGAATCCTCACGCAGTACAAGGCGGATATTACTGCGGTCCAGGAAATACGCTGGATAGGAAACGTTATGATTAGGAAGAAAAATTGCGACATTTATTGCAGCTGTCATAAAAGGTTGCACTTACTGGGATGCGTATTTGTCGTGGGAAAGCGGTTAAGGTCGAAGGTCATCGACTTTAAACCTATAAGTGATCGCCTGGCTGTCATCCGCATCAGAGGCAGATTTTATAACATAAGCCTTATATGTGCACACGCCCCTACCGACGAGGCTGAAGACGCTATCAAGGAGGACTTCTATAACCCCCTGGACAACGCCTACGGAGCTTGTCCGGAGTACGATGTAATAATCGTGCTCGGGGACTTCAACGCCAAAATCGGAAAGGAAAACACCCTTGGCGGAGTGATCGGAAAGCACAGCCTCCACGATACAACAACAGATAACGGCTTCCGACTCGCTGACTTTGCGACAGCTCGTAATGCGGTGATAAGTAGCACAAGATTCCCTCGCAAGCGAATCCACACAGCAACCTGGCGATCTCCGGACGGTCGAACCGCCAACCAAATCGACCATGTGCTCATTGACGCAAGGCACGCGTCAAACATCCTGGATGTGCGAACATTCAGAGGGGCAAATGTCGACTCTGACCACTTCCTCGTAGCAGCAATGTCAGAAAGCTGCACCAGCCCATCAGGAGGAGGTTCGACATTGGGCGCCTGAGCACACCGGAGGTTGCCAGAGTCTACAGGGAGCAGCTGAGCGAAAGACTCTACGGTATGCCTACGTCGAACACAAATGCCAATAATATGTGGCTGCATTGCCGCTCAGCCATTCAGGAAGTAGCCGAAACCACCTTAGGATACCTACCACCCCCGACAAGAAACCCGTGGTATGATGGCGAGTGTGAGCAGAAAAAGGCAGCAACCGACGAGGCGTACCAAAAGGCGCTGCAGAGGAAAACCAGGGCAGCGCGAGAAGAGTACCCAGCCAGAAGAAGGGAGGAGAAGAAACTACTGCGACAAAAGAAAAGAATCTTCGCAGCCTCCCAGCTCAAGGATATCGAGGAGTCTAGGGATAGACAAAAAATACGAGCCTTTTACAAGAAAGCCAAAGGCCTTGCAGGAGGCTTCAAAAAGGGCACCCTGGCTCTTCGAAACTGCGAGGGTAATCTTGTCACCGACCCGCAGGGAATAGTGGATGTATTTAAGCAGCACTTCCAGCAGCTGCTTAACGAGCATGACCAAGAGAGAGTGGTAGGGACTGAGGAAATCCCAACTCCAGCCGCTGAAGTAGTCCTCCCACCCAGCATAGAAGAAGTCGGCACAGCTATTCAGATGCTGAAGAACAACAAGGCCGCAGGCTCAGATGGCTTGCCACCAGAGCTCTTCAAGGCTGGCGGCGATGTTCTGGTAGGGAGCATGCACCAGATCATCTGCAGAATTCGGGAAGATGAGAGCATGCCCGACGACTGGAATACCAGCTCTATATGCCCCATCCACAAAAAAGGCGATCCTACCTCTTGCAAGAACTATAGGGGTATATCCCTGCTCAATGTCGCATACAAGATCCTGTCCAGCGTATTGTGTGAACGTCTAAAACCATTTTGCACCGCACTAATCGGCAGCTACCAGTGCGGCTTCCGGCCCGGTAAATCAACTATAGACCAAATTTTCACACTTCGACAAATCCTGGAAAAGACCAACGAGTTTCAAATCGATACACACCATCTTTTCATCGATTTCAAAGCCGCATACGACAGCATTCATCGTGAAGCACTGTTTGGGGCGATGGCCGAATTCGGGATCCCGGTAAAACTGATCCAGTTGTGTCGCGCCATGCTAAAAAACACGCGATGCACCGTGCAACTCGGTTCTAGGACCTCGGAACCATTCGAAACATGCACCGGATTTCGGCAAGGAGATGCGCTGTCATGTGACTTCTTCAACCTGGTGCTGGAGCAGATAGTGCGACGGGCAGGCGTCAACAGGGAAGGCACTATCTTTTACAAGTCCATCCAGCTGCTAGGATACGCGGATGATATCGACATCATCGCGTGTTCTCGCCGTGGCATTGTGGAAGCATTCACGGCGATTGAAGAACAGGCGAAACGAATTGGCCTTAAGATCAATGAGGACAAAACGAAATACATGCTGTCAAGCAAAAACCAATCCGTCGCTCACCACCTGGGACAAAACATAACAATTGACAGCTACAATTTCGAGGTAGTTAAGGAGTTTGTCTATCTCGGGGCAAACGTAAATTCCACAAATGACACCACAGTGGAGATCCGGCATAGAATCGCCGGCTTGTCCAAACAACTGGGGTCAAAACTCCTCACTCGAAAGACCAAAGTCATGCTTTACAAAACGCTCTTACTGCCAGTCTTGCTGTACGGAGCCGAAAGCTGGACGATAAGCAGGACAGCGGAGCTGATTTAGGGTTATTTCGAAAGAAAAATTCTGCGCCGGATATTTGGTCCTGTCTGTGAGGAAGGTGAATGGAGAAGAAGACACAATCGCGAACTCTACGAGCTGTACCAAGATGTGGATGTAGTCCGGAAAGCAAGGATCCGTCGACTACACTGGCTCGGCCACATCGAGCGCATGGACATCAACGCTCCAGCTAAGAGGGTCTTCGACTCCGAGCCTCCTGGTTCGAGAAGAAGAGGAAGACCGAACCTCCGGTATAAAGACCTAGTAATCGCGGATGTAAGACATCTTGGTCTTGACAAATGTAAACAGCGTGCCCGCGACCGTCAAGGATGGAAGGCAGCTATAGCTCAGGCTCAGATCTTCCATGGATCGCTGGCCTGATGAGTAAGTAAGTAAAACTGGACACACTATTGGATCTTGGCATGTTATAAATAAAACGGGCACGGTCATTAAACGCAACATTAAGCCTATGCTTATGTTTTCGTCAAAGGGGACAGGTGAACAATCAAATAATGGGGAATCTCCCCCCTCACCGTTGCAGGCCCGCTCCAGCCTTTCAGCATTGTGGCTTGGACTATGGGGGGCCATATTTAATACGTTCATCCAAAGTAAGAGGAAGTCGCAACTACAAAGGTTATGTCGCTTTGTTCGTTTGCTTCAGCACACGAGCCGTTCATCTGGAGCTTGTGAGCGATATGACCACCGACACCTTCCTTGCGGCCCTACGAAGATTTTTTGCTCAGCGAGGCTACGGATATTTATAGCGATTGTGCTACAACGTTCGTCGGTGCAAATAATCAACTAAAGGAAGATGCGGATGCATACCATCGACAGTTACAGGAAGCCGCACGAGAGGCGGCATGCCATGGAGTTTCATGGCACTTTATTCCACCTGGATCCCCACATTTTGGAGATATGTGGGAAGCCGGAAAAAAATCTATGAAACATCATCTGAAACGGACAATTGGCGAAGCTGTACTTACATTCGAGGAGTTTTATACAGTTTTAAAACAAGTAGAAGCCGTTCTTAACTCTAGACCCATCTCAGCTCTGTCCGACGATCCAACGGATCTCGTCGCGTTGACCCCCGGGCACTTCTTGGTGGGCGGCCCCTTAATAGCCGTTCCTGAACCTGACTTACTGGACGTCAAGCCTGGCAGACTTACTAAATGGAAACAACTTCAACAGATGCGCCAGGACTTTTGGAAGCGATGGAGCCGTGAGTATTTACACGAATTACAGGTGAGAAACAAATGGCAACAGCATCAAGAAAATCTACAAGTCGGAGATTTAGTGATTATACGAGACGAACGGACTCCGCCGATCCAATGGAATTTGGGTCGTATCTTACAAGTTCACGCCGGCGACGACAAGCTTATAAGGGTGGCCACAGTTCGAACCTAATTTTCTGTCATCAAGAGGGCCATTTCTAAGCTTATCCCATTACCCATCAAGAATAACGAGGTATGGACACCAGGTGGGCGGAAAAACGATGTTGTATCAGTTTCGTCGCCAGTACAGGACGAGGTGGGCGGGAAATGTTCAGAAGATGGCAACACTAAGAGTTTGAAAGCTGCTACCATGCTGTCAACACACTTGGAAGAGTTCTGACGGATGAACTGGCACTACTGGAACTGCCTGTCAATTGAAATAAAAAGGAAAACGTGGTTTTAATTTTGCAACTTCTTTTAACAGCTTACATACAGAGTCAAGACAGGGAAACACAGAACAATTAAATAAAATGTAAGGCATAACGAGCGTCTTCACTAATCTTATTTTTACTAGTCGATGGAAGTAGTTCGCTGAGTATCGTAATTTACGCAATCCACAATAAACTTTTTTCAGGGTATCCCTAACAGCGTCACATCAAGACAGTGAAGAGTTAATGTGATAACCAAGATATTTAACAGAACTTACAACGGTAACGGGATTACCATCAAGGACAACAGGAGGATAGTAATCTGAACAGATCTCATTATTTGAAAAAACGATACAAACAGTTTTGACAGGGTTCAATTTCAGTTTGTTGCCTTTTGACCATTTGGATATATTATCAAGATCATCATTCACCCTGGCAGTGCAATCTTCAATAAGACCAATGGGACGCGTGAAATATATAATCACATCATCAGCGTACGTGTGTATGTTGCAATTTTTAGCAATACCTGGTATTTCATTGTTAAAAAGGGAGAACAAAACTGGCCCCAGAACAGAGCCTTGCGGAACCCCTGCATGAGTAACTTTAAAATTTGAGCAACCAAGCTCAGTTACGACCGACTGTGCTCTATCTCTTAAATAACAGCTTAATAGCTTGGTGGGGAAGTCAGGGTAGTCCACCATCGACCAAATCTTCACACTACGCCAGATCCTGGAAAAAACCAATGAATTTCAAGTCGACACTCACCACCTATTTGTCGACTTCAAAGCCGCATACGACAGCGTAATTAGAGACGAGCTATACAACGCCATGTCTACCTTTGACATACCTGCTAAACTCGTCAGACTATGCAGGATGACTTTGGAGAATGCTCGCTGTTCCATTCGAATCGGTGAACACCTTACCGATAGTTTTGATATCAAAAAAGGATTTAGGCAGGGCGATGGGCTGTCGTGTGATTTCTTCAACATCATATTGGAAATGATTGTGCAAAAATCACTGGCCAATACAAGATGCACAATTTATTTCAAATCCTAGCAACTCCTTGCATACGCCGACGATATTGACATAATAGGTAGATCACAGCGAGATGTCAATGAGGCGTTTGCGAGTATTGAGATGGAGGCGGCGAAAATTGGTTTGACGGTACACGAGGGCAAAACTAAGTATATGCTGTCATCAAAAAAGGACGCTCACCACCGACGTCTTGGCCAGCACGTTTGTATAGGCAGATATATGTTCGAGGTAGTTAAGGACTTCGTCTACCTTGGCTCCGCAGTGACCTGGAACAACGACATCAGTTCCGAAATCAAACGCAGAATCACTTTTGCCAAACGCTGTTTCTTTGGGCTCAGGAGGCAACTGAGTAATAGAGTCCTCTCCCGAACGTCAAAGTTGACTCTATATAAGACCCTTATCATCCCGGTCCTGTTGTACGGCGCAGAAGCATGGACACTATCAAAAGCGGATGAGGAGGCCCTTGGTCGGTTCGAGAGAAAGATTTTGCGCGTGATTTTTGGGCCTATAAACGCAGACGGGGGATGGAGGAGAAGATTCAACCACGAACTTTACGGGCTGTACAGCGACATGAGCCTAGTTAGGCGTCTACGGATTCAACGCCTAAGATAGCTGGCCCATGTAGAGCGAATGGACACCACAGCTCCAGCCCGGAGAGTCTTTGAATCCAACCCCGAGGGACGAAGAAGCAGAGGACGGCCGCACTTAAGATGGCGCACACGGGCGGAAGGGGACCTCATCCAACTGGGTGTGCGGCAATGGAAAAGGCTAGCGAAAGATCGTGTGCTAGATGGAGCGGCATGTTGGTTGAGGCCCAGGTTCACCCCGAACTGTAGCGCCCACTAAGAAGAAGAAGAAGAGCCCCCTCTCGGAAAACCAAGGTGACACTATATAAGACCTTAATCATCCCAGTCCTCCTTTACGGCGCAGAGGCTTGGACCTTAACAAAAGCGGATGAAGATGCCCTTGGTCGTTTCGAGAGGAAACGGTGTATGGAGGGGAAGATATAACGAAGAACTATACGGGTTGTACAGCGACATCGGCCTGGTACGACGTCTACGGATACAGCGTCTAAGGTGGCTAGGCCATGTAGAGCGAATGGACACCACAGCTCCAGCCCGGAGAGTCTTTGAATCCAACCCCGAGGGACGAAGAAGCAGGGGACGGTCGCACTTAAGATGGCGCACACAGGTGGAAGAGGACCTCAGCCAACTGGGTGTGCGGCAATGGAAAAGGCTAGCGAAAGATCGTGCGCTAGATGGAGGGGCATGTTGGCTGAGGCCCAGGTTCACCCCCAACTGTAGCGCCCACTAAGAAGAAGAAGAAGAAGCTTGGTGGAAGAGTTTGAAAAGCCACATGAAAGCCACTTTTAATCATTGAAAGTAATAAAGAGTGGTCAATGCAGTCGAAGGCATTGGTGAAGTCTAGAAGAACAGCTATACGGTCTAAAGCAGATCGAATATGAGTAGTAACTTTTAGAACAGCAGATTCACCGCTGTGTTTACTTTGAAAACCGGATTAAACAGTAACAACGATATTTTAGCGACTTTCTGGTACAGTATGTATGTATGTTGGCGTTACAGTCCATGAAGAACCTGAGCCGAGCTTCTCTTAATCACCCATGTTGTGTGTGATTTCATTTTCCCATAGGTGAAAGGGACCTACAGTTTATTGCCGGTTCCGAACGGCGAATTTCGAGAAGCTTTTCATGACAATTTTACTACAGGCGGTTTTGTCAGAACCCCGCTGAGGAGAAACACCGTGAAAAAAACGTTCGATGACATGGCTGTGTCGGGATTCGATCTCGTGTCATCGGCGTCAGAGGCCAACACACTACCCAGTGCGCAACATAATTGTGACTTTTAGGTAAAAATGGTCACTTGGGTGTTACGTAACGTTTAGGGAGGGGGAGGGAGGGTTACATGGGAGGAGGGAGGGTCAAAAATCTTAAAAAATTGCGTTACGTAATACTTGAACGCCCCCTAATAATTATCGTGCCAATTCAAAATATTAATGACTAAATGTGGAACGTACTCGTATATATAGCCTACTTAATAGAAAAAAAGACTTATTGCACGAAATGATAAGAAAAATAATTGATAAAAGAACAAACAATAAACAAACTTTAATTTCGAATAACTTCGAAGGAAACTGTATCTAAAAAAACAAGTCTGAAGTTCATTTTCCCTTACTTCCTTCTTCGATAATTAGTAATTGCAATTTTTCCCGGATTTCCTCTATGCGTTTGATAGGTACAGACAATTATATTAATTCACTTAATGCTATCGCTAAATGTACACATATAATTGTTAATTAAATTTACAGCCATTTATACAATAACACACTTAAGCTCTTAATTAAAATCTAACTGAAAATGTATTTATATATTAAGATAAAGGTTAAAAAAAATTAATAAAAACGTCCGCTTGTAAGTATAAAAACACAAAATACAAATATGCAATAAAATCCAAGCGATTCGCATTTTAGAAATATTTAGTTTTAAGTGTGTAAATAGAAAGTGTGTAAATAGAAAGTGTGTAAATTTATTTTGAACATTTCTTATAAGAAAATTGGAACAATGGAAATATTTGTACAACGCTTGCGAAGTGATTTTTCTCTTACACACAATTTATTTATCAAAAATATTTGTTGTTTATGGAATGTGTTGCATCTATTTTGTGTAAGACGAATATTCGGATTAGCCTTTTACGTTTCCTGGATGAAATGTTGGTTGTTTTTTAACTTTTACATCTTTTTACTCTTCTTTTTGGGTAAATATTTTTTTATTTTTTATCAATTTGTCTATTTGGTCGTTGCAATAAATAAATGTATCTAATTAACATTTTTTGTTTTTGTTGGTGTTCAATGGTCGTTATAATGTGATCTACAATACTACGAGTAGATAAATTGATTTTCTGCAATTCCTACGACTAAGATTAGGAAAAGATGGAGATGGGTTACTTCCCTGTAGAGACTTGAGCATTATAAGCATTTTAAGCCTTTTTGGCATTTTGCTTATTGATGAGCGCTTGTAGTTTTTGCAGTTGACTTAGCAGGCTAGCATTCGAATCCTCAAGGGTTTCGACGCGTTTTTTGTAGTCGGTATTTTCGGTGACAAGAATTTCGACTCGACGTTCGAGTTGATCCATGTACTCCTTTTTCTTTCGACGACTTTCTTGTGCAGAAATCTAAATTCATAATTAAAATCTCGATTTAGATACATAGATTCTTATCCATCATCTAAGAGTATCTTACCTTGTTTTTGATTTTTCTTCGAATTTTCTTTAGCGATTTTTCTTCGGCTTTGGTTAGAGGTAATCGTGTTGGAATCGGATATCCTTCGGCCAATAATGTACGTTTCT
Source organism: Eumerus sabulonum (assembly GCA_951905685.1). Taxonomy (NCBI): domain Eukaryota; kingdom Metazoa; phylum Arthropoda; class Insecta; order Diptera; family Syrphidae; genus Eumerus; species Eumerus sabulonum. The sequence goes on from OX645061.1 coordinate 106,914,653, forward strand.
CCTCATCGGTCAACACCAGAGTTCCGGTTGATCCTTTCTACAAGGGCACATATACGTTTTGCTCAACTTACATAATTAATATACTTATCTAATGGCAACTTACCGGTTGTGAGCTGATCAATGGCGTGTGAATGGGTTGCCTAGTCGACGAACCGCTGTATGCTCTCATCGATCCATTCGAATGTGAGGCGGGTGAATTCGATGTACTGTGCGAGCTTGTGGTGCTCCTTCGTGATGTTGGTGTCGACGATGTCGATGACGTTGAGGATGATGATACTGATCCATTACCACCTCCACCACCGCCGATTGTTGATGCTGCAGCCGGTGGGAGATTTATTTGTTGTGCAGGCGGTGACATTGGCGAAATCAAATGATGTTCGGGACTTTGATTACCTTCAGATTCGTCGCTGGGCAAAGATGATGGCGGTGTGGGCGGTAGACCGAAAACTTGCCCATTCTGTTGAGATGACTCCAATTTGACATTGACTTTTGGTATGACTATGTTTTGACCTGAATTGCCAAATATGAATTGTTGCGATTTGAGGAGACTCTGTGAGGCTGGGGTTAGCTGGAGTGATCCATTCTGCAAAATCGAGAAAAAAAAAAAAAACACAAACATTACATCCGATCATTAAAAAAAAACCTAGTCTTCCGTACCTTATGCTCAAAGACAAGATCGGAATTTGTGGATGCAGCTATGTTTGCCATATTTAAACTTAAACCGCCACCATAGCCCTGAGGATTAGGACTGGGCGGGCAACTGGACTCGGGCGACATCGGTTCATCCTTAATGCAGGTTTCATCAATTTCAATGTCCGAGCAGGATGCCGATGTGGAAACACTATCGGTTCGTATGCTTTTTGCCTGTTGTTGCTCCTGCAACTGTTGTTGGAATTGTTGTTTTGTGGAGCGCAGGTTGATTGTGAGTGGGGCACTTGTGATTTTATTATTCCCACCGCCACCGATGCCGCTAGTCGATAGGGTAAATGTGTTTGAGCTGCTTAAACCGCTGTGGGAAATATTAATTGTTCCGACACGTGAAGTTGCCGTTAGCATTGGATTGCTATTGGTTAGTGTAGAATGTGTACTGCTCGTGTTGCCTGTGATAAGTGAGGACATGCTATGCGCTGGTTCGAACTGGCGACGACTGTTGCTAGTTGCGGTTTTCATCGATATAGCAGGATAGCATTCATCGTCCATGTCTAAAAATTTATTTGAAAATATTTATTGCTAACCTTTTGCTTGTGCTGAATAGAGTTTGAATTGATTAAAAAGTGAGGGCTTACAAGAGGGCTTCTACATGAGATTTGAAGCTAAACTACTACATGGTCTAAACGTTACATGGTCGTAGTTTTCACAATAATACAGCAATATCTGTTTTTTGCAAAAATGTGATGTAAGCATGTACTTATATTAATTCAGCTCAAGCTGAATTAGGGTAAAATTAAACTTAACGAAAACTGCAAGACAGTGGACATTAAGCTTACAAAATGCTTACAAGTTAAAACCACAAAATATTGTAAAAAAGGAAAGTTTAGCTGAATTGTTTTGAATTTTGTACTAAACGCCACAAGTTGCTATAAGGTCAAGCTGAATTGAAAAACATCGATAAGATATTAACTGAGCTCTTGTAAAATTCCTGCGATAATAGATTTTTTTTTTCTCTTAAACCAGTTTCCGTGCATTCGGGAAATTTTATCTTCAAAGGCGTGCTTTTGGGTTTAATTTTTCTTAATTAATTTTATCAACTATTTTCTAGATTGCGCAATCTTTCCGCTAGATTCATGAAAGATACTGATAACTAGTGAGATATGAATTTAATTATTTTTGAGTCGCTTCACATTCTTCAGGATGGCACCATCGACATATCGGGATTTGATTCTATCATTCAGTCGATAAATGTGGAATTTTAATACGTTAACCTTACGAGAGGAAGGATTATTCCACGCCAAGATTGACTTACGTATTTACTTATCCGGCCAGCAACCCATGGAAGATCTAAGCATGAGCTATAGCTGCGTTCCATCCTTGACGGTCCCGGGCACGCCGTTTCCAGTTATCAAGACCAAGTTGTCTTACATCAGCGATTACTTGGTCTTTATACCGGAGGTTCGGTCTTCCTCTTCTTCTCGAACCAGGAGGCTTGGAGTCAAAGACCCTCTTAGCTGGAGCGCTGGTGTTCATGCGCTCGATGTGGCCGGTCTTTGCCATCCGGACTATATCCGAACCTTTGTACGGCTCGTAGAGTTCGCGGTTATGCCTTCTCCTCCTTTCACCTTCCTCACAGACAGGACCAAATAACCAGTTCTTTCGAAATAACCCAAAATCAGCTCCGCCATCCTGCTTATCGTCCAGCTTACGGCTCCGTACAGCATGACTGGAAGTTTTGTAAAGCATGGCTTTGGTTCTTCGAGTGAGGAGTTTTGAACCAAGTTGCTTGGACAAACTGAAGTAGCAGCGGTTGCCTAGGGCGTTTCTATACCGGATCTCCACTGTGATGTCCTTTGTGGAGTTTTCGCTTGCCTCGAGATAGACAAACACCTTAACCACCACGATATGACAGCTGTCAACCGTTATATTTTCTCCCAGGTGGTAAACGACGGATCGGTTTTTGCTTGACAGCATGTACTTTTTCTTATCCTCGTTGACTTTAAGACCAACATCACGGTCACGCTGAGACCATATTGGGCAGACTTGTAGAAGATAGTTCCTACCCTGTTGACGCCTGCCGGTTGCACTATCTGCTCCAGCAACAAATCGAAGAAGTCACACGACGGCGCATCTACTTGCCGAAATCCGGTACATGTCTCAAATGGTTCAGGTGTCCTAGATCCGAATTGAATGGCGCATTACACATTTTTTAGCGTGACGTGACACAGCCGGATCAGTTTTCCTGGGATCCCGAATCCGCCCATCGCATCAAACAATTCTTTGCGATGAATGCTGTCGTATGAGGCTTTAAGATCGATTAAGATGATATGTATCGACTTGAAACCCGCTGGTCTTTTCCATGATTGTGTGTGATTCCATGATTCCATGTGAATTGTGAATATTTGGTCCATAGTCGATTTGCCGAGCCGGAAACCGCACTGGTAGCCGCCGATTAGTGCGGTACAAAAGGGGTTTGGACATTCACACAATACGCTGGACAGGATCTTGTTTGCGACTATAGTTCTTGCAAGAGGAAGGATAGCCTTTTTTTGGATAGGGCAAACAGAGCTGTATTCCAGTCGTCGGGCATGCTGTCGTCTTCCCAGATCCTACAAATGATCTGGTGCATGTTCTCTACCAGAACATCGCCACCAGCCGTGAAGACCTCTGATGACAAGCTATCTGAGCCTGCGACTTTGTTGTCATTCAGCTTTTGAATAGCTGTGCTGACTTCCTCGATGCTGGGTGGAAGGACTATATCGGCGGTACTCCTCTCGCGCCGCCCTAATTTTTCGCTGTAGTGCCTTTCGTACGCCTCGTCGGTTACTGCACTCACCATCATACCATGGGCTTCCTGTCGGGGGTCGTAGGTAGCCTAAGGTGGTCTCGGCTAATTCTTGAGTGACATTTGTGCTCGACGTAGGCATGCCGGAGATTCTTTCGCTCAGGATGTTTGACAAGTGCCTTTCGTAAATGAGCACATGATCGATTTGGAGAAATCTTGTAGGCGTGATTTTCGGGCCTATAAACGCAGACGGGGGATGGAAGAGAAGATTCTACCACGAACTTTCCGGGCTGTACAGCGACATGAGACTAGTCAGGCGTGTACGGATTCAACGCTTAAGATGGCTGGGCCATGTAGAGCGAATGGACACCACAGCTCCAGCCCGGAGAGTCTTTGAATCCAACCCCGAGGGACGAAGAAGCAGAGGACGGCCGCACTTAAGATGGCGCACACAGGTGGAAGGGGACCTCAGCCAACTGGGTGTGCAGTAATGGAAAAGCCTAGCAAAAAATCGTGCTAGTTGGAGGGGCATGTTGGTTGAGGCCCAGGTTCACCCTGAACTGTAGCGCCCGTTAAGAAGAAGAAGAAGTCGTACGGGGTCGAAGCCAGAATCTTCCTTCTTCATGAGGCTTCGGAGACCTCCTTGATATTGTTGCAGTAGTTTCTTCAAGATTGTCTGTTGACCTTTCTGACCTTGAGATTTAAGTGCCTCCTTATAGAGGTCTCGATCCTCTTGCAAGCGGGTACATTTAGCTTTGTTAAAGAGCTTTCTGCTCTCTTTCCTAAGGGAAAAGGACAGGACCCACAGAGGGTTTGCCTCTGTGGGTGCTAACCGCACAAGATTTAGACAGTGTTCTGTTAAAGGTTTCTTTCAGCTCATTTACTAAGCTGTCTAATTCCGCAAAGCTGTGCGGATAAATAGGGTGTCTTGTCCCTAGGTAGGGTGGAATGACATAAATATGAACAAAAATATGGTCCGAAGTATCAAACAACGACAAATCACCAGTTGCTAGCTCTTTAATCAAATCAAGAATTAATATAAAAATAAAATGATTAAAAATCGGCACACCATTAGGCCGATTATCTACAACTACGCAGTCATAAAATACTTAATTTAGTTTAAAAGAAAGATATCGTTTTCCTTACCCACCTACACATATTTACTCAGATCCTCTGATTGTGTACATATGTCACGCTTTCATAAATCTAAATCAAGTTACATGTATCGAAAAATAGGCAATTGATTTACAGCTAAGTCCAATCTAGCCCTATCTATACTAATATTATAAATGTGAAAGTGTGTGTGTCTGTTTGTCCGTCTTTCACGGCAAAACGGAGCGACGAATTGACGTGATTTTTTAAGTGGAGATAGTTGAAGGGATGGAGAGTGACATAGGCTACTTTTTGTTTCTTTTTAGCGCCCGTAAAGTTTGTATGCAGCAAAAAAAAAAAAAAAAAAAAATCAGTAGGGGATGGAAATTTGTGTGAGACTCTCCGCAAAATTAGTATAGGTTCTATGATACAAACGAATAATAAAATAATTTAATTAGAACAACCATAAATCAATCAGCTTTTGAGAAAACATTCAACATTCGAAACATAAATAAGTGTTACTCTTGAATTACGATAGATGGCGCTGATATGTTTCTGAAACGCGCTAACATTGTGTGCTTAAGTGCGGGCATCGGGCCGCGCTTCACACTATAGTGTATACGGTACCTATACTCTGTTATTTGACTACTAAGCGTCCCAGTCATGTTTATACGAAATTTAGATACTTACTTACTTAGGTGGCGCTACAGTCTGTGGTGAACCAGGGCCTCAACCAACAAGCGTCTCCAGCCGGCACGGTCTTTGGCCAGTTGTTTCCAGTGCCGCACGCCCAGTTGGTTGAGGTCCCCTTCCACCTGCGTGCGCCACCGCTGAGGCGGCCGTCCTCTGCCGTGCCTTCCTTCCGGAGTAGATTCGAAGACTTTCCGGGTCGGAGCTGTATCTTCCATGCGCTCTACACGGCCTAGCCACCTTAGACGCTGTATCTGTAGACGTCGTACCAGGCCGATGTCGCTGTACAACCCGTACAGTTCTTCGTTATATCTTCTCCTCCATACACCGTTTGAACAAACGGGACCGTAGATAGTGCGCAGAATTTTCCTCTCGAAACGACCAAGGGCATCTTCATCCGCTTTTGTTAAGTTCCAAGTCTCTGCGCCGTAAAGGAGAACTGGGATGATCAAGGTCTTATATAGTGTCACCTTGGTTTCCCGAGAGAGGGCTCTACTTCTCAATTGCCTCTTGAGCCCAAAGAAACAGCGGTTGGCAAGAGTGATTCTGCGTTTTATCTCAGCGCTGGTGTTGTTGTCGCTGGTCATCAGTGAGCCAAGGTAGACGAATTCCTTGACCACTTCAAAGTTATATCCGCCCATGGTGACGTTATGGCCAATACGTCGGTGTTGTCCGTCTCTTTTAGATGAAAGCAGATATTTGGTTTTACCGCATTAACCTTGAGACCCATCTTAGCCGCTTCTACCTCAATGCTCACGAAAGCCTCATTGACGTCTTGCTGTTTTCGTCCAATTACGTCAATATCGTCGGCGTACGCAAGCAATTGCGTAGACTTGAAATAAATCAAACCTCTTGGGTTGGCCAGCGACTCTTGCACGATCCTTTCAAGCACGATGTTGAAAAAGTTGCATGATAGCGCGTCGCCCTGCCTAAATCCTTTTTTAACATCAAAGGTCCCGGTTTGCTCATTACCGACCTTAATGGAGCAGCGAGAATTCTCCATTGTCATCCTGCACAGTCGGACGAGTTTGACAGGGATGTTAAAACTAGACATCAGCTCGTCTCTATATACGCTGTCATACGCGACCTTGAAATCGACGAAGAGGTGGTGAGTGTCGATTTGGTATTCCTGGGTCTTCTCCAAGATCTGCCGTAGCGTAAATATTTGGTCTATTGTGGATTTGCCTGGCCTGAAACCACACTGATAAGAGCCGATCAGGTTATCCACAAACGGTTTTAGGCGTTCACACAATACGGCAGAGAAGATCTTATATGGGATGTTAAGGAGACTTATTCCCCTATAGTTGGCGCAGTTATAGGGGTCTCCTTTCTTATGGACCGGGCAAACGACGCTGAGATTCCATTCGTCGGGCATGCTTTCCTCCGACCATACCTTGCAGATGAGATGGTGCATGCACCTTACCAGCTCATCTCCAGCCGCCTTAAAACGCTCAGCATACAGGCCGTCTGCGCTTGCGGCTTTATTAGACTTAAGTCTTGTACCTTAGCCTACTGTTATTAAAGTAGTCGGTGACGGTCCTTAATAAATAGGAGGGGGTACCCATGTCAATTAAAGACTTTTGTATGTGCGTCCGGTTAACCGAGCTACAATTTTCTCTAAAGCTTAGTTTCGCTATGACCATTAACAAAGCGCAAGGTCAAACATTAAAGGTGGCTGGGGTGAACTTAGAAAAGCCGTGCTTTTCCCATGGACAATTGTATGTAGCATGTTCGCGTGTGTCCAATGCCCAGAATCTTTACATTCTATCCCCAAATGGAAAGACATATAATATCGTCTACAGTATGTATGTATGTATGTATGTTGGCGTTACAGTCCATGAAGGACCTGAGCCGAGCTTCTCTCTCATTCACCCATGTTGTGTGTGGCTTAATTTTCCCATAGGTGAAAGGGACCTACAGTTTATTGCCGGTTCCGAACGGCGAATTTCGAGAAGCTTTTCATGACAATTTTACTACAGGGGGTTTTGTCAGAGCCCCGCTGAGGAGAAACACCGTGAAAAACACGTTCGATGACATGGCTGTGTCGGGATTCGATCCCGTGTCATCGGCGTCAGAGGCCAACACACTACCCACTGCGCCACGGTGCTCTCGTCTACAGTAGCGTATTAAAATAACATTTTGTTCCGAGTTCTCTTCTGTGTTCTAAATCAGGAAAGAGGAACCGTGTTACCCCGAATTCAACGCGATCGAAGCCGCGGGCAAAAGCTAGTAAATCATATAAAATCAATTCTGACTTTATTTTTTGACAAGAGCACCTAGGCACATATTGTATTTCAATATAGGTACCCCGCATTCAACCAGAGTCTGATCAGATCGGTTAACATGGTTAACATGCATGACATCAACTGTCACTTGTGTATATTTTCAATTCAAGGATACCACAATGCCCGGTATCTGATAAAGCATAGAACACGTTCTAAACAGTTCCAGTAAGAACAGATAAAATTCAATGCACATGTGACGATAAAACTGATAATGATAACCATACGTCAATAATAAACGAAACAAAAGCAACAGGAAAAAATGATGAAATAAACAAGCTATTGAATCAACTGGTATTGCCAACCCATTACATAGATTGATGCCAGCCTTTTAGCTCCTCTCGAAAACATGTTTATCTTTCAAATGGAACCAGACAACAAAAAAACAAAAAAAAAAGGGAAATTACTAACTATCAGTACTGTTTTCGTACATATTGTATCTTTTCTTGTGTTGGAGTTTTTTTTTTAAATAATTAATCGTCAAGCGGATACGATTATCTGACTGCGCTTTATAGCCAAACCAAAACCAGCTTCAGCAGATGTTCTTAACTTTACTTGTCGTCTTTCATGTGCTGGTTGTGAATACGCCATCGGGAGGATATACAGTCGAGCTTTGACGAAATGGATCTTACACCTATATGCTTCGCACTTGTAGCTTGTAGGTAGTCGAATTAAAGCTTTATTGATAGTGGGACTGTATGCGTTTACACTAGCCAGAACTTGATCTACTATAATCCACCCAATGACGTTCTATTGTTTCATTTAGACTTCTGTCGCCAAACACTTGTTCCCATCAAGTCCATAATATTTGATCAACTGATAGTGACAATGTCGTAAGGCACGACTACCATAAAACAAATGAACACTCAATTTAGAGACAACCCAGTGACAAACTATTATATAAATTCTTTTATTTATTAATCTGTTTCAAAGGAAACAGAAATGTAGAACATTGGCAGAGTGGAAAAAATGCGAAGCAAGTAAACGTACAAGTTGGCGTGACATGTTGCCTTAATTGACTTTTTATCTAATATTTACATTTGACATTGGCACTTAAGTGGAAAATGAATAAGTTGTAATTAGTTTGAGTTTTGCTTTTAATTTTCACACACAGAGATCGAAAATAGATTTTTAGTTGACGACTGGCGACGTAATTGATGCAATTTCGAGCAACAATAGCATGACAAGCGATAAATGGTGTTTTGTACGATATTATGTAAGCGACGAGCGTGCATTCGAGACCTACTGACTGCCGGTGAAAGAGGTTGTCATATTTGACCATCCTTCATAAAACAAGGAATTTTCAACACTGCCAATCTTGGCTCTGTACACTCCTGGAGCTGCTCATAAACTGGAAATAGTCCTCACTCAGATATACTCGGTTTCGAGCCACCACCGTCGAGAAACCCCTGGTTTGATGATGAGTGCAGACAGGCCCATGTAGAGAAACAGAATGCATACATGGCCACATTGCATCGACGGAGGATAGCTGCACGCGAGCTCTATGAACAGAAAAGGAGGGAGGAGCATGCGCTTCTGAGAAGGAAAAAGAAGGAGCACGAGAAGCACAAGATCGAGGAGATGGAGAGATGTTACTGCAGGAACGACGTTCGAAAATTTTACCAGAAAGTAAAACAAACATGCCAAGGCTATAAAGCTAGAGCAGAAGCCTGCAGGGATGAGCGCGGACAACTAGTAGTGGAGTCACAGTCGATGCCGAGATTGTGGAAGGACCACTTCTGCAGACTGTATAACGGCGATGATAGTCAAAATGCCGCCGTCAGGCAGAGCAAACCATTCACAATGGACGAAGACGAAGGAGAATCCCGTCCACCCGCTCAGACTATGTTAAGATAGCAATATCGAAACTTAAGTCTTATAAAGCTGCTGGAGCAGACGGACTCCCCGCGGAGCTGTTTAAAGCAGCTGGCGATGAGCTGGTTAGGAACATGCACCAACTCATCTGCAAGATATGGTCGGAAGAACGCATGCCCGATGAATGGAATCTCAGTATCGTTTGCCCGGTCCATAAGAAAGGAGACCCCTATGACTGCGCCAATTACAGAGGGATAAGCCTCCTGTACCTGAAACCGTTCGTAGACAATCTGATAGGTTCCTACCAGTGTGGTTTCAGGCCAGGAAAATCCACGATAGACCAAATATTTACACTACGGCAGATCTTGGAGAAGACCCATGAATTCCAGGTCGACACGCACCATCTTTTCGTCGACTTTAAAGGCGCGTATGACAGTGTTTATAGAGACGAGCTATACAGAGCCATGTCATGTTTTAACATTCCTGCCAAACTCGTCAGACTGTGCAGGATGACTATGGAGAACTCTCGCTGCTCCATTAAGGTCGGAGGTGAACTAACCGACCCCTTTGATGTTAAAAAAGGTCTTAGACAGGGTGACGCACTGTTATGTGATTTCTTCAACATTATTCTTGAAAAGATCGTGCGGGACTCTGCGGCCAATACAAGAGGTGCGATCTACTTCAAGTCCACACAATTGCTTGCCTACGCAGATGACATTGACGTTATTGGACGAACAAAGCGAGACGTCAATGAGGCGTTCGCAAGCATTAAAGCAGAAGCGGCGAAAGTAGGTCTAAGGGTAAATGGGGACAAGACCAAATATATGCTGTCATCCAAGAAAGACGCACAACACCGACGTCATGGTCAGAACGTCACCTTCGGCAGCTATATTTTTGAAGTAGTCAAGGACTTCGTCTACCTCGGCTCGATAGTGACAAGCAGCAACGACACCAGCGCTGAGATAAAACGCAGAATAACTCTTGCCAATCGCTGCTTCTTCGGGCTCAAGAGGCAATTGAGTAGTAGAGCCCTCTCTCGGAAAACTAAGGTTTCCCTCTACAAAACCTTAATCATCCCGGTCCTCCTCTACGGCGCTGAGGCTTGGACGTTATCAAAAGCGGATGAAGAGGATCTTGGACGTTTCGAGAGGAAAATTCTGCGTGCAATCTTTGGTCCCATTTGTGTAAACGGAGAATGGAGGAGGAGATTCAACCAAGAACTGAACGGGCTGTACAGTGACATCGGCGTCGAAGACGTCTTCGGATCCAACGTCTAAGATGGCTAGGCCATGTAGAGCGAATGGACATCAGCGCTCCGGCCCGAAGAGTCTTCGACTCCGCGCACAAGTGGAAGGGGACCTCAACCAACTGGGCGTGCGGCACTGGAAGCGGCTGGACAGAGATCGGGCCGGCTGGAGAGGTTTGTTGGTTGAGGCCCTGGTGCACCCCGAACTGTAGCGCCATCAAAGAAGAAGAAGAAGTCCTCAGTACAAGGCGGATATTACTGTGATCCATCCAACACACTGGATAGGGACCGGTACGATGAGGAAAAATATTGCGACAAAAGAAAGCGGTTAAAGTCGAAGGTCACCGACTTGAAGCCTAAAAGTCATCGCTAGGCAGATCTCATAACATCAGCCTCATATGTGCACACGCCCCTACCGAAGAGGCTGAAGACCCCATCAAAGAGGACTTCTATGATCTCTTGGACAACGCCCACGTAGCTTGTCCAGAGTACGATCATAGCCTCCACGATACAGCAACGGATAACGGCTTCCGACCCACAGACTTTGTGACAGCTCGTAATGCGGTGATAAGCAGCACAAGATTTCCCCGCAAGCGAATCCACACAGTAACTTGGCGATCTCCGGATGGTCGGACCGCGAACCAAAGCACAGGGCCGGCTTATTGACGGAATACACTCATCAAACATCCTAGATATGCGAGCATTCAGGGGGGCAAACGTCGACTCTGACCATTTCCAGACTCAGCCAGATTCAGAGCTCCACTATTCTATGTCAACCCTAGGTGGGCTGGTGCAGCACTATGTGGAGGTTCGAAATTGGACGCCTGATCACACCGGAGGTTACCGGAGTCTACAGGGAGCAATTGCCGCTCAGCCTTTGAAGAATTAGCCGAGACCACCTTAGGCTACCTACGACCCCAGACAGAAAGCCCATGGTATGATGGCGAGTGTGAGCAGGAAAAGGCACCAACCGACGAGCACTGCGATCTTTGTAGATCTATTCCGTAATGAAGTTGAGAATGCTTCTCGTAGGAGCCGAGCTGACAAGCCTTCTGATACCCACCCTATTAAGTTTGAGTATGTTAATAGAGGCCGTATGTTTGTTCAGGGGCCGTATAAGTTGTTTCGATTGACGAAGTTCCTGACCGCTGCTTCAAAGGGGCAGGTGTTGCTATTTTCCCACTTGTTTAAGAAGAAATTGATCTTAGACTTAGGAGTGCCGCAGAATGGTTCTGGACCTATATATTTATAGTTGGACCCTTTCCTGGCGAGTTGATCGGCAATTTCATTGCCCTTAATACCTTTGTTAGTACTGTACGAACTCAGCGCTTTGAGCGCTGCCTGGCTATCAAAGAGTATGTTGATGGTTACTCCTCTTATGCCAGTCTCCATATTTAGGTTGACGCATGCTAGGATGGCATGCAATTTTGCTTGGAAGATGCTAGGACTCATTCCCAGAGCCTTCGAGATCGTACGATTTGGTCCAAAGATGCCGGTGCCAACGCCAGAAGCTATCTTGGAGCTTACAGTATACCACCAAGGCCTTTCACAATAAGCAAGGGATCACTGGTTTCACATGCTGAGCGATTACCTATGAGGCTTACCAAAAGGCGTTGCAGCGGAAAACCGGGGCATCGCGAGAGGGGTACCGAGCCAGAAGAACGGAGGAGAAAAAACTGCTGCGAGTAAAGAAAAGTACCTTCGCGGCGTCCAAGCTGTAGGATCTTGAGGAGTATAGCCTTTTATAAGACAGCAAAAAGCCTTGCAGGAGGCTTCAAGAAAGCCACCCAGGCTCTTCGAAATTTTCAGGGTAATCTTGTCACCGACCCACAGGAAAGAGTGGATGTATTTAAACAGCATTTCCAGCAGCTGCATGACCAAGAGAGAGTGGTAGGGACTGAAGAAATCCCAACTCCAGCCGCTGAGATAGTCCTCCCACTCAGCATCGAGGAAGTCAGCACAGCTATTCAAAAGTTGAAGGACAACAAAGTCGCAGGTTCAGATAGCTTGTCATCAGAGGTCTTCAAGGCTGGTGGCGATGTTCTGGTAGGGAACATGCACCAGATCATCTGTAGGATCTGGGAAGATGACAGCATGCCCGACGACTGGAAAACAGCTCTGTTTGCCCCATCAAAAAAAAAAGGCTACCCTTCCTCTTACAAGAACTATAGAGGTATATCCCTGCTCAATGTCGCAAACATGATTAAAAACTCCTCACTCGAAGAACCAAAGTCATGCTTTACAAAACTGCCAGGGTTGCTGTACGGAGCCGAAAGCTGGACGATAAGCAGGATGGCGGAGCTGATTTTGGGTTCTGTCGGAAGAAAAATTCTGAACCGTATATTGGTCCTGTCTGTGAGGAAGATGAATGGAGGCGAAGTTATACCGCGAACTCTATGAGTTGTGCAAAGATGTGCGAAAGGCAAAGAACTAGACTAGACTAGATTGGCGTGGCCACATCGAGCGCATGTACACCAATGCTCCAGCTAAGAGGGTTTTCGACTCCGAGCCTCCTGGTTCGAGAAGAAGAGAAAGACCGAACCTCCGGTATAAAGACCAAGTTATCGCTGATGTAAGACAACTTGGTCTTGATAACTGGAAATGGCGTGCCCGGGACCGTCAAGGATGGAAGGCAGCTCAGGCTTAGATCCTCCATGGATTGCTGGCCGGATAAGTAAGTAAATATGCGTCCATCAAGGCGTGGTTGAGGCGATCAGTTGTTTTCTTTTGGAAGCACTTCAATTGAGGACGAAAAAGTGCTTCGAAAATAGTTTCAAGTGCTTGCAAAAGCGTATCCGTCTTTATCGAAAATATTTTCGATTGCAAATTTGTACTTGTCTATCTCAAAAGTTAAGTAGCAACCTATGTGATAAGATTATTACTCTATGTACGTACGTCTAAATAACTTTCCAAATCAATCCTTGTAATGGCGGAATGGCGATAGCGTTTCAACTGCTTACTCTTCAGGATGGTTCCCAGATATTTAGATGACACACGCCTTTAATCAACACCTGAGTCATCCTCCTTTGTTTAAGAGGATTAAGCACTTACTTTGAATCAATCATTGATTTATACATATTTATCAAGCGCTGTTATAGCTCCGGGGCAGATTAGGTTGTTTCTAGTGAAAAACCTGATTACGGTGGTCATGGCTTTGTTAAGCTTCTATAGACTTGTCGCGAAATTACCATGCGCCACTTTGTTGGTAGAACCTCTTATTGTAGTTTCATCTATAGCATGAAATATTGTTAGTACTCACCGTCCATTTTTGTGTGCAGACTCTTGGGTGAATCTGGTATCGAGTCTCCATCTGAGTTAAGACTGTATGAATGCTCTGACTTGATTGGAAGTGTGCCTAATAACGCATCAGATATTAGTTTGTCATTCAATATGACCGCAGGCATTTTCACATCTCGATCGATAAACCAATCCTGCATTTCCGAATCTGATGACAATTTAAGGGTTTCCGACTGTAAAGATAAATTTAAAAATCAAATTAAAATCAGAGATTAACCTAACAATTGTTATATAAGTACATATCGTAAAAAGCAATATTGTCCTCTGGGCTCTAAAAAGCTTTGAATCTTACAAGTCTCCACACACACGGCCATAAGACTAAAAGCTAACTCGAAATGGACGAGCTATGTCACTGGCCACTCCTCCATCATGCAAAACAGGATAACTATGACAGAAAACCTAGACCACACAGAACCCACCATAGTCTTGGACAAAAACTTTACGATGATCTATCCGGACAGGAAGAACTGGACCCGCCAAACTCAACCGCGCAGAAACTGTGTGAATTTCTACACTGACGGGTCTAAAATCAAAGACGGGGTGGGCAGTGGAGTTTTCTGCAAACAATGCAAGCTACATAAAGCTCTAAAATTACCAGATCACTGCAGCGTTTTCCAGGCGGAACTGTTGGCAATAAAAGAGGCTTTGTCTTGGCTGAAGTGGAACGTAATATCCACCACGGATATTCGCATTCTCACAGACAGTCAAGCAGCCTTAAAGTCGCTGGAGTCCCATGTGTACACATCAAAATCTAGTCTTGACTGTCGCAGATCTCTTAACGAGATGGCAGAACAGTTCAACAAACAGCTTATCTGGGCACCAGGACACAGCGACATTACAGGTAATGAAAAAACCGACACACTCGCCAAACTAGGAACGACGCTACAATCAATCGTGGCTTGTGAGGGAGTACCCCTTACAACCATTAAACATAATCTGACCAATCTCGCCAGGGCCGAGACGAACCTGAGATGGACACAGGGACATACCTGCGTCATCACCAGGCAAATCTGGCCTCGGCTTGACAGTCAACGCACAAGGAGTATAATCTCCCTAAAAAGAACTGACATCTACAAAGTCATCGGTGTCATCACAGGTCACTGCCTCATTGGCAGTCACGCACAAAAACTAGGAATAGTTCCGAATGATTTCTGCAGAAGCTGTCAGGACGAGGAGGAGGTTGAATCCATTCACCACCTTCTCTGCGCCTGTCCACCTCTCTGCAATTTCAGGAAACGTTAACTAGGCTCTTACTTCCTTAACGGTCTGACAGATGTTCAGAAAGTAGGGATACTTGATCTTCTTAACTTCTTAAGAAACACAAAATGGTTCCACGAATAGGGGGGTAAAACCCCCTCGTAGCTGCACAACGGGCCTCCCTGGCCTATGTGCATTCTTCTCGACTCTGGGAAGGCTACGACCCTACCTACCTACCTACCTACAAGTCTCCAGGACCAGGTGGGATCATACCAGCGGAGCTCCAGCAGGTAGCAGATCTCTTCCTTCCCTGGCTTGTGATCATATATAAGAGTTGCCTCTACTTATCCTACATCCCTAGCAAGTGGAAGGTAATCAAAGCCATTTTCATACTCAAGGCAGGCAAAAGTTCCCACAAGTATGCAAATGAGTTGAGGCCTATTAGTCTTATTTCTTTTCTACTAAAAACTCTAGAGAAGATTTTAGACGCACACGCACACGGATAACCAACATGCCTACAACAGAGGCAAACTGGTGGAAACAGCACTCCACTCACTGGTTAGTATAATAGAAAGATCACTGGAACACAAGGAATATACCCTAGTGGCCTTTTTCGATATTGAGGGCGCCTTTAACAATGTTGAACCATGGGCCGTCACCAAGGCGCTGTCTGATCTGGATGTTACGGAATCAGTGATAGAACCGGTACGACAACTGCTAACACAAAGAGTCGTCAAAGCCAACATCGCTGGTGCGGTCTCAACTCTCCCCTCTCCTCTGGAACGTGGTGGTCAACGAACTACTGCTGTTGCGTGAACAGGAAGGGTCCGCTGTGACTGCCTATGCAGATGACATTGCTTCTGCTGCCACAGGGAAATTTCCCAGCACTCTATGCGACCTTAAGCAGGGTGCATTACATACAGTAGAAACGCAGTACTGTGGACTTGGGGTAAACCCTAAGAAGACCGATCTAGTACTGTTTACTGACAAATATAAAATTCCGCCCCTCAACCCACCGAGGCTGGGTGGAACCCAACTAATAATCAAAGGCTAAATATCTAGGCCTAGTCCTTGACAGGAGGCTGAATTGGAAATCTGGATCGTGTGAAGAAAGCAACCACTGCGCTCTACAGCTGTAAGAAAGTGGTGGGCAAGCATTATGCACAGGCTCTATATAGCAGTCATAAGGCCCATCCTCCTGTACGGCATCGCAATCTGGTGAGCTGCTCTGGACAAGGCATTCTATAGAAACCTTCTGGGGAAAGTACAAAGGTCGGCCAGCTTATACATAAGCGGCGCCATCAGATCAACCCCTACGGAGGCCCTAAATATTCTACTACACTTTCCACCATTGAACCTTTTCAGCAAGCAAGTTGCTGCCTGCGCGGCCCTACGGATTACGGGCATAGGAAAGTGGCCCACATCAGATAAAGGCCATACTAGCATTCTTAATCACTTCGAAGTACCCATGCACACAGACTACATCCTCCTGCAGAATGGGCTGATGGGAGACGGTGTAGATAGTGGAGTCTTCTCCAAGGAACTTAACCTCAACCTATCTTTCAACTTCCAAATTACTGCAGAGTGTATCAGGCAGAAATAACAGCGATAACGGAGGCCCTTGCATGGCTTATTATCAATGTAATATCCGCTAAGGATATTATTACCCCTGGCCACGGCAACCCACAAATAATCCCTTAACTGCCGCCTATCTCTAGACGAGATGGCTGAACAGTTCAACATAAAAATACTGTGGGTTCCCGGGCATAGGGATATTCCAGGAAACTGCGCGGCCGATTAACTCGCAAGGTTAGGGTCAGTCTTCAAACTCTCCTGTATCTAAAAACACCAACAAGCTCGGTAAAGCACATAACAAAACTTTGAACGATAGAGGCTACCAACCTCCAATGGAATGAACGTAATGTCGGCTTTATCACTAAACAGATTTGGCCTGAGTTAAACCTAGGACTAACCAGGGACCTGATGGCAACCAAAAGGGCAACCTTAAGTACTCTAGTGGGTGTCATTTCAGGTCACAGCATCATTGGAAAAGACGCCGCCAGACTAGGGCTACCCTTCAATGAATTTTGTCGCTGCTTCATGGACGAGGAGGAAGAGGAATCAATACATCACCTTCTCTGCTCATGCATCTCGTTTGCGAATCGCAGGAGGATCTACCTCGGAGCGCCCTTCTATAAAAATCTAAGTGAGCTAGCAAACCAAAAAATAGCTCAACTCCATCGCTTCATCAGAAGCACCGATTGGTTTTCAGGTAGCGGATCAAGGTAATATGATCCATGTGGTATCACAATGGGCCGACTTCGGCCTACGTGTGGCGTATGCCAAAAACTTTAACCTAACCTAACCTATATCAAGGGTTAGGATCTTGGTTTACACCTATACAAGATCAAGCTTACTCAAGAATTGAAGCCGATGGACCATTTGAAGCGACGAACGTTCTCCGACAGGGCTCTGGAAAAGATGCGCCAAGGTGATGAATTTCATCGCAAAATTATCTTCAGTGACGAAGCTCATTTTTGGCTCGATGGGTTCGTCAATAAGCAAAATATGCGTTATTGGTCGGGTGGAAATCCACATGTGCTTCATGAATCACCACTTCATCCACAAAAAATAACTGTTTGGTGTGGTTTGCATGACGGTGGCGGTATAGCGCCATATTTTTTCGTCGATGATAACGATCGTCATGTTACTGTGAATGGGCAGCGTTATCGCGCAATGATTACCGATTATTTTTGGCCCGAATTGGAAGATATGGACTTGGACGACATGTGGTTACAACCGATTTTTTGAAGAGTAAGTTTGATGAGCGTGTTATCTCGAGAAATGGGCCAGTCGATTAGCCGCCTAGGTCGTGCGATTTAACCCCTCTAGACTATTACCTCGACGAAGTTAAGACTGTCATATCGAAGCTCAAGTCGAATAAAGTTGCTGGCGCAGACGGACTGTCTGCTGAGCTCTTCAAGACAGCTGGGGATGATCTGGTTGAGAGCATGCACCAGCTCATCTGTAAGATATGGTCAGAGGAAAGCATGCCCGAGGAATGGAGTCCCAGCATCGTTTGCCCGATCCACAAAAAAGGAGACTCCTCTGATTGCGCCAATTACAGAGGAATAAGTCTTCTGAACATCGCCTACAAAACCTTCTCTGCCGTTTTGTGTGAACGCCTGAAGCCTTTTGTAAATAAGCTGATAGGTCCTTATCAGTGCGGATTCAGGCCGGGGAAGTCCACCATCGACCAAATCTTCACACTACGGCAGATCCTGGAAAAAACCAATGAATTTCAAGTCGACACTCACCACCTATTTGTCGACAGCGTAATTAGAAACGAGCTATACAACGCTATGTCTACCTTTGACATACCTGCTAAACTGATCAGACTATGCAGGATGACTTTGGAGAATGCTCGCTGCTCCATCCGAATCGGTGAACACCTTACCTAAACTAAACATATGTTGTCATCAAAAAAGGACGCTCACCACCGACGTCTTGGCCAGAACGTTTGTATTGGCAGATATAAGTTCGAGGTAGTTAGGGACTTCGTCTACCTTGGCTCCGCAGTGACCTAAAAAAACGACATCAGTTCCGAAATCAAACGCCGAATCACTCTTGCCAATCGCTGTTTCTATGGGCTCAGGAGGCAACTGAGTAATAGAGCCCTCTCCCGAACGACAAAGTTGAATCTATACTATATAAGAGCCTTATCATCCCGGTCCTGCTGTACGGCGCAGAAGCATGGACACAATCAAAAGCAGATGAGGAGGCCCTTGGTCGTTTCGAGAGAAAGATTTTGCGCGTAATTGTTGGGCCTATAAACGCAGACGGGGGATGGAGAAAAAGATTTAACCACGAACTTTACGGGCTGTGAAGCGACATGAGTCTAGTCAGGCGCCTACGGATTAAACGCCTAAGATGGCTGGGCCAAGTAGAGCGAATGGACACCACAGCACCAGCCCGGAGAGTCTTTGAATCCAACCCCGAGGGACGAAGAAGCAGAGGACGGCTGCAATTAAGATGGCGCACACAAGTGGAAGGGGACCTCAGCCAACTGGGTGTGCGGCAATGGAAAAGGCTAGCAAAAGATCGTGCGCCCGTTGAGAAGAAGAAGACTATTTTCTTTGGGGCTACGTTAAGGCACTGGTTTATACCAACAAGCCGACGACGGAAGAGCTCAGTGTCAACATTGAAGGCGAAATAGCGGCCGTTTTTTTTTTTTTTGTTTTTTTTTTTTTCATAGTTACAGCCACTCTCAAGGCTATGGCCTTATTACGTTTGAACGTTGTGCGAGCGATGGTAACAGAGAGAGGGAGAGTTTCGCTCAGGTTTACACACAGCCTGAACGGAGTGCAGTGGTTTTGGGTCGTAGATGTTCGTTCACTACTCTCAGGGGTGGTTTGTCCTAAATAGAACGAGAGCCGACCAGATTTTCGCGTAAGTTATAATTCACGGTAGTTCGTTCATGCACTTTCGGTGTTAATATTGCATACGCAGAGGATGAATTTCAATTGACCATGTACTGTGAGTGTTATGCCTGCAGCAGTACGTTTGGTCGCTTTCCATTCACAACTGTGTTGCATACTTTTTTCCGTAGAGGAATTGCTTTTTTTCTTGGCTAAGAAACGAAGTTGAACTATAGACCTTTCGCTCGACGGCCGATGATGTTAACCACTGCACCACGGCCACCCCCGTGGGCCGAAATGTATGACCGAGTCATCGAAAATTGGGTCTAACGAATCGACCGCTGCAAACGTGCACGCGGTGGCTATATGAACGAAATCGAGTTCCACTCATAAATGTTTTGATCGTACCTAGTTCAAGCCGATAGTAAAGTTTTTGAACTATCTCAAATGGTTTGCGTTTTATTTAAAAAAAAAATTTGTCAAGTCCTCATTGGAAAACCCGATACTTACATTTCACCTACTGCCCCATCTAGCCCTAATGTCACATCATCCGGGAAATTATTTTTTCCTATTGTGCAATTCATTTTAAATGGTTTCCCTATTATGAAAAACAAAATAAAAAACAATCAGATAGGCAGCTTTTTCGGCCACAGAAATCAACAGAGTGTGGCGGACAATTTCCCTTCTGATTTAAGCCACAGTTGGTCAACATTCCAATTTTCGTTTGTATGTATTTTGAAATTAATCATTTTCGAATGATCCATCCATGAACGATCCGAACAAGCGGCAAAATACCAAAAAGAAAAAAAAAAATTTATTCGTACTGATAGCCAGTTACTGTTTAACCTAAATAGCGAACCTACAAATGGGGGAAAAAAAAGAGCAAAATTGCAGCTAAGCTAGCACAAACGCTAGCCGTAAAAATACCGGGAAGCGTTACACGTGCCCATCGATATGCACTTTTAGCTATTACATTCGAGTACTACAATACTTTTGACGTTTTCATTTCCTCTGAGCTAGATAGCTTGCATTTTGCTGACTTTTGCAGTACTGCTATTTGCGCAATCTTTCAACGATAACGGTCATGTGCATGTATAGTAACAAGATTTAGGAAAAAAAACAGTCACACGAAGCGCACGCAATCGCATATCTACTATCTTAAGTGGCATCTGAATGCTCGATCGAGTTCTGAAGAGGCTCCCCGACTAGCATGTGCTATTTGGCGCGTGCAGATATTGCACAATCAGAAGCTTTCAACTTAATTAAACTGAGATTCGTAGATTCGTGCGATAAGTTTTTCGATACTCGAAATCGTAGATATGTACATAATTGGAATCGCCCGTGAGACAGTGCGTGTTCGTGCTCTCTGACAGCGAAAAGGTAATTAAGAAACACAAGTCTTTCTGAGGCATCTACATATGTATGTATGTACCTGTGCCAAAGAATGTAGGTCAGCCGGATCAGATGTATGGGCTTGTATTGGCCAGGCATGAGTTCAACATAAATATCCCTCTGACATTCCACCTTTCACTTTGGTTTTGTGTTTTGCGTTCCTGGCGATTAAGCTCGGCGGGTGCGAAAAGAAACTAACTTCAAGTCAATAAATTACGAAATCAAGATTCTCTGTCTTAACGGTGTAATGGTAGAGTTCTGTACCACTAGGGCCACTAGTACGACCGGTCACCGATCAACGGCCATCCGTGCGCGGTAAGGAATGTTGTTTTTTGTTTTTAATGAATGAAAAGAAAGCAAGTTCCCGATTCTACCTCAAGCTCTCAAGCTTCAGCACCATTTTTGTTTGCCTTTTTTGGTTGTTGTTGTTGTTGTTGCTTACCTTCCATCTAAACTGTCCTTCTTCCTTTCGTTTCTTTGAATGAAAAATGAAAGAAAAGAAAAACAGAAGCAAATCTTGTTCCCTTCACCCAAGGAACGTGAGTCGCGCGCAAACGATATAATATACATTGTAGGTAGCTTGCCGGTACTAGGGGGCTCAAGAGGCATGCCTTTGTCGCCACTATTTACGGTTATAAAACCCAATCCCGGATTTAACCGTTACCGGGGAGTTTTCTTCATTTCTTTTTTCCACTTCTTCTTCTTCTTCTTCTTCTTTTGAAGTGAATAACTCTTCAGTTAGATAGATAGATACATGACAAGACACACTCTTGAAACCTGAATGAGTCTCAAGCTCGATGATTGTTCATTCGCGCTGTATTCTCTACCTCCGGAGGTTTGTTTTTTTTTTTTTTTTTGTTTCTTTTTTTATGATCTTGCAATCTATCTTGTGATCATGGCGATCATAATGATGGCTTACCTGATGTAATAGGGCATGACTCAAGCCATACCTATACATACATATATTGATCCATAGAAAATCAGAAATCACTGGATTGGTCTTTAATTTCTCTTTCTCAACCCTGGAGGTATAGATATTTTTTTTACTATGGATCTATGTCGATTTGACCTTAAAATTATTCGTGTGTAAGTTCAAGTGGCAGCAAAAGTCGAAGAGAGCAACTATTGATTATTTATTTTTATTTTATTTATTTATTTAATCTACAAGCTACTTACGTACTAACAGATTTTAAAGGAAAAACAGTATTGTATGTATAAATATTTTATATACGTTGTCTGAAAATAACATATTATGTGGAAGATTCTTAAGAGGTAAAAAGGCATAATAACTTGCATTTAAAACGAAGTCCATCATCAGACAAATCCAAGTAAGAGGAATATACGTTAAAAGCTCTGATTATCCTTGATAGTGTATAGTTTTTCCCGTAATCTGTATTGTGAAATATTTCGAATAATAATCGACGGATTCGCAGCGACCTAGTGGGCAAATAAAATTGAATCTTTGCAAGAAGACAAGGGCACTTTATATGGTAAGAAAGTATGTCCCTAGCAAACATTACATCATGAATGGTTCGTCTAGTCGCCAGGGTTTTTATACCAAGCAGTTGGCATCTTGCTATGTAGCTCGGGCGAAAATTCCAATGCATTTTAATAAAGATTAATCTTGTAAAACGCTTTTGAACCTTTTCGATACGCTCAGAGCAAGTTACAAAAACTGGATTCCAGACTACGACCGCATATTCAAGGAAAGGTCTGACCAGCGAGATGTAAAGTGATAATAATGCAAATGGATCAGTGAATCCTTTAGTGTTGCGCTTAATGAAGCCGACGGCTGAGTTGGCTTTTGATAAAATATAGTTAATATGAGAGGGAAATGAGAAAGAGGAGCTAAGCATAACTCCTAAGTCTTTGACACTATTCGCCTTTGAAAGGAATGTGGAGTCAATGGTGTAATTGAATTCAATAGGATAGGCTGATTTCGTGAAAGAAATAGAATGACATTTCTTTAAATTTAGGTTTAGATGGTTACTATTACACCATGGGAAAACATTGTTAATATCAGACTGTAAAAGTAGGCAGTCGCTGGCATTTTTAATGCTCTTGAATAATTTCATATCATCGGCGTAATGCAAGCACTTACTGTGGTTAACCGAACGAGTAATATCGTCAATGAAAATTATGAACAAAAGAGGGCCTAAATGAATACCTTGCGGAACGCCCGACATACATTTTATTTGCATAGATAACGAATTTCCAATTTTAACTCTTTGAGTACGATTTGAGAGATAGGAGGATATCCAGCAAAGGAACTGGGAGTGAAATCCGAATATCTCAAACTTATTGATTAGCAGCGAATGATTAACTGAGTCAAATGCCTTACTGAAATCAGTATAAATTGCATCAACCTGATTTTTGTTTTCTAACTCATTTATTATGAAGGAAGAGTAAATGGATAGATTGGTTGAGGTCCAGCGACCCGACATGAAACCATGTTGCGCTTCGGATATGTGCTCTTTGATGATAAAATCTACTTTAGTTTTTACTATGCAATCAAAGAGTTTTGGAATTGCTGAAAGCTTGCAAATGCCTCTATAATTTTCAACACTATTCTTAGAGCCCGATTTATGAATGGGAACGAGAAATGACTGTTTCCATTCGTCAAGAAAAACTCCTTCAGATAAAGATCGATTAAATATGAGTAAAAGTGGGTTGCAGAGTGAGCTAGCACAGTTTTTAAGAATAATTGATGGTATGCCATCTGCACCATAATTGAGTTTTGGCTTTAGATTATTAAGAGCAAGAGAAATGTCGGCTGAGCTTAAATTTAAGGATCCAATGTCTACTAAGTTAGGTGAACTATTTCGAGTAACATAATAAGGATTGGCGTTATTGGAATTTGGGTCAGAAAAGGTGGATTGAAAGAATTTTGCAAACAGTTCAAGAGTAGAGTCGATGTTATTAGATTCTTCTTCGTTGAAATGCATTAGGAATTCCAACAGATTTCCGTTTAGAGTTAATAAATGCCCAGAATGATTTACTATCATGTCTTATATTGTTTTCGATAGAAAGAATGTAATTTTTATATAGGAACTTATTAAGAACGAAAAATCCTTTACGTAAATTACCAAATTTTAAGATAATCAGATGCATTATTTGAGCGTTTGAATTGCTTAAAAGCCTTGTTTTTATGATTCTTAAGGACTGACAATTGCTTACTATACCAAGGTGGTTTGCTCGAGGCTCGCATCCTTGACACAGGAACGTACTTCTCGAAACCTTTGCCCAGGATTTCAATAAAACGAGTATACATTAACCCTAGAAAGATAACCTACGTCGATTCGACGTGCGCAATTTTTAAAAAGTCATTGTAATTCATTCGTATATGGCGCCACTGCGCTTCACTTTTTTGCCAACTCGGTCACCTAAAAGAACTTGCAGAAGACACAGGTGCCGATTCGGTAAGTTTATTATAGTATATATAGATAGCCACTGAAAGAAAACCCTATACGTCGAAGTGACCTAGGTTATCTTTGGCGTCACTTCTTGTTATGAAAAAATAATGTGTTTGATTAATTTGTGTTTGAAGGTATAGTTACGTATAGTTACGTTATTACGTCGGCCCGAGACTTAATTAAATTTATTTTTGAATGCTATTGTTTGAATTGTATAGGTTATATTATAAAAACAAAATGGCAGAATATTGCAAAGAATACTTGAAGAATATTGCAAAGAATACTTGAAAGTGATGAGGAGATCGAGGGATCGGACAGTGAAATTGAAGATAGTTTGTTAGAAGATGACATACAAAGTGATTTTGAAGTTGATGAGGTAAGTTCACTGGAGGAAAATATTTTGAGCATTGAAAATGTGTCTCAAAGTACCTCATCCGGTACTCAGGATTCTATTGTTACTCCGCCAAATTCAACGCTAAGAGGAAAAAATAATCATCGTTGGACGTCTACAAAAGGTAGAATAAGTAGCAGGACATCGGCTTCTAATATTATCCGAACAGTCAGAGGTCCAACTCGAATAAATAAAAGCCTTTACGACCCTTCAGAGTGCTTCAATATATTTATAACTAATGAAATATTAGAGGAAATAACAAAGTGGACCAACACAGAAATCCAACTAAAGACTCAAAGGACACATGTAAAAGCAACTTTTAAATCTACAACCTGCGATGAAATTCGAGCTGTAATTGGAATATTGACTCTGACCGCTGCTTTGAAAGATAACCATTTGACGACGGATGAACTATTTGATTGTTCGTACTCCGGGAACAGGTATGCTGCTGCCATGAGTAGAGAACGATTTGACTTTTTGATAAGGTGCTTGCGTATGGATGACAAAACTTTGCGACCACAACTTAGAGCTATAGATACATTTGTCCCAATCAGACATATATGGGAAATCTTCATAGGCCACTGTCGATCTAATTACATCCCGGGAGCGTATGTGACAATAGACGAACAGCTTTTAGGCTTCCGAGGCCGATGTCCCTTTCCAATGTACATGCCCAACAAACCTAAAAGGTACGGCATAAAAACAGTAATGACATGTGACAGTGCAACCAAATAAATGATTGATGCAATTCCGTATCTAGGAAAATGTACCCAAACACAAGGATTGCCTCTCGGAGAGTTTTATGTAAAGGAACTTACAAAATCCATTCATGGGAGCAATAGAAATGTGACCTGTGATAACTGGTTCACATCAGTTCCCTTAGCAAAAAACTTGCTAAGGCAGCCATATAGTTTGACATTAGTTGGTACAATAAGGTCTAATAAGCGCGAAATACCGGAAGAACTAAAAAATACGCGTTCCAGACGTGCCGGAACATCCATGTTTTGCTATGATGGGCCCTTGACTTTAGTTTCCTACAAGCCAAAACCAAACAAAATGGTCTTTCTCCTGTCATCATGCGACGAAAATGGTACGCTTCATCCAACCACATCAAAGCCAAATATGATCCACTTCTATAATGAAACCAAACGCGGAGTGGATACGTTCGATCAAATATGTTCCTCGATGTCATGCAGCCGTAAAACAAACCGATGGCCCATGGCAATGTTTTATGGCATCTTGAATATGTGCTTTATAAACGCATATGTTATTTATTGTGACAACATTGTACATAAACAAGAAAAACTGCTAAGTCATCGCAATTTTATGAAGCAACTTAGCAACATCTTGATAGCTCCATGGGCGATGAAAAGGCTAGAACTGCCTACTTTGCCAAAAGACCAAAATTAACGATCTTTTACCAAAACGAAATTCTCCTGTTTCTTCACAAGATGAAGGTGTACCTGAACCGAAGAAAAGAAAATATTGTGCCTTTTGCCCATCAAGTATTAGAAGAATGACAAAGTCAATGTGCGGCAAATGCACAAATCCTATTTGTGGAGAGCACAAGACGCTAGCTTGCCCCAATTGCCTTGAAGACCAAGATGAATAGTTTTTTCTTTTTATACCTACGTTCCTAATATTACTAAGAAGACTAAAAGTGGATTTATTATAGTTTGAAGTATTAATTTATGACTGAAGATGTGATCCTATTTTTAAGCTTTTTTAAAGAAGAAAATATTTATTTTTGTATTTTTTTATGATTTTGGCTAATAAAAATTAAACTAAACTTATGTTTTTTTTAGGAGGGCATGGGCTCGGACATACAGGGTAAAGTTGTTGATTGCTCTCAACCTGGCGAGATGCCAGCAACGATCCCTGTTTAAATGCCAGGGTCAAGTTGGCATACGGCCTCCTCGCGGCGCCCTCTGGATAGCCTATTCAACAACCGTTGGGAGGTGAACAAACGTATGCAGCGAAAAAACCCGACCAGAATGGCGGTTGTGCGGCGGGCTAACAATCCGAGGATGCATTTAAGCAGCACCTCCAGCAGCTGCTTAACGAGCATGACCAAGAGAGAGTGGTAGGGGCCGAGGAAATCCCAACTCCAGCCGCTGAAGTAGTCCTCCCACCCAGCATAGAAGAAGTCGGCACAGCTATTCAGATGCTGAAGAACAACAAGGCCGCAGGCTCAGATGGCTTGCCATCAGAGCTCTTCAAGGCTGGCGGCGATGTTCTGGTAGGGAGCATGCACCAGATCATCTGCAGAATTCGGGAAGATGAGAGCATGCCCGACGACTGGAATACCAGCTCTATATGCCCCATCCACAAAAAAGGCGATCCTACCTCTTGCAAGAACTATAGGGGTATATCCCTGCTCAATGTCGCATACAAGATCCTGTCCAGCGTATTGTGTGAACGTCTAAAACCATTTTGCACCGCACTAATCGGCAGCTACCAGTGCGGCTTCCGGCCCGGCAAATCAACTATAGACCAAATTTTCACACTTCGACAAATCCTGGAAAAGACCAACGAGTTTCAAATCGATACACACCATCTTTTCATCGATTTCAAAGCCGCATACGACAGCATTCATCGTGAAGAACTGTTTGGGGCGATGGCCGAATTCGGGATCCAGGTAAAACTGATCCAGTTGTGTCGCGCCACGCTAAAAAACACGCGATGCACCGTGCAACTCGGTTCTTGGACCTCGGAACCATTCGAAGCATAGACCGGATTTCGGCAAGGAGATGCGCTGTCATGTGACTTCTTCAACCTGGTGCTGGAGCAGATAGTGCGACGGGCAGGCGTCAACAGGGAAGGCACTATCTTTTACAAGTCCATCCAGCTGCTAGGATACGCGGATGATATCGACATCATCGTGTGTTCTCGCCGTGGCATTGTGGAAGCATTCACGGCGATTGAAGAATAGGCGAAACGAGTTGGTCTTAAGCTCAATGAGGACAAAGCGAAATACATGCTGTCAAGCAAAAACCAATCCGTCGCTCACCACCTGGGACAAAATATAACAACTGACAGCTACAATTTCGAGGTAGTTAAGGAGTTTGTCTACCTCGGGGCAAACGTAAATTCCACAAATGCGCCACAGTGGAGATCCGGCATAGAATCGCCCTTGGCAAACGTTGCTACTTCGGCCTTTCCAAACAATTGGGGTCAAAACTCCTCACTCGAAAGACCAAAGTCATGCTTTACAAAACGCTCATTCTGCCAGTCTTGCTGTACGGAGCCGAAAGCTGGACGATAAGCAGGACAGCGGAGCTGATTTTGGGTTCTTTCGAAAGAAAAATTCTGCGCCGGATATTTGGTCCTGTCTGTGAGGAAGGTGAATGGAGAAGAAGACACAACCGCGAACTCTACGAGCTGTACCAAGATGTGGATGTAGTCCGGAAGGCAAGGATCCGTCGACTACACTGGCTCGGCCACATCGAGCGCATGGACATCAACGCTCCAGCTAAGAGGGTCTTCGACTCCGAGCCTCCTGGTTCGAGAAGAAGAGGAAGACCGAACCTCCGGTATAAAGACCAAGTAATCGCGGATGTAAGACATCTTGGTCTTGACAACTGGAAGCAGCGTGCCCGGGACCGTCAAGGATGGAAGGCAGCTATAGCTCGGGCTCAGATCCTCCATGGATCGCAGGCCTGATAAGTAAGTTTTGCGGATCCCATGTTCTCGTTTTTTGATTTCGGAACATTGGCAAACGTTTTAAATTGTACTCCCAGTGGCCAAATGGAAGGGTCAAGAGCTTTTCCAAATGAATAGGCAGGAATCCCCAACTTAAAATTTATGTAATGAAGCGACTTCAGATCAGCATCTTTTTTAGTTAATTTTTTACAACAGAGCACATCTTCCGGAAGCTTTAGCTTAAGGGGTAGGCATAGGGTGCGTTTTGTTTGATAATTTGTTGTTAGAGTTTCAATAGAGCTACTAATCAGGCACCGTTCCCATCTCTTTGGTTTACGTGAATCAGGATAGGAGCTTTCAAAAATCCGTGTTTCTATTAATCATTTCGAAAACTCAGGTGAGTGAGTAATCTTCTACTCCACTAGCACGCACATACATACATACGAGTATAGAGTGAACATTTTGGACATAAAATTGATCATAAACCGCGCACACGTTAGGTAACGATAAAACGATATGAAAGCAAAAAATCTATAAAATATCAATCCCGCAAAGACGGATACATGTTAATGCATCTCGGTTCGGTTAGTCTCAAAGTCTCGTGCGATTCTCGAAAGCTTTATTCTCGATGACTCATCGGTAAAGTCATACATAGATATTTTCCTGTTTGGCATTTTTCTTCGATTGTATTTTAGTTCCGCTTCGCGCTGATGGCATCAGCAACCTCAATCGCTTAGCGATTTGAGTAACCGATCGAATGGAGCATCTTAGGAATGCAAATTAGTTGTGTTAACCGCAATATTTCTTTTTCGGATTACCCGTAATGCTCGAAATCGGTGTCAATGGAGATGAAATGAAATGAAATGAAACTCAAGGTAACTAGTATGTGCAATCTTTTATTAGAGAATGGGTACTAGTAGGGAACCTACTGGCATACCATCATCATTCATCAATTCCCAATCACTCATTTGTCAATCGAGTTATTTTTGAATTCTCTACTGTGTACCACTGTTATTTGGTTATTTCCCGCTTGTTGCCATAATACTTTACATGGCAGTCAACCATGTCTTGTATGATTAGTGATTGAGGCATCTGACGTACATACCTATCGTACACCTGTAATTCGAAATTGAGAAAAATGGGGTGGGGCACTTCTCGGTTGACACCACTCGTTTGTGCACGGATGGCTTTGTTAATGGCAATGGACGCCAAAGGGCCTGGTGAGATGTCAGACATTTTTTTGTTTGTTTTCCTGCTTGGTCTGGTCTTCAGACGAGCAACGGTGGAAATGCGAGAAGAGGTTACATAAGCGAAATTATGCAGCAGTGTGGTCTAGTTGCTTATAAATAAGTTTTGTGGTCTGGATTTTATGAAGTTTTTGTTGGTTAATATGTTGACATTAGACATTACTAAAAGTAAAGTTTGATGGTGATGGAGCTGAGCTTGGATATCCATACGTTTTTGGGGGGCCTTTGAAACTTATTTTAGGTAGTGCTTATATTAGGGGAGAAGGGAGCGAACAAACAGAGCAAAGGAGTTGATCGCGTTTAACTTGGCAAACGCCAGCTTCGATCTCTGTCCCTGCTCAATCCAAGTTGACACACAGCCTCCGCGTGGCCTCCCCTGGATAGCTATACTGGCACCCGCCAGGTAGTGAACTAATGTACGCAGCGACCCGACCCCTTGTTCCTGGGGAAAGAGGAACCTGGCCCTCCAGGTTGGGGGTTGCGCTTAGGGCTAACATCCCTATCGCTTATAACAAAAATTTTGTTCAGAGACGACCAATAGCCTCGGATACGCCCGGATTACATGTTGACGACCCCCGCAAACGTCAAAAAGGAAACAAATTTCGGTTCTACACCTGGAACGTCAGGTCCCTCAACAGACCAGGTGCAGCCGAACAACTGGTCAACTCTTTGGACTGCTATAAGGCCGACATTACCGCGCTCCAAGAAGTGCGATGGGACGGGCCAGGCAAAAAGCGGATGAAAAACTGTGATATATACAACGGAAACGCTTATTCGGATGCGGATTTGTTGTTCGAGGCAGACTCAGGAAAAACGTCTTAAGCTACCAGTATGTAAGCGAAAGCCTCATAACTATCCGCGTTAAGGCCAATCTCGGAGATATAAGCGTAATATGTGTTCACGCCCCCACAAAGGAGAAATACGACCGACATAAAGACGAAATCGTTCTAGGAGATTTCAATGCGAAGCTGGGCAAGGAAGCTATCTTTGAACGGGTCATTGGAAAGCACAGCCTACACAACACCATGTCAGAAAACGGACTAAGGCTAGTGGACTTTATGGCGGGACATAACCTGGTAGCAGCAAGTACACGATTCCCACACCTCAACATCCATATGGGGACCTGGCGGTCTTTCGATTAATCGACAACCAACCAAATTGATCATATTGCGATCGACGGCAGACACTCCTCCAGCATCCTAGATGTCCGAAACTTTCGAGGAGCCAACATCAACTCGGATCACTAACTTGTTGCAGCCAAGGTACGGATGCGAATTTCTCGGAACCAACGGAGTCGAGTAAGAACACCAAAATATAACGTCGGAAAGCTGCAATCGCAGGAGACCGCCGGGCCCTTCGCCGATCAAGTCTCCCTCGAGCTCTCTCAGGTCCCGATGCAATCTGCAGAAACCATAGAACAGCAATGGAGTCGTTGTCAGAAAGCCCTCTCTAATGGCCGCCTCAGATATACTCGGTTTCGAGCCACCACCGTCGAGAAACCCCTGGTTTGATGATGAGTGCAGACAGGCCCATGTAGAGAAACAGAATGCATACATGGTCACATTGCATCGACGGACGAGAGCTGCCCGCGAGCTCTATGAACAGAAAAGGAGGGAGGAGCATGCGCTTCTGAGAAGGAAAAAGAAGGAGCACGAGAAGCGCAAGATCGAGGAGATGGAGAGATGTTACTGCAGGAACGACGTTCGAAAATTTTACCAGAAAGTAAAACGAACATGCCAAGGCTATAAAGCCAGAGCAGAAGCCTGCAGGGATGAGCACGGACAACTAGTAGTGGAGTCACAGTCGATGCTGAGATTGTGGAAGGACCACTTCTGCAGACTGTATAACGGTTGTTGAAGAGGCTATCCAGAGGGCGCCGCGAGGAGGGCGTATGTCAATTTGACCCGGGCATTTAGACAGGGATCGTTGCTGGCATCTCGCCAGGTTGAGAGCGATCAACAACTTTACCCTGTATATCCGAGCCCATGCCCTCTGCGCACAATGGACACCTCGTAATCTAAATGAGCCTTGACCTTTAGTCAGCAGTCACTTACCTAACCTAGCCTGTGTAGTGTAGGGTGGATTGTGCCTTCATTTTTTTAAACCCATTTTCCCCCTGTCCTGTATAAATTTGAAATATAGAGGAAGAGCAACTAATTAACTAATGAAAACTAGCGGTATTCATAATTAACTCTCCCCTAATGGTCGGTAAAATAGATAAATCAAAGGCACCAGATACTAATCTACGTAAAGCCGTTCCGCAACTGTTTAGTCATCATTCGCAAGACGCTAAATACCATTATAACGTCGACATTTGCAAATTCACTCTAAAAAGATTTAAAAACAAAAGTTAAGGAAAAAAAAAAGCTTTCACCTCTGGAGCGTATCCATAAATCAATTCGAAGAGAATAAATCATTTTTACTCTAATTGACCTTAGCTTTTTCAGTTAACAGGCTTGCAACATGCATGAGTATAGTATGAGTACATCCGAAGCGCAAAGTGTATTGTGTTTGATTTGCATTGACCCAGTTTGGATGTGATGGTTTTCAGGAATTCGCGATAGCGATGTGGGCTCATTCATGTGGCCGAGAGTGTTATTGTTAAGAATGACTGTGACGGATGACCTTCGCTGTACAGGTGGGAGTGGAGATTTAGGAACACATAGACTGAGGAATGGCACATGAGTAGTTGAGGCGATTGTTTTTGCCTTATCGATGAGATACTCTTCAATAATCCTCTTAATCTTATGCGATCGTCGATACATGAATACTTTCAAATTGTCAAGAAGTAAAATAGAAAAAAAAGGTTGACAGCGCCCATATCACTTCCTATCTAATGTTACCATTTCTGTGATTTAGCCAAGCCGATTGCGGCACCTACTTCCCATGACTTGCTCGAGAGTCGCTTTATACATTAGATGTCTGCATACGAGTATATCGGGTACAAGTAATTTCTTATTGAGGTGTGGTTGGCCCAAATGATCACAAGCAATTATACCGCCATGGTGGAGTAATTGTGGTAACACAGCATGTTGTTAACAGTCTCTCCTTTCGCTGTCTTTTGCTCTTATTTTTTGTTATGTGATGACTTGAATGGTTTTGTGTGGAAAGAATGTTGCCTATCTAGCGGTCTAAAAAATGATCATACAATTTCAGAACACCAATTGCGACAAGTTAGTAACCAGTCGAGACAAATGTATCTACAAAGTAGACACCAACGGATAGTGAATGTGGAAGTGATTAGAAATAGTAACCTTGATGTGGCGCCGGAGAGCATGGCAACAATCGTAGAACACCTGCACTAGATGTGTACTAGCGATTGGATATTGCGATCGACGCCAGACACTCCTCCTGTATTCTCGACGTACGAACCTCCCGAGGGGCCAACATCGACTAGGACCACTACCTTCTTGTAGCCAATGTACGGATGAGGACATCAAGAATGCTTAGGAGTCGAGTAGCACAACGAAAGTTTGACGTCGGAAGGCTACAATCGCAAGAGACTGCCAGAATCTTTGCCGATCGTGTCTCCTCCAAGCTCTCTCAAAATCCGCCCACAGCAGCACAAACAATAGAGCAGGAATGGGCGCATTGCCAGAGCGCCGTCAGAGACGCTGCCTCAGAGGTGCTGGGTTTCAAACCGCCACCACTTAGAACTCCCTGGTTCGATGAACAAGAGGCATATAAAGCCATGCTGCAACGACGGACGAGAGCTGCTCGCGAAATCTATGAGCAGAAGAGAAGAGAGGAACACACGCTTTTCAGAAGAAAGAAGAGAGAGCACGGAAAGCGTGAGATCGAGGAGATGGAGAGATGCTTCCGCAGGAATGACGCCCGTAAGTTTTACAATAAAGTAAAACAAACATGCCATGGCTACAAAGCCAGAGCGGCGGCCTGCAGGGATGAAAATGGAGAACTGGTAGTGGAGTCGCAGTCGATGCTGAGGATTTGGAAAGAACACTTCTGCAGACTGTATAACGGCGATGATAGACAAGATACCGCTGTCAGGCAGAACGAGCCATTCGTAATGGACGACGAAGTAACAGAATTCAGTCCACCCGACCTAGACGAAGTCAAAATAGCGATATCAAGACTTAAGTCTAATAAAGCCGCGGCTGCAGACGGCCTGTATGCTGAGCTTTTTCAGGCGGCTGGAGATGAGCTGGTAAGGTGCATGCACCATCTCATCTGCAAGGTATGGTCGGAGGAAAGCATGCCCGACGAATGGAATCTCAGCGTCGTTTGCCCGGTCCATAAGAAAGGGGACCAACTATAGGGGAATAAGTCGCCTTAACATCGCATATAAGATCTTCTCTGCCGTATTGTGTGAACGGCTGAAACCGTTTGTGGATAACCTGATCGGCTCTTATCAGTGTGGTTTCAGGCCAGGTAAATCCACAATAGACCAACTATTTACGCTACGGCAGGCCCTGGAGAAGACCCAGAAATACCAAATCGACACTCACCACCTCTTCGTCGATTTCAAGGCTGCATACGACAGCGTGTATAGAGATGAGTTATACAAAGCCATGTCTAGTTTTAACATCCCTGCAAACTTGTCCGACTGTGCAGTATGACAATGGAGAATTCTCGCTGCTCCATTAAGGTCAATAATGACCAAACCGAGACCTTTGATGTTAAAAAAGGATTTAGGCAAGGTGACGCACTGCCATGCAACTTTTTCAACATCGTGCTTGAAAATATCGTGCAAGAGTCACTGGCCAACACAAGAGG
Organism: Eumerus sabulonum; assembly: GCA_951905685.1. Classification (NCBI taxonomy): domain Eukaryota; kingdom Metazoa; phylum Arthropoda; class Insecta; order Diptera; family Syrphidae; genus Eumerus; species Eumerus sabulonum. The sequence continues at coordinate 106,948,945 of OX645061.1, forward strand.
TACGATTTATTTCAAGTCTACGCAATAAAATGCACAATCACTCTTGCCAACCGCTATTCCTTTGGGTTCAAGAGGCAATTGAGAAGTAGAGCCGTCTCTCGGAAAATTAAGGGGATACTATATAAGACCTTAATCATCCCAGTCCTCCTTTACGGCGCAGAGGCTTGGACCTAAACAAAAGCGGATGAAGATGCCCTTGGTCGTTTCGAGAGGAAAACTCTGCGCACTATCTACGGTCTTGTTTGTTTAAACGGTGTATGGAGGAGAAGATATAACGAAGAACTGTACGGGGTGTACAACGACATCGGCCTGGTCTACGGATACAGCGTCTAAGGTGGCTAGGCCATGTAGAGCGCATGGAAAATATAGCTCCGACCCGAAGAGTCTTCGAATCCACCCCGGAAGGAAGGCGCGGAGAGGAAGGCCGCATCAACGGTGGCGCACGCAGGTGGAAGGGGACCTTAACCAAGTGGGCGTGCGGCGCCGGACACAGCTGGCCAAAGACCGTGCCGGCTGGAGACGCTTGTTGGTTGAGGCCCAGGTTCACCACGGACTGTAGCGCCACCTAAGTAAGTAAGTAAGATTGGATATTTTAAAATTTAAATAAGAGCCACTACGCAGAATGGGGGTAGAAAAACGATCGCAAAGATCAATGACCAGAAATGGTAGGTATGCCTTGAGACAGTGATCACTGATCACCATTAGCCAACATTAGGATAAATCTAGTTCTGTTCAGAAAAAAGAAAAAGAAAATGAAAGTATCTCTCCCTGTGGCATTGTAGATCGGATCATTTTTTATTTTTCCTTTTTTGGCAATGGCTGATTGATCATCGAAATCGTTCAACTTTCACTATGATCGCGCATCATCGAAGCAGAAAGCTCCAATCTTCAAATTACCATCAGAATACTGATTAACTCTTTCACTCCAGGGCATATCGCAGTTGGGGTGGTGTGAAAGCAATTTACTATTGTCGTGACACCGATCAATTTGTGACACGATCACACTTCAATTAGTTACGTGTCTTGTTGGAATCCAATCGGCTTAATTCTAGATTAATGAATGATCATGAATGACAAGCAAATTAATTGGATGTAGCCATCATATACAAAAAAGGCCCCATCCACAAAAAAGGCGATCCTACCTCTTGCAAGAACAATAGAGGTATATCACTGCTCAATGTCGCATGCAAGATCCTGTCCAGTGTATTGTGTGAACGTCTAAAGCCATTTTGCACCGCACTAATCGGCAGCTACCAGTGCGGCTTCCGGCCCGGCAAATCAACTATAGACCAAATTTTCACACTTCGACAAATCCTGGAAAAGACCAACGAGTTTCGAATCGATACACACCATCTTTTCATCGATTTCAAAGCCGCATACGACAGCATTCATCGTGAAGGACTGTTTAGTGCGATGGCCGAATTCGGGATCCCGGGAAAACTGATCCAGTTGTGTCGCGCCACGCTAAAAAACACGTGATGCGACATGAACCTCGGTTCTAGGACCTCGGAACCATTCGAAACATGCACCGGATTTCGGCAAGGAGATGCGCTGTCATGTGACTTCTTCAACCTGGTGCTGGAGCAGATAGTGCGACGGGCAGGCGCCAACAGGGAAGGCACTATCTTCTACAAGTCCGTCCAGCTGCTAGGATACGCGGATGATATCGACATCATCGCGTGTTCTCGTCGTGGCATTGTGGAAACATTCACGGCGATTGAAGAACAGACGAAACGAGTTGGTCTTAAGATCAATGACGATAAAACGAAATACATGCTGTCAAGCAAAAACTAATCCGTCGCTCACCACCTGGGACAAAATACAACAATTGACAGCTACAATTTCGAGGTAGTTAAGGAGTTTGTCTGCCTCGGGGCAAACGTAAATTCCACAAATGACACCACAGTGGAGATCCGGCATAGAATCGCCGGCTTGTCCAAACAACTGGGGTCAAAACTCCTCACTCGAAAGACCAATGTCATGCTTTACAAAACGCTCATACTGCCAGTCTTGCTGTATGGAGCCGAAAGCTGGACGATAAGCAGGACGGCGGAGCTGATTTTGGGTTCTTTCGAAAGAAAAATTCTGCGCCGGATATTTGGTCCTGTCTGTGAGGAAGGTGAATGGAGAAGAAGACACAACCGCGAACTCTACGAGCTGTACCAAGATGTGGATGTAGTCCGGAAGGCAAGGAGCCGTCGACTACACTGGCTCGGCCACAGCGGGCGCATGGACATCAACGCTCCAGCTAAGAGGGTCTTCGACTCTTCTCTTGGTTCGAGAAGAAGAGGAAGTCCGAACCTCCGGTATAAAGACCAAGTAATCGCGGATGTAAGACATCTTGGTGTTGATAACTGGAAGCAGCGTCAAGGATGGAAGGCAGATATAGCTCAGGCTCAGATCCTCCATGGAACGCTGGCCTTATAAGTAAGTAAGTAAGTAGCCATCATATATGTACGTACATATCTATGTAATTAAAATTTGCAATTTGTAATTTGTATGTGAAATTCATGTCACATCCCTGTTTTATGAACTAATTCTTAACTGTCAGCTAAATCAGTAAAATGGTTGTATTCAGCGACAAATAAATCTCCTGTCAGTTTTGATAAATTACGGTAAGCACTCATATCTGTCATATAAATTGACACCTACCTGATGCGACCGCAAAAGTTCCAAAGAAAAACGCAAACTACATGACAAAATAAACTCCTCAACTGACATCTGTCAAACAATCCATGGCACGTGCATTCAACAGTCAATTCAGTTAAACAAACAAAACATCAACGTTAAGCATTCAGCACTCAATGTTCATTGTTCAATGAACTCTCACATTCATGGATTCATGATTGTTCGATGCTTGGTGTTAAGAGTCCAGAGAAACAGAAGCAAAAAATACAAAAAATACACGAGAAAAACGTGACAAAAACGGAGTGCGTAGAGCACGCGTAGACTTTTGCGTGGATTTTCTCTTAGCGATTACCGTCAACATACGCTACGCACAGATACGGTTAATGTTATAGCCGTTCAAGATCAATGATCTTTCGGTCATTTGATTTGTGAGTTCATTCATCTGTGGATAGAGGTTTGTTGGCGATTCATGCAATTTGACAGTTTACTTTGGAAAAATGTCATCATTTTACTGCCTACTACACGAAAGTCGAGGTGGCCTTGACTTTGCCCTGAAGAAGGTAGCAGAAGGTTGCAACTCAAACCTGGTCACAGGCAATAAGCAAACACCATTTTATAGACAGATAAATACCGTAATGTCGTATGTCATCTTCTTTTCTTCGGTTACCAGTTTCGGTGTGAGCACGTTTTCTTTGGCTGATGTCACGCTGGAGCTTCCATAAAAAGTCAGCTAATGAATCAAGGCGCAGTTGTGGTCTTTCTTGCTTTGGTTCCAATTTCTTTCATTCTGTTGTTGGCTTTTTGCTTATTCATTGGGTAGGTAGAGGAAGAAGAGTAAAAGTAGATAGATATGGTTAGGTAAGGAATCTAAGCAATTAATCGGACAGTTTCGGGTTATGAATCAGAGAATGCTTAGCAGGTGGGTGTTAATCAGTGGCAAAAGATTGAAAGAGAATCATGTCACTGACCGTCGGAGAATGGGCTGCTTAGTATTTGCTTTTCTCAGTTTTCGTCGAAATCCTGTTTTTCTACGTGTTCTTCTTAGAATATTTAATCTGGCTAAGACATATGTATTTGCGTTCCTATCACATGACCCACTCTTTGTGATTAGGCAAGGTTTTAGAAATTGGCGCCCAACAGTGGTCACTCAAACATTAAAAGCGAAATATCTGACGCAAGTTGCCACTGATTGAGCTTGGTACGGTCTGAGATTTCCTTCTAGCTGTTACGTGCTTTAAGCTCCTCGATACACACAAAGCCACCTGGCAGTCGCCAGATTAATCAATCACAAACCAAATTTATCATATCGCAATGGAGGTCAGAGACTCCTCCACTGTTTTTGATGTTCGAACTTTCCGAGGAGCTAACATCGACTCGGACCACTATCTTGTAGTAGCTAAGATGCGCGTACGGATATCATGAAAGTTATGACGTCGGAAAGCTACTATCGCCAGAAACCGCTCGTGCCTTTACTGATCGTGTCTCTCTTAAGCTCTCCCATTCAACTCAACCATCAAAGCTGTCAATAGAACAACAGTGGGACCTTTGTAAATAAGATCTGAAAAGCAATCCATCTGACTGTCATAGTACATCGCGTGTCACCACACATGTCAATGCGTCAGAAGGGATGTCCATAAGACAGGGGTCGCAGGTAATTTCTTACGCAAGCACACTGTTATTCCTTTGCGAGTTGTACCAAAAGCCATTTCTGTTCAGACGAGACATGGCTTTCAGAACACACCCTCTGATAAATATATCAAGAGGTGGCAGGTTCATCATGGCATCTAAAGCAGCGCCCGGCGTGCTAGGAAAAGCCCCCGTACAGCTGAGACAAACGGTTCTTTGGAGTTTGGTGAAAGAGGCTACGACGTGTTTGCGTGTTAGTCTGTTCCACCAGACAACCGATGCATATGAGATAATAGGTCTTATCATTGCCAAGAGGACCATTGCCGAAGATAAGCCAGATGTTTTGCCAAAAGTTCCTTTGCATTGCCAGAAAGCTGACAGCGCTTTGGTGGTTTTTGGCTCGACATGCTTTGACTAAAGAAGCTTGCTATCTAAGATGACGGACAGATACTGAGCTTCCTTGCCAATTAGTATCAGCTGAGTCATGTCAGTCCTAAGCTTTCGGCAAGCCTACATTTGTTAACATCAGCCTGATCTACGTCCATGCCGCCACGGAAGACAAGGATGACTCCGCGAAAGATGAGTTCTACGATCTCCTAGACAGAACGTATGCCCAATGTCCCACCTATGACATCAAGGTTGTACTAGGAGACTTCAATGTAAAGGTGGGCAAGGAAAGCTTCTTTGTACGAGTCATCGGCAAACATAGCCTACACGACACCATATCCGGTAACGGACACAGGCTGATTAATCTTGCTACGTGGCGAAATCTCCTTCTAGCCAGTACGCGCCTCTCGCACCTCGATATACATCAATCGACCACCAACCAGATTGATCACATCGCGGTCGATGTCAGACACTCCTCCATTATTCTTGATGTTCGAACTTTCCGAGGGGCTAACATCGACTCGGACCACTATCTTGTAGTAGCCAAGATGCGCCTACGGATATCACGAACGCAGCGGAGTAGAGTAAGAATACAAAGTTATGACGTCGGAATCGCCAGGAACCGCTCGTGCCTTTACCGATCGTGTCTCCCTTAAGCTCTCCAATATACCTCAACCCTCCACGCTATCAATAGAACAGCAGTGGAACCTTTGCAAACAAGCCCTGAAAAGCTCTGCATCCGAAGTTTTGGGCTTCAAGGCTCCGCCACGAAGCAACACCTGGTTCGATGACGAGTGCAGGACGCTTCACAAAACAAAGCAGGAGGCATATAAAGCCTCGCTGAATAGAAGAACAAGAGCAGCTCGTGAAGTCGAGTCAAAAAGAAGAGAGGAGCATAAGCTCCTCAGGAGAAAGGAGAAAGAGCACAAGAAGCGCGCGGTTGAGGGCTTAGAGAGGTGTTACTGTAGGCATGACGTTCGAAAGTTGTATCAACAGATAAAGCGAATATGCCAAGGCTATAAAGCCAGAACGGAAGCCTGTAGGAATGAAAACGGACATCCAGTAGCAGAATCTCAGCCGATGCTGAGAATATGGAAAAACCACTTCTGCAGACTGTATAACTGTATAACAGCGATGTTATTGATTGCAGAGAATTCCGTCCCCCTGACCACGACAAAGTTAAGATCGCCATATCGAAACCCAACTCGAATAAACTGGTTAGGAGCATGCACCAGCTCATCTGTAAGATATGGTCAGAGGTAAGCATGGCCGAGGAATGGAGTCTCAGCATCATTTGCCCGACATCAAGAAAGGAGACCCCTCTAACTGCGCCAACCAAAGAGGAATCAGTCTCGTTAACATCGCTTACCAAATCTTCTCTGCCGTTTTGTGTGAACGCGTGGGGTCTTTTGTATATAAGCTTATAGGTCCTTATCAGTGTGGTTTCAGGCCAAGGAAGTCCACCATCGACCAAATCCTCACACTACGGCAGATCCTGGAAAAAACCAATGAATTTCAAGTCGACACTCACCACCTATTTATTGACTTTTAAGTCGCATACGACAGCGTTATTAGAGACGAGCTACACAAAGCCATGTCTACCTCTCACATCCCTGCTAAACTCGTCAGACTAAGCAGGATGACTTTGGAGAATGCTCGCTGCTCCATCCGAATCGGTTAACACTTGACTGATAGTTTTGAGGTTAAAAAAGGATTTAGACAGGGCGATGCGCGCTGTCGTGTGATTTCTTCAACATCATTTTAGAAATGATTGTGCAAAAGTCCCTGGCCAACACAAGAGGCACAAATTCAAACCCTTACAACTCCTCGCATACGTGGATGACATTGACATTCTCGGAAGAACACAGGAGATGTCAATGCGGCGTTTACGAGTATTGAGGCGGAGCCGGCTAAAATTGGTTTGGCAGTAAACGAAATATAAATATATGTTGTCATCAAAAAAGGACGCTCTCCACCGATGTCGTGGCCAGAACGTTTGTATTGGCTGATATATGTAGGTTCGGGGTAGTTAAGGACTTCGTCTAACTTGGCTCCGCAGTGACCTGGAACAACGACATCAGTTCCGAAATCAAACGCAGAATCACTCTTGCCAATCGCTGTTTCTTTGGGCCTCAGGAGGCCATTGAGTAATAGAGCCCTCTCCAGAACGACGAAGTTGACTCTACGTTGCAGAAGCATGAACACTATCAAAAGCGGATGAGGAGGTCCTTGGTCGGTCCTATAAACGCAGACGGGGTATGGACGAAAAGATTCAATCATTGGGGGCGGCCGTGGTGCAGTGGTAAACATTACCGACCGTTGAGCGGAAGGTCTATCGTTCAAAGTCGTTTCATGGCCAAGAAAAAAAAAACGATTCCTATACGGAAAAGATTATGCAACACAGCTGCTGTGAATGGGAAGTGATCAAGCATTCTCATGAAGACATAACACTCACAGTATATGGTTACTTCACATCCATACTCTGTGTGTGCAGTTCTAGGTATGCATTAGTGCATGGAACAGTTGCTGAGAACTACAACCAACGTGAAAATTCGGTCGGTTCTTCGCGAATTCTATCTAGGACAACCACCAACCTGGAGAGTGGTGAACGAACATTTACGATCCAAACCACTCCGTTCAGGTTGTGTGATAAACATTATATGAGTATAGAACCTGCGCGAACTATAAAAAACAGCTGTACAGAGACATAACTCTACGTCTACGGTTTCAACGCCTAAGATGGCTAGACTATGTAGAGCGACATTACAGCTCCAGCCCGAAGAGTCTGTGAATCAAACCCCAAGGGACGAAGAAACAAAGGACGCCGCACTTACAATGACGCACACAGGTGGAAGGTGACTTCAGCCAACTGCGTGTGCGGCAATGGAAAAAACTAGCAAAAGATCGTGCTAGTTGGAGGGGCATGCTGGTTGAGGTCCAGGTTCACCCCGATAAGAAGAAGAAGAACAAGAAGTGGAAGTGGCCATAAATCTCAATTCTTAATGGCCGTCACTCACCACAACCTCGACATTTAGTACAAATCCACCAATATACACTTAACCTTAAATTCAATTGGCGAAAATGCCAGATCTAACCTCAACTTCGTCCGTGACCCATACGTATGTACGTTCATAGCAATTGTACGCTCACATCAAAATCCATTCATTTTCAACTCGAGCGTGTGAACACGTTAGCACTCGGGGCGCACACACTTGTATACGTACACGAGTATTGACCGAGCATGCCAATTGCAATAGCATCTATGACTTGGTCTAAACCGGCTTTTCCTCTGGTATGTGACCAGTCATCCATGCGCATGCGCGCCTTACAACCGGGCAAAAGGGAAGTCAAAACCGTCGACCAAATGAAGACAAAAAGGCCATGAATATGTAAAAGAAAAAAAAAACGACGCTGGAATGTTGCAAGCGGAAAAGTGAGCGGGAAAAATCAACTAAGAAAAAAGGAAAGGAGAGAAGGAGAAAAGAAACCACCGTTATCCATAAAAGTCAAGTACACACACGTGTACTGTAGCGTACAAAAACGGGCGTACGATCGCGTCTTTGCAACACTGTGGCACCGACGCGACGGAACGAGTTGGAAACGAGGAATTTTGGAATTTCAAATGATTTACGATCGTCTGTGGCACGATCAGTTGAGAAATACAAGTTATAATGCGATAGTTGCTTAACGTCAGACTTGGGAAGAACTTTACACGAAGGAAATGATGTTTTCTCCGTTCTTCTCTCAAGTGATTAAGTGAAGCTCATACAGATGATAATGATCCCGTGAAGGTAATGTCCAACAAGTCGCTAATAAGCGGGTTCGCGGTGATTTTTGGTTTGACCTAAAATCGAAAATCAACAAAATTATTGAGTAGACTACTGAGTGCGGATATTGAAATGAGGTGGCCTGCTGAGTGGTTCTGGATGGGTTGCTTCATCGCGTCTGCTTTTGTAATCACTGTTGCGCTGTAGTGATTATTCTGTTTTAGTACAGTAAACATTCGCCAGAGGGCATGGGCTCGGACATACATAGAAGTAAAGTTGTTGATTGCTCTCAACCTGGCGAGATGCCAGCAACGATCCCTGTTTAAATGCCCGGATCAAATTGACATACTTCCTCCTCGCGGCGCCCTCTGGATAGCCTCTTCAACAACCGTCTGGAGGTGAACAAACGTATGCAGCGAAAAAAAAACCCGACCAGAATGGCGGTTGTGCGGCGGGCTAACAATCCGCCCACGTAAAAAACCTAAAAGTTATGAATGAGCAAGATGCCTCGGATACACGGACGGATACTCGACGACGACAACGCACGAAAAAGGAACACGATTTGCGAGTATGCTCCTGGAATGTCAGAACCCTGTACACTCCCGGAGCTGCTCATAATCTAGGAGGAATCCTCTCGCAGTACAAGGCGGACATTACTGCGGTCCAGGAAATACGCTGGATAGGAAACGGTATGATTAGGAAGAAAAATTGCGACATTTATTACAGCTGTCACAAAAGGTTGCACTTACTGGGATGCGGATTTGTCGTGGGAAAGCGGTAAGGTCGAAGGTCATCGACTGGCTGTGATCCGCATCAGAGGCGGATTTTATAACATTAACCTTATATGTGCACACGCACCTATCGACGAGGCTGAAGACCCTATCAAGGAGGACTTCTATGACCTCCTGGACAACGCCTACGGAGCTTGTCCGGAGTACGATGTAAAAATCGTGCTCGGGGACTTAAACGCCAAAATCGGGAAGGAAAACAACCTTGGCGGAGTGATCGGAAAGCACAGCCTCCACGATACAACAACAGATAACGGCTTCCGACTCGCTGACTTTGCGACAGCTGGTAATGCGGTGATAGGTAGCACAAGATTCCCTCGCAAGCGAATCCACACAGCAACCTGGCGATCGCCGGACGGTCGAACCGCCAACTAAATCGACCATGTGCTCATTGACGCAAGGCACTCGTCAAACATGCTGGATGTGCGAACATTCAGAGGAGCAAATGTCGACTCTGACCACTTCCTCGCAAGATTCAGAGCTCGACCTTCCAATGTCAGAAAGCTGCACCAGCCCATCAGGAGGAGGTTCGACATTGGGCGCCTGAGCACACCGGAGGTTGCCAGAGTCTACAGGGACCAGCTGAGCGGAGGACTCTACGGTATGCCTACGTCGAACACAAATGCCAATAATATGTGGCTGCATTGCCGCTCAGCCATTCAGGAAGTAGCCGAAACCACCTTAAGATACCTACCACCCCCGACAAGAAACCCGTGGTATGATGGCGGGTGTGAGCAGGAAAAGGCAGCAACCAACGAGGTGTACCAGGGCAGCGCAAGAAGAGTACCGAGCCAGAAGAAGGGAGGAGAAAAAACTACTGCGACAAAAGAAAAGAATCTTCGCAGCCAAGGATATCGAGGAGTCTAGGGATACACATAAAACACGAGCCTTTTACAGGAAGGCCAAAGGCCTTGCAGGAGGCTTCAAAAAGGGCTCCCAGGCTCTTCGAAACTGGAAGGGTAATCTTGTCACCGACCCGCAGGGAATAGTGGATGTATTTAAGCAGCATTTCCAGCAACTGCTGGAGAGTGGTAGGGACCCAGGAAATCCCAACTCCAGCCGACTCCAGCCGCTGAAGTAGTCCTCCCACCCAGTATCGGAGAAGTCGGCACAGCTATTCAAAAGCTGAAGAACAGCAAGGCCGCAGGCTCAGATGGCTTGCCATCAGAGCTCTTCAAGGCTGGCGGCGATGTTCTGGTAGGGAGCATGCACCAGATCATCTGCAGAATTTGGGAAGATGAAAGCATGCCCGACGACTGGAATACCAGCTCTATATGCCCCATCCACAAAAAAGGCGATCCTACCTCTTGCAAGAACTATAGAGGTATATCCTTGCTCAATGTCGCATACAAGATCCTGTCCAGCGTATTGTGTGAACGTCTAAAACCATTTTGCACCGCACTAATCGGCAGCTACCAGTGCGGCTTCCGGCCCGGCAAATCAACTATAGACCAAATTTTCCCACTTCGACAAATCCTGGAAAAGACCAACGAGTTTCGAATCGATACACACCATCTTTTCATCGATTTCAAAGCCACATACGACAGCATTCATCGTGAAGAAATGTTTGGGGCGATGGCCGAATTCGGGAACCCGGTAAAACTGATCCAGTTGTGTCGCGCCACGCTAAAAAACACGTGATGCGACATGAACCTCGGTTCTAGGACCTCGGAACCATTCGAAACATGCACCGGATTTTGGCAAGAAGGTGCGCTGTCATGCGACTTCTTCAACCTGGTGCTGGTGCAGATAGTGCGACGGGCAGGCGTCAACAGGGAAGGCACTATCTTTTACAAGTCCATCCAGCTGCTAGGATACGCGGATGACATCGACATCATCGCGTGTTCTCGCCATGACATTGTGGAAGCATTCACGGCGATTGAAGAACAAGCGAAACGAGTTGGGCTTAAGGTCAATGAGGATAAAACGAAATACATGCTGTCAAGCAAAAACCAATCCGTTGCTCACCACCTGGGACAAAATATAACAATTGACAGCTACAATTTCGAGGTAGTTAAGGAGTTTGTCTACCTCGGGGCAAACGTAAATTCCACAAATGACACCACAGTGGAGATCCGGCATAGAATCGCCCTTGGCAACCGTTGCTACTTCGGCCTTTCCAAACAATTGGGGTCAAAACTCCTCACTCGAAAGACCAAAGTCATGCTTTACAAAACGCTCATTCTGCCAGTCGTGCTGTACGGAGCCGAAAGCTGGACGATAAGCAGAACAGCGGAGCTGATTTTGGGTTCTTTCGAAAGAAAAATTCTGCGCCGGATATTTGGTCCTGTCTGTGAGGAAGGTGAATGGAGAAGAAGACACAACCGCGAACTCTACGAGCTTTACCAAGATGTGGATGTAGTCCGGAAGGCAAGGATCCGTCGACTACACTGGCTCGGCCACATCGAGCGCATGGACATCAACGCTCCAGCTAAGAGGGTCTTCGACTCCGAGCCTCCTGGTTCGAGAAGAAGAGGAAGACCGAACCTCCGGTATAAAGACCAAGTAATCGCGGATGTAAGACATCTTGGTCTTGACAACTGGAAGCAGCGTGCCCGGGACCGTCAAGGATGGAAGGCAGCTATAGCTCAGGCTCAGATCCTCCATGGATCGCTGGCCTGATAAGTAAGTAAGTAAGTAAGTAAATATTTGCCATGTTAGTTCTAGGGGAGAGAGAGTGAGCAAAGGAGTTGATCGCGTTTGACGTGGCAAACGGAAGCTTCGATCTCTGTCCCTGCTCAATCCATGTTGACACACAGCCTCCGCGTGACTTCCCCTGGATAGCTGACCTGGAATCCGCCAGGTAGTGAACCAATTTGTTGCGAAGTAACCACAAGCCTCTGATATGGACGAATACAAGGCCGACGACCCCTGCAAACGATTAAATGACTTGCGAGTCTGCACTTGGAATGTGAGGTCCCTTAACAGACCGGGTGCAGGCAATCAACCGGACCAGGCAAAAGACGGATGAAAAACTGCGACATCTACTACGGAAACTGCTACAAGGAGTACAAAAAGCTCTTATTCAGATGCGGATTCGTTATTCGAGGAAGACTCCGACAAAAAGTCACAAGCTTCTGGGATGTAGCGAACGCCTCATAACAACCCGCATCAAAGCTAATTTCGTAACGATTAACTTGGTACGTGCTCACGCCTTAACCGAAGAAAAGGACGATCGACTCAAAGACGACTTCTACGATTTCCTAGATAGAAATTGGGCAAAGAGAATATATTTAAGTCCATCACGGGGAAATATAGCCTACACGACACCACGTCCAAAAGCGGACATCGGCTACATGACTTGCTGGCGCGGCATAAACTACCACACGATTCCCGCATCTCAACATTCACAAAGGAACCTGGCGATCTACCACCAATCAAATTGATTATGATGCGATGTACGAACGTTCCGAGGAACCAACATCGAGTCGGATCACTACCTTGTTGCAGCCAAGGCACGAATGAAGACATCAAGGATGACATAGAGTCGAGCTGGACAACGAAAGTTTGACGTCGGAAATCTACAATCGTAGGAGACCGCTAGGACCTTTGCCGATCTAGTTTCCCTTAACCTCTCGCAAACTCCGATGACACCGGAACAATCCATAGAACAACAGTGGGAACATTGCCAGCGGGCCATCAGAGACGCTGCCTCTGATGTGTTGGTTTGCAATGGGGGCAATTGGTTTGCAATGGGCGCAAGCTCATGTAGCAAAGAAAAACGCCTACAAAGCCATGCTACATAGACGGACGAGAGTCGCTCGTAAACATTACGAGCAGAAACGGAGAGAGAAACACACGCTTTTAAGGAAGAAAAAAAGGAGACCATGAAAAGCGTGGGATCGAGGAGATGGAGAGATGCTACCAGAGGAATGATGCTCGCGAGTTTTACGAAAAAGTAAAACGAACATGCCATGTAGGGATGAAGACGGACAACTAGTAGTAGAGTCGCAGTCGATGTTGACAATATGGAAGAAACACTGTCTAACCGCTGTCAGGCAGAATGATCCATTCCTATGGGACGAAGATTCAAGTGGATTTCTTCTACCCGACCTAGATGAAATTAGGCTACCAATTTCAAAGCTTAAGGGTAATAAAGCCGCGGGCGCACACGGCCTGTCCGCCGAGTTATTTAAAGCGGCCGGAGGGGGCATGCATCAGTTCAGCGTGGAATGGAATCTCAGCATCGTTTGCCCAATCCACAAGAAAGGAGACTACTATAATTGCGCCAACTACAGGGGAATAAGTCTCCTTAACATCTCATACAAGATCTTCTCTGCCGTAGTGTGTCAACGGCTGAAACCCTTTGTGCATAATCTGATAGGTTCTTGTCAGTGTGGTTTCAGACCAGGAAAATCCACGATAGACCAAATGTTCACACTGCGGGAGATCTTGGAAAAAACCCAAGAATACCAAATCCGCACCCATCACCACCGACGACGATTTCAAAGCCGCGTATGACAGTATACATAGAGACGAGCTATATGGAGCCATTTATAGTTTTAACATCCCTGCCAGGATGTAGGATGACAATGGAGAACTCTCGCTGCTCCATTAAGGTCGGTAGCGATTTAACCGAGACCTTTGATGTTAAAAAAGAATTTAGACAAGGTCAACGTCACAATTGGCAGCTACAAACTCGAAGTGGCCAAGGAATTCGTCTACCTTGGCTCACTGATGACAAGCGACAACAACACCAGCGCTGAGATAAAACGCAGAATCACTCTTCCCAACCGCTGTTTCTTTGGGCTCAAGAAGCAATTGAGAGGTAGAGCTCTCTCTCGGAAAACCAAGGTGACACTATACAAGACCTTAATCATCCCAGTCGTCCTTTACGGCGCAGAGGCTTGGACCTTAACAAAAACGGATGAAGACGCCCTTGGTCGTTTCGAGAGGAAAATCCTGCGTACTATCTACGGTCCCGTTTGTTCAAACAGTGTATGGAGGAGAAGATATAACGATGAACTGTACGGGTTGTACAGCGACATCGGCCTGGTACGACATCTACGGATATAGCGTCTAAGGTGGCTAGGCCATGTAGAGCGCATGGAAAATACAACTCTGACCCGAAGAGTCTTCGAATCCATCCCGGAAGGAAGGCGCGGCAGAGGACGGCCGCATCATCGGTGGCGCACGCAGGTGGAAGGGGACCTTAACCAACTGGGCGTGCGGCGCTGAAAACAGCTGGCCAAAGACCGTGAGAAGGTTTTTCTTGGCAAGTATACTACGGGGGGTTTTGCTAGTACCCCGTCGAGGAGGGACGCCGCGAAATAAACATTCGATGGCGTTGGTGTTACCTGGATGCCAACTCGCTCATCGTGCACCAGAGTCCAATACACTAACCACTACGCCACGACGCCCTCAAGAGAGTTTAGCTATAGGGCGTAAATTGGAAATCTCTTTTTTCGGACCTTTTTTGTCAAGGGGGATGTTAAGGGAGCTTTTCCAAAGCTTAGGGAAGACACGAGAGAGAGAGATTGAGAGAGTTGGAACAGAGCCGTAAGTGGTAGGGCCAAAGAGTTTATAAATTTTTATTAGAACTATGTAGGTATACCGTCTGAGTCAGCAGGGTAATCGCATTTAAGTGCCTCGATCTTCGTCATCCCCAGTGCCGCTGTTACACCGACATTCGTTAATGAGGTTTTGGCACAGTTATTCAGGTAGGCGAAGTAAGAGAGGTCGGGCTCAGTTGTCACATTGGAGAACGATTGACTGAAGAATTGAGCGAATAAATTTGCTATAATTCGAGGATCGCTCGAAGATGTATTGTAGAAGGCCAGAGTTGATGGGCAGGTGTCTGACTTTTTATTAGTAATAATTAAATGAAATGCATACTCGTAATTAAGGCCAACGACAACTTTTGCTCCATTTGGGTATTTCCTTGGATTCCATGCCAATATTGTTGAGTACGTATTAAGTACTTAAGTACTAAGTAGTACTATATGTTCACATGAACCCGGTTTGGAATGCAACTTTACTTAATACCGTGCATGTCCGTCTCTTATTATAAGTAATTACCTTTTCCACCTCGAAGTAACTGGTTTTTCATTCCATTTTACTATTATTTCGTTTTATTTTTCTGTTTTTCGTCATATTTTAGTCTTAAATCCCTGCACATGGTCTACAAAAAACAAGTATGTAGGCACCTCGGGGTAGGCGCTAGAATTACTCTTTGATAACGTAGCAATTATCAAAGAATTTCATAAAACGCCAAGTTTATAACTACTCTATACCGGTTTGTTGTTCTGCGAAAGTAAAAGTGAACTGGGTGTGGATTGCACTACTGCTGGTTGGCAACACAACGACGTTTCGTATCTCAGATACTTCGTTCGTATAGAGTTAATTGGTTTTTTTTCGATTACATGTTACATCTTACGTCGTCGAAAGAAACACGAGCAGAAAATTGTATTTTACTTCCGCCACGATAACAGCAAAGATGGGTAACTAATTAAATTATTTAATTTTCCACTACAACGGCTATAAGTATTTAATTTCAAAAATACTGATAGGTTCTAATAAGAATGGAAAAGAACACGCGTGCAACACGATCCAAAGCGAATAGTAAAACAAATCTAATACGTACAACCCTTAGCGGTCATTACGAGTACTCGTACATATATTGTTTATCTTTTTATCTTGGTTCTACACTCTTATTCAATGACGGTATCTCAAAAATGTATGTCGCACACATCAACCCATCAACCCATCAACCCATCAACCATGACGGCATGACATGATACCGTGTATCGATAGGTTGTAGACGATCTATGTCTAGCGGTTGAATTGTTCTTGTCGAAATGACAATGATATTGCAGGCATTTGCGCCAAGCGATACTTATAAGTCAAGGCGACACGATACGCGGTGATGGATGCTTCGTCTGTTCACAAAACGGGCTGTGACTAATGTGTGTAATTAAATGCCTGTTTAGTTTATCTAATGATGCAAGTCGATTGAATTTGGCAATCAATCCAGATTGGATTGACCATGGGACAAATTCACTTCCGTACTCGTGCAGTTGCAAGGGTTCTTATAGAACTTGACATACACAAATCCGCTGGTCCAGATGGTGTTTCCCAAATAATTCTGAAGGAGTGTTCTTCTACGCTGTCAAAACCACTGCGTAAGCTTTTTCACCTTTCCTACTCTTTTGGTCTCTACCCGAGTAGGTGGAAAACAGCATTTGTCCAGCCCATTCCCAAAAAAGGCGAATCTTCTTCTCTCTCCAATTACCGACCAATTGTACTAACGTCCCATCTTTCCAAGGTCATAGAAACGCTGATAAATCGTCAGCTAATGAAATAGATCCACAAGAAAGGAGACCCCTCTGATTGCGCCAACGATAGAGGAATAAGTCTCCTGAACATCGCTCACAAAATCTTCTCTGCCGTTTTGTGTGAACGCCTGAAGCCTTTTGTAAATAAGCTGATAGGTCCTTATCAGTGCGGATTCAGGCCAGGGAAGTCCACCATCGATCAAATCTTCACACTACGGCAGATCCTGCAAAAAACCAACGAATTTCAAGTCGACACTCACCACGTATTTGTCGACTTCAAAGCCGCATACGACAGCGTAATCAGAGACGAGCTATACAACGCTATGTCTACCTTTGACATACCTGCTAAGCTCGTCAGACTATGCAGGATGACTTTGGAGAATGCTCGCTGCTCCATCCGAATCGGTGAACACCTTCCCGATAGTTTTGATGTCAAAAAAGGATTTAGGCAGGGCGATGCGCTGTCGTGCGGTTTCTTCAACATCATATTGGAAATGATTGTGCAAAAATCACTGGCCAATAGAAGAGGCACAATCTATTTCAAATCCTCGCAACTCCTTGCATACGCCGACGATATTGACATAATAGGTAGATCACAGCGAGATGTCAATGAGGCGTTTGCGAGTATTGAGATGGAGGCGGCGAAAATTGGTTTGGCGGTAAACGAGGGCAAAACTAAATATATGCCGTCATCAAAAAAGGACGCTCAACACCGACGTCTCGGCCAGAACGTTTGTATAGGCAGATATAAGTTCGAGGTAGTTAAGGACTTCATCTACCTCGGCTCCGCAGTGACCTGGAACAACGACATCAGTTCCGAAATCAAACGCAGAATCACTCTTGCCAATCGCTGTTTCTTTGGGCTCAGGAGGCAACTGAGTAATAGAGCCCTCTCCCGAACGACAAAGTTGACTCTATACAAGACCCTTGTCATCCCGGTCCTGTTGTACGGCGCAGAAGCATGGACACTATCAAAAGCGGATGAGGAGGCCCTTGGTCGGTTCGAGAGAAAGATTTGCGCGTGATTTTTGGGCCTATAAACGCAGACGGGGGATGGAGGAGAAGATTCAACCACGAACTTTACGGGCTGTACAGCGACATGAGCCTAGTCAGGCGTCTACGGATTCAACGCCTAAGATGGCTGGGCCATGTAGAGCGAATGGACACCACAGCTCCAGCCCGGAGAGTCTTTGAATCCAACCCCGAGAGATGAAGAAACAGAGGATGGCCGTAATTAGGATGGTGCACTCAGGTGGAAGGGGACCTCAGCCAACTGGGTGTGCGGCGATGGAAAAGCCTAGCAAAAGATCGTGCTAGTTGGAGGGGCATGTTGGTTGAGGCCCCGGCTCACCCCGAACTGTAGCGCCCATTAAGATGAAGAAGAACCATTCCTAAATATCCCTTGACTTTCACCCATCTCAACCATCCATAAAGAAACCTCTCACACACGCCACTACCCGCCTTAATGTTCATCACCTCGTTAAGCTACCCTATTCTCTCCTAGGTTAAGTAGCTTATATTCAAGTTTAGATTGTAAGGTATAGTAGCTTGTAATATACTTAATGCGTAAATGGACAGCAAGTGGAAGTGGAATGTAAAAAAACTGAGGCCCAACTACTTGACTATATCCCACGAACCGGGGCCCCTGAAAGGTCGTAACTTCAACATTGATTGTCAAAGTAATGGCCAACCACTCTATATTTTAAGCCCGCCCTCGGGTGCCCACAAGGCTTTGGATTATCCCTAAATTGTTTGCATCATTCGTAGTGACGTGTGTCTCATCCTCCATAGCCTGAGGCAAACATATCCAATACATCACCTCCAATGTCAGCGGTAAAGTCAACAATCCATGAGTAAAAACCTCTTAGATACATATACGCTGCAGTCTGTTTTTCTCCATCTAAAAATAGCTTTTTTCGACACCAACTCATCTTTCCTTTTTTCTGTTTAATTTCCACACGCTCGATCGTATGCCGGCGTATATTGTTGTCATGATGAGGGCGTAGTACTAGCTAGAGATGGGCATACGTATGTATGTAGTACATGTGTACTTGCGTGAGAGAGGGGAATCCCCATTCATAAAAATTGGCGTCAATAGGCTGGCGCCTTGCCGAGCAACAAATGACACTTGATGATGATGCCTGGTGGTGGCATTAATTACATTCGACATAGGGAATGGATGCGAATTCTCTCTCTCTCTCTCTCTCTCTTAGTTTTTCTATCATTTCGTTCTTCTTTTGTAACGAATTATGGAAGCGTGAGAAGAAGATGAGAAACCGTTACATGCTAAGTATCTGTGTCATTTATAAATACATACCTACCAAGGCGAGAAACGTTGACATTGCGATTGAGCTTTGACTATCTCGTACTCATAAGTATCTTTTGTTTATAGTTTGCCATTCACGTGAAAGGTTGCATTGAAAGTTATTAAGCGGAGAAAGATGAAATTCATGCGGTGAAAGATGGTTTTGCGTACAAATGAAATGCATGACTTTCACCTAACTCTAAACATAAACGATTGTTCATTAGAGTCAGATGACCATCTTGACCATCTGCAGGGGTCAGATTAGAACGGATAATTAGATGACTGTTCGATGGTCATTTGACTGTTGTGCTCGATGGTCACTTTCTCGAAAACGTCAGAAGGAACTAAGGAAAAGAAAGGAAGCAAACTCCACGGGAGTCCGTCTGGAAGTTCAAAGCTCTGTCAGCAACGCCCACGTTGTTTGTCCTTGAACCCGTTCCCTGACTTATAATGACCTTTCAATTGCCATCAATTTATATTAACAAGTAAGTCTGCAATATAATCACCAGTTTGAAACTCCCTTCCGACCCGAAGCTGTGTTTTCCTCATAAACGTTTTCCTTTTTCCAGTTTTTGACTCGGCTACGTCCTACTCTGATAAGCACAGCCACCCACAATTCTTCATTTCATATTTGCTCGACATGAAACCAAGTGTACGTCCATATGTTTGTGTATCGCAATCCAAATTCATAAATTCATATCCGCCTACTATGGCGAATAGATACAGGAGAAGCGAACCTGGAGTGGGTGCGACAGGCACCGATAAAGTCATAAGCTTAACGGTATGCGGTGAATAATATCTGCTGTCACATGTTGACACTGTCAATTGGTTCACTGTAAAATGCCACTTGCGATCTAACCCAAATGCCTTCTCATCGCTACCCAACCACTTTTCATTTGTGTTTGTATGCGTTTGAATCTGTGTTTTTGCATTTCCTTTTTGACGCATTAAAACGAATACTGTCCCCGCTCCTTCTGGCCGCCTACAAATTGACGCGTAACCTTATTCGTACGTCTAAACTGATTTTCCACACCGTCTATGATGCTGTATCTCCTCTATCTCACACCTATACATCATACATACCTACATCACGTATCTGTGTTTTTTTGCATTCGAAGAATGTGTGGGAGAATTAGTTGAACGTTTGTGATGGTGAGATTTAAGGAAGTCGCCTCACCCAATCAACAATCGCGCACAAACCCTCTGTCGCGATAGCTGAAAGGCTCTTTCGGATGAGTTCACATTGATAACGACAAGCGGTTTAGAAAGCCAAAGGATATGTATGTGGGAATGAAACTAGTGTGTATATGCAACAGGATGGCAGGTTAAACGCTTGAATGGCATTTAAAATCAGGATAATGGGAAGTTACGATAGCTGAGAGGAGGCAGCAAGTGAAATTGGTTTTTTAGAATTTCAAAAGTGAGCTCGAAGGTCAATTGATTTTTAGGACAAGGACTTTATGGGACTTGGGTGGCTTAAGGAACGTGGAATTGGTTAAGTAAATACTGCAGTCAATATGATAGTTGGCTGTCTGTACATTTCTTTTTTTTTTTTTTTTTTTTTGTTGAAGGCTTTTGCTATCTGTTGGAGCACTCAGACGCAAACACTGGTCCATTGTACTTCAGACAGACACCTTACATTACTGTATTTTCCCCGAGCAAAGGCGGGACAATCAGAGTATGCAGTATCATCCCCCTCGCAACATGCAGCACAGGTAGGCGTCTCACTGATGCCAAGTATGCAGAGGTGCTAAGCAAAAGTGTAGTGGCCCGTAATGACTCCCACAAGCCTTCTGCAGTCGATTCTCCTTTAAAGACAGGAGGAATGCTGCGGATTTCTTGCAGATATCAGGGCATACGCGATTAGTCATCCTGCAACCTGGACAATCCCTCCATCTACGGTTGTGTGTATTAAACACCCAATCGTTAATGTAGGAATTTACCGTGGACGCAGGTAGACCTATAGTGGGTTCAGGTCCTGAGATGCTCTCCTCTGAACCCAGTCTGGCGAGTTAATCAGAGATTTCATTTCCTGGGGTCACAGAGAGACCTGGAACCCATACAAGCTTAAGTGAATTTAGTCTTTAGCACTAATTTGGAGCTAGTTAGGGGGTTGTGTACGGCTTTGAGTGCAGCTTGGCTGTCACTGCAGACGCATATGCTTTTCCGCCTCCATCTGTGTTTCACAACATAGTGCATGGCCATTAGGATTGCGTATATTTCTGATACGGCTTGTACAGCGACATCGGCCTGGTACGATGTCTACGGACACAGCGTCTAAGGTGGCTAGGCCATGTAGAGCGCATGGAAAATACAGCTCCGACCCGAAAAGTCTTCGAATCCACTCCGGAAGGAAGGCGCGGCAGAGGACGGCCGCATCATCGGTGGCGCACGTAGGTGGAAGGGGACCTTAATCAACTGGGCGTGCGGCGCTGGAAACAGCTCGCCAAAGACCGTGCCAGCTGGAGACGCTTGTTGGTTGAGGCCCAGGTTCACCACGGACTGTAGCGCCACCTAAGTAAGTAAGTAAGTATATCTCTGATTGAAAGACAGACGCATATTTCGCGCTCAAAGAAGACCTCAGCACCGGACCCCCGCCCAGACCTGGAGCCATCCGCGAAATTGCGAAGACTATACTTTCCAGGTTCAGCATCCGGCCAGAGCCAATTCTGACGCCATGAAAACTTGACTGTGAAATTGCGACGCAGTAGGATAACGGTCTTTTGCCTGGTCGATCCCATCGCACTTTTTTGGAGTGCGATTATATCTGCTTTATAGCAGTTGAGGGTTTATTGCTTGCACCCGGTCTGATAAGGGACCTTACATTCCAAGTGCAGACTCAGTTTTGTATCCGTCTATATCCGAGGCTTGTGGTCGTTTTGTAACAATTAAATTTTTCCGTAAAAGGGATATTACCCCTAAGCACAACCACCAACCTGGAAGGCCAGGCTCCCCTTTTCCCAGCAACAAGGGGTCGGGTCGCTGCACACACTGGTTCACTACCTGGCAGGTGCCAGGGCTTCTTTTCTCATAAACTTTGCTAAAATGAATAAAAATTTATGAAGTTTTCCACAAACAGTAGGGAAAGGTATTTAGTACTGAGTACTAAAAATCTTATTTATTAAAAACGATAGCAAACAAACGTATTAACCCAATTTACACTCAATTTGATAAAAGCTGACCAAAAAAACACGTTATTTCCCGAAATCGCTTAGACTAGTTTTTAATTAAATACCTAATATCGAATCTGCGCGGCGATACCGTAAAGTATATATGGATTTCCAACGATTACTGCTTATCTACATATTGATTATAGCTTCTTTCACCCTTTTCAATGACTACCTTATTAGGCAATCGGGAACCGACAGAAAAAAATGGATTAGGCAGTCTGTAGAGCTGAAAATCGTTTGGTGATAAGACAAGATTGATAGTTTCGTAGAGATTAAGGAGTTAGTACAGTGAAGGTCGTTAAAATCCCACCACCCCTCAAAAGTTATTTTCAAGGAATTTAACGGCAAGGTAGCATGTGAAGAATTCCTAATTAGCAATGAAATCTATCTCAAGAATGTATCTATGTACATATTTACCTATTATCCGTCTTTACCCTTTAAATGTTCAATCGTGGGTATATACTTATGCACCACTAGTGTTGAATACCAATGGGCGCGCGGATTTACTCCTCATCGTTTTGCTTTTATTAGTTTTTCTTCAATTGCATAACGACTAGCAGACGGACAGATACACTGTCCATAGTTCACACCTGTGAATGTGGTACGTACGTTTTAAGAGGATGGATTTCGAAAATTCGAACATTCATGTCACATTGGTCGAAAGTTCGGTTTTATGTGATCCGCTTGTCGAATCCACGATTGATTGATGTTGAGATTGGGGATTCTAAGAAGTCAAAGGAAAAGAATAAGTTAGCCGAATGGCGACGAAACGGTTTTGAGAAAATTGTTTAGCGTTAACGCATGCACGGCGGAGTGTAGAGGCCATTATGGGCCGCTTTCCTTAGTGCGGTAGTATAGTCGTTTTTTGTGGAGTAGAGCAATTGAGCGCAAGCAATGTGACGCGTACTAATTAGGCGACGTGTGGTATAGGGTGTAATGAAAAGTAGAATATATTTCTTGCTGCCATGTATTTGCGGCAAATGACTGGTCATTAAGGACCATGGGGAGTTAATTCCTAGAATGCTATCGATAGAACAGTCCGAGTTACAACTACCCAAAACTGTACAGAACTTTTATTTAAGTCGTAGCTTTTGTAAAGTTAGTACATTAGTTCTAAACGCTTACATCATACGGTAAGATGGAAAAGGCAGGTAGGTAGGTTCGTAGCCTCCCCAGAATGGGAAGGATGCACTAAGGCCCCCTATTCATGGAACCACCTAGTGCATCTTAAAAAGTTAAGACGGTCAGTTATCCTTACTCGCTGAACATCAGTCAGGTCGTTTAGGAAGTAGGATCCTAGGTAGCGCTTCCTGATTGTGCAGAAAGCCGGACAGGCTCAGAGTAGGTGACGGTTGATTCGACCTCCTCCTCGTCCAGGCAGCTTCTTCAGAAATCATTCGGAACTTGCCCTACTACTGTTGCTAGAACAGGAAGGGTACCCTGTCACCACCTTTGCGAATGACATTGCTATTGCCGTCACAGGAAAATTTCCCAGCACTCTAAGCGATTTAAAGCAGGGTGCATTACATACAGTAGTAGCTTGGGGTCAATCCCAAGAAGACTGATCTAGTACTGTTTACAAATAAATATAAAAATCCGCCCTTCAACCCACCGAGGCAGAGATCAAGCAAAGATCAGGCTAAATACTTAGGCCTAGTCCTTGACAGCAGGTTGAATTGGAAAACCAACATTCTTGATCGAGTCAAGAAAGCAACCACTGCCCTCTAAAGCTGTAGGAAAGTGGTGTCCAAAAAGTGGGGTCTCCAACCAAGCACTATGCACTGGATCTATACAGCAGTCATAAGGCCTATTCCTGTACGGGTAGTTTAGTGGACTGCTCATGACAAGGCAGTCTATCGAAACCTTTTGGGGAAAGTGCAAAGATCGGTCAGCATATACATACATAAGCAGCGCGATCAGATCGACCCTCACGAAGGCTACTACATTTTTCACCATTGGACCTCTTCAGCAAACAAGTTGCTGTTTGCGCGGCCCTACGGATTAAGGCCATAGGAAAATGGGCCCACATCACATAAAGGCAATACTAGCTTTCTTAACAACTTCGAAGTACCCATGGGTACAGACTACAGCATCCCGCAGAATGTGTTCACTAAGAACTTCGAGGAAAGAGCTAAAGGGAAAGTTATACCAAAGGTCTCGATTTCCCTCTATACTGATGACTCCAAGATGAAGACCGGTGTAGGTAGTGGGTAGACTCTACCCTGCCCTAGTTTTTTTGCATGACTTCCAATGAGACAGTGACCGGTGATGACACCAATGAGTTTGTAGATGTCAGTTCGTTTTAGGGAGATTAGTCTCCTGGTCCGTTGACTATCGAGCCGAGGTCAGATTTGTCTGGTGATGAGACAGTTCTGCCCCTGGGCCCATCTCAGGTTCATCTCAGCCATGGCGATGTTTCTAGGTTTAAGTTTAATGGATGCTAGAGGTATACCGTTGTATGCCATGATTGATTGTTGCGTCGTTCCTTGTATGGCGAGTGTGTCGGCCCTTTCATTGCCTGAGATGTCGCTGTGTCCTGGTACCCATAGGAGTTTTATATTAAACTGTTCGGCCATCTCGTTAGGAGATAGGCGGCAGTCTATTGCTTTCGAAATGTACACATAGGACTCTAGCGATTTCAAGGCTGCTTGACTGTCCGTGAGAATCCGTAGAATCGAGTATCCCTAGTAGATATTACGTTCCACTCAAGCCAAGACAGAGCCTCCTTTATTGCTAACAGCTCCGCTTAAAAGACGCTGCAATAAGCTGGTAGTTTTAGAGCGTGTAAATATGTTTGTATGTGCCATCGGCGTCAGAGGCCAACACACTACCTACTGCGCCCCGGCGCTCTCTGGCTTAATTGTTTGCAGAATAAACCCCTACCCACCCCGTCTTTGGTTTTTGACCCGTCGGTTTAGAAGTCCACGCAGCTCTGCGAGGTTTGGTCTGGCATGACCAGTTCCGTCTGTCCGGGTATGTTATTTTGAATTGCTTCTCAAAGACTGTGGTGGGCTCTATGTGGTCAGAGTTTTCCGCCAAGGTTATCCCGTTGTTCAGAATAGAGGAGTGGCAACTAATATGGCTCGTCCATTTGGAGTTGGCTTTTAGTCATGTTACCGTATATGTGGCTATTTGCTTGCCAAGTATATCGAGTGGTGTATCGTGCGGAGCGCTGCCGTTGAAGTGGACCTTAGGGTCCCGGTGATACACATACATGCCAGCCTTTGTACCTTCTCGAATTGTTTATGGTATGTTGTTTTGTCCAGTGCAGTCCACCAGACTATCACTCCATACATTGGAATAGGTCAAACGACTCTAATGTTAATTCGTAGCGGGAGCTTGGGGTTGAATCGCAGTTTTTTCCCTAGGGCTTTCTTGCAGGTGTAGAGTGCTATAGTTGCTTTTTTACACGTTGTGTTGTCCTTCCCGGTTAGTTACTCATCTAGAACAATGCCAAGGTATTTTGCACTGGAGGAGTAGGTTAACCGGTGCCAAGTAGAGGGATTGGGCAAGTTACCGGAATTGTATGCTTTTTGGTGAATAGCACATGCTCCGTCTTTTAAGGATTTTCCCCGAGTCCATTGTGTTGTGCCCATTTGCACAGTGTGGAGAATGACGTTTAGAGGGCATGGGCTCGGACATACAGGGTAAGGTTGTTGATTGCTCTCAAACTTGGCGAGTTGCCAGCAACGATCCCTGTTTAAATGCCCGGGTCAAGTTGACATACGGCCTCCTCGCGGCGCCCTATGGATAGCCTCTTCAACAACCGTTGGGAGGTGAACGAACGCATGCAGCGAAAAAAAAACCCGACCAGAATGGCGGTTGTGCGGCGGGCTAACAATCCGCCCACGTAAAAAACCTAAAAGTTATGAATGAGCAAGATGCCTCGGATACACGGACGGATACTCGACGACGACAACGCACGAAAAAGGAACACGATTTGCGAGTATGCTCCTGGAATGTCAGAACCCTGTACACTCCCGGAGCTGCTCATAAATTAGAAGGAATCCTCACGCAGTACAAGGCGGATATTACTGCGGTCCAGGAAATACGCTGGATAGGAAACGGTATGATTAGGAAGAAAAATTGCGACATTTACTACAGCTGTCACAAAAGGTTGCACTTACTGGGATGCGAATTTGTCGTGAGAAAGCGGTTAAGGTCGAAGGTCATCGACTTTAAACCTATAAGTGATCGCCTGGCTGTGATCCGCATCAGAGGCAGATTTTATAACATCAGCCTTATATGTGCACACGCCCCTACCGACGAAGCTGAAGACCCTATCAAGGAGGACTTCTATGACCTCCTGGACAACGCCTACGGAGCTTGTCCGGAGTACGATGTAAATATCGTGCTCGGGGACTTCAACGCCAAAATCGGAAAGGAAAACAACCTTGGCGGAGTGATCGGAAAGCACAGCCTCCACGATACAACAACAGATAACGGCTTCCGACTCACGGACTTTGCGACAGCTCGTAATGCGGTGATAAGTAGCACAAGATTCCCTCGCAAGCGAATCCACACAGCAACCTGGCGATCTCCGGACGGTCGAACCGCCAACCAAATCGACCATGTGCTCATTGACGCAAGGCACTTGTCAAACATCCTGGATGTGCGAACATTCAGAGGGGTAAATGTCGACTCTGACCACTTCCTCGTAGCAGCAAGATTCAGAGCTCGACTGTCCAATGTCAGAAAACTGCACCAGCCCATCAGGAGGAGGTTCGACATTGGACGCCTGAGCACACCGGAGGTTGCCAGAGTCTACAGGGAGCAGCTGAGCGAAAGACTCTACGGTATGCCTACGTCGAACATAAATGCCAATAATATGTGGCTGCATTGCCGCTCAGCCATTTAGGAAGTAGCCGAAACCACCTTAGGATACCTACCACCCCCGACAAGAAACCCGTGGTATGATGGCGAGTGTGAGACGAAATAGGCAGCAATCGATGAGGCGTACCAAAAGGCGCTGCAGAGGAAAACCAGGGTAGCGCAGGAAGAGTACCGAGCCAGAAGAAGGGGGGAGAAAAAACTACTGCGACAAAAGAAAATAATCTTCGCAGCCTCCCAGCTCAAGAATATCGAGGAGTCTAGGGGTAAACATAAAATACGAGCCTTTTACAAGAAAGCCAAGGGCCTTGCAGGAGGCTTCGAAAAGGGCACCCTGGCTCTTCGACACTGCGATGGTAATCTTGTCACCGACCCGCAGGGAATAGTGGATGTATTTAAGCAGCACTTCCAGCAGCTGCTTAACGAGCACGACCAAGAGAGAGTGGTAGGGACCGAGGAAATCCCAACTCCAGCCGCTGAAGTAGTCCTCCCACCCAGCATCGAAGAAGTCGGCACAGCTATTCAGAAGCTGAAGAACAACAAGGCCGCAGGCTCAGATGGCTTGCCATCAGAGCTCTTCAAGGCTGGCGGCGATGTTCTGGTAGGGAGCATGCACCAGATCATCTGCAGAATTTTGGAAGATGAAAGCATGCCCGACGACTGGAATACCAGTTCTATATGCCCCATCCATAAAAAAGGCGATCCTACCTCTTGCAAGAACTATAGAGGTATATCCCTGCTCAATGTCGCATACAAGATCCTGTCCAGCGTATTGTGTGAACGTCTAAAACCATTCTGCACCGCACTAATCGGCAGCTACCAGTGCGGCTTCCGGCCCGGCAAATCAACTATAGACCAAATTTTCACACTTCGACAAATCCTGGAAAAGACCAACGAGTTTCGAATCGATACACACCATCTTTTCATCGATTTCAAAGCCGCATACGACAGCATTCATCGTGAAGAACTGTTTGGGGCGATGGCCGAATTCGGGATCCAGGTAAAACTGATCCAGTTGTGTCGCGCCACGCTAAAAAACACGCGATGCACCGTGCAACTCGGTTCTTGGACCTCGGAACCATTCGAAACATGGACCGGATTTCGGCAAGGAGATGCGCTGTCATGTGACTTCTTCAACCTGGTGCTGGAGCAGATAGTGCGACGGGCAGGCGTCAACAGGGAAGGCACTATCTTTCACAAGTCCATCCAGCTGCTAGGATACGCGGATGATATCGACATCATCGCGTGTTCTCGTCGTGGCATTGTGGAAGCATTCACGGCGATTGAAGAACAGGCGAAACGAGTTGGTCTTAAGATCAATGAGGACAAAACGAAATACATGCTGTCAAGCAAAAACCAATCCGTCGCTCACCACCTGGGACAAAATATAACAATTGACAGCTACAATTTCGAGGTAGTTAAGGAGTTTGTCTACCTCGGGGCAAACGTAAATTCCACAAATGACACCACAGTGGAGATCCGGCATAGAATCGCCCTTGGCAACCGCTGCTACTTCGGCTGGGGTCAAAACCCCTCACTCGAAAGACCAAAGTCATGCTTTACAAAACGCTCATTCTGCCAGTCTTGCTGTACGGACCCGAAAGCTGGACGATAAGCAGGACAGCGGAGCTGATTTTGGGTTCTTTCGAAAGAAAAATTCTGCGCCGGATATTTGGTCCTGTCTGTGAGGAAGGTGAATGGAGAAGAAGACACAACCGCGAACTCTACGAGCTGTTCCAAGATGTGGATGTAGTCCGGAAGGCAAGGATCCGTCGACTACACTGGCTCGGCCACATCGAGCGAATGGACATCAACACTTAAAGAAAGATATTAAGTTACATGGCAAGTATTCCTCTATATCGAGGAAGGCGCAAATTGCGATCTCCTTGTGTGTGTAACAGCTCCACGCGCGTCATCAGGTGGTGCCGCGCATGCTCAGTAGATCGTTCGTTGTGATATGCAAACTGTTTGGGATGCAGTGGTATCTGATTCTCCAGGACGCCTCTAAATGGAGCTCTATCAGTTTCTCCATTGTTTTTAGAAGGAACGATGTCAAACTAAGGTTTCTCTGAGGCAATTTTTGCGTTGAAATTTAGAGAAATCTAAAAATTAGTACAAATGTACTAAACAATTTTTTGCTTCAGAACTCGATTTAGAAATACATTGGGATGCCGCTTCCTGTTCGGCACGATTCTGGGACAACGCTATAAGAATTTATACTTGTACTAAAAAGGTATCTGTCCTTCTTACATACTCCACTTTCTACTGATTCAAATCGAATATGACATAGTTCATGGGAGCATCTTGCATAAAACCATTGTATCAACTATCTTCGGTAGTGGACACATGCTTAACGATCGTGGCGGTATAATTAGGTAGTAACAACAAGATGTACTAAAAAGATGTGGTCACGCTTCACTTACACTATTGTTTACGTTTCCTCAATTCGTTCTTCAGAAACGAGTACGTACTTGGTAAGTATTCTTGAACTTGCTAAATACCATACGCACACATATAGCTAATAATTGTAGCTGTACAGTAAGTATCTAACAAACAGTATTGGGTAAAAAAGGTAAAACAACTTCTAAACGTACGAAGAACTTTGTATGGCTATATCCAGACTCTATGGGTTGGCGAATTGTTTACCAACTCTTTTTAGCTGAACATGGGTAGACATTACCAGTAATTATGGACTCTTCTAGTGCACATGAGTTTCCATCGCCTACTTCACACTATTTGTAGACATTCCGTCCGTACTGCGTACTCTGCGCGTTCATCATGTATGGATTTATCATCATCGATGTCATGTAGCATTGTTATTGTCATTAAAATCTCTACTCTGCGCTTTGTCATATTTACCTGACCAAGATGGATAGGATGAGTTAAGATTGTATATGAGAAAGCTATGTATATACATATGGATGTGGAGGGAGAAGAAAACTTGTCAATGTGAATGACCGAGTAACTAATAAGACATGTGTGCTTGCTACCGCTTACGATCTACCACTTACCGCAGCCTGTTTCCCCGGTTGTAAAATGTGAACGAACGCGATTGTAAACACGCTACGATGAACGAAAACCCCAACAGATACAACAGCATTAACTAACAACTAACAACCAACAAACCAGCGACCACCGACAATCGAGCGTACTAGACGACTCACCTAGGCAAGGCAAATAGCACTACACTACCATCTAGCCGAAGCCAATCTACAATGCGAAAGGTTCTTCGTTCGCTTAATGTAATTCCTCTCTAATAGTATCTATGATGGAGAAGAATAGCGGCAGCACGTTACATTCAGTGTAAGCGTCATATCGACTATGAGCTGGGCGTTAAGTTTTCATCATCAGACGAGACGCTAGTGCATGGCTATTGCTGCATCATCGTCACCAACATCATTATCATCATAATCGGTGTGGTAATTGCATATCATAAGATGCAGTGTTAGTAGTCGCATTGTTGTGGAGCGGACAACGTTATGACCACAAAAGGGGCACATCAGGCTATGCGTAGTTTTGTTTAGATGTGAAACTACATTTTCCAGTCTTTAGGCTGTTGCGGAGAGCGTTTTACGCTTCCTGTCTTCACAATCCATCCTCTGGCTTTAGGAATTACATATGTAGTTGTGTGGGGGAGGCGGGCAGACATTGTCATAGTAGACGGTGTCTCGTTAGTTATTTTTTCCTCTCTGCTACATAGATGATGGATAGATTACACTGGATATTCGAGATGTTGCGGTTATCTAATCTTCAAACACGTCGAGTGTAATGTGAACACTTAGACAGAGGTTGATTTTTCCACATTTGTTGTTGGTGACTTTTTAGAACATTAGTACTAAAGCATCACCAA
This sequence comes from Eumerus sabulonum, assembly GCA_951905685.1. NCBI lineage: Eukaryota > Metazoa > Arthropoda > Insecta > Diptera > Syrphidae > Eumerus > Eumerus sabulonum. The sequence continues at coordinate 106,979,570 of OX645061.1, forward strand.
ACACGCAGAGTGCCCTTATTGAAGGCAATTTTGAAGTGCATGCATGCATGGTGACTAATTGCCCTCATCCAAGGGTTCACGGCCACATGCCTTTGGTGTCCGTATCGGAATTATCACTGATTTATCAGAGATACACAAACAAAGCGAGTAATGAAGTCATACAAAGTCCATATCCCTATCGTTTTGAGTACCTAAAAGTGCTATGTATCGTTTGGATTAACAACGAAAGTCATTCGAATCACGTAAAGGCTGCCAGACATACAACAATATATCGACGAACTCATATGTAAAACAGTAGTAAGTAAGCAGCTTCAGTTCCGGCTTCTTGTCGTTGAGTATTTCCATTCAACACTAAACGTATGAGGTCATTCGAAAGGAAGACCAAAATTTGTAAAAAAAAAAAATGAAACTTAACCCAAGAACCGGAAGTCCTATCGCACTACCCAAGCTCCCAAGCAAGCTACCGCCGCCGCGTGCTACCAATGTCGTCATTACCGTCTCCGCCATCGACGCGTTAAACTTCTAAAAAGAATAAAACCAAACCATAAAGCACCTAAATACATGTAGACTATATCTACCAGTTGTAGATACATAAATACAATTTAATTGTGTCGTACTCGTATCTCGTAGCTGCCATGCCCTAATTTACGAGTTCTAAAAATTTGCACGATTACAACAATCAAGTAGCGCTCCTTTCCCCCGCTCTTCTCTTATCGGTTGTTGTTATTTCTACACAGATACACCATACAATCAACTTCTTTACATTCTGCCGGTATCGAGAGTCAATGACACCTCAGATACCTGTTCATTTTGATTTTTTTTCCTTAATTTTTGGCCAGTGGTGCGATGGAAGATGGCCATTTGTGGGTTTCATTCTTTTTGAATATTTTGGCGTCTTCGGCGCTCATGTTCGTGTAATTCATATTCATATTCGAAAGTCCAGAAGCGATGGTGTTAAAACTCGTGTAGGGAATCGTGGGCATTCCGCAGTGACTAACGGAGTGGAATTTTTACCTCGTAATCCGCTTAAGAATGAGAAGGCTGAACTTCTTTAAGGTACTTGGACAGCTTTCAAGTTGGTAATTGCTGATCAGAGGTCGGTTTTACGATGCAAATTAAGTGCACTTGCGAATTTCGAACGGAAAAACGTATGCAGTAATGCAATCGGAGGAAACATTTCCCGAGATTTGTACGAGGGCTTCAATGTGACGTTAAATCAAATTTTCCTTCCAAGTGGATAAATGCTAAAAAATTAATTAAATCAACGTTAAAACCCCCTGCTCACTGCTTAATTCGCTACTCTTGTTGTTTAACTCTCTTGAATTCAAGATTAGTACTCGTACTAAGTATCCCTGTCAAGTTGACATACAGCCTCCTCGCGGCGACCTCTCGATAGCCACTACAACAACCATTGAGAGGTTAACAAATGTATGCAGCTATCACCGTAGGCGCTCCAATACCCCGGCCAGACTGTAAAACCCAACAAGTTATGGAAGAGCAAAATGCCTCGGATAAACCGACGGATCCCCAAAGACGACATGGCTCGAAAAAGGAACACGATTTACGAGTACGCTTCTGGTACGCTTAGAACTCGATACACTTCTGGAGCTGCTCATCAACTGAGAGAATCTTTACGCAGTACAAGGGTATGATGAGGAAAAAAGGTTGCATATCTATTACAGCTTATGGTCGGAAGGATGCATGCCCGATGAATGAAATCTCAGCATCGTTTGCCCGGATACCCCTATGACTGCGCCCATTACAGAGGGATAAGTCTTCTGAACATCGCGTAACAGAGCCGTACTGTGTAAGCGCCTGAAACCGTTTGTGGACAATCTGATACGTTCCTACCAGTGTGATTTCAGGCCAGGAAAATCCACGATGTACCAAATATTTACACTACGGCAGATCTCGGAGAAGACCCATGAATTCCAGGTCGACACGGACCATCTTTTTGTCGACTTTAAAGCCGCGTATGACAGTGTTTATAGGGACGGGCTATACAGATCCATGTCATGTTGTAACATTCCTGCCAAACTCGTCAGACTGTGCAGGATGACTATGGAGAACTCTCGCTGCTCCATTAAGGTCGGAGATGAACTAGCCGGTTTTAGACAGGGTGGCATACTGTCATGTGATTTCATTAACATCATTCTTGAAAAGATCGGGCGGGACTCTGCGGCCAATACAAGAGATACGATCTACTTCAAGTCTACGCAATTGCTTGCCTACGCAGATGAGATCGAAGTTATTGGACAGGTCAGAACTTCACCTTCGGCAGCAATTATTTTGAAGTAGTCAAGGACTTCGTCTACCTCGGCTCGATAGTGATAAGCAGCAACGACACCAGCGCTGAGATAAAACGCAGAATAACTCTTACCAACCGCTGCTTCTTTGAGCTCAAAAGGCATCTGAGTAATAGAGCCTTCTCTCGAAAAACGAAGGTATCCCTATACAAAAACTTAATCATCCCGGTCCTCCCGCGCTAAGGCTTGGACGTTATCAAAAGCGGATGAAGACGCTCTTGGTGTTTCGAGAGGAAAATTCTGCGTGCAATTTTTGGTCCCGTTTGTGTAAACGAAGCGTAGAGGAGGAGGTTTAACCAAGAACTGTGCGGGCTGTACAGCGACGGCCTAGTTAGACATCTTCGGATGCAAAGTCTAAGATGGCTGGGCCATGTAGAGCGAATGGACATCACTGCTCCGGTCTGAAGAGTCCTTGACTCCAACTAAGGTGGCGCGCACAGGTGGAGAAAGCGACCTCAATCAACTGGGCGTACTACACTGGAATCAGCTAGTAAAAGATTGTGCTAGCTGAAAAGGCTTATTGCTTGAGGTTCACCCCGAACTATAGTGCCACTTAAGTAAGTAAGTATATATGATACATACGGAGAAGCGCCGTGGTGTAGTGGGTAGTGTATTGGCCTGTGACGCTGATGGCACGTTACTGAAAGAACCCCCTGTAGTATAATTGTGATGAAAAGCTTCTCGAAATTCGCAATAGACTGCAGGTCCCTGTCGCTTATGGGAAAACATGGATGATTGAGAGAAATTAGGCTGAGGATCTTCAGGAGCTGTAACGCCATATCCCTTTTTTTTGTTTTTTGTTTTGGAGCACGCAGACGCAAATACTGGTCCATTCTACTCCAGACGATCACCTTACATTACTGTATTTTCCCCCTTTTCCGGAAAAAATTAGAAGAAGCATCAGTGATGTAGAGCTAAGAGATTCGGCACACACCAAGGGTGCGCCACCGTGCGCGAGCAATGGCGGGACAGTCACAGAGAAAATGCTCTGCACTGTCATCCTCCTCGCAACAAGCAGCACAGATAGTGGCCCGTAATGACTCCCACAAGTCTTCTGCAGTCGATTCTCCTTAAAGACAGGAGGAATGCTGGGGACACCAGGGCATACGCGTTTTGTCATCCTGCATCGTGGACAGTTCCTCCATCTACGGTTGTGTGTATTAAACACTCAGTCGTTAATGTGGGAATTAACCGTGGACACAGGTAGACCTAGAGCGGGTTCAGGTCCTGAGAAGCTCTCCTCTGAACCCACCCTGGCGAGTTCACCAGAGATCTCATTTCCTGGGATCCCAGAGTGGCCTGGAACTCATACAGTCTGCCGACTCTGTTCAAGAAGAACTTGAGTTCAAGCACTAATTTGGAGCTAGTTAAGGGGTTGCACACAGCTTTGAGTGCAGCTTGGCTATCACTGCAGTCGCATATGCTTTTCCCCGTCCACCTGTGCTTCAAAACATAGTGCATGGCCATTAGGATTGCGTATATCTCTGATTGGAAGACAGACGCATATTTTCCTAACGAAAAGTGGAGTCGAATGTTAAAGAAGACCACAGCTCCGAACCCCCGCCCACACCTGGAGTCATCTCCGAAAATGCGGAGACTATCCTTTCAAGGTTCAGTATCCAGTCAGAGCTAGTCCTGTCGCCATGGAAACTGGACTGTGATATTATATCGCGTGTCACATCACATGTCAATGCGCCAGAAGGCATGTCCATAAGACAGGGGTCGCAGGTCATTTCTTGCAAAAGCACACTGTTATTCCTTTGAGAGTTGTACCAAGAGCCATTTCTCTTCAGACGGGACATGACTTTCAGAGCACACCCTATGATAAACATGTATATCAAAAGGTGGAAGGTTCATCATAGTATCTAGAGCAGCGCCCGGCGCGCTGGGAAAAGCCCCCGTACAGCTGAGACAAGCCGTTCTTTGGAGTTTTGTGAAAGAGGCCACGACGTGTTTGCGTTTGAGCCTGTTCCACCAGACCCACTTATATACCTCATACATACGGTTGAGCCTGTCTTGCTTATTTGTTTTTGTCGCTATATTGCAAAGAGTCCCTTGGAGGGACGACTTAATTGACTTAAATTTAATCAGCCATGTGGATCCTGCTCGTTAGAACAATATCAGTAAGTTATTGCATTTTGCTCTGAATATTTTCTGATAAATACCATTTGTTGAGGAATGTCAAGTTTCATTAAAAACCACGCCACTAAGTGGTTGATGGACACATTATATTCACAAATCATCAAACCATTCTCCGTGATAAGGTCTATCCTCCCATTTAAATAGGAATGCCGCAAGGTTATCCATTACTACCCATACTTATTCAGGAATACAAAAGATAGCAAATTATCTACGCTGTTAGACTCAGAATATGTAACCACCCGTTGACACTATTTTCAAATAAGCTCTTGCCCACTCCCAGTCAATCTGCAAACGCAAATCACTAGCGGTCATGAACCTGAAAGTGAATTCATACATTTATACCCTAAGTGGTTGTCTTTCGATGAATACCCGTAATTAGTAGCAAATTTAGGGTTATCTGTGACTTTTCCATTCTTCCCTTCGTTCTTCCGCTTCGAAAAAGGTTATCTTCCGATGAACTTTTAAGCATACTTCCGTCAACTCTTTTCTACACCCCGCTGTCGCTGTTGAAGAGCGAATTGGGAAAAAGCAAACAAAATTGGTTAGAAGTCTGGACGGGACGCTTCCATGATACTCGTAAATGTAAGCAACACGCACATCCTCACCACTCGAACAGGTGAATAACCCTAGTTGCTGCTCTATCGACCATACAACTCCCGACTCAAGAACCCATCAACAGGTAGTGGAAATTGAAATGGGGGAACCCAAGCCAAAACTCTCATCAAAAGACCTAAATAACAAAAAAACAAAAAAGATACACCAAGCAAGTCGCGCTTGCCGCGGTGCTGAGTAATCGTGCTAGGGGTTTTTAATTAGAAGCAGAGAGTTGATAACAAACGCCTTCGAGCGAACTACCACCATCACATACGGTACGGTCCGCTGTCCCGTCGTCCGTCGATCGCCCCGAGGGAATCAAGAAATGAGGAAAACGAGCTGCGTGTAAATTACTTGGTAATAGTCATAAACTATGGGATTTTCGAAGCGATACACATACCGATACTTGGGAACTATCTATTCACAATAGAGAGTATTCTCTATCGTCGTCGGTCGCTGGATAGATCAACTGATCGACAGATTGACCATTACATATCCAGACACCAGCATAGGGGGAATGGGGTTAGGTGTGTAAGTGTATCTTTTCTTTCGTCCCTTCCTACCTTAATCGAACATTTTAGTTAATTTATTGATCTTTTCAGGTTGTGGATGAGAAAGAAATCTGAAATCGGTCATTGGAGATCTAGCCGCGCTAGGAGGAGAATGGGGTTTACAATTAGGGTCTGTTGTAAGTTATGACATTTTGGTACAGATACGTATCGTCGAGGTGATGGTGACAGTTGAACAGGTCAATGAAAAGGAGGTACGGTTGGATGGATAATTTATCGATCGTTTTTCATCTGTTCTTTGTTTTCTCTTTTTTTCTATAATCTAGGGGGATGCCTCGCTGATAGGATGAAATCTAATCCATGGCCTTTAACGAATGATTGTCATGTTATTGATATCTACATATGTATGTAGCTTGAGTCTAATCGATTTTTAAAATCATTAGTTAAGGCACCCTACCAAAGGACAGGTTTGGGTGCTTTCTAAAACTAACATATCGGATCTCCTGGCCCTCTGACTCGACTTAGCTCTTTCTCGGCCCAATGGTCTATTTTCTTGTTCAAAAATCATTGCATGGTTGCTTTAAGACAATTTTTTCCTAGCAGACTTACATATATGAAACTACGCGGAGGAGGTGTTTTGCTTTAATGGTCTAAGGGGCAGACGTGTAAGTTTGCTGAAAAGCGCTGGCAAAAAAAAAAAAAAAACCCAGAGGAAATCTCGGATTGAAAAAAAAAACCGGCCAAATGCGAGCCGGACTCGCGCACGAACCTCATCAAATGACAGATCTTGGTGGCAGGCAGGATTTTTTGGATGAAAATCATGTCTGTTGTATGGGAGCCCCCCTTAAATATTCATTTTGTTTTGTTTTTAGTATTTGTCGTGGTAGCGTCAACAGAAATACATCATCTGTAAAAATTTCAACTGTCTAACTATCACGGTTTATGAGATACAGCCTGGTGACAGACGCACGGACGGACGGACAGCGAAGCCTTAGTAAAAGGGTTCCGTTTTACCTTTCGGTACGAAACCCTAAAAACAGACGGATTAACCGATGACGACCCAGGAAACAAAAACAAAGGGAAGACCACGTGCAGCCGAACAACTTGCGGAGGCCCTAGATTGCTGTAAGGCAGATATTATCGCAATCCAGGAAGTGAGGATGTAGCAACTGCTACAAGGGTGCCGATTTGTTATTAGAGGTAGAGTTAAGCAAAGAGTCTTGAGTTTCCGGCATGTAAGCGAACAATCCGCATCAAGGCTAAATTCGCCAACATCAGCCTAATTTGGGCTCACGCGCCTACCGACGCGCGAAACTGGGCAAGGAAGTCGCTTTTGATAGGGTCATCGGCAAGCACACAACATCACATCCGAAAATGGATTTAGGCTGATAGACTTCACAACGGGGCGAAATCTTCTAGTTGCTAGCACGCCTTTCTCACATCTCAACATTCACAAGGGGACTTGGCGATCTCCAGATCAACCGTCAATCGTCAATCAGATTGACCACATTGCGATTAATGGCAGGTACGCATCCTATATTCTGGATGTACAAACTTTCAGAGGAGCCAACATTGACTCCGACGACTATCCTGTGGTAGCCAGGTTACGACTTCGAATATGCCTGGCCCAGAAAAGTCGAGTAAGGCCAGCGGCATACAACGTCATAAGGTTGCAATTACAAGAGATCAACAGAGTCTATGCCAATCGCGTCCCCCTTAAGCTCTCGGAAAACCCTCCAACACCTGCTCAGACCTTACAACACCAATGGACCTGTTGTCAACAAGTCTTAGAGAGTGCTGCTTCTGAGGTACTGGGCGCCACTAACAAGAAACCCATGGTTTGATGACGAATGGCTTGGCTTGGCACACACAGCCAAGCAGCAAGCCTATCAAGAGGCGCTGCTCGTGGGTATTATGAGAGGAAGGAGGAGCATAAGCTTCTCAAAACAAAAAAAGGGAGCATGAGAAGCTCGCGATCGAAGAGACGAAATGACGTTCGGAGTTTTTATCAACGAATAAAACAAACATGCCAGGGATATAAGGCCAGAACGGAAGTCTGCAGGAACGGAAATGGAAGCCTAGCACTGGACTCACAGTAGGCACTAAGAATTAAAGAATTTGGAAAGACTACTTCTGCAGACTATATAACCGCGATGACCAAACAGATCCCGCTGTCAGGCAGAATGACTCATTCACAGCGGATGATGATAGCAGAGAATGTTGTCCTCCTGACCTGGACAAAGTTAGGAATGCTTTTTCTAAGTTTAAGTCCAACAAAGCTGCTGGAGCAGACAGACTACCTGTCGAGCTCTTTAAGGCAGCTGGAGATGACCTGGTTGGGAGTATACACCAGCTCATATGTAAGATATGGTCAGAGTAATGCATGCCCGATGAACGGAATCCTAGTGTCGTTTGCCCGATCCACAAGATAGGAGACCCCTGTGTCTAACCCAATTATAGAGCTATAGGTAAGTCTCCTGAAGGTCGCTTATAAAATCTTCTCCACTGCACGCCTCGAGGGCGCCGTGGCGCAGTAGTTAGTGTGATGTGCTTTGACGCACGATGAGCGAGTTCGGGGCCCGATAACACCAACGCCATCGAAAGTTTATTCCGCGGCGTCCCTCCTCGGCGGGGTACTGGCAAAACTCCCCGTAGTATAACTTGCCTTGAAAAATTTTCTCGACTTGCGCCTTTCGGAATTGGCATTAGTGTAGGCCCCTTTCATCTGTGTGAAAAATAAATCACACACAACATGGGTGATTGAAGAGAAGCTTGGCTCTGGTCCTTCATGGGCTACAACGTCATCAAAGAAGAACACGTCTCAAACCGTTCGTTAATAGACTGCCGGGAAGTCCACTATCGTTCAAGTGTTCACACTGCGGCAGATCCTGGAAAAAACCAACGAGTTCCAGATCGACACTCACCATCTGTTTGTCGACTTTAAGGCCGCATACGATAGGGTACATAGAGACAGCTATACAGCGCCATGTTTAGTGTTGACATCTCTGTCAAACTCGTGAGATTGTGCAGCATGACATTGGAGAATTCTCGCTGCTCCGTCAGGGTCGGAATCGACTTGACGGAATCGAGATCTTTAATGTAAAAAAAGGTTTTAGACAGGGCGACACGGTATCGTGGGAGTTTTTCAATATCGTCCATGAAAGGATCGCGCAAAACTCACTGGTCAGTACGATGACATCAACATAATTAGACGAACTCAGCGAGGTATCATTGAGGCCTTTACGAATATTGAGGCGCAAGTGACTAAAATGGGACTGGCGGTAAATGAGGGCAAGACGAAATACATACATATAAGCTGTCGTTGAAAAAGGACACGAACCATCGGCGCCTTGGCGAGTGGCGAGTGAGTGAGCACATATTACTTACTAAGATGGCGCTACAGTTCGGGGTGAACTAAGGCGTCAACCAACAGGTGGAACCCTTTCCACCTGTGCGCTCCACCTTAGATGCGGTCATCCTCTGTTGCGTCGTCCCTCGGGGCTAGAGTCAAAGACCCTTCGGGCCGGAGCGATGATGTCCAGGCCCAGCCACCTTAGACGTTGGATCCGTAGACGTCTAACTAGGCCGATGTCGCTGTACAGCCCACACAGTTCTTGGTTGATTCTTCTCTTCCACTCTCCGTTGACCCAAACGGGACCAAAGATTGCATGCAGAATTTTCCCCTCGAAACGTCCAAGAGCTCCTTCATCCGCTTTTGATAACGGCCAAGCCTTAGCGCCATAGAGAAGGACCGGAACGATTAAAGTTTTGTATAGGGGTACCTTAGTTTTTCGAGAGAGGGCTCTACTACTCAGTTGCCTCTTGAGCCCAAAGAAGCAGCGGTTGGCAAAAGTTATCCTGCATTTTATCTCAGCGCTGGTGTCGCTGCTGTTTGTCACTATAGAGCCAAGCTAGACGAAGTCCTTGACTACTTCAAAAATATAGCTGCCGAAGGTGACGTTCTGACCAAGACGTCGGTGTTGCGCGTATTTCTTTGATGACAGCATATACATATTTGGTCTTGTCCCCATTTATCCTTAGACCCACTTTAGCCGCTTCTGCTTCAATGGTTGCGAACGCCTCATTGACATCTCGCTTTGTCCGTCGAATAACGTCAATGTCATCTGCGTAGGCAAGTAATTGTGTAGACTTGAAGTAGATCGTATCCCTTGTATTGGCCGCAGAGTCCCGCACGATCTTTACAAGTATGATGTTAAGGAAATCACATGACAGTGCGTCACCCTGCCTAAAACCTTTTTTAACATTGAAAGTCTGGGTTAGTTCACCTCCGACATTAATGGAGCAGCGAGAGTTCTCCATAGTCATCCTGCACAGTCTGACGAGTGTGGCAGGAATGTTAAAATATGACATGGCTCTGTACATCTCGTCTCTATAAACACTGTCATAGGCGGCTTCAAAGTCGACAAAAAGATGGTACGTGTCGACCTGGAATAAATATTTGGTCTATCGTGGATTTCCCTGGCCTGGAACCACAATGGTAGGAACCTACCAGATTGTCCACGAACGGTTTCAGGCGCTTACACAGTACCGCAGAGAGGACCTTGTACGGAATGTTCAGGAGACTTATCCCTCTTTAATTGGCGCAGTCATACGGGTCCCCTTTCTTATGGACCCGGCACGCGATACTGAGATTCCATTCATCGGGTTTGCATTCTTCCCACCATACCTTGCAGATGAGTTGGTGCATGTTCCTAACCAGCTCATCGCCAGCTGCTTTAAACAGTTCCGCGGGAAGTCCGTCTGCTCCAGCAGTTTTATAAGACGGGATTCTCTTTTGTCTTCGTCCATTGTGGATGGTTCATTCTGCCTGATGGCGGCATTTTGACTATCATCGCCGTTATACGGTCGGCAGAATTGGTCTTTCCACAATCTCAGCATGGACTGTGATTCTACTATTAGTTGTCCGTGCTCCTCCCTGCTGGCTTCTGCTCTGGCTTTATCGCCTTGGCTATAAAGCGCTTCGAATGTCATTCCTGCAATAACATCTCTCCATCTCCTCGATCTTGCGTTTCTCGTGCTCCTTCTTTTTTCTTCTCAGAAGCGTATGCTCCTCCCTCCTTTTCTGTTGATAGAGCTCGTGGGCAGCTCTCTTATGGCGTTCTGACAACGGCTCCATTGCTGTTCTATGGTTTGTGGAGAATGCATAGGGACTTGAGAGAGCTTGAGGGAGGCCGCACATATTGGTAGTTATAATTTCGAGGTAGCCAATGACTTCATCTACTTAGGCTCCGCAGTGACATGCAGCATGACATAAGTGCCGAAATTAAATGCAGATTATCTCTTGCCAACCGCTGTTTCTTTAGGCTCGGGAGGCAATTGAGAAGCAGAGCCCAAGGTGACCATATACAAGACCCATACTATTCCGGTCCTGCTTTATCGCGCAGAGATATAGACCTTATCGAAAGCGGATGAGGAGGCTCTTGGTCGTTTTGAGAGAAAAACAAATGGGGAGTGGAGTGAATTGTACGGGCTGTAGCATGACGTAGATCCAACGCCTAAGTCATGTAAAGTGCATGGAAATTACAGCTTCGGTGTAGGTGGCGCACGCAAGTGGAAGAGGACCTCAACCAACTAGGCGTGCGGCACTGGAGATTGCTGGCGAAATACCGTGCTAGTTGGATAGGTTTTTTTTTTTAATGAGGCCCAGGTTCGCCATGAACTGTAGCGCCGAAGAAGAAAAAGAAGAGGAATGCACTGGACAAATTGAGGGAAAGAAAACGCATGAAATTCTTCTTCCCTCTTCAAGCTTATTATCTGCAGTTAATTGCCCAGCAAACCGAAACACATCCGAATGGACACATTCAAGAAACAAAATAAAAAAGATAAACCTCCGTAGATGCATCGGATTTTATTTTAATCAACCTCAAAAACTTGTCTCTTCCAACGACAAGGCGGAACAAGTAAAACCAACTCCGATCCATGGCATACAGCCCCTTTCACTTAAGCGCTTTCCGGCTCAGATTAAAATAATCCGAACAAGAAAATTAAAAAAAGGAAAAAATGAGAAACTTAAAACCAGAAACCCAACGAAGAAGAAGGGCACGATCCAATGGATCCCGTTTAATATCAAATACGCTGCACTTCACCACCGCCATATACATATGACGCGTTTGATCTCACGTTCTAGTTATATCATTTTGACCAGTTTACCTCCATCAGTTTTTTGGTTTTGGTTTTTCTGTTTTTTTTTTGTTCCGAAAGATCAATGAGATTACATGTCAAAAGGAAGGATGACGACGAGAGCACGAGAGCTGATGAGGGAAGTGATGCACCGGAAAAAAAGTGATTATGTGCCGCAAGAGACCGTCGTTGGGCCAATTTTGTTTAACAGGTATTCTCAGTTTTTTTAAACTCGTTTGTCGCTCTTTTGTTGACTTCATTTAGGGAATTAACCGATTTCTTAGCATACATCTCACGTTTTTCTGCTTGAATGTATCTATTTATGTATATAGAGCCAGAACAAATAAAATGATGTATCTAATGGTCAATGAACTTGCCAACAGGCAGTGGATATGAAGAAGATACAAAAAAAATAAATATATAGATGCGAATTGTTGTTTCTCTCTCTGTCGTTCCCGCTTTGGTTTGAGTTGAACAATTCATTTTGTTCCTACTTTGTATTTGTATCTTTTGCGAATTTACTATCGTTGGCCCACTGTGGAGCATGTTATTATAATCACTTCTTGCGGCGATATGGCGAAATAGCTACTCACATGCGGTGAATGGAAACAATGGCTGTAAAGTAGACATAGAGGACGATGGCGATGGAGATGGAGATTCAGTTCATAATAGCATTACGGGGCTAGACTTAACGAAATTTTCGACATACTCAGCGTGAGCTTACTATATTTTCGTTAATTGTTTGCCAATTTTTTTTTTTCTTTGCTCCTTCTCTCCTCTTGCTCCTTTGAGTCCTATGCACGGTATAATATAACAATCATCCTCGGAGGTATTGCTTGAGAATCCGAAAAGCATCTCTCATAACAGCGATGGAGTGGAGTGAGTCTATGTACAATATTTGCCAACAGATTTCATTAAATGTAATTACGAACGTTACGAACGGGCGGATATTTGTGGATTTTGAAAAAATCCATATTTCTTCCTCTCCATACTGTTTCCAATGCAATTTATGGATATTTGCAATTAGATATATGTACATATCCGTACTTACGTTCCGTATTCTTCAAATTGATTTTTGCTCGTTTTTGCTGAAATGGTCTTTAGTTATAAGGAAATTGTGCTTTAGCTAGACTTCCGCTTAAATTTGATGTAATTAGTTACAGGAAGAAGTAAAATGTTTAGAGCTGAAGTGAGGGATGAAAAGTTACTTACTATCCATTAGGAGCACAAATAAAGTTAATTGTTGGCTGCTATGCTCGAGGCATGCTTCTAGACCAAGCTGTTTAGGGTTGACATTGACGGTAAGCTCTTCGTCTACGAAAAATAGTCAAGCCATTGGGTGAATTCGATGCAGTGAAAATGGCGTTGAAGGGATCGTCTAGCTTTTTTTATTGTTAAAGATTTCTACTATCTGTTGGAGCACTCAGACGCCAATACCGGTCCATTGCACTCCAGACAGACACCTTACATTTCCCCGCTTTCGGGAGAAAAATGAGAAGGAGCTTCAGTGATGTAGAGCTAAGAGATTCGGCCCACATACCGTCGGCCCCAAGGGTGAGCAAAGGTAGAGTCGAAAAGAAAATGTTCTGCAGTGTCATCCTCCCCACAACATTCAGGCGTCTCACTGATGACAAGCACGCAGAGATACTTAGCAAAAGTGTAAACGTAATGAGTCTCCTGCAGTCGATTCTCTTTAGAGACAGGTGGAATGCTGCGGATTTCTTGCAGACATCAGGGCATACGCGCTTAGTAATCCTGCAATGTGGATAATCTCTCCATCTACGGTTGTGTGTATTAAACACCCAATCGTTAATGCAGGAATTAACCGTGCCCCCAGGTTGACCTTGAGAGGGTTCGGGTCTTGAGAAAGTCTTCTCTGAAATCATTTTGGCGAACCCAGAGTGACTTGGAACCCATACAAGCCTTAGTGAATTTAGCCTACCGACTCTGTTCAAGAAGGTATTGAGTTCATGCACTAATTTGGAGCCAGTTGAAGGGTCGGGAAGGCTTGGCTGTCACTGAAGACGCATATGCTTTTTCCCCTTCACTTGTGCTTCACAACATAGTGCATGGATTACATATAGATATCTCTGATTGGAAGACAGACGCATATTTGCCTAATGAGAAATTAGGCAAATGGGATGTTTTTGCGCTCAAAGAAGATCCCAGCACTGGACCTCGGCCCAGACTTAGAGCGAACCGTGAAAATGCGAAGATCCTTTCCAGGTCCAGTATCCAGTCAGAGCCAGTCCTGTCGCCATGGAAACTCGACTGTGATATTACATCGCGTGTCACATCACATGTCAATGCGTCAGAAGGCATGTCCATGAGTCAGGGGTCGCAGGACAATTCTTGCGCAAGCACACTGTTGTACTAGTGTACAAAAAGCCATTTCTCTTCAGACGAGGCATGTCTTTCAGAGAACACCCTCTGATAAATATATCAAGAGCAGCACCCGGCGTGCTGGGAAAAGCCCCCGTACAGCTGAGACAAACCGTTCTTTGGAGTTTGGTGTAAGAGGTTACGACGTGTTTGTGTGTTAGCCTGTTCCACCAGACAACTGATTCATATGAGATTATAGAGGACCATTGCCGACCATAAGCCACATGTTTTGCTAAAAGTTCCATTGCATTGCCGGAAAGCTGATAGCGCTTAGATGGTTTTTGGCACAACATGCTTTGACTAAAAAAGCTTGCTATCAAAGATGACTGCCAGATACTTAGCTTCCTTGCCTTTTAGTACCAGCTGAGTCATGTCAGTCCTAAGCTTTCGGCATATGAGCGAACGCCTCATAGCGATATGTATCAAGGCTACATTTTCTAACATCAGCCTGATCTGCGTCCACGCCCCCACGAAGGACAAGAATGCCTCCACCAAAGATGAATTCTACTATCTCCTAGACAGAACGTATGCCCAATGTTCCAGCTATGACATCAAAATTGCACTAGGAGACTTCAACACTAAGCTAGGAAGGGAAAGCACCTTTAAACGAGGCATCGAAAAACACAGCCTACATGACACCACATGCGAAAGGCACCTGGAGGTCGTCAGATCTATCAACGACTAACCAGATTGATCACATCGCGATCGACGTCAGAAGCTCCTCCACTATTCTTGATGTTCGAACTTTCCTCCACCACGAAGAAATATCTGGTTCGATGACGAGTGCAGGAGGATGCAAACAGCAAAGCGGGAGACATATGTATACCATAAAGCCTCGCTGCATAGAAGAGCAAGAGCAGCTCTTGAGCTGCTAAAAAGAAAGGAGTGGCATAAGCTTCTCAGCAGAAAGTAGAACGAGCACGACAAGCGCGCGGTTGAGAATTTCGAGAGGTGTTACAGCAGGCGCGGCCTTCAAAAGTTTTATCAACAGATAAAGCGCAAATGTCAAGGTTATAAAGCCAAAACAGAAGCCTGTAGGGATGAGATCGGACACTTACGAGTATTGAGGCGGAAGCGGCGATAGTTGGTTTGGCAGTAAATGAGGGCAAAACCAAATAATGCTGTCATCAAAAAACGACGCTTACCACCGACGTCCTGGCCAGAACGTTTGTATTGGCAGATCTAAGTTTGAGGTAGTTGACTACTTCGTCTACCTTGGCTCCGCAGTGACCTGAAGCAACGACATCAGTTCTGAAATCAAACGCAGAATCACTCTTGCCAATCGCTGTTTCTTTGGGCTCAGGAGGCCATTGAGTAATAGAGCCCTCTCCCGAACGACAAAGTTGACTCTATATAAGACCCTTATCATCCCGGTCCTGCTGTACGGCGCAGAAGCATGGACACTATCAAAAGCGGATGAGGAGGCCCTTGGTCGGTTCGAGAGAAAGATTTTGCGTGTGACTTTTGGGCCTATAAACGCAGACGGGGAATGGAGGAAAAGATTAAATGACGTACAGAGAGATAAGTCTAGTCAGGAGTCTACGTATTCAACGCCTAGGATGACTAGGCCATGTAGAGCGATTGGACACCACAGCTTGGAGGGGCGCGTTGGTTGAGGCCCAGCTTCACCCCGAACTGCGGGCGCTACAGAAAAAGAAGAAAAGCCATGTCCGTAATTTTCCTTCTTCTCGTGAAGAGAACGACATAGGTCTTAAGAGGATTAACCGACAGCCCATTTCTGGTACACCAATCATCGATCACATTTAGCGCCGCCTGTGCTGTGAGACGGACAGCCGCTAGGCATGAGCGGACAGAAAGAACGATGGCATCATCTGCATAGGCCTGGGCATAGATTCCAGAGGCATTGAGACAATCAAGCAGAGTGTCGACCTCCATGTATCATAACAGCGGAGAAAAGACGCCGTCTTGCGAGCAGCCCTTGTTAAGGCCGGATTTGACAGAGTGTCCGACACCTGCATCAGCGATGCACATGCTGTCAAAAGTTGCGTTATCAAAAGCTGCCTCAATGTTGACGAAAACGCCCAACAAGGTTTTGAAGCGCGGTCTCGCATGCATGAAGCATGTTGCATATCCGAAAGGGGATGCATTCGAAGCGCAACTTTGCGCACGTGCATTTCTATCAGTCTGTCCATGCTTTTCAGCAGAAAGGATGTTGGACTAATTGGTCTAAAACTCTTAGCAAGTGATTAGTCCTCTTTTCCCTATTTGGGAATAAAGACTACTTTCACCGTGCGCTAAGGAATGGGTATATGAGCAGGTGCTAGGCTAGCAGTGAGAATTATTTTCAAAGTAGGAAGCAGCAACCTTATACCTTTGTGCAGCATAACAGGATATATCCTGTCGTCGGTGCCTGGCGATTTGAAGCCATCGTAGGATGCCACAGCAAATTCAATGGCCGAGTTGTTTTTATCGTTTCTGTTCCAGTTTCGCTTGAAGGAGTGTGCAACGAGCCAATGGCGATCTGATTTTCCGGGAAATGAGTCTGAAGCAGTCAACTAAGAGTTTCCGCTTTAGACTCAGTAAAGGTACGATCGGGTTTCCTGAGTGTATCCAGCTTTGTCGGTTTTCACCGTTTGAGGACTTTAACCATAATGCTAGACGCAACCTCTTCGCAGAAGGTATTATAAGATCCATTCTTCGATTTACGAATAAGCTTCCTATATTCCTTTTGCTCCGACCGATACTTATCCAGTCATCACCTCCTGTCGTCTCGCCGTGACAAACGTTGTTAAGAGCCGACTTTGTTGATGATAAAAAGTGAAGTCTAAAGACGGTCTCCTCTTAGATTGAATTTGCTGCTGCCCCAGGCTGTGTTTGGAGCATTTGCATCGTAATATAAGATAAGACCAACCTTTCTCACTTCACAGTACTCTACAAGTTCCGAGACTGCCTTCGGCGGTGGAGGTAGTATCGAGTCGGAGGGAAAGTAGGCAGCCGCAACGACGAAGTGTTCTATTACTCCGTGCATTCGAAGGGATCGTCAATAGTCTGAAATGCTGAATTCTGAATTAAGCTTACGTGCTCCTAACCTCAATGAGTTAAAACTCAAAAGAAGTACCAATTTCAGCCAAAAATAAAAAATAACTCAACAGATTACTTAAGTACTTTGCCAATCTGGAGCCTCAGACCACTGCTCTCTCATCTCCACGCGCGAGCCTTAATAAGTTCATTCATCCAAAAAGAGTAACAAAAAAACAACAAAAACAGCAACAATAAAGCAATGTCGTAAAAGCCAATTCCTGTTGCAGCCAAATAAAAGCAGTATGCTACCTTCAGATACACTATCGGGCATCGCTATCTATATTATGTCAAAATCTCATCTCAGTTCAAGTGGAATAAAAAAAAAACAACACAAGCAAACAAGCACGACTAAGGAGCAAACAGATTTAATCGTAACCTCTCGACTGGGCAGGGGACAAAGAAAAAAAAAAAAAAAAAAACTCAAAAACGACGATGACAACGACTCGTAAGAGTTGATAATTACATCATTTCAATGGATAATCCGTATCTGTACCCGCGCTCTCTCAAAATAAACAAAAAATTTACATGTGCCCAGTCCGAGTTTGTCTTCTTTTCATTTGAAGATACTATACGAGTACTCGTACTGTTGTTCTGTACTTCGAAAGATGACGATGAACTTGCGTTCTGGACCAATTTACACATTTGTTTAGCGCACAGGCGGGCCATGGTACAGGTACACTACCGAAGGGCATGAATTAAACATGGCTTGCGTCCACTTCTAGAAGCGAAGAGTATCTCGGGATACAGATTGCGTAAGATTGCTTGTCGTGTGCTCATACATATAGGTTGAGTCAATAAACTTCGATGGACGGAGGAGAGAGAATCTATTCCATTTTGGTTTTGTTGACTTTTTAAATAAGATTCAAACTAGTTTGGGTGTGTTGCCTGCGGGGAGTTAGTTAATCAGGAAGCTATTGATGGGAGTCGAGCGTGCATGTGTGCGAGAAAACGGCAGGGAGGAGGTTCTAGCAAAAAGAAAAAATAAATAAACGCGTTAGTCGGTGCGATTGATGACGAAGAGATAGAATAGTTAAGTGCATTCAAATCATGATTAAAATTCTGATTTTTAGATTATCTGGAATTAGTTGGAACGCCGGAGGCCTGTTGACCAGTTTGTTTGGTTTTTTTGGTTTGGGATCAAGTTATTGCCCTTCTGCACGGTTGAAGGACCTCTCGGAATGTAATTTAAATAGTTTACGATCAATTCGAAGACAGACACTGTGATGAGAAGACGCTTGTTTGGTGGATCGTTTAATCTTATTGCTTGGGATATAACGATTTTTTTACTGTTTGGGTTTTCAGTGTTCTATTTCTTACAGCTCAGGTGTATTTTGTGACATGATCCTCTTTTTTTTTTTGCGATACCAGTGAGAGTTCCTTCGCCGAACAAGTCTCCCTCAAGCTCTCTCAAGTTCCGATGCAATCTGCACAAACCATAGAACAGCAATGGAGTTGCTGTCAGAACGCCATCAGAGAGGCCGCCTCAGATGTACTCGGTTTCAAGCCACCACCTTCGAGAAACCCCTGTTTTGATGACGAGTGCAGACAGGCCCATTTAGAGAAACGGAATGCATGCATGGCTACACGGCATCGACGGACGCGAGCTGCCCGCGAGCTCTATGAACAGAAAAGGAGGTAGGAGCATGCGCTTCTCAGAAGGAAAAACAAGGAACATGAGAAGTCCGAGATCGAGAAGTTGGAGAGATGTTACTGCAGGAACGACGTTCGAAAATTTTACCAAAAAGTAAAATGAACATGCCAAGGCTATAAAGCCAGAGGAAAAGCCTGCAGAGGTGAGCACGGACAACTAATAGTGGAGTCACAGTCAACGCGGAGATTGTGGAAGGACCACTTCTGCAGACTGGATAACGGCGATGATAGTCAAAATGCTGCCGTCAGGCAAAACGAACCATTCACAATGGACGAAGACGAAAGAGAATACCGTCCACCCGACCTAGACGATGTTAAGATAGCTATATCGAAGCTTGAGTCTTATAAAGCTGCTGGAGCAGACGTACTCCCCGCGAAACTGTTTGAAGTAGCTGGCGATGAGCTGGTCAGGAACATGCACCAACTCATCTGCAAGATATGGTCGGAAGAATGCATGTCCGATGAATGGAATCTCAGTATCGTTTGCCCGGTTCATAAGAAAGGAGACCCCTATGACTGCGTCAATAATAGAGGGATACGTCTCCTGAACATTGCGTACAAGATCCTCTCTGCCGTACTGTGTAAGCACTTGAAACCGGTCGTTGACAATCTGATAGGTGCCTACCAGTCTGGTTTCAGGCTAGGAAAATCCAAGATAGACCAAATATTTACACTACGGCACGCACCATCTTTTTGTCAACTTTAAAGCCGCATACGACAGCTATACAGAGCCATGTCATGTTTTAACATCCAAGCCAAACTCGTCAGACTGTGCAGGATGACTATGGATGACTGCTCCATTAAGGTCGGAGATGAACTAACCGAGGCCTTCGATGTTAAAAAAGGTTTAAGAAAGGGGGACGCACTGTCATGTGATTTCTTCAACATCATACTTGAAAATATCGAGCGGGACTCGGACCACTACCTTGTTGTAGCCAATGTACAGACGATGATATCAAGAATGGTTAGGAGTCGAGTAGGACAACGTCAGTTTGACGTCGGAAAGCTACAATCGCATGAGACTGCCAGAATCTTTGCCGATCGTATCTCCTTCAACCTCTCTCAAAATCCGCCCACAGCAGCGCAAACAATAGGGCAGGAATGGGCGTATTGCCAGAGCGTCATCAGAGGCGCTGCCTCAGAGGCGCTGGGTTTCAAACCGCCACCACCTAGAAACCCCTGGTTCATGATCAATGCGAACAGGCCCATGCAGCAAAACAAGAGGCATGTAAAGCCACGCTGCAATGACGGACGAGAGCTGCTCACGATATCTATGAGTTGAAGAGAAGAGAGGAGCACTCGCTTCTCAGAAGAAAGAAGAGAGAACACGGAAAGCGTGAGATCGAGGAGATGTAAAAATGCTTCCGCAGGAATGACGCCCGGAAGTAAAACGAACATGCCATGGCTACAAAGCCAGAGCGGTGGCCTGCAGGGATGAAAATGGAGAACTGGTAGTGGAACTGGTGGATGCTGAGGATTTGGCAAGAACTTTTCTGCAGACTGTATAACGGCGATGACAGACAAGATAGCGCTGTCGGACAGAACGATCCATTCGTAATGGACGACGATGTAAGCGAATTCCGTCCACCCGACCTAGACGAAGTCAAGATAGCGATATTAAGACTTAAAGCCGCAGGCGTAGACGGCCTGTCTGCCGAGCTTTTTAATGCGGCTGGAGATAAGGTAAGGTGCATACACCATCTCATTTGCAAGGTATGGTAACGGAATCCCAGTATCGTTTGCCCGGTCCATAAGAAAGGAGACCCCTATAACTGCGCCAACTATGCGGGAATAGGTCTACTTAACATCGCATACAAGATCTTCTCTGTTGTATTGTGAGAACTTCTGAAACCGCCTGTGGATAGCCTGATCGGCTCTTATCAGTTTGGTTTCAGGCCACGTAAATTCATAATAGACCCAAGATTGCCAACACTGTAACACTGAGACCTTTGATCTTATAAAAGGATTTAGACAAGGTGAGGCGCTGTCGCGCAACTTTTTCAACATCGTGCTTGAAAAGATCGTGCAAGAGTCGCTGGCCAACACAAGAGGTACGATTTATTTCAAGTCTACGCAATTGCTTGCGTACGCCGACGACTTTGACGTGATTTGACGGACACGCCGAGATGTCAATGAGGTCTTTGTAAGCATTGTGGTAGAAGCGGCTAAGATGGTCGTCAAGGTTAATGAGGGTAAAACCAAATATCTGCTTTCATCTAAAAGAGACGGAAAACACCGACGTATTGGCCAGAACGTCATCATGAGCGGATATAACTTTGAAGTGGTCAAGAAATTCGTATACCTTGGCTCACTGATGGCCGGCGACAATAACACCAGCGCTGAGATAAAACGCAGAATCAAGAGGCAATTGAGAAGTAGAGCCCTCTCTCGGAAAACCAAGGTGACACTATACAAGACCATGATCATCCTAGTCCTCTTATACGGTGCAGAGGCTTGGACCTTATCAAAAGCGGATGAAGATGCCTTGGTCGTTTCGAGAGGGAAATTCTGCGGTCCCGTTTGTTCAAACGGTGTATGGAGGAGAAGATTTAACGAGGAACTGTACGGGTTGTACAGCGACATCGGCCTGGTACGACGTCTACGGATACAGCGTCTAAGGTGGCTAGGACAGGTAGAGCGCATGGAAAATACAGCTCCGATCCGAAGAGTATTCGAATGCACCCCGGAAGGAAGGCGCGGCAGAGGATGGCCGCATCTATGGTGACGCACGCAGGTGGAAGGGGACCTTAACCAACTGGTCGTGCGGCGCTGGAAACAGCTGGCCGAAGACCGTGCCAGCTGGAGACGCTTGATGGTTCAGGCCCAGGTTCACCACGGACTGTAGCATCACCTACATAAGTAAGTAAGTAAGTATACGGTCAGCCGCAATTCGTACCAAATTTTACTTGTATCAAGGTAAAAGGTAAGACTAACTAAGCGAGGAGGTACAGGCTTGACATTTTCTCGTTCTAGGTGTATGGATATTCTTAGATTCTATGTTTGTGGGTCATTCATCACCATGTTTTTTTCATAAGTGTTAATCTGTGTTTGTCTATCCTTCTAATAAAAAAAGAATATCGAAGGAAGATACAAGTGTATTACAAAAGCAAATTGTTTCTCCAAGTTTACAATGGACTATACAAACAAACCCCGGCCGCTGAGTAGATGGAAGACAAAAAGAAGAGGAAGGTGTAGCCCATCGAGAAAGCCCACTTATGTATATGTCTCCCGAGTACACGCTTTGATTGACTGATGGTTTTAATTTGGAATCATTTCTTTTCAACTGTCGCTTTCTTACTTCTCTCCTCAACACCATCTTTTTTTTCTCGTTTTTAGTTTTTGTGTTTTCTATAGAAATTTGCCTTTCACTTGTTTTGTAATGAGCCACAGCCACTGGCAGGTAATATGGTGTATAAACAGCATTTGGACAGACGGAAAGGCACCTTAATGCAGCGCGATGAAGTAGTTCACTTATAACATGATACCTATAGATGGATCTGGATATTGACTGTGCAACTACAATACATATCTGGAGCAGACCATTCTTTCTATTCATTCTTTTGGTCTTTCAACGAATTGGCCTTGGAGCCTTGCTTTTGGTAGCTCTTAGCGGCTTATTGGTTTCAATTCAAATTGATTTTCCAAATCGAGGTGCGCGAGAAACAATTACGTTCAAGATACTTATCTCGCACCATTCAGACTGTCCACTTTGGTCGGTTGATGATTGACGATAACTGGGCTTTTCAAAACGAATTCGAAACGAACACTTAAAAATACCATATTGGAGGTGTTGATTGGATCAGGTTCCATACGTACAGTCAATAACCGAATCGAAACGTTTGATGAGCCATACAAGAATAGTACAATAATCTGCTTAATTGCGGGGCATTCGTATCTATACACCAGTTATATGAGAAAAGAAAAATAAATAACAAGAGAAAGATAGTAAGTTGAATTTCGAATGCTGAATTCATTAGTTTTATCTACTGCCTTCAAGCGTCAATATCATCGATGTGACTTGGTGAATGCTGCATTTCTAACATAAGAATCGTTGATGAGTTGCTCCTTCTCACAATCAAGCTGAAACCGGAAATGGTCATTTCGAATTAATCTATTTTCTTTCGTTGCTTCCAATACTCTCTAGCATACGACCGGCTACAATTTAATCTACAATCTAAAGGCACAATTAATGCGGCAGGGACCCTTACAGATTTTATACCGTGTCCTTTAATGTCTTCTTGATTAGTTGGTCATTTAACGCTGTTCACTTACCTGAAATGAAAACAATAGAAAGAAAAAATAAATGAAAAAAAAACGTTCACAAATGAAGATCTTGAGAAAGAAAATTCAATTAAACAACTTTCTAATTATGCACAGAGTGTTCCTTGAGTGTTTCTGTGATTAAAGAGATATATTGGTCTAGACAGTTGAGTAACAATAATTCCAGGTAATTGCAAACGTTATAGAGATAAGATATCCGCATAGCTAGCAAGTATGTTTAGTTACTGACCACAGAACCTTAAGTCATTTTGCCCGAGGGTATTTCAATTAAAATCTTATTGATTTCCGGCGCGTTTTTTGAGAGTAGGCACGCGGATTGAAGCAACAAATGCAAATATTCTCATTATTCGTATTACTCGTATTTCCGACAGGCCAAAAGGCTAAAATAAAAAAAAAAACCGGCCAAGTGCGAGTCGGACTCGCGCACGAAGGGTTCCGTACCATCTGTATGAGACTATGTATGTCACCTCATCAAATGACAGAACTTGGTTGCAGGCAGGATTTTTTGGATGAAAATCATGTCTGTTGTATGGGAGCCCCCCTTAAATATTCATTTTGTTCTATTTTTAGTATTTGTCGTGGTAGCGGCAACAAAAATACATCATCTGTGAACATTTCAACTGTCTAACTATCACGGTTCATGAGATACAGCCTGGTGACAGACGGACGGACGGACGGACAGCGAAGTCTTAGTAATAGGGTTCCGTTTTACCTTTGGGTACGGAACCCTAAAAACGAGCCCATATAACCTCGTATCCAATACGGCTGTTTATCAGTCTTTATGAGACTATTGACCCTTTTCGATTTGTTTTATATTTTTTTGTTTTTCGAAAAAACCTTTCTCCCACAGCCGCTTATCAACGAAAGCTGTCAGCCAGTCGTACGTTTATTGCACTTCACACGTCACCTTTGGTCTATTACCACAGATAACGATTACAATTTAAATTATTTCGAACTAACAAATGAGTTTCGTGAGGCAGAGCTTACAAAATGCCTCACGCAAAGCGATTATTTAAAATACGATCACTGCATGACGGTTGGTTATTAACGGTAATGAGGAAAATCTTCCCTAAATTTACAGCTTGGTAGATATTTTTATTTGAGATTCGTCGATAAAACGCCTCTAAAGTTGTGTTTTTCTATCTGTTGGAGCACTCAGATGCAAATATCGGTCCATTGTACTCCAGACAGACACCTTACATTAAAGTAATTTCCCCACTTTCCGGAGAAAAATGAGAAGGAGCTTCAGTGATGTAGTCCCAAGGGTGCGCCACCGTGTGCGAGCAAAGGCGCGAGAATCGCAGAAAGAATGCTCTGTCGTGTCATCCTCCTCGCATAAGCACAAGTAGGTGTCTCACTAATGCCAAGCACGCAGAGATGCTTAGCAAAAGTGTAATGGCCCCCAATGACTCCCACACGGCTTCTGCAGTCGATTCTCCTTAGAGACAGGAGGAATGCTGCGTATTTCTTGCAGATATTAGAACATACGCGCCTGGTCATTCTGCATCCTGGATAATCCCTCCATCTACCATTGGCTGTGTTAAACACCCAATCGTTAATGTAGACCTAAAGCGGGTCCAGGTCCGGAGAAGTTATTCTTTGAACCCATTCTGGCGAGTTCATTAGAGGTCTCATTTCCTGAGGTCCCAGAGTGACTTGGAACCCATACAAGCCTTAGTGAATTTAGCCTACCGACTCTGTTCAAGAAGGTCTTGAGTTCATGCACTAACTTGGAGCCAGCTGAAGGGTCGGGAAGGCTTGGCTGTCACTGCAGACGCATATGCTTTTTTTCCCCTTCACTTGTGTTTCACAACAGAGTGCATGGATTGCATATAGATATCTCTGATTGGAAGACAGACGCATATTTGCCTAACGAGAAGTGCAATGGGATGTTTTTGCGCTCAAAGAAGACCCCAGCACCGGACCTCGGCCCAGACTTGGAGCGAACCGTGAAAATGCGAAGATCCTTTCCAGGTCCAGTATCCAGTCAGAGCCAGTCCTGTCGCCATGGAAACTCGACTGTGATATTATATCCCGTGTCACATCACATGTCAATGCGCCAGAAGGCATATCCATAAGACAGGGGTCGCAGGTCAATTTTTGCGCAAGCACACTGTTATTCCTATGCGAATTGTACCAAAAACCATTTCTCTTCAGACGAGACATGGCTTTCAGAGCACACCCTCTGATAAATATATCAAAAGGTGGAAGGTTCATCATAGCATCTAGAGCAGCACCCGGTTTGCTGAGGAAAACCCCCGTTCAGCTGAGACAAACCGTTCTTTGGAGTTTGGTGAAAAAGGCTACGACGTGTTTGCGTGTTAATCTGTTCCACTAGACAACCGATGTATATGAGGCCAAGAGGACATTTGCCGACGATAAGGCCCATGTTTGGCCAAACACTCCTTTGTATTGCCAATAAGCTGACAGCGCTTTGGTGGTTCTTGACTCAACATGCTTTGACTAAAGAAGCTTGCTTTCTAAGACGACCGCCAATTTTTTTTTTTTTTTTAATGTGGAGCTAGTGCTATCAATTAGCATTAAGCGCTGCGACTTTTGCAGATTTATTGTGCCTGCTTGCCACTTCTCCACTTCTTCACTTCCATAATGAAGTTGAGAACGCTTCTCGTAGGAACCGAGGTGATCCCCTTAATTCCTTTATGCTCTGGCACCCACCAGAGTTTGACATCGTTTCTTTTGGCAAGTTCTTGGCGGGCATCATGGCATTCCTTGACGGGCTTTGAGTTCGTACTGTACGAACTTAACGCTTTGAGCGCTGCTTGGCTATCAGAGTGTGACTGCCAGATACTTAGCTTCTTTGGATACCGCGATGGGAGTGGCCTTTAGTACAAACTAGGTCATGTCAGTACTTTTCCTCCTTCTCGCGAAGAGAACGACATCGGTCTTAAGAGGATTAACCGACAGCCCATTTCTGAATACACCAATCATCGATCACATTTAGCAGTTTCTCTTGAAGGAGTGTGCAGCGAGCCGATGGCGATCTAATTTCCCGAGAAATGAGTCTGAAGCAGTTAACTAAGGGTTTCCGCTTTAGTCTTAGTAAAGGTACTATCGGGTTTCCGGAGTGTATTAAACTTTGTCGGTTTTCCCCGATTACTTTAACCTACTTGCTAGTCGCACTCAGAGACTTGACCTCCTCGCAGAAGGTCCTATAAGAATCATTGTTCGATTTACGAATAAGATTCTTATATTCTTTCTGCCTCGACCGATACATGTTCCAGTCATCTTCCGAATTCGATTCGAGCGATCTGTTCACGAGACTTCTGGCTTCCCAGGGAAGACTTGCGAGCTCGGCATTAAGCTTAAATAAGGTGTGAAACATGTAATGTTGCTAAGGGTGAAGAGGCATGTTGCAAAGGAGTTTTCGTGTAGAAAACATATCGATTTAACACAATTGGATTGAGATTATAAAAATAGATAAATTGGTCAGTAATGTGGAGTAAAAGACGCATTTCAGTTGTCCTCGCGTAGGTGGCTACGGTCAATGTTGCTAGGACAGCTGAAAATGTTGCTAGGACAGCTGAAAATGTTGCTAAGGCCATTTTACAGATGGCGGCTTTAAAACCAGTAAAAATCCAGAACCATATGCTGTTTCTTAAAGTATCTTCTACTAGACACATAAAACGCATAAAGAGCAACCATATGGTAGCTTAACGAGAGAATACAGATTGACCCATAATTCACAGGATGGGAATTATGTCAAACGTTGATAACCAATCTACCCACATACTCTGCAACGCAAGCATATGGTACAATATTCTGTGTCTCTCATAGTCCGAGTATTTCTCTTCATCCCTTAGTTGTAGGGGAAATTTACTCTTTCAGTTTTCTTCGTGTATTGGTCAAAATAAAATAAAGTTGTGTGCTACACCCCCTATTTTGGTGGCACGTGCTTTTTCACAAGCCATAGCATATGCGCCGAATTCATTCACAGATTCGTCACCTACTACCCACATTCGTTCATATGTACATGTCGCATAGTAGTAACTTTTTTAAATTAAATGTCCTTAGGGGAGAGTAATGTGGATACAGATATACATATGTATCTGTATCAAGGCTGGGGCCTAAGGATTTTCAAAAAAATCCTCATACACTTGTTGCGTCAGACGTTCATCGGATATCTTGTCGTCATTGAAGAATTAGCGTGGGCGGGTGGGGTAACTCAACATCACGTTTGTGGTCGTCGTCGTTAAATGTGTTAGATTACGTCAAATGGGTGGTATCCAGATGTTTCCAATCAAGCGTTATCTAAATCCATTCTACAAACGTGCGTCACAAATTCGCAGACTTGTTGTAAAAAAGCGTACGAACAACATGAAAACAGAAAACAGAAGAGTGATGAAGGAAACGAAGTGGTAAATCAAATTGAGGATGTCTACCCACTTGATTGGAGAGAGATGGCCTTTCTAGCATCCTTCGACCTTCAATCGCTCCCACTTCCCCACTGGGTATTACGCGTGAATAGAATGTTAACAACACAAAATCGAGACGCTCGGCATGCTTAGGATGCAAAAATAGCAAAGTATGTCCCGTGAGATGCGATAAACAGCGTTTAATTAAGGACTTTAGATGTCCCACACATATGTATACACTTTGAATCTAGGATAACGTGTGAGTTTCATATTTCCTCATATAATTTGGATGATTATCGAACAGGGTGGTACGTATGTTGGTATCGAGAAATACGAGATTTACGTCGTGAATTGGTGTAATTTGCAAAATTTTTAAGTGAAATTCTCGGAATTCCCCATTGGGGTACAAGCAGTTTACAATGGTATCGATGACATCAGCATATCACACGCTTGTCATGATCCATAAAGCGATTGATTAAATGTCGACTTATGCTACCCACAAGCAGTCGCGTTTAGCCCTGAGGGTACATAGTTGACTTGTCACAAGTCAATTGGGTTAGTCCAATATACCGGATCTAGATGGTTGTCCTCTCATGTTTATTCCGGCCGCACCCACAATCGGGTTGCATGTGGACATCTATAGATATGTAGCTACGGGTATACGAACGGTGATACGAATCATAACAATTCAGTTCCGCATAACTCCTGTTAATCCAGCTTGGATACAAGAACATATTGAGATTCAGTTCAGTGAAGTAGAGTATCTTTTTGTCTGCTGCCGCCGTCGTCGATCAGGTAGGTGCGGCTAGGCTAGTCGGGCATTGTGATCGATCGGAAAACCAATTCATTGTAGAACCTTTATACAGACACGGTCTTTTACCATACTTTCCATAGACGACGTTCGATAGCAAGGAGAAAGGAGGCAGCATGGTACAGTAAAAGCATTTTACATTCGAGATAAAACCAACTAAACAACTAGATAACTAGTAGAACCGGCTTTTTATACATACGTTTATCCTTTTTGTCGTTTTGTTTGGACATTTCCATTTGAAATCGTTACGCAGATACCTACACTAGTTGGCCGTCGACGTCTCGTTTACACCCGTTCGATTTAATTCGAATCGAATAACTTGAAATGCATCTTTCGGCTTGTCTAGCAAATATGTTAATTCAGACAAAAACGAGTATCTACCTCCCGTACATACATATCTATGCAGCTACATAAGGTCTGTGAAGCGATGTGTGCTGCTTAAGTTGGACCACGTGGTGAGCTTGATGTATGCAAGGTGGTCGGGTTACTTGTATCTGTTGTTTTATGATTTAATGTCTGAGAAAGGTCGTTTGGATTCCATGAGGGAGAGTAGGCAAATGGTGTATGTGTTCAGGTTTTTCTGTTTTTTTTTTTTTCTTTCATTTTTGTTTAATGTGCTGAAACGTGGTTTTCTGGTCATTTCTTAATTGAGTATCTTTCTTGCATTTTTTGTTGGAATTTTTGTTTCAAGCTTTCGGCATGAAAATGTTCATTAAAAAACAAACAAACTGGTGCGGGATTGCATAAGAGATTCTGTAAGTCCACTTAAGTATTTTCCCGTTTATGGGCACGATTTCTCGGTTTTAAATGCCTAATGGCGAGATTGGTCCAGAAAAGTCGAGTAAGGCTAGCGGCATAGAACGTCGCAATGCTACAATTGCAAGAGACCGCCAGAGCCTATGCCAATCACATCTCCCTCAAGCTCTAGGGAGACCCCTCAAGATCTGCTCAGACAGTACAACAATAATGGACCCTTAGAGAGTGCTGCTTCTGAAGTACTGGGCTTCAAAACCCCACCAAGAAGAAACCCATGGTTTGATGACTAGTGTCGGAGGGTACACACAGCCAAGCAGCAAGCATATCAAGAGGTGCTCCACAGATGGACGAGAGCTGTCCGTGAGCATTATGAGCAGAAGAGAAGGATGGAGCACAAGCTTACTTACTTACTTTGATGGCGCTACATTTCGGGTTGATCCAAGGCCTCAACCAACAAGCCTCGCAAGCCGGCACGAACTTTGACTAGCCGCTTCCAGTGCCGCACGCCCAGTTGGTTGAGGTCCCTTTCCACCTGTGCGCGCCACCTTGGATGCGGTCGTCCTCTGCTGCGTCGTCCCTCGGGGTTGGAGTCAAAGACTCTTCGGGCCGAAGCGGTGATGTCTATTAGCTCTACAGGGCTCAGCCATCTTATACGTTGGATTCGAAGACGTTTAACTAGGCCGATGTCGCTGTACAGCCCGTACAGTTCTTGGTTGAACCTCCTCCTCCACTCTCCGCTTACACAAACGGGACCAAAGATTGCACGCAGAATTTTCCCCTCGAAGCGCCCAAGAGCCTCTTCATCCGTTTTTGATAACGTCCAAGCCTCAACGCCGTAGAGGAGGACCGGTATGATTAAGGTTTTGTAGAGGGATACCTTAGTTTTTCGAGAGAGGGCTCTACTACTCAATTGCCTCTTGAGCCCAAAGAAGCAGCGGTTGGCAAGAGTTATTCTGCGTTTTATCTCAGCGCTGGTGTCGTTGCTGCTTGTCACTATCCAGGTAGACGAAGTCCCTGACTAGTTCAAAAATATAGCTGCCGAAGGTGAGGTACTGACCAAGACGTCCCTCAGACCCTTAGACCCACTTTAGCCGCTTCTGCTTCAATGCTTGCGAACGCCTCTTTGACGTCTCGGTTTGTCCGTCCGATAACGTCAACATCATCTGCGTTGGCAAGCAATTGTGTAGACTTGAAGTAGATCGTACCTCTTGTATTGGCCGCAGAGTCCCGCACGATCTTTTCAAATATGATGTTAAAGAAATCACATGACAGTATGCCATGACAGTATGCCACCCTGTCTAAAACCGACTAGTTCATCTCCGACCTTAATGGAGCAGCGGGAATTCTCAATAGTCATCCTGCACAGTCTGATGAGTTTGGCAGGAATGTTAAAACATGAAGTGGTTCTGTATAGCTCGTTTCAATAAACACTGTCATACGCGGCTTTAAAGTCGACAAAAAGATGGTGCGTGTCGACCTGGAATTCATGGGTCTTCTCCAAGATAGTGTAAGTATTTGGTCTATCGTGGATTTTCCTGATCTGAAACCATACTGGTAGGAACCTACCAGATTGTCCACGAACGGTTTCAGGCGGTTACACAGTACGGCGAGAGGATATTGTACGCAGTGTTCAGGAGCCTTATCCCTCTGTAATTGGTGCAGTCATAGGAGTCTCCTTTCTTATGGACTGGGCAAACTATGCTGAGATTCCATTCATCGGGCTGGTGCATGTTCCTGACCAGCTCATCGCCAGCTGCTTTAAATGGTTTAGCAGGAAGTCCGTCTGCTCCAGTAGCTTTATAAGGCTTAAGTTTCGATATCGCTATCGTAACATCGTCTAGGTCGGGTGGACGGGATTCTCTTTCATCTTCGTCTATTGTGAATGGTTCGTTCTGCCTGACGGCGGCATTTGGACTATCATCGCTGTATACAGTCTGCAGAATTGGTCTTTCCACAATCTCAGCATTGACTGTGACTCCCCTATTAGTTATTCGTGCTCATCCCTGCTGGCTTCTGCCCTGGCTTTATAGCCTTGGCTATAAAGCGTTTCGAATGTCATTCCTGCAATAACTCCTTCTTTTTTCTTCTCAGAAGCACGGGTAGATCTTGTCCGTCGGTGTAGTGTAGCCATGTATGCATTCTGTTTCTCTACATGGGCCTGTCTGCACTCGTCATCAAACCAGGGGTTTCTCGAAGGTGGTGACTTGAAACCGAGTACATCCGAGGCAGTCTCTCTGATGGCGTTCTGACAGCGACTCCATTGCTATTCTGTGGTTTGTGCAGATTGCATCGGGACTTGAGAGAGCTTGAGGTAGACTTGATCGGCGAAGGCCCCATATATCGGCAGTTATAATTTCAAGGTAATCAGGAGCTTCATCTACCTACGTTCCGCAGTGACATGCAACAATGACATCAGTGCCGAAATCAAACGCAGAATAACTCTTGCCAACGGCTGCTTCTTTAAACTCGGGAGGCAATTGAGAAGAAGAATCCTCTCTCGGAAAACCAATGTGATCCTTACCATCCCGGTTCTGCTTTATGGCGCAGAGACATAGACCTTATTGAAAGCGGATGAGGAGGCCTTTGATCATTTTGAGATAAAAATTCTGCGTACGAGTGGAGTGAAGAAGAAGACTTAATACTGAGCTGTACGAGCTGTAGAGTGACATGAACGTTTCACGGCGTCTGCGGATCCAACGCCTAAGATGGCTAGGTCATGTAGAGCGCATGGAAATCACAGCTCCGGCCCAGAAGGCCTCTGAATTTAATCCCCGAGGGGCGACGCCAAATTTGAGGTGGCGCAACCATGTGGAAGCGGACCTCAACCAACTAGGCGTGCAGCATTGGAGACCGCTGACGAAGGACCGTGCCAGTTGGAGAGGTTTTTTAAAGGAGGCCCAGAAGAAAAAGAAGAAGAAAAATGGGGCAATTGGTGCGGAAAATTGTATGTATTTTTTGCATTGAGTTATAATTCGCCGACGAGCGTAGATTTTGGCTCTTCGCGGCTTAGACTGAATCGAATTTTCCACTTTAATGGACTGAGAAATGTGATCATCAATAGCTGTTGCCATAAAACCACTGCAATCACTCAACTTGGCTCAAATGCGATCCACAACATATGCCTATTACACAATATCGAATAATGAATAACCATTTGGGTTTTCAAAATCGATTTCAGTTGCACGTACCTCAACCATCTCCAAATGGTAAATGGGAGCCTAATAACCAATTACGCAAGTAGATCAGACGTCTATCGATCCGACACTCTGTCGCCATTAGTGTAAATAAGTCGTGCCAATACTGCGATACTCACCGACGTCGGAAGGAAGTTCATGGCTTTGCATTTCAAAAGACTCTTAACTCTGTCTTTCTTCACGTTTCTGTTTCGCCTAATTGTAAGGTCAAAACACGAGGTTCTTTAAAGCCAGTCTGCTTACCAATGCGAAGTAAGTTTGCAACAAAACGAGGCAAAAATCACGCGGTCAGCAATGAGATTTAATATGCACAGCAGGGCAAAAACTAAAAAACAAAAAACAAAAGATCACATTCTATGGAAGAGAAAGGCAAGGTAGGAAAAGCAGTAATGAACAATTCATCTACTATTGGATCCTCCCCTCCATTGGTTCAGAAGAGCCGAAAGAAAGTTTTCGAATTCATGATTCACCGAATCACAGGCGAGGAAAATGGTGAAACAGTCCTCCATTCGTGCCTGGAAGCTATACGAGTAATAATTGGGTTTCTCGCTCGCTGTAGCCCTTGGATACATTTATTATTAGTAGTTCCTCGTTCCCATTGCGGTTTCTATTGTGTTTTGCGATCAACAGGTTATAATTAGATCGAACAACAAACTTCCTTGTTTCTGTTTTCTTTCAATTTTAAGTGTGACCAGTATAAGGGTTAAGCGCACGTCACTTGATTCCATGCATATCCAGATCCATACTGGTACGAAAGAGCGATTACAACACTATTTCTAGTATGGGATGTAGGACAGAGTGAAACCTTAAAGCAAAATGAGAGTCAAACGAACAATTCACAGTCGATGAATCACACTGGTCACACCAGTTGTATAGAAAGTATCTACTATGCGAACCGGTCGGCAACGACGCCCACTACCTCACTTAAGGACCAGGTTAAATGGCTTTTGCAAGCGAACATCATGCTCGGACTGTCAACATCTCCGACATCAACCTTAACACACAGAGATAGAAACAATCCGGGGACGTATATAGACATAGATACTTTGTATAGTAGGAGTTCCATTAATTGCTTAACGGTATTATTCAATGGCAGCAATTGCAATTGAGAATTACATTTAAATGGCATTTATGCTATGTATGCGACCACACCACCATTGAGGCCGTATGACAAGAATTAGCGCAAGAGAATGTGCCCGAGCCAAGGTATCGAATATATGGGGCTTGGGCAGTGGCCAGTCACTGAGAATGGGAATGATTTTGGTCAACAACAGGTATGCACACCACACGGCCGTATTGTATTGCAATGTGAATACAAGACCAGACAACCAGCAATAGTGAGGTAGTACATTGCTAACTGATGACGAGTATCTATCCATCTATTGGCAAGAAACCGTTGTATGTTTGGTTCCTTTTATTTTTCTGTTTATTGCCACTCTCGTTCGAAGAACGATGACGGTGACTATAGCAGTGACCTTAAATCAATCCGCCCCCCCACATACAACGAAGGCATGTTTCCATTGCATTCTTTCTATGGTTTTCCGTTCTTAGAAATGAAAAGAAAATATGAACGAGCTTGTAATCACGGATTCGTAGATTGTAGGCGGCCGATGGATTCACCGGGGGCGTAAGATCCAAATTCGGAATGGAAGTGAGTGAATCCGTTTTGTTTATACCGTCAGTAGCACTGCTATACAACGTTAGTGAGTCATTTGGCTGACAGATGGGCTACCTATGAATGTCGTATCTACAAGATAGATAACATTTTTCCATAGAGCACCATTATAATTCAATTAGATATAAAAGAACTGAGTAAGCCTGTATTTGTGAACGTCATGGTGCGGATATTCAGACAGATTGTGCAATCGTTGCGTCATTGATACGCGTGTATACTCGTACTGGAGTCTTGGGGCATGATGGGTATTGCGGATGATTATAGAAAGCAGACTAAAATCAGAACGATTCTATGGATAGAGGAAACTCCATCATGGGCAGGTTAGTCGTTACGTTGTTGCCATTTCAGACAGAAATAGACTAGCGCCTTCGCATTACCGAGGGATTCTTCTTCTTCTTATCGGGCGTTACTGTTCGGGGTGAACCTGGACCTCAACAACATGCCCGTCCAACTAGCATGGTCTTTTGCTAGCCTTTTCCATTGGCCCAGGTCCCCTTCCGGTGGACGCCGTGGCGCAGTGGTTAGTGTGTTGGACTCTGACGCACGATGAGCGAGTTCGGATCCAGATAACACCAACGCCATCGAATGTTTATTTTGCGGTATTCCTCCTCGGCGGGGTACTGGCAAGACTCCCCGTAGTATACTTGCCGTGAAAAAGCTTCTCGACTCACGCCGTTCGGAATCGGCATTAAAACTGTGGATCCCTTTCACCTGTGTCAAAAATAAATCACACACAACATGGGTGATTGAGAGGAGCTTGGCTCTGGGCCTTCATGGGTTGTAACGCCATTAAAGAAAGAAAGAGAAGAGGCCCCCTTCCACCTGTGTGCGCCATCTTAGGTGGATTCATCCCTCAGGTTGGATTCAAAGACTCTCCAGGGTGGAGTTGTGGTGTCCATTCACTCTACATGGCCTAGCCATCTTAGACGTTGAATCCGGAGACGCCTGACTAGACTAATATCGCTGTACAGCTCGTAAAGCTCGTGGTTGAATCTTTTCCTCCATCCCCCGTCTATGTATACATATATATGACACAAAATCACTCGCAAAATCTTTCTCTCGGAACGACCAAGGACCTCGTCGTCTGCTTTTGATAGTACCCATGCTTCTGCGCCGGGATGATAAGGGTCTTGTACAGAGTCCACTTTATCGTTCGGAAGAGGGCTCTATTACTCAATTGCCTCCTGAGCCCAAAAAAAAAAAACAGCGATTGGCAGGAGTGATTCTGCGTTTGAATTCGGAACTGATGTCGTTGTTCTCATATCTGCCAACACAAACGTTCTGGCTAAGACGTCGCGTCGGTAGTAAGCGTCCTTTTTTGATGACAGCATTATTTAGTTTTGCCCTCATTTACGGCCAATTGTCGCCGCTTCCGCCTCAATACTCGTAAGTGTCCGTTCTCATCCCTCCACGCTTCTGTTTTGGCTTTATAACCTTGACATTTGCGCTTTATCTGTTGATAAAACTTTTGAAGGCCGCGCCTGCTGTAACACCTATCGAAATTCTCAACCGCGCGCTTGTCGTGCTCTTTCTACTTTATGCTGAGAAGCTTATGCTCCACCTTTATTTTTAGCAGCTCATGAGCTACTTTTGCTCTTCTATGCAGCGAGGCTTTATGGTATATGCCTCCTGCTTTGCTGTGTGATTCCTCTTACAATCGTCAACCAGGTGTTAAGTCGTTGTAGAGCCTTGAAGCCAAAACTTCAGGTTCAGTGCTTTTCAGGGACTGTTTGCAAAGGTTCCACTGTTGTTCTATTGACTGCGTGAAGGGTTGATGTGTTTGGGAGAGCTTAACTTAAAAGCACGGGCGGTTGGGAGCATGCATCAGCTCATCCGTAAGATATGGTTAGAGGAAAGCACGCCCGAGGAATGGAGTCTCAGCATCGTATGCCCGATCCACAAGAAAGGACACCCCTCTGATTGCGCCAACTATAGACGAATAAGTCTCCTTAACATCGCCTACAAAATTTTCTCTGCCGTTTTGTGTGAACGCCTGAAGTCTTTTGTAAATAAGCTGATAGGTCCCTATCAGTGCGGATTTAGGCCAGGGAAGTCCACCATTGACCAAATCTTCACACTACGGCAGATCCTGGAAAAAAACAATGAATTTCAAGTCGACGCCTTGATTAGAGACGAGCTATACAACGCTATGTCTACCTTTGACATAACTGCTAAGCTCGTCAGACTATGCAGGATGACTTTGGAGAATGCTCGCTGCTCCATCCGAATCGGTGAACACCTTACCGATAGTTTTGATGTCAAAAAAGGATTTAGGCAGGGCGATGCGCTGTCGTGTGATTTCTTCAACATCATATTGGAAATGATTGTGCAAAAATCACTGGCCAATAGAAGAGGCACAATTTATTTCAAATCCTCGCAACTCCTTGCATACGCCGACGATATTGACATAATAGGTAGATCACGGCGAGATGTCAATGAGGCGTTTGCTAGTATTGAGATCGAGGCGGCGAATGTTGGTCTGGCGGTAAACGAGGGCAAAACTAAATATGTGTATCTATGTATATTGGCGTTACAGTCCATGAAGAACCTGAGCCGAGCTTCTCTCAATCACCCATGTTGTGTGTAATTTCATTTTCCCATAGGTGAAAGGGACCTACAGTTTATTGCCGGTTCCGAACGGCGAATTTCGAGAAGCATTTCATGAAAATTTTACTACAGGGGGTTTTGTCAGAGCCCCGCTGAGGAGAAACACCGTGAAAAACACGTTCGATGACATGGCTGTGCCGGGATTCGATCCCGTGTCATCGGCGTCAGACGCCAACACACTACCCACTGCGCCACGGTGCTAAATATATGCTGTCATCAGAAAAGGACGCTCACCAACGACGTCTTGGCCAGAACGTTTGTATAGGCAGATATAAGTTCGAGGTAGTTAAGGACTTCGTTTACCTTGGCTCCGCAGTGACCTGGAACAACGACAGATCATTTCCGAAATCAAACGCAGAATCACTCTTGCCAATCGCTGTTTGTTTGGGCTCAGGAGGCAACTGAGTAATAGAGCCCTCTCCCGAACGACAAAGTTGACTCTATATAAGACCCTTATCATCCCGGTCCTGTTGTACGGCGCAGAAGCATGGACACTATCAAAAGCGGATGAGGAGGCCCTTTGTCGATTCGAGAGAAAGATTTTGCGAGTGATTTTTGGGCCTATAAACGCAGACGGGGGATGGAGGAGAAGATTCAACCACGAACTTTACGGGCTATACAGCGACATAAGGCTAGTCAGGCGCCTAAGATGGTCGGGCCATGTAGAGCGAATGAACACCACAGCTCCAGCCCAGAGAGTGTCTGAATCCGACCCCGAGGGACGAAGAAGCAGAGGACGGCCGCACTTAAGATGGCGCACACAGGTTGAAGGGGACCTCAGCCAACTGGGTGTGCGACAGTGGAAACGGCTAGCGAAAGATCGTGCTAGATGGAGGGGCATGTTGGTTGGGGCCCAGGTTCACCCCGAACTGTAGCGCCCACTAAGAAGAAGATAAATATATATTTCAGAATACCCATGGCAACTATTAAGTAACATTGTTGTTGATTGATCGGAATAAAGTCACTCCAAAACAAAGTCAGTGTTGTTCGCTTTTGTTTATTAATAATAATTTACTCAAACAAATTTACTTTGTTTTAATGACAGTACTTCGTATCTTTCACTCTGTACGCGGTCATGTGACGAAATATTGTGCGATAAGATAAAACCCAAACAGGTCGATGGTAGTTCGGGTGAAGGTGAGAGGGAACCTGGTCTCCTTAGGTTCTGGTGATATAATAATTTCAAATTTTTAAAGATCCACAGGTCTGATTAGAATTCGAGCGTGGAAAGACGAAAAGGAGAGAAGAAGAAAGACAAGCTGAAAGGAACAAGGTAAGGTTAAGCAATTAATTGAATGGCGGCATTTGAGTACAGTCTTACACCGCTATCTTCACTTCCTGCTTGATAAGTATTGCTTGCTATTGTAAGAATCAGAGATTGTTTTCTGTTGAAGTTGCGATTCGAGTGAGGAAATTTAATGTATTGCCAATAAAGTGATATTGAAATGTCGGTGATAATGAGCAGGAAATGATCAGGTTTTTGCAGTCGAATTGTTTCATTTGCCTCTTCGTCGGATTGAGTGTTGCTTGAATGACTTTCTGTAAAGACCATGCGGTCTGGTTTGAAGATAGACTTTCTTTATGTCGATTCGGCCCAATTCCTAGATTTGCACAAAGCGCACGTGGCTCTGTATTTACACACAGAAATACGAGAAACAATAACATGCCAGAAGGTAAATATGAGTTGGCCCAAAAACCCCATAAGATACATGCGAGTATCTACCGAAGATAAAGTGTCTACGGTAGCATGCGGAATTGTTTCTCGAAATGTTCCCTTGTAATGTAGGACATTTTAAAATGAAACACTCATTTGGGTAAATACTTTTGTTGTCAGTTTTATGAGATCGGTTTTGGTAAACAGTATTTGTTGCTTGAAAGTGACTAGAAAGCAATTGCATTTAAGGGAAGTTAAAAGTTTGGGCCCTTATATGTAATCGCGTGGTACTCCATTGCTTCTCTACCATTTTCTCATCTTTGCTTGTTTTATTTCCCGCACTTGTTGAATTACTGAACAGCAAAAATTCTTTCTCTTTGCTCTATCTATCTATCTAAGTGC
This sequence comes from Eumerus sabulonum, assembly GCA_951905685.1. NCBI lineage: Eukaryota > Metazoa > Arthropoda > Insecta > Diptera > Syrphidae > Eumerus > Eumerus sabulonum. The sequence goes on from OX645061.1 coordinate 107,018,089, forward strand.
TCGTGCAATTACTCCTGCACATGCTCATTCTTTGCATTTATTACCATACCAAACTCAATCTCGAACACAAGAAAGAGGGGAATTACAACAACTACCATTCTCTTTCATTGTACACGACTGGCGTGGAACATTCTGCTGTGTGCTCCGGGAAGAGCTAGAATGCAAGTCTCGCGCGTATCTTCTTCATTTTAATTCCATCGGAAGAAGCAGGTTATTTTGTGTTAAATTCAAACCAGGGCCGTTTGATTGTTCTTCATTCTACCACTCCTGGTATCTCAGGTATTCTCTATCTCTTCATTAAGCATCGAAACCAAACACATATGTATGTGAATGCATTTCTAAATACTTGAATTATTTATATTGTGGATAGATACTTTTGCTTCCTCGATTTATTTAGCCGAGCAAAGGAAAGAGCCCGATGGGGGCACTAAAAAGCTGGTTCCAAGCGTCCACCATATGGTAGTGATCACCATTCCGAAACTGTTTATCTACATATGTATATCAAATGAAAGTTAGACTTTACTTAGTTACAGTTAGATATAAAATTCAAGTGGTAGGTAGGTAGTTGCGAGTATTAACAAAACGGGTACCGGCACTTACTATGGCTTTTAGTTCACACTCGTCGAGCGACTAACAATTCATTTGTTATTCGCCGCACATGAACGACTGTACAGTACTTAAGTGTTAACCGGCTTTATGGTTTTAGGTTGATGAAATTGGAATTCATGATATTTAATTCGAGCAATTCGATAGAAAACCACACAATGGAGTAGTCGTTTCAATAGAGTAACTATAGTGGAGAAAAGGTATAGTGACGAGGAAAAGGCTACTTTTGTTCAAGTTAATCTGAGTGCCCTTACGCAGGCGCTAGTTAAGGCAATTTAGAGTGTAAAGAGCTTATAATATGTTTTGTAGGTTTGTAACGCCGCCGCATGCGTGACTTGCTTAGCCACGCATTGCGCCATTATTTGGTTCGCACTTTGGCTGCGTTATATGGCTTCGGCTTTATTCTGTTTAATTTATTTGTATGTGGGATTGTTTCACGATCAGTTGGTTACAATTGGAAAGCATTTTTGGATTGATTATAACTGGTGACTGCGATTGCCGATCGATGTTAAACTCACGATCACTCTTGGGTGATATTCGAAAACGAGGTCTGAACTAGAGATCATTACTTCATTCAGTTTTTGGAAAGCTTCAAGATTCAAGCGTCGATTTTTGTGGCGATCGTGATCAAGCAGTTATTTTTTGATAAAACATAATCAGATTCCAAGTCACATATAAGCATTTTTAAGAGAAATAGTTTAACTGATCGTGAGGTGATCAGGTAGTAATTTGACTGCTGATCACTGATCATTGGCCGAACTTTTTTATAAAATTCCCGCCTTTGGTTAAATTCAAATTTATTTTATGACTTTTGGAACCAAAGCAATCGGTACAACATTAACATTGCCATCGACCTGGAATAATAAGTTGTGATCACCAAAATCAAGGGATCGAACATACATACAGGGTAAAGTTGTTGATTGCTCTCAACCTGGCGAGATGCTAGCAAAGATCCCTCTTTCAATGTCCGGATTAGGTTGACATACAGCCGCCTCGCGGCACCCTCTGAATAGCCACCACAACAGCCGTTGAGAGGTTAACAAATGTATGCTGCTATCGCTCTAGGCAAGACGTCGCTACAATACCCTGACCAGACTGGCGGGTGTGCCCGCCACCTATGTAAAAACAAGAACAAGTGATAAAGGAGCAAAATACCTCGGATACACGGACGGATACTCGAAGACGACATAGCATGAAAAAGGAACACGATTCGCAGGTATGTTCCTGTACACTCCTGGAGCTGCTCATAAACTGGAAAGAATCCTCTTACTTACTTACTTATCAGGCCAGCGATCCATGGAGGATCTGAGCCTGAGCTATAGCTGCCTTCCATCCTTGACGGTCCCGGGCACGCTGCTTCCAGTTGTCAAGACCAAGATGTCTTACATCCGCGATTACTTGGTCTTTATACCGGAGCTTCCTCTTCTTCTCGAACCAGGAGGCTCAGAGTCGAAGACCCTCTTAGCTGGAGCGTTGATGTCCATGCGCTCGATGTGGCCGAGCCAGTGTAGTCGACGGATCCTTGCCCTCCGGACTACATCCACATCTTGGTACAGCTCGTAGAGTTCGCGGTTGAGTCTTCTTCTCCATTCACCTTCCTCACAGACAGGACCAAATATCCGGCGCAGAATTTTTCTTTCGAAAGAACCCAAAATCAGCACCGCTGTCTTGCTTATCGTCCAGCTTTCGGCTCCGTACAGCAAGACTGGCAGAATGAGCGTTTTGTAAAGCATGACTTTGGTCTTTCGAGTGAGGAGTTTTGACCCTAGTTGTTTGGACAAGCCGAAGTAGCAGCGGTTGCCAAGGGCGATTCTACGCCGGATCTCCACTGTGGTGTCATTTGTGGAATTTACGTTTGCCCCGAGGTAGACAAACTCCTTAACTACCTCGAAATTGTAGCTGTCAATTGTTATATTTTGTCCCAGGTGGTGAGCGACGGATTGGTTTTTGCTTGACAGCATGTATTTCGTTTTGTCCTCATTGATCTTAAGACTAACTCGTTTCGCCTGTTCTTTAATCGCCGTGAATGCTTCCACAATGCCACTGCAAGAACACGCGATGGTGTCGATATCATCCGCGTATCCTAGCAGCTGGATGGACTTGTAGAAGATAGTGCCCTTCCTGTTGACGCCTGCCCGTCGCACTATCTGCTCCAGCACCAGGTTGAAGAAGTCACATGACAGCGCATCTCCTTGCCGAAATCCGGTGCATGTTTCGAATGGTTACGAGGTCCTAGAACCGAGTTGCACGGTGCATCGCGTGTTTTTTAGCGTAGCGCGACACAACTGGATCAGTTGTGGAAAGAATCCCCACAAGGTGGATATTACTGGGTTCCAGGAAACACGATGGAAACGGTACGGTGAGTAAAAAAGTTGTGACATCTATTACAGCTGGCACAAGAGATTGCACATGTTGGGGTGCGGATTTGTCGCGGAAAAGCGGTTAAGGTCGAAGGTCATCGACTTTAAGCATATAAGTGATCGCCTGGCTATGATTCGCATCAAAGACTGAACATTTTACAACATCAGCCTCATATGTGCACACGCCCCTACTGAAGTGGCTGAAGATCCCATCAAAGAAGACTTCTATGATCTCCTGGACAACGCCTGCGGAGCTTGTCCGGAGTACGATGTTAAGATCGACTTTGTGACAGCTTGCAATACGGTGATAAGTAGTACACGATTTCCCCGCAAGCGAATCCACACAGCAACCAAATCGACCATGTGCTCATTGACGCAAGACACTCGTCAAACATCCTGGATGTGCAAAAATCAGGGGGGGCAAACGTCATCTCTGATCATTTCAAGCAGCAAGATTCAGAGCTCGACTGTCCAGTGTTAGAAGGCTGCACCCGCCTACCATGAGGAGGTTCGACATTGGACGTCTGAGCACACCGGAGGTTACCAAAGTCTACAGGGAGCAACTGAGCGAGAGGCTCTCCGGTATGCCTACTTCGAGCAAAAAAGTCAACAATACATAGCTGCGTTGCCACTCAGCCAATCAGGAAGTAGCTGAGAACACCTTAGGCTACCCCCCGACAAGAAATCCGTGGTATGATGGCGAGTGTGAGCAGAAAAAGGCAGCAACCGACGAGGCGTATCAAAAGGCGCTTCAGCGAAAACCAGGGCAGCGCAAGAAGAGTTCCCAGTCAGAAGAAGGGAGGAGAAAAATCTACCGGGACAAAAGAAATCGAAACGTCTAGGGATAAGCATAAAACACGAGCCTTTTACAAGAAAGCCAAGGACCTTGCAGGAGGCTTCAAAAAGGGCACCCAGGCTCTTCGAAACTGCGAGGATAATCTTGTCACCGACCGGCAGGCAATAGTGGATGTATTTTAGCAGCATTTCCAGCAGCTGCTTAACGAGCATGACCAAGAGAGAGTGGTAGAGATCAAGGAAATCCCAGCCGCTGAAGGAGTCCTCCCACCCAGCATCGAAGAAGTCGGCACAGCCATTCAAAAGCTAAAGAACAACAAGGCCGCAGGCTCAAATGGCTTGCCATCAGAGCTCTTCAAGGCTGGCTATGAAGTTCTGATAGGGAGCATGAAAAATCGAGTAAGGCCAGCGGCATACAAAGTCGCAATAATACAATCGCAAGAAACTGCCAGAGCCTATGCCAGTTGTGTCTCCCTCAACACCTGCTTAGACCGTACAATACCAATGGAGCCGTTGTCAACAAGCCTTAGAGAGTGCTGCCTCTGAGGTACTGGGTTTCAGAAACCGATGGTTTGACGACAAGTGTACGAGGGCAAACGCAGCCAAGTAGCAAGCGTATCAAGAGGCGCTGCACATAAGGACGAGAGCTGCTCGTAAGCATTATGAGCAGAAGAGGAGGGAGGAACATGAGTTTCTTAAAACAAAGAAAGGAGAGCGTAAGAAGCTCGCGATCGTAGAGATGGAGGGATACTATCGCAGGAACGACGTTCGGAGGTTTTATCAGCAAGTAAAACAAACATGCCAAGGATATATGGCTAGAACGGAAGCCTGCAGGGACGAAAGTGGAAGTAGTAGATTCACAGACCGCACTAAGAATCTGAAAGACTTCTTCCGCATACTGTATAACGGCGACGACGAAACAAGTTTTGCTGTCGGACAGAATGACCCATTCTCAACGGACGACGATAGCAGAGAATTCCGAATTGAACGAAGTTAGGAATGCTTTTTCTAAGCTTAAGTCCAACAAAGCTGCTGGAGCAGAGGGACTTCCTGCTGAGCTCTTTAAGGCAGCTGGAGGTGAACTGGTTGGGAGCATGCACCAGCACATCTGTAAGACATGGTCAGAGGAATGCTTGCCCGATGAATAGAGTCTTAATATCGTTTTCCCGATCCACAAGAAAGGAGACCCCTCTGTTTGCGCCAATTACAGAGGTATAAGTCTCCTGCACATCGCTTATAACATTTTCTCTGCTGCATTGTGTGAACGCCTCAAACCGTTCGTTAGTAAACTGATTGGTCCATATCAGTGTGGTTTCAGGCCCGGGAAGTCCACTATCGATCAATTATTCACACTGCGGCAGATCTTGGTAAAAAGCAACGAGTTCCAGATCGACACCCACCATCTGTTCTGTTTGTCGGCTTTAAGGCCGCGTACGATAGCGTACATAGAGGCGAGCTATACAGCGCCATATCTAGTTTTGACCGTCCTAGATGACATTGGAGAATTCTCGCTGCTCCGTCAGGGTCGGAATCGACTTGACCGAAACCTTTAATGCCAAAAAAGTTCTTAAACAGACGACACGCTATCGTGTGACTATTTTGACATTGTCCTTGAAAGGATCGTGCAAAACTCACTGATTAATGCGAGGGGCATGATCTTTTTCAAGCCCGTAGGGATGTTCGCCTGTGCCGATGACATTGACACAATTGGACGAACTTAGCGAGATGTCATTGAGTCCTTTACGAGTATTGAAGCGGAAGTGGCTAAAATGGGACTGGCGGTAAATGAGGGCAAGGTAGGTAGGTAGGTAGGTAGGGTCGTAGCCTTCCCAGAGTTGAGAAGAATGCAAATAGGCCAGGGAGGCCCGTTGTGCAGCTACGAGGGGGTTTTACCCCCCTATTCGTGGAACCGTTTTGTGATTCTTAAGAAGTTAAGAAGATCAAGTATCCCTACTTTCTGAACATCTGTCAGATCGTTAAGGAAGTAAGAGCCTAGGTAACGTTTCCTGAACTTGCAGAGAGCTGGACAGGCGAAGAGAAGGTGGTGGATGGATTCAACCTCCTCCTCGTCCTTCTGCAGATAGCTTCTGCAGAAATCATTTGGAACTATTCCTAGTTTTTGTGCGTGACTGCCAATGAGGCAGTGTCCTGTGATGACTCCGATGACTTTGTAGATGTCAGTTCTTTTTAGGGAGATTATACTCCTTGTGCGTTGACTGTCCAGCCGAGGCCAGATTTGCCTGGTGATGACGCAGGTATGTCCATGTGTCCATCTCAGGTTCGTCTTGGCCCTGGCGAGATTGGTCAGATTACGTTTAATGGTTGTAAGGGGTACTCCCTCACAAGCCACGATTGATTGTAGCGTCGTTCCTAGTTTAGCGAGTTTGTCGGCTTTTTCATTACCTGTAATGTCGCTGTGTCCTGGTACCCAGATAAGCTGTATGTTGAACTGTTCTGCCATCTCGTTAAGAGATCTGCGACAGTCGAGACTAGATTTTGATGTGTACACATAGGACTCCAGCGACTTTAAGGCTGCTTGACTGTCTGTGAGAATGCGAATATCCGTGGTGGATATTACGTTCCACTTCAGCCGAGACAAGGCCTCTTTTATTGCCAACAGTTCCGCCTGGAAAACGCTGCAGTGATCTGGTAATTTTAGAGCTTTATGTAGCTTGAGTTGTTTGCAGAAAACTCCACTGCCCACCCCGTCTTTGGTTTTAGACCCGTCAGTGTAGAAATCCACACAGTATCTGCGCGGTTGAGTTTGGCGGGTCCAGTTCTTCCTGTCCGGATAAATCATCGTGAAGTTTTTGTCCAAGACTATGGTGGGTTCTGTGTGGTCTAGGTTTTCTGTCATGGTTATCCTGTTTTGCAGGATGGAGGAGTGGCCAGTGACATAGCTCGCCCATTTCGAGTTGGAAATGAGGGCAAGGCGAGATATATGCTGTATCTATCGCCGGCATTTTGGTCAGGGTGTACATATTGGCAAGTGTAATTTCGAGGTAGTCAAGGCCTTCATCTACCCACCCAGCAATGGCATCAGTGTCGAAATCAAACGCAGAATAGCTCTTGTCAATCGCTGTTTCTTTGGGCTCATGAGGCAATTGAGAAGCAGAGCCCTCTCTCGAAAAACCAAGGTGACCATACACAAGACCCTTATCATCCCGGTCCAGCTTTACGGCTAGAGACATGGACCTTATCGAAAGCGGATGAGGAGGCCCTTGGTCATTTTGAGAGAAAAATTTGGCGCGACGAGCAAAAATGGGGAGTGAAGGAGAAGACTTAATAGTGAATTGTGCGGGCTGTACAGCGACATGAACGTATCACGGCCTAGGATAGCTAGCTCCGGCCCGGAAGGTCCTTGAATCCAACCACGGTCGAGGATGGCCAAATTTAAGGGGACGCACGTAAGTAGAAGAGGACCTCAACCAGCTAGGCGTGCCGCACTGGAGACTGTTGGCGATAGACCGTGCCAGTTGGAGAGGGTTTTTAAAGGAGGCCCAGGTTCGCCAAGAACTGTGGCGCCGAAAAAGAAGAAGAAGCAATATTTGTAGCCGGATTTCCCTCATTCCGAATCAATCAATAGGTTCGAAGTATACCTGATGATAACTAAATGAAATACAATATAACATTTCGGCTTGCTTTCATTCCTCGACTGTCTCGTGCCTTGAACCTTACGTTTACGTTACTGTGTATCGAAAGTGGCCTTAAAGCTTATGTTACCCAAGCCCTGTCTTACTATAACAATGTACGATGATTGTAACCCAATAAATCATTACAAAAAAAAATGGAAAGTAAAAACCTCATCAAAATCGAAAATCGGAAGACACCTTCAGGTTTCATTCAACCCTCTGCATAGTTATGCATTTTCCTTTGTTGTTGCTGTAGCCTTTCCTACTCCCTGTGCGTCCTCCGCCCCAACTGAATACCGCACATGAAATTTGAAGCCTTGTAGGTAGACAGCAGGCAGGCGAGCAATCACACGAAAGAAACGTAGAAAATAAAACCAATAATGCAACCTCATGTATCTCAATAGACTTACGAAATATCTACGATACAACAAAGAGATTAAATAAAATATTGTATCTCACTTCATATGTATACGAATGCGATTATAATTGGCAGCAAATTCATTTAAATTTTTTTTTTCTTTTTCCTTTTTGATGCGAATTTTGAAAGCTTAACAAATTCGAGTGTAAATATGTCCCGCAACCCACCAGGCAACCGCCACAAGTAACAAGTATCCGTACCTTCTCCCTGGTGCGCATGGTGTTACAGTTTAATTTATGCCTCTTTGTTGTCTTGCAGATACTTTTTGTTTTGTTGCCTTTTTCATATTGTATAAGTGCAATATAAAGAGTAAAAGGCCTTTATGTGATAGACGAAGAAAAAAATAAAAAACTTTTGTGGCATGTATCTAGATGCGTAATACCATACCAAATCGAGGCAAACCAATGAGTGATTGACTTATCTACTACTTTCACTTTGTCTGGGCTGCGCCTGTCTGTCTACCAATTGTAATTGAACCGGATTTTATGGGCGCAACGATACCGATACATTCATATAGTAGATACATATGTTTGCCAATGTATCTAGGCATCTATCCATGTGGATTTTTCTATTTTAAATGCAGCAAATGCGATCGAAATTAAAGTCGTTGCGATCTGAAGTAGAAAAACCGTTAGAGCTGATGATAATGATTGCGTGAAGAATCAAAATCGAGGGGTGTGGACGGCTGGGCATCGAGCACAGGTTGAACCAGTTGCAATGGACTTACTAAGTATCTTTGTCGAACGATGGTGTTGAGTGGTACGATTACTTAACAGTTGGAGAATTTGTTATTGATATCGAGTTTGACTGGGTCACTTTGGGGTTTCGATAAAGTAATCTTAATGACGATGGGCGTACGGTTGCAGTTGTAGTTGCACTAAATATGTTATGGAAGTGATTAGAAATAAATTATCCGGTCAGTATGTGTGAATGTGTATCTATGTATGTATGTAGTGTGGGCACAAGTCATTTGCTGTAAGCAGAGATATGGACCATTATGGTGACTATTGACATACATACATATATGTATGTATTCAATAGAACGGAATGCTGATTTTACCAATTTCCGCCTTCATATCAGGTACATATATCAAATGGGTACTTCCTCTTCTTCTTAGAGGGCGCTACATTTCGGGGTGAACCTGGGCCTCAACCAACATGCCCCTCCATCTAGCACGATCTTTCGCTAGCCTTTTCCATTGCCGCACACCCAGTTGGCAGAGGTCCCCTTCCACCTGTGTGCGCCATCTTAAGGGCGGCCGTCCTCTGCTTCTTCATCCCTCGGGGTTGGATTCAAAGACTCTCCGGGCTGGAGCTGTGGTGTCCATTCGCTCTACATGGCCCAGCCATCTTAGGCGTTGAATCCGTAGACGCCTGACTAGGCTCATGTCGCTGTACAGCCCGTAAAGTTCGTGGTTGAATCTTCTCCTCCATCCCCCGTCTGCGTTTATAGGCCCAAAAATCACGCGCAAAATCTTTCTCTCGAACCGACCGAGGGCCTCCTCATCCGCTTTTGATAGTGTCCATGCTTCTGCGCCGTACAACAGGACCGGGATGATAAGGGTCTTGTATAGAGTCAACTTTGTCGTTCGGGAGAGGGCTCTATTACTCAGTTGCCTCCTGAGCCCAAAGAAACAGCGATTGACAAGAGTGATTCTGCGTTTGATTTCGGAACTGACGTCGTTGTTCCAGGTCACTGCGGAGCCAAGGTAGACGAAGTCCTTAACTACCTCGAACTTATATCTTCCTATACAAACGTTCTGGCCGAGACGTCGGTGTTGAGCGTCCTTTTTTGATGACAGCATCTATTTAGTTTTGCCCTCGTTTACCGCCAAACCAATTTTCGCCGCCTCCGTCTCAATACTCGCAAACGCCTCATTGACATCTCGCTGTGATCTACCTATTATGTCAATATCGTCGGCGTATGCAAGGAGTTGCGAGGATTTGAAATAGATTGTGCCTCTTCTATTGGCCAGTGATTTTTGCACAATCATTTCCAACATGATGTTGAAGAAATCACACGACAGCGCATCGCCCTGCCTAAATCCTTTTTTGACATCAAAACTAAGGTGTTCACCGATTCGGATGGAGCAGCGAGCGTTCTCCAAAGTCATCCTGCATAGTCTGACGAGTTTAGCAGGTATGTCAAAGGTAGACATAGCGTTGTATAGCTCCTCTCTGAGTACGCTGTCGTATGCGGCTTTGAAGTCGACAAATAGGTGGTGAGTGTCGACTTGAAATTCATCGGTTTTCTCCAGTATCTGCCGTAGTGTGAAGATTTGGTCGATGGTGGACTTCCTTGGCCTGAATCCGCACTGATAAGAACCTATCAGCTTATTTACAAATGGCTTCAGGCGTTCACACAAAACGGCAGAGAAGATTTTGTAGGCGATGTTAAGGAGACTTATTCCTCTATAGTTGGCGCAATCAGAAGGGTCTCCTTTCTTGTGGATCGGGCATACGATGCTGAGACTCCATTCCTCGGGCATGCTTTCCTCTAACCATATCTTACGGATGAGCTGGTGCATGCTCCCAACCAGGTCATCCCCAGCTGCCTTGAAGAGCTCAGCAGATAGTCCGTCTGCGCCAGCAGCTCTATTCGACTTGAGCTTCGATATGGCAATCTGAACTTCGTCGAGGTCAGGGGGACAGAATTCTCTGCGGTCTCCGTCGATTAGAAATGGATCATTCTGCCTGACAGCGGTATATTGACTAACATCGCCGTTATGCAGTCTGCAGAAGTGGTTTTTCCGTATTCTCAGCATCGACTGCGGTTCTACTACTAGGTGTCCGTTCTCATCCCTGCAGGCTTCCATTCTGGCTTTATAACCTTGGCATGTTCGCTTTATCTGTTGATAAAACTTTCGAACGTCACGCCTGCAGTAACACCTCTCCAAATCCTCAATCGCGCGCTTCTTGTGCTCTTTCTTCCTTCTTCTAAGAAGCCTATGCTCCTCCCTTCTTTTTAACTGGTAGAGCTCACGAGCTGCTCTTGTTCTTTTATGCAGCGAGGCCTTATATGCATCCTGCTTCGCTGTATGTATCCTCCTGCACTCGTCATCGAACCAGGTGTTTCTTCGTGGTGGAGCCTTGAAACCCAAAACTTAGGATGCACAGCTTTTCAGGGCTTGTTTGCAAAGGCTCCACTGCTGTTCTATTGATAGCGTGGAGGATTGAGGTGTATTTGAGAGCTTAAGGGAGACGCGATCGGTAAAAGTACGAGCGGTTTCTGGCGATAGTAGCTTTCCGACGTCGTAACTTTTTATTCTTACTCTACTCCGTTGCGTTCGTGATATCCGTAAGCGCATCTTGGCTACTACAAGATAGTGGTCCGAGTCGATGTTAGCCCCTCGGAAAGTTCGAACATCAAGAATAGTGGAGGAGTGTCAGACGTCGATCGCGATGTGATCAATCTGGTTGGTAGTCGATTGATCAAAAGACCGCCAGGTGCCTTTGTGTATATCGAGGTGCGGGAAGCGCGTACTGGCTAGAAGGAGATTTCGCCCCGTAGCAAGATCAATCAGCTTGTGTCCGTTATCGGAGGTGGTGTCGTGTAGGCTATGTTTGCCGATGACTCGTTCAAATATGCTTTCCTTACCCAGCTTAACATTGAAGTCTCCTAGTACAATTTCGATGTCATAGCTGGGACATTGGGCATACGTTCTGTCTAGGAGATCGTAGAACTCATCTTTGGCTGAGTCATCCTTGTCTTCCGTGGGGGCGTGGACGCGGATCAGGCTGATGTTAAAAAATGTAGCCTTGATACGCATTGTTATGAGGCGTTCGCTCACATGCCGAAAGCTTAGGACTTTTTGCCTTAGTCCACCTCGAACAACAAATCCGCATCCAAACAATCGCTGCCCTCTCTCCCTATAGCAGTCGCCGTAGTAAATATCGCAGTTTTTCATCCGCTTTATGCCCGGTCCATTCCATCGCATTTCCTGGATGGCGGTGATGTCCGCTTTATAGCGGTCTAGGGCGTTCGCAAGTTGTTCGGCTGCACGTGGCCTGTTTAGGGACCTAACATTCCACTTACAAAGCCGAAGATCATTGTCCTTTTTTCGTTTTTTGCAAGGGTCGTCAACATAAATCCGGTCCGTTATATCCGAGGCTTGTAGTTGTTTCGAAGTTTGTGTTTTTTTTTACAGTTACGGCTTACTAGGCCGTAGCCCAAACGACTAATCCTGTTTTTTTTTGGCGCAGGAGGCTCGCCATTCGCCCTTCCCCGTCTGCAATTTCCATCGGAAATCTCCAGATGGCACCACGAGGAGGTGGGGATATGACTCACTAACAGTGCCGCAAGATGTTCGACTGCGGTGGCTCTTCTCGCTTTTTAGCAGGCCACTGGGTACTAGTGACACGACATTTACTGAATTCCTTCATATACATAAGTCAGTTTTTCACCGATCATGGCACGAGATACATGCACGATCCTAAGCTAAGATCATTATGGAGATCCTCACTATGTCGGTTCTGAACAAATCAAGCTAAACTATCTGTAGAATGAGTGCGACGAACAGTAGCGATTAATACAATCAAGACAAACGATCTTGCTCTTGCTCTTGATCAGTGATCTTAGGTTTGATATTTGCAAAAAATCATCATCACGAAGAGCAAAACATGAATTAAAAGTAACAAATTGTGATCGATGAGACGACCATGCCATATATGTTGCTGTCGATCTTGATTATGAGAATTTGAATTGATCTTGACAGTGATTGCCACAGAAAAAGACAGTAAAAGACTTACAGGCTTGGCAGATTAGCATTTGTCGACGGGTCCTGGTCCGCTAAAAAAGTGAGTAAGAGCCTCTGCAGCCGAACACCTTGCAGGTCTGTTAGCCAGGTACTACTTTCACCTCCTCGTAGTAAGAATCACTGCGAATAGAATGCCCAATGTCCCAGATATGACATCAATATTGTACTAGGCGACTTTAACGCTTAGCTGTGTAAGGAAAGCTTATTTGAATGAGTCATCGGCAAACACAGCCTACACCACACCACATCCGAAAGGCACCTGGCGGTCGCCAGATCTATCAACCGCTAACCAGATTGATCACAGATTGATCACATCGCGATCGACGTCAGACACTCCTTCACTATCCTTGATATTCGAACTTTCCGAGGAGCTAACATCGACTCGGACCACTATGTATCCTGAAGAATACAAAGCTATAGCCAGAAACCGCTCGTGCTTTTACCGATCGCGTCTTCCTTAAGCTCTCTCAAACACATCAACCCTCCAATCAGTCAATAGAACAACAGTGGAACCTTTGCAAACAAGCCCTGATGCACTGCATTTTAAGTTTTAGGCTTCAAGGCTCCACCACCAAGAAACACCTGGTTCGATGACGAGTGCAGGAGGATTCTTAGTGATGCAGGAGGCATATAAAACTTCGCTGGATAGAAGAACAAGAGCAGCTCGTGAGCTCTACAAGTTAAAAAAAAAGGATCAGCATAAGCTTCTCAGGAGAAAGAAAAAAGAGCATGAGAAGCGTGCGATCGAGGACTTGGAGATGTGTTACTGTCATGCCTGCAGTTTTATCAAGAGATAAAGCGCATATGTCAAGGTTATAAAGCCAAAACGGACGCCTGAAGGGATGAAGACGGACAACTAGTAGTAGAGTCACAGTCGATGCCGAGAATATGGAAGGAACGCTTCTGTAGACCATTTAACAGCGATGAAAGGTCTACTACCGCTATCAGGCAGAATGATCCATTTCTTAACGACGAAGATCTCAATGAATTCCGCCCCTCTGACCTTGACGAAGTTAAGATTGCCATATCGAAACTCAAGTCGAATAAAGCTGCTGGCGCAGACGGACTGTCTGCTGAGCGCTTAAAGGCAGCTGGGGATGACCTGGTAAGGAGCATGCACCAGCTCATCTGTAAGATATGGTCAGAGAAAAGCATGCCCAAGGAATGGAGTCTCATCATCGTTTGCCCGATTCACAAGAAAGGAGGCCACTTTGACCACGCCAAATACAGCGTTAACATCGTTTACCAAATCTTTTCACCGTTCTGTGTGAACGCCTGAAACCTTTTGTAAATGTGCTGATAGGTTCTTATCAGTGTGGCTTTAGCCTAGGGAAGACCACCATCGGCCGAATCCTCACACTACGGCAGATCCTGAAAAAACTAATGAATTTCAAGTCGACACTCACCACGTATTTGTCGATTTCCAAGCCGCATACGACAGCGTAATAAGAGACGAGCTATACAACGCCATGTCTAACTTTGACATCCCTGCTAAACTCGTCAGACTATGCAGGATGACTTTGGAGAATGCTGGCTGCTCCATCCGAATCGGTGAAGACCTGACCGATAGTTTGGATGTCAAGAAAGGATTTAGGCAGGGCGATGCGCTATCGTCGGATATCTTCAAGATCGTATTCGAAATGATTGTGCAAAAATCACTGGCCAACACAACATCGGAAGAACACAGCGAGATATCAATCAGGCGTTTACGAGCATTGAGGCGCGGCGGCGAAAATTGATTTGGCAGTAAACGGGGGCAAAACTAGGTATATGCTGTCACCAAAAAAGAACACTCACCACCAACATCTTGGCCAGAACGTTCGTATTGGCAGACTTCGTCTACCTTCGCTCCACAGTGACCTGGAACAACGACATCAGTTCCGAAATCAAATGCAGAATCACTCTTGCCAATCGCTGTTTCTTGGGCTCGGGAGGCAATTGAGTAAAAAGGCCCTCTCCCGTACGACAAAATTGACTCTATACAAGATACTTTTCATCCCGGTCCTGCTGTAGGGCGCAGAGGCATGGACACTATTAAAAGCGGATGAGGAAGTCATCGTTTCGAGAGAAAGATTTTGCCTGTGATTTTCGGTCCTATAAATGTAGACGGGGAATGCGAGCTTTACGGGCTGTACAGCGGCATGAGACCAGTCAGGCGTCTATAGATTCAACGTCCTTCTCAGTAAAGTCATGACTCCCGAGAGGATTACCTCGGCTCCTATGAGAAGCATTCTCAATTTCATTAGGGAAGGGGAGAAGCTCCTTGGCAAATTGGCTAGCAGGCACGATAGATCTGTAAAAGTCGCAGGGCCAAATGCTATTTGATAGCACTAGCTCCATATTTAAACGAACGAATGAACACCACAGCTTCAGTCGGGAGAGTCTTTGAATCCAACCCCGAGGGACAAAGTAATAGAGGGCGACCGCACCTAAGATGGCGCACACGGGTGGAAGGCGACTTCAGCCAACTGGGTGTGTGGCAATAGAAAAGGCTAGCAAAATATCGTGCTAGTTGGAGGGGCATGTTGGTTGAGGCCCAAGTTCACCCCGAACTGTAGCGCCCGATAAGAAGAAGAAGAAAAGATAAACGGGGGCCTAAAAAAAACCTGAAGGAATATTGAGTGTAGTGAAAAACGATCGACAAGGTCATTAAGGTTTTTTGATCTAAGCTCGATATTGTTATAGATCGACGAAATAATAAAAGAAATTTACTTGAGAGGTAGAGTGGGTTGGTTCCGGATCGATCGCTTTGATCACCGTGATCGTTATTATCATGGATCATGGTTATGAAATTTTTCATTGATTCTGCAAGGGTAGTGATCCATAGTTGGAATGATGAATGGGACATATGTACCTTAGTTAATGCGTTACTGAAAAAACGATCGTTATGATCCCTATGATCGGCGACTTCATGCTATGAGCCTTTAGCTTTTTTAATGTTGATGACTTCAGTTGTTTTGTGAGAATATTTTTAAGAAGATACTATTACCATACAAGATGTCCTTATCTTCTCATAATGTTAGAATTGTACGATCAGTGCACGATCAGCGGACCATCAGTGTGTCATTAGTTAGTAGGCGAAGTGTTCAATATCCAGAAGATCCACATGGATCTCTCGGTTTACAAAACATCCACGTATTACGACTGATCGTGGTAATTTTTATAAAATCGATGATCACGATCGGAGTTCTAATGATACAGGGGGCAAATAAGGCAGACGGTTACTCGTCATCTAATTGTTATAACTGAGTACTTGAATCGACGGAATTTAAACAGACATGTATAATTTGTACCATATATTCAACAAGATTGAAAGCAACAATGATCGCTGGCAGGAGAAGGTTTTCCTCTTAAACCCCAAGGTGACGAAAGATGCCAACCAATTTACACTGGATCTTAACAAACCGATTATGAAGGCTATCCACATGACGCCAACCATCCCAATAAGTACTTATGTATTGCTGGTTGATTTCAATTTGTCTACTGTAGTTTACGGTATAGCCATGCATAACCATGATCATATGTATTTCTGTGTTTTTGCCTAATGGCAATTAGTCGGAAGTTCATGATCACGGTATTCCCATCGAAATAAAATATTATTCTCCTCGAAATCCCCTCCGTCGTTGCAAAACAAAAACGTCCCCCAACGACACTCTCAATGAGATACAATATCTTTTTGTTAATTTTTCCTATTTACCTACTCTGTTATTCTCCTCACTTGATTGCGTGTTCTCTCGGTGCTTTTCAGTTTTGCCGGAATAAACAAAAGTTATATTGCACGATGATGATTGGAATCCCCGGTGATAAAGAGTACAAATAAGCTCATACCCCGGGACAGATAGAGATACAACGGGTGGAGTATTTATATTGTGATTGGGTGTGATCGTTCTCTCTCCTGGCGCTGATCGATTCACCCGACAAGATCGTCTAAAAATGTTTTTAATTTGTTTTCGTGATACTCAGTCGGTGGGGAAAAAAAGTACTCATGTGGGGTTTTTTGCACGATCGACCTGTTGCTATACAAAGGAAAATGGAAGCAAAAAAAATCCTTATCATTCGGTTTTATAACAGTGGATGTCACCAATGAATAGCGTGTATTGCACAGATACTATGTAAAATAACAATTTAGATAATAGGCACAAAGCGAGTGCCAGGGCTCGATCGAGTCGAAGAGCAATGTTCAGTCAACTCTTCCATTTGCTGTAGATTTGTTACTAATTTTAGAATTTTTTTCATTTTATTAAATTTTTAAAGAGAAACTTGTATTTGGCCCGCCCTATAGTTATATGAAGACATAACACTCACAGCATATGGTCACTTCAAATTCATACTCTGCGTGTTCAGTTCTACTATAACACCATAACAGCATGGAACATTGGCTGAGAACTATAACCAACGTGAAAATTCAGTTGAGTTCAACTGGAATCCTATCTAGGACAACCACCCCCGGAGAGTAGCGAACTAATATCTACGACACAAACCATCTGCACTCCATTCATGTTGTGTGACAAACATCATAAAAGTATGACTCTTGAACCTGTGCGAGCTGGACGAAAAACTAAGTCGTAAAATCCTTCAATGTCTCAAAGGTTTCTGGTTGTTTGTAAAAAAAAATTAAAAACTCAACTATGTCTATACCGATACTCATCCACAATGACATTCCAGCTGTCACCCCCTTAGACTTGCTGATCACTTCGCAGACAGTTCTCAGCACAAAGCGAGTGCAAGGACTAGCTCAGTCAACTCTTCCATTCGCTGTAGATTCATACCAATAAAGTCATAATGCATGGGAAAAATTTAATTTTGTGCATTTTATCATATTTTTAAAAATAAACTTGTATTTGGCCCACCCTGTATAGCGGGAGGGAGCGAGCTAACAGAGCAAAGAAGCTGATCGTGGATAGCTAACCAGACATTCGCCGGACAGTGAACTAATGTGTGCAGCGACCAGCCCGTTGATTCCTGGGGTAAAAGAAACTTGGCCTTCCAGGTTGGGGGTTGTGCTTAGGCTTAACATCCCTGTCAGGGAAAAACCACTTATTACGAACCGACAAAAAGCCTCGGGTACGGACGATTTCAATGTTAACGACTCCTGCAAATATAGTAAGCATTTACGAGTCTGCACCTGCATTGTGAGGTTCCCCAACATGCCAGGTGCGGGCAATCAATTGGAAAATACCCTAGACTGCTACAAAGCAGACAATACCGCGCCCAAAGAAGTGCGATGGGATGGACCAGCAAAAAACAGATGAAAAACTGTGATATCTATAACGGTAATTGCTACAAGGAAAACAAGCAACGCTTCTTTGGGTGCGGATTTGTTATTCGACGTGGACTTAGGCAAAAAGTCTTAAGCTTTCGGCATGTAAGTGAATGCCTCATAACAATCCGCATGAAATGTACCCTGGGGAATAGCACACCAATATATGTGCATGCCCCCACGGAAGAAAAAGTTGATCGACTCAAGGATGACTTTTATGATCTCCTGGGCCGAACATACGCCCAATGCCCCAGTTGTGACACCAAAACCGTACTAGGCGAATTCAACGCAAAGCTGGGCAGAGAAGACATATTTAGATCGATCATAGGAAAGCATAGCCTCCATAATACCACATCCGACAACGGATTTAGGCTAATCAATTTCCTAACGGGGCGTAACCTCCTTGTAGCAAGTACACGATTCCCCCATCTCAACATCCACAAGAGTACCTGGCAGTCTCCTGATCAATGGACCACCAACCAGATTGATCACATTGCGATCGACGCCAGGCATTCCTCCAGCATTCTCGATGTACGAACCTTCCGAGGAGCCAACATCGACTCAGGCCACTACCATGTTATAGCCAAGGTACGAATGAGGATATCAAAAAGGCTGAGGAGTCAAGTAGGACAATGTAAGTTTAACGTCGGAAAGCTACAATCGCATGAGACTGCCAGAATCTTTACCGATCCTGTCTCCTTCAAGCTCTCTCAAAATCTGCCCACAGCGGCGCAAACAATCGGGCAAAAATGGGCGCATTGTCAGAGCGCCAACAGAGACGCTGCCTCTGAGGTGATGGGTTTCAAACCGCCATCACCTAGAAACCCTTGGTTCGATGAACAATGCGAACAAGCCCATGCAGCAAAACAAGAGGCATATAAAGCCACGCTGCAACGACGGACAAGAGCTGCTCACAAAATGAGCTTTCGCAGGAATGACGCCCGGAAGTTTTACAATAAGGTAAAATGAACATGCCATGGCTACAAAGCCAGAGCGGTGGTGGAATCACAGTCGATGCTGAGGATTTGGCAAGGCCTCTTCTGCAGACTGTATAGCGGCGATGACAGACAAGATACCGGTGTCAGGTAGAATGAGGTGAAGTCAAAATAGCGATATCAAGACTGAAGTCTAATAAAGCCGCGGGCGCAGACGACCTGTCTGCTGAGATTTCTAAGGCGACTGGAGGTGAGCTGGTAAGGTGCGTGTACCATCCTATTTGCAAATAGGAGGAAAGCATGCCCGACGAATGGAATCTCAGCATCGTTTCCCAGGTCCATAAGAAAGGAGACCCCTATAACTGCGCCAACTACAGGGGACTAAGTCTTCTTAACATCGCATCTTCGCTGCCATATTGTGAGTTGAAACCGTTTGTGTATAACCTGATCAGCATTTATCAGTGTGGTTTCAGGCCAGGTAAATCCACAATAGACCAAATATTTACGCTACGGCAGATCTTGGAGAAGACTTAAGAATACCAACATCCACCACCTTTCGTTGATTTTAAGTCCGCGTATGGCAGCGTGTATAGAGATGAGCTATATTGAGCCATGTCTAGTTTTAACATCCCTACCAAACTCGTCCGATTGAGCAGGATGACAATGGGGAATTCTCGCTGCCTCATTAAGGTCGGTAATGAACACACCGAGACCCTTGATGTTAAAAAAGGATTACGCACGGTGACGCTCTGTCATGCAACTTTTTCAACATCATGCTTGCTGCCATACGCCGACGACATTGACGTGAGTAGACGGACACAGCGAGACGTCAATGAGGCCTTTGTAAGCATCGAGGTAGAAGCGGCTAGGATGGGTCTTAATATTAATGACGGCAAAACGTCACCATGGGCAGATATTCCTTGAAGCGGTCAAGGAATTCGTCTACATTGGCTCACTTATGACCGGCGACAACAACACCAGCGCTAAGATAAAAATCACTCTTGCCAACTGGTGATTCTTTGGTCATCCCAGTTCTCCTTTACGGCGCAGAGACTTGGATCTTAACAAAAGCGGATGAAGATGCCCTTGGTCGTTTCGAGAGGAAAATTCTGCGCACCATACGAGTTTTACAGCGACATCGGCCTGGTATGACGTCTACGGATACAGCGTCTAAGGTGGCTAGGCTATGTAGAGCGCATGGAAAATACAGCTCCGACCCGGAAGAAAGGCGCGGCAAAGGACGGCCGCATCCTCTGGCGTACGCAGGTGGAAGGGGACCTTAACCAACTGGGCGTGCGGCGCCGGAAACAGTTGGCCAAAGACCGTGCCAGCTTAAGACGCTCGTTGGTTGAAGCCCAGGGTCACCACGGACTGTAGCGCCACCTAAGTAAGTACGTAAGTAAGTATATAGCTATAGTTGTGCTTCAAGTTCATATTCTGTGTCTGCAATTCTATTATAACACCATAATATCATGGAACCTTTGCTGAGAACTACAACCAACGTGAAAATTCAGTTGAGTTCCCCTCGAATCCTATCCAGGACAACCACCCCTGAAGAGTAGTGAACGAACATCTACGACCCAAACCATCTGCACTCTATTCATGTTGTGTGACAAACATCATAAAAGTATGACTCTTGAACCTGTGTGAGCTGGAGCAAAATCTAAGTCGCGAAATCCTCCAATGTCTCAAGGGTAACAAAAGTTTCTGGTCAACTACGTCGTTCATACCGACGCTCATCTTGCTGCCCACTTCGCAGCCAGTTGTCAGCACAAAGCGAGTGCTAGGGCTCGATCGAGCCGAAGAGCAATGTTCAGTCAACTCTTCCATTCGCTGTAGATTCGAGGATGATTGCCTGATTGTAACCTTTCGAATGTGGTCTAGAGTGCCGGTGAGTAGGAGTATTTGGAGCGAACATTTGTAGCAATTTATTCGGCGCCTATACGCGAGGCACATGTATGTGCTATCATATGTCGCCGATTGCGTGATTGCGTGCTACACCGAGCGGGGATTGGATTAATTGAAGGCTTTACATCTACCTATCTGTTACTAATCGTTTTGCATACACCCATTGGTCGGCCGATTTTCGGACTGGCAAATGATGGAGTTAAGGTATCTATTATGGTCACGGCAGGTTTTGGGTGCGGTTTCATTCTGAAAACTATCCCTAAAAACCTGTCAACGATCGTCTAATGGTATGAGTTTGAGTACTAACATACACGAGTAGTGAATATACATTCCACATATATCCGCGCGACCTGAATTCTTTTCCATAAACCAGCCTTGAATACAAAGATAAACACTTTTCAAAGCACCCAGCATTGGGTGCATTGGATAGGTATAGAATTTCATTCGAAAAAATCGAGTCGAAGAACGCAGTTGCGTTCTTCTCTGGACTCGTAATGGAATTGTTTCTTAAGTCAAGTAGCACGTGATGTGCAAGATTGCACAAGTGAATGTAGACGTTAGCGAAAATGCTCGTTCCAAGAATGGAAAACAAGGTTTCCTTTCCGCTTAACTGCAAACCTACATGCGAGTGCATACTTAGGAGCTATGGATGTGGTTTTTTGTTTTTTTTCTTTTGAGTCGTAGTTTCGGTGCTTATTCAGGTGGAAAGTGCCACTTCGTGACCTCTGCGAGTACAAAGTTTGCGACTCTATTGGAACTGACTGGGCGTCAAGTTGCTGACTTGTTGAAATTCATTGTTTACTGCTTATTTGTTTACTTCTTAGTACTACGTATCTTGTCTTTTAGGAGGGGAGGGGTTGGAAGGTATTTTTCTTGTTCTTGAAATTTCGTTAGAGTCCATGATCACTGATCAGTGATCATTGGACAACCTTTGATCGTGCGATCATGTAAATGTTCTGTTCTCGTAACTGAGAATTACATATGTATGATTGGCGCTATTTAATGATGGCAGCGCTGATCTTCGATGATGTATTCCTAACGAGATCTAGCGGTTTTTTTAATTATAGGTTATTTTAACACTGACAGCTGTTTCCCGCTCGAAATTTTGACAGAAAGTCAGCATCATAGCTCCGTCGCTTTACGCTTGAACAGGGTTGGAAAATAATGCGTTTTTTGAGTACGTTTTTTGAGAAGAAATTTTGGCCGAAATGAAGCCCCTACCGCGACTGCTGCATGCAAGTTTGTGCGCAATGTTCCTGAGACTGGTATGCTATTGGACAACACTCATTGGCCCCGTCGTCGTACGGTACGCACAGATTAGAATGTGGTTGCTGTGGCCGAGAGTGTGAGACTCAATTCACGAACATCAACTTGCCATCGATCTTTAGCACTAGCCTGAGGAGAATTCTGCATAAAGATCTCAGATTATTCACTTACGAGGTCCAATTGACTCAGCAATTGAAGGCGCGCGACAATCCGCTTCGTTATCGTTTCGCAGTTTGGGCCTTAGGGCTGCTTGAATTGGACAACGATTTTGGGCGAAAAATCATCTTTCGTCATCTTTCCTGGCTTGGAAAACCCGCACGTTATTGTCGAGAAGCCAATGGATCCGAGGGCGTCGTGGCGCAGTGGTTAGTACATATGTGTATCACTGTATGTTGGACTCTGGCGCACGATGGGCGAGTTCGGATCTCGATAACACCAACGTCATCGAATGCCTATTTCGCTGCGGTCCTCCTCGGCGGGGTACTGGCGTCCCTTTCACCTGTGTAAAAAAATAAATAAATCGCACACAACATGGGTGATTGAGAGAAGCTTGGCTCTGACCCTTCATGGGCTGTAACGCCACCAAATCAAGCAAGCAAGTAAGCCAATGCATCCGCAGAGAGTGATAGTTTGGTGCGGCGTGGAGTGGCGGCATCATTGGACCATTTTTCTTTGAAAATGAGATTGGGAACAAGGTTTCGGTCAATGATGGGTGAACCGACTTGTTTTTTACTGAAATTGAAGACATGGACTTGGGTGACCTCTGGTTCATGCAGGATGACGCGCCATACCACACAGCCCAAGCCTCAATCGATCTTTTGCGCACCAAATTCCCCATTCGTAGGAGCTGTTATTTGACGCCTTTGGACTTTTTTCCTAGGGAGTCGTGAAGGACCGATGTTATGCTAACAATCCGAAAATGATTCAAGCACTTCAGGCCAATATCATCCAAGAAATCCGCGAGCTACAGCCCGAAACCATCAACAAGGTCTTGGCAAATTGTGGTGACAGAATGCGCTACTGCGAAGCCCACCGAGGCAGTTAAATGAACGACGTTGTGTTTCGTAATTAGGGGGAATGTTGTTTTGAACGTAAGAGTATTCAAGTCTGACATGATGGAGATCCGCAGGGCTCCGTTTTGTCTCCAACACTCTTTCTCATTTTTATAAATGAAATCTTATCTGCCACCTCTAATCCCATTCACTCCTTCACTGACGACAGTACCCTTGGCTTCTCATATTCCTTCACTTCTTTACGACACTGCACTTTGGTTTTAGATAGTGAGCGGCAGCGTATGTTAAGCTCATTCAATTCCGATATCGACAGCATCATCCAATGGGGTAAAAACAATAGAGTGGAATTGAATGCATGCTGTCTCCTGTCGTTAAAGCATATAGCTAGCCCGCAGCCATCATCCATGAATGGCCCTTGCATCTTAGAAACCGAAAAGCTGTCCATACTGGGTATGTGTATTGCTCACAATCTTAATTGGGACGACCACGTATTCAGTGTGGCCAAGAATGCTGTGAAATGCCTAGACTTCTTATACAGATTCAAGAAATATTTCTCACCCTTAGATCTGGCTACAATCTATAAGGCTTTCATTCGCCCCAAATAAGAGTTTAACTCCCACGTCTTGTCCGGTGCTTCTAAGACCTCATTGTACCTACTAGATAGAATACAAAACTGATAGGTGACTCCAACATTACCAAAACATTAGACTCGCTGGTACATCGCAGGAACCTTTCCTGCTCTTCGCTGTTTTATTGATAGTTCCAAAAAAAATGCTCTGATGAAATAGCCAGTTGCTTTGCGTCCCTTCAATATTTCTCCCGCAATGCTTACCAATATATCCTGAAACCCACTTTCGGACGTACAGTCAAATTCCCTGCCGGAATCGGTCTTTTCCCCTCAGTACAACATGCAAACATGGCATGGCTATCGGCATCTCCTCTATCTCTCTTCCTTTCTGCCTTCTGCTCGCACTGTGTCGCCGACATAATGAGGTTATTATTAAGCCTTGAGTGCGCGAGCATATTATTGATCATAACATGATCAGTGACACCTTTATTCCATCGGAGGCGATCAATTTTATGACGATCGTTCGTGAACTTTTTAAAGTGAGATACACACCGTCGATCAAAAGTGACACTTTTGTTGGTTGTCACTCAAAACTGATCGTGTGTACATGTGAATGATGGTGTGTCGATCAAAAATGACGAGTTGCAAATATGTTTGCTACTGATCGTCACTCAGCTCTATGTTGGTTTTGATCGACAGTGTGTACATGAATTGTGTCATTCAAGCGTTGGACATGGATGAGAGCAGACAATTTCTGGAGGAATTTATAAATATTTACCAGTCTCACCGTTGTCTCTGGGACGTAATGTTCCAGAATATATACGTCGGGACAAAAAAGACGGAGGTTACCAGGAGTAAGTGTCCATGACGACTGCGCAAAATTATGTAATTGAATGATGGTTTGAATGTCAAACAAAATCTATAGTGTGTACATGGGACACTTCACTAAAAATTGATGTCACTTTTGATCGACCGTGTGTACCCCACTTAAAAGCTAGTATGAGGATACTACTACCCGGTCCATAAGAAAGGAGACCCCTTTAACTGCGCCAACTCTGCCGTATTGTGTGAACGCCTGAAACCGTTTGTGGATAACCTGATCGCCTCTTATCAGTGTGGTTTCAGGCCAGGTAAATCCAGAATTGACCAAATATGTACGCTACGGCAGATCTTGGAGAAGACATCGACACTCCCTACCTTTTCGTCGATTTCAAGGTTGCATATGACAGCGTATATAGAGATGAGCTATACAAAGCTAAATATGTCTAGTATTAACATCCCTGTCAAGCTCGTCCGACTGTACAGGATGACAATGAAGAATTCTCGCTGCTCCATGACCAAACCGAGACCTTTGATGTTAAAAAAGGATTTAGGCAAGGTGACGCGCTGTCATGCAACTTTTTCAACATCGTTCTTGAAAAGATCGTGCAAGAGTCACTGGCCAACACAAGAGATACGATTTACTTCAAGTCTACGCAATTGCTTGCATACGCCGACGACATTGACGTGATTGAACGGACACAGCGATACGTCAATGAGGTCTTTGTAATCATTGAGGTAGAAGCGGCTAAGCTGGGTCTCAAGGTTAATGAGGATAAAACCAAATATGCCAAAAACGCCAGAACGTCACCATGGGCGGATATAACTTTGAAGTGGTCAAGGAATTCGTCTACCTTGGCTCACTGATGACCAGCGAAAACAACACCACCACTGAGATAAAACGCAGAATCACTCTTGCCAACCGCTGTTTCTTTGGGCTCAAGAGGCAATTGAGAAGTAGAGCCCTCTCTCGGAAAACCAAGGTGACACTATATAAGACATTAATCATCCCAGTCCTCCTTTACGGCGCAGAGGCTTGGACCTTAACAAAAGCGAATGAAGATGTCCTTGGTCGTTTCGAGACGAAAATTCTGCGCGCTATCTACGCATGGAGGAGAAGATATAACGAAGAACTGTACGAGTTTTAAAGCGACATCGGCCCGGTATGACGTCTACGGACACAGCGTCTAAGGTGGCTAGGCCATATAGAGCGCATGGACAAAACAGCTCCGACCCGGAGAGTCTTCGAATTCACCCCGGAAGGAGGGCGCGGCAGAGGACGGCCGCATCAATTGTGGCGCACGCAGGTGGAAGGGGATCTTAACCAACTGGCGATGCGGCGCTGGAAACAGCTGGCCAAAGACCGTGCCAGCTTAAGACGCTTGTTGGTTGAGGCCCAGGTTCACCACGGACTGTAGCGCCACCTAGGTAAATAAGTAAGTATGAGGATATTACCGCGGGCTGCCCTTGGTGCAGAGGTAAACATCACCGACTGTCAAGCGGAAGATCTGTAGTTTAAAGTCTGTCCATAGTCAAGAAATACAATTCCTTTAAGGAAAAATTGAAAGCATAACACTCACAGTATATGGTTACTTCCAATTCATACTCTGTGTACAGTTCTATGTATTATAACACCACAATGGCATGGAAAATTTGCTGAGAACTAAAACCAATGTGAAAATTCAGTCGAGTTCCTCCCGAATCCTAGCTAGGACAACAACCTCCATAAAGTGGTGAACGATCATCTGCGACCCAAACCATCTCCACTCCGTATTCTATGACGAAAATTACTTACATACATATGTATGTACGTAAAGAGGACGTGTCTACATAGTTTTCTGGAATAGTAGGAATAGCGATCATGCAATTTTCAATTTTTATTTTTATCCATCGATCGAGTTGACATGCGATCATTTGATGTGGTGCAAAAGTCGAGTAAGGGGTTATAGATCGTTACTATGTACAGCTTAGTTACCAAGGCGGATATATGAAAATTCTGATGAAACCAAGGTAGATTATTGAACGATCGGGGAGCGATTTCAACCGTTCAGGTGTGGCCGACTACATATGTTGCACAGGTTAGCCTTGGATTGAGCTGTCTTACTCGCTAGTTTCTTTTTTTTATCTTTAAGTAACTAAAAATGGATGGGAGATAAGAATAAATTCGAGGACATTGAAGTTGATCGAGCATATTGTACATATGTAGGTCAATAGAGAAAATAAAGGAATTAGTGATCGTACGTTCATATCAGATGTACTTGTAGTCCTATGAGCATAAAGTTAGTTTTCATAACGCGATCAACGGTCTTGCATAACCTTGCTTTCTTGATCATTTTTCTTGGAAATCTTGTATGATCGTGGGCGCGCATAAAAGTACCTTGAGCTTCTTCGAAAAAACAAATAACAATTTACTAATCAAATAAGCCTTCAAAATAACATAACTTATCCGGTAGATCAAGTACGTCGGCGATTTGGGGAACACTTACCACGCGACTTCATCACGAACTAGACATGAGAAGCTCTTCTTCCCTACTCGCTGTGAAGACTGATTAGCCGTGAGTCGATCATTTCGAGTACAGTCGACTTCCTTGTAATCAAAAACCAAAAAATCCAATACGGCATTCCACACGTAATTGGTAACAAAACAAAAAATGGCTATATTGTACGTATCTGGAAAAAGCATCTACAACGTCTCTGGTCCATTTACGATAGTTTCCATTAAATCACTAACTACCGCATTCAATCCGTTTTTTTTTTTTTTTTTGAATTTGTGTTAAGTCAGAACAGTTTATCAAAGTTAATTGAACATTACCTAGGCTAGGAGGGAAGCAGTCAGTAGAAAGTAGTTAATAAAAAGCAAAAACAATCGTGGGCATGTGGTTGTACCCGAGAGTATACAATTTACTACGCTCTAGTGAATTCTGGATAATGTGCCTTCACAGGAACTGAAGTTACGTATCGCATAATGACGTCTTTCTTTCTTCATTTGGTGGCGTTACAGCCCATGAAGGACCAGAGCCAAGCTTCTCTTCAATCACCCATGGTGTGTGTGATTTATTTTTCCCACAGGTGAAAGGGTCCTACAGTTTAATGCCGATTCCGAACGGTGTGAGTCGGGAAGCTTTTTCCAGGCAAGTTATACTACGGGGGGTTTTGCCAGTACCCCGCCGAGGAGGGACGCCGCGAATAAACATTCGATGGCGTCGGTGTTATCGGGATCCGAACTCGCTCATCGTGCGTGAGAGTCCAACACACTAACTACTGCGCCACGGCGCCCTTATGATGATGTCTGGTGGATTAATACTTTTGATGGTGATGCCAAGGAAATAGCAAGTGGGTAATGGTGAAAGGAATCAAGCCGATTCACTTCTGATAAATTAAGGAAACTGTTCAAAGAGAGAGAGAGAGAGAGAGAGCTCGGGCGCATAGTTGTCAACAGTGTGAATCAAGGTCGCTTTTAAGTTTGGCTTTAAGACCTCATATCTGCAGGCTCTGTGTGTGAAGTTCCAATATAACATATTTTGCTGTGAACTACAACCAACGTGAAAATTCAGTCAAGTTTCTCTCGAATTCTATCTAGGACAACCACCTCTGTTGAGTAGCGAGCAAACACCTACGACCCAAACCATCTGCACTCCGCCCAGGTTGTGTGACAAAACATAATAAGAATATGACTCTCTGTGCCACATTGGGAGCATTTAAGCTTCAATGGTTGGCTTAATTGCATCAATTGTTGCTAAGAGAGAGAGTAGCTTCTTGCCATGCATATTCGGTATGCGCTTTGGCCATATCTGTGGCCTTGAGACGGTTTGAAATCGCTTTTTGACCCACTCCTAAGTTTCCAGTGAGCTTCTCTTGAGTATGGCATGAATATTGGTTCAATAATGTCACCAACTCATCGTCTTCAAACTTAATTGGTCTCCTTTTGCGGTTTTTGTGATTGGCGTCAAAAATGCCCCAACCATTGATAGAGCGTGTTCCCCATATGAACATCGATGTCCCTCAGCTGCACTTATTTGCTCTTCTTCTTCTTATTCAGCGCTACAGTTCATGGTGAACCTGGGCCTCCAACTGGCATGGTCTTTCGCCAGCCGTCTCCAATGCCGCACGCCTAGTTGGTTGAGGTCCTCTTCTACTTGCGTGTGTCACCTACACCGGAGCTGTAATTTCCATGCACTCTACATGACCTAGCCATCTTAGGCTTTTGATCCGCAGACGCTGTTCTACGTTCATGTTGCTGTACAGCCCGTACAATTCACTATTAGGTCTTCTCTTCCACTCCGCATTTTTGCAGGTTGGGCCGAAAATCGTACGCAGAATTTTTCTCTCAAAACGACCAAGGGCCTCCTCATCCGTTTTCGATAAGGTCCATGCCTCTGGCCATAAAGCAGTATCGGGATGGTAAGAGAGAGAGAATGATATACCCTCGCATGGCATGATTGATTGTTGCGTCGTTCCTTGTCTGGCAAGTGTTTCGGCCCCTTCCATAGGACTTATCGGTCCTGGTTCCCATAGGAGTTGTATATTAAACTGTTCGGCCATCTCGTTAAGAGATAGGCGGCAGTCAAGGCTTGTTTTTGAAGTGTACACATACGACTCCAGCGATTTCAAGGCAGCTTGACTGTCCGTGAGAATTCGAGTATCCGTAGAAGATGTTACGTTCCACTTAAGCCAAGACAGCTTGCTTGCTTGCTTTGGTGGCGTTACAGCCCATGAAGGGCCAGAGCCAAGCTTCTCTCAATCACTCATGTTGTGTGTGATTTTTTTTTTTTTTACACAAGCGAAAGGGACCTACAGTTTAATGCCGATACGATACGAGGGGTTTTGCCAGTACCCCGCCGAGGAAATAAAATAAACATTCGATGGCGTTGGTGTTATCGGGATCCGAACTCGCTCATCGTGTGCCAGAGTCCAACACACTAACCACTGCGCCACGACGCCCTCCAAGCCAAGGTAGAGCCTCCTTTATTGCAACAGGCGCTGCAATAATCTGGTAGTTTTAGAGCTTGGCTTAGGTTTAATTGTTTGCAGAAGACTCCACTACCCGCCCCGTCTCTGGTTTTTGACCAGTCGCTATAGAAGTCCATGCAGCTCTTGCGAGGTTGGGTCTGGCGGGACCAGTTCCGTCTGTCCGGGTTTGTTATTTTAAATTTCATCTCAAATACTATGGTGGGCCCTATGTGGTCCGAGTTTTCCGAGTTTTCGTAGTTTTAACCTGGCTGCCACAAGATAGTGGTCCGAGTCGATGTTGGCTTCTTTCCTTGAATACATTCAGAATATCGGATGCGGGCCTGTAATCAATCGAAATGTGGTCAGTCTGATGTGGTGTTGTGTAGGCTGTGCTTGCTAATAACCCTATCAAAGACGACTTCCTTGCCCAGTTAAATGCCCCCAAAAGCTTGCTTGATGACCTTAGCAACATGTGACCGAGCATTGTCGTGCGAAAAGATCACTTTGTCATGTCTTTTTGCATATTGGGGACGTTGTTGTTGGTAACGATCCGTCGTGAGGGTTTTGCTAAGATGAAGTAGCTCAGCCTTGATACGGTGGGAAATCGTTTGTTGAGCCAGTCTTAAGGTTCAAGCGAGCTTCTTTTAGGTTTGGCTTGAATATTGGTTTCATAATGTCTCCAACTCAACGTCTTCAAGTTTAATTGGCTTAACTGAAGAATCAAAACGGAAGGAACAAAACGATGTCCCTCATGGAAACCTTTCTGGGCCCTCATTATTAATTCAATACATCTAACGAGCAATATTGTTCGATTCCCTTCATCCACATCCCGACAGCATTCACATAAATCGACACAACTTTCAATAAAAAAAACTAAAACAGATAAATAGAAAGTCAATTGCGGTCTTCTCTCTTGGCCCGATGATTTCCGAGCTAACAGCCACAATCACTTCACTATAATAGAAAAAAGGAAGAAATAAACCAAAAAACTTGGAAAAAAACCAAAACACCAAGCGATAGTTGGAGAAAATAAAAACATAAATAAGACTCAGAGCGGTGATGAAACAACACGTAGAAGAGGAAGGCAAGTTCAGAGGAAGCTTAAGAAAATGAAGAAAAGAAGTAAAACGTGACTCCATTAAACGTGGGAAACGCTGCTATCTACTTGGACGTACTTGGAACTTTACCAGCTCGACAGTGTGTAGAGAGATTTTACTTTTATTTAAGAGGAAATTGTTGAAAGCCTTCCGTAAATCACGGTAACACAGAGAGAGAGAGAGAGCGAAGCTGGAGGTGAAGATGTGGAAGATTAACAATGACATAATCAGTTGGGGGATACATTTTTAATGGATCTTTGGATCTTATGGATTTAATAGACATCTTTCTATTTAGTCAGGGGCAGTTGAAGGCTTCTGCTATCCGCTGGAGCTCTCAGACGCAAACACAGGTCCATTGGTCCATTGGGCAGTTAGAGTTAGAGAGGGTACGGGGGTGGGACAAAGTCGCCTGATCACTGCGGCCACGAGTGGGCCTATTGTGATGTCCCCCACTTACAGTTCACTGGAGAATCCTGAGTTAGTGATAAAACTTAGTATGCCTTTGAGTGAGCTAGTAGCGATTTCTTCTGCTTCAAGGTAATACTTGCCTAAGTGACGATGACGTGTACTGACAAGGCAGTTACAGTGGCATAGTATGTGCTCTGCTGTTTCTTCGTCTTCATTACACATTCGGCAAGTGTCATCTTGTATGATGCCCATCGTTTTGAGGTGTTTGTTGACTGGGCAGTGTCCAGTAAGGAAACCTGTGATTAAGCGAATATGACTCCTCGAGAGCATGCGGAGTTGTTTCGTTCTACTGAGAGATGTAGTTGGGAAGAACAACTTGGCTTGTCTGCTACCTTTCGTTTGTAACCAGTAGTGATCCGTCGTGTTCCTTAACCAATTGTTTATGCAGCATTTGGTGGTGCTGATGGGAACGCCGCAGAAAGGCCGTGGCATCATAAATGGTGATGCAGAGCCTTTCCTTGCTAGTAGCTCCGCCTTTTCGTTGCCTGTATGGCCACTGTGTCCAGGTATTCAAATGAGATGAACTCTGTTTGTGCTGGCCAGCTGGTAAAGTAGCTGTAGGCAGCCCCATACCAGTTTGGAGGTGATTTCATAGCTCTTTAGGGCTAGAAGTGCAGCCTTGCTGTCAGAGAGAATGTAAATGTTTTTGTTAAGTATATTTCTGTTTATATTTTCTCTGAGGCAGAGTTCTATAGCAAATATCTCTGCTTGAAAAACGGAGTTATATCTGTCCATGCTGACGTAGATGCATGTGCCTGTATTTGCTCTATATACTCCAGCCCCAAAGCCTTCGTTCGTTTTCAAGCCATCTGTGTAGGATGGGAGGGCCTATCCTGATCCCAGTTTTGTCGGTTGGGGAATGTGACCTTGTAGATTTGGCTGAAGTTGTATCTGGGGAGACAGTTGTCTGTGAGAGATATCTTTAGGATTTCATGCCTGTTCATTTCGGTAAGGATATCAGGGTGAAAGAGCCTACGGTTAGAGTCATCCTCCGCGATCAGTCTATGGGCGAAAACCATTGCTTCTTTCTTCAGTTGGAGGTGAAGAGGTGGCAGGCCTGTGATGACTTCTAGTGCTGCTGTGGGGGTTGTTCTCATGGCCCCGGTGATACAGATCCAAGCTAGTCTTTGCAATTTGTTGAGATTGGCTTGCACTGTTGCTTGTTTTGTTTTGTGCCACCAGACGCGCGGAGCATATGTATGTGAGAATTGGTCTGGTGATTGCTGTATATGGCCAGCGGGTCATTTTGGGGTTTGTGACCCAGTTTTTGCCAGTGAGACTTTTACTGGTCCATAAAGAGATCCTGGCTTTCTCAATGGTCTTTGTAATGTGAGAGTTGGGCAGTAGGTACTAGCACTATGTGTATTAAGCAGTTCAACACTTTTCTTTAATTTAAGAGGAGGGCCTTCTAAGTCCCACGAAACCACAGACTCCATGAAAATAGGTTAACATTGGATCGAAATCCAGTAAAAGTAACGAGCAGAAATCTTACAAAGGGTATCTACCCGAACTCGTGAAAGTGAGCGAGTGATTGCGGCGAAATGTCTTAATTACAGACTCGGAATCGATAGTCGTTGTAGCCGAAGCCGAAGGCATTCTAATCATCAGTTTTCACCTGTAAGTTTCCAATTTAATTCATTAGATCCCCGAGAACGATCAGCTCATGATGATCAGACATTTCATTCACGTACCGATTCAAATGGAATAAAACTTTTACATCCGGATTAACATTTGACATATTGGTGACGTTAGAGAAGAAGGGAGCAATGTAAGAACCAAACGAACATGGCCCTCATTTCTCCCAATCCTCTGAAGTTTACCCTGTGGTGTGTTAGTTCTCAAGATTTTCTCTTTTTTTTTTTTTCTTTTACGATTGAATCTATATAATTTAATCGCATTTTGCGTGTTAGGATGAAACGATAGAAAGATAATCATTACGATGGGATCGTCGTCTGACAGTATCTTATATACGTGTTGTGACATTTCTGGTTAAAGAATGGCGCTCAATGTCAACGACCGGACGTTGGGAATATAAAACCAACCAACCCATGGTCGAAAAATTGAAAGTCTTGCATAAACCAAACACAGCTCACCAGAGGGTATATATAGACAGGCAATGTTCCAGAGTCTTTCCTCCGTCTATTGTTGTGCTTCGGATGCATCTATCATTTTCTAAATGAAGGCAAAGAACATGAAGATGGCGAAGAAAAGGAACTGAGCCCGCGAAGTGAATGGCAGAATTGGTCACTGGGATGGAACAAGCGCCAATAAAAAAATTGAGATACTACCGCTAGGCATGGGTGTCTATTTCACATTGCCTTGCTTCATAATTATTTATATTATGCTTCGTATCTACATATCTGTCTTATACCTTCTTATAGTAGCCCCAATTTGTGCATAACGAAACACATTTTTTTTTCCCATCACATGAGTTTAATGACCACAATATCAGTGAGCACAGGTCTTGATAGTAGCATGCAGTTAGGGAGATATATTTAATTTAAATTGCTTGACCCATGATGCATGATATATGGGTGGAAACACTTCAATCACACGTGGGATCACACGTGCATGTTCCGACCATAAGTTGTAGTGTAGAAGAAAGACTGCTGCGAAAGTAAACAATACCATGTAGGCGTTTTTTGAGGAAAGATGATTAACTGTGCTCGTCGAGCACATCGAGCACACTGAGTATAAAGCGACAAAGTGGAGTAGAAAAAACAAAAATCGACCGTGGAACATGAAAGACAATGAAATTGGCGGATTTATGCATTAACCGCATGCATTTGACATTTTTAGGTTAATTGGATAGGTACCCGATGGATATTCAATCAACCTTACCAAGTACTTATCCAGCCCGTATCTTCCTACAGGCAAAAAAGCAAATAGGAAAAGAGAGAAAGAGAAAAAACTGTTATAAGATGATAGAGAAGAGAGATGGGCAATAAGAGGTCGTACATGAACATCGCTCATTGTTTGGCAACGTGCGCGCCGCGATCATAGCATTAAGCCACGATCATGCGAAGCATTTCAACCAGCACGACTACGACTGTGACTCCAATCACGGCAATGATGACGATCATGATAATGATGATGATGATGATGATGCTGATCGCGGCGATCATGATGACAGTGTGACGCGGCGGCACATAGACATCCATGGCGAATCGACTTTACGGATCCTATTGCAAATGCAATTTTCATGAATGGAAAATCGGCAGCTTTTGAACGTTGCGCCGCATCTTGACGGATTCGTCGAGTGGATTTTAGATAGATTTCACTTTTTTTTTCTCTCTCTCTCTCTCTCTCTATCTATCTCTCTCTCTGTATGTGAAAGATACCTATGAGCGTTTGTCCTTCAGCTGGAAATGGATACTTGAGCTGTGAGCACGATTGGCAGCGGCTGATTTCATCGTTACTTTGGAGTTACGTAATATTCCTGTTTTCTGGGTTATTCTCATCTGTTAAAACGGCGGGTTTTCTGGGAAGAATCGATGTAGGAGTGAGTAATCTGTGGTAATCTGTCGTTGGCCGCATTACTGTCATATACGAAGATTTTATTTGTTACCAGTTTCGGTTTGAATTTTGTACGTTTTACACAACTACTTATCAACTACCAAACGATAGCTTCGTAGTAGCACCCTGCCTGATAAAGTAATTTGCTAGTAAACATAAATTGACTCCCTGTCGAAGGCGCTTGGGAATATATGTGCAAAATCACTTTACTATACATGCGGTAGTAAAATTTAATGAGATTTTAGTGAAAGATTCTGTTTAAGTGATGACATTGATGTATTACTCGTACTGTCCGCTTGTAACTCGCTGGTAATTTGGCGCCGTATCATGAAATGTAAGTTAGTCGGCGAATTTTTTTTCTACCGGCAATAATGTCTCACTTTAAGTTTAGTATATTATTATCGGTAACCTTTGGTCTTGCACGCAATAGGTTAAGGGAGACCACAATAGCACTAACTTTTATATACCAACAAACGTGAGTTCGCAAAGATACGAAACATACTCAGGTGTAGGTGGATGAAATATGGATGTGAATGTAAACCTTCGTGCTAATGAAATTCTCGCTAAACTGTTTGCTCGTTTAGATAGAGAAATGTATAACCCAGATTTTCGGCAACAAATCAACATTTAACTGACATTGATGGAAAAATATCTTTAGTCTTTAGTAAAAGATATTCGTATATACATACATATGTCTAATGTGTAATTATCACCAAACCACGGGGCAGAGTGTAAATGGGGGCACATTGGCATCTTGGGGGCGGCCGGCAATTTGAAAGAATGAAATCATTGTTAGATGACTTGGCGGGGTTTAGGGATGTAATTAACGGTACCGAGTGGGTCTGAGATATAAATGAAGTGTGTGTCCATGTGTTGTTGCGCTTGTCACGCAAAGTTCCAATAGATATTGAAGCAATTTGTTGAAGATGTTAATTAATTGTGTGTTGAAATGCGAAAAAATCCAAGGCATTCTGTTAGGTGTAATATAGATATATGTACATATGTAGATGCTACTGTCAGAAACGTATTAAATTACGAAGGTAGACGCCCTCTTTATTTCGACGGAAATCGAACTTCGAAAGCATAATTAGAAATTACGGAAAGCATTGACGATAAAAACTCGGAATAATTTTTTTGGCCCAATCAGCACGCTATAGCATTCGTCACAGGTAATGTATGTTTATATCGTTCAAGGGGTATTTAGCTCATACTTATACCATTCTAACAAAGTAAATTTTTTTCTTTAGCCAATTAAGTTTAAAAAGTTATGGCATATTGAGCCACTTAAACTGCTGTTTTGCCGGCGTATGGCTCAATATACTTGCTTGCTCAAAGTATTCAATATTTTGTCAATTTTCATATACGGTAGAGAAGGCCATGAAATTGTCTACATTTCGTAGAATTTTGGTTTGAGTGACTTTGATTTTCGAAAAGATATTCGGCAAAGAATATACCTAGGTGGGAAAAAAATTAAACCAAAACAGACTTATCTTATAATTGTTGTCTCTACGGATGTTATAATAACTCGAAATACGTATTACAGTGATTCTTTTTACGATTGTCCTTCTAGTTTCATTCTCTTATTTAATGGTCTAATTATAACATATTAAGAGTGATAGCAAATCATAT
Organism: Eumerus sabulonum; assembly: GCA_951905685.1. NCBI lineage: Eukaryota > Metazoa > Arthropoda > Insecta > Diptera > Syrphidae > Eumerus > Eumerus sabulonum. Next base: position 107,054,086 of record OX645061.1, read on the forward strand.
ATCAAAAATTAAAAAAAACCCATAGTCCCTAATTAAAAATAGAAAAAACAATTCATTGAATTGGTTTCCCAGTAGGGAATTGACAACTTTGAATTCAAATTGTGAACGCACCCTTTCACTGATCACTGAACTGTTGTTGTCGACTTATTCGATAAACTCAACATTTTCATCATGGTAAGGTACACGAACGGGCAACGTCTGCAAATTATAAAAAATGTCTACCGAATTTCGGAGTCGGTGACCCCAGCTTTAAGAGCGTTAACTCTAATTTTCGGTCGTAATCCTCGCCCTAGTACCTAGACAGGCAAAAATTAGAGTCTACGTAATCGTTGTGTGATGTTGCCTTGTCAGTGAGGCAACGGGTTGGTCAAAGTAACGAAAATATCGCTGCCGCTCGGGCGTGCCGTAGCAAACGATCCAAATGTGTCAATTCCACGGCGTTCTCAAGAATTGGGCATTGCTCAGACCTCATTATGGCGTATTTTACGTTAGGATCTTGGTTTACACCCATACGACCTCAAGCTTACTCAAGAATTGAAGCCTATGGACCAATTGAAGTGACGTGCGTTCTCCGTTTGGGCTCTGGAGAAGATGGGCCAAGATGATGAATTTCATCGCAAAATCATCTTCAGTGATGAAGCTTACTGGGTTCGTCTCGATGGGTTCGTCAATAAGCAAAATATACGTTTTATTGGCCGGATGAAAATCCTCATGTGCTTCATGAATCATCACTTCAGCCACAAAAAATAACTGTTTGGTGCGGTTTGCATGGATGCGTAGTTATTGGGCGTCATATTTTTTCGACGATGATAACGATCGTCACGTTACTGTGAATGGCCAGCATTATCGCGCCATGATTACCGATTATTTTTGGCTCGAATTGGAAGATATGGACTTGGACGACATGTGGTTTCAACAGGATGGTGCCACAAGCCACAAAGCACACGTTGCAATAGATTTATTGAAGAGTAAGTTTGATGAGCGTGTTATCTCAAGAAAAAGGCCAGTCGATGGGCCGTCTCGTTCGTGCGATTTAACACCTCTGGTGTTGAAGTTGTTATTAATGGAAATTCGGTACCTCTCATCGTCATAGTACTCCAACGCAGCTGTCATAATAAATATCTGCATCACCGTGAGCGTTTTCACTTTGCTATCTATGCTGCTTCTTCCCGACAGTAATTTTGTCGCCTTATTTTGAATATTTTGCAGCTTCGCGATGTGTGTATCTGCTGCACCCCCCCACTCTAGTATACCATATTTCAATCTTGACTCGATAAGAGCGTGGTACACTTGTTTTTGCGCGCAGAGGGAGGACTTATGCTTCAGATAAGAGAGTGCAAACAGGGATCCTCTCGGCTTCTTCCGCCGATCGTTTATGTGTGGTTCTCTTATAAAATGACTCTCGATCGTTACACCCAGATATTTGTGCGTATCCACGACATCTATAACCTGACAGTTTCTTGGGTCGGTGCCGATGAATGTTTTAATACTTATTTCTGACTCTGGGTACTGTGGGCTACGGATATGCAATCATTTTGTTTTTGCCGCATTTATTTCTAGCCCATTATCGTGACACTATTTCTCTGCTTCGTCAAACTCTGCCTGCATTATCCTGGTTGCTTCTACGATAGATTTGTGGCAAACAACAATCGTCGTGTCATCTGCATATGCGAAGGGAGAGCTCATCTTAAGGGAGCTTAGTAGCTCGTTGGTATATAATATGAACAGTAAGGGGGCAAGTTTAGAGCCTTGTGGGACTCCATACAGCACTGTGTTGGCTTTAATTCCCACGCGGAATATTCTCGTTTTAAGATAGTCTCTCAACCAATCCGCCAGTCTCCCTCTAATTCCTAATCGATAAGTTCATGGTGGTCGAGGGTATCAAATGTTTTACTAAAGTCTAGGAAAAGCACTAAGACGTGGTGACTTTTGTTAAGTCGATTGGTGCTTTTTCCCTTCTGGAAACCAAACTGATTCTTGCTTATCAGCTTATGCTTATCAATAAATTCCCATATTCGATCTGCAATGATTTGCTCCAAGATCTTTTCTATCACCGGCAATATTGCAATCGGGCGATAGCGACCGTTTCGGCCGAAATGTGTGGTCGGGTCATCCGAAAATTGGGTCCAAGTAATCGACCGCTGCAAACGTGCCCGCGGTGGCCATATGAATGAAGTCGAGTTCCTTCATTCATAAATGTTTTGATTGTACTTCAAGCCGATAATAAAGTTTTTCAAATATCTCAAATGGTTTGCGTTTTATTTAAAAAAAAAAAAAGTGGTCAAGTCCTCATTGGAAAACCCAAAATTTATTCCATAAATCATGCAAAAGGTACGAGAGTATTTTTGAGAATCCACCTACCATTGGTGTTGTAATAGATTGTGTCACTTTGTAATGAGATAGTATGCTTATCGCCCATAAAACGGACTGACGACTGATGATAAGAACTACATCTATAAGTTATAAAAAATAAAATGAAAATTCTCTTATCAAGCGAACTGCAATTAAATATAAAATCACACTTGTTGTATGTGTAATGACTCCCTTTCATATTTTTGGCACTATTCCTATGCGATAAGATACTTTCATGTACCGAAGTCAATACATCTTATCGGTCTCACAATAGTCCCTTGTGGCAAACAGGACAACTAGATATTTGAGAGTATGTACGAGTACATGCATCGATAGAGAAGTGTGTCAAATGAGAACAACTCTCGTCTGGCATACTTGAGTAATGTAGTTTCGAATGCGTGATTATTTATAGACGCTGCGGACGTGGATTACTGATAATCGCGTGTAACCCCTATACTGCCGAAGGCTGACAAGCGAGATGGTGATGAAGAACCAGCATTTATTCTTTTTGTGGGATATGTTCGTGCGATTGGGAAGGCCCGAGGCAGTGACGCGTTAGGGAAACTGGGAAAAAACGTATGAGAGTGACGTATCGTATGTATGGGACCACGTGCAGTTGTTGTGGATTCTTTTTGACTTTAAATAGGGGTGTTTGTCGTGGTAGAGGGTATTTAGGGCGTGACGTATGATAGTTCCGTGATACGCTTAGATAATTTGTGCTATGATACCCCGTTTACATGCGTAGTTGAATCCGGATTCAACTAGGATCGAAATCCATATAAACGCGGATCGAGTTGAAATAGAGTCGACTCGACTCGATCCAACTAGCAGAGCTGGATCGAGTTGAAAAAATGCATGTAAACCTGGGTCGAGGAGTCGAACTGACATTTTGTCTCTGTATGTGTGATATCTTTTTTGCTTTTCTTTCGTTTCGCTTGCTGGTTGGCACAACGCAGGACTAACACAATCAAAGTAGAACTCTTCGATCTTTCGACTAAGTAGCGGAAAAACCTGGAATGGAAAAACCTGGATGGCAAAGGACTAACAAAGGCTTCGTAGGGATAGCATCTATCCGACGGATGCTGGCCTGCTAAAAAGCGAGAAGAGCCACCGCAGTCAAATATCTTGCGGCACTGTTAGTAAGTCCTATCCCCACCTCCTCGTGGTGCCATCTGGAGATTTCCTATGGAAATTGCAGACGGAGAAGGACGAATGGCGAGCCTCCTGCACCAAAAAACAGGATTAGTCGGTTGGGCTACGGCCTAGTAAACCGTAACCGTAAAAAAACCACAAACTCCGAAACAACCACAAGCCTCGGATATAACGGACCGGATTTATGTTGACGACCCTTGCAAAAAACGAAAAAAGGACAATGATCTTCGGCTTTGTACGAGGAATGTTAGGTCCCTAAACAGGCCACGTGCAGCCGAACAACTTGCGGACGCCCTAGACCGCTATAAAGCGGACATCACCGCCATCCAAGAAACGCGATGGAATGGACCGGGCATAAAGCGGATGAAAAACTGCGATATTTACTACGGCGACTGCTATAGGGAGAGAGGGCAACGATTGTTTGGATGCGGATTTGTTGTTCGAGGTGGACTAAGGCAAAAAGTCCTAAGCTTTCGGCATGTGAGCGAACGCCTTATAACAATCCGTATCAAGGCTAAGTTTTTTAACATCAGCCTGATCTGCGTCCACGCCCCCACGGAAGACAAGGATGACTCCACCAAAGATGAGTTCTATGATCTCCTAGACAGAACGTATGCCCAATGTCCCAGCTATGACATCAAAATTGTACTAGGAGACTTCAATGCTAAGCTGGGTAAGGAAAGCATATTTGAACGAGTCATCGGCAAACATAGCCTACACGACACCACCTCCGATAACGGACACAGGCTGATTGATCTTGCTACGGGCGAAATCTCCTTCTAGCCAGTACGCGCTTCCCGCACCTCGATATACACAAAGGCACCTGGCGGTCTTTTGATCGATCGACTACCAACCAGATTGAGCACATCGCGATCGACGTCAGACACTCCTCCACTATTCTTGATGTTCGAACTTTCCGAGGGGCTAACATCGACTCGGACCACTATCTTGTAGTAGCCAAGATGCGCTTACGGATATCACGAACGCAACGGAGTAGAGTAAGGATACAAAGTTATGACGTCGGAAAGCTACTATCGCCAGAAAACCGCTCGTGCTTTTACCGATCGCGTCTCTCTTAAGCTCTCCAATACACCTGAATCCTCCACGCTATCAATAGAACAGCAGTGGAGCCTTTGCAAACAAGCCCTGAAAAGCTCTGCATCCGAAGTTTTGGGTTTCAAGGCTCCACCACGAAGAAACACCTGGTTCGATGACGAGTGCAGGAGGATTCATACAGCGAAGCAGGATGCATATTAGGCCTCGCTGCATAAAAGAACAAGAGCAGCCCGTGAGCTCTACGAGTTAAAAAGAAGGGAGGAGCATAAGCTTCTTAGAAGAAAGAAGAAAAAGCACGAGAAGCGCGCGATTGAGGATTTGGAGAGGTGTTACTGCAGGTGTGACGTTCGCAAGTTTTATCAACAGATAAAGCGAACATGCCAAGGTTATAAAGCCAGAAAGGAAGCCTGCAGGGATGAGAACGGACACCTAGTAGTAGAACCGCAGTCGATGCTGAGAATATGGAAAAACCTCTTCTGCAGACTGTATAACGGCGATATTAGTCAATATACCGCTGTCAGGCAGAATTATCCATTTCTAATCGACGGAGACCGCAGAGAATTCTGTCCCCCTGACCTCGACGAAGTTAAGATTGCCATATCGAAGCTCAAATCGAATAAAGCTCCTGGAGCAGACGGATTGTCTGCTGAGCTCTTCAAGGCAGCTGGGGATGACCTGGTTGGGAGCATGCACCAGCTCATCCGTAAGATATGGTTAGAGGAAAGCATGCCCGAGGAATGGAGTCTCAGCATCGTATGCCCGATCCACAAGAAAGGAGACCCCTCTGATTGCGCCAATTCTAGAGGAATAAGTCTCCTTAACATCGCCTATAAAATCTTCTCTGCCGATTTGTGTGAACGCCTGAAGCCTTTTGTAAATAAGCTGATAGATCCTTATCAGTGCGGATTCAGGCCAGGGAAGTCCACCATCGACCAAATCTTCACACTAAGGCAGATACTGGAGAAAACCAATGAATTTCAAGTCGACACTTACCACCTATTTGTCGACTTCAAAGCCGCATACGACAGCGTAATTAGAGACGATAAGAGATAGAGAGAGCTATACAACTCTATGTCTACCTTTGACATACCTGCTAAACTCGTCAGACTATGCAGGATGACTTTGGAGAATGCTCGCTGCTCCATCCGAATCGGTGAACACCTTACCGATAGTTTTAATGTCAAAAAAGGATTTAGGCAGGGCGATGCGCTGTCGTGTAATTTCTTCAACATCATATTGGAAATGATTGTGCAAAAATCACTGGCCAATAGAAGAGGCACAATCTATTTCAAATCCTCGCAACTCCTTGCATACGCCGACGATATTGACATAATAGGTAGATCACAGCGAGATGTCAATGAGGCGTTTGCGAGTATTGAGATGGAGGCGGCGAAAATTGGTTTGGCGCTAAACGAGGGCAAAACTAAATATATGCTGTCATCAAAAAAGAACGCACACCACCGACGTCATGGCCAGGACGTTTGTATTGGCAGATATAAGTTCCAGGTAGTTAAGGACTTCGTCTACCTCGGCTTCGCAGTGACCTGGAATAACGACATCAGTTCCGAAATCAAACGCAGAATCACTCTTGCCAATCGCTGTTTCTTTGGGCTCAGGAGACAACTGAGTAATAGAGCCCTCTCCCGAACGACAAAGTTGACTCTATATAAGACCCTTATCATCCCGGTCCTGTTGTACGGCGCAGAAGCATGGACACTATCAAAAGCGGATGAGGAGGCCCTTGGTCGGTTCGAGAGAAAGATTTTGCGCGTGATTTTTGGGCCTATAAACGCAGACGGGGGATGGAGGAGAAGATTCAACCACGAACTTTACGGGCTGTACAGCGACATGAGCCTAGTCAGGCGTCTACGGATTCAACGCCTAAGATGGCTGGGCCATGTAGAGCGAATGGACGCCACAGCTCCAGCCCGGAGAGTCTTTGGATCCAACCCCGAGGGACGAAGAAGTAGAGGACGGCCGCCCTTAAGATGGCGCACACAGGTGGAAGGGGACCTCAGCCAACTGGGTGTGCGGCAATGGAAAAGGCTAGCGTAAGATCGTGCTAGATGGAGGGGCATGTTGGTTGAGGCCCAGGTTCACCCCGAACTGTAGCGCCCACTAAGAAGAAGAAGAAGCGGAAAAACCTGGGTCGAAATTTCAAATCAGTTTCGACCCGATCTTTCGACTACGCATGTAAATGGGGTATGAGTGTTGATTCATAAAAGATAAGAGAAAAGCTCCAACGACCTTGATTGATTGAGAAAGAAAGTATCTTGCAACGACTATTTCGTAGCTGTGTGCCATGAACCCTGTATGGTCACCACCTTGACCTACTGAATTATCTGTTAAAGTGTGACGTGAAAAGAAAAATTAACAGGCAATTCAAGGAACTAGCATATTATGGCGCCAAACAACATGAACCTAATAGTACACCTTATCTCCAGAACAATTTATCAAGTAAACATCTATAAGTCAATACAAAGTATTTTACTACTGAATTTTAGCGATAACAATTCCACTTAAAAACCAGAAAAAAAAAGAAAAAAAACAATTCACAAATCACGTCTAGATACCATACATGACCGACGAGCACCATCGTCACCTGTTTCACCTCTCGAAATATACACGTATTTACGTCCGCATCGTTGCATCTTAGCAAGTCAGCAGAAAGCAGAAAGCCACAATGAAATCAAATAAAATAATTATTTTTTATATAAAACCCGAAAACAAAGGCAAAAACCAAAAAAACAATTTGTTGCTAAGCGCTTTCTATCTGTGTCGATATTTGTTTTTTCATTTTGAAATACATTTTGTTTTTTGTTGTTTCCGTCCAGTTTATTGTTTCGAAATTTGCATTTAACGGTCATTTAAATTCATTCGGCATCTTTCAGTGAATAGTCAACCGCGATACTTGCTCCTGCTTGATACAGAAAATACCATTTACACATCCTCGTCGTAATTCGTTTTGTTTTCGTAATTTCTCATTTTTAAACCGAAGAAATATGAAGGTCACAAGGAGAGGACGCACCATGATAAGAAACATTTCTATATGTACGTATCGCCCGATGCCTCTCCTTATCACTTTGGTATTTCCTTTCACATTTTATGTTCGATACGAATGAAAAGAAATGACAATAGCGACAGTAAGATGAAGTGAGCTCACGACCAGTTTCATCGTGGACATAAAAACCGAATACGACTGCTCGCAGCATTTGCCGTAGCAAATGCTCTTATCAAAAGATTTGTTTCTAGGTTTAACCTAATCACAAGTGTCCACAATCAAATAAGCCGTCACCTATCAAAACAGGTTCCAGGGGTTCCTCTCTCTCTCTCTCTATGTTTGATGTGAGGAGGTCTTGCAACTAGAAGAATCTGGGGTTCATTACAAAAAGATAAAAACACCAATGTGACCGCTATTTCCGCAAGGCAAATTGTAACAGAAAAATATATATCTGAACGTACGACTATTACTAATTGCAATCAACCAAAAGATTTATGTCAGTTATAATGGATTTAATTAATTTGACTCCCAATGCCGCAGAGAAAGAGCTTAACTTAATGAGATTAACCAGTTGCCGGCGGTTATACCTCACTCTATACATACTATCTCCATTAGTCTGTATCTTAAAAATATAATAAAACCGTGCACTGAATAAATTTTCATACGATTATACGATTTCAAACAGATGTTGTAATAGTTCCATGGATTTTGAATAAACAACCATCGAGCGAAAAGGGAATAAGGAGGATGAGAATTACAGGTTTTCTCACATTTCTCGGGGTTCTGGTGTTCAGGTGGAAACGGAGTTTCAACACGCGATTTCAATGGAGTTGGAATGGCACGAACTAGAATTTGTGATGATTTCTAGGAAGGGGATGACATAGAGAAAGGTTTTACAGAAATTTGAAAGCTAAGAGCGACGTTGATTTACAGTAATTTAATAGTGTTTCAACGTCATGACCAGAACTCTTAAAAAATCGACTATAAAAGTGACACTAAAAAAAAAGAGTTGATGGCCCACGCAACCTTATATGATTCAAAGTGGCGCCCACTAGTAGTGGAAAAGGTCTAATGTTTACCTGCAAAGATGGTTAAAACTGTTTTGTGAACAAAAAATATTTGGCTAGCAAGCAAGCTATTTATAAGTAGTCAGTCTTCCAAGCAGATAAATATTTTTAGTGAAGTAGGCCCAGGGTATAATAAATCCGTCCCTGAATAAATACATACAATACTCAGACCGTACAACACCAATGGACCCGGTGTCAACAAGCCTTAGAAAGTGCTGCCTCTGAGGTCCTGGGTTTCAAACCGCCACCAACAAGAAACCCATGGTATGACGAAGAGTGTAGTAGGGCACACGCAGCAAAGCAGCAAGCCTATAAGAGGCGCTGCATAGAAGGACGAAAGCTGCTCGTGAGCATTATGAGCAGAAGAGGAAGGAAGAGCATAAGCTTCTCAAAACAAAAAAAAAAAGGGAGCATGAGAAGCTCGCGATCGTAGAGATGGAGAGATGCTATCGCAAGACTGACGTTCGGAGGTTTTATCAACGAGTAAAACAAACATGCCAGGGATATAAGACCAGAACGGAAGCCTGCAGGAACGAAAATGAAAACCTAGTAGTGGATTCACAGTCAGTACTAAGAATCTGGAAAGACTACTTCTGCAGACTGTATAACGGCGATGACGAAACAGACCCCGCTGTCAGGCAGAATAATCCTTTCACAACGGACGATGATAGCAGATAATTCCGTCCCCCTGACCTGGACGAAGTTAGGAATGCTTTTTCTAAGCTTAAGTTCAACAAAGCTGCTGGAGTAAACGGACTACCTGCCGAGCTCTTTAAGGCAGCTGGAGGTGAACTGGTTGGGAGCATGCACCAGCTCATCCGTAAGATATGGTCAGAGGAATGCATGCCCGATGAATGGAATCTTAGTATCGTTTGCCCGATTCACAAGAAAGGGCACCCCTTTGTCTGCGCCAACTACAGAGGAATAAGCCTTTTGAACATCGCTTATAAAATCTTCTCTGCTGTTCTGTGTGAACGCTTGAAACCATTCGTTAATAAACTGATTGGTCCATATCAGTGGTGGTTTCAGGTCCGGGATGTCCCCTATAGATCAATTATTCACACTGCGGCAGATCTTGGAAAAAACAAACGAGTTCCAGATCTACACCCACCACCTGTTTGTTGACTTTAAGGCTGCATAGGATAGTATCAATATAGACGAGCTTTACAACGCCATGTCCAGTTTTGACATCCCCGCCAAACTAGTCAGATTGTGCAGGATGACTTTGGAGAACTATCGCTGCTCTATCAGGGTCGGAAGCAACCTAACCGATACCTTTTATGTCAAAAAAGGTTATAGACAGGGCGACACGCTCTCGTGCGACTTTTTCAACATCGTCGTTGAAAGGATAGTGCAAAACTCACTGGTCAATACGATGGGCACCATCGTTTTCAAGTCCATACATCTGCTCGCATATGCCGATGACATTGACATAATTGGACGAAGTCAGCGAGATGTCATTGAGGCCTTTACGAGCATTGAGACGGAAGCGGCTAAAATGGGACTGGCGGTAAATGAGGGCAAAACGAATAATATGCTGTCGTCGAAAAAGGACACGAACCACCGGCGTCTTGGCCAGGGCGCACATATTGGCAGGTATAATTTAGAGGTAGTCAAGGACTTCATCTACCTAGGCTCCGCAATGAAATCAGTGCCAAAATCAAACGTAGCTCTTGCCAACCGCTGTTTCTTTGGGCTCGGGAGGCTATTGAAAAGCGAGCCCTTTCACGGAAGGGCCACGATGACCGTATACAAGACCCTAACCATCCCGGTCCTGCTTTATGGCGCCGAGATATAGACCTTATCGAAAGCGGATGAAGAGGCCCTTGGTCGTTTTGAGAGAAAAACCAATGGGGAGTGGAGTGAATTGTACGCGCTGTACAGCAACATGAAAGTAGCATGACGTCTATAGATCCAAATCACTTTGATGACGGACGAAGCTGAATTAAAAAATCTATCGATTTTGAGGAACAGAAAACCCACACGTCATTCAGGAAACACCACTGCACGATGAGAAAGTCACTGTTTGGGACAGAATGTGCTCAAAAGCTATCATCGGAACATTTGGAGAAACCGTCGACGGCGCACGCTATCGTTGGATGTTGCCGCATTTGATGTGTCTATTTTCAACAAAACGGCGCTCCCTGCCACCCGCAGGCGCTACGTAGCCTCCTCGGCCTCCTCGTTCGCCGGATTTAACTGTACCTGACATTTTACTTATGCCAGCAAACCGAAGACCATTGACAAACTCAAAGGTAACATACCAGCCGAAATAGCTGCTGTAATGCCCCAAATTGCTGGCCAATGTAATGCACATTGGCCAATCTGCGTTGGCCAATATGCCACGGATAATGGTGTAAAAACTCCATGTTACTTACTTAGTTAGGTGGCACTACAGTCCAGTGTGAATCTGGGCCTCAACCAACAAACTTCTCCAGCTAGCACCAGCTGTTTTAAGCGACCCACTCCCAGTTGGCTAGTACCCCTCCACCTGTGTGCGCCACCTTAGATTCGGCCGCCCTCTGCTCCGTCGTCCCTTGGGGTTGGACTCGAAAACTCTTCGGGTTAGAGCTTTGTTATCCATTCGCTCTACATGGCTTAGCCACCTTAGACATTGGATCCGTAGACGTCGTACTAGGCCGATTTCGCTGTATAGCCCGTATAGTTCATCTTTTTTTTACAGTTCGCACCAGGTTCGAGAATGCAGACGGTTTGGGTCGTAGATGTTCGTTCACTACTCTCCAGGGGTGGTTGTCCTAGATAGGATTCGAGAGGAACTCGACTGAATTTTAACGTTGGTTGTAGTTCCCAGCAAATGTTCCATGCCATTATGGTTTATATAGAACTGCATGGACAGAGTATGAATTCGAAGTTTTTTTTGTATAGTCACACGCGCACTCCAAGCTAAAGCCTTATTATGTCAGACGTTGTGCCAGCAGAAGGTAACAGGGAGAGGGAGAGGAGACCTATTGACATTGGTCTTAAATATCTGCTTGTTGTTTTGAGGGGGGAAGACCAAACGAGGTAGCGCGTTCCACATTCTTGTGGTTCGGTTGAAGAAAGAATTCCTATATTTGACAGAACGGCTGGAAACGGGCTTCAAAGTAAATGCTTGAGCATTCCGGGAGAGACGTGTATCGCGGGGGAAGTTTTGAAAGGGCGGAATGCAACTGGCTATTTCATCAGAGCATTGATGCACTGATGCTGGAATCTCCTATGAGTTTTACCGTGCGATTTTGTATACTGTCCAGTAAGTGCAGTGAGGTCTTAGATGCGCCAAACCAGACATGAGCGTTAAGCTCCAACTTAGGGCGAATGAACGCTTTATAGATTGTAGCTAGATCGGTGGGCGTGAAGAATTTCTTACATCTGTATAAGAAACCTAGGCATGTTGCGGCATTATTAGCGACACTTCATATCTGATCGTTCCAACAAAGGTTGTCACTGATATACATACATACCTAGGATAGAAAGTTTGTCGGTCGAAGTGACCATATATGGTGAGTGTTTCGTCTCATTCACAACAATTGTGTTTCACAATTTTTCCGTATAGGAGTTGCATTTCTTTGAACACCGATCACCTCGTGGTTGTGTCTTCTTCTCCACTCCCCGTTTATACAATCGGGACCATAGACTGGACGCAGAATTTTCTTCTCGAAACGACCAAGGATCTCTAGGCCTCTTCTAGGCTTCTGCGTCATAGAAGAGGACTGGGATGATTAAGGTTTTGTACAGCGCAACATTGGTCTTTCGAGAGAGGGCTTGGCTTCTCAATATCATTGCCTTTTGAGCCCAAAGAAGCAGCGGTTAGCAAGAGTAATTCCGCGTTAGATCTAAGCGCTCTAGCACTATTATTTATTTAGCAAAAAGGTATTCCGGAAGCTTCTCGACTCACGTCGTTCGGACGTGTGTGACGGAAAAGTCTAGGCTCGGTATGAAGAGTCTTTTATTTCTTTATTCACTTCGAGACATGGTGTTGTGGTTGGAATAGTTCGAAGAATATTATGCATATATTGAACCCATCCAGGAAGTGTTTATATTCAAGACGAATTACGATATGTAAGTGGCTCACAAAACTTATATGGCCATGTGGGCTTGTCGACGCGCTTAACCTAAGGTAGTTCACTGGTCAAAAGGTCAAAAGTTGAGCAAAGAACTACAATTGTTAAGCTTCAACGCCTTCAGAGGCGTTGTCTCGGCATTACAGCCGCTATGCCAACCTGCAAGAAGCACTCATTGGACTCACTCCACTGTACCTTTTATCAAAAAGGTGGCATTACGCAGTGCAATAAGAATTCTTTGGTCGGGAACAAATATGTTATGTACATATGTAGACCCGAGGGTCACATGTCCATATTATAACACCTTCCCGAGCTGGATATAATTACCACGGTATCGGACGCACTACCACACACCTTCACTTTTGACAAGAGATTTGAGATATTGATCCTAAATCGTTCAGCATGGCAAACCAGTGATCCCTTGCTTAATGTCAAAGGCCTTAGTTGGTATACTGAGGGCTCCAAGATGGCTACTGACTGTCTTTGGACCAAAGTGTAAGATCTCGAAGGCACTGGGAATAAGTTCTAGCATCTTTCAAACAGAATTGCATGCCATCCTAATATGCGTCAACCTAAATATGGAGACTGGCATTAGAGGAGTAACTATCAACAAACTCTCTGTTGGCCAAGCAGCGCTCAAAGCGAAAAGTTCGTACAGTACGAACTCAAAAACCGTCAGGGAATGCCATGATGGCCTAAAAGACCTCGCCAAAGGAAACAATGTCAAACTCTGGTGGGCGCCAGGGCACAAAGGTATTAAGGTTAATGAAATTGCCGACCAATTAGTAAGGAAAGGTTGCAGCGATAAATACATAGGTCCAGAACCATTCTGCCGCACTCCCAAGTCTAAGATCAATTTCTCCTTAGACAAGCGGGAAAAATCGCAACACCTGTCCTTTTGGAATAGCGACTTATAGGACTCGTGAACAAACACTAACATACTCAAACTTAATAGGGTGGGTATCAGATGACTAGTCAGCTACCTGACGGGACACTGCGGTCAACCAGCATTACCAAAACATTAGACTCGCTGGAACATCGCAGGAATGTTTCCTGCCTCCCCCTGTTTTATCGTTACTTCCACCAAAAATGCTCTAATGAAATCAGCCAGTTTCATTCCACCCCTTCGAAATTTCTCCCGCAACACACGTCTTTCTAGGAATGCTCATCAATATACCCTGAAGCCCGCTTTCGAACGAACCGTCAAATATAGAGAATCTTTCATTAACCGAACCACACGAATCTGGAACTCCCTGCCGGATTCGGTTTTCCCTCATCGGCATCTCCTCTATCCCTCTTCCTATCTACCTTCCGCCCGCACTGTGTCGCCGACATAATAAGGTTATTAGACCTAGAGTGCGCGCAAATTATTAAAAAAAAAAAAAAAATCTCGTCAGAAACTTAGTGTCGACTCTGTCTTGAGGACGAAGTGTCGGCGGAGCACATACTGTGTGAATGTGCTGCTTTTTGTCATCTTAGGAAACGTATCCTTCTCAGCGAAGTTATGAGTCCTGAGGGGCTCTCAACTTTATTAGGGTTCCTTTGTGGAAAAGCTCTTCGGCTAATCGGCTAGCAGGCACAATGAATCTGCAAAGGTCGCAGTGCCAAATGCTAATTGATAGCACTAGCCCCACATTAAAAAAACAAAGTGTCTCCCAAAATCTACCAGATCTATCCGAAAGGTTGTGTACACAGAGTTAAGAAAAGAATTGATCGCACTGAAAACGCATCACTTACCGGATCAAGGTCGGAATCCCAAATATCCCTGAGGTCTCCGTCGTAGAACGGCTCCATTCCGATGATATCCAGCGTGACGGTTTTCTGATTTCCGAGCGCCTTATTTCTGGTCAAAGAAAGGTCGCGCCTTAAATAAAAACACACAAACTTGAACTCACTTCGACAAGGAACACCTTATTCTTCTCGAAAACAAAAAAACTACAAAAATCTCACTCAATAGCACAATTTTGAAAAAAACAAAAAAAAAAAAAAAATCAAAACTAACGAGAGCCGTTTGTTGGACTACTATATCCCCTTTTGCACTTTATCTAGACTTGACTGTAGAACTAAAGCAAGAGAATAAAAAAACAACAACAAGAAAGCGGATATAACGATAAGTTATGTCACAGAGCAGCCACTACCACTATAGGTCACTGTAGTGTCTTTTAACTAATTTTTTCTATATTTATCTACGAAGAGGTCATAGGCATTTGCAATTAACTACTGATGCAACAGGTATGTATCTTTTTCAAAGAAACACGAAGTACTTATGTATATACTTCACTTTAACTGTGTAGTTATTCGGTCTTGATGTGCTGTTGATTCGTATCCATATTTAATAGAATTTTGTTGTTAGAAGTCATTCATACAGTTGGAGATTGGATTTAGCGAAAACAGATCGGCGAAACACTTGTTGCACAAACACTTGTCGTTTGAGATACTTTGCTTTAATTAAATTTTGTATATTTATTTCTTTTATTCAAAAAGGCACATTTTAGGTATTGGATCGTTTTAAACAATGGAGAGTAGAATTTTTTTTTTTTTCGTATTTTTTTTTGTAACAAGAAAAAAGTATAAAACACAAATGACTAAGGTTTGAAAAGACTCAAGTCGTTTAACGTTAAACGCTTAACAAAAATAGTATGTACATCGACCAGTGACGTCTGAAGCACGACTAAAAACTAATTTTGAAAATGTTATTCCATTTGCGGGAGAAATTCTTGGAGCGGCGACAGTGGCAACAGCACCACACTCTCTGTAAACCTGGCAACTTGTTGTTGAGGAGGAGTAGGAGGTGGTGGTACAAGAAAATATGTACGAGACCACGGTAAGCAACAAGTACAATATGAAAGAAAAAAAAAAAAAAAACAATCCGTAACAGTAACAATAAGTACAGTGAGTACGAGTAAAAGTATATTGTATCTCTCGGAGATTGTTAGTACCAGCAGTATCGGTGAGAAGTAATCAGTAAGTACACACACACGAGACGGTCGATGGCGAATGAATGTCGTGTGCTCTCAGTGAAATGGACGCGCCTAGTGTGCCTGGCTGGTAGAGTTGTCGTCGTTTCTCATCGATAATCGTTTTCTGCACTCGACTCAACGACATTCCTTCCATCCGCCGCCGACCATTCTCTTTTGGTCTAGGAGGCTATTGGTGGTTAATCTATCTTCGAGCATGTCGCTCTCTTTCGTTCTCTGGATCTGGATTTTGTGCATATGTGTGTGTATTTGTATTTTCATGCCCCGCGTTTCGGGGGTTCCGTGCAACTAGAGAATTTCAGATTTCGAAAGGTGGTTTGGCCGAGTACCCGAAGTGAATGGGATTTTCAGTGTTATTTAGTATCTGTGCGATCGTGTGTATGTGTGAAGAATCCGGTTCGGTTGGTTACTCTTTCTTTCTCTTTGAACTCTGCGAAGTGAGGCTAGGAACGTGTGTGAAAGGTTTTTAACGGTGGCCAACAGGTGGGGGAAGAAGTAACAAGTGGCTGCGAGTGTGTGACTGTGTCGTGTGAGATAGGTGAACGACTCAACAAGTTGCACGCACTAACGGACACACCACCAGTAGCGCTGATATTGATGGTTGGGTGAATGGGAATGGTTAATAGTAATGGAGGATTCGCGGATACGTGAGAGAATGGTGGCGAAGAGAGGATGGGAATGCGAATGAAATCGCGCGCATATGATTTGAATTTGAATATTTGAATGCGTTGAAAGGGGGTGGGTGGGTGATGATTTTTGGGGTAGTTTCAGTGGATACTCATTGGATCCGTTAAAGGGGATATTGTCTGTTACTGAGTGCGGTGATTTTGAAAGGTTAATTGTGTAACCAGTCATACTGAGGAAACCTTTTAGAGGAGTTTTAGGATAATTCGTATGCCTAGAGAGGGAGAGTGCGTAGCCTAAGAAATCCTTAATAGCATATGCATATGTATCTCGCGAAAGGCGTCTTCTAGAAATAGAGAATAGGATCCACACCTTGCGACACCAACCAATTCGTCATTCATATTTCTGATGAAAGATCCCAGGTTGATTTATGTATGTACGTGTATACTATGCACATGTATGCCAGGTATTGCAAGAGGGTTTCCCCTAAGTACTTCACCGTACACAGTGATGCACACTAGGCCTTGTGCAAATATTTATTTAATAGTCCATCCATCAAGCAACCGGAAGAATTACAAAGAAAATTGCTTAAGTTACGCAATCCGTGCGGTGACATTGACGGTATAGATAATCAGCGCGCTAGGACCAATGATACATGTTGATACTACTGACTTCTTCTTCTTCTTTGGTGGCGTTACAGCCCATGTAGGACCAGAGCCCAGCTTCTCTCAGTCACCCATATTCTGTGTGATTTATTTTTTTCCACAGGTGAAAAGGACTTACAGTTTGATGCCGATTCCGAACGGCGTGAGTCGAGAAGCCTTTTCAAAGCAAGCATACTACGTAGGGTTTTGCCAGTACCCCGCCGTGAAATAAACATTCGATGGCGTTGGTGTTATCGGGATCCGAACTCGCGCATCGTGCGTCAGAGTCCAACACACTAATCACTGCGCCACGGCGGCCCTCGATATTACTGTCTTAGCGCCTTACACACACCTACCTTTACTGTATTTTCCCCTACCTATGTACCTTTGCTGTATGAGAAGGAGCTTCAGTGATGTTAAGCTAAGAGATTCGCCATACACCACGTCGACCCCGAGGGTGCGTCACCGTGCGCGAGCAAAGGCAAAACCGTCACAACATGCAGCACATGTAGGTGTCTCACTGGTGCCGAACACGCAGAGATGCTTGGCAAGTGTGTAATGGCCTATAAGTCTTCTGCAGTCAATTCTCCTTAAGGATAAGATATGCACCTTACACTACTCGATATACTTGGCAAACAAGTAGCCACATACACGGCAACAAGAATAAAAGTCAGCTCAAAATAGACGAGCTACATCACCGGCCACTCCTCCATCCTGAACAACAGGATAACCTTGGCGGAAGACTCTGACCTCATTGAGCCCACCGCAGTCTTTGAGAAGAAACTAAAAATAACATAACCGGACAGACGAAACTGGTAACGCCAGCTGCAACCCTGCAAAAGCTTCGTGGACTTCTACACCGACCGACGGGTCAAAAACCAAAGACGGGGTGGTCAGTGCCGTATTCTGCATACAATTAAACCTGAACCAAGCTCTAGAATTACCGGATCATTGCAGCGTTTTTTCTAGCATTGTTAAAGGAGGCATTGTCTTGGCTGAAGTGGAACGTAATATCTACTACGGATATTCAAATTCTCACAGACAGTCAGGCAGCCTTGAAATCGCTGGAGCCCTATGTATACACTTCAAAAGTAAGCCTTGGCTGCCACTTATCTCTTAACAAGATGGCCGAGTTTAACATACATCTCCTCTGGGTACCAGGACACAGCGACATTTCAAGCAATGAAAGGGCCGACAGACTCGCCAGACAAGAAACAACGTAACAATCAAACATGGCATGCGCAGGTATACCTCTAACAGCCATTAAACTTAAACTTACAAACCTCTGCATGGCTGAGATGGGACCAGGGGCACACCTGCCTCATCACCAGGCAAATCTGGCCTCGGCTTGACAGTCAATGGACCAAGGGACAAATGTCCCTAAAACGAATTGACATCTACAAAACAACAATTGGTGTCATCGGTCATGCAGTTCCGAATGACTTGTGCAGAACCTGCTTAGACGAAGAAGCACATCACTTACTCTGCGCCTCTCCGGTTTTCTGCTCAATCAGGAAACGCTGCATAGGATCCTTCCTCCTAAACGACTTGACCGATGTTCAGTGGGTAAGGATAAGTAACTGACTGACACTAAGTGGTTCCATGAATAGGGGATCAATCCCTCCTCGTAGCAACACAACGGGCCTCTCTGGCCTAAGGCTACGGACTACCTAACCTAATCTAAGGATAAGAAGAATGCTTCGGGTTTCTTGCAGATATCAGGGCGTATGCACTTAGTCATCCGACCGTAGAAGCAGGTAGACCCAAGGCGGGTTCAGGGATCCCCTCAGGCTCTCCCCTGAGCCCATTCTGGCGAGCTCATCAGAGATTTCATTTTAAGGGACTCAAACAATCCTTAGTGGATTACTCTACCGACTTTTTTCAGAAAGGCCTTGAGTTCATACACTAACTTGGCTTTCAGTGCAGATTGGCTGTGACCCGCTTATGTTTTTACTCTTCCACCTGTGTTTTACAACATAGTGCATGGCCATGAGGAGTGCGTATACATATCTCTGATTGAAAAGAGCACTGTGGCGCAGTGGGTAGTGTGTTGGCCTCTGACGCCGATGACACGGGATCGAATCTCGACACAGCCATGTCATCGAACCTGTTTTGACGGTGTTTCTCCTCAGCGGAGTTCTGACAAAACCCCCTGTAGTAAAATTGTCATGAAAAGCTTCTTGAAATTCGCCGTTTGGAACCGGCAATAAGCTGAAGGTCCCTTTCACCTATGGGAAAATGAAATCACACACAACATGGGTGATTGAGAGATGCTCGGCTTTGGTTCTCATGGATTGTAACGCCAACATACATGCATACATACTCGGCTTTGGTTCTCATGGACTGTAACGCCAACATACATACATACATACATACATTCATATCTCTGATTGACAGACAGACGCATATTTTCCTAACGAGAAGTGCAGTCGGATGTTTTCGCGCTCAAAGAAGACCCCAGCTCCGGACCCCCGCCCAGACTGTTAGCCATCGAGCCAATGCGAAGACTATTCTTTCCAGGTTCATTATCTAGCCAGAGTCAGTCCTGACGTAATGGAAACTCGACTGTGAAATTACAGCGCAGTAGGATAACGGGTGTCAATGCGTCAGAAGGCATGTCCAAGAGACAGGGGTCGCAGGATATTTCTTGCGCAAGCTCTGATGAATATGTCAAGGTGTGAAAGGTTCACCATAGCATCTAGAATGGCGCCCGGCGTATTCAAGAAAGCCCCGTACACCTGAGACAAACTTCTCTTTGGAGTTTGGTGGCTACGATGTGTTTGCGTGTTAACTTGCTCCACCAGACAACCGATGCATATGATATTATCGGTCTTTTCATTGCTGTGTAGATCCACAGAGCCTTTGCCAGCGACAAACCTCATGGTTCGTCAAAGGCACCTTTGCATTGCCAGAATGCTGACAGCCCTTTGGTGGTTTTTGACTCAACATGCCTTGATCAAAGAAGCTTGTTGTCGAAAACAACTCCCAGGTATGTACATGGCTTCCTTGGATATCGGTATGAGAATGCCTTTGAGTCGAGCTGAGTCGAGCCAATATTTTTCCTACTACTCATGAAGAGAACGACATCAGTCCTTAGAGGATTAACTTACAGCCCATTTCTCGTGCACCACTCATCGATCACATTTAGCCCCCTACGCTTTGACACAGACAGTCGCTAAGCATGAGTCGACGAGGAGAACGGCGACATCACCCGCATATGCCTGGGCATAGTTTCCACAGAAATTGAGAGTATCGAGGAGAGAGTCAACCACCATGCACCACAGCAGCGGAGGCAGGACGCCACCTTGCGGACAGCCACAATCTACGCCAGACTTGACACAGTGTCAGAGACCTGCATCAACGATCAATCGCCTGTGCACGAGCATTGCTTTGATCCACAAGACCCGTGCTTCATCTACGCCATAACGTCTGACAACGTTGAAATGTCCAGCGCGTACTCTTGCCTTTCGAGCGCGCATTCAATTCTCCCAATTAGGTTTTGAAGCGCAGTCTCGCAGGATTTTCCACCCTTATAAGCATGTTGCATCTCCAAAAAAGGATGCATTCGCTCCACGCTTTTCAGCAGAAAGGATGTTGGGCTGATTAGACTGACCGTTCGCCATTAAATAGGTATGTAAGCAAGTGCCAGGCCAGCAGTGAAATTTCTTTTCAAGGTAGGAAGCAGCTGCCTTATATCTTTTTGCAGCATAACAGGGTATATCCCGACGGTACCTCGCGACTTAAAGCCATCAAAGGATGCCACAGCAAATTTAATGGCCTCAGTCAATGCCATGCGTGACGCAATATACCAGCTACGCTGAAGGCTTATGCAACGAGCCAATGTCAGTCTGATTTCCCGGGAAATGGGTCTGATGCAGTAAACTGAGAGTCTCGGCTTTCAACTCAGTAAAGGTTGCTTGCTTGCTTTGGTAGCGTTACAGCCCATGAAGGGCCAGAGCTACGCTTCTTTCAATCACTCATGTTGTGTATGATTTTGTGTGGGTTTTGCCAGTACCCTGCCGAGGAGGGACGCCGCGAAATAAGCATTCAATAGCGTTGGTGTTATCGGGATCCGAACTCGCTCAGCGTGCGCTACAGTCCAACACACTAACCACTGCGCCACGACGCCCTCAACTCAGTAAAGGTACTATCAGATTTTGTGAGTGCATCCAGTTTTGTCGACTTTCCAGCTTGCTAGTCTCACTCAAAAGTTTGATCTCTTCACAGAAGGTCTTATACGATTTATTCTTCTATTTACGAAAAAGCTTCTTATGTATATTCCTTATGCTTCCACCCCTCGTCCCCCTTGTCTCTCCGTGACAAATGTTGGTTGAGAGCCAATATTGATGATGATAAGGTCAAACGAAAGATTAAAGTCTAAAAGTCACGCAGTGTATTGAGCATGAGCGTCATAACATAAGATAAGACCAATCTTTCTGACTTCACTGTACTCCACAAGTTCAGAGACTGCCTTCGTTGGTGAAGATAGTACTGAATCGTGGGGGAAGTAAGCAAACGCAACGACGAAGTGTTCAATTTCTCCGTGCGCTTTGTAGCTTACTCTGGTAGCCATGAAGTCTTCTCCACAAAATTGTCCACGTTTGGTTACCAATATCGAGTTCGATATGATGAGGCAGGCTCTGGGCCTTTCGGATCGCTCATCATAGTTGTAAACCAGATACTCTTATCCCTGGTGGCTAGGTGTCATGGTTTAAGATCATTGCGTATGCAGACGATATTGTACTAGCAATTAGCGAGAAACGCCTCCCAACAATCCGACAAATGGGCAAAGAACTGCGGTCTTGAAATGGATCCCTCCAAAACGAAGTTGGTTTTATTCACAAGAAAACGGCAGATACCTCAAATCTCTCCTTCAAAACTCAATGGGGCCTACATTCGATTCGCAGGTCACGCCAAATACCTTGGCGTGATGCTCGACAGGAAGCTCAACTGGAGATTGAATGTGGAAGAATGCATAAAAAAAGCAACAAGAGCGCTATACACCTGCAAGAAAGCCTTGGGCGCCAGATGGGGTATGAAACCCCATATCATGCGTTGGCTGCATACCGCGATTGTTAGGCCTGTACTAACGTATGGCTGCTTAGTCTAGTGGACTGCACTGTGCAGATCTAATTATGCCAAACTTCTCCGTAGTGTGAAAAGGATGGCATGCATCGCTACAACCCCCACCGTAGTCCTCGAAACAATGCTTCACCTACTCCCCTTGGATCTTTTTGACAAGGAATATGCAAAGGAATCAGCTCATTGGAAGTTCATTGATATAGGGCACGCTGGTAATCTACGCCGTGATTTAAGTGAAGTCACGGACTACTTCACCCCGATCCTGGACTTCAAGATTCTGTATAAAGCGCAACAATTCCGAAACAGAGACAATGGGATGGGAAGGAACTCCCAAGCAAAGACACTGCACTGTAAATATACACGGATGGATCCAAAACAGGCGATGGTGTGAGTGCCGGTCGGTGTATAGACGACCCTGAAAATCGGCCAATCCTTCAGACTACCGAACCACTGAAGTGTATTCCAAGCAGAAGAACTAGCCAGAATAGGCACTACACTGGAGATCTCGCCTGTTAAAGTGGGTATCCATCAACATTGGAAATACTAAAATATAAATTTCGGAACGGGCACTGGATCCGTAGACGTTGTACTAGGCCGATGTCGCTGTATAGCTCGTATAGTTCTTGATTGAATCTTCTCCTCCACTCTCCGTCAACACAAACGGGACCGAAGATTGTATGCAGAATTTTTCTCTCGAAACGACCAATGCCCTCTTCATCCATTTTTGATATGGTCCAACCCTCTGCGCCGTAGAGGAGGACCGGGATGATTAAGGTCTTATAGAGGGTCACCTCAGTTTACCGAGAGACGGCTCTACTATTCAATTGCCTCTTGAGCACGGAGAAACAGCGTAACAGACAGGGGCCGCCTATTACCAGTGAGCCAAGCTAGACGAAATCCTTTAAAGTTATAGCTGCCAGTAGTGACGTTCTGGCTAAGAGGCCGGTGCTGAGTGTCTTTCTTTGACGACAGCATATATTTGGGTTTTCTCTCGTTCAGATCCACTTTAGTCGCCTCTGCATTAATGTTAACAAAAGCTTCATTGACATCTCGTTGCATTCTCTCAACCACCTCAAGGTCATCAGCTTAAGCGAGCAATTGTGCAGATCTGAAGTAGATCATGCTGAATCTCGCACGATCTTTTCAAGGATAATAATGAAAAAAGCACATGACAATGCGCCGTCCTATTTGAATACTTTTTTGGCTTCGAGGGTCTCAGTTAAATCCTTACCGACCTTATTAGAACAGCGAGAATTCTCCATCGTCATCCTGCATAACTTGACGAGTTTGGCAGGGGTGTCAAAACAT
Source organism: Eumerus sabulonum (assembly GCA_951905685.1). NCBI lineage: Eukaryota > Metazoa > Arthropoda > Insecta > Diptera > Syrphidae > Eumerus > Eumerus sabulonum. The sequence continues at coordinate 107,077,411 of OX645061.1, forward strand.
GGCATGGCTCTATATAGCTCGTCACTGTCATACTGCGGCTTCAAAATCGACGAAAAGATGGTGTGTGTTGCCTTAAATTCATGTGTCTTCTCTAAGATCTGACGCAGTGTGAATATTTGGTCTATCGTGGATTTTCCTGGCATTGAAACCTAAAGTAGTTCAATGGTTATATACCGCCCTGGTAAGGCCCATCATCATTTGTGCGTCCACGGAATGGTGGACAAAGGTTGCAAAAAACGATAATCGATAAGCTTGAACGCCTCCAGAGACTAGCGTGACTCGGCATTACAGACATTATGCCAACCTGCCCCACGGCAGCCCAAGAAGCACTGATTGGACTTACTCCACTGCACCTATTCATTAGAAAGGTTACATTACGTAGTTATAATTCTTCCGTCGACTACACTGGCTCGGCCACATCGAGCGCATGGACATCAACGCTCCAGCTAAAAGGGGTCTGGTTTGAGTAGAAGAGGAAGACCGAAGTAATCGCGGATGTAAGACATCTTGGTCTTGACAACTGGAAGCAGCGTGCCCGAGGCCGTCAAGGATAGAAGGCAGCTATAGCTCAGGCTCAGATCCTCCATGGATCGCTCGCCTGATAAGTAAATAAGAAATTAAAATTCTTCGCTCGGGAACAGGCTTGCCATGTCGACCTATGGGTCACATGTCCATCCTGCAACATCTTCCTGAGCTGGATATGATTACCACGATCTGGGGTGCATTACCTCACACCTTTACTTTCGACAAGAGATTTGAGATATTGATCGCAAACCGCTCCCCTTGGGATACCAGTGATCCCTTGCTTAACGTCAAAGGTCTCAGGTGGTACACTGATATCTCCAAGATGGTTTTTGGCATTGGGGCCAGCATCTTTGGGCCAAATCGAAAGATCTCGAAGACCCTGGGAATTAGTCTTCCAAGAGCTCGAAAGAGTACGCGCTGGGAAATTTCGTCGATACTGAGGGAGCTTTTGATAACTCAACTTCCGATAGCATGTGCAACAATGCCGTACGTTATCGCGTAGACGAAACACTGGTCTTGTGGATCAAAGCAATGCTTGAGCACAGGACATTGATCGCGGATCCAGGCATCGACCAGTGTGTTAAATCCGGCGTAAACAGGGCCCGCCTGCAAGGTGGCGTCCCGTCTCCACTGTTATGGTGCATGGCGGTCGACTCTCTGCTTGATTCTCTCAATGCCTCTGGAATCTATGTCCAGACCTATGCGGATGATATCGCCGTTCTTTCTGCCGGCTCATGCTTAGCGACTGTCCGTCTCAAAGCACAGACGGCCTGTATCTAGGAGTCATCTTAGATATTAAGTTTCTCTGGTCAAAGCATGTTGAGCCAAAAACCACCAAAGCGCTGTCAGTTTTCTGGCAATGCAAAGAAGCTTTTGGCAAATCATGGGGGTTATCGCCGGCGAAGGTAGGTCCTCTCGATCTACATGGCAATGATAAGACCTATGACCGCAACGAGCGTTAACTCATATTTTCGGTCGTAATTCTCACCCTAGTAGACAAGACTGGTGCAAAAATTAGAGTCTTAGAGTCTACATATTCGTTATGTGATGTTGCCTTGTCAGTGAGACAACAGGTTGGTCGAAGTCTTGAAATCATCGCTGCCGTTCGGGCGTCCATCAATGGACCATTTGAAGCGACTTACGTTCTCCGATTGGGCTCTGGAGAAGATGCGCCAAGATGATGAATTTCATCGCAAAATCATCTTCAGTGATGAAGCTCACTGGGTTCGATGGGTTCGTCAATAAGCAAAATATGCGTTATTGGCCGGCTGGAAATCCTCATGTGCTTCATGAATCACCTCTTCATCCACAAAAAATAACTGTTTGGTGCGGTTTGCATGCCGGCGGAGTTATTGGGCCATATTTTTTCGTCGACGATAACGATCGTCACGTTGCTTTGAATGGCCAGCGTTATCGCGCGATGATTACCGATAGTTTTTGGCCCGAACTGGAAGATACATATGAACTTGGATGTCATGTGGTTTCAACAGGATGGTACCATAAGCCACACAGCACACGTTATAATCGATTTATTGACGAGTAAGTTTGATGAGCGTGTTATCTCAAGAAATGGGTCAGTCGATTGGTCGACTTCGGAAGAGCTCAGAGCCAACATTGAACGCGAAATAGCGGCCGTTTCGGCCGAAATGTATGGCCGAGTCATTGAAAATTGGGTCCAAGGAATCGACCGCTTCAAACGTGCCCGCGGTGGCCATATGAAGTCGAGTCCCATTCATAAGTGTTTTGATTGTACTTCAAGCCGATAATAAAGTTTTTTGAAACGTCTCAAACGGCTTGTGTTTTATTTAAAAGAAAAGTTGTCAATTCCTTCTTGGAAAACCCGATATTAGCCTCTTTCACAAATTTCAAAGAACAGTCTGTCTCATCTGTACGGGAGCTTCCCCAGCACGCCGGGCGCTGCTATCGATGCTATGATGATCCTTCCACATCTTGATGTATTTATCAGAGGGTGTGCTCTGAAAGCCATGTCTCGTCTGAGGAGAAATGGCTTTTGGTACAACTCGCATAGGAATAACAGTGTGCTTGCGTAAGAATAGTCCTGCGACCTCTGTCTCATGGACATGCCTTCTGACGTATTGATACCCGTTATCCTACTGCGCTGTAATTGCACAGTCGAGTTTCCATGGAGTCAGGATTGGCTGTGGCTTGATACTGAACCTTCGCATCTTTACGTATGGCTCCAGGTATGGGCGGGGGTCCGATGCTGTTGTCTTCTTTGAGGATGAAAACATCCAACTGCACTTCTCGTTAGGAAAATATGCGTTTGTCTTCTAATCAGAGATATACGTAATTCTAATGGCCATGCACTATGTTGCGAAGCACAGGAGGAGGGGATAAAGCATATGCGTCTGTAGTGACAGCCAAACTGCACTCAAGGCCCTTCAACTAGCTCCAAACTAATGCATGAACTCAAGACATTCTTGAACAGAGTCGGTAGACTAGATTCACTAAGGCCTGCATGAGTTCCAAGTCACTCTGGGATCACAGGAAATGAGATCTCTGATGAACTCGCCAGAATGGGTTCAGAGCAGAGTTTCTCAGAACTTAAACCCGCTCTAGGTCTACCTGTGTCCACGGTGAATTCCTACATTAATGATTGGGTGTCTAATATACTCAACCATAGATGGGGGCTGTAGGATACCTCCCGTCAGAAGTACATATATGCCATCCTAACATTTGTCAATTTAAGCTTAGAGACTGGCATAAAAGGAGTTACCATCAATACACTTCCTGATAGTCATGCAGCGCTTAAAGTGCTGAGCTCGTACATGCCAAACGATGCACATCGTTGATGCTTGTCATTTTTTTCTTGCACTTTCTGACAGAGAGAAGGCTTTGTTCGAAAAATCAGCGTCGACATACTTGTTGTCTTCACTTTTCGTGGTCAGCAAACTTTAGTTCCCATGTCAGCTGTTTTCTTTCATATCGTTTCTGTCTCTTCACCTTGGTTAGTAGTACTTTACCACACAAATAGCATAAGATTGTGCGCTTCTACTCTGAAAGCCGTAGTTTAAGCGTTCAAGCTTAGCGCCTATGGCTCTGAATCTCAATAATCCTATTATCTAGCTTAAAATGAGGACAGATCATGCTTGATTAATGTTTCCCGATCTACACAGTATAATTCAATGAACAGACAGTCGGATCGGATCGGATCTGAAGATCGTTCAATCAACATTCCTTCTTGTACCCCTCCCACCTTAGAAAGTTTTATCACCACGAACGCTTAAGAATTAGTTTCCAATGATCTCAGCCTTTGAAACTTAACTATGTATGTCCATCACGTCCCATCACAGAATAATGACGTCCTCACCCATCTAAACCTTCATCGAACGCACTGAACCTCGCACTTTACTCGCAGAGGCAAAATTCCAAAGTTATTTCCAAACCCTAACCAGTGTTCCCTCGAAAGCTGGTCATTGGGAACGAAGCCTCGTCTGAAAACCATACAATTTCTCAATAACCACAAAATGTCGTTCATTCAACTGAAAAACCGCCACACTCAGCAGTCAGCACGGCGAACGGCAGCTCACAAATTCCCCAACACCATTTAATCGTTTATGTTGTTGTTTTGTATCTTTCGTCGTTGACATATTTTACCGACGACTTACGGTTTATTTCTCGCAGAACTATTCGCGTACCTGTATCTGTGTATCTGTGTAGCTACCTTCGCAAACAACCTTGTGCGGTGTGACGGTAGCCGCAATGGTTGTAACTTGCTGCTGGTCATCCATTCTTGTCCAACACCATTGCGCCGGTAAAAATAGTAAAAAATTGAAGTCTTGTATCTAAGCTCTCACAGCTAGCTCTCTCTCTCTCTCTCTTGTTAGAATAGATTTAAGAGAGTCATTTCAATTTCACTTGTCAGATATATCGACGCTCAAACATCCCAAACAGTGTGTTGTAAAAGTATCTATCCACGATCCACGGTTCTGCGGATGGAGTAAGATACAAAAACAAGCAACAATACATCGCACTGTTTTTCACATGGCGGAAGAATGTCGTTGAACCTCACCTTTTTGGAACTTCGTTCGCTCCGTGTATCTATTTTCTAATAAATGACCTTAAAGTGTGAGATTGTTCCTTCGTTCTTGTTTTAGTTTTTCGTCTATTTCATTCCGAATGGCAAGGTGTGTTCTTGGCTAAAATAGAGGAAAGAATCAGAAACGACAAGCGGAGCGAATTGAAACGAGAAGATAATGGGTCGATACACTCTTACCTACTTAGCGGTGAAGTTGTTGAATTTTGTTTTTGTTTTTTTTTCGGAAACCGCATGGGTGTTTGGACGGATTATTGAATATTAATTGATGTTAAATGAGTAAGAATATTTGAGAAACTAATCAATTACCGCTATGTTTGATAATGTATCTTAAACGCTGTCGACCGGCTTTGGAATTGATGAGGCAGCCCGAAGAAGTCACGAATAACCCAGCAGTGGCATCGTGAGCCATTACGGAGGTGGAGAGCGATACACGCCATGCACTAACCAGTGCATGCGGGGAGTAAAAGGCAACAGACAACGGCATCTAACTAACAGAGGCAAAGGACTAACAAAGGCCTCGTAGGGGTAGCATCTATCCGACGGATGCTGGCCTGATAAAAAACGAGAAGAGCCACCGAAGTCGAACATCTTGCGGCACTTGCTTCAACCTGGGATACATACCCCAAATTTGGAGAGAAGTCAATCTTATCTTCATTCCCAAGATTGGGAAACCAAGCGAGCAACCTAAATCCTATCGCCCTATCAGTTTGACTTCGTTCTTTCTAAAAAAAAATGAAGAAACTGATAGAGCTCCATATTAGAGGTATCCTGGAAAATCAGACACCTCTGCATCCCAACCAGTATGCGTATCGCAAAGAGCGATCTACCGAAAATGCACTACACCACTTGGTTACGTGCATTGAAAATAGTTTCACACAAAAGGAGATCGCAATCTGCGCCTTCCTCCTGAATCGATCACCACTGCACTATCCTGCAGGGGTGTGGACCATCCCACTAATCACTGGATTAGGGCGTTGCTAAATAGCCGTATCATATCAGCCACATGCGGAGAGGTCTCAGTGACAGTATCGGCGGTTAGAGGATGCCCACAAGAGGAAGTCCTCTCACCACTGCTTTGGTCAATAGTCATCGACGATCTACTACGCAAGCTAACCACTCGGGGCTACGAGGTCATCGGATATGCTGATGACCTTGTAGCCATTGTTACGGGCAAGTGCGAAGCACCTGCCTGTAAGCGCATGCAGCTTGCGCTCCAATTTGTCTCTGACTGGTGTGGCAGAGAGGGGTTATCTATTAACCCAAATAAGACAATCTTAGTCCCATTTACAAAGACGAGAAAGGTACAACCCTGCTCAATCTTTCTAAATGGCACACACATAAGATTTTCAGAGGAGGTAAAGTATCTAGGTATTGACCTAGACCGCAGACTCAACTGGAACTTCAACATGAAAAATAAACTCATGAAAGCGACTAAGGCCAAGTGGGCCTGCCGACGCACCTACGGTAAAACCTGGGGACTTAGACCTAAGGTAGTCCACTGGTTATACATCGCGATAATAAGACCTATCGTCACCTACGGGTCCACCGTATGGTGGACAAAAGTTGACCAAAAAACTACAATTGTTAAGCTTTAACGCCTTCAGAGACTAGCGTGTCTTGGCATCATAGGCGTTATGCCAACCTGCCAAACGGCAGCGCAAGAAGCACTCATTGGACTCACTCCACTGCACCTTTTTATCAAAAAGGTGGCATTACGCAGTGCAATCAGAATTCTCTGCTCGGGAACAAATATGCCATATAGATCCGCAGGCCATATATGTGTCCATATTAGAACACCTTCCCCAGCTGGATATGTTTACTACAGTCTCGGACGCATTGTTACACACCTTCACCTTTGACAACAGATTTGAGATACTGATCCCAAACCACTCGGCATGGGAAAACAGTGACCCCTGCTAAATGTCAAAGGCCTCAGGTGGTACACGGATGGCTCCAAGATGGCTTCCGGCGTTGGCGCCGGCATCTATGGACCAAAACGCAAGATCTCGAAGGCCCTGGGAGTAAGCCCCAGCATCTTCCAAGCAGAGCTGCATGCCATCCTAACATGCGCCAATCTAAGTCTCGAGACTGGCATCAAAGGAGTAACTATCAACATACTCTCTGATAGCCAAGCAGCGCTTAAAGCACTGGGCTCGTACAGCACGAACTTAAAAACCGTCAAGGAATGCCATGACGGCCTACAAGACCGCCAAAAGAATCAATGTTAAGCTTTGGTGGGTGCCAGGACACAAAGGTATCAAGGGCAATGAAATTGCCGACCAACTTCCCAGGAAAGGTTCCAGCGACAAATACATAGGTCCGGAACTATTCTGCGGCATTGCCGGCTCTAAGACTTCTTAGACAAGTGGGAAAAATTGCAAGACCTGCCCTTTTGGAACAGCGTTCCGGGATTCCGTCAATCGAAACGACTTATACGGCCCCTGAACAAACCGTCTATTAACATACTCAAACTTAATAGTTTAGGTATAGGAAGACTAGTGAGCTACCTGACGGGACACTGCGTTTTGAGATATCATCTTAACAAAATCAACCTCTCGTCAGAAACTGAGTGTCAGCTCTCTCGGAAGCGTATCCTTCTCAGTGAAGTTATGACTCCTGAGGGGATCACCCTGGCTTCTACGAGAAGCATTCCCAACTTCACTACAGAAGTGGAGAGGCTACTTGGCTAATCGGCTAGCAAGCACATTAGATTTGCAAAGGTCGCAGTGCCGTACTGCTAGTAGTGGCACTAGCGCCATATATAACAAAAAAAAAAAACTATTACTATTACTAAGTCCCATCCCCACCTCCTCGTGGAGCCATCTGGAAATTTCCTATGAAAATTACAGACGGGGAAGGGCGAATGGCGAGCCTCCTGCCAGGATTAGTCGGTTGGGCTACGGCTTAGTAAGCCGAAACCGTAAGAAAAACCACAAACTGCGAAACAACCACAAGCCTCGGATATAACGGACCGGATTTATGTTGACGACCCTTGCAAAAAACGAAAAAAGGACAATGATCTTCGGCTTTGTACGTGGAATGTTAGGTCCCTAAACAGGCCACGTGCAGCCGAACAACTTGCGGACACCCTAGACCGCTATAAAGCGGACATTACCGCCATCCAGGAAATGCGATGGAATGGACCGGGTATAAAGCGGATGAAAAACTGCGATATTTACTACGGCGACTGCTATAGGGAGAGAGGACAACGATTGCTTGGATCCGCAACTTGTTGTTCGAGGTGGACTAAGGCAAAAAGTCCTAAGCTTTCGGCACGTGAGCGAACGCCTCATAACAATCCGTTTCAAGGCTACATTTTTTTAACATCAGCCTGATCTGCGTCCACGCCCCCACGAAAGACAAGGATGACTCCGCCAAAGATGAGTTCTACGATCTCCTAGACAGAACGTATGCCCAATGTCCCAGCTATGACATCAAAATTGTACTAGGAGACTTCAATGCTAAGGTGGGTAAGGAAAGCATCTTTAAACGAGTCATCGGCAAACATAGCCTACACGACACCACCTCCGATAACGGACACAGGCTGATTGATCTTGCTACGGGGCGAAATCTCCTTCTAGCCAGTACGCGCTTCCCGCACCTCGATATACACAAAGGCACCTGGCGGTCTTTTGATCAATCGACTACCAACCAGATTGATCACATCGCGATCGACGTCAGACACTCCTCCACTATTCTTGACGTTCGAATTTTCCGAGGGGCTAACAACGACTCGGACCACTATCTTGTAGTAGCCACGAACGCAGCGGAGTAGAGTAAGAATACAAAGTTATGTATGCTTCGATGACAGCATACATTTGGTCTTGTCCCCATTTACCCTTAGACCCACTTTAGCCGTTTCTGCTTCAATTTTTGCGAACCCCTCATTGACGTCTCGCTTTGCCCGTCTTGTATTGGCCGCAGTGTCCCGCACGAAATTTCATGACAGCGCGTCACCCTTTCTAAAACCTTTTTTAACCTCGAAGGTCTCGGTTAGTTTATCTCCGACCTTAATGGAGCATCGGGAATTCTCCATAGTCATCCTGCACAACTCGACAGTTTGGCAGGGATGTTAGATCATTACATGTTCGTCGCTATAGACACTGTCATATGCAGCCTTGAAATCGACGAAAAGGTGGTGAGTGTCGATTTGGTATTTGGGATGCTGCCTCTGATATATTAGGTTTTTTGCCACCACTTAGGAGAAACCCTTGGTTTGATGACGATGGCAGATAGGTACATGCAGAAGAACAGAATGTATACATGGCCATGTTGCATCGATGTACGAGAGCTGCTCGTAAGCTCTATGAGCGGAAAAGAAGGGAGGAGCACCAGCTTTTCATAAGAAAATAGAAAGATCATAAGAAGCGCCCGATCGAGGCGATGGAGAGATGGTTTTACCAAAGAGTAAAACGAACATGCCAAGGTTATCAAGCCAGAGCGGAACCCTGTAGGGATGAACACGGATACTTCGTAGTTGAATCACAGTCGGGTAGTGTGTTGGCTTCTGACGCCGATGACACGGGATTGGATCCCGACAACAGCCATGTCATCGAATGTGTTTTTCTCGATGCTTTTCAGCAGCGGGGTGCTGACAAAACCCCCTGCAGTATAATTGTCAGGAAAAACTTCTCGAAATTCGCCGTGCGGAACCGGCAATAAACCGTATGTTCCTCTCTTCTATGGGAAAATGAAATCACACACAACATGGGTGATTGAGAGAAGCTCGGCTTTGGTCCTTCATGAACTGTATCATCAACATATACATACATATACATTTCTGCGGACTGTATAACGGCGAAGATGGTCGAGATGCCGCTTTCAGGCAGAGCGCACCATTCACACTGGGCGATGATGAGAGAGAAATCCGTCCACTCGACTTAGACGAGTTTAAGATAGCAATATCAAAACGTCTAATAAAGCTGCTATCAGACGGGATGACTATTGAGCTATTTAAAACAGCTGGAGATGAGTTGGTTGGGAACATGCATCGGCTCCTCTGTAAGATATGGCCGGAGGAAAGCGTGCCCGATGAATGGAATCTCAGCATCGTTTGCCGGGTCCATAAGAAAGGAGACCCGTATGATTGCGCCAATTACAGAGGGACAAGTCTCCTGAACATTGCGTAGAAGATCCTCTCTGCCGTACTGTGTAAGCGCCTGAAACCATTCGTGGACAGTCTGATAGGTTACTATCGATGTGGCTTCAGGCCAGGAAAACTCACGATATTCACACTGCGGCAGATCTTGGAGAACACCAATGAATTTCAGGTCGACATATGACAGTGTCTATAGCGACGAACTGTATAGAGCCATGTTATGATTTAACGTCCCTGCCAAACTCGTCAGATTGTGAAGCATGACAATGGAGAATTCTCGCTGCTCCATTTAGATCGGTAAGGACTTACCATAGGCAAGAGGGCGCTACAATGACCCGATCAGACTGGCGGTTGTGCGGCAGGCCAACAACCCGCCCCACGTAAAACACAACAAGTTGTGGAAGAACAAAATGCCTCGGATATACGGACGGATTTTCAGAGACGACACCCGCGAGTTGCGAGTATGCTCCTGGAATATCAGAATCCTGTACCCTCCTGGAGCTGCTCATAAACTGGAAAGGACCCTCACGCAGTATAAGACGGATATTACTGCGATCCAGGAAATACGCAACATCAGCCTCATATGTGCACACGCCCTTACCGAAGAGGCTGAAGATCCCATAAAAGAGGATTTCTATGATCTCTTGAACAACGCCTACGGAAGCTTGTCCGGAGTACGATGTCAAAATCGTACTCGGGGACTTCAATACCAAAATCGGTAAGGAGAACACTTTTGGCGGAGGGATCGAAAAGCACGATACAACAACAGATAACGGCTTCCGACTCACGGACTTTACGACAGCTCGTAATGCGGTGATAAGTAGCACAAGATTTCCCCGCAAGCGGATCCACACAGCAACCTGGTGATCTCCAGATGGTCAAACATTCTGGATATGCGAACGTTCAGGGGGCAAACGTCGACTCTGCACATTTCCTCGTAGCAGCAAGATTCAGAGCTCGACTGTCCAATGTCAGAAAGCTGCACCAGCCCACCACCAGGAGGTTACCAGAGTCTACAGGGAGCAACTAGGCGAAAGACTTTCCGGTATGCCTACGCCGAGCACAAATGACAACAGTATGTGGCCGCATTGCCGCTCATTCAGGAAGTAGGCGAGAACTCCTTAGGATACCTACTACCCCCGACAAGAAACCCGTGGTATAGTGGCGAATGTGAGCAGAAAAACGCAGTAAACGTCGAGGCGTACTAAAAAGCGCTGCAGCAAAAAACCAGGGCAGCGCCAGGGGAGTACCAAGCCAGAGAAAAACTTCTTAGACTAAAAAATAGAATCTTCGCGGCCTCCCAGCTCAAGGATATCAAGGAGTCTAAAGACAAACATAAAATAGGAAATGTGATATAAGAAAGCTAAAAGCCTTGTAATAGGCTTCAAGAAAGGCACCCAGGCTCTTCGAAATTTCGAAGGTAATCTTGTCACCAACCCGCAGGAAATAGTAGATGTATTTAGGCAGCATTTCCAGCTTGACGAACATGACCAAGGGAGAGTGGTAGGGACTGAAGAAATACCAGCACCAGCCGCTGAAGTACTTACTTACTTACTTAACGGGCGCGACAGTTCGGGATGAACCTGGGCCTCAACCAACATGCCTCTCCACCTAGCACGATCTTTCGCTAGTCTTTTCCAATGCCGCACGCCCAGTTGGTTGAGGTCCCCTTCCTCCTGTGCGCGCCACCTTAGGTGCGGCCGTCCTCTATTTCTTCGTCCCTCGGGGTTGGATTCAAAGACTCTACGGGCTGGAGCTGTGGTGTCCATTCGCTCTACATGGCCTAGCCATCTTAGGCGTTGGATCCGTAGACGCCTGACCAGACTCATGTCGCTGTACAACCCGTACAGTTCGTGATTGAATCTTCTCCTCCAACCCTCCTCTGTGTTTATGGGACCGAAAATCGAACGCAGAATCTTTCTCTCGAAACGACCAAGGATTTCCTCATCCGCTTTAGATAAAGTCCATGTTTCTGCGCCGTATAACAGGACCGGGATAACTAAGGTCTTATATAAGGTCAACTTGGTCGTACGAGAGAGGGCTCTACTTCTCAGTTGCCTCTTGAGTCCAAAGAAGCAGCGGTTGGCAAGAGTAATTCTGCGCTTGATTTCGAAGCTGGTGTCGTTGTTCCAAGTCACCGCGGAGCCGAGGTATATGAAGTCCTTAACTACCTCGAACTTATATCTGCCAATATGCACGTTCTGTCCAAGACGTCGGTGGTAAATGTCCTTTTTCGATGACAGCAGATATTTAGTCTTGCCCTCATTAACTGCCAAACCAATTTTTGCCGCCTCCATCTCAATACTCGCCAACGCCTCACTGACATCTCGCTGCGATCTACCTATTATGTCAATGTCGTCGGCGTATGCAAGGAGCTGCGAGGATTTGAAGTAGATTGTGCCTCTTGTATTGGCCTGTGATTTTTGCACAATCATTTCCAATACGATGTTGAAGAAATCACACGACAGCGCATCGCCCTGCCTAAATCCTTTTTTGACATCAAAACTATCGGTGAGGTGCTCACCGATTCGGATGGAGCAGCGAGCATTTTCCAAGGTCATCCTGCATAGTCTGACGAGCTTCGCAGGGATGTCAAAAGTAAACATGGCGTTATATAGCTCGTCTCTAATTACGCTGTCGTATGCGGCCTTGAAGTCGACGAATAGATGGTGCGTATCGACTTGAAACTCATTGGTTTTCTCCAGGATCTGCCGTAGTGTGAAGATTTGATCGATGGTGGACTTCCCTGGCCTGAAGCCACACTGATAAGGACCTATCAGCTTGTTTACGAATGGCTTCAGGCGTTCACACAAAACGGCAGCGAAGATCTTGTATGCGACATTAAGGAGACTTATTCCTCTATAGTTGGCGCAGTCAAAGGGATCTCCTTTTTTGTGGATCGGGCAAACAATGCTGAGACTTCATTCCTCGGGCATGCTTTCCTCTGACCATATCTTACAGATGAGCCGGCTGAAGTAGTCCTCAGCTATTCAGAGCTCTTTGAACCTGGCGGCGATGTTTTGATACGGAGCATGCACCAGATCATCTGTAAAATTTGGGAAGATGATAGCATGTCCGACGACTAGAATTTCAGCTCTATTCGCCTCATTCATCTCTTGCATGAACTATAGAGGTATATCCCTGCTCAATGTCGCGTGCTGTGTGAACTCTAAAGCCTTTTTGCACTGAACTAATCTATCAGTGCAGCTTTCGGCCCGGCAAATCGGCTGTAGACCAAATATTCACACTTGGACAAGTCCTGGAAAAGACCAGCGGACACCCTACATACGACAGAAAAACTGATCCGGCTGTGTCGCGCCACACTAAAAAATACGCGATGCTTCAAGCAGTTCGGTTCTAGGAGCTCTGAACCATTTGAAACATGCACCGGATTTCGGCAAGTAGATGCGCTGTCGTGTGACTTCTTCAATGTGGGGCTGGAGCAGATATTGCGACGGGCAGGCGTCAAAAGGGAAGGCACTATCTTCTATAAGTCTGTCCAGCTGCTAGGATACGCGGATGATATTGACATCTTCGCGCGGTCTCGGCGTGACGTTGTAAAAGCTTTCACGGCGATTGAGGAACAGGCTAAGCGAGTTGGTCTTAAAGTCAACGAGGATAAGACAATATACATGCTGTCAAGCAAAAACCGATCCGTCGTTCACCACCTTGGACAAAATATGACGATGGACAGCTATAATTTGGAGGTAGTTAAGGAGTTTGTCTACCTCGGGGCAAACGTAAATTCCGGCATAGGATCGCCCTTGGCAACCGCTTCTACATACATCCGTTTGTCCAAACAACCTGGGTCAAAATTCGTCACTCGATGAACCAAAGTCATGCTTTACAAAACGCTTATACTGCCAGTCTTCCTGTATGGAGCCAAAAGCTGGACGATAAGCATGAGGGCGGAGCTGATTTTTGGTTTTTTTCGAAAGGGAAATCCCCCGCGGATATTTGGTCCTGTCTGTGAGGAAGGTGAATGAAGGGGAAGACATAACTGTGAACTCTATGGGTTGTACAGGGATGTGGATATAGTCCGGAAGGCAAAAATCCGTCGACTACCTTGGCTCGGCCACATCGAGCGCATGAACACCAACGTTCCATCTAAGGGGGGTCTTCGACTCCGAGCCTCCTGGTATAAAGACCAAGTAATCACGGATGTAGAAAAACTTGGTCAAGATAACTGGAAACAACGGCCCGGGACCGAAAAGGATGGAAGTCAGCTATAGCTCAGGCTCAAATCCTCTATGGATTGCTGGTCTGATAAGTAAGTAAGAAGTTGAGCGGGCCGAAGATAAATATTTTCATAGCCCTCCTCTCTTTTCCGAGAAGGAATACTGATGTAGAAGAAACGCCGGACCAGGTTTGCCAAGGTGGACTACACATGAGTTGCTTGGAAACATTTTTTAATCGGACCTGTGCTGTAAGCAATTAGATCGACTGAACGAAACAACCCCCCTCAGAAGTGAGCCAACAGGAAAGGACAATACTCGGTTGCAAGATTTTCATGCATCCACCTTATAGTCTGGACCTGACACATCCTAAGCCCTGTTATGTGGCGTGTTTTGACTATCTAGCTGCAAAAATTGTATGCAAATTTTTCAACTTTTAATCCTCCAGAACTCACATTCTTAAGTTAGCGCTTTTCACCTTGCATTAAGCTTTACTCCAATTCTGTGGCAAACTCGCACATGTTGTGGGGAAGCACCTGGTGTTACGGACGTCAATGATTCTTTACTCATCTGACTTCTACAGCTTGTCACATATTCTGAGATGTTTTGACAATTTCATCGAGTCTCCAAATATTCCATCCACGAGATGGAAGAACTAGAACTCAACTGAGTAAACATGACCGTTGGATTGTTTATCTAACAGCAATCGCAGCACCTTTGTACACTGTTCCAAGTTTGACTTTATGTTTTTGTATTTCTTAGAACCCCCACTTTGGACCGCGGGGAGGCCTATGAAAAAAACGTGCCAAGAACATTCCAAACTATCGTAATACTTCACCTGATTATACAAAAGACGGAAATGATATAACACAATGAACGAATGTAAATCGAGTAGATATGGTCTGCGTCAGTTAGCAACTCAACTTTACGTTTTCGTATTGTACGCTCGTTAGAAACGACACAAACTACCTGTTCACTATAACTCTTATCGGGCTTTATGCAATTTGGTAGTTCTTCGGATAAGGAAGGAACAACCGCGCGCTTACGAACACTTCCTGAACCAAGAAACACAGACTTGGAAAGTGCTTTGGCAAAAGCTGCGCAAATTAGGCCATGAGAAGCAGCGATCAGGTGCTCCTGCTTATATTGACTGTACTATTCTCAATCCGCAGTTTGTGTCAGCTCCTGTACCGTCAACACAAAATCATAGTTATAATTAGAATATCCAAGCTAATGATAGTGTAACTGATTTGAATTTCATTCGCTTAACGAAAGAGCATGTTGTTGAAGCATTCCTTTCGGTTAATTCGAATGCGATAGCTTCTACTTAGTCCTACTTAGGGACAAAACACCCTACCTATCCGCGTAACTCTGCGGGACTAGACAGCTTAGTAAATGAGCTGACAGAACTCTCAATAGAGCACTATCCAAATCTTACACGATAAGCAACGCTTGCAAGAGGATTGGGACTCGTATAAGGAAGCATTTAAATCATTCAAAGCAGCGACCAGGAAGGACAAAATCGTGAAGGATGTACTGCGAGAAGATCAATGCGACCTCCGAAGCTTCAAGAATAAGGAAGATTCCGGCTTCGGCCTCTATAACCCAAGTCATCTAATGCGGAATGACGTTTCTTGGACGACCTCCTGCATTGAAGGTCTGGAACTCCTTCTGAACACAAACTTTCCGGGCAGTAGTGCCTCGGCTATGACACTTCCTCAAATCATCCAGCCGAGAGCATCCTCCTTCGAGCAAACTCGAAACCTAGTAACAGATAATATTGTCCTTTGGGCCCTAAAAAGCTTTGAGCCATACAAGTTTCCAGGACCAGATGGGATCATACCAGCGGAGCTCCAGCAGGTAGCAGATCTCATCCTTCCCCGGCTTATAGTAATCTACAAAAGCTGTCTCTCGTTATCCTATAGTAATCTACAAAAGCTGCCTCTCGTTATCCTACATCCCTAGCAAGTGGAAGGTAATCAAAGTCATTTTCATACCTAAGACAGGCAAAAGCTCCCACACGTATGCAAATGACTTGAAGCCTTTTAGTCTTACTTCTTTTCTATTAAAAACTCTAGAGAAGATTTTAGACGCACACATTAGGCACAGCCATAGCTTAGGAAGGCTGTCGGAGAACCAACATGCCTACAAGAAAGACAAATCGATGGAAACAGCATTCCACTCACTAGCTAGTACCATAGAAAGGTCATTGTAACCCAATAAATACACCCTAGTGGGTGCCTTTAACAATATTGAACCATGGGCCGTCACCAAAGTGCTGACAGGTCTGGGTGTAATGGGATCAGTGATAGAACTAGTACGACGGCTGCTAACACAAAGAGCCGTCAAAGCCAACTTCGGTCGTGCCGCTTCAACTAGAATGGCCAGCAGAGGTACACCGCAAGGTGGAGTACTTTCCCCTCTCCTCTGGAACTTGGTATTTAGTGAACTACTACTGTGGCTAGAGCAGGAAGGGTACGCTGTGACCGCCTATGCGGATGAAATTGCTATAGCAATCTCAGGAAAATTCCCCATAGTCTAAGTGATCTAATGCAGGGTGCATTACATATAGTATTAACCCAGACGCAGTACTGTGGACTTGGGGGTTAACCCCAAAAAGACTCATCTAGTACTGTTTACAAATAAATATAAAATTCCGCCCTGCAACCCACCGAGACTGGATGAAACCCATTTAAATATCAAAGATCAGGCTAAATACCTTGGAATACTTGGAAACCTAACATACTTAATCGGGTCAAGAAAGCAATCATTGCCCCCTACAGCTGTAAAAAAGTGGCGGGCAAAAAGTGGGGTCTCCAACCAAGCATTATGCACTGGCTCTATATAGCAGTCATAAGGCCCATCCTCCTGTACGGCGTCGTAGTTTGGTGGACTGCTCTGAACATTGCAGTCTATCGAAACCTTCTGAAGAAGATCGACCAGCATATGCATAAGTGATGCACATCACACAAAGGCCATACTAGCATTCTTAACCACTTCGAAGTACCCATGGACATAAACTACATCATTTCGCAGAATGTGTTCACTAAGAACTTCGAGGTTATCTCCCGGGAGGAATGGGCTGAAGGGAGAGTTATATCGAAGGACTCGATTTCCCTATATACCGATGGCTCAAAGATAGAGACGGGTGTAGGTAGTGGAGTCTTCTCCAAAGAGCTTAACCTCAATCTAACATTCAGACTCCCAAATCACTGTAGTGTGTTCCAAGCAGAAACGGAGGCCCTTGCATGGCTTAAGATCAATGAAATAACCGTCAAGGATATCTCGATAAGATCCCTGACTGGGCGTAACCCACAAATTAAAGACATCTCTTAACTGCCGCCTATCTCTAGACGAGATGGCTGAACAGTTCAACATAAAAATACTGTGGGTTCCCGGGCATAGCGATATTCCAAAAAAACTGCGCGGCCGACGAACTCGCAAAGTTAGGGTCAAGCACACTCTGTCTTCCAACCCTCGGGTATCTATACGGCTGAGAAGATCTTATATGTGATGTTAAGGAGACTTGCTTTCCTCTGACTATACCTTGCAAATGAGATGGTGCATGCACCTTACCAGCTCATCTCCAGCCGCCTTAAGAAGCTCAGCAGACAGGTCTGCGTCCGCGGCTTTATTAGACTTCAGTCATGATATCGCTATTTTGATTTCGTCTAGGTCGGGTGGACGCAATTCTCTTACATCGTCGTCCATTACGAATGGCTCGTTCTGCCTGACAGCGGTATCTATCATCGCCGTTATGCAGTCTGCAGAAGTGGTCTTTCCAAATCCTCAGCATCGACTGCGACTCTACTAACAGCTCTCCATTCTCGTCCTTGCAGGCTTCCGTTCTGGCCTTATATCTCTGGCATGTTTGTTTTATTCGTTGATAAGACCTTCCATGTAATGCATGTTGTTCAATACCTATTGTCAAGTCCTTAAGCTCTTTCCAGCATTTATATAGCCTTCGGGAACTATGCAATATCATCTCAATGCGTAACAATTCTTATGATAAATAGATAAATATGAAATGAAAAAAACGCAACCGTTGCCGATGCACCGCCGATAGTGTCTGGTGTTAAGTGGGTTTCCCGAGAATTCGATTAGAGACCATTGACAATCGGACCGATGTCAGGAGGCGGTACACTCAACTTGACTTATCGTCACCTCCGTAGACAGGTGGCTGCCAGCACCGATTTACCTCTCATTATTAGATAGTTTACCCAAATCACTTAATGAGCCCATATGACCAGCTTCCGGAGGCTCAACTAATCACGCTCATTCATCCACTTTCAATTGCCTATTCTTTCTACCTATGCAACGCAAGCATCGCGATCATCTTCAACATGGTCGTTTTCCAGGTAGACGACTGTGGTACATTGTATATATAAATCATGGCATCGTGACGCGGAATGTTGTTTTCTGTCGACAGAAACCAGACATCACAACGACGCTAATGTCACCAAGTTGCATGCCTAATGAAAGTCAGTAATCGTTGAGTCGTACCACTACCATCGGCGGGTCATCTCGTTTTTAGTTTTCTCTTCTTATTGTTGAGGATGCTGTCGTGGTAAAAGTTGTTCTGCATGTCGACGACAGAAAGTTCACAGAGATTTACGACGACCAGTCAACAGATGATCGCGAGTAAGACATCAAGTATTGGAATTTCCTGTCAACTCCTATTAGTCGGCGTCACCTCAGGACACTTCACACTTCATCCAACACCAATAAATAGATTTGGACAAACGAAAAAATATCCCAACGAGCTGGGAGCGAAATAAATTACTGTCAAGACGTCGCGACCTGATTGACTTAATTCTACCAAACCGGATGAACAAGATAGTGTCCAGCATTGCAGTCCTGTTTTTTTTCAGCGATTCGCTGCCTAGCCTTGTCATGTAAAGCCTCAAGGATGCGAGGGTATGCCTGTGACACTTATCCGCTTGTCAATCTGTTATGTAACTGGGCGTGCGCAATGCGAGACCTGTTACCAAGCGAGTTATGCGAATTTCAATTAAATGCAAAAATGAGTGAATAAATTTGGTACGAAACCAGTTGATCTCGATCGATCGGCAGACTATTAAGATCAGTTTTAGTTACGGCATTAGTCTAGGTTGGGATGGGAATTAGATCACCGGTTGGTAAATGGGTTCGAGCACGGATCTCGGTG
The DNA here is from genome assembly GCA_951905685.1 of Eumerus sabulonum. Taxonomy (NCBI): domain Eukaryota; kingdom Metazoa; phylum Arthropoda; class Insecta; order Diptera; family Syrphidae; genus Eumerus; species Eumerus sabulonum. Next base: position 107,096,436 of record OX645061.1, read on the forward strand.
ACTGGGAATGATGGTCAGGTGGAAACGTGTTTTTGTGGGAGTTTCGGAGACACAAGCTTGGGAAAGTATAGGAATTCTAGACGAATACGAGCAGACCGCTTCATTTTCAAGGCCGTCTTTGTACGATCACAAGATCAGGTGAATGGGTTGTCTCATAAGTTTACTGGAATACCTTGAGTTTTATAACTTCCGAAATACGAGGAGCTCTTTGCAACATAAGATCACTGCCGTATAAGTTATTATAGGTAGGTATGTAGGTTCGTAGCCTTCCCAGAATAGAGAAGATTACACATTGGCCAGAGAGACCCGTTGTGCAGCTACGAGGGGGTCTTATCCCCTTATTCGTGGAACCACTTTGTGCTTCTTAGAAAGTTAAGAAGGTCGGATATCCCTACTTGCTGAACATCTATCAGGTCGTTAAGGAAGTGAGATCCTAGGTATCGTTTCCTGAATGTTCAGAATGCCGGACAGAATGCCGCAGAGAAAGTGGTGAATGGATTCGACCTCCTCTTCGTCTAGACAGCTTCAGAAATCATTTGGAACTATTCCTAGTTTTTGTGCGTAACTGCCAATAAGACAGTGATCTCTGATGACACCAATGATTTTATAGAAGTCAGTTCTTTTTTGGGAGATTATACTCCAAATCTCCAACGACGATGAAGTCATCACTTGGATCGACGTCTGAGAAAATAGAGTCTATTGTGTCAACAGCTAGCTGGCAGACATGGGCAAGTTGGGATGGGCGGATGTAACAGCAAAGGATGTAGATAAAGCTTTTGGTGACTGGTATCTTGGCGCAGACAAGTTCAAAAGCTGCAGAGTTCGAAACTGCAACAGCCGATGCATTGAGGTGGCTATGGATAGACAAAAGGACAGCTCGCTCACCGTCAATTTGTGATTTCTGCACAATCATTTCTAATACGATGTTGTGGAAATCACACAACAGCGCATCGCCCTGCCTAAATCCTTTTTTGACCTCAAAACTGTCGGTCAGGTTTCCACCGATTCGGACGGAGCAGCGAGCATTCTCCAAAGCCATCCTGCATAGTCTGACAAGTTCAGCAGGGATATCAAAGGTAGCGACGGCGTTGTATAGCTCGTCTCTAATTACGCTCTCGCATGCGGTTTTGAAGTCGACAATTAGATGTGTGAGTGTTGACTTGAAATTCGTTGTCTTTTTCCAGGATCTGCGGTAGTGTGAAGATTAGACCGATGGTGGGCTTCCCTAGCCTGTAGCCATACTGATAAAGACCTATCAGCTTATTTACAAAAGGCTTCACGCGTTCGCACAAAACGGCAGAGAAGATCTTGTAGGCTATGTTAAGGAGACCTTTTCCTCTGTAGTTGGCACAGGCAAAGGAAAAGGAAACCTCCTTTCTTGTGGATCGGGTAAACGATGCTGAGACTCCATTCCTCGGGCATACTTTCCTCCAACCATATCTTATAGATAAGATGGTTTTATTACTAGATGTCCGTTCTCATCCCTACGGGCTTCCGTTTTGGCTTTATAGCCCTGGCATGTTCGCTTTATCTGTTGATAAAATCTTCGAGCGTCATGCCTGCAGTAACACCACGCCGAGTCTTCAATTGCGCGCTTCCTGTGCTCTTTCTTCTTTCGTCTGAGAAGCTGATGCTCCTCCCTTCTTTTTAGCTCGTAGAGCTCAAAAGCTGCTCTTGTTCTTCCATGCAGCGAGGCTTTATACGCCTCCTGCTTCGCTGTGTGAATCCTCCACTCGTCATCGCACCAGGTGTTTGTTCGTGGTGGAGCCTTGAAGCCCAAACTGCAGATGCAGTGCTTTTCAGGGCTTGTTTGCAAAGGTTTCACTGAGGTGTATGAGAGGTGTGAAAGAGAGTTTGAGGGAGACGCGATCGGCAAAAGCACGAGTGGTTTCAGTCAGTTATATGACCAGCAAGTCGTACATATGATCGCTTAACTGCTTCGTATACGATCAGTGCTTAATTTGATGAAACGATCAGTAAGTCTGTAATTCTATTCCTAATTTTTAGTAGTACAGATCAAGATCACCAGTTCAGCGATCCGAAGCTCAGAAAGACCCCCTAAGTGATTAAGCAAAAACTTGCCGCGCAAGAGTTAGAAGGTTCACATCTAGTCTGCGATCGATTACCTTTGACCGACTTCGAAGTCCGACGCATAATGATCGTTCGGCGAACCTAAACCAACCAAACAAAAATCTAAAGAGAAAGCAATAGCGAGCATTTATCAATTTACTGGTCGTCACCCGTCGATTAACTAAATGCCAGCCATCAAATCATTTTCTCCACTCATTACTAGTCAGACAGACAATCATCGGTTGCTCTGTCCGAGCACCAGACACTTGCCATTTCACCGGAAACCTTCATTTCAAACGTTAGCAGCAAGTTAGCAAAAACCAATCTCTCCTTCGAAAGGTCAACAAGCAGGCGAACTACATACATTCCAGTCGACGCTCGACGCTGGACGCGGTGACAAAACTCGCACATTTCGTTGTTTTCCTTGTTACACGTCCTTTCATCCTCCGCCCGCTGGCGGCAACTCTCAAGTACATTTAATGAGACGTAATCTATATCTGTACGCCGAAAAAACAAAAAACAATTAAACAGAAACGGAGTAAACCATTCGGACAAACAACAATCTGTTTTTATTGATTCTCGCGAAAAACCTGTTAGCACTCACTCGTTTGCTCGTCCAATCGTCCGGGATCCAACTTGGCTTGACGCTCGAGTGTCCGTCAACCCGTCGATGACGCGCTATTCAGCTTACCGGCTATGACTTTAGATTGTGTGAGATTTAATTTGGACATTCTGATGAATCTTTCGGTTTTGGTTTTTCGGATACATTTTTTGTTTCGGGGATTTTCTCCGCGCGTCCAAGTGACTGCTCGTCCAAGTCGACTGGTTTTTCTTGTTTAGGCGAATCTCTTCGATTGCCATTTTGTTGTTGTTGTTTTTGACTTTCATGTAACTCAAGATTTTGTTTCCACCGATATGGTCTTTGGTAGATTGTTTTTTTCTTTTTGGATGGGACAGGTCACCTGGAGGCTGTTTTGTGCTTGGCGATTGTGAAAGAATGCGCATATTGATAGGAGTCTGATCCTGTCCAGCGTATTGTGTGAACGTCTAAAACCACTTTGCACCGCACTAATAGGCAGCTACCAGTGCGGCTTCCGGCCCGGCAAGTTAACTATAGACCAAATTTTCACACTTCGACAAATCTTGGAAAAGACCAACGAGTTTCGAATCGATACACACCATCTTTTCATCGATTTCAAAGCCGCATACGACAGCATTCTTCGTGAAGAACTCTTTTGGGCGATGGCCGAATTCGGGATCCCGGTAATACCGATCCAGTTGTGTCGCGCCACGCTAAAAAACACGCGATGCACCGTGCAATTCGGTTCTAGGACCTCGGAATCATTCGAAACATGCACCGGATTTGTGCAAGGAGATGCGCTTTCATGTGACTTCTTCAACCTGGTGCTGGAGCAGGTAATGCGACGGGCAGGCGTCAACAGGGAAGGCACTATCTTTTACAAGTCCATCCAGCTGCTAGGATACGCGGATGATATCGACATCATCGCGTGTTCTCGCCGTGGCATTGTGGAAGCTTTCACGGCGATTGAAGAACAAGCGAAACGAGTTGGTCTTAAGATCAATGAGGACAAAACGAAATACATGCTGTCAAGCAAACACCAATCCGTCGCTCACCACCTGGGACAAAATATAACAATTGACAGCTACAATTTCGAGGTAGTTAAGGAGTTTGTCTACCTCGGGGCAAACGTAAACTCCACAAATGACACCACAGTGGAGGTCCGGCATAGAATCGCCCTTGGCAACCGCTGCTACTTCGGCTTGTCCAAACAACTGGGGTCAAAACTACTGACTCGAAAGACCAAAGTCATGCTATACAAAACGCTCAATCTGCCAGTCCTGCTGTACGGAGCCGAAAGCTGGACGATAAGCAGGACAGCGGAGCTGATTTTGGGTTCTTTCGGAAGAAAAATTCTGCGCCGGATATTTGGTCCTCTCTGTGAGGAAGGTGAATGGAGAAGAAGACACAACCGCGAACTCTACGAGCTGTACCAAGATGTGGATGTAGTCCGGAAGGCAAGGATCCATCGACTACACTGGCTCGGCCACATCGAGCGCATGGACATCAACGCTCTAGCTAAGAGGGTCTTCGACTCCGAGCCTCTTGGTTCGAGAAGAAGAGAAAGACCGAACTCCGGTATAAAGACCAAGTTATCGCGGATGTAAGACATCTTGGTCTTGACAACTGGAAGCAGCGTGCCCGGGACCGTCAAGGATGGAAGGCAACTATAGCTCAGGCTCAGATCCTCCATGGATCGCAGGCCTGATAAGTAAGTAAGTAAGTAAGTATAGGCTGGAGTGTCTGATCAGGTCCAGTATTTTAGGGTATAATTAGATATCCGTTTTTGTCCAAAACAAGTTGTTCTTCTCTTCTTCTTATGCGCTACAGTTCATGGCGAACCTTCGCCCCATTTGAAAAACCTCTCCAACTGGCACGGTCTTTCGCCAGCAGTCTCCAGTGCCACAAGTCTGGTTGGTTGAGGTCCTCTTCCACTTGAGGGCGCCACCTTAAATTTGGCCGTCCTCGACCGCGTCTCCCTTCAGGGTTGAATTCGAAGGCTTTCCAGGGCGGAATTGTGATTTGCGTGCGCTCTACATTACCTAGCCATCTTAGGTGTTGGATCTGCTAACTGCTACGTTCATGTCGCTGTACAGCCCGTACAATTCACTATTAACCCTTTTCCTACACTCCCCATTTATGCAGGTCGGGCCGAAAATGGTACGCAGAATTTTTCTTCCAAAACGACCACGGGCCCCATCACCCGCTTTCGATAAGGTCCATGTCTCTGCGCCATAAAGACGGACCGGGATGATGAGAGTCTTGTATATTGTCACCTTGGTTTTTCGAGAGAGGGCTCTGCTTCTCAATTGCCTCCCGAGCCCAAAGAAACAGCGGTTGGCAAGAGTTCTTCTGCGTTTGATTTCGGCACTGATGTCATTGCTGCATGTCACTGCGGAGCCTAGGCGGATGAAGCCCTTGACTGCCTCGAAATTATATCTGCCAATATGTGCACCCTGAACGAGACGCCGGTGGTTGGGGTCCCTTTTCGACGACAGCGTATATTTCGTCTTGCCCTCATTTACCGCCAGTTCCGCCTTAATGCTCGCAAAGGCCTCAATGACATCTCGCTGAGTTCGTCCAATTATGTCAATGTCATCGAGCAGTTGTACGGACTTGAAAAAGATCGTGCCCTTCGTATTGACCAGTGAGTTTTACACGATCCATTCAAGGACGATGTTGGAAAAGTCACCCGATAGCGTGTCGCCCTGTCTAAAACCTTTTTTGAGGTTAAAGGTCTCGGTCAAGCCACTTCCAACCCTGATGGAGCAGCGAGAATTATCCAATGTCATCCTGCACAACCTGACGAGTTTGGTAAGGATGCCAAAACTAGACATGGCGCTGTATAGCTCGTCTCCATGTATGCTATCGTATGCGGTCTTAAAGTCGAAAAACAGATGGCGGGTGTCGATCTGGAACTCATTGGTTTTTCCCAGAGTCTGCCGCAGTGATATTGATCGATATTGGACTTCCCTGGCCTGACCCCATACTGATGTGGACCAATCAGTTTATTAACGAACGGTTTAAGGCGTTCACACAGTGCAGCAGAAAAGATTTTACAAGCGATGTTTAGGAGACTTATACCTCTGTAATTGGCGCAGACTTGGGTCTACTTTCTTGTGGATCGGGAAAACGATACTAAGATTCCATTCATCGGGCACGCATTCCTTTGACCATGTCTTACAGGTGAGCTAGTGCATGCTCCCAACCAAATCATCTTCAGCTGCCTTAAAGAGCTAGGTAGTTCGTCCGTCTGCTTCAGCAGTTTTGTTGGATTTAGAAAAAGCAATCCTACCTTTGTCCAGGTCAAGGGGATGGAATTCTTTGCTATCATCGTCCGTTGCAAATGGGTCATTCTGCCTGACAGCGAGATCTCTTTCGTAATCGCCGTTATACAGTCCGCAAAAGCAGTCTTTCCAGATTCTAAGTGCCGACTGTGAATCCACTACTAGATTTCCATTTTCGTCCCTGCAGGCTTCCGTTCTGGCCTTATATCCCTGGCATGTTTGTTTTAGACGTTGATAAAACCTCCGAACGTCGTTCTTGCGATAGCATCTCTCCGTCTCTTCGATCGCGAGCTTCTCATGTATGTATGTATGTATGTCGGCGTTAGAGTCCATGAAGGACCAAAGACGAGCTTCTCTCAATCACCCATGTTCTGTGTGACTTCATTTCCCATAGATGAAAGGGACCTACCGTTTATTGCCGGTTCCGAATGGCGCAATTAGAGCTTCTCATACTCTCTTTTTTTGTTTTCAGGACCTTCTGCTCCATCCTCCTCCTCTGCTCATAATGCTCACGAGCAGCTCTCGTCCTTCTGTGCAGTGCCTCTTGATAGGCTTCCTGCTTGGCTGCGTGTACCCTCCTACACTCGTCGTTAAACCATGGATTTCTTGTTGGTGGCGTTTTCAAACCCAGTACCTCAGAAGCAGCACTCTCTAGGGCTTGTTGATAACGGGTCCATTGGTGTTGTACGGTCTGATCAGATGTTGGAGGATTTTTCGAGAGCTTAAGGGAGCTCCGATTGGCATTGCGTAGCATTGCGACGTTGTATCCCGCTGGCCATACTGGATTTTTCTGGGCCAGGCATATTCGTAGTCGTAGGTAGGTAAGTAGGCAGCTTCGTAGCCTCCCCAGAGTGGGAAGAATACACTTAGGCCAGAGAGACCTGTTGTGTTGCTACGAGGGGGGTTGATCCCTTATTCATGAAACCACTTAGTGCATCTTAAATAAGAGTAGCTAAGAAAGTCAGTTATCCTTACTCGCTGAACATCAGTCAGGTCGTTTAGGAAGTATGATCCTAGGTAGCGTTTCCTGATTGAGCAGAAAGCCGGACAGGCGCAGAGTAGATGATGGATGGCTTCGACCTCCTCTTCGTCTAAGCAGGTTCACAAATGATTTTGTAGATTTCAGTTCATTATAGGGAGATTAGTCTCCTGCTCCGTTGACTGTCGAGCCGAACATAAATTTGCCTGGTGATTAGGCAGATGTGCTCCTGGGCCCATCTTAGGTTCATCTCAGCCATGGCGAGGTTTGTCAGTTTAAATTGAATGGCTGTAGGTGTGTCAATCCTGGTACCCATAGGAGTTGTATATTAAACTGTTCGGCCATCTCGTTAGGAGGTAGGCGGCAGTCAAGTCTTGTTTTCGAAGTATACACAAGGCTGCTTGACTGTCCGTGAGAATTCGAGTACCCGTAGTAGATATTGCGTTACACTTAAGCCAAGACAGAGCCTCCTTTATTGCCAACAGCTTCGCCTGAAAGACGCTGCAATAATCTGGTAGTTTTAGAGCTTGGCTTAGGTTTAATTATTACCCACCCCGTCCTTGCCTTTTGACCCGTCGGTATAGAAGTCCACGCAGCTCTTGCGAGGTTGCGTCTGGTGGGTCCAGTTCCGTCTGTCCGGATTTGTTATTTTGAATTTCGTCTCAAAGACTAAGGTGGTGGTTCGAGTTTTCCGAGTTTTCGTAGTCGTACCCTGGCTGCCACAAGATAGTGGTCCGATTCGATGTTGGCTCCTCGGAAAGTTCATATATCCAGAATATCGGATGCGTGCCTGCCATCAATAATAATGTGGTTAATCTGGTTGACGGTTGATTGGTCCGGAGATCGCCAAGTCCCTTTGTGGATGTTGAGGTGTGGGAAACGCGTGCTAGCAACTAGAAGATTTCGCCCCGTTGCGAAGTCTATCAGGGTAAATCAATTTTCGGATGTGGTGTTGTGTAGACTGTGTTTGCCAATGACGCTGTCAAAAGCGACCTTCTTGCCTAGTTTCGCGTTAAAGTCTCCAAGTACGATTTTATCATCGTAATTGGGTCACTGGACATATGTTTTATTCAGGAGATCGTAAAAGTCGTCTTTTGTAACGTCATCCTTGTCCTCGGGCGGGCGCAAATTAGGCTGATGTTGGCGGCGCGAATTGTTGTGAGGCGTTCGCTTACATGCTTGAAGCTCAAGACTTTTTGCCTAAGTCCAACTCTCATATCAAATCCGCATCCGAATAAGCGTTGCCTTTTCTCCTTGTCGGTCCATCCCATCGCACTTCCTGGATTTTTTTAAATCCCAGGTTTTTCTCAGTTTTTTTTGGCATAGTGTTTTTCCAGGTATGGCTTGCCGGACCATAGCTTAACCAACACTTGTCTTGTTTTGTGGCGCAGGAAACTAGCCATTCGTCCTTTTGCGTTCGCAATTTCATATAGAAATCCCCAGGTGGCACCACGAGGAGGTGAAAATGGGACTTACTATCAGAGCTGCTAGATGTTCGGCTGCAGTGGCTTCTACTCGCTATTTTACGGGCCAACGCATATCGGATACGCTACCCTTACGAGGCCTTTGTTAGTCGTTTACAGTAAAAAGTTATACAGTTATAAGTTTTACAGTAAAAATGCTTCAAAACGTAGAAAAAAGCACAGACATCCAAGTGTAATCTGAAGGCGAGAAAGACGCGTTTTGAAATATTTTCCATAGCGAGTCATAGAGTTGAGTACTTGTTTCACGGGACGTTCGTCAGTGAAGTGGCTTATAGTAGCTCAAAACTCCGTTGACATTCGGCTTTTAAAAATATTCCGTAGAGCTTACATGACAGGTTTTTTTTTTTTTTTTTTTGTAATGTGGGGCTAGTGCTATCAAATAGCATTTCATATCTCTGGCCAAAATGAAAGTGTGTGGCAATGCGTTCGAGACCGTGGTAATCATATCCAGCTCGGGAAGATGTTGTAAGATGGACATGTGACCCTCGGGTCTACATGGCAGGTTTGTTTACCGAGCGAAGGATTCTAAGTGCACTGCGTAATGCCACCTTTCTGATAAAAAGGTGCAGTGGAGTGAGTCCAATGAGTGCTTCTTGTACTGCCGTGGGGCAGGTTGGCATAGAGCCTGTAATGCCGAGACACGCTAGTCTCTGAAGGCGTTGAAGCTTAGCGATTATCGTTTTTTTGCTCAACTTTTGTCCACCATATGGTGGACGCATAGGTGACGATAGGTCTTGCTATCCCAGGTTTTACCCTAAATTCGTCGTCAGGCCCACTTGCCCTAAGTCGCTGCGATCTAGGTCAATACCTAGCTACTTTTCTTCCTCTGAGAATCCTATGCTTGTGCCATTTAGAAAGACGGAGCAGGGCCGTACCTTTCTCCTCTTTGTAAACGGGACTAAGATTGTCTTATTTGGGTTAATCGATAAACCCTCTCTGCCACACCAGTCAGAGACAAATTGGAGCGCAAGGTGCATGCGCTTACAGGCAGTTGTTTCGCACTTGCCCGTAACAATGACTACAAGGTCATCAGCATATCCGATGACCTCGTAGCCCTGTGTGGTTAGTTTGCGTAGTAGGTCATCGATGACTATCGACCAGAGCAGTGGTGAAAGGACTCCTTCTTGTGGACATCATCTAGCCGCCGATACTGTCACTAAAACCTCTCCGCATGTATGATATAATACGGCTTTTTAGCATCGCCCTAATCCCGTGATTAGTAGCGTGGTCTACACCCCTGCAGGATAGTGCAGTGATTAGAAAATTAATATTAGTGCCAATAACACATGGGGTCCTAGGAGGAGAACCTCCGCAGCGTAAACTAGTTCATGCGACCTATTCTGGAGGCCCACAATCTCACCTTTATGGACCCATGGTTCTTGAGTGAATCCAATGGAGATCCTGTCGTGATAGAGCGCAGGCTAAAGGTGTCCGAGGCACCTTTGGCATGGTGCAGGTTACCCTGCAGCTCACGCAGCCCACTCATTTTTTGCGACGGTAGGCCGTGTCCTTCGTTCGGTATGACTTGTTGCTGTCCCGCATGAAGTTACCGGCCCGATGGATGTGATCCTCTGATCTGCTTCACATTGGTGTTTACTTAGTGGTCGTCGCCTCAGATGTGGCAGTAGGTTTTGGCTCGTCACATCTTGGCGCCTCTACTACAGCAGTAGGTGCAATCACCATACTGCTGGCTGTAGGTTTTTCTACAGCGATTAGTTGTACATCAACTGATGTATTCTCATAGCTCTTGATGATGATCTCGATGATATCAAATCGATAAGCCACTTTGCACCTGAGTTCCAGCAGTCGGGCCAAAGACTTGTCGCTGACTGCCAGAACCAGGTGCATTAGGTCTTTCTCCTTATTTGGCGTGCTCTGTATGTTCAGAGTTCTATGCATACAGGCCATAGGATATTTACGTAATTTAACTCTGAATATCAGTCCTTGGACGAAGCATAGGTTTCAGCATTTCGGCGAAGAGTCGTTTGACAGGACCCAATCGATGCAATTATTGTCACAAAAATAACTTCAGCTAAAATGGTCCACTGAAAAAGGAACACGATTTGCGAGTATGCTCCTGGAATGTGCACAAGATTCCCTCGTAAGCGAATCCACACAGCAACCTGTCGATCTTCGGACGGTCGAACCGCCAACCAAATCGACCATGTGCTCATTGACGCAAGGCACTCGTCAAACATCCTGGATGTGCAAAAATCAGGGGGGCAAACGTCGTCTCTGACCATTTCGAGCAGCAAGATTCAGAGCTCGACTGTCCAGTGTTAGAAGGCTGCACCAGCCCACCATGAGGAGGTTCGACATTGGACGTCTGAGCACACCGGAGGTTACCAAAGTCTACAGGGAGCAACTGAGCGAGAGGCTCTCCGGTATGCCTACTTCGAGCACAAAAGTCAACAATATGTGGCTGCGTTGCCCCTCAGCCAATCAGGAAGTAGCTGAGAACACCTTAGGCTAGCCCCCGACAAGAAATCCGTGGTATGATGGCGAGTGTGAGCAGAAAAAGGCAGCAACCGACGAGGCGTATCGAAAGGCGCTGCAGCGAAAGCGAAGACAGCGCAAGATGAGTACCCAGCCAGAAGAAGGGAGGTGAAAAAACTACTGCGACAAAAGAAAAGAATCTTCGCAGCCTCCCAGCTCAAGGATAAACATAAAATACGAGCCTTTTACAGGAAAGCCAATGGCCTTGCAGCAGGCTTCAAAAAGGGCACTCAGGCTCTTCGAAACCTGCGAGGGGGTAGAAGTCGGCACAGCTATTCAGAAGCTTAAGAATAACAAGGCCGCAAGCTCAGATGGCTTGCCATCAGAGCACTTCAAGGCTGGCGGCGATGTTCTGAAAGGGAGCATGCACCAGATCATCTGCAGAAATTGGGAAGATGAAAGCATGCCCGACGACTGGAATACCAGCTCTATATTTCCCATCCACAAAAAAGCCGATCCTACCTCTTACAAGACCTATAGAGGTATAACCTGCTCAATGTCGCATACAAGATCCTGTTCAGCATATTGTGTGAACGTCTAAAACCATTTAGCACCGCACTAATCGGCAGCTACCAGTGCGGCTTCTGGCCCGGCAAATCAACTATAGACCAAATTTTCACACTTCGTCAAATCCTGGAAAAGACCAACGAGTTTCGAATCGATACACACCATCTTTTCATCGATTTCAAAGCCGCATACGACAGCATTCATCGTGAAGAACTGTTTGGAGCCATGGCCGAATTCGGGATCCCGGAAAAACTGATCCAGTTGTGTCGCGCCACGCTAAAAAACACGCGATGTACCGTGCAACTCGGTTCTAGGACCTCGGAACCATTCGAAACATGCACCGGATTTCGGCAAGGAGAAGCGCTGTCATGTGACTTCTTCAACCTGGTGCTGGAGCAGATAGTGCGACGGGCAGGCGTCAACAGGGAAGGCACTATCTTTTACAAGTCCATCCAGCTGCTAGGATACGCGGATGATATCGACATCATCGCGTGTTCTCGCCGTGGCATTGTGGAAGCATTCACGGCGATTGAAGAACAGGCGAAACGAGTTGGTCCTAAGATCAATGAGGACAAAACGAAATACATGCTGTCAAGCAAACACCAATCCGTCGCTCACCACCTGGGACAAAATATAACAATTGACAGCTACAATTTCGAGGTAGTTAAGGAGTTTGTCTACCTCGGGGCATACGTAAATTCCACAAATGACCCCACAGTGGAGATCCGGCATAGAATCGCCCTTGGCAACCGCTGCTACTTCGGCTTGTCCAAACAACTGGTGTCAAAACTCCTCACTCGAAAGACCAAAGTCATGCTTTACAAAACGCTCATACTGCCAGTCTTGTTGTACGGAGCCGAAAGCTGGACGATAAGCAGCGGAGCTGATTTTGGGTTCTTTCGGAAGAAAAATTCTGCGCCGGATATTTGATCCTGTCTGTGAGGAAGGTTAATGGAGAAGAAGACACAGCCGCGAACTCTACGAGCTGTACCAAGATGTGGATGTAGTCCGGAAGGCAAGGATCCGTCGACTACACTGGCTCGGCCACATCGAGCGCATGGACATCAACGCTCCAGCTAAGAGGGTCTTCGACTCCGAGCCTCCTGGTTCGAGAAGAAGAGGAAGACCGAACCTCCGGTATAAAGACCAAGTAATCGCGGATGTAAGACATCTTGGTTTTGACAACTGGAAGCAGCGTGCCCGGACCGTCAAGGATGGAAGGCAGCTATAGCTCAGGCTCAGATACTCCATGGATCGCTGGCCTGATAAGTAAGTAAATGGTCCGCTGTCAGATTCGCATTACATACACCAGGTAATATGGTCAATTCGCCATGACAGTGAATCACTTGTTTACTTTCAGTATTTTCTTTCCAACGCGAATAACGTTTAATTGAATAGCACATAATTGTGATAATTACATTAACAAATCACACGAGTGCGTCACGTCAAAGACGTGAATCAGATTCGTTGTAAATCACGAGTGTTGTTCGAGCACAAAATCGCTCGAACTTGGAGCGCTTGGAGTTCATTTTTGCTTCTCCACAAGGTCTTGTACAAACTCAAACATTAAACTTCGCATTTGTGGTTACCGTCAAGTCAATCTCTCCTCTACAAGAGTCTCTTGCGGATGTTTGAATTTCTCTTCAAAATTTTAAATATTTTACTCACGATGATTCATTCGGTACGTGCCCCCCGAAGAGTAGACGCACGGTCCCCACGCCGGCCGCGCCGCCGCTGGTGCTTGATCTAGTGCTGGTTTGACCTCCTAAACCGCTATTTTCGAGGTCTACCATAGTCTCACGAAATCACACTATCGATCTCGTTTCGATTGATTGTGATATAGTTTCATCGATTAGCATAAATTACCGTTGTTAATCAAAGTGCTCTTCCCATGGAGGTCTGTTGATTGATTGATTCACTCTCATTTGCTCGCTACTTTTGGAGAAGAGATACAACGACCATAATGTTAATGAATGCTATAAAGCCTTTCTAAAAAGCCAATCGAACAATAAAACAGTCAAGAAACGATCCGAAAACGTGTAGAGGAGAAGTGGCAAAGGTATAAAACTTGACATTTCCTTTAATGCTGTGAGTGACCTTTCTCTGATATAATCATGATGGCCAGAGGCATGGTGTCTGTTGGTTTGGCGGACAACCTAATTGTTCTACGAGTTTCTTTTTTTTTTGGCAATCTTGTTTAACCGGAGCTAGAGATTTTAGAGGGATCTTCGAATTTTGACTTGCAAATGCAAGTGTTGACCTTTTTGAAATGACGTCTAATAGGCTGACAAGCGTATAGTTGGGCGGAAATATATGACAGTCGATGGTTAATTGATGTTGCTTAACGACGGATTTGAATGAATGAATTTTAAAATTCTATTTTTGTTTTCTGCGAGGTGAACAAGCTATATTTAGCCCGAATGATGTAGGTTCTTGGATGGCAAAGGACTAACAAAGGCCTCGTAGGGGTAGCATCTATCCGACGGATGCTGGCCTGCTAAAAAGCGAGAAGAGCCACCGCAGCCGAACATCTTGCGGCACTGTTAGTAAGTCCTATCCCCACCTCCTCGTGGTGCCATATGGAGATTTCCTATGGAAATTGCAGACGGGGAAGGGCGAATGGCGAGCCTCCTGCGCCAAAAAAAACAGGATTAGTCGGTTGGGCTGCGGCGTAGTAAGCCGTAACCGTAAAAAAAAAACACAAACTCCGAAACAACCACAAGCCTCGGATATAACAGACCGGATTTATGTTGACGACCCTTGCAAAAAACGAACGTGGAATGTTAGGTCCCTAAACAGGCCACGTGCAGGCGAACAACTTGCGGACGCCCTAGACCGCTATAAAGCGGACATCACCGCCATCCAGGAAATGCGATGGAATGGACCGGGCATAAAGCGGATGAAAAACTGCGATGTTTACTACGGCGACTGCTATAGGGAGAGAGGGCAACGATTGTTTGGATGCGGATTTGTTGTTCGAGGTGGACTAAGACAAAAAGTCCTAAGCTTTCGGCATGTGAGCGAACGCCTCATAACAATCCGTATCAAGGCTACATTTTTTATCATCAGCCTGATCTGCGTCCACGCACCCACGGAAGACAAGGATGACTCCACCAAAGATGAGTTCTACGATCTCCTAGACAGAACGTATGCATAAAGTGCCAGCTATGACATCAAAATTGTACTAGGAGACTTCAATGCTAAGCTGGATAAGGAAAACATCTTTAAACGAGTCATCGGCAAACATAGCCTACACGACACCACATCCGATAACGGACACAGGCTGATTGATCTTGCTGCGGGGCGAAATCTCCTTCTAGCCAGTACGCGCTTCCTGCACCTCGATATACACAAAGGCACCTGGCGGTCTTTTGATCAATCGACTACCAACCAGATTGATCACATCGCGATCGACGTCAGACACTCCTCCACTATTCTAGACATTCGAACTTTCCGAGGGGCTAACATTGACTCGGTCCACTATCTTGTAGTAGCCAAGATGCGCCTACGGGCATCACGAACACAGCGGAGTAGAGTAAGAATACAAAGTTATAACGTCGGAAAGCTACTATCGCCAGAAACCGCTCGTGCTTTTACCGATCGCGTCTCCCTTAAGCTCTCCAATACACCTGAATCCTCCACGCTATCAATAGAACAGCACTGGAGCCTTTGCAAACAAGCCCTAAAAAGCTCTGCATCCGAAGTTTTGGGTTTCAAGGCTCCACCACGAAGAAACACCTGGTTCGATGACGAGTGCAGGAGGATTCACAAAGCGAAGCAGGATGCATATAAGGCCTCGCTGCATAATAGAAGAAGAACAGCTCGTGAGCTCTACGAGTTAAAAAGAAGGGAGGAACATAAGCTTCTCAGAAGAAAGAAGAAAGAGCACGAGAGGCGCGCGATTGAGGATTTGGAGAGGTGTTGCTGAGGGCATGGGCTCGGACATACAGGGCAAAGTTGTTGATTGCTCTCAACCTGGCGAGATGCCAGCAACGATCCCTGTTTAAATACCCGGGTCAAGGTGACATACGGCCTCCTCGCGGCGCCCTCTGGATAGCCTCTTCAACAACCGTTGGGAGGTGAACAAACGTATGCAGCGAAAAAAACCCCGACCAGAATGGCGGTTGTGCGGCGGGCTAACAATCCGCCCACGTAAAAAAACACAAAGTGACGAATGAGCAAGATGCCTCGGATACACGGGCGGATACTCGACGACGACGACAACGCACGAAAAAGGAACACGATTTCCGAGTATGCTCCTGGAATGTCAAAACCCTGTACACTCCTTGAGCTGCTCATAAACTAGAAGGAATCCTCACGCAGTACAAGGCGGATATTACTGCGGTTCAGGAAATACGCTGGATAGGAAACGGTATGATTAGGAAGAAAAATTGCGACATTTATTCCAGCTGTCACAAAAGGTTGCACTTACTGGGATGCGGATTTAAGTGATCGCCTGGCTGTGATCTGCATCAGAGGTAGATTTTATAACATCAGCCTTATATGTGCACACGCCCCTACCGACGAAGCTGAAGACCCTATCAAGGAGGACTTCTATGACCTCCTGGACAACGCCTACGGAGCTTGTCCGGAGTACGATGTAAAAATCGTGCTCGGGGACTTCAACCTTTGGCGGAGTGATCGGAAAGCACAGCCTCCACGATACAACATCAGATAACGGCTCCCGACTCGCTGACTTTGCGACAGCTCGTAATGCGGTGATAAGTAGCACAAGATTCCATCGCGAGCGAACCCCAACAGCAACCTGGCGATCTCCGCACGGTCGAACCATGAACCAAATCGCCCATGTTCTCATTGACGCAAGGCACTCGTCAAACATCCTGGATGTGCGAACATTCAGAGGGGCAAATGTCGACTCTGACAACTTTCTCGTAGCAGCAAGAATCAGAGCTCGACTGTCCAATGTCAGAAAGCTGCACCAGCCCATCAGGAGGAGGTTCGACATTGGGCGCCTGAGCACACCGGAGGTTGCCAGAGTCTACAGGGAGCAGCTGAGCGAGAGACTCCATGCCTATGTCGATCACAAATGCCAATAATATGTGGCCGCATTGCCGCTCAGACTTTCAGGAAGTAGCCGAAACCACCTTAGGATACCTACCACCCCCGACAAGAAACCCGTGGTATGATGGCGAGTGTGAGCAGAAAAAGGCAGCAACCGACGAGGCGTACGAAAAGGCGCTGCAGAGGAAAACCAGGGCAGCGCAAGAGGAGTACCGAGCCAGAAGAAGGGAGGAGAAAAAACTAATGCGATAAAAGAAAAGGATCTTCGCAGCCTTCCAGCTCAAGGATATCGAGGAGTCTAGGGATAAACATAAAACACGAGCCTTTTACAAGAAAGTCAAAGGCCTTGCAGGAGGCTTCAAAAAGGGCACCCAGGCTCTTCGAAACTGCGAGGGTAATCTTGTCACCGACCCGCAGGGAATAGTGGATGTATTTAAGCAGCATTTCCAGCAGCTGCTTAACGAGCATGACCAAGAGAGAGTGGTAGGGACCGAGGAAGTCCCATCTCCAGCCGCTGAAGTAGTCCTCCCACCCAGCATCGAAGAAGTCGGCACAGCTATTCAGAAGCTGAAGAACAACAAGGCCGCAAGCTCAGATGGCTTGCCATCAGAGCTCTTCAAGGCTGGCGACGATGTTCTGGTAGGGAGCATGCACCAGATCATCTGCAGAATTTGGGAAGATGAAAGCATGCCCGACGACTGGAATACCAGCTCTATATGTCCCATCCACAAAAAAGGCGATCCTACCTCTTGCAAGAACTATAGAGGTATATCCCTGCTCAATGTCGCATACAAGATCCTGTCCAGCGTATTGAGTGAACGTCTAAAACCATTTAGCACCGCACTAATCGGCAGCTACCAGTGCGGCTTCCGGCCCGGCAAACCACTAATAGACCAAATTTTCACACTTCGACAAATTCTGGAAAAGACCAGCGAGTTTCGAATCGATACACACCATCTTTTCATCGATTTCAAAGCCGCATACGACAGCATTCATTGTGAAGAACTGATTGGAGCGATGGCCGGATTCCGGATCCCGGGAAAACTGATCCAGTTGTGTCGCGCCACGCCCTAAAAAACACGCGATGCACCTTGCAACTCGGTTCTAGGACCTCGGAACCATTCGAAATATGTACCGGATTTCGGCAAGGAGATGCGCTGTCATGTAACTTCTTCAACCTGGTGCTGGAGCGGATGATATTGACATCATCGCGCGGTCTCGGTGTGACGTTGTAGAAGCTTTCACGGTGATTGAGAAACAGGCGAAACGAGTTGGTCTTAAGTTCAGTGAGGACAAAACGAAATACATGCTGTCAAGCTAAAACCAATCCGTCGCTCACCACCCGGGACAATATATAACAATTGACAGCTTCAATTTCGAGGTAGTTTAGGAGGTACTTCCACAAATGACACCACAGTGGAGATCCGGCATAAAATCGCCCTTGGCAACCGCTGCTACTTCGGCTTGTCCAAACAACTGAGGTCAAAACTCCTCACTCAAAAGACCAAAGTCAAGCTTTACAAAACGCTCATACTGCCAGTCTTGCTGTACGGAGCCGAAAGCTGGACGATAAGCAGGACAGCGGAGCTGATTTTGGGTACTTTCGGAAGAAAAATTCTGCGCCGGATATTTGGTCCTGTCTGTGAGGAAGGTGAATGGAGAAGAAGACACAACCGCGAACTCTACGTGCTGTACCAAGATGTCAAGGATGGAAGGCAGCTATAGCTCAGGCTCAGATGAAGGGTTGTGAGACTATTTCGTGCCGCCCGACTCTAATCGATATCGTTTCACGGACTTTCCTGCTTGTAACGAGCACTGTATTGGTGTTCTGATAGCCCCCTGCTGTTTCGATATCTGACAAAATCCTACTGTAAATTATTCGCTCCAGGAATTTTCCGACAGTGTGGAGCAAACAAAGAGGACGATAAGACGACGGATCGTTTGGGTTCCCTTTTCCTTTCGGGAGTAAGAATAGTCGTTGGCGCTTCCAGGATTTAGGGAAAACTCATTCCTGAAGACAGGTGTTGATCATATCGGCAAATAGTTGGGGTCGAGTTTTAAAGCAACTTTTAGGGCTTTATTTGGAATTCTACCTTTCTTTCGCTAACCTTCCTACATGCTTCGACTACTTCTTCTCTTAATATCCTGGCTACGGATACACTATTGTGAACGTTCTGAATAGCTTCCCCCCTCCTTTCTTGACGAGGAAATAGGTTCTCGACTATTTTTGAGAGCAGTACCGGACACGTTGGCGACTGCAAGTGGGGGCCGTTTAGCCTCGTTGCTATAATTTTGTAGGCCTTTCCCCATACGTCGTTATTGAGCTGTTCGCAGAGGTCCTTAAAACAGAATCGTTTGCTACACTTTACAGCTACTTTTAACCGGGCTCTCGCTTCTCGCATTTCGATTAGATTGCCGTTCATCAGCGTTCCGGGTCCGGGAACGCTGATATATTCTGCGCGCTCGGTGACATGCCGATCTTAATTCCGAGATTTCTGTGGTCCACCAATATAGAGGCGGTCGATGTTTTTCTGTTCCCAGTTTAGACATCGATGCAATACACGCATTGACTAATATCCTTGTTACCTGCATTCCCAATTCCTCTGTAGTTCTGGTTTCCACTGTCGCTTCACTAATGATGAAGCTTAGATGCTTCCTACTGCTTCCTACTCTGAAAAGAATTTTCACTGCTAGTCTAGCACTTGCTCACATACCCATTCCAAAATAGGAAAAGAGGACTACTCACTTGCCAAGAGCTTCAGACCAATTAGTCTAACATCCTTCCTGCTGAAAAGCATGGAGAGACTGGTAGTATTGCACGTGCGAAAAGATGCCCTTCGAATGCACCCTCTTTCGGAGATGCAACATGCTTACCAGCGCGGAAAATCTTGCGAGACTGCGCTTCAGAACCTAGTTGGGCGTATTGAATGCGCGCTCGAAAGGAAAGAGTACGCGCTGGGCATTTTCATCGACATTGAGGGAGCTTTTGATAACGCAACTTTTGACAGCATGTGTAACGCTGCCTGACATCATGGCGTAGATAAAGCACTGGTCCTTTGGATCAAAGCAATGCTCATGCACAGGACATTGACCGCTGATGCAGGCCTCGACCAGTGTGTCAAATCTGACGTAAACTGGGGTTGCCCTCAAGGTGGCGTCCTGTCTCCGCTGTTATGGTGCATGGTGGTCGATTCCCTGCTTGATGCTCTCAATGCCTCTGGAATCTACGCCCAGGCCTATGCGGATGACGTCGCCATTCTTTCTGTCGGCTCATGTTTGGCGACTGTCCGTCGCAAAGCACAGGCGGCGCTAAATGTGATCGATGATTGGTGTACCAGAAATGGGCTGTCAGTCAATCCTCTTAAGACCGATGTCGTTCTCTTTACGAGAAGGAGGAAAAATACTGACATGTCTCAGCTGGTTCTAAAGGGCACTTCCATCCCGATATCCAAGGAGGCTAAGTATCTAGGAGTCATCTTAGATAGTAAGCTTCTCTGGTCAAAACATGTTAAGTCAAAAACCACCAAAGCGCTGTCAGCTTTCTGGCAATGCAAAGGAGCTTTTGGCAAAACATGGGGCTTATCGCCGGCAAAGGTCCTTTGGATCTACACGGCAATGATAAGACCTATAATCTCATATGCATCGGTTGTCTGGTGGAACAGACTAAAACGCAAACACGTCGTAGCCTCTTTCACCAAACTTCAAAGAACGGTTTGTCTCAGCTGCACGGAGGCTTCCCCAGCACGGTGGGCGCTGCTTTAGATGTTATGATGAACCTTCCACCTCTTGATATATTTATCAGAGGGTGTGCTCTGAAAGCCATGTCTCGTCTGAAGAGAAATGGCTTTTGGTACAACTCGCATAGGAATAACGGTGTGCTTGCGCAAGAATTGTCCTGCGACCCCTGTCTCATAGACATGCCTTCTGACGCACTGACGCCCGTTATCCTATTGCGTCGTAATTTCACAGTCGAGTTTCCATGGCGTCAGGATTGGCTATGGCTGGATACTGAACCTAGAAAGGATAGTCTTCGCATTTTCACGAATGGCTCCAGATTTGGGCAGGGGTCCGGTGCTGGGGTCTTCTTTGAGCGCGAAAACATCCGATTGCACTTCTCCTTAGGAAAATATGCGTCCGTCTTCCAATCAGAGATATACGCAATCCTAATGGCCATGCACTATGTTGTGAAGCACAGGGGGAAGGGGGAAAGCATATGCGTATGTAGTGACAGCCAAGCTGCACTAAAAGCTGTGTGTAACCCCTTAACTAGCTCCAAATTAGTGCTTGAACTCAAGCTCTTCTTGAACAGAGTCGGCAGACTAAATTCATTAAGGCTTGTATGGGTTCCAGGCCACTCTGGGATCCCAGGAAATGAGACCTCTGATGAACTCGCTAGAATGGGTTCAGAGGAGAGCTTCTCAGGACCTGAACCCGCTCTAGGTCTACCTGTGTCCACGGTAAATTCCTACATTAATAATTGTGTATTTAACACACACTACCGTAGATGGAGGGATTGTCCGGGTTGCAGGATGACTAAGCGCGTATGCCCTGATGTCTGCAAACAATCTGCTGCTTTCCTCCTGTCTGGAAAATCGACTGCAGAAGGCTTGTGGGAGTTATCACGGGCCATTACACTTTTGCCAAGCATCTCTACGTGCTCGGCATCAGTGAGACGCCTACCTGTGCTGCATGTGGCGAAGAGGAGGATGATACTGCAGAGCATTTCCTCTGTTATTGTCCCGCCTTTGCTCGCATACGGTGGTGCACCCTTGAAGCCGACGTGGTGTGGGCCGAATCCCTTAGCTCTACATCACTGAAGCTCCTTCAATTTTTTCTCCGGAAAACGGAGAAAATACAGTAATGTAAGGTGTCTGTCTGGAGTACAATGGACCCGTGATTGCGTCTGAGTGCTCCATCGGATAGCAGAAGCCTTCGACAAAAAAAAGCTTAGATGGTCTTCATCAAGAGAATTTACATTCCATTTAGCTCGCTTGAGTGTTGCTCGGTTATTGCGGCTTGGATCGCCAATGCTGGCGGCGAATAGGATTTCACTATGATCACTATGTGTATAGTGATCGCTCACGCGCCAGTTAGCACTTCGTATCAGGCCACTGCTTACAAACGTGTTGTCGACGATAGATCCCGATCTTGCTGTACTAAAGGTTTACAGAGTTAAAGGGGGACTGTTGTGAAAGTTGGTAGTAAGATGTTGCTTGTATTTTATTTACAAATTCCTGAAACTTAAACGCCAGAACTTGTACCTCTACTATACAATCTTTTGCGGCTTTGTACACTAAATTGAGTGAAATGCTGATTAAGCAGCCATATTAGAATGAAAAAAAAAACGTTTGAACACAGCCCTGAAATCGCTAATGGGTCTATGAACAGACCCGATCTCCTGCTTCACGTCAAAAGTGATTTGGCACCGTCTTCACTAGTCTAAGATCTGGGAATGTTTTTCGCGCTCATTTTTGCAAATAGCTTAACTGTAATTTCAAAAAAACATGCGGTGCCATCTATTAGTCAGTAATGGCGCATTTCTCTTGTGGGCAGAGGAAACTATATCGAAACGAAACACTGTCACAGCAAGAATGACACCTAGGCGGAACAAGCCGAAATCCTGAGCTGTCACCTGGAACATCAATTTTCTCTAAACAATCCACCGGGTTCGGTTTTGTCGTGTTGTCACATCGAGTTTCTGAAGGAATTTCACACAAAATGTCCACGAAAACAAAGAAGGAAGAGAAACCCAAGGACAAACCATCCACCGATGGGGTAAGTACATGGAAACTGTGAAATATCGCTGGGCAAACCGCTCACTCAACTTGGGTGGGACACGTCAGCCACTGGAAGCAATCTCATACCACTCTCTCCATTGCAGATTGTAAAAATCAACAAATGGGACGGCTCTGCGGTCAAACATGCCCTGGATGACTCGGTAAAGAATGCACTCCTCAATCGTCCCAATTTTCAAGAACAATTCGGTCTGATCAATGCACGTTTGCTAATATGTGGTCTTGCAGTTGGTGTTGCACTCTTTGCCCATGGCTGGGACTACGCACATCCATTCCCCGAATCAAGGCCGGTTCTAATTTTTAGTGTCTTGTCGTACTTCCTATTGATGGGACTCCTCACGCTACACACTACTTACAGAGAGAAAGGAACCTTTGTGGTTGCTGTACAAAGGGACAGTAATGGCAACCTGAAAACCTGGGAGGCCAGTTCGGAAATGAAGAAATACGATGACAAATACACGCTGATGTTGTCGGTGAAGGATTCCAAGTCGTTGCGGGAGGCTTCCACTACTAAGTCGTGTGCGAATTTCATTGATACCAATGGCGTCGTCATCGATAGCCTAGTGGCTAACGAATTGAATCGATTGTACAACTCACTGAGTGCGGAGAAGAAGGAGAAATAATACGGCGCATCAGTGTACGTGGGCTAGAGTGTAGCGTTTTATTTTATTTCCATTTACCATTTGAAGAAAGTCAATAAAAAGCATTATACCTGTTCGAAGACTAAGAACAAGTGGAAGTCTTTCCACTTGCTGTTTGCGGCGGTGTCAGCTTCATTTTAGGGGCCGGGAGAACGGACTTGTTGGTGACATGCTATGCTACTACGGTGTGCACTTCGGTATATTGTTTTCGAAGTAAAGCTTGCGGATGTCGATTTTGGTGATTAATCTGTTTGCCTGTCGTCCGCTGAAACTGACTTCTACCTTAATCTGATGTTGCTTGACTCTCGACTGGGATAGCAAACACAGACGGTTGGTCCATATAATAGTTCAGTTCTAAGATTCCATTGAGTTAACGATGGATAATGGATTCACCCTCGTCGCTCTTCTTGCTAGCGACCTGACTGGGAAACCGCCTGGCCACATTGCCACACGGCCAACCATAACTACCTGGCCACCTATTGTCGTCAATCCAACTATAGCTGCCTAGTCAGATTGTCGCCCGGTCAGCCATAGCTGCTTGGCTACATTTTGTCGCCCGGCCAACTCTAGCTGGCTGGCCCCATATTGTCGCGCGGTCCCCTATAGCTGCCGAGTCACCTATTGTCGCCAAGCCAGGTATCGCTTCCTGGCCATCTATTGTCGCCAAGCCAGGCATAGCTGCTTAATCACATGTTGTCGCCTGACAGCTATAGCTGCTTGGCCACATTTTGTCGCCCGGGTAGCTCTAGCTGACTGGCCCCATATTGTCGCGCGGTCCCCTATAGCTGCCGAGCCACCTGTTGTCGCCAAGCCAGGTATAGCTGCTTAGTCACATGTTGTCGCCTGACCAGCTATAGCTGCTTAGTCACATTGTCGCCCGGTCAGCCATAGCTGCTTGGCCACATATTGTCGCCCGGGTAGCTCTAGCTGACTGGCCCCATATTGTCGCGCGGTCCCCTATAGCTGCCGAGCCACCTGTTGTCGCCAAGCCAGGTATAGCTGCTTAGTCACATGTTGTCGCCTGACCAGCTATAGCTGCTTAGTCACATTGTCGCCCGGTCAGCCATAGCTGCTTGGCCACATATTGTCGCCCGGGTAGCTCTAGCTGACTGGCCCCATATTGTCGCGCGGTCCCCTATAGCTGCCGAGCCACCTGTTGTCGCCAAGCCAGGTATAGCTGCTTAGTCACATGTTGTCGCCTGACCAGCTATAGCTGCTTAGTCACATTGTCGCCCGGTCAGCCATAGCTGCTTGGCCACATTTTGTTGCCCGGGTAGCTCTAGCTGACTGGCCACACATTGTCGTCGGCCATAAACAGCTGCTTGGCCACCTATTGTCGGCAAGCCAGCTACAGCTGCCTAGACACATTTTGTCGCCCGGCCTGCTATACTTCTTGCCGCATATGGTTGCCCGACCAGCTATAGCTGCTTGGCCATATACTGTCGCCCGTCCAGCTGTAGCTGCGTGGCCACATATTGTCGACCTCAACACCGCTGTGGTGGAGGCTAAACGAATTGATAGCAGCTCTGATGCTGAGATTAATTCAAATTAACCTCCAACACTCTAAAGCGGCAACCGCAAATCTCCTTCTCAGGCTGGCTAAAGGAGAAGAAGATATATTCCTAATCCAAGGGCCATGACTACACAACCACAAGGTTCGCGGACTAAGGACGCCAGCCTACAATCTATTTACAACCCAAAAAGAAGGTAAACCTTGCACTTGCATTCTTGCACAGAAAACCTTAAACGCTCACCTTCTTTCAAACTACATCTGTCCCAACACTACGGTGATTGTAATACAATCACCTAGGGACAAATGATGGATAGCCTCATCTTACATGGCTCAGGAGAAGACCATCCTACAAGACAATGTCAGACGACTAATGGAGTACGCGTCAAGACAGCAAGCTGGGCTTCTAATCGGTGCGGACGCGAATGCGCACCATACGATTTGGGGCAGTAGTGATACATACAATTCGACCTAACCTCTAATCTGTGCATATGTACTAAGGGAAACATACCTACATTCATTACTTAAAACCGTGGAGAGGTACTAGACATACGTAACTCTAGCATCTCTCTCTCTCAATAGCAGAATAAGAGAGTGGAGGGTCTCTGAAGAACACTCCTTCTCAGATCACCGCTTTCTGGTTTTTAACCTAGCAACCACAGTCCAAGCCCCAGGCGACTCCTCTTACAACGCTATAAAGCCTTCATAGGCAATTATATAGTAAACAGGGCCACCGACACCCCGTTATCGCCGTCAGATATAGACAACCTGGTCGATATCTTGGCCAATAGCTGCGCAATCCACATATCCAGAATGAACCCATACCCACCCTGATGGAAGGCAACTCTAAGCAAACTCCGCAAGGACTTTCGAAGGCTCTTCAATAAAGCAAAGAGCACAAAAAACGACAGGGACTGTAGTCTGTACAAAGAATCACTCACTCTCAAGCTCTGAGAAAAGAACAAAGAAAGTCTTGGACACTCTTCTGCAGCAACTTACTTTCTTACTTATCAGGCCAGCGATCCATGGAGGATCTGAGCCTGAGCTATAGCTGCCTTCCATCCTTGACGGTCCGGGCACGCTGCTTCCAGTTGTCAAGACCAAGATGTCTTACATCCACGATTACTTGGTCTTTATACCGGAGGTTCGGTCTTCCTCTTCTTCTCGAACCAGGAGGCTCGGATTCGAAGACCCTCTTAGCTGGAGCATTGATGTCCATGCGCTCGATGTGGCCGAGCCAGTGTTGTCGACGGATCCTTGCCTTCCGGACTACATCCACATCTTGGTACAGCTCGTACAGTTCGCGGTTGTGTCTTCTTCTCCATTCACCTTCCTCACAGACAGGACCAAATATCCGGCGCAGAATTTTTTTTTCGAAAGAACCCAAAATCAGCTCCGCTGTCCTGCTTATCGTCCAGCTTTCGGCTCCGAACAGCAAGACTGGCAGTATGAGCGTTTTGTAAAGCATGACTTTGGTCTTTCGAGTGAAGAGTTTTGACCCCAGTTGTTTGGACAAGCCGAAGTAGCAGCGGTTGCCAAGGGCGATTCTATGCCGGATCTTCACTGTGTTGCCATTTGTGGAATTTACGTTTGCCCCGAGGTAGACAAACCCCTTAACTACCTCGAAATTGTAGCTGTCAATTGTTACATATTGTCCCGGGTGGTGAGCGACGGATTGGTTTTAGCTTGATAGCATGTATTTCGATTTGTCCTAAGACCAACTCGTTTCACCTGTTCTTCAATCGCCTTGAATGCTTCCACTATGCCACGGCAAGAACACGCGATGGTGTCGATATCATCCGCATATCCTAGCAGCTGGATGGACTTGTAGAAGATAGTGCCGTTCCTGTTGACGCCTGCCCGTCGCACTATCTGCTCCAGCACCAGGTTGAAGAAGTCACATGACAGCGCGTCTCCTTGTCGAAATCCGGTGCATGTTTCGAATGGTTCCGAGGTCCTAGAACCGAGTTGCACGGTGCATCGCGTGTTTTTTAGCGTGGCGCGACACAATTGGATCAGTTTTACCGGGATCCTGAATTCGGCCATCGCCCCAAACAGCTCTTCGCGATGAATGCTGTCGTATGCGGCTTTGAAATCGATGAAAAGATGGTGTGCATTGATTCGAAACTCGTGGGTCTTTTCCAGGATTTGTCGAAATGTGAAAATTTGGTCTATAGTTGATTTGCCGGGCCGGAAGCCGCACTGGTAGCTGCCGATTAGTGCGGTGCTAAATGGTTTTAGACGTTCACACAATACGCTGGACAGGATCTTGTATGCGGCATTGAGCAGGGATATACCTCTATAGTTCTTGCAAGAGGTAGGATCGCCTTTTTTGTGGATGGGGCATATAGAGCTGGTATTCCAGTCGTCGGGCATGCTTTCATCTTCCCAAATTCTGCAGGTGATCTGGTGCATGCTCTCTACCAGAACATCGCCGCCAGCCTTGAAGAGCTTTGATGGCAAGCCATCTGAGCCTGCGGCCTTGTTGTTCTTCAGCTTCTGAACAGCTGTGCCGACTTCTTCGATGCTGGGTGGGAGGACTACTTCAGCGGCTGGAGTTGGGATTCCCTCGGTCCCTACCACTCTCTCTTGGTCATGCTCGTTAAGCAGCTGCTGGAAGTGCTGCTTAAATACATCCACTATTCCCTGCGGGTCGGTGACAAGATTACCCTCGCAGTTTCGAAGAGCCAGGGTGCCCTTTTTGAAGCCTCCTGCAAGGCCTTTGGCTTTCTTGTAAAAGGCTCGTATTTTATGTTTATCCCTAGACTCCTCGATATCCTTGAGCTGGGAGGCTGCGAAGATCCTTTTCTTTTGTCGCAGTAGTTTCTTCTCCTCCCTTCTTCTGGCTCGGTACTCTTCCTGCCCTGCCCTGGTTTTCCTCTGCAGCGCCTTTTGGTACGCCTCGTCGGTTGCTGCCTTTTCATGCTCACACTCGCCATCATACCACGGGTTTCTTGTCGGGGGTGGTAGGTATCCTAAGGTAGTATCGGCTGCTTCCTGAATGGCTGAGCGGCAATGCAGCCACATATTATTGGCATTTGTGTTCGACGTAGGCATACCGTAGAGTCTTTCGCTCAGCTGCTCCCTGTAGACTCCGGCAACCTCCGGTGTGCTCAGGCGCCCAATGTCAAACCTCATATGTACATACATATGTCAAAATATGCTTTCGAGAAAATAGAACAAACCGTTCGTTCATTGACAGCTGATGTGTCAGAAAGCCCGAAAGATCAGTCACGACTCACCCCCGCTCAAGTGATTTATTGAGAAACAATCGAAAATCCATTTCACTGGCACTTAACAACATTTTTCGTCTTTCCCCCCTCGTTTTCTGTTTATTATTTGTTTTTCGAAAAATTACCGTAAAAACATTGAAAAATGCATAAACATGGCAAGTCAAACAGAGATAGTCTAGCCGGGGGACGACGCTGCAACCTACTTTACTGTGTTTACACAACGATCATGTGAGAGTGAGACTCAACTCAACCTACTTTGCATGTATCTTTCAGTGTTCGTTTGAAGGTAGGAAAAGTTCATTGGCATCCATGTCACTCTAGTTTTCCTCCATTCTCTCCCCCTCGTCCTCCTCGACGGCCATGTGTATGACAAGGGCATTCAGGAAAAATGGGCTAATTTCCATGAGGGTAAACAGAGATAAATAAAAACGATCTTCGTTAACGGTGTCTGTCTGTTGATCGATTCACTCGTGGATGGTTGCATCATTACGCGGTGTTTACACTGGAACACAATTTGTGTGGCACGTTTGTTGGAAATTAGCTGAGTGGTATCGGATTTCCTGGGAATCGTGAGCGAAGCATCAGGGAAAACTGAATAAATAGGGAAATGGTGCCTATCCAACTGGGCAGTGATGAGGAACAGAATTGTTGTATTCAAGCAGACACCCCCATGTGTGGGGTGATGACGAGACTTATGGCGACCCATTAAAGCAACCGTGGCGTGTTTGCACAACTTTGGAGCATTTATCTCAAGGGTGTAGTTGACCTTAATATTTGGCGAAAATACATCGACGCATTGATTTACGAGCAAGATGCCGAGCGCTTCCATGATGCTTGTTTCCGAATTGCTGTCATTTGGTATATCTGACAAAAGACGGATAATTCAGATTTATTGCTCATCAGCTTTGCTTCGAGGATTTTCTGAGCGAGAACGTCCATACTTACTTACTTAGGTGACGCTACAGTCCGATGTGAACCTGGGCCTTAACCAACAAGCTTTTCCAGCTTGCATGGTCTATTGCCAGCTGTTTCCAGTGTCGCACGCCCAGTTGGTCAAGGTCCCTTTCCACCTGCGTGCGCCACCTTAGATTCGGTCGTCCTCTGCTGCGTCGTCCCTCGGGGTTGGACTCGAAGACTCTTCGGGCCGGAGCTGTGTTATCCATTCGCTCTACCTAGCCTAGCCATCTTAGACGTGGGATCCGTAGACCGAGTTCGCTGTACAGCCCGTATAGTATCTTCTCCTCCACTCTCCGTTTATACAAACGGGACTATAGATTGAACGCACAATTTTAATCTCGAATCGACCAAGCTCTCTTCATCCGCTTTCGTTAAAGTCCAGGCCTCTGCAGCATAGAGAAGGACCGGGCTGATTAAGGTTCTGTACAGCGCAACTTTGGTCATTCTCAATTACCTCTTGAGCTCAAAGAAGCAGTGGTTGGCAAGAGTAATTCTGCTTTTGACCTCAGCGCTGGTGCTGTTGTCGCTGGTCTGGTCACTAGTGAGCCAAGGTAGACGAAGTCATTGACCACTAGTGGTCATAGACCACTATGATCTTTTCAGGCCTGATGTTGAAGAGATTACATGACAGTGCATCACCTTGTCTAAATCCTTTTTTAACATCAAAGGTCTCGGTTGATTCTCTACCGACCTTAATAGAGCAGCGAGAGTTCTCCATTATCATTCTGCATAATCTGACGAATTTGGCAGGGATGTCAAAACTAGACATGGCGCTGTATAGCTCGTCGCTATGCACACTGTCATGCGCGGCCTTGAAATCGACGAAATGGTGATACGTGTCGATTTGGTATTCTTGGGTCTTCTCCAAGATCTGCCGCAGTGTAAATATTTGGTCTATTGTGGATTTACCTGGCCTGAAACCACACTGATACAAACCTATCAGATTATCCACAAACGGCTTCAGAGGTTCACACAGTACGACAGAAAAGATCTTGTACGCGATAGGAGTTATATGGGTCTCCTTTCTTGTGGACTGGGCAAACGATGCTGAGATTCCATTCGTCGGGCATGCTTTCCTCCGACCATATTTTATAAATAAGCTGGTGCATGTGCCCTACCAGTTCATCTCAAGTCTCTAGCACAGCAGACAGCCCGTCTGCGCCCACGACTTTATTATTCTTAAGCTTTCTAGGTTGGGTGGATGAAATTCTCTTGCATCTTTGTCCGTTGCGAATGGATCATTCTGCCGGACAGCGGTATTAGATCTTTCATCGCCGTCAAACAGTCTTCAAAAGTGTTCCGTCCATATTCTCAGCGTCGACTGTAACTCTACTACTAGTTGTCCGTCTTCATCCCTACAGGCTTCCGCTCTGGCTTTATAACCCTGGCATGTTCGTCGCACCTTGTCGTAAAACCTGCGAGCGTCATTCCTGTTTTAGCATCTGTCCATCTCTATGATCTCAAGCTTTTCATGCTCCTCTCTTCGTTTCTGCTCGTAATGTTCATGAGCGGCTCTCGTCCGTCTATGTACCATGGCTTTGTAGGCGTTTTGCTTTGCTACATGGGCTTGCCCGCATTGCTCATCAAACCAGGGGTTTCTAACTGACGGGGGCTTGAAACCCATCACATCAGAGGCAGCGTCTCTGATGGTGCGCTGGCAATGCTCCCACTGTTGTTTTGTGGACTGAGGGAAACTCGACCGGCATAGATCCTAGCGGTCTCCCTCGATTGTAGCTCTCCGACATCAAACTCTCGTTGTCCAGCTCGACTTCGTGGCTACAACAAGGTAGGATGTATTACAATAGTACAGTGACCTGTAATGCTACCCACTATGGTGCTTAAGGTTACCCTTTTGGTGGCCACAAGGTTCCTGATCTGCCCTAAGTTTAGCTAAGGCCAGATTTCTTTAGTCATAAAGCCGATGTTACTTTTGTTCCATTGAAGGTTGGTTTTATGGTTCGAAATTGTATCATGCGCTTTACTGAACTTATTGGTATTTTAGATTCCCGAGGGTTGGAAAACTGAGTGTGCTTGACCCTAACATTGCGAGCCCGTCGGCCGCGCAGTTTCCTGGAATATCCCTACGCCCGGGAACCCACAGTAGTTTTAAGTTGAATTGTCCAGCCATCTCGTCTAGAGATAGGCGGCAGTTGTCTTTGATTTGTGAGCTACCGCAGCCAGGGATTTTATCGCGATATCCTTAACGGATATTTCATTGATCCTAAGCCATGCAAGGGCCTCCGTTATCGCTGTTATTTCTGCTTGGTACACACTGCACTGATTTGGGAGTCTGAATGATAGGTTGAGGTTAAGCTTCCTGGGGAAGACTCCACTACCTACACCCGACTCCATCTTGGAGCCATTGGTATAGAGGGAAATCGAGTCCTTCGGTATAATGGATAACGTCGAAGTTCTTAGTTAACACGTTCTGCGAGATGGTGTAGAACATGTCCATGGGTATTTCAAAGTGGTTAAGAATGCTAGTATTCAACCATGGGTTTTACGGGCCCTAGAGCGACATGAGTCTAGTCAGGCGTCTACGGATTCAACGCCTAAGAATGGACATCACATCTCCAGCCCGGAGAGGACGGTCGCACCTAAGATGGCGCACACAGGTGGGAGGGAACCTCAGCCAACTGGGTGTGCGGCAATGGAAAAGGCTAGCAAAAGATCGTGCTATTTGGAGGGGCATGTTGGTTGAGGCCCAGGTTCACCCCGAACTGTAGCGACCGATAAGAAAAAGAAGGAGAAGTGGAAGGACTTAATTGCAGTATAAATTCGTTTCGAAGGAAGGTGTAGTAAGTAAAAACCTCATAGTGTCATAGCGTCTCTAGAAGGTTTTCACCTTGTTTCTTCTTTCTTTTGGTGGCGTTACAGCCCATATAGGACCAGAGCCAAGCTTCTCTTCAATCACCCATGATGTGTGTGATTTATTTTTCACACAAGTGAAAAGCCGCATACGACAGCATTCATCGTGAAGAACTGTTTGGTGCGATGGCCGAATTCGGGATCCCGGTAAAACTGATCCAGTTGTGTCGCGCCACGCTAAAAAACACGCGATGCACCGTGCAATTCGGTTCTAGGACCTCGGAACCATTCGAAACATGCACCGGATTTCGGCAAGGAGATGCGCTGTCATGTGACTTCTTCAACCTGGTGCTGGAGCAGATAGTGCGACGGGCAGGCGTCAACAGGGAAGGCACAATCTTTTACAAGTCCATCCAGCTGCTAGGATACGCGGATGATATCAACATCATCGCGTGTTCTCGCCGTGGCATTGTGGAAGCATTCACGGCGATTGAAGAACAGGCGAAACGAGTTGGTCTTAAGATCAATAAGGACAAAACGAAATACATGCTGTCAAGCAAAAACCAATCCGTCGCTCACCAGCCGGGACAATATGTAACAATTGTCAGCTACAATTTCGAGGTAGTAAAGGAGTAACTTTTGAGAGCACCGTGGCGCAGTGGGTAGTGTGTTGGCCTCTGACGCCGATGACTCGGGATCGAATCCCGACACAGCCATGTCATCGAACGTGTTTTTCCCGGTGTTTCTCCTCAGCGGGGTTCTGACAAAACCCCCTGTAGTAAAAATTGTCATGAAAAGCTTCTCGAAATTCGCCGTTCGGAACCGGCAATAAAACTGTAGGTCCCTTTCACCTATGTGAAAATGAAATCACACACAACATGGGTGATTGAGAGAAGCTCGGCTCAGGTTCTTCATGGACTGTAACACCAACATACATACATACACAAAGGAGTAACTTCCACAAATGACACCACAGTGGAGACCCGGCATAGAATCGCCCTTGGCAACCGCTGCTACTTCGGCTTGTCCAAACAACTGGTGTCAAAACTCCTCACTCGAAAGACCAAAGTCATGCTTTACAAAACGCTCTGCCGGTCTTGCTGTATGGAGCCGAAAGCTTGACGATAAGCTGGACAGCGGAGCTGATTTTGGGTTCTTTCGAAAAAAAAATTCTACGCTGGATATTTGGTCCTATCTGTGAGGAAGGTGAATGGAGAAGAAGACACAACCGCGAACTCTACGAGCAAGATGTGGATGTAGTCCGGAAGGCAAGGATCCGTCGACTACACTGGCTCGGCCACATCGAGCGCATGGACATCAACGCTCCAGCTAAGAGGCTCTTCGACTCCGAGCCTCCTGGTTCGAGAAGCAGAGGAAGACCGAACCTCCAGTATAAAGACCAAGTAATCGCGGATGTAAGACATCTTGGTCTTGACAACTGGAAGCAGCGTGCCCGGAACCGTCAAGGATGGAAGGCAGCTATAGCTCAGGCTCAGATCCTCCATGGATCGCTGGCCTGATAAGTAAGAAAGGGACCTACAGTTTAATGCCGGTTCCGAACGGCATGGGTCGAGAAGATTTTTCACGGCAAGTTATACTACGGAGGGTTTTGCCAGTACCCCTCCGAGGAGGGACGCCGCGAAATAAATATTCGATGGCGTTGGTGTTATCGGGATCCGAACTCGCTCATCGTGCATCAGAGTCCAACATACTAACTTCTGCCCTCATTTTTAGGTAGGTTTTCACCTACCATCGTAAAAAAATAAAAAAATGTTTACATTTTCGACATAGAGTTTCTCCATTGACTTTATTTTCATTTCACTTAAAAATAAATTCTCTAAAATCAGTTTATCCCAAATAAAGTGTGAATAACAAAATGCAATTCTACCCGCTAAGTCTAAGCGTTTACAATTGACTTTATAACAAATAAATTAAGTTTCCTACGTTTTTATTCTAATTATTTATTAAAATTTTTAAATATATAACGAGTCGGCCATAACTAAGGAGAAAGATAGCATAGACACATGTATGCATTTATATACTAAATTATTAATTGCATAAATAGTAAATAAATAAAACTTAACAGAGCATGTACATAGTGTGGTAACTTTTCTAAAAAACAAAAAATAAATAAAATTGAATAAAACTAATAATAACGAATCTGTGGCAAGAGCATCGCCCACGAGTATACCATAAATAAAAATAAAAATAATTCCCACAAACGGGCCGGGGCGATCGATCACAAAATTGTGCACCACACCTACGAGTAGGCTGTGTGCTTCTTTATTTTTTTCCATCAGTATCTATATATCTGTATCTTTGTGTCTAATTTAAAAGTCATTAAACAGCTGCAAGTCGCTTTGGTCCAAAGCCCTGGCTGGCTTCCAATCCGTTTCGGGGTATTCGTCAAAATTACTTGTGTCACCGTCAAATGTAACTTCGGGCATTATTGGCGGCTGCAAGAGAGATTTAAAAAAAAAAAAAATTAAAAATGTGAAACAACACGAAGTGATATTGTTTTATTTATAAAAATAAATAGATAATAATGTAGACGAACAAACAAAAAAAAACAAAGTGGCATGACGGTTGGAGGCTAAACGACAACTAGTGCCTACGTTAGTTGGCAGACATACTGTCTGCCACTTAATTCATAATTAATTGCTTTTGTTCTAAATATATTTCCAATTGAAAGAGAGAATATAGTCGGCCATGGTCTGTTTTTGATTCTACATTTCTACGATTTGATTTTTGTGTAAAAATGTCAAAGTGACAGACGAGTAGAATCGTGTTTTTGAGGCTGAATGTCGTCAGATATTGTAGATATAGGTTCAGAATATTTGGCGATTTATTGTGAACCTTACAAGGCTGATGATTGACATTTGGCGCTAGTGATGTGGGCTGACAGTGACAAGTTATCGCACTCGGCCGAGCACTGCATTTCTATGTACATTTATTCAAAACAATTGTTTTTTGGTTGTTGTCTTAATTTGCTGCGTAATCCACAAAGCAAGCTCCGCAAGGACACTCGAAAACTCTTCAATAAAGCAAAGATTACAAGAAACGACAGAGACTGGAGCCTATACAAAGATTCACTCAGAGTGTAAGTTACGGAACATAACAACTAAAACAACAAGCTGAGCATCATCTGTCATGAAGCTCTCTCCGAAACCGTTTGGTATGAGAGCCGTGAGCTACTTCTCAGCCAGTCATCAGAAAAGTAAGACGTGCGAACATATTAAGTTAATTTGAATGTATAAAAAAGTAAGTAAATAATTTTGATATCAATACAATATAATTTTATATCTGAACGGGAAAATAAAAACCTCGAGAAAAATCTTTGTGGCTTTATTGAATAATGTCAACCGCTTGCTATGACTGCCGAACAAAGAGTGCATGGCGTCCTATTCTATTGAATAGATCTAGCTCTCCACTTTCGTCTTCTCAGAAGACGAGAGTAGGAGAGTGCTATTTGGAAAAGACAGTTACGCTCGTGGTTCTCCAAACCACAAGCGTGGCTGTGTACAGTATGTGTACTAATATTAATATTAGTACTAACTTAGTAGATAATATGTATAGGGTGTGCATGAGTTTATATAACAATATAATTAAACATAATTTAGATTAAGCTTAGGTTATTACCATACATATCATTATAGCTAATAAGCGCTTAGGTATGTACATATTATTTTTTCTTCTTATATTGAACTGAACAAAATATATTTTTAAGTTGCACATAGTTAAAATAAGAATTGTAAGTAGAATTGTTGGATGGCAAAGGTCTAACAAAGGCCTCGTAGGGGTAGCATCTATCCGACGGATGCTGGCCTGCTAAAAAGCGAGAAGAGCCACCGCAGTCCTATCCCCACCTCCTCGTGGTGCCATCTGGAGATTTCCTATGGAAATTGCAGACGGGGAAGGGCGAATGGCGCCTCCTGCGCCAAAAAAAACAGGATTAGTCGGTTGGGCTACGGCATAGAAAGCCGTAACCGTAAAAAAACACAAACTCCGAAACAACCACAAGCCTCGGATATAACGGACCGGATTTATGTTGACGACCCTTGCAAAAAACGAAAAAACGTGCAGCCGAACAACTTGCGGGCGCCCTAGACCGCCATAAAGCGGACATCACCGCCATCCAGGAAATGCGATGGAATGGACCGGGTATAAAGCGGATGAAAAACTGCGATATTTACTACGGCGACTGCTATAGGGAGAGAGGGCAACGATTGTTTGGATGCGGATTTGTTGTTCGAGGTGGACTAAGGCAAAAAGTCCTAAGCTTTCGGCATGTGAGCGAACGCCTCATGACAATCCGTATCAAGGCTAAGTTTTTTAACATCAGCCTGATCTGCGTCCACGCCCCCACGGAAGACAAGGATGACTCAGCCAAAGATGAGTTCTACGATCTCCTAGACAGAACGTATGCCCAATGTCCCAGCTATGACATCAAAATTGTACTAGGAGACTTCAATGCTAAGCTGGGTAAGGAAAGCATATTTGAACGAGTCATCGGCAAACATAGCCTACACGACACCACCTCCGATAACGGACACATGCTGATTGATCTTGCTACGGGGCGAAATCTCCTTCTAGCCAGTACGCGCTTCCCGCACCTCGATATACACAAAGGCACCTGGCGGTCTTTTGATCAATCGACTACCAACCAGATTGATTACATCGCGATCGACGTCAGACACTCCTCCACTATTCTTGATGTTCGAACTTTCCGAGGGGCTAACATCGACTCGGACCACTATCTTGTTGTAGCCAAGATGCGCTTACGGATATCACGAACGCAACGGAGTAGAGTAAGAATACAAAGTTATGACGTCGGAAAGCTACTATGCTCCCCAATACACCTCAATCCTCCACCCTATCAATAGAACAGCAGTGGAGCCTTTGCAAACAAGCCCTGAAAAGCTCTGCATCAGAAGTTTTTGGGTTTCAAGGCTCCACCATGAAGAAATACCTGGTTCGATGACGAGTGCAGGAGGATTCATACAGCGAAGCAGGATGCATATAAGGCCTCGATGCATAAAAGAACAAGAGCAGCTCGTGAGCCCAACGAGTTAAAAAGAAGGGAGCAGCATAAGCTTCTTAGAAGAAAGAAGAAAGAGCACGAGAAGCGCGCGATTGAGGATTTGGAGAGGTGTTACTGCAGGCGTGACGTTCGAAAGTTTTATCAACAGATCAAGCGAACATGCCAAGGTTTTAAAGCCAGAACGGAAGCCTGCAGGGATGAGAACGGACACCTAGTAGTAGAACCGCAGTCGATGCTGAGAATATGGAAAAACCTCTTCTGCAGACTGTATAACGGCGATGTTAGTCAATATACCGCTGTCAGGCAGAATTATCCATTTCTAATCGACGGAGACCGCAGAGAATTCTGTCCCCCTGACCTCGACGAAGTTAAGATTGCCATATCGAAGCTCAAATCGAATAAAGCTGCTGACGCAGACGGACTGTCTACTGAGCTCTTCAAGGCAGCTGGGGATGACCTGGTTGGGAGCATGCACCAGCTCATCCGTAAGATATGGTTAAAGGAAAGCATGCCCGAGTAATGGAGTCTCAGCATAGTATGACCGATCCACAAGAAAGGAGACCCCTCTGATTGCGCCAACTATAGAGGAATAAGTCTCCTTAACATCGCCTACAAAATCTTCTCTGCCGTTTTGTGTGAACGCCTGAAGCCTTTTGTAAATAAGCTGATAGATCCTTATCAGTGCGGATTCAGGCCAGGGAAGTCCACCATCGACCAAATCTTCACACTACGGCAGATACTGGAGAAAACCAATGAATTTCAAGTCGACACTCAGCACCTATTTGTCGACTTCAAAGCCGCATACGACAGCGTAATTAGAGACGATTAGAGATAGAGAGAGCTATACAACGCTATGTCTACCTTTGACATACCTGCTAAACTCGTCAGACTATGCAGGATGACTTTGGAGAATGCTCGCTGCTCCATCCGAATCGGTGAACACCTTACCGATAGTTTTGATGTCAAAAAAGGATTTAAGCAGGGCGATGCGCTGTCGTGTGATTTCTTCAACATCATATTGGAAATGATTGTGCAAAAATCACTGGCCCATAGAAGAGGCACAATCTATTTCAAATCCTCGCAACTACTTGCATACGCCGACGATATTGACATAATAGGTAGATCACAGCGAGATGTCAATGAGGCGTTTGCGAGTATTGAGGTGGAGGCGGCGAAAGTTGGTCTGACGGTAAACGAGGGCAAAACTAAATATATGCTGTCATCAAAAAAGGACGCTCAACACCGACGTCTCGGCTAGAACGTTTGTATAGGCAGTTATAAGTTCGAGGTAGTTAAGGACTTCGTCTACCTTGGCTCCGCAGTGACCTGGAACAACGACATCAGTTCCGAAATCAAACGCAGAATCACTCTTGCCAATCGCTGTTTCTTTGGGCTCTGGAGGCAACTGAGTAATAGAGCCCTCTCCCGAACGACAAAGTTGACTCTATATAAGACCCTTATCATCCCGGTCCTGTTGTACGGCGCAGAAGCATGGACGCTATCAAAAGCGGATGAGGAGGCCCTTGGTCGGTTCGAGAGAAAGATTTTGCGCGTGATTTTCGGGCCTATAAACGCAGACGGCGGATGGAGGAGAAGATTCAACCTCGAACTTTACGGGCTGTACAGCGACATGAGCCTAGTCAGCCGTCTACGGATTCAACGCCTAAGATTAGTGAGAGAGTCTTTGAATCCAACACCGAGGGACGAAGAAGCAGAGGACAGCCGCACTTAAGAGTGCGCACACAGGTGGAAGGGGACCTCAGCCAACTGGGTGTGCGGCAATGGAAAAGGCTAGCGAAAGATCGTGCTAGTTGGAGGGGCATGTTGGTTGAGGCCCTGGTTCACCCCGAACTGTAGCGCCCACTAAGAAGGAGAAGAAGATATGTGAGCGGTTATGGCGATGATGGAGGCTAAACAGTTTGTGAACAGCCTTAAAGTTGCATTGTATAAATATGTATGTTCCCATGCAAAAAGAATGTTATATCCGGGACTGCGGGCAGCCAGCGTTTTATCTGATGAATCATCATTTTGGCGTACTAAAATAGTCAATTAGCTCAACAGGTGGTTGATCATCAACATTTACTATTTCTAAGAGTTGAACTCACAAATAATCCTCGAAACTTAGAGATTCGTTCCTTAATTACTGCCCATTTCAAGAAAAATACATTCCCATACAGAGCGATCGAGAGGAATGATCACAATGAGTCCATGATCTTAATTTTAGAACGATTTTATGTACATATGACCGTTAATCAAGCAACCAAAACATCATGGACATTGTTTATAAAATGCATAATAATTCCATTTAATAGAAATATGTATATTCATTCGAATACGTTTTCCACAGAACTAGAACAATATCTTATTCTAATTTGAAGTATCGCAACCTTGACTAGTGTAGCATACGCTTTAAGTTTGTACGTTTCATAGCTGCCAAAATGCTAAAAAAATGGCGTGGGCTGTGTTCATCGGCGATGAACATACGTACGAACAGACCCCTGCAAAGAGAGAGTGAAGTGAAATGCATTTGCCCATCAATGTTCGAATGTTCGACGTCATTTCCGAAAATGTTCGGGGTTTTCGAAATTGTACATACTTAGTTCTATTGCGGAAACAAGTTGATTTGTATGTGCTTTTTGAAAAAAAAAAAAAAGAATCAAAATGAGAAAAAAAAGCCAAAGAATTCCATTGTAGTGGGCAGAATTGACACGGAACATTTTGGTTTGATTTATCCGATGCCGGCCGATGTTAACCAAGATGTGTGGCTGTCTTGTTTGGGTAAACATGACGGACCACAGTTCGTGCGCTCGGGATGGTTTTGGTATTTTAATGACGGCATGGGAATGTTAAGGTTGAAGCCAAACATACGTTAAGTAAAATTGGGAATTGAATTGTTGTTTCACATTTGTGCGAGGATTGATGGCATTTTATTGAGAAAATAAAAAACCGACCAAGTGCGAGTCGCCCACAAAGGGTTAAATATGAAAGAGGCTACGTATGTTACCTCATCAGTCATCACATTAAATCACATTTTTTGTATGATGACAGATCTTGGTTGCAGGCAAGTTATAGGCATATTACTTTCATAATCAAAAATCTTCATGATGAGATACGGATGGTCATCAAAGTGTCCATTGAATTCAGATCAATTATCTTACTTGACAGCAAGGATGTGAAAAGGTGAATAACAATCATGGGAAATATGGGAAAAAGGTTTGCAGCTAGGATTAATTCATCAAAGACACAAACGAGATCAAAACTGGGAAGTTTGCTACTGGTTGTGGGATATTGTCGACTAACCTCAGTTCAGTATGTGACCAAGGGGATTTTTTGAATGAAAATCATGTCTGTTGTATGGGAGCCCCCCTTAAATATTCATTTTTTTTTTCTATTATTTTTTAGTATTTGTCGTGGTAGCGGCAACAGAAATACATCATCTGTGAAAATCTCAACTGTCTAACTATCACGGTTCATGAGATACAGCGTGGTGACAGACAGACGGACAGACGGACGGACAGCGAAGTCTTAATAATAGGGTTCCGTTTTACCTTTGAGTACGGAACCCTAAAAATGGGCACTGAAATGTATGGTTTCGAAAGAGATTGTGCAAAAAGTATGTGCCGAGCCTAAGATGTTTACTTGTTCTTTGTCATTGTCATCCTTCCCTATTTAGACATAGACCACGTTTCAAGGTCATCAGGTGTGTGTATGTGCGTGCGGAATTTTCACCCCGATTATCTCGAGAACCAAAGATGATATTGACATGGGACCGGGTTCAGCAAAATCGGTCTAGTCGTGTTTTGTTAGAAATTAAATAACCAAAACATAGGCAAAAAAAAAATAACAACACGCGGTGTTCGGAAGCGGCCCTTCATCAAAGTACTGACCGCGCCCCATTTGTCTAAGAATCCTACCACAGCTAACAAAAAGAGCTAATGATCTTGAAACACCTGACCAGATCTTCATAAATTATAGCTAGGAACCATCTCGATCACGTTAGCTTTCGTTCAGGAGCTACGAGGCCACAGACAGACACACAGACACCTCAAACTTATAACACCCCTCTTTCGCCGTCGGGGGTTTAAGATGAAAAAAACGTGAACTTAAATGGGTGAGTCATGTGGGCCTTGCGGGCCGCATCTAGACCACATTTTTTTTTTTTTTTTTTTTTGTGTTTTTGTTGTTTTTCTGTCGGAGGCCTCTGCTATCTGTTGGAGCAATCAGACGCCAATACTGGTCCATAGTACTCCAGACAGACACTTTACATTGATGTAAAGACAAGAAGGAGCTTCAGTGATGTAAAGTAACAGATTCGGCACACACCACGTCTGCCTCAAGGACGCACCACCTTGCGCGAGCAAAGGCAGGACAGTCGCAGAGAAAATACTCTGCGGTATCATCCTCCGCGCAACATTTTGTTTTATAGTTCGTGCGGGTTCAAGTCTCTTATGAGTCTCTTATAATGTTTATCACACAACTTGAACGGAATGCAGTGGTTTGGGTCGTGCATGTTCGTTCACTACTCTCCATGGGTGGTTGTCCTAGATAGGATTCGAGAGGAACTCTACTGAATTTTCACGTTGGTTGTAGTTCCCAGCAAATGTTCCATGCCACTATGGTGTTATATTAGAACTGCACACACAGAGTATAGATTTGAAATTACCATATACTGTGAGTGTTATGCCTTCATCAGTATGTTTGATCACTTCTCATTCACAACAGCTGTGTTGTATAATTTGTTTCCATATAGGAATTGTTTTCTCTTGGCTATGGAACGACTTTGAACCGCAGCTCTTCCGCTAGATGGTCGGTGATGTTTACTACTGCACCACGGCCACCCTCAAACATGCAGCACAAGTAGGCGTCTGCCTGATGTCAAGCACGCAGAGATGTTTAGCAAAAGTGTAATGGCCCGTTATGACTTTTACAAGCCTTCTGCAGCCAATTTTCCATAAGGACAGGAGGAATGCTGCGGATATCTTGCAGATGTTAGAGCACACGCGCTTTGTCATCCTGCGTCCTGGATAATCACTCCATCCACGGTTGTGTATATTAAGCACCCAATCAATAATGTTGGAATTCATCGTGGACTACATAGAGCGGGTTCAAGTCCTGAGAAGCTCTCTTCCGAACCCATTCTGGCGAGTTCAGCAGAGATCTCATTTCCTGTGATCCCAGAGTGATCTGGAACCCATACAAGCCTTAGTGAATTTAGTCCACCGACTCTGTTCAAGAAGGTCTTCTGTTCATGTACTAATTTAGAGCTAGCTGAAGGGTTGGACACAGCTTTGAGTACAGCTTGGCTGTCACTGCAGACACATATGCTTTTTCCCCTTCATCTGCGCTTCACAACATATGCACATGGCCATTAGGATTGCGTATACATATCTATTATTGAAAGACAGACGCATGTTTTCCTAACGAGAACGGCAGACGGGTGTTTTCGCGCTCAAAGTAGACCCCAGCCCCGGACCCCCGCCCAGACCTGGAACCATCCGTGAAAATGCGAAGACTATTCTTTCCAGGTTGAGTATCCAGCCAGAGCCGGTCCTGACGCCATAGAAACTGGACTGTGAAATTTCTGCGCAGTAGGATAACAGGTTCAGGTATCAATGCATCAGAAAGCACGTCCATTGGACAGGGGTCTCATGATATTTCTTGTGCAAGCACGCTGTTATTGTAGGGGGGAGGGAGCGACCAAAAAGAGTAAAGAAGTTGATCGCGTTTAACATGACAAACGCCAGCTTCGATATTTGTCCCTGCTCAATCCAAGTTGACACACAGCCTCCGCGTGGCCTCCCCTGGATAGCTACCCTGGCATCCCCCAAGTTGTGACCCCCTTGTTCCTGGGGAAAGAGAAACCTGGCCTTCCAGGTTGAGGGTTGTGCTAAGGGGTAACATTCCTATCATTAAAAAAACCAACTTGTTCCGAAACAACCAAAAGCCTCTGATACGGACGGATACAAAGCTGACGACCCCTGCAAACGTCTAAAGGACCTGAGAGTCTGCACCTGGAATGTGAGGTTCATTAACAGACCGGGTGCAGGTGATCAATTGGAGCAAAGCCTCAACTGCTATAAAGCAGATATAACCGCACTCCAGGAAGTGCGATGGGATGGACCAGGCAAAAGAGGGATAAAAAACTGCGACATCTACTACGGGAACTGCTACAAGGAGAACAAACAGCACTTACTCGGGTGCGGATTCGTTATTCGAGGAAGACTCCAACAAAAAGTCTTAAACTTCCGGGATGTAAGCGAACGCCTCATAACAACCCGCATCAAAGCTAAATTTGGAAATATAAACTTAATATGCGCTCACGCCCCAACGGAAGAAAAAGACGATCGACTCAAAGAAGAATTCTACGATCTCCTAAATAGAACATATGCCCAATGCCCCAGCTACGGCACAAAAATAGTTTTAGGAGATTTTAATGCAAAACTGGGCAAAGAGGACATTAAGGCAAGCATAGCCTCCATAACACCACATCCGACAACGGACTTAGGCTAATCGATTTCCTAAC
The DNA here is from genome assembly GCA_951905685.1 of Eumerus sabulonum. Classification (NCBI taxonomy): domain Eukaryota; kingdom Metazoa; phylum Arthropoda; class Insecta; order Diptera; family Syrphidae; genus Eumerus; species Eumerus sabulonum. The sequence continues at coordinate 107,139,369 of OX645061.1, forward strand.
GGGGCGTAGCCTCCTTGTAGCAAGCACACGATTCCCCCATCTCAGAATCCACAAGGGTACCTGCCGGTCTTTTGATCAACATCGACACGGACCTCTACCTTGTTGTAGCCAAGGTATGAATGAGGATATCAAAAATGCTTAGGAGTCGAGTAGGACAACGTAAGTTTGACGTCGGAATGCTACAATCGCAAGAGACTGTCAGAATCTTTGCCGATCGTGTCTAGTTCAAGCTCTCTCAAAATCCGCCCACAGCAGCAGAGACGCTGCCTCAGAGGTATTGGGTTTCAAACCGCCACCACCTAGAAACCCCTGGTTCGATTAACAATGCGAACAAGCCCATGCAGCAAAACAAGAAGCATATAAAGCCAAGCTGAAACGACGGATGAGAGCTTCTCGCGAAATCTATGAGCAGAAGAGAAGAGAGGAACACACGCTTTTCAGAAGAAAGAAGAGAGAGCACGGAAAGCATGAGATCGAGGAGATGGAGAGATGCTTCCGCAGGAATAACGCCCGGAAGTTTTACAATAAGGTTAAACGAACATGCCATGGCTACAAAGCCAGAACGGCGGCCTGCAGGGACGAAAACGGAGAACTGGTAGTAGTCACAGTCGATGCTGAGGATTTGGAAAGACCACTTCTGCAGACTGTATAACGGCGATGACAGAAAAGATACCGCTGTCAGGCAGAACGATAAGTTCGTAATGGACGACGATGTAAGAGATTTCCGTCTACCCGACCTCGACGAAGTTAAAATAGCGATATCAAGATTTAAGTATAATAAAGCCGCGGGCGCAGACGGCCTGCCTACTGAGCTTTTCAAGGCGGCTGGACATGAGCTGGTAAGGTGCATGCATCATCTCATTTTCAAGGTATGGTCGGACGAAAGCATGCCCGACGAATGGAATCTCAGCATCGTTTGCCAAGTCCATAAGAAAGGAGACCCCTATAACTGCGCCAACTATAGGGAAATAAGTCTTTTCTGCCATATTGTATTGACGCCTGAAACCGTTTGTGGATAACTTGATCGGCTCCCGGAGAAGACCCGGGAATACCAAATCGACACTCACCACCTTTTCGTCGATTTCAAGGCTGCATATGACAGCGTGTATAGAGATGAGCTATACAAAGCCATGTCTAGTCTTAACATCCTTGCCAAACTCGTCCGACTGTGCAGGATGACAATGGAGAATTCTCGCTACTCCATTAAGTTCGGTAATGAGCAAACCGAGACCTTTGATGTTAAAAAAGGATTTAAGCAAGGTGACGCACTGTCATGCAACTTTTTCAACATCGTGCTTGAAAAGATCGCGCAAGAGTCACTGGCCAACACAATTCTATGCAATTGCTTGCGTACGCCGACAACATTAACGTGGTTGGACGGACACAACGAGACGTCAATGAAGCCTTTGTAGGCGTTGAGGTAGAAGCGGCTAACATGGGTCTCAAGGTTAATGAGGGTAAAACCAAATATCTGCTATCATCTAAAAGAGACGGACAACACCGTCGTATTGGCCAGGACGTCACCATGGGCGGATATAACTTTGAAGTGGTCAAGGAATTCGTGTACCTTGGCTCACTGATGACCGGCGACAACAACACCAGTGCTGAGATAAAACGCAGAATCACTCTTGCCAACCGCTGTTTGATTGGGCTCAAGAGACAATTGAGAAGTAGAGCCCTCTCTCGGAAAACCAAGGCGACACTATATAAGACCTTGATCATCCCAGTCCTCCTTTACAGCGCAGAGGCTTGGACCTTAACAAAAGCGGATGAAGATGCTTTTAGTCGTTTCGCGACTAAAATTCAGCGCACTGTCTACGGTCCTGTTTGTTCAAACGGAGTATGGAGGAGAAGATTTAACGAAGAACTGTACGGGTTGTACAGCTACATCGGCCTTGTTCGATGTCTACGAATATAGCGTCTAAGGTGGCTAGGCTATGTAGAGCGCATGGAAGATACAGCTCCGACCCGAGGAGTCTTTGAAGGAAGGAAGTCGTGACAGAGGACGGCCGCATCAACGATGGCGCACGTAGGTGGAAGGGGACCTTAACCAACTTGGCGTGCGGCGCTGGAAACAGCTGGCCAAAGACCGTGCCAGCTGGAGACGCTTGTGGGTTGAGGCCCAGGTTCACCACGGACTGTAGCGCCACTAAGTAAGTAAGTAGTAAGCACACTGGTATTGCGAGTTGTACCAAAAGCCATTTCTCTTGAGACCAGACATGGCTTTGAGAGCCGTCCCGCTGATAAATATATATAGGGATGGAAGGTTCATCATATCATCTAGAACAGCGCCCGGCCTGCTGGGGAAAGCCTCTGTACAGCTGAGACAAACTGTTCCTTGGAGTTTCGGTGAAGGAGGCTGCGATGGGTTTGCGTGTTAGCCTCTTCCACGCGACAACCGATGGATATGAGATCGTAGGTCTTATCATTGCCATGTAGATCCAGGGGACCTTTGCGGGCGATAAGCCCCAAAGTTTGCTGAAAGCTCCTTTGCTTACAACTGGCTTACAACTATGTCTAAATATTGGATCAAGAAGGTCGTGCGCTTAGTAAATGATAGTTCCGTGTAGGATGAATGTGGTGGAGTCAATGTCAGTGCCAGAAAAGGCGGTCAAAAAATAAGATATCCGGTCTCGAGAAGACCTAAATTCTGTGTACACGTTACCACGTGGTCGTTTTAAAATACCCAATTCATTCATAGGGTTAATCCTCTTTGAAATCGTATAACTTACCGTTAATTTCTTATTCAATACATCATTCCAATTTAAATTCTTGAACCACCGATGTCGTTTCACATCCTCCGCCCCATTCTGTAAAGACAAACCAAAAATAAAAATAAAAATTAATGGACTTCTCCCTGAAAGCATCAACCACCATCTATACGAGCAGGAGAGGAGGAAAGATTTATTGTTCAAATTGCCATGACTCTTCTTAGCTAATCTTCTGTTTTCTCTAAATCACACGAACGCCATTAGTTCGGTTCGTGTCACGATTAAATGCCATGGGCATGAATCTGTCTCACAAAATTTCAGAGTACAGCTCAAGGAATTAAGTATAAAATCCAAACCTCATGCTCACGATGGCGATGATGACGAAGAATCAACCATGTGGGGTATACATACACTTACCTTCATATTGCCAAGCCGTTTGGTTCGATCTTGAACCAGCAGCTTCTTGACTAAGTCTTTTGCGATTGGATCCATATGACGTGGCCATTCGATTTTACCACCGAGGATTTTCTCATAAATACCAAAGGGATTGTCATCGTAGAAAGGCGGGTAGCCGACTAGCATTTCATAGATTAGAACGCCTGAAATGGAAGCAGAAAAGAAGAAAATCGTTAATTTCTATTTTTTTGTTGGCATATCATGCGTTTAGTATAGAAATAGAATTAGATTTGAAGAGGAACAAGTCACGAAGAGACATCATATCGTATTGGACGCCAACACCTTTTGATGGGATATGTTGCGTCAGACGAGAAGTCTTGCTGACAAGATTAATGAAACGGGTGTAGGATCTCATGAATTTAATGTGATTTTCTTTTGTAATGTGCCAGGATGAAGAATTGGATCAATATTTACAAGAAGTTGATAAACGAGCCTTTGAGGTTTTGGAATAATACGACGCAGGGCAGGCTAATTTACGTCAATGGGGGACAATTTGACTATTCTCCGCATTATCGTCAGAAGTGTTTTGGAAAAGTAATGAAAAATCATTTTTGAAATAGTACTAATCCTACCAGTAACATATTTAGCAAGGATGGGGTGATGCAAAGGGTGTCGGACTGTTAACTATTCGGAACCCCGAGCTCTTGTCATCCTCCATTAAGTTCGAAGAAGCACATAATCAAAGTTTTGCATATAGTAAGGGGTACTGCTACTACGATTTCCGTCAAATATTTTATTAAAACAGGGGATGTCAGGTCTTAATACCACCATTTATCAAACTTCCTTATCGAATCATTGATCTACTGCAGTCAATAGTTTGGGTATTCAGCGTTTTCCAAGGAAAATCCCATCGGTCCCGTAATCGAACGACAATGTCCCGTAATGCACAGGCGAAGAATTGTGTTTTACTGAAACAACTAACAAAGGCCTCATAGGGGTAGCGTATCCGACGTGCGCTGGCCGTAAAAAAGTGAGTAAAAGCCACTACAGCCGAACATCTAGCAGCTCTGTTAGTCTTATTTTCACCTCCTCGTAGTGTGAGGATTTCTATATGAAATTGCGAATGCATAAGGACGAATGGCTAGCTTACTGTACCACAAAACAGGACCAGTGTCGGTTAGGCTATGGCCCGGCAAGCCATACCTGGAAAAAGAACCCTATGCCAAATCGAGGAAGTACGATGGAATGGATCGGGCAAAAAGCGGATAAGAACTGTGACATCTACTACGGCGACTGCTACAAAAGAGAATGCAACGCTTATTCGGACGCGGATTTGTTATGAGAGGTAGACTTAGGCAAACAGCCTTGAGCATCAAGCGTGTAAACGAACGCCTCATACCAATTCGCATCAAGTCTGAATTCGCCAACATCAGCCTAATTTGCGCTCACGCTCCTACCGAGGACAGGAATGAAGCTACAAAGGACGACTTCTACCATCTCCTGAATAGAACATATGCCCAATGTCCCAATGACGATGTTAAAATCGTACTGGGAGACATTAACGCAAAACTGGGCAAGGAAGTCGCTTTTGATAGCGTCATTGGCAAGCACAGCCTACACAACACCACATCCGAAAATTGATTAACCCTGATAGACTTCGCAACAGGGCGAAATCCTCTAGTTGCTAGCATGCCTTCCCCACATCTCAACATCCACAAGGGGACTTGACGATCTCCGGATCATTCAACCGTCAACCAGATTGACCACATTGCGATTGATGGCAGGCATGCATCCGATATTCTGGATGTACGACCTTTCCGATGAGTCCACATCGATTCGGATTACTGTCTTGTGGCAGCCAGGTTATGAGTACGAATATGCCTGGCACAGAAAAATTGGGTAAGGCCAGCGGCATAAAAAGTCGCAATGCTACAATTGCAAGAGACCGCCAAAGCCTATACCAATCGCGTCTCCCTTCAGCTCTCGAAAAATCCTCCAACACATGCTCAGACCGTATAACGCCAATGGACCTGTTGCGAACAAGCCTTAGAGAGTGCTGCTTCTGAGGTACTGGATTTCAATACGACCCCAACAAGAAATATAAGGTTTGACGACGAGTGTAGGAAGGCACACGCAGCAAAGCAGAAAACCTATCAAGAGGCGCTGTACGGAAGGATGAGAGCTGCTCGTGAGCATTATGAGCAGAATAGGAGCATGGAGTATAAGCTTCTCAAAACAAAAAAACGAAAGCACGAGGAGCTCGAATTTCGCCGTTCGGAACCGGCAATAAACTATAGGTCCCTTTCACCTATGGGAAAATAAAATCACACATATAATGGGAAACCTAGTGGTGGGTTCACGGTCGGTACTAAGAATCTCGAAAGACAGATCTCGCTGTCAGGCAGAATGAGCTATTCACAGCGGACGTTGATAGCAGAAAATTCCGTCCCCTGGACCTTGACGCATTTAGGAATGCTTTTTCTAAGCTTAAGTCCAACCAAACTGCTGGAGTAGACGGACAACCTGCCGAGCTCTTTAAGGCAGCTGGAGATGACCTGGTTGGGAGTAAGCACCAGCTAATCCGTAAGATATGGTCAGAGGAATGCATGCCCGATCAATGGAAATTTAGTGTCGTTTGCCAGATCCACAAGAAAAGAGACACTTTTGTCTGCGCCAATTACAGAGGTATAAGTCTCCTGAACATCGCTTATAAAATCTTTTCTGCTGCATTGTGTGAACGCCTTAAACGTTTGTTAGTAAACTGATTGGTCCATGCCAGTGTGGGGCCAGGCCCGGGAAGTCCACTATTCGATCTGTTCAGGAGCGTTTTCCTGAATTAAAGTACCAAGCGCATAAACTTGATATTTTATATTACCATGTGAAGCAAGCACTTGAACTTGTTCACGTCGGAGATGATATTAGCGTTTTCTTGTATTATAGTATCAAGCACATAAACTTGATATATTATATTATTAAGTGAAGCAAGCACTTGAACTTGTTCACGTCGGAGTTTTTATGGGTAAAGGAATGAAACGATCAGTGTCTATTACTTCAGATTAACTGAATAACTGATATATTTTTGTAATTGGCTTACATCTTTTATACTTAAATTTAGCTTACTCTAACAATGATAAAAAACTAAATTACTGTCAGCATAATGGTAACAATTACATATATTGATTGCTTAAAACTAAATTGCTGCCGGCAATGCACCGTCAGCATAATGGGTCATTGGCACCCAATTCAGAATCACGCATCGGCATATACACATTTGTTTTGGAATACGTGCTGCGTCAGCGCAAGGGTTGGTGTTGACGTCGTGCGGTGAATTACCTTGACACACAATTGTTGTATGCGCTGCGTCATAGGTAATTCAACTGAACATTCTCCCCCGCGTTGAATGACCATTCAATACTCTAAGCGATGGTAACTACAAATTCTGAATTTGTTGGTGTTTGATGAGGTGCTGGCCGTACTGGTTCCGTAATATCTGGTGATCTTGCTAATTTGTGCCTCCAAATTACGTAGACGGCTAACATAATGGATAATATTAGAGCCGAATATCCAGTTGCAAAGTGGTGATGACTGCGGACTTGAAGTTTGTGTGGTAGGTCAAGAACTTCTTGTTCTTTGATTATTTTTTGTAGGTCCGTTAGATTTTTCAGTTGAATATCGTATTGTGTGGTATTGAATTTGTGAAACAATGCTATATGTTGGTCTGGCGCTAAAATGTCTGATACGCTTCCGAAGCTGGTGTAGGAAGTTTGAAGGTTAGTAGAGAATGTGTTATGACCTTGAATTGTAATGGAATTGTGTCTTAAGATGCATCCTGACTGCAACGTAACTATTCCGGATCCCTCCAAGAGTAACTGTTCGTTCTGGTTTCCACAAATTGCTGTAAGTCGAGATGGCTTATTTGTGAAATACAGCCATTTGTTTTTGTGTTCTAGTTGAATCCAAGTAGAGTTTCTTCCAGATTTGGTCAGTGTACATGTAGCCCTTGTTTCATTATTGAAAAGACCCATATCGCAGGAACAAATTTCTGCTCCGTCGTTATATCTTGATTGTATATTGAGACATAGATATTGTTCTTCCCTTAATTTGATACATCCTTCTAAAGTAGTTGACTGTATCGGAAAGTAATGGTCTCTATGTGCATTCAAAGCCAGTATTGGGGCGCAGGGAGTGATGGTTAACATGGTGTTGTTTATGAAATGTGGTATAGGTGTGATTCTAAATAAATTGTATTGTTCGTGATCTACTAACGGGAGTGTGACCCAAAACACGACTCGATTATCTGCTACTCCTCCCTTCACTGTCATCAGCTTATATAGTTGTAGGAAATCTTCTTCATCTACGGGCATCTCTAGAAATGTTGGTAGGTGCGCCTTAATGGTTGTAAGTTCTTTCTTCAGTTGAGTTGTTGACAACAGTAGCGAACTAATTTTGCCGTGGTGGGTGTCCGTGAGTACGTCAATGAGAGCTGATTGCATCCTTTGTATATTAAGTATCATGATGATTATTTGGGATGACAGTGATGAGGCGATCTGAGATATTTTGGATTGGTAGTCTTCTTCATCATTGTCACGTATTCTTGCTCGTATTTCAGTCAGTTGGTTGTTGATTTGATCGAATCTATTATTTATAATAGTTTGGTCTTGTTTTACAATGTTGATTGTTGAATCAACGACTGAGGTTTGATTTCGAAGCAAGTTTAATAGGTGATTTTCATTGGTGTTTACTTGGTCTATGGTGTCGGACATTTGTTCAGCATATTCGGTATCCAATACTCCAAATAAAGAGTTAGCAAGTTTTCCAACTATGTTAAAAGCTCCTCTTTTAATTCGTTTGTTAGGTAAAAGAGTGTTTTCCGACTGTAGTTCGGTTATAATATGCTGAACTTGATTTAAGGTGCTTATACAAAAGCTCCTTTTTTGAATTTCTCGACATAAATGATTAAGGGTCAATGTTCCGTTGGATAATGCATTGTATTCTCCTATTAACGGATTCAAATTATAATGGATGATGAAGTTCCATTCGCTTGTTGCTATTTTTGTTGAACCAATTCCTTCAAAGTAGATGCCCAAATTGGATTCAAATTTGCTGATCTCGATGTTTTTACTAAATACTGTTGGCAAGATGAGAAGAATTGTTAGTAATGAGGCAATTCCCTCGGTACCAGATATTCGCCGTCTTTTTGTCGTTGTTGTGGTTACTTGGTCTGGTACTTGAGACTGATGTGTTGATTCTTGGGCCTCATTCCCCGTAGTGATGTCATTCTTTGTTTCATGCTCAATTGGGAGTGGCGCTAATCTGTGGATCGGACGTTTCCAGATACCTGATGCTGTTCGAACATCAACTACTCGTACGGCACCATCAGTACCCTTATAAGTCTTGGTAATTCTGCCGAGTGGCCATTGAAGGGCTGGAACATTATCTTCCTTTATGATGACCATGTCTCCCACATTGATATTCTTAGAACATTCCTTCCATTTATGGCGATACTGGAGTTCGTTTAAGTATTCTTGTGACCAGCGTTTCCAAAATTCATGCTTGAGATGTGAGACCAAGTTCCATCTTGTCAGATGAGTGTGTTTTGCAGGAACTGTGTTTGCGTCGATTTGTGCAGTAAGGGGTTCACCGATGAGAAAGTGTCCAGGTGTTAGCGCCGCTAGATCGTTCGGGTCACTTGAAAGTGGTGTTAGTGGTCTCGAATTTAGGATAGCTTCGATTCCAATTAATACCGTTTCTAATTCTTCGTACGTCAACGAGGCTGTTGAAACACTTTTTCTTAATAAGTGTTTTGCTGACTTAACGGCTGCTTCCCAAAGACCTCCAAAATGGGGAGCCCTGGGGGGAATGAAGTTGAATTGTATGGCCTTATTGCTGCATTCCTTTATAATGGTCGTACGTGCCTTTTGGGAGTAAATAGCGTCTTCCAACTCGGACAATTGATTATTGGCTCCCACAAAATTCGTTGCGTTGTCGCAATATAGATTCTGGCAATGTCCTCTACGGCCGATGAATCGTCTCAGTGCTCCAAGAAACGATTCGGTAGTCAGATCGCTTACGAGTTCAATATGAACTGCCTTTGTGGCGAAGCAACAAAAAATTGCCACATAGGCCTTGTGGGGTCGTTTTCCGCGAATTTTGTAGTGAATCCAAAAGGGTCCGCAGTAATCAACTCCTGTATTTATAAAGGGTCTTGATGGTGTTATCCTTGGTGACGGTAAACTTCCCATGATTTGTTGCAGTAATTGTGGTCTGTCTCTATTGCACTTCACGCAGTGGTGTACTATGGACCGCGCCATTATTTTGCCCTTAATTGGCCAAAATCGTTGTCGAAGATGGGCTAGCAATGTTTGGGCGCCGCAGTGGCTATTGTTTTCGTGGATATCCTGCATCAAAAGTTTTACTAGAGAATTGTTGTATGGTAATAGCATTGGATGCTTCGCGTCAAAAGAAAGTGTCCCAGACTCTAGTCGACCTCCAACCCGAATAATTCCATTATCATCCAAAAATGGACTCAGACTGGCGAAATTACTTCTTTGTTTTGACTCCTTGTATGTCTGCAGGTCACTGATTTCCTCCTTGAAATCGAATGCCTGCATTGCTCGAATTATTGTGATCAATGAGTCTTCTAATTCCTTAGTAGTTAGTAGTATTTCATTTTGCCGCTGACCCTTGCTACATCTGGCATTCTTGCAGAAACGTATGATATACCCAACTATTCTCTGAAGTGTCCTGAATGAATTGCGATGGTTAATTTTATATATCAACTCGTTATTGCCATCATGAGTCGCTGCTGCGACAATTGGTAGTTTTCGTTTTCTCTCTGTGTTTTCCGGAATTGAGAGCTCCTTCATATATTTCGTTGGCCACATATCTTGATGGCCTGATAGGAAAAGAGGACCATAAAACCATAGTGTGCATGATGGCAAGTTTGCTGGTTGAAGACCCCTCGATAGTATATCCGCTGGATTGTGTTTTGACGGTACATGCCGCCATTGCTCGGGAAGTGTTAGTTCTTGTATAGTGGAAACTCGGTTAGCCACAAATGTTTGAAATGATGAAGAAGGGGAATTTATCCATGCGAGAACAATTTCAGAGTCTGTCCATAAGAATGTGGGTGTATCCATGAGGTTTAAATCCTTCTTAATTCGAGCGGTTAACTGAGCGCCAAGAACCGCTGCACACAATTCCAGGCGTGGCAAAGTTTGTTTCTTCAGTGGAGCCACTCGTGATTTAGAACACAGGAATCTTACGATTATTCTTCCATCCTTCATGATTGCTCTCAAGTATACCACTGTACCATATGCCTTCTCAGATGCATCAGAAAAGGTGTGAATTTGAATGGCTGTGGGTACACCATTGTTGAACATGTGGCGTGGAAATTGAAAATTGTTTATTTCCCTCAAGTTATTCCGAAATGTTATCCATCGTGTGTGTAGCTCAGCTGGCAGTGCTTCATCCCATGAGAGTTTTAGCAACCAAAGCTCCTGGACGAATATTTTCGCTGTGACCACTAGTGGAGCCATCATGCCCAATGGATCAAATAACTTGGCAAGATCTGAGGTTGCACTTCGTTTTGTAACTCTACTGGTCGAGCTCATATTAGTTTTGACACAAAATGAATCGTTCTTTGGCTGCCATGTTAATCCTAATGTCTTAATTGAAGCATTACTTTCATCGTTAAAGTCAAGATCAATTTCTTTATCTTCCTTGGCAATGCCTTGTAGCAGACGGGGATGATTGGCGCTCCATTTTCGTAATTTGAACCCTGCACACTGTAGAATGTGTATAAGTTGATTTTGCATTTCTACAACAGTCGATAGATTATTATCTCCCGTCAGGCAGTCATCAACGTAGAAATCGCTATGGAGAACCCTTGCACCTAATGCAAATGTTGCGTTATGCTCCTTTGCCAGTTGCTGCAAGCATTTTGTAGCTAAATAAGGTGCTGCTCTTGTACCATATGTTACCGTGTTGAGTTGATAGTAACGTAAAGACTCGCTTACGTTGTTTCTCCATACGATGATTTGATATCTCCTGTCCTCCGGATCCATGACTATTTGTCGATACATTTTCTCAATGTCAGTGCAAAACACATATCGTGGTAAGCGGAATCGAAGCAATAATGAAAATAATTCACTCTGCACTACTGGCCCTGTGTACATGATGTCGTTTAACGATACCCCAGTTGATGTTTTGGATGATGCATCAAAAACTACTCGGAGTTTAGTAGTACTGCTACTAGCCTTGAAGACACAATGATGGGGAATGACGTAATTCGGAGCTACAACGTTATTGAGGTCGATTTCTGTCATATGACCCAAGTCTTCATATTCCTTCATGAATTTGATATATTGGTCTTTCACTTCCTTGGTTTTCTCTAGCCGTCGCTCAAGGGCCAGAAATCTGTTGGTTGCTATTTCCTTGGACCTGCCAAGAGTGTTTGGGCTCTCATGAAACGGTAGTTTGACAACGAAGCGACCATCAATGGTTTTATGTGTGTTTTGAGCAAAGTGAGCTTCGCACATCTCTTCGGCCCTCGATAACTTGCTACGCGCCGGTTCAACTTCTTCGAGGCTCCATAATCGTTCGATCATCTGATGAAGATCATTGTCATCATAAGTGGAGATGCCGCATGTTGCTGTATCAGATTCAGTTACAGCTATTTTACCAGCTAGTATCCATCCGAGGACTGTATTCTGAAGAATAGGTAAATCGTCTGCCAAACGTATCTGCCCGATGGAGAGCAGTTGATGGTAGAATTCTGCACCAAGGAGAATATCTATGCTGTCGGAGTGATTGAATTTAGGGTCGGCTAACGGAATATTTCTTGGCATTGGCCATGATGAAATGTTAATATGTTGTGAAGGTTGTGGTGGTATTATGCTCGGCAGGACAAATGCTTCCAGGTGGATATTGAAATCGGTTGTTCTTGACTGTAGTTTTACATTCACACGTTGATGGGCTTCCTTTCTCCCATCGCCAATGCCTTGAATACTCATTGATGAGCTTCTTGCACTGAGTCCTAATCTCTTTACTAGACGTGTGGTGATCAAGTTGACTTGAGAGCCTGAATCCAGAATGGCCCTGCAATTCGTCTTTTGTCCATTGGTAGCAACCAATTCTACGACGGCAGTACTGAGGAGCACGTAATGATGTTTTTCTGAGCTCTTGGACGCTGCTAATGTTACTGATTGACTTGTAGTGTTTTGGTGATTGTTGTTCGTGTTGTTTGACTGTTTTTTGGTGGGAGAAGCCTTCGTGTTACTTTCAAGATGTAGCATCGTGTTGTGTCTTTGACCACACCTTAAACAGCTTCTTGAAGCGCAATTTTTTGTTCCATGACCAGTTTTAAGGCAATTTAGGCAAAGTTTATGTTTTTGCGCTAAATGTAAACGCTCTATTGGCTGCAATTGTATAAATTGTTTGCAAGCAAATATCGGGTGTATCTCTGTTCCACAAGCCTTGCAGTTTCCTCTGTTGTTGTTACTCGAGGTTACTGACGCACAAGCTCGAGACGATGTATCCCTTTTCTTTCGTCCGATTGATTCTAATGATTGAAACTGGTTCTCAAGGAACGTTAAAAATTCATTAATGGACTGCAATTCCTTTGGCTTCTTGAGTGATTGTTCATATAGGAATCTTGTGTTTTGGTCTAGTTTGTTAACTAGTAAATGTAGAAGGAGAGGGTCCCATGTTGTTGTATTAACACCTATGTTATTTAATGCCATCAAACATTCTTGGGTGGTATCGTGGAGAGCCTTGATAGCCCCTGCTGATGGTTGCTGCTGTGCCTGGTTTGGTTGTCCAAGTATTTTTTGCAGAAGATTTGACGTGAGAACCCTTATATTGTTGTAGCGATCTTGAAGGATGCTCCAAGCAGTTTTGTAGTTGTCCTCCGTGAGTGATATATGGCGGATGAGATGCTCTGCTTCTCCGCTTAGATGTGTTTTCAGATACCACATCTTTTGTATGTTCGGTATTGGTTGGCTGTCAACCATTTGGGAGAAGAGATCAAAAAATTGTCTCCACTGTAGATAATCGCCATCGAATTTTGGGATAGTGACTTTTGGTAGATTTAGAGAATTATGGGTGATGATGCCATTTGATGAGGCATCTTCGATAATCCCATTGTTCTGCGGTTCTAGCTTTATCGACAAAGCGATAAGGTTTTCCTGTGCCATTTTCTCGATTGCGATATATTCCGCGTGATCGTACCCAATTTCAGTTGGGTTGTCCCTTAATTCCCAAATTGTACAATTCAGTGCTTCTATTTGCTGCCAGAGTTGTTCAAGTGTTCGGTACATACATTTATAATACTGTGAGGGTTCATGTTCTCTCAGAGATAGGCCCTCGATCAGCCTACGTAACGAACCCATGATTGTCCGTTGTCTTCTTATCGCACCAACGATTTTTGGTGGATTTTCTTCAACGGTTTCGACTGTTGTCTTAATGGGATTTATCTTTGATGTGGTTGCCCTCTCTTCTGAATTCGTTATTGACCTTATTCCGTCTTCAAAACGAAGTTTATATTCGTCACATAACGTTGATATCTTGCTGAAATACTGATTAACGAAATAATCGTGTTCAGCCGGAGCATTCGGCAATGATTTTATTTTTGCATCTGCCATTTCAAAAGTACTCCAGTGCTCCTGTAGGCGTTGTAGTCGCTCTTCTAGATAGGTTCTGGACTTCTTTCTGTCTGCGGGATCCTTCTTGAAGTTGGTTATTATTCGCTGAATTTCTTGGCCAGTTGCCAACTGTGCCACAATCAGCTCTTCGAATGATGTCATCTTTTCTCCTTGATGAAACGGACAACCTTTGCTGAGATGATGAATTGAGGAATTCGATGAGAATCCTTGGTTGTATGATCCTTGTTCTGGATCACGTCGGGGTCACCAAAATGTTCAGGAGCGTTTTCCTGAATTAAAGTACCAAGCGCATAAACTTGATATTTTATATTACCATGTGAAGCAAGCACTTGAACTTGTTCACGTCGGAGTTTTTATGGGTAAAGGAATGAAACGATCAGTGTCTATTACTTCAGATTAACTGAATAACTGATATATTTTTGTAATTGGCTTACATCTTTTATACTTAAATTTAGCTTACTCTAACAATGATAAAAAACTAAATTACTGTCAGCATAATGGTAACAATTACATATATTGATTGCTTAAAACTAAATTGCTGCCGGCAATGCACCGTCAGCATAATGGGTCATTGGCACCCAATTCAGAATCACGCATCGGCATATACACATTTGTTTTGGAATACGTGCTGCGTCAGCGCAAGGGTTGGTGTTGACGTCGTGCGGTGAATTACCTTGACACACAATTGTTGTATGCGCTGCGTCATAGGTAATTCAACTGAACACGATCAATTATTCACACTGCGGAAAATCCTGGAAAAAACCAACGAGTTCCAGATCGACACCCACCATCTGTTTGTCGACTTTAAAGCCGCATACCAAAGCGTACATAGAGACGACCTATGCTATGTCTAGTTCGTACCAAATTCGTCAGATTGTGCAGGACGAACTCTCGCTGCTCCATCAGGGTCGGAAGCGACTTGACCGATACCTTTAATGTCAAATAAAGTTTTAGACAGGGCGACAAGCTATCGTGTGACTTTTTCAACATCGTCCTTGAAAGGATCGTGTAAAACTCACTGGTCAATACGAAGGGCACGATCTTTTTCAAGTCCGTACAACTGCTCGCATATGCCGATGACATTGACATAGTTGGACGACCTTAGCGAGATGTAATTGAGGCCTTTACGAGCATTGGGCCGGAAGCGGCTATAATGGGACTGGCGGTAAATGAGGGCAAGACGAAATATATCTTGTCGTAGGAAAAGGACACGAAACACCGGTGTCTTGCCCAGGGCGCAGTCTGTCAAGGACTTTATCTACCTAGGCTCCGCAGTGACATGCAGCAATGAGATCAGTGCCGAAATCAAATGCAGAATAACTCTTGTCAACCGCAGTTTCTTTAACCTCGGAGGGCAATTGAGAAGCAGAGCCCTCTCTCGGAAAACCAAGATGACCATATACAAGACCCTCATCATCCCAGTCCTGCTTTATGGCATAGAGACATTGACCTTATCGAAAGCGGGTGACCAGGCCCGCGGTCGTTTTGGGAGAAAAATTCTGCGTACGACCTACACAAATGAGGAGTGTAGGAGAAGATTTAATAGTGAATTGTACGGGCTGGATAGCGACATGAACGTAGCACGGCATCTGCGGATTCAACGCCTAAGATGCCTTCACGTAGAGCGCATGGAAATGGCCCGGAAAGTCCTTGAATCCAACCACGGTCGAGGGTGGCCAAATTTAAAGTGAGTGAGAGCGCCGTGGCGCAGTGGGTAGTGTGTTGGTCTCGGACGCCGATGACACGGGGTCGAATCCCGACAACAGCCATGTCATGCCTCTCAAAATTCGCCGTTCGGAATCGGCAATAAACAGTATGTCCCTTTCACCAATGGGAAAAATAAAATCTTACACAACATGGGTGATTAAGAGAAGTTCGGCTTTGTTCCGGCATGGACTGTACTGCCAACAAACATACATTCACGCCAGTGGAAGAGGACCTCAACCAACTAGGCGTGTGGCTCTGGAGACTCCTGGCGAAAGACCGTACCAGTCGAGGAGATTTGTCAAAGGAGGCCAAGGCTCGCCATGAACTGTAGCGCCGAAGAAGAAGGAGAAACATGAATTCTCTTGCTAAAGAGGGTTAGAGGCCACCCAGATATGTATATCGGGTTTTCCAATAAGGACTTGACAACTTTTTTTTGACGTTGCTCGTTCGTGAACTTCACAACGATGAAAATGTCAGTTTGCTGAATAAATTGACAATGACAGTTCGATGACTAGTGAAAGGGTGCGTTCACAAATTGATTTCAAAGTTGTTAATTCTCTATTGGAAAATCTTATTTGTATTTTCAAAGTGTTTACGCTCTTCAGTGTAATAAATTTCTAAAAAAATCGATCCAACAAAGGCGCAAGGAGATTCCTTAAAGTGTCTTACTTCCTTGCACTAATTCAACCTTTCGCAGATTATTCGATTAATTATTTGCCTAGACCCAGGGAAACCTTAAGCACTTTTCATGCTATTTATAACTATCAAAGTAAAGATAAGATGCCAAGCAGAGCGTCCAACCCTCTCTCGTCTGACCTCGTCTCCAATTATCCACACCGGAGCAGTCTAATCAATTAGCAAACCAATCAATACCCGCCGACAGGAAATAAAACGATCCATACACATACGTGTATAGCGGTTCTATTGAATCGTAGATAAGCAATTTCAATAAAAAAAAAAAAACTCAGCAAGGAAGCTCCTCTGAATCATTCTTCTTTGGGTATCATGACTCAATGCCTCTCATCTTGTTTATCCAAGAGAAGGCAAAATAAAATGAATCCAGCATCCTATACTGAGCACATTCGACTAGTAATTAGGAATAATTTCTCTCCAATCTACGTATATAGATGCCCGAAGAAAAGTAGTTTTTTCCTAAGATACGTTTAATGTATCTATTTTTTGTTAATTAGTTTTTAAAATACTTATGTTGTACTATAAATAGATAGATGTAATCGGCGATGATAATTCACAGGTTTAAAAATAGATATTCGAGTATCTTCTCACGTATGAGTATCTTCAGTGTAATATTAGGGCGCGTTCGTAGATACTCATGCAAGGTACGTACATGCGAGCGTATTAATAAATCGTCCATCGGATTATGTATTTTCCCCGGTGAATGAGGAGGCAGCAGCAGCATGAATGAAGCACAAATCAATCCGCAAAAATTGATGTGGAACGGTTTTAGGCCACTTGTCACCTGTCAGCTTGTCGTTGGAGGAAGCTAGGAGGCTGGTGGGCGTGACACACTTTTTTGTTGAGGTAGTAGGTGGCACAATAGGTGAAATGAGGACTGAAAAGACTGGAAAATGCCAAAAGCTTTCAAGAAGATTGTGGGCGATTTAAATGTTGTCGTTGTAATTGTTTTTTGATGTCGCGAGTAGTTGGCTCGGAGCCATAAGTAATGCTACTACTATTAGCCTGAAGGACGGATTAGATTGTGGAAAATTTCCTCTTGACTTTGAGTGTCAATAAGCCTGAAGGATGAACCTTTGTTGCCTGGACACATCGTACTTGATATTTAGTCATATCAGAATGGGTTACCATATTCTTCTTCGTCTTCTTATCGGTCGTTACAGTTCGGAGTGAACCTGAGCCCCCTCCAACTAGCACGATATTTTGCTAGCCTTTCCCATTGCCGCGCACCCTGTTGGCTGAGGTCCCCTTCCATCTGTGTGCATCATCTTAAGTGCGGCAGTCCTCTCCGGGCAGGAAATGTGGTGCCCATTCTTAGGCGCTAAGTACGTAGACGCCTGACTAGACTCATGTCACTATACAGCCCGTAAAGCTTGTGGTTGAATGTTTTCCCTCATCCCCGTCTGCGTTTATAGGACCGAAAATCACGCGCAAAATCTTCCTTTCGAACCGACCAAGGACCTCCTCATCCGCTTTTGATAGTGTCTATGCTTCTGCACTGTAGAGCAGGACCGGGATAATAAGGATCTTGTATAAAATCAACTTTGTCGTTTGAGCCCAAAGAAACAGCGATTGGCAAGAGTGATTCTGCGTTTGATTTCGGAACTGATGTCATCGGTCCTCTTGTTGGGCGCCATTTCAAAGTGAAATCAAATCGAACGACAATGTCCCGTAATGCACAGGCGAAGAATTGCGTTTTAATGAAACAACTAACAAGGGCCTCATAGGGGTAGCGTATCCGACGTGCGCTGGCCCGTAAAAAAGCGAGTAAAAGCCACTACAGCCGAACATCTAGCAGCTCTGTTAGTGTTATTTTCACCTCCTCGTAGTGCCCCTTGAGGATTTCTATATGAAATTGCGAATGCAAAGGGACGAATGGCTAGCTTCCTGTACCATAAAACAGGACCAGTGTCGGTTAGGCTGTGGCCCGGCAAGCCATACCTGGAAAAATAACCCTATGCCGAATCCAGGAAGTACGATGGAATGGATCGGGCAAAAAGCGGATAAGAACTGTGGCATCTATTACGGCGACTGCTACAAAAGAGAATGCAACGCTTATTCGGACGCGGGTTTGTTATGAGAGGTAGACTTAGGCAAACAGTCATGAGCTTCAAGCGTGTAAGCGAACGCCTCATACTAATTCGCAACAAGGCTGAATTCGCCACATCAGCCCAATTCGCGCTCACGCTCCTACCGAGGACAGGAATGAAGCTACGAAGGACGACTTCTACCATCTCCTGAGTAGAACATATGCCCAATGTCCCAATGACGATGTTAAAATCGTACTGGGAGACATTAACGCAAAACTGGGCAAGGAAGTCGCTTTTGATAGCGTCATTGGCAAGGAGAGCCTACACAACACCACATCCGAAAATTTATTAACCCTGATAGAGTTCGAAACGGGGTGAAATCCTCTAGTTGCTAGCATGCCTTCCCCACATCTCAACATCCACAAGGGGACTTGGCGATCTTCGGATCAACCGTCAACCAGATTGACCACATTGTGGCAGGCATGCATCCGATATTCTGGATGTACGAACTTTCCGATGAGCCGACATCGATTTGGATTACTGTCTTGTGGCAGCCAGGTTATGACTACGAATATGCCTGGCCCAGAAAAATTGGGTAAGGCCAGCGGCATAAAATATCGCAATGCTACAATTGCAAGAGACCGCCAAAGCCTATACCAATCGCGTCTCCCTTCAGCTGTCGAAAAATCCTCCAACACATGCTCAGACCGTATAATGCCAATGGACCTGTGGCGAACAAGCCTTAGAGAGTGCTGCTTCTGAGGTACTGGATTTCAAAACGACCCCAACAAGAAACCCATGGTTTGACGACGAGTGTAGGAAGGCACACGCGTTTGATTTCGGAACTGATGTCATTGTTCCAGCTCATTTCGGAGCCAAGGTAGACGAAGTCCTTAACTACCTCAAGCTTATATCTGCCAATACAAACGTTCTGGGCAATACGTCGGTGGTGAGCGTCCTTTTTCGATGACAGCAGATATTTAGTCTTGTCCTCATTTACTGCCAAACCAATTTTCGCCGCCTCCGCCTCAATATTCGTAAACGCCTCATTGACATCACGCTGTGTTCTTTCAATTATGTCAATGTGATCCGCGTATGTGAGGAGTAGTAGGGATTTGAAATAAACTGTGCCTCTTGCGTTGGCCAGTGTTTTTTGCACAATCATTTCTAATACGATCTTGAAGAAATCACACGAGAGCGCATCGCCCTGCCTAAATCCTTTTTTGACATCAGACCTATCGGTCAGGTGTTCACCGATTCGGATGGAGCAGCGAGCATTCTCCAGAGTGATCTTGCATAGTCTGACGAGTTTAGCAGGGATGTCAAAGGTAGACATGGCGTTGTAGAGCTCGTCTCTAATTACGCTTTCGTATGGGGCTTTGAAATCGACAAGTAGGTGGTGAGTGTCGACTTGAAATTCATTGCTCTTTTCCAGGATCTGGAGTAGTGTGAAGATTTGATCGATGGTGGACTTCCCTGGCCTGAAGCCACACTGATACGGACCTATCAGCTAATTTACAAAATGCTTCAGACGTCCACACAAAACGGCAGAGAAGATTTTGTAGACGACGTTAAGAAGACTTATTCCTATGCAGTTGGCGCACTCAGAGGGGTCATCTTTCTTGTGGATCGGGAAAATGATACTGAGACTCCTTTCCTCTGACCGCATCTTACAGGTGAGCTGGTGCATGCTCCTAACCAGGTCATCTCCAGCTGTCTTGAAGAGCTCAACAAACGGTCCGTCTGCGCCAGCAGTCTTATTCGACTTAAGTTTCGGTATGGCGATTTTAACTTGGTCGAGGTAGGGGAACGGAATTCTCTGCGATCTTTGTCGTTAAGAAAGGGATCATTCTGCCTGACAGCGGTATATTGACTAACACAGCCGTTATACAGTTTGCAGGAGTGGTTTCCCCATAATCTCAGCATCGACTGCAGTTCTACTACTAGGTGTCCATTCTCATCTTTACAGGCTTCCGTTCTGGGTTTATAACCTTGATATGTTCGCCGTGGAGGGCGCTGTGGCGCAGTGGTTAGTGTACTGGGCTCAGATGCACGTTGAGTTAGTTCGAATCCCGATAACACCAAAGCCATTGAATGTTTATTTCGCAGCGTTCCTCCTCGGTAGGGTACTGCCGTTCGGAATCGGCATTAAACTGTAGGTCCCTTTCACCCGTGTAAAAAATAATTCACATACAACATGGGTGATTGAGAGAAGCCTGGCTCTGGCCCTTCATGGGCTGTAACGCCATCAAAGAAGAAGATGTACGCTTTATCTATTGATAACAATTTCGAACATCATGCCTGCAGTAACTCCTCGTCAAATCCTCAATCGCGTACTTCTCGTGCTCTTTCTTCCTTCTCCTGAGAAGCTTATGATCCTCCCTTCTTCTTAACTCGTAGAGCTCACGAGCTGCTCTTGTTCTTCAATGCAGCGATGCTTTATATGCCTCCTGCTTTGTTGTGTTAATCCTCCAGCACTCGTGGAGCCTTTAAGCCCAAAACTTCAGAAGCAGTGCTTTTTAGAGCTTGTTTTCAAAGGTTTCACTGTTGTTCTGTTGACTGCGTGGCGGGCTGAGTTGTTTGGGAGACGCTTAAGGGAGACGCGATCGGTAAAGGCACAAGCGGTTCCTGGCGATAGTAGTTTTTCGACGGCATAACTTTGTATTCTTACTCTACTCCGCTACGTTCGTGGTATCCCTAAGCGCATCTTGGCTACTTAAAAATAGTAGTCCGAGTCCATGTTAGCTCCTCGGAAAATTCGAACATTAGGGATAATGAAGAAGTGTCTGACATCGGTCGCGATGTGATCAATCTGGTTAGTAATTAATTGATCTGGCGATCGCGTGGCGCCTTTGTGTATATCGAGGTGTGGGAAGTGCGTATTGGCTGTGCTAAAAATTTGACAGAAAAAGGAGTAACATGCAATGGAAGTGAACAACTGAAAAGAATAATAGTAAAAAGGATACCCTTGCCGGGCGCCAGTTTTAACATTTTTAGAATTGACCCTCCAAATTCCTCGTTTGTCCTTCAGTATGACGTTTTTGATGTTTCTGATGTATTACTAAGTATTACATTGTTTTTTAAGAGAGGACGGAAACTTGTTGTATAACATGATGCACCATTAAATAGCCAGAACATGTCTCACTGCCGGGATAATTTCACCGAAAATAATAATTTCGACAAGCCGGACAAATGGCCAGTGTTGACAGTTTTCAAAACACTTTTCAACAGCACTAATGATTTCCATTTGCATCTTTCCCAGTCAACCAAATTTATTCCCAATGCGTTCTGAGAAATCTTCGATAATTTCCAAGAAGAAAATACAATTGTTCATCCACTCAATTTGGACGTACTCCAAAAGCTACGTCCCGTCTCCATGCATTTATTAAAATCTGAATAAGTTAAGAATAAGGGAAGTCTAATCATCAATCAAGGAACATGACATTCTATTTCCTGTCAGTCTAATCACAATAAATTATGAGTAGTTCCTAAGTAGATGTCGGCTGGATCGGGTCATAAAGGGAATTCTTTCAATTTTTTTCAAAGTCTACACCCACCGACGACAGAACATCAGTAAACATGCTCTACAGTCTTGTCCAGTTCTATCAACACAGTGACTAATGGTCTCGAAAATATACACTTTTTCATCCTCACTGTAATAAATATCCGAATTTAGCACATTCACGTTCCGGAATCGCCGTACGTCGGCACAACCTCGTTGTCGTCGTCATGCTCGTCCAGCGATTCACGTTCCATTTTTGCAAATAAACAAATTAAATGCAAACTGATGAGTATCTTTAGGAACACATTGAACACCCATGCTGGTAATTTGTTATTCTATTGACTCACCTAGTGCCCACCAGTCTACGGCGCGATTATGTCCTTTCGACTGTATGATCTCCGGTGCTAGGTATTCGGGTGTGCCGCATAGCGTCCATGTCCGGTCGCGGAGTTTTTTCGCGAATCCAAAATCGGTAATCTTCAAATGGCCATCACGATTGATGAGGAGATTCTCGGGTTTCAGGTCACGGTACACAATTGACAGTGAATGTAAATACTCTAAGGCTAAGACTATCTCGGCAGCGTAAAAATTTGCTGAAAACAAAACAAAAACAAATTTTTAGAAACAAGGTGACGACATTTTCAAAAACAGGAACACTATGTGACAGAGTTGTTAATAGAGGGGTCGTGCGACCCAACATGTTAAGGTAAACAATTCGCCCGAGTTTTTACGACCTATTTTGATGCCTTAGAACGTTTTATAGCTTATCAGTGTGCCTTTCATTCAATTTGGCATAAATAAAACGTTTTTTCAAACTTACTAATAGGCTGCAACATAAATTATAATCTTTTCATACGTCGGTATGGACCTGGTACTTTTCTTGCGCTTTTGGCAAATTTTTTGATTTATGGATAATCGATGGACGGCATTTGTACCCGTATGGTCGAGCTCGTTTTTAGAATGACGAAATTCATAAATCGTTCGCTTTTAGAGGGAAATTGAAAACAGAAAACAGTGGGCGTGCAGACCGAAACGTTTGTTGTACTTTCGAATGAAAGTACCAAAAAAACATTTACGAGTTACCGATGATTCTAGGCAGAGCAATACTCGATATTTGAATGACGGGCGGTTTGGATATAAGCAAAATACCTCATGGACATTCAACGAAGAAGTCATGGTGTGGACGTAAGTATGACGTCAGTTTAAAGTGCGTTGAGCCATTTATTTTATTTTATTTACTGTTTCCCCTGCATAATGAGGTTTTGAGATATTTTTTGAGTTTGCTTGATTGAATGTGGCAGCGGGCTGTCGTCACTACAGTTTATTGGGGCTGAGTCGTGAGAATGACTGGTATGAGCATAGCGAGCACGTAGAGACCGATTTGATTGGAGTAGGTATTATACCATCTAAGCAATGTTTACCGATCACGTCTCACTTAAGCCCTACAATACACCTCAAGCCTCCACGCAGTCAATAGAACATTAGTGGAACCTTTGCAAACAAGCTCTAAAAAGCACTGCTTCTGAAGTTCTAGGCATCAAGGCTCACCACGATGAAACACCTGGTTGGATGACGAGTGCAGGAGGATTCACACAGCAAAGCAGGAGGCATATAAAGCATCGCTGCATTGAAGAACAAGAGCAGCTCGTGAGCTTTACGAGTTTGAAAGAAGGGAGGAGCATAAGCTCATCAGGAGAAGGAAGAAAGAGCAAGTGAAGCGTGCGATTGAAAATTTGGAGAGGTAATACTGCAGACGTGACGTTCGAAAGTTTTATCAACAGATAAAGCGAACGTGCCAAGGCTATAAAGCCAAATCGGAGGCCTCTAGGGATGAGAACGGACACCTAGTAGTAGAATCGCAGTCGATGCTGAGATTATTGGAAAACCACTTCTGCAGACTATATAACGGAGATGTTAATCAATATACCGCTGTCAGGCAGAATGATCCCTTTCTTAAAGACGAAGATCGCAGAGAATTCCGTCCCCCTACCTCGACCAAGTTAAAATCACCATGTCGAAACTTAAGTCGAATAAAGCTACTGGCGCAGATGGAATGTCTACTGAGCTCTTCAACGCAGCTGGAGATGACCTGGTTAGGAGCATGCACCAGCTCATCTGTGAGATATGGTCAGAGGAATGCATGCCCGAGGAATGGAGTCTCAATCGACAAGAAATGAGACCCCTCTGACTGCGTCAACTAAAGAGGAATAAGTCTTCTTAATGTCGCCAACAAAATCTTCTCCGCCATTTTGTGTGAACAGCTGAAGCCTTTTGTAAATAAGCTGATAGGTCCTTATCAGTGTGGCTTCAGGCCAGGGAAGTCCACGATCGACCAAATCTTCACATTACGGCAGATCCTGGGAAAAACCAATGAATTTCAAGTCTACACTCACCACCTATTTGCCGACTTCAAAGCCGCATACGGCAGGGTAATTAGAGACGAGCTATACAAAGCCAGACTATGCAGGATGACTTTGGAGAATGTTCGCTGCTCCATCTGATTCGGTGAACATCTGTGCAATAGTTTTGATGTCAAGGATTTAAGCAGGGCGTGCGTCGCCGTGTGATTTCTTCAACATCGTATTAGAAATGATTGTGCAAAAACCATTGGCCAACACAACTCCTTACATACGCGGATGACATTGACATAATAGGTAGATCACAGCGAGATGTCAATGAGGCGTTTGCGAGTATTGAGATGGAGGCGGCGAAAATTGGTTTGGCAGTAAACGAGAGAAAAACTAAATCTATGCTGTCATCAAAAGAGGACACTCACCACCGACGTCTTGGCCAAATCGTTCGCATTGGCAGTTATAAGTTTGAGGTAGTTAAGGACTTCGTCGACCTTGTCTCCGCAGTGACCTGAAACAACGACATCAGTTCCGAAATCCAACGCAGAATCACTCTTGCCAATTACTCTTTCTTTGGGCTCAGGAGACGACTGAGTAATAGTTGACTCTAAACAAGACCCTTCCTATCCCGGTCCTGCTGTACGGCGCAGAAGCATGGACACTATCAAAAGCGGATGAGGAGGTCCTTGGTCGGTTCGAGAGAGAGATTTTGCGTGTGATTTCCGGTCCTATAAACGCAGACGATGGATGGAGGAAAAGATTCAACCACGAGGTTTACGGTCTGTACAGCGACATGAGTCTAGTCAGGCGTCTATGGATTTAACACCTAAGATGGCTGGGCCATGTAGAGCGAATGGAGATCACAGCGGCAGCCAGAATAGACTTTGAGTTCAACCCAGAGGATCGAAGAAACAGAGGACGACAGCGCTTAAGATGGCGCACACATGTGGAAGGGGACCTCAGCCAACTGAGTGAGCGACAATGGATAAGGCTAGCAAAAGATCGTGCTAATTGGAGGGGAATGTTGGTTGAGGCCCAGGTTAAGAAGAAGAAGGAGCAATGTGATGAACTTAAGCGATCGGAATGGAAACAGCAACTCTATACGTAATTCAGATGGCGCCAAATAACATCCCCGCAAGAGATTGTCCAGATCGCTCAGAGATCGTCAAGCCTTTGTTGTGAAGTTTCCTATTATTCAATAATCCACCCCCTTCGGGTAGGGGTCAGGATATCCCCGAGGTAAGGCATGCCTGTCGTCAGAGGCGACTAAAATCCACCATGGTGGTAGAATACTGCCTTGATCCAAAGTTGGAAGTTTTTGGTGTAAAAGTTGGAGTTTTTAGGGTGACCTTGAGCTTGGCGGAGCTCATCTGGAAGTAACCTTACGGTTGCAAAGCTCCACCGGAAGCTATAATCTGGTACCACGGGAGACAGGAGCATCCGGAACGGATGGTCGGTACCTCGGTGCTCAACGTCGGTCCCGGCATGTCTATGAGTTATGTCCCCTAGTGGGAGTTTCGTGCTTGCTGGCGTTACCCGAAATCGCGTGAACAAATGGCATCCGGGTGTTTAAAGAACATCTAGGGCATCTGGATCCAAGAGGTGTTAGGAAGACCTCGCCCCTCAGCAAGGGTTGTGCCTCAACATGTTCACTAAATTGTATTGGGGTGGTACTTGTACTGCCCTGGAGCGTTGACCAATGCTTTCTTGGTCCCGACAGTGTGGGTAGGCCCACTGAGGAATTAAGTTGTAATTGGCAGGTGTACACGTTAAGCCATATTTACTAAAAACCCTTTTGGATATCTCGCAAAGTTCTTCGAATCTTTCCCTGTACCTGATAATTCTCACGACATATCCTAGACCAACAAACACTGGTAAAAGAAAATAGTCTCCAGGACTGAGCCATTATAGTGCTTTATTGGGACCACGCAGTCTATCACGACTATCCTTAAAGCAAAGGCAACAAACTTCTTTCTCAGAACAAGGAAGCAATAAAGCAACAACAGTTCTAATTTTCAAAAACCGCATATGCTCAAGCCTCACCCACATACCTTAAGGGCGCACATGTAGTGGCCATAAAAAGAATGAGACGGTACCTGTACCGTCAACTGGAGAATTTGCCTGAGGTGCACTTCCCTGGCTCTACGGGTTGGGTTGAAAACAGTTTCACACGCAAGGAGGCGCGGCTTGAAAACAGTTTCACACGCAAGGAGGTTGCGATTTGCGCCTTTCTCGACGTTGAGGGGCTTTTGACAATACTGGCTATGACTCGATCACCACTGTACTATCATGCAGAGGTGTTGACCATTCCAATCCGGATGAGACCTCTCGGCCACATCCGGAGGGGTCTCGGTGACAGTATCGGCGGCTAAGGGGTGTCCACAAGGAAGAGCATTTTCACATCTTCTCTGGTAGATAGTTATCGACGACCTACTATGCAGGCTAACCGCTCGTGGCTACAAGGCCATCGGATATGCTGATGACCTAGTAGTTATTGTTACGGGCAAGTGCGAAACTGCTGCCTGTGAGCACATGCAGGTCACGCTTCAATTTTTCTCTGACTAGTGTGGCAGAGAAAGTTTATCGATTAAGCCGAATAAGGCAAGCTTAGTCCCGCTTACAACCGGGAGAAGGTTGCAGCCCTGCGCCGTCTTTCTAAATGGTACAAAAATAGGATTTTCAGAAGAAGTATCTAGTTATTAACATTGATCGCAGACTTAACTGAAACTGCAATATTTAAAACAAACTTACAAAGGCGACTAAGGCCTTGTGGGCCTGTCGATGCCCTTACGGTAAGCACTGGAGATTGAAACCTAAGGTAATCCACCGGCTATATACCGCGATAGTAAGACCTATCATGACCTATGCGTCAACGGTATGGTGGACAAAAGTTGAGCAAAAAACGATAATCGTTAAGCTTCAACGCCTCCAGAGACTAGAGTGTCTTGGCATTACAGGCGCTATGCCAACCTGTCCCACTGCATCCCAAGAAGCACTGATTGGACTCACTCCACTGCACCCTTTTATTAAAAAGGTTGCACTACCCAGTGTAATCAGAATTCTTCGCTCAGGTACAAGCTTGCCATGTAGACCCATGGGTCACATGTCCAACTTGCAACATCTTCCCGAGCTGTATATGATTACAACGGACGCATTACCACACACCTTCACTTTTGACAAGAGAATGGGAAACCAGTGATCCCTTCCTTAATGTCAAAGGCCTTAGGTAGTACACTGATGGCTCCAAGATGACTTCTGGCTGCCATCCTAACATGCGTCAATCTAAGCCTAGAGACTGGCATGAGAGGAGTAACCATCAGCATACTCTCTGATAGCCATGCAGCGCTTAAAGCGCTGAGTTCGTACGGCATGAACTCAAAAACCGTTAAGAAATGCCATGATGCCTTACAAGACCTCGCCAAAAGAAACCAAGTCAAACTCTGGTGGCTGCCATGGCAGAAAGGTATTAAGGACAATGAAATCGCCGATCAACTCGCTATGAAAGGTTCCAGAGAAAGATACATAGCTTCTGTGGCACTCCCAAGTCCAATATCAACTTCTTCCTAGACAAGTGCGAAAAATCACAACACCAGTCCTTTTGGAACAGTGTTCGGGGACTCCGTCAATCGAAACGACACCTGAACAAACACTCTATTAACATGCCCAAACTTAATCTAGTAGATATCAGAAGACTAGTCAGCTACATTATGGGACACTGTGGACTGAGATAACATATTCGTCTCAAACTGAGTGCCGACTCTTTCTTGAGGACGAAGAGATGACATAGCACATACTATGTAAGTATGCTGCTCCCTGTCATCTCAGAAAGCGTATCCTTCTCAGTGAAGTTATGACTCCTGAGGGGATCATCTCGGCTCCTACGAAAGCATTCTCAACTTCATAAAGGAAGTGGAGAAGCTCCTTGGCTAATCGACTAGCAGGGACAATAGATCTCTAAAGGTCGCAGTGCCTCGTGCTATTTGATAGCAATAGCCCCTTAATTAATAAAAAAAATTAAATAGGCAGGTGTCTATGTTAAGCTGGACTATCAAACACCGCTAGAAGAAAATAGTCTCCAGGACTGAGCCATTATAGTGCTTTATTGGTGCCACGCAGTCTATCACCACTATCAGTAAAGCAAAGGCAACTAATTTGTCCTTCAGAACAAAGAAGCGATAAAGCAGCACGAGTTCTAACTTTCAAAAACCGCATACGCCTTTGGCGGAAACGGCGCACACTAAGGTCTCACCCACATACCTTAATAGCGCACATGCAGTGGCCATAAAAAGAATGACATATCCGTTAATTACTGAAAACTTTTCGAGTTCGACGAGCACATCGAGGCGCATGTAAACATCATAGCGCAACCAAAATACTCAAGGACATGGTATGAAGGTACTTACCCGATTGACTACTAAATCTTCCAGCGTTTCTTAAATATGAAAACAATTCTCCACCACAGACATACTCGAACAACATATACAAACAGCAATCGTCCTTTGTTGACCACTGTCTGCAATTAATTCAAAATTATAGAAAAAAGGATTTTTCAAGTCGTTTCCGATGGTTTTGAATTTCAAAAGAGTAAGAAACTTACAAACTAATCACGAACGGATGATTGATCTCGGACAGAATGTTCTTTTCATTCTTCACGTGATCGATCTGTTTGAGACGTATCACATCGGCCATAGCGAGCACCTTCATCGCGCTGTAGGTGTCAGTTCGTTTATCTTTGCACAGGCACACTCGTCCGAATGTTCCGGTTCCTGAAATGAAAACGAATAAAACAAGAAGGATTAGTCAATGTCGATGCTACTTGGAAGGATCAAAACTCTCGAAAATATGCCTCGCTCGTATCCAATATGAAATTTTTTAAAAACACTCGCTTAGAACGCCAATGGGCTTCCACCAAAACATATCCTTGGTTCCTGAAACTCATCTGACAACGCAAACGCGTGCTAAGCTAAGAGGCTATCATGCCTACCACGCTTACCAACACTCCCTGGGATTAAGAGTAGAGCTTGAGACGGTTCAAATCTAAGCTAAGAGGCTATCATGCCTACCACGCTTACCAACACTCTCTGGGATTAAGAGTCGAGCTTGAGACGGTACAAATCTAAGCTAAGAGGCTATCATGCCTACCACGCTTACCAACACTCCCTGGGGTTAAGGGTAGAGCTTGAGACGGTTCAAATCTAAGCTAAGAGGATATCATGCCTACCACGGTTACCAACACTTTCTGAAATTAAGAGTAGAGCTTGAGACGGTTCAAGTCTAAGGTAAGAGGCCATCATGCCTACCACGCTTACCAACACTCCCTGGGATTAAGAGTAGAGCTTTAGACGGTTCAAATCTAAGCTAAGAGGCTATCATGCCTACCACGCTTACCAACACTCCTTGGGATTAAGGGTAGAGCTTGAGACGGTTCAAATCTAAGCTAAGAGGCTATCATGCCTACCACGCTTACCAACACTCCCTGGGATTAAGAGTAGAGCTTGAGACGGTTCAAATCTAAGCTAAGAGGCTATCATGCCTACCACGCTTACCAACACTCCTTGGGATTAAGGGTAGAGCTTGAGACGGTTCAAATCTAAGCTAAGAGGCTATCATGCCTACCACGCTTACCAACACTCCCTGGGATTAAGAGTAGAGCTTGACACGTTTCAAATCTAAGCTATGAGGCTATCATGCCTACCACGCTTACCAACACTCTCTGGGATTAAGTGTAGAGCTTGAGACGGATCAAATCAGTACAATGCGCGGTAAGAATCAAAATGATTCCTTTAATGTACCTTCAGTGTATTGCCAACCAGTTCAACAGTCTTTTTAATAACCTTGGACTTCATTTTTTTATTTATGGTGACTTTAAGGCCAAACACACATTTTAGGGTTCGCAGAGGCAAAATGCTCTACAATGCTGACATGTATTGCGGTTGCAACTTGTACTCAATTGGCAAACCAAGGTACTGGCCTATAGACACTGCGAAAATACCTGACCTCATCGATTCTTTCGTTGCAAAAGCCATATCCGATCGCTACACTAAAGTCGAAGAGAACTTTGTTCTCTCCTCAGACTATTCTCCCATTATATTGACGATGAGTGAAACGCCGTAGCGCAGTGGTTATTGTGTTGGACTCTGGCGCACGATGAGCGAGTTCGGATCCCGATAACACCAACGCCATCGAATGTTTATTTCGCGACGTTCCTCCTCGGCGGGGTACTGGCAAAACCCCCCGTAGTAAACTTGCCATGGAGAAGCTTCTCGACTCACGCCGTTCGGAATCGGCATTAAACTATAGGTCCCCCTTTCACCTGTGTGAAAAATAAATCACACACAACATGGGTGATTGAGAGAAGCTTGGCTCTGGTCCTTCATGGGCTGTAACGCCATCAAAGAAGAACGAGTAAAACTTTTATTGTAAAGCCTAAACCACCTAGGCTTACGAATAGAAGGTCAAACTGGGAAGGTTTAAGGAATGAAATTCAAGAAGGTATTAGTCTAAGAGTGCCATTTAGGTTAGATAAGTGTCCACTAATTCACTAGATGGCTTGATTACTTTCACATTGGTTTCCCGACTGCTGATCACTGGATAATGAGTCACTGATCCGGAATACTGAATGCCCCCGATGGCGAGTGCTCCCGTTCAATCTCCACGTCAGAAATCTCTAGAATGCTCCGTGCTCTGGCATCGACATTCAGCAGTATGCCATTGAAAGTTACCATAATTTCCTGAGCACTCCAAACTTTGACAGCGAAATTCGAACACACCCGTCGGTTCGTATCCGCAACTACATTTAAACCGATTATGTAACCTACAGCGGAAATCTTTCAAGGAATTCAAAAATCATGAGGTTCGTTCGTACTTAGAAAGCCCAACAGCTGACAGAGCTGCCTCAGAGCATTCCAAACTTTTACAGCGAAATTCGAACACAACCGTGCGTCGTTTCGTATCCGCAACTTAGAAGGCCTAACTGCTGACAGGAAATCAAATACTCCCTCTGGGAAGCTATTAAGGGCATTAAAAAGCCTGCAGGCACCACCAATGAGGAAAAATCAAAATAAATGGGCGAAAGGCGATGAACAAAAGACTGAAGTGTTTGCTGAATATCTTGCTGAAACCTTCCAGGCATTTAGAGGACAGGCGTTACCTGACAATTCCAAAACTCTGGGAATGACCGGGGAATACAAATGACGCGAGCTACGCTTTCAGAACTGGAGAATTTCATAAAATCTCTCAAGCCAAATAAAACACCAGGCTACGACGTAATTATATGAGATGTCCTTAAAAATTTGCTGAGCATTGTTCTGCTCAAACTTTTATATCGCTTAGGTTAGAACAAGTACCGAGCCTATGGAAGGTCGTCGACGTCATTATGGGTCTAAAGCCCGGAAAGCTCAAGACCGATTATAGAAGCAAGGCGTCTTTTGGCGGATCATCAGTTTTGTTTCAGAAGCAAGCATTCGACTCTAGACCAAGTGTATCGAATAACCGATGTGGTCGAAAAAGCATTCGAACATAAGCTAATATGTTCGAGTGTATTTCTTGACGTCTTCCCAGCCTTTGACAAAGTTTGGCACGACTGTTTGGGATGTAAACTGAGACAAGCTTTCCCCGAACAACTATTGAACGTTCTGGAAAACTACTTATCCAATAGACTATTTCGTGTTAAACACGGGAGCGAATACTCAAATTTTAGAGCAATTACGGCTGGCGTTCCGCAGGGAAGCGTACTTGGTCCGCCGCTTTACCTGCTGTATACCAGAGACATACCAGAAAGGGATGGCACTATGCTGGTCACATTCGCCGATGATACTGCAATTTTGGCCACAGGAAAATCAGTCGAAGAATCAGCGACTAAATTGCAATATGGCCTGAACCATATAAGAGACTGGACAAAGACTTGAAGTTATAGAGGAATGAAACCTGTTGCGCCGTCTTCAAAGAACAAAGTCACTTGATTTTGCCCGACGAACCTAAACTGCACGCACTCTGCGGATTGCAGGAACTCTCACTGGAAAGCTGCCTGCTAAATGTGATTACCTCGAGAACGGAAAACTGCTAGATAAGTCAATTGACTCAGTTGTAGTACTTACTTTCTTAGTTGGCGCTACAGTCCGGTGTGAACCTGGGCCGCAACCAACAAACTTTTCCAGCTTGCACGGTCTTTTGCCAGCTGTTTCCAGCGGAGCACCCCCAGTTAGTTAAGGTCCCCTTAACCTGTGTGCGCCACCTTAGATTCGGTCGTCCTCTGCTGCGTCGTCCCTCTGGGTTGGACTCGAAGACTCTTCGGGCCGGAGCTGTGTTTTCCATTCGCTCTACATGGCCTGGCCCTCTTAGACGTTAGGTCTGTAGACGTCGTACTAGGACGATGTCGCTGTACAGCCCGTATATTTCGTCGTTGTATCTTTTCCTCTACTTCCCGTTTATACAAACGGGACCATAGATTGAACGCAGAATTTTTCTTTCGGAACGACCAAGGGCCTCCTCATCCGCTTTCATGCGTCTGCGATATAGAGGAGGACCGGGATAATTAAGGTTGTGTACGGTGCAACTTTTGTCTTCTAGGAGAGGTCTTTACTTCTCCATTGCCTCTTGAGCCCAAAAAAGCAGGTAGTAATCTTGCATTTGATCTCAGCGTTAGTGAACAGCGACAACAGTGAGCCAAGGTAGGCGAAGTCCTTGAACACTTCGAATTCGTAGCTGCCAATTTTGTTTTAACCTCGTTAACCGAAAGACCCATTATAGCCGCTTCTGCTTCAATGCTTTCGAACGCATCATTGATGTCCCGCTGTGCTCGTCCAATTACGTCAATGTCATCCGCGTACGCAAGCAGTTGTGCAGACCTGAAATAGATCGTACCTCTTGGGTTGGCCAGTAAGTCTCGTATGATCTTTTCAAGCACGTCACCTTGTCTAAATCCTTCGAAGGACTCGGTTAATTCGCTACCGACCTTAATGGAGCAGCGGGAATTCTCCACTGTCCTCCTGCATAATCCGACGAGTATGACAGGGATGTTCAAACTAGACATGGCTCCATATAGCTCGCCTCCTTGTACACTGTCATACGCGGCTCTGAAACCTACGAAAAGGTGGTGTGTATTGACCTGAAGCTCATGGGTCTTCTCCAAGATTTTGGTCTATCTGGGATTTCCTGGCTTGAACCAACACTGATAAGAACCTACCAGATTATCTTCAAAGGGTTTCAAGCATTCACACAGTACGGCAGAGAAGATCTTGTAGACTTATTCTCCTGTAGTTGGCGCAGTGGAGAGCACCGTGGCGCAGTGGGTAGTGTGTTGGCCTCTGACGCCGATGACACGGGATCGAATCCCGACACAGCCATGTCATCGAACGTGTTTTTCATGGTGTTTCTCCTCAGCGGGGTTCTGACAAAACCCCCTGTAGTAAAATTGTCATGGAAAGCTTCTCGAAATTCGCCGTTCGGAATCGGCAATAAACTGTAGGTCCCTTTCACGTATGGGAAAATGAAACCACGCACAACATGGGTGATTGAGAGAGAAGCTCGGCTCAGGTCCTTCATGGACTGTAACGCCAACATACATACATATATACAGTTGGCGCAGTTATAGGGGTCTCCTTTCTTGTGGACTGGGCAAACGATGCTGAGATTCCATTCGTCGGTCATGCTTTCCTCCCACCATATTTTACAGATAAGCTGGTGCATGCGCCCTACGAGATCATCTGCAGCCCTTTTAAACAGCTCGGCTGGCCTGTTTGCCGCGCCTTGAAGTTACCAGCTTAATTTCTTCTCGGTCGGGTGAACGGAATTCTTTGGCGAATGGATCATTCTGCTTGACAGCTCTATTAGCTCTTTTGTAGCCGTTAAACAGCCTAGAGAAGTGTTCCTTCCTTATTCATGGCGTTGACTTTAACTCTACTACTAGTTGTCCGTCTTCATCCCTACAGGCTTTCGCTCTGGCTTTATAACCCTGGCATGTTCGTTTTACTCTTTCGTAAAACTTGGGAGCATCACTCCTGTGGTAGCATCTCTCTATCCCCTCGATCTCAAGCTTTCCATGCTGTCTTTTATTCTTCCTTAAAAGCCTGTGTGCGTTTTGCCTTGGTACATTGCTCATCAAACCAGGGGTTTCTAGTTGGTGGTTGTTTGAAACCCAACACATTAGAGGCAGCGTCTCTGATGGCGCGCTGGCAATGCTCCCATTGTTATTGTGTAGACTATTCCGTTGTCAGCGGAGTTTGCAAGAGGTTGATGGAAACTCGATCGGCAAAGGTCATAGCGGGTTTCTGTGATTGTAACTTTACGACGTCAAACTTTCGTTCATTCCGACATGGTTGCATCCTTGATTTCGCACTTCTTGGAGTGCGGTTACATATGCTTTATGACAGCTGAGGGTTTGCTCCAATTGATTGCCTGCACCCGGTCTGTTAAGGAATCTCACATTCCAGGTGCAGACTCGCAAGTCATTTAGTCGTTTGCAGGGTTCGTCAGCTTTGTATCCGTTCGTGGCCGAGGCTTGTGGTTCGCAACAATTACTTTTTTACCGGATGGGGATGTTACCCCTAAGTACAACCCTCAACCTGGAGGGCCAGGTTCCTTTTTCCCCTGGAACAAGGAGGTTGGGCCGCTGCACACATTGGATCACTACAAAAAATAATTAACTCGAAGGGTGGTGTTTTTAGTGAGTCAAGTCTCACACTACTACGAGCACGCGCTGTCGGTCCTCATGGTATCTTTTGAAGATGTTCACCAACCCTCGCAAAAACAACTTGAAAGGATCAGGTATGTTAGGACAGAATTTTCGGTAAAAAAAATTCTGAAAAACGCCTTCTCACTCGAATGGCCGAAAGACACGTTTTTGTGTATACCCGACACAGTACGCGAAAATGCCAAAACAAATTCTATAAAATACCGATCGTGTGGGTTTACCCATTGTAAAGAAACTCTGTGATCTGGTTACGCATACAGAAGTTAAAAAATATTTACTTAACGCTGACAAATTGAGCTGGCATCCTCCAACTTCATTGCATTAAGGCAAAAAATAAT
Organism: Eumerus sabulonum; assembly: GCA_951905685.1. NCBI lineage: Eukaryota > Metazoa > Arthropoda > Insecta > Diptera > Syrphidae > Eumerus > Eumerus sabulonum. Next base: position 107,174,451 of record OX645061.1, read on the forward strand.
ACAAACGAGGGAGTCATAAACGTTTCATGGAAGTACTTTACGCATAATTGTAAACAAACTTTGCGAGAAGGAGAGTTTCCATATTTCGAAAACATTTTCACGCTTTGAAAACGTGTTCGTCGGTCAAAAACACTTCCAGAGATCTGCAGAAGAAATACGTGTCCAAGAAGTGGATCAGGATTGCAATGTGAACTCGTGCAATAAGGGTTTGGAAAATATTTTGAAAAATCATGTTTTTTTTTTTGAGTTTTCGAAATCGTTTTATGACACCCTTTCGCTGCTCTATTTCGAATGTAAGGAGGAAATCAGTATTTCCACATCCGATTGATTTTTCTTATGTAAACACGTTCCATATGGAAAAGCGAAGCAGTAGTGAATATATGAGAGGCGTTTCCGACCTACTGGAGTCTATCATAGGCCCGGGTCAAGTTTCAAAATAGCATTGAGCACCCACGCCGAGTCGATTTCGATATAAGGAGTGGTCACGCACTGTTTTAAGTAAGTAGATGAGTTTTCGAAATTGTGAAATGGAGCGTTTTCGACCTAGTGGAACTTTTGATAGGAGTTTTTCAAGATTCAGAATTGCATGAATCATAAGTATGGGCCAATTTCGATTTGATAGAAGTGTTTTTAACACTGTGCCTCTTAGTAGCTGATTTTGGATACTAATTTCGCACAGAGTGACCCTAAGCATTCCACGATACACTCACATCCGTAAGATGTATGTGTGTGGACGTTACAGTCCATGGAGGACCAAAGCCGAGCTTCTCTCAATCACCCGTGTTGTGCGTGATTTTATTTCCCCATAGGTGAAAGGGGGCATTGGCTCGGACATACAGGGTAAAGTTGTTGATTGCTCTTAACCTACCGAGATGCCAGTAACGATTCCTGTTTAAATGCTCGGGCCAAGTTGACAAAAAGCCTCCTCGCGGCGCCCTCTCGATAGCCTCTACGTCTACGACAACCGTTGAGAGGTGAACAAATGTATGCAGCGATCGCCCTAGGTAAGAGAGCGCTATAATCCGCAACACGATTTGCGAGTATGCTCCTGGAATGTCAGAACACCTCGAGCTGCTCATAAACTGGAAAGGACCCTCGCGCAGTGTAAGGCGGATATTACTGCGATCCAGGAAATACGCTGGACTGAAAACGGTATGATGAGGAAAAAAGATTGCGACATCAATTACAGCTGTCACAAAAGGTTACACATGTTGGGCGGATTTGTCGTGGGAAAGCCTGTCTGTTATCCGCATCACAAGACGGTTTTACAACATCAGTCTAATATGTGCACACGCCCCTACCGAAGAGGCTGAAGACTCCATCAAAGAAGTCTTCTATGATCTCCTGCGCAACGCCTACGGACCTCGTCCGAAGTACGGTGCCAAAATCGTACTCAGGGACTTCAATTCCAAAATCGGTAAGGAGAACACCTTTGGCGGCGTGGTCGGAGGCACAGCCTTCACGATACAACAACACATAGGTAACGGCTTCCGACTCACGGACTTTGCGACAGCTCGTAATGCGGTGATAAGTAGCACAAGATTTCCCCGCAAGCCGATCCACACAGCAATCTGACGATCTCCGGATGGTCGAACGGCCAACCAAATCGACCATGTGCTCATTGACGCAAGAAGACACTCGTCAAACATTCTGGATGTGCGAACATTCATGGGGGCAAACATCAACTCTGACCATTTCCTCTTAGCAGCAAGAGTCAGAGCTCGACTGTCCAATGCCAGAAAGCTGCACGAGTCCATCATGAGGAGGTACGACATTGGACACCTGAGCACACCGGAGGTTATCAGAGTCTACAAGGAGCAACTAAGCAAAAGGCTCTCCGGTATGCCTACGTCGAGCACAAATGTCAACAGATGTGGCCGCTCAGCCCTTCAGGAAGTAGCCGAGAACACTTTAGGATACCTACCACTCCCGACAAGAAACCCGCGGTATAACGGCGAATGTGAGCAGAAAAGGCAGTAACCGACTAGGCTTACCAAAAGGCGTTACAGCGAAAACCAGGGTAGCGCGAGAGGAGTACCGAGCCAGAAGAAGGGAGGAGAAAAAACTGCTGCGACTAAAAATGGCTTCCCATCAGAGCTCTTCAAGGCTGGTGGCGATGTTTTGGTAGAATTTGCGATGGTGGAAGCATGCCCGACGACTTGAATACCAGCTCTATTTGCCCCATCCCCATCGAGCGCGTGAACAGAAACGCTCCAGCTGAGAGGGTCTTCGACTTCGAGCCTCTTGGTTCGGGGAGAAAAAGGAAGACCGAACCTTCGGTATAAAGACCAAGTATTCGCGGATGCAAGATAACTTATTCTTGATAATTGGAAGCAGCTTGCCCGTTCTCAGGCTCAGGTCCTCCATGGATCGCCGGCCTGATAAGTAAGTAGGTAAGGTTAGTTGGGTGCCCTATTGACATGAGGTCACGGCTCACTTAGACTACTAAGAGTCCATTGTGCCCATTTTTCAAAGCTAACCCGAGGGGAACCTGTTAGTTGCCCGCTGAGCTGAACCATCCACATTCAATTAAGAACCTTAGCAGTTTGTTCAGCTTAATGTATCTTGCCTCCTCTAAGCCCGAAAGAAATAGTTCCCGAGGTACGTAAGTCTTTTTTCGGGCCAGTGCAGGGCATTCATACAGTAGGTGATGAATGGATTATATTTCCTCTTCGTCCCTACAGCTTCTGCAAAAATCGTTGTAGGGCTGGCCAAGTCTAGCTGCATGATATGATATCATGCAGTGCCCAGTGAGGGCACCGACTACCAGTCGTATATTCCCTCTACCAAGATTTAACCGACTTTCCGTCCTTTTTTTGTCATAGACAGGCCATGTTAGCCTTGCCGTAGCGCATGTATCTAATTTAACACCATCGCTTGTTGGCCTTTCCTAGTAGTTCCACCCCTATTTCTCTGAACAGTGTGCTGAGTGGCGTTCTAGCCTCAGTTGTGATCTGCGAAGTATCTGCGCCTGATCCCAGTCTGGCTAGTTCGTCCGCCTTCTCATTTCCGGAAATATTCACATGCACTGGTACCCAGCAGATGGTTACCTCATTGACATCCGATATTAGTTTAGTTTAGTTTAGTTTATTTTACTTTTTTAAGAAAACATTATAACACATGAACGATACATAACTGTGAAAATACATAAATTAAAAAAGTATCTGCAGTCTATAGTTTATAGAAACTAGAAGCGAAAGCAGATTTAGGTACAGTAAATTTTAAAGAGCAAACAAAAGAATATGAATACATGCGTGGGGTCATTACAAAATTTAACAAAGAGAAAAGCTAGACCATCACACGAAACAAGTCTATAATGTCTTTATAATCTAAATCTAGAAGCCATGATTTCACTTTTTTGAGGAATATGGATTCATTTCGAATACACCTTGTATGCAAAGGTAATCTATTAAAAAGCCTTGGGGCAGTGGTCGTATAAAAATTTGAAGAGATTTGCAAATGGTGATGAGGTACATTCACGAGATGTTGTTCATTGACTCTAAGTTGGTAACTAGATGAGCTTCTGCTTAGCAAATAGCCTGATCTTGCAAAAAAAATTTTTAAAACTTTATAACAATATAGGTGTTTTATTGGTAAAATGTTCAGGTCCCGAAATAGGAGTAAGCTTGGTGACCATCGATTTTTGTTGCAAATGAGACGAATCACACGTTTTTGCGATACAAGAAGAGGAACTATTTTGTTATAGTGAGTACCGCCCCACGAAGCTATACCATATTCCAATTTAGAATGCACTAGGCTATAATAAATACATTTGAGGAGTTTCAATGAACAAAAAGATTTTAAAAAATAAAATTGCCTTGTGGCAGCCATAAGGTAATTTTTAAGTGCATTCGAGTGGACGGACCAACTCATTTTCCAGTCCAGCTGAACACCCAGGTATTTAAAGTCAAAAACATTTTCAACATAAAAGCATTTGTCAGAGCATGTTTGTTGTTCGAAAAATGTCTGCGAGACAACTTCTGATTTACAAATAATAGCACTGTGCTTAAATCTATCACAGCTAGCACCATGAACATAAAAGGACCCACAGCTTACTTCATTGCCACTATGACTAAAAAACATAATTTTAGTCTTGTCACTTATGACTAATTTGTGCATTTTAAACCAGTGACTAAGAACTTCGAGATCATGATTTATGTCGGCGGAAAGATTGAGAGCAGAATCACTAGAAAAAGCGCATGCCATATCGTCTGCAAAGGCAGTGACTTTGCTGCGATACTTTTGGAGAAAAAGGTAATTTGTATAAATTAGAAAAAGTATGGGGCCAAGAACCGAGCCTTGGGGGACGCCTATTGATATAATCCTCTCTGAACTTACTTCCCCATTCATTTTTACTTTTTGCACTCTATTGGATAAATATGATCGAAACCAATTGTGTATACTTCCTCTAAACCCACATTTATAGAGTTTGTCTAAAAGTATCTCGTGATCGACTGTGTCGAAGGCTTTTGTTATGTCGACAAAAATCGCTGCAGTTAGGTTCCTCTTATTGAAGCTATTGTATATGTTGGAACAAAAATTTAGAAGGGCATTTTCTGTAGAAAAACCAGAGCGAAAGCCAAATTGATTCCCACTAAAAAAATTGTTTTTTTCCAAGAACTTAACTATTCTTATCTTTAGGGCTTTTTCAAAAATTTTCGAGAATACTGACAACAAAGAAATAGGCCTATAGTTATTAACACAGGTTTTATCTCCCTTCTTAAATAAGGGTATAACTTCAGCAAGTTTTAAATAGTCTGGGAAAATACCACAAGCAACACTTTTATTATAAATTACACATAAAATATCACAGATGTTTAACGCAATCCTTTTAATAAAATTATTAGAAAAACCATAAATTGTTTTTGAATTAGAATTTTTCAAGGACAATATATTTTTATACAATTCAAACGATGAAATGGGATCAAAAACGAAACTATGGGGAAAGGACACCTCATCATCTAAACAATTACAATTGCTATGGGTATCAAAACTACCAGAGACTACTTTAGCACCTATAGAGGCAAAGTAATCATTTAATTTGTTTGCTAGGATTTTACTGTCAGTTATCACGACATTATTATCTTTCAGGCTAAGAATTTGATCTTGTCGATTTGATTTATTTAGAATGCTTCGTACTAGTTCCCATTCTTTTTTAGAAATGCCTTTAACTTCACGAAATTTGGTCAGATAGTAGTTCGTTTTACACATCGAGACATCTTTACGTATATCCTTGCATATTTGTTTGTAGGCTGCAGAGATGATACTATTATTAGGATTCTTTAGCTTCTTTTTATACAATTTGTTTTTAAACTTGATTTTCTTTAATAAATCAAAAGATATCCAAGGTTTCAACTGTTTCCATTTAGTTTTTCTCTTAGCTATTATTTCTGAACATTGTAAGACATAGCTCTGAAGTATCTTAATAAATTTTAAGAATGCTAGCGAAGGATTATTTCTTCTAGTTTCTCTTTACAGAGTTTTATCCATGTTGCTTGAAGAGCCTTAATGGCTGCCTGACTGTCAACATAGATTTTGATTCTCTTACCTGAGAAATTCTCCCTAAGAATCAGATCCGCGCCTTTTTTGATTGCGAAGATCTCAGCCTGGAAGACACTACAGCCATCATCTGTAGGAGTGACACGCTTTCTGGGATACGAAGTAGACTCCGGCTCCTGTACCGTTATCCGTTTTGGATCCGTCGGTATAGATTGCCAGTTCCTCTTCCGTGTTTACCATACCACTGGCCCATTCCTCCCTGGAGGGAATCCTAATAGAGAATCTCCTCTCACAGCAAGAAAGTGGGGTGGTATAGTCCGTTTCGGTTGCGGACCTCAGGATAGCCCATCGATCCAGGATTGATGCGTGGCCATAAGGACATCTTTTCCAAAGACTGGATTCTTGCATCCTTAGCGCAGCCCTGGCTGCAATGCATTCACAATACATGTCTAGTGGTGGAAGGTTCAGCATTGCTTCAAGGGCCGCCGTTGGTGTGGATTTCATAGATCCGGTCACCGCGAGACAGCCAGCCCTCTGAATCCTTGCAAGACTTTGAAGGTTGCATTTCTTCTCAAGTGCTTTCCACCAGATAAGTAAGTAAGTATAGTCGAAAGGGACCTACAGTTTATCACCGATTCCGAATGGCGATTTTCGGGAAGTATCATGTCAAATATACTACAGTGGTTTTTGTCAAAACCCCGCTAGGAGAAGCACCGTGAAAACACGTTCGATGACATAGCTGTTGTCGAGATTCGTGTCATTGGCGTCACGAGCCAACACACTACCCACTGCGCCACGGCGCTCTCCATGTCCGTAAGATACTGGCGTCCATTCATCACGGTGTATATTCAACACCTCAAGTAAGAGCCCAAACAATCACTTCCTTTTAGAATAACCTATTTAAGAAAACCAAAACCACAAAATTAGTAGCAGCAACCAGCCGTATCCGCACGTCATTGCAACGCATCACCGATTAATTAAATGAAGCGTACACCCTATCGACGTGTGCCAAAACCACAGTCTCATCCATCGTCGACCATCACTACGCTCTATGGCAAGGCACAGTAGTCGTTTGCAGTCCACAAACGTCCGATCTTAATATGTACGACCCAGAAAAATAGTTTTGATTATGCGAAAGCATGTGCCAAGTGCTCATTGAAACGCTGAGATTTTTTATGGCCTGGAACAGTAAAGCATCTTGATTCCGTCCATGCGACCAATTGTCTGGAAACAAGTTTGCATGTAACGTGGAAGCGACGTATCTTTATTCCTCTTTCGTCCTTGGTTCTAGGTTTTCTTTCTGTGGACAAATGTCACGGAGTTCATTATCTAGAATGTTGTAAAGCTCTCAAGTATCTATTGTGTACTTTTCTATGTCAACGTCAACACACGGATGTTATCCTCAAAAATAACCACCTCGCCTCCAGGTGACGAGATTTCAACAATTTTGTCACGTTTCTCTCTGCAGATGAGCCACGAGTGCCGGCCACACTAGGTGCCTGACATTAAGTCGACTTAATTAAAATCGACCACAATTAATCGCATCTGACCATCTACGGTAGTGTAGAAAACCACAAATGCGTCTGCTCGTATGGTACGTCAAATTCGCTTGAAATGAAATCTGCCCATCAATGTACCCATAAATATCGCGACAAAACCGCGACAGTACTAGTGATGGCGAACATCGATTAAGACTTGGACCAGTTTACGTTTATGGAAAGTTAATTGCACTAATTTCGTCATTTTGTCATGTCACTTTGATTGAATGTGACTTACTGAACGTCTGAACGTCTAATCGTTTAAACGTCCGAGCAAACTCGTATGTGGGACAGTAAAAGTTGCATCTTCATCGATGAAATCTCTTTGATGCTTAACCTCGTTCTTTCTATTCTTTTACGTTCAGCAATTTCGTTCAGGTAATTACAGATATTCTTAGGACTTGACGCTTGAAATGAAGACAATTTGCAATTTGCAATCAATGGAGCTAATTTTACAGGCGAGAGTGTAAACAAATTGAAGTCTGGAGGGATGTTGAATGAACGTTGGTCACGAATTTAAATTTATTTCTCGGTTTCGCGTGTACGAATCCATATGTTCGTTTTCAATGGTTTAGGAATAGATAGTTTTCAGGACAGTGGGACGATGAATTCGGTGTATTTTTAGGTTACGTGTCCAGTCATTCACGAGAGTTTACGTCAAACGTTCTGTGCGTTGGATGGAAAAGCATTAATCATTTAAAAAAACAAAATTTATTGCACGGCTGATCGGGAGGGACAATATGGCGATGTTATATGGATGACGAGCATATTGCGTTTAAAAACATGACGGTAGGTATATGGCATGCTGATAGGTCATGATCAGTATGAAATAGGAAAAAAAGCCAACTAAATTGTAAAAAGAATTAATGCGCCTTTATGTCCCGATGCATAACATCAGCCTTATATGTGCACACGCCCCTACCGACGAGGCTGAAGACCCTATCAAGGAGGACTTCTATGACCTCCTGATCAACGCCTACGGAGCTTGTCCGGAGTACGATGTAAAAATCGTGCTCGGAGACTTCAACGCCAAAATCAGTAAGGAGAACACCCTTGGCGGAGTGATCGGAAAGCACAGCCTCCACGATACAACAACAGATAACGGCTTCCGACTCGCTGACTTTGCGACAGCTCGTAATGCGATGATAAGTAGCACATGATTCCCTCGCAAGCGAATCCACACAGCAACCTGGCGATCTCCGGACGGTCGAACCGCCAACCAAATCGACCATGTGCTCATTGACGCACGGCATTCGTCAAACATCCTGGATGTGCGAACATTCAGAGGGGCAAATGTCGACTCTGACCACTCTAGCCGAAACCACCTTAGGATACCTACCACCCCCGACAAGAAACCCGTGGTATGATGGCGAGTGTGAGCAGAAAAAAGGCAGCAACCGACGAGGCATACCAAAAGGCGCTGCAGAGGAAATTCAGGGCAGCGCAAGAAGAGTACCGAGCCAGAAGAAGGGAGGAGAAAAAACTACTGCGACAAAAGAAAAGAATCATCGCAGCCTCCCAGCTCAAGGATATCGAGGAGTCTAGGGATAGACATCAAACACGAGCCTTTTACAAGAAAGCCAAAGGCCTTGCAGGAGGCTTCAAAAAGGCTCTTCGAAACTGCGAGGGTAATCTTGTCACCGACCCACAGCGAATAGTGGATGTATTTAAGCAGCATTTCCAGCAGCTGCTTAACGAGCATGACCAAGAGAGAGTGCTAGGGACCGAGGAAATCCCAACTCCCGCCGCTGAAGTAGTCCTCCCACCCAGCATCGACGAAGTCGGCACAGCAATTCAGAAGCTGAAGAACAACAAGGCCGCAGGCTCAGATGGCTTGCCATCAGAGCTCTTCAAGGCTGGCGGCGATATTCTGGTAGGGAGCATGCACCTGATCATCTGCAGAATTTGGGAAGATGAAAGCATGCCCGACGACTGGAATACCAGCTCTATATGCCCCATCCACAAAAAAGGCCATCCTACCTCTTACAAGAACTATAGAGGTATATCCCTGCTCAATGTCGCATACAAGATCTGTCCAGCGTATTGTGTGAACGTCTAAAACCATTTTGCACCGCACTAATCGGCAGCTACCAGTGCGGCTTCTGGCCCGGCAAATCAACTGTAGACCAAATTTTCACACTTCGACAAATCCTGGAAAAAACCAACGAGATTCGAATCGATACACACCATCTTTTCATCGATTTCAAAGCCGCATACGACAGCATTCATCGTGAAGAACTGTTTGGTGCGATGGCCGAATTCGGGATCCCGGTAAAACTGATCCAGTTGTGTCGCGCCACGCTAAAAAACACGCGATGCACCGTGCAATTCGGTTCTAGGACCTCGGAATCATTCGAAACATGCACCGGATTTTGGCAAAGAGATGCGCTGTCATGTGACTTCTTCAACCTGGTGCTGGAGCAGATAGTGCGACGGGCAGGCGTCAACAGGGAAGGCACTATCTTTTACAAGTCCATCCAGCTGCTAGGATACGCGGATGATATCGACATTATCACGTGTTCTCGCCGTGGCATTGTGGAAGCATTCACGGCGATTGAAGAACAGGCGAAACGAGTTGGTCTTAAGATCAATGAGGACAAAACGAAATACATGCTGTCAAGCAAAAACCAATCCGTCGCTCACCACCTGGGACAAAATATAACAATTGACAGCTACAATTTCGAGGTAGTTAAGGAGTAACTTCCACAAATGACACCACAGTGGAGATCCGGCATAGAATCGCCCTTGGCAACCGCTGCTACTTCGGGTTGTCCAAGCAACTGAGGTCAAAACTCCTCACTCGAAAGACCAAAGTCATGCTTTACAAAACGCTCATTCTGCCAGTCTTGCTGTACGGAGCCGAAAGCTGGACGATAAGCAGGACAGCGGAGTTGATTTTGGGTTCTTTCGAAAGAAAAATTCTGGGCCGGATATTTGGTCCTGTCTGTGAGGAAGGTGAATGGAGAAGAAGACACAACCGCGAACTCTGCGAGCTGTACCAAGATGTGGATGTAGTCCGGAAGGCAAGGATCCGTCGACTACACTGGCTCGGCCACATCGACCGCATGGACATCAACGCTCCAGCTAAGAGGGTCTTCGACTCCGAGGTTCGAGAAGAAGAGGAAGACCGAACCTCCGGTATAAAGACCAAGTAATCGCGGATGTAAGACATCTTGGTCTTGACAACTGGAAGCAGCGTGCCCGGGACCGTCAAGGATGGAAGGCAGGTATAGCTCAGGCTTAGATCCTCCATGGATCGCTGGCCTGATAAGTAAGTAAGTAAGTTATGTCCCGATGCAATCTGCAGAAACCATAGAACAGCAATGGAGTCGTTGTCAAAACGCCATTAGAGAGGCCACCTCAGATGTACTCGGTTTCGAGCCACCACCGTCGGGAAACCTTTGGTTTGATGATGAGTGCAGACAGGCCCATGTAGAGAAACAGAATGCATACATGGCCACATTGCATCGACGGACGAGGGCTGCCCGCGAACTCCATGAACAGAAAAGGATGGAGGAGCATGCGCTTCTGAGAAGGAAAAAGAAGGAGCACAAGAAGCGCGAGATCGAGGAGATGGAGAGATGTTACGGCAAGAACGACGTTCGAAAATTTTACCAGAAAGTAGAACAACATGCCACGGCTATGAAGCCAGAGCAGAAGCCTGCAGGGATGAGAACGGACAACTGGTAGTGGAGTCACAGTCGATGCTGAGATTATGGAAGGACCACTCCAGCAGACTGTATAACGGCGATGATAGTCAAAATGCCGCCGTCAGGCAGAGCGAACCACCCACAATGGACGAAGACGAGGGTGAATCCCGTCCACCCGACCTAGACGATGTTAAGATAGCGATATCGGAACTTAAGTCTTATAAAGCTGCTGGAGCAAACGGACTTCCTGCGGAACTGTTTAAAGCAGCTGGCGATGAGCTGGTCAGGAACATGCACCAACTCATCTGCAAGATATGGTCGGAAGAACGCATGCCCGATGAATGGAATCTCAGTATCGTTTGCTCGGTCCATAAGAAAGGAGACCCCTATGACTGCGCCAAATACAAAGGGGTAAAGCCTACTGAACCGTGAGCACCGGACGCAGTGGGTAGTGTGTTGGCCTCTGACGCCGATGACTCGGGATCGAATCCCGACACAGCCATGTCATCGAACGTGTTTTTCACGGTGTTTCTCCTCAGCGGGGTTCTGACAAAACCCCCTGTAGGGAAATTGCCATGAAAAGCTTCTCGAAATTCGCCGTTCGGAACCGGCAATAAACTGTAGGTCCCTTTCACCTATGTGAAAATGAAATCACACACAACATGGGTGATTGAGAGAAGCTCGGCTCAGGTTCTTCGTGGACTGTAACGCCAACATACATACATACATACAAAGCCTTCTGAACATCGCGTACAAGATTCTCTCTTCCGTACTGTGTAACTGCCTGAAACCGTTCGTGGACAATCTGATAGGTTCCTACATGTGTGGTTTCAGGCCAGGGAAATCCACGATAGACCAAATATTTACACTACAGTAGATCTTGAAGAAGACCCATGAATTCCAGGTCGACACTCACCACCTTTTTGTCAACTTTAAAACCGCATATGAGAGCGTTTATAGAGACGACTTATACAGAGCCATGTCATGTTTTAACATTCCTGCCAAACTCGTCAGACTGTGCAGGATGACGATCGAGGATTTCCGCTGCTCCATTAAGGTCGGAGGTGAACTAACCGAGACCTTCGATGTTAAAAAAGGTTTTAGACAGGGTGATGCACTGTCATGTGATTTCTGTAACACCATACTTGAAAATATCGTGCGGGACTCTGCGGCCAATACAAGAGGTACAATCTACTTCAAGCCCACACAATTGCTTGCCTACGCAGATGACATTGACGTTATTTGACGGAGAAAGCGAGACGTCAATGAGGCGTTCGCAAGCATTGAAGCAAAAGCGGCTAAAGTGGGTCTAAGGGTAAATAGGGACAAGACCAAATATATGCTGTCAGCCAAGAAAGACGCGCAACACCGACGTCTTGGTCAGAACGTCACCTTCGGCAGCTATATTTTTGAAGTAGTCCAGGACTTCGTCTACCTTGGCTCGATAGTGACAAGCAGCAACGACACCAGCGCTGAGATAAAACGCAGAATAACTCTTGCCAACCGTTGCTTCTTTGGGCTTAGGTATTCCTCTACAAAACCTTAATCATCCCGGTCCTCCTTTACGGCGCTGAGGCTTGGATGTTATCAAAAGCGGATGTAGAGGCTCTTGGGCGATTTGAGAGGAAAATTCTGCGTGCAATCTTTGGTCCCGTTTGTGTAAACGAAGAGTGGAGGAGGAGATTCAACCAGGAACTGTACGGGCTGTACAGCGACATCGGCCTAGTTGGACGTCTTCGGATTCAACGTCTAAGATGGCTGGGCCATGTAGAGCGAATAGAAATCACCGCTCCGGCACGAAGAGTTTTCGACACCAACCCCGAGGGATGACGTAGCAACGGACGACCGCATTTAAAGTGGCGCGCACAGGTGGAAAGGGACCTCAACCAACTGGGCGTGCGGCACTGGAAGCGGCTGGCCAAAGATCGGATCCTAAACGACCTGACTGATGTTCAGCGAGTAAGGATAATTAACCTTCTTCATTGCTAGTGGGGGCTAACCCCCCTTGTAGCAACACAACGGGTCTCGCTGGCCTAAGTATATTCTTCTCACTCTGGGGAGGCTACGAACCCTGCTACCTACCTACATACATACGTCTGTGAATATGCGTGACCCAGAAAAGTCGAGTAAGGCCAGCGGGATACAACGTCGCAATGCTACAATTGCAAGAGACTGCCACAGCCTACGCCAATCGCGTCTCCCTTAAGCTCTCGAAAAACCTTCCAACACCTGCTTAGATCGTACAACAACAATTAACCCGTTGTTAACAAGCCTCAGAGAGTGCTGCTTCAAAGGTATTGGGTTTCAAAACTTCACCAACAAGAAACTCATGGTTGGACGACGAGTGTAGGAAGGCAGACGCAGAAAAGCAGCAAGCCTATCAAGGGGCGCTGTACGGAAGGACGAGAGCTGCTCGTGAGCATTATGAACAGAAGAGTAGGGAGGAGCATAAGCTTCTCAAAACAAAAAAAGAGAGCATGAGCCGTTCGGAACCGGCAATAAACTGTAGGTCTGTAAAGCACACACAACATGGGTAATTGGGAGAAGCTCAGCTTTGGCCCCATGGACTGTAACGCTAACGCACATACATACATGAGAAGCTCGCGATCGAAGAGATGGAGAGATGCTATCGCAGGAACGACGTTCGGAGGTTTTATCAACGAATAAAGCAAACATGCCAGGGATATAAGGCCAGAACGGAAACTTGCAAGGACGAAAATGAAAACCCTTAGTGGATTCACAGTCGGTACTATGAATCTGGAATCTGCAGACTGCATAACCGCGATGACGAAACAGATCCCTCTGTCAGGCAGAATGACCCATCCACAACGGACGATGATGATCATCTGAGCGAAGTCGGGAATGCTTTTTCTAAGCTTAAGTCCAACAAAGCTGCTGGAGGAGACGGACTACCTGTCGAGCTCTTTAAGGAAGCTGGAGATAACCTGGTTGGGAATATGCACCACCTAATCTGTTAGATATGGTCAGAGGAATGTTTGCCCGATAAAATGGATCTTAGTATCGTTTGCCCTATCCGCGGGAAAGGAGACCCCTTTGTCTGCGGCAATTACAGAGGTGTAATCCTCCACTATCGATCAAGTATTCACACTGCGCTGGATCCTGGAAAAACTCGTTGAGTTCCAGATCGACTCTCACCAATTGTTGGTTAACTTCAAGGCCGCATACGATAGTATATATGGAGACGAACTATACAGCGCCATGTCTAGTTTTGGCATTCCTGCCAACTTCGTCAGATTGTGCAGGGTGACACTGGAGAACTCTCGCTGCTCCATCAGGGTCGGAAGTGACTTGACCGATATCATTAGTGTCGCCAGTTTTAGGCAAGGCGACACGCTATCGTGTGACTTTTCCAACATCGTCCTTGAAAGGATCGTGCAAAACTCACTAGTCAATACGAGGGGCACCATCTTTTTCAAGTCCGTACAGCTACTCGCATATGCCGATGATATTGACATTATTGGACGAATTCAGCGAGATGTCACTGAGGCCTTTACGAGCATTGAAGCGGAAGCGGCTAAAATGGCACTGGCGGTAAATGAAGGCAAGAGGAGATATATACTGTCGTCGTAACAGGACAGGACCTGCGCACATATTGGCAGGTGTAATTTCGAGGTAGTCAAGGACTTCATCTACCCAGGCTCCGCAGTGACATGCAGAAATGACATTAGTACCCAAATCAAACGCAGACTTACTCTTGCCAACCGCTGTTACTTTGGGCTCCCTTATCACCCTTATCACCAAGGTCCTGCTCAACCTCAACCAACTAGGCGTGCCACACTTGAGACTGCTGGCGAAAGACCATGCCAGTTGGAGAGGTTTTTAAAAGGAGGCCGAGGTTCGCCATGAACTGAAGCGTCGAAGAAGAAGAAGTTGAAAGTAACTTAGTCTAGAAAACAAATTCGGTTGTAACGGTTACCAAAATTCTCCTCAATAACATAGCCTCAATAACTGAAGTCGGTTCAATTGCTTCAGTTATTTAAGCTAATCAGTCCTCCGAAATATTGAAATTCAGGCTATTGTCTTAGCTTACATTTATTGAAAGTCCTTCAATGCATTTGATTACCTGAGCCAATGGCGGCAGTTGCTGAAGTAAATCATATTACTTCAGTAATACTGCTTCAGGTATTTTTCATAATTTTTCTTTCGGCACAAGAGCCTACCTATATGTTATTCGTTTTGTCTACAGTTAATCAGAATGATTCCATTGCATTTGTTTTTTAAGCTTCAGTAGCTGAAGCCAAATTAAGTGCTTTGTCTGTAAAGTCGCTTTGAATGGTTGACATTTATTCCATTGCTTCAATTGCTAAGGGAATGCTAGCTGCCGATAAAGGCGATTGATATAAGACGACCACATCAACAAAACCGACTTGGTCTTAAGAAGCAAAGCACAATGAAGCAATATTTGCAAAATGAAACAACATCTTAGACAGAGGTCTTCTCGACTTAATCCATATGACGAGTGTTGCTCTACTCGTAATCCTTCAGAATTCAAATCCACACTTAAGTAGCTCAGCAATTATGGTGTGACAAATAATCACACAATACTGTAAGTTGATCGAATAGTTCCTTCATGTCAGTCGAGTTAATTGCGGTCACCAAGAGCGTTTCTTAACACTCCACCTCAATTTAGGAATTAAGTTCAAATGATACAGCAATCCAACTCCAATCACCGATCACCTTCGATTCGCTTCGGATATCGCAAGAGATTTTATCGCCTCATCTAAACCTAAGAAAGTGTGCAAAGCTGCCCGAGCCCACTTGGTAGTGCCCTCCTCCGAGCTGGTCAGTCAATAAAACGTCCATCAGTTTACCTTTCCATTAGCACCTAAAGTCGGCATACAGAGCCATCAACAAAGCAGGAAAGAAAGACGAACGAAATGACTAGACTGCAGTCAAGCGAGTAGAAATAAAATCGACCAGCACCATTCGTGCTCGAGGGGGAGAATCAAGAAAAGTGAAAAGTCCAACGATGCTCAAAAGCAAGTAAAGACCAGAGATGTGAATGGTGGATGCTCTTTACATAACTTTCTCGTGGTGCAGGAGATAATGCAAGTGACTGGCCTCTCACGGACGCCGCATAGACAATTAATGTGCGCGAATGGAAGAGGATTTTCACGATGTAGAAGAAAGTTGACTTACTGGTCAAGTGATGGAGATGGACATGAAGCTAAAAGGAGTACGCCGGCTGGCAAGTAAAGAAGGGATACGGGTTCTTGACGTCCTAAATCGATTGTTGGGCAAGTACATAATTTATCTTGGCTGTTGCTGTGAAGCGTCTTCGTGTCTTTGCGTCTTTTGCCTGCTTTTCGCATTGAGAGAAAGCAGTTTGGTTGAATCAACGCCGCGGGTACATTATGAAGATAATTTGCAGTCAGTCGGGCGGTAATAAGGTTACATGAGTTAAGGTTTTTCGTTTTTAGTTACGGCGTTGAGATGAGCTGCATGGTTACGGGCGGTGATGCTTATCAGTGTGAGATCAGCGGCTAGATGTTTGGAACAAAAGGTTCGTTTAACGGATTTTTGCTGAAGGCTTCTCAAGTGGGTTTACAACTCTTTCGGTGGTCTTTTAGCAATGATGATCAAATTGATTGCATTTGATTGTAGGTCACTTGGTTAATGCCTTGGTTACTCTGCAGACTGGTACATACAAGGTAAGAAAGGTTTATGCTATTTCATCTCTCATTTGCTTTACGAGCGTGGCTTTCACAGTGTGCTCGATAGCAAAAAATACCAGAAACTGCCTGTTATCTTATGGTACACCTAAGAGTGGCGCAAACTCGTAGAGCACGTCCGTCGGACGCCTTTGCATGACGAGAAAACCGAACTTCATCGAGTACAACGGTCGCAAATAAAGTCGTCGCACCTTCTCTCAAAAGTAAACCGCCTCATAAGCTAACATCAAATTTCTAATCCATCACATCACCACATCATAGCATTCATCACCAATGTACTCGTGTGTGCCTGTGGACGTGCAACATAATTGATTTATCTTTTACGATCATCTGACATGATTGCCATTCGTCTGGCCACTTAGGCAGTCTCACTTTTTATCCACACCGTCATCCTTCCTCTAGCTTCAAATACAACGCATTATTACAGTCGCACGCGCGGCAACATGCCACCGAGGCACATACAACAGAAATGCTTCCCCATGCCTCGGCGAGATGAGTAAAATGAAAAGTTTTGTTTTTCCTAACGCTTCCCATTTTCCTTTTTTTGTTTTTCTTTCCTTTTTTCGAATTTTGCCTTTTTTTTTGGTTTTAGGCAAAGAGTTTAAAAATAATCGAAAATAATGAACACTCGTCGAGCGTCGCCATCGATGTTGGCGCATTAGTTCGTATACCATCCCGCGGCTGATTGTGCTCGGTCAGAGCTTATGGGGTTGATTGTGTGCCTTTCATTGGCTTCACTTTCGGAGGAAATTGAAGGCACTGATATACTTGAGATTAAGAAAATCTCATCGACATGAGAGGGTCGAGTGAATCCAACCAGACGGGACGTGACGCGACTGCCGGGAGTGCTTTTTCCAATTAACTCTGTTTTGAAATATTTTCAATTGAAAATGAAAATTTTTTTATCAATCTTTTCAAACTGTACATGTGGCAAAAGGAAAATCATGTAACTGACGATTCATTGACCTGTCGACAATGCACCATCGCAGGAAATAGTAAAAGTTGACGGAGCAACGTATGACGTCAAGTGGTGTCGTAAAATTGACGATTTCCGACATCTTTGGCAACTATGACACGATCAGATTTGGATTTTACTTTACAACATCACTTCGCTTGTTGTCCTTCCGACAAAGTTAGAGAACGTAGTTCCATGCTCGTCGTGCTCGCACGACGTGGTCACTGAAATGAATTATCATTCCGCGGACTTTATGGGACGTTTCAATACGATACGGTCGAGTTGGTAGCATTTTGTTATTGTAAGTTGAGCGTAGAGCACAACGGTCATTTCCTCGGCCGGCTTATGCGATTGGGTTAGTTTAAACAAGGATGCGAGATTTATCTTTCGTGCCAGAGAATAAATAATTAGTCGTGACAACAGGAAGCAAGTGTGTCTTATTTCTTAAGTGACTTTGTAACATGAATTTCGAACATTTCGTGCCGATTGTCAGAGCATTTTATCACATTAGTCGCGAAATAACTTGACGTTTGTCTGTCATGTCAAGTAAGTTTCGAAAATGCGTTTAGACGCATTTATTTGCTTGTGCTAGTATGTGTTGTATGTTCGACTATAGGTTAGGTTAGGTTGACGTGGTAGGCATAAGCCACACTTAGGCCCATTGTGATACCACCTGGATCAGGTTACCCTGATCCGCTACCTGGGAACCAACCGGTGCTTCTAATAAAGCGGTGGAGTTGAGCTATTTTTTGGTTTGCTCGCTCACTTAGATTGTCGAAGAAGGGTGCGCCGAGGTGAATCCTTCTGCGATTCGCAAAAGAGGGACATTGTAGGGTAGCCCCAGTCTGGCGGCGTGTTTTCCAATGGTGCAGTGACCTGTAATGACACCCACTAGAGTACCTAAGGTTGCCCTTTTGGTTGCCAACAGGTCCCTGGTTCATCCTAGGTTTAACTTAGGCCACAGTTGTTTGGTGATAAAGCCGATATTGCTCTCATTCCATTGGAGGTTTTTTTTTTTTGTGCAGGTTTTTATTTATATATTCTCTTATTCTCTTAGGATGTGCCTATAGACACACAACCTGAACGGAATGCAGTGGTTTGAGTCGTTGATGTTCGTTCACTACTCCCAGGGGTGGTTATCCTAGATAGGACGAGAGCCGACCAAATTCCGATTGGTTATAGTCCGTATTTATTCGTTCAAGCACTTTAATATTGCATACGCAGAGGATGAATTTCAGTTGACCATATACTGTGAGTGTTATGCCTGCAGCAGTACGTCTGGTCACTTTCCATTCGCAACTGCGTTGCATACTTTTTCTTGGCTATGAAGCGAATTTGAACTATAGACCTTTCGCTCGGCGGTCGATGATGTTAACCACTGCATCACGGCCACCCCCAGGAGGTTGGTCTCCTCTATGGTTTGAAGCTTTATCATGTGCTTTACAGTACTTATTGGTGTTCCTAGGTACCCGAGGGTAGGTAGGCTGAGCGTGCTTGACCCTAACTTTGCGAGTTCGTCGGCCGCGCAGTTTCCGGGAATATCCCATTTTAATGTTGAACCGTTCAGCCATCTCATCTAGAGATAGTCGACAGTTAAGAGATGCCAGGGATTTTATCGCAGATTGGCCTTCCTACACAGCCTACACAACACCACGTCAGAAAACGGACTAAGGCTAGTGGAATTTATGGCGGGACATAATCTGGTAGTAGCAAGTACACGATTCCCACGCCTCAATATCCATAAGGGGACCTGGCGGTCTTTCGACCAATCGACAACCAACCAAATTGATCATATTGCGATCGACGGCAGACACTCCTCCAGCATCCTAGATGTACTAACCTTTCGAGGAGCCAACATCGATTCGGATCATTATCTTGTTGCAGCCAAGGTACGGATGTGAATTTCTCGGAATCAACGGAAAGCTGCAATGCACGAGACCGCCAGGACCTTCGCCGATCAAGTTTCCCTCAAGCTCTCTCAAGTCCCGATGAAATCTGCACAAACCATAGAACAGCAATCGAGTCTTTGTCAGAACGCCATCAGAGAGACCGCCTCAGATGTACTCGGTTTCAAGCCACCACCTTCGAGAAACCCCTGGTTTGATGACGAATGCAGACCGGCCTATGTAGAGAAACGGAATGCATACATGGCTCCACTGCATCGACGGACGAGAACTGCCCGCGAGCTCTATAAACAGAAAAGGAGGGAGGAGCACGCGCTTCTGAGAAGAAAAAAGAAGGAGCACGAGAAGCGCGAGATCGAGGAGATGGAGAGATGCTATTGTAGGAACGATGTTCCAAAGTTCTACCAAAAAGTAAAACGAACATGCCAAGGCTATAAAGCCAGAGCAGAACCTTGCAGGGATGAGCACGGACAACTAATAGTGGAGTCACAGTCTTGAGATTGTGGAAAGACCACTCCTGCAGACTGTATAACAGCGATGATAGTCGAAATGCCGCCGTCGGGCAGAACGAACCATTCACAATAAACGAAGATGAAAGAGAATCCCGTCCACACGACCTAGACGATGTTAATATAGCGATATCGAAATTTAAGCCTTATAAAGCTGCTGGAACAGACGGACTTCCCGCTGAACTATTTAAAGCAGCTGGCGATGAGCTGTTCAGGAACATGTACCAACTCATCTGCAAGATATGGTCGGAAGAATGCATGCCCGAAGATTGAGGTGGAGCGCACAGGTGGAAAGGGACCTCATCCAACTGGGCGTGCGGCACTGGAAGCGGCTGGCCAAAGATCGGGCCGGCTGGAGAGGCTTGTTGGTTGAGGGCCTGGTCCACCCCGAACTGTAGCGCCTTCTAAGTAAGTAAGTAAATATTGCGTTTTATGTTTATAACAGAACTAATGGCGGGAGAGGTATAAATTCAGCAAGTCAAATCGAATGATACCAACCTTCGAAAACAGTTTTTCAAAATGTTCACCAAAAGGCCACCGATTCGATGGCAAATAAACATGTTCATCCCGATGAATGTTGCCACCTAAATTGCATCACGACTGTTTATTTATTTTGCCTTCAGCTGACCATCGAACAATGCGAAAAAATTTCCACTCGCCACAGGCCACACAAATTTGTTGTTTTTCAAAAACGAAAACTTTTTACAATAAAATCAAAAACATTTACTTCTTGAATGAAATAAACAAAATCGGATGGCAAGTCTCAGAAATCAGGAGAAGAACTCATTAAATTAGCTACAGATGCGGTGGAACGTTGACATTCCAAGGATGTTACACTAGACGCTCTGACGTATGGCAGAAGTTTGCATAACCACATTAGACAGTGTTTCTGTTTTTCAAAAACTAAAAATTATAAGCCGGAACAACAGGAAAATATTTTGCTTGTGAATTACTACGCGGGAAAGAAAACGGATTTTTGATAGACATGATGTCGAAAATGGTTATTTAATGAAGTGCGTTATGGGCTTTCGAAATAGAGGAGGTCGTGATGCATACGAGTATAAATCAGACGGGATGATCGAGAACGTAATTTCGAATTGAAGGTCCATTTTCAACCTGGTAGATCGACTACACGGTCTATTGTGTGGGCGCGACAAAATACATCAATGAATTCCGCAAAACATCACAAAATTTGTTTTTATTTTTTTAACACAAATAGATTAAAAAATATTTTCTTTTTCCGTTCGGATACAGTGGGTTGACAACCAGACAAAGCCACACCGGTCAAGGTAAGCAATTTTGTAATAATGAATTATGTTCTATGTATGGAAGGCATCTTTGAACGAGTCATCGGCAAACACAGCCTACACGACACCATATCCGATAACGAAAACAGACTGATTGATCTTGCTACGGGGTGAAATCTCCTTCTAGCCAGTACGCGCTTCCCGCACGCCGCAGCTCGATATACAAAAGGTCACCAGACCAATCAATCACTAACCAGATTGATCACATCGCGATCGACGGCAGACACTCCTCCGCTATTCTTGATGTTCGAACTTTCCGAGGAGCTAACATCGACTCGGACCGCTATCTTGTAGTAGCCAAGATGCGCATACGTTCATCACGAACGCAGCGGAGTAGAGTAAGAATACAAAGTTATGACGTCGGAAAGCCACTATCGCCAGAAACCTTCCTTAAGCTCTCCCATACACCTCAACGCTCCACACAGTCAATAGAGCAACAGTGGAATCTTTGCTAAGAAGCCTAAGCCTTGAAAACCACTGCATCTGAAGTCTTGGGCTTCAAGGGTCCACCACGATGAAACACCTGGTTCGATGACGAGTACAGGAAAATTCACACAACGAATCAGAAGGCACATAAGGCCTCGTTGCATAGAAGAACAAGAGCAGCTCGTGAGTTAAAAAGAAGGAAGGAGCATAAGCTTCTCAGGAGGAAGAAGAAAGAGCACGAGAAGCACGCGATTCTAAGTAGGGATGAGAATGGACACCTAATAGTAGAATCGCAGTCAATGCTGAAAATATGGAAAAACCATTTCTGGAGACTGTATGACGGCGATGTTAGTCAATATATATCCCGCTTTCAGGCAGGATGAATCGTAGAAAATTCCGTTCCCCTGACCCCTACGAAGTTAAGATCACCATATCTAAACTCAAGTCGAATAAAGCTGCTGGCGCAGACGGATAACTTGCCGAGCTCTTTAAGGCAGCTGGGGATGACATGGTTAGGAGCATGTCCCAACTCATCTGTAAGATATGGTGAGAGGGAAGCATGCCCGAGGAATGGAGTCTCAGCACCCTATGCTCGATCCACAAGAAAGGATACCCCTCTGTCTGCGCCAACTACAGAGGAATAAGTCTTCTTAACTTCGCCTACAAAATCTTCTCTGCCGTTTTGTGTGAACGCCTGAAGCCTTTTGTAAATAAGCTGTCAAGTCCTTATCAGTGTGACTTCAGACCAGAGAAGTCCACTATCGACCAAATATTCACACTACGGCACTCACCACCTATTTACTTCAAAGCCACATACGATAGCGTAATTAGAGTCGAGCTATACAACGCCAGACTATGCAGGATGACTTTGGAGAATACTCGCTGCTCCATTCGAATCCGTGAACACCTTACCGATAGTTTTGATGCCAAAAAAGGATTTAAGCAGGACGATGCGCTGTCGTGTCTTGTGCAAAACCACTGGCCAACACAACTCCTCACATATGCGGATGACATTGACATAATAGGAAGATCACAGCGAGATGTCACTGGGGCGAGTATTGAGATGGAGGCGGCGAAAATTGGTTTGGCAGTAAATGAGGGCAAAACTCGATATGTGCTGTCATCAAAAAAGGACGCTCACCACCGACATCTGGGCAAGAACGTTTGTATTGGCAGATATAAGTTTGAGGTAGTTAAGGACTTCGTCTACCTTGGCTCCGTAGTGACCTGAAACCACAACATCAGTTCCGATATGATAGGCAGATCGCTGTTTCTTTGGGCTCAAGAGGCGATTACTTAAACGTTGACTCCAAACAAAACCCTTATCAGCCCGGTCCTATCCCGGCATGGACACTATTGGGATTTTCGGTCCAATGAACGCAGACGGAGAATGGAGGAAAAGATTCAACCACGAGCTTTACGGGCTGTACGGCGACATGAGTCTACTCAGGCGTCTATTGATTCAACGCCTAAGATGGCTAGGCCATGTAGAGCGAACGGACACCACAGCTCCGGCTCGGAGAGACTTTGAATCAAACACCGAGGGACGAAGAAACAGAGGACACACAGGTGGAAAAGGACCCCAGCTTACTGGGTGTGCAGCAATGGGAAAGGCTAGCAAAAGATCGTGCTAGTTGGAGGGGCATGTTGGTTGACGCCCAGGTTCACCTCGAACTGTAGCGTCCTACAAGAAGAACAAGAATTACGTTTTTTTAGAAACTGGATGGTTTCTATTTAAATGTGATAACACCCCATTCCATTGTAAGCCTTAGGTTGCATCAGCGCCCAAATGTGTGCTTAACCTAGCCAACCACTGTCAAGAATTGTTTTTGAATCAATGTGCTTTCGAGAACTATGCCTGTGGCTCTTATCTGGATCCAGAACGCTCTAGCAATTTGTGTCATTGTTAGTACCATGCCATTACTAAATTTACAGGCAATTCAATAAAATCTGCACCTATGCCAGGCCTTTCATTATTCAAATGTCAAAGACCTCATGACTCGTGGCACGTGTACCTCAAACACAATAACTCTTTGCTAGCCGTTCGTGCATTCCATACACTAGCCAAAGAAAATAACTTACAATTTCGTTTAATCTTTAAAAATCACGAATCGAATCGAACCGATCGCAGTAGATACAGATACCATACATGTATCGAATCTGTGTATGTTAAACAAATTTCAAGTATTGTAGTTCGGACTATTTAGCCAGCTAAGATTTATGAATCTGTAGTCATTTACTCCTACGATCAGAGAGGCTATAATTTTTCGGAATCCAATAAAGTATTTTCGCAAATTATTAATCAAATAAACAGACAGAAGATATGAGATACATTGGGTGTATGGGATGACTCAGCACATGAGCGAGCGGTCGCTGCTCAGTGATGACCGTGACTGGAGTAAGAAGGATTTCGCCACCTAGTAGTCCGTCGGCAAGCTGGTAAGCTGACTTGACGACATAGGACGGGAAACGAAGTGGAAATTGCTAGATGATGTAAGCTAAGTAGCAAGGTCAAGGCGTTTTTTGAGTAGAAACATATGGTGATTCAGTGGATTTTTAATTTTTTTTTTTTTGTAGACGCAAAGATGTCGGGTGCAAAATTAGCATGAGGCACTCACGCGTAGATGGACGTTGGCTGACAGCCACAATAAGAACGGAAATTGGCTAAGAGAATTATGATACCACTTCTGAAAGTCGTCTCTTTCACTCGGTAGATAAAGGATCTACGATTTTATCGGATTAATATTAAATCACTATTTGACGATCACTAGATGATGCTTCATAAATCGGTTGGGAATGGCGTGCATTTTTTTTGCATTCGGTTTATAATTCACAGGAAACCGTTAACTTTAGTACTTAGTTACTTACCTAGGTGGCGCTACAGCTCGGTGTGAACCTGGGCCTCAACTAACAAGCCTTTCTAGCTAGCACGCCCAGTTGGTTAAGGTCCCTTTCCACCTGTGTGCGCCACCTTAGATGCGGCTGTCCTCTACAATCTCGTCCTTTCGGGTTGGAGTTGAATACTCTGCGGACCAGAGCTGTGTTGTCCATTCGCTCTACATGGCCTAGCCATCTTAGACGTTGGATCTGTAGACGTCGTACTAGGCCGATTTCGCTGTACAGCTCGTACAGTTCGTAGTTGAATTTTCTCCTCCACTCTCCGTCAACACAAACGGGACCGAAGATTGTACGCAGAGTTTTCCTCTCGAAATGACCAAGGGCCTCTCCGTTCATTTTTGACAAGGTCCAAGCCTCTGCACCGTAGAGGAGGACCGGGACGATTAAGGTTTTATAGAGGGTCACTTTAGCTTTCCGAGAGAGGGCTCTACTACTCAATTGCTTCTTGAGCTCAAACTAACAGCAGTTGGCAAGAGTTATTCTGCGTCTAATCTCTGCGCTGGTGTCGTTGGCGCTGGTGAGCTAAGGTATACGAAATCCTTGACTACATCAAGGTTATAGCTGCCAATATTTCTTCTTCTATTTGGCTTTGCCCTCGTTTACCTTCAGACTCACTTCAGCCGCTTCTGCTTCAATGCTCACAAAAGCTCCATTGACGTCCCATTGCGTTCTCCCAATCAATGTCATCAGCGTATGCGGGCAATTGTGCAGTCTTTTAAGTAGATTGTTAGATTGTACCTCTTGTATTGGCCGTCGAATCCCGCATGATCTTTCGAGGGTGATGTTGAAGAATTAATATGACAGTGCGCCGCCCTGACTGAATCCCTTTTTGTGGAACAGCCAGAATTCTCCATTGTCATTCTGCACACCCTGACGAATTTGGCAGGGTTATCCAAACATATGCGGCTTTAAAATCGGCGGAAAGGTGGTATGTGATGACCAGAAATTCGAGATTTTCCTGCCCTGAAGGCACATTGATAGGAACTTAGCAAATTGTCAACGAATGGTTTCAGGCGTTCACACAGCACAGCAGAGAAGATCTTATACACGATGATAGGGAGACTTATTCCCTTAAGGGGCGCAGTTATAGGGGTTTTCTTTTCTACGAACCGGGCAAACGATGCTGAGATTCCATTCATCGAGCATGCTTTCCTCCGGCCATATCTTACAGATGAGCTGGTACATGTTTCCAACCTACTCATCTCCAGCTGCTTTAAATAGCTCAGCAGTCATCCCGTCTGATAGCAGCTTTATTAGACTTCCGTTTTGATATTGCTATCCTAACCTTGGCTAAGTCGGGTGGACGGACTTCTCTCCCAACTTCGTCCAGTGTGAATTGTGCGTTCTGCCTGACAGCGGCATCTTGGCCGATTCTCAGCATCGACTGTGATTCAACTACAAGGAGTCCGTGTTCATACCTGTAGGCTTCCGCTCTGGCTCTACAACCTTGGCGTGCTCCTTTTACTCTTTAGTAAAACCTTCGACTTTATGGTGCATGGTGGTCGATTCCCTGCTTGATGCTCTCAATGCCTTTGGAATCTATGCCCAGGCCTATGCGGATGATGTCGTCATTCTTTCTGTCTGCTCATGTTTAGCGACTGTCCGTCTTAAAGCACAGGCGGCGCTAAATGTGGTCGATGATTGGTGTACCAGAAATGGGCTGTCAGTCAATCCTCTTAAGACCGATGTCGTTCTCTTTCCGAGAAGGAGGAAAAATACTGACATGACTCAGCTGGTACTAAAAGGCACTTCCATCCCGATATCCAATTAGGCTAAGTATCTAGGAGTTATCTTAGATAGCAAGCTTCTCTGGCCAAAGCATGTTGAGCCAAAAACCACCAAAGCGCTGTCAGCTTTCTGGCAATGCAAAGGAGCTTTTGGCAAAACATGGGGTTTTTCCGCTGGTAAAGGTCCTCTGGATCTGATAAGACCTATAATCTCTTATGCATCGGTTGTCTGGTGAAACAGACTAAATCGCAAACAGGTCGTAACCTCTTTCACCAAACTCCAAAGAACGGTTTGTCTCAACTGCACGGGTGCCTTCCCCAGCACGCCGGGCGCTGCTCTAGATGCTATGATGAACCTACCACCTCTTGATATATTTATCAGAGGGTGTGCTCTGAAAGCCATGTCTCGTCTGAAGAGAAATGGCTTTTGGTATAACTCGCATAGGAATAACGGCGTGCTTGCGCAAGAATTGTCCTGCGACCCTGTCTCATGGACATGCCTTCTGACGCACTGACGCCCGTTATCCTTCTTCTTCTTTGGTGACGTTACAGCCCATGAAGGACCAGAGTCAAGCTTCGCACATGTGAAAGGGACCTAAAGTTTAATGCCGATTCCGAACGGCGTGAGTCGAGAAACTCTTTCATGGCAAGTTTACTACGGGGGTTTTGCCAGTATCCCGCCGAAGAGGAACGTTCGCGAAATAAATATTCGATGGCGTTGGTGTTATCGGGATCCGAACTCGCTCATCGTGCGCCAGAGTCCAACACTGTAACCACTGCGCCATGGCGCCCTCCGTTATCCTACTGCGCCGTAATTTCACAGTCGACTGGGAGCGCGAAAACATCCGACTGCACTTCTCCCTAGGAAAATATGCGTCTGTCTTCCAATCAGAGATATACGCAATCCTAATGGTCATGCACTATGTTGTGAAACACAGGTGGAACGAGGAAAGCATATGTGTCTGTAATGACAACCAAGCTGCACTAAAAGCTGTGTGTAACCCCTTAACTAGCTCAAAATTAGTGCTCGAACTCAATTCCTTCTTGAACAGAGCCGGTAGACTAAATTCACTAGGACTTGTATGGGTTCCAGGCCACTCTGGGATCCCAGGAAATGAGATCTCTGATGAACTCGCCCGAATGGGTTTAGAGGAGAGCTTCTCACGAGCTGAGCCCGCTCTAGGTCTACCTGCGTCCACGGTAAATTCCTACATTAACGACTGGGTGTTTAATACACACAACCGTAGATGGAGGAACTATCCAGAATGCAGGATGACAAAGCGTGTATGCCCTGATGCCTTCTGTGAATCGACTGCAGAAGGCTTGTGGGAGTTATCACTGACCATTACACTTTTGTCAAGCATCTCTACGTGCTTGGCATCAGTGAGACGCCTACTTGTGCTACATGTTGCGAGGAGGAGGATGATACTGCAGAGCATTTGCTCTGTGATTGTCCCGCCTTTGCTCGTGCACAGTGGCGCACCTTTGGAGCCGACGTGGTGTGTGCCAAATCCCTTAGCTGTACATCACTGAAGCTCCTTCAAATTTTTCTCCGGAAAAAAGGGGAAAAAACAGTAATGTAAGGTGTCTGTCTGGAGGACCTACAATGGACCAGTGTTTGCGTCTGAGTGCAGCGGATAGCAGAAGCCTTCAACAAAAAAAAAAAAAAAAAAAAAAAAAAGTTTCGAACGTCGTTCAGTAACGACAAGATCCCTCTATCTCCTCGATCGGGCGCATCTCATGCTCCTTCTTTTTCCTTCTGAAAAGCGCGTGCTCCTTCCTTCTTTTACGCTCATAGAGCTCACGAGCAGCTCTCGTACGTCGATGCCACGTGGCCATGTATGCATTCTGTTTTTCTGTAATTTAGTAATAAACCGAGTCGAATGCGAATATGTAAAAATCCCCCGATGAACTATCGCATTTTAATCTCTTTACCGTTGTTTCTCAGGCGGTTTATCAAATATCCAATGTCCCATTGCTCCGCGTTTTCACATCTGTCTGCTCACTAAAAACAACCTACCACCTCTAGACTAATTCAAATGCAAATAGCTCAACAACAGCGGCATGTGCTTCGAACTCTAATCACAATGACCACGGCTTTTGACAATGCTACGGGCAAAATTGCAAAGTTCACTTCAACGTCAAACATTCCATTCAACTGTCAGTCCCCAGGAGGCAGTGAAAAATCATGCAATCACACTCGCAACAATCACTGTGCAAGGCCGTCCATTCAAATGGATTGCAATTTCCCCAAACACGACCATATCGTTAGCTACCTGACCGTACGCTGCAAACAGCTCCAATTGCATCCGAAACGTATGTATCAATGAACCTTACAGTTCAACATGAGATTCGTGATCGTATCAGGTCCGAAAATGGGCGCCAAAGTTAGGCAATGACTTCAAATATAACAATAAAACGAACAAAAAGACAAAAAACCCGACGACCTTGTTAGAGTCGCTGCCGGTGTGAGCAAGAAACCGGCTCCCGGTGCTGCACCTAATAGATTGGAGTTATGTAAGCATGTTAGAATGCAGAACGCATGTGAGCTATATTTGACCGTCAAGGCCTATGGAGGATGAAACTTTCAATGAACTGTGTGCTTTCTCTGACAGGTCAGTACAGATGAATTGTGTCCGTGAGCCATTGAGGTGTAAGGTTACGTTCGAATGCACCTGGCACTACACAATGGAATTAGTGAGCACCTGGGCAACAACCTTTGATCGGTATGTACTTAGTCACTGTGGGTATTGTTGGCCAGGTGCATCGTAAGCTGAGATTGAGCTAAGTCGTGATTCTTTGAGTCTTTCATTGGGCATAGTTCAGTATCATTTTACGAGTACTGTAAAACTACAACATCAACGATCTAGAGGGTAGGGAGTCAAGTATCTCATCTGCAGTCAGCGTGTCTGGAAAACCCCATACGTTAGCCAAAAATTCAAAAAATTATTTTAACTAAGTGCGAACCACCGTGCTGTGGTCATCAAGAGCATTCTACCAAGCAGGCGGTATGGAACTATGTGCGTTCCATGAACTCGCCATCCCACTGGGAGATGCTCGTTGCTACATCGATGTATTCCGTTCTTTTTTCAGCAAATATCACTGACGTCATTGGCCGATTTGAGAGCACAACTTGCATCAGATCATGCAGACTATCTACAGTAAACGAACTGATTGAGCTCGAGATTCATCGCGCTATGAGGCAAGAGTTTGAGACTTTTTTAGATTCTCCCGAGTTTGTTTATAAAAGTTTTGCAAGATTTGAAGCTTTGTAATTGGAACTAGGTAAGACGTGTGTACTGATGTCCAAGTGGAACGGCCATTAAACGGAAATCGTTACAACAGCCGATGATGGCGGATATTTTTGGAAGTACGAGTTGATGCAATAAATGAAAAGTTAAATATGGAGCAAGGGGAAGAGAAACAAGTCCGATAGCCACTGTGTCACATGTGTCATATGTCAAAGTTGCAATTCAGCGCGATGATTACTCGTATGATCGCGATCAAATGCCTTTTTTGTTAAGAGTCGAATGGAAATAATTTTTTGTTTTTTATTCACCTAATTGGTATTCATAAGTCCTCCCATTTCTCATTTAATGACTTCTAATTCAGACGTAATTATATTTAATGAACGTGATTGAGTGGAAGCACTGGAGCCGAGTGAAACATCTGCAAGCGCACGTGGATGATCTGGCGTGTAATTGTGGCATGTATCTGTGTACAGATAAATCGACTTTGGACGGCAATTAATTCAATTATTTCCAAGCGAACAGTTGTTGTTTACTTATTGGTACAGTGAGTGTGCAGTAGGTAGTAAAGGTAGTTATAACTTACCGCGAGAAGTTCCAAGTAGGGGACCGCCTAAATTGGATTAAAATATTCATGCCAGCAGTGATCAGAGAACATTTTCCAGGAAAAATTGTTTTCAGAGATATGTAGTAGTGCAAGTCGTAACAACAGATCTCAGCTTCACACCATTGCAATATCTTCTCGACCACTTTGGAAGAAGAGGCTCACATATCATCGTATGCTGTGACGCAAACGACCACCACACAGCATGGGGAAGCTCGGACATCATCAAAAGAGGTGAGTACCTATTAGAATTCATAGTCAGGAACCTCAATATCATAAGCCGTGGAAATAATCCCACCTTTATGAATAGAATTAGAGAAGAGGTATTAGACCTCACCCTAACTACCCCGTTCTTAGGCAACTCTATTCTAAACTGGCATGTCTCAACAGAAACATCGATGTCAGGCCATCGACAGATCTGTTTTGGCATAAAAGTAGGAGATAGAATTACTAGAACATATAATAACATAGAACATATAGACAACCGAGAGCGACAGACTGGGACACTTATAGTATAGAAATCGCACAAACGATCGGAAACTGTTCAAACAGAGACATAGACAGCCTTGAACTCTGCTGTGACAGCCTCAATGCTACCATCCTATCTGCTTTTCACAACGCTTGCCCAGGGAATGTTAAGTCAGGCAACCGTACCACTCCGTGGTGGAACAGCAATCTGGCCAAGCTAAGAGCACTGACCAGAAAACTGTTCAACAGAGCTAAACGGACTGGTGACTCGACGCAGTATCGTGCCTCACTCACCAACTACAACCAAGAGATTAGAAGAGTCAAAAGGGACTCATGGAAAAAGTTCTGCAGCAGTCTTTCAGACATTTAGAGCAGCGCTCGTATCCACAGAGTTCTCGCCAAAGAGCACACTAACCAAATTGGTCTGTTGAGGAGAGCAGATGGCACTTACGCGGAAAATAGTACGGAAGTACTAAAAATTCTGACAAGTACGCACTTCCCAGACTCCAACATCATTCCTTCCGATCTCTCTAACATACCCCCGCGGATCAGGGCAACTAGACCCAATAGGGAGGATTGGAAAAGAGCACGAACGATATTTCACGAGGGAAGCATACAATGGGCCATCAATTCTTTTGACCCATACAAATCCCCGGGGGAGGATGGCATCTTCCCAGCCCTTCTTCAGAAGGGGAGTGCGCAAATCAGCCCCATGCTCATTAACACCTTTAGAACCAGCTATGCATGGTGACACATACCAACAAGCTGGACAGAGGTAAAGGTAAAATTCATTCTTTCTTCCTAAAAACAATGAAAAAAATCCTGGATAGGCATATCAGGGACGGTGCACTGAGAAGATCACCACTTCACAAAAACCAATATGCCTACCAGCCTGGGAAATCGACCACGCATGCTCTTCAGGAACTAACGGCCCGGATCAACAAATCCCTGAGCGACAAAGAAATTGCGAAAGGTTGCTTTCTCGATATTGAGGGTACTTTCGATAACACCGAATACACCCAAATAAAACGTTGCATCCTCAGCACAGGGGTGGACAACACCACATGCAATTGGATCCAACATATGCTTAGCAACAGGAAAATAAGCACCTCGCTAGGCAATGACAAAATCAGCGTAACCGCCGCGAAAGGATGCCCTCAAGGCGGGGTTCTTTCACCACTCCTGTGCTCCATCGTGGTTAATGAACTGATAAGCATACTTAGCAACAATGGCTTCTATGTCCAAGGCTACGCTGACGACATAGTGATCCTGATTAGAGGCAAATTCGAAGACACAGACTCGGAACTCCTCCAACGGGCACTAAACCTTGTTGCAAACTGGTGCATAAAGGTAGCACTAAATGTTAATCCTAGGAAAAGCACCATAGTCGCCTTCACCAAAAGAAGGAATAGGCACAAACTTACTAAACCTATCCTCTTCGGTGAAGCGATAGAGTTCTCAAAAGAAGTCAAATATCTAGGGATAACTCTAGACGAAAAGCTCACTTGGAACTCTCTATGGACCAGCAAAAGTCTCACTGGCAAAAACTGGGGTACAAACCCCAAAATGTCCCGCTGGCTATATACAGCAATCACCAGACCAATTCTTACATATGCTGCGCCCGTCTGGTGGCACAAAACAAAACAAGTATCAGTGCAAGGCAAGCTCAACAAATTGCAAGGACTAGCTTGCATCTGTATCACTGGGGCCATGAGAACAACCCCCACAGCAGCACTAGAAGTCATCACAGACCTGCCACCTCTTCATCTCCAACTGAAGAAAGAAGCAATGGTCTTCGCCCACAGACTGACAGTGGAGGATGACTCTAACCGTAGGCTCTTTCACCCTGACATCCTTACCGAAATAAATAGGCATGAAATCCTAAAGATATCTCTCACAGACAACTGTCTCCCCAGATACAACTTCAGCCAAAACTACAAGGTCACATTCCCCAACCGACAAAACTGAGAACAGGATAGACCCTCCTTCAATCGTGGATCCTACGTGTGGTACACAGATGGCTCCAAAACGGACGAAGGCGTTGGGGCTGGTGCATACGGAGCAAATACAGGCACATGCATCTACGTCAGCATGGGCAGATATAACTCCGTTTTTCAAGCAGAGATATTTGCTATAGAACTCTGCCTCACAGAAAATATAGACAGAAATATACTCAACAAAAACACTTACATTCTCTCTGACAGCAAGGCTGCACTTCTAGCCCTAACGAGCTTTGAAATCACCTCCAAACTGGTATGGGACCGCCTACAACTACTTCACCAGCTGGCCAGTACAAACAGAGTTCATCTCATTTGGATACCTGGACACAGCGGCCATACAGGCAACGAACAGGCGGACCTACTAGCTAGGAAAGGCTTTGCATCACCATTTATGATGCCACGGCCTTTCTGCGGCATACCCATTAGCACCACCAAATGCTGCATAAACAATTGGCTAAGAAACACGACGGATCACTACTGGTTACAAACGAAAGGTAGCAGACAAGCCAAGCTGTTCCTCCCAACTACATCCCTCAAAAGAACGAAACAACTTCTCATGCTTTCGAGGAGTCAGATTCGTTTAATCACAGGTTTCCTTACTGGACACTGCCCAGTTAATAAACACCACAATGGGCATCATGCAAGATGACACTTGCCGAATGTGTAATGAAGACGAAGAAACAGCAGAGCACATACTATGCCACTGTAACTGCCTTGTCAGTACACGTCTTCGTCACCTAGGCAAGTATTAGGAGAAGAAATCGCTGCTAGCTCACTCAAAAGCATACTAAGTTTTATCACTAACTCAGGATTCTTGAGTAAGCTGTAAGTGGGGGACATCACAATAGGCCCACTCGTGGCCGCAGTGATCAGGCGACTCTGTCCCACCCCCTAACCCTATCTATCTATCTAAGTCGTAACAACTTAGTGGCTGATTGAAATAGCCATTTTAATCTAACCTAGCTTGATTTACTAACAATTTTTCGCTTTAAAAGAAGCTGTCTCTAATAGAGATAGACCATTTCAATCTTCTTGCCAATCTTCTTCTTCCTCTTCTTTTTCGGCGCTACAGTTCATGGTAAACCTGGGCCTTATCAAAAACCCTCTCGCACGACTAGTTGGTTGAAGTTCTCGACCGCGTCGCCCCTCAGGGTTGGATTCAAAAACCTTCCGAGCCGGAGCTGTGATTTCCATGCGCTCTACATGACCTAGTCATCTGAGGTGTTGGATCTGCTAAGTGCTACGTTCATGTCGCTGTACAGCCCGTACAACTCACTATTAAGCCTTTTCTGCTACTCCCGGGCCAAAAATTATACGCAGGTTTTTTTCTCTCGGAACTACCAAGGGCATCCTCATCCGCTTTCTATAAGGCCTGTATCTCTGCGCTATAAAGCAGGACCAGGATGATAAGGTTCTTGTATATGGTCACCTTGGTTTTTCGAGAGAGGGCTCTGCTTCTCAATTGCCTCTCGAACCCAAAGAAACAGCGGTTGGCAACATTTTCTGTGTGTGATTTGGGCACTGATGTCATTGCAGCATGTCACTGCGGAGGAGCCTAGGTAAATAAAGTCCTTGACTTCCTCAAGATTATACCTGCCAATATGTGTGCCCTGGCCAAGATGCCGGTGGTTTGTGTCCTTTTTCGACGACAGCTTATATTTTGTCTTGCCCTCATTTACCGCCATTCCCACTTTAGCCACTTCCGCCTCAATGATCGTAGAGGCCTCAATGACATCTAGCTGACTTTGTCCAAATATGTCAATATCATTGGCATATGCGAGCAGTTGTACGGACTTGAAAAAGATGGTGCCCCTATTGGTGCCCGTATTGACCAGTGAGCTTTGCATGATTCTTTCAAGGGCGATGTTGGAAAAGTCACACGATAGCGTGTCGCCCTGTCTAAAATCTTTTTTGACATAAAAGGTATCGGTCAAGTCGCTTCCGACCCTGTTGGAGCAGCGAGAGTTCTCCAACGTCATCTGCATAATCTGACGAGTTTGGCAGGGATGTCATGCTCGTCTCTATGTATGCTGTCGTATGCGGCCTTAAAGTCGACAAACAAATTGTGAGTGTTGATCTGGAATTCGTTGTTTTTTTCCAGGATCTGCCGTAGTGTGAATACCTGATCGATCGTAGACTTCTCGGGCCTGAAGCCACATTGTTATGGACCAATTAGTGTATTAACGAATGGTTTCAGGCGTTCACTACAGTGCATCAGAAAAGATTTTATAGACGATTTTCAGGGGACTTATACCTCTGTAATTGGCGCAGACAAAGGGGGCTCCTTTCTTGTGGATCGGGCGAACGATACTAGAATTCCATTCTTCGGACATACATTACTCTTACCATATCTTACAGAAGAACTGGTGCATACTCCTAACAAGTTCATCCCCAGCTGCCTTAAAGAGCTCGACAGATGGTCAATCTGCTCCAGCAGCTTTGTTGGACTTAAGCTTAGAAAAAGCATTCCTAACTTCGCCCAGGTCAGGAGGACGGAATTTTCTGCTATCATCGTCCGTTGTTAATGGGTCATTCTGCCTGACAGCGGGATTTATCTGGTCGTCGCCGTTCAGATTCCTAGTACCGACCGTGAATCCACTACTAGGTTTCCATTTTCGTCCCTACAGGCTTCCGTTCTGGCCTTATATCCCTGGCATGTTTGTTTTATTCGTTGATTAAACCTCCGGACGTTGTTGCTGCGATAGCATCTCTCCTATAGTTGTTGTCAAACAATGGGTTTCTTCTTGGTGGCGTTTTGAAACCCAGTACCTTCGAACAGCACTCTCTTAGGCTTGTTGACAACGGGTCCATTGGTATTGTATGGACTGAGCAGGTGTTGGAGCGTTTTCCTAGAGGTTGAGGGAGACGCGATTGGCATAGGCTCTGGCGGTCTCTTGCAATTGTAGCATTGCGACGTTGTATCCCGCCGGCCTTGCTCGATTTTTTTGGGCGTGGCATATTCGTAGTCGTTCCTCGGCTGCCACAAGATAGTGGTCCAAGGCGATCTTGGCTCCTCTGAAAATTCTTACATCCAGAATATCGGATGCTTGCCTGCCATCAATGCTTGATTGATCCAGACATCGTCAAGTCCCCTTGTGGATGTTGAGATGTGGGGAACGCATGCTAGCAACTAAAAGATTCCGCCCCGTTGCGAAGTCTATTAGCCTAAATCCATTTTCGGATGTGGTGTTGTGTAGACTGTGCTTGCCAGTGAGCTTATTAAAAGTGATTTCCTTGCCCAGTTTTGCGTTAAGATCTTCCAGTACGATTTCAACATCGTAATTGGGACATTGGACATTCTATCTAGGGGATCGTAGAATTCGTCTTTTGTAGCATCATCCTTGTCCTTGGTAAGGGCGTGAGCACAAATTAGGCTGATGTTTGCGAATTCAGCCTTGATGTGGATTGTTGTGAGGCATTCACTTACATGCCGGACTACTTGCAAGACTACTTGCAAGCCACGTAACAAAATCTGCTTTTATGGGTGGCCGTGGTGCATTGGTAAACATCAACACTGTCGAGCGGAAGGTATGTAGTTCAAAGTATGCAACTCCTATACGAAACAGTTGTGCAACACAGCTGTTGCGAATGGGAAGTGATCAAAAATACTGATGAAGGTATTACACTTCCAGTATATTGTTATTTCAAATCTATACTCTGTGTGTGCAGTCCTAATACAACACCATAATGACATGGAACATTTGCTGGCAACTACAACCAAGGTGAAAATTCAGTCAAGTTCAGCTCCTCCTATATAGGACAACCACCCCTGGAGTGTAGTGAACGATTATCTACGACCCAAACCATCTGCACTCCGTCCAAGTTGTGTGACAATCATCAAAAAAAAAAAAAAAAAAAAAAAAAAAGGACGCTGACCTCGATGCGCCCTCGGCAATACACTTCAAACAATCGAAGCGAAGAAGCATCCTATTATCTATCCGAATAGCACGTCCCCTCAGCAACAACGGATCTCCTCTACAAATCCATTTAACCTGCCCGACACCCAGACCATCTGTGTATTCTCCTCGAATCTTTACTTTAAATTCAACATCCTATTAATAGGCACACCGCATGCAAGTGGGTCATGGAAATTGTTCACTAGCACTCGGCACGTCCCATTCAAAGTATCTAATATATACGTACATGGCACGTTTCTATAGGTATGCAATGTATTTAAAATCACTCACCAACTGTTTTGATTATTTGAAAATCATCCAAATGATACTGTCGAACGCCCTTAGTCGTCTCGACGCTGCTACTTTCCGTTTGGCTTTCACTACTGTCTTCATCTGTTTCATTGCCATCATCGACATCCTCATCATCATCATTCTCATCTGCCTCCTCCCCATCATCGTCATCCTCATCGACTTCATCTTCAGTTTCATCCTCATCATCATTCGCAACCGCATCCTCTCCATCCTCTTCATCCACCTCTGCTTCTACCTCTTCCTCCTCTTCTTCTTCTTCTTCTTCTTCCTCACTGTAATCGGATTCTAAAGGATCGGAAGATTCGCTCGACCCTATACTGCTACCACCGCCACCGCCGCCGCCATTACCAACGACATTCGAACGTAATAGCGTCAATGTTGCATCTGAATTGTTTGTGGCGCCGGCGGTTGTACTGGTTGAAGACATCATTGGGCGTAAACGTGAACAGGTTGTTGTCGACATGACAGTGCCTCCCTCACTGCAATTGAACAAATGAATTGAAGAAATATGAGACTTTAATTGAATGCAGGTATCTAAGTGTAGGAGGAGGAAATCGATTTAGTTTTTCTGTTTTTTGTCAACCTCAGCTAACGGTTTTTTGTTCTATCGATAAATGCGTACATAAGTTGGCCTTGTGCCAGTGGCCTCAAACCAGGAAATATGTAGAAGGGCGGTGCATGCATGACAGAACAAAACTAAAAAACAAAAAATCAATTTTAAACTCATTTATTCATGAACAGAGCAATTGTGTCAGCCATAGAGGGGATGAAATACGAGGGAGACCGATTGTATAGTAGGTGACGGGTGGTACGGGAGAATGGCATTGTTATCCTTGCTTGAATCCAATCAGCCCGTTGATGTGGATGGATTTGAACAATGGAGAACTGTAGCAGCGATGGCTGGGGCTATGTGTTTAGCTGGGCATGGACATTGACATGTGGCATGAGCGATACAGTCTTAATTGCAAGTTTAATATTGATTCTTCTCAACTAATTTTCTAAAAGTTTTATTTCCCAACTTAGAAACCAGGGATAATGAATGAGATACCAATCCACTGGCTCTGACAGGCACTTTTGTCAGATTGCACTTACAAATGCTTTGCGGCTTGACGGCGTCTTGATTATGTCACTCTGCATTGTTCCGACGTCTTGACTATACACATCGACGTCTTGAGACTAACACAATGATAAGTCAAAAGCGTTGTTTTTAAACGCGAATAACACGTACGGTATCGGTGTGTATTACAAAAGCAACAACCAAACCCTGCGGCGATCAGAGCGCAGACGTACGAAGGATTATTATCTCATTCATTATCCCTGTTGAAAACAAGAAGTCAAAAATGTCCCGCTCTCGGTGTGGTGTGTTACTTGAAGGAAATTTCGAGAACCGCGGCTCCGTTCACTGAACCAATAGTGATCGCTAGGGTGCATTCACGCATTTTTCATTTTCATTTTTCTCGACTGTGTCGACTCAGTTCTGTTGGGGCAATCCTTATGTGTGTGAATGGGGTCCCCACAACTTAAGCAGGACCCAGGAGGGCGTCTCTCTTTCGGACATCTGGCGGAGGGGTGTCCGTATCCCTAACAATTAAAGCAGCGCATCTTTTGGTGCGAATAGGTGGCTGGTGCTTGAAGTGCGGAGGCGGCTGGACTTCTTGCTGAAATTAACGGCTTGGCGTTGACCTGAAATTGGCGGTCCGAAGTATTTATTGGATCGTGGCACGACCCCGTCACTGAATATGGGTTGGCGATACTTCTCTTCTCGTATCGGGGCAGAAGCTTTTTCAACTCCGTCAAGGTCCTAGCAGGGTACAAGATAGAGCGGTTTAATGGGGAGTCGTTGAGCCCGTCGATGATGAGTTCAATAATCTCACTTTCATCGATGTCCTATTGTGACGTGGGTGGGCTCACCTCTCTTTCTTGACCTGAGGCTCAGCTCCTGGTACACCTCGTGCCGACTCACCTTGCGATCGAGTTCCACAAGGAGAACCTGCTTGAGTCCCTCCCAGCCACATGAGCTCTAACCGCCTGGCGAATAGCTATTGGTCTCGGTCGCTACACTTACGTCCTCGAAGTCCCAGATCCACTTCCGGATTCTATAAGTGTCGTCGCTGGAGAACGTTGGGATTGCGTCTTCGATATCCGAAAACTCAGTCCGACGTGATCGGAAGTCGCTCGCCTCTAACTCGGCCAGGGGTGGCCGTGGTGCAGTGGTTAACATCATCGACCGCCGAGCGGAAGGTCTATAGTTCAAATTCGCTTCATAGCCAAGAAAAAGTAACACTCCCTGCATATGGTCAATTGAAATTCATCCTCTGCGTATGCAATATTAAAAGTGCTCGAACGAATTACTACGGACTATAACCAAACCCGGAATTTGGTCGGCTCTCGTCCTATCTAGGACAACCACCCCTGAGAGTAGTGAAAGAACATCAACGACCCAAACCACTGCACGCCGTTCAGGTTGTGTGCCAAACATCATAAGAGTATAACTCTTGAACCTGCGCGAACTATAAAAAAAAAAACTCGGCAAGTTCTCTTTTGAGGTCCGCAATCTGCTTCCGTCTCTGGAGTCTCTTCAGTTCACGTTCCTCTTCTTCGCCCGTTTCCTCGACGGTTCCGCTGGGACCAGACGTTTGGCCGTGCCCTCTCTGCAGGGGTGTCGGAAAGTGCAGGAGGTCCGGACGACGGAAGGTAGTTCGGAATGTTTGGAAGTGGCTGTCACTCCATCGGTCTCGTTTGGAAACGCGTCCACATGAATGCTCTAATTTGTCTCACGGTCATGGTTGGCGTGATGTCAATGCCGACCGCTCTGAGTGTATCCGCCATGTGTTTTTTTATTGGTACTCGGTTCATTGTTTCTCCTTTTTTTAATCCCAGTATATTTCATTGATCCACTGAGGTTTCGGTTTTTAATTTGGTTACACCCCAGACCTGAGCTTTAATTATGATTCCTTTCAACAAATTTTTTAAAAGTTTGAAACAATGGTTAGGATACGTCCTTCTTATCGGAAGGTTAAAACAAGAAGCCCAACCGGAAGTCATAAATGTCCCTCTCTCGTTGTGGTGTGTTACTTGAGAAGTTTCGAGACTCGCGGCTCCGTTCACTGAACCAATAATGATTGTTAAAATTGGGTGCGTTCACGCTTGCAATGAATGATTTTTTCTTTCTCGATACTACACATAAACAAATGCTATAGTTCCCGAGCGAGTTCTTAATATCTGCCTTAAGGACTGTTTTGGACGATACATATTCGTACTTGTTAACAATTATTTTGGATCACTACTATTCAGGGAATAGTTACATATGTCATTTGTTGGTAAGACTATCGAAGAGGGTCTCCTTAAAAAGGCCTTGCACATTCTGTCTATAAAAACTGAATAATATACTGACAATCTTAAGATCTGAAAGACTACGAGCGTATAGGGTCAAAATCAATTCAGGAATTCTAAAATCTTTTCGTCCGCATATCAGTGATAGGAAGACACCTCGTCTACTGTATTAGAAATGAGAAAAAACGATGTACCACAGGAGGCGGTATTCAGGCCAGCTTTGTTTGAAATTTTATTTTTTACTCTAACCCGAATGAAGTGTACCTTTCAGCCATACTGTCCTAAGCCACAGCATCCTCACCTCTCATGTCAGGGCTTTGATTACAATCCCATTCATCCAACAATGAGCCTCAATCTATCCACCTCAGACCAGATTAGCTTCATTGTGTCACCATTTTACAATTACACAAATTGCCTCTCTCCTGATGCAACAAAATCCTATTCACCGAGATGAAAAAGGATGTAGAAACCAATCACCGCTGATCCATGATATGCGGTGACATGACCAACTGCCATGGACATAATAAGTTTTGACAGAAATTCTAACAACACCATAGCAAGATTCTTGGCAACGTGATTAATACGTCAATTTGCGCGTACGGAACTTACGTACGTACTCGACCAAGTTTGTTGCTTTGTTGTGTTGTTTTTTTGTATCTTTTTCAACAAACGTTCGAAATACTGTCCCATTGTCAGTTAGGATTTATTTCATGCTTGACTCTCCTCCGAGCATTGTGGTCATACGTTGCTTTGTGTGGCTTCTTGACGTCCACAGCGACAGATGGATGGCGTATTTATAGAATTTTTTTATTTTCGAATACATTCTACTTATACCTACTCGTATCTACTTTCGCGTTAAATTTGTTTAACGCTTGTTGGGTGCAGTTTTTAGTGTTGCCTTCCATCATCACTATGGTCAATTCTGCTCGAGGAAAGCAATTGGTGCTGTAAAAATTTTGGAGAACGTTTCCTCTCTTCTCCTATAATAATATTGTAAAGTGCTTTATGGGCGCATTAACACATAGTCTAGAGTTGGCATGAGAAGGAAGTCGTTAGCGTGGGCTATTAGTAAACTGATCCTAGTTCGTATTGGCGCTGATTTGTGGCGTAATGGAATTCTCCCTATTTCCGTATGGTATAAGTCTTGGTCGTAAAATATGTTTAAGGAGAGTGCTGTTATTAAGACATTGGTTTTGTAGTTCATAAAAAGTTTTTAGGAAACTGAATGTTTGCCGTAAAATATTCGACGTCAGATTCATAAAGTTTGAGGGGAAGAATGACTTACACCATGACTGAACACCATGAAAGAACCAAGAAAGCCTACGTGGCACT
Source organism: Eumerus sabulonum (assembly GCA_951905685.1). Taxonomy (NCBI): domain Eukaryota; kingdom Metazoa; phylum Arthropoda; class Insecta; order Diptera; family Syrphidae; genus Eumerus; species Eumerus sabulonum. The sequence goes on from OX645061.1 coordinate 107,215,750, forward strand.
ATATTCGTGCAGAGTAGCTTTTGGATAGACATTGGGCCTCAGACTGAAAATGGTATATTGGTTATACACTGTGGTGGTAAGACCTATTCTAGTTTATGGTTCGGTTGTCTGGTGGAGAGCACTTGAGAAGAAATGCCATCTTCAAAGTCTTTCAAGGGTTCAGAGGCCAGGATGTCTGGCGGTGCCTGGATCTATGAAAACCACACCGATCCTAAGCCTTCCACCTTAAGAAATATACCGCGAAAGCATAACAGCCAGGACTGTGCTAAGGATACAAGAATCCGGTCTTTGGGCAAGGAGTCCTCATGGCCACGCATCAGTCCTGGGTCGATGGGCCATCTCGAAATTTAAAACCGAAACGGACTATATCACCCGGCTTCCTTACTGGGACAGGAGATTCTCTATCAGAATTCATTCCAGGGAGGAATAGACCAATGGAAAATGAACAGACAATATATACCGACGGATCTAAATTGGATACCGGTACAGGAGCCGGGGTCTTGATGGTGGCTATAGCGTTTTCCAAACCTGACGTCTTCGCAGTCAAACAGGCTGCGGATCTGATTCTTAGAGAAAACCTTTCAGGTAAAAGAATCAACATCTATGTTGACAACCAGGCAGCCATTAAGACTCTGCATGCAACATGGATAAGATCTAAGTTCGTCAAACTCCGCAAAGAGAGGCTGGAGGAGAAGTAAAATTTCCATAAGGTGACCCTCTGCTGGGTATCAGGTATCAGGTCATGTGAATATTTCCGGAAATGAGAAGGCGGGCGAGCTAGCTAGAGAAGGATCAGGCGTAAACTCTGCGCAGATCACAACTAAAGCTAATACGCCATTCAGTACACACTACAGAGAAATAGAGGCGGAGCTAATAGTGAAAGCCAGTGAGTGATGGTGTCAGTTAGATACATGAGCAACGGCCAGATCAACTTGGCCCGTCTATGATAAGAAAAGGGCAGAAAGTCTGCTAAAGTTCAGTTGTGAGAATATTCGATTGGCAGTCGATGCCCTCACTGGGCACTGCAAGATACCCTACCCTGAAGCCAGACTGGGCCTGCCCCACAAAGACTTACTGTGCGAATGCCAAGCACTAACCCAAAAAAAGAACATATTCCATGGAAGTCACTTCCATTCGGGACTAGAAGAGGTAGGTAAGTGGTTCAGCTCAAGAGAAATATTTAGGTTTCTACGATTTAAGCCTTAACTGGGCACAATGGACTCCTCGTAGTCTAAGTAGAGCCTAGACCTTTCTTCAATTGGGCACCCACTCATCTAACTTAACCTAAGAGATGCTTTGAAGGAAGTCTGGGGCAAAGGGATGCGTTGTCATATGATCTATGTATTCAATATAAGGTTAGGTTAGGTAGTCCGTAGCCGTACTAAAAAGCACTCCCTTCACGGTATGCAAGGATACTAAGTACCTGGAAGTCATCTTGTCACCTTAGGTAGTAACCTTCTTTGGTCAAAGCACGTTGAGTCAGAAACCACCAAGGCACTCTCAGCTTTCTGCCAATGCAAAGGAGCTTTTCGCAAAACAAGGGGCTTATCGCCGGCAAAGGTCCCCTGGATCTACAGGGCAATGATAAGACCTAAATTCTCAAACGCATCGGTTGTATGGTGGAACAGGCTAACACGCAAACATGTCGTAGCCTCTTTCAGAAGGTGTGCTCTGAAAGCCATGTCTCGTCTTAAGAGAAATGGCTTTTGGTACAACGCGCACAGGAATAGCAGTGTGCTTGCGCAAGAAATGTCCTGCGACCTCTGTCTCATGGACATGCCATCTGACGCATTGACATCGGTTATCCTACTGCTCTGTAATTTCACAGTCGAGTTTCCATGGCGGCAGGACTGGCTCTGGCTGGATACTGAACCAGGAAAGGATAGTCTTCGCATTTTCACGGATAGCTCCAGGTCTGGGCGGGGTCCGAAGCTGGGGTCTTCTTTGAGCTCGAAAATATCCGGCTGCACTTCTCGTTAGAAAAATATGCGCCTGTTTTTCAATCAGAGATATACGCAATCCTTATGGCCATGCTCATATGCTGTGAAGCGCAGGTGAAGAGGAAAATGCATATGCGTCTGCAGTGACAACCAAGTTGCACTCAAAGCTGTGTCCAACCCTTCAACTAGCTCCAAATTAGGGCATGAACCCAATACCTTACTGAACAGAGTACTAAGGCTTGTATGCGTTCCAGGTCAGTCTGAGATCCGAGGAAATGAGATCTCTGAACTCGCCAGATTGGGTTTAGAGGAGAGTTTCTCAGGACCTGAACCCGCTCAAGCTCTCCCTGCGCCCACGGTAAATTCCTACATTAACGATTGGGTGTTTAGTACACACGACCGTAGATGGAGGAATTATCCAGGATGCAGGTTTGCCCTGAGTCATGCAGGTTTGGGAGTCATAACCGGCCAGTGAGACGCATCAGACGATACAGCGGAACACTTTCTCTGTGACTGTGCCGAGCACGATGGCGCACCCTTGGGGCCGACGTTGTGTGTGCCGAATCTCTTGGCTCTACATCACTGAAGGTCCTTCTCGTTTTTCTCCGAAAAACGGGTAAATTGTCTGGAGTATAATTGACCAGTATTTGGGTCTAAGCGCTTTCCAACAGATGGCAGAAGTCTGCGACAAAAAAATATATCCTCAAAAAAGTGACTCAAATTTAGACTCTCCGTATGGACTACCAAAAACGTAGTCGTAGTTAATATTTAACTAAAGTAATAATTTACTAATAAATGGCAGGTGCAGATTTATCAACTCCAATAAGCATTTAGTACATTTTTGTAATGTTTCTATGCGGATTTTGAGAATTAAAAACCAAACGCTTAAGAAATCATATACTTACTTACTTAACGGGCGCTACAGTTCGGGGTGAACCTGGGCCTCAACCAACATGCCTCTCCACCTAGCACGATCTTTCGCTAGTCTTTTCCAATGCCGCAAGCCCAGTTGGTTGAGGTCCCCTTCCACCTGTGCGCGCCACCTTAGGTGCGGCCGTCCTCTATTTCTTCGTCCCTCGGGGTTGGATTCAAAGACTCTACGGGCTGGAGCTGTGGTGTCCATTCGCTCTACATGGCCTAGCCATCTTAGGCGTTGGATCCGTAGACGCCTGACCAGACTCATGTCGCTGTACAACCCGTACAGTTCGTGATTGAATCTTCTCCTCCAACCCTCCTCTGTGTTAATGGGACCGAAAATCGAACGCAGAATCTTTCTCTCGAAACGACCAAGGATTTCCTCATCCGCTTTAGATAAAGTCCATGTTTCTGCGCCGTATAACAGGACCGGGATAATTAAGGTCTTATATAAGGTCAACTTGGTCGTACGAGAGAGGGCTCTACTTCTCAGTTGCCTCTTGAGCCCAAAGAAGCAGCGGTTGGCAAGAGTAATTCTGCGCTTGATTTCGAAACTGGTGTCGTTGTTCCAAGTCACCGCGGAGCCGAGGTATATGAAGTCCTTAACTACCTCGAACTTATATCTGCCAATATGCACGTTCTGTCCAAGACGTCGGTGGTAAATGTCCTTTTTCGATGACAGCAGATATTTAGTCTTGCCCTCATTAACTGCCAAACCAATTTTTGCCGCCTCCATCTCAATACTCGCAAACGCCTCACTGACATCTCGCTGCGATCTACCTATTATGTCAATGTCGTCGGCGTATGCAAGGAGTTGCGAGGATTTGAAGTAGATTGTGCCTCTTGTATTGGCCTGTGATTTTTGCACAATCATTTCCAATACGATGTTGAAGAAATCACACGACAGCGCATCGCCCTACCTAAATCCTTTTTTGACATCAAAACTATCGGTAAGGTGTTCACCGATTCGGATGGAGCAGCGAGCATTCTCCAAAGTCATCCTGCATAGTCTGACGAGTTTAGCAGGTATGTCAAAGGTAGACATAGCGTTGTATAGCTCGTCTCTAATTACGCTGTCGTATGCGGCCTTGAAGTCGACGAATAGATGGTGCGTATCGACTTGAAACTCATTGGTTTCCTCCAGGATCTGCCGTAGTGTGAAGATTTGATCGATGGTGGACTTCCCTGGCCTGAAGCCACACTGATAAGGACCTATCAGCTTGTTTACGAATGGCTTCAGGCGTTCACACAAAACGGCAGCGAAGATCTTGTATGCGACATTAAGGAGACTTATTCCTCTATAGTTGGCGCAGTCAAAGGGATCTCCTTTTTTGTGGATCGGGCAAACAATGCTGAGACTCCATTCCTCGGGCATGCTTTCCTCTGACCATATCTTACAGATGAGCCGGTGCATGCTCCTAACCAGCTCACCCCCAGCCGCTTTGAAGAGCTCAGCAGACAGTCCATCTGCGCCAGCAGCTTTATTCGACTTGAGTTTCGACATGGCAATCTCAACTTCGTCGAGGTCAGGGAGACGGAATTCTCTGCGATCTTCGTCGTTAAAAAATGGATCATTCTGCCTGACGGCGGTATGTTGGTTGTCATCGCCGTTATACAGTCTGCAGAAGTGGTTTTTCCAAATTCTCAGCATCGACTGCGATTCTACTACTAGGTGTCCGTTCTCATCCTTACAGGCCTCCGTTCGGGCTTTATAGCCTTGAGACATTCGTTTTATCCGCTGATAAAATCTTCGAACGTCGTGCCTGCAATAGCACCTCTCCAAGTTTTCAATCGCCCGCTTCTCGTGCTCTTTCTTTTTTCTCTTGAGAAGCTTATGTTCCTCCCTTCTCTTAAGCTCGTAGAGCTCACGAGCCGCTCTTGTTTTTTTGTGTAGTGAGGCTTTGTATGCCTCCTGCTTTTCCGCATGAATCCTTCTACACTCGTCATCGAACCAGGTGTTTCGTCGTGGTGGAGCTTTAAGGCCCAGCACTTCCGTTGCTGTGCTCTTCAGGGCTTGTTTGCACAGGCTCCATTGTTGCTCTACTGACTGAGTGGAGGATTGAGGTGTATCGGAGAGCTTAAGGGAGACGCGGTTGGCAAAAGCACTGGCGATCTCCGGCGATAGTAGCTTTCCGACGTCATAGCTTGGTGTTCTAACTCTACTCCGCGGTGTTCGTGTTATGCGCTGACGTATCTTGGCTACTACAAGATAGTGGTCTGAATCGATGTTCGCTCCTCGGAAAGTGCGAACATCAAGAATAGTGGAGGAGTGTCTGACGTCAATCGCGATGTGGTCAATCTGGTTGGTGACTGATTGATCTGGCGACCGCCAGGTGCCTTTGTGTATATCGAGGTGGGAAAATCGTGTGCTGGCTACAAGAAGATTTCGCCCCGTTGCAAGGTCGATCAGCCTATGTCCGTTATCGGATGTGGTGTCATGTAGGCTGTGTTTGCCGATGACCCGCTCAAAGATGCTTTCTTTACCCAGCTTAGCATTAAAATCTCCTAGTATGATTTTGGTATCATAGCTGGGGCATTTGGTATATGTTCTGTCTAGGAGATCAAAGAAATCATCTTTGATTGAGTCATCCTTGTCTTCCGTAGGGGCATGGACGCATATGAGACTGATGTTACAGAAATTTGCCTTGATGCGGATCGTTATGAGGCGTTCACTCACATACTGGAAACTTAGGACCTTATGTCTTAGTCCACCTCTAACAACAAATCCGCATCCAAATAGTCTCTGTCCTCTCTCCCTATAGCAGTCACCGTAGTAAATGTCGCAGTTTTTCATCCGCTTTTTACCCGGTCCATTCCATCGCATTTCCTGGATGGCGTTTATGTCCGCTTTATAGCGGTCAAGGACGTCCGCAAGTTGTTCGGCCGCACGTGGTCTGTTTAGGGACCTAACATTCCACGTACAGAACCGAAGAAATCATATAACAATTCTATTTTTAGGCAGAAACTAGATGATGGCCAACAGTCTTGCTTCTTTCTCAAAATGAATCCTCTTGTGTGGGGCCCCAGTCTTTGTCCTTTGTCTAAGAGCTATTTAAGTGCCGGTAGCTTGCCGGTCAGTTTTCCATACTATCTTCACACTTTCGATAAGCCCCGGATTAGCTTGTCAATCATTGAAACGCCCTCGTGTAGTGGCATGTGACGAATGCTTCATCACTCACCATGAAAACGATCAGACTGCAGAGCGTGGCGTATTTGATGAAATATAAAAATCGGTGCCAACATTGATGCCCACCATCCATCAATCACTCATGCTCTATGTCATTTAGTTGTCCTCCTGGACTGATTCCAGGTTTGTGTAGAATTTGATAGCAAGCCATAAAGTGACAAAAGACTAGATGAACTGGAAACACGCAAAAGTTTGTTTTTGTTCCTTTCCGTTTCAAGGACACTGAAGTCCTCAACACACGCAATAACCACCACTGCCATTGTTCACAAAGAAATCAATAAAGAGCCAAGCAAACAGGCACCAGTTAGCCACAGTGGTTTAACCCAATTCCAATGTCGTTAATTAGAAAGTCCGCACCATAGAATTACTATTGTGGCAGGAGCGTGATAATTACTGTTCAAGCGGCTTAATAAATAAATATTACAAGGCGGCATGAGCTTCTATCTCACGCCGTGCTATTAAGGAACCCGACAGTGTCGTAGCCGAGCAATCGAAGTAATGGCGCAGCATCCACTTTTTTTTTTTTTTTTTTTTATGTATGGGGCTAGTGCTACTATTAGCAATACGGCACTGCCTCTCCACCTCTATAATGAAGTTGAGAATGCTTCTCGTAGGAGCCTGGGTGATCCCCTCAGGAGTCATAACTTCACAGAGAAGGATACGCTTCCTAAGATGGCAGAGAGCAGCACACTCACATAGTATGTGTTCTGCCGTCTCATCGTCCTCTAGACAGAGCCGACACTCAGTTTCAGACGAGAGACTAATTTTGTTTAAATGATATCTCAGACCGCAGTGTCCCGTTAGATAGCTGACTAGTCTTCTGATATCCCCTCCATTGAGTTTGAGTATGTCAATAGGGTGTTTGTTCAGGGGTCGTATAAGTCGTTTAGATTGACGGAGTCCCCGAACCCTGTTCCAGAAGGACAGGAGTTGCGATTTTTCCCACTTGTCTCAGAAGTAATTTATCTTTGACCCGGGAATGCCGCAGAAAGGTTCCGGACCTATGTATTTGTCGCTGGAACCTTTTCTGGCAAGTTGGTCGGCAATTTCATTGCCCTTGATACCTTTATGTCCTGGCACCCACCCAAGTTAAACAGTGTTTCTTTTGGCGAGGTCTTGTAAGGCGTCATGGCATTCCTTGACGGTTTTTGAGTTCGTGCTGTACGAACCCAGTGCTTTATGCCTGATCCACAACACTGCGTTAGTGCTAGCTGAGACATCCAACACAAGCAATTCAATGGGGTAGTCATAAATACCGCGTTTGCGTTGGCGAGCTTACGTTCATTGAAAAATGAGAGGAAATAAGAAAAAATGAGAGGAAATAAGAAAAATTGAGAGCGAGAGAAAACGTAAGCTCACGTAACCAAAGCATACAAAAGTCAAACACGTCGAAAATGTCTGTGCGTTTGAACGACTGTTGCTGTGTATTGATGTGTATGCTATATCTGTGTATTTTGTGGTTTGTGTTGTGTGCGTTTACTTTGACATGGAGCAGCCGAAAAAATTGAATTGTCATTGTCAAAGCATGCGTCGAGGCATTTCTCGTAACACGTAAAGTGCCTCGCACCAACGCAGTGTTGTGGATCAGGCATTAAGCGCTGCTTGGCTATCAGAGAGTATGTTGATAGTTACTCCTCTGATGCCAGTCTCGAGATTTAGATTGACGCATGTTAGGATGGCATGCAGCTCTGCTTGGAAGATGCTGGGGCTTGTTCCCAGGGCCTTCGAAATCTTGCATTTTGGCCCAAAGAATGCGTTTGGTCCAATGCGTTCGAGACTGTAGTAATCATATCCAGCTCGGGAAAGTGTTGTTATATGGACATGTGGCCTGCAGATCTACATGGCATATTCGTTCCAGAGCAGAGGATTCTGATTGCACTGCGTAATGCCACCTTTTCGATAAAAAGGTGCAGTGGAGCGACTCCAATGAGTGCTTCTTGTGCTGCTGTAGGGTAGGATGGCATAGCGCCTGTGATGCCGAGACACGCTAGTCTCTGAAGGCGTTGAAGCTTGATAATAGTAGTTTTTTGCTCAACTTTTGTCCACCATACGGTGGACCCGTAAGTGATGATAGGTCTTACTATCGCGGTGTATAGCCAGTGTACTACCTTAGGTTTAAGTCCCCAGGTTTTACCGTAGGTGCGTCGGCAGGCCCACATGGCCTTAGTCGCTTTCATGAGTTTATTTTCCATGTTGGAGTTCCAGTTGAGTCTGCGGTCTAGGTCAATACTTAGATACTTTATCTCCTCTGAAAATCCTATGTGTGTACCATTTAGAAAGATTGAGCAGGGTTGTACCATTCTCCTCTTTGTAAAAGGGACTAAGATTGTCTTATTTGGGTTAGTAGATAGCCCTTCTCTGCCACACCAGTCAGAGATAAATTGGAGCGCAAGCTGCATGCGCCCACAGGCAGTGGCTTCGCACTTGCCCGTAACAATGACTACTAGGTCATCGACGTATGCGATGACCTCGTAGCCGAAATTGGTTAACTTGTAGACTAGGTTGCCGATAGCTGTCCATCAGAGAGGGGGTGATCCTTGTGGACACCCCTTAGCTGCCGATACTGTCAACGAGACCTCTCCGGATGTAGCTGATATAATACGGTTATTTAGCATCTCCCTAATCCAGTGATTAGTGGGATGGTCCACACCCCTGCAGGATAGTGCAGTGGTGATCGAATCAACTTACAACAAGCGTAGTAGCATCCACTTACAACAAGCGTAGTGGACAAAAAAGTCACATATTCCTGCGGCGCATAATGGGCTGTTTGAAATTTAATTCAGTTTAACAATCTTGTAGTGCTCCATGGCGCACGATGTACACGCAACGAGGACTGACACCTGTCGATGTCGGCAAAGAAGGAGTCATAATTTGATTTCAACGCACATCTGTCGTAAACTTATCTTTCTCACGGTATCGAACCACGTGATAGGAGGGGAAGAGACTATCCGGAGCCTGTTAAAAGCTTCCATAACGACGTTAGGACGGCCCATAAACGGTCACGTACCGCTATCAGTGACAGATGTCAAAAGACAATTTTCCCTCGACCGAATCGAACATTTGGCGCGTCCCTCAATAAATGGAGTTATTTATGTATGTTCCTTTGCTTTTTCTCTTGTAGATTCGTATCCTTGTTCATCGATTCCTTGGCGCTGACAGGGATAGCCACCCACTCTAGAGGGAAGTCCTTTGACATTCGATAAATCTATCGATTTTGGTGTTTTCTTTCTACTGTGCGGTAAGAAATGATTGGAAGTGACAATGACAGTGACACCAATAGTGACAGTGAGACTGACAGCACCCAAGGCAATTGAAAGTTATCGAAAAGATCTCTGCTAATACCATGAGGAGGTAAGCTCTTTGTGTAATTATTTAATAAGCATTGAGGTGGGTAAAGGCAAACATTGCCCCAAACTAGTCTTGAAGTTTGTTTTACTTCCTGTCATGTGTATGTCAGACCTTGGCTTGTTTACACTCGTAAAACCAACCATAAACGTGAGTGACATGTCTATGGAGAGGGTATTCTCGTACAAATAACGTTAAAGTAGACACACTCGGGGTGAAAGCGTCTTTGGGAGATATGCTGAGGAATATCTCTGCTTGATGGTCATTTGGAGCATACGGTCATTGGGATAATTGTCAAGTTCTTGACAGGTGAAGTGGGAAATGTTGGTACTAATTATGGACCGTGGATAATTTGCGTCGTAAGTAGTTCGGTTTTAGCCAATTGTTGTCTAGGAACTAAATAGGGACGCTTGCGACACGTGGTTTGCGATTTTGTTTTCCCTTTGAGTTAGGGAGATCATTAAGGCAATGGGCTCGGTAATTATTTTTAGTTTTGACGGCTGTGACTAAATGTACGATAAACACATTCCATTAATAATGTTGCTGTTCTAACATGGTTTTCATGGGTAATAAGAAGGCGGAAGTGGCTGTTGTAACGCTGAGAAGCAGAAAGTACTGTGAAGTATAACCAAATTCAGAAAAGACAAAGCAAAAAGGTGTGCTTGATTCCATTGGATCCTCTTAGAAACTGGACAACAGTACACTTAAGGTCCTCAGTAGATAATTACGAGTTATCCCTAGGCGGAAATCGCTTAACAACCATTTTTCGTGGGATTTTTTTTGGGCTTAGTTTGTTACATAAGTCGTGGGACTTGTCACATCTTCACCTGTATGAATATGTTAAATCTGACATTGCCGTCGTAAAGTCTGATGTTTTAAGTGGTAATCGTGCTCTTAACAATCTGCCATGCGAATGCTATTTGTGCTGTTTACATGTACTTGAAACATTCATCTTGGGGTGGCCGTGGTGCAGTGGTTAGCATCATCGACCGCCGAGCGGAAGGTCTTTGGTTCAAATTCGCTTCATAGCCAATAAAAAGTAATTCCTATACGGATAAAAGTATGCAACGCAGTTGTGAATGGAAAGTGACCAGACGTACTGCTGCAGGCATAACACTCACAGTATATGGTCAACCGAAATTCATCCTCTGCGTATGCAATACTAAAAAGTGTTTGAACGAATCACTACGGACTATAACCAACGCGGTTTTAGCGGTCGGCTCTCGTCCTATCTAGGTCTAGGACAACCACCCCTGAGAGTAGTGAACGAACATCAACGACCCCAACCACTGCACTCCGTTCAGGTTGTGTGTGTCAACACATCATAAGAGAATATAAAAACTCTTGAACCTGCGCGAGTCTCTAAAAAAAAAAAAAATAAAAATTAATCGTGGACATTTTCGTGCAATGATTTTCTACCACTTTTGATTAAGCCAACAACAGATAAGCAAAAACGATAAGCGTATCTCGGCATTACCAGCCACACGTCAGCCCAAGAAGCACGGATTTGACTTACTCGACTGCACCTTTTTGTTAAAAAGGTAGCATTACGTAGTGCAATCAGAATTTTTCGCTCGGAAACAAGCTTGTCATGTAGACCCATGGGTCACATGTCCATCTTGCAACATATTCCTGAGCTGGATATGATTACCACGGCTCGGACGCATAACTATACACTTGCACTTTTGACAAGAGATTTGAGATTTGGTATCAAAGGCCTTAGGTGGTACACTGATGGCTCCAAGATGGTTATTGGCATCTTTGGACCAAATCGGAAGATCTCGAAGACCCTGGGAACGAGTTCTAGTATCTTCCAAGCAGAATTGTATGCCACTCTAACATGCTTCGATCCAAACCTAGAGACTGGTATAAGAGGAGTAACCATGAACATACTCTCTGATAGCCAAGCAGCGCTTAAAGCATTGAGTTCATACAACACGAGCTCAAAAACTGTTAAGGAATAGCATGATGCCCTACAAAACCCAAAACCTCGCCAAAAGAAACAAGGTCAAACTCTGGTGGGTGCCAAAACAGGTTCCAAGGAAAATACGTAGGTCCTGAAGCTTTTTGTGGAAATCCCAAGTCTAAGATCAACTTCTTCTTAGACAAGTAGGAAAAATCGCAACACCTGTCCTTTTCGAACAGCGTTCAGAGACTTCTCCAATCGAAACGATTTATACCGCCCCTGTACAAATGCTCTATTAAGACTATCAGCTACCTGACGGGACACTGCAGTCTGAGTGTGGACTCTGTCTCGAGGACGAAGAGACGGCAGAGCACACAGTGAGCGTATTCTTCTCAGTGAAATGATGACTTCTGAGGGGATCGCCTCGGCTCCTACCAGAAGCATTCTCAACTTCATTAAAGAAGTGGAGAGAAGCTAATCGGCTAGTAGGCCTAAAAGTTTTGTGAAGGTCGCAGTGCCTCGTGCTATTTGGTAGCACCAGCCCAACAGTGCTCAATTCGGCTTTGCCATTGAAAGACCATCTCGAGTTACTACGATTCGCTGATTTTCTGAGTTCGCTCCTGTCGATTAACGCAAGGAAATATCGAAAAAAAAACTAAATCGCGGTGCCTTAAAAGATCGGAGCAGGATAAGAATCATGGATCTATGCATATAAACAAGAACGAAATACAATGTAAGCAACAATCCATACTTTGGTTGCTTCAGCGCGAGCCAAATCTCAAACAGAAGGTGTTCAGCCCGAAGCACTTCGAAGGAAGTGTTCGGCTGTTTTTCCGGTTCAGTTAATTAAGCCGCTACGCTTCATTAGAGCTATTTAAAGCTATTGAACTGGCAGGGCTCATGCTCCAGCGCATCTGGTAAAATATAGTCGGAGTAAGGCATGCCCCACGAATGGAGTCTTAGCATCGTTAGCCCAATCCACAAGAAAGGAGACCCCTTTAGGGCAGTAAGCCTTCTTAACATACAAGATCTCCTCTGCCGTACTGTGTGAGTGCCTGAATCCCTTTGTGGACAATCTGATAGGTTCGTATCAGTGTGGTTCCAGGCCAGGTAAATCCACAATAGACCGAATGTTCACACTGCGACAGATCTTGGAGAAGACCCAAGAATACCAAATCGACACCCATCACCTTTTTCAACGCCGCATATGACAGTGTGCATAGAGTCGAGCTATACAGCGCCATGTCTAGTTTTGACATCCCTGCTAAACTCGTCAGATTGACGAATGACAATGGATGACTATCGCTGTTCCATTAGGGTCGGAACCGAGACATTTGATGTTAAAAATGGATTTAGATAAGGTGACGCACTGTCTTCAACAACGTGCTTGAAAAGATCATACCAGACTCACTGGCCAACACAAATGGTTCTTTCGATTAACGAGGGTAAAACGAAATATATGCTGTCAATCAAAAAAGCGCGCAACACCGACGTCTCGGCCACAACATCACAATTGGCAGCTATAGATTCGAAGTGATCAAAGACTTTGTCTACCTTGGCTCGCTAGTGACCAGTGACAACAACACCAGCGCTGAGATCAAACGCAGGATTACTCTTGCCAACCGCTGCTTCTTCGGGCTCAAGAGGCAATTGAGTAGTAGAGCCCTCTCTCAAAAAACTAAGGTATCCCTCTGCAAAACCTTATTCATCCCGGTCCTCCTCTTCGGTGCTGAGGCTTGGGCGTTTCGAGAGGAAAATTCTGCGTGAAATCTTTGGTCCCGTTTGTGTAAACGGAGAGTGGAGAAGGAGATTCAACCAAGATCTGTACGGGCTGTACAGCGACATCGGCCTGGTTAGACATCTTCGGATCCAACGTCTAGGATGGCTAGGCCATGTAGAGCGAATGGACATCATCAGTACGGATTCAGGTCAAGGAAGTCCACCACCGACCAAATTTTCAGACTATGGCAGATCCTGAAAAAAACCAATGTATTTCAAGATGACACTCACCACCTATTTGTCGACTTCAAAGCCACATACGACAGCGTAATTAGAGATGAGCTATAGAACTCTATGTCTACCTTTGATATCCCTGCTAAACTCGTCAGACTATACAGGATGACTTTGAAGAATACTTGCTGCTCCATCCGAATCAGTGAAGACCTGACCAATAGTTTCAATGTTAAAAAAGGATGTAGGATGTAGGCAGGCAGGACTTCGTATTAGAAATGATTGTGCAACAATCACTGGCCAGTACAAGAGGCACAATTTGTTTCAAATCCTCGCAACTCCTTGCATACGCCGACGACATTGACATAAAGGTAGATCACAGCGGGATGTCAATGAGGCGTTTACGAGTATTGAGATGGAGGCGGCGAAAATTGGTTTCATCAAAAAGGGACGCTCACCACCGACGTCTTGGCCAGAACGTTTGTATTGGCAGATATAAGCTTGAGGTTGTTAAAGATTTCGGCCCCCTTTGGCTCCGCAGTGACCTGGGACAACGACATCAGTTCCGAAATCAAACGTAGAATCACTCTTGTCAATCGCTGTTTCTTTGGGCTCAGGAGGCAATTGAGTAATAAAGCACTCTCCCGAACGACCAAGTTGACTCTATATGATGCCCTTATCATCCCGGTTCTGCTGTACGGCGCAGAAGCATGGACACTATCAAAAGCGGATGAGGAGGCCCTTGGTCGGTGCGAGAGAAAGACTTTGCGCGTGATTTTCGGGCCTACAAAAGCAGACGGAGAATGGAGGAAAAGATTCAACCACGAACTTTACGGGCTGTACAGCGACATGAGTCTAGTCAGGCGTGTACGGATTCAACGCCTAAGATGGCTAGGCCATGTAGAGCGAACGGACACCACAGCTCCAGCCCGGAGAGTCTTTAAATCAAACAGAGGACAGCCGCACTGAAGATGGCGCACACAGGTGGAAGGGGACCTCAGCCAACTGGGTGTGCGGCAATGGAAAAGGTTAGCAAAAGATCGTGCTAGTTGGAGGGGCATGTTGTTTGAGGTCCAGGTTCACTCCGAACTGTAGCGCCCGTTAAGAAGAAGAAGAATACCTCGTCACTGCCACTCCGAAATGGGTAGTACATGCCCAAGTAATCAAATCACGTCGACTGCGAACGTTTGGCGCCTTTCGTTCTATCCAATGATTTAATACTAGATCACGCAACCTTTGTAAACAAAAGCAAAACACCACACTGAAAGCACGTATGATGTCATTGATATCTTTCTCCAATACCACCTCTTCGTCTCATATGAAATGAGAAAAAAAAAACTATTTTCATCCCGTGTATAATGCAGAACGCACTCAACTTGCAATGTTTATAACAAATTAGTATCACAAAACCGAAAATACTTGATAAATACTCGGTCAAAAATAAACATCCTCTCATCAGCGAATCATCACTACCTAGTATCTCAATAAATATCTGACGAATAAATTCATAAAACCACATGGCACGTCACAATTGCAATTAAATCTACAACCAATCTATGTATCTGGCGCCAAAAATACCTAAAAAGAATTATCACATCCCCAAAAGGTTGTGACCGCTAGTTTACGTTAATTGTATCTACTCAGTATAGGTATATATGTATGTATGTTCTCATAAGGAGTAGGTTTCTGGATCCTTGCTGTTGTTGTTATTTATTTTTTTTTATTAAATAAATATCTACGTCTCTCACCTGGGGGTGACAAATTATTTATTGACAACATGTGTTCGAAATATTTTATTTTTTGAAACAGAATCATCGAAAATGAACCGAAATACTATAAGATACATCCGCGAGTGGGTGTGAGGGGGCGTAAATAGCCCCGGCGCAACGTGCATGAACTCGGTGGTTCATCTTGCGTGACATTTTGCCTAATAGAAGGTTGCTCTTTCCATTTTTCGACTGAAAAATAGTATCAGTAGTGATGGATGTTGATAATGACAATGCTTAATGACATTATGTGTCATTTTTAAGCCAAATATCCTTCCACACCTCTCCCGAACCTCTTTCCGACCTTTAGCCATTGATCAGTTGATTTGATTCGACGTCAAATGCGATAAATTACCAATAACACCCACCTCTTGACTGTTTGTTTCTTATCAATCCAGATGCCAAGGCAATTTGCGGAAGAAACCAATTAATCATCGTGTATGGCCTTTTCCTTCTTCACCCAAATATCATTAAGAAAAAAGAAAGTAAAAGCCAGCGAATCAGCATTATCGATGTAGAGAATAAGTAGGAGTAGATCACCAAAGTCGTACGTATAGTGAAGCCTATCCAAAGAAGGTACATACTATCGGCAGTATATTTATGCCACTGTTAAGGGCACGCGATACAACTAAAATGATGAACAATCAATTGGTTTTATCGACCGACTATTGACGGTTTCCATGGAGCTTCACCACATCACCAGCAGTATCTTAACGAATTGTGTCGCTTTGTGTCGCTACTCATTAGGGCGGAACTCAAATCAGCTATCACTCGTTCGTCACTTCTAATTGCAAAACTAATTACACGGGTGCCAGCTCGCAAAGTTCATTAGACAATTGCTTCAAGCTTCATACCTTCTTAATCCAGTTCTTATGCTATAAAAACTTACCTTCTTCCTACCAATGGAGTGTGTCGCTATTGCTCTTCTTCAGTTTGTTTTGTTGTTTTTTTGTATATTTTTTTCGTCACACACAATTACACGCAATTGAATCGCGACATACGTTTTCTACCAAGCTTCCAAGCGCGGCCAGAGGCAGTCCAAAAAAAAAAAAAAAAAAACACGAACCGCGTTGCGTTGGTTGATAATGTCACGAACGTTATGTATCCACAGAATTGAAATAAACCAAAAAGCCAAGCAAGTATCCCCGCTTGTTTGTAGTAAGCAGTATGGTATATCAAGTCCTACGCGAGCATCTCACACAGGACGACGGATTCTGTCTGGTCTGGAAATCACAATGCAAAACTATTCGATACGCAACGACTGCGACGGGAAAAGACTTATCACTTTTTTGAAATTTACTGTTTTGCTTTATCGGAGCTCCACGGATCTCGTCGATGGTTATTTGCATCCGTACTGCACGACGTTTCGAATGAAACTGAATGTGGATACGGCACATTCGCTTGATGGGGTCGCGCTGGGGATTTTGTATGTTCACTTGTTGCGCGGCGGATGGTGAAAAATGATGAGCAGCATGTTGCTGGATACAAAATCGAATGTATCTTATGGATACACGCGTTCTTTTGATGATGCTTGTCGCCTTTCACATTGTTTTCATTACTTTAGCGTGTGTTTTTGCTCGTTAACATCTGAATGGGTACGAGTGCGGAACACGAGTACGAGTGCGTGGGCAAACACAGTCGGTGAGGTTTTCGGTTTTCGGTTTTGGTTTTTTGTATCTTTTCTGTTGTTATTGTTGTGCTTGATTGTTTTACCGGCGTGTTGAGAGTGACAATAGTGGACGGCAGTGGCTTTGAACGGCCGATACGCCCATTTTCGATTGTTGCTCTCTAATACTATGTATTCACAAAGGCCGTGTAGTTCGTGTAGGTGCTCGGGGACAATGGGTGTAGTTTGTTGGATGGATTTAATGGTTTTGGTTAGGTGATGGAATTTAGTGATTGAGAATGGGAAGACATGTAGACACTTTGCTCGACATATGTATGGCTGACAACGAGCTTATCCGAACAATGTGTCATTTCCTTTTTTTTTTTTCTTTTGTTTTGTCGAGTGTTAAAGGATTCCCCCGACCAGAATGGCAGTTGTGCGGCGGGCTAACAATCCACCCACGTAAAAAAAAACTTAAAGTTATGAATGAGCAAGATGCCTCGGATACACGGACGGATACTCGACGACGACAACGCACGAAAAAGGAACACGATTTGCGAGTATGCTCCTGGAATGTCAGAACCCTGTACACTCCCGGAGCTGCTCATAAACTAGAAGGAATCCTCACGCAGTACAAGGCGGATATTACTGCGGTCCAGGAAATACGCTGGATAGGAAACGGTATGATTAGGAAGAAAAATTGCGACATTTATTACAGCTGTCGCAAAAGGTTGCACTTACTGGGATGCGGATTCGTCGTGGGAAAGCGGTTAAGGTCGAAGGTCATCGACTTTAAACCTATAAGTGATCGCCTGGCTGTGATCCGCATCAGAGGCAGATTTCATAACATTGGCCTTATATGTGCACACGCCCCTACCGACGAGGCTGAAGACCCTATCAAGGAGGACTTCTATGACCTCCTGGACAACGCCTACGGAGCTTGTCCGGAGTACGATGTAAAAATCGTGCTCGGGGACTTCAACGCCAAAATCAGTAAGGAGAACACCCTTGGTGGAGTGATCGGAAAGCACAGCCTCCACGATACAACAACAGATAACGGCTTCCGACTCGCTGACTTTGCGACAGCTCGTAATGCGGTGATAAGTAGCACAAGATTCCCTCGCAAGCGAATCCACACAGCGACCTAACGATCTCCGGACGATCGAACCGCCAACCAAATCGACCATGTGCTCATTGACGCAAGGCACTCGTCAAACATCCTGGATGTGCGAACATTCAGAGGGGCAAATGTCGACTCTGACCACTTCCTCGTAGCAGCAAGATTCAGAGCTCGACTGTCCAATGTCAGAAAGCTGCACCAGCCCATCAGGAGGAGGTTCGACATTGGGCGCCTGAGCACACCGGAGGTTGCCAGAGTCTACAGGGAGCAGCTGAGCGAAAGACTCTACGGTATGCCTACGTCGAACACAAATGCCAATAATATGTGGCTGCATTGCCGCTCAGCCATTCAGGAAGTAGCCGAAACCACCTTAGGATACCTACCACCCCCGACAAGAAACCCGTGGTATAATGGCGAGTGTGAGCAGAAAAAGGCAGCAACCGACGAGGCGTACCAAAAGGCGCTGCAGATGAAAACCAGGGCAACGCAAGAAGAGTACCGAGCCAGAAGAAGGGAGGAGAAAAAACTACTGCGACAAAAGAAAAGAATCTTCGCAGCCTCCCAGCTCAAGGATATCGAGGAGTCTAGGGATAAACATAAAATACGAGCCTTTTGCAAGAAAGCCAAAGGCCTTGCAGGGGGCTTCAAAAAGGGCACCCTGGCTCTTCGAAACTGCGAGGGTAATCTTGTCACCGACCCGCAGGGAATAGTGGATGTATTTAAGCAGCACTTCCAGCAGCTGCTTAACGAGCATGACCAAGAGAGAGTGGTAGGGACCGAGGAAATCCCAACTCCAGCCGCTGAAGTAGTCCTCCCACCCAGCATAGAAGAAGTCGGCACAGCTATTCAGAAGCTGAAGAACAACAAGGCCGCAGGCTCAGATGGCTTGCCATCAGAGCTCTTCAAGGCTGGCGGCGATGTTCTGGTAGGGAGCATGCACCAGATCATCTGCAGAATTTGGGAAGATGAGAGCATGCCCGACGACTGGAATACCAGCTCTATATGCCCCATCCACAAAAAAGGCGATCCTACCTCTTGCAAGAACTATAGAGGTATATCCCTGCTCAATGTCGCATACAAGATCCTGTCCAGCGTATTGTGTGAACGTCTATTGCCGGATTTCGGCAAGGAGATGCGCTGTCATGTGACTTCTTCAACCTGGTGCTGGAGCAGATAGTGCGACGGGCAGGCGTCAACAGGGAAGGCACTATCTTTTACAAGTCCATCCAGCTGCTAGGATACGCGGATGATATCGACATCATCGCGTATTCTCGCCGTGGCATTGTGGAAGCATTCACAGCGATTGAAGAACAGGCGAAACGAGTCGGTCTTAAGATCAATAAGGATAAAACGAAATATATGCTGTCAAGCAAAAACCAATCCGTCGCCCACCACCTGGGACAAAATATATGTAACAATTGGCAGCTACAATTTCGAGGTAGTAAACGAGTAATTTCCACAAATGACACCACAGTGGAGACCCGGCATAGAATCGCCCTTGGCAACCGCTGCTTCTTCGATTTGTCCAAACAACTGGGCTCAAAACTCTTCACTCGAAAGGCCAAAGTCATGCTTTACAAAACGCTCATACTGCCAGTCTTGCTGTACGGAGCCGAAATCTGGACGATAAACAGGACAGCGGAGCTGATTTTGGGTTCTTTCGAAAGAAAAATTCTGCGCCGGATATTTGGTCCTGTCTGTGAGGAAGGTGAATGGAGAAGAAGACACAACCGCGAACTCTACGAGCTGTACCAAGATGTGGATGTAGTCCGGAAGGCAACGATCCGTCGACTACACTGGCTCGGCCACATCGAACGCATGGACATCAACGCTCCAGCTAAGAGGGTCTTCGACTCCGAGCCTCCTGGTTCGAGAAGAAGAGGAAGACCGAACCTCCGGTATAAAGACCAAGTAATCGCGGATGTAAGACATCTTTGTCTTGACAACTGGAAGCAGCGTGCCCGGGACCGTCAAGGATGGAAGGCAGCTAAAGCTCAGGCTCAGATCTTCCATGGATCGCTGGCCTGATAAGTAAGTAAGTTAATGGATTCACTTATACAAGGTGTTTGTCGGCATTTATATCGTTGTAAGGATGACTTGGGCTAATTAGTGTACATATCAACTAGGGCGCTTTCATATTCTTTCCTATGCTTTGGAGCGGATATCCCAAAAGATGGTAACCAATAAAATACATGGCTATTACTTACTTACTTACTTAGGTGGCGCTACAGTCCGTGGTGAATCCAGGCCTCAACCAACGAGCCTTTCTAGCTTTCGCGATCTTTTTCTAGCTGCTTCCAGTGTCGCACGCCCAGTTGGTCAAGGTCCCTTTCCCCTTGTCTACGCCGCCATAGATGCGGCTGTCCGCGAAGATCCTTCGAGCCGGAGCTGTGCTGTCCAGTCGCTCTACATGGCCTAGCCGTCTTTGACGTTGGATCCTTAGACGTCGCACTAGGCCGATGTCGCTGTATAGCCCGTACAGTTTTTGGTTGAACCTTCTCCTCCACTATCCGTCAACACAAACGGCACCGATGATTGTACCCCAAATGTTCCTCTCGAAACGACCAAGGGCCTCATTTTTGATAAGGTCCAAGCCTCTGTGCCGTAAAGAAGGGATGATGAGGGTTTTATATGGGGTGACCCTAGTTTTCCGCTTTGAAGCGGCTGGGGGTGAGCTGGTTAGGAGCATGCACCGGCTCATCTGTAAGATATGGTCAGAGGAAAGCATGCCCGAGGAATGGAGTCTCAGCATTGTTTGCCTGATCCACAAAAAAGGAGATCCCTTTGACTGCGCCAACTATAGAGGAATAAGTCTCCTTAATGTCGCATACAAGATCTTCGCTGCCGTTTTGTGTGAACGCCTGAAGCCATTCGTAAACAAGCTGATAGGTCCTTATCAGTGTGGCCTCAGGCCAGGGAAGTCCACCATCGATCAAATCTTCACACTACGGCAGATCCTGGAGAAAACCAATGAGTTTCAAGTCGATACGCACCATCTATTCGTCGACTTCAAGGCCGCATACGACAGCGTAATTAGAGACGAGCTATATAACGCCATGTTTACTTTTGACATCCCTGCGAAGCTCGTCAGACTATGCCGGATGACCTTGGAAAATGCTCGCTGCTCCATCCGAATCGGTGAGCACCTCACCGATAGTTTTGATGTCAAAAAAGGATTTAGGCAGGGCGATGCGCTGTCGTGTGATTTCTTCAACATCGTATTGGAAATGATTGTGCAAAAATCACAGGCCAATACAAGAGGCACAATCTACTTCAAATCCTCGCAACTCCTTGCATACGCCGACGACATTGACATAATAGGTAGATCGCAGCGAGATGTCAGTGAGGCGTTTGCGAGTATTGAGATGGAGGCGGCAAAAATTGGTTTGGCAGTTAATGAGGGCAAGACTAAATATCTGCTGTCATCGAAAAAGGACATTTACCACCGACGTCTTGGACAGAACGTGCATATTGGCAGATATAAGTTCGAGGTAGTTAAGGACTTCATATACCTCGGCTCCGCGGTGACTTGGAACAACGACACCAGTTTCGAAATCAAGCGCAGAATTACTCTTGCCAACCGCTGCTTCTTTGGGCTCAAGAGGCAACTGAGAAGTAGAGCCCTCTCTCGTACGACCAAGTTGACCTTATATAAGACCTTAATTATCCCGGTCCTGTTATACGGCGCAGAAACATGGACTTTATCTAAAGCGGATGAGGAAATCCTTGGTCGTTTCGAGAGAAAGATTCTGCGTTCGATTTTCGGTCCCATAAACACAGAGGAGGGTTGGAGGAGAAGATTCAATCACGAACTGTACGGGTTGTACAGCGACATGAGTCTGGTCAGGCGTCTACGGATCCAACGCCTAAGATGGCTAGGCCATGTAGAGCGAATGGACACCACAGCTCCAGCCCGTAGAGTCTTTGAATCCAACCCCGAGGGACGAAGAAATAGAGGACGGCCGCACCTAAGGTGGCGCGCACAGGTGGAAGGGGACCTCAACCAACTGGGCGTGCGGCATTGGAAAAGACTAGCGAAAGATCGTGCTAGGTGGAGAGGCATGTTGGTTGAGGCCCAGGTTCACCCCGAACTGTAGCGCCCGTTAAGTAAGTAAGTAAGACCCTAGTTTTCCAAAAGAGAGCCCTACTACTCAATTGCCTCTTGAGCCCAAAGAAACAGCGGTTGGCAAGAGTTATTCCGCGTCTTATCTCAGTGCCGGTGTCGTTGCTGCTTACTACCAGTTAGCCAAGGTAGACGAAATCTTTGACTACATCAAAGTTATAGCTGCCAATAGTGACGTTCTGACCAAGACGTCCGTGTTGCGCATCTTTCTTTGACGCCAGCATATATCTAGTTTTGCCCTCGTTACCTTCAGACCCACTTTAGCCGCTTCGGCTTCACTGCTCACAAAAGCTTCATCGACGTCTCCCAATCACGTCAATGTCATCAGTGTATGCGAGCAATAGTAAAGACTCGAAGTAGATCGTGCCTCTCGTATTATCCAGTGAATTCCATCTTTTCGATGATGATGTTGAAAAAATCACATCACCGTGCGTGCGTCGCCCTGTCTGAATCCTTTTTGACATCGAAGGTCTCGGTTTACTCCTTACCTATTTACTTACGTACTTATCAGGTCGGCAATCCATGGAGGATCTGAGCCTGAGCTATACCTGCTTTCCATCCTTGACGGTTCCGGGCACACTGCTTCTAGTTATCAAGACCAAGTTGTCTTGCATCGGCGAATACTTGGTCTTTATACCGGAGGTTCGGTCTTCCTCTTCTTTTCCTCTTCTTCGGAGTCGAAGACCCTCTTAGCTGGAGCATTGGTGTTCATGCGTTCGATGTGCCGGATCTTTGCCTTCCGGACTATATCCCCATCTTTGTACAGCTCGTAGAGTTCGCGGCTCCGTTTTCTCCTCCATTCACCTTCCTCTCAGACAGGACCAAATATCCAGCGCAGAACTTTTCTTTCGAAAGAACCCAAAATCAGCTCCGCTGTCCTGCTTATCGTCCAGATTTCGGCTCCGTACAGCAAGACTGGCAGTATGAGCGTTTTGTAAAGCATGACTTTGGTCTTTCGAGTGAGGAGTTTTGACCCCAGTTGTTTGGATAAGCCGAAGTAGCAGCGGTTGCCAAGGGCAACGGAGCGACGGATTGGTTTTTGCTTGACAGCATGTAATTCGTTTTGTCCTCATTGATCTTAAGACCAACTCGATTCGCCTGTTCTTCAATCGCCGTGAATGCTTCCACAATGCCACGGCGAGAACACGCGATGGTGTCGATATCATCCGCGTATCCTAGCAGCTGGATGGACTTGTAAAAGATAGTGCCTTCCCTGTTGACGCAGGCATGCTTTCATCTTCCCAAATTCTGCAGATGATCTGGTGCATGCTCCCTACCAGAACATCGCCGCCAGCCTTGAAGAGCTCTGATGGCAAACCATCTGAGCCTGCGGCCTTGTTATTCTTCAGCTTCTGAATAGCTGTGCCGACTTCTTCGATGCTGGGTGGGAGGTCTACTTCAGCGGCTGGAGTTGCGATTTCCTCGGTCCCTACCACTCTCTCTTGGTCATGCTCGTTAAGCAACTGCTAGAAATGCTGCTTAAATACATCTGCTATTCCCTGCGGGTCGGTGACAAGATTCCCCGCGAACATTTTGAAGAGCCTGGGTGCCCTTTTTGAACCCTCCTGCAAGGCCTTTGGCTTTCTTGTAAAAGGCTCGTGTTTTATGTTTATCCCTAGACTCCTCGATATCCTTGAGCTGGGAGGCTGCGAAGATTCTTTTCTTTTGTCGCAGTAGTTTTTTCTCCTCCCTTCTTCTGGCTCGGCACTCTTGTTGCGCTGCCCTGGTTTTCCTCTGCAGCGCCTTTTGGTAGGCTTCGTCGGTTGCTGCCTTTTTCTGCTCACACTCGCTATCATACCATGGGTTTCTTGTCGGGGGTGGTAGGTATCCTAAGGTGGTGTCGGCTACTTCCTGAATGGCTGAGCGGCAATGCAGCCACATATTATTGGCATTTGTGTTCGACGTAGGCATACCGTAGAGTCTTTAGCTCAGCTGCTCCCTGTAGATTCTGGCAACCTCCGGTGTGTTAAGGCGCCCAATGTAGAACCTCCTCCTAATGGGCTGGTGCAGAACCTCCTCCTAATGGACAGTCGAACTCTGATTCTTGCTGCTACGAAGAAGTGGTCAGAGTCGACATTTGCCCGTCTGAATGCTCGCACATCCAGGATGTTTGACGAGTGCCTTGCGTCAATGAGAACATGGTCGATTTGGTTGGCGGCTCGACCGTCTGGAGATCGCCAGGTTGCTGTGTGGATTCGCTTGCGAGGGAATCTTGTGTTACTTATCACCGCATTACGAGCTGTCGCAAAGTCTGTGCTTTCCGATCACTCCGCCAAAGGTGTTCTCCTTACCGATCTTGGCGTTGAAGTCCCCGAGCACGATTTTTACATCGTGCTCTGGACAAGCTCCGTAGGCGTTGTCCAGGAGGTCATGCTTTGGTGCAGTTTGCATCGGCTCTTGAGAGAGCTTGAGGGAGACACGATCGGGGAATGTCCTGGCGTTTTCATACGATTGCAGTTGCCCGACGTCAAATTTTGCTGGTCCTACTCGACTCCGCCGTGTTCGCAATGTCCGCATACGTACTTTGGCTGCAACAAGGTAATGAAAGCATTGAAACAAGGTTAACTAAATGGGGTTCACAGCACCGGCGCCAGCGGCTCGACGAGAACGTGTATAACGACAGTCACAACCTCGAGGTAGTCATTCAAAGAGCAAAGGGTAGAGTTGACCACCATCTGTTATTGATCTGATTTTGCAGAGAGCGAGTGCTTGCTTCGTGTTAAGATAATTCCTGACTAAGAGGACCTCTAAGATCACAGGCAACTCCGCAGTTTGTTCAGTTAAATAATTGTCCCAGCGAGGCACTATACATTAAGGCACGTGCTATACGGAAGATGAAAACAACTTTGAAGCTTTTTGAGGTTACGTTACAAGAACAATGACCTCAGTAAACAACTCAGTAACTGGTTCCATCCTTCTAAAAGTACCGGGCAAACAAGTGAGCGTCTTGTCGTCTTGTTTATTTTCAGATTCGTTGTTATTTTAGGAAATACTCGAAGCGGTTTCAATGTGAATCAGAAGCTTCTGCTACGCAAATATTGGTCCATTGTACTCCAGAAACGTTTCAACGTGAATCACTTGCGTCAGGAAGCATTTTGATCAAAACTGGTTCAAGTCAAGCTGGAAATGACTTACGTCAGTTCACACTTCCCTAGTCGTAAAACGACTGGCTCCCATCTGTCGACATTCACCAAGCTGTGTCCGTACTTGTATCCAAAGTATTTACAACATGAACTACAAAAACAATCTGTTCTACTTCGCATCCATAAACGATTTGATTGAATTTGCCAATTAAATAGCTGCCCACCGGCCATTAATGAAATCAATCCCTGTTAGGCAATCTTCAGGCGAAGTGTAATGGTTCGGCTAAACAATCTTTTATTGCCTCCAATTAAAAATGGATTAATCCACAGAGGGACGGCTAAAAAATCGATCTTATTGCCGAATCTTCACATCGCCTATCAACCAGGCCCAAAGCTCTGACGTTGGACGTTTGATGGATGATGTTCGATTCCCCTAATCCAGCCGCCCATCGTCAGTTCCTAATTATATCTGACAGATCAAACGGGAAAACGTACTACGTACGTACCTACACAATGATCGAGCGTCTAAAAATGTATCTGAAAGCGAATCCGGGCGTGCATTTAGCTTCCGAAACCGAAACTGACAAAGCGTCGAACGATGATCTGTTTAAATTCGCCCATCAGTCCTCCCATCTCCGTCTCTCTATGCAGCGCAATGGATAATAACAATAAATAGATGAGAATCAAGTTAATTGGAAATGTAATGTTGTTTAGACAGCGCTTGTTGGGTGATAAAGCCGCACGAGTTTACATTGGCAAAGGCGCAAGAGATCGGAATGGATGGAATAGTTGCGGTCATCTCGAATATTTGGATAACTTTTTGCGAGGAAATTCCGGATGATCACACGAGACATTGGTCGATGATGTGATGGTTGGTTAAAGCGGCTAGGACGGCGGGAAATTTTGTTTTGATTTCTAAGCTAAACATTCGGGAGCAAGTTCCGAATGAGCATGGCGCAACTACATGTTGGGAAATCGGTAGACTGATACTGATTAGCTCATAGAGAGATGGTGCTCACGTACGCAAAAAACCGGCCAAGTGCGAGTCGGACTCGCGTACGAAGGGTTCCGTACCATCTGTATATGTCTCATGATGAGATATAGTTGATCATCAAAGTGTCCATTGAATTCAAATCAATTATCTTACTTGACAGCAACGATGTGAAAAGGTGAATAACAATAATGGGAAATATGGGAAAAAGGTTTGCAGCTAGGATTAATTCATCAAAGACACAAACGAGATCAAAACTGGGAAGTTTGCTACTGGTTGTGGGATATTGTCGACTAGCCTTAGTTCAGTATGTGACCAAGGGGATTTTTTGGATGAAAATCATGTCTGTTGTATGGGAGCCCCCCTTAAATATTCAGTTTGTTCTGTTTTTAGTATTTGTCGTGGTAGCGGCAACAGAAATACATCATCCCTAACTATCACGGTTCATGAGATACAGCCTGGTGACAGACGGACGGACGGACAGCGAAGTCTTAGTAATAGGGTTCCGTTTTACCTTCGGGTGCGGAACCCTAAAAATCAACAAGCGTAGTTGAATGTAGTCGCTTTGAGTATTCCTCCGTGGGTTGCGACATAAGATGGCTCTGGTCAAAATAGTGGGCGTTTTTTGCATTTGGTTATAACTCGCAGTAATGATAATTATGGAATTAAGGAAGGTGGCTCGTGCCACACACAGGATGAATTAAAACGATAATTGACGTGCTTGGGAACAAAATATCCCTTGTTTTCCAGTAAAATAACGTAACATAAATGCGCAAAGCCTGAAGCCTCAACCAACAAGCGTCTCCAGTCGGCACGGTCCTTGGCCAGCTGTTTCCAGCGCCGCACCGTAGATAGTGCGCAGAATTTTCCCCTCGAAACGACCAAGGGCATCTTCATCCGCTTTTGTTAAGGTCCAAGCCTCTGCGCCGTAAAGGAGGACTGGGATGATTAAGGTCTTATATAGTGTTACCTGGGCTTTCCGAGAGAGGGCTCTACTTCTAATTGCCTCTTGAGCCCAAAGGAACAGCGGTTGGCAAGAGTGATTCTGCGTTTTATCTCAGCGCTGGTGTTGTTGTCGCTGGTCATCAGTGAGCCAAGGTAGACGAATTCCTTGACCACTTCAAGGTTATATCCACCCGTGGTGACGTTCTGGCCAATTCGTCGGTGTTGTCCGTCTCTTTTAGATGAAAGCAGATATTTGGTTTTACCCTCATTAACCTTGAGACCCATCTTAGCCGCTTCTACCTCAATGCTTACAAAGGCCTCATTGACGTCTCGCTGTGTCCGTCCAATCACGTCAATGTCGTCGGCGTACGCAAGCAATTGCGTAGACTTGAAATAAATCGTACCTCTTGTGTTGGCCAGTGACTCTTGCACGATCTTTTCAAGCACGAGGTTGAAAAAGTTGCATGACAGCGCGTCACCTTGCCTAAATCCTTTTTTAACATCAAAGGTCTCGGTTTGCTCATTACCGACCTTAATGGAGCAGCGAGAATTCTCCATTGTCATCCTGCACAGTCGGATGAGTTTGGCAGGGATGTTAAAACTAGACATGGCTTTGTATAGCTCGTCTCTATACACGCTGTCATATGCGGCCTTGAAATCGAAGAAATGGTGGTGAGTGTAGATTTGATCTTCTCCAAGATTTGCCGTAGCGTAAATATTTGGTCTAATGTGGATTTACCTGGCCTAAAGCCACACTGATAAGAGCCGATCAGGTTATCCACAAACGGTTTCAGGCGTACACACAATACGGCAGGGAAGGTCTTATATGCGATGTTAAGGAGACTTATTCCCCTATAGTTGGCGCAGTTATAGGGGTCTCCTTTCTTATGGACCGGGCAAATGATGCTGAGATTCCATTCGTCGGGCATGCTTTCCTCCGACCATACCTTGCAAATGAGATGGTGCATGCACCTTACCAGCTCAGCAGACAGGCCGTCTGCGCCCGCGGCTTTATTAGACTTAAATCATGACATCGCTTTTTTGCCAAGGCTATAAAGCCAGAGCAGAACCCTGCAGGGATGAGCACGGACAACTTATAGTGGAGTCACAATCGATGCTGAGATTGTGGAAATATCACTTCTGCAGACTGTATAACGGCGATGATAGTCGAAATGCCGCCGTCGGGCAGAACGAACCATTCACAATAAACGAAGACGAAAGAGAATCCCGCCCACCCGACCTAGACGATGTTAATATAGCGATATCGAAACTTAAGCCTTATAAAGCTGCTGAAGCAGACGGACTTCCCGCTGAAGTATTTAAAGCAGCTGGCGATGAGCTGGTCAGGAACATGTACCAACTCATCTGCAGGATATGATCGGAAGAATGCATGCCCGACGATTGGAATCTCAGCATCGTCTGTCCGGTCCATAAGAAAGGAGACCCCTGCGCCAATTACAGAGGGATAAGTATCCTGAACATCGCGTACAAGATCCTCTCTGCCGTACTGTGTAAGCGCCTGAAACCGTTCGTCGACAATCTGATAGATTCCTACCAGTGTGGTTTCAGGCCAGGAAAATCCACGATCGACCAAATATTTACACTACGGCAGATCTTGTAGAAGGCCCATGAATTCCAGGTCGACACTCACCACCTTTTCGTCGACTTTGAAGCCGCATATGACAGCGTTTATAGAGACGAGCTATACAGAGCCATGCCACGTTTAAACATTCCTGCCAAACTCGTCGGACTGTGCAGGATGACTATGGAGAACTCTCGCTGCTCCATAAATGTCGGAGGTGAACTAACCGAGACCTTCGATGTTAAAAAAGGTTTTAGACAGGGTGACGGATCAGAATCATTCTTGCCAACCGCTGCTTCTTTGGGCTCAAGAGGCAACTGAGTAGTAGAGCCCTCTCTCGAAAAACCAAGGTATCCCTCTAAAAAACCTTAAAGATCCCGGTCCTCCTGTATGGCGCTGAAACTTTATCAAAGGCGGATGTAAAAGCCCTTGGGCGTTTCGAGAGGAAAATTCTGCATGCAATCTTTGGTCCCGTTTATGTAAACGGGGAATGGAGAAGGAGATTCAACCAAGAACTGTACGGGCTGTAAAGCGACTTCGGCCTAGTTAGACGTCTTCGGATCCAACGTCTAAGATGGCTGGGCCTTGTAGAGCGAATGGACATCACCGCTCCGGTCCGAAGGGTCATCGACACCAACCCCGAGGGACGACGCAGCAGAGGACGACCGCATCTAAGGTGGAGCGCACAGGTGGAAAAGGACCTCATCCAACTGGGCGTGCGGCACTGGAAGCGGCTGGCCAAAGATCGTGCCGGCTGGAGAGGCTTGTTGATTGAGGCCCTGGTTCACCCTGAACTGTAGGACATGCTATTGCACAGCAAAAATCCAACAACCTCTCTCCGTTCGCAGTTCGATGAGGATCACCGTTCCTCCCAATCACAATACGTGGGCGTTGAAGTCCCCCATCAGGATATAGGAATCCATCTGAACCACCCTATCAAGGGCAGAATCAACTTCATCCGGGAACGTCGCATACTCTGACTCTAGATTCGGTGCATACACCGGCACCAGAGCCAAAGTTGATCTTTCAAGCTTGAGTTTTAAGGTCGCGATACCCTGTCTGCCAGCCTGGGACTTATGTGTATTCCCACTCCCGCCTGTGCAGACATTTGTGGTGCAACTCCTGACAGAAGGAGTTTCCAACCGTCCGAATGGTCCACAGTCCTATATCCTCTTTGCTTTGTCGAAGAGATACCTACGATATCTAACCGATACCTGGTAGCTTCCTCAACCAGCTCGAGATGCTTTCCTCTGAGCGATGAGACGTTCCATGTGCTAAGTCGACGCCGCTGTCTGTTGCCTTTTACTCCCCGCTCGCACTGGTTAGTGCATGGCGTGCATCCCTCTCCACCTCCCTAATGGCTCAATAGGCCACTACGTGACTTCGGCGGGCTAGGCCCGACCGGCTGCCGAGCGGGATAGGCTAGCCACCAGACGCTCGCATACTGCCGTCATTTAGGCCTACCTCCTGACACACCAGGGTAAGCAGTTTTCGCGGTAGGTCTCCTTCGTGTCATCCAATGGGGTTTTGCGCTTCGTTATAGCCGGGCTTGGGCCGTACGGAAATCAATTCGCATACCCCAAACCTGTTGCGCGCCCCCCACCGCGAGGAGGTTAGCTGCCGGTGGGGCCTGGTATTTCAACAACATTAAAAAATGTTGTTTCTTGATTTAAATTTTTTTCAACTGTCTGCACACTTTTTCGCTCGACTGTTCAATAATTCACCACGGGCACGAACCGCACCGTGCTAAAATGCGTTCCACACTCATAGAACAGATGGAATCCGAAACGACTGTACTGTCATTTGTCAATTGACATTCACCATCGCACGTGCGATTTTTGTTTACGTTTTCCTCCACGTTTTGCTTAATTTTTGTTTTATTTAAGCGTAAAACAGGAATATTTCGATCCGAATATGTCCTCCGAGGAAGGTAAACAACCCAGAGCAGCATATTCTCGAGTGGGCTACTCACTGTCAATTGATTACTTTCCAGAATTCGTGCGGTGGCTCAATCGCTCCGACAAGTCGTTCGAGGACAACTTTAGTTTCGCGATAAAGGCATGGAAATCATCCGATTTCCCCATGGCTAGCAAGTATGAAAAGGTCATCGAATGGCTGGGATCGAACACCGGCAGTTTGGGGACCAATTCTGTGGATTTTCAGGACGAACTTGTGAGCGAATTTCTTCAGCTTTGTTGTCCACCGGGTTTGATAAACTTGCCGGTGAAGAGAGCCCTCATCGAAGGAGTACTGAAATGGGCAAAAAAATGGAAAAGTAAAGAAGTTCGCAAGCCAATCGAAGTGCTCTACAGCATTTCAGAACTCGAAATGATGCAGGATCTCCTCAGAACCGAGTGCGACCTATATGCCCGGCTTCTGGGTCAGTTGTGCAAGAGATATGAGAAGTACCTGAGGGGATCTGAGGGCATTCTCATTGGTTCCGAGTCGGAATTCTTCGGTAAAATCATAGAATCGATCAAGTCCCGCGCTAAGAAGGCTGGAAATATCGAGGAATTTGAGAAGAAATTTACAGAATTCACTATACAGCCATTAGCTGAGGTCCTCATCGTGCTTCAGGACAAGGGAATCAAGTTTTTCGACGACCTAGCCGAGATAGAACGGTCACTGTTTACAGATTATGTGGAAACGGACCTGATCGGGCGTCTTTTGAAGCTACCCCCCCACGTGAATCTGCTGGCTTTCGAGTGTGCCATTGTCAACTACCGTGGGGACGTGCATTTCTTCAAGAAGCTCACCAATACCATATTTGGCGGCTTGAAAAGCGGAGAACTTACAAACGATCCGGTGCTTTCCCTCACTATTGCTGCCTACACGCTGGAGATGTTCCGGAAACACGATATTTTCCTTAACTTTCCAGTGACATCAAACCAGAATGCACTCCAGTACTTTGGCGCAAATGTCGCGGAATTTGTGAATGAGTTCCAGGAGCAGCATTTGCTCGAAGTTCTCCATCTCTTGTGCGCTACGCTACGATTAAATCCGCTCATCCTGGAAAAGAGCGTATTCGACATCACGGCACGCATGATGGTGGCGGTGAAAAGCGATCAGGAGCAAGAGATCTTCGAAGAGTATTTGGTCCTGTTGATGGATGTGTTTAGGAAGCTCAGTAGGGCAGAGAAGTTTGTCGCTTCGCTGCAGAAATCCGTCAAGGAACTCTTGAAAACTCAAAAGTGCTTGAAGACGGCAAAGCGCAGACGCACCATAACCAGCTCACAGCAGGAACCGAGCGGGAAAAAGTTGAAACTGGAAGACGGGCAGGAGGTTGGGGTTCCGGCAAACGAGCGGAGTAACTTCTATCTCGACGTGCTGTTTCGGGAGTTCCGTCAAACGAAGGACATACCAAGCAGACATCAGAAAATCACTAGTTTTCCGTTTATAGCATTCGCTTGGCCCTCGTCTTCGGTGGGCGTGAGCTTTTCCAAACTCATAGTCGGACTGATGTCCAAGCCTTCGTTGGTCATTTGGAAAACACTCGTCTATGCGCTCAAGATGGTCATCAATGACACAACGACACTCGACGATAACACACTCTTCCTGTTCGACTTTTATTCCGCTCTCCTATGTGAATACTTCGCAGGATGCCGCCTCCCAGAGCAATCGGACAAGTTCTGGGATGAGATCGCGACAAATCGCGAGTTGACTCGTGCGACTTTGAAGGACTTTGGGCACTTTCTGCTCAACCAGGAGCACAACAACCGCACGGTGAATGATTTTCTCGAATGTTGTTACTACATGGGAGCGTTCGACTTACTCCTCTGGTACTATCGTCCGGATTTCATGGCAAATGACGATTCGATTGTCGACTCAGCAAAGCACATCCACTCGTATCTATCTGACGACGAATGGGGGCTGATTCAGCAGCGGATAAAGAACTTTGGACTTGTGGAATGCAAGTTTAACGCTAACCGTCTCCTTCTGCAGCAGCTGAAAGCGAAAATGCTCTTCCAAGCCAAGAAATCGATTCACCTGCGGAAGTTCCTTCTCGCACCGGTCGCATATGACTTCGAACAGGTAAAACTGATATTCTCCAGTCCAAATGCGAGCGCGTGGTTGCTGGAACATCTGAATTCTAAGGAGAAGCAAGAGATTTGCGAACTGTTGGTGCAGAAAATGGACTATGATCTTCTCGAGCACTTTACCAGCGACAAGGGGGCGTTGGAGATAATCGTCCTTGAGTTGTATAAAAAGTTAGCGGCGGCGTTTGGAGAAAGCAAGAAGTCGATTCTCCATAGACTTGACTTTGACGCAGGCGTGGAGGCTATAGCCACGTCCGTGATCGAGAAAACCGAGGGATATGTGGTCAAAAAGTTTGCCGCAGACGAGGCCAAGGAAGTTTTTGAATTACTGGCCAAATTGCCAATCGGTTGCAGTGGCAAGGAGAGAAAGATGGTATTCTTCGCTCTTCACCTGGCTATGTACCGAGATTTCCAGGCGGCAGGACAGGAAGACCTTGCATCTGTGACCCTTAACATGTTGACCGGTAAGTTAAAGTGCTGACATCTCTTGGATGACGACTGCAGCACTGTTTTTTCAGATATCCTCCACTTTGGGCCGCAAATAGACATTTGTAAACACTTTCCCATCGAGCGCTTAGTGCAGATTCTCCCCCCATGCCATGCGAAACAGGTTTACGAGTTCATCTTCTCGAATCTGCGACATGACGTCGACTGTGCCGAAAAGTTCCTGGAGACTATTGAGCGGATTTTCAAAGACAATCAATCCGAACTCACCGACGATCATGTTGCCCTAGTACTGATGTCGATCGACACTCTAACGCACGCTACAGCCCATAAGCGAATGAAGAAATTCTTCCCCAGCATCCTCGCCATCTTTGCTTCCCATGTGACTGGATTTTTTGCTTCCGAAGATGGTCGAAAAGCGAAAAAAGACAAGAAGTTCGTCGAGAAGACCCTGCCCGGCTTCGTGGTCTACGCAGCTCAGGTCTTGACCAAGTCGAAGGAAGCCAATGACCTAGATGAGAATTTCAGAAGGATCTGCAAAATCTACATTGGATATTCGGTACGAAGGGAGATCGCCCTGAGATGATGTTGAAATTCATAAAATTCCTTTTCAGATGGACTGTCACAATCCACACGCGATCAAGCTGATCATAGTCGCTCTGACCGAAAGGGCGATCCTCCATTTTGATCAAGATGAGATCGAATTTGTCCTGAACAGCTACTGGAAGCAATTGAATGAGGACTTGAAGGCGGCCAAGTTGGATGAGAAAACTGCCGGATCTGTGATCAAGATCATCACGAGCAATAAGACAGACGAGGATCTATTGATCTTGTTGAAAAGAATCGGCAAAGAGGTCGCAAGGGAAGACTTTGGATACACATGCAGATTGCTCGCGTTGTTGGCCAAATGCCCGTTTAGCAAGATCAAGGGAGCTGTGAGTAGTGGGAGTTGATTAGCTATGGTTATGTGACCTTCTATCTGGTTTTGTAGATTTTCAACGAACACTTTAAGCTGATCACGTTCAGCATGATCCTGCGCCTTGAGAGGGACGAACAGAATCAACTAATCGATCATGAGACGATCTTAAGCCTGTTGGAGTGCCAAAAGGCCATTGCCGAAAACACGGGGGTAAGTGCGAAAAAAAAAAACGATTTTGTTGGTCAAGTGATCTTTACTGATCTCGCCATAGATCCCCATGTCGTATGATACACTCGACGACATTCTGGCCTTCCTGATGGACGTAAACATCAAAAAGTTCAACGTTACCGACACCAACGTGTCGCTATTCAACAAACTCCACAGCTCGATCACCGATCTTTGTGCGGCGCTCATCAAGCATCGGCATTTGATCTTGATGGATCGCGTTCCGCAGTTTGTTCACATTTTCAAAGATCTCCTCCAGGCGATCTGCTGGTATAAGAGTAATCGCCAGAAGGATACCGCCCTGCCAAGCGATGAATTGGATGAACTGGCGTCGTTAGCGTTGAAATTGGAAAGTTTGATGCACTTGATCGCCGCGCATAGTGTGGAGGTTAAGAGAGTGGCCCCATATGTCCTTACGTTCGCCATAAACCTCATGGTGTCCAATAAGCGGCCAACCACATTGTACCCGAAGGTAAGACCAAAGATCACCCTCAAACGGACGCTCACACGCGTTTTTGTT
This sequence comes from Eumerus sabulonum, assembly GCA_951905685.1. Lineage (NCBI taxonomy): Eukaryota > Metazoa > Arthropoda > Insecta > Diptera > Syrphidae > Eumerus > Eumerus sabulonum. Next base: position 107,250,354 of record OX645061.1, read on the forward strand.
TCTTCTCAGATCAAAACCCACATCGATGGTATTTGCTATGACCTTGTCGCCGTCTGCGATCACCGTGTCGGACGGTTCATCCTACGTTGCTCGAACGAGGCCTCGCGACAAGTCTACGCGACGCTCGTCAAGGATTACAAAAAATACCACAAGTTTAAGGGAAAAGTGTAAACCATTGATTGCTGGCAATAAATTGATATATTCCTTCTTCCTTGACATTTTCTTTTTCACCTCCCGCCCCCCGCCCCTTAGGTTAGGTTAGGTTGACGTGGTAGGCGTAAGCCACACTTAGGCCGAAACCGGCCCATTGTGATACCACCTGGATCAGGTTACCCTGATCCGCTACCCGGGAACCAACCGGTGCTTCTAATAAAGCGGTGGAGTTGAGCTATTCTTTGGTTTGCTAGCTCACTCAGATTGTCGAAGAAGGGCGCGCCGAGGTAAATCTTCCTGCGATTCGCAAAAGAGGGACATGAGCAGAGGAGATGGTGTATTGATTCCTCCTCCTCCTCGTCCATGCAGCCGCGACAGAAGTCATTGTAGGGTAGCCCCAGTCTGGCGGCGTGTTTTCCAATGGTGCAGTGACCTGTAATGACACCCACTAGGGTGCTTAAGGTTGCCCTTTTGGTTGCCACCAGGTCCCTGGTTCGTCCTAAGTTTAACTTAGGCCACAATTGTTTGGTGATAAAGCCGATATTGCTCTCATTCCATTGGAGATTGGTCTCCTCTATGGTTTGAAGCTTTATCATGTGCTTTACCGTACTTATTGGTGTTTTTAGGTACCCGAGGGTAGGTAGGCTGAGTGTGCTTGACCCTAACCTTGCGAGTTCGTCGGCCGCGCAGTTTCCTGGAATATCCCTATGCCCGGGAACCCACAATATTTTAATGTTGAACTGTTCAGCCATCTCATCTAGAGATAGGCGACAGTTAAGAGATGCCATCCGTGCTATCCGTGCAAATGATAATATCCTTTGTGGATATTACATTGATCCTGAGCCATGCCAGGGCCTCCGTTATCCTCCGTTAGTTATTTCTGCCTGAAACACACTACAGTAATTTGGGAGTCTAAATGATAGGTTGAGGTTAAGTTCCTTGGAGTAGACCCCACTGCCTACACCCGACTCCATCTTAGAGCCATCGGTATAGGGGGAGATCGAGTCCTTTGGTATGACTTTCCCTTCAGCCCATTCCTCCCTGGATGGAAAGACAACTTCGAAGTTCCTGGTGAACACATTCTGCGGGTTGATGTAGTCAGTGTCCATGGGTACTTTGAAGTGTTTTAGAATAGAGGTGTGGCCTTTTTGAGATGTGGGCCATTTTCTTATGCTCCTGATCCTTAGGGCCGCGCATGCAGCAACTTGCTTGCTGAAAAGGTTTAATGGTGAAAGATGTAGTAGAACATTTAAGGCCTCCGTGGGGGTTGATCTGATCGCTCCGCTTATATATAAGCTGGTCGATCTTCGTACCTTCCCCAGAAGGTTTCGATTGACTGCTTTTTCCAGAGCAGTCCACCAGACTACGACGCCATACAGGAGGATAGGCCTTATGACTGCTGTGTAAAGCCAGTACATAATGCTTGGTTGGACAACCCACCTCCTGCCAACTACTTCCATACAGCTGTAGAGGGCAACAGTTGCATTCTTGACCCGATCAAGAATGTTGGGTTTCCAATTCAGCCTCCTGTCAAGGACTAGGCCTAGATATTTAGCCTGTTCTTTGATTGTTAGTTGAGTTCCACCCAGCCTCGGTGGGTTGAGGGGCGGAATTTTATATTTGTTAGTGAACAGCCCCCCGCCCCTTGTAAGCATTACAACTCGAACTTAATTTGCAATTTTCCGACTTATGTACGTCCAAATGAGATTCCAACAAAGCCGAGAAAGTTGGGTTTACATGAAATTAATTAATGCAAACACGCTCCACGCCCGCCAGGACGCACTTATATAAACAAATTGTCGCTCCACTAGTGTGCCTCGGGATGGAAGGCCTTAATGAGGTTTTCGTTTCCCTTTTTTTTTGGGAAATTAATTTAAAAACTTTCGACTTTCAGTTGACATTTCCCCTTTTTCGTGCGTTGAATTGACTGTGGCAAACGGCCGGGAGGGGAATTCCCCTGCAAACAACTTTGGCTGAATACAGTTTCCCCTTATTTGCGAGAGGGCGATTTTAGAGAGACGAATGCATGAAGAGTAAAACCGAGAGAGTATGGGAAATCCCAGGAATGGAGCCTTTGAGGTTGATTGCACTACACAGGAAAAAACTCCCGCCAAGCATTGAACTGGTCGAAGGAACATTGCCTGTCAGTGGCTGGCTGATGGTGATGGGGAGGAAGAAGAAGGATTATGGAATACTACGACCGTGACGACCGTGTAATTTCATTCTGAACTGTCACGGACCCGTAGTGGGCTACAATCCACCCTCGACGCGGTTGAGAGGTTTGGTGGGAGTTCTCGGTTTTTGGCGGTCAGGATATTACTTTGAAATGACTCGACGATATGGGAGGTAATTGAGTTTGTTGGTGAATGGAGACTGAATCTGCCTCGGACTGGTCATTTTCAGTTCATTTCGGAGGTCATGCTGCGGTTAAATGGGTTTATTACAACGTGGACTACCATTGTGCTGCGTGGTTTCACTTCATGGTTTATATATGCCCTTTGGACAAATTAGGCTACATTTTGGCATGTCGTTTCGATTCTAATAGTTCTACTCAAGGTTGGTATGAAATGTTACTAGTTCCCGAATAGGGTTCGATCACTGGATTGAGATAGACTACAACTGTTTAATTGTATTCCCCATGCACACTTTATTGTCCCACCTCAGGTCAACTAACTTCGCGCTTCACCTTTAATACAACCTTTGCCTCTACATCTCGCTAGATGGCTTGGTTGCTTTCACTCTGAATACCGACTGATTACTGGTTACTGAATCCCGAAAACTGAATGTTCCGAGGATAGGCTGACACGTTCCGCCCACCTTAAAACGAATGAATAGTGAGTTTAAAAAAATGTAGGCTGAGTCCTCTACAGATTCATCATGATCGTCTAACAGTGGAGATACCTTGACTATATGGCGAGTTAACATTCCGTCAAGCTGTTTTCTGGGTAATTACGCGTACCTTATGGTCTGGAACTCTTCCTAGCTTCCATTTAGTTGGCGGCAGTCTCTTATCACGGATGACGACCAAGTCACCTATCTTGAAGTTTGAGCCGGAACGAGCCCATTTCGATCGTTGTTGGAGCTCCACATTCGTCAAATGTTGTCTTAGACTTGATATCAAATGCCACCTGTTTAGTAAGTTTCCATTGAAGTCGACCAGGTTAGGCTCTGGGACCGTTTTCAAGGGCTACCCAATTAGAAAATGTCCTGGATATTTTGTACTAATTTGTGTGGGTCAAAACGACAACCGACTCAGTTCACTCAGTTCAAGGCGCACTTCTTCGGGCGCCTTGTCGTGGCGGGATGCTTAAGAGGTCATAGACCTCGAACTAAGACTCGAAGATCCGAAAATGAATGGACAAACCAAAGGAATTGTGTACTCCAGGTGGTAACCGCAGCAGCGGAAATCCACCCGCGACCTCTTTGATCGCGGCCGGGGCAAGGATTCTGGAGGCCCCAACATTCATTTTTAACCCTACGGCAGCCCGGAACGACACCGGCCCCTGCGGCTCACTGTCTGACAACCTGGTCCGACTGAGCATGAGCGGTGCATCCAGCGGAGGCGACACCAACGATGGCGCGGCACGGGAAACCCCAAAGATGGAACGCGCCCCTGAATTGGGACGTACTGCTGAATGCACTGCTAAGTGCCCAAAAAGTAGAGGTAAGAGACGTGCCCGAAAATTGTGCAAAGAGGCTGACAAAGCCGAAGGCACAATGGTCGAGGCTAAACCTCTGGGGGAACCAGTTAAGAGAGTTAGGTCGACGGAGGTATCCGACCCTCCTTCCTGAGCTCCACCCCTCTCTTGAAGGTGCGCAGCGCGGAAAGCGTTGGCGATTGGGAAAGGCTGCTGAAGGAGGCATAAGCATGTCTGCACTTTCGGCATGCGCCTCCAACTCTCTTCCTCTTACTGGGAAGGTTCAACTACCCAGTAAGAGCGTGATCAGTTCCCGTAATGACGGAGCCGGAAGCTGTCAAGTTTCTGCTATGGCCGGCGTTGCCGCCGAAAAAGGTGGCGGGGCCGACAGGCAGACTCCGAACGCAGAAGGCGAAGTCGTTACGGGTCCTAGCAATCCTCGAACTGGTAAGGCTGTCCCGAAACGTCGTCCGAAGGGAGCAGGTGCTTTAACCGAAAAAGGTAAAGGCTCACGCAAACGGAAGACCGCCGCTGGGGATAGCCTCGCTAGGGAGAGAGTGTGCGATGCCTCCCTCTCCGGTGGGGTGGTGGGAAATCGGAGTCCAATGGCAGATGTAGCGACCTAGAAGGATCAAAACATAGGCCAGAAGGCGAAGATAGCCAAAAACCACTCCTCGGAGGCGGGCACATCACACAACAAAACCCCTTCCTCCCAGAAGGAGATCCAAATGACTGTAAAGAGTCGAGAGAAGCAGCTCTCTTATAAAGAGGCGGCCATCTCCTCTGAAAAGGTCAGGATAGCTTTTATCCAGATCAATCTACAGCATTGCAAGGCCGCTACTACTCTTTTAAGTAGTAGAATTGCATGTAGTAGAACAAATCATTACATTGTATCCATTCAGGAACCGTGGGTGTGGAATAAAGGACTATGTGGCCTTGGTGGTATACGTGTTGCTACAATTCTTTATGATGAGCGATCCGAAAGGCCTAGGGTCGGCCTCATCATATCGAACTCACTATCGGCAACCAAACTTGAACACTTTTGTGGACAAGATCTGGTGGCTGCTAGAGTAAGCTACAAAACGCACGGAGCAATAGAACACTTCGTTTTTGCGTTTTTCCCTACTTTCCGTACAACTCATTACTACCTCCACCACCGAAGGAAGTCTCTGAACTTGAAGAGTACTGTGACGCCAGAAAAATATGTTGCGATGCTAATGCCCAAAACACTGCTTGGGGCAGCAGCAAATGTAACACAAGAGGGGACGCCATTTAGACTTCATGCTCTCGTCTGACCTTACCATCAACAATGTTGGCTCTCAACCAACGTTTGTTACGACAAGACGAGAGGGAGGTGATTGACCTGACCCTATCCAACAGACATGTGAAGGACATCACTAACTGCCTGATGCTACGCTGTCGGACCATAAATATATCGAATTCCGAATAGGTTGTAGGATCTCTTCCTTGCAACCTAGACGGAATCCGAGAAGGACGGACTGGGTATGGTTAAGTAATCCTAAGTGCACCTGCTGCTAAGGATACTCCGTTTATGACTGTGCTATTTTGAGTCGGCACGAGTCGTGTAACACCTTGATCCGGTCTATTGACCACATTTTAGCTTCATGTCTCCTCTGGGGTTACCCCCAGAGTCATTGACCTTTACTGGGCCCTAGCACCGCGTCGAGGTCTGTAGTCATGCAAGGGAGCCGTTGGACTTGCTGCTACAGCGTCTGTGATCGAACTATCATTAGTTAAATATTTTTGAGCTAAGGTCCATCAAATCGTTTTTAAAGTTTGTCGTCCATTTCTATTTAGAGCTTGCCTTTAAGGCTTTTGACAGCCAGACGTTACTGTCAAAAGCTTCATTTCAGATATCCTTCTTTTGTAGATAACTTCCTTCTTTAATATCAACTATCCCTTAGGTAGTTTTCTCGTGGGAACAGGTAAATCTCGAACAGGATCTCGAGCATGACAGTCCTAAGCCTAAGTCCAAACTTTCATTTTTATTAGCAACGTCAGGGATATACATATAAGAATGCATGAGCCTAAATACCAGGACGGACTTACTGCAGTATTCATATAAGTCAGTCACTTCAGTCGGAATCTGAATGGACGCAAGTACCACATTACTATCTGCGGTCCTCTTTACAGAGTATGTATATATAAAACCCACTCGATGAAGCCCATCATACCCAATATGAGCAACCTTCGCCTACAATAAGTGGCATTCCAGAAACAAGGAAATCTCAAACTCCAACCTCTTGTACTATCATATTTCATTGCTCTTCCTCTTAGCCTGAAACGATTTCGATAGCCCGTCAGTCGAGAGGTGGAGCAGAAGTACATGGTATCGAGGAAAAAAAATATGTTGGCATCCCAGCCCACTCTTATGCCTGGAGTGGGCAGAAATGCCGACTGCTCGAACGATTGTGTACGCTTCGAATCTCACATCAATAACGAATTACTCACTGATGCCGATAAAGCCATCATGTGAGCTGGCGTGTGGGCGAAATATCCTTTCACACCCGAATCTGCACAGGATAATGTGCTAAATATCAATTATATCTAATTGATTGGATTGTGTGATTCCGATTCGTTTCACCGGTGATTTAACTTGAATTCGAATCCGTCGGTTGTTTCGGCGTAATGTTGTGGTCATGGGTTGATGTGATAATAACGACGACTGTATGGTTGGGTGTGCTTACCTCTGCGGATTTAGTTCATTTTTGGGATTGTTTGCATAAAACTGTGCTCAGACGGGATTTAAGAGGGAAGAAAACACAGAACTTACTTACTTACTTAGGTGGCGCTACAGTCCGTGGTGAACCTGGGCCTCAACTAACAAGCGTCTCCAGCCGGCACGGTCTACGTCCATTCGGTCAAGGGCCCCTTCCACCTGCGTGCGCCACCGTTGATGCGGCCGTCCTCTGCCGCGCCTTCCTTCCGGGGTGGATTCGAAGACTCTTCAGGTCGGAGCTGTATTTTCCATACGCTCTACATGGCTTAGCCACCTTAGACGTTGTATTCGTAGACGTCGTACCAGGCCGATGTCGCTGTACAACCCGTACAGTTCTTCGTTATATCTTCTCCTCCATACACCGTTTGAACAAACGGGACCGTAAATAGTGCGCTGACTTTCCTCTCGAAACGACCAAGGGCATCTTCATCCGCTTTTGTTAAGGTCCAAGCCCCTGCGGCGTAAAGGAGGCTTGTTGAAGTCTTCTGCTATCCGCTGGAGCACTCAGACGCAATCACTGGTCCATTGTACTCCAGACAGACACCTTACATTACTGTATTTTCTCCGTTTTCCGGAGAAAAATTTGAAGGAGCTTCAGTGATGTAGAGCTAAGGGATTCGGCACACACCACGTAGGCTCCAAGGGTGCGCCACCGTGCGCGAGCAAAGGTGGGACAATCACAGAGGAAATGCCCTGCAGTATCATCCTCCTCGCAACATGCAGCACAGGTAGGCGTCTCACTGATGCCAAGTACGCAGAGATGCTTAGCAAAAGTGTAGTGGCCCGTAGTGACTTCCACAAGCCTTCTGCAGTCGATTCTCCTTAAAGACAGGAGGAATGCTGCGGACTTCTTGCAGACATCAGGGCATACACGCTTAGTTATCCTGCAACCTGGACAATCCCTCCATCTACAGTTGTGTGTATTAAACACCCAATCGTTAATGTAGGAATTTACCGTGAACCCAGGTAGACCTATAGTGGGTTCAGGTCCTGAGAAGCTCCTGACCTGGAACATGGGTTCCAGGACAAGTTTTAGTGAATTTAGTCTACCAACTCTGTACGAGAAGGACTTGAGTTCAAGCACTAATTTGGAGCTTGTTAGGGGGTTGCGTACGGCTTTGAGTGCAGTTTGGCTATCACTGCAGACGCAGATGCTTTTCCCCCTCCACCTGTGTTTCACAACATAGTGCATGGCCATCAGGATTGTGTATATCTCTGATTGGAAGACAGACGCATATTTTCCTAAGGAGAAGTGCAGTCGGATGTTTTCGTGCTCAAAGAAGACCCCAGCACCGGACCCCCGCCCAGACCTGGAGCCATCCGTGAAATTGCGAAGACTATCCTCCCAGGTTCAGTATCCGGCCAGAGTCAATCCTGACGCCATGGAAACTCGGCTGTGAAATTGCGACGCAGTAGGATAATGGCCGTCAATGCGTCAGAAGACATGTCCATGAGACAGGGGCCGCAGGACAATTCTTGCGCAAGCACACTGTTATTCCTGTGCGAGTTGTACCAGAGGCTATTTCTCCCCAGACGAGACATGGCTTTCAGAGCACATCCTCTGATATATATATCAAGAGGTGGAAGGTTCATCATAGCATCTAGAGCAGCGCCCGACGTGCTGGAGAAAGCCACCGTGCAGCTGAGACAAACCGTTCTTTGAAGTTTGGTGAAAGAGGCTACGACGTGTTTGCGTGTTTTGGTAAAGTTTTGGTAAAGAGAATTATCCCACGCGTCAGTCTTCGTTCAAGTTTAGCGCTTCTTTAGCCTTAAGGTAGACCCTCGTAAGTAGCATCATCTGCATAATGTTGCGTGCGCCCCAGAGGCATTGAGCAGTGAAATAGCCACCTGACACCATAGCAACGAAAACAGAACGCCGCTTTGTGAGCAGCTCTTGTTAATAGCAGACCTAACGCAGTCAGTGCCCTGTATATCAGCATCGTTTTGATCTACGTCATGCTGCCTAGCAGTGTTGCGCACGCTATCAAAAGCCCCTTCAATGTAGTTAAAAATGTCCAGAGCCTTCTCTTTCCTATCGAACACGTGTTCAATTTTCCGAAAAAAGTATTGAAGCACAGATTCGTGGGATTTTCCATATGTATTGCAGGAACCAAGTCTTGACCTCCTAGTCGTCCCAGTTTGGTTGCCGAAATATGTTTAGAATTGGTCCTCATAAAGAATCGTGACATCACATGTGCTTAGTATTTGAAAAGCTTAGGTCGAAAAGGATAAGATTACCGATAAACTGAGGAAGGCTGCCATCATTGGATCTGAAATAACTGGTGCGTCAACCTGAAAGGTCATAGTATCTGTTTGAATAGGATTTTGCCAGGAATACTAGCATAACGAAGTGATAAGTTTCACCAGAAGTCATTTCTGAAGACCGCAAATACTGAATTGAACGGAAGGATCTCGGCTTGATCAAATTAAGTACGATTTAAGGAGGAGCTAGGGAGGTTTGACTGAAGCCCTCTCAAACTCAGCACGAGATACATTTTTGAGATTTCTGTTAAAAAATGAATTAGTGTCACCACTAACCGTCTAAAACTGGCGTAGCTTGGCACTGATAGACAATAGATGGGATACTGTTGAACGTCGTAGGACTGAAGCTGCTAGTAGGTTCTATAAATATTGTTGCGGACACGAACCGACTGTTAAGTTTGAATTTCGCTGTCAAAGTTTGGAATGCTCTGAGGCAGCTAAAGAAGAAATGATGGTAACTTTCAGCGGCATACTGCTGAATGTCAATGCCAGAGCACGGAGCGTTCTAGAGACTTTTGACGTAAAGAAGGGGAACGTCTGACGGTGAACATTCGAGAGGTTGGACCGAGGGCTAAATAAGGAGGAACACTCGCCCTCGGGGACATTCAGTATTCAGTATCAGTGATTCAGTATCCAGTGATCAGTTGGTAATCCAGAAATTAGAAAAGTAACTATCGAACATTTGAACAGAGAGCTGGATGCTCGGGAACCATCCACAGTGGATTGATAGCTGAGTTCGGAGTGGAGAAGCCGTCGACATCCAGTGAGCTAGCATTCGATATGCAGCAAATTCTCGCGGCTATGAATGCTACGAGCCAGAAGCTGGACGAAATTTCTACTTCCCTAAGCCAGAAATTAGATCAAAAGCTGGAGGGAAATTCAGCTTCCACAAGCCTGAAACTAGAGGTGACCATACATCAAAAGCTGAAGGAAAATCCCTTTGTCGTAAGTGGAAAGTTGGAAGAAAATTCCACTTCCCTGAACTAGAAGCTGGAAGAGATGCTAGAGAACAATCGAGAAAGCTTAAGAAACATCCAGCACGCCATCAACGATTGATTCTAGGACGTTGCAGAGAGAATCGAGACACTAAAGTCGAGGTTCGACAAGAAGGTTCTTCTTCTTCCTCTTTGGTGGCGTTACAGCCCATGAAGGACCAGAGCCAAGCTTCTCTCGATCACCCATGTTGTGTGTGATCTATTTTTCACACAGGTGAAAGGGACCTACAGTTTAGTGCCGATTCCGAACGGCGTGAGTTGAGAAGCTTTGTCATGGCAAGTTTACTACGGGGGGTCTTGCCAGTACCCCGCCGAGGAGGAACGTCTCGAAATAACCATTCGATGGCGTTGGTGTTATCGCAAGAGTCCAACACACTAACCACTGCGCCACGGCTTCCTCGAAGGTTCTAGATCTCGAAAATAATCAGGAAAAGATAATCGAGACACGGGACAAGAAGGTTCTGGATCTTGAGAAAACTATCCAGAATGTGCAGCATCAAGGAAGTGTTGTACCGGATGCAGCATCGAAATTCACAGCTTCCAACTTCGACGGCACGAGCGAGTGTAACAACAAGCTGCAATTCGAGATAACAGCAGAACGGAAACAATGGGGACAAGAAGACCGTGTGGTCGTTTTAGTAATTTTCCTGATGTACTACAGACCATTCTGGAGACCCAGAGAAGGAACTACACAGCCATATGGGATGCTCTTTAGCGCACAAGCTGGAGCTTAAAAGGCGCAACCAGCGTGGAAATGAGAACATCCAGCAGTATGCTGCCGACGTCGAGAGGCTGTCTCATCTAGCCTACGCAAATGTTTCAATTGATGTGGTGGACAAACTTAAAACGGATTCTTTCATCTGATACGCAACGAAGCTTGATTCTCCTGCCAAAGACATCTTTCAAGGGGGCAGTTGCCAGCGCTCTCGCATGTGAAACATCGCTATTGATATGCCGACGCACGATCAGAGGATGAGTAGGAGTGACTCACGAGTAGATGCTACATCTGCGACTAACAGGGGCACATGGCGAGAAACTGCCGTCTGCCAAGAATGCGTCCGAGGTCTAATTCGCTAGAAAGAGACCAAGCGAGAGCACATGATCACCGTAAGGGAAACATTAATGGAAACTCGGATGCCTTGTCGAGGCGACCTTGCGAAGTTGAATGTAAACAGTTCACGTGCGGAAACCAAGGAATAGGTCATCAACATCCGTCGTTTCCATGTGTTACCAGAAGATTACTGGACTGTCGAGAAATTCGGAAGAAAGCAGCGAGAAGTTGCCCATCTGGCAGTCGTCATCGATCACCAAGAACGAGGTTTTCGACCAACGTAGCAACAAGGGCTTGGACCTTAACAAAAGCGGATGAAGACGCCCTTGGTCGTTTCGAGAGGAAAATTCTGCGTACTATCTACGGTCCCGTTTGTTCAAACGGTGTATGGAGGAGAAGATATAACGAAGAACTGTACGGGTTGTACAGCGACATCGGCCTGGTAGGACGTCTACGGATACAGCGTCTAAGGTGGCTAGGCCATGTAGAGCGCATGGAAAATACAGCTCCGACCCGAAGAGTCTTCGAATCCACTCCGGAAGGAAGGCGCGGCAGAGGACGGCCGCATAATCGGTGGCGCACGCAGGTGGAATGGGGACCTTAACCAACTGGGTGTGCGGCGCTGGAAATAGCTGGCCAAAGACCGTGCCAGCTGGAGACGTTTGTTGGTTGAGGCCCAGGTTCACCACGGACCGTAGCGCCACCTAAGTAAGTAAGTAAGTCCAAAAATAGGTATAAGAAAACACGGCTCACAATCTGGTGGCATGGTCCAAAGGTTCAATCGGACAATGGAGGAATACTTGAGAAAAGTCATCGTGGGAGATCAAAAGGACTGGGATGAACACCTTCCCCTTTTCTTAATAACGTATCGATTGGCGCAGCACAATACAACGACGATAGCACCAGCTAAGGCTATTTTTGAAACTGATCTCCGACTTTCATCGGATCTTAAATTCGTCGTGGTACTACCGACAACTAGCGGTGGGGTGGACTTCCTAACCGAAAAAAGGATCAGCCAAAATCTATCCATCAGTTCATCCGGGAGCGACTGTACTTGGTCAGTGATAAAATGAAAGCGAGATATGACTTAAGGGCGAAAACTTCTGGATTCGAACAGGGACAAGTGGTGCCCCGAATTGTAACCAGCCTGGGACGGACCATATGAGGTCATCAATAAACTCAATGACGTGGTATACCGATTACAGTGGACGGTAAACTGACGGGCGAAGTGCAAGTTTGTTCACTTGGAAAGGTTAGCGCTATACTGCGGAGATGGATCGAATCGCTTGTTCGAGGACGAACAAGCAGAAGGAGGGCAGTGTCGCGGACATGAACCGACGGTTGTGTTCGAATTTCGTTGTCAAAGTTTGGAATGCTGAGGAAATTATGGTAACTTTCAGCGGCATATTGCTGAATGTTATTGCCAGAGCACGGATCATTCTAGAGATTTCTGACGTAAAGATTGGACCGAGGGCTATATAAGCCCGCGGGATGCTTACAGGTTGACATATGTATATGGCATTGACTAGGAAGCTGAATTCTGATTCCATCTTACCATGAATTCAGTTTTTTTTAGAAAAATAATTACATATTTTGAATATAACAGTGTAGGTACCAACTTTGGCTTATAGGCGCTTCTCTGCTCATTTGTGATTAGAAGCCAAGCCCTAATGTCTGATCTCGATAAGAAAGATGGATATCCAAGTTATGACCCAATGGCCTTTAAACTTAACTTTAATTTGAATGTTGACTTTCAAACAGCTCATATGGCAGTCTCGCCGTCAGGAACATTAACTACATTTACACCCTTTTCGTTTCATTTACCTTCCAGCCAATAACCGACGTCAATATACTTCCCTAAGGTTAATACTCAATTCAGCATTTTACAACCCGAAATTAATAACTTTTAATCATATACACCGCGGTGTATCTTTTTCATGAAGACCCTCCCTTCCACTGCGTTCCCAAGTCATTAAACAATCCTTTCAGTGCCATGTACTCCTATTTTCTAAATAATTCCATACCAAACCGCCCAGCTTTTTTCGCCAGACCCAAATCCCAGCGGGATCTCATTTCGACGCGTTTATATTCCCGCCTCCGTGGCGGTATTTAAATTTCATTTCAAAATTAATTTGATTTACCTACGAGTGGAGAATTTATGATTTCGCGTCCAGATCCTCTAAGGATATGGTAAACAGATGGTAAGAGGCAGGAGTTAGGGGGCCGTTGGGATACATTCACCCTTAAGTGAATGGTGTTGTGGTTCTGATTGTGATTTTCGATCAATCCAGATTGAAGGACGAATCTAGGTCGATACATATCTGCCACGGAAACGCGTTGTTCTATGTCTCACACCGACCGTGCTTTCAAATTCCTTTCGCTCGGCGATTGAAGTAATCAACAAAACTGTGACTAGTCCTTGTCAGTGTTTGCGCTCTTTTTTCCTATTTATGTAAAGAACTGCCGTAGAATCCTTGAAGTGTAGTATGGTCCAGATCTCCATTAGCTATAAACAGTGTCACGTTGCAGGGGGAAGCGTGCAACGATGCTCATGATAGCGTTGGGTTCTGGGAGTGTCGCGGTGGATTAATGAATGAAATTCCATTTGACGCAATTCAATTTGCAACAAATTGGTGCTGTTCGTGGTGGACGAGAGGGATTCGGTTGGATGAGCAAATACTCGAAGGCGATTGGTAACTGAAGGTATGAGGTGGATTTGGTTGTTTGGATTCCTTGAAATTGTACGTAGCGGATGGAGGAATTTTTTTTGCCAATTCACGATACTGAAAATGGAGGGATAAGTGTTAACCCATGTGGGTGCTGGTAAGCACTTAAAACTTTGATAAAGTCGGGAACATTTGACAACTTATTGAGTTAAGTATTGGATTAAGAGGAACGGCATAATATTTTTGCCATAAACCTATATTCATCATCAACTGGCTATTTATTTGGAACATTTTTTGTGAAGGTATCGACGAAACAGGGAGTCTAATAATCTGGTGAACCTGGGGTCTCCTATCAGCTTTATTACGCGGCTTTGAATTTTATCAAGCAGATGCAATAAGGTTTTAAATGTACCGAGCCAGTCATGGGCGTTGAAAGCGATTGAACATCTTATAGAATATAGCCAGATACAGGGCTGAAAAAGTTGTCTTGCATCTGAATAAGAAACCTAGGAATTTCGCAGCATTCTTGACGACACCAAATATGTGCTCTTCCTTTGGTGGCGTTACAGCCCATGGGGACCAGAGCCAAGCTTCTCTCAATCACCCATGCTGTGCGTGATTTTAATTTTCACACAGGTGAAAGGGGCCTAACATTCCGAATGGTAGCGTGATTCGAGAAGCTTTTTCATGGCAAGTATACTGCGGGGGGTTTTGCCAACCCTCAACCGAGGAGGGAAGCCGCGAAATAAACTTTCGATGGCGTTGGTGTTATCGAGATCCGAATTCGCTCATCGTGCGTCAAATGCCAGTCTGCCAGCCAACCAGCCAGTGAGCCAGCGAGGCAGATAGCGAGTCAGCCAGCCAATCAGCCAGCCAGCGAGCCAGCCAACCAGCCAGGCAGCCAGCCAGCCAAGCAGTCAGCCAGCCAGCTAGCCAGCCAGCCAGCTAGCCAGCCAAGCAGCCAGCCAGCCAGCGAGCCAGCCAAGCAGTAAGCCAGGCAGTCAGCTAGCCAGCCAGCCAGTGAGCCAGCCAGGCAGACAGCCAGTCAGCCAGGCAATCAGCAAGCCAGCAAGCCAGCTAGCCAGCCAGCCAGCCACCCAGCCAGTCTGCCAGGGAGACAGCCAATCAGCCAGCCAGCGAGCCAGCCAGCCAGCGAGCCAGCCAGCCAGCCAAGCAGTAAGCCAGGCAGTCAGCCAGCCAGCCAGCCAGTGAGCCAGCCAGGCAGTCAGCCAGGAAGCCAGGCAGCCAGCCAGCCATGAAGCCAGGCAGCCAGCCAGCCAGACTGCCAGCGAGACAGCCAACCAGCCAACCAGCCACCCAGCCAGCCAGCCCGCCAGCTGCCAGCCAGCCAGCCCACCAGTCAGCCAGCCAGCCAACCAACCAGCCAGCCATCCAGCCAGTCAGCCACCCAACCAGTCAGCCAGCCAGTCAGCCAGCCAGCCAGTTGGCCAGCGAGGAAGCAAGGCAGCCAGCCAGCCAGCGAGCCAGTCAGGCAGCCAGCCAACCAGCCCCCAGCACAAGCTTTCGGCATGTGAGCGAACGCGTAATAACGATCCGTATCAAGGCTACATATTTTAACATCAGCCTGATCTGCGTCCACGGCCCCACGGAAGACAAGGATGACTCCAGCATAGATGAGTTATACGATCTCCTAGACAGAACGTGTGCCCAAAGTCCCAGCTATGACATCAAAATTATACTAGGAGACTTCAATAGTAAGCTGGGTAAGGAAAGCATCTTTGAACGAGACATCGGCAAACACAGCCTACACGAAACCACATCCGATAACGGACACAGGCTGATTGATCTTGCTACGGTGCGAAATCTCCTTCTAGCCAGTACGCGCTTCCCGCACCTCGATATATCAATCGACCACCAAACAAATTAATCACATCGCGGTCGACGTCAGACACTCCTCCACTATTCTTGATGTTCGATTTTTCCGAGGGGCTAACATCGACTCGGACCAGTATCTTGTAGTAGCCAAGATGCGCTGACGGATATCACGAACGCAGCGGACTAGAGTAAGAATACAAAGTTATGACGTTGGATAGCTTCTATCGTCAGAGACAGTTTGTGCTTTTACCGGTCGCGTCTTCCGTAAGCTCTCCAATACACCTCAACCCTCTACGCTATCAATAAAATAGCAGTGGAACATTTGCAAACAAGCATTGAAAAGCTCTGCATACGAAGTTTTGTACTTCAAGGCTCCACCACGAAGAAACACCTAGTTCGATGATGAGTGTAGGAGGATTCACACAACAAAGCAGGAGGCATATAAAGCCTCGCTGCATAAAAGAACAAGAGCAGCTCGTGACAGCTGCGAGTTAAAAAGAAGGGAGGAGCATTAACTTCTCAGGAGAAAGAAGAAGAAGCATGAGAGGCGTGCGATTGAGGAATTGGAGGGGTGTTACTGCAGGCGTGACGTTCGAAAGATTTATCAACAGATAAAGCGAACATGCCAAGGTTATAAAGCCAGAACAGAAGCCTACAGGGATGAGAATGGACACTTAGTAGTAAAACCGCAGTCGATGCTGAGAATGTTAGTCAATATGCCGCTGTCCCGCAGAATGATCCATTTTTATTCGACGAAGACAGCAGAGAGAGAATTCCGTCCCCCTGACCTCGACGAAGTTAAGTTCGCCATATCGAAACTTAATTCGAATAAAGCTGCTGTCGCAGACGGACTGTTTTTTTTTTTTTTGTTTTTGTTGAAGGCTTTTGCTATCTGTTGGAGCACTCAGACGCAAACACTGCACTGGTCCATTGTACTCCAGACAGACACCTTACACTACTGTATTTTCCCCGTTGTCCGGAGAAAAGTGAGGAGGAGTTTCAGTGATGTAGAGCTAAGGGATTCGACAGTTACCACGTCGGCTCCAAGGGTGAGTCACCTTTGCGCGCGAGCAAAGGTGGGACAATCACAGAGGAAATGCTCTGCAGTATCATCCTCCTCGCAACATGCAGCACAGGTAGGCGTCTCACTGATGCCAAGTACGCAGAGGTGCTTAGCAAAAGTGTAGTGGCCCGTAATGACTTCCACAAGCCTTCTGCAGTCGATTCTCCGTAAAGACAGGAGGAATGCTGCGGACTTCTTGCAGACATCAGGGCATACACGCTTAGTCATCCTGCAACCTGGACAATCCCTCCATCTACAGTTGTGTGTAGTAAACACCCAATCGTTAATGTAGGAATTTACCGTGGACACAGGTAGACCTATAGTGGGTTCAGGTCCTAAGAAGCTTTCCTCTGAACCCATTCTGGCGAGTTCACCAGAGATTTAATTTCCTGGGATCCCAGAGTGACCTGGAACATGGGTTCCAGGACAGGTTTTAGTGAATTTAGTCTATCAAGAAGGACTTGAGTTCAAGCACTAATTTGGAGCTTGTTAGGGGGTTGCGTACGGCTTTGAGTGCAGTTTGGCTATCACTGCAGACGCAGATGCTTTTCCCCCTCCACCTGTGCCTCACAACATAGTGCATGGCCATCAGGATTGCGTATATCTCTGATTGGAAGACAGACGCATATTTTCCTAAGGAGAAGTGCAGTCGGATGTTTTCGTGCTCAAAGAAGACCCCAGCACCGGACCCCCGCCAGGACCTGGAGCCATCCGTGAAATTGCGAAGACTATCCTCCCAGGTTCAGTATCCGGCCAGAGCCAATCCTGACGCCATGGAAACTCGGCTGTGAAATTGCGACGCAGTAGGATAATGGCCGTCAATGCGTCAGAAGGCATGTCCATGAGACAGGGGTCGCAGGACAATTCTTGCGCAAGCACGCCGTTATTCCTATGCGAATTGTACCAAAAGCCATTTCTCTTCAGACAAGACATGGCTTTCAGAACACACCCTCTGATATATATAAATCAAGGGGTGGAAGGTTCATCATAGCATCTGGAGCAGCGCCCGACTTACTGGGGAAAGCCACCGTGCAGCTGAGACAAACTGTTCTTTGAAGTTTGGTGAAAGACGCTACGACGTGTTTGCGTGTTAGTCTGTTCCAACGATGCAGAGGAGATTATAGGTCCTATCATGGCCGTGTAGATCCACAGGACCTTTGCCGGCGATAAACCCCATGTTTTACCAAAAGCTCCTTTGTATTGCCAGAAAGCTGACAGCGCTTTGGATGGTTTTTGACTCAACATGCTTTGACCAGAGAAGCTTGTTATCTAAGCTAACTCGTAGATACTTAGCCTCCTTGGATATCGGGATGGAAGTGCCTTTTAGTATCAGCTGAGTCATGTCAGTATTTTTCCTCCTTCTCGTGAAGAGAACGACATCGGTCTTAAGAGGATTGACAGCCCATTCCTGATACTCCAATCATCGATCAAATTTAGCGCCGCCTGTGCTTTGAGACGGACTGTTTGCTGAGCTTTTCAAGGCAGCTGGGGATGGCCTGGTTAGGAGCATGCACCAGCCCATCTGTAAGATATGGTCAGAGGAAAGCATGCCCGAGAAATGGAGTCTCAGCATCGTATGCTCGATCTACAAGAAAGGTTACCGCTCTGACTGCGCCAATTACAGAGGAATAAATCTTCTTAACATCGCCTACAAAATCCTCTCTGCTGTTTTGTGTGAACGCGTGAAGCCTTTTGTAAATAAGCTGATAGGTCCTAACCAGTGCGGATTCAGGCCAGGGAAGACCACCATCGACCAAATCTTCACTCTACGGCAGATCCTGGCAAAAACCAATGAATTTCAAGTCGACACTCACCACCTATTTGTCGACTTCAAAGCCACATACGACAGCGTTATTAGAGGCGAGCTAAACAACGCTGTGTCTACCTTTGATGACAAGATGCAAGATGACTTTGAAGAATGCTTGCTGCTCCATCCGAATCGGTGACCACCTTGCCGATGGCATCCTTTTAGATGCCATAAAAGGATTTACGCAGGGCGATTTCTTCAACATCATATTAGAAATGATTGTGCAAAAATGACTGGCCAATACAGGAGGTACAATCTATTTCAAATCCTCGCAGCTCTTTGCATACGCCGACGATATTGACATGATAGGTAGATCACAGCGAGATGTCAATGAGGCGTTTGCGAGTATTGAGTTCGAGGCGGCGAAAGTTGGTATGGCGGTAAACGAGAGAAAACTAAATAAATGCTGTCATCAAAAAAGGACGCTCACCACCAACGTCTTGGCCAGAACGTTTGAATTGGCAGATATAAGTTCGAAGTAGTTGAGGACTACGTCTACCTTGGCTCTGCAGTGACCTGGAACAACAACATCAGTTCCGAAATTAAACGCAGAATCACTCCTGCCAATCGCTGTTGCTTTGGGCTCAGGAGGCAACTGAGTAATAGAGCCCTCTCCCGAACGACTAAGTTGACTCTATATAAGACCCTTATCATCCCAGTCCTGCTATACCGTGCAGAAACATGGACAGTACCAAAAGCGGATGAGGAAGCTCTTGGTCGGGTCGAGAGAAAGATTTTACCAGAGATTTTCGGGCCTATAAACGCAGACGGGGGATGGAGGAAAAGGTTCAACCACGAACGGATTCAACGCCTAAGATTGCTAGGCCATGTAGAGCGAACGGACACCACAGCTCCGGTCAAGAGAGCCTTTGAATCAAACCGCGACGGACGAAGAAACAGAGGATGGCCGTACCTAAAATGGCGCCCACAGTTGGAGGGGGACCTCAGCCAATTTGGTGTGATCGTGCTAGTTTGAGGGGCATGTTGGTTGAGGTCCAGGTTCAGCCCGAACTATAGCGCCCGTCTTGTCGTCTTATCAGGGGCACTGCAGAGGTGATTTTTTGTTTTATTTTTTTCATTTTTGCCTTGAAGCATCACACGCGCAGCTCGCGTGTGCATGAGGGTGAGCTCCTTATGGTGCTTGGATGAAGTATTTTGTGTTGGATTAATAGCTGAATTTCAAGATGATTTCAGGTAGATGAAGAGCAGTTTCAGACACCTGATCCTCTACTGATGCCATCCATACTTCTATGGAATCTAAAACTTTCACTCAGACGTTAACTCTACAACTAAGAAACTAATTCCACAAAATCCTTCAACCATCAAGGAGACTTCGTTCACCGTACAGCTGATTCCCGGTCGAATCTAATTACTTAAAACCAAAGTTTTGGCGCAGTAACCCAATATTCTCAACACTACCAGCAGATGGTGAGTTTCATTCGAAGATACATCCGTCCTTCACGATACTATGGCAACAAACTTGTACACAACTAGTTTCCTTGTCTCAGCCAAACTATACAACAAGGACATTTCAACTTGCCACACACAAATGTTCCATTCATTACCGTTGTTCACATTCCACCCCGGTCAAGTTGAACTGTAACTTGCTATGTCAATAAAACTCAAGGACATTGCCGCACAATGAATCTCAAGTAACAACCATTGCTGGTGGATGTAATAAAAAATAAGAAAAAAAGTCCGGAAGAGTCCCATTCAAGGCATGTATTGTTTCAGCAATGCTGTTCAGTAATGCCGGCCTTAAATTGACACAAAGTAGCACACTTCCCCAGGGGAGCACAATAAAAAATTTTGCCAATTTTTCAAGAAACCCTTGAAAAGTATGATAACGAGACGGTTGGATGGCAGTGCCAAGCACAGCGCGAAGTAATAGGAGAAAAAGCGTTAAAGGACATTGTAAACAGTGCACCGCTTCATAGCCATCAATATGTTGGCAATTCCAACAACATATTTGCAAGAGCGTACGTTACACCAAGCACTTAAGGGCAAATCCCCGGCACGAGTAAGTGTTCCATGAGCGAAACACGTAAAGTTGTGCACAAAATGTAAGGACCTGCTTTCGTCCTTCTGAGCTGGCCATGTGCCATGTGCAACGGACGAGTAGCTGATGATGGTGGTCGTGATTATTGTTTGCTCACCGGGACAACATTGTTGGATTCGTAAGAGAGGACAATGCAATTGCACGTGTTGAATCTGTTTTTTGGTTTTTCATTTCACTTTCCATTGTTCAATAACCTTCTAAATATTGACTCTTGACTTTGCACTAGAAATTGATCCTTTCGCTGTGTACACTCGTGCAGCATAGAGCATAGGGCTCCTGATCCGGAATCAAAACTTTCGCAATCACGATTTCAACACCTCCAAAGGTGCCTCGTTCTATTTATAGCATGCCTTTAACGCTTTAACGATGTTATAGTGATGAAATTAAAAAATAAACGAGAAAGAATAAAGGATTAGAAGGAGCTCCAGCTAAGTCCCGGACATGCGACGAACGACGGAAGCAAGCAAGTGGGTCGGAATGAGTTTGATTAAGGAATTACAAAATTAATTACATCGAAAGTTCAATATAGACTCCATGTCTCGTTGCTCGTACCCACTTGGTTGTGTCTCATCCTGTTGCGTATCCAGTTGACTTTTTCCCTTTTGCAGTAGCAGCATCAGTAGCGATAGTCATACATGATTGTGGGCGGTACTGGAGTAAGGATGGCAATAAACATCCTGCTAAGTGGTTTTGCAAAGGGGAAGTGGTTTTCTAATAAGAAGTTGTGGTATTAATTAGCCGTCGGCTGTTGTGGTGTGGTTGCTCGGAAGGACATAGCTTCTCTGATTGAATTTTCATATCCCACAGAGCAAGTGCTAATATGTATGTGGGATGTGAAAGGACAACAGGTTGGCGGTTCACATATGTTCTTGTTAGTGAATCTTTAAGAACTTTAAGGATAGCAACAGCGATTGTTCCTTACATTCTTCCAACCGGGTTTCGTCAGGATACAATCAATCATATACGTCTCACCGAATCTGTATCTTTCTTCTCCCACATCTATCTATCAAGGACTAACAGTCAACCGCCCACATTCTTCTTCGCAGCACAAGTGGACTTGTGCTGATATTTGAAATTTATTCACTCGAGAAATCGAATCTGTTCACCTCAATTCCTTTTGTTATTATCCTTTTCAAACAAGAACATTCCAAATCAACTCTGTTTCATATTGCGTTGAGTTAAATGGATATCCTTGATTTCTTCTCCCACCAGGCAATCAATCAGGCATTTAATGTGAAAGGATCATTGTGGCGAAGATCCGAATAAGATTTAATTGATGACGACATGGTACGGAAGATATCCTTTATGACTACATTTTGGGTGAGTCGAATTATGATGACTGTCGTTAACCTTTTCGTGAATCCTTTTTCTTTGATAGGAAGGTGTACAGAAAGGAGCTCTTTATTGCGGTATCAATAAATGTGGGAAAAAGGAGTTAAGTCGAGGGATTATCTTCATAGTTCTGTGGCTGTTTTGTGGGCTGAAAATCTGTATTCAACCTGAGGTACACTCCCTATCGTATGTAAAAGGTACCTACGCCTTCTATGAGTGTTTGGCACCAGATCTAAAGTCGTTGAAAAAGCGTTGGCTTTTCGACTATCTCCTGTAGGCTTCCAGCAAGCCGCTCACATCTCGAATACTTTTGTGGCGTTATAATAGATCATCAACTTCTCCCTTCTTCTTCTTCTTCTTTTAAATGGGTGTTACAGTTCGGGGTGAACTTGGGCCTCAAACAACATGCCCATTCAACTAGCACGATCTTTTGCTAGCCTTTTGGCTGAGGTCCCCTTCGAACTGTGGGCACCGTTTTAGGTACGGCCATCCTCTGTTTCTTCGTCCGTCGGGGTTTGATTCAAAGGCTCTCTTGGCCGGAGCTGTGGTGTCCGTTCGCTCTACATGGCCTAGCAATCTTAGGCGTTGAATCCGTTCGTGGTTGAATCTTTCCCTCCATTCCCCGTGTACGTTTATGGGCCCGAAAATCACGCGCAAAATCTTTCTTTCGAACCAACCCAGGGTCTCCTCATCCGCTTTTGATAGTGTCCATGCTTCTGCGCCGTACTGCAGGACCGGGTTGATAAGAGTCTTATATAGAGTCAACTTTGTCGTTCG
Organism: Eumerus sabulonum; assembly: GCA_951905685.1. Classification (NCBI taxonomy): domain Eukaryota; kingdom Metazoa; phylum Arthropoda; class Insecta; order Diptera; family Syrphidae; genus Eumerus; species Eumerus sabulonum. The sequence goes on from OX645061.1 coordinate 107,272,733, forward strand.
GGAGAGGGCCTCCTGAGCTCAAAGAAACAACGATTGGTAAGAGTGATTCTGCGTTTGATTTCGGAACTGATGTCGTTGCTCAAGGTCACTGTGGAGCCAAGGTAGGCGAAGTCCCTCACTATCTCAAATTTATAAATGCCAGTACGAACGTTCTGGCCAAGACGTCGGTGATGAGTGTCCTTTTTTGATGACAGCATATATTTAGTTTTGCCCTCGTCCACTGCTATTCCAATTTTTGCCACCTCAATCTCAATACTCGCGAACGCCTCATTGACACCTCGCTGTGATCTACCTATTACGTCAATGTCGTCGGCGTATGCAAGGAGTTGCGAGGATTTGAAATAGATTGTGTCTCTTGTATTGGCACAATCATTTCTAATATGATGTTGAAGAAATCACACGACAACGTATCGCTCTACCTAAATTCTTTTTCGGCATCAAAACTATCGGTAAGGTGTTCACCGATTCGGATGGAGCAGCGAGCATTATCCAAAGTCATCCTGTATAGTCTGACGAGTTTAGCAGGGATGTCAAAGGTAGACATAGCGTTGCTTAGCTCGCCTCTAATTACGCTGTCGTATCCGGCTTTGAAGTCGACAAATAGGTGGTGTGTGTCGACTTGAAATTCATTGGTTTCTTCCAGTATCTGCCGTATGGTGAAGATTTGGTCGATGGTGGACTTCCCTGGCCTGCTTCCGCACTGGTGAGGACCTATCAGCTTATTTACAAAAGGATTCAGGCGTTCACACAAAACGGCAGAGAAGATTTTGTTGGCGACATTGAGAAGACTTATTCCTCCGTAGTTGGCACAGTCAGAGGGGTAACCTTTCTTGTGGATCGGGGAAACGATGCTGAAACTCTATTCCTCGGTCATGCTTTCATCTGACTATCTCTGACTGATAAGCTAGTGCATGCTCCTAACCAGGTCATCTTCAGCTGCTTTGAAGAGCGCACCAGACAGTCCGTCTGCGCCAGCAGCTTTATTCGACTTGGGTTTCGATATGGCGATCTTAATTTCGTCAAGGTCAGGGGGACGGAATCCTCGACGGTCTTCGTCGTTAAGAAATGGACCATTCTGCCTGACGGCGGCATATTAACTAACATCGCCTTTATACAGTCTGCAGAAGTGGTTTTTCCATATTCTCAGTATCGACTGCGATTCTACTACCAGGTGTCCGTTCTCATCCCTGCAGGCTTCCGTTCTGAATTTATAACCTTGGTATGTTCGCCTTATCTGTTGATAAACTTTCGAACGTCACGCCTGCAGTAATACCTCTCCAAGTCCTCATCCGCGCTTCTCATGCTCTTTCTTCTTTCTCTCTTTTTGCCAGGTAGAGCCCACGGACTGCTCTCGTTCTTCTATGCAGCGAGGTTTTATATGCATCCTGCTTCGCTATGTGAATCCTCCTGCACTCGTCATTGAACCAGCCTTGAAGCCCATAAACTTCAGATGCAGTACTTTTCAGGGCTTGTTTGCAAAAGTTCCCCTGCTGTTCTATTGACAGCGTGAAGGGTTAAGGTGTATTGACGAGCTTAAGGGAGACGCGATCGTTAAAAGCACAAGCGGTTCCTGGCGATAATAGCTTTCAGACGTCATAACTTTGTATTCTTACTCTAACCCGCTGCGTTTATTGATATCCGTGGCGTATCTTGGCTACTACAAGACCGAGTCGATGTTAGCTCCTCGGAAAGTTCGAACATCAAGAATACTGGAGGAGGATGTCGATCGCGATGTGATCAATCTGGTTATTGATTGATTGATCTGGCGATCGCCGGGTGCCTTTGTGTATATCGAGGTGCGGGAAGCGCGTATTGGCTAGAAGGAGATCTCGCCCCGTAGCGAGATCAACCAGCCTGTGTCCGTTATCGGATGTGGTGTGGTGTAGGCTACGTTTGCCGATGACTCGTTCAAAGATGCTTTCCTTACCCAGCATAGCATTGAGGTTTCCTAGTATAATTTTGATGTAATAGCTGGGACATTGGGCAAACGTTCTGTCTAGGAGATCGTAGAACTCATCTTTGGTGGAGTCATCCTTGTCTTCCGTGGGGCGTGGACGCAGATCAGGCTTATGTTAGCACATTTAACCTTGATACGTATCGTTATGAGGCGTTCGCTTACATGCCGAAAGCTTAGCACTTTTTGCCTTAGTCCACCTCGAGCAGCAAATCCACATCAGAACAATCGTTGTCCTCTCTCCCTATAGGAGTCGCCGTAGTAGATGTCGCAGTTTTTCATCCGCTTTTTACCCAGTTCATTCCATCGCATTTCCTGGATAGCGGTTAAGTCCGCTCTAAAGCGTTCTAGGGCGTCCGCAAGTTGTTAAGTTGCACGCGGCTGTTCAGGAACCTCACATTCCACGTATAGAGCCGAAGATCACTGTCCTTTTTTCGTTTTTTGCAAGGGTCGTCAACATTAATCCGGTCGGTCTTATCCGAGGCTTGTGTTTTTTTCAGACTGTCTGTTTTTTTTTTACAGGTACGGCTTACTAGGCCGAAGCCCAACCGACTAATCCCGTTTTTTGGCGCAGGAGGCTCGCCATTCGCTCTTCCCCGTCCGCAATTTCCATAGAGAGTCTCCAGATGGCACCAGAGGAGGTGGGGATGGACTAACAGCTTTTTTTTTTAGAGACTCGCGCAGGTTCAAGAGTTTTTTTTTTTATATTCTCTTGTGATGTGTTTACACACACAACCTGAACGGAGTGCAGTGGTTTGGGTCGATGGTGTTCGTTAACTACTCTCAGGGGTGATTGTCCTAGATAGGACGAGAGCCGACCAAATTCCGCGTTAGTTATAGTCCGCAGTAATTCGTTCGAGCACTATAGTAGTGCCGCAAGATGCTCGTCTGCGGTGGCTCTTCTCGCTTTTTAGTAGGCCAGCATCCGTCGGATAGATAGACGAGGCATTTGTTAGTCCCTTTCCATCCCTTCGACGGATATTTTCATACTATCATTCTCTAGGCTTGTCCTTATCAAGGCTCCTTTTAAAGAAGGTGGATAGCTTCCAAATTTCTGCTTCGATGTTCGAGAAAATTCGGATTGTTTTAATCGATTAAATGAGTTTCAGTCTTTCATTTACCCAAGTCAAACCTGTTGAAAGGTCTTGGATTATTTCTTATAGCTTTAAAGAACGTGCTTATTGGACCAGCAATCCATTGAGGATTTGAGCCTTGACGGCCTTGCGTGCCCGGCTTCTTCCAGTTATTAAGACAAAGATGTCTTACATCCGCCATTACTTGGTCCTTATACCGGAAGTTCGGTCTTCCTCTTCTTCTCGAAACAGGAGGCTCGGAGTTGAAGACCCTCTTAGCCGGAGTTTTGGTGTTCATGCGCTCGATGTGGCCGAGCCAATTTAGTCGATGGATCCTTGGCTTCCGGACTATATCCACATTTTTGTACAGCTCGTAGAGTTCGCGGTTATGTCTTCTTTTCCATTAACCTTCTTCACACACAGAACCCAATATCGGGGGCAGAATTTTTCTTTCGAAATAACCCAAAATCGTTCGGGTTATCGTGCTTATCGGTCAGCTTTCGGTCCCGTGCAGCAAGACTGGCAGTATAAGCGTTTTGTAAAGCATGACTTCGGTTCTTCGCATGAGGATTTAGGACCCAAGTTGCTTGGACAAACCGAAGTAGCAGCGGTTGCCAAGGGCAGTTCTATGCCGGATCGTTTTTGGAGTTTACGTTTGTCCCGAGATAGACAAACTCCTTAACCACCTCGAAATTATAGCTGCAAACCGACGGATCGGTTTCAAGATCAACTCATTTCGCCTGTTCATCAATCGCTGTGAAAGCTTCTACTACGACACACTGATACCGCGCGATGATGTCAATATCATTTACGTATCCTAGCAGCTGAACAGACTGTAGAAGATAGTGCCTTCCCTATCTGCTCCATCACCAAATTGAAGAAGTCACACGAAAGCGCATCTCCTTGCCAAAATCGGATGCATGTTTCAAACGTTTCAGGTGTCCTAGAACCGAACTACACGGTGTTTTTTTTGCGTCGCACGACACAGCCGAGTCCTGGGATAAAGGGATGGTGTGTATCGATTTGAAACTCGTTGGTCTTTTCCAGGATTTGTCGAAGTGTGAATATTTGGTCTACAGACGGTTTGCCAAGCCGGAAGCCGCTCTGCTAGCTGCCGGTTCTTCTTATTTGGTAGCGTTATAGCCCATGAAGGACCAGAGTCAAGCTTCTCTTCAATCATCCATGTTGTGTGTGATTTTAATTTCCCATATGTGAAAGGGACTTACAGTTTAATGCCGATTCCGAACGGCTTGAGTCGAGGAGCTTTTTCTTGGCAAGTATACTACGGGGGGTTTCGCCAGTACCCCGCCGAGAAGAGACGCCGCGAAAAAACATTCGATGGCGTTGCTGTTATCGGGATCCGAACTCACTCATCGTGCGTCAGAGTCCAACACACTAACTACTGAGCCTGGGCATCCTGCCAATTAGTGTGGTGCGAAAGGGCTTTGATGTTTACACAATACGTTGGACAGGATCTTGTATGGGACATTCAGCAGTTCTTGCAAGAGGTAGGATCGTCTCTTTTGGTGGATGGGGCAAATGGAACTGATATTCCAGTCGTCGGGCATGCTTTCATCTTCCCAAATTCTACAGATGATCTGGTGCATGCTCCCTCCCAGGACATCGCCGCCAGTCTGGAAGAGCTCTGATTTCAAGCCATCTGAGCCTGCGGCCTTGTTGTTCTTAAGCTTTTCAATAGCTGTGCCGACTTCTTGAGTGCTTGCTGAGAGGAGTACTTCAGCGGATGGAGTTAGGCTTTCATCAGTCCCTACCACTCTCTCGTTAAGCAGCTGCTGAAAATGCTGCTTAAACACATCCACTTTTACCTTCGGGTCGGTGACAAGATTGCCTTCGCGATTTCGGAGACCCTGGGTGTCTTTCTTGAAGCCTCCTGTTAGGCTTTTAGCTTTCTTATAAAAAGAACTAGACTCCCAGCCTCCTTGATGGGAGGCGGCGAAGATTCCTTTCTTTAGTTGCAGCAGTTTGACATTTGTGCTCGACGTAGGCATACGGGAGAGCCTTTCATTCAGTTGCAGCCTGTAGACTCCCACAAGCTCCGTGGACGTTCTCCATGAGATCATAGAAGTCCTCTTTGATGGGGCCCTCACCCTCTTCGGTAGGAGCGTGTGCACATTTGGGGATGATGTTGTAAAATCTACCTTTGATACGGATCAAAGCTAGACCTTAACCTTTTGTGACAGCTGTAATAGATGTCGCAATCTTTTTTCTTCATCAAACTGTTTCCTATCATCGTATTTCCTGAATCGCAGTAATATCTGCCTTATACTGCGTGAGGGCTCTTTCCAGCTTATGAGCAGCTCCAGGAGTGTACAGAGTTCTGACATTCGCGCCATGTTTCTGACATTTTGCTGTTTCATAACTTGTTTTGTTTTACATGGGCGGGTTGTTGGCCCGCCGCACAACTGCCAGTCTGGTCGGAGTAGTGCAGTACCCTCTTGCCTAGGGCGATAGTTGCATGAATTTGTTCTTCTCTCAACGGTTATTGTAGTGGCTATCTAGAGGGCGCCGCGAGGAGACTGTATGTCAACTTGCTGGCATCTCGCCAGATTGGAAGCCCTCAACAACGTTACCCTGTATGTCCGAGCCCATGCTCCCCTGACTTTAAAGAAGCAGGACCTAAATACCTTCTTTAACAAAAGCTAAATAATTCCTTGGATCTTCCTTTTCTATGAAGCGGACTATCCACTACACTAAGTCAGGATAATGATAACAGCTTTATACTATCTTTGGCCAATACCAATGTCCTTTGAGGATTTCCGTCGGTGATTTCATTTTTTTAGGAATGTGCTTATCTGTCCCAAATCGATTTATTCTTCATTCAGAAAACACAGAACTTTTCCTTTCGTCCCAAAAAACTCATTAAATTTTCCTTTTTCCAATCGTCCTTCAGCTAAAGGTTAACGTCAATCGTTCGTCGTGTACTCCCCTGGTAAAGAAGGCAAGTGACAGCAGTAGCTTTGTACAATATCCATTGTGTAGAAAGTAGATAAAAAAAAAAAAAAAAGAAATTGATTGGTTGCCACTTCAACCAAATACTTTGGATCCAAATGAAATTAGAAATACAGACACACCATTGGACACAGAAAGGACCCTTACAAGGATACCTGTTTAGCTGATGTAGCCATTATTGCAAATAAGCTCTAATTAATAAAGAATCAGAGAGAAAATGTCCACCTGCAAGAGTGGTGGTCCATTAACAGAAGCTTCCTTTACCACTTTACTCCCAGTAGGCAACTTAGTTCGTTGTTCTTACCATGTCCTTGCCCAAAGGTATATGTGTACGTACTTCCGTGTCCTCCTTGCTGGCAGCACTTAAAGTTAGCGGAATAATCCTTTTTGTATTCTAATTTTCTCCTTGTCGCAGGGTTTGTTACTCCTTTTTTGCTTTTTTGGTTTTTGCCTGCTGACTACGTTGTTGCGCTTTATGGTACGTGCCTGGATGTCCTTGCGCGAATTTACAGTGGGGAAGCAATTTAAACAACATTATGCACTGATAATGGTTTAAGGGATATTAGAATTAATTTTGTTGCAAAACTTGTGTACGTACTAGCTATGTACATAGTTGGCGTTGCTTTGGAAGGACCTTCGTACGTGATTTATGCGGCACTGAGTGAGTCCGAGGGATGGCATTTTTGCAGAAAGTCTTTCCCTGAATAGTCATCTTTGGGTTAACAATTGAGCTGTTAAGGAAATCTTAAACGTGTCCTTATCATGCTGGGAATTTATTAAAAGTCCCTTTGGAACTACTCGACTCTATTCAATTATAAACAATTCGTCGTAGGGTATATTGCTGAAGACCTTGTTGATGATCTTGACATCGTTTTTCGCTATATTGTCTACAAACTGCTGTTCCATTTCGTTCCAAAGCAACCTCCAATTCTCGTTAATGATTTTAATCATATTTTCGCCCAACACCTTGTCGCCGTTGAAGAGATTCGTCATTTTGATTTCAACACTAAAGCAAAACAAAGGTTTAAGGTGAGCTTGAGTTGAGTTTTTGGCGAACTTACTCGTTGACCTTGATCTTGAGTTTGTAATTTGTAATCTTGGCGTATTTCTTTCCGTCACGCACGTCAACATCTGACGTCCCCGTGGTTCGAATACGTAAGCCTTTGAGGATCATTTCGATGTCGCCCATCCCGACAAGTGGAAGGAGTAGCAGCCTGCCGGATACTTTGTATTTTCCTATTATCAGTGATTCGGGAACGTTGAATTCACTGCGTAAATGAATGTCCTTCGGATCATTTGTGAATCCCCTGAGAGAGGGATCTTTCTTAGCGAACAAGTGCCTCTGGCTATTTGTGGTACTTACTGGTATTTGGTGCTGGTGCCATTGGACAGTCCGTATATCTGAAGATCAGTCATTTCCAGGTTAATGTTAATCGGGTTCCTAGAATCACCTTTTAGGTGGATGTTACCCAAAGGAAACGGTTCGAACTTATCGAGTTCTATTTCTGGATATCCATTCGCGTGATTTTTGACGATGTCATTAAAACGTCTCGTGAAGCACGGCTCATCGGTAGGATGACACCGTACAAAGTCTTCCGCTGTAGAAGAAAAAAATAAAATAAAGAAAATGCTCCCCTTCAAGACTAGATGAAGCACAATAACTTACGAAGCACGTGGGCCATCACGGTTTCCGAAAGAGCACAGATCAATGCAATCAAGAGTGTTACTACGAAGGTGTATACCATTGTGTAGCTGAGATATGATGTTTAATTGCGGCGCTAGTTTAAGCGAGACTGATGCTTGACCGGCTTTGTGTAACTCGTATTTATGGTGTTGATTCGAATGAACTCTATGACGCAGATGAGAATGTGAAGCCCATTAGAAACTGGCGTGTTGTTTTAATTTTATGGAAAATTACTCTCTATTGACTCGAGTACAGTAGTGGATGAAAGTGGTATTTACGGTGAGTCGGCCTAAAGATGCAATTTATTCAGCTCTATTTTAAGTGCCTTTTCTGGGCGTGTAAAGCACAGAAAATTAGGTGGTGAGCTTAGGTGAGGTAAGGAATTGCAGGTATTTTTTGCATTGCTTTATAATTCACAGCATCTTCGCTATAAAATGGGGAAGAGTTTAGTTGAATCTTACGAGGGTAAGAAGAAAAGTTCTCGGCCTGACACGTCTTACTAGTTCATATAAGAAGTTTCAATTTGTTCTCTCAAGTAATTTATTTACAAGAATGTCTGCACTAGACCTTCCATGACGTTGCATGGAATAATCCCTAAAACAATTTTTCTGAAGTTGATAAAAGTTTATAGGGACTCCTCCTTAAAAATCAACCATTAAAACGTGGTTGCACGTGGATGTGCGAACATTCAGGGGGGCGAACGTCGACTCTGACCATTTCCTCGTAGCAGCATGATTCAGAGCTCGACTCTCCAATGTCAGAGAGCAACACCAGCCCACCATGAGGAGGTTCGACATCGGACGCCTGAGCACGCCGGAGTCTACAGGGAGCAACTAAGCGAGAGGCTCTCCGGTATGCCTAAGTCGAGCACAAATGTCAACAGTACGTGGCTGCATTGTCGCATAGCTATTCAGGATGCAGCCGCGAACACCTTAAGTTACCTACCACCCCCGACAAGAAACCCGTGGTATGATGGCGAATGTGAGCAGAAAAAGGCAGCAACCGACGAGGCGTGCTAAAAGGCGCTGCAGTGAAAAATCAGGGCAGCGCGAACGGAATACCGAGCCAGAAGAAGGGAGGAGAAAAAATTGCTTCGACTAAAGAAAAGAATCTCCGCAGCCTTCCAGTTCTAGGAATTCGAGGAGTCTATGGACAAACATAAAATTCTGGCCTTTTATGAGCTAAAACACTTGCATTAAGAAAGGCTCGCATACTCTTCGAAATGGCGAAGGCAATCTTGTGATCCGCAGGGAATAGTGAATGTGTTTAAGTAGCATTTCCAGCAGCTGCTTAACGAGCATGGTCAAGGGAGAGTGATAGGGACTGAGGAAATACCCACTCCAGCCGCTGAAGTAGTCCTCCCACCCAGCATCAAAGAAGTCGGCACAGCTATTCAAAAGCTGAAGAACAACAAGGCCGCAGGCTCAGATGGCATACAAGATCCTGTCCAGCGTACTGTATGAACGGCTTCCGTGTGCGGCTTCCGGCCCGGCAAATCGACTATAGACCAAATGTCCATACTCCAACAAATCCTGGAAAATACCAGCGGACACACCATCTCTTTATCGTCTCTTAGGCCGCATACGACAGCATTCATCGCAAAGAATTGTTTGATGCGATGGCCGAATTCGGGATCCCAGGAAAACTGATCCGGCTCTGTCGCTCCACGCTACAAAATACGCGATTCACCGTACAGTTCGGTTCTAGGACATCCGTTTGAAACCTGCACCGGATTTCGGAAAGGAGATGTGCTGTCATGCGACTTCTTCAACTTAGTGCTGGAGCAGATAGTGCGACGGGCAGGCGTCGACAGGGAAGGCACTATCTTCTACAAGTCTATTCAGCTGCTAGGATACGCGGATGATATTGAAATCATCGCGCGGTATCGGCGTGGCGTTGTAGAAGTTTTCACGGCGATTGAGGAACAGGCGAAACGAGTTGGTCATAAAGTCAACGAGAATAAGACAAGTACATTCTACCAAGCACCTTGGACAAAATATAGCGATTGACAGCTATAATTTCGAGGTGGTTAAGGAGTTTATCTACCTCGGGGCAAACGTAAACTCCACAGACGACATCACAGTGGAGATCTGGCGTAGAATCGCCCTTGGCAACCGCTGCTACCTCAGTTTGTCCAAGCAAATTGGTTCCAAACTCCTCATGCGAAGAACCGAACTCAAAACGCTTATACTACCAGTCTTGCTTTACGGAGCCAAAAGCTGGACGATAAGCCTTTGGCTCCGCTCTTTCTTTCGAAAGAAAAGTTCTGCGCCGGATATTTGGTTTTGTCTGTGAGGAAGGTGAATGGAGGAGAAAGTAGAACCGCGAAGTCCAGAAACTGTATAAATATGTGGATATAGTCCGGAAGGAAAAGATCCGTCGACTACATTGGCTCGGCTACATCGAGCGCATGTACACCAACGCTACAGCTAAGAGAGTCTTCGACTCCGAGCCTCCTGGTTCGAAAAGAAGACCTCCGATATAAAGACCAAGTATTCGCGGATGCAAGGCAACTTGGTCTTGATAACTGGAAGCACCGTGTCCGGGACCGTTAAGGATGTAAGGCAGCTATAGCCTAGGCTCAGATCCTCCATGGTTTGCCGTCCTGATAAGCAAGTAAGTAAGCACATCCCTCGGCCAAAAATCTCAGACACACCGGAACCATCGATAAAGGGCATGATATTGTACTGGATGATAGGCCGGGGGTCCTCTCTCCTCTTCTCGGGAATGTAGTTTTTTTGTTTTTTTTTTTTTTTTAATAATTTGGGCGCCCTCAAGGTTTAATAACCTTCTTATGTCGGCTATACAGTGCGGGCGGAAGGTAGGAAGGAAGAGCGATAGTGGAGATGCCGATGGACATCGATCTTAAACGCCTGCATGTTGTATTGAGAGGGGAAGACCGAATCCGGCAGGAAATCTCAGATTCGTGTGGTTTGGTTAAAGAAGGATTTCTTATATTTGGGGGTACGTACGAAAACGGGCTTTAGGGTATATTGGTCAGCATTCCTAGATAGACGCGTATTGCGGAAGAAATGAATGGGCGGAATGCAACTGGCTATTTCATCAGAGCATTTTTGGTGGAAGTAACGATAAAACAGTGAGAGGTTTTGATAATGCTTGAGTCACCCATCAGTTTTATCGCGCGTTCTTGTATTCTATCTAGGAGGTGCAATGAGGTCTTGGAAGCACCGGACCACACATGAGCGTTAAACTCTAATTTGGGGCGAATGAACGCCTTATAGATTGTAGCTACATCTAAGCCTTCAATTAGGAAGCGTTACCTAGGATCCTACTTCCTTAACAACTTGACTGATGTTCAGCGGGTAAGGATAATTGATAATTCGTAATTATTTAAGAAGCACTAAGTGGTTCCGTGAATATGACCCCCATCGTAGCAACACAACATGTGCCTATAAAATTCACAAGGGTGCATTGGTGATGGGAAAACTTTGAGTCTTGTGCTACGATTTGCTCGGATATCTCCCTATTCTCCTGACATAGCACCGTGAGACTCTGACCTGTTTCCAAGCTTTGTATCCAATGAAGAAGTTGAGAGGGCCTTAGATGAATACGAGATGAATAAAATGATATTGGATAGAATGCAAGGAAGTACGACATATGTGATGCTTTTTAAAAAAAGGTAAAAACGCGGCAAAAATATGCCGAAAATTGTGTGAAGTGTACTATGAGAATACTACTAGAATACTAGAAAAAGTATATGAAATTTTGCTGCTAGTGGAGCAGGAGCTGCACCAGGGATAATGATCATTATCATTTTCCCTGAGCTGCACACAAGCTGCCAGGACATAGCAAACTCACTAAGCATCGTTCGAAGTTGGTGGCCCACCACAAACGACTACAAAGCCTGGATTGACGGCAAACAAGCGAAGCAATCAAGAAAGAACGAACAGAATTGGCCAACACAAAAAGAGTGTGTTCCGTCAAGACCACGCACATTTTTGATGTCTCGGAACGAATTGACGGAACTTGGTTGGGAAGTTTTGATGCATCTACCGTATAGCCTAAACCTTACACCGTTTGATTAAAAAAACTCTTTTGATTGTAAAAAAATGGTTATAAGAACAGCCGCGGACCAAGCTTTTCGCCGATAAAGCTAGGAAGTCTTGAGTCATGAAGCTACCAGTTAAATTTCAAAAGGCACTACATCTGTACGTCGTCAAATTGATTTTCAGTAAAGAGAGTAGTTTGCAAAAAACTACTGTTCATCACAAAACCCTTTTCTTATCTCAGTCTTCGAGGGTCAATAGCTGTAGAAATAAAATCAACAAATGTGAGATACCATCAGCACCATGTGCAGTCCTAGCTCCCTCGAGTTTCTAGCCGTCTCCATCGTATCGTCATTTTGAAAAATTCCAAAAGTATTGCGTTCACTTTCCAGCCCGCAGCCCGATGCTATTTCTCTGTCTTTAGATAAGTCCAGATAACATCTGTGGTCGGTTGGACAATATTAAGTTGGGACCAGGACATTTGAACTGTTTTCCCTCAACAATACAGACGAACGCACATATGAGGGCTTGTTTCATTGTTTCGTTTTTGGCTATGTTATATTGTATTGCGAGTGGACAAACGCTACTGAATTCACGTCGAAGAAGCCTGTTATGAAGTATATACTTGAAGACCAAATAACCTTTTTCCCTTCATACTTCTTTAAACGCGTTATAATGAGCGATCCGTGTATAAACAAGATTAGTGTTTGCAATGCAATACACTCGTAACTCATTGAATTTATTATCGAATGCAGATACACGTGGTCCAACTTGACCATGTATACATTGTGGAGGTCTGTTGCATTTCCCGTGTTTACATCGGTTAAACCGGTTATGTAAGCAGTTTTTTGTTTGGTCGATCCCATAAGGCGTTATTACTGCTGTGGTATCTCTCTGGCATTTGAACAGTGGGGCGAGAGAGATTTCAAACGATTGAGTGGAGTGGCTTTTTGTTTTTAGCTTCTTGTGCTGAGTGTCCGATTTTCAATATGCGCTCGTCAATGTTGCTCTGACCTGGTAGTTCGAACCCCGTCTGGAATGTTGCGAAATCACAAGCTCGAGGGAGTTTTCCTCACCCAGTTGCTTGCAGCCCTTAACAACCTTAGGTGTCTGCCTAGGTGTTTGAAGCTGATGCCCTTTGACGATCAGACGAACGTCATAAATAACATCGACAGTAGAACGAGTAGCCTCTTTGGTAGACTTTTAAGCCCCGATAGAGTTAAATGGGCTCATTTAAAACCTATAGGGCCCCAGGTAAATACCTCCTGCAGAGTTGTAGACCATCCCACTAATCACTGGATTAGGGTGATGCTAAATAGCTATATTATACCGGCTACATCCGGAGAGGTATCGGTAACAGTACCGGCGGCTTCGGGGTGTCCACAAGGAGGAGTCCTTTCACCCATTCTCTGATCGATAGTTATCGACGACCTACTCTGCAAGCTAACCACTCGCGGCTACGAGGTCATTGGATATGCTGATGACCTAGTAGTTATTGTTACGGGCAGGTGCGAAATTGCTGCCTATGAGCGCATGCAGCCTACGCTTCATTTTAACTCTGACTGCCGTGGCAGAGAGGGTTTATCGATTAACCCAAATAAGACCATCTTAGTCCCGTTTACACAGAGGAGAAGCTTACAGCCGTGCTCCGTCTTTTTGAATGGTACAAACATAGGACTTTCAGAAGAAGTTAAGTATCTAGGTATTAACCTTGATGGAACTCCAACATTAAAAAGAAACTTACAAAGACGACTAAGGCCTTGTGGGCCTGTCGACGTACTTACGGTAAAACCTGGTAAAACGTGGGGATTCAAACCTAAGGTAATCCACCGGCTATATACTAGGATAGTAAGAGCTATGCATCCACAGCATGGTGGACAAAAGTTGAGCAAAAAACGGTAATTGTTAAGCTTCAACGCCTCTGACTAGCGTGTCTCGGCATTACAGGCGCTATACCCAAGATGCACTGATTAAACTTATTCCACTGCACCTTTTTTATTAAAAAGGTTGCATTACGCTGTGCAATCAGAATTCTTCGCTGGGGAACAAGCCTGCCATGTGGACTCATGGGTCACGTATCCATCTTGCAACATCTTCCTGAGCTGGATATGATTACCACGATCGCGGGCGTGATCCCTTGCTCAATGTCAAAGGCCATAGGTGGTACACTGATGGCCCCTAGATGGCTGCTGGCTTTGGCGCCGGCATCTTTCGACCAAATCAGAAGATTTCGAAGGCCCTGGGAATGAGTCCTAGTATCTTCCGAGCGGAATTATCTAACGGAGGCATGTACGGGCACCCAGTAGTAGAATCGCGGTCGATGTTGAGCATTTGGAAAAACCATTTCTGCAGACCATATGGGTGTAGCCGTGGTGCAGTGGTTAACATCATCGACCGTCGAGCGGAAGGTCTATAGTTCAAATTCGTTTCATAGCCAAGAAAGAGCAATTCCTATACGCAAAAAAGTATGCCCGATAGTTGTGAATGGGAAGTGACCAAACGTACTGCTGTAGACATAACACTCACAGTATACGGTCGACTGAAATTCATCCTCTGCGTATGCAATATTTACACCAAAAGTGCATGAACGAATTACTGTGAATTATAACCAACGTGAAATTTGGTCGGCTCTCGTCCTATCTAGGACAAGCCACCCCTGAGAGTAATGAACGAACATCTACGACCCAAAACCACTTCACTCTGTTCAGGTTGTATGTGAACTTGCACGAAACTCTCCCTTTCCCTGTTACCTTCGCTCGTACAACGTTTACGTTATAAGGCCTTAGCCTTGAGTGCGGGTATAACTATAAAAAAAAAAATATATATATATATAACGGCGATGACAGCCAACAAGACCGTAGAGAATTCCGTCCCGCTGACCTCGACGAAGTTGCGATTGACATATCGAAACTCAAGTCGTATAAAACTTCCGGCGCAGACGCACAGTCTGCTGAGCTCTTTAAAGCAGCTGGAGATGACCTGGTTAGGAACATGCAGTAAGAGATGGTCAGAGGAAAGCATCGGCGAGGAATGGAGTCTCAGCATCGTTTCCCCGATCCGCAAGAAAGGGACCCCTTTGCTGCGCCAACTACAGAGGAATATAACTCTTCTTAACATCACCTACAAAATATTCTCTGCCGTTTTGTGTGAATGCCTGAAGCCTTCTTTAAATATGCTGACAGTTCCTTATCAGTGTGGCTTCAGACTAGAGAAGTTCGTCCATCGACCAAATCTTCCCACTAGGGCAGATCCTGGAAAAAACCAATGAATTTCAAGTCGACACTCACCACCTATTTGTCGACTTCAAAGCCACATACTGACAGCGTAATTAGAGACGAGCTATAAAACACTCTGCCTACCTTTGACATCCCTGCTAAGCTCGTCAGACTCTGCAGGATGTTTTCGACGTCAGTTCCGAAATCGATTGCAGAATCACTCTTGCCAATCGCTGTTTCTTTGGGCTCAGGAGGCAATTGAGTAGTAGAGTCCTCTCTCGAACGACAAAGTTGACTCTATACAAGACGCTTATTAACCCGGTTCTGTGTTGGTCTCTGACGCCGATGATACGGGATCGAATCCTGATACAGCCATGTCATCGAATGTGTTTTTACGGTGTTTCTCGTCAGCGGGGTTCTGACAAAACCCCCTGTAGTAAAATTGTCATGAAAAGCTTCTCGAAATTCGCCGTTCGGAACCGGCAATAAACTGTAGGTCCCTTTCACCTATGGGAAAATTAAATCACACACAACATGGCTGATTGAGTGAAGCTCGGCTCTGGTCCTTCATGGGCTGTAACGCCAACATACTTACTGCTGTACGGCGCAGAAGCATGGACACTATCAAGAGCGGGTGAGGAGGCCCGTGGTCGCTTCGAGAGAAAACGTAGACGAGTGATGGAGCTAAAGATTCAACCACGAGCTTTACGGGCTGTACAGCGGCATGAGTCTAGTCAGACGTCTACGGATTTTACGCTTAAGATGGTAAGGCCACGTAGAGCGAATGGACACCACAGCTCTAGCCCGAAGAGTCTTTGAATCCAACCCAGAGAGACTAAGAAACAGAGGACGGCCACACTTAAGATGGCGCACACAAGTGGAAGGGGACCTCAGCCAACTGGTTGTGCGGCAACATAAAAGGGTAGCAAACGGTCATGCTACTAGAAGGGGCATTTTGGTTGAGGCCGAACTGTAGCGTCCGCCCAATAAAAAGAGGAAGAATATCATAATTACCGTTTTTTGATAATAACTACAACGCATACATGATGTATCCGTGACCATCAACTGGTTGGTGTCTGCCATAGTCCACTAATACCCCCCCTGTCCCCTGTGACTCAGAAGGACATTCCCTGCTATTCGTTCAACCGCAGTTTTGCATTCAAATCAGGTAAATGCCAAAGTAGCAGTTATTGAAATGGAAATCCAATTTCCGCGGACATGATGATGGACAGTCGTGCGCCATTAATCTCCGCCGACCACCAAGCACTCATCCGATCCAATTATTCCCTTTGATTGGAAATACATTTCAATAAAACTGCGAACCATTTTACCGCCACCACATCATGCCGCTCGTCTCCTATTCGCCATATTTTTATTGGTCTAATTCAGAATATTGAATTGTTCCCGAGTTGATGGCCATAAGATGCGATGTTTCCATTGCTATTTGTTTTACGAGTAAAAAGTATCTCTTGTTCGTAGGACATACAGCTTTCGGGTTTGCCTACTGTCATATCGCCTAGAGCAATCATCGAAAACAAGCAAATCAATCTCAAGCCATTTACACAAAGTGTGAAACAGCATTTCGTACTGACGACTCCCTAAACTGAGTCTAGAGTATTGAAGGAAAGACCAACCGACAGTGCTGGTGGTCCTCCGTTCATCTGCTTCTGCGCTAGCTCCAAGGAGATCCTTATCAAATGTCATAAACGTTGGGCGCCAAGAGAAATCCATTAATTTCCTTCGTGGTTTCGTTTCGGTTCGTTACAAATGGAGTTGGATGAGAACAGTGACAGTCGGGCTTTCGGGGCTCGGTTTTCAACAATAAACTTGGAAAAATGGAAATTGCGTTTACAAGTGTTGCATGGTGTTGGGTTGCTCTTATATTACCATGGTGTGTGGGGCGGGGGGATCCAAAAAATAAACCTCAATGCCGACCTTGAGCTATGTATAGTGTCCTTGTTGGAAATGGAAGAAAAAAAAAAGTAGAATTTCGGGTCAGTTTTCCACCAGTCGGCGGTGAGATAGGACCTTTGTAAAAGCGTCCTTTAATTGGTTTCACTTCACAGCTAAATCGATTTTAATGGAGAGACTTTAGAGGGTTTTGCGTCTTGGGTTTCGAAGGATTTATATATTTGGTTTCGGTGCTATTTGAGTCTTGCTAGGGGAGAAGCGAATTTAATTTAAGTAATTTCGTGATGAGGGAGACTAAAAAACAGGATGTTTTGTGCGGCGGCTGTTTAGGATTGTTTGTTGGGTAATTTGTCATCGAGTCATGGACCTAATCGATGGTTTTTCTTGTCCCAATGTGGGGAGGGGAGTTTTCGCAGTTCGGGAAGAGGCAAAGGCCTTATAACGTGTCAGCCAGACGTTGAGCGGGCAGAAGGTAACAGGCAGAGGGAGAGGAGGTGCCTATTGACATTGGTCTTAAATATCCGCATGATGTTAAGGGAGGGATGTGCGTTCCACATTCGTGTGTTTCGGTTGAAGAAAGAATCTCTATATGTGACAGTACGACCGAAAAAGTGGTTCAAAGAGACATGTATCGCGGGAGAATTTTTGAAGGGGAGGGATGCAACTGGCTATACATCACAGCACGTATGATGAAAGTAACGATAGAACAACGAGGGCTAAGTTAGGTTAGGTTAGAGTGGTTGGCATACGCTACACGTAGGCCAAAGTCGGCCCATTGTGATATCAGACGGATCATATTACCCTGATCCGCTGCCTGAAAACCAATCGGTGCTTCTGATAAAGCGAAGGAGTTGAGCTATCTTTATACAGATCTGCTAACTCACTTAAGTTATCATAGAAGGGCGCG
The DNA here is from genome assembly GCA_951905685.1 of Eumerus sabulonum. Lineage (NCBI taxonomy): Eukaryota > Metazoa > Arthropoda > Insecta > Diptera > Syrphidae > Eumerus > Eumerus sabulonum. The sequence continues at coordinate 107,290,454 of OX645061.1, forward strand.
CCGAGGTAGATCCTCCTGCGATTCGCAAATGAAGGGCATGAGCAGAGGAGGTGGTGAATCGATTTCTCTTCCTCCTCATCCATGCAGCCGCGGTATAAGTCATTGGAGGGTGGCCCTAGTCTGGCGGCGTGTGGTGCAGTGGTCCAATGGTGCAGTGACCTGTGATGACACCCACTAAAGTGCTTAAAGTTGCCCTTTTAGTTGCAACAAGGTTCTTGGTTCGTCCTAAGTTTAGCTTAAGCCAGATTTGTTTAGTGATAAAGCCGATGTTACTTTCTTTCTATTGGAGGTTGGTAGCCTCTATGGTTCGGAGTTTTATCACGTGCTTTACCGTATTTATTGGGGTTATTAGATACCCGAGGGTTGGAAGACTGAGTGTACTCGAACCTAACTTTGCGAGTCCGTTAGCCGCGCAGTTTCCTGGAATATCCCTATGCCCGGAAACCAACAATATTTTCATGTTGAATTCTTCAGCCATCTCGCCTAGAGATAGGCGGCAGTTAAGGAATGTCCTTGATTTGTCGGTTACCGCGGCCAAGGACGTTATCGCAGATTGGCTGATATAAATATCCTTGGGGGATATTACATTGATCCTAAGCCATGCAAGGGCCTCCGTTATTGCTGTTACTTCCGCTGGGTACACACTGCAGTGGTTTGGGAGCTTAAATGATAGGATGAGGTTAAGCTCCTTGGAGAAGACTCCACTACCTGCACCCGTCTCCATCTTGGAGCCATCGGTATAGAGGGGAATCGAGTCCTTCCGAAAGATGGAAAGATAACTTCGAAGTTCTTAGTGAACACATTCTGCGGGATGATGTAGTCTGTGTCCATGGGTACTTCAAAGTAGTTAAGAATGCTAGTATGGCCCTTATGTGATGTGGGCCATTTTCCTATGCCCCTAATCCGTAGGGCCGCCAAAGCAGCAATTTTATGGAAAATGTAGTAGAATATTTAGGGCCTCCGTGGGGGTGGATCTGGAAAATGTAGTAGAATATTTAGGGCCTCCGTGGGGGTGGATCTGGAAAATGTAGTAGAATATTTAGGGCCTCCGTGGGGGTGGATCTGGAAAATGTAGTAGAATATTTAGGGCCTCCGTGGGGGTGGATCTGGCCGATCTTTGTCCGATCCGAAGACCTTTCGGACTTCTTATTAACCAGTGTTTTGCAAAGTGAGAAAGACATGGGCGTATGTGGCAAATAAATTCTTTCTTACTCCCCCGAATGTTGCAGAACTCCATGCAGAATTTCCTCCTCGATACAGCATGCAAAACATTAACGGATGCAACACCAACTAAGCCAAGGCGTGATGTGAAGATTCGTCGTATCTTTCTATATTAACTGGAGTAATTATAGTAAACCTTTGACAACTTGTACAGCCTTTGACCTAAATATTAATTCTAAAGCGGATCTTCAAAAGGGTCGCATAGGCCTCGGAGCATAAAAATTTTTCTGATCGCTGTCGTTAAAAACATTAGGAACGTCCAGGCACTATTAGAACTATGGAATTTATTCAACAAGTACAAGCGATCGTGGACGAAAACCCTTAAACAAGAGCCATTGCGAGGAACCTTAATATCTTGGAAGGCTAATTCGTCGAGTTGTCCACAAAGATCTTCGCTATAAATCTTACGCTATACGTGGATGATAGCTTATATTAACACAAAGTTGGGAACTGGGATCTATCCTTGTAAAGTGTCTTTTGAATAAGCCCAGTGACTCTGAAGCACCGAAAAATTGTGGTTTCGCAAGCTTTAAAAAAAGATTTAAAAGCAGGTGAAGATCCAGAACATGCCAATAACGATATCATCTTAGTTAAGTGTCTATATTACCAATTTCCTTAAAAGTGAAAACGAGTTGTGTGGCCCAAAGGAATGTTCGTTTCTAACCTCACTAGCGTAGGTTCCTTTGGAAGATGGTTGATATAGAGGTTTAGGATAGGTTAAAAGTTTGGTGGTTATCCGATATTAAATGGACCACTTTTGAACCAGTTAATAAATCTTTCCCAAAATAGGTGACCTGAAGTGCTACGTTTTCTCTTCGAGCGAGTGGTTTTGATCAGGATGTGTGATAGAAAGGTTTGTGAATTGACCTAATTGTCAGTCTTCTCCTGACTTTAACGTTTTTTTTTTTTGCCAAGAATCTTGCAAGAGTAGGGTATGGGCTACCTATAGCTACTTTTCAGTTTGGCTTCGTGTTCAAAATGACGGTTAGAGGCTATGTTATTCTAGTCAAGAAAACTCCTACAATGATGTCTGAAGTAGGGACGGGTAGATCATAGGGTCCACATTGCCTTATTTGAAGCTGGTTTTTCCGACATTTAAAACAAGTCACCATGGCCAGTCACAACCTTGATTAATACGTGCATTGCGATCATTTTTATCGTCCTTTTACCAGTAGGTAGCTAGGTTATCGTCCTTTTTCCAGTAGGTAGCTAGGTAGGTAATACGTAGCACCTGCGAGAGAGGGAGTACACACATAGCGCAGATAGGCCCTTTGTATTGCTACGAGGGGGCGATCAGCTATTCATGTAACCATTTTGTACTTTTTACAAAATTAAGACGATCTGTTAACCTTATCCGCTAACCGTCAGTCAGGTCGTTAAGGAATAAGGATCCTAGGTATTGTTTTCCACTATGACAGAGGGCTGAACAGGCGCAGAGCAAGTGTTGAATGGACTTAACCTATTCTTCGTCTTTGCAGCTCCTGCAGAAGTCATACGAAACCTGTCTAGTCTTTGTACATGACTGCCAGTGACCAGTGACGCCACCAACGATTGTGCTGATATCGGTTCGTTTTAGGGAGATTAGCCCCGTGGTTCGCTGTCGGTCAAGTCATGGTGGCCTGGTTTGCCTGGTGGTTAGGCAGGCCTGAGTCCATCTTAGGTTCGTCATACCCATGGCTTGATTCGTTAGCTCTAGTTTGATGGCAGCTAGTAGTGTACCATGTTAGTTCGGTGCGTCGTTCCTTGTTTGGCAAGCATGTCAGCTCCCTCATTTCCTGAAATGTTTTGTGTCAAGGTACCCATGAAGTGTGAATGTTAAGCTATTCAGCCATCTCGCCACTTTTTCGACCGATTTACCTTTGCAAAAGGCAAACTGTACCTTTGAGAAGAACGATGCATCGAGGTTGTGGACGTCTATCAGCTTTTCCAGGGTTTCTAATACAAAAGAAGATAAACAGATGAGCATAAGGTCCTTGGGTGTAACGTGGGAACTTCTGCCAGCGGATGAAAATTATGCATTTGTTAGTCAACGAAACGCTAAATATGCTTAAAAATCCATGAGAGTGGGCAGGAGAACCCGAGGCAATGAACTTTTCGAATTATGCTCTGGAACCTGAGGGTTACCATAGTTCGAGAGAGGGCTCTAATACTCAGTTGCCTCTTATGTTGGCGGTTGGCAAGAGTTACTCTGCGTTTTATCTCAGCGCTGGTGTCGTTGCTGCTTTTCACTATCGAGCCAGGGTAGACGAAGTCCTTGGCTACTTCAAAAATATAGCTGACGAAGGTGACGTTCTGACCAAGACGTCGGTGTTGCGCGTCTTTCTTTGATGACAGCATATACAGTTAGTCACAAAAGTAAGTAGACACCCTCTATTGAATCGCAAATTCGATGAAAAAACTGAAAATAATTATTAAAAGCAAATGTATTTCGCATTTTTATTTAGCCTATATTTGTGTTATTCATTAAATAGAGAAAATATAGTAATAGCATAAAAACGGAAAAAGATAATCACAACGAAACAGAATTCATGCCAAATTAATCTAACAAAAGTAAGTAGACACTAACAAAAAATCAATTTTGGAGCTGTTATTTTTTTTTTTTAATTTCTATCCTAATATTTTGTAGGATATCCTTTTGTTTTTATTACGGATCTCATTCGTGATGGCATCGAGCTGACAAGCTTAAGAGTGACCTGTTGGTCAATTTTTGCCCACTCTTCCTGAATTACACTTTTCAAGTCCTCCTTTGTCTTAATATCGCGTTTTCGTATTTGACGTTCCAAATGCTCCCATAGGTGTTCAATGGGATTCATATCAGGGGATTGGGGAGGGGTTTTGAGTTGATTTCGGCAATTATACAATAGCCATTCTCTGACGATACGTGACGTATGCTTAGGGTCATTATCTTGCTGAAAGATAAATGACCCGTCCAACCCCAAATTGTGGGCACTTTCGCGTAGATTAGCTTTTAAAATATTTAAATAGTAATGCTGATCCATTATGCCATCGATTATAACAATATTACCCACTCCATTTGCCGCCATACACCCCCACACCATTACCGACCCTCCGCCATGTTTTACGGTACCAGCCATATTCATAGGATCTAGCTCGGTATTCGCTTTACGCCAAACTTTACCACGTCCGTCTGACCCGTAGATGTTAAATTTGCTCTCGTCCGTAAAAATAACTCGATTCCAGAAAGCCGAGTCACATTTTTCATGTTGTTTTGCAAAATTTAATCGTTTTTGACGGTTAACTTTGTTTACAAAGGGCTTTTTTCTTATTGATCGACCATGATATCCGGCTTTGTGGAGCACCCGACGAATGGTTTGGGGATTGCATGTTTTCCCAAACTCCTTTTCTGCCTCCAATTGTAGTTTTGGGGCACTTAATTTGGGGTTTTGTTTTACTTTTCTGAGTATGATTCGGTGTTCTTGGTCTGTCAGCTTAGGTGGGCGGCCATTTCTAGGCCTGTTGCTTGTGCTTCCTTCAATTTTAAATTTTTTAATTATGGTGTGGACTGTTGAATGACTTTTGTCGACAATCTTTGCTATTTCCCGAACTGATTTTTTTTCTTGGAAATATTTTATTATCAAGTTCTTAATATCTTGCGAAAGCTCCTTTCCTCGTGGTGCCATTTTGAAAAATTTCGTTTTTCTTGCTCAACTGAAGGAAAATTTGAAACACAAAATATCAAAAATAAAATAAAGAAAATAACAACATCAAACTATTCTCCTTACATGTTCTCCACTCCAAGTATTTGCACAGAATGCCAATAGTGTCTACTTACTTTTGTGATGTCAACTTACGCCTTTACGAGAAAACTACCGTTAACTACTCACACACAAAAAAGTAAATTCTCTTTTTTTCACTTGAAATGCACGTATGCATGTTTTCCAAGAAGTAGCATATATTATATGTACAGCTTTATTGGAAAAGATGAGTTTTTTTTCATTTGTTAACCTTGAGACAACGGGTGTCTACTTACTTTTGTGATTAACTGTATTTGGATTCGCAAATACAATTTGTAGAAAGTCATAAAAAAAAGAACACAACCGTCTTGCTCGAGGTCTCAGTCACAATTATGTATTTCTTAAAATGATTAAGGGTCAACGCATTCAGCTTCCGCTGGGCTTCGAGTAGTAGCAAGGCAAGCAAGTTTGCTGACCTACATTTGCATAATCCGAAAGACATCGACATCTAAAAGCTATATTAAGACATAGTTATTGGTGGCGAAGCAACATAAATGTGCCGTCAACATATCTGTGGACTTGCATTAAATTAAACAAGTTCCGAGCACTTCCCAAATTGTTGGTTGCCATAGCCGCCAAAATGAAACATCCATATGTCGTAAATTCGAGGCTTCTGTAGGGGATGAATCAAAGTCTCCCATGCCAAAAAGTTTGTGAAAGATGACCCAAGCAGTTAACGACGCGTCGATCTACTGCATTGAACATGTCATAGACCGGTTTGCTCGGAAGTTATTAGGGACCGCGAACAAGCAAAGCTGCCGCATGTCAGCCAACGAGAATCCATACGAATGTAAAGAGCAACTGATGCATCATCAAAACGTGTTTGATGGGAATGACTGTTTGGTCACTATCGGATGATGTCATCAAAAATGTTGACCATCAGACCGATGTTCGTAAAGCGGGCCATGGTCAACATTTGACAAACATAACTTATCATCCATAAATGGCATCAAGGTGCCTTCATAATAAAGTATCCAACATGACTCAGATGACAGTTCGAGGTGAACCTGGGCCTTAACCAACAAGCCTTTTCAACGTCCAGTTGGTTAAGACGCCTTTCGCCCTGTGTGCGCCACCGTAGATGCGGGCATCCTCTGCAACATCGTCGACCCTCTCGAAACGACCAAGGGCCTCTTCATCCATTTTTGATAAGGTTCGAGCCCCTGCACCGTAGAGGAGAACCGGGATGATTAAGGTTTTATAGACGGTCACCTTAGTTTTCCGAGAGAGGGGTTCACTATCTTAAGTCCGAACAAACAGCAGTCGGCAAGAGCTATTCGACGTCTAATCTCTGCGCTGGTGTCGTTACCGCTTGTTACCAGTGAGCCAAAGTAGATCAAATCCTTGACTACATCAAAGTTATAGCTGTCAATAGCGACGTTCTGGCCAAGACGTCGGTGTTATGCGTCTTTCTTTGATGGCAGCATATATTTAGGTTTGCCCTCGGTTACCTTTAGACCCACTTAAACCGCTTGTGCCTTAATGCTGACAAAAGCTTAGTTGACGTCTCGCTGCGTTCTCCCAATCATGTTAATGTCATCAGCGTATGCGAGCACTTGTGCAGACTTAAAGTAAATCGTGCCTCTTGTATTGATGTCTGAAACTTTTCTGACATCGAAAGTCTCCGTTTGCTCCTTACCGACCTTAGTGGAGCAGCGAGAGTTCTCCATGGTCAACCTGCACAACATTAGTCTTCTCCAAGATCTGCTGGAATTTGAATATTTGGTCTATCATGGGGTTTTCCTCTTCTGAAGTCACATTGATACTTACTTACTTATCAGGCCGGCAACCTGTGGAGGATCTGAGCCTGAACTATAGCTGCCTTCCATCCTTGACTGTCCCGGGCACGCTGCTTCCAGTTATCAATACCAAGTTGTCTTGCCTTCGCGAATACTTGGTCTTTATACCGGAGGTTCGATTTTCCTCTTCTTCTCGAACCAGGAGGCTCGGAGTCGAAGACCATTTTAGCTGGAGCGTTGGTGTTCATGCGCTCGATGTGGCCGAGCCAATTTAGTCGGATCTTTGCCTTCCGGACTATATCTACATCTTTGTTCGCGGTTCTGTCCTCTCCTCCATTCACCTTTCTCACAGATAGGACCAAATATCCGGCGCAGAACTTTTCCAGAACTCAAAATCAGCTCCGCCGGGCCTGAAGCCGCACTGGTAGCTACCGATTAGTGCGGTGCAAAAGGGCTTTAGACGTTCACACAGTACGCTGGACAGGATCTTGTATGCGACATTGAGCAGGGATATACCTCTATAGTTCTAGCAGGACTTTTTAGTGGATGGGGCAAACAGAGTTGATATTCCAGTCGTCGGGCATGCTTTCATCCTCTAAAATTCTACAGATGATCTGGTACATGCTCCCTACCTTGCATGCTTGCTTGCTCTGATGGCTCTGATGGTTGTTGTTCAGCTTTTGAATAGCTGTGCCGACTTCTTCGATGCTGGGTGGAAGGACTACTTCAGCGGCTGGAGTTGGGCTTCCATCAGTCCCTACCACTCTCTCGTTAAGCAGTTGCTGAAAATGCTGCTTAAGCATATCCTCTATTCCCTGAGCATCGGCGACAAGATTGCCTTCGCAATTTCGAAGAGCCTGGTGCCTTTCTTAAAGCCTCCTGCAAGGCTTCTATCTTTCTTAGAAAAGGCCCGTATTTTATGTTTGTCCCTAGATTCCGCGATATCCGTGAGCTCGAAGGCCGCGAAGATTCTTTTCTTTAGTCGCAGCAGTTTTTTCTCCTCCCTTCTTCTAGCTCGGTACTCCTCTCGCGCTGCCCTGGTTCTTCGCTGCAGCGTCTTTTGGTACGCCTCGTCGGTTGCTGCTTTTCTCTACTCACACTCGAGACTGTGCATCCGTCCACTCCGCCAAAGGTGTTCTCCTTACTTATCAAATTGTCCACGAATGGTGTCAGGCGTTCACACAGCACGACAGAGAAGATCTTATAGGCGGTGTTAAGGAGACTTATTCCTCTACAGTTGGCGCAGATGTAGGGTTCTTCTTTTTTATGAACCGGACAAACAATGCTAAGATTCCATTCCGACCATATCTTACAATTGACCTGGTGCATGTTCCCAGTCAACTCATCTCCAGCTGCCTTAAATAGCTCAGCAGGCAGGCCGTCTGCTCTAACTGCTTTATTAGACTACGGTTTTGATATTGCTATCCTAACCTCCTCTAAGTCGGGTGACAGCGGTATTTTGGCCATCTTCGTCGTTATACAGTCCGCAGAAATAATGCTTCCACGTTCTCATCATCGACGGTGATTCAACTACGAGGCATCCGTGTTCATCCCTGCAGGCTTCCGCTAGTTTTACTCTTTGGTAAAATTTTCGGACGTCGTTCCTGCGATAACTTCTCGCCATCTCTCATCTTTTTTTCATAGTTCGCGCAGGTTCAAGAGTTACACTTGTGTGATGTTTGCCACACAACCTGGACGGAGTGCAGTGGTTTGGGTCGTAGATGTTCGTTTACTTCTTTCCAGGGGTGGTTGTCTTAGATAGGATTTAAGAGGCAGCGGCCGAATGTTCACGTTGGCTATAGTTCTCAGCAACAGTTCCATGCACTTATGGTGTAATATTAGAATTGCACGCACAGAGTACGAGTTTAAGTTGACCACATACTGTGAGTGTTATGCCTTCATCAATATGTTTGATCACTTCTCATTCACAAGACCTGTGTTGCGTGACTTTTTTCCGCACAGGAATTGTTTTTTCTTGGCTATGGAACGGCTTTGAACTACAGATCTTCCGCTCGATGGTCTTTTTTCTTCTGAAAAGTGCATGCTCCTCCCTTCTTTTCCGCTCATAGATCCCAAAAGCAGCTCTCGTGTATCGATGCAAAGTGGCCAAGTATGCATTCTGTTTTTCTGCACGTACCTGTCTGTACTCGTCATCAAACCAAGGGTTTCTCCTAGGTTGTGGCTGGAAGCCTATTTCATCAGAGGCAGCATCCATGATGGCGCTTTGACAACGCCTCTATTGCTGTTCTATGGTTTAAGACAGTTTGCATTGGCTCTTGAGAGAGCTGGAGGGAAACACGATCGACGAAGTGGTTTACAATCTTTGCGATTGCAGCTACCTGACGTCAAATTTTATGATCCTACTCGACTCAGCAGTTTTCGCGATATCCGCGTACGTACATTAGCTGCAACAGGGTAATGATCCGAGTCCACATTGGCTCCTCGAAAAATTCGGGCATCCAAGATACTGGACGAATGTCTGGCGTCGATCGCATTATGATCGATTTTATTAACAGATAACTGATCAAGAGACCGCCAGTTAGAGTTAGAGTGGATTAGGGGATGGGACAAGGTCGCCTGATCACTGCGGCCACCAGTGGGCCTATTATGATATCCCCTATTACAGTTCACCCAATAAGAAATCCTAAGTTCATAATACAACTTAGTATGCTTTTGAGTGAGCTAGCAGCAATTTCTTCTGCTTCAAGATAGTACTTGCCTAAGTGACGATGACGTATACTGACAAGGTAGTTACAGTGGCACAGTATGTGATTTGCTCTTTCTTCGTCCTCATTTTGAGATGGTTTTGAGACGTTTGCTAACTGGGCAGTGTCCAGTAAGGAAGCCTGTGATTATATGAATCTGACTCCTCGAAAGCATGAGGAGTTGTTTGTTCTTATGAGAGATGAAGTTGTGAGGAGCAACTTGGCTTGTCTGTTACCTTCCGTTTGTGGCCAGCAGGGATCGGGCGTGTTCCTTAAACATCTGTTTATGCAGCATTTGGTGGTGCTGATGGGAAAGGCCGTGGTATCATGAATGATGATGCCGAGCCTTTCCTTGCTAGTGGGTTCGTTGCCTGTATGACCGCTGTGTCCAGGTATCCAAATGAGGTGAACTCTGTTTGTGCTGGCCAGCTGGTGTAGAAGTTGTAGGCAGTCCCATACCAGTGTGGAGGTGATTTCATAGCTCTTTAAGGCTAGAAGTGCAGCCTTGCTGTCAGAGAGAATGAAAATGTTTTTGTTAAGTATATTTCTGTTGATATTTTCTCTGAGGCAGAGTTCTATTGCAAATAACGAAGTCATATCTGTCGATGCTGAAGTAGATGCGTGTGCCTGTATGTATTCGCTCCGTATACTCCAGCCCCAACGCCTTCGTTCGTTTTGGAGCCGTCGGTGTACCTCGCGTAGGATCCGCGACTGAAGGAGGGTCTATCCTGTTCCCAGTTGTGTTGGCTGGGGAATGTGACCTTGTAGTTTTGGCTGAAGTTGTATCTGGGGAGACAATTTTCTATGTGAGATATCCTTAGGATTTCATGTCTGTTTTTTTTTTTTTTTTTTTAATAATTTGCGCGCACTCAAGGTCTAATAACCTTATTATGTCGGCGACACAATGCGGGCAGAAGGTAGAGAGGAAGAGGAATAGAGAAGATGATCTTAAATGCTTGCATGTTGCATTGAGGGGGGAAAACTGAATCCGGCAGGGAGTTCCAGATTCGTGTGGTTCGGTTAATGAAAGATTCTATATATTTGACAGTACGTCCGAAAGCGGGCTTCAGAGTATATTGGTGAGCAATCCTAGAGAGACGTGTATTGCGGGAGAAATGTTGAAGGGGCGGAATGCAACTGGCTATTTCATCAGAGCATTTTTGGTGGTAGTAACGATAAAACAGGGAGAGGCAGGTAACATTCCTCCGGTGTTCCAGCGAGTCTAATGTTTTGGTAATGCTGGAGTCACCTATCAGTTTTATGGCTCGTTTTTGTATTCTGTCTAGTAGGCGCAGTGAGGTCTTGGAAGCACCGGACCAGACATGAGCGGTAAACTCTAATTTGGGGCGAACGAACGCCTTATAGATTGTAGCCAGATCTAAGGGTGAGAAATATTTCTTGCATCTGTATAAGAATCCTAGGCATTTCGCAGCATTCTTGGCGACACTGAATATATGGTCGCTCCAATTAAGATTGTGAGCAACACTCATACCCAGGATGGAAAGCTTTTCAGTTTCTGAGATGCAAGTGCCATTCATGGATAATGGCTGCGGGTTATTTATACGCTTTAGCGACAGAAGACAGCATTGTGTTTTGGAAGCATTAAATTCCACTCCATTGTTTTTACCCCGTTGGACGATGCTGTCGATATAGGAATTTAATGAGGTTAACATACGCTGCCGCTCATTATCTACAACCGAAGTGCAGGGTCGTAAACTGGTGAACGAATATGAGAAGCTGAGGGTACTGTCGTCAGCGAAGGAGTGAATTGGATAAGAAGTAACAGACAAGAGATCATTTATAAAAATAAGAAAGAGTGTCGGAGACAACACGGAGCCCTGGGGAACACCGGCATTTACAAAGTGAGTATCAGACTTAAATCCGTCCAAAACAGCTTGAGTTGAACGATTCGAAAGGTAGCTTTTAATCAATTGAAAGAGAGACTCATCGATCCCAAAAGCACGCATTTTCGACAAAAGGGCTTCATGCCAAACCCTGTCAAATGCTTTCGAAATATCCAGTGCAACAATTTTGCTTTCACCTGCTTGGTGAAGCGAGTGATTCCACTTTTCAGCGAGATATGCCATCATATCACCAGTGGATCTGTTGCTGCGGAAACCGTATTGGCGGTCATTGAGGAGTTTCCGTGATTCAAGATATTTCATGACCTTGGAAAGAAGGGACGTTAGTGCAATCGGTCGGTAGTTGGAGGGAGAAGATGATTCGCCTTTTTTGGGTATATGCTGGACAAATGCTCTTTTCCACCTACTCGGAAAGAGCCCAGAGGTGTAGGAAAGGTGAAAGAGCTTACGCAGTGGTTTTGCCAGCGTATAAGAACACCTCTTCAGAACTATTGGGGCAATACCATCTGGACCAGCGGATTTGTGTATGTCGAGGTCTTTAAGAACCCTTGCGACTGTACGAGTGCGGAAGTGGATTAGTCCCATGGTTTAGTTCAGTAAGGATGTCAGGATGAAAGAGCCTACAATTAGAGTCTTCTAGTCTATGGGAGAAGACCATGGCTTCTTTCTTAAGTTGGGGGTGAAGAGGTGGTCGGTCTGTGATGACTTCAAGTGCTGCTGAGGGGATTGTTTTCATAGCCCATGTATTGCAGAAACAAGCTAGTCTTTACAGTTTGTTGAGCTTGGCTTGTACTGATTTTGTTTTGTTTTGTACCACCAGACGGGCGCATCGTACGTAAGAATTGGTCTAGTGATAGCTGTATATAGCCAGTGGGATATTATGGAATTTGTTCCCAGTTTTTGCCAGTAAGGCTCTTGCTGGTCTTAAGGGAGATCCTGGCTTTCTCAATGGTCTTTGTAATGTTAGAGTTCCAAGTGAGTTTTTGTCCAGAGCTACCCCTAGGTATTTGACTTCTTTTGAGAACTCTATCACTTCACCAAAGAGGGTGGTTTTGGTGAGTTTATGCCTGTTGAGATGTGGGAATCGTGTGCTAGCTACTAGGAGATTACTCCCCGTCACAAGGTCTATTAGCCTGAATCCGTTTACGGACGGGATGTCGTATAGGTTGTGCTTTCCTACGAGTCGTTCAAACATATCCTTATTACCTAGCTTCACGTTGAAATCTCCTAGAATAATCTTGGTGTCATAGCTCGAACATTGAGCATATGTTCTACCTAGGAAGTCATAGAAGTCAGCTTTGACTCTGTCGTCTTTTTCTTCTGTGGGGGCGTGAACGCATATCAAGCTGATGTCTCTCGAGCAACAAATCCCCATCCGAATAGGCGTCATTTGTTCCCTTGTCATTCCAGTACGGAGGAAAATATTCGCCGTTGCTGACCGAGCAAAATTTCAATAATAAACATGACACAGCTGACAATACCTACTTTTGCTGTCAGGGTGATGCCCGATTAACGATTCAACTCACGGGCATCCTTCATATCAAATACCATTACATGGAAACCAATATACTATCAATAAACTGGAGAATTACCAGGGTACCACGTGCATTTTTAGAATCCAAGGTGAGTTATAGTATCAACCATCAAACTCGCCATAAAGTTTGAGTGCCCAGGTGAACACTCGATGCTTTTACGTATCCAACCAAGATTTATGACCATTTCCTGAAATTATCCTTCATCCTGCTTCCTTTACCAGTTTCCGTTTTTTTATTTTTTTTTATTAAAAACATCAAAACTTCCGGACAAGTGTTTTCTGTTGAAACCAAGGACATTCTATTCTTTCGGCTATCGGATTCCTAGGCAAATGACTGTGGTTGAACAAGCGTCATTATCTTACTAATTCCCACGCGTTGAATCCGACTCAGTCCTCGCTTCCGTGTCCATATAGAAACCACTTTTTACTGCTATTTCTTTCGTACGGGACTTGTTTGTATCTGGTTTGGCGAAAGGAGGTCGCAGGAAGCGACCAAGTTTACGTGCCACTAACTCTGCTGTGGGGCAGTAAAACGAGCACAGTGAAAACTCGTGCATCGTAAATTCTGTCAAAGTGCGACAAGTCCAATGGAATCGGGAGCTGCACATAAATTTTGGTTTTTAAATTAAAAACGGCAGTGGCACGTTTGGTTCCAGGCTGAGCGAGGACTCGAATTATTGATTTGCTATGAAATCTCATCCACTGCCAAAGAACTTGAAATACTCGAACCATTTGTGCGTGAGGTGAACATATGAACATCCTTATGCACGTGTTGCGCTACTAGGATATATGGTAATCCGTACTGCGCTGGGGGATAATGGAAACGTTTTTAAGCAAAGCCACCCTAAACCACATGTGCATCTCCCTGGTTCATGTAGAACACATGTACGTTCATCTATGCTTGGTATGACTGCAGGATCTGCATGGTTTTCTTCCTAACAAGCAAGGATTCAGAGAACTTCACACTATCCTTGGTGCGGTGTTTAAAAAACAAAAAGACAGGAAATTGAAACCAAATTAAGTTTCGTCTAACCATATCGTCCTTTTAAGGATCTCGATCAAAAAGTAAAGAAAACTAACATGATTTGCATGTTGAATTCATAGAACTCTCCTTCTCCAAGGAGAGGGGCGAAAATAGAGAGGAAGATACACAATCACAGAGTTTTTGAAAATTTGCATGCAAATCCTGTTTTCATGTTCATGTGGATGGAGATCTTATTCGAAAATATAATCCTCGTATCCAGTCTTACGTCCACAAACAGGATTTCGATTACATATTTACCAACTCCTGAGGGACTAGAGTGCAGGTCCTGTCAGACGAACTCAGTCGTGATGGAGGTTCATTCGAATATTTATTTAAAATTCCCCAAGACCGTGAAAGGGATTACCTAGCCCATGGCTTGAAAAAGTTTTGGGTTACTAAGTAGGAGGCGTCGTTCGATCTCTACTTCTTCATGGTGCTCGTACCTTCTCAAGTTGGAAGCAGGTGCAAAGGAAAATTGTATGATTTATGTGGCAAAATAAATTTTCGTAGAAAATCCCTTGGACAAGCTACCGGAGTCTCAATTAAAAGGCAATAAGTATCCGCAAGACGGGGATGAATAGACAAGTAAGGAATGGTGGAAGCGCGACGGTGTCATATTAATCGCCATCAATTATAGCCAATCAACGGATTTCAGACCTTTTTGAAATAATTCATCGAGGGGAGAAGGAGTGGCAGATTTTGTTTTCTATCTTTTTGGAAATAAGGTGATGGGTCGTTATATGGGGTATGGTATTTGCTTAGTCCTTATTTTCCAAATTGATTAATTGCGATCCCAGGGTCATTAGCGTTGATGGCTTTTAACGACTAAAGCTATCAGGTGTAGTAAAAGCAAGTTCGTTATTTGTGCATGGAAGCTAAGACTGATTCCATCATGCCTCTCTTGCAGGATCCTTTGACCCTAATAACAGAAAACTCGATAGTCGTTTTTCATAAGCCACTCTTCGCAATTAAATTTCCAGAGTTTGTGCCAAATCGCTATCGATCTGTGTAGCCTAACGTTGTCCTAATATAACGCAATTCCTCTCCTATTAGCCAAATCTGGCTGATTATGGGCATTTCTTTCCTTCAGACAATCCAATTGTTGATAGTGTTTGTCTGAGTTAATAGCCTTGCCATAGAGAAGTAGCTCTCAATACTACTAAACGAATAATAAAACCTTCCTGGTCGTCAATCTTGTCTTGGCTACTGTTTGCGCCGGGTCATCGATTCATTGATTCACCATCTGCATCAAGTTTCTTTTTGCGTTAACTCGTGTGGCACCCTTACATCGAGCTTGTTTTTGTGTCCAGCTCTATTCGAATGGTTCCCATCGGTTTTTTGAGCAACATTTAGCTCCTGGGCAATGGAATCAGTACTCCATCATTTTGTCGACATCTTCGACAACTGACCTGAGCGTGATGTGCCTTTGATATAGAAATTACCGGACTGGAATCGATGAAATCAAAACAGTGAGCGACTTGTTGTTACAGTGTCAGAATCATAGGTGTACTTCATGTTCCCGGACGTCTGGTTTTGAGTTTCCTTTCCTTCTTTCGTTCCTTCTCAGGCCAGCAATCCACGGAGAATCTGATCCTGAGCTATAGCTGCCTTCTGTCCTTGACAGTACGCTGCTTCCAGTTATCAAGACTTACATCCGCGATTACTTGGCCATTATACCGGATGTTCTGTCTTGCTGTTCTTCTCGAACCAGGAGAATCGGAGTCGAAGACCCCCTTAGCAGAGTTCGTGGTTATGTCTTCTCCTCCATTCACCTCCCTTACAGACAGGACCATATATCTGGGGCAGAGTTTTTCTTTCGAAGGCAAGGCCAGTATAAGCGTTTTGTAAAGCATAAGTTTGGTTCTTCGAGTGAGGAGTTTGACCCAAGTTATTTGGACAAACTAAAGTAGCAGCGGTTGCCAAGGTCGATTCTAACGTTTGCAAGATGGTGAGCGACGGATCAGTTTTTGTGTGACAGAATGAACTTGTCTTATTCTCGTTGACTGTAAGACCAACTCGTTTCCCTTGTTCTTCAATCGCCGTAAAAGCTTCTGCAACGTCAAGCCGAGACCGCGCGATGATGTCAATATCATCCGCGTATACTAGAAGCTGGACAGACTTGTAGAAGATAATGCCATCCCTGTTCACGCCTGCCGGTCGCACTATCTCTTCTAGCACCAAACTGAAAAAGTGGCACGACAGCGCATATCCTTTCCGAAATCCGGTGCATGTTTCAAACCGGTCTGAGGTCCTAGAAACGAAATGGACGGTGAATCGTGTATTTTTTAGCGTGGCGCGACACAGCCGGTTCAGTTTTGTGTATGCGGCTTTAAAGTCGATGAAGAGATGGTGTGTCCTCTGGTCTTTTCCAGGATTTGTCGAAGTGTGAATATTTGGTCTATATGTAGACGACATGCCGGCCGGAAGCCGCAGTGGTAGCTGCCGATCAGTGCGGTGCATAACGGCTTTACACAGTACGCTGGACGGGATCATGTATGCGACATTGAGCAGGGACATACCTCTATAGTTCTTGCAGGAGGTAGGATCGCCTTTTTTGTGGATGGGGCAAATAGAGCTGATATTCCAGTCGTCGGGCATGCTTTCATCTTTCCAAATTCTACAGATGATCTAGTGGATGCTCCCTACCAGAACATCACTGCCTGCCTTGAAGAGCTGTGATGGCAAGCCATCTGTGCCTGTGGTCTTGTTGTTCTTGAGCTTTTGAATAACTGCGCCGACTTCTTCGATGCTGGGTGGGAGGACTACTTCAGCGGCTGGAGTTGGGATTTACTCAGTCCCTACCACTCCCTCATGGTCATGCTCGTTAAGTAGCTGCTGGAAATGTTGCTTTAATACATCCACTATTTCCTGCGGGTGGGTGACAAGATTGCCTTCGAAATTTCGAAGAGCCTGGGTGGCTTTCTTGAAGCTTCCTTCAAGGCTAATTTTTTTCTTACAAAAGGCTTTCACTCTTCTAGGAGGAGAGGAACCGACCGAATTTTCACCTTACTTGTAGTTCTCAATAACTTTTTCCATGCACTTATGGTGTCATATTAGAATTGCACACACAGAGTGTGGGTTTAAGGTGACCATCAGTACGTTTGATCACTCCTCATTCACAACAGCTGTGTTGCGCAATTTTTTTTCCATGCAGGAATTGTTTTTTCTTGGATATGGGACGGATTTGAACTACAGACCTTCCGCTCGACAGTCGGTGGTGTTTACCACTGCACCCACCCCCTCTTTAGTCACAGCAGTTTTTTCTGTTCCCTTCTATTGGCTCGGTAGTTCTCTCACGCTGACCTGGTTTTTCGCTGCAGCGTCTTTTGGTAGGCCCCGTCGGTTGCTGCCTTTCTGAGATTCCAGGAGCATACGCCATGTCGTCTTCGAGAATCCGTCCATTTATTCGAGGTATTTTGCTCTTTCATAACTCGTTTTACTTTAAATGGCAGCCACCGCCGCGAGGAGGCTGGCATCCCGTCGGGTAGAGAGCAATCAACAACTTTACCCTGTATGTCCGAGCCCATGCTCTCCGATGATTTGCGATTCTGATACTTAAAAGAGCGGTAACTGCCTTACAGTGCTGTAGATTAATTTGAGTACAAACCAAGGATTTAAACTGTAATGCACATTCTTGACATTAATATGTAATAGGATCCTACCAATGCCGAGGTAGGGACTTTAGTCATACACAGATTTAAGAGTCTCGACAGAGGCGTTATTCATCCCTACAACCAGAGTAGAGCCCTCTTTTTTCATTGAGCCCTTACTCTCCTTGTAAGAATAGATAATCCACGCCCTCGTGTCAAGCCCTGAATTCTCCGAACGTAAAGCGCTAACTACCTGATAGGTAGTATAGTAGCTCCCAAGGCAGGACTTTCAGCACCATGTTTCTGATCCAGGCCGATGTCCGCTGAGAGGAACAACTCATCACGAACTCGTCATTCACCAGAGCAGACTTCTCAGCTGAATACAGTAGCCCGTTGCTGAAGCAAGGGTGCTTTGATGAATGATCAGGAGATTTGGATGCGGTGGATAGTCTGATTGGAAGAAAAGCCGTCACACATTATTATTATGCACAGATGTGCATGGTGCCCATGTACTAATGACTAGGTTTGTTGTTATATGAAGCACGCAAACTGAGAGTATCTGTTCGAGAGGTGCCCAATTTTTTTGTCGACCAAATTAAGGTCACAGCTCACTCTAATTGTAACACTTCGACAGGATATGATTTCAAATTAGTTGCAGTTCATTCGGGCCCCAATGTAAGTTCAGATTTCGAACGCCTTATAAATTCTGACCATTAGGACCTATCCTGTTTTCTTTTTCTTTTTAGGTTTTTGAAGATCTATTGTGCCTACTAGCCGACTAGACGAGGAGCGTCTCCACTTCCTTATGAAGTTGAGAATGTCTCTCGCAATAGCTGAGATAATCCCCTTATGAGTCATAATTTCACTGAGAAGGATACGCTTCCTGAGATGGCAGAGAGCAGCACACTCACACATTATATGCCCTGCAGTCTCTTCGTCCTCAAGATAGAGTCGATACTTAGTTTCAAACGAGAGGTTCGTTTCATTGAGATGATATCCACAGTATCCCCTAAGGTAGCCGATTAGTTTTTTGATATTAAGTTTGGGTATGTTAATAACGTGTTTGTTTGGGGGCTGTATAAATCGTTTCGTTCGGCGAGGTTCTGGAACGCTGTTCCAGAAGAACAGGTGTTGCAATTTTTCCCGCTTGTCTAAGAAGAAGTTGATTTTAGACTTGGGAGTACTGCAAAAACGTTCAGGACCTATCGCAAGTTCATCGGCGATTTCATTGCCCTTAATACCTTTATGCTCTGGCACCACCAGAGCTTGAATTTGTTTCCTTTGGCGAGGTCTTGTAGGGCATCATGGCACTATTTAATGGTTTTTGAGTTCGTGCTGTACGAGCTCAGCGTTTTAAGCGCTGCTTGGCTATCCCATATTCTGTTGATGGTTACTCCTCTTATGTCAGACTCTAGGATTAGACTGACGCATGTTAGGATGGCTTATAGTTCTGCTTGGGAGATACTAGGACTCATTCCCAAGGCCTTCGAAATCTTGCGATTTGGTCCAATTATGCGGGCGCCAACGCCGGACACCATCTTGGAGCCATCAGTGTACCACCTAAGGCCTTTTGACGTTAAACAAGGGATCACTGGTTTCGCAAGTTGAGCAGTTTGGGATCAATATCTCAAGTCACTTGTCAAAAGTAAAGGTGTTTGGTAATGCGTCAGAGACCGTGGTAATCATATTCAGCTCAGGCAGATGTTGTGGGATGAACATGTGACCCATAGGTCTACATGGGAAGCCTGTTCCCGAGCGAAGAATTCTGATTGCACTATGTAATGCAACCTTTTTAATAAAAAGATAAAAAAGGGCCTGTAATGCCGAGACACCCTAGTCTCTGGAGGCGCTGGAGCTTAAGGATTGTCGCTATTCATAAACTTCTTCTTCA
Organism: Eumerus sabulonum; assembly: GCA_951905685.1. NCBI lineage: Eukaryota > Metazoa > Arthropoda > Insecta > Diptera > Syrphidae > Eumerus > Eumerus sabulonum. The sequence continues at coordinate 107,309,775 of OX645061.1, forward strand.
TCTTAACGGGCGCTACTGTTCCAGGTGAACCTGTGCCAACATGCCCTTCCAACTAGCACGATCTTTTGCTATCCTTTTCCATTGCCGCACAACCAGTTGGCTGAGGTCCCCTTCCACCTGTGTGCCCCATTTTAAGTGCATCCGTCCTCTGTTTCTTCGTCCCTCGGGGTCGGATTCAAACACTCTCCGGACTTGAGCTGTGGTGTCCATTCGCTCTACATGGCCTAGCCATCTTAGGCGTTGAATCCGTAGCCGCCTGACTAGACTCATGTCGCTGTACAGCCCATAAAGTTCGTGGTTGAATCTTTTCCTCCATTCTCCGTCTGCTTTTGTAGGCCCGAAAATCACGCGCAAAGTCTTTCTCTCGAACCGACCAAGAGCCTCCTCATCCGCTTTTGATAGTGCCCATGCTTCTGCGCCGTATAGCATGACCGGGATGATAAGGGACTTATATAGAGTCAACCTAGTCATTCGGGAGAGGGCTCTATTGCTCAATTGCCTCCTGAGCCCAAAGATTGGCAAGAGTGATTCTGCGTTGGATTTCGAAACTGGTGTCGTTGTTCCAGGTCACTGCGCAGCCCAGGTCGACGAAGTCCTTAACTACTTCAAACTTATATCTGCCAATACAAATGATCTGGTCAAGACGTCGGTGGTGAGTGCCCTTTCTTGATGATAGCATGTATTTAGTTTCGCCCTCGTTTATTGCCAAACCAATTGTCGCCGCCCCCATCTCAATATTCGCAAACGCCTCACTGACATCCCGCTGTGATCTACCTATTATGTCAACGTCATCAGCGTATGCAAGGAGTTGCGGGGGTTTGAAATACCTACTACAAGATAGTGGTCCGAGTCGATGTAAGCCCCTCGGAAATTTCGAACATCAAGAATAGTGGAGGAGTGTCTGCCGTCGATCGCGATGTGATCAATCTGGTTGGTAGTCGATTGATCAAAAGACCACCACGTGCCTTTGTGTATATCGAGGTGCGGGAAGCGCGTACTGGCTAGAAGGAGATTTCAAAGATCAATCAGCCTGTGTCCGTTATTGGATGTGTTGTCGTGTAGGCTATGTTTGCCAATGACTTGTCCAAAGATGCTTTCCCTACCCAGATTAGCATTGAAGTCTCCTAGTACAATTTTGATGTGATAGCTGGGACATTGGGCATACGTTCTGTCTAGGAGATCGTAGAACTCATCTTTGGCGGAGTCATCCTTGTCTTCCGTGGGGGCGTGGACGCAGATCAGGCTGATGTTAAAAAATGGAGCCTTGTTACGGATTATTATGAGGCGTTCGCTCACATGCTCAGGACTTTTTGCCTTAGTCCACCTCGAACAACAAATCCGCATCCAAACAATCGTTGCCCTCTCTCCCTATAGCAGTCGTCGTAGTAAATGCCGCAGTTTTTCATCGGCTTTATACCCGGTCCATTCCATCTCATTTCCTGGATGGCGGTTATGTCCGTTTTGTAGCGGTCTAGGACTTCCGCAAGTTATTCGGCTGCACGTGGCCTGTTTAAGGACCTAACATTACACGTACCTAGCCGAAGATCAGTGTCCTTTTTTCGTTTTTTGCAAGGGTCGTCAACATTAATCCGGTCCGTTATATCCGAGGCTTGTGGTTGTTTCGGAGCTTGTGGCTTTTTTACGGTTACGGCGTACTAGGCCGTAGCCCAACCGACTAGTCCTGTTTTGTGCCGCAGGAGGCTCGCCATTCGCCTTTCCCCGTCTTTAATTTCCATAGAAAGTCTCCAGATGGCACCACGAGGAGGTGGGGATGTTCGACTGCGGTGGCTCTTCTCGCTTTTTAGCAGGCCAGCATCCGTCGGGTAGATGCTACCCCTACGAGGCCTTTGTTAGTCCTTTTCCATCCATTCGTTCAACTGTCGATGTTATTTACGACGTGCGTCTGACCGTCCAAAAGCTGGGGAGTAGAACCGGGGAAATGCACCTCAAGCAATATCTCCAGGATTTCCCTGCGATTGACAGTAAAGGTACCGTCTTATTTACAAAGCAGACCGAGTCCATTTCTGTGCTCTTGGGATAGCGCTTTATGGAGTCGAGCCGCAGCCGAGACATTGTCTTGGATTTCCTCAGTTCGGAGTTATTTTTCGTTAGAGCAGATCTATAATCTGTCCAACTATTCTTTCGTTTGTCTCTGTTAAACAGAGATCTCACCTATTTCCTTAGAGATTCGAGCTGTGCATTCCACCAGGGTACACACCGCTTGTGTGTACTTGTCGTGGGTGTACACCTGTTTCTTAAGGATGAGATAAATGCTACGTTGAGTCGATATCATCTAGCGATGTAATCGACTTAAAAAGCATATTATTCTTCAGCGGCAAGTTGAACATGGAAAAGAGCCCAATGCTTTCGTTTGAGCTGATATCCAGGCAGAGATTCCTTAATCTCACTCTAATTACTGAAAACAAATCTTCAATTCAGTCGATCCATACTAAGCCAGTATCAAACGATACTCGTAAATTCGTTAAAATCCTGAGTAATTGAGGTCTGAGTCGCTACCCTAATTGTGGGCATCGTTACATTTACCACCCAGCAAACTACCTAGCCTTCGACTGAACTCACTTTCGCCTCCTCTTTCCGTAATTCAATCACATCCATCACGAAACGTATAGCAGGGGGTAGAATAAAGTCTTGGTTTTACGGCCAAATATAGTCAAATCTCTTATCACATTAATATTTCAAATGGTATTCGCGATGGATGCAAACGGATTTCGAGTGGAATTTGCCCAAATCAAGTCTGAAATGAAAAAATAAAAAAAAATGTATCTCAAAACGTTGGATGCTCTTAACGTATTCGAAGTAATAAATTCCATTGTCGTTTAAGCTATGATGGTTTCAAGTGGGGTTGTAGGAGAATAGAAGTCGATGAGCTGCTGCGTGTGATGTTATGTTTTCGACATTCCATTAGTATGGCAAGATGAGAGAAGAAGGGAATTGAAGATTGAATTTCTCTTCCTGATTTCTGTCATTTTAAATATATGTAAATGCCGCTGCGTGAGATTGTCGGAATATTTTAAGGATATTCCAGGATACTCTATGCTCTCCGGGTGCCAGTAGCTTAGAGGTATTTACTATCATAGGCTTAGCCGAAAGGACTGACAGGTGTTACAAGGCAGGTACTTAAGGTGCGTTTCTGGAAGGGCAGAGCTTTTTGATGTCTGTTTTTAGGCGTTTTCTTAATCTACACGTGCTGTTTGCACTTTATTCTTTGAAGTTAGTAGGTTCATTGAATTGCGTTTATGTAAACTTTCAACTAGAAAGATGACGTCCTACAAGGTACCTTTAGCGGGGATAAGATTATTCTATAAACGTTTTAATTTTCAAATAGAACCATGACGTCAGCGGGCAATGTCTTTTAAAAAGATACATCCACTTCAACGTCCGTACAGCTCTCTGCTGCCGCGTTTAAACAGGGCATTCAAGCATAGGAATAGCCCCATCAGCCTGCCGTACCCATCCACTTAAATAACAGCAATGCGTACCGAACGAAGCGTTAAATAACGTCCTTCTAACGTTCGTTTTGCGTTGTATTCAAATTTCATATTTTTTTTATGCAAATAGACTTGTCACTCCGCCCAGTTGTGCACTTGTTGTCCACTTCCATGTAAATTGCGAAGGAAAAAGCGAACAACGAAAAATGATTACAAAAATTGAAACACAATGACCCAGCGATAGAGTAGGGAAAGGATGTCATCCGCTAGTGTAAACAATGTCATCAACTTTGCCTACCAGCGTACATCATCCTATAAAGTACACTCCAGGATAAGGCCAGGACGTAAAGGAAAAAGATCTACAACCAAAGTGTACGTTGGACGTATATGAATTATCATTGCCATCAAGGACGTCATTGACTGTGTGGTGGATAGCATGTTTCGCGGGAAATCGCTTTCAGTATTGAGAATAACCGTGTGTCGTGCTAGCTGCGAATGGGTGTTGGTTAGTGGTTTATTGTCTTTGCGTCGACAGGAACATGTGGGAGGGATTTATGGAAGATGAAAGGAGACGTCCTCAGTCGTGCAATCTAATCGCATTCCGCGGGAATAAGTTTTTGTCGGCACTATGTGGGAACCCCGTTTGATTGAATAGTGAAAATTGAATCTTATTCAAGCACGTGATAGAGCCGGATCTGTCGCCTTGAGCTGGAATGGCTCCAAGAGACGAAGGAGACTACGAGATTTCTTTCACTGCCTTCAAGTGATGCAGATTTTTTTACGGTTCCGAGAATTTGAATGCTGAGAGGGAAGGGCTGGTGAGCTTGAGTTAGGTTTATAAAGAAAGTTCTGTAAACTTAAGATAAAGGACTCGAGTAAGGATAGCACTCCATGGCCTTAAATCGCCACCGACGGGATGTATCCTCTTATGCTTCTTACTTATTTATCAGGCCAGCGATACATGGAGGATGTGAACCTGAGATATAGCTGCCTTCCATCCTTGACGGTTCCGGGCACGCTGCTCCCAGTTATCAAGAACCCAAAATCAACTTCGCCGGACCGGAAGCCGCACTAGTAGCTGCCCATTAGTGCGGTACAAAAGGGCTTTAGACGTTCACACAGTACGCTGGACAGGATCTTGTATGCGACATTGAGCAGGGATATATCTGTATAGTTCTTGCAGGAGGTAGGATGGCATTTTTTATGGATGGGGCAAATAGAGCTGATATTCCAATCGTCGGGCATGCTTTCATCTTCTCAAATTCTGCAGATGTTCTGGTGCATGCTCCCTACCAGAACATCGACGCCAGCCTTGAAGAGCTCTGATCGCAAGCCATCTGAGCCTGCGGCCTTGTTGTTCTTCACCTTCTGAATAGCTGTGCCGACTTTTCGATGCTGGATGGGAGGACTACTTCAGCGGCTGGAGCTGGGATTTCCTCGGTCCCTTGGTCATGCTCATTAAGCAGCTGCTGGAAATACTGCTTAGATTACCCTGGATTACCCTTAGATTATCCTCGCAGTTTCGAAGAGCCTGGGTACCCTTTTGGAAGCCTCCTACAAAGCATGTGGCTTTCTTGTAAAAGGCTTGTGTTTTATGCTTATCCCTAGGCTCCTCGATATCCTTGAGCTGGGAGGCTGCGAAGATTCTTTTCTTTTGTCGCAGTAGTTTTTTCTCCTCCCTTCTTCTGGCTTGGTACTCGTCTTGCGCTGCCCTGGCTTTTCTCTGCAGCGCCTTATGATACGCCGCTTTTGGCGGAGGTGGTAGGTATCCTAAGATGTTTTCGGCTGCTTCCTCAATGGCTGAGCCGCAATGCAGCCACATATTATTGGCATTTGTGTTCGACATACATAGGCATACCGTAGAGTCTTTCGCTCAGCTGCTCCCTGTAGACTCTGGTAACCTCTGGTGTGCTCGGGCGCCCAATGTCGAACCTCCCCCTGGTGGGCTGGTGCAGCTTTCTGACATTAAACAGTCGAGCTCTGAATCTTGCTGCTACAAGGAAGTGGTCAGAGTCGACATTTGCACCTCCGAACGTTCGCACATCCATGGTCGATTAGGTTGGCGGTTCGACCGTCCAGAGATCGCCAGGTTGTTGTGTGGATTCGCTTACGACAGAATCTTGTGCTACTTTCCACCACATTACGAGCTGTCGCAAAGTCCATGAGTCGGAAGCCGTTATCTGTTGTTCTATCGTGGAAGCTGTGCTTTCCGATAACTCCGCCAAGGGTGTTCTCATTACCGATTTCGGCGTTGAAGTCCCCGAGTACGATTTTAAAATCGTACTCCGGACAAGCTCCGTAGGCGTTGTCCAGGAGGTCATAAAAGTTCTCCTTGATAGGGTCTTCCGCCTCTTCGATAGGGGCGTGTGCACATAAAACGCTGATGTTATAAAATCTGCCTCTGATGCGGATCACAGCCAGGCGATTAATTATGGGTTTAAAGTCGATGACCTTCGACCTTAGTCCTTGTTAGCCCGCTGCACAACCGCCATTCTGGTCGGGGTTTGTCGCCACATACGTTCGTTCACCTCTCAACGGTTATTGAAGAGCTATCCAGAGGGCGCCGCGAGGAGGCCGTATGTCAACTTGACCCGGACATTTAAACAGGGATCGATGGTGCCATCTCGCCCTGTTGAGAGCGAGCAACAACTTTATCCTGTATGGCCGAGCCCATGCAATGACTTCCGCAGAAGCTGCAGGGACGAAGAAGAAATTGAATCCATTCGTCAACTGCTGTGCGAATGTCCGGCGCTAGCCCAAGAAAGGAATATATTCCTAGGAATAAACTTCCTTTCGGGACTAGAAGAGGTAGGTAATATTGGGCTGAACAGAATACTGGGATTTTTATCCTCGTCTAAATGTAATGTAATGTAAATGTCTAGGTATCAACGGGTTAAATAAAACAAGTGGGCACAATGGACTCAACGTAGTCTACGTGAGCCTTGACTTTTCGTCAATAGGGCACCCTTTTACCTTACCTACTTGCCGAGTCCGGTGTGAACCTGGTCCTCAACCAACAAGCTCCTCCAGCTAGCACGGTCTTTTGCCATCTGTTTCCAGCGAAGCACTCCCAGTTGGTTAAGATCCCCTTCCACCTGTGTGCGCCACCTTATTTTGGTCGTTCTTTGCTGCGTCGTCCCTCGGGGTTGGACTTGGAGACTCTTCGGGCCGGAGCTGTGTTTTCCATTCGCTCTACATGGCCTTGCCATCTTAGACGTTGGATCCGCAGACGTCGTACCAGGCCCATGTCGCTGTACAGACCGTATATTCCGATGTCGTATCTTTTCCTTCACATCCCGTTTACACAAACGGGACCATAGACTCAACGCAAAATTTTCCTCTCGAAACGACCAAGGACATTCTCATCCGCTTTTGTTAGTGTCCATGCTTCGGCATGGGATGATAAGGGGCTTATCTAGAGTCAACTTTGGTCCTTCGAGAAAGGGCAATACTTCTCAATTGCCTCTTGAGCCAGCAGCGGTTGGCAAGAGTAATTCTGCGTTTGATCTCTGCGCTGGTGTTATTGTGTCACTAGTGAGCCTAGGTAGATGAAGTCCTTGAACACTAGGAATCGGTAGCTGCCAATTGTGACGTTCTGTCCGAGACGTCGGTGTTGCGCGTCTTTTTTAGCACTAAGCGCGTATGCCCTGATGTCTGCAAGAAATCCGCAGCATTCCTCCTTTAAGAAGAAACGACTGCAGAAGACTTGTGGGAGTCATTACGGGCCATAACACTTTTGCTAAGCACCTCTTCGTACTTGGCATCAGTGAGACGCCTACCTGTGCTGTATGTTGCGAGGAGGATGATACTGCAGAGCATTTCCTCTGTGATTGTTCCGCCTTTGCTCGCGCTCGGTGGCTCACCCTTAGAGCCGACGTGGTGTGTGCCGAATCTCTTAGCGCTACATTACTGAAGCTCCTTCTCACTTTTCTCCGGAAAACGGGGAAAATACAGTAATGTTAGGTGTCTGTCTGGAGTACGATGGACCAGTGTTTGCGTCTGAGTGCTCTAACAGATAGCAGAAGCCTTCAACAAAAAAAAAAAAAAAACAAAGGTGTCTGGGATCCCAGGAAATGAGATCTCTGATTCTGATGAACTCGCCAGAATGGGTTCACAAGAGAGTTTCTCAGGACCTGAACCAACTCTGGGTCCTACATTAACGATTGGGTGTAGCAGGATGACTAAGCGCGTATGCTCTGCTGTCTGCAAAATAAAACAATCCGCAGCATTACTGTCTGTCTGGAGTCTGAGTGTTTCAACAGATAGCAGGAGCGTCTAAGTCTATTCCTCGATGTCGTCCGGGAATCTATACCTCGATGTCGCCAGTTCAATAGAACATCCAGTCATTCCGCCACCAAATTACGAAGTTGCCGACCTCAATTGAGCGGGATGACATCATATCATTTGCTTATCAACCTAGCTCATTAAGCTAGTCAAAAGCCAAGATACAAAGTCTTCAATCTACCAACCCATTAGACACAGCATGCCTACTGTAAGGGTAGATCTGTCGAAACAGCCTTTCACCTTAAAGAATATACTCTAACAGCCTTCCTAGACATAGAGGGCGCTTTCAACAATGTCACTCCCAAAGCAATAATAGAAGGGCTAACAAAGCTAAAGGTAGAGAGGACCCTGACAGAACTGATCAGCGAGCTACTATTAACGCGCAGGATTCAGTCCAAATGGGGAAGCCGAGTGACCACCAGAGTGGTTACCATGGGAACCCCGCAAGGAGGGGTCCTCTCACCTCTTCTCTGGAATGTAGTCGTTAACGAACTACTAATTAAACTGGAGAAAGAAGGTCTGGACATTATTGCCTACGCTGATGACGTTGCCATATCAATCTCAGGTAAATACCTATCCACACTGAATGACCGTATGCAAACGGCATTCTCAATTCTTTGCAAGTGAGCGCATAGCAACGGGCTCAGGGTGAATCCCCAGAAAACGGAGCTCGTGCTATTCACCAAAAAGCACAAAATCCCGGAACATTGTCCTATTACTCTGCTTGGTACCAGATTAAACTATTCCTCCAATGCCAAATACCTTGGCATTATACTAGATAGGAAACTAACCTGGAAGAGCAACACAATCGAAAGAGCTAAAAAAGCAACTATAGCTCTTTACACATGCAAGAAAGCCTTAGGGAAAAAATGAGGATTCAACTCCAAGATTACCCTATGGCTTTACATCACGGTCGTCAGCCCTATACTAATGTATGGAGTAACAGTCTGGTGGACAGCACTGGACAAGACAACATACCTCAAGCAATTCGAGAAGGTACAAAGGTTAGCGTGTATGTGCATTACCGGGGCCCTCAGGTCCACCCCAACGGCTGCGCTTAACATGGTACTCGACCTTACACCACTCGATATTTTCGGCAAGCAAATTGCTACACAAGCGGTCATTAGACTTAAAGCAAACTCGAACTGGTCGAGCTATGTCACTGGCCATTCCTCCATCCTGAATAACAGGTCAATTATGGCAGAAAACCCAGACCTCAGAGAACCCACCACAGTCTTGGAAAAAAACTTTACAACGACCTACCCGGATAGACAAAACTGGACTCACCAGACTCAACCTCGCAGAAACTGTATAGACTTCTATACTGACGGGTCTAAAACCAAAGACGGGGTGGGTAGTGGGGTATTCTGCAAACAACTGAAGCTAGCCAAAGCGCTAAAACTACCAAATCACTGCAGCGTCTTCCAGGCGGAACTGTTGGCAATAAAAGAGGCTTTGTCTTGGCTGAAGTGAAACGTGTTATCCATATACAACTTTTCTGGGTACCGGGACACAGCGACATCCCAGGAAACAAAAGAGCCGACAAACTCGCCAAACAAGAAACGACGCTACAATCAATCGTGGCTTGTGAGGGTATACCTTCTGCAACCATTAAACACAATCTTATAAACCTCGCCAGGGCCGAGACGAACCGGAGATGGACTCAGGGACATACCTGCCTCATCACCAGGCAAATCTGGCCCTGGCTCAACAGTCAACGGACTAGGAGTATTATCTCCCTAAAAAGAACTGACATCCACAAAGTCATTGGTGTCATGACTGGACACTGCCTTATTGGCAGTCACGCGCAAAAACTAGATATAACTCCGAATGATTTTTGCAGGAGCTGTCTGGACGAGGAGGAGGTGGAGTCCATTCATCACCTTCTCTGCGCCTGCCCGGCATTCTGCACAATCAGGAAACGATACCTAGGATCTTACTTCCTAAACGATCTGACCGAAGTTCAGCAAGTAGGGATATCTGATCTTCTTAATTTCCTAAGAAGCACTAAATGGTTCCACGAATGAGGGGCAAAACCCCCTCGTAGCTGCACAACGGGTCTCCCTGGCCTATGTGTGTTCTTCTCATTTTCTTTTTGGGAAGGCTACGGTCCTACCTACCTTCCTACCTACCCATTAGACCGCCCACCTAATAACCTAGCCACCTTTGAGCCACTAGTCAGGTAGTCAGGTAGCCAGGTAGTCAAACTAGTATCCGCCGAGCCTCAATGTCACCGATAAGTCTTACGAGAGTCCTGATACGAGCAAAAAGTCTATTTTTGCCAGAGAGTTCAAAAAACTCACCCAAATAATGGTAGTACCAACGATATCCTGTAAGCTCCTTTCAACTCTTCATCTCAAAGTGTAAATAAGAACTTGTCAGCAAACTTCCATAAAACTCGATAATATCCCCCCCACCTCGAGGACGAAATCCAATGTCACGGCACATCTGTCACCCCCCAATGAACCGCCCCTTAGTTTGTATGTTGCTCTTTCCCTTTTCAATTCAAAGGTCAAAACGAACATCCCATACATATCGAGGTCCATTCAAGCAATTTACAATTCCCTAAATGCCCTTATCCCATCCATTGAGGACACTTTACTCGTTCGCAAACTTGCTGATCTGTGAAATGGAAAAAAAGGACAACAATGACTGGACCGGGATGACTATCCCAAAATTGTGGAACAAATCCACTCGGTCGTTCCAAGAGGCACTCGAGTGTGAGATCGTTGTCTCCCTATCAGCCACGCTCTGTCAATGTGCCAAATATGTGTTGATTGTGAAGCGGTTGACGCCTGACAGATGCTGAGGGGTGACTGTTGTCAATCGGTGCAAAAATAAAATAAACATGAGGGCGACTGTGCTGATTGGAATTGATTTTCAATTGACATGTGGTTGTGCCTTATTTTCGGATTCAATTAGCGTGATTGATTGGTTTTTATTCGTTTACTCTATCGGCAGTTTCAAATCACAACAAACGAGCTGCGATGACCAATCGATGACAGGTTGATGAAAGACCAGACAGTGTCGGGTTTGATGCTATATTTAACGGTCTATCGAGGGGAGTTTTGGTTTCTATATTCTACGCAAATGTACGCGTCCTTGTTGTCCTTCCTATTTTAAGTCGGTTGAGAGGAAAGAAGTCTTGAAACTATCCATTTGCATTTCGAATGCGCTCACGTCACTGGACTTAACCTCAAAACTTTCGGTGAATACTAATTTAATGCACCATTCTTCCAGCTAAAGAAGGAGTCTGCGAGTGCGGATGTGTACTTACGGTTAAAGGACGTCATCGAATTTGGCACTCGTCCGATGGGTCATGTTTAAGGATACCACAGAACAAGGCGAGTCCTTGCACTTAGGCTAATCTATGAGCCTAATTAGTGTCGTTAATTATCCTGCGGTGAGTAACTTAATCATTTCCAAACACATTGGTGCCCTCCCGCTGTATAAAATAAACACAAACTTAATGAAAAGGACACTTCCACTTCCAGAATATGACGGGATACGGCTACGAAACCAAAAATGGTTTTCTTATAAAATGAAATTTTAAAATTGAGTCCAGGAAGGAGGATATAACTCACCCGGAGATCCAGTTCATGGCGGCCTTGCGAGTGTGAGTTTTTTTTATGATGGATTGTTAAATGGATTTGCTTTGATGGGATATTAGATGAACTAAAGGAGGCAAGTGTCTATTCGGATAGACGAATCGTTCAGTCAAAACGCAGTTTTTGCTTGGTGTTGGCACCTGGCGGGATATTGCGGGATAGGAATGGAAAAGTATGTCGTAATAGAGGGACTTTAATGGTATTCTAATACAGAGAACGGAAGGACTTTAATGCGACCTTCTTCTTCTTCTTAACGGGCGCTACAGTTCGGGGTGAACCTAGGCTTCAACCAACATGCCCCTACAACTAGCACGATCTTTTGCTAGCCTCCACCTGCGGCTGTCCTCTGTTCCTTCGTGCCTTGGGGTTGGAATCAAAGACTCTCCGGGCTGGATCTGTGATGTCCATTCGCTCGAAATGGCCTGGCCATCTTATGCGTTGAATCCATAGACGCCTGACTAAATTCATGTCGTGGTGCAGCCCGTAAAGCTCGTGGTTGAATCTTTTCCCACATCCCCCGTTTGCGTTTATTGGTCCGAAAATCACACGCAAAATCCTTCTCTCGAACCGACCAAGAGCCTCCTCATCCACTTTTGATAGTGTCCCTGCTTCTGCGCCGTATAACAGGACCGGGATTTTATATAGAGTCAACATAGTCGTTCGGAGAGGGCTCTATTACTCAATTGCCTCCTGAGCCCAAAGAAACAGCGATTGGCAAGAGTGATTCTGCGTTTGATTTCGAAACTGATGTCGTTGTTCCAGGTCACTGCAGAGCCAAGGTAAACGAAATCCTTAACTACCTCAAACTGCCAATACAAACGTTCTGAAACGCTGAAGAAATCAGACGACAGCGCAACGCCCTGCCTAAATCCTTTTTTGACATCAAAACTATCGGTAATGTGTTTACCGACTCGGATAGAGCAGCGAGCATTCTCCAAATTCATCCTGCATAGTCTGACGAGTTTAGCAGGTATGTCAAAGGTAGACATAACGTGGTATAGCTCGTCTCTAATTACACTGTCGTATGCGGCTTTAAAGTCGACAAATAGGTGGCGAGTCTCGACTTGAAATTCATTGGTTTTTTTCAGGTTCTGCCGTAGTGCGAAGATTTGGTCGATGGTGTACTTCCCTGGCCTGAATCCGCACTGGTAGGGACCTATCAGCTTATCTACAAAAGGCTCTAGGCGTTCACACAAAATGGCAGAGGAGATTTTGTAGGAGATGAGACTCCATTCCTCGGGAATGGACCATTCCTCTGACCATATCTTACAGATGAGCCGGTGCATGATCCTAACCAGCCCACCCCCAGCTGTTTTGAAGAGCTCAGCAGACAGTTTATCTGCGCCAGCAGCTTTATTCGACTTGAGTTTCGATATGGCAATCTTAACTTCGTCGAGGTCAGGGGGACGGAATTCTCTGCGGTATTCGTCCTTAAGAAATGGACCATTCTGCCTGACGGCGGCATATTGACCAACATCGCCTTCATACAGTCTGCAGAAGTGGTTTTTCTATATTCTCAGTATCGACTGCGATTCTACTACCAGGTGTCCGTTCTCATCCCTGCAGGCTTCCGTTCTGAATTTATAACCTTGGTATGTTCGCCTTATCTGTTGATAAACTTTCGAACGTCACGCCTGCAGTAATACCTCTCCAAGTCCTCATCCGCGCGCTTCTCATGCTCTTTCTTCTTTCTCTCTTTTTACCAGGTAGAGCTCACGAACTGCTTTTGTTCTTCTGTGCAGCGAGGTTTTATATGCATCCTACTTCGCTATGTGAATTCTCCTGCACTCGTCATTGAACCAGCCTTGAAGCCCATAAACTTCAGATGCAGTACTTTTCAGAGCTTGTTTGCAAAGGTTCCACTGCTGTTCTGTTGACAGCGTGGAGGGTTGAGGTGTATTGGAGAGCTTAAGGGAGACGCGATCGGTAAAAGCACGAGCGGTTTCTGGCGATAAGAGCTTTCCGACGTCATAACTTTGTATTCTTACTCTACTCCATTGCGTTCGTGGTATCCGTAGGCGCATTTTGGCAACTACAAGATAGTGGTCCGAGTCAATGTTAGCTTCTCGGAAAGTACGAACATCAAGAATACTGTAGGAGTGTCTGACGTTGATCGCGATGTGCTCAATCTGGTTAGTGATTGATTGATCTGGCGACCGCCAGGTGCCTTTGTGTATATCGAGGTGCGGGAAGCGCATACTGACTAGAAGGAGATTTCGCCCCGTGGCAAGGTCGATCAGCCTGTATCCGTTATCGGATGTTGTGTGGTGTAGGCTATGTTTGCCGATGGCTCGTTCAAATATGCTTTCCTTACCCAGCTTAGCACTAAAGTCTCCTAGTTCATCTTTGGCGGAGTCATCCTTGTCTTCGGTGGGGACGTGGACGCAGACCAGGCTGATGATAAAAAATTTGGCCTTGATATGGATCGTTCGCTCACATGCCGAAAACTTAGGACTTTTTTCCTTAGTCCACCACGAACAACAATCGTTGTCCTCTCTCCCTATATCAGTCGCCGTAGTAGATGGCGCAGCTTTTTATCCGCTTCATACCCGGTTCATTCCATCGCATTTCCTGTATGGCGGTTATGTCCGCTTTATAGTGGTCTAAGGCACCGCAAGTTGTTCGGTTGCACGTGGCCTGTTTAAGGACCTAACATTCCACGTACAGCGCCGAAGATCATTGTCCTTTTTTCGTTTTTTTGTGCAAGGGTCGTCGTCATTAATCCGGTCGGTTTTATCCGAGGCTTGTGGTTGTTTCGAAGTTTTTTTTTTTTTTTTTTTGTACGACTAATCCTGTTTTATGATGCAGGATGCTCGCCATTCGCCCTTCCTCGTTTGTAATTTCCAGATGGCAACATGAGGAGGTGGGAATGGAATTTATTAACAGTGCCGCAAGATGTTCGTCTACGGTGGCTCTTCTCGCTTTTTATCAGGCCAGCATCCTTCGGATAGATGCTACCCCTACGAGGCCTTTGTTAGTCCTTTGCCTCCCTTTAATCCCTTTAATGTGACCACAGAGAATTTTTATGACCTAAGTTTCGAACACAACTCTGCAAATAGGTTACGTAAAAGCTTGAACAAGTAGTTAACAAAAACCCGCCAGCCTTGCACCCCTAATAACATCAATTCATTCGAAAATGTTTCTGGGAAGCACGCCCGTCAATACTCGTAAATCCGCCTTAAACCACACTTCCCACCCATTCACATTCACCTTCGTCCGCAAAACATCCAAATCGCAGCCAACAATGCTCTAAATGTATCTGAAATTCCATCCATACCGTTAAATTCGAAATAATGTAACTTCTATACGAGTTTCCTGGTTTCGTGGAACCATAAACACATCCACTTGAACCACTATCATCATAACTACTGTCAGTTTACCGCAGTCACATTTGTTTTCCGCCCGCCCACATGCCATCGGATTCGTAATTTAGCGCTCCTGTGCTACATCACCGAGCAGACAGTGGGAGCTTTTAGCGGAATTCGTGATTGTATTCATTCCTAGAAATGGAGTAACCCACTCCTACATATGACGGAATGGAATACGAGAATCCACATGTAGTTCACGTGTCACAGGATGCAAGCACTCATCAGTTCGATGCGATCTGGTGTAGTCCTGTCATTTTGACGTTGAAGAAAATTACGAATTAAGGACACAGACACATCGTCTGTCAATAAGCCGCCAGCTTCGGGCAGTTTACTGCACAATAGCGTTGTCAGAATAATACCTCCTTTATATTGAAACAAGCAAGATTGGCTGAATGGCAACCAAGCAATAGAATAGGGAGAACAACGAATTCCGAAAGGACATTTCAAGGACCAAGAAGGAAAAGCTAACAAAAAACAAGGACTTCCGTCCCGGGCAATGAATAAGTTAAGTGTTACAATGTAGCCATTGCATGACCCGCGGGATTTCCTCGTACAATACTCACCGAACAGGACGACAAGGAAACTTGGCCTTAATGGAATTTCGCGTAACGGTATTTATTATTATGCTCGTAAACATAAACACAGCACTGCCTCTGTCGACAACCGTGTCCTATTCGGGGAAGTATTCTATTTTGATGGCGCTTAAGTAAGGTTTTGTCCTTGCAGGCGATTTTGCATGAACTCAATTAGCATGTATCCCCTCCAAGGATAACAGATTAAGCTGCAGCTGGCTAGCTGAATAGAGCTTAATCTTGGAATTAGTCAGTCTCTGATATTCAAAGACTAATTACGGAGATCCTTACGGACGTTCGTGTATATCATTCCGGTAGTTATGTGGATATTCCTGTCAGACTGACGTTTGTGATGCAACAATCAATCAATGTGCAACAGAACAATACCAAGCAGGATGTGGATCAATAAATCACGAGCATAAAAGGTGTTCTTTTACTCCATCGTTTTCACATTTCTTTTGTGACCAGAGAAGGATGTGCTTATAGTATGATTTCTATTCGTTATACGAACACCATGGGGTTAACTCTGAGTATCTAATCAATCATTGATGATGCGTCAAGGAGTGAGAGGATCTTAATTGATTGGGGGCTATATCAATGAAATACGACCCCAGTTGCCTTTTTTGTCCGATTCGATTGTGACGGCAGATGATATATTAATGAGTTCCGACCAGGCGGCTGGGTAATTATGATGCTTATGGTGACTGATGACAGAAAAAAGCAAGCAAACGTACTACTGATAGTCAAGATATATTGGTGGGGTAGAGGATGTAGTTTGTATTTGTAGAAACTAGTTTGTGAATTGGGCTGATGACTTCAATTTTTTTTCTTGGGATAAATGGCAGGTGCTATTCAACAATGCAACATCTATTGGGATTCCTATAAGGAAGCACTTAAATCATTCAAAGCAGCGAGCAGGAAGGCCAAAAGGCAATAGTGGAGGAACTACTGCGGGGACATAAATGCGACCTCCGAACCTTTAAGAATAAGGATGATTTTGGCTTCGGCCCCCTATAACCCGGCACCTAATGCGGAATGACGGTTCCTGGACGATCTCCTGCACGGAAGCCGTCGAATTTTTCTGAACGCACAGTTTCCGGGCAGTAGTGACTAAGCTATGACACCTCCTCAAGTCATCCAGTCGAGAACATCCTCCTAAGGCGCCACCAGGGGCGCACCCTGGTAAATAGCAACATTGTTCTCTGGGCTCTAAAAACGTTTTAACCATACAAGTCTCCAGGACCGGAGGGATTATACCAGCGGAGCTCCAGCAGGTAGCAGATCTCATCCTTCGCTGCTTTGTGGTAATACATATATAAGAGTTGCCTCTTCTTATCTTACATCCCCAGCAAGTGGAAGGTAACCAAAGTCATTTTCATTCCCAAGGCAGGCAAAAGCTTCCACACGTATGCAAATGACTTGAGGCCTATTAGTCTCACTTCTTTTCTACTAAAAACTCTAAAGAAGATTTTAGACGCACACATTCGACATAGCTATAGGTTTGGAAGGCTGTCGGATAACCAACGTGCCTACAACAAAGGCAAACCGGTGGAAACAGCACTCCAGTCACTGGTTAGCACCATAGAAAGGCCACTGGAACACAAGGAATACACCCTAGTGACCTTTCTCGATATTGACGGCGCCTTTAACTGGTACGACAACTGCTTAGACAAAGAGTCGTCAAAGCCAACTTCGCTGGTGCCTTAGGTGGAGTACACCACGTCCTCTCGAACGTGGTAGTCAATGAACTACTAGTAGTGCCAGAGCAGGAAGGCTACGCTGTGACCATCTATGCGGATGACATTGCTATAGTCGTCTCAGGAAAATTCCCCAGCACTCTAAGTGATCTAACGCAGTACTGTGGACTTGGGATCAACCCCAAGAAGACTGATCTAGTACTGCTTACAAATAAATATATGTACAATTCCGCCCTTCAACCCACCGAGGCTGGGTGGAACCAAACTAACAATCAAAGACCAGGCTAAATACCTTGGCCTAGTCCTTGACGGGAGGCTGAATTGGAAACCCAACATACTTGATCGGGTCAAGAAAGTAACCACTACCCTCTACAGCCGTAAGAAAGTGGTGGGCAAAAAGTGGGGTCTCCAACCAAGCATGATGCACTGGCTCTATACAGCAGTCATAAGGCCCATCCTCCTGTACGACATCGTAGTTTAGTGGATAGCTCTGGACAAGGCAGTCTATCGAAACCTTCTGGAGAAAGTGCAAAGATCGGCCAGCATATGCATAAGTGGCGCGATCAGACACAGACTACATCATCCCGCAGAATGTGTTCACTAAGAACTTCGAAGTTATCTTTGCATCCCGGGAGGAATGGGCTAAAGGGAAAGTCACACCGAAGGACTCGATTCCCCTCTATACCGATGGCTTCAAGAAACAGTGGCCTGTAATGACACCCACTAAAGTGCTTAAGGTTACCCTTTTCGTTGCCGCAAGGTCCCTGGTTCGTCCTAATCTTAGCTTAGGCCAGATTTGCTTAGTGATGAAGCCGATGGTACTTTCATTACATTGGAGGTTGGTAGTTTTATTATGTGCCTTACCGTAGTTATTGGTGTTTTTAGATACCGGAGGGTTGGAAAACTGAGTGTGCTTGACCCTAACTTTGGGAGTTTGTTGGCGGCGTTGGCCATATTCCTATGGCCGGGAACCGACAGTATTTGGCGCAGAGGCTTGAACCATATCAAAAACGGATAAAGAAGAATCAACCACGAACTGTACGGGCTGTACAGCGACAGTCTGTGGCTAGGCCATGTAGAGCGAATGGACAGCACAGGTCCGGCCCGAAGAGTCTTCGACTCCAACCCGGAAGGCGACGTTGGAGAGGATAGCCGCATTTAAGGTAGCGCACACAGGTGGAAAGGGACCTTAACCAACTGGGCGTGTGACACTGGAAACAGCTAGTAAAAGATCGTGCTAGCTGGAAAAACGTGTTAGTTCAGGCCCAGGTTCACCGCGAACTGTAGGGCCACCTTAGTAAGTAAGTAAGTAAGTAATATAATAGCAAGCTGCCGCTCACCGTTTATAGCCAAAGAACAGGGTCGTAATGTAGTGAACGAATATGAGAAGCTGAGGGTACTGTCATCAGCAAAAGAGTGGTTTGGATTAGAAGTGACAAACCAGAAGTCATTTATAAAAATGAGAAAGAGTGCCGGAGACAAAACGAAGCCCTGAGGAACACCAGCATTTAAAAAGCAAATGTCAGCCTTGAATGCGTCCAAAACAACTTGATTTGAACGGTTTGAGTTGATTAGAAGCATTGAAGAAGAAGCAGGCATTTTGGACAAAAGCGTTTCATGCCAAACTCTGTCAAATGCATTCCAAATATCCTATGGAACTATCTTACTTTCATCTGCTTGGTGAAGCGAGCGAATCCACTTTCCGATAAGATATACCATCAAATCACCAGTAGATCTGTACAAGCAGGGAGCTACAAGCTGGCTGCGAAATGGGCGAAGTTGGTTTTTGGTCAGATTAGAATTTGACTCATCGAATGTGACTATTGCACTGCCTTGCACTACCCTTTCCCTCGTCTTAGTCGTGGTTATAACGCTCCGTTTTGATTTATGCGAGGTGCAGAAGTCTCCAGTGCCGCACGCCTGGTTGGTTGAGGTCCTTTTCAACCTGCGTGCGCCACCTTAAATTTGAACGTTGGATTCAAAGATCTTCCGGGCCGGAGCTGTGATTTCCATGCGCTCTATATGACCTAGCCATCTAAGGCGTTGGATCCGAAGTCGCCGTGCTACGTTCATATGTCACTATACAGCCCATACAGCTCACTATTAAGTCTTCTCCTCCACTCTCCATTCATGCAGGTCGGGCCGAAAATCGTACGCAGAATTTTTCTCTCAATGCGACCAAGGGCCGCCTCA
Source organism: Eumerus sabulonum (assembly GCA_951905685.1). Taxonomy (NCBI): domain Eukaryota; kingdom Metazoa; phylum Arthropoda; class Insecta; order Diptera; family Syrphidae; genus Eumerus; species Eumerus sabulonum. Next base: position 107,328,946 of record OX645061.1, read on the forward strand.
TCCCCTTTCGATAATTTCCGTGTCCGTGGGATGTAAATGGTCACCTTGGTTTTCCGAGAGAGGGCTCTGCTTCTCAATTGCCTCCCGAGCCCAAAGAAACAGGGCTTGGCACCGATGTCATTGCTGTATATCACCGCGGAGCCTAGGTAGAAGAAGTCCTTGACAAACCTCGAAATTATACTTGCCAATATGTGCACCCTAGGGAAGAGGCCGGTGGTTCGTGTCCTTTTTCGACGACAGCATATATTTCGTCTTGCCCTCATTTACTGCCAGTCCTTTTTTAGCCGCATCCGCCTCAATGTTCGTAAGGGCCTCAATTACATCTTACTGACTTCGTCCAATCATGTCAATGTCATCGGCAAATGCGAGCAGCTGTATGGACTTGAAGAAGATGGTGCCTCTCGTATTGACCAGTGAGTTTTGCACGATCCTTTCAAGGGCTCGCTTCTGACCCTGATGGAGCAGCCTAAGTGCTCCAATGTCATCCTGCACAATTTGATTAATGTGGCAGAGATGTCAAAACTAGACATGGCGCTGTATAGCTCGTCTCGATGTATGCTAACGTATTTGGCCTTAAAGTCGACAAACAGATGATGGGTGTCGATGTGAAACTCGTTGGCTTTTTTCAGGAACTGCCGCAGTGTGAAAACGTGATCGTTAGTGGACTTATCGGGCTTAAAGCCACACTGAAATGGACTAATCAGTTTATTAACGAACGGTTTCAGGCGTTCACACAGTGCAGGAGAGAAGATTTTATAGACGATGTTCAGGAGACTTATATATACCTCTTTAACTGGCGCATACAAAGGAGTCTCCTTTCTTGTGGATCGGGCAAACGATACTAAGATTCCATTCATCGGGCATGCATTCATCTGACCATGTCTTATAGATGAGCTGGTGCATACTCCCAACCAGGTCACCTCCAGCTGCCTTAAAGAGCTCGGAAGGTAGTCCGTCTGCTCCAGCAGCTTTGTTGGACATAAGCTTAGAAAAAGCATTCCTTACCTCGTCCTGGTCAGGGGGATGGAATTCTCTGTTATCATCATCCTTTGTGAATGGGTCATTCTGCCTGACAGTGAAATCTGTTTCTACAGTCTGCAGAATTAGACTTTCCAGATTCTTAGTACCAACTGTGAATCCACTAATAGGTTTCCATTTTCGTCTCTTCAGGCTTCCACTCTGGCCTTATATCTCTGGCATGTTTGATTTATTTGTTGATAAAACCTGAGAGCATTCCTGCGATAGCATCTCCCCATCTTTTCGATTCCGAGCTTCTATGCTCTCTTTTTGTTTTCTGTTCTACTCATAATGCTCACGAGCAGCTCTCGTCCTTCTGTGCAGGGCCTCTTATAGGCTTGCTGCTTGACTGCGTGAGCCCTTCTACACTCGTCGTCAAACAATGTATTTCTTGTTTGTGGCGCTTTGAGACCCAGTACCTCAGAAGCATAACTCTCTAAGGCCTGTTGACAACGGATCTATTGGTGTTGTACGGTCCGAGCAAGTGTTCCGAGGTTTTTCCTTGAGCTTAAGGAAAACGCAATTGGCATAGGCTCTGGCAGTCTATTGCGATCGTAGCATTGCGACGTTGTATGCCGCTGGCCTTACTCGATTTTTCTGGGCCAGGCATATTCGTAGTCGTAACCTGGCTGCCGCAAGATAGTGGTCCGTGTCGATGTTGGCTCCTCTAAAAGTTCGCACATCCAGAATGTCGGATGCGAAGTCTATCAGCCTAAATCCATTTCTGGTTCTCGTGTTGTGTAGGCTGTGCTTGCCAATAATCTTATCAAAGGCGACTTCCTTGCCTTCTTCTTTGATGGCGTTACAGCCCATGAAGGACCAGAGCCAAGCTTCTCTCAATCACCCATGTTGTGTGTGATTTATTTTTCACACAGGTGAAAGGGACCTACAGTTTAACGCCGATTCCGAACGGCGTGAGTCGAGAAGCTTTTTCATGACAAGTTTACTACGGGGGGCTTAGCCAGTACCCCGCCGAGGAGGAACGTCGCGAAATAAACATTCGATGGCGTTGGTGGTATCGGGATCCGAGCTCCCTCATCATGCGCCAGAGTCCAACACACTAACCACTGCGCCACGACGCCCTCCTTGCCTAGTTTCGCGTTAATGTCTCCCAATACGATTTTAACATCATAATTGGGACATTGGTCAAATGTTCTATCTAGGGAATCGTAGAAGTCGTCTTTTGTACCGTTTTACTTGTCCTCGGTAGGGGGGTTAGCGCAAACAAGGCTGATGTTGGCAAATTTAGCATTGAAGCGGATTGTTATGAGGCGTTCGCTTATAGGCGGGAAGTTCAATACTTTTTGTCTAAGTCTACCTCAAATAACAAATCCGCATTCGAATAAGCGTTGCCTTTTGCCCGGTCCACCCCTTGTACTTCCTGGATTGCTGTAATATCTGCCTTAAAGCAGTCTAAGGGACTCCGCAAGTTGTTCAGCTGCACGTTGTCTGTTGAGGGGCCTAACATTCCACGCACAAAGCCGAATATAATTTATCCTTTTGTTTTGCTTTCCTGGGTCGTAATCGGTTAATCTGTCCTTTTTTTTTTTTTTTTTTTAATTCGTGGCTTTTATCGGTCCTTTTGGCGTATAGCTTGCCGGGCCAGGAAACTCGCCATTCGCCCTTATCTGTTCCCTTTTCTGATTTCATATAGAAAGTCCCCAGGTTACACCATGAGGAGGTGAAAATAGGACTTACTAACAGAGCTGCTAGATGTTCGGCTGGAGTGGCTTTTACTCGCTATTTAACGGACCAGCGCACGTCGGATACGCTACCCCTACGAGGCCTTCGTTAGTCGTTTACCACTTTCTTACAAATATTTTAAAAATCAATTTATCAAAATGAAGGCGCTGAATGCACCCATTGCACTTGTGCTGTGAAGTGCCCCATTCACCTGTCACCAATCAGCTGCTGTCAATTCCGATAGCAATCAGTTTCACTCAACAAGAAACTGAAAGAAAATCTGCTCTCGATGGGGGGAGATAAAGAAAGCCTCCAACTGTGATAAAGAAAAATCGCAAAAAAAAAAAATAATAAAAAACACCGCGAAAAAGCCTTGTGCCGTAGATAACCCATCCAAGCACCATATTGTCAGACGGCCAGAGCAGCGGACAGACGAACCGAATCAAGTGCAACCGAAACAAGTGTCACGTAATTGTCTTGTTAAAAAAGCGAAATGTTTTGTGATTTATAAGCAATACGGTGTGCCTTAAGACCTAGTATTAGTACCTATTCCTCTACCTCAAGTACCTTGCCCCGCGTTCCTTACATGTGATTGCGCAGTGTTGTGTTACAAGCAATCGTTGCGCTTATTATTGCCCACACATTCCGAGGTGTATTGTTTCCTACCGAAAATAGTTGGTAAGACGAAAGCGAAATTGTGTGGTGCCAGAAATGAGACAAACTATCTCTTTGTCGTTACAGAATAGAAACAGTCAAGTTAGGAAAGTCCCCGTACGCCCACGACGGCATCGATTCATCATCATTGAACACAATCGCGAAAAGAAAACCAGAAACCTGTCTCCCAAACGAGTGCTCAGTATTTCCCTCGACCTCCAACATTCCACGCCGCACCAACTCGTCTCCCTCAGAATGTACCTACCCCAGAATGATGTCTCTGAAATTGTGCTACGACAGCGAAACCGCAAAGATGAGCTGTCCAAAGAGATTCAGAAGAATAATACAAAACTCAAGCAGCTGAAACAAGAGATTGAGTTCCTCGCACAGCCTCTGAGCACAGATTATGAGGAGGAGTGCGATCGTCTTGACGATGAGATCGATAAACTACGACGCGTGTGTCAAGCCATGCTGAACGAAATCGAGAATATCAAACGTGCGAATGAGGCTCAGGTCGAGCAACGCCAGCCTGTACGACCGGCACCTCCACCGCCAATACATTTGCCACTGCGCATGAGGCCACAAAACTTATTTCCCCCACAATTACTACAACAGCCCGGTTCCCTGTCACCACATAGTCCCCAGAATGTGATCGTCCATCCGATACGTTCCCCGTCCACCTTGAATCCCATCCAAGATATGCCGGAGCCGAAAAATTGCCAACGGGCCGGAGACTGTGACGCGAACAACGGCGAACAACCATGGGTATGTAGTATGTGTACATTCCAGAATCATCCGCTGCTTAACAAATGCGAGTGCTGTGACAACGTCCGGATTCTGCCGGGCACAGTGAGAATAGTGCCTTCACGACCACCACCTCCGCCACCGTCCCCGGTCGGTGGTGGTGGTTTGACTCGTTCTGCACCGCAGACACCGGCTACTGGACATGCAGCCGTTCGCCTATTGTCACTGCCGACCGATATCAACCAGCCCGGAGTGCCTACTACCTCGAGCAGCGCCAGCAACCTGTCCCCGATGGGTAGTGATGTTATCATATGAAGATTATTGTGAGAAAAATGTATTCTAAATACACTTGTACGTATGCCTTCCAACTGAGAGCTTTATCTTGTTTGTTGTTTTGCTTTTTCGGTTACACACAGTGCTGGTGGCGGTAAGGCAGTGTGTCCAACTGCTCTCAACACTTGACGGCTACGGTGGTTCCTATTCCCTTGCGGGTTGTATCTGAGTTCAGTTGTGTTTTTGAATTTTGAAAATTCCAATTACTCATGGACGACGAAGGGGAGGCCTACAAGCTCTGGCGTATTCGACGGTCCATTGTGCAAATGTGTCACGACCGCGGTTACATGGTCACGCAGGATGAGCTCGATTAAACTTTGGAAAAGGACGTCCGATGCGAAGTGATTTGGTCTGCCTGTTCGGTCGTTTGAGGACCCGCCTGATCAGATATTTGTATTCTTCCCAGAGGCACTGGAAATCGGCATTAAGCATATGAGGAGGAGAACATCCATCTACCGGGCGATAGTGGCTCAGCCAAATGGTCGATTTGACCATTTCTTCGAGGCTGAGCTTCTTATCAACATTGTCGAGCACGAACGGGTTCCGCAGCACGATCTGATGACGGACGACGCTACCACCTCAAGGGCAGTATGCTGATGGGAACACAAACTGGCGATCCTGTCTGTCGGTATTATGGACTAAGCGGGTTAGCTTGTTAGATTATCCGTTCGTCGAAGACAGCTGGCAGGTGCATCATCTATCGAATGGTATGTATATAGAGTCAATAAAGTGGTTGTTTGCGGAGGAGAATTGAGAGAGCTCGAGAGCTTGAATTTGATTTCGCCGAAAAGCTCAGTGTAGCTTTAATGTTTCTCTCCTTTATCGTTGCTTTTGTTTGTTGCTTCGCACCTGTATCCCGGGAATCAGTGGGAGCGCTTCACTACGACCGACTCTATTGCGTACTCACGAACGAGACGCAATACCTTAGTGTCCAGGAGAGGATTCATGCACTGACCATGAACAATGGGAACTGCATTGAATTGAGCTATGCTATACTATACCGTAGTGCAACAGGCTGCTTAAGGACATTTTTTGCTTTCTCTATTTCACTGGCAAGCTCCAAGGTATGAAGGTTTCACTTCCGGACCTGTTGAACCCTTTCACTTTGTACGTGTGCTTTTCTGCGATAAGCCGCAGACTTTTCGTAATAAAACAACTCAATGTCCTTTCCAGGCCTGAAGGGAAGGAAAAGGATTTATGCGTTGGAATCATCATAAAATTTCATTTTCCCCTTCCTTTCTATGCTCATCCATACGAGCGAGAGACAGACAGAAAGAAAGCTGGGAAACCATAATAACTAATGGCGCTTCGTTCCCGAAGGGACAGGACAGGACACCCCATATGACGAATATGGATGAGAGCGGTTGGAATGGCGTTAAGCAAAGATGAAACTCGATTCGTTATGGTGCAGTTTGCTGCGTAGATAAGTGACCCAAAGTGTCGTTTGGCTGTAAATTTAAATTTACAATGGACACGTGCGACGGAGACGTTTTCTTTCTTTCAATGAAACGATGAAATATCGAAAATCGAAGGATGCTTAATGCATGGTTTATGTACATACATGTGTAGGTTGCGGGAGATAGTTTCGTCTTCGGCATGAGTTCCGACTGGTCGTAATGAGGGATATCAAGTTCGAAATGGAGATAGAGTGGATATGGTCATGATATGATAAAGTTGAATGCGTAGACTATACTGCGTCGCTTCGTTTGGTTTATGATATGGCTGACATGTGATGGAACCGATGGGACATAAATGGTTTGGTCATTAAATGCGTTAGGGTTTGCGAAGAATGACCAAGACAGACCAGGAGGTAATAACTCATTTTTCCTTGTTGAGATGGCTTAAGCCGTCTATTGAACTTAATGTGGCTAGCACTTGAGATATGTACATATATACGTCTTAACGTGTCGGATTATCTATTCAAGCTGTAGTACCGCCCTCCCCCTGCGGGTACGGGGTTAGAATAGGCCCGAGGTAAGGCATGCCTGTCGTAAGAGGCGACTAAAATCCGGAGGACGGACCAGGTGGTGGCTTTGTAGCAGATCTAAAGTTGTTGCCTGGTCCGTTGGTGAAGAAAGGGAATATTATTCTCCAGATATCGAAAGATTATATATAATCTTATATATGAATCTTATTTGAAGATATCCATTGATTGGTTGCCGCTCCCAATCAATGGTAACGTTTGATAAGCATGAATTGATGTCTCGAACGATTTTTCGAATTCCCATTTTGGGAAGATGCATAGAGGAACCCTTCGGGGTTAAAAGTTGAACCCTTCGGGGTGAAGTGAACCCTTCGGGGCTATAAGTTTGATCCTTCGGGGTGGAAGTGAACCCTTCGGGGTATTAGGTGCCCTCCGGGGCGATCGAAGGCGCATAGGCGGTGTTGTCACACCCCTATGCAATCTGTTCATGGTGCATGGTCGTTGGGGAACCCTGGTGGTTCCCAGAATCTGGTGGTGCATGGCGATATGGGCCGGTCTGGCGGCCCATTCAAAAATATCCAGTCGAGCGTGCTAAAATCCTGGCACCTCAGGAATGACGGAAGGTAAGTTGTCAGGCTTGAGTTTTGGGTGGACTCAACTGAAAGTGACTGGTTTAGTTGCGGAGTGAAAACCAAGGCACTTTAAAAATAATTGGTACCACGGGGACAGGAAGCCCCCGGAGTGAACTAGGTGAGTGAGTGTGTGAGTGATTAAAAGAAACACAGCCAAGAGGCACTTTGTGCCAATGAAGAAAATTAATTGTGATAGTAGCAAATAATATGCACACTCAGTAGCCGAAATTCGCTCCGGTCCTGTCTGTTGAGGTAGGCCCCCTTGTGGGAGCATCGTGGTGGCTGTGGTTATCCCAACATCGCGGGAACGCATGGTATCTGACAAGATCAAGGAAGACTTCTCGGTCTTCGGTCTAAAAAGTCAGATACAAGAGGTGTTAGGTAGACCTCGGCCTTTATCAAGGGTGGTGTTCATGTCCCCAAGCATGACTCCGAATTGAAACCAGACTATGTCATCTAAGGAAGGGGCGTTGGTGGACGCATTATATTCACCCCATGTGGGATGGCCCACCGTGGAATTAAGCCAACAAGGCAGGTGTCCACGTAAAACCCCAAACGGAATCTGTAGTACCGCCCCTCTTCAGCCATAAAACATACGAATAATCTAGAAACTCCACTAGTGGAAACATACTGTTGCGGATGCGAACTGACGGTTGTGTTTGAATGTCCCTGTCAAAGTTTCTGAGGCTGCTAAAAAGGAAATGATGGTAGCTTTCAACGGCGTACTTCTGAGTGTCAATTCCAGAGCACGGAACATTCTAGAGACTTCTAACGTAAAGAAGTGAAACGTCTGACGGCGAACATTCGAGAGATTGGACGGAGGGCTATACCTACAGGATACCCCACGAGCAGTGTGCCAAAAAGATAGGACTTGGAGAGGTGTTACTGCAGGCACTACGTTCGAAGATGTTACCAACAGATAAAACGAATGTCTCAAGGCTGTAAAGCCCGAACGGAGACATGTATGGATGAGAACGGACGCCTAGTAGTAAAATCGCAGTCGATGCTGAGAGTTTGGAAAAACGCTTCTGCAGACTGTATAACGGCGATGACAACCAACATACCGCCGTCGTCGTCAGAATGATCCATTTCTCAATGACGAAGATCGCAGAGAACTCCGTCCCCCTGACCTAGACGAAGTTGAGATTGCCATTTCGAAACACAAGTCGAATAAAGCTGCTGCCGCAGATGGACTTTCTGCTAAGCTGGGCTGGTTAGGAGTATGCATTTGCTCATCTGTAATATATGGTCAGTGGAAAGCATGCCCATGGAATGGAGTCTCAGCATTGGTTGCCCGTTCCACAAGAAAGGGGACCCCTTTGACTGCGCCAACTACAGAGGAATAAGTCTCCTTAACGTCGCATACAAGATCTTCGCTGCCGTTTTGTGTGAACGCCTAAAGCTGTTCGTAAATAAGCTGATAGGTCCTTATCAGTGTCAGGCGAGGGAAGTCCACTATCGTCCAATTCGTCGACTTCAAGGCCGCATACGACTACGTAATTAGAGGCGAGCTATGTATACATATAACACCATGCTTACTCTTGACATTCCTGCTAAGCTCGTCAGACTTTGCAGGATGACTCTGGAGAACGCTCGCTGCTCCATACGAATCGGTGCAGAACTGACAGACAGTTTCGTGACCTGGAAAAACGACACCAGTTTCGAAATCAAGCGCAGAATTGCTCTTGCCAACCGCTAACTCTTACCAACCACTGCTTCTTTGGGCTCAAAAGGCAATTGAGCAGTAGAGCCATCTCTCGGAAAACCAGTCCTCCTTTGCGGCACAGAGGCATCGACCTTACCAAAAGCGGATGAAGATGCCCTTGGTCGGTTCGAGGGGATGTTTCTGCGCTCTATCTACGGTCCCGCTCGCTTAAACGGCATATGGAGGAGAAGATTCAATGAAGAAATGTACGAATTGTACAGCGACATCGGCCTGGTACGACGTCTACGGATACAGCGTCTGAGGTGGCTAAACCATTTAGAGCGCATGGAAAATACAGCTCCGACCTGAAGAGTCTTCGAAGAGTTATTTTGCGTTTTATTTCAGAGCTGGTTTTGTTGTCACCGGTCATCAGTGAGCCAAGGTAGACGAACTCCTTGACCGCCTTAAAGTTATATCTGCCCTTGGTAACGTCCTGACCAATACGTCAGTGCTGCCCGCTTCTATTTGATGAAAGCAGGTATTTGGTTTTACCCTCATTAACCTTGAGACCCATCTTAGCCGCTTCTGCCTTAATGCTTACGAAGGCCTCTTGAAATTCATTGGTTTTCTCCAGTATCTGCCGTAGTGTGAAGATTTGGTCGATGGTGGACTTCCCTGGCCTGAATCCGCACTGATAAGGACCTATCAGCTTATTTACAAAAGACTTCAGGTGTTCCCACAAAATGGCAGAGAAGATTTTGTAGGCGATGTTAAGGAGACTTATTCCTCTGTAGTTGGCGCAATCAGATGGGTCTCCTTTCTTGTGGATCGGGCATACGTTGTTGAGACTCTATTCCTCGGGCATGCTTTCCTTTGACTATTTTCGTTTATATTATTGTAAAACTTCCAGGCGTCATTCCTGCGAAGGTATCTCTCCATCTCCTCATTCTCACGCTTTCCGTATGCTCTTTTTCTCTTCTGAGAAGCGTGTGTTCCATTCTTCTCCTCTGCTAATAGATTTCGCGAGCAGCTCCCGTTTGTCGTTGCAGCGTGGCTTGCTGCATGGGCTTGTTCGCATTGTTCATCGAACCAGGGGTTTCCAGGTGGTGACGGTTTGAAACCCAGCACCTCTGAGGCAGCGTCTCTGACGGCGCTCTGGCACTGCGCCCATTCCTGCTCTATTGGTTGTGCCGCTTTGAGCGAATTTTGAAAGAGCTTGAAGGAAACACGATCGGCAAAGATTCTGGCAGTCTTTTGCGAGTGTAGCTTTCCGATGTCAAACTTACGTTGTCCTACTCGAATTCTAAGCATTCTTGATGTCTTCATTCATACCTTGGCTACAACAGGGTCGTGGTCCGAATCGATATTGGGTCCTCGGAAGGTTTGTACGTCGAGAATACTGGAGGAGTGTCTGGCGTCGATCGCAATGTGATCAATCTGGTTGGTGGTCGATTGATCAGGAGACCACCAGGTACCCATGTGGATGTTGAGATTGGGGAATCGTGCATTTGCTACAAGGGGTTACGCCCCGTTAGGAAATCGACTAGCCTAAGTCTGTTGTCGGATGTGGTGTTATGGAGGCTAAATATGTCTTCTCTGCCCAACTTTACGTTGAAATCTCTTAGTACAATTTTGGTGTCATAACTGGGGCATTGGGCGTATGTTCGGTCTTGTTCTTCTTTTGGTGGCGTTAAAGCCCATGAAGGACCAGAGCCAAGCTTCTCTCAATCACCCATGTTGTGTGTGATTTATTTTTCACATAGGTGAAGGGGACCTACAGCTTAATGTCGATTCCGAACGGCGTGAGTCGAGAAGCTTTTTCATGGCAAGTTTACTACGGGGGGTTTTGCCAGTACCACGCCGAGGAGGGACGCCGCGAAATAAACATTCGATGGCGTTGGTGTTATCGGGATCCGAACTCGCTCATCGTGCGCCAGATTCCAACACACTAACTAGTGCGCCACGGCGGCCCTTCCGTGGGGGCGTGCACGCATATTAGGGTGATATTCCCCAGTGTACCCTTGATACGGATTGTTATGAGTCATTCCCTTACATCCCGAAAGCTTAAGACTGTTTGTCTTAGTCTACCCCGAATAACAAAACCGCACCCTAATAAGCACTGTTTGTGCTCCTTGTAGCAGTTCCCGTAGTAGATGTCGCAGTTTTTCATCCGTCTTTTGCCTGGTCCATCCCATCGCACTTCTTGGTAATGTTTGCTTTTTAGCAGTCCAGGGTCTTTTCCAATTGATTGCCCGCACCTGGTCTGTTGAGAGACCTCACATTCCAGGTGCAGACTCATAAATCCTTATTGTGTTTGCAGGAGTCGTCAACATTGAAATCGTCCATATCCGAGGTTTATTGTCCGTTCGTAACAAGTGGTTTTTCCGTGATATGGATGTTAACCCTAGGTAGGTTGGTAGGTAGGTAGGTAGGACCGTAGCCTTCCCAAAAAAAAAAATAAAAAAAATGGGAAGAACACACATAGGCCAGGGAGACCCGTTGTGCAGCTACGAGGGGGCTTAGCCCCCTATTCGTGGAACCATTTTGCGCTTCTTAAGAAATTAAGAAGATCAGATTTCCCTACTTGCTGAACTTCGGGAAGATCGTTAAGAAAGTAAGATCCTAGGTATCGTTTCCTGATTGTGCAGAATGCCGGGCAGGCGCAGAGAAGGATTCGACCTCCTCCTCGTCTAGACAGCTCCTGCAAAAATCATTCGGAGTTATACCTAGTTTTTGCGCGTGACTGCCAATAAGGCAGTGTCAAGTGAGGACACCGATGACTTTGTGGATGTCAGTTCTTTTTAGGGAGATAGTACTCCTAGTCCTAGGTTAAGAGCACCGTGGCGCAGTGGGTAGTGTGTTGGCCTCTGACACCGATGACACGGGATCGAATCCTGACACAGCCATGTCATCGAACGTGTTTTTCACGTAGTTTCTCCTCAGCGGGGTTCTGACAAAACCCCTTGTAGTAAAATTGTCATGAAAAGCTTCTCGAAATTCGCCGTTCGGAACCGGCAATGAACTGTAGGTCCCTTTCACCTATGGGAAAATGAAACCACACACAATATGGGTGATTGAGAGAGAAGCTCGGCTCAGGTTCTTCATGGACTGTAACGCCAACATACATACATACAATACTCCTAGTCCGTTGACTGTTGAGCCAGGGCCAAATTTGCCTGGTGATGAGGCAGGTATGTCTCTGAGTCCATCTCCGGTTCGTCTCGGCCCTGGCGAGATCTGTAAGATTGTGTTTAATGGTTGTAAAGGGTATACCCTCACAAGCCACGATTGATTGTAGCGTCGTTCCTTGTTTGGCGAGTGTGTCGGCTCTTTCATTTCCTGGAATGTCGCTGTGTCCCGGTAGCCAGATAAGTTGTATGTTGAACTGTTCGGCCATCTCGTTAAGAGATAGGCGATAGTCGAGGCTAGTTTTTGATGTGTACACGTAGGACTCCAACGACTTTAAGGCTCCTTGGCTATCCGTGAGAATGCGGATACCCGTGGTGGATAACACGTTCCACTTCAGCCAAGACAAAGCCTCTTTTATTGCCAACAGTTCCGCCTGGAAGACGCTGCAGTGATTTGGTAGTTTTAGCGCTTTGTTTAGCTTCAGTTGTTTGCAGAATACCCCACTACCCACCCCGTCTTTGGTTTTAGACCCGTCAGTATAGAAGTCTATGCAGTTTCTGCGAGGTTGAGTCTGACGAGTCCAGTTTTGTCTATCCGGGTAGGTCGTTGTAAAGTTTTTTTCCAAGACTGTGGTGGGTTCTGTGGGTCTAGGTTGGGTGGGTCTAGGTTTTCTGTTGAATTGTTATTCAGGATGGAAGAGTGGCCAGTGACATAGCTCGTCCAGTTCGAGTTGGCTTTAATTCTAATGGCCGTTTGTGTGGCAATTTGCTTGCCGAAAATATCGAGTGGTGTAAGGTCGAGTATCATGTTAAGCGCAGCCGTTGGGGTGGACCTGAGTGCCCCTTGTACCTTCTGGAATGGCTTGAGGTATGTTGTCATGTCCAGTGCTGTCCACCAGACTGTCACTCCATACGTTAGTATGGGTCTGACGACCGTGATGTTAAGCCATAGGGTGATCTTGGGGTTGAATCCCCATTTTTTCCCTGTGGCTCTCTTGCATGTGTAGAGAGCTATAGTTGCTTTTTTAGCTCTTTCGATTGTGTTGCTCTTCCAGGTTAATTATCTAGTATAATGCCAAGGTATTTGGCATTGGAGGAATAGTTTAACCTGGTACCAAGCAAAGTAATAGGGCAGTGTTCCGTGGTTTTATATTTTGTGGTGAAAAGCACGAGCTCCGTTTTCTGGGGGTTCACCCTGAGCCCGTTGCTATGCGCTCACTTGCAAAGAATTGAGAATGGCGTTTGCATACAGTCATTCAGTGTGGATAGGTATTTATCTGAGATTGAAATGGCAACGTCATCAGCGTAGGCAATAACGTCGTTTACGACTACATTCCAGAGAAGAGGTGAGAGGACCCCTCCTTGCGGGGTTCCCATGGTAACCACTCTGGTGGTCACTTGGCTTCCTCATTTGGACTGAATCCTGCGCATTAATAATAACTCGCTGATTAGTTCTGTCAGAGTCCTCTCTACCTTTAGCTTTTTTAGCCTTTCCATTATTGCTTTGGGAGTGACGTTGTTGAAAGCGCCCTCTATGTCTAGGAAGGTATTAGAGTATATTCTTTGAGATGGATTGATCTTTCGAGTTTCCTCACCAGTGTGCACGGCTCTTTCGACAGATCTACCCTTACGGTAGGCATGCTGTGCCTTAGAAATTAGGGACGGATACAAATTTTGGCGTATGTGTAAGTCTATCAGCCTTTCCAAAGTTTTTAGTACAAAGGATGATAGACAGATAGGCCTTAGATCCTTGGGAGAAGTGTGGGAGTTTCTGCCGGCCTTGGGGATGAAACGTACCTTTGCGCACTTCCACTTTTCTGGAATGTGACTCCAAGCTAGGCATCCTTTAGAGATAATCTTTAGCCATGGTATAGTCCATTCTATAGTTTGTATGAGTTCGATAGGGTAAATTTCATGTTAACCCTAAGCAGAACCCCCAACCTGGAGAGCTAGGTTCCATTTACCCCAGGAACAACGGGCTGGTCGATGCACACATAAGTTCACTATCCGGAGGATGCCTGGGCAATTATCCAGGAGGAGCCACTCGAAGGCAGTGTGTTAACTTGGATTAAGCAGGGAGAGAGATTGAAGCTGGTGTTTGCCGTGTTAAACACGATCACCTTCTTTGCTCTGTTTGCTCCCTCCCTCTCCCTCATATCAGCTCGGCCTTCTTGATTTCCTCATCTAAGGGAGGCGATGTACCGTTGCTGGCGTACCAACCTAACCTGAACCAATATCAGGCGTCTGCCCATCGAATCAATTGTATCCTGCTTCTTAGTTACTAACTCTTTTATGATCGCATGTGCTTCTATAATATAGGTGTCACTCCATCCGAATGATTGAACAGAGTTTCCAGAGAGTCATGGTGAAAGACTACATATAGCGTGCTCTAGACATGCTTTTCAGAGTTGCAAACTACTCGGCTCTATCAACTCGCTTACGTTCACGGCCTATGATACGCCTTGCATGCTCAAAGCACAATCCTTTCTCTATGCTCGACGGTGCTCGATTAGATCGATACCTTTCTACAAGAATTTACATTGCCATCATTTATAAAGCTCAATCACTACCCTACAGCCAATCAACATATCAAAAATTGATTTTGAGCACCTTCCTTCTCATAGGCACACCTTACCCGATAGCCTCTTTAACGACCAACTTTAGAGTATTTTTAGCTCAAAAGGATTCCTCCCTTCACTACCACCTCAACGCAACGCGTTACCACTTTACATGTATCAAAAAACCACCTTGGAACTATACATAAACCCAAAAGCCACTGCAAGTTTGTTGACATCAACTCGTGAGTAATTAAAATTGGATGTCATTCCACAGATTCACTTAACTCACCGGGGTGATTCTGAATCCGCCTACTACCACCTCATGGACCCAACTATCTGAATGGCTTGTGAAGTGACGGGTATTAAGCGGAAGAGGATTTTGAAAACGGCAAACTAGGTCATAAGTAACAATCATGAGCAAAGTGTCATCCGCCCATTGCACGTATCATGTTCCTTCTTCCCGGATGGCATATGCCTACTTGCGTCAAGTAGCTTCCGTTTGGTCTATTGTTCTTGTGTTGAGAATAAATTGAAATTCTCCGCACAGAGCGGTTGAGTTTTAATTGTAGCGCCATGGGAGTGATACGCGGGTTCTATTGCCATAAGGATTTCTGGTCTTTTGCTCTTCTGATTTTCAAAGAATAGGCGATGGGGGAGGAGGAACATATTCCGCAAACTGAACTTAAATGGTACAGTCCGATCTGATCTTTGTTCCTGGCGGATGGTGCTAGTTCTCAGTCTTCCATTCAAGCCCTGGACATTGCCAAGGATGTGGAGTAAATCAGTCCTTTGTAGTGAAAATCCAACGAACCCACGTTAATTGTCCTCGACGCTCTGAACAACATTGTTCGCCTCCTTGACAAGCTGTAGAGATGTCAAGCAAAAGAGAGTCGATAAGAGCACTTAATCCTGCAATCCCGTGGGACAACTGCAAACTAACAAAAAAGTTCAACTTCGAGATAATCTCTGTCGACAACAACAGTCCCACGGAGAGGTACAGACATCCTGGGACTGGCAGGCAACAATTTTTTATTAAAAGAGATTAATGTTTCGTGTTTATAAGATCCTGAAACGTGCCTGACGCCGAGAGAAACGCATGTCTTTGTGTATGACATAGTGTTGGTCTCATGTGTGCGATACGTTTACGTGGAAGGCACCCGATGGTATAGTAATACGTGTCGTTACATATGGCATTAGGGCGATTGTAACAAGGCTGTTGAATGGAGCCAATTATTGCTCATTATGCTTGGGTTGGGGGTGAATTCTTCTTCATTTTTCGGGGAATCGCTCTTTCGTAAACTGAAGTACTTTAAGAGTCACAGAAAGAGTCGTTCTGGCGATTGGCGTTCCTTAAGGGCTCGTTAGTTTCGAAATGTTCGTTGCGTTTTGTGTAATGTTACCGGAAAGTGGGAGGAAACAAGTTTCTTAAGTGATAGTCACGTGTATGATGCTTATCAGAAGACTCTTGTGCCGTTCTATTCTGTGAAAACAGTCCTCAAAAGTTTATTTTTTTTCGGTAGATTTGACTCCATGTCGAGCACGGACGAAGGTCAAGGTTAAATGGAATTTACCCGAATGGGGTGGAAAAATGGCTTTTCGGTTATAGGTTTGTTTCTTTAGTTCCTTGAACATGGTGTCAGTCAAAGATAGGCATAGGACACGTAGCCTAGAAGGAGGAGCCCAAGGAGGATCTTAAGCTAATGGAGGAGGTGGAAAACTGTTTGGATCAATGAACTCAGTCTCATCCACCTAAATAGGAGAATTTCTTGTCTATTGTCCGAACCAGATGGGAGTGTTTAAGACGGCCGCTGAAGAAACAATTTCTGAGAGTTCTTAGATCCTTAAATAAAGGTTACCTTAGGTCGGGTCGGCTATACAGAGCCATGTCATGTTTTAACATTCCTGCCAAACTCGTCAGACTATGCAGGATGACTATGGAGAACTCTCGCTGTTCCATTATGGTCGGAGGTGAATAAACCGACCCCTTTTATGTTAAAAAGGTTTTAGACAGGGTGACGCACTGTCATGTGATTTCTTCAACAGTATTCTTGAAAAGATCGTGCGGGACTCTGCGGCCAATACAAGAGGTACGATCTACTTCAAGTCCACACAATTGCTTGCCTACGCAGATGACATTGACGTTAGTGGACGAACAAAGCGAGACGTCAATGAGGCGTTCACAAGCATTGAAGCAGAAGCGGCGAAAGTGGGTCTAAGGGTAAATGGGGACAAGACCAAATATATGCTGTCATCCAAGAAAGATGCACAACACCGACGTCTTGGTCAGAACGTCACCTTTGGCAGCTATATTTTTGAAGTAGTCAAGGACTTCGTCTACCTTGGCTCGGTAGTGACAAGCGGCAACGACATCAGCGCTGAGATAAAACGCAGAATAACTCTTGCCAACCGCTGCTTCTTCGGGCTCAAGAGGCAATTGAGTAGTAGAGCCCTCTCTCGAAAAACTAAAGTTTCCCCCTACAAAACCTTAATCATCCCGGTCCTCCTCTACGGCGCTGAGGCTTGGACGTTGTCAAAAGTGGATGAAGAGGGTTTTGGACGTTTCAAGAGGAAAATTCTGCGTGCAATCTTTGGTCCCGTTTGTGTAAACGGAGAGTGGAGGAGGAGATTCAACCAAGAACTGTACGAGCTGAACAGCGACATCGGCCTGGTTAGACGTCTTCGGATCCAACGTCTAAGATAGCAAGGCCATGTAGAGCGAATGGACATCAACGCTCCGGCCCGAAGAGTCTCCGACTCCAACCCCGAGGGACGACGCAGCAGAGGACGACCGCATTTAAGGTGGCGCGCACAGGTGGAAGGGGACCTCAACCAACTGGGCGTGCGGCACTGGAAGCGGCTGGCCGAAGATCGGGCCCGCTGGAGAGGCTTGTTGGTTGAGGCCCTGGTTCACCCCGAACTGTAGCGCCATCAAAGTAAGTAAGTAAGTTAGGTCGGGAGAACACATAGCTTCGGTCAACATTAAATTTGAATCAAATTTCAATTCCCAATGGAAAGTCTGAGTCAAACCTTTCTATTTTTTTTTAATTACTCTCATTACTCTAATTACTCTCCAGGGGTGGTTGTCCTAGATAGCATTCGAGAGGAACCGACCGAATATTCACGTTGGCTATAGTTCTCAGCAACTGTTCCATGCACTCATGGCGTTTTTTTTTTTTTTTTTGTGTTTTTTTGGTTGCGCGAAACGGATGTGAAATCTTCAAAAGATACCACTAGCCCGGGCTACTGGCATGTACGATTCGCAAACCTGAATAATCGATGCAAAGAACACGCCTACGTACTAAACCATACCCTGCACCCTTCAAGCACTCTCCCTGCGGGACTGCCGTAAGGTATTACTTCGTGGGGCTTGTCTGCACTTTATGCCCCACTTTCTCTAATTGGTGTTTCTTGTTCAAAGGGAGCGGCAGTTTGGTTATGGTTGTTCTCCCTGGTACTCTCGACACTCGAGAGTCGGTGTTTCTCCAATTTTATCCTCGAAGTATTTGTTTTCTGCCTCGAAATATGGGCACTAAGGAAATATATGTTCTACATCTTCTCTAGCCTCTCCTCTGTTTACACAGATAGGAGATTCATAGAAGTCAAACCTGTAAGGATGGGCATGGAAGCAGCCATGTCCGGTTATGAACTGAGTGAGATAAAATTCCTCTTCTCCGTGATGCCGGTTCATCCATCTTTGTAAGTAGATGGGTCCATCTTCCCTTTGTTGAGTGATTCCATCTCTCATGCCATATTCCAATGCTACGCTGTTTTTCTTCCAGTTTAATTTCTATGATTGGGGCAAGGGGTTCCTGAATTTTAGCGTAGTAGGACTTTTGCTATTCGATGGCCAAGATATCCACTGGTAGCATTCCAGCAATAGCACATATAGCATCATCCGATACCGATAGTGCGGAGCAGGAACCCCCAATACTCTCGGGAGGCAAAGGCTCTGCGACGGAAGAAGCTGAAACCCCAGCAACATCCCTGGTCAATAAAGACCAGGAGTCATTGCTCGACTCCGGAAGCGAGGACTATTCAACTAGCTCGCCAATGAAAGACGTTCTTCTGGATCAGGATCTGGAAGACCTCAACACCACCGTGTTGGAGGCTAATAGGAAAGCTCGAAAGCGGCAACCGCAAATCTTCTTCTCAGGCAGGCCGTAGAACTACAGACTTGCCGAAGTCTTACAGACCGATAAGCCTTACCTCTTTCTTCCTAAAGACCATGGAAAAATACTGGATAGGCATATAAGGGATGGTGCCCTGATAAGATCACCAATTCACAAAAACCAATATGCCTACTAGCCTGGGAAATCGACCACTTCAGGAGCTAACAGCCTGGATCAACAAATCCCTGAGCGACTAAGAAATTGCGATAGGTTGCTTTCTTGATATTGAGGCAATGATAAAATCAGCGTAAACGCCGCGAAAGGATGCCCTCAAGGCGGAGTTCTTTCACCTCTCCTGTGGTCCATCGTAGTAAATGAACTGATAAGCAAACTCAGCAATAAAGGTTTCTATGTCCAAGGCTACGCTGACGACATAGGGATCCTAGTCAGTGGCAAATTCGAAGACACAGTCTCGGAACTCCTCCAAACAGCAATCACTAGATCAATTCTCACATACGCTGCGCCCGTCTGGTGGCACAAAACAAAACAAGTATCGGTGCAAGCCAAGCTCAACAAATTTCAAAAACTAACTTGTATCTGTATCACTGGGGCCCTGAGAACAACCTCCACAGCAGCACTAGAAGTCATCAGAGACCTACCACCTCTTCACCTTCAACCGAAGAAAGATGCAATGGTCTTCGCCCACAGACTAATCGCGGAGGGTGACTCTAACCATAGGCTCTTTCACCCTGATATCCTTACTGAACTAAACAGGCATGAAATACTAAAGATATCTCTCACAGACAACTGTCTCCGCAGATGCAACTTCAGCCAAAACTACAAGGTCATATTCCCCAACCGACAAAACTGGGAACAGGGTAGACCCTCCATGGATTCTACGTGTGGTACACAGACGGCTCCAAAGTGAACTGTAAGAATTGTAAGGGGACATCAGAAAAGGTCCACTCGTGGCCGCAGTGATCAGGCGACTTTGTCGCACCTCCCAAATCCTCGCTAACTCTCTTTGCCTCGGTATCTGGCTAGATCGCTATCCGTACTTTGATAAAAGTGTAGATTCTGCTCTGAAAAGAGCCCGAGGCGCCTTTCGCCCTGACAAGATGGCTGTTTCACTGAAGCTAACTTGGTTCTAGGGTGAAGGTAATCTGCTACATAGCCTTAATCAGGCCTATGATTGCCTATGGATGTCCCGTCTGGTTTAACGTGAGCACAAGCTTAATGGACGGGATTCGGGTGTTTAAGAGACAACGTCTGAGGACTTCTCTTGGATTACACAGAACACCAGATTCTGAATACAGAAAGGTCTATCCCAACGAGATAGACAACTTTCTGATTAAACTGGTTCGAGGTCACGTTGCAAGGGCAATGACTTCGATCAATAGCTTGATCTCTGGAGCTTACTACCCCAACTCTATGTATTATGAAAAAGTGCGTCTGAACGGCTTTGTGCCTCCGGAAGCGTTTCTTCTTTTTTTCACTTTTCTACCAAGTGGACCGTAACTCTGTGGAGCGGTTACTCCTTTACGAACTTGACGTCGTGCTCTGTGAGTTCGAGTGCCTCAGGTTCAGTAGAGCGGTATCTCGCCGAGATAGAGATGACATTGTCCGGCAGCATCAACGCTTTTGGTGGGTGGAACGGAATCTGTAGTGGAATTTCTTAACGCCTCTTCAAGGCGAAGCTCGCCGACGCCAATGGAACCTATTTCTATGTCAATATCGTCTTTAGTTTAAGAGATAGTCTAGGCGAAAATTCCGATGCGCACATACGCACGTACACGCACACATACTTACTTACTTATCAGGCCAGCAATCCATGGAGGATCTGAGCCTGAGCTATAGCTGCCTTCCATCCTTGACGGTCCCGGGCACGCTGCTTCCAGTTTTCAAGACCAAGATGTCTTACATCCGCGATTGTGTATGTATGTATGTTGGCGTTACAGTCCATGAAGAACCTGAGCCGAGCTTCTCTCAATCACCCATGTTGTGTGTGATTTCATTTTCACATAGGTGAAAGGGACCTACAGTTTTATTGCCGGTTCCGAACGGCGAATTTCGAGAAGCTTTTCACGACAATTTTACTACAGGGGGTTTTGTCAGAACCCCGCTGAGGAGAAACACCGTGAAAAACACGTCCGATGACATGGCTGTGTCGGGATTCGATCCCGAGTCATTGGCGTCAGAGGCCAACACACTACATCCGCGATTACTTGGTCTTTATACCGGAGGTTCGCTCTTCCTCTTCTTCTCGAACCAGGAGGCTCGGAGTCGAAGACCCTCTTAGCTGGAGCGTTGATGTCGTTACATTTTGTCCCAGGTGGTGAACGACGGATTGGTTTTTGCTTGACAGCATGTACTTCGTTTTGTCCTCATTGACCTTAAGACCAACTCGTTTCGCCTGTTCTTCAATCGTCGTGAAGGCTTCCACAATGCCACTGCGAGAACACGCGATGATGTCAATATCATCCGCGTATCCCAGCAGCTGGACGGACTTATAGAAGATAGTGCCTTCCCTGTTGACGCCTGCCCGTCGCACTATCTGCTCTTCGGCCATCGCACCAAACAGTCCTTCACGATGAATGCTGTCGTATGCGGATTTGAAATCGATGAAAAGATGGTGTGTATCGATTCGAAACTCGTTGGTCTTTTCCAGGTTTTGTCGAAGTGTGAGAATTTGGTCTATAGTTGATTTGCCGGGCCGGAAGCCGCACTGGTAGCTGCCGATTAGTGCGGTGCAAATGATCGGGCAAGCCATTTGAGCCTGCGGCCTTGTTGTTCTTCAGCTTCTGAATGGCTGTGCCGACTTCTTCGATGCTGGGTGGGAGGACTACTTCAGCGGCTGGAGTTGGGATTTCCTCAGCCCCTACCACTCTCTCTTGGTAATGCTCGTTAAGCAGCTGCTGGAAATGCTGCTTAAATAGGTACATCCACTATTCCTTGCGAGTTGGTGACAAGATTACCCTCGCAGTTTCGAAGAGCCTGGGTACCCTTTTGGAAGCCTCCTGCAAAGCCTGTGGCTTTCTTGTAAAAGGCTCGTGTTTTATGCTTATCCCTAAACTCCTCGATATCCTTGAGCTGGGAGGCCGCGAAGATTCTTTTCTTTTGTCGCAGTTGTTTTTTCTCCTCCCTTCTTCTGGCTCGGTATTCTTCTTGCGCTGCCCTGGTTTTCCTCTGCAGCGCCTTTTGGTATGCCTCGTCAGTTGCTGCCTTTTTTCTGCTCACACTCGCCACGGGTTCCTTGTCGGGGGTGGTAGGTATCCTAAGGTGGTTACACACACACATGCATCTCTATAAAAACCTTGGATTCGGATTCTGGTGACCTTGAAACGTGGAGATATGTCAAAATTTGGAATTCGCAAAATTGGCCCCTTTACAATAACTTCCCACTAGGAAGTTAAAAAAATCCTTGTTCTGGCGTTTGACACCTCTGTATTCCCCAAATCTACAGCCACACATGCGGCTGTACATCCCTTACAAAAATGAATAACAAAAATGAATGCCATTGAAGCGAGATCCTGCTACTGCACTCACATAAACCACAAGGACACCCCATTAAGCACTTAAGTCTCGCGTTCAGTCCTCTTCAATCAACAAGATGAACACGAAGGAAATGAGGAGAAGAGCTAACAACCTCTCGAGCTCGTTGTCGAGTACGTGCTTTCATTACATTATCCAAATAAAACGATATTTTCTTTAAAATATCCTCCGAGCATACGGGTATATGGGATACATCTATCCCGTCAGCAATAGTCGACTCACAGTCTCTGTTATCCTTTCGGAAGCTTCGTCAGCGCCATACCCAAACGGAGCACATATCCACCATAAGAGTGACATAAATACTTTCATATGTCCCTTTTGTATGGTAACTACCAAAGACAAGCCGGCTAAGGGTGGAGCGGACATTCGATTGCATCACAGTTGACTGGAGTGATTCGAAGCAAATATGATCCCCAGTGGCTTATGGATTTTCTATCCATATTTGTCTGGCCGTTTAGTCGGCTTCGGTTGTTGGTTTCATATTTATCCGACCGTCGATGGTTAACTTTGGTTCATATTGTAGCGCGTCCTTATTGTTGACAACTCGACGAGTTTTGTGAAATAGATGAATGCTAATGCGTTGCGGGATGGCGTATGCTATCTGTTTGTTTTTCCCCAATCGGTTCAATCGAATTCGGATTCGAGTGAAGGAACTGCTGAATGTCCTTGGTTACGAGGACGTTGGCGACCGTCACTTTAACTTGGTTAGTCGTTGCAGTTGAACAGACGCTTCATTTTTCGTTCTGTCCTCGCATCTGGGTTTTTAAATGGGCAACCTCGACCAATGCGAAGTGGTCATGTTCGTAAATCTTATTATTTATTGCCCAAACGGCTGTAAGGGACCCGTTTGGTGAAAGTAATTTGTGGTCACAGCTTATAACTTGTTAGCAACAATTGTATGTATGTATGTATGTTGGCGTTACAGTCCATGAAGAACCTGAGCCGAGCCTCTCTCAATCACCCATGTTGTGTGTGATTTAATTTTCACATAGGTGAAAGGGACCTACAGTTTCTATTGCCGGTTCCGAACGGCGAATTTCGAGAAGCTTTTCATGACAATTTTACTACAGGGGGTTTTGTCAGAACCCCGCTGAGGAGAAACACCGTGAAAAACACGTTCGATGACATGGCTGTGTCGGGATTCGATCCCGAGCCATCGGCGTCAGAGGCCAACACACTACCCACTGCGCCACGGTGCGCAGTGGGTAGTGTGTTGGCCGCAGCAACAATTACTACATCAAAAGTGTGGTTTCGTATGATATACTTTTTTCAGGGATGTTCTGCACCTGACTGGTCATAGTTTAAGAAACAGTTCTGTCGTATATCCTGCCACTCATTCTACTTACATTTCCCTGCTCTGTTCTGCTACACATTATGCTCCGATTCAACGACCCCAGGTTGTGCTACCTCACATTCATGCTCTAGATGCTCTTTTCTACGCAGAATTATGCCGCGAATTCATGTCAGTAGGCACTCGACATTTCCGTATCGTCTAACACATCCAGTGAACATAAAAGCAAAATGTGTGAGCCGCTTAATAATCCCTTAAGGGAAACATAATGCGATGGAAAGGCTCTTCCTTCAAGTACCTTCTGAGTAGAATAATGAAAAGCACAGTACCTCCAACATGGATACGTTTCCTTTAAAGCAGACCCTTATGGTCCTATTTAATTTGAATAATCCCATGCATACAGCTCAAGTCCACTTGGTATGCTTCCCATTTCATGTCACCTCATTCGCCCACGCCTTATCCTTTCGTTTTCGTCCCTTCTCACAGATTGTCATAAACGAAAGTTTTCCTCATAACAACAAAGGACATTTTTATTCAGTGCTACCTGCCAGCGATGCCTTCCCTAACACTTGCCAGTTCTGACACCTTCTCGTGTCGGCTTGATGTAATGAGTGTCACACTTGCGTGTGAACATCGCTCCCGACATGTGGAGGATGGCGTAGTGTGGAAAACTTTTCGTTCTTCCTGTTTTCGTTGTTCACTGTCTCCCGGAGGGCGAGGATGTGTTGGCGCAAAGTTACTTGGGGAATCAATTTTAGGGAAAAGCTTTAAAAAGCAACGACGCAAATGATGCAATTATTTCGTCGCCGTGACTTAATAAGGACAATGGGATCATAAGATAAGTTCTTCTTATTAGCAATTTGCTATCCAAGAATTTTGCAACCACTGATCCCTGGAAATTGAGTTAAAATTCCTTCTGCATTACGCGGCAAACATGTTTATCTATCTTTCCTTCTACACTAGGCATAGCGGTGGTACGTTGCCTATACTTACCTACTTTACTTATCAGGCCGGCAATCTATGGAGGAACTGAGCAAGAGCTTTAGCTACCTTCTATCCTCAACGGTTTTCATGTCACGGCCTACGCCGATGACATTGCCATTTTAGTCTTTGAAACATTTCCGCAGGTCCTCAGCGATAGACTAAGCTATGCACTGATGTTAGTGGATAACTGGGTCAAGGGGCGATGCCTGAGAGTAAATCTGGCGAAAACAGAGATAGTACTCTTTACAAGGAAAAGATCTGTATCAAGATACCCCTACCCACGTCTGAATGGTATCGATCTGATCCCTAGAAAATCTGCCAAATAGCTTGCCATAATCCTGGACTCCAAGCTTACCTGACGAAAGAATCAAAAAGGCCTACGTGGCACTATATTCGTGTAAGGTAGCCTTTGAAAAAACATGGGGCCTCAACATTGCGGTGGTAAGACCTATTCTAGTCTATGGCTCCGTTGTCTGGTGGAAAGCGCTCGAGAAAAAATGTCATCTTCAGAGTGTGTCAAAGGTTCAAAGGGCAGGCTGTCTGGCGGTGATTGGGATCTATGAAGTCCACACCAACGGCGGCTCTTGAAGTCATGCTGAACCTTCCACCCCTGGACATATACTGCGAGAGCGTCGCAACCAGAATTGCGCTATGACTACAGGAATCCGGTCTCTGGAAAAGGAGTCCTCACGGACATGCATCAGTCTTAGATCGATGGGCCGTGTCGAGATTCAGAACCGTAACGGACTATGTCAGCCGACTTCCTTCCTGGGAGATTAAATTCTCTATTAGAAATCCCTCCAGGGAGGAATGGACCGGTGATTTGGTACGCACTGAAAGTGAACTGGCATTCTGCACCGACGGATCCAAAACGGATGTTGGCACAGGTGATGGATGCAGTGTCTTCCAAGCTGAGGTCTTCGCTATCAAGCAGGCGGTGGACCTGATCAGCAGGGAGAATCTCTCAGGAAAAAGGATCAGCATCTATATTGACAGCCAGGCAGCCATTAAGGCTCTGCAGGAAGCGTGGATAAGATCCAAACTCGTCAAACTCTGCAAGGAGAAGTTAGAAGAGATATCCAATGTAAATGAGGTGACCCTTTGCTGGGTACCTGGTCATATGAATATCTCCGGAAACGAGAGGGCGGACGAGCTGGCTAGGGTGGGATCAAGTGCTAACATTGCGCAGATCTCAGCTGAGGCCAAAGCTCCACTCAGTGCACTCTACAGGGGGATAGAGACGGAGCTATTAGTGAAAGCCAATAAGCGATGGTGTCGCTTAGATACATGCGCAACGGCGAGATCGACTTGACGGAAAATCTGCTGAAGTTCAATCGTGGGAATATTCGACTGGAAGTCGGTGCCCTCACCAGGCACTGCATGCTATCCTACCATGCAGCTCGACTAGGCCAGCCCTACAATGACTTCTGCAGAAGCTGCAGGGACGAAGAGGAAATTGAATCCATTCGTCAACTGCTGTGCGAATGTCCGGCGCTAGCCCAAGAAAGGAATATATTCCTAGGAATATACTTCCTTTCGGGACTAGAAGAGGTAGGTGATATTGGGCTGAACAGAATACTGGAATTTTTATCCTCGTCTGGTTGGTTCAGCTCAACGGTTAATGTCTAAGTATCAACAGGTTAAATAAAACAATTGGGCACAATGGACTGAACGTAGTCTACGTGAGCCTTGACTTTTCGTCAATATGGCACCCATGTACCTAACCTAACCCTAACCCTAACCCAAGCTACGACACAAAAATAGTCCTAGCAGATTTTAATGCAAAACTGGGCAAGGAGGACATATTTGAGTCGATCATAGGAAAGCATAGCCTCCATAACACCACATCCGACAACGGATTAAGGCTAATCGATTTCCTAGCGGGGCGTAACCTCCTTGTAGCAAGCACGCGATTCCCCCATCTCAACATCCACAAGGGTACCTGGCGGTCTTTTGATCAATCGACCACCAATCAGATTGATCATATTGCGGTCGAAGCCAGACCCTCATCCAGCATTCTAGCTTCCGAGGAGCCAACATCAACTCGGATCACTACCGTGTTGTAGCCAAGGTACGAATGAAGATATCAAGGATGCCACTGAGTCGAGCTGGATAATGAAAGTGTGACGTCGAAAAGCTACAATCGCAGGGGGCTGCTAGAACCTTTGCCGATCGCGTTTTTCTCAACCTCCCGCAAACTCGGATGACGCCAGAACAATCCACAGAACAACAGTGGGAGTATTGCCAGCGCGCCATCAGAGCCGCTGCCTCTGATATGTTGGATTTCAAACAATCGGCAATTATAAACCCTTGGTTTGATGAGGAATGCGGACAAAACAAAATGCCATGCTACATAGACGGAGGAGAGCCGCTAGTGAACATTACGAGCAGAAACGGAGAGAGGAACACAAGCTTTTAAGGCGTGAAAAGCATGAGATCGAGGAGATGGAGAGGTGCTATCACAGGAATAATGCTCGCAAGTTTTACGAAAAAGTGCAACGAACATGCCAGGGCTATAAAGCCGGAGCAGTAGCCTGTAGGGATGAAGACGGCCAACTAGTAGTAGAGTCACAGCCGATGCTGAGAATATGGAAGGAACACTTCTATGGACTGGTTAACGGCGATGAAAGATCTAATACCGCTGTCAGGCAGAATGATCCATTCGCAACGGACGAAGATGTAATGAGAATAACGTCCACCCGACCTAGAGCTGCGGGAGCAGACGGTCTGTCTGCCGAGCTATTTAAAGCGGCTGCAGATGTTCTTGAAGGGCGCATGCACCAGCTTATCTGTAAAATGTGGTCGGGGAAAGCATGCCTGACGATTGGAATCTCAGCATCGTTTACCATAGACTGGGTAAGGCAAAGGGAACTCTATAACTGCGCCAACTACAGGGGAAAAGGTCTCCTTAACATCGCATACAAGATCTTCTCTGCCGTACTCTGTGAACGCCTGAATCGCTTTGTGGATAATCTTATAAGTTCTTATCAGTGTTGTTTTCTTCTTCTTTGATAGCGTTACAGCCCATGAAGGACCAGAGCCAGGCTTCTCTCAATCATCCATGTTGTGTGTGATTTATTTTTCACATAGGTGAAAGGGACCTACAGTTTAATGCCGATTCCGAACGGCGTGAGTCGAGAAGCTTTTTCACGGCAAGTCTACTACGTCAGTGTTAATTTAGGCCAAATATTTACACTGCGGCAGATCTTGGAGAAGACCCAAGAATACCAAATCGACACCCATCACTTTCTCGTCGATTTCAAAGCCGCGTATGACAGTGTGCATAGAGACGAGCTATACGGAGCCATGTCTAGTCTTGACATACCTGCCAAATTCGTCAGATTATGCAGGATGGCAATGGGGAACTCTCGCTGCTCCAGTAAGGTCGGTAGCGAATTAACCGAGACCTTTGATGTTAAGAAAGCTTTTAGACAATGTGACGCACTGTCATGTAATCTCTTCAACATCGTTCTTGAAAAGATCATAGGAGGCTCACTGGCCAACACAAGAGGTACGGTCTATTTAAATTCTGTGCAAATGCTTACGTACGCCGATGACATTGACGTAATTGGACGAACATAGCGGGACGTTAATGAAGCGTCTAAGCCGGGTCTGTCGGTTAACGAGGGTAAAACGAAATATATGCTCTCAACCAAAAAAGACGCGCAACACCGACCTCTCGGCCAGAACCTCACAATTGGCAGGCTACAGATTCAAAGTGGTCAAGAACTTCGTCTACCTGGGCTCACTAGTAACCAACGACAACAAGACCAGCAATGAGATCCAACGCAGAATTACTCTTGCCAACTGCTGCTTCTTTGGACTCAAGTAGAACCCTCTCTCGAAAGACCAAAGTTGCGCTGTACAAAATCTTAGTCAACCCGGTCCTCCTCTATAGCGCAGAGGCCTGGACTTTAACGAAAGCGGATGAGGTCGATTCGAGAGGAAAATTTTGCGTTCAATCTATGGTCTCGTTTGTATAAACCGTGCCAGCTGTAGAAGTTTGTTGGTTGAGGCCCAGGCTCACACCGGACTGTAACGGCACGTAACTAAGTAAGACGCCTGAAGGTAGTGTTCGATTTATTTCAAAATTATTACTCAATTGTGGCGGTTTTCGCATTAAAATTAATTTTAAACAGCCGACGCACTCCCTTATTTTAAATGCTACCATTTTCCCACTGCCACCAGAGTAGCAATAGAATCGATACCTCAATTCAACATCATAATATCACCAAAGAGCAAAGTATCTAATTCCTGCATCCACCCTCACAACGCGCACGTTATTCGGCTAAAGCTTATGATTTTAATTAAATACAAAATTTTCCGAAATACCTAAGCTCTTTACGACAGGACAATAGCAACCTGTAAGGACGTAGGCTTAACCTAATTGCTATAGAATTTCTATTGAGTCATAAGGACGAAAATGGTTCCATTGAGCAAAGTGTTAAATCGTCATCATAGGCATGAAGAAGAGATTTTCGTTAGAGGGGGGTTGGGCACGAATTGGTAAATATCTAAATACCCGGCAACAGGGTGGTTTGTGAAATGATACCCTTCCTGGTACAGTCCTTGGGTGTTGGACAAAGAGTGGATTTCTAAGAAGTGTCTTTGTGTTGTTTGAAAACGTTCAGTCTTACGCAAGGATGGTGTTGCATTCTGTTCAAAGGCTCAATGGTTGGGATTTTTCATAACAAACGTTCATAGATATCGAACGATTGGACTTGAGTTGTTTTGTATACATGGTACATAGATGTACAAGTGTTGAGGAGAACTTCGGTTTATTTTTGAAATTGTCGACACTGAACCGTCCTTCTCCTAGGAACTGTCCATTTTTCTGTTCGAAAACAGCGAAGGTAGGAGGAAAAATTCAATAACAAAATCTCGTACTGTCTTTTCCCTGCCACCAAAGGACATCCACCGTGCACAACGTACTTAGGGAAATTGATTTCGTTTTCTATACGCCCCCCAACAAAAGCCTCTCATCTTGCTATTGTTTTGCTGTTGTTGCCCGCTCCGTGACTGCTGTGAAATGGCATCGTTTCTCCATCATTAGATGCCCGTTTTTGTTGTTCTCATTTAATCCTTACATGTTTTCCTTGAAACTGCACGTCATTAGGTACATATGTGCTCGACGCACATGTCCTTGTATGATGCATCTGTTCTGTGTACATACTCGTACTTCCATTAGACGATAGATGGGAAATTAATTAATGTTGAGTGTTACTAGACAGCCTATGAGCACGCAACCCAGTCCATCTAATGGGATTTAAATTCCATTCAAGTAAAGGTCAAATTCATTGTAACTTTTGAAGCGAAATCCTTAGAATTGACTTGAACTGTTACTGTCGAATAGCATTTGTCAACTGTATCCCTTTCGCATTTGTTTTCGAATTGAGCCTTATTACCCCGAACCCTCTGCGAAACTTTTGCCAATTGACTTTGTTCGCAAATAACTTTCTTACCGAACACAATAAGTATTTGTAAGCTTATGGTTATGGGGAGATTGTCCTTGAATCAAATTTCATATCAATTGTTTCCAATAAAGGAGAAAGAACCACCTTCGTCCATCCCCGACCTGTATCCTTGGGATCTCGTTATCTCGACGCCCTTGTGGCGTTAAATCGAAAACGAAGTGAATTTAAAATTATTTACACAACAGAACGGGCAAAGAAATTGGAAATAAAATGCGACTAAAAGGACCCACGCTGCAAGGATTACGTGTGTGTGTGTGTGTGTACGGTAATGCCACGCCAACTTAGTTGATGGTTGGTTATACATTATCGTCTTGGCAGGGTCTTCGTTTTCTCCTATTATCAAGAAATAAACAGTAGATCCTCCCATTCGACAGAAGACAAATGCGATGTAATGAAATGTGCTGATCGTCCGCCCGAAGGATTCAAATCCATTTGGCTTTGCCCTCGCTTGTTTCGTGGGTAGCGACAAATCCCCACTAAATCCTTCAGAACATAATAATATTAACAGATACAGCAGAAGAAAAAAACAAAAAGGATGACTCCAATCGAAATAGAATTTAGGGATAGATTGCTTTAGCCAGGATTAGAAACGGTTGAATATACATACATAGATCTGTTTAGGAGGCAGATGACGGCTGACTAAATTACATCTGAACATAGAGCAATCGGTTATCCTTGCAAAGCATGGAGGAAGGGAAAAAAAGCTGATTGGGCAACTGAGCACGCTTGATGGATCATCAGGCTTTTCTATCATCTGGTGTCACGTGCGCCAAGTAAGTCTACCCAAGGTTACCCATATTCTATGCGACACAAATCGATATAGTGATGCAACTATTGTAGCATCCACTCTAATGCTCGTAATCCATTCAAATAACTCAATAATCTATTTTGGGTGTGTGGGCACACCCGTCATCCCTATTTGATGGAACCGAGCAAGTCCTTGTTCGGCATCAAATCGACTATAATGCATTTTCAATATTGAAACTCTTAAGGCTGAATGGTAAGGCAAAAGGACGACGATGACGACAAGTCGATTGAGAGTGTGGTTTGCAACAGGATGTTGTGGGCGTAATGGTGTTACGGTGATGCATCTTTGAAACGAGCGTGGAAGACAGAAAATAGATTGATTTGTGGGATAGAGTTTTGTCGCGCGGTTGTTTTGTGGGTCTTAGTGGACTGCCATTGGAAAATGAAGCGCATGATGATCCATGGACAATGGATTATATTGGAGTCCTTCTCAAAGGATTCATTTAATTTTTTTTTCTACAAAAGTAAGGCAACAGAGTTATATGAAAGGAGAACATGTTAAATGGGTATGCGAAGGGAAGACACAACATTGCTCCTTGGTCCTAGGTGCCCTGCCTTGTTAATAGCAGAATATTCCTAAAATCCTCTTTAAAGTGGACTCCAGCCCTGTTAATTTGATTAAACCTTAAAGCCCGAGCAACATCCGTATCGAACCGACAGTCCCCTCAATATCTGCCATTGTGAAAACCTAATAACGAGAAAACGGAGTCACTTTCAGGCGCTGACCAGTTGGGATGGGAAGTGTTTTTTAACTTCACAGTGGGAAGTTATTGTAATGGGTCCGATTTTGCGAATTCCAAATCTCCACGTTGCAAGGTCACCAGAATCCAAATACAAGGTTTTCATGGAGATGTACATATGTGTATGTGCGTATGTGCGTTCGGATTTTTCTATCTCGATTATATCGAGAACCAAAACTGGCATTGACATGGGGCTGATTTCTTTCGACACGTAATGACGTAACTTGGAAATTACTAAGTTTCCAGCAAAATCGGCCCTCCGTTTTTTGTGAGAAATAAAATAATTAAAAAAAGACAAAAAGACTACGCAACACAGGTGTTGTCAATGACCAAACATACTGATGAAGGCATAACACTCACATGATCTGTGGGTATGATTCTAATATAACAACATACATAATTGCATTGAAAAGTTGCTAAGAACTACAACCAACGTGAAAATTCGGTCGGATCCTCCCTTTCTATCTAGGACAACCACTGTACTCGGTTCAGGTTGTGTGACAAACAGTAAAAAAATGCGTCAGTGTCGTGGAACACTAGGGTCGAACGAAGTTCCTTCTCCTCACGATATTCTTTAGATCTTTGCGGAGCAGTTCGGGGTACCATTTTATTTTTAGAAGTGAAAATTGACTGAAAGCTAAGGATATGAGTGTAGGCGTATCTCGAGTATATCTGTGTGTTAGTAATTTTGTATTGTTGACGTGATATTAGACAACAAATCCAAGGCTACTTATGGCACGAATTAGACAAGGTAATGCGGCAGTGCGATGAGCGGGTTCGGATCCCGATAACACCGACGCCAACGAATGTTTATTTCGCGGGGTTCCTCCTCGGCGGGGTACTGGCAAAACCACCCGTAGTATACTAGCCGTGAAAAAGCTCCTCGTCTCACACCGTTCGGAATCGGCATCAAACCGTAGGTCCCTGTCACCTGTGTGAAAAATAAATCACACACAACATGGGTGATTGAGAGAAGTTTGGCTCTGGTCCTTCATGGGCTGTAACGCCATTAAAGAAGAAGAATGCGGCAGTGTAATATTCAGGGTTTCTAATATATTATCTAAAATAGGATATGGTAGCGTACTGACTGAGGGTTCCGATTTTCGAGCGCCTTCTCAGGGCAGGAGGCTTAAGAGGTCGTAGACCTCGAAATAAGGCTGAAAGTCAAAAATGAATGACAACCAAATGGATTCGAGTACCACAGGTGGTACCCGCCGAATCGCCCAGCCGGACCGCTCAGCTAGACCGCCTGGTCAAACCACCTGCCAAACAACCCAGCCAGACCACCCAGTTAGACCGACAACCAGCCAGACCACCCAGGAAGTTAGACCGCTCAGGGAGACCACCCAGTCCGACCACCAAGGCTGACCACCCAGGCAAGTCACCCAGCCAGACCACCCAGTCAGACTGCCCAGTCCGACCTCCCAGTCAGATACCTTCCAGACCACCCATCCAGTTAGACTGCCCAGGGAGGCCAGCCCGTCCGACCACCCAGTCCGACCACCCAGCCAGACCAACCAGCCAGGCACCCAGTCCGACCCCCCAGTCAAACCACCTGCCAGACCACTCAACCAGCTAGACCACCCAGGGAAACCACCCAGTCCGACCGCCCAGCCAGTTAGACCGACTAGTCAGACGGCCAAGTCAGAAGGCCCAGCCAGTCCGACCCCCCAGTCAGACCCTTCGACCAGTTAGACCACCCAGTCCGACCACCTAGCCAGACCGCCCAGCCAGTTAGACCGACTAGTCAAACGGCCAAGTCAGAAGGCCCACCCAGCCAGACAACCCAGTCCGACCACCCAGCCAGACCGCCCTGCCAGGCCACCCAACTAGACCACCCAGCCAGACCACCCAGACGGTTAGGCTGCCCAGGGAGACCAGCAAGTCCTACCACCTAGCCAGACCGCCCCGCCAGTTAGACCGGCTAGTCAAACGGCCAAGTCAGAAGGCCCAGCCAGCCAGACAACCCAGTCCGACCACCCAGCCAGACCGCCCTGCCAAACCACCCAACTAGACCACCCAGCCAGAACACCCATACGGTTAGACTGCCCCGGGAGACCAGCAAGTCCGACCACCTAGCCAGACCGCCCCTCCAGTTAGACCGACTAGTCAGATGGCCAAGTCAGAAGGCCCAGCCAGCCAGACAACCCAGTCCGACCACCTAGCCAGACCGCCCAGCCTGTTAGACCGACTAGTCAGACGGCCAAGTCAGAAGGCCCAGCCAGTCCGACCCACCAGTCAGACCACGCAACCAGTTAGACCAGCCAGTCCGACCACCTAGCCAGACCGCCCAGCCAGTTAGACCGACTAGTCAGACGGCCAAGTCAGAAGGCCCAGCCAGTCCGACCCCCCAGTCAGACCACTCAACCAGTTAGACCACTCAGTCCGACCACCTAGCCAGACCGCCCAGCCAGTTAGACGGACTAGTCGAACGGCCAAGTCAGAAGGCCCAGCCAGCCAGACAACCCAGTCCGACCACCCAGCCAGACCACCCAGACGGTTAGACTGCCCAGGGAGACCAGCAAGTCCGACCACCTAGCCAGACCGCCCCGCCAGTTAGACCGACTAGTCAGACGGCTAAGTCAGAAGGCCCAGCCAGCCAGACAACCCAGCTCGGCCACCTAGCCAGACCGCCCAGCCAGTTACGCCAGTTATGCATTTCCCTAGAATTCGCCAAGCAGCAGCCAAAATGCCGAATGTATTCTCAGTTAGCTACTCGGCGTGCTCTTGAAAGCCTGAAATTGAATACTTCTTCGGCGTGGTTCAGCAGATTTCCAGGGTAAGGACGCATTAAATTTTTTCGAAGCGGAAAAGCACAGTCACCAACAATATAAAGGGGTACTGTTCGCTGAGAATTTCTCTTCGAGCGGCAGATTGATATTATTGTCATAAATTTGTTCCCCAATGACAGAGTGACGAAAAATTCCTGCGTCATATTGGCTACCAAAAGCCCTAACATCAACAGCCGTGAAGGTATAGTTGGCATCACAAATTGCCATCAAAACAACGCTGAAATACCCCTCGTAATTTATGTATTTTGACCCTGTGTGTAGCGGGCATTTTATTTCGATGTGCTTACCATCGATACTGCCCACGCAATTCGGCATATTCCATCTACTATTAAACTGCCTGCTGATGTTGATCCAGTCCGGGGCGTTGAGTTCTGGCATGTAGACTGGAGACAGCACTTCCCAAAGGGCTGCGCACACTTCAACAATTATTTTCCGTACAATAGACAAACCCATCCGGAACGACCAAGCCAAATAGCTGGGAGATACACCTTGAGATAAATACCTGCAAAGAAGTATCAATTATGTTCCAACCAATCACTTTCAAATGAAACACTTACATCAAAGTAACTACCAAACGGGCACTGGGGACTAATTGCTTTCCTTATTGATGTCTTCCGCAATGATGGTTTTAATAAATTTAAAAGCAACTCGTACTGCAGTTTTGTCATGCGAGTCGCTTTGAAAAACAAATCGGCATCATGTTGCTTTATGAACGCAAACGTTGTTTCAAAAAGGCATTCGGCTTTTCTGTTTTGATACAAAGGACGGGCCCACCACCGGCATTTTCTTGTTTTTAGCAATATATTTGCTAAGTACACCACTTGCACAATAATTGTAACGAAACCAATTTTCCTTCGTTTATCCATTTTATTTAATTTTCACAAATTGGCAAGTTAAACTCACAACAAAAGCACGATTTGAATGAAAACAGCTGCTAAAATGTGATATAACAAAGCGACCTCATTGTGGGCGAGATTTTGATAATCCTTGCGACAGCAATGCCGACCGCGACTGACACTGCGACCGCGACCTCATTGTTTTCAGGCAGTTAGACCGACTAGCCAGAAGGCCCAGCCAGCCAGGCAACCCAGTCCGACCCCCCAGTCAGACCACTCAACCAGTTGGACCACCCAGCCAGTTAGACCGACTAGTCAGACGGCCAAGTCAGAAGGCCCAGCCAACCCAGTCCGACCACCCTGTCAGACCGCCCATTCCGACCATCCAGCCAGACCACTAAGTCAGACCACCCAGTCCGACCAGCCCGCCTACCCAGCGAGACCGTCCAGTCCGACCACCCGGATTAAATGATTTCTTACTTTTTATTATAACAAATGCTAACTGCCAAGTAATACTTAGGTGTCAATCGGCTTGAAGTGGGTGTGAATTATATTACATGAACGAAATTTTGACGGAAATTCGTGACGAAAAATTCTCACATACTTTCGCCTAGCCTCCACCCGACAAATCCGTATCGTCCGATAAGGAACTTCGTTCAAACTTCGTACATATATGTATATGTATGTATGTATCTTCTAAACTACTGAAAACCGCATACTGTTAGGAGTTACAAAACGTGAAAACTTTGATTTTTTAAGACTTGTTGCATAGTTCCAGGCATAACTATGATTGAACTAAAACATGTTAAAACCGTATTTTGTGTGGTAAATTCAAAAGCTTATATCTTTGAAACTAAGAAAGTCCGACCTAAAATATGTATATCAAAATTGTCAGGACAAACCCTATTTTAACATATTCGAATTTCATCATAATCGGTGAGTAGGTCCTTTTCCAAATAGTCACCGAAATATTAATTCAGCATTCTTAGTTGATGAGATACATATGTATCTCCAAATTGATGGTTTCTTGATAACTTGTATGTATGTTGGCGTTACAGTCCATGAAGGACCTGAGCCGAGCTTCTCTCAATCACCCATGTTGTGTGTGATTTCATTTTCCCATAGGTGAAAGGGACCTACAGTTTATTGCCGGTTCCGAACGGCGAATTTCGACAAGCTTTTCATGACAATTTTACTATAGGGGGTTTTGTCAGAACCCTGCTGAGGAGAAACACCGAGAATAACACGTTCGATGACATGGCTTGTGCGAGATTCGATCCCGTGTCATCGGCGTCAGAGGCCAACACACTACCCACTGCGCCACGGTGCTCTCGTTGAAGAAGAAAATTCCACTCTTCAGCAAATATTGTAGCAAATGTAGAAGCAAGTGTTTATATGTAGGCCATTGGTGTTCGGGATTGAGCTTCATTCAACTTTTCCGTATGTGTAAAAATCTTGGTTATTTGAAAACAGCATTTCGAAGCTTATCGACATAAACATAAGACTTTAAAAAAATACATAAAATTAAAAATGTGGTGAAGGTGCGACCCGTAAGGCCCACACGACTAACTTCCCAGTGGGAAAATGGAAACACCCTTTCGTTTAATTTTTTTAAAATTTTAACCGCCTACGCAAAATGAGGGGTTTTATAAGTTTGAGGTGTCTTTGTGTCTGTCTGTGGTAACGTTACTCCTGAACAAATGGACCGATTATAATACCTTTTTGTTTTTCTTGTTATCCATTATTCAATGGATAATGTATCGGACCGCTTGGTAACACCGCGTGTTGAGATACTGTTCCCAAACCGCTCAGCATGGGAAAACAGTGATCCCCTGCTAAATGTCAAAGGCCTTAAGTGGTACACGGATGGCTCCAAGATGGCTTCCGCCGTTGGCGCCGGCATCTTTGGACCAAAACGCAAGATCTCGAAGGCCCTGGGAATAAGCCCCAGCATCTTCTAAGCAGAGCTGCATGCCATCCTAACATGCGTCAATCTAAATCTCGAGACTGGCATCAGAGGAGTAACCATCAACATACTCTCTGATAGCCAAGCAGCGCTTAAAGGACTGGGTTCGTACAGCACGAACTCAAAAACCGTCAAGGAATGCCATGACGCCCTACAAGACCTCGCCAAAGAAACACTGTTAAACTTTGGCGGGTGCCAGGACATAAAGCTATCAAGGGCAATGAAATTGCCGACCAACTCGTCAGAAAAGGTTCCAGCGACAAATACATAGGTCAGGAACCTTTCTGCGGCATTTCCGGGTCTAAGATAAGTTACTTCTTAGACAAGTGGGAAAAATCGCACCTGTCCTTCTGGAAAAGTGTTCGGGGACTCCGTCAATCGAAACGACTTATATGACCCCTGAACAAACACCCTATTGACATACTCAAACTCAATAGGGGGGATATCAGAAGACTAGTCAGCTATCTAACGGGACACTGCGGTCTGAGATATCATTTAAACAAAATGAATCTCTCGTCTGAAACTGAGTGTCGGCTCTGCCTAGAGGACGATGAGACGGCAGAACATATACTATGTGAGTGTGCTGCTCTCTGCCATCTTAGGAAGCGTATCTTTCTCAGTGAAGTTATGACTCCTGAGGGGATCACCCTGGCTCCTACGAGAAGCATTCTCAACTTCATTATAGAGGTGGAGAGGCTACTCGGCTAATCGACTAGCAGGCACAATAGATCTGCGAAGGTCGCAGTGCCGTATTGCTAATAGTAGCACTAGCTCCATATGTAATAAAAAAAAAAAAAACAAAACACCGCGTGTTGTTAATTTTTTTTGCCAATTATTTAGTTATTAAATTTCTAAGAGAAAAACAGCACCACCGATTTCGCTGTAAACTTATTCAGTACTAAGTTGCGTAATTACGCGTGGAATGAACCCAATCTTATGTCAACACCATATTTGGTTCTCGAGATAATCGAGCGAAACGCACATGCGCACATAGGTACATACACACATACATAAATCTCTATAAAAACCTTGGATTTGGATTCTGGTGACCTTGAAACGTGGAGATATGTCAAAATTTGGAATTCGCAAAATCGGCCTCATTACAATAACTTCCCACTGGGAAGTTAAAAATGTTCATTAATGTTCATTAACCCGTGTACATATGGATGGCAAAGGACTAACAAAGGCCTCGTGGGGGTAGCATATATCCGACGGATGCTGGCCTGCTAAAAAGCGAGAAGAGCCACCAGATTTCCTATGGAAATTACAGACGGGAAAAGCGAGTGGCGAATCTCCTGCGTTAAAAAACGGGAGTAGTCCGAAACAATCCGGGTTAATTTTGACGACCCTTGTAAGAAACAAGGGTCAGACCACGTGCAGCCGAACAACTTGCGGACGCTCTGGACTGCTATAAAGCGGACTTAAACGCCATCCAGGAAATGCGATGGAATGTACCGGATGTAAAGCGGATGAAAATCTGCGACATTTACTACGGCGACTGCTATGGGGAGAGAGGACAACGATTGTTCGGATGCGGATATGCGGTTCGAGGTGGACTAAGGTAAAAAGTCCTAAGCCTTCGGCATGTGAGCGGCATAACGATCCGTCTCAAGGCTACATTTTCTAACATCGTCCTGATCTGCGGCCATGCCCCTACGGAAGAAAAGGATGACTTAATGAAGATGAATCCTATGACGCCGTCAACCGAACAGCAGTGGAACCTTTGTCAAACAAGTCATGAAAAGCACTGAAGTGCTTTTCACTTCATCTGAAGTTTTGGGCTTCAAGGCTCTACGACGAAGAAACACCTGGTTCGATGACGAGTGCAGGATACATATAAAGCCTCCTTGCATAGAAGAACAAGAGCAGCTCGTGAGCTCTACTAGTTAAAAGGAAGGAAGGAACATAAGCTTTTCAGAAGAAAGAGCACGAGAAGCGTGGGATTGAGGATTTGGGGAGGTGTTAATGTAGGCATGACGTTCGAAAGTTTTGTCAAGGTTATAAAGCCAAAACCGAAGCCTGTGGGAATGAGAACGGACTTGGAAAAACCACTTCTGCAGACTGTATAACGGCGATGTTAGTCAATATGCCGCTGTCAGGTAGAATGATCCATTCCTTAACGACGAAGACCGTAGAGAATTCCGTTCCCCTGACCTCGGCGAAGATAAGATTGTTAAGATTGCCATATCGAAACTCAAGTCGAATAAAGCTGTTGGCGCAGATGGACTATCTGTTGAGCTTTTTAAAGCAGCTGGAAATGACCTGATTATGAGCATCCACTTGCTCATC
Organism: Eumerus sabulonum; assembly: GCA_951905685.1. NCBI lineage: Eukaryota > Metazoa > Arthropoda > Insecta > Diptera > Syrphidae > Eumerus > Eumerus sabulonum. The sequence continues at coordinate 107,368,104 of OX645061.1, forward strand.
TGTAAGATATGGCCAGAGGAAAGCATGCCCGAGGAATGGAGTCTCAGCATCGTATGCCCGATACGCAAGAAAGGAGACTCCTCTGACTGCGTCTACTAAAGGGGAATAAGTCTTCTTAATGTCGCCTACAAAATCTTCTTTGCCGTTTTGTGTGAACGTCTGAAGCCTTTTGTAAATAAGCTGATAGGTCCTTATCAGTGCGGATTTAGATCAGGGAAGTCCAGCATCGACCAAATCTTTACACTACGGCAGATCCTGGAAAAAGCCAATGAATTTGTTGTCTATTAGAGACGAACTATACAACGCCATATCTACCTTTGACATTCCTGCTAAGCTCAACAGACTTTGGAGAATGCTCACTGCTCCTTCCGAATCGGTGAACACCTGACCGATAGATTTAAGGTCAAGAAAGGATTTAGGCAGGGCGATGGGCTGTCGTGTGATTTCGTCAACATCGTATTAGAAGGATTGTGCAAAAATCACTGGCCAACACAAGATGCACAATTTATTTCAAATGCAATTGACATAATCGGAAGAACACAGCGAGATATCAATGAGGCGTTTGTGAGTGTTGACGGAGGCGGTGAAAATTGGTTTGGCAGTAAACGAGGGCAAAACTAAATATATGCTCTCATCAAACAAGGACGCTCATCACCGACGTCTTTGCCAGAACGTTTGAGGTAGTTAAGTACTTCGTCTACCTTGGCTCCGCAGTGAACTGGAAGAATGACATCAGTTCCGAAATCAAACGCAGAATCACTCTTGCCAATCGGTGGTTCTTTGGGTTCAGGAGGCAATTGAGCTATAGAGCCCTCCCGTACGACAAAGTTGACTCCATACAAGGCTCTTATTATCCCGGTCCTGCAGTATGCACAGAAGTATGGACACTATCAGAAGCGGATGAGGAGAAAAGGAAAAAGCTTCTCGACTCAAGCCGTTCGGAATCGGCATTAAACTGTAGGTCCCTTTCACCTGGGTAAATGAAAAAAAAAAATCATGCACAACATGGTTGATTGAGAGAAGTTAGCTGCGGCCCTTTATGGGCTGTAATGCCACCAAAGTAAGCAAACATTAGGAGAAATGAACAGAACTATTCAGAACGAATCTAATGAGCCCAAACTTGATGGGTTCCATGATTTCGTCTCCTTCCATCCATCATCAGACTAACCCAAGTGGTACGAGCATACATGGGTGTTTCAAACACCAAGTCACAGATATGTTTGAGAGCAACTAACAAAAAGAGCTGATGACCTTGAAACACCTGAACGAATCTTCATAAATTGTAGCTAAGAACCACCTCGATCACGTTAGCTCTCAAACAAAATAAAAGCATCTTAACCGGTCCATTCGTTCAGTAGCTACGATGCCACAGACAGACACACAGAACCTCAAACTTATAACACCCCTCTTTTTGAAATTAATGGCGGTTTTCATTTTTCCCACTGGGAAGTTAGTCGTGTGGGCCTTGCGGGTCCCACCTAGACCACATTACCTTTTTTTTTATTCAATTCTCATCACTCCAGGGAAGTGTAGTTTAGGTATCGACAAAAGGTAGAGGGAAGTTTAATGACAAAAGTTGTAAGGGATTTCATCCACTTTACAGATTCATTTTCAGGATATTTCGTTGCACCACTTACACGTGCACACATCCAGTTTGTTGATTAAAGTACTAGTCCTTGGCATCGACGAAGATATTCAATTTACCGATTGAGTGCTCGGTACATAAACTTCAGAATAAAATCCAGTTAATGAGAAGAAAGTTTCCCCCACGGAAGGTGACGGTGATAGTGTGCACCAGAGCTACAGGATATGATCGTTGCACAACATGTGTTTGAGGTTTTATGTTTACCAACGCATATCCCTGCCAAGAGGTGGGACAAGAACATACTCTCTTCCGCTCATGGCTACTCTCATCCTGCTGTGATTTCAAAATATTGACAAGCACGACCGTAAGATTTGCGTGTGCTCCCCGGAAGTGGATTCCTTCCTTCGGCTAGGCACCTTTTTGCCATTGAATAATTCATACATGGAGGAAGCGAAAATTGAGTCCTTTTTTACTTAATCTTCAAATTCAATCAAATGGAATTTTCAATTTTCTCCTTTTTGTCCTTTCAATTCTGTTTTTCTTTTTTCAATATCACCTCCGTCCGTATTGTGTGCGTGCATTCGAGCGGGAAAATTGATTTCCTGTCGCAAAGAGGATTCGAAGCGAAAGGGAAGTTTGAATGAGTGCGTGGGGCTATGGTACAGTGCAGACACTCCAACAGCAGATAGTACGTTGTGCTTAAAAGGATGTGAACAGCGATAATGATAACGCAGCGGAACATGCATGTAATGCAAGTTTATTTCGCTTTTTTTGTTTTTTGAATTGAAAAACAAATATTTTGATTATTTTGCAGGCGTTTGTAAATAATTGCCGTTTTACAGGCACAAAAAACGAATTAAGTACGCTCCATGGGTAATTGGAGACGTGAGTGGAACCTGGCAAATGTGATAAAACGATTGGCTGTCAAGTGGCCTGGAATGGTGGCAAATATTTTCATTTAATTTCGTTGTGCATTTAAGGATTTTAATTGAAAAGCTTCGGTTTTAATTAAATCGAAGCAATCGTCATTTTTCTTTTTGTTTTATTTTGAGCCGTTTGAGTGCAGTGACAGACAGACAGATGAATTGTAAATACTTTTCAAGATGACAACACCAAACGAAGTCCACATAAGACTCTGCGTTGTATATTTTATAATTCAATAAAGGATGTGTTGTCGACATAGTCTTCTTTAGATTTAATTCAGCAGTGACACCTGCTGTTACTCTGACAATTCTAAAAGAACAATACTATTTACAGCGACATAGAAGTCCTTTAATCTTGTCCGTCTTATCCGAGGCTTGTGGCTGCTTCTGAATAATCGGTTACGGTTTGCTAGATCATAGCCAAGCTAAGAGCACTGACCAGAAAACTGTTCAACAGAGCTAAACGGACTGGTGACTGGACGCAGTATCATGCCTCACTCATCAACTACAACCAAGAGATTAGAAGAGCCAAAAGAGACTCATGGAAAAAGTTCTGCAGCAGTCTTTCAGACATTCAGAGCAGCGCTCGTCTCCACAGAGTTCTCGCCAAAGAGCACACTAACCAAATGGTACGGAAGTACTAAAAATTCCGACCAGTACGCACTTCCCAGACTCCAACATCATTCCCTCCGATCTCTCTAACATACCTCCGCAGATCAGGGCAACTAGACCCAACAGGGAGGATTGGAAAAGAGCCCGAACGATATTTCACGAGGGAAGCATAAAATGGGCCATCAATTCTTTTGACCCATACAAATCCCCGGGGGAGGATGGCATCTTCCCAGCCCTTCTTCAGAAGGGGAGTGCGCAAATCAGCCCCATGCCCATTAACATCTTTAGAACCAGCTATGCATGGGGACACATACCAAACAAGCTGGACAGAGGTTAAGGTAAAATTCATTCCCAAAGTAGGCCGTAGACCCACAGACCTGCCTAAGTCCTACTGACCGATAAGCCTTACCTCTTTTTTCCTAAAAACAATGGAAAAAATCCTGGATAGGCATATCAGGGACGGTGCACTGAAAAGATCACCACTTCACAAAAACCAGCCTGGGAAATCGACCACGCATGCTCTTCAGTAACTAACGGCCCGGATCAACAAATACCTGAGCGACAAAGACATTGCGATAGGTTGCTTTCTCGATATTGAGGGTGCCTTCGATAACACTGAATACACCCAAATAAAACGTTGCACCCTCAGCACAGGGGTGGACAATACCACATGCAATTGGATCCAACACATGCTTAGCAACAGGAAAATAAACACCTCACTAGGCAATGACAAAATCAGCGTAAACGCCGCGAAAGGATGCCCTCAAGGCGGGGTTCTTTCACCACTGTGCTCCATCGTGGTTAATGAACTGATAAGCATACTTAGCAACAATGGCTTCTATGTCCAAGGCTACGCTGACGACATAGTGATCCTGATTAGAGGCAAATTCGAAGACACAGTCTCGGAACTCCTCCAACAGGCACTAAACCTTGTTGCAAACTGGTGCGTAAAGGTTGCACTAAATGTTAATCCTAGGAAAAGCACCATTGTCGTCTTCACCAAAAGAAGGAATAGGCACAAACTTACTAAACCTACCCGCTTTAGTGAAGCGATAGAGTTCTCAAAAGAAGTCAAATATCTAGGGATAACTCTAGACGAAAAGCTCACTTGGAACTCTCACATTACAAAGACCATTGAGAAAGCCAGGATCTATTTATGGACCAGCAAGAGTCTCACTGGCAAAAACTGGGGCACAAACCCCAAAATGTCCCGCTGGCTATATACAGCAATCACCAGACCAATTCTTACATATGCTGCGCCCGTCTGGTGGCACAAAACAAAACAAGTATCAGTGCAAGCCATGCTCAACAAATTGCAAAGACTAGCTTGCATCTGTATCACTGGGGCTATGAGAACAACCCCCACAGCAGCACTAGAAGTCATCACAGACCTGCCACCTCTTCATCTCCAACTGAAGAAAGAAGCAATGGTCTTCGCCCATAGACTGATCGTCGAGGATGACTCTAACCGTAGGCTCTTTCACCCTGATATCCTTACCGAAATAAACAGGCATGAAATCCTAAAGATATCTCTCACAGACAACTGTCTCCCCAGATGCAACTTCAGCCAAAACTACAAGGTCACATTCTCCAACCGACAAAACTGGGAACAGGATAGACCCTCCTTCAATCGTGGATCCTATGTGTGGTACACAAATGGCTCCAAAATGGACGAAGGCATTGGGGCTGGAGTATACGGAGCAAATACAGGCACATGCATCTACGTCAGCATGGACAGATATTTGCTATAGAACTCTACCCCAGGGAAAATATAAACAGAAATGTACTTAACAAAAACATTTACATTCTCTCTGGCAGCAAGGCTGCACTTCTAGCCCTAAAGAGCCTTGAAATCACCTCCAAACTGGTATGGGACTGCCTACAACTACTTCACCAGCTGGCCAGTACAAACAGAGTTCATCTCATTTGGATACCTGGACACAGCGGCCATACAGGCAACGAAAAAGGCGGCCTTTCTGCGCCATACCCATTAGCACCACCAAATGCTGCATAAACAATTGGTTGAGGAACACGACGAATCACTACTGGTTACGAAAAAAAGGTAGCAGACAAGCCAAGCTGTTCCTCCCGACTACATGCCTCAAAAGAACGAAACAACTTCTCATGCTTTCGAGGAGACAGATTCGTTTAATCACAGGGTTCCTTACTGGGCACTGCCCAACAACGGGCCCTCAAAACAATGGGCATCATACAAGATGACACTTGCCGAATGTGTAATGAAGACGAAGAAACAGCAGAGCACATACTATGCCACTGTAACTGCCTTGTCAGTACACGTCTTCGTCACCTAGGCAAGTATTATCTTGAAGCAGAAGAAATCGCTGCTAGCTCACTCAAAAGCATACTAAGTCTTATCACGAACTCAGGTTTTCTGAGTGAACTGTAAGTGGGGGACATCACAATAGGCCCAATCGTGGCCGCAGTGATCAGGCGACTCTGTCCCACCCCCTAACCCTATCTATCTATCTAGATCATAGCCCAACCGACATTAATCCTATTTTGTGTCGCAGGATACTCGCAATTCGCCCTGTTCCGATAGTAATTTCCATTGCCAGGAAATTTCCACGGACCTGGCTAACAGAACTGTAAGATGTTCGGCTGAAGAGTTTGGACCTGGCCTTTCGGTAGTCTTTTCCACTGCCGAGAGGGCATGGGCTCGCACAAACAGGATAAAGTTGTTGATTGCTCTCAGCCTGGCGAATTGCCAGCAACGATCACTGTTTAAATGCTCGGGTCAAGTTTGCATACAGCCTCCTCACGGCGCCCTCTGGATAGCTTCTACAACAACCATTGAGAGGCATGAGGGCGCTACAATACCCCGACCAGACAGGCGGTTGTGCGGCGGGCCAACAACCTGCCCACGTAAAACAAAACAAGTTGTGGAAGAGCAACTTCTCGAAGACGACATGGCGTGAAAAAGGAACATGATTTGCGAGCTGCTCATAAACTGGAAAGAAAAAACCCTCACGCAGCATAAGATGGATATTACTGCGATCCAGGAAACAGCTGTCACAAAAGATTGCACTTGCTGGGGTGCGGATTTGTCGTGGGAAAGCGGTCAAGGTCGAAGGTCATCGACATTAAACCTAGAAGTGATCGCCTGGCTGTGATCCACATCAAAAGTTTTACAGCATCAGTCTCATATGTGCACACGCCCCTACGAAAGAGGCCGGATACCCCATCAAAGAGGACTAGTAGTAGTAGTAGTAGTATAGTTTATTTCGCATAAAATTTACAATGTGGTTGTCACACAATTTACATGCAGAGATTCGATATTTATTATATCTTTCAGCTGAATAAGGATGCTTGGTATAAATATATTTATTTACTTGAGAACAAAGAGTATGAAGGAAAATTGCAACAAAAACCTTCAATTCAGTAAAAAAAAAAACAGAATAAATAAATAATAAACAAATAAATTAATTAACAAATAAGTAAGTAAAACAAAAAAAAAAAAACAAAATAAATAAATGAATAAATAAATAAATAAATAAATAATTAAATAAATAAACAAATAACTTAATTAACAAATAAATAAGTAAATAAATAAATAAATAAGTAAAAAATAATAAATAAATAAATAAATGAATAAATAAATAAATAAACAAATAAATATATAAATAAATATAAATAATATATAAATAAATATAAATAAATAAATAATTATACAAATAAATAAATACATAAATAAGTAAATATATACGTACATAAATAGATGATATGAATTAATGGGTTAGTTGTTGTATCAGAGGATTATCTGAAAAACCGCAATTTTCTCGAAATTTTTCCATAAGCTTATCTATTCGAACGGAGATCAATTCAACTTTTGACTTTACGTGAAGATCAATTGTGGAATGGTATCTAGGAAGATCAAGCATCATTTTTAACAGTTTATTTTGAGTTATTTGCAGTTTTTTAATATGGCAATTTGCACAATCTCCCCACACTTGGCAACCATAAAGTAATATGGCTTGAAATATGACCTTATGTATTATAGTCTTATTAGACAGGTTCAACATTGATTTTCTATTTATAAATGGGTAAAGCATTTTAGTGGCAATACCTATTTTGTTAATTGTATTTAAGACATGGTCCTTGAAAGTTAATCGTGTATCCAAATAAATTCCCAGGTACCTCACATTATTTTTCCAATTCACATTTACTCCGCAAACGTTAAGTGGGTTGTTAGGTAAATAGCAACTCTTTCTTTTTCTACTAAAAAAGATAGGTTGCACTTTGTTAGCATTAATTTGAATTCTCCACTTATTAAGATATTCGGCATATAATCTTATCCCATTTTGCAGATTGGTCTCAATATTGAGAGCAAACTCGTGGGAAGAAAAAATGCCTGTATCATCAGCGTAAATAGCTAATTCACATTCTGGGAGCCTGGGAAGGTCAGAAGTGTATATGTTATATAGTATCGGGCCCAGGACAGAACCTTGGGGTACTCCCGCAAAAAAGTGCTGTAATGATGACGACTTGTTATTGACATATACTCTAAAAGCTCGGTTAGTTAAAAAACTTTGTATAGTTTTGATTAGATACAAGGGAAATCCAAGACTAATCATTTTATATATGAGACCATCATGCCAGACCGAGTCAAACGCTTTCTCGATATCAAGTAAAACCAGACCTGTAGATCTACCTAGGTTAAAGTTACGCCTTACATGCTGGCATATTCGGGCTACTTGATGCGTTGTGCTGTGCTGACTTCTAAATCCAAATTGTTCATACGGAAATATTTTTTTCTCATCAATATATTTCATAAGTTTTAATTTTATAACTTTTTCAAAAACTTTGCTAACACAACTAAGTAGACTTACAGGTCTGTAACTGTCTGGATTTACAATTTCCTTTCCGGGTTTTAATATTGGTACTACTTTTGCTATTTTCCATGTGTTTGGAAAGTATTGTAATTTGAGACATGCGTTGACTAGAAAAGTAATAAATATTAACCCTGACTTAGGTAAATGTTTTAGATACATGTTCTTAATGCCGTCAAGGCCATTTGATTTTCTCAATTGCAACTGCTTTAATATTTCAGCGATTTCTATTTGAGTTGCAAAATCAGCTAGAGAAGGCTCACAGTTTTGGTAACGAAGCCTATCAGACGCTTCTTTCACCAAAGAATTTATTGCAGGAACACCAAGGTTCTGAGAAATAGTGTGGTTCTTCTCAAATGCAGATCTAAGAACATTCGCTTTATCAGAATCGGAATGGTAAATGTTACCAGAACTATGCAAGCTTGGAATCCTCCTGTTTTTGCTCTTAATGATTCTAGCTGCATTCCAAAGAGGCTTAGCATTTTTATCTAACGTGCTTAATTTTTTATTCCACACTTCATTTCTGTGCTTCGAAATTTCGGAAGAGATAAGTTTATTAAACTTGTTCATTACTACGCGAAGAAATGGCAGACGATATCTTTGCCATTGTCTCTTTAGAGAGTTTCTAAAACGTATGAACACTAAAACACGGTCAGGTATGTTAAGTGAAAAATTTTTCCTTATAGACTTAGGCACACTTACATCTATAGCGCTATGGATAGATTTATTGAAGATTTCTATAAGTCCGTCAATATGATTGGTGGTGACATTTTCTAACTCTAGATGAATATTTCTAAGTTTTGAGTTGATTATTGACCGGTAGAGTCCCCAGTTTGCATGTTTAAGATCTAAGTAATATTGCACCTTTTCCTTTCCTGATTTAAGCATTTGACATATAACTGGGTTATGATCAGAGCTAAGGTCAGTAATCGTAACCGGCTGAGAAAATAAGTTTGGAGAATTAGTTAAAAAAATGTCAAGAATAGATGGTGAGCCTCGCGAACCGGCTGGAATATAAGTAGGACTGGACGGATATAACACAGAAAATGAGGACACATTTGTTAGACTCGAAAGTATGTTGCCACATACATTCGCTCTATTGCAACCCCAGTCTCTGTGCCTAGAGTTAAGATCGCCACCGATCAAGCAATTGCCATTAATTGCAAACAACTTTCGCAGATCTGAAGTAAAATGCTGTCTCCTTTCAAGTGATAAATTACCACCTGGAAAGTAAACACATACAACTTTTACAGTTCTACCATTATCCAACTGAACTTCAATCCCAATATTTTCCACATAGTGAGTGTGGAAAACTGGTAAAAGACAATGCTGGATCGATCTTCGAATCAAAATAGCTACACCTCCACCTCTTCTATTCGTTCTATCAACGCGATAGCACTTGTAGTCTGAAGTGGAGAGATTTACATCTGATTTCAACCAAGTTTCAGTTACAAGGGCAATATCAACTTTATTACCAATTAGAAAATTATTAAATTCTGCGTATTTTTCTTTGATACCTCTGGCGTTCCAAGTAACAATATTCAGATAATTCAATGGCATTTTACTTAACATTAGAGTACACAAACTTAAGAGCTAATTGTGTGACAACGTTAAATTGTTCTACCTTCGATTTACACGAACTCAATTTTTCGATCATTTCCATAGTAAGGGCGTTAAGTTCATCCATCGAGAATAAATCCTTGTTCTCCGTTGGTTTGATGCACGACGGTATTTCCACTCGATTCTCCCATTGATTCGTTTTGAGAGTGTTGAAAGTCTCCACTCTTTTCTGCGAACTTCTTTGAGGTAAAGCGGGGAACTCACTCAAGTTCATGACATTGGGTGGATGCGGGATATTTACTGCCCCGGAACTTTGCTTGGTGTGAGAATGAGATGGATTACGGTTTGATTTGACTGTCACTCTCGCCCTCATCTCCAAATAACGAGTGCGACTCATACACATGGTGTCGGTGGATCTATGTTTCTCATTGCAATTTGCACATTTGAGAACATCTGAGTTTTGGCACTCAACTGTCATATGTGGACCAGCACAATTTGAGCAATAAGTTCTTATATTGCAGTTTCTTTCACCATGTCCGAACATCTGACAGTTTCTACACTGTGTCAGTTTGTTCCTTGGCTTTTTTTGATAACTCCAACTAACTTGGGTATGAAAAATGGATCGCACATTTTTTCTCAAGTCAAATAATTTCAGCGAACCGCACTCAAAAGACACAATATATATAAAATCCGTATAATGTTCATATTTTTTAATAACTTTTTTAACGTCCTGACATTTGAGTCCGCGGCGAATTAGTTCATTCTTAATTTGGGTGGCATCTTCTTCGCCCAAGCCAAACAATGCAACTTTAAAAGCTTTTTCCCCTTTGAAATCATGGGAGAAGAATTGACATTTTTCGTCTTTTAATTTTTTAACTACACAATTGTATGAATTGAACGACTCACACATAATTTTAATGCCAATAGATATTTTCCTAATACAATAGTCTGATATATTCAAATTTTTCAAAAGATTGTGCACGTAATCTCTTGATTTTTGCAATAGTGTTATTGGAGGTGGAAGATTTATTTTACGGGCTTTTTCTGATGACACAATTTCGTCCATTATTTCACTATCATTATCACTATCGGGCAGACACTGGAGTGGACTCCAATAATTTGCCCTTGGATCTTGTTTTTTTAAGAAAATTTTCGGAATTTTAGGTTCTTTTCCCGAGGACATTGTGTTGTCCTCGGTATTTGGTGACCTCGATCGTTTATAAATTTTGAAATCGGTTTTTAAAGTCTCCGAACTAATACACGACATGCGTTTATGAAAGCTCCGGTATGACTGATCAAAGAGGACTTCTAATATCTCTTGGACAACGCTTACGGAGTTTATCCGGAGTACGATGTTAAAACCGAACTCGGGGAATTCAATGCCAAAATCGGTAAGAAGAACAATTTTGGCAGAGTGATTGGAAAGCTCGGTCACAGACGACCGACATAAAGACGACTTCTATGAAATCCTAGGCAGAACGTATGCGCAATGTCCCAGCTATGACACCAAAATCGTTCTGGGAGATTTCAATGCGAAACTGGGTAACGAAGCCATCTTTGAACGGGTCAATTGAAAGCACAGCCTACCAACACCACGCCAGAAAACGGACTAAGGCTAGTGGACTTTATGGCGGGACATAATCTGGTAGTGGCAAGTACACCATTCCTACGCTTCAACATCCATAAAGGGACCTGGCGGTCTTTCGATCAATCGACAACCAATTAAATTGATTATATTGCGATCGACGGCAGACACTCCTCCAGCATCTTAGATGTCCGAACCTTTCGAGGAGCCAACATCGACCTTGTTGCAGCCAAAGTACGGATGCGAATTTCTCGGAATCAACGAAGTCGGGTAAGAACACCAAAATTTAACGTTGGAAAGTTACAATCGCAGGAGACCGCCAGGACCTTCGCCGATCAAGTCTCCCTCAAGCTCTCTCAAGTCCCGATGCAATCTGAAGAAGCCATAGATCAGCAATGGAGTCGTTGTCAGAACGCCATTAGAGAGGCCGCCTCGGATGTACTCGGTTTCACATTGCATCGACGGACGAGAGCTGCCCGCGAGCTCTATGAGCAGAAAAGGCGAAAGGGACCTTGCGCTTCTAAAAAGGAAAAAGAAGGAGCACGAGAAGCGCGAGATCGAGGAGATGGAGAGATGTTACTGTAGGAACGACGTTCGAAAATTTTACCAGAAAGTAAAACGAACATGCCAAGGCTATGAAGCCGGAGCAGAAGCCTGCAGGGATGAGCACAGACAACTAGTAGTGGAGTCACAGTCGATGCTGAGATTGTGGAAGGACCATTTCTGCAGACTGTGTAACGGCGATGATAGTCAAAATTCCGCCGTCAGGCAGCGCGAACCATTCACAATGGACGAAGATGAAGGAGAAAACACCCGACCTAGACGATGTTAAGATAGCGATATTGAAACTTAAGTCTTATAAAGCTGCTGGAGCAGACGGACTCCCCGCGGAACTGTTTGAAGCAGCTGACCACCTCAGGAACATGCACCAACTCATCTGCAAGAAATGGCCGGAAGAATGCATGCCCGATGAATGGAATCTCAGCATAGTTTGCCCGGTCTATAAGAAACGAGACCTCTATGACTGCGCCAATTACTACGTTCTCCTCTACGGCGCTGAGGCTTGGACGTTATCAAAAGCGAATGAAGAGGCCCTTGGGCGCTCTTGGCGGCTGGCCAAAGATCGGGCCGGCTGGAGAGGCTCGTTGGTTGAGGCCCTGGTTCAACCCGGACTGTAGGGCCATCAAAGTAAGTAAGTAAGATCGGAAAGCTCAGCCTCCACGATACAACAACGGATAATGGCTTCCGACTCACGGACTCTACGACAGCTCGTAATGCGGTGTTAAGTAGCACAAGATTTCCCCGCAAGCGATTCCACGCAGCAACCTGGCGATCTCCGGATGGTCGAACCACCAACCTAATCGACCATGTGCTCATTGACGCAAGACACTCGTCCAATGTCAGAAAGCTGCAGTGGCCCACCATGAGGAGTTTCGACATCGAACGCCTGAGCACACCGGAGATTACCTGAGTCTACAAGGAGCAACTAAGCGAAGGTCCTCCGGTATGCGTACGTCGAGCACATGATGGCTTGCCATCAGAGCTGGCGGGGATGTTCTGGTAGGGCGCATGCACCAAATCATCTGCAGAATATGAGAAGATAAAAGCATGCCCGACGACTGGAATACCAGCTCTATTTGCCCCATCCACAAGAAAGGCGATCTTACCTCCTGCAAGAACTATAGAGATATATCGCTGCTAATAGTCGCATACAAGATCCTGTCCAGCATACTGTGCGGACGTTTAAAGCCCTTTTCGGCAAACTATTAGTGTGGCTTCTGGCTCAGCTAATCGGCTGTATGTATGATAGTGTTACAGTGCATGAAGGACCAAACCCGAGCTTCCCCCGATCACCCATGTAGTGTGTGATTTACTTTTCCCGTAGGTGAAAGGGACCTAGATTTTATTGCCGATTCCGAACGGCGAATTTTGAGAAGTTTCTCATGACAATTATACGTCAGAACCCTGCTGAGGAGAAGCACCGTGAAAACATATTCGATGATATGGCTGTTGTCGAGATTCGATCCTGTGCCATCGGTGTCAGAGGCCAACATACTATCCACTACGCCACGATGCTGTCAGCGAATCGGCTATAGACCAAATATTCACACTTCAACAAATCCCGGAAAAGACCAACGACTTTTAAATCGATTGTTTGGTCGAATTCGGAATCCCAGGAAATCTGATCTGGCTGTGTTGGACCACGCTAAAAAATATGAGATGCGGCGTGCAGTTCGGTTCTAGGACCTCTGAAACGTTTGAAACATGCACCGGATTTCGGCAAGGAGATGCGTGCTCGTGTGACTTCTTCAATTTGATGCTGGAGCAGATAGTGCGACATCCAGGCGTCAACAGGAAGGGGGCTATCTTCTTCAAGTCTGTCCAGCTGCTATGATACGCGGAGGATATTGACATCATTGCGCTGTCCCAGCGTGACATTGTGGAAGCCTCCACGGCGATTAAGAAACAGGCGAAACAAATTGGTCTTCAAGGCATCTAGGATAAGACAAAGTACGTGCTGTCAAGCAAGTGCTAATCCGTCGCTCACCATCTTGGACAAAATATAACGATCGACAGCAATAATTCCGAAGTGGTCAAGGAGTTTGTCTCCCTCGAGGCAAACGTTAACTCCACAAACAACACCACAGTGGAGATCCGGCATAGAATCACCCTTAGCAACTCCGTGCGATGGAGTTGATTTAGGGTCCTTTCGAAACAAATTTTCTGCGCCGGATATTTGGTCCTGTCTGTGAGGAAGGTGGATGGAGGAGAAGACATAAACGCGAGCTCTATGAGCTGTACAAGGATGTGGTTATAGTCCGGAAGGCAAGGATCTGTCGACTACGCTGGCTCACCCATATCGAGCGCATGAACACTAACGCTCCAACTAAGAGGGTCTCCGCCTTCGAGCCTCCTGGTTAGGGTTACATGGTCGGTTTAAATATGTTTTATGTTGCCCCGCTCGACTCTGTTGCCATCGTTTAAGGGCTTTTCGTTTCTCCTTGACCATTACCGAAAGGTTTGAGCAAATTCCAACTGTTCCACCACATGTAGAGGGAGAATGGCGACTATTTTCAACAGCTGTCATTGCCTCTTCACATCATGTTTGTGGAGAGAAGCGGCTTGGTGTGGCGGCTGGTGGTGAGAACAGAACTGCGTGGTTTAAAACACCCAGAAACAAGAAGGACCGGATTCTCTTGGGGGACTCTGCTTCCCGTGACTGGTACACTATGGCGCGAAGAACTTGCAAATTGGCTGTGCGAGCAGCTAACGAGCAGTCCTGGAAGGAGCTCGTCGAGAAGTTGGAAAGTGACCATAGATTTGCGAAAAAGGTGTTCTGGCAAACCATTCACCGGCTCAGAGGAAGGAAATTCAACACAATCGGAGGAGATAAATCTAAAGATGGTGTGTTGCTATCCAATGACATGGACATCTTACTCAGATGGAGCGAGCACTTTTCGGAGCTTCTCGATACCGAACAGGGCACTGAGGGGGACAGACCGATAGTCTTGAGTGGGGCGGAGAATAGTCCAACGGCGGAGGAAGTCATTTTAGCGATTGAATCGCTAAAAGTTGGCAAATCCGCCTGTGTGGATGAAGTCCGGCCAGAAATGCTAAAGGCAATGAATAAAGAGGGAGTTGCATGGCTCTCTCGTGTCATTAAGGTGGCGTGGGAGCGCGGTAAGACGCCTAGCGATTGGCAGACTGGGGTGATTATCCCTCTTTTCAATAAGGGGAATAAAAGAGAATGCTCCAACTACAGGGGCATATCTCGCTTAAATCTTCCCGGTAAAGCCTACGCTAAGCTGTTGGAGGTGCGTTCTAGAGCAATGGTCGAATCCAGGATAGGGGATGAACGGTGCGGGTTTCGTCACGGCAGAAGTATAACCGACCAGCTTTCCACTCTAAGAATGGTACTCGAGAAGGCTTGGGAGTACGCCAAACCGATCTATAGCTGCTTTGTTGATTTGAAAAAGGCGTATGACCAAGTCCCTTGAGGTAAACTCTGGAGTATTCTGCAGGAATATGGGATTGATGGTCCTCTGGTAAGGACCATTTAGTCTCTATACACAAACTGTAGCAGCAGCGTTCGGGTTAACTGTATTAAATCAACACCTTTCACCGTGGGCGTTGGACTTCGCCAAGGGTGCGTCTTGTCACCTCAACTTTTCAATATATATATGGACTGGATGTTGCAGCGCAGTCGAGTGGAGGAGTGTTTCACATTGGGAGAGTTGAGGGTAAGCCATCTTCTATTTGCAGATGACTTAGTTGTCCTCACAACCTCCCAGCCGGAGCTCCAGCGCGCGCTAGAAAGGTTTGTGGCCGTATGTGCTGATGCTGGAATGGGGGTTAACGTGGACAGATCCAAGGTTATGGTGATTTCCAGAACACCTGTGCAATGCACTCTACATGTTAGTGGAGTCCCATTGAAGCAGGTGGAGAAGTTTAAGTAACGGGGTCTTCTTCACGAGTGATGGGAGGAGTAATACTGAGCTTTCCTACAGGATTGGCCAAGCTGGGTCAATTTTGAAACAGCTTCGAAGATCTGTAATCAGGAAAACGAGCTTGATGTCAAAGCCAAGTTAGCGATTTTTAACTCAGTATTTGTTCCAACTCTCACCCATGGTCATGAAATTTGGGTATTGACCGAAAGAATAAGATCGCGAATACAAGCTGCCGAAATGGGATTTCTTCGTGCTGTTGTGTGGGTTACTCGCCGGGATAGGGTGAGAAACGCGGCAGTGCGCGTGGAACTCAATGTTGAGCAGCTGCTTCTCCGAACGGAAAGGGCTATGCTTCGACGGTTTGGTCACGTGAGACAAATGTCGACATCATCACGACTTCCGAAGCGTGCCTTGGATGCAATACTATCAGGTAGGCGAAAACTTGGCAGACCCAGGACGAGGTGGTTGGACCAAAAACTCTCCTGGGTGCGCTTGGGCATAGCTTAGAGTCCATGGCGGAGGATCGAACGGCCTGGAGATCCCACGTGCGCGCATTACCCCCGCGACCCTTTTAGTGGAATATGCGGGCCACTGAAAATGGATGTATGTATGAATCGGTCGACTTCAAATTCTTATTCGTACGGCATCCTAAGTGGCACCCTTAGACTAATACCTTCTTGAATTTCATTCCTAAAACCTTCCCTAGCCTAGGTCTCGCTAGATGTGTAGATGTGCAATGGAAAGTGTTGTTACCCTTTTTATCTCCAGAAAATAACTCAGTCTTCAAACAAATGGTAATAGCCCCAAAGTCATTTCCTCCCATCAACAATCAACCAATCGTCCTGCAGGGATGATTTCTATTAACTTCCATTGTTGTTAGAAGCTTCGCTCCAAGCATGCTCCTTTCATTACTTTTCAATTACGAATGAAGGAAGCAATATACCACCGGAATCCGTAAAACATCTTAAGAAATGTACAAATCCACAATTCCTCCTGTTCGCAATTCTCCCCCACAGCTGAATGGATACTGGAGTTGCATCTTCTCTGTGCTCTTGACGTTTAATTTACTATTTCGAAGGAGCGGATTAATTACCGCCGAATAATGAATGTACTTATCCCCAGAGGGCATGTCCCACCAACCCGCAAACATCATTCTCGTTATCTACTAAGTACGCGTTCTCTGTTGAGTGAAAAATGAGGAATGTCCTTGCTGGACAATGCAGCGTTCGTGGCAAAAAATGCAGTGCAAAAGGATGAGAAGGAAAAGAGGATCACGAAAGGACAGAGTATCAGGACGGTGGGAGATATTTCATTCTTCGTAGAGCTCTAGGGTCACAAGGGGATATTCATCAATTTTCTTGTTCTTTGGATGGTCAGACATAAAGTATCTAGTCGTTTTTGTAGGAAGAGGAGTTGTAAAATGACCAAGCCAGTGACAGATGTGCATTCTCAGATATGACCGAAACCATTGCCGAAGGTGGTGGCTGGTATATCAAAGACTTATGGACGACCGAATCGAATGAATGGTTTATGGACAAAGTATAATTTCCATAAATGCGATGGTTTTCAAGGTGCTGAATTAACAATTGTTGCTCCAGCACCTCAAGTTCCATGTCCCAGCACTCCAGCGACCTTAATAATATAAATAGTTTCCCTCTGTGGATTCAAATCTAATTGCTTTCTCCAAATGATGCTCAAATTGCAACCAATGATGGTCACAACCTCAAAGCTATACGCAGAGAAATTCGTGTATTCGAGCAATGGGTAAGTAAAAGTTTGTCTGGGCTTGATGGATAGAAATGACCGAAGAGGATGCTTTAAACTTCTCACTTCTTTAGATTCGGGTGCTTGAAAATGGTATTTGATTGTTAGGACTTAACAGACAACTTTCTGTGGATGCAATGGAAAATTCAAATATTAGTGGCCGAGTGCAGTAGAAAGTCGTTCCGAGGACAATTTGTATTTCATTCATCTGTATCTACGCTATAATTGGTCGAAGGATGAGGTTGAGTAAAAGTTCAAAAACTCGCCTAGCCTTTGGACAGAATTTGTTTTCATCTGTTCCACTGCCGTTTTAAATATTTACATGCATTTCGACGAAGGGCACTTTTGACGAGCTAAACAAACAGGATCCTTGACCGTATGATAAAGCCAAAGTTGTTTGATATAGACGAAAGCATCCCAAAATTGTAATAAGGACTACTCACTTATTTAAGGGGGTGGCCGTGGTGCATAGTTAACATCCTCGACCGTCGAGCGGAAGGTCTACAGTTCAAAGTCGTTTCATAACCAACAAAACGCAATTCCCATACGGAAAAAAACAATGCAACACAGTTGTGAATAGGAAGTGATCAAACGTACTGCTGCAGGCATAAAACTCACAGTATATGGTCAATTCAAATTCATCCTCTGCATATGCAATATAACACCAAAAGTGCATGAAACAATTGCTGAGAATTATAACCAACGCGAAATTGGGTCGGCTCTGGTCCTATCTAGGACAACCGCCATCATCTACGAGCCAAACCACTGCACTCCGTTCAGGTTGTGTGTCAAACATCCAAAACACCATAAGAGTACATAACTCTTGTACCTGCGCGAAACTCTCCCTCCCATGTTACCTTTGCTCGCACAACGTTCAACGTTATAAAGGTTATAAGGCTTTAGCTATGTATGAGTGCAGCGGGTGTGACTATGGAAAAAAAAAAAAAAAAAAAAACTACAATTCGGGGTAAACCTGGGCCTCAACCAACAAGTCTTTCCAACTAGCACGATTTCTTGCTAGCTGTTTTCAGTGCAGAACGCCCAGTTGGTTGAGGTCCCTTTCCACCTGTGTGCGCCGCTTTAGATGCGGCTGTCGTCTGCAACGTCGGCCTTCGGGGCTGGAGTCAGAGACTCTTCGGGCCAAAACTGTGCTGTCCATGGGAGTTGTTGGATTCGTAGACGTCGTACTAGGCCGACGTCGCTTCACAGCCCGTACAGTTTTTGGTCGAATATTCTTCTCCACTATCCGTCAACATAAACGGGAGCAAACATTATACACAGAATTTTCCTCTCGAAATTACCAAGGGCCTCATCATCCATTCTTGATAAAGTCCAAACCTCTGCGCCGTAGGGAAAGACCGGAATAATTAAGGTTTTATAGAGGGTCACCTTCCGTGAGAGGGCTCCACTACCCAATTGCCTCTTGAGCCCAAAGGAACAACGGTTGGCAAGAGTTATTCTGCGTCCAATCTCAGCGCTGGTGTCATTGCCGCTTGTTACCAGTGAGCCAAGGTAGATGAAATCTTTGACTACATAAAAGTTATAGCTGTCAATAGTGACATTCTGGCCAAGAAGTCGGTGTTGTGCGTCTTTTTTTGGCGATAAAATATATTTGGTTTTGCCCTAGTTTACCTTCAGACTCATTCTAACCCGCTTCTGCTTCAATGCTCGCAAAAGCTCCATTGACGTCTGGCTGCGTTTTCCCAATCACGTTAATGTGATCCGCGTATGCGAGTAATTGTGCAGACTAAAAGCAGATCGTGCCTCTTGTATTGCGCAGTGAATTCTGCACGATCTTTCGAGGATGATGTTCGATGTTGAAAAAATCACATGACAGTGCGTCGCCCTGTCTAAAACCTTTTTTAACATCGAAGGTCTCGGTTAGTTCACCTTCGAATGGAACAGCGGGATTTCTCCATAGCCATCCTGCACAGTCTGACGAGTTTGACAGGAATGTTAAAAGATGACATGGCGCGGTATAGCTCGTCTCTATAAGCACTGTCATACGCGGCTTTAAAGTCGATAAAAAGATGGTAAGTGGCGACCTGGAATTCATGGGTCTTCTCCAAGATCTGCCGTAGTCAAGGTATTTGGTCTATCGTGGATTTTCCTGGCCTGAAACCACACTGGTAGGAACCTATCAGAATTTCCACGAATGGTTTCAGGCGCTTACACAATACGGCAGAGAGGATCTTGTGCGCGATGTTCAGGAGACTTATCCCTCTATGATTGGCGTAGCCATAGGGATCTCCTTTCTTATGGACCGGGCAAACGATGCTGAGATTCCATTCACCGGGCATGCATTCTTCCAACCATGTCTTGCAGATGAGATAGTGCATGTTCCCGACCAGCTCATCGCCAGCTGCCTTAAATAGTTTAGCGGGAAGTCCGTCTGTTCCAGCAGCTTTATAAGACTTAAGTTTCGATATCGCTATCTTAACATCGTCTAGGTCGGGTGAACGGGATTCTCTTTCATCTTCGTCCATTGTGAATGTTTCGTTCTGCCTGACGGCGGTATTTTGACTATCATCGCCGTTATACAGTCTGCAGAAGTGGTCTTTCCACAATCTCAGCATCGACTGGGACTCCACTCTTAGTTGTCCGTGCTCATCCCTGCAGGCTTCTGCTCTGGTTTTATGGCCTTGGCATGTTCGTTTTACATTTCGGTAGAACTTTAGAACATCATTCCTGCAATACATCTCTCCTTCTTTCTTCTTCGTGTACTTGCTACCACGAGATTATGTCCCGCCATGAAGTCTACTAGCCCTAGTCAGTTTTCTGACGTGGTGTTGTGTTGGGTGTGCTTTCCTTTGACTTGTTCAACGATAGCTTGCTTACCCAGCTTCGCATTGAAATCTCCTAGAACGATTTTGGTGTCATAGCTGGGACATTGCGCATACGTTCTGCCTAGGAGATCATAGAAGTCGTCTTTATGTCGGTCATCTTTCTCCTCTGTGGGGGCGTGGACACATATTAAGCTTATATTGCCGAGATTGGCCTTAATGCGGATAGTTATGAGGCGTTCGCTTACATACTGGAAGCATATGACTTTTTTCCTGAGTCTGCCTCGAATAACAAATCCGCATCCGAATAAGCGTTTTTTATTTTCTCTGTAGCAGTTTCCGTAGTAGATATCACAGTTTTTAATCCGCTTTTTGTTTGGCCCATCCCATCGCACTTCTTGGAGCGCGGTAGTGTCTGCCTTATAGCAGTCCAAAGAGTCGACCAGTTGTCCGGCTGCACCTGATCTGTTGAGGGACCAAGTGCAGATCCGGACTTCGTTTCCTTTTTGACGTTTTCGAGGGTCGTCAACATGTAATCCGTCTGTATCCGAGGCTGTTGGTTGTCTCTGAACAAATTTTTGTTTTACGTGGTAGGGATGTTACCCCTAAGCACAACCCCCGACCTGGAGGACATCGTCATCATTATGGTCTCGAAATCGTGCAATGTACAACTGTGACGAAGCTAATGAACTATGTGATAGTGGCAAGGATTTTAGAAGGGCCGATTCTTCAAGGGAGAAGAATCACTTATTCCGCGAAGAGCAGTCGCTGGGAGTCTGCGGCATAATTCTGGAAATCTCATGCCTCTCACAGGGCCAGCTATATGTGTTTCGTTCCTGAGTTAGGAAACCATCGTCCCTCTTCATTTAGGCTCCGGAGCAGAATACAAAAGTGTTGCGTATCATACAGCCTTAAATTGGATACAGTCATTGTTCTATTCCTTTTTGTTTTTTTTGGATTTGACGAGGTCCTTCGGGTCAGCTAGTCGGCTTTTAACATCCAATTTCCAACAGCCAATAGAGGTTCCATCGATGTCTTTTTAATATGACCACATAATAACATTGGTTAACGTTACTCGGAACTTTCCAAATTACCTGGAGAGGATTTAGTCGCATGCCATCCTTTTTCAAAGGCAAACGAAATATTTTTCCTTTAAACAAAGTCCGATGGAGGCCAGCCATAAGCCCCTTAACAAATCAACTTCCAAATGTAAATGTCCAACTCCGCCAGAGGCAAGCAGAATAGTAAAACAAGAATTCAAGGATCTACCTGTACACACACATGTCCTTATGTGTACCTTGCAGTCTATGTTTTAGTTTATCGGATTTCTCCCACGCGCTCTTGTCTACATACATATACCCAATCACGCTTGGGTAAATATCGTATCCTTTTGTTCGATGTGTGCTGGAGAGGACTCATTTTTCACATACATACATAGTTCTAGTCCTTGCCTTTGTTGGCGGTTGCACGTGTCCTTTTAAATCACTTCTGTTCCAGATACTTGTATGTAGTGTCAAGCTGATTGTACAGCTTTGCCAGAACGAGGTATTCTCTATGTCCTGCCTGTCCTGTGTCCTATGTCCTGACTTTGTACATACATACATATGTTTAGCTAGTTGTCCAGTTGGTATTCGGATTTCGGTTTACTGACAACCATATCGGCGGGTAGAAAGAATGCATTTAACATGCGCCTGTTATGGGCAACCGCTTATTACAAATCCATTCTTTCGCGGTTTGAATGATAGATTGCCTCCATACAACCAGCTCAAATCACTCGGTGATAGTAATGAGATTAAATTAATTAATTAAAAAGCAACGAGTCCAGTGGCATTATATTCCACTGCCGCCTATGCTTTCTGTTCAACGTGTCGAAACCGCAAATTATCATTTCACCGAACACAAACAGTTTACAGGCTCATCTACAGTTCCCTGCCGCCATATGTCATGTCCGTCAACGTAGTGGTTAGCCTGGGGTATGCCTGGCTACCATGCATTCATGCAACGCTCCGAAAGACCATCAAATATTCATGTCGGACTTTTAACGGGAATTACGGACATTTTCAAATACATACATACGTACGTTGTGTCCTGTGCCAGAGGGGTGGAATGTGCAATTGGTCGAATGGAGGCAGCGAATTAGATGTGAAGTGAAATGAACTGCAAAATGGACAGTATCCTTGCAGACAGTGCTGACTACCATGAAATCAAAGGTCACGTTTCTCCCTGAAGGGTACCTTTCACCCTTCCAGTTCGTTGAAGATAGCTCGACAACAGTTTGGCATCCTCACGTACGTGCCGGCCATGTGACCTTGAATCTTTCGTCACGATAGTATTCCCTTTTCTGGAAGGGATACAAATAAGTTCAACACCGATACCGGCGAATTAGGCGAATTACATCCAAATCACGTATCCGTTCGCCTCGATCTTCACATCACTGTAATTGCTTGTGTACAGGTTTTCCTTCCAATTAACTTCCTTCACTTCCTTCAACCCCGCAACATCCTTAAAATTCACCAAAGCGAAATTGAATTTTTCCTCAACTGAAATTGATTACGTTGAACAATCCCATGGCGAATTCCACTGTCCCAAGTGGTTACAAGGGAGTATGTCACGATTTTGGCGTGCTACCGCATGTCCTTTGAAATACGAGAATGTTGAGCTGGTGGCCGGTGCGGAGGTTTCGTGACATGAACTCAAGTCAAAGGATTGTTGACAGTGTAATGCGCCATTAGGGATAATCGGGGAGAGAGACTTGACAGGCGTAGTTAGGTGTGGGCGGAAACCTTTGATGAATTCAGAGTAGGGGATGCGTGTCCTCGGGAATTATGTTTCGTTTGTGAGAGCGATCGGGAAAATTCGACAAGCGCCACTGGCTGGTGATAGACGCCTGGCCGTCGTATTTTCATGGCAGGCTACCCTAATTGCCAGGCTGACAGTTCTGGCTACTCTAATTGATTGCTTGGCTATAGCCGTCAGGCCACGGCATTTGCTCGGATGGTTATAGCTGCTTAGCCACCGTATTTGCCTGGTATTTGCTTGGCTATCCTAATTGCCTGGCTGGCTATAGCCGCCTAGCTACCCTGATTGTCGGGCTGGCTATAATCATTTGCACATCGTTTTCGCCTGGCTGGCTATAGTCACCTGGTCAGCGTGTTTGCCTGGCTAGCTATAGCCACCTGGCCACTGTGATTGCCTGACTGGCTATAGTGGCCTAGGTGTTTGCCTAGAAGGCTATAGCCGCCTGGCCCCCGTATTCGCTTAGGTGGCTACAGCCGCCTGGCCACCGTTTTTGTCTGGCTGGCTAAAGCCGCCTAGCCACTGTGTTTGCCTAGGTAGCTATAGCCGTCTGGCCACCGTATTCGCCTAGCTGGCTATGGCCGCCTGGCCAGCGTTTTGTCTGGCTGGCTATAGCCGTCTGGCCACCGTTTTTGCCTGACTGGCTTTAGCCACCTAGCTACTCTAATCGCCGGGCTGGCTATACCCGCCTGGCCACCGTATTTGGCTGGCTACAGCCGCGTGACCACCGTATGCACTTGGCTGGCTATAGCCGCCTGACCACCGCGTTTGCCTAGCTATCGTATTTGACTGGCTAGCTATAGCCGCCTGACTACCTTAATTGGCCGGCCGGCCATAGCCGCCTGGCTACCGTATTTGCCTGGCTGGCTAGAGCCGCCTGGCCACCATATTCACCTGGCTGGCTATACCCTCCTGGCCACCGTATGTGGCTGGCTGGCTACAGCCGCCTAGCCACCGTTTTTGTCTGGCTGGCTAAAGCCGCCTAGCCACTGTGTTTACCTAGGTAGCTATAGCCGTCTGGCCACCGTATTCGCCTAGCTGGCTATGGCCGCCTGGCCAGCGTTTTGTCTGGCTGGCTGTAGTCGCCTGGCCACCGTTTTTGCCTGACTGGATTTAGCCACCTAGCTATTCTAATTGCCGGGCTGGCTATACCCGCCTGGCCACCGTATTTGGCTGGCTACAGCCGCCTGGCCACCGTACTTGCCTAGCTGGCTATAGCGGCCTGGGCAGCGTGTTTGTCTGGCTGGCTATAGCTGCCTGGCCACGGTGTTTGCCTGCCTGGCTATAGCCACCTGGCCACCGTATTTGCTTCCCTGGTTATAGCCTGGTTATGCCGAAATCAGTAAGGAGAACACCTTTGGCGGAGTGATCGGAAAGCACAGCTTCCACGATACAATAACACGGTCTGGCTTCCGTGTTTGCTTGCCGAGCTATAGCCGCCTGGCCAGCTTTTTGTCTGGCTGGTTATAGCCGCCTGACTACCCTAATTGGCTGGCCGGCCATAGCCGCCTGACTACCGTATTTGCCTGGCTAGCTATAACCGCCTGGCCACTGTGTTGGCCTAGGTGGCCATAGCCGTCTGGTCACCGTATTCGCCTAGCTGGCTATAGCCGCCTTGCCAGCGTTCTTGTCTGGCTGGCTAGGCAAGTACGGTGGTCAGGCGGCTGTAGCTAGCCAGGCGAAAATGAAAGCCGGATGGCTATAGCCAGGCAGGCAAACATAGTGGCGAGACGGCTATAGCCATCCGGCTTTCGTTTTCGCCTGGCTAGCTACAGCCGCCTGACCACCGTACTTGCCTAGCTGGCTATAGCGGCCTGAGCAGCGTGTTTGTCTGGCTGGCTATAGCCGCCTGGCCACGGTGTTTGCCTGCTTGGCTATAGCCACCTGGCCACCGTATTTGCTTCCCTGGTTATAGCCTGGTTATGCCGAAATCAGTAAGGAGAACACCTTTGGCGGAGTGATCGGAACGCACAACTTCCACGATACAATAACACGGTCTGGCTACCGTGTTTGCCTGCCGAGCTATAGCCGCCTGGCCAGCTTTTTGTCTTGCTGGTTATAGCCGCCTGGCCACTGTGTTTGCCCAAGTGGCTATAACCGTCTGGCCACCGCATTCACCTGGCTGGCTAAAGCCGCCTGGCTGCTCTGTTTGCCTAGGTAGCTATAGCCGTCTGGCCACCGTTTTTGTTTAGCAGGCTATCGCCGCCTGGCCACCGTTTTTGTCTAGCAGGCTATCGCCGCCTAGCTACCGTGTTTGACTGTCCGGCTTTGACCCCTTGGCTACCTTAATTGCCTGACTGGCTATAGCCGACTGGCCACCGTTTTTGTCTGGCTAGCTATAGCCGCCTGGCCACCATTTTTTTCTGGCTGGCTATAGCCGGCTGGCCAACGTGTGTGCCTGGCTAGCTATAGCCGCCTAGCTATCCTTATTGCCTGGGTGGCTATATCCGCCTGGCCACCGTATTCACCTGGCTGGCTATAGCCGCCTGGCCACAGTTTTTGTCTGGCTGGCTTTAGCCGCCTGGACACTGTGTTTGCCTAGGTGGCTATAGTCGTCTGGCCACCGTATTCGCCTAGCTGGCTATAGCCGTCTGGCCATCGTATTTGCCTAGCTGGCTATAGCCGTCTGGCCATCGTTTTTGTCCGGCTGGCTTTAGTCACCTGGCTACCGTGTTTGCCAGTTTTTCCTAAACGTTTAATACCCAGTCAGTGCAATATCTTGCGTCAGTGCCGCTATTTAAATTGGCTTAGGCTCAACCGTCTTAAATCGTACATCGAGTGGTAATGGCACAAATAAAGGACAGTCATGGGTCAGCGCTATATCCGTCAAAAAGCGTTATGATTCCGTCGTTTAATAATGCCTTGACAGGGGAATTGTATGCGTTGCATTTACCATGACCCATATGAAGCTACTTCATCCAAAGTCGGGAACACTATCCGTACAAATGACTGCATTTCGTTCCAGATTGTTACGAAAACTTTCATATCCTTCCCAAGCGCCTGATTGATTTCAAAAATTCCCTATTTAGTCGTAAGTTCGAATGGTAAGACAATAGCACCCAGAAACCAAACAACAACAGCGAAAGGATCCATTCCAGGTTAGGTGGCAATTTGAAACTTTCATCCTCCAGCACTCCGTCCAGATATCTAGATCTCGTCGAGTTCTGTTTCACTCTAAACTAGTTTGGAGTTGATTATAGTTTGCACGCGTAATACCCTGTTCCAATGTGTGTACTCGTACCCATACCCGCACCGCATCCTCGAAAAGGATTAGGTCGTGTTATCCTTGGGTTTCGATTTCCCATCATGTCGAAGATGGTAACAAACGATGGTTGGTGGTATCTCACGGGTATTTGTTGCTCACTTTTCCTCGAACGGATGCACCATGATGTGACGAGAGTTGATACAGATATTTTGTGGGCTAGGAATGGGACAAGGGGATCCTGTCCATTGGGGAATGGATGGATTGCGGTCGAAATAAGTTTTTCAAAGTTTCAGCTTGTTGTTCCAGTTGTTCGGATGTCGTCGTCTCGTTGCTTGTCCTCTGTTAATTGGATGCAATTATCTGTGAAATAATGAAGAAGGCAAATTAGTTGTGAAAGAACACTGGGGGCCTAATGAAAGGGACTGTCGAGCGGAAGGGGACTGTAATTAAAGTGGAAATGGAGTGATAATGCGTATTCTATAAGGATGGCAGGATTGCCATTTTTAATCACAAGTTCTTCGCTCCACTTGGATGTTCCCATCGTTGGATATAGGTCACCGCAGGCCGATAGTGTGTCGTCGAACTTTGATGAATACAGCTGTAGGGAAAAAGCACCACCGGATTGATGGTCATTTTACTTATCTACCACTTGTCGCTCGATTGACTTCAAATCAATTACGAGCATATGCGTCCACCCATCACGTGTGGGAGGGACAACCTTATCTGGAAATCCATTTCCCGGAACTGCAAGAAGTGTCGATAGTATCGATTTGTTTGAGATTGAAAGACTCTCGTTTGCTCAATCGCGTCTCATTCATCGTCTGTACTGCCCTTCGGGGTAGGGTGAAAGCAATCAACTTACCAACGAAGATCGTTAATAGGATGCCATCAATCGCGATAAACAATTTCCTTTAATATACTGGTTTCAAGGGATTAAAGAGGATACATATATCGGACTGATGGTGACTAGACATGGCTAGAGTCCTTGACTCTTTTCCTGCCTAGTTTGGGGCGGTCATAAATTTTGCCTCATATATGTCGCATCTGCACCCATAATGGTAAATTAAGGAAGAAATTGCTTGGAAAAATGTTGACGGTAGAACGAAATCGATTCCTTCTGGGCATTTACTGCTGTTTATCCAAGAGGACAATGGGCGAATCGTAAAGCAAACATTGAAAACAAAGGACTTTGGAGAGGATACGCTTGATCTACAGAATGTTTAAGCTTCTTAGAGATATAGTGGGCCTCGTTAAATGCCCGCCAGACCGTCTGACTCTCGTTAGGAAGGGTATATATCGACTTTACTGTGGAATTGAAAAATTCACGCAAAAGTTGTAAACGCAAGCCAGTCGGCTAAAAATGTGAATGGTCCTGATACTTCTCTTCTTCTTCTTCTTACCGGGCGCTACAGTTCCCGGTGAACCTGGGCTTCAACCAACATGCCCCTCCAACTAGCACAATCCCAGTTGGCTGAGGTCCCCTTCCACCTGTGTGCGTCAGCTTAAGTGCGGCCATCCTTTGTGTCTTCGTCCCTCGGGGTTAGATTCAAAGACTCTTCGGGCTGGAGCTGTGGTCTCCATTCGCCCTACATGGCCTAGCCATCTTGGGCATTGAATCTGTAGACGCCTGACTGGACTCACGTTGCTGTACAGCTCCTAAAGCTCGTGGTTGAACCTTTTCCTCCATACGGCCTCCTCGCGGCGCCTGGATAGCCTCTTCAACAACCGTTGGGAGGTGAACAAACGTATGCAGCGACAAAAACCCCGACCAGAATGGCGGTTGTGCGGTGGGCTAACAATCCGCCCATGTAAAAAAGTAAATTTATGATGACGGATATTCGACGGCGACCACGCACGAAAGAGGAACACGATTTGCGAGTATGCCCCTGGAATGTCAGAACTCTGTACACTCCCGGAGCTGCTCATAAACTGGAGAGAATCCTCATGCAGTACTAGGCGGATATTACTGCGGTCCGACCAGGAGACAGATCTCATAATATCAGCCGTATATGTGCACAAGCCCCTATCGAAGAGGCTGAAGACCCTATCAAGGAGAACTTCTATGACCTCCTGGACAACGCCTACGGAGCTTGTCTGGAGTACGATGTCAAAATCGTACTCGGGGACTTCAATGCCGAAATCAGTAAGGTGAACACCGAAGTGATCGGAAAGCACAATCTCCACGATACAATAACAGATAACGGCTTCCGACTTACGGACTTTGCGACAGTTCGTAACGCGGTGATAAGAGATTCCCTAGTAAGCGAATCCACACAGCAACCTGGCCATCTCCGGACGGTCGAACCGCCAACCTAATCGACCATGTGCTCATTGACACAAGACACTCGTCAAACATTCTGGATGTGCGAACATTCAGGGGGCAAATGTCGCCTCTGACCACTTCCTCGTAGCAGCAAGATTCAGAGCTCGACTGTCCAATGTCAGAAGGCTGCACCAGCCCACCAGGAGTAGGTTCGACATTGGGCGCCTAAGCACACCGGAGGTTACCAGAGTCTACAGGGAGCAGCTGAGCGAAGGACTCTACGGTATGCCTACGTCGAACAAAAATGCCAATAATATGTGGCTGCATTGCCGTTCAGCCAATGTATGAAATGGAAGATGAAAGCATGTCCGACGACTGGAATACTAGCTCTATTTACCTCATCCACAAGAAAGGCGAAGGAACTATAGAGGTATATCCCTGCTCAATGTCGTATACAAGATCCTGTCCAGGGGAATGTGTGAAAGCCTAAAGCCATTTTGCACCGCACTAATCGGCAGCTACACACTTCGACAAATCCTGAAAAAGACCAATGAGTTTCGAATCGATACACACCATCTTTTCATGGATTTCAAAGCCGCATACGACAGCATTCATCGTGAAGGACTGTTTGGTGCGATGGCCGAATTCGGGATCCAGTTGTGTCGCGCCACGCTAAAAAATACGCGATGCACCGTGCAACTCGGTTCTAGGACTTCGGATCCCTTTGAAACATGCACCGCATTTCGGCAAGGAGATGCGCTGTCATGTGACTCCTTCAGCCTGGTGCAGGAGCAGAGAGCGCGACGGACAGTCATAAACAGGGAAGGCACTATCTTCTACAAGTCCGTCGAGCAGCTAGGATACGCCGATGATATAGACATCATCGCGTGTTCTCGCCCTGACTTTGTGGAAGCATTCACGTCACGCCTGCAGTAACACTTTTCCGAATCCCCAATCGCGCTCTTCTTGTACTGCTTCTTCTTTCTCCTAAGAAGCTTATGCTCCTCCCTTCTCGTCAACTCGTAGAGCTTACGAGCTGCTCTTGGTGTTCTATGCAACGAGGCTTTATATGCATCCTGCTTCGCTATGTGAATCCTCCTGCACTCGTCATCGAATCAGGTGTTTCTTCGTGGTGGAGCCTTGAAGCCCAAAACTTCGGATGCAGAGCTTTTCAGGGCTTGTTTGCAAAGGTTCTACTGCTGTTCTATGACAGCATGGAGGGTAGAAGGTTGAGGTGTACTCATTCCTAGGGCCTAGGGCGTTGAGGCTTAACGATTATCGTTATTTGCTAAACTTTTGTTCACCATACCGAGAGCGCCGTGGCTCAGTGGGTAGTGTGTCTGCCTCTGACGCCGATAACACGGGAACGAATCCCGACAACAGCAATGTCATCGATCGTGTTTTTCACGGTGCTTCTGATCAGCGGGTTACTGACAATACCCCTTGTAGTATGATTGTCAAAGAAAAGCTTCTCGAATTTCGTCGTTCGGAACTGGCAATAAACTGTAGGTCCCTTTCACTATCGTGTGTGAAACGGAAGGTTTGTGACGTTCGTGTGTTGAGAGGGGCTGTCAACTGACCATCACCTGGTGTTATGTAAGCTGTATCTTACTGATAAAGTACCTCTTCTGCCAAGGCGGAAATCCAGAGTTACACGCATACGATGGGTGAAACTACATAGCAGTGAGGTGCAGCAACACTTTTCACGGCACATATCGGAAAGGTCGGAGCAAATTTCAACTGTTCCATCGCATGTGGAGGAAGAATGGCGACTATTTTCAACAGCTCTCATTGCCTCTGCACGTGATGTTTGTGGAGAGAAGCGGCTTGGTGTGGCGGCTGGTGATGAGAAAAGAACTGTGTGGTTTAAAACACCCGGAGTTCGAGAAGCCATCAGAGAGAAAAAGAAGGCTACAGGGACTGGATTCTCTCGGGGGACTCTGCTTCCCGCGACCGGTACACTGTGGCGCGAAGAACTTGCAAATTGGCTGTGCGAGCAGCTAAAGAGCAGTCCTGGAAAGAGTTCGGCGAAAAGTCGGAAGGCGACCATAGATCTGCGAAAAAGGTGTTCTGGCAAACCATTCGCCGGCTCAGAGGAAGGAGATTCAACATAATCGAAGGAGTTAAGTCCAAGGATGGTGTTTTGCTTTCCAATGAGATGGACATCTTATGCGGATGGAGCGAGCACTTTTCGGAGCTGTTCAATCCCGAACAGGGCACTAAGGGGGACAGACCTATAGTCTTGAGTGGGGCGGAGAATAGTCCAACGGTGAAAGAAGTCATTTTAGCGATTGAAACGCTTAAGGCAATGAATAAGAGGGAGTTGTATGGCTCTCTCGTGTCATTAAGGTGGCGTGGGAACGCGGTAATACGCCTAGCGATTGGCAGACTGGGGTGATTATCCCTCTTTTCAATAAGGGGAATAAAAGAGAATGCTCAAACTACAGGGGCATATCTCGCTTAAATCTTCCGGGTAAAGCCTACGCTAAGCTGTTGGAGGTGCGTTCTAGAGCTATGGTCGATACCGGTATAGGGGATTAACAGTACGGGTTTCGTCACGGCAGAAGTACAACCGACCAGCTTTTCACTCTAAGAATGGTACTCGAGAAGGCTTGGGAGTACGCCAAACCGATCTATAGCTGCTTTGTAGATTTGTAAAAGGCGTATGAGTTCCTCGAGGTAAACTCTGGACTGTTCTACAGGAGTATGGGATTGATGGTCCTCTGTTGAGGGCCATTCAGTCTCTATACACAAACTGTAGGAGCTACGTTCTGGTTAACGGTAGTTAACCGTTGGGCGTTGGACTTCGCCAGGGGTGCGTCTTGTCACCTTTCCTTTTCATTATATATATGGAATGAATGTTGCAGCGCAGTCGAGGGGAGGAGTGTTTCACATTGGGAGAGTTGAGGGTAAGCCATCTCCTATTTGCAGATGACTTAGTTGTCCTCACATCCTCCCAGACGGAACTCCAGTGCGCGCTAGATAGGTTTGTGGCCGTATGTGCTGATGCTGGAATGAATGTTAACGTGGACAAATCCAAGGTTATTGTGATTGATTTCCAGAACACCTGCCAATGCACTCTACATGTTAGTGGAGTCCCATTGAAGCAGGTGGAGAAGTTTAAGTATCTCGGGGTCTTCTTCACGAGTGATGGGAGTAGTAATGCTGGGCTTTCCTGCAGGATGGCCAAGCTGGGTCAACTTTGAAACAGCTTGAAAGATAGAAATAAAGACCAAGTAATCGCGGATGTGAGCACCGTGGCGCAGTGGATAGTGTGTTGGCCTCTGACGCCGATGACACGGGATCGAATCCCGACACAGCCATGTCATGGAACGTGTTTTTCACGGTGTTTCTCCTCAGCGGGGTTCTGACAAAACCCCCTGTAGTAAAATTGTCATGAAAAGCTTCTCGAAATTCGC
The DNA here is from genome assembly GCA_951905685.1 of Eumerus sabulonum. Classification (NCBI taxonomy): domain Eukaryota; kingdom Metazoa; phylum Arthropoda; class Insecta; order Diptera; family Syrphidae; genus Eumerus; species Eumerus sabulonum. The sequence goes on from OX645061.1 coordinate 107,399,894, forward strand.
CGTTCGGAACCGACAATAAACTGTAGGTCCCTTTCACCTATGGGAAAATGAAATCACACACAATATGGGTGATTGAGAGAAGCTCGGCTCAGGTTCTTCATGGACTGTAACGCCAACATACCTACATACAATCGCGGATGTAAGACAACTTGGCCTTGACAACTGAAAGCAGCGTGCCCGGGATCGGGCGGGAAGGCACAAGTAAGTAAGTACAACTTGACGAAACGAACATTTCGGTCCTCCATTGTGCGCAGCTCGACTGTTTGAACGAAGCAATCAAGAAAGGGTGAGAGAATTGGCCAACAGAGAAAGAATTTTGTTCCATCATGACAATGACAGGCCACACAACATCTTTGATGTCTTGTGGCGCCCTCAAGAGACGGCGGGTATGTATTTTCCATGTGCGATCCGCCAAATTCGCCAAGAAGGGATAAGACTTGCCCCACCACCCCAGTCGCAGGAGCAACGTTGAAATCGTTTTGTAGAGTTAGTGGAGGACTATTGGGAAGATTGAGACTAAAATTACTTAATTTACTTAATTTTTGGTTTACAAATTCCCGGAACTTAATTGCCACTTCTCGTAAATCACCAACTATTTCTTGGACTGTCGCCACTTGACAACTTTTAACAAAGTGAATCCTGTGGCAGCGAATACGGCACCTTCAGTAGATCCCACAATCGGAAATTGTTGTCACAATCTGCTTTTGTGCGCTGTTTCGGCCTTGTCTATGTAAATTGCCTTACAAATAATTTCCTATTTTATTCATTTATGTTAAAAACATAAAATTATAAAAATCAACTTTAGTCGGTGCTGAATGCACCCACCAGGCAAACATCGATAATGCAGTGTAGACAAGACATATACTTATGACAGTTCGCAAGCAATCATTTGACGTTCGTATGGCTTCTGTTTCTGGAATTTCACAAGCGTGAAAACGTGTTTTGTAGATTCGTCTCGAATTTCTAAATAAACTCGTGAAATATCTGAATAACTCAGTTCTTAAACAAGTTTTAACAATATCCGACAACACATAAATCATGGATGACGAGGCAGAAACCTACAAACTATGGCGTATTCGCAAGACCATCATGCAACTCAGTCACGACCGTGGTTACCTGGTCACGCAGGACGAACTCGACCAGACGCTGGAGCAATTTAAAGAGATGTTTGGCGATAAACCAAGTGAAAAACGACCGGCTAGGAGTGATTTAGTCGTTCTAGTTGCCCACAATGACGATCCCACCGACCAGATGTTTGTATTCTTCCCCGAAGAACCGAAAATCGGCATCAAAACTATCAAAACATACTGCACCCGCATGCAAGAGGAGAATATTCATCGTGCTATCGTCGTCGTCCAGGCTGGTATGACACCATCAGCCAAACAATCACTTGTTGATATGGCGCCCAAGTACATTCTGGAGCAGTTCCTCGAATCCGAGTTGTTGATCAATATCACCGAACACGAATTGGTTCCGGAGCATGTGGTCATGACGCCGGAGGAGAAACAGGAATTATTACAGCGTTACAAGTTGAAGGAGAACATGTTGATGCGCATTCAGGCTGGTGATCCGGTGGCGCGATACTTTGGACTCAAGCGCGGACAAGTGGTGAAGATTATTCGCTCCTCCGAGACCGCAGGCAGGTACATCTCCTATCGTTTAGTGTGTTGAGCTATTACCTATTATACGAAATAAATGTAAGACAAATGAGAAAAAAAACAACAATTCTGGCCTTTTACTGTCTCGGGTATGCCGGGTTGGGTGTGTTCTCCCTTCGGGAAATGGTAATGATTTCGATCCTTGAATCACTGATTACGGGCCATGTAGGCAGTGCGGTGGCAGATCCAGTTATGCGTTGGCGTATAAATAACGAACGAAAAACCAACAAAACGCTGATGAAGACGACGCCAGGACGGGATCAAATAAATCGCACGCCATTAGTGCCCATAAAGTGGGCGGTTAGCGTTGTCTGTTGTCTTTGCAAGAGGCGAAGCTCCTTAATGATACACAGCAAAGGGAAGCTGGATAAGATTGAACAAAACATCGAGGTGAGGGCGATGCGTAATGGAAGAAAAAACCCACAAATGATGACTTTACTTCCTTTTATCCCCTAATCTGCTCGTCGCGTAGCTGGGGTGGTGGTTTATTTGTTTCCACTTCAGTTGAGGCATGATGTGGATTCGAATTCGATTTGATTGTTCCATGGATTTAACGCATTGCGATGGAGAAATGCTCTTATTTGTTTTATTAGCGATAAGATTTCGTTCTTTAATAACCTCTCCCTCTCGTATTGCGTTTGACCTTTAAGTGGTACCTTCTCGGCGAAGGAACTCCCGGGTATGTCGTTAAGTTTCATCACTTATCTCCTGGACCCTTCGAACGGACATAAACTACGTGCGTGTATGGTCTCGGTCTGGAACGATACAACACTGCGGGTTCAATTGATTTGGACAGTTGTGTCTGATACACGAAGAGGGTCATTTGGATCGTTTCGGTAATAAACATTCCTCCTCTCAGGAGGAATGGTTATGCAGGCGGTACAGCGATTTATTCGTGCGGATAATAGGGGACGTGCTACAGTTACTCTATTGGACTGTGGTCGACCACTTGAATTGAGTTTAATTCGTTTCTCGTCCTTTAGCACATTGATGTGAGGAATGTTGTGGGGTTTGTTGTAGCAACTGGAGCTAAAGGGAATGGGTTTTTGGGAAACCAATTACGATTTGAAGTATTAAATGAGATCGGCATTGGTTGGGCGTTGAAGCGTACTTGGAATTCAGTTCAATTGTGCCACTTCTTTCCCATTGTGGCGATAGAAGCCGCCTGCCACACACGCCGTACGACGCCGCACATCTCGCCCCCCAGTTCAGCCCCGATCATCCGACGAACGTAGAAGAGAGGATTCCATCGTTGGTTCCACCGAACCTTTGGCAACAGGGCAGCTAACAGCCGCCAGCCCTGCAGGTTCCGCCACCCTTCATCACAACAACCCATCGCCAATTGCGTCAGGATCCGAAACAGCGCGCGCTTTACCATCAGCTGCTATCAACCTCCTGTACATACACGAACAGACAACGAATACCCCCTTTCTCATCGACACGGACGCAGAGATCTCATGCATCCCCCCATCATCGTCGCTAAGCAACCTCCGACCATCAACTCTGCACCTATTCGCCATCAACGGCACCCCCATCAATGTTTACGGAGAAGTCGCACACGAAATCGACCTCGGCCTCCGTCGCCCTTTGACATTCGTTGTCGCTGACGTCACATCCCCACCATGACTTAATGGTCGACGTGACAAGGTCCCGTATAATCGATGCCCGGTCGAATTCCCGTTTTCAAGAGCTCTCCGCGATTTCCAGCCACGTACCGACCCCACAAGTCGTCGATGGCAATGCACCTTTCGCCGACATAATTTTCGCGTTCCCCAACATCATGCGCCTTGCGCCTCCTGATGCTTCCATCAATTCAAATGCATTACACTTCATCGAGACGAACGGACCACCATGCTCCGCGAGGGCCGGGTGCTTGCCCCCGGATAAACTGCAGGCGGCTACACAGGAGTTCGACTCACTATAGCGGGCCGGGATTTGTCGCCTTTCAAAGTCCAACTGATCAAGCCCTCTTCACATGGTCCGAAAGGCTGATGGTTCATGGCGGCCATGCGAAGACTAGGAACCTCAACGCAACGCCGTTGATTCAGCTTGGAATACACTACCGTACTTCGGTAGTCAAAAGTATTAGCCGATTTTCAGACACCGTTGCCTGTCCTGGACCCGTCCGTGAATATTTCCAGTGCAGTGCCCCTTCTTAGGAGTGCGAATCTCACAAGTCAGCACTAGGGGCAAGATTTTCCAAAAGTCCGTTCAACTGCTAGCTTACGCGGATGATATTGACGTGATTGGTTCAACGCAGTGGATCGTCAATGAGGCGTTTGCCGAAAAGACGAAGAATCTTCGAATCCAAGCTATTGGGACAATGCAACGGAGGACGCCCTCGACTTAAATTGCGCACACAAGTGGAGAAGGACCTCAACCAAATTGGTGTGCGTGACTGGAGACGTCTGGCAAGATATCCTGCTGACTGGAGTCGTTTGTTGGTTGAGGCCCAACACCACACCGGTATATTATACTATACTGGGCCCTACCTAGGGACAAATACCCTACCTATCTGCGTAACTCTGCGCAACTACACAGCTTAGTAAATGAGCTGACAGGAACTCTCAAAAGAGCACTATGCAAATCTTGTGCGATAAGCACCCCCCAGAGGCAAACCCAAATACCCTTGGTGGAGTAAAGAGATAGTCTCCCTTAGGAAAGAAAGCAGAAGGCTCTTCAACAAAATCTACTCGCTTGCAAGAGGATTGGGACCCCGATAAGGAAGCCCTCTAATCTTTCAAGGCAACGACCAGGAAGGCCAAAAGACAATCGTGGAGAAACTACTGCGAGAATACCAAGGCGACCTTCGAAGCTTCTGGCTTCGGCCCCGTATAACCCAAGCCACCTAATGCGGATTCTGGACGAACCCACATTTTCCGGGCAGTAGCGACTCAGCTATGACACTTCCTCAAGTCATCCAGCCGAGAACATCATCCATCGAGCGTGCTCCCAACCTGGTTAACAGCAATATTGTCCTCTGGGCTTAAAAAGCTTTGAGCCTTACAAGTCTCCAGGACCGGATGGGACCATACCAGCGTAGTTCCAACAGGTAGCATATCTCATCCTTCCCAGGCTTGTGGTTACCTCTCCTTATCCTACATCGCCAGCTAGTGGAAGGTAACCAAAGTCATTTTCATACACAAGCCAGGCAAAAGCTCCCTCACGTATGCAAATGACTTGAGGCCTATTGGTCTTACTTCTTTTCTATAAAAAACTCTAGAGGAGATTTTAGACTTACACATTCGTTACAGCCGTATCTCAGGAAGGCTGTCGGATAACCAACATGCCTACAACAAAGGCAAATCGGTAAAAACAGCACTCCACTCACTGGTCAGCACAATGTTGAACCATGGGCCGTCAACAAAGCGCTGTCTGATCTGGATGTTACGGGACTAGTGATATACCTGGTACGACAACTGCTAACGCAAAGAGTCGTCAAAGCCAACTTCGCTGGTGCCGTCTCAACTAGAATGGTCAGCAGAGGTAGACCACAGGGTCGAGTACTTTCCCCTCTCCTCTGGGACATGGTAGCCAATGAACTACTACTGTTGCTAGAGCAGGAAGGGTATGCTGTGACCGCCTATGCCGATGACATTACTACGGCCGTCTCAGGAAAATTTCCCAGCACTCTAAGCGATCTAATGCAGGTAGCATTACATACAGTAGTAACCTGTATGTAAATGTACTGTGGACTTGGGGTGAGGCTGACGCTGGGTGGAACCCAACTAACAATCAAAGATCAGGCTAAATACCTTGGCCTAGTCCTCGTCAGGAGGCTCAATTGGAAACCCAACATTCTTGATAGGGTCAAGAAAGCAACCACTGCCCTCTAAAGCTGAGGGCTGTAGAGGGCAGTGTCTTGGTGGCCAAAAAGTGGGGTCTCCAACCAAGCGTTATGCACTGGCTCTATGCAGCAGTCATAAGGCTCATCCTCCAGTAAGGCATCGTAGTTTGGTGGACTACTCTGGACAAGGGAGTCTATCGAAACCTTCTGGGAAAATGGAGAAAGCACAAAGATCGGCCAGCATATACGTCAGTAGTGCGATCAGATCGACCCCCACGGAGGCACCAAACATTCTACTACATTTTCCACCACTGTATCTCTTCAGCAAACAAGTTGCTGGCTGGGCGGCCCTACCTACGTATTAGGGGCTTAGGCAAATGGCCCACATCACATAAAGGCCATACTAGCATTCTTAACTACTTCGAAGTACCCATGGACACGGACTACATCATCCCGTAGAACGTGTTCACTAAGAACTTCGAAGTTATCCTTCCATCCCGGAAGGAATGGGCTGAAAGGAAAGTCATACCGAAGTACTCGAATTCCCTCTATACCTATGGCTCTAAGATGGAGACGGTTGTAGGAACTGGAGTCTTTTCCAAGGAGCCTAACCTCAACCTATCATTTAGACTCCCAAATCACTGCAGTGTGCATCAAGCAGAAACAACAGCGATAACGGAGGCCCTTCCATGGCTTAGGATCAATGTAATCTCCGTTAAGGATATTATCATCTGCACGGATAGCCAATCTGCGATAAAACTTCTCGCCACGGTAACTCACAAATCAGAAACATCCCTTAACTGCCGCCTATATCTAGACGAGATGGCTGAACAGTTCAACATTAAAATACTGTGAGTTCCCGGGCATAGGGATATTCCAGGAAACTGCGCGGTTAGGTCCTTCCTACCCTCGGGTTCCTAAAAACACCAATAAGTACGGTAAAGCACATGATAAACCTTCGAACCATAGAGGCTACCAACCTCCAATGGAATGAAAGTAATATCGGCTTTATCACTAAACAAATCTGGCTTAAGCTAAGCTTAGGACGAACCAGGGGCCTTGTGGCAACCAAAAGGGAAACCTTAAGCACTTTAGTGAGTGTCATTACAGGCCATGGTACAGTGGCCAAACTAGGGCTACCTTCCAATGACTTCCGCCGCGGCTGCATGGATGAGGAGAAGGAGGAATCGATTCATCATCTCCTCTGCTCAAGCCCTTCTTTTGCGAGTCGCAGTAGGATCTACCTTGGCGTGCCCTTCTACGATAACTTAAGTGAACTAGCAGATATAAAAATAGCTCAACTCCATCGCTTCATCAGAAGCACTGATTGGTTTTCAGGTAGCGGATCTAGCTAATATGATCCATGTGGTATCACAATGGGCCGACTCCGACCTACGTGTAGCGTATGTCAGCCAGCCACAACCTAACCTATGTCCTCTCTCTCTAATTGTACTGGCTTACAATGATCGGTAGTAAGTCGAAACTTAGGCCTTGATTATGAGAACTGCTAATACCGGTAAGCCTTTAAAATCGCGTTGCAGAATGTGACACACGTCTCTATAGAAAGTCAAGGGATATTCCAATTCCATGACTACTCCAATTTCAGTTCCAGTTCTGTGATGAACCCAAAGGACATGTCATTGCCTTCTTACCAACTGACCTTAATTGAATATTTAATTACTTCCCCATACCCGGGCGGCATGGAACTGGAGCACCACATCCGCTCTTTTCCTATTCACTCATAGTATGCCAATCAAAGCCTTGTAAACAAACAAGCGTAGTCCCTGTGATTCTACGTCTAACCAACATCACCACGACCCACTTCCTTCCATCTAATGACATAGACCAGAATCTGAGTCAGAATCAGAATGAGAAACAGAATCGGAACTACTCGAACGACATGAAGTTGGCGTCATCGCTGTCGGTGTTCTCTGTCAGGAAAATGAATTCGTAAACTTTTCTTTCAGAGCCCTTCAGAGCGGTCCTATTTATCGACGGTCCTTTTTACCGCCACCATTATCGGTCGGAAAAGCTCAGACGTTTCTATGCGTGGTGGGGGGGGATGTAACACATCCGAAGCAACTGGTTGTGAGTACGGTCCTACAGTCCTACGGTCCTGTGGCTACAGATTGCAGGGGAACAGGCATTATTCATTCGTTATGGAATCGTCCTATCATCATGTGTACGAGCATAGGGTTGGAGTGGTTCATGAAAATGTAATTTTGCTTATTATGTATGATGATGTCCTTTTCGGTTGTTTGCCATGCAACAACAGTTGCGAGGATTACGAAGACCGGCGATAACAGGCCAAGCATTTTCCATGTTTTCCTTTGATTTTGGTTTACAGGACGAGTAGGTGGTGGAGTGGATTTATGAGGACTTTTATTGCCGTGAGTACATGGCGACAACGACAATGCTGATGGCGATAATGTTGAGAGTGCGTCACAACGGTGTAGTGGTGGAAGGCAAACGCTCGAGTTTGTAATGTGATTGTGTACTATCGTTGTTGGTAGCTCTTCTGGTCTTCTGCTCGTAGAATTTCTATCCAGGAACTGCGATGAGATGGACCGGGCAAAAAGCGGATGAGAGAAGGCAAAGCTTATTTGGATGCGGATTTGTTATTAGAGGTAGACTTAGGCTAAAAGTCTTAAGAATCCGGCTTGCAAGCGAACGCCTCATAAGAATCCGCATCAAGGCTCAATTTGTAAATATCAGCCTAATTTGCGCTCCTGCCCCTACCGAGGATACGGATGACGCTACAAAAGAGGACTTGTACGACCTCATAGATAGGACATATGCCCAATGTCCCAGTTACGATGTTAAAATCGTACTGGGAGACTTTAACGCGAAACTGGGCAAGGAAGTCGCTTTTGATAGGGTCATTGGAAAGCACAGCCTACACAACACTACATCCGGGAATGGATTTAGGCTGATAGACTTCGCGACAGGGCGATATCTTCTAGTTGCTAGCATGCGTTCCCCCCATCTCAACATCCACAAGGGGACTTGGCGATCTCTGAATTAATCAACCTTCAACCAGATTGATCACATTGCGATTGATGGCAGGCACGCATTCGACATTCTGGTTGTACGAACTTTTAGAGGAGCCAACATCGACTCGGACCGCTATCTTGTGGCAACCAGGTAACGACTACGAATATGCTCGAAAAATCGAGTAAGACTAGCGGCATACAACGTCGCAATGCTACAATCGCAAAAGACCGCCAGAGCCTATGCCAATCGCGTCTCCCTCAAACTCTTGATAACCTCCCAACACCTTCCCAGGCCGTACAATATCAAGGTACCCGTTGTCTTAGAGAGGGCTGCTTCTGTGGTACTGGGTCTCAAAGCGCCACCAACAAGAAATCTACGGTTTGACGACGAGTGTAGGAAGGCACACGCAGCCAAGCAACAAACCTATCAAGGGGCTCTGCACAGAAGCACGATAGCTGCTTGGGAGCAGCCTCTCGGGACGAAGAGAACGGAGGAGCATAAGCCTCTCAAAACAAAAAAAAAAACGAGACCATGAGAAGCTCGCGATCGTGGAGATTAAGGGATGCTATCGCAGGAATGACGTTCGGTGGTTTCATCAACGAATAAAACAAACATGCCAGGAATATAAGGCCTAGTAGTGGATTCACAGTCGGTACTAAAAATCTGGGAAAGACTACTTCTGCAGACTGTATAACGGCGATGACGAAACAGATCCCACTGTCAAGCAGAATGACCCATTCACAATGGACGATGATAGTAGAGAATTCCTTCCCCTGATCTTGACGAGGTTAGGAATGCTTTTTCTAAGCTTAAGTCCAACGAAGCTTCCGGAGCAGATGGACTACCTGTCAAGCTCTTTAAGGCAGCTGGAGATGACCTGGTTGGGAGTATGCACCACTTCATCTGTAAGATATGGTCAGAGGAATGCATGCCCGATGAATGGAATCCTAGCATCGTTTGCCCGATCCACAAGAAAGGCGACCCATTTGTCTGAGCCAATTACAGAGGTATAAGTCTCCTGCACATCGCTTATGAAATCTTCTCTACTACACTGTGTGAAAGCCTGAAGTCCTTCGTCAATAAACTGATTGCTCCATATTGGTCCACTATCGACCAAGTATTCACACTGCGGCGGATCCTGGAAAAAGCCAACGAGTTCCAGATCGACATTCAACATCTGTCTGTTGGCTTTAAGGCCGCATACCATAGCCTATATAGAGATAAGCTATACAACGCAATGTCTAGTTTTGACATCTCTGCCAAACTCGTCAGATTGTACAGGATGACATTAGAGGACTCTCGCTGCTCCATCAGGAAGCGACTTGACCGATACCTTTTATGTCAAAAAATGTTTTAGACAGGGCGACACGCTATCGTGTGACTTCTTCCAGATCGTCCTTGAAAGGATCGTGCAAAACTCACTGGTCAATACGAGGGGCACCATCTTGTTCAAGTCCGTACAACTGCTCGCATATGCCGATGATATTAACATTATTGGGCGAAGTCAGTGAGATGTCATTGAGGCCTTTACGAAGTCATTGAGACGGAAGCGGCTCAAATCAGACTGGCGGTAAATGAGGGCAAAACGAAATATATGCCGTCGTCGAAAAAGGACACGAACCACCGGCGTCTTGGCCAAGGCGCACATGTTGCCAGGTTTGAATTCGAGATAGTCAAGGGCTTCATCTGCCAAGGCTCCGCGGTGACATGCAGCAATGACATCAGTCCAACCCCAAGGGGCGACGCGGTCGACGACGGCCAAATTTAAGGCGGCGCAAAACTAAGTGTAAGAGAACCTTAACCAACTAGGCGTGCGGCACTGGAGACTGCTGGCGAAAGACAGTGCCAGTTGGAAAGGGTTTTCAAAGGAGGCCCGGGTTCGTCGTGAACAATTAATGTCCCGACCGAGATGTTGAATCTCGGATGTTACTAAAGAGTTTCAATAGCAATGCAATGGAAAGTAGGGGATCGAAATGAAAGTGATGGAGATATCTGACTGTAATTAGGGATGAGAGTTTCCTTAAAGTCGTGGCTTTTGGAGCTATCAGCATTTTTGTACCTCAAGACATAAAGTGAGTGAAATTATGTGGGTTTTCGGTGGTCGGACATTATAGGGGCTTGCTACTTAAATCACCCGTTAACGTCAGAAGCACATTACTGTTCCTAGTTTGTTTGCACTGTTTGTGCTATCCAAAGCCGACAGAAGATATAGATATAGAACTTTTTTCTTCCCATCCATTCTACTCTACCGCAAAACAAATTTCGCTCTAACCAACTCTACTCATTAAACGCCACAAAGTGACGGTTATACTCATACAAGTGGATTAGGGCTACAACTTGTATTGAGACGTTTTAATTAATTTTTATACCAACCGCACTGACAACTATCTGAATTCGCCGTATTCAGCTATTGAAGGTAGTGAAAAGCTTCCAAGCTTTACCCCCCAAATCGTTCAAGCTCTTTTGGTTGGAAATACATATCTGGATTGTTGGAGCAAGTTTCGCTATTCACTCTCCCATCTACTGTGTCTACATACTTTGCCATCCAACTGGCATTGGGTATCCCGTTTTCTGTGCGACTCCCTGAACAGTTTTCCCGGGAAGCTCGGCAGAATTGGTCGTTCATCTGCCACTAGCCTAGCCAGTGCTCAAAACAGTGTTTCTATGAAAAGGAGAGAAAAATAAATATAATCCAATTAAAAAAATTGAGGAGAAAAAACAGAAGTGAATGAAAAATCACCAGTGATTTTTAAGTGAACTGTGATTTTTAGCCGTGAATCATAAATGAATTGTGTCCATTTCAGTGCTTATCTATTGTACGTGTGTGTAGTTTAAACAATGGATTAGAATCCTTCGCAGGGATACATGCAATCAAGGTAGGGATTAGGATTTTTACTTTAAAACTGTTCTTAAAATTGCTACTTCTGCCTTTTTGTGCAACAGGCTTTTTCCTATTGTTGCTCTTCGTGTCGTGTTTTTGTTACGAGGTGAATGGAAAATTGCAGTCATTAATGGGCTTTACTATATAGTCCTTTGCGCTTCTGTATTCTTGTTGTGTTTACCTGAGCAACTAGTGGTGGGTGTAGGTGGAGGTGGATGTGATTTTTTTTTCATTCTTACTGTTCTTGGGCATGAATAAAATTTATTTTCAATGACCCATCACAATTGATGGAAGAGTAGTATGAAAAACTTTCACAAGTCGAGATAGACTAGTGTGAAAGGTCATTTCCTATTTTTAGAAGTAACAACAAGCCAAAGAGACTTTCAAGTATTGTTCACGTTATAAGTACATAGGTAATGTACGCATTTTGTACTGTATGCACTTCTCTATTATTTTCTATGTTCTATACCATCCTTAAGTGGTCTCCGTTTGTATTTGGTTCCTATTCCTTTCGCATATAGCCTTAAAAAGCGATCTAAACGTATTTATAGGTTAAGATTAGTTAACTTCCAAGCTATTGTACAGTCACAGCTCCAGACAATTTCTAAGTGCTCGGCACGATTCGTTTTTTTTTTTTTTGATACTAACCGGAGAAATATTGCTATTTTCGAAAGTTTTTCGGTGGAAATTATCTCTGTTTTCATATATAAGTATACGAAGGTCAGCATAGTCGAGTTTTCAAAATCCAATTTGAGTTTTTAAAGTTCGAAAACAAAAACTTTTGGATTTTCTAGCATGCAGTTTTGTACATATCTCGCTTGAGTATTCAGTTTTCAAAAACCGTATTATGGGGTTAAGTGAGTTAAAGAAAATGGGAATTTCAGATGTTATTCCATTCAGCATCATTCTAGTCGTAGTGTCTTGAAATATTTTCGACAAGACCATATCGATTAGCTAAACTTACGTTATAAGCATTTTATTCAAATAGATGGTTGTATCATCTTTTTGTTTCTTAACTTCCTTGTGGACATATCTCCACGTTTCAAGGTCACCAGAATCCAAATCCAACCTCTCTTAAGAGACGTCTGTGTATGTATGTACGTATGTGCGCTCGGAATTGTCGGTCCCGATTATCTCGATAACCAAACATGATATTGACATGGGACTGATTTCATTTGACGCGTAACTGCGCAACTTAGAACTGATTGAGCTTCAAGCAAAATCGGTCCAGCCGTTTTTTGTTAGAAATTAAATAACTAGAAAAAACGAATGAGAATTAATCAAACATACTGATGAAGGCATAACACTCACAGTATATGGTCACTTTAGATTCATACTCTGTGTGTGCAATTCTAATATAAAACCATAAATGCGTGGAACAGTTGCTGGGAACTACAACCAACGTGAAAATTCGGTCGGTTCTTCTCGAATCCTATCTAGGACAACCATCCCTGGAGAAAAGTGAATGAACATCTGCGACCCAAACCACTGCACTCCGTTCAGGCTGTGTGATAAATATTAGAAAAAAAAAGAAACCGGCCAAGTGCGAGTCGGACTCGCGCACGAAGGGTTCCGTACCATCTGTATATATAAATATGAAAGAGACTATGTATGTTACCTCATCAAATGACAGATCTTGGTTGCAGGCAGGATTTTTTGGATGAAAATCATGCCCCCCTTAAATATTCATTTTGTTCTGTTTTGTATTTGTCGTGGTAGCGGCAACAGAAATGCATCATCTGTGAAAATTTCAACTGTCTAGCTATCCAGGTTCATGAGATACAGCCTGGTGACAGACGGACGGACGGACAGCGAAGTCTAAGTAATAGGGTTCCGTTTTACCTTTGGGTACGGAACCCTAAAAAAGATATATGTATGCATTTTCTTAACCAGTGAAAACTGCCTGCTATTAGAAGTTAAAAAACGTGAAAAATTTGAATATTTAGAAACGTGTTGCATAGTTCTAGGCAAAACTACGATTGAACTAAAACACGCCAAATCCGTATTTTGTATGGGGCATTCAAAAGCTTATATCTTTGGAACTAGGAAAGTCCGAGCTAAGATATATATATCAAAATTGGCAGGACAAACCCTCCTTTAACTTGTTCGAATTTCATCAAAATCGGTGAGTGAGGCCTTTTCTAAATAATTACCAAAATGTTAATTCAGCAATCTTAGTTGATGAATGGTATTGATGAGATATCTCCAAATTGTTGGTTTCTTGATAACTGGAAGAAGAAACTTTCACTAGCCATCAAATATTGTAGTAGAAGCAAGTGTTTATATGTAGGCCATTGGTGTTCGGTGTAGAGCTTCATTAAACCTTACCGTATGTATAAAGATCTTGATTATTTGAAAACAATGTTCCATTGGTCCAACAGTTTACTATGCTCATACTATTATTTGCTCATCTATATCTAGAGTAAGTGTCCCAAATATGGCCCACCCTTAACTATGGGCCAGCATGGAAGAGCTCTGATGGCAAGCCGTCTGAGCCAGCGGCCTTGTTGTTCTTCAGCTTGTTAATAGCTCTGCCGACTTCTTCGATGCTGGGTGGGACGACTACCTCAGCGGCCGAAGTTGGGATTTCCTCAGTCCCTACCACTCTTCATTGGTCATGTTCAGGAAGCAGCTGCTTAAAATGCTCCTTAAATTCATCCACTATTCCCAGCACCAAGAGCACCGTGGCGCAGTGGGTAGTGTGTTGGCCTCTGACGCCGATGAAACGGGATTGAATCCCTGTAGTAAAATTGTCATGAAAAGCTTCTCGAAGTTCGCCGTCCGGAACCGGCAATAAACTGTAGGTTCCTTTCACCTATGGGAAAATGAAATCACACACAATATGGGTGATTGAGAGAAACTCGGCTTAGGTCCTTCATGGACTATAACACCAACATACATACATTCCCAGCAGGTCGGTGACTACATAACCTTCGAAATTTCGAATTGCCTGGGTGCCGTTCTTGAAGCATTCTGCAAGGCTTGTTGCTTTCCTATAAAAGACCGGTATTTTGTGCTAGTCTATAGACTCCTCGATATCCTTGAGCCGAGAGGCTGCGAAGATAGTTTTTTTTTAGTCGCAGCAGTTTTTTTTTTCCTCCCTTCTTCTAGCTCGGTACTCCTCTCGCGACGCCTTGGTTTTTCGCTGCAGCACCTTTTGGTACGCTTCGTCGGTTTCTGCTTTTCTCTGCTCGCACTCGCCATCATACCTCGGGCTTATTGTCGGGGGTGATAGGTAGCCTAAGGTGGTCTCTGCTACTTATTGGATGGATGAGCGGCAATGCAGCTACATATTTTTGAGATTTGTGCTCGACGTAGGCATACCGGAGAGCCTTTCGCTCAATTGCTCCCTGTAGACTCTGGAAACCTCCGGTGTGCTCAGGCGTCCAATGTCGAACCTCCTCATGGTGGGCTGGTGCAGCTTTCTGATATTGGCCTGTCGATCTCTGACTCTTGCTGTTACGGGGAATTGGTCAGAGTCGAGGTTTGCCCCCTGAATGTTCGCACATCCAGAATGTTTGACGAGTGTCTTGTGTCAATGAGCACATGGCCGATTAGGTGGGCGGTTCGTCCATCCGGCGATCGCCAGGCTGCTGTGTGGATTCGCGGGGAAATCCTGTGCTATTTATAACCGCATTACGAGCTGTCGCAGAGTGAGTCGTATCGTAGACGCTGAGCTTTCCCGTCTCTCCGCCCAAGTTGTTCTCTTTACCGACTTTGAAATTGAAGTCCCCGAGTGCGATTTTAATAACGTACTCCGGACAAGGCGTTGTCCAACAGATCATAGAAATGCTTTTTGATGGGGTCTTCAACCTCTTCGGTAGAGGCGTGTGCACATATGAGGGTGATGGTGTAAAATGTGCGTTTGAGGCAGATCACAGCCAGGCGATCACTTATAGGCTTGTCGATGACCTTCGACCCTAACCGTCTTCCCACGACAAATCCGCATTCCAGCAAGTGCAGTCTTTTGGGACAACTGTAATAAATGTCGCACTCCTTCTTTCTTACCATCCTTTATCCTATCTAGTGTACTTCGTGGATCGCAGTAATATCCGCCTGGTACTGCATGAGGATTCTTTCCAGTCCATGAGCAGCACCAAGAGTGAGTAGAGTTCTGACATACCAGGAGCGTACTCGCAAATCGTGTTCCTTCTTCGCGCCATGCTGTCTTCGAGAATCCTTCCATTTATCCGAGGCATTTTACTCTTTCATAACTTGTTTCGTTTTACATGGGGTTTTACAGAGGCTATCCGGGGGCTGTATGTCAACTTGGCCCGGGCATTGAAACAGGGATCGTTGCTGGCATCTCGTCAGGTTGAAGCAATCAACAACTTTACCCTGAAGGCCGAACCCATGCCCAAATCTAGAATATACTTTTCGAAAATTGGATCACAATGCGAAAATCGAGCACAAATGTGGTTCTAATATGTATTCGAAGCCAATCTAGTACGTTCGTTAATGACGCTGGTTAGATCATGCGATGCTAATAGGGCTTGTAAGTTATTAGATACAATTGTGGACTTTTCTAATATGCTGAGATTAAAATCACCTTATTACTTACTTAGGTTTCGTTACAGTCCGGTGTGAACCTGGGCTTCAACCAACACACTTCTCCAGCTGGCACGGTCTTTTGCCAGCTGTTTCCAGCGTCGCACTCCCAGTTGGTTAATGTCGCCTTCCACCTGTATGCGCCATCTTAGATTCGGTCGTCCTCTTCTGCGACGTCCCTCGGGGTTGGACTCGAGGACTCTTTGGACCGGAGCTGTGCTGTTCATTCGCTCTACATTGATTACCCATCTTAGACGTTGGATTTGAAGACATTGTACAGCCCGTATAGTTCGTCGTTGTGTCTTCTCCTCTCTCCGTTTATACAAACGTCGCCATAGATGGAGCGCAGAATTGTCCCTTTTAAAACGACAAAGGGCTTCCTCATCCGCTTTTGTTAAAGTCCAAGCCTCTGTAACATAGAGGATGACCGTGATGATTAAGGTTTGTATAGTCCAACCTTGGTCTTTCGAGAGAGAGCTCTGCCTCTTGAGCCCAAAAAGAAGCGGTTGTTGTCGCTCACTAGTGACTGAGCCAAGGTAGAAGAAGTCCTTGACCACTTTGAATCTGTAGCTGTCAATTGTGACGTCTATTGTGGTTTACAGCATATAGGTATTTCGTATTACCCTCGTTAACCGAAAGACCCATTTTAGCCGCTTCTGCTTCAATGCTTTCGAACGCATCATTGGCATCCCACTGTGTTCGTCCAATGACGCCAATGTGCTTGTACGCAAGCAGTTGTGTAGACTTGAAATCGATCGTACCTCTTGTGCTGGCCAGTGAGTCTCGTATGATCTTTTGGAGCAGCGAGAATTCCCCATTGTCACAATCTGACGAGTTTGGCAGGGATGTCAAAACTAGACATGGCGCTGTATAGGTCGTCCCTATGCAAAATGTCATACGATTTGGTATTCTTAGGTCTTTTCAAGATCTGCCGCAGTGTGAATATCTGAATATCTTTTGTCGACTAACCTGACCTGAAACCACACTGATACGAACAAATTACCCACAAAGGGTTCCTGGCGTTTACACAGTACGGCAGAGAAGATCTTGTATTCGATGTTAAGGAGACTTATTCCTCTGTAGTTGGCGCCGTGGCGCTGTAGTTAGTGTGTTGGACTCTGATGCACGATGAGCGAGTTCGGATCCCGATAATACCAACGCCATCGAATGCTTATTTCGCGGCGTCCCTCCTCGGCGGGGTACTGGCAAAATCCCCCGTAGTATACGTGTCTTGAAAAAGCTTCTCGACTCAAGCCGTTCGGAGTCGGTCCCTTTCACCTGTGTAAAAAAAAAAAAAATCACACACAACATGGGCGATTGAAGAGAAGCTTGGCTTTGCTCCTTCAGGGGCTGCAACGCCACCATGGAAGGTGAAAGTTGGCGCGGTCAGAGGGGTCACCTTTCTTGTGGATCGCGCATACGATGCTGAAACGCCATTCCTCGGGCATGCTTTCCTCTGACCATATCTTACAGATGAGCTGCTGCATACTCCTAACCATGTCATCTCCAGCTACCTTGCAGAGCTCAGCAGACACTCCGTCTGCACCAGCAGCTTTATTCGACTTGAGTTGCGATATGGCGATCTTAACTTCGTCGAGGTCACGGGAACGGAATTCGTTAAGAAATGGATAACTCTGCCTGACAGCGGCATATTGACTAACATCGCCGGTTTACAGTCTGCAGAAGTGGTTTTTCCATATTCTCAGCATCGACTGCGATTCTACTACTAGGTGTCCGTTCTCGTCCCTGCAGGCTTCCGTTCTGGCTTTAAGCTCTTGACATATTCGCTTTATCTGTTAATAAATAATAAACTTTCGAACGTCACGCCTGCAGTAACACCTCTCTAAGTCTTCAATCGCGCGCTACTCGTGCTCTTTCTTCTAAGAAGCTCATACTCATCTTTTTATTTTTAACTCGTAGAGCTCACGAGCTGCTCTTGTTCTTCTATGCAGCGAGGCTTTATATGCTTCCTGCTTTGCTGTGTGATTCCTCCTGCACCCGTCATCGAACCAGGTGTTTCTTCGTGGTGGAGCCTTGAAGCCCAAAACTTAAGATGCAGTACTTTTCAAAGCTTGTTTGCAAAGGTTCCACTGTTGCTCTACTGACGTGGAGGGTTGAGTTGTGTGGGAGAGCTTAACGGAGACACGGTAAAGGCACTTTCCACATAATTCACTTTATTTATTGTTCGCACAGGTTCAGGAGTCATGCTCTTATGATATTTGTCACACAACCTGGACGGAGTGCAGATGGTTTGGGTCGTAGATATTCATTCACTACTCTCCAGGGGTCAAGGCCGCATACGACAGCATTCATCGTGAAGAACTGTTTGGGGCGATGGCCGAATTCGGGATCCCGGTAAAACTGATCCAGTTGTGTCGCGTCACGCTAAAAAACACGCGATGCACCGTGCAACTCGGTTCTAGGACCTCGGAACCATTCGAAACATGCACCGGATTTCGGCAAGGAGATGCGCTGTCATGTGACTTCTTAAACCTGGTGCTGGAGCAGATAGTGCGACGGGCAGCCGTCATCAGGGAAGGGACTATCTTTTACAAGTCCATCCAGCTGCTAGGATACGCGGATGATATCGACATCATCGCGTGTTCTCGCCGTGGCATTGTGGAAGCATTCACGGCGATTTAAGAACAGGCGAAACGAGTTGGTCTTAAGATCAATGAGGACAAAACGAAATACATGCTGTCAAGCAAAAACCAATCCGTCGCTCACCACCTGGGACAAAACATAACAATTGACAGCTACAATTTCGAGGTAGTTAAAGAGTTTGTCTACCTCGGGACATACGTAAATTCCACAAATGACACCACAGTGGAGATCCGGCATAGAATCGCCCTTGGCAACCGCTGCTACTTCGGCTTGTCCAAACAACTGGGGTCAAAACTCCTCACTCGAAAGACCAAAATCATGCTTTACAAATCGCTCATTCTGCCAGTCTTGCTGTACGGAGCCGAAAGCTGGACGATAAGCAGGACAGCGGAGCTGATTTTGGGTTATTTCGAATGAAAAATTCTGCGCCGGATATTTGGTCCTGTCTGTGAGAAAGGTGAATGGAGTAGAAGATACAACCGCGAACTCTACGAGCTGTACCAAGATGTGGATGTAGTCCGGAAGGCAAGGATCCGTCGACTACACTTGCTCGGCCACATCGAGCGCATGGACATCAACGCTCCAGCTAAGAGGGTCTTCGACTCCGCCTGGTTCGAGAGGAAGAGGAAGACCGAACCTCCGGTATAAAGACCAAGTAATCGCGGATGTAAAACATCT
The DNA here is from genome assembly GCA_951905685.1 of Eumerus sabulonum. Classification (NCBI taxonomy): domain Eukaryota; kingdom Metazoa; phylum Arthropoda; class Insecta; order Diptera; family Syrphidae; genus Eumerus; species Eumerus sabulonum. The sequence continues at coordinate 107,419,044 of OX645061.1, forward strand.
TGGTCTTGACAACTGGAAGCAGCGTGCCCGTGACCGTCAAGGATGGACGGCAGCTATAGCTCAGGCTCAGATCCTCCATGGATCGCTGGCCTGATAAGTAAGTAAGTACTCTACGGGGTGGCCGTGGTGCAGTGGTTAACATCATCGACCGCCGATCGGAAGGTCTATAGTTCAAATTCGCTTCATAGCCAAGTAAAAGTAATTCCTAAACGGATGATGAAAAGTATGCAACGCAGTTGTGAATGGAAAGTGACCAGGCGTACTGCCTGCAGGCATAACACTCACAGTATATGGTCAACCGAAATTCATCCTCTGCGTATGCAATACTAAAGTGCTTGAGCGAATTACTACGGACTATAACCAAGGCGAAATTTGGTCGGTTCTCGTCCTATCTAGGCCAAGGACAACCACCCCTGAGAGTAGTGAACGAACATCAACGACCCCAACCACTGCACCCGTTCAGGTTGTGTGTGTCAACACATCATAAGAGAATATGAAAAACTCTTGAACCTGCGCGAGTCTCTAAAAAAAAAAAAAAAAAAAAACTCTCCAGGGGTGGTTGTCCTAGATATTATTCGAGAGAACTCCACCGAATTTTCACGCTGGTTGTACTTCTCAGCAAAGGTTCTATGCCATTATGGTGCTATGTTAGAACGGCACACTAATGATTTCTGCAGAAGCTGTCGGGACGAGGAGGAGGTTGAATCCATTCACCACCTTCTCTGCGCCTGTTTTTGCAATATAAGGAAACGTTACCTAGGCTCTTACTTCCTTAACGATCTGACAGATGTTCAGAAAGTAGGGATACTTAATCTTCTTAAACCCTCTTAATCACTAGAGGGTTCCACGATTAGGGGGGTAAAACCCCCTCGTAGCTGCACAACGGGCCTCCCTGGCCTAAGAGCGTTCTTCTCAATTCTGGGAAGGCTACGACCCTACCTACCTACTTACTTAGAACGGCACACACAGAGTATGAATTTGAAGTGAGACCATATACTGGGCCTGTATACACGAGAATATCGCTAGCAGCAGGAAGACCGGTTTTATGATCTACATTGAAGCATACACGGGATTCATTTTTCTAGAGGAACAAATTGTATATGTGAACCTTGTTCAATTGTGTTAGTGTTCCTGTCTTTTTGACATTTCATCTGAAAGAGATATTTCCTCTGACGGAGATATTAAGTGCGACCACGCACTAAAATGTCCCTTTGTTTTTTCCGATGTTCACTGCTTGAAAGACCAATGACGATTGAAGCGCAACACCAGGCAAAAAAAGTGCGGACTCGAAAACTGAAGAGTTGTATATGTATTAGTTTTCCACTTCTGTTCACCCACTAAATTTGCGGAGGAAGATGGTACTCCGTTTCGTACCGCAACCTTCAGCTCCCTCTCCCACAAAACCGGTTTTTTTTGGGTGATATATTCTCGTGTATACAGCCTCACTGTGAGTGTTATGCCTTCATCAGTTATGGAAATATTTTGATTTACAGACCTTCCGCTCGACAGTCGCATCACGGCCATCCTCTAATCTTCATTAATCTTATTAATTTCCTTAACAAGTTTTATGCTAAAAGCGGAGAATATACATGTAACTCAAAGCCATAAATCCAAATTTTACGAAAGGAATCGCAGATATTTTGCGGCTTACTGGTTTGCGATTTGCTCCTTCTTAAAAAGGAGTTAGACCAAAAAATCTATAAGATTGACCTGTGCTATAGCCTCAGTTGCCCTTAAGTCTTTAAAGAGAGCAATAATTCATATATGTATTTCCTAAGGGTTGCTGGTTGGCCTATGCTTACTGCCTTAGTCATATGGTACTCAGTCTGAAGCCAACCTACACTTTAGGCTTCCCATGACCCGTCTAATGGGTCGTAAATGTATAACGAAAAGTTATACGGAATTCAGACATAAAATACATGACAATAGATACACTGAGGAGCATGTTTTACTACACCATTCAATATTGCCATCGAGTACAAATTACTTTCCATCACCAAAGCAAAAACCCATAGAGCGCACTCTACTTAAATTCCACAAACAGTTAAACGAATGCTTTTCATTAAGGTTATTATCGGATTCGCATGAAAACCCTTACTACTGTCTGCATTTTTATTGATCTACTCGTATCTCATGGCGCTTCGTATCATCCCGATAAGCAGCATATGCCCACTCGTTCGTTCGATGGTAAAGCAAAAAATCGTGCTTGTATCTGGATTTAATAGAGCCTGGTATCTAATCCCTCCCCGCATGTTTGCGTTTCGACCGATATTTGATATTTGAACTCAAATATCGACTTCTGCCCATTTGCTATCCACACATCCTGGCTACAAGGGGTGTATCTGAGCAAAACGAGCTATAACTAATGCACCTCCCTGAAGAGCCTAAAATAATGTGACCACAGAGGGATAGGATAAGCCGAACAGCCTTGAATGCCATTCATCTTCGGCATCGTAGATACCAAGCCAATAAAAGTAAATATTTTCCAACCGATGTCTAGGAGCATACGGGCAATTATAAGTGCCATGCGACTAGGATCATCACTTCGTTTTACTATCTGCGTAACGACGTGTTTTTTACGTCCTCGCTTTTGTGGCGTATCATAGGCACTTAATCCGTTTCTAAATGTACCTAAGCTCCTTGAAAGCGATATGCATCGCTCCAACTGACTGCTCGCATTCTGTAGGCAATTACTCTACCAGTCCATTCGAGCAGTTCATAGTACGAGTAATCAACGTCAAGTTGCCCATCGAAGGGCGAACGTGTCGGTGAAGAGTTCGAAACAAGTAGATCCGTACCGGTGGTAAAATGTTAAGTATGTGCGATAAGCGAAGCTCACTTAAGCTAACCTCAAATGGTTATTAGTTGAAGATACAGGAAAGAGGAATGAAAGCCTAAAGCCAATGGTTTGTACGCAGGGAGAGTGTATGTATTCAGACACTTGGACTCGTGTACGAGGTTGATTACACCACATGTGTATGATGTCGTTAGATAAAGTGCTCGTATTCGTATCTATCCAGGGGAAGCTATTGAGGCCAACTATACACTTTGCAATGCAAATTTAATTTAAGTTACAAAGTGGAGGTTGCAAGCAACGTACGATACGGCTTAGTAGATAGAGGCCATGTTGGATGAATCATTAACTCGCAGATACCATTTGTCGGACTGAATGTATTTATCTAGATTCCTGTCTACACTGTCTAAGCTGACTTTATCCAAACTAGCTCTAGATTGCCTTCTCGTCACAACGTTGGTGAATGGTGTGAAAATCGATTTTATTGACTTTTGGGCGCGGCTTCATTAGCAAAGCAACACTCATCCACCCCGAGGTCATCCACTTTTACATTTCACCATTCCGCAGTTAAATATGTAGGTCATCTAGAAATGGTCATAAATCTAGCGACGAAAATATGCTCTTTCTGCCCTGATAACCTCTGTACGCTACTATGACATCACATACATGTCCACCTCAAAGGATGGATATTCAATTCACTTGCTAAAGGGCCGGTCATCTCTATGTCCTCCATGTGAAGGAGGAACCACCTCCGCAATTGATGGCATCCATCTTCCATTGAATGGACGTTACGACCTATCTCTATATGCTGAATCAACACTGGCAGTCTATTCTATCTACCAATGGTTATCAGAATTCTCGCTAGTGGTCTCATGAGATCACCATGACCCCATTCCAGTGGCCAAAGTGGAATACCCCCAAAGCAGTTGTGTCGCTTTTGCTCTTGCCAAAAATACCACCGACGAGGATTAAAAATAACTTGTCCTCAATGACCGTATAGTCATTTTGCGCTCAGTGATTTCTGGTCAAGTTGGAATTCGGCTCTTGTAGCCTGCGGGGCACCAAGTCGCCATGTATTCCTATTCCTCTTCTGTTTTGCGTACAGTTTTCTTAAAGAGTATGGAAATGAGAATTTAAGGATTCTGCTGATTGAATTTCTAACCCTCGGGTGGGGATTATCCTTTTTCTGTTTTTTTTTTGTGACAGAAAATACGTGATGTGGAAGTCGACCGTGGACTGGCATTGCGTAAGGATTTGTGATGTTTTCAAAGGTACGAAGGGATAATTAGGGAGATTTTACGTAAAAATAGATAGAGTACGGTCGAGCAAGCAATTTCGAAAGGACCCTTAAGGGAATTCAAAGGGCATCGTTGTGGGTATTCGAAAAAGGGTAGAAAGATAGGGTTCTTCAGTAATACCTTGGGATTTTTCCATAGGAAACGAGTAAGGAGGGTTTTGTTGGCACTTATGCCAACGGTTTTTCCAATCTTCGAAACAGTTGTTGAGCTGATTTTCCTGATGATCTTCAGCTCTTTATTCGATGCGGCTTGTATCTTAATATGGTGTACCGAGTGGTCTTTTGAGTTTATTAAATAGCCAGAAGACGCACGGTCTTGCAACCTAGACGGAATCCGAGAAGGACGGACTGGGTACGGTTTAGAGAGGAGCTTGAGAAATCCACTCAGGCCCTACCTAAACTTAGAACGAAACAATTGTCAGAGAACGCTGTTCATAACCTGAATAGCATCATCACCAGTTGTTTTGAACTCGCATGTCCTGTCAGCAAACCTCCCTGCAGGAAATTGGTCCCCTGGTGGAATGCCGAGCTCCAAAGTCTTCGCAGGGAAGCCAGAATTCTTCTGACTCAAATCGAATTCGGAAGATGACTGGAACAAGTATCGGTCGAAGCAGAAAGAATATAAGAAACTTATTCGTAAATCGAAGAACGATTCTTATAGGACCTTCTGCGCAGAGATCAAGTCTCTGAGTGCGACTAGCAAGTTGGTTAAAGCCCTCAAACGGAGAAAACCGACAAAGCTAGATACACTCAGAAAATCTGATGGTACCTTTACTGAGTCTAAAGCGGAAACTCTTAGTTTACTGTTTGCGACTCATTTCCCGGGAAATCAGATCGACATCGGCTCGTTGCACACTCCTTCAAGGGAAACTGCAACTGAAACGATGAAAACAACTCGGCGTAGCTGGTATACTGCGTCGCTACGACTGAAGCTATTGAATTTGCTGTGGCATCCTTCGATGGCTTCAAATCGCCGGGCACCGACGGGATATATCCTGTTATGCTGCAAAAGGGTATAAGGCAGCTGCTTCCTACTCTGAAAAGAATTTTCACTGCGAGTCTAGCACCTGCTCACATACCCATTCCTTGGCGCACAGTGAAAGTGGTCTTCATTCCCAAAATAGGAAAAGAGGACTACTCACTTGCCAAGAGCTTCAGACCAACTAGTCTAACATCCTTTTCTTGCTGAAAAGTATGGAGAGACTGATAGAGTTGCACGTGCTAAAAGTTGCCCTTCGAATGCACCCTCTTTCGGAGATGCAACATGCTTACCAGCGCGGAAAATCTTGCGAGACTGCGCTTCAGAACCTAGTTGGGCGAATTGAATGCGCACTCGAAAGGAAAGAGTACGCGCTGAGCATTTTCATCGACAGTGAGGGAGCTTTTGAAAAGGCAACTTTTGAGAGCATGTGCAACGCTGCCAGACATCATGGCGGTGATGAAGCACTGGTCCTTTGGATCAAAGCAATGCTCATGCACAGGACATTGACCGCTGATGCAGGCCTCGACCAGTGTGTCAAATCCGGCATAAACAGGGGCTGCCCTCAAGGTGGCGTCCTGTCTCCGCTGTTATGGTGCATGGTGGTCGATTCCCTGCTTGATGCTCTTAATGCCTCTGGAATCTATGCCCAGGCCTATGCGGATGACGTCGCTGTCGGCTCATGTTTGGCGAATGTCCGTCTCAAAGCACAGGCGGCGCTAAATGTGATCGATGATTGGTGTACCAGAAATGGGCTGTCAGTCAATCCTCTTAAGACCGATGTCGTTCTCTCTACGAGAAGGAGGAAAAATACTGACATGACTCAGCTGGTACTAAAAGGCACGTCCATCCCAACATCCCAACATCTCTGGTCAAAACATGTTGAGTCAAAAACCACCAAAGCGCTGTCAGCTTTCTGGCAATGCAAAGGAGCTTTATGGGTTTATCGCCGGCAAAGGTCCTCTGGATCTACACGGCCATGATAAGACCTATTATCTCATATGCATCGGTTGTCTGGTGGAACAGATTAAAACGCAAACACGTCGTAGCCTCTTTCACCAAACTCCAAAGAACGGCTTGTCTCAGCTGCACGGGAGCTTTCCCCAGCACGCCGGGCGCTGCTCTAGATGTTATGATTAACTTTTCACCTCTTGATATATTTATCATGGCTCTGAAAGCCATGTCTCCTCTGAAGAGAAATGGCTTTTGGTACAACTCGCATAGGAATAACGGTGTGCTTGCGCAAGAATTGTCCTGTGACCCCTGTCTCATGGACATGCCTTCTGACGCACTGACGTCCGTTATTCTATTGCGTCGTAATTTCAGAGTCGAGTTTCCATGGCGTCAGGATTGGCTATGGCTGGATACTGAACCTGGAAAGGATAGTCTTCGCATTTTCACGGATGGCTCCAGGTCTGGGCGGGGGTCCGGTGCTGGAGTCTTCTTTGAACGCGAAGACATCCGACTGCACTTCTCGTTAGGAAGGTATGCGTCTGTCTTCCAGTCAGAGATATACGCAATCCTAATGGCCATGCACTATGTTGTGAAGCACAGGTGGAAGGGGGAAAGCATATGCGTGTGTAGTGACAGCCAAGCTGCACTAAAAGCTGTGTGTAACCCCTTAACTAGCTCCAAATTAGTGCTTGAACTCAAGTCCTTCTTGAACAGAGTCGGCAGGATGACTAAGCGCGTATGCCCTGATGTCTGCAAAAAATCTGCAGCATTCCTCCTGTCTATAAGGAGAATCGACTGCAGAAGGCTTGTGGGAGTTATCACGGGCCATTACACTTTTGCCAAGCATCTCTGTGTGCTCGGCATCAGTGAGACGCCTACCTGTGCTGCATGTGGCGAAGAGGAGGGTGATACTGCAGAGCATCTCCTCTGTGATTGTCCCGCCTTTGCTTGCGTACGGTGGCGCACCCTTGGAGCCGACGTGGTGTGTGCCGAATCCCTTAGCTCTCCGGAAAACGGGGGAAATACAGTAATGTAAGGTGTCTGTCTAGAGTACAATGGACCAGTGATTGCATCTGAGTGCTCCAGCGGATAGCAGAAGCCTTCAACAAAAAAAAAAAAAAAAAAAAGACGCACGGTGCCAGTCGAGTTTTTTGGCGAAATGATCACGAGAAATCAATGCAGTGCGAGACGGTGCATTATAATGGTGCAATAACCAACCAATAACCTCGCCACAATTCCGCCCAATAGCTCCACGCAAACAACGCATAACGCTCATATATCATTCTCTGTTGACAATTGGTCCTTACGGAAGGAGCTCAAATTGCACAACACCCAAATAACCGAAGAATACAGTCAACATGACCTTTCGACTTTGGAGCATTTCTTGGCCTTGCCCCACCTTTACCTCGATCTTCACTAGATTGATCTTCTTGTTCTGATACTCGCAAAGTATTTTTTGTTTTTTTTTTTTTTTTTTAATTAAGGGGCTAGTGCTTACAAATAGCGCGAGGCACTGCGACCTTTAAAGATCTATAGTGCCCATTAACAGATTAGACGAGGAGCTTCTCCACTTTCATAATGAAGTTGAGAATACCTCTCGTAGGAGCTGAGATGATCCTTTCTTCTTTTCATGGCGTTACAGCCCATGAAGGACCAGAGCCGAGCTTCTCTCAATCACCCGTGTTGTGTGTGATTTATTTTTCACAGGAGTGAAAGGGACCTGCAGTTTAATGCCGATTCCGAACGGCGTGAGTTGGGAAGCTTTTTCATGGGAACTATACTACGGGGGGTTTTGCCAGTACTCCGCCGAAGAGAGACGCCGCGAAATAAACACTCGATGGCGTTGGTGTTATCGGGATCCGAACCCGATCATCGTACGTCAGAGTCCAACACGGTATCTTCCTAGGAATATATTCCTTTTTTGGGCTAGCGCCGGACATTCGCACAGCAGGTGACGAATGGATTTAATTTCCTCTTCGTCCCTGCAGCTTCTGCAGAAGTCATTGTAGAGTTGGATTAGTCGAGCTGCATGGTAGAATAGCATACAGTGCCCGGTGAGGCACTGACTACAAGTCGAATATTTTCCGTCTTTTTCTTATTATAGACGGGCCAAGTCGATCTCGCCGTTGCCCATGTATCTAAGTGACTTATTGGCTTATTGGCTTTCACTAATAGCTCCGTCTCTATCTCCCTGTAGAGCGTACTGAGTGGTGCTTTGGCCTCGGTTGTGATCTGTGCGAAGCTTGCACTTGATTCCAGCTTAGCCAGCTCGTCCGCCCTCTCGTTTCCAAAGATATTCGCACTACCAGGTACCCAGCAAAGGGTCACCACGTTTACATTCGATATCTCTTCTAACTTCTCTTTGCAGAGTTTGACGAGTTTGGAGTTTGCCTGCAAAGCCTTAATGAGCCTGAGAGATTCTCCCTGCTGATCAGGTCCGTCGCCTGCTTGATAGCGAAGACCTCAGCTTGGAAGACACTGCATCCATCATTGAGTCTATAGGGGGATCTTTAACTGGTCGTTGTGCTTCCTCGACAACGATGTTGACGCGGCAACTGACATCGCAAATGCTATCCGTATCGGCATGACGTATTTAAAGGATAATACGTGGCTTGACTTGAGGTGCAAATGGGCTATTAGGCTCAGGGAGCTAAGCTTTCGGGCCTGTAAGTGCTGAGGAAAACCGAAAAAAGTACATACGAGCCAGAAATTACTGCAATACTCACACTCGACGGGTTCAATTCCAATCCGACCAACAATTAAGTCCTAAAACCCTTTAGTGTCCCAAAGGTAGCAAAAGTTTCCGAACCTTTGTAAAAAACATGAATAACTCAGCAACGTCGTCTATAGCTACGCTTATACACAGTGACATTCCAGCTATCACTCCCGTAGACAAAGCTAGCTTAATTGCTGAACACTTCCAAGCCAGTTTCCAGCTCCCAGCTCGTACCTTGTCTCCGCCTGTACTAGAGTGCATCAATTCCACCATCGGTCTACTTCCACACTCGTACAGTCGCTAGGGTTCTTAAGGACCTCGACATAGACAAATCCGGGCTTATCATGAAGCCCTTTTGTCGAAAATGCGTGCTTTCGGGATCGATGAGTCTCTACTTCAATGGATTAGGAGCTACCTTTCGAATCGTTCAATCCAAGTCGTTTTGGACTGATTCAAGTTTGACATCCATTTCTTAAATGCTAATGTTCCCCAGGGCTCTGTCTTGTCTCCGATACTTTTTCTCGTCTTTATAAATAATCTCTTCTGTGCCATTACAATCCAATCCACTCCTTCGCTGACGACAATACCCTTAGCTTCTCATATTCGTTCAGAGTTAGCGGCAGCGTAGGCTAAGATCATTAAATTCCGATGTCGATAGCATCATCCAATGGGGTAAAAACAATAGAATGGAATTGAATGCACCCAAAACACAACGCTGTCCCCTGTCCTTAAAGCTTATAACTAACCCGCAAACTTTACCCATGAATGGCACTTGCATCTCAGAAACCGAAAAGCTTTCCATTCTGGCTCTGTGTGTTACTCAGTGTCGCCAAGAATGCTGCGAAGTGCCTTGGCTTCTCATACAGATGCAAGAAGTATTTCTCACCCTTAGATCTGGCTACAGTCTATAAGGCGTTCATTCGCTCTAAATTAGAGTTTAATAGTCATGTCTGGTCCGGTGGTTTCAAGACCTCATTGCACGATAAAACTGATAAGTGAACAGTAAACTTTGTGTGCACTGTGTCGCCGAGGGCGCCGTGGCGCAGTAGTTAGTGTTTTGGACTCTGAGACTGGTGTCACGATGAGCGAGTTCGAATCCCGATACACTGGCAAAACCCCCGTAGTATAACTAGCCTTGAAAAAGTTTCTCGACTCACGCCGTTCCGAATTGGCATTAAACTGTAGGTCCCTTTCACCTTTGTGGAAAATAAATCACACACAACATGGGTGATAGAGTAAAGCTTGGCTCTGATCCTTCATGGGCTGTAACGCCACCAAAAGAAAGAAGAAGTGTCCCGGCATAATTAGATTACTAAACCCTGAGTACCCAAATCCGTTTGCGAGCGTAGAAATCATGAAACATACACCTTTACATGTCAGGTTTGAAAGCTTGAAAGGTGTCTAAGTCATAAGAAAAATACGGCTAACTTCACCTGCCTAATTAACAGGAAACCATTAACATAGGGATCCATTTAAGTTCCTTCCACGACACTCATTACCCCAAAGAATATCCACATAAATGACAGTCAAGTCCAAAAACACCCATCTATCCGTTCACGGAGGTCCACCTGCTGCGTCAGCCGTCTTTGTAGAATGTCTTGTAGAATGTCTGACATTTGACAAAAAACGGAAATGTCAAAAGGAACCCCATGCACTCCATTAACTTCGCACTGTCTTATGCAGATACATGTCCATCATGATCAGACTGATTTCCAAAAATAAACCACCCAAACAAGGAACAGAACCCCAAGCTGATGGCTTTGATTGCTCCAATTTGTCAAGAAATCAAAATCCACCCGAAAGACCAACTGTCAATAAGGAGCCGGCAACTGACAAGGGAAAGGAAATATCCAACTGATTTCTTTCACTTACTTCGAGGTCATCGCCTTGCTTAGGCGTGCGATCTATTATTGGGAACCCAAAACGAAATATCCCGGAAGCCTCAATCACGGCCGACCATTACCGGTTGTATAGGGTACATGACAGCAATGTGGGGACTCCCAGCTTAGCTGTCAGTGTCATAGATATAGTTCGACATCCATAGATTTTGGGAGGGATCTTACACTGCTAGCCAGACATGTCCGGGTTAATCGGGTGCTTGTTACTTCCGGCTCGATTCATTATCTGACAGTTCGGTGGAATTATCCAGCGACGAAGTGAACAAGAAGAGATTCCATAAATACATAAATCTGAAGGATTAGACGGACTGATTGGCAATTAGTTTCGCTTCGTGTTGAAGTGTGTTTTTTTGTTCCTCTTCTTTTATCTGTGACCTGTAATTACTTGCGATGATTGCCCAGACCGGAAGGTTGGAGCTGGTTGAGTGAAAGGGGAGACAGAGCATCTGGTAAGGATTGGGATTGATGACGGTCGTTGTGGACTATTTGTCTGGAAGTTTGTGTAATTAAGGAGATGTCATGGAACTTGGGAACTGACTGAATGCGACGAGATATGCTTGTTGATGGTGATGCGCCTTTGCGGTTATTCCTTGATTTTATGATGGACTTCTGTAATTAAGACGCACCGAGGAAGCGTTAGCGTTTGATGGGTAACGACATTTTATGGGATCTAATCTAATATGGCAAAGGACTAATAAAGGCCTCTTAGGGGTAGCATCTATCCGACGGTTGTGGCCTGGTAAAAAGTGAAAAGGATCACCGCAGACAAAGACCTTGCGGCACTGTTAGTAAATCCAATCCCTACCCCCTCGTGGTGTCATTTGGAGATTCCCTCTGGAAATTACAGATGGCGAAGAGCGAATGGTGAGTTTCCTGCGCCAAAAAAGGCGAAACCGTAAAGAAATGTAAAAACTCAGAGACACCCACAAGCCTCGGAATAGCCGGACGGACTACATGTTGACGACGTCCGCAAGCGTATGTATAAAAGGGCAGAAGTATCGGTTCTGCACCTGGAATGTCAGGCCCCTTAAAAGACTCGGTGCGGCTGAACAGTTAGAAAACGCCTTAAACTGCTATAAAGCAGACGTTACTGCACTCCAAGAAGTGCGATAGGATGGACCGGCTAAAAAGAGGATGAAAAACTGTGTACGGAAACTGTTACAAGAAGAACAAATAAAGCTTATTTGGATGCAGATTTGTTGTTCGAGGTGAACTTAGGCAAATGTGAGCGAACGCCTCATAACAATCCGCGTCAAAGCTATCTTCGGGGCCATTAGCCTGGTATGCGTTCACGCCCACGTTGAAGAAAAAGGCGACAAAGTCAAAGATGGTTCCTATGAACTTCTAAAAAGAACATACGCTCAATGTCCCAGCTTTGACACCAAGATTGTTCTAGGAGATTTCAACGCGAAGTTGGGTAAAGAGAACATCTTTGAACGAGTCGTAGGAAAGCACAGCCTACACCACGTCCGAAAACCGATTCAGGCTAAAAGACTGTGACGAGGCCTAATCTCCTTGTAGCTAGCCCACGACTCCCTCATATCAATATCCATAAGGGGACCTGATAGTCTCGTGATCAGTTATCTATTAAACAAATCGATCATATTGCGATCGACGCCAGACATTCTTCCAGCCTCTCGGATGTCCGAACTTTCCGAGGAGCCAATTATGACTCGGATCATTACCTTGTTGCAGCCAAGGTACGTATGCGGATATCGCAAACACTGAGGAATAGAGTTCTTCTTCTTCTTCTGCAGTTCATGGCGTACCTGAGCCTCCTTTAAAAAAACCTCTCAAATTGGCGCGGTCTTTCGCTGGCTTCGTCCAATAATGTCAATGTCATCGGCATATGCGAGCAGTTGTATGGACTTGAACAAGATGGTGCCCCTCGTATTGACCAATGAGTTTTGCACGATCCTTTCAAGGATTGTGTTGAAAAAGACATACCATAGCGTGCCGCCCTGTCTAAAACCTTTTTTGACATAAAAGGTATCGGTCAAGTCGATTCCAAACCTAATGGAGCAGCGAGAGTTCTCTAATGTCATCCTGCACAATCTGACGAGTTTGGCAGAGATGTCAAAACCAGACATTGTGTTGTATAGCTCATCTCTATATATGCTATCGTAACCGGCCTTAAAGCCAACAAACAGATGGTGAGTATCGATCTGGAACTCATTGATTTTTTCCAGGATCTGCCGCAGTGTGAATAATTGATCTATAGTGGACTTCCCGGCCCTGATACCACACTGACATGGACCAATCGGTTCATTAACGAACGGTTTCAGGCGCAGTTTCAGTTGGCGCACACAAAGGGGTCTCTTTCTTGTAGATCGGGCAAACTATACTAAGATTCCATTCATCGGGCATGCATTCCTCTGGCCATATCATACAGATGAGTTGGTGCATACTCCCAACCAGGTTATCTCCAACTGCCTTAAAGAGCTCGGCAGGTAGTCCGTCTACTCCAGCAGCTTTGTTGGACTTAAACTTAGAAAAAGCATTCCTAACCTCGGCCAGATCAGGGGACGGAATTCTCTACTATCATCGTCCGTTGTGAATGAGTAATTCTGCTTGACAGCGGGATCTGTCTCGCCATCGCCGTTATACAGTCTGCAGAAATAGTCTTTCCAGATTCTTAGTACCGACTCTGAGTCCACTACTAGGTTTCCAGGCTTCTGTTCTGGCCTTATATCCATGACATGTTTGTTTTATTCGCTGACAAAACCTCCGAACGTCATTCCTGCGATAGCATCTCTCCAACGCAAGCTTTTTGGGAAGCTTATGGTCCTCCCTCTTCTTCTGCTCAAAATGCTCACGACCAGCTCTCGTCCTTCTATGCAGCGCCTCCTGATAGGCTTGCTGCTTGGCTGCGCGTGCCCTCCTACACTCGTCGTCAAACCATGGCCTTCTTGTTGGTGGCGGTTTGAAACCCAGTACCTCAGAAGCAGCACTCTCTAAGGCCTGTTTTCAACGGGTCCATTGGAGTTGTACGGTTTGAGCAAGTATTGGAGGGTTTTCCGAGAGCTTGAGGGAGACGCGATTGGCATAGGCTCTGGCGGTCTTTTGCGTTTGTAGCATTGCGACGTTGTATGCGCTGGCCTACAACGGAGTCGAGTTGGACCAGCAAAATCTGACTTCGGGAAGCTTCAATCGCAGGATCGTTGTCTCCCTCAAGCTTCCCCAAGAGTAGATGCAAACTGTACAAACCATAAAACAGCAATATAGACATTGTTAAGGCGCCATCAGGTATGCTGCCTCGGGTTTATTCAGTTTACAGCCACTACGTAGGAGAAACATGGCCACGTTGCTTCGACGTACGAGAGCTGCTCGTGAGCTCTATGAGCGAAACAGAAGGGAGGAGCACGCGCTTTTCAGAAGGAAAAAGAAAGATCACGAGAAGCGCGTGATTAAACAAATGGAGCGTCGTTACCGCAGGAACGCATACCAAGGTTATAAGGCCAGAGCGGAAGCCCTCAGGGATGAACACGAACACCCCGTAGTTTAATCACAGTCGATGCTGAGAATGTGGAAAGACTATTTCTGCGGACTGTATAACGGGGAAGATGGCCAAGACACCTTTGCCAGGCAGAATGCACCACTCATACTGGACGAAGATGAGAGAGTACTCCGTCCACCCGATTTAGACGAGGCTAAGATAGCGATATCAAAACTGAAGTCTAATGAAGCTGCTGGCGTAGACAGTCTGTGCTATTTAAAGCAGCTGAAGATGAGTTCGTTGGGAACATATGCCCGCTCATCTGTAAAATATAGTCGGAAGAAAGCATGAATGATGAATGGAACCTCAGCATCGTTTGCCCGGCTTATAAAAAATGGGTTTCCTATAACTGCGCCAACTCTAGGGGAATAAGTCTCCTTAAAACCACGCGAATGCCTGAAACCATTCGTAGACAATTAGATAGGCACCTATCAATGTGGATAGACCAAATATTTACACTGCGGCAGATCTTGGAGAAGACTTATGAATTTCAGGTCGACACACACCTGTTTTTTGTCAATTGTAAGGCCGCATATGACAATGTCTATAGGGACGAACTATGTGGAGCCATGTTATGTTTTTACATCCCTGCCAATGGCGACAGTTTGTGCAGGATGATAATGGAGAATACTCACTGGTCCATTAAGGCCGGTAGGAGCTAGCCGAGACCTTCGATGTCAAAAAAGGATTCAGACAGGGCGACGCAGTGTCATGTGATCGTACCTTTTCAACATCGTACCTGAATATAATACAAGAGGCACGATCTACTTTAAGTCTTCACAATTGCTAGCATACGCTGATGATATTGACGGGATTGGGAGAACGTAGCGAGACGTAAATGAAGCTTGTGGCTAAAGTGGGTCTGAAGGTAAACGAGGGCAGAACTAGATATATGCTGTCGTCAATGAAAGCATGGAAAATGGCCCGAACGTCACTATTGGCAGCTATACATTTGATGTAGTCAAGGATTTTGTCTGCCTTGGTTCACTGGTAACTGAGTAACTGGGGTGGCCGTGGTGCAGTGGTAAACATCACCGACCGTCGAGCGGAAGGTCTGCAGTTCAAGGCCTTCAAAGCCAAGAAAAAACAATTCCTGTGCGGAAAAAAATTTGGCAACACAGCTGTTGTGAACGAGAAGTGATCAAACATACTGATGAAGGCATAACACTCACAGCAACGACACGGCAACGACACTAGCGCTGAGATAAGACGCAGAATAACTCTTGCCACTGTCTCTTAGGGCTCAAAAGGCAACTGAATAGTAGAGCCCTCTCTCGGAAAACAAAGGTGATCCTCCATAGAAGCTTAATCATCCCGGTTCTCCTCTATGGCGCAGAGGTTTGGACCTTATGCAAAGTGGATGTGGAGGCCCTTGTACGTTCCGCGTACAATCTTCGGTCCGTTTGTGTTGACGGAGCGTGGAGGAGAAAATTCAGTCACGAACTGCATGGGCTGTATCGGCCTAGTATGACTTGTACGGATACAGCGTCTTTGATGGCTAGGCCATGTGGAGCGAATGGACAGCACAGCTCCGGCCCGAAGAGTATTCGACTCCAGCTCGGAAGGATGACGTTGCAGAGGATGGCCGCATCTAAGGTGGCGCACACAGGTGGAAAGGGACCTAAACCAACATGGCGTGCGATACTGGAAGCAGCTGGTAAGATATCGTGCTACCTGATTGAGGCCCAGGTTCACCTCAAACTGAAGCGCCACCTAAGTAAGTAAGTAAACCTTTTCCATATAAAATCGAATTTAGGAAACGCCGCGCCTTAAAGCCATTTCTATCCTTTTAACATCATGTATTGTATGCCCCCATCCTGTGCCAAGCTTATCATCTTATATAACCAGCAATCTCCGGCGTCTCTTATTATTCACCTCGCATTACATCCTTCTTACAGGATACATTAAAGCTTCCAACGTTCCCTAATGACTCCCAATACGTTCACTACACAGACATGAGATTGTAATTTATCTTTTGTATCGACTAACGTCGCTTCATTAAAGACTGCGCTCCTACCTATCCAGGGAAGCTGATTAATCCCCCCCGTATGTGTAGCACACACAACGCATTCAACTTGAACGAAAACGAGAATAACGCCAAAGGGGATGCTATTCATAATGCAGATCACGAATCTTCAACAGAAATCATTACACAATGTTACCATGTCGCAGGAGAGCAGGCACGGGCTCCATTAGACGCACTAGTAGTTGTAGGGACACGCAATCATTGGAAGCGTCGCAAATCGTATGTTAGAGCCGCCACATCGTAAAGGTAGAAAAGTCAACAAGTAAGACGTCATGAATATCCTGGGCACACAAACGTGTCCGTCGATTCCTCTTGGGCGCATAATTCTATTCCACCCAGACGCCCGGTGTTTGAACTTATGTGATACTATCATCTATCCAAGCGGATATGGTGATTCCATGTGGATTCGATGTAGTACATATCGGCCAGCAGGCGTTCAAGTACACGTACTTAAGATTTACCTCTATCCCAATGCCAGGTATTTAGACGAACAAATGTCGGGATGCTCGTGCATGCGAAGGAGAACACCATGCCAGGTGCTGTGGATGACTATTGGTTTTCGGCGCACGTTTCACACCGAACCCGAATGGAACCCGAAAGGCATTTACGACAGATAGTAACGATTGAGCTGAGTGATTCGAATTCATTGGGATTCATTACAAAACCTCTCTGGTGTTGAAAAGTCCTGTGTCGCTGGAACACATCCAGCGGATACACGTGCAATAACCAAACACACAATCGTAGCGATTTAATTAATTTCCATTTATTTACGCAGTTTGCTACGTTGCAACTCGTCCTTATCATCTACTGGAACACGGACTAGATAGGAGTCGAGCAGGAGTGCACTTGTGGCAGGTTAACAGCAACAATCGATTATAATTGACAAACCACTTATCGAGCTTAATTTTGGCACGATAAGGATTTATTGGACGGATGTAGTATAGGCTTGGTGTAGATAAGGCATTTTTTGGAGAGGGGTAACCTGTTTGTGTTGTTATTTGCTGCTCTTTGGCACCGGATGTGACGTGTCCAGCTTATTAGATACCTACATGTGTGGCTTGTGGGGTGTTGTTTGTTTTGATATTGATTTTCGCGGTGAGTCACGCGCGGATATTATTGACAAAGTGCCTTCTTTGGGTTTATGGTTGGGCTTAGCGGTCAAGTCGTGGAAGGAGGCACATTCTTGCTTTTAATGGAGGTAATTGGCATCAAGCAGTTTAGTCGGCATTAGCATTAATCATATTTGACACATGACAGGCCGTAGATTTGAGCAAGAAATTGTATCTATTGCTGACCTCAATAGTTTTAATATTCGTGTCACACACATAGTAGGTACTCTCTGGTGTCAACCAATATTCCTTTTTTCGTCTTCCCTTTCTCTACTCAATGGTTTCATGATTCATACTTTCACTTAGCTTTCCCTCGTGATTCTGTCAAGAAGTTTCTTATGGTTGGCTGTCCATTTTCGTAGGTGGAACCCAACTCTGGATAGAATCTCCCTAACTTTGGCAATTGTTTCTTTTAGTTCTCGCCGGGCCTCAGCTCCGGAAACTAGGTCATCCATGCTTCCTTTAGGGCAAAGAAGATGATCGCGTTTATCATGGCAAACGCCAGCTTCGATCCATGTCCCTGTTCAATCCAAGTTGATACACAGCCTCCGCGTGGCCTCCCCTGGATAGCTATACTGGCACCCGCCAGGGAGTGAACCAATGTGTGCAGCGACCCGACCCCTGGTTCATGGGGAAAGAGGAACCTGGCCATCCAGGTTGGGGGTTGCGCTTGCTGTGTGGATTCGCTTGCGATTGAATCTTGTGCTACTTATCACCGCATTACGAGCTGTCGCAAAGTCAGCGAGTCGGAAGCCGTTATCTGTTGTTGTATCGTGGAGGCTGTGCTTTCCGATCACTCCGCCAAGGGTGTTCTCCTTACCGATTTTGGCGTTGAAGTCCCCGAGCACGATTTTTACATCGTACTCCGGACAAGCTCCGTAGGCGTTGTCCAGAAGGCCATAGAAGTACTCCTTGATAGGGTCTTCAGCCTCGTCGGTAGGGGCGTGTGCACATATAAGGCTGATGTTATAATATCTGCCTCTGATGCGGATCACAGCCAGGCGATCACTTATAGGTTTAAAGTCGATGACCTTCGACCTTAACCGCTTTCCCACGACAAATCCGCATCCCAGTAAGTGAAACCTTCTGTGACAGCTGTAATAAATGTCGCAGTTTATCTTCCTAATCATACCGTTTCCTATCCAGCGTATTTCCTGGACCGCAGTAATATCCGCCTTGTACTGCGTGAGGATTCCTCCTAGTTTATGAGCAGCTCCGGGAGTGTACAGGGTTCTGACATTCCAGGAGCATACTCGCAAATCGTGTTCCTTTTTCGTGCGTTGTCGTCGTCGAGTATCCGTCCGTGTATCCGAGGCATCTTGCTCATTCATAACATTAAGTTTTTTTCTACGTGGGCGGATTGTTAGCCCGCCGCACAACCGCCATTCTGGTCGGGTTTTTTTTTCACTGCATACGTTTGTTCACCTCTCAACGGTTGTTGAAGAGGCTATCCAGAGGGCGCCGCGAGGAGGCCGTATGTCAACTTGACCCGGGCATTTAAACAGGGATCTTTGCTGGCAATTCGCCAGGTTGAGAGCAATCAACAACTTTACCCTGTATGTCCGAGCCCATGCCCTCTGATTGCTGTATATAGCCAGCAGGATATTTTGGGATTTGTGCTTTTATATCTGCCAGCTCACTTAAGTAATCGTACAAGGACGCGCCGAGAAAGAGCCTCCTGCGTTTCGCAAAACAAGGTCATGAGTAGAGGAGGTTATGAATCAATTCCTCTCCCTAGCCCTAGTTTGACGGCATGTTTTCCAATGGTACAGTGGCCTGTAATAACACCCACTAAAATGCTTTAGGTTTCCCTTTTGGTTGCCACAAGGTCCCTGGTTCACCCTAAGTTTAGCCAGATTTGTTTAGTGATAAAGCCGATGTTACTTTCGTTCCATTGAAGATTGGTAGCCTCTACAATCTTATCATGTGCTTTACCGAGCTTATTGATGTTTTTAAATACTCGAGGGTTAAGAGACTGAGTGTACTTGACTCTAACCTCACGAGTTCGTCGGCGGCGCAGTTTTCTGGATAATCCCTATGTCCGGGAACCCACAGTACTTTTATGTTGATTTGTTCAGCCATCTTGTCTAAAGATAGGCGACAGATAAGAGATGTCCTTTAATTGTGGGTTACCGCAGAAAGGAATTTTATCGCAGATTGGCTGTCCGTGCAAATGATAATATCGTTAACGGATACTACTTTGATCCTAAGCTATGCAAGGGCCTCGTTATCGCTGTTATTTCCGCTTGGTACACACTGCACCTACACCCGTCTCCGTCTTGAAGCCATCGGCATAGAGGGAAATCGAGTCCTTCGGCATGACTATTCCTTCAGCCCATTCCTTCCGCGATGGAAAGATGACTTCGAAGTTCTTAGTGAACACGTTTTGAGGGATGAATGGATACTTCGAAGTGGTTAAGAATGCTAATATGGCCTTTGTGTGATGTGGACCATTTTCCTATGCCCCTAACCCGAAGAGGCGCGCAGGAAGAAACTTCTTTGCTGAAGAGGTCCAATGGTGGGAGATGTAGTAGAGTACTTAGGGACTCCGTGGGGGAAGGTCGCACCACTTATGTGTATGCTGACCGATCCTTGCACTTTCCCCAGAAGGTTTCGATAGACTGCCTTGTCCAGAGCAGTCAACCAAACTGCGATGCCATATAGAAGGATAGGCCTTATGACTGCTGTATAGAGCCTCTCTGCCTCCTACATTCATCAGACTCTCCCACGACATCGTCCTTACAACAAATACACGCGACGAAGAAAGTTAAAATCTCAAACAAACCTCCCATTCTCGTTTGCCGTCTCCACAAAACAATAAGAATATATTATTTCGGTCTGCGAAAGTCACCCTCTCCATTGTCGTCAATGTTATTTCAAGGCCTGCAGCTGTTAGTCCTCTGGAAATACCATCTCATTAATAATTATCCGCTACAGCCTTTCTCCGTTTAAGCAAACAGAACAACTCTCAACATTCACAATTCCTTTATTCTTTTCCATCCTATAGCTCTCCGCAAATAACTTACAAGTCATTCGACAACAGCCTAACCGTCTAACCCTACATCCTCCCACTGGTAACAATCAATAGATTCCATCTGCAAACAACAAATCACTGAGACAGCAAAGTCAGAAGGGAAAAGAAGGAGAAGATAAATAACTGATATCTTTCCAAAGCCAGATACCATCATAACCTATACGATATGAAGGGACGACATCTACGACGGCGATTCAGTCTACAGCCATCATTTCTTAAGGACGACAGCGAGGACAAACAGAAGAGAGACAAGTAAGTAGCCGACAGTAGCCTTCGTTGTCCTTGAACTCATAACTCTTTTCTCTTCGTTCTATCTTGTTTAGGGTTGGTCGACACAATGTAGCTGATGACAGTATTGGTCCGTCAAATGCTCGGCACAAAATCGTCGTTATGGGTTCGGCTAAGGTCGGCAAGACGTCCATAATCACACAGTTTCTATACAATACATTTTCGACGAAATACAAACGCACTATTGAGGAAATGCATCAGGGGAACTTTTCAATATCCGGCGTGAGCCTCACATTAGACATCCTCGACACAGCTGGGTCGTACGAGGTGAGTTGTGCGTAGTGTTTAAGTGAAGCTCTCTATGTTGACTACAAGTCGGTGACAATTCAAGAGAACTAAACTCTTTGGACAACCGTGACTCGTCAACAACGCTCCTGCAAATCCTATCAAAGGATGGTAGCTGTCCAAGGAAGCGACAATATGGCAGGATAATTCTGATTGTTATCCTTGTCGTCGCTGCCAACTTTTATCCTATATACGAACGACATATTATCTATTTGCTTTCTCATCTTGAATATAAAGTGAAGATGGCGGTAAGGTTGTAAGGAAAGAGTTCCGGAAAATTTTTAATTAGAAACAGTGGTGTGAAATGGAAGGATTTTAATAGGATACACAGTCGGGTGCCTGTCAACATGCCGGAAGAGAAGCGGGTTCCTTGTTCAATAGATAAACTTCCCGATGGTTATAGGTGGTGAGAGTGGGGAAGATTGGTGTAAAGTTTAGTGCTCTAGTTGGAGGTGGAATATGACATGCTCTTAAATGCCAGGAATCGGTTATGAGTCCAAGTATACCAGATACACAGTAGATTTACCTAATCCATAGACATAGGGGAGGGAGATTTTTGTTTAACACTAATTTCGTGGACCTAAGACTGGTCTATGATTTTTGACCGAATCGCTTTGCTTAGCTTCCCAGTGGGAAGTTATTGTAATGGGGCCGATTTTGCGAATTCCAAATGACGTTTCAACGTCATAAGAATCCAAAGTTTTTATAAAGATGTCTGTGTGTGTGTATGTACGTATAAGCGTATGTGCGTATGTGCCCCTGTGCGTACCAGAATTTTCGCCTCGATCATCTCAAGAACCAAAGACGATATTGGCATAAGGTTGGATTCATTCCACGCGTAATTATAAAAATTAGAAGTGAATAGAATTTCAGCAAAACCGGTAGAGCCGTTTTTTGATAAAAATGAAATAGCTAAAAAATAGGCAAAAAAAAATGAACGGCATACGACGTTCCCAAGCGATCCCCCACGCTGGTTGATTGCAATGACCGGACGACAACCGATACATATGAGATTGCTCGGACAGTGTTGTGGTGGGTAAGGAAACGCTCACTCATGAGCTGTTCGTGAGTGTCCACTACCCAACGAACAATTATTAAACGCACGCGCTCATGAGTAATTGGCTGTGAGCATTTTTATTTTTGCTCACGAACACGAGTCTGTGTGCATTTATGGAAACTCACCCCTGTACGCACTTCATACGTTCGTTAAAGAGAACGCACACTTCTGTGCACTCTCGCGAGTTGTTTGTAAAATGATAAAATATTGGAACATTTCAGCATTTTTATTTGCCATTTTTAGGGTCCCGTACCCAAAGGGTAAAACGGGACCCTATTACTTAGACTTCGCTGTCCGTCCGTCTGTCACCAGGCTGCATTTCATGAACCGTGATAGTTAGACAATCGAAAGTGGTTAGCGTGTTGGACTCTAGCGCACGCTGAGCGAGTTCGGATCCTGATAACACCAACGTCATCGTGTGTTTATTTCGCGGCGTCCCTCCTCGGCGGGGTACTGGCAAAGCCCCCCGTTGTATACTTGCCAAGAAAAAGCTTCTC
This sequence comes from Eumerus sabulonum, assembly GCA_951905685.1. Lineage (NCBI taxonomy): Eukaryota > Metazoa > Arthropoda > Insecta > Diptera > Syrphidae > Eumerus > Eumerus sabulonum. Next base: position 107,441,474 of record OX645061.1, read on the forward strand.
GACTCAAGCCGTTCGGAATCGGCTTTAAACTGTAGGTCCCTTTCACCTGTGTAAAGAAAAATTAATCACACACAACATACAACAGACATTATTTCCATTTTCAAAAAATCCCCTAGGTCACATACTCAACTAAGGTTAGTCGGCAGATGTGGCAACAAATTTAATTGTTGTAAACAAAAATAATCTATTTTCACTAAACTCACTTGGTCGCATACTAAACCAAGGTTAGTCAAACTAACTTTCGATAATATCTCATAGCCAAAACCACACTTTCAAGCTCTGATCCCTATTGTGTCCATGATATATCAATCCTAGCTGCAAACTTTTTTCAATAATTATTGTTATTCACCTTTTCACCTCCTTGCTGTCAAGTAAGATAATTGATTTGAATTCAATGGACACTTTGATGATCAACTACCTCATCATGGAGATTCTTGATCATCAAAGTAATATGCCTATAACCTGTCTGCAACCAAGGGGTGTCATCATGCAAAAAATCATTTCAAACGGATTAGACGTTTTAATGTGATGAGGTAACATACAACATTTTTATGTACATATACAGATGGTACCGGAACCCTTCGTGCGCGAGTCCGAGTCGCACTTGGCCGGTTTTTTATAATGTTTTAGTCTAAGATTGCTTCATTTTCCATAAAGTCGAAATTAGAAACTTTTAGCAACCGAAATTGCACACGCACGTGAGCAGTTTATGAGCAATAGATTGTTTAATGTGCGCACCAATGTACCTTGGGTTACATGGAGCGACAGCAAATAGGCGGCTTGATGCCCACAACGCGCGGCCTTTCCAAGCGGTTCCCCATCTAAGCACTAACCGCACACAATGTTGGTTGATTGCTGTGATTGGACGAGAATCGATACATTACCCATTATTCCTCTAAGAATCCTACCGCAGCTAACAAAAGGAGCTAATGACATTAAAACACCTCAACAGATCTTCACAAGTTGTAGCTAAGAATCATTTCGATTACGTTAGCTTTCAAAAAACAAAAAAGCATCATAATCGGCCCATTCGTTCAGGAGTTACGATGCCACAGACAGACATACAGACAACTCACATTTATAACGCCCCTCTTTTTGCATCGGAGGTTAAAATGAAAAAAAAAAAACGGAATGAAATTTGTCTTTCCATTTTTCTCACTGGGAAGTTAGTCGTGTGGATCTTGCGGGTCGCGCCTAGACCACATTTTTTTTATTTTCATTTTATTTTAATCAATCATATGAGTATATCAGCTGTCCTCGTTAGACTACCTATTAGAAAAATGTACTTAAGAATGACTACCAAAGCTTAACAAGAGAATTACTTTATTCCTAAATGAATCCCTACTAAGGTGAACATCGAAAAAGCTACAATATTTATTGGATTCCCTAAGGCATCTACAAATTGGATTATTGTATCCATAATTTACTCTATGACAAGGTATATAAAATAAAAAACGATTTCGTAGAACTCTCGCAGGAGCACAAAGTCCAATTAATGATAATAGACAGGGGCAATCGATATGACCAATAATCAAGTCACGAATAAACATAACTGAAAAATATTGCCTCCGTCTGAAAAGATGTAAGATACCGAATGATTTGCACCTCGGTACGTATGAAGGCATTTCAATATTCCATCGCAGTCCACGAATGGATACTCTAGTTAGACGCTTTTGTATCTACTCCGTTCTAATGGAATGAACTTAAAAAAGCCGGCCAAGTGCGAGTCGGACTCGCGCTCGAAGGGTTCCGTACCATCTGTATATATAAATATGAAAGAGACTATGTATGTACTATCTTCATGATGAGATATAGTTGATCATCAAAGTGTCCATTGAATTCAAATCAATTATCTTACTTGACAGCAACGATGTAAAAAGGTGAATAACAATAATGGGAAATATGGGAAAAAGGCTTGCAACTAGGATTAATTCATCACAGACACAAACGATATCAAAACTGGGAAGTTTGCTACTGGTTGTGGGATATTGTCGACTAACCTTAGTTCAGTATGTGACCAAGGGGAGTTTTTGGATGAAAATCATGTCTGTTGTGTGGGAGCCCCCCTTAAATATTCATTTTGTTCTGTTTTAAGTATTTGTCGTGGTAGCGGCAACAGAAATATATCATCTGTGAAAATTTCAACTGTCTAACTATCACGGTTCATGAGATACAGCCTGGTGACAGACGGACGGACGGATATCGAAGTCTTAGTAATAGGGTTCCGTTTTACCTTTGGGTACGGAACCCTAAAAATGGATCCCATACTATACTGCAGTACTCGCGATGAGATCTGACAAATGCGACAAAAGGATATTTAAGAGAATAAGGATCTCGGAAGTCTTTCGAATTCCACAGTATGAAACCTAACATCTGATTACATTTGGCAACCAAAAACTCTATGTCAAAAACAACTCCCAGATCTTTTTTGGAGGAGACAATGGACAAAGGGGTATTATGGATTACGTAAAAGGAATTGAAGAGAGGCTGAGATAAAAGAAAGGCTTTGACATTTAGAGAAGTTGAGATGAAGGTCATTATTGTGACGACATATGGAAACTCGTTCAAGGTCCTTTTGTAAAAGAATACAGTTGGGCATTGAACGTACAAGTCGAAATACCTTTAACACATCGGCAAACATAAGACACTGGGAACTAAAAAACAAGTCGGGAATGTCACTAATAAATAAAAGAAAGAGCAGAGGGCCCAGATGACTACCTTGAGGTACTCCAGACGACAGTGTATCATTGATGCGAACATACTGGATCCGATGCATTAATGGACTGTGGTTAACGCGATCAAACGCTTTAGCAAAGTCTTTATAAATTACATCGCACTGTGAGCCATTCTCAAGGTAATTCAGGGGCAGAATTGCGAAAAATCGAGAGATTTGTAGTAGTCGATCGGCCTGCAATAAAGCCATGCTGAAACGGAGAGATAAATCCCTTTAAGAGAGGTGTAGGTGAGGTTAGGTTAGGTAAAAGTGGTTGGCATATGCCACACGTAGGCCGAAATGGGCCCATTGTAATATCACATGGATCATATTACGTTGATCCGCTACCTGAGAACCAATCGGTGCTTCTAATGAGCTTTTTTTAGGTCTGCTAGCTCACTTAAGTTTTCGTAGAAGGGCACGCCGAGGTAGATCCTTCTGCGATTCGCAAAAGAAGGGCATGAGTAGAGGAGGTGACGTATCGATTCCTCTTCCTCCTCATCCATGCAGCCGCGGCAGAAATCATTGGAGGGTAGCCCTAGTCTGGCGGCCACAAAGTTCCTGGTTCGTCCTAGATTTAGCTTTGGCCAGATTTATTTAGTGTTAAAGCTGATATTACTTTCATTCCATTGGAAGGTTGTAGCCGCTATAGTTCGAAGTTTTATCATGTGCGTTACCGTACTTATATGTAGGTGCCTTTAGGTACCCGAGGGACTGACTGAGTGTGCTTAACCCTAACTTAGCGAGTTCGTCGGCCGCGCGGTTTCCTGGAGTATCCCTATGTCCGGGAACCCACAGTACTTTAATGTTGACCTGTTTAGCTATCTCGTCTAGAGATAAGCGGCAGTTAAGGAATGTATTTGATTTGTGGGTTACCGCGGCCAGGAATTTTATCGCAGATTGGCTGTCCGTGCGAATGATAATATCCTTGGCGGATATTACATTGATCCTAAGCCACGCAAGGGCCTCCGTTATCGCTGTTATTTCTACTTGATACACACTGCAATGATTTGGGAGTCTGAATGGTAGGTTGAGGTTGCGTTCCTTGGAGAAGACTCCACTACCTACACTCCATCTTAGAGCCATCGGTATAGAGGGAAATCGAGTAATTTGGTATGACCTTCCTTTCAGCCCATTCTTCCCGGGATGGAAAGATAACTTCGAAGTTCCGAGTGAACACATTCTGCGGGATGATGTAGTCTGTGTCTACGGGTACTTCAGAGAGTATCAACGGTGGAAAATGTAAGAGAGTATTTAGGGCCTCCGTGGAGGTTGATCTGATCGCGCCGCTTATGTATCAGCTGGCCGATCTTTGCAATTTAACCATTACCCCAGAAGTTTTCGATGGGCTGTCTTGTCGAGAGCAATCCACCAGACTACGATGCCGTACAGGAGGATGGGTCTTATGATTGCTAAATGGAGCCAGTGCATAATGCTTGGTTGGAGACCCTACTTTTTGCCCACCACTTTCTGACAGCTGTAGACGGCAGTGGTTGCTTTCTTGATACGATCGAGAATGTTGTGTTTCCAATTCAGCGTCTTGTCAAGGGCTAGGTCTAGGTATTTAGCCTGATCTCTGATTATTAACTGGGTTCCACCCAGCCTCGGTGGGTTGAAGGGCGGAATTGTATATTTATTTGTAAACAGTACTAGGTCGGTCTTCTTGGGATTGACTCCAAGTCCACAATACTGCGTCCAGGTTTCTACTGTATGTAGGTACCCTGCATTAGATCGCTTAGAGTGCTGGGAAATTTTCCTCTGGCGGCAATAGCAAAGTCATCTGCGGTCACAGCGTACCCTTCCCGTTCTAGCAACAGTATTAGTTCATTGAGCACCACGTTCCGAGGAGAGGGGAGAATACTCCACCATGTGGTGTACCTTTGCCGACTCTTTGTGTTAGCAGTTGTCGTATCAGTTCTATCACTGATCCCGTAACACCCAGATCAGACAGCGCTTTGGTGATGGCCCAGGGTTCAACATTGTTAAAGGCGTCATCAATATCGAGAAAGCCTGCTAGGGTATATTCCTTTTGTTCCAGTGGCCTTTCTATTGTGTTGAGCAGTGAGTGGAGAGCGGTTTCCACCGGTTTACCTTTGTTCTAGGCATGCAGGGGGTGGCCGTGGTGCAGTGGTTAACATCATCGACCGTCGAGCGGAAGGTCTATAGTTCTAATTCGTTTCATAGCCAAGAAAAAGTAATTCCTATACGGAAAAATGTATGCAACTCAGTTTTGAATGGAAAGCGACCAAACGTACTGCTGCAGGCATAACACTCACAGTGTATGGTCAATTGAAATTCATCCTCTGCGTATGCAATATTAACAACAAAAGTGTATGAACGAATTACTGTGAATTATAACCAACGCGAAATTTGGCCGGCTCTCGTCCTAACTAGGACAAACCACCCCTGAGAGTAGTGAATGGACATCTACGACCCAAAAAACCAGTGCACTCCGTTCAGGTTGTGTCAAAAACCATCAACCTGCGCGAAAGTCTCCCTCTCCCTATTACCTTCGCTCGCACAACGGAAAAAAAAAAAGTTATAAGGCATTAGCCTTGAGTGCGGGTGTAACTATTAAAAAAAAAAAAAAAAAAAAAAAAAGAAGTTGGTTATCCGACAACCTTCCTGAGATATAGCTGTATCGAATGTGTGCATCTAAAATCTTCTCTAGAGTTTTTAGTAGAAAAGAAGTAAGACTAATAGGCCTCAAGTCATTTGCTTGCGTGTGGGAGCTTTTGCCTGCCTTGGGCATGAAAATGACTCTGGTTGCCTACCACTGGGGATGTATGATAAGGAGGGGCAGCTCCTATATATTACCACAAGCCAGGGAAGGATGAGATCTGCTACCTGCTGGAGCTCCGCTGGTCCACAATAAAAACTAGCGAGCGTCCAGTCCGTTCGAAATTCACATACGTCACAAGCAAAGAAAATTTTACCTCGCATTCTGTCTCCCAAATTTTTCAACACCCTGCTGATGGTTTTGGGCTGCAGCTCACGGATTGCTTGGATGATATTGGTCTTAAGTACTTGAATCGTATTCTATTCCAAAGGGGCCAAATCGCAGTTTCGAGGCGGCCAATTAACATCGCAAAATTGGTGCGCCAATTTGGTGCGCAAAAGATCGATGGACTGTGTGGCATAGCGCGCCACTCTGCATGAACCAGAGGTCGTCCAAATCTACATACGTATGTCTTCAACTTCATTAAAAAAAAAGTCGACAAACATGGCTCTGTAACGCCCACCTTTAACCGAAACGTTGTTCCTAGCCTAATTTTTCAAGAAAAATGGCCCAATGATGACACCACTCCACAATCCGCACCAAACTGTTGTTCAAGCATAAAGCGACTCATTTCGTTCTGCGGTGGTATGATACTGACTTTCTGTCAAGATTTCGAGCGGAAAACAGTTGCCACTGTCAAAATAACCTATGATTTAAAAAAAAAAATACTAGATGGCCCACCCTATATTTATAGTAATACACAGGGTTCCAAACTGGACTTTTAAATAAAGCAGGTCATGTACCCGTCGCTGTAAATACCTCTATCCTACATCCCATCTCAAAAGCCCTGTTGGACACTCACTTGAATACCAGCACTAGAGACAGACTCGTAAGTCTACGAGGGTCGTTGTAAGACTCTAGCTCCAAAGGAGTGTCCATCAACAAGTATCCTGTTAAGCGAAAAGAAATATTTTCCCAAAAAAAAAAAAAATTATTCCTCGGAAGGGCGCTGGCTTGTCCGTTGCTGCCGGTGATGGTTAGTATAATCAGATGACGACCTCAACAATGCGTATATTACAGCCGCGCACGATAAGCAATGTTTCAGTTTAGTGCACCCTCTAACCAAATTCCCATCTGTCCTGTCGTAAGTTCCTTGCCCATTTCAAAATAAGCTTATTCCATTTCATGCTCCAAATTTAATCAAGGAAACAGGAAATTACGTCACACGTTGAAACAGCTCCTCCTCGGTCGCCTTACATTCCGAAACTCTTCATGAAACAAATTGAATTGTTTTTTCTCCTGTCTTCATTCTTACACTTCTGCGGATACTCTGTCACAGTTCGTTCAGTAATTGGCGTCAGCTGGTCTCACAACATTGCGCCCCACTATGACTTGTAGAATGGACTCACTACTACTTTAGCTACTTTGCCTCCATCCATTTGTCATGGCCAATAGGGTGGTGTTTAAACGATATCTGGACGGACGGAAGGAAATCCGATTTGACGAACGCTCAGGTTCCATTTAAGGATTTTTGTTTGCCTGACTGTGCAATATGGTACTGCGAGGCAAAGGACTAATCCAATTTCAAGGGCTGACATCGACAAAATACGTGGGAGAGTGTAGTGATCCAACTTTAAATCGAGCTATGTCGGCAGGATTCAAACACCAGTAAGGTGTCATAAAGTTTACGAGGAAAAGAAAGTTTAGAAAGTTACCCGGAATGTGATAGTATGATTTGGACAGCTCCTGATGCCAACATACTTCCACTATGCGGTGCCACAAGTATTTGCAAGTTCATCTGTCAAGGAATGGTGGGGATGCCCTAGGAGAATGTGTGAATAATTAAAAGTCCACATCCATGAGGGCTTGCAAGGTGCATGTGAAATACTCATGAGATATGATTCTCCTGATGGATGACTTGCATGGGAGACACATAAGTCTGCGGTGTGCAATGCTGCTGTTAGTATCCTTCAAAGGAAGCAAATGTGTGGAGACTGACAATACCTTAAATGGGGACGCAACTTAACTGAATTTTTTCCATAAAGGTGTTTATCTGTAGCAAATGAGCGGGACTCAATTTAAATAAGGTAGGAGCAATTGTGAGAGCTAAAGTAACTGCAATATTATAGGCCATCAAATAAGGTATGCTGTCGCACCGTTAATTTGATTTAAGGTTATGCAAAAAGGACAGAAATGAATAAAGGACACCTGCCAAATTACGGGTTAACTCAACGGTGGGCCTACCCACACTTTCGGGACCAAAGAAAAGCATTTGTCAACGCCTCAGGATAGTAAACTACTCTGGTTCAATGAGCGAACATGTTTGGGGCATGTTTATCGTCTCTGATGGAGACCGAGGTCTATCTAACACCTCTTGCATAAGGCTCCTCTAGGATACCTCTATGACATATGTTCCCGCGATGTTGAGGTAACCACAGCCACCACGACGCTCCCACTAGGGGGCCAACCTCAACAACAGGACCTAGAACTAGTTTCGGCGAAAGACTTATAGTTGAGCGTACGCTTCAACTACCGATTTCATTCTGGGGGCTTCCTGTCCCCGTAACACCAATCTTATTATAGCCTTTGGTAAATGCTTAGCAACCGAAGTCACTTCCAGATGAGCTTCCCCAAAAGCTCAAGCCTGTCAACTCCCCCTCCACAAAAAAAAAAAATTCTGAATGTACAGGGAGTTCAGAACACTCTCGACTGGTTTATTTTTGAAACGGGCCTCCAGCCAGGCCATTACCCATATTTGCTACATTGTTTCCACGTATTTGCTACTTTATTTCAAGCCTTTTTCCCGGGTGCGTGCATGTACGCTCCGCCTATGAACAACATTTTTTGGCACAAAGTGCCCCTCTGTTGCCTTCTTATCTTACCTTTGCCTTCCTTTGTCTTCATTCGCCCCGGAGGGCTCACAACTCTGGATTGAGGCTGCAGTGCAATCCCAATCCAGTCCTTTGGATTTTAGTCGCCTCTCACGACAGGCATGCCTTACCCAGGTAGTATCCGATACCCCTACCCGGTGCGGGGATGCAAAAAGGACTAAAGGAGAGTAGTGTGTTGGCTTCTGATGCCGATAACACGGGATCGAATACCGACAGCAGCCATGTCATCGAACTTGTTCTTACGGTGCTCCTCCTCAGCGGGGTTCTGACAAAACCTCCTGTAGTGCAATTGCCATGAAAAGTTTCTCGAAATTCGCCGTTCTTACGTACTTACGTGGCGCTACAGTGTGAAATTTTGCCTCAAATAAATAACTTCTCGAGCTGGCACGGTCTTTTGCCAGCTGTTTCCAGCGACGCACCTCCAATTACCTTCCACCTGACTACGCCACCTTAGATTCGGTCGTCCTCTGCTGCGTCGTCCCTCGGGGTTGAACTCGAAGACTCTGCGGGCCGGCGCAGTGTTATCCGTACGCTCTACATGGCATAGCCATCATAGACGTTGAAACCGTAGAGTCGCCGCACAGCCCGTATAGTTTGTCGTTGTACCTTCTCCTCCACTCCCGGTTTATACAAGCGGGACCGTAGATTGAACGCAGCATTTTCCTCTCGAAACGACCAAGGACCGGTCATCCTCTTTCATTAAAGTCCAGGCCTCTCCGCCATAAAGGAGAACCGGGATGATTAAGGTTTTGTACAGCGTAACTTTGGTCTTTCGAGAGGGGGCTCTACTTCTCAATTGCCTCTTCAGCCTAAAGAAGCAGCCTTGTGTTATTGTCGCTGGTCACTAGTGAGCCAAGGTAGACGAAATCCTTGACCACTTCGAATCTGTAGCTGCCAATTGTGACGTTCTGGTCGAGACGTCGGTGTTGTGCGTCCTTTTTAAATGACAGTCCCGCTGTGTTCGTCCAATTACGTCAATGTCGTCAGCATACGCAAGCAGTTGTGTAGACTTGAAGTCTCGTATGATCTTTTAAGGTACGATGTTGAGGAAATTACAGGACAATGCGTCACCTTGTCTAAAACCTTTTTTAACATCAGAGGTCTCGACTAATTCGCTACTGACCTTATTGGAGTAGCCAGAGTTCCCCATTGTTCATTCTGCACAATCTGACGAGTTTGGCAGGGATGTCAAAACTAGACATAGCGCTGTATAGCTCGTCTCTATGCACACGGTCATACGCGGATTTGAAATCGACGAAAAGGTGGTGAGTGTCGATTTGGTATTCCTGAGTCTTCTCCAAGATCCGCTGCAGTGTGAATATTTGGTCTATTCTGGATTTACCTAGCCTGAAATCACACTGATACGAACCTATCCGATTATCCACAAAGACTTTCCTCATATTTTACAGATGAGCTGGTGAATGCGGCCTACCAGGTCATCTCCAGCTGCTTTAAATCGCTCGGCAGACAGCCCGTCTATTCTAGAGCTTTGAAACTACTAGCGGTCAGATGGACGAAATTCTCTTGCATCTTCGTCCATTGAGAATGGACGATTCTTTCTGACAGCTGTGTCCGATCTTCCATCGCCGATAACAGTCTACAGAAGTGTTCCTTTCATATTCTCAGCATCGACTGTGATATTACAATTTGTCAGTCTCCATTTCTGCAGGCTTCCGCGGTGGATTTATAGCCCCGGCATGTTCGTTTTACTTTCTCGTAAAACTCGCGAGCGTCATTCCTGTTGTAGCATCTCTCCATATCCTCGATCTCACGCTTTTCACGCTCCCTTCTTCTTCCTTAAAAGCGTTCCTCCCCCCTTTTCTGCTGGTTAAGTTCACGAGCAGCTCTCGTCCGTCTATGTAGCATGGCCTTGTATGCGTTTTGCTTTGCAAAACTGATGGTGGCTTGAAGCCCAACACATCAAAGGCAGCGTCCCTGATTGCACGCTGGGAATGCTCCCATTGTTGTTCTGCGGATTGTGCCGGTGTTATTGGAGTTTACGAGAGGTTGAGAGAAACTCGATCGGGAAAGTTCCTAGCGGTCTCCTGCAATTGTAGCTTTCTGATGTCAAACTTTCGTTGTCCAGCTCGATTCGGTGCAATCCTTGATATCTTCATTCATTCTTGGCTACATTAAGGTAGTGATCCTAGTCGATGTTGGCTCCTCGGAAGATTCTCACTTCTAGTTTACTGGAGGAATGTCCGGCGTCGATCGCAACGTTATTAATCTGGTAGGTGGTCGACTGATTAGGTGAACGCCAGGTTCCTTTGTGGATGTTGAGTTGCGGGAATCGTGAGCTAGTTATAAGGAGATTACGTCCCACCAGGGAGTCAAGTAGCCTGTGTCTGTTTTTAGAAGTGGTGTCGTGTAGACAAATATGTTCTTTTACCCAGTTTCGCATTAAAATCTCGCTCCCAGTTGGAGCGTGAGCACATATCGCACATATCAAGCTAATGTTTGCAAGATTAGCTTTGCTGCGGATTGTTATGAAGCTTTCGCTTACATGCCGAGAGCTAAAGACTTTTTGTCGGAGTCTTCCTCGAATAACGAATCCGCACCCGAATAAGCCTTGTATGTTCTCCTTGTAGCAACTCCCATAGTAGATGACGCGGTTTTTCATCCGTCTTTTGCCTGGGCCATCCCACTTCTTGGGGTGCGGTTATGTATACTTGAAAGTAACTGAGCGTTCGCTCCAATTGATCGTCTGCATCCATTCTGTTATGGAAGCTCACATTCCAGGTGTAGACTTTCAAGTCCTTTAGTCGGTTGCAGGGAAAAAGTCGTAGTCGGTCTGGTGGAAAGCACTTGAGAAGTAATGCAACCTTCAACGTCTTACAAGAATTCAGAGGGCTGGCTGTCTGGCGGTGACCGGATCTATGAAATCCACACCAACGGCAGCCCTTGAAGCAATGCTGAACCTTCCACCACTAGACATGTATTGTGAAAGCATTGCAGCTCGGGCTGCGCTAAGGATGCAAGAATCCCGTCTTTGGAAAAGATGTCCTTATGGCCACGCATCAATCTGGATCGAAGGGCTATCCTGAGGTCCGCAACCGAAACGGACTATACCACCCCACTTTCTTGTTCTGAGAGGAGATTCCCTATTAGGATTCCCTCCAGGGAGGAATGGGCAAGTGGTATGGTAAACACGGAAGAGGAACTGGCACTCTATACCGACGGATCCAAAACGGATACCGGTACGGGAGCCGGAGCTTACTTCGAATATCAGGAAGCGTGTCACTCCTACAGACTTGATGATGGCTGTAGCGTCTTCCAGGCTAGATCTTCGCAATCAAAAAAGGCGCGGATCTGATTTTTAGGGAGAATTTCTCAGGTAAGAGAATCAAAATCAATGTTGACAGTCAGGCAGCCATTAAGGCTCTGCAAGCAACATGGATAAGATCCAAGCTCGTAAAACTCTGTAAAGAGAAACTAGAAGAAACCATCTGCTGGGTACCAGGGCATGTGAATATTTCCGGAAATGAGAAGGCGGACGAACTAGCCAGACTGGGATCAGGCGCAGATACTTCGCAGATCACAACTGAGGCTAGAACGCCACTCAGCACACTATTTAGAGAAATAGGGGTGGAACTACTAGGAAAGGCCAACAAGCGATGCTGTCAACTAGATACATGCGCTACGGCAAGGCTAACATGGCCTGTCTATGACAAAAAAAGGACGGAAGTCTGCTAAATCTTGATAAAGGGAATATACGACTGGTAGTTGGTGCCCTAACTGGGCACTGCATGATATCATATCATGCAGCTAGACTAGGCCAGCCCTACAACGATTTTTGCAGAAGCTGTAGGGACGAAGAGGAAATAGAATCCATTCGTCACCTACAGTGTGAATGCCCTGCACTGGCCCGAAAAAGACTTACGTACCTCGGGAACTATTTCTTTCGGGTTTAGAGGAGGCAAGATACATTAAGCTGAACAAACTGCTAAGGTTCTTAATTGAATGTGGATGGTTCATCTTAGCGGGCAACTAACAGGTTCCCCTCGGGTTAGTTTTCAAAATGGGCACAATGGACTCTTAGTAGTCTAAGTGAGCCGTGACATCATGTCAATAGGGCACCCAACTAACCTAACCTAACCTTTGTATGTGGCTTGTGGCTATTTCGGAACAATAGATTTTTTCTGTGATAGGGATGTTAAACTTAAGCACAACCCCCAACCTGGAGGGCCAGGTTGCTCTTTCCGCAGGAACAAGGGGTCGGGTTGCTGTACACATTGGTTCACTAACTGGCGGGTGCCAGGGCAGCTATCCAGGGGAGGCTACGCGGAGGCTGTGTGTCAACTTGGATTGAGCAGGGACAGATATCGAAGCTGGGGTTTGCCATGTTAAACGCGATCAATTTCTTTCCTCTGTTTGTTCGCTCCCTCCCCCCATTCGGAATCGGTGATAAACTGTAGATCCCTTTCTCCTAGGGGAAAGGACTAAAAGAGTATGTTCATTGAGTTTTTATGTCAGTTATGAAGTATGCTGTACAAGTTTACCCTAAATATTTGGGTTCATCGGTACCTACTCCGTAGTTGTAACTTGTATTTCTCATACGACTTCTCAACCCACTCCTGCAAAAGGATCCCCAAAGTGACAAGTTTCAAAACGTGTGTACACATCGAATACATGTCGTCCTCAGGCGTATTACATTTAACACAACCTCCTACATAGTCTGGCCATAAACATGCGCCCTTAAGACCTAATCAAATAAAGCCTAATCGAGTAGGGAACATCGAAACCCATTCACTTCTACCACGTCATAAAGCAGAATACACACGAATCATGTTTCGTACGATTATCACAAAATAGGTTCGTTCCATCGGCATCTAAATCATCATTCCATAGGCTCTTCGAAGCGCAAATACCACTCCGAGATCTGTTCCTAATTTATATCCACATAATTCACAGGATTGCCGTCGGAGGTGGTAATTAGCACAACTTCTGAATGCCATTTATACCAAATGTTGGTTGGGAATTCGTGTATCTCTGAATCTTAAATGGCTTACGCGTAGGCTCATTACAAGTTCATAAATTCAATATCATCGCCATAGAAACCGGGTGAAGCATTCGTTCTTACTTTATGGTTTGTCTTCAAGCATCGCTTTAAGTCCTCTTAGAATTCCATTGTCTTCAGGTTGAGAATTAATAAATCAATCTCTTAGATTCGTTTATCTACACTCTGGTGTACATAGCTTTTCTTTTATATTGAGCCAAGGCTTACCTACCGCCTAATTTAGGTCCTTCCCTCGACTGACTTTACTGGTAGCTTCTCGTAAAGTCCTTGAAATCCCATTGTCAAGTACAATAATCCTGAAGACGCCATGGTGTGCCAAACGCTGTAGGGTAGGTAGGAAGTGAACTGAACAATTCTCCGTATGCTCAGGGTCCTCCATGGAATCGTTATTGTCATTTTTTGTTTTTTGTTTTTATTTTGCCCCATTCCGGATGCACAGGATACTGGAGTATCTTCGCACATAGAAAATCTTTTTTTCTCAAACTTTCTCTTTGCCCAATCGATGGTGATACAATAAGAGGAGGAGGAGGAGAAGTGTTGGAATTTAAATGGTTCACTCACACCCCTCCTAAGCAGTTCGGATGGAAGTCGTAGCCTTGCAGCTCGAAGTATTCAAATGCTCGTGTCTTGAACGTGTTTTAAACGTTAACTGCTTTTTTGCTAGTTTTAGATACTTCCCCTTGTTGTCTCGGATTCCTCGAGGGCGAATTGAAGCAAAATTGCTCGAGAAGTGTTTTACTTAAATTTTTTACTTTTACTTTTGCTGTTTTTTATCGGAGAAGTAATTAATACCAACGAACACGCAGTTGGTAATGGGATCGTTCATTTATGTCGTGAGTTTATATTACAGCTGCGGATAGATTGGGAGGAAGATGGTACAGAAGCGACGGGGTGAAGAGATGGGTGATCCACTATTATCTCATTCTTCTTCTTCCTCTTAACGGGCGCTACAGTTCGGGGTGAACCTGGGCCTCAACCAACATGCCCCTCCAACTAGCACGATCTTTTGCTAGCCTTTTCCATTGCCGCACACCCAGTTGGCTAAGGTCCCCTTCTATCTTAAATGCGGCCGTTCTCTACTTCTTTGTCTTTGAATTCAAAGATTCTCCGGGCTGGAGCTGTGGTGTCCACTCACTCTATATGGCCCAGCCATCTTAGGCATTGAATCCGCAGACGCCTCCATCACCCGTCTGCGCTTATAGGCCCGAAAATCACGCCCAAAATCTTTCTCTCGAACCGACCAAGGGCCTCCGCATCCGCTTTTGATAGTGTCCATGCTTGCGCGCCGTACAACAGGACCGGGATGATAAAGGTCTTATAAAGAGTTAACTTTGTCGTTCGGGAGAGGGCCTTATTACTCAATCGCCTCCTGAACCCAAAGAAACAGCGATTGGCAAGAATGATTCTGCGTTTTCATTCGGAACTGTAATCGTTGTTCCAGGTCACTGCGGAGCCAAGGTAGACGAAGTCCTTAACTACCTCGAACTTATATCTGCCAATACAAACGTTCTGGCCAAGACGTCGGTGGTGAGCGTCCTTTTTTGATGACTGCATATATTTAGTTTTTCCCTCGTTTACCGCCAAACCGCCAAGGGGTGGCCGTGGTGCAGTGGCTAACATCATCGACCGCCGAGCGGAAGGTTTATGGTTCAAATTCGCTTCATAGCCAAGAAAAAGTAATTCCTATATGGACAAAACGTATAGGAATGCAACGCAGTTGTGAATGGAAAGTGACCAGATGTACTGCTGCAGGCATTATACTCACAGTATATGGTCAACCGAACCTTATCCTCTGCGTATGCAATACTAAAAGTGCTTGAACGAATTACTACGGACTATAACCAACGCGGAATTTGGTCGGCTCTCGTCCTATCTAGGTCTATGACAACCACCCCTGAGAGTAGTGAACGAACATCAACGACCCCAACCACTGCACTCCGTTCAGGTTGTGTGTGACAACACATCATAAGAGAATATAAGAACTCTTGAACCTGCGCGAGTCTCTAAAAAAAAAAAAAAAAACCAATTTTCGCCACCTCCATCTCAATACTCGCAAAGGCCTCATTGACATCTCGCTGAGATCCATGTGTCAATATCGTCGGCGTATGCAAGCAGTTGCGATGGAGAAATACCATCTGGAGCAGCGGATATGTGTATGTCAAGTTCTATAAGAACCCTTGCAACGTACTCCAGAATAGGAGGTGACAAGGATGGTTTGGGGAGCTGCGAGTTCGCTGCAAAGTGGGCAGCAAGCAGATTAGACTTGCCTAAGGGTCTGACAGCTGGAATGTCATTGTGAATGAGCGTGGGTATAGACGACGTTACGGAGTTTTTCTGCTACCCTTGGGACGTTGTAGGATTTTACGCCGCAGTTCGTGGTCATGTAAAAATTTGGCTTGTCGAACCTTAGGAGCTACAGTCATTTCTGGCTTGTATGTATCTTTTTCGATTTTCCTCAGTGGTGTTTGCCTTGTAATCCCGAAAACTTATCTCTCTCAACCTGATAACCTCTTTGCAGCTCCAGTCAAACCACGCATTATCCACCGGCATTAGACTTTTTACCCTATACGGGATAAAATTGCTTATGCCAGTGTTGATAATGTTAGTAATCATATCAGCCGCGGCGTCCACGTCGTTGTCGAGGAAGCACAACGACCAGTTAAAGCTCCGAAAGAAGTTGTTAAGGCCGCACCAATTAGCTTTCTTTGCCTTTAGCTTTTTCTTTAACTGAGTGAAGTGAGTATGGGAAATTAGATGGTATAACACAGTGGTCAGACGAACCTAGAGGAGATAATACATTTAAAGTGTGTTAATCAGGTTGAGAGGTAAGAAACAAGTCCAAGGTGTTGGCGGAATGACTGGCAACATCCGGAATACGAGATGGCTCATTCACAAGCTGGGTTAATTGGTTCAACTCAGCGAAAATTTCGACATACCTTCCTTCGGGTGTTGTCTGTCCAGAATGTCGAAACAACTGAGAATTGTGAACATTGAAATCGCCCGCTATAACAATTTCAGTGCGAGGAAACAGGGAAACAATTCTTTGGATGGAGTCGAACAGTGCATCAAACGAGTCGATCGTGACGTCTCTGCCCAGGTTTGGGCTTCTGTGAAGAAAACAGTAGTGAATTGTGTGGTTACGAAGAGTGAATTTGAGCCATAAGAGATGAAATTCCGAGGTGGATGTTTGGCTATACTGCAAAAGCAGCTGGTAAGCGATATCACTACGGACATAGATTGCAAGACCGCGGTGACAAACTAGCACTGGCACTAAGCTATATCCAGGAAGACTAAAATCCGTGGGATCGGACTTTCCAACCTGTGTTTCACAAAGTGCCAAAACAGCCGGTTTGTACCGAAAAAGATGGGCATACGTGGCAAAGAAATTCTTCCTTAACCCACGAATGTTGCAGAACTGAATACCGAATTCCCCAATCAGTACAACACGCAAAACATTGACGGATACAACACCAACTAAGCGAAGCCGTGAAGTGAAGATCCAACGTTGGCAATGCAAAAACAGACTACCATAGGTTTTATGCCCTTACAGTAGTAGGTTTCGCTTCACCAACAAGAATCAACATTCACGACCTGCTATGTGTACCTAAGTGGTGTTAGCACTCACGCATTTGGGTGATGAGTGCCAACACCCGCCGAAGAGGGAAGGGGGTGGATGGACTGCCCGACAAACACGTGAAACTACACTGCACTGAGTTGATTTGTGTTTATTTGTCGTGTGGTCTTCTTTATCTTCTTGGTCAGTTGGATTCTGTACAAATGAAGGCCTACGCAAGGGTGCAAATTTCTTGTGGGCGGCGCGAGTGCTACTGAACATCCTCAGGGAAAGCAGCGGTGTTTGCTGATATTTCACTGAGTCGGTCGATTTGGTTTCAGTCGCCCAGCGCAACAATGGGATCGTTGTACGTGTTGATTGACACTGCAGCTTACCATGAGCGTGGTGAGCTTACCACGACGTCAACGAAAATCGTTTGGAAAATCGTTTATTTAAAAAAAAGTTCCACATACGCCAAAGTGCATAATAAAAACCACACAAGCCGTTCGGCAACTTGCCTCAATGCCTTTATACCACCAACTAACAATACGAAATCGTCCTGGAAACTGTCTGATTTAACCTCATCATCCATTCAGAAGGAAGAAGGATATTAAAAACGAACACTAACAGAAAAACCTGAGGTAAAAATGCCACACCTATTCATATAGTGCGTCAGTCAAACTTCCACCAACTAGTTGTATGGACCGGAAAAAGGCGAACGAGGAACGGAATGAGGGCAGAGCAAAAAACTACCTCGTCACATCCGCATCAATTCCCAGCTGGAGCCAGTTCTTGAAGCCTGCCAACGCGATTAATGTCAGTTTTATGCGTACAAACAACGATCATTCTTTTAGCTGACGTGAGTATAATTTTTCATGGTTACCGTGTTGTCTCAGTCGTTCCAGCGGTGACAGGTAAAAAGGATGGTTTTCTGTCCAGGATAGCAGATATTTCTTTTGTAATGAATGACCTCTGTATGACCTAGATTTTTCGGTTTTTTTCTTTTTCTTGTTACAGTTTCCTGCGATGCGAGCTTTATCCATATCGTCGGCAGATGCATTCATTTTGGTGTATGACGTGACGGATTCGAGTACATTCGATGAGGTTCGGACGATTAGAGATCAAATTCACGAGACAAAGGGCACGAGCGCGGTTCCGATTGTGGTCGTTGGGAATAAGATTGATTTAGTGGAGGAGGACAGCGGACTGAGAGAAGTAAGTACAGGAGAGTGGTAATATTACTTAAGACTAGGGTCGAAGCCTTTGGCTAAGATATGTATAGTAATATAACCTGTTGAGGTGTCTTTTTGGTAAAGAGAAGAGCTAGCCTTCAGAATTTAAATAACCCTTAATGTTCATATTGTTAAGCAAGAGTATTATTCCGCCTTGCGTCAGTATGTCTCATCTTATTTCTTTAAGAACCGGGCATCTTTCGGCGCAGTTATATGGGTCTCCTTTCTTCTGGACTAGCAAACGATTCTGAGAATCCATTCATCATATTTTACAGATGAGCTGGTGCATGCGCCCTACCAGGTCATCTCCAGCTTCTTTAAATAGTTCGGCAGAGAGCCCATCTGCGCTCGCGGCTTTATTATTCTTCAGCTTTGAAATTGCTAGCTTTATTTCTTGCATCTTCGCCCGTTACGAATGGATCATTCTGCCTGATAGCGGTAGTAGATCTTCCGTCGTCGTTAAAGAGTCTTGTTTACGAGTGGCTCATCCGTCTATAAGTTAAAGATTAAATTTTTGGATTATTTCCTCTATGAGGAATTCTTTATTTTTTCGATATTACTATTCTGACCGATATGGTCAGGCGTTCCCTTAAAACTAAACTACACTAACTTATACTAACAGCTCGGTGCCCATCATTGGGTGGTGACCTTGACAACGTCTGGTCCCACGGTTGTTGGTCGGCGGTGTTGATAAACGCTGAGCTAGCGTCTGGTCCCACGCTGTTCTTACTGCGGGACAGTGTGTTAGCTGAGAAGCGTGTGTTCGCTGCTCAGTTTTCATTAGCGGATGCGCGGCCGTGTGTTATCTGAGAAGCGTGTGTACGCTGCTCAGTTCTGTTAGCGGATGTATGTGCTAACTGCTCCCCCTCTAGGTTGAGACCGTCCTCGGTTGATTTGAGGATATCTTGAATAAATTTTTCTCTGCGAAGCTCCTTCAGCTCGATCTTTTGTGCGCTATTCCTCATCCTGCTCCTAAGGGCAAAAACTATTGCCGCCAGGATACACATAATGACAATGACTATTAATATGCCCCCCTGGAATGAGTGTGATTTGATTTCTTCGTGTAATGCGGTGATGTGCTCGCGATTCTTTATAAGGCTTTTGTTAAGATAAGGCAGAGATAATAGCGCCAAATGTTCAGTGACATTAATTAACTGTGTTGAAGGAGCTCCTGGGCTTGGATGGCTAATCCGCTTTTTGTTTACGTATCTAGTGCCATTTATGTCCAAGTCGTTAGAAAATGTCACCAGAAATGTGCCGCTGACCGTGATTGATGAGTTACTCCCTTCTCTTAGTAAGACTGTTTGGTCGTTGATAACGACTAAGCCTTCGTCGATTTCACGGATGGGCTCAATATGATGAGCAGATGTAGTTTTGCAGTATGCTGAATAGTTATTCAGTAGTTGCTTTACACATGGGCTGTTTGGATGAATCTTACAAAAGGTTACAGCTGCCGCTTCTTTACAATTTTTTAGAGGTTTATATGAACTTCCGCATTGTGCTGCCGCATTTGTTTCTAGTAATATGGTAGTTTCGTTATGTATAACCGGGAGCAATTTAATTTTGTTACATACAGTTTTAATTATAGGAAATTTAATAATGAAGTAAATTAAATCGTTATCTTGATAAATTTTTAACTTAGAAATACTTATAATATCACTTACACTAATATTTGCAAAGCGCTCAGTAAATAATATCGTTTCGACCTCTTTACTATCAAGGATGACCGGGTTTATAATGTTAGCTTTCCCTAGCACAACCGAGTATATTATATTGTCCAAGTCTATTATCATGGCCCTATTCCTAGCAAGAATTAAATCGAATAAGTGACCTGTATCTATTTCCATTTTGTTCGTAACTGCTATAATTTTGTTTACTGTCTCTGTTAATTGGTTGATTCGGACTTGCACTTCGGTATTTATTACCATTTGCCGATCATTGGCCTCGATCAAAGCTTCTTCCTTTGTCCTGACTTCATTGAAGTCGTCAAAGTCAGGGGTTCCGGCTATGTATTTTAAGGCTGTGCCCAGGATGTTAATTCCGCGAGCGTGACGGTGGTGAATTCGCAATGTGTCCAAAAGACGGAGAATTTGCTCAATATCCGCTTGAAGCATTTCTCTCATATGTGACAGGGGAAAAGACTGAAGTAAGTCTTGAGTTTCGTACATGATTTCCTGATATGCCGTCAAATTTGTGTTATGTGTCAGGTACCCGTAATGATCCCAAATAGCTACTTTCCCATCATGAATCGGAATATAGTTTGACCGCGTATAATCCACCAATTTGGATTTGGTTTGCTGATGGGCTATTATAAGGAAGCATCTGAAACGAAATAATTACCTTATATTACTTTTATGAACCCTCCTATTGTCTATAAGGACAAATGTACCCAAATCTTTTTGAACGGTTTTCTGAATAAAGCGCTTAGTAAACTTATTTCCTATTCTTTTATTTGTTTTTACATAAACTTGGTCTCCGGTATTGAATACTCTTGTTTGTCTGTTCTTATTATGATGTGCCAACTCTTTTGCTTGTGCTTTGGTAATTTTCATCTTAATATCGTTTTTCAGCGAATCAGGCATAGAATTAATTATGTCGATTGGCCTTCTTCCAGTCACTGAATGAATAGTTCTATTGTATTTTGCTGTTGCTAAAAGGACAAGTTCACTAACATCATTTATACATTGCTCCAATTTACTACAGCTTGCTATTTCAGACAAGGTACTGTGAAATCGTTCTACTTGGCCATTAGTTTCACTATGATATGGAGGGGTTGTGAAAGTTTTTATATTAAAGTGATCGTTCAACAGTGCTTTTATTGTTTGTGAGTTTAATGATCGTTCATTGTCGCATACGATTGTTTTTGTATTATTGAAAAAATTTAAAGTTTGCAATAGAGGTTCTTTGATGTCAATTATAGCCCGAGATTTTAGTGGGGACACAACTGCAAATTTCGAAAATTTATCAACACAAGTAAGGAAGTGAAGCTTGTCTGTAGAGTAAATATCAATGTGTAAAATTTCACCTGGGTAAGAAGGTATGGGGGTTTCGCCTATTTCGGGATTTATCGGATGCCTCTGATATTTCGCCTCACGACAGATTTTGCAATTTACAACTATTTCCTTCAATTTCTTCCGCATTTCAGGGAAGTAGTAATCACTTAAAACTTGTTTAAAGTTTTCGGATGCTGACCGATGAGCTCTACTATGTTCGGTTAGAAGAATCTCTGCTTGATCGTTTTTATTAAAAACATCTGTTACTTGTTTGAGTGTGTGACGAAATTTGACAGAGGGAAATGTTATCGAAAGTTCATTTTGAATTTGCGCTAATATTGGAAGGTCACATAAAATCGCATTCACCACGTCGGGATTGACAGATTCCTTTATAGTTTCAAGAAGATCGCCCAAGTTGGTAAATGTAATATTATGTCTAATTCGGGATTTGAATAATATTTTTGTTACTTTCGCTGGTTCTTTGCCTTTTTCTAGAATTAACTGATTCCTAAAACAATTTACAGGATTTTGTACTGTCACAATGGTTCTAGTCAAGGACCCTTCGCTATGTGCTGTAAGAGATTCCGAATGGAGTGATTGCTCTAGAGCGTTTACATGCTGCCTAGACAAAGCGTCAGCTACATAGTTCTCCTTGCCGGGCTTATAAATGAAATTTGGGGAAAACTCTTCCACAAATGCTCTCCAGCGCTTGATCTTTGCGTTAGAGTTCTTGTCCGAAATGGCAAAGGTTAAGGGTTGGTGATCGGTAAAGATGTTTAAGTTCGTTACGCCGTATAAATAATTGCGCAGTTTTTGCAAGGCCCAAACAATAGCAAGAAGCTCTCTTTCATTTGTTGCATAGTTCTCTTCAGTTGGGGAAAGAGTCCTAGAAATCATAGTGATTGGCCTGCCATTCTGAGATAACACAGCACCAAGCGCATGTGATGATGCATCAGTGGTGAGATCAAACGGCTTTGTATAGTCCGGATATAGCAACAATACATCCTCCGAGGCCAAAATCCTTTTTACTTTATCAAAGGCTTGTAATGCTTCCGCATCGAGCTCTATGTGTACGTTTTTCGATTGATTTGTACCTATATTACCGTTTTCCCCCCTCAGATATTTCGTAAGAGGCTTCACAATTGAGGCGTAATCCCTTACAAATCTCCTATAATATCCGGAGAGACCCAGGAACGATCGAAGGGCGCGGAGGGTCTTGGGAGTTTCATAACTAACAATATCTTTTACTTTTTGGGGGCATGTTCTTATCCCCTTTTTGGAAACAACGAACCCAAGAAATTCAACCTGCGTTTGAAGAAATTTAGACTTCTGAAGTGAAACTCTCATATTCGCCTCAAATAGTTTAGTAAGAATCCGTTCTATATCCCCTAGATGCTGTTTGTATGATTTGGAAAAAATGATCACGTCATCTATATAAACGTGACAGCATTTACCAATCTCCTGCCTCAGAATGTCATCTATAGTTCGCTGAAAAATGCTTGGTGCATTTTTCAGTCCGAAAGGCAGTCTGCAGAATTCGTACTTTCCGTTATTAACTGAGAACGCTGTTTTTTCCCGATCGCGCTCAGCCAGTTTAATCTGGTGAAATCCAGATTTTAAATCCAATGTTGTGAAAAAAGATGATTCCCCCAAATTGGATAAAATAACGGATGTATCTGGAATAGGGTATCTGTCACTAATGGTTCTCTCATTGAGCTTTCTGAAATCTATTACTAGTCGCTTTTTTTGTTTCCCTGTTTCGTCGATTCCTTTTTTATCGACAACCCATATAGGATTATTGTACGGGGACCGTGAAGGTCTTATAATTCCGTTACGAAGCAAGTCAGAGATTTCTTGATTGACAAAGTCAGCTGCAGCCATTGGGTAAGGATACGATTTCGAGTAAACGGCGTCATTGTTAATTGTTTTTATCGTTGCAACCACATTTGTATTGTACGGTAGGGATTTATTGGAATCGGCGAACACTTTCGAATGGCGTTCTATTATGCTGGAAACATCATTGTTTCCATGTAACGTTTTGTTACACGATTCATAACTTAGTGATATGTTGTTTACATCATCACAATAAAAATACAAGAGTGTTTCCTTTCCTCCCTCATAATACAGAATCCCGCACCGCAAATCTACCTGTGCGTTAATTTCCCTTAAAAAATCGCATCCTATAATGCCGTCAAACGTTTTAAGACTTGGAAGCAAAAAAAAAGAAGTGTTCCTATTGAAAATGTTTATTTGGCATTTTTCGGATATGTGATCTGTACCGTGAATGGATCTGACCAAAAAGGGCTTGTGTACATGTTTAATTGATTTAAGATTATCTAAATTCCTAATATAATTCTTTGTAGCTCCGGTGTCTACCAAAAGCTTTAATTCCCTCCCTGCCAGTGTCCTGCTAACGTAAGGCAGGAGGGACTTTCCCCTAAAAAATTCACCTCGTCTATTATTTCATTGGCCTCGTTGTATGAGCCATTATCGAATTCTTCCTGTTGGTAGTCATAGTTCTCGTTACCAAAGGGTTCTTCTTCTTCTTTGATATCTGGCGGAAAGTGTTGGAGCTGTTGATGGGTAAGATGGTTTATCCGCTGTTGTTTAGGGATGTCTATCTGACTTCCTCCTCCTCCATGTTGTCTCTTAGGAGGTCTTACTTGATTCCCACAGACTGTCCGTAAAGATTCTCGACGGTTTTCAAGCACAGGTGTGGTCACCTGGTTGGGAATACATGTTGAGCTGCGAACGTTCGCAGAAGACCGCATAGAATGGTAATTCGGATTTCTTGACATGGGATTGAAATTGATATTAGATCGGAAGCGTGAACTAGGGGGATCTACCTCCATTGGTAATGGCCTATCTTGAGGACTTCCCACACACCTATAATGGGGTGAATGGTAAGGTTGGTGCTGATCGTTACCGTTAGTGTATTTGGGAGCTACGAAAGTTTTCACGTTAGTTGAAAATGCTCTTGCAAACGAACAACGTTCTTGGTTTGCCTCCAACTCCTGAGCAAGCGCTAGGGCGCTGGGCATATCGCTCGGGCGTGAGGAGAACAGAATGTCACACATCGGTTTCCGAAGTCCGGAAACAAAGACTCTGAGAGCATCCTGCCTATATTTTTGACCCAGTGTGTTTATTAGTGTCGCATTACCCTCATGGATCATGATGGTTTTATTAATTATCAAGGTTAGCTTTCTTTCGACCTCGTCATAAAATTGGGTTATTGTTTTTTTACCCTGACGTAGAGTAGACATCTCTTGTTCTATGAGATATATTGGCCTCTTGTCGGCATAAGTAAAATCAAGCCTGGCTATAATAGCCTTAAAATTCAGAACGGTATTAAAGGAAGATAGAACCTGATCAGCTGATCCGACAATCTTGTTTCGTATAATGGCAACTGCTTGATAATGTTTCGAGCTACCATTATGATTTTCGAAAAGTTTGTAAGCAGCAAAGGCAGCCTGACGCCACGAAACATATCGCGCCTGCTCCCCATTAAACTCCGGTAGTGTTTTCACGAGATCTAAGGATTCATCACACTTAACTGCAGGGTCGATTACAACTGGCGTGTACTCTTCTACAGAGGACGTAGGCATTTCGAGTGCCTTGAGCCTATTCGTTAAGGTATCGATAGTTATTTGAAAACTTCGACGAGTTTGCTCGGTAGCTGCTGTAACTGCAGCTCCGATTATAACGCGTAGTTCAGACTCATTCATTTCGACGCCAATGGACTGTAACTCCTATTTTAAAATAAAACAGGTTAAATTTGCTGACTAACAACTTAGGCAAAAGAAAATACTCGGTTGCAATTAGGGATCTCAAAATCAGGAAATGCTTCCTCTTAAAAAAAAAATAACTTATAGGAAATTACTGAACACTTTACTTACATATAGATTTGAATTAACATGATTTGATTTTTTTTGATACACTTCCTCAATGTAGGTAATAGTTTAGTTGGATTTCACAAATTATACTATTTATAACAATAGTTTCATCGGTTAAAGATTTAATTTTTTGATACACTCTCTCAAGGTAGGTAATAGTTTAGTTGGATTTCACAAATTATACTATTTATAACAATAGTTTCATTAGTTAAAGATTCAATTTTTTGATACACTTTCTCAAGGTAGGTAATAGTTTAGTTGGATTTCACAGACTGTTTTTGTATTCCAATTTTCTCCTATGAATAGGATACTTTTATTTTTGCACAGACCGGGAACAAGGTTCTATTATCCTTATTAAAGACTTTCGGAACCTACAAGTCGAAGTCACGTTGGGCGCCAGTTAAAGATTAAATTTTTGGATTATTTCCTCTATGAGGAATTCTTTATTTTTTCGATATTACTATTCTGACCGATATGGTCAGGCGTTCCCTTAAAACTAAACTACACTAACTTATACTAACAGCTCGGTGCCCATCATTGGGTGGTGACCTTGACAACGTCTGGTCCCACGGTTGTTGGTCGGCGGTGTTGATAAACGCTGAGCTAGCGTCTGGTCCCACGCTGTTCTTACTGCGGGACAGTGTGTTAGCTGAGAAGCGTGTGTTCGCTGCTCAGTTTTCATTAGCGGATGCGCGGCCGTGTGTTATCTGAGAAGCGTGTGTACGCTGCTCAGTTCTGTTAGCGGATGTATGTGCTAACTTATATAGCATGGCTTAATGGGCTTGCCGCATTGGTCATCAAACCAAGTGCTTCTAGCTGACGGTGGTCTGAAACCCAACACATCAAAGGCAGCGTCTCTGATGGCATGCTGGCAATGCTCCCACTGTTGTTCTGTGGGTTGTTCCGATGTCATTGGAGTTTTCAAAAGGTTGAGGGGAACGCGAAGGTTGTGTGTCAACAGGGATTGAGCAGGGGCAAAGGTCGAAGCTGGCATTTCCCATGTTAAACGCGATTAAGCTTTATGCTCTGTGTGCTCGCTCCCTCCTCCCCTTCATTCATCTTTAGAACCTTCTCTATATCTTCTGTTTGTATTTTTAGGGGACATATGAACAGAAGCAATAATCCTGTTTACTTTAGTTCACTATCAAACTCCAAGGCGTGCAATATTCGACAGTTCTTTGCCATTCCACACCATAGCCATTGTGTCCCCATAAAGATTCTCGGTGACTCTTCGGGAACTGGAGAGCTTGTAGATCAGCGTACTTATATCGATTATATGAAAGGCAAATCTAAGATCCACATAACAAGCGTGCAGCTTTTTTGCTCTCTGAAGGAATACCTTTTAGGGTAAAAGGTGGTCGATTGTCGAATAGCCTGACTAGAACTCCTTCAAAAGCCTGTTGTCATCGGTCTTCTTAATGAAGCATTTTTACCAAACCAATGGGAATCCTTTGTAGGATGCATTAAGAAACGAGAGCTTGAAGCTTGTAGAGCTCAGCCAAACTTCCTTTCCTTGAATTCCAGCTTGTCGATCAGCTCTGGTATGCCATTCGATCCGGTTGCTCTCACGTCCTTAATCCTCGCTATAGCCGAAATCACTTCTTGATAACTTATTGAAGCGTCAAGAACTTCATTATAAAAGCCTGGGACTGAACATTTAAAATTCACTTTCTCGATGATGGGATTCAATAACATATCAAAGTGAGCGGCCAGAAGATTCGAGCTCATGCTAGCGTGGATGGACAATTGTTTGGCATTTAAATGTTTTGCCAGGTTCCAAGACTCCTTGGAGCTTCTACATAAAGCCAATCGTTTCGATTCTGTTTCAAAGAATGCAGCTTTTCCTTGTTTGCATGTTGCTTTATAAGTCCTATTCGCTAAAGGTTCTACATGCTCTCAGCCAACCAAGCAATAGTTCCCTGGATTTCCTGCAGTCAGTATCAAACCACGGCTTGACGAAGTTTCGCCGGGCGTTATTGTTAGCTGCCACAGATGGGTGGGACGCTTTGACTATTTCGCCCAGCTGAGAGAGGTCGCATTTTCTTTTGCCCAGCTGTGCGTTATCTAGCCTTGACTGATACTGCCTCTTCTTTGTTGGCTTCCATTTGAGTTTCGGCAAGAGATTTAGAGCTTGTATTTCTTGAGCTTCTCTGGAAGCAAGGGCGAAGGTCATGATAACTGAGAAGTGGTCTGAATATGGTTAGGTTTGGTCAGGTTAAAGTAGTTGGTATACGCCACACGTAGGCCGAAGTTGGCCCATTGTGATAATACATGGATCATATTACCTTGATCCGTTACCTGAAAACCAATCGGTGCTTCTGATGAAGCAATGGACAGAAGGGCGCGCCGCGGTAGATCCTCCTGCGTTTCGTAAAAGAGCGACAAGAGCAGAGGAGGTGGTGTACCGATTCATCTTCCCCTTATCCATGCAGCAGCGGCAGAAATCTTTGGAGGGTAGCTCTCGTCTGGCGGCCCGTTTTTCGATGATACAGTGACTTGTAGGTTTATCTTGTGGTTGCCACAAGGTCCCTGGTCCGTCCTAAGTTTAGCTTATGCCAGATTTGTTTAGTGATAAAGCCAATGTCAATTTCGTTCCATTGAAGGTTCGCAGCCTCTATGGTTCCAAGTTTTATCATGTGCTTTACCGAGCTTATTGGTGTTTTTAGATACCCGAGGATAGGAAGACTGAGTGTGCTTGACCCTAACTTTGCGAGTTCGTCGGCAGCGCAGTTTCCTGGAATATCCCTATTCCCGGGAACCCACACTATTTTCGTGTCGAGCTATTCAGCCATCTCGTCTAGAGATAGGCGGCAGTTGAGGGATGTTTTTGATTTGTGGGTTACCGCGGCCAGGAGTTTTATCGCAGATTGGCTACCCGTGCAGATTATGGTATCCTTAACAGATATTACATTGATACTAAGCCACCCAAGGGCCTCCGTTGTCGCTGTTATTTCTGATTGATCCACACAGCAATAATTTGGGAGTCTGAATGATAGGTTGAGGTCAAGTATGACTTTCCCTTCAGCCCATTCATCCCTGGATGGAAAGACAACTTCGAAGCTCTTAGCGAACACTTTCTGCGCAATGAATTAGTTCGTGTCCATGGGTACTTCGAAGTGGGGAAGAATACTAGTATGGTCTTTATGTGATGTGGGCCATTTGCCTCAGTCCCTAATCCGTAAGGCCGCGCAGGCAGCAACTTATTTGCTGAAGAGGTCCAATGGTAGAAAATGTAGTAGAATATATAGGGCCTTTTGTATTTTCCCCAGAAGGTTTCGATAGACTGCCTTGTCCAGAACAGTCCACCGGACTACGATGCCGTACAGGAGAATGGGTCTTATAACTGCCATATAGAGCCAGTGCATAATGCTTGATTGGAGACCCCACTTTTTGCCCACCACTTTCTTACAGCTGTAGAGGGCAGTGGTTGCTTTCTTGACACGATCGAAAATGTTGCGCTTCCAATTCAGCCTCTTGTCAATGATCTTTGATTATTAATTGGGTTTCACCCAGCCTCGGTGGGTTGAAGGGCGGAATTTTATATTTATTTGTAAACAGTAGTAGGTCGGTCTTCTTGGGGTTGACCCCAAGTTCACAGTACTGCGTCCAGGTTACTACTGTATGTAATGCACCCTGCATTAGATCACTTAGAGTGCTGGGAAATTCTCCTGTGACGGCAATAGCTATGTCGTCTGCATAGGCGGTCACAGCGTACCCTTCCTCTTCTAGCAACAGTAGTAGTTAATTGATCACCACGTACCTTGTGGTGTACCTCTGCTGACCATTCTTGTTGAAAAGGCACCAGCAAGGTTGGCTTTGACGACTCTTTGTGTTAGCAGTTGTCGTACCAGTTTTATCACTGATCCCATTACATCCAGATCAGCCAGCGTTTTGGTGACGGCCCGCGGTTCAACATTGCTAAGGGCGCCCTTAGTATCGAGAAAGGCCACTAGGGTGTATTCCTTGTGTTCCAGTGATTTTTCTATGGTACTAACTAGTGATTGGAGTGCTGTTTCCACCGAGTGCCTCTGTTGTAGGCATGTTGGTTATCCGACAGCCTTCCAAAGCTATAGCTGTTTCGACTGTGCGCGTCTAAAATCGTCTCTAGGGTTGCAGGCAGAAGAGCTTTTGCCTGCCTTGGGTATGAAAATGACTTTGATTACCTTCCACTTGCTAGGGAAGTAGGATAGGCAACTCTTATATATTACCAAAAGCCAGGGAAGGATGAGATCTGCTACCTGCTGGAGCTCCGCTCGTATGATCCCATGCGGTCCTGGAGACTTGTAAGGTTCAAAGCCCTTTAGAGCCCAAAGGACACTGTCCCTGTTTACCAGGTTAGGAGCTCGAGGAGGATGTTCTCGGCTGGATGACTTGAGGAGGTGTCATAGCCAGGTTCCTACTGCCCGGAAAGTGTGTGTTCAGAAAAAGTTCCATGGCTTCCGTGCTGGAGGTCATCCAGAAACCATAATTTCGCATAAGGTGACTTGGGTTGTACGGAACCGAAGCCAGGATCTTCCTTATTCCTGAAGCTTCGGAGACCACCTTGGTGTTTTGCAGTAGTTCTTCCACGATTGCCTTTTGGCCTTCGTGGTCGCTGCTTTGTATGAATTAATTGTCTCCTTGTAGAAGTCCCAATTCTCTTGCAAGCGCGTAGATTTTGCTTTGTTGCAGAGCTTTCTGCTCTCTTTCCTTAGGGGGACTATATCTTTATTCCACCAGGGGGGGTTGGGTTTATCTCTGGGGGTGCTAACCGCACCAGATTTAGATAGTGCTATGTTGAGAGTCCTTTCAGCTCATTTACTAAGCTGCCTAGTTCCGCAGAGTTGTGCGGATTCATGGATTCTGTATTTTTGACAGTCAGTTCTCCTGTAGTTCCTGAAAGGCACTGGGGTGGCTGGCTATGTTAAATTGAATAAAGTGATGGTCAGCGAGGGAGTGCTCTTTTAGCACTTTCCATTCCCTGACTTTGTCGACAATGTCATGCGATGCAAAAGTTACATCCAGAACTTCTTGTCTATCATTGGTGATAAAAGTTGGTTCACAGCCATTTTTGCAAACGATGAGGCTAGTATGTAATATGACAAATCCGGCATTTGCTAGCTCTGCACCAGATTCACCAAGTTGGTCGAAGGGATACGACTTGGGTGGTCGTGGGCTAGATAGGCTGAATATGATACATTCTCAACATTCATGCCTACCATGTGCTCGTTCGATTTACCGTCCAAGAGGGTATAGTCTATCACAAAGCTTCCCTGACTTGCAACAAAAGTGAATTCACCATCTGTATCTTACAAGCTTGTACCATTTTGAATTTTTAACCCGTATGTATCACAGAGGTCAATAAGCTGTAGGCCTCTTGCATTACATATTGTGTCCTGGCTTTTATTAACTCCCCAGTGGGAAACTATTGTAATGGGGCTGATTTTGCGAATTCCAAATTTTGACATATATCCACGTTTCAAGGTCCACAGAATCCAAATCCAAGGTTTTTATAGAGATACATGTGTAGGGCGTATGTGCGCATGTACGTACCGGAATTTTCGCCCCGATTATCTCGAGAACCAAAGATGACATTGACATAAGATTAAAATGAAAGGAAATAATTAAAAAATAGACAAAAAAACTAACAACACGCGGTGTTCCCAAGCAGTCCTCTTTCTAGGTACTAACCGCGCCCGAAGCTGGTTGATTGCGTTGATCGGACGAGAACCGATACAGTACCTATTATTCGTCTAAGAATCCTACCGCAGCTAACAAAAAGAGCTAATGACCTTGGAAAACCTGAACAGATCTCCACAAATTGTAGCTAAGAACCATTTTAATCAAGTTAGCTTTCAAAACCAAACGAGGCATCATAATCGACCTATTTGTTCAGGAGTTATGATGCCACAGACAGACACACAGACACCTCAAGCTTGTAACACCCCTATTTTTGCGAAGTATTAAAATATAATGTAGATTCCCCATTAACTTAGCTGAACCTTATTTGGTATTCAATGCTAAGAAAAATATCTTAAATACCACTATACCTCTTTAGCCAAATTCGTTGTTCAAGTTTTACAACTAAAAGTAAACAACCGAAGATCAACATAACCATCCGGCCCTAAGCAAACTTCTCCTACTCTCTTCTCAAACTTCAACCATATCCGAATTCTATCCTTTATCCAGTATGACATAAACTACCAATGTTTTAATTCTCGGAATGCCATGGACCAAAGTGGAATGCGAAAAATAAGGAGAATTTAAATTGAATCCTTCGGTTATTTATTGTCCCCAACCTATGTAAATTAAGAAGTTTGAAGTGGTCGAGATACTACAACTTTATGCAAATAGCACCTTCTTTCGGTTGTTGCTTAAATGGTTCTCTATTACCTATTTAGTGTTATTGAATGGCGAAATGTGCCGTCCCAATGAGATACTGAGAAGTTAGAAAATCCTTAGATAGATAGAACGCTATGATAGGCATAGAAGAAAGGACCTTCTGTTGATACCCTACTTCTATTCTTGCCATCCAGATGGATTACGACACAACCGAATCGGTTGTCACCGTCGACTGGGAGAACGGATTCGTTGAAGCATCTGCGAGTAAAAATGAAAACATTACCCAGGTCAGTCCCAATAATGTACGAAATGAATGACATAAGAGGAAATTGATTTTTTCCAGATCTTCAAGGAACTACTTTCGCAAGCGAAAATCACTTACAACCTTAGTCCCGCTCTAAGACGTCGTCGACGACAATCTTTGCCACCAAATCAAATGGGCAACAATGGACATCATAGCACACCTAGTAGCGCGCCGGTTATACCAGCAACACATGTTCCATCACCGGCACAATTGCAACATCTGCAAAGGATCCAGGAGCGTAGCTTGGGTGGAAAGAGAAACTCCTGCAGCATATCTTAATAGAATAAACATTCGATAGGAAAAGGACATGTAGGATGAGAGTGTTTTTTATTTTTTAATTTTTTTGCTATAGTTTCTAAAGCTACGGGTATTTAAATAAATAAATAAATAAATTAATTAATATCTTAATGGTTTTCATAGAAATCAACTCAGATAATTATTTATACCTAATACAGTGGCATTACTTATTAATGACTAATGGTTTCTATAAAACAGGACGTTGCAAAATCAAAGCGCGGCTTTCTTGAAAACCATTCCATTTCGAGTTCTAACTTCTATCAATTTGGATTTTATTTTTAATCAATCGTAAATGGCGTTTGATGGCATTTTTAGTATTACGTTCGTCGGGCGAAGGAATTTGTGACCTAATATTAGCCGCCATTAGAACGAATTTTTTATGCCCGACGTTCGTAGGAAAACGTTTTAAAAATGCCAACAAAGCCCCTCGGCTAGTAAAAATTAACAAATTACGCTTCAACTACATCAATTTCTCCATAAAGTTTACAGAAAAAAATATACAAATAAAAGTAACTATAGATAAACGCAATTCTAATCCCTACTTCAGCGTTTCTGTAAATACTAAATATAATATTAGACTAACTAAATAAGGTTTATAAATATCAATCCGTAGGCTAAAAAACCGAAAAACGAAAATGTAATGTAAAGGATGAATACGAGTGTCTATCGCGAGTAAATCACAAGATACAAATATATTTATTACAATCAATTTAAAATAAAATTAAAAGAATGGATAAGCATATGCGTATATCAAAAATCGAAAACACCACATGATTTTTATTTTTACTCTTAAGAATAAATATTTATTAGAGACAAACAAAATTAAATTTATATTAATGTGTAAATCTAGTGAATAAGTAAATAAAATATAAAATTAACTTTTAGCTGTTTGTATAAGGAAGATAAAGAATAAATTAAAAAAAAAAAATACTTTGCCACGCCAAATTGCAGAAATGTTTCTCATAAAAATTAAAAAAGTCCACGTACATGTAAACTATTAACAAATATAAATTGTTTACTATTTTTAACAAATTTTTAAATCGAGCGCAAATATATCCCTTGGATACGTTTAATTGTAGGAAATGCATTAAGGACTTGAACGTACAGCTTGAGTGCTAGTCATCGTACAACATTCGTAAATACCTACATGTAAGCATGAAGCTGTGTATCTGTGTTTTAATTTTTCATTAGACAATATGGAGAAACCGAAATAAATTATTAAATTGAATTTGCAATTTGAAAAATGTAAGCAAACGAGAATTGTATCTATGAGTTAAGAGTACTGGAATTGGATGATTAAAAATAATCTCAAACTTCGAAAAAAAGATGTTTGCGTATTATTTATTGTAAGTTGAAACAAGGGACCAAAAAGGACTCGGCCTTAATTCATCTGATGTCATTTTCAGTAATATTTCTGAGTGGTGTTTAGTGAGTTGGACTCTGGCGCACGATGAGCCAGAATCCCGATAACACCAACGCCATCGAATGTTTATTTCGCGACGTTCCTCCTCGGCGGGGTACTGGCAAAACGCAATGAAAAAGCTTCTCGATCTCGACTCACGTCGTTCGGAATCGGCATTAAACTGTGGGTCCCCTACTACTTACTTACTTATCAGGCCAGCGATCCATGGAGGATCTGAGCCTAAGCTATAGCTGCCTTCCATCCTTGACGGTCCCGGGCACGCTGCTTCCAGTTGTCAGGACCAAGATGTCTTACATCCGCGATTACTTGGGCTTTATACCGGAGGTTCGGTCTTCCTCTTCCTCTCGAACCAGGAGGCTCGGAGTCGAAGACCCTCTTAGCTGGAGCGTTGATGTCCATGCGCTCGATGTGGCCGAGCCAGTGTAGTCGACGGATCCTTGCCTTCCGGACTACATCCACATCTTGGTACAGCTTGTAGAGTTCTCGGTTGTGTCTTCTTCTCCATTCACCTTCCTCACAGACAGGACCAAATATCCGGCGCAGAACTTTTCTTTCGAGAGAACCAAAAATCAGCTCCGCTGTCCTGCTTATCGTCCAGCTTTCGGCTCTGTACAGCAAGACTGGCAGAATGAGCGTTTTGTTAAGCATGACTTTGGTATTTCGAGTGAGGAGTTTTGACCCCAGTTGTTTGGACAAGCCGAAGTAGCAGCGGTTGCCAAGGGCGATTCTATGCCGGATCTCCACTGTTGTGTCATTTGTGGAATTTACGTTTGCCCCGAGGTAGACAAACTCCTTAACTACCTCGAAATTGTAGCTGTCAATTGTTATATTTTGTCCCAGGTGGTAAGCGACGGATTGGTCTTTGCTTGACAGCATGTATTTCGATTTGTCCTCATTGATCTTAGGACCAACTCGTTTCGCCTGTTCTTCAATCGCCGTGAATGCTTCCACATCTGACAAATGTTCGTTCATGTCGGACCGGGTGGTATGGCTGGGCGGTCTGACTGAGCGGTCTAGCTGTGTGGTCTAAGTAGCTAGGCGGTCTGGCTTGGTGGTCTGACTGGACGGTCTGATTGGGTGGCTGGGTGGTCGAGCTGGGTGGTCTGGCTGGGTGGTGGGACAGGGTGGTCTAACTGGCTGGGCGGTCTGGCTGGGTGGCCTGTCTGAGCGGACTGACTGGACGGTCTGACAAAATTTCGTTGATGTCGGACTGGGTGGCCTGCCTGTGTGGTCTGGCTGGGTGGTCAGACTGGGTGGTCTGGCTGCGTGGTTTGGCTGGGTGGTCTGGCTGGGCTGTCCGGCGGGTACCACCTAGAGTACTCAAATCCTTCTGGTTGTCCATTCATTTGTCTTCCAGACTTAGTACGAAGTCTATGGCCTCTTAGGCCTCTCGCCCCGACAAGGCGCTCGAAGGTCGCTACGAAGGGAACTTCGTCCCACCCGAATGTTCCACGACACTCACGATTTTCTATTTATGGAACATGGGGCTTAGAAAACCGCGCTTGAAGTCAAGATGGACAATGCGTTGTTCCCTTTTCTGTAACGATATTCTTTTAAACGTTGAGCGAGCTTTTGCGGAAGTTGTCTTAAAAGTTTCTTGTCAGCAAAGTTTCAATCTTCTCTACAAACCGGAAACAGAACCATGTAGTCGTCCGGCATTTGTATGGATTCAAAAGTTTCCTAAATGAGCTTTCACAGCATAGCGAAAACCTGAACCTCAACGAAATCAAAAATTTCACCAACTGGGAATGCAGATTTAATGATTTAGCGGTAAGTACCTCGCATTGGTTTGCTTCTCTTGAATTTGACCCTTTTTCCGGAAGCATTGAAAAATAAGACGAACGCTTACATTTGTATTCTCAGAATCAATCCCAATTAATAAATCAACATCCAAATGAAGTCCCAGTGTAATTAACGACTATTCCAATGCCCAGGACATACCAGTCAATCGCAGAAACAAAACCCCTTCCCTCTATAATCCTCACTAATTCAGTAAAGCCCAAGCTACATATGTACATATGTTTTCTGGGAACAGTGGTTAAGTATTTAGTGGTCCACTTAAGGTACGCCACACCTAAGCACATATCTTCTTGTTAGAAGCTGCTCAAAGTCCTTTCCAGTCTTCAAGTCTTTGTCTATTGAGCCGTAATCAATTTAGCCGCTCCGAACCATTACACTCGATATAAACATGCGTTATTTACACTGGCCTTGAAACACCATCCTCTCGGGGAAAAAGCACAACACCTTTATCGCACATGCACTCACAAGCAAACAAAAAGGATAAGAAAAAGTGAAAATAAATAAATTCATTGATTTCCATCAATTCCGGTAGTATTGTGCCCACTCCTGGACGCACACAGCCCATTGTTTACGTCGAAATAATGCCTAGAATGTCCTGGCTCAGGCGGGACAACTTACTTGAACTTGTACTCGATAAAGGACATACTGTTTAAACAGAAATTTAAAACGCGATGCTCGTACAGTAAATAAAGAGACAGGGAAATGTACGAGTTCTCGCAGGACGCACCCATTGAAGTCGTCTATAGAGTAATGTAGAACAAGTTGGTGGGAGTGGTAGGGAACATTCTTTCCGGTAATTAGAAGCAATGGAATAGGTCTCTCAGTTTAGGGGTAATCAGTCGTTGTTCGTTACTTGGCCTCTGTCATCCGATGACCGGATGACGACTCCTTTGAAATTGTGAAACACTTCCAGGCCGTTGGTCTAAGTGTCAGCGACTAGACATACCCACTGGTTTTAGAAGGTGAAAGTGAATAAGAAGTCCTTCATTCCCTTTGGCCTGTAATTAAACGTGACGTTCGTCATTTCGTTCATCTTGGGCTGCAAGAAAACAAATGAAAATGGTATTCTCGCAAAAGGACGACAATGCTAGTCATCGTTGGATTTGCTGCCTGTCATCATTCCTCACAGCTGAATGGCCCGACCGTGACTTAGGACGTTGACAGAGTCATTTACTGTGAAATGCGTATTTGGACACTTTGTTTAAGGTCAAGATGATTTAAGGATATTCGAAATTTATTGCAAAACATCTTCATTGACGTTGACGACCGTGTCTCAGATAGACGCTTGGGAATTAAGATAACCATGAATGCGACCACGATAGAGATTCTCAGATAATCAGACAATAGATTTCGTCGCGTGTTCTGGGTGTCCTTGAAAGAATTTGATAAAATTGCTGTAAGCGAATAGGGGAGCATTCGCAAAAGGTATAAGTAATATGTCCTTGGTGAACTGCTAAACAACCATCCAGGTATTGCTCTTTCAGTTCAATTGATGGACAAAGTGACAAGTTTTGTTTCAAGTGACACAAGGGGGACGGATTTTCAAAGTTTGTCGGGGGAATAGACCTTGTTGTCATTGCGCTGATGGAAACTTTGCTCTAAGATCTTACAAAAAGCCACTTCCCCTAGTGATTTAACTTTTGCCCTGGCCAAAGATGATAATGGTAATGGGGATGATGAAAGAAGACATAGCCCGCGGCGTATTCAATCATTCTGCAGGACCTATAAATGGCAAAATTCGTGTCAGTTTTTTTGATGACATTCTTTGTGATTCCCCGAACCAGTCGTTCGGGGACCACCAGTGGTCCGCAGGAGTCAAATTATTGTCAATCTTACGTTTACATTGATCATTTCTAATCGACGGAGACCGCAGAGAATTCTGTCCCCCTGACCTCGACGAAGTAAAGATTGCTATACCGAAGCTCAAGTCGAATAAAGCTGCTGGCGCAGACGGACTGTCTGCTCAGCTTTTCAAGGTGCATGCTCCCAAACAGGTCATCCCCAGGTCATCCGTAAGATATGGTTAGAGGAAAGCATGCCGGAGGAATGGAGTCTCAGCATAGTATGCC
Source organism: Eumerus sabulonum (assembly GCA_951905685.1). Taxonomy (NCBI): domain Eukaryota; kingdom Metazoa; phylum Arthropoda; class Insecta; order Diptera; family Syrphidae; genus Eumerus; species Eumerus sabulonum. Next base: position 107,478,699 of record OX645061.1, read on the forward strand.
CGCTCCACAAGAAAGGAGACTCCTCTGATTGCGCCAACTATACAGGAATAAGCCTCCTTAACATCGCCTAAAAATTCTTCTCTGCCGTTTTGTGTGAACGCCTGAAGCCGTTTGTAAGTAAGCTGATAGGTCCTTATCAGTGCGGATTCAGGCCAGGGAAGTCCACCATCGACCAGATCTTTACACCACGGCAGATCCTGGAAAAAGCCCATGCATTCCAAGTCGACACTTACCACCTATTTGTCGACGTCAAAGCCGCATACAACAGCGTAATTAGAGACGAGCTATACAACGCTATGTCTACCTTTGACATACCTGCTAAACTCGTCAGACTATGCAGGATGACTTTGGAGAATGCTCGCTGCTCCATCTGAATCGGTGAACACCTTACCGATAGTTTTGATGTCAAAAAAGGATTTAGGCAGGGCGATGCGCTGTCGTGTGATTTCTTCAACATCATATTGGAAATGATTGTGCAAAAACCACTGGCCAATACAAGAGGCACAATCTATTTCAAATCCTCGCAACTCCTTGCATACGCCGACGATATTGACATAATGGGTAGATCACAGCGAGATGTCAATGAGGCGTTTGCGAGTATTGAGTTCGAGGCGGCGGAAGTTGGTCTGGCGGTAAACGAGTGCAAAACTGAATATATGCTGTCATCAAAAAGGACGCTCACCACCGACGTCTTGGCCAGACCGTTTGTATTGGCAGATATTAGTTCGAGGTGGTTAAGGACTTCGTCTACCTTGGCTCCGCAGTGACCTGGAACAACGACATCAGTTCCGAAATCAAACGCAGAATCACTCTTGCCAATCGCTGTAATAGAGCCCTCTCCCGAAAGACAAAGTTGACTCTATATAAGACCCTTGTCATCCCGGTCCTGTTGTACGGCGCAAAAGCATGGACACTATCAAAAGCGGATGAGGAGGCCCTTGGTCGGTTCGAGAGAAAGATTTTGCGCGTGATTTTTGGGCCTATAAACGCAGACGGGGGATGGAGGAGAAGATTCAACCACGAATTTTACGGGCTGTACAGCGACATGAGCCTAGTCAGGCGTCTACGGATTCAACGCCTTAGATGGCTGGGCCATGTAGAGCGAATAGACACCACAGCTCCAGCCCGGAGAGTCTTTGAATTCAACCCCGAGGGACGAAGAAGCAGAAGACGGCCGCACTTCCACCCTTGGCGTTCCTGAAGCAAAAATTACAAATATAAGGAATTCTGCAAGCAAGCAGATGTAAATCCTTCCACCTGATTATCTACCTTGCCGTGGTGTGGGGGCTTCTCACCAAAGGATAATCATCCCCGTCACTCCCTTCACAAACCCAAATCATATCCCAATCCACCTATCCCATCACACTCCCATCCTACCTATCCACTCCCCATCCCCTGGGCTGGACATAAGGTGTTAACCGTACCGTGCCGAGATGTCGACCAGGCTGAGAGCCCAGACCAAAAATAGCTCAGTCGCAAACGGTGTATCCGGATACCTGGCGCCCTCCGGATCAGCCAGCCTTACCTGGGTATTGCGGATCTCTGCCCAGGTGGACATTTATTTCTCCGCAACTCGTGGGACATGAACAAACAAAGCAAACAACAAACAAATAACGAGTCCGGACCTCGTAAAAAACCGGAAGGGGATGATATTCCCTCCACATCCAAAGCGGTAAAGACTCCGATCGGAGAACCTTCAAACCGCTCCGACAGGAAAAACAACCCATCGACCAAGGCCTACAAAGATCACAAAGCGGCCTTGAGAATCATTAAACGATGGGGCCATAAAACCGACTTGTCTGAAAAAGACAAAGAGTCGGTAACCTGGGCGACAGGAATCTTAGCCCAGGAGAAAGAACAGGCCAAGAGGCCCAGATCGTCCCCCGAGGAACCAAAGCGGGAGGCTAAGAAAGCTAGGCTGGGAACACTGGCCAAGCTATCAAAGCCCTTCGGTGAGGTTGCGAGGGAGTTGCTAACGGTCGCAATCATAGATGATAGCGACCCGGACGGCAAAATGACGACCGAACAATGGAAGGATGTCGACCAAGCGTTATCGACAAACTTCCTCAAAGTCGCAAGAAAGAACCCTGGACCACCGCCCATCTGCGACGACGCTGGATGGTACCAAGGCAGGGTCAAATTAATAAGCTGTGCTGACGAAAGATCCGTTGATCTTCTGAAGGCAACAGTTGCCGAAATAGGGGAAATTTGGGAGGGAGCTAGGCTCAAGGTCATCACTAAGGACCAAATCCCTAAACGACCGCGAGCTAGATGCTGGCTCCCGCTTGCACCAGACAACCCTCTAGAAATAGTTGAGACAATCAACTATTGCAATCCCAATCTCCCAACAGGAGATTGGAGAGTCGCGAAGCTGGAGGAACCGAAAGGTCGATCAAGACAGGCAATCCTTGTTCTGAATTGTGAATCCTTGGAACCTCTGGCCCTATGCGACTACCACATCAGGTTTGGCTTCAAAAAAGTCAAACTAAACATCTACAAAAAGGATGAGGAAATGCCACCATCCGGCAACACAGACACGGTTAACACCGAGGTCAGTAACAGTAGCTCTACGGTGCAGGAACCCCCAACCCCCTCAGGGAGCAAGGGCCCTGCGCCGGTAGAAACTGAAACCCCAGCAACATCCCTGGTCATTAAAGATCAGGAGTCATTGCTCGACTCCGGAAGCGAGGACTATTCCACTAGCTCGCCGATGGAAGACGATCTTCTAGACTCAGATCTAGAAGACCTCAACGCCACCATGGTGGAGGCAGATCGTATTAATAGCAGCCATGATGCTGAAATTGATTCAGATTAACCTCCACCATTCCAAAGCGGCATCCGCAAACCTTCTTCTCAGGCTGGCCAAAGGAGAAGAAGACATAGCCTTAATCCAGGAACCTTGGGTGCATGAACACAGGGTTCGTGGACTAAGAACTCCAGCCTACAACCTATTTGTTTCACAAAAAGAAGGTAAGCCCCGCACTTGCATACTTGCAAAGAAATCTTTAAATGCTTACCTTCTTCCAAATTACAGTTGCCCAGACACAACAGTGATTGCAATCCAATCACCCGGGCTCAAACTATGGATAGCGTCCACATACATGGCGCAAGAAGAGTCCATCCCATCGGACGAAATAAAAAGACTGGTCAAGGACTCGTCGAATCACCAAGCTGGGCTCCTTATCGGTGCGGATGCGAATGCGCATCACACGATTTGGGGCAGCAGCGACACAAACGAAAGAGGTGAGTGGCTTATTGAATTCATCTTAACCGCTAACCTTCTTATCTGTAACAAGGGTCATACACCCACTTTTATTACGAAAAATCGTAGGGAGGTACTAGACCTAACTCTAGCATCCCCCCCCATCATTGATAATATAAGAGAATGGAAGGTTTCTGAAGAGCACTCCTTCTCAGATCATCGTTATCTGGTTTTCAACCTAGCCTACATGGTCCCAACCCCAATTGACTCATCCTGTAACCCAAGAAGAATCGATTGGGAGCGTTATAGAGCCTTCATTGGCAACTCTATAATAAGTAGGACCCCTGACACCCCGCGGACCACGTTAGATATAGACCTTATGGTCGATACTCTAACAACCACATTGGGCAACGCAAGGGCCAACAGCTGCGCAACCCACAAATCAGGAAAAAAATCTTACCCTCCCTGGTGGAACGCAGATCTAAGCAAGCTCCGCAAAGCCTGTCGTAAGCTCTTTAATAAAGCAAAGAACACAAGTAACGACAGTGACTGGAGCCTATACAAAAATTCACTCAAGGTGTACAAACAAAACCTGAGGAAAGCACAAAGGCTGTCTTGGAAGATCTTCTGCAACAATATGGAGAAAATCTCAGACGCCTATAGACTGAGGAAAATACTCTCGAAAGTTCCACAATCTCCCAACTGCCTCATAGCAAACGGAGTTTGGACAACATCCGAGGAAGAAACTTTAAATCTTCTCCTCAACACGCACTTCCCTGGCTGCTCTGAATCGCAAGACTCAGTGCACTCGCGAGGAACTCAGAACTCCTCTGCCGAAGTAGGGCAGTACGAACATATTATCTCCAGAGAGAAAATTGTATGGGCATTAAAAAGTTTCAAGCCCTATAAATCGCCAGGTCCAGATGAAATCTACCCAATCGAACTAACACAAACTATGGAATGGACTATACCATGGCTAGAGATAATCTTTAAAGGATGCCTAGCTTGGAGTCATATTCCAGAAAAGTGGAAGTGCGCAAAGGTAATCTTCATCCCCAAGGCCGGTAGGAATTCTCACACTTCCCCTAAGGATCTAAGGCCGATCTGTCTATCATCCTTCGCTCTAAAAACCTTAGAAAGGCTGATAGACCTACACATACGGCACAGCTTGGATCCCTCCCTAATGTCTAAGGCACAACACGCCTACTGTAAAGGTAGATCGGTCGAAACAGCTCTTCACTCATTAGTGAGGAAAATCGAAAGATCAATCCATCTGAAAGAATATACGCTAACAGCCTTCCTAGACATAGAGGGCGCCTTTAACAACGTCACTCCGAAAGCAATAATAGAAGGGCTGGAAAAGCTAAAGGTGGAGAGGACTCTGATAGGGCTGATCAGCGAGTTGCTATTAACACGCAAGATTCACTCTAAGTGGGGAAGCCTAGAGACTACCAGAGTAGCTACCAAGGGTACCCCGCAAGGTGGAGTCCTCTCACCTCTTCTCTGGAATGTAGTTGTTAACGAACTACTGATCAAACTGGAGAAAGAAGGCCTGGACGTTGCTGCCTACGCCGATGACGTTGCCATCTCAATCTCAGGTAAATACCTATCCACACTGAATGACCGTATGCAAACGGCATTCTCATTCCTGTGCAAATGGGCGCATAGTAGCGGGCTCAGGATTAATCCCCAGAAAACGGAGCTCGTGCTATTCACCAAAAAGCACAAAGTCCCGGAATACTGCCCTATCACTCTGCTCGATACCAGGTTAACCTATTCCCCTAGTGCCAAATTCCTAGGCATTATACTCGATAGGAAATTAACTTGGAAGAGTAATACAACTGAAAGAGCAAAAAAAGCAACAATTGCTCTCTACACATGTAAGAAAGCTCTAGGAAAAAAATGGGGATTTAACCCCAAAATCACCCTATGGCTCTACATTACGGTCGTCAGACCCATACTACTGTATGGAGTGATAGTCTGGTGGACTGCACTAGACAAGACAACATACCATAAACAACTCGAGAAGGTACAAAGGATGGCATGTATGTGCATTACCGGGGCCCTCAGGTCCACACCAACGGCTGCGCTTAACATGATACTAGACCTCACACCACTCGATATTTTCGGCAAGCAAATTGCCACACATACGGCCATAAGACTAAAAGCCAACTCGAAATGGGCGAGCTATGTCACCGGCCACTCATCCATCCTGCAAAACAGGACAAGTCTGGCAGAAAACCTGGACCACACAGAACCCACCATAATCTTGGACAAAAAATTCACGACGATTTACCCGGACAGGAAAAACTGGACTCGCCAAACACAACCCCGCAGAAACTGTGTGGATTTTTACACCGACGGGTCTAAAACCAAGGACGGGGTGGGCTGTGGAGTTTTCTGCAAACAACTCAAGCTATATAAAGCTCTAAAATTACCAAACCACTGCAGCGTTTTCCAGGCGGAACTGTCGGCAATAAAAGAGGCTTTATCTTGGCTGAAGTGGAACGTAATATCCACCACAGATATTCGCATCCTTACAGATAGTCAAGCTGCCTTAAAGTCGCTGGAGTCCTATGTGTACTCATCAAAATCTAGTCTCGACTGTCGCAGATCTCTCAACGAGATGGCAGAACAGTTCAATATACAGCTTATCTGGGTACCAGGACACAGCGGCATTACAGGTAATGAGAAAGCCGACATACTCGCCAAACAAGGAACGACGCTACAATCAATCGTGGCTTGTGAGGGAGTACCCCTTACAACCATTAAACATAATCTGACGAATCTCGCCAGGGCCGAGACGAACCTGAGATGGACCCAGGGACACACCTGCGTCATCACCAGGCAAATCTGGCCTCGGCTTGACAGTCAGCGCACAAGGAGTATAATCTCCCTAAAAAGAACTGACATCTACAAAGTCATCGGTGTCATCACAGGTCACTGCCTCATTGGCAGTCACGCACAAAGACTAGGTATAGTTTCAAATGACTTCTGCAGAAGCTGTCAGGACGAGGAGGAGGTTGAATCCATTCACCACCTTCTATGCGCCTGTCCAGCTTTTTGCAATATAAGGAAGCGTTACCTAGGCTCTTACTTCCTTAACGATCTGACAGATGTTCAGAAAGTAGGGATACTTAATCTTCTTAACTTCTTAAGAAGCACTAGATGGTTCCACGAATAGGGGGATAAAACCCCCTCGTAGCTGCACAACGGGCCTCCTTGGCCTAAGTGCGTTCTTCTCAATTACGGGAAGGCTACGACCCTACCTACCTACCTACCTACCTCAAAGAAGGTCAGAGCGTATAGAAGCACCCTAGGATGAGAAGGAAGTCACAACTTTCACGGAAATCGAACTCCTAAAGGTGTGCAAATATTTCGAGGACAATAAGTCACATGGGCTGTATGGCACTACAAATAAGGTCCCAAACTAGTCTTTAAAACATACACGAGACCATTCCTACAAATGTACAATAAGAGCCAAATCGAAGGGATCTTTCCAGACCAATGGAAAAAACAACGCCTGGTGCTGCTGCCTAAAGGGAAAAAAAACCACCAAAGGAGCCGTCGTCTTACCGTCCCATTTGCCTACTAGATACATTGGGTAAGATACTGGAGAAAATGATAGCCAACAGACTCGAGGTAGTAATAAATGAAGTCGGGGGATTTTCAATCGATCAGTACGGATTCAGACAAGCCCGTTCTATAATCGGTGCTATACGGAGGGTAACCATAGTTCTGGAAGAAGCTATTCATTGCAAGAGATGGGCAGGAGGCGCAAACTCTGCAAACTGGGTTTGTCCCCAGTTACATTCACTTAGAGAAAAGATGATGCCAGGGTTCCCCATCAAAATAATTAAAAGCTATTTCGAGAAACGATACCATAGCCATACCATACCATAGCGACGACGGGGTAATGCCATACCACATATCTGGCGGAGTACCACAAGGATCGGTGCTAGGTCCTATTCTGTGGAACCTTATGTATTATGAAGTTCGGAGGCTAGAAATCCACAATGAAGCAAAAATCATAGGCTTCGCTGATGATATTGCAATCGTAGTAGCAGCGAAACACCTAGAAGGAATAGAGGACGTAGGGAACGAATGTATCAGACAAGTGAGACGCTGTATGTCAACAGTCGGGTTAGAGCTCGTTGAACACAAAACAGAAGGAGTACTAGTAAGCAGCCGCAAGAAAAGGGAAACAATCACCATCAGAGTAGGCGATCAAAATATAACGTCGAAACCGTCTATCAGGTACTTAGGTGTGATGATTGACGCTAGGCTCAGCTACAAGGAACACCTTGAAATAAAGTCCGATAAAGCAGCTCAGGTTTGTTCTGACTTAGCAAGAAAAATGGCAAATATCGGAGGACTCAGACAGTAAAGGAGACTAGTCAAGACTTTGTCAAGAGTGGCGCAGTCAAAAATCATGTACGCGGCGCCAATATGGACAAAGGCGATAAAAACCAAGTTCCACTCAAGAAGGGTAAATTCCGTCAACCGCTTTTCGGACGGTATCGGTATGGATGTTGCAAAGGTTAGCTGGAGCATTGGTGTTCATACCGAGCCAATGTAGTCGACCGATCTTTGCCTTCCGGATTATGTATATCCACATCTTTATACAGCTCGTAGAGTTCGCAGTTACGTCTTCGCATCCAATCACCTTCCTCACAGACAGAACCAAATATTCGGCGCAGAATCTTACTGCGAGGAGGCGAGGAGCTTGGACTCAAGTTGTTTGGACAAACTGAAGTAGCAGCGGTTGCTAAGGGCGATTCTATGCCGGATCTTCACTGTGGTGTCATTTACGTTTGCCCCGAGGAAGACAAATTTCTTAACCACATCGAAATTGTAGCTCTCAATAGTTATATTTTGTCCAATGCGGCGAGCCACGGATCGATTTTTGCTGGACAGCATGTAGATACTTTGTTTTGTCCTCGTTGACTTTAAGACTAACTCGTCTCGCATGTTCTTCCATCGCCGTGAAAGCCTCTACAACATCACGCTGAGATGTGTATCGATTGGAAACTCGCTGGTTTTTTGCAGGGAATGTCGGAGTTCGAACATTTGGTCTATAGTCGATTTGCCGGGCCGGAAGCCGCACTGGTAGCTACCGATTAGTACGGTGCAAAAGGACTTTAGACGTTCACATAGCACTGTGGACGGGATACCTCTAGAGGGGGGATCGCCTTTTTTGTGGATTGTGGAAATAGAGCTGATATTCGGTGCACGCTCCCTACCAGAGCATCGCTGCCACCCTGGAAGAGCTCTGATGGCAAGACATCTGAGCCTGCGGCCTTTTCGTTCTTCAGCTTATGAGTATCTGTCCCGACGTCTTCGGTGCTGAGTGGAGTCCCTACCATTCTCCCTTGGTCATGCTCGTTAAATAGCTACTGGAAATGTTGCTTAAACACATTTACTACTCCCAGCGGGTTGGTGACATCATAACTTTCGAAATTTCGAAGAGCTTGGGTGCCTTTCTTAAGGCCTCCTGCAAAGCTTTTGGCTTTCTTATGAAAGGCCCATATTTTATGTTTGTACCTAGACTCCTCGATATCCTTGAGCTGGGAAGCTGCGAAGATTCTTTTCTTTAGTCGCAGCAGTTTTTTCTCCTTCCTTCTTCTGGCTCGGTACTCCTTTCGCGCTGCCCTGGTTTTTCGCTGCAGCAACTTTTGATACACCTCATCAGTTACTCCCTTTTTCTGCTCACATCCGCCATCATACCACGGGTTTCTTGTCGGGGTTGGTAGGTAACCTAAGTTCCTCCCGGCTACTTCCTGAATGGCTGAGCGGAAATGCAGCCACGTATTGTTGACACTTGTGCTCGACGTTGCTCCCTGTAGACCCTGGTTACCTCCGGTGTACTCAGGCATCCAATGTCGTCCCTCCTCATGGTAGGCTGCTGAAGCTTTCCGGCATTGCATAGTCGAGCTCTGCGTCTTGCTGCTACGAGGAAATGGTCAGAGTCGACATTTGCGCCCCTGAATGTTTGCACATCCAGGATGTTTGACGAGTATCTTGCATCAGTGAGCACAAGGTTGACTTGGTTGGTGGTCCGACCGTCCGAAGACCGCCAGTATGCTGTCTGCAATACCCGCCTTGTACTGCGTAAGGACTCTTTCCAGTTTATGAGCAGCTCTAGGAGCGTACAGAGCTCGGACGTTACAGGAGCATACTCGCAAATCGTGTTTCTTATTCGCGCCATGTCGTTTCCGAGAATCCGTCGTTTTTCCGAGGCATCTTGCTCATTAGTACCTTGTTTTTGTCTTACATGGGCGGGTTGTTTGCGCGCTGCACAACCGCCAATCTGGTCGGGGTCTTGTGGAGCCCTCTTGCCTAGGGCAATAGCTGCATGCATTTGTTCACCTCTCAATCGTTGTTTTCGCCGCCTGGAGGGTGGCATCTTGCCAGGTTGAAAGCAGTCAACAGCTTTACCCTGTATGATCCGAGCTCTGAATTCAATCGATACGTCCCAAAATATTCCGAAACAAAAGCTAAAGTTGGTCGAAAGCTGGTTCATGACCCTCTTACTATGGATGCTGGTGAAGTTACAGAAGAAATTCAGAAAGAACTCAATTGAACTTCATAATGTCAGAAACTGGACTGGACTAATGTAAAAATGCAATGTACCTGTTACGCCAAAACTCGAGAAATCGCCTTGTGCTGCCTGGGCTACATCCCTCAAACTTCAAGAGAAGTCAAACTTGTCTTCATCCCCAATACTGGAAAACCACGTTAATAACCTAAATCCTGTCACCCTATCCGCCTATCATCGTTTCTATTAAAACCAAATAAGACAATCAAAGAGGAGCAAGGTACGGTCTTCAATTGGAACTCCAATATGAAAAAGAAACTTAAAAAAGCGACTGAGGCCATGTGGGCCTTTCGACGCGCTTACCGTAAAACCTGGACATTTAAACCTAAGGTAGTCAACTGGCTATATACCATGACAGTAGGAAATAGCATCGCTTATGCGTCCATGGTAGGTTAGGTTAGGTATATGGGTGCCCTATTGACGTAAAGTCAAGGCTCACGTAGACTACGTTGAGTCCATTGTGCCCACCTGTTTTGTTTAACCCGTTGATACCTATACATTTAGTGTCGAGCTGAACCAGCCAGACGAGGATAAAAATCCTAGTATTCTGTTCAGCCCGATATTACCTACCTCTTCTAGTCCCGAAAGGAAGTATCTTCCCAGGAAAATATTCCTTTTTTGGGCTAGCGCCGGGCATTCGCACAGCAGGTGACGAACGGACTCAATTTCCTCTTCGTCCCTGCAGCTTCTACAGAAGTCATTGTAGGGCTGGCCTAGTCGAGCTGCATGATAAGATAGCATGCAATGCCCGGTGAGGGCACCGACTGCCAGTCGAATGTTCCCACGATTGAACTTCAGCAGATTTTCCGTTCTTTTCTTATCATAGACGGGCCAGGTCAATTTCGCCGTTGCGCATGTATCTAAGCGACACCATCGCTTATTGGCTTTCGCCAATAGCTCCGTCTGTATCTCCCTGTAGAGCGCACTGAGTGGTGTTTTGGCATCAGCTGAGATCTGCGCAATATTAGCACCTGATCCCACCCTAGCCAACTCGTCCGCCCTCTCGTTTCCGGAGATATTCATATGACCAGGTACCCAGCAAAGGGTCACCTCATTTACATTGGATATCTCTTCTAACTTCTCCTTACAGATTTTGACGAGTTTCGATCTTATCCATGCTGCCTGCAGAGCCTTAATGGCTGCCTGGCTGTCAACATAGATGCTGATCCTTTTTCCTGTGATATTCTCCTTGCTGATCAGGTCCGCCGCTTGCTTGATAGCGAAGACCTCAGCTTGGAAGACACTGCATCCATCATCGAGCCTGTAGGAGCGATGCATATCCCGAGACTCAAAGTAGACTCCGGCACCTGTGCCAACATCCATTTTGGATCCGTCGGTGTAGAGTGCCAGTTCACTTTCCGTGCGTACCATGTCACCGGTCCATTCCTCCCTGGAGGGAATTCTAATAGAGAATCTCCTCTCCCAGGAAGGAAGTCGGGTGACATAGTCCGTTACGGTTCTGAATCTCGAGACGGCCCATCGATCCAAGACTGATGCATGTCCATAAGGACTCTTTTTCCAGAGACCTAATTCCTGTAATCTTAGCGCAGTTCTGGTTGCGACGCTCTCGCAGTACAAGTCCAGGGGTGGGAGGCTCAGCATGACTTCAAGGGCCGCCGTTGGTGTGGACTTCATAGATCCCGTCACCGCCAGACAGCCCGCCCTTTGAACCTTTGACACACTCTGAAGATGACACTTTTTCTCAAGCGCTTTCCACCAGACAACCGAGCCATAGACTAGGATAGGTCTTACTACCGCAGTGTATAACCAATGTACTAACCTCGGTTTGAGGCCCCATGTCTTTCCAAAGGCTACCTTGCACGAATATAGTGCCACATAGGCCTTTTTGATTCTTTCCTCAATATTTTCTCTCCAACTAAGTTTGGAGTCCAGGATTGTGCCCAGATATTTCGCAGATTGTCCAGGGATCAGATCTATACCATTCATACTGGGGTAGGTGTATCTTGGTACAGATCTTCTCCTTGTAAAGAGTACTACCTCTGTTTTCGCCGGATTTACTCCCAGGCCTCGCCCCTTGACCCAGCTATCCACTAACATCAGTGCATAGCTTAGTCTATCGCTGAGGACCTGCGTAAATTTTCCAGAGACTAAAATGGCAATGTCATCGGCGTAGGCCGTAACATTAAAACCCTCCGTCTCCAGAATTTTGACCATTCCGTCGACCACAAGGAGCCATAGGAGGGGTGACAGAACGCCACCTTGTGGTGTGCCTTTATTTACCCTCACCCTTCCGCATGCTCCCCCTATCGTCGAATTTACTATACGAGTACCCAGCATTTGCCCAATCCACCTGCATACACCCGGGTTTATTTGGGCCATATGAAGGCTGGACACTATTGCCTCGGTACTCACGTTGTTAAAGGCACCCTCAATGTCCAGGAAAGCACCTAGAGTGAATTCCTTGATACTGAGCGATTTTTCTATCGCAGAGACTACCCTATGCAGAGCAGTATCCACCGACTTTCCCCTTATGTACGCATTATGTGATTGTGACAGATAACCGTCCCCAATCTCTTCTCTTACGTACAAATCTATTATTCGCTCCAGCGTTTTCATCAGGAAGGACGACAGACTAATAGGCCTGAAGTCCTTTGCAGTAGTGTGGCTGACTTTACCCGATTTGGGTATGAAAACCACCCTAACTTCCCTCCACGCTTGAGGAACATATCCCATCCTGAGGCACCAGGAGTAGATGCGCTCCAGCCATGGAAGAATGACTTCGCATGACTCCTGCAACATGATCGGAAAGATCCCATCCATTCCCGGTGCCTTGTAGGGGTCAAAAGATTTGATTGCCCACAGGATCTTATTCCCCGTAACAATCTTATCGACTGTCTCATGCTCAATACATTCCCTTGGCAACGTGTCCGCTGAATTGAAGATTCCTGCATCCTCGCAGCCAGGGAAATGACCTTTCAATAGTGAATCAAGCACGCTCTCGTTTGAGTCTGTCCAGCTACCATCAGATCTCTTTATAGAGGACATCTGTGTGGGAGCTTTTGCAAGGACCTTCCTCAGACGAGCTGCGCCCGTACATGATTCAATAGAGCCGCAGAAGCTTCTCCAAGAGTCCTGCGTCCATGGTATGGTGGACAAAAGTTGAGCAAGAAACCTATTCATTGAGCTTCAACACCTTCAGAGACTAGCGTGTCTCAGCAATACAGGCGCTACGCCAACCTGCCCCACGGCAGCCCAAGAAGCACTCATTGGACTTACTCCACCTTTATTAAAACGGTCGCATTATACAGTGCAATCGGAATTCTACGCTAGGAAACAAGCCTGCTATATAGACTCTTGGGTCGCATGTCCATCTTCTAGCATGTCCCCGAGCTAGATATGATTACCACAGTCTCGGACGCATTACCACACACCTTTACTGTTGACAAAAGATTTGAGATATTGATCCCGAACCGATCAGCATGGGAAACCAGTGATCCCTTGCTTAATGTCAAAGGCCTTAGGTGGTATACTGATGGTTCTCAGATGGTTTCTGGCGTTGGCGCCCGCATCTTTGTCAAAAATCGTAAGATCTCGAAAGCCCTGGGAACGAGTCCTAGTATATTTCAAGCAGAATTACATGCCATTCTAACATGTCTCAATCTAAACCTAGAGACTGGCATAAAAGGAGTAACAATCAACATACTCTCTGAGTATGTTAAAAGCAAGCAGCGTTAAAAGCGCCAAGTTCTTACAGCGTCAAGGAGTGCAAGACCTCGCCAAAAGATGTATAGTCAAACACTGGTGGTTGACAGGGCACAAAGGTGTTAAGGCCAATGAAATTGCCGATCAACTCGCCAGGTCCTGAACCTTTCTGCGGAACTCCCAAGCGGAAGATCAATTTCTTCTTAGAAAAGTGGGAGGAATCGCAACACCTTTGGTTTTGGAACAGCGTTCAGGGACTTCTGAGATATCATTTTAACAAAATTAACCTCTCGTCTGAAACTGAGTGTCGAGTCTATATTGAAGACGAAGAGACGGCACAGCACATATTGTGCAAGTGTGCTGCTCTCTGCCTTCTCAGGAAGCGTATCCTTTTCAGTGAGGATATGACTCTCGGCTCCTTCGAAAAGCATTCTCAACCTAGGGAAGGGAAGTGAAGAAACTCCTCGGCTAATCGGCTAACAGGCACTATACATCTGCAAAGGTTGTGTGCCTAATGTTTTTGATATCACAATGCCCTTAATACATAAAAAAGGTCTTTCTAATTGAAAGATGCTTTAGACGCCCATGGAGCAATTCCATCCCCAAGTAAATGCCGACTTAAATTTCTTCATCGTTTTCACCTTGCAGACCTTGAACTTGTAGGGATATCCCTCTCATTCCCTTATTATCTCAGATAAAAATACTTTATCAGCAGTAACATATTTTGAATGCTATTCAGGGTATCTGGCATGAGCTTACAATCAGACCCTCTTGCAGGCATCCTCGATTACAAGTAACAACGCTATTCTGGGAATTCACTGGTTTCTGTTTACTTACACTGGCTTCAACTGTCACTTAGCACAAGAGCAAGAAACGCAGGATAAAAAGGAGCAAACGAAATAGATAACTTTAAATGGGGTATCGAAGTCAATCAATAGCCTGAAGACGACAATTTGTTTGAATTTGATTGTATCTACTCTAAAGGATGACATATGGGCGTATGTTAATCTAACCTGTCAGTCCATAGATGCCGTTCTGAATCCGACTTTACCCCTTTCCAATCGGATGTGCTCTTGGGCAGGAACGAATATGACTTGTGAATGGATTCAGTGAAGTTGATTTAGTTTCTGTAGCGTTTGGAATTATTCCATGTGCTGACATGGAGCGTATCTGATTGCATACCCATAGGTATAAGGTAATAGGACTAGAAGGGGTTCTGCATAGGATGGATGGGATACTTTCTGATTGAATAGTTCTCCGAATTCATCTAATAAAAAGTTAAATAACAGTGATATGGATACCTATCATGCTCACTCAGGCAGAGGAGGGAGATAGCCTCATAAAGGCTATGTTATGCATAACTGCAGGGCACCTGTCAATGCCCAGGACGATGTACATTTCCACCGCCCAGAGCATCCGTTTCATTCTAACTCTCCCGCATAATATTTTGCTGGCCCAAGTTCCCTGCCATCTCGACCGTTATAAAGTGATGCGAGCAGTGGCCACACCACTTCATGGTTAGTGAATGAGGAATGAAAATGGAAATGAAAAATGGAAAGGAAAAATACAATTTTTTTTAATTGTGAAGAGTTCTTATAGCTTGGAGGCCTTCCAAGTTGGAGCTAAAGTTGCAATGAGGTCTGCTAATGCATTTTTTCGTTTTATAATTCGCGCAGATTCAACAGTCATAATCTTATTATCTTTGTCACACAACCTAGGCGGATTGCAGACGGTTTGGGTCTTAGATGTTCGTTCACTACTTCCCAGCGGTGGCTGTCGTAGATGGAATCCGAGAGGAACCCGACTGAATTTGTACCTCAGTTATAGTTCTCAGCAAATGTTCCTTTGTAACACTGCGCCATGGCATAGCACCCGATGAGCGAGTTCGGATCCCGATAACACCAACGCCATGGAATGTTTATTTCGCGGCGTCCCTCCTCGGTGGTGTACTGGCAAAACCCCTCGTAGTATAACTTGCCTTGAAAAAGCTTCTTGACTCACGCCATTCAGAATCGGCATTAAACTGTAGGTCCCTTTCACCTGTGTGAAAAATAAATTACGCACAACATGTGTAATTGAGGGAAGCTTCGATATAGCCCTTCATGGGCTGTAACGCCACCAAAAGGAGAAGAAGAAGAAGGTGAGGAGAGCATACAAAATGCATAAAAGGTATTTGATTTTTGGTTTTACACTGCTTTATTTTTAACAGCCTCAGTTTAGCTGGTTAGCATGGTCACCAGACAGCCGACATGACCACTAGATAGCCAACCTGAACACTAGCCAGCTAACCTGGACACTAGCCAGCCAACCTGGCCACCAGTCAGCCAACCGAGCTATCAGCCAGCCACCCTGACTACCAGTCGGACAACCTGGCCACCAGGGAACCAACATGGCCATCAGGCAGCCAACCTGGACACCAGCCCGTCAACCTGGCTTCCAGCCAGCCCACATGGCCACCAGTCTGCCGGCTTGCGCACCATCTAGTCAACCAGGCCTCTAATCTGGATACCAGCAAGCCAACCCACATGGCCACCCGTCAGCCGACTTGAGCACCATCTAGATAACCAGGTCACCAACCTGATTACCAGCCAGGCAATATGGCTTCTAGCAAGTCAACCTGGCCACCAGCCAGCCGACATGACCACTAGATAGCTAACCTCGACACCAGTCAGTCAAACAAACCATCAGGCAGCAAACCTGACCACTAGCGACCCAACCTTGCCACCAGCCATCCAACTTGGCCACCAGACAGCCGACATGACCACTAGATAGCTAACCTGGGCACCAGCCAGCCAACCTGGTCACCAGTCAGCCAACCTGACTTCTAGCAAAGCCAACTTGGGCGCCAGCCAGCCAACCTACCTGGCAAGCCAGTAAAACTTGTCGCCAGATATCCAAGCTGGCAATCAGCCACCCAAGCTTGCCACCAGCTAGCCACACTTGTCACCATTGGGCCAACCACGCTACCAGCCAGTCAACCAAGTCCCCGGTCAGCCAACCTGGCCACCAGACAGCTTACCTGGCCACCGGCCAACTAACCTATCCAGTTAGTTAGAGCCAGTTACTTGAAACCAGTCAACAAGATGACTGCTAATAAGCAAGGTCACTGAAGTTTTCAACTAACCTTGGTTACTGGCAACGATGTTGCTTATTAGCAGTGACCTTTGAAAACGCATCGGTGTCGAGTCCAATACAAAATGTTACGTATACGCCCCCGTATGCAGTGCAAAGTCATTAAAATCAGCTGTAACACGCTTTCCTCAGAATAAAATGCTTTCGTTTCTTAAAAACCTTTAAAAGGACAGTTTCCCCTTTCAGAACGTGAAAGAAAACACAAAGGAGCTGTCAAAACAGAACCGCGAATGGCCAAGCAGAGCCAAAATCAGGCAATTTTTATGCATTTCGTGTGCTCTCCTCGCCGGCTGGCAAAAATGTGTGTACACGCGCCTAGACGCTTGTGTCCCTCAATATAAAATGCGCTATTTCTCATCACGAGAACGTATAATGGTCACTCAGCAGCCAGTGGAGAACGCTGGAAACGCACAAATGTCGAGCCAGGAAAAAATGTTACATATACGCCCGCGTGTGAAGTGCAAAGTCACTAAAATCAGCTATAACACGCCACGTTCAGAACGAAACGCTTTCGTTTCTTAAAGGCCTTTAGAAGCACGGTTTCCTCTTGCAGGACGTGAAGGAAAATACGGAGCAGCCATTTTTATGCATTTATGCATTTTATGCCCTCCTCACCTGCTAGCAAAAAATGTATGTTCGCTCGAATGGGCGTTTGTATTTCATAATCACAAATGCATTGTCTCTGGTCAAGAGAACCTATAATGGCTCTCCAGTAGGAAGAGCAGAGCACTGAAAACGCATCGGTGTCGAGCCCAATACAAATGTGACTTAACCCGCGAGTTGACTAGCGATAAGCATTCATCCTTGTCTTGCAACGTTTCTAGGTTAGCTCCGAGAACCTCGACAGCAAGGATTTTAGCTAACACTCTTTTGTCTGGGATCCCCCCTCGATCCTTGGCCTCTGCACTTTGACAGCGTCCATAGTCTCCACAATTTCTGTTGGAAATTGCGTCCGCAGTGAGATGCCGGATCTAGTCAGGCGGTTGTGAATCTGCATGTCGTACTGCTGCAAGCGATCGAGCCACCCCGCGAGCTGCCCCTCCAATTGCTTGAAATTTAAAAGCCACCTCAGTGCTGCATGGTCTACCCGAATAATAAAACTGCGTCCGTATGGATTCTTCTTCTTTTTTTTTTTGATGGAATTACAGCTCATTAAGGACCAGAGCCAAGCTTCTCTCAATCATCCATGTTGAGTGTGATTTATTTTTGACACAGGTGAAAGGGACCTACAGTTTATTGCCGATTCCAAACGCCGTGAGTTGAGAAGCTTTTTCATACCCCTACGAGGAGGGACGCCGCGAAATAAACATTCGATGGCGTTGGTATTATTGGGATCCGAACTCGCCCATCGTGCGTCAGAGTCCAACACACTAACCACTGCGCCACGGTTTCCGTATGGATAGTGATGGAAATATTTAACGTTCACCACTACTGCCAAAAGCTCTTTTCGCGTTACGCAGTAATTCGTTTGAGCTCGGCTTTAACTTGCACTGTAGTATTCCACGATGAGTACCTTTCCGTCCTGGATTTGGCTTAAAACTCCTCCAATCCCGCAATTGCTGGCATCCGTGTCCAAAACAAATGTGGTCTCTAAGTTGGGATACGACAGAATAGGGGATGTCCCGAGTTTTAGCTTGAGTTACTGGAATGCGGCTTCTTCTGCTTCGCCCCAAACCAATTTCCGCTACTCTTCCGTGAGATGGGATAAGGGTTTGGCGATTGTTGCGAATCCCTCGCTGAAACATTTGGCCTAGGATTTCTAAATTTTTCTCAACAGTTTTACCATGCACGATTATGTCATCAATATAAATCAAGGCGACATCCCAAGAATGGCCATAAAACACTCGAGCCATGAAACGTTCAAACGCGGCTGGGAGGTTGCAGAGACCAAATGGCATTACCTTAAAGTGCCACAAGCCAGTGGCCGTCGAAAACGCAGTTTTCTCCTTGTTGTTTTCGTCCATTTCCACCTGACAAAACGCACTCCGTAGGTCTATGGTGGAAAACCAGTGTAGGAATCCTTCCTGGTCAAGCTGTTGAGCCGAAGATGTACGTCCGAAATCACAGGGTCCCTTGGAGAATACGTCCTGATACTTTATTAGCAGTAAAACTAATTCCTTTCGTTATAATTCATTAAAATGCTCCGCCTGCTGTGCAATTGCTCGAATTTGATTCGGTTCTCTTGCGTGTGGCAATGCTGGAGGGTCAATCACTTCAACGTCTTGGATTCCGCCAATACCCATATCTCGTATCTAGAATAGAGGACACGTACCTTCACCTAGATAAGTGCACTGAAGGTGCTAGCTGCGAATCTCTAAATGATTCCACCATTAAGTCCTTTACGTCGGTTTTATTTGTGGGCAGTGTACCCTCCAGCAAAGTTTCTGAGTTTTTTTTTTTTTTAGAGACTTGCGCAGGTTCAAGAGTTTTTTTTTTATATTCTCTTATGATGTGTTTACACACACAACTTGAACGGAGTGCAGTGGTTTGGATTGTTGATGTCCGGTAACTACTCTCAGGGGTGGTTGCCCTCGAAAGAACGAGAGCCGACCAAACTCCGCGCTGGTTATAGTCCGTAGTAGTTCGTTCGAGCACTTTAGTATTGCATACGCAGAGGATGAATTTCAGTTGACCATATACTGTGGGTGTCATGCCTGCAGTCTGGTCACTTACCATTCACAACTACTTTGCACACTTTTTGTCCGTATAGGAATTACCTTTTCTTGGCTGTGAAGCGAATTTGAACTATAGACCATCCGCCCGGCGGTGGACGATGTTAACCACTGCACCACGGCCACCCCACGGAATTGGCAAGAAGAGTCTGTTTTCCCGCTGCGCAAAGTAATACTCGATGATTTTCTCCATGTACTCGAAGTGGTACAGCCTTACTGATGAGTAGTCGAGTTTACAGTGATGAAGCCGAAGAAAACCTATGCCGAGAACACATGTTATATCGACATCTAAAACTAAAAATTCATAGTGGAAAAAGGGCCTCCCTTGAAATTCGACAGTTGCGTCACTTCGACCTTTCGACTCGATTTCTGTCCCCTCGAAGATGAGTGAAAGTGGTATGGGGAAAAACGCTAGCGGAGCCACGTTATTAGAACTGGATAACTTGGTGGTTATCTATGTGGTAGTGCTCCCAGCACAGAAAGTGCATCTACTCTTAAATTGGCGGCCAACACTTCTCTTTTTTGGTGTTTCAGTCCAATGCTGGCTATTGGCGATGATCACCAACTGACGTTCGTAGGCGACCAAGAATCCTTGCCGTCGTAGGGTGTGACCGAAACGAGAAGGGATTTACAAATATCGCGGTTTAGCCCACTTCATTTGAGATTACGCACCTCGGAGGTCACCTTCCTCCTTTGGCATTTGCCAATCGCCGACGTTTCCCATTGGATTTCTTACAGGACTTCTTAGGTGAGGATCGCTGCTATTCAAATTCAACCTCATGAAGGCTGCGTTTGCAGATGATTTACCTGGCCTTGTAGCAAAGTCCGCCAAGCTTGTGTTTTACAGGACGCATTTTAGATCTACAGCACTTTTAGATGTCATTTTACTTTCTGAAGTAAAAACTGACTGAAAGCTAAGGATATGAGTGTAGGCGTATCTCTAGTATCTCTGTGTGTTAGTGGATTTTTATTGTTGACGTGATACATATTAGAAAACAAATCCAATATACCACGCAGCCAGTCAGACCACCTAATAAAATCTCGTTTTAATAACATACGTCATACCGTAGAAATAATGGTGATTAAAGGAATTACCCAAGCGGTTCCCGAAAAGCCAATCGACACATCTGATTGGAAAATTCCTTCGAATATAAATCTCGCCCATCCACAATTTAGCAAACCAGGAAGGGTTGATGTTTTACTTGGTGCAAGCCACTTTTTCTCACTTTTATCTGTTGGCCAAGTACGAATCGATAAAAATCTCCCAATTCTGCAAAACGCTGTCCTAGGATGGATCGTCTCAGGCGTAATTGACAACATTGGCGGTCATAACAAACCTAGGCAAACGTACATTCTTTGCACAGAAAGCCACGAAAACATTGAAGCGATTATGAAATCTTTCTCAGACATCGAAAGCTTCTCTGAGACAACACCATTAACAACACAAGAGCAAATATGTGAGGATTTTTTTACTGATAACGTCCACCGGCACGAAAATGGACGTTATATAGTGAGACTACCCTTCAAAAGTCATCCGCGTGAACTAGGTAAATCACACCACATAGCCATGCGTCGGTTCATCTGCTTGGAAAGAAAACTTCACCGCGACAAAAACATCATTACAGCCAACGTACAATTCATGCGTGTGTACGAAGCGCTCTCTCACATGAAACTTGTCGATCAAGTGGGATACAATGAACCACACTTCTTCATGCCTCATCATTGCGTCATCAAACTGGAGAGTTCGACAGCCAAGTAACGTGTTGTGTACCACGCAGCCAGTAAGACCACCTGCCAGACCGCCCAGTCAGACCACCAAGTTTGACTACCCAGTCCAACCCCCAGCCAGATCACCCAGTCCGAACATCCAGCCAGACATCCAGTACACTTATGCCTGATTCACAACACTGCGTTAGTGCTAGCTGAGACATCCAACACAAGCAATTCAATGGGGTAGTCATAAATACTGCGTTTGCGTTGGCGAGCTTACGTTCATTGAAAAAAGAGAGGAAATAAGAAAAAATGAGAGGAAATAAGAAAAATTGAGAGCGAGAGAAAACGTAAGCTCACGTAACCAAAGCATACAAAAGTCAAACACGTCGAAAATGTCTGTGCGTTTGAACGACTGTTGCTGTGTATTGATGTGTATGCTATATCTGTGTATTTTGTGGTTTGTGTTGTGTGCGTTTACTTTGACATGGAGCAGCCGAAAAAATTGAATTGTCATTGTCAAAGCATGCGTCGAGGCATTTCTCGTAACACGTAAAGTGCCTCGCACCAACGCAGTGTTGTGAATCAGGCATTAGTCCGACCACTCAGTTCGACCAGCCAGACCACTCAGCCAAACCGCCAAGCTAAACCGCCAAGCCAGACCACCCAGTCAGACAACCTTGCCAGACCACCCAGTCCGACAACCCAACAAGACCATCCAGCCAGACCGCCAAATCACACTGCCAAGCCAGACCGCCCAGCCAAATCACCCAGTTTGACCAGCCAGCCAGATCGCCTAGTCAGATCAACTGCCAGGCCACCCGCCAGACCACCCAGTCCGATCTCCCAGATTAAGTGATTTCTCAGTTTTTATTGTTATAAATGCTAACTGCCGGGTAATACTTAGGTGTCAATCGGCTTGAAGTGGGTGTGAATTATATTAAATGAAAGAATCGTACCGAAAAATGCTCACATTTTTCTTCGCCTATCCTCCACACGACAAATCTGTATCGTCCGGTAGGGAACTTCGTCCCAAATAAAACGGGACGTAATCTCGGCACTTATTTTCGCTCATTTTTTGTGCTCTGGTTGCCGAGAGGTAAAATGCTGTTTTCCCTTTTTGTCATTTATTTGAAGTGCTGCCAAATGGGCTTTTCGTTAGAGTATTGAATATTTGCAATTTATGTCACAAGTTGTGGTATCATGGGTTTCTACGGTCTTATATATACATAAGAGCACCGTGGCGCAGTGGGTAGTGTGTTGGCCTCTGACGCCGATGACACGGGATCGAATCCCGACACAGCCATGTCATCGAAAGTGTTTTCACGGTGTTTCTCCCCAGCGGGATTCTGACAAAACCCCCTGTAGTAAATTGTTATGAAAAGCTTCTCGAAATTCGCCGTTCGGAACCGGCAATAAACTGTAGGTCCCTTTCACTTATGGGAAAATGAAACCACACACAACATGGGTGATTGAGAGAAGCTCGGCTCAGGTCCTTCATGGACTGTAACGCCAACATACATGCATACATACATACATATAGATTAGGTAGTAGTAAGTTAATTAGGATAGTTAGGTTAGCTGTTAGGTTGCCGAGTCCTCGGCAAATATAAGCTCCACAAATGGCACAATAGTGGAGATCAGGGGCAGAATCACCGTCGGCAACCCCTGCTACTTTGGCTTGTCAAAACAGCTAGGGTTCAAACTTCTGTCGCAAATAACCAAGGTTATGCTCTAGAAGACCTGCCAGTCCTGCTATAAGTTGGACGATGAGCAGAACGGCAGAGCTTATCCTTGGCTCCATTAAAAGGAGAATTCTGGGACGGATATTCAGCCCTGTCTGCGAGGAGGGCAAATTGAGAAAACTCTATGAGCTGTACAAGGATAAAGATGTAGTCCAGAAGGTAAAAATCTGTAAATCAAAATGGCTTGGCACACGGAGCGCATGAACACCATCGCTCCAGCTAAGGGCGTATTTGAATCCGACCCTCCTGGTTCGAGAAGATAGGAGACCTAACCTCAGGCATAAAAACCAAGTTATCGCGGACGTAAGACGAATGACTTTTACAAATGGAAGCATAGAAGACTGTATTAACTCAGGCCCAGACTCCATGAATTGCTGGACTGTAAGTAAGCTTTTAGCAGTAATCCAGATTACTTGAAATATAGTTTCTAATCCTTTTTCAATAGATCTGGATGACCTAAAAGCTACCAAACATTTTTTGTTGTTAATAGAATATAGGTCTTGGAAAACCTCGCTTCGATTCAAGACGAACAATGCGTTGCTCCCTTTTCTGTAACGGTTTTCTTTTAAACGTTGAGCGAGCTTTTGCGGAAGTTGTCTTAAAAGTTTCTTGTCAGCAAAGTTTCAATCTTCTCTACAAACCGGAAACAGAACCATGTAGTCGTCCGGCATTTGTATGGATTCAAAAGTTTTCTAAATGAGCTTTCAATGCATAGCGAAAACCTGAACCTCTACGAAATTAAAAATTTCACCAACTGGAATCGTTACGAATTTAAAGATTTAGCGGTAAGTACCTCCCATGGGTTTGCTTCTATTAAATTTTATCCTTTTTTAGAAAGCATTGAAAATCTATTCTACATTCTCAGAACTAATCCCATTTAAAATCGATGTCCAGTTGTAATCCCAATGAAATTAACCACTACTCCAAGGCGCAGGGCACACCAGTTAATCGCAAAAACGGAATCGCTTTCCTGTCCAATCCTCACTAATTCAGTAAGGCCCAAGCTTCATATGCACATATGTCTCTTGGAACAGCCGTTAAGTATTTAGTGGTCGACGTAAGGAATTTATTTCGCCACACCTAAGTATCTGCCTGTTGGAAGCTGCTCTAAGTCCTTATCAATCTTCAAGGCTTTGCCTATTAAACCGTAAACCAATAGACTCTATATAAACATGCGTTATTTACGCTGGCCTTGAAACACCATCCTCTCGGGGAAAAAGCAAAATTCCTTTATCCCACATGCGCTCACAAGCAAACAAAAAGGATAAGAAAAAGTCAAAATAAATAAATTCATTGATTTCCATCAATTCCGGTAGTATTGTGCCCACTCCCGGACGCACACAGCCCATTGCTTACGTCGAATCAATGCCTAGAATGTCCTGGCTCAGGCGGGACAACTTACTTGAACTTGTGCTCGATAAAGGACATACTGTTTACACAGAAATTTAAAACGCAATGCTCGTGCAGTAAATAAAGAGACAGAGAAATGTACGAGTTCTCTCAGGACGCACCCATTGAAGTCGTCTATAGAGTAATGTAAATCAAGTTGGTGGGAGTGGTAGGGAACATTCTTTCCGGTAATTAGAAGCAATGGAATAGGTCTCTCAGTTTAGGGGTAATCAGTCGTTGTTCGTTACTTGGCCTCTGTCATCCGATGACCGGATGACGACTCCTTTGAAATTGTGAAACACTTCCAGGCCGTTGGTCTAAGTGTCAGCGACTAGACATACCCACTGGTTTTAGAAGGTGAAAGTGAATAAGAAGTCCTTCATTCCCTTTGGCCTGTAATTAAACGTGACGTTCGTCTTTTCGTTCATCTTGAGCTTCGAGATAACAAATGAAAGTGGTATGCTCGCAAAAGGACGATAATGCTAGTCATCGTTAGATTTGCTGCCTGTCATCATTCCACACAGCTGAATGGCCCGACCGTGACTTAGGACGTTGACAGAGTCATTTACTGTGAAATGCGTATTTGGACACTTTGTTTAAGGTCAAGATGATTTAAGGATATTCGAAATTTATTGCAAAACATCTTCATTGACGTTGACGACCGTGTCTCAGATAGACGCTTGGGAATTAAGATAACCATGAATGCGACCACGATAGAGATTCTCAGATAATCAGACAATAGATTTCGTCGCGTGTTCTGGGTGTCCTTGAAAGAATTTGATAAAATTGCTGTAAGCGAATAGGGGAGCATTCGCAAAAGGTATAAGTAATATGTCCTTGGTGAATTGCTAAACAACCATCCAGGTATTGCTCTTTCAGTTCAATTGATGGACAAAGTGACAAGTTTTGTTTCAAGTGACACAAGGGCGACGGATTTTCAAAGTTTGTCGGGGGAATTGACATTGTTGTCATTGCGCTGATGGAAACTTTGCTCTAAAATCCTACAACAAGCCACTTCCCCTCGTGGCTTAACTTTTGCCCTGGCCAAAGATGATAATGGAAAATGGGGATGATGAAAGAAGACACAGCCCGCGGCATATTCAATCATTCTGCAGGACCTATAAATGGCAAAATTCGTGTCAGTTTTTTCGATTACATTCTTTGGGACTCTCTGTGAAGCAAGTTCCATAAAATACGTAAGTAAGAAGATACAAATATTGGCGATAATCCAATGCGTTGGAATGTTCGCTTTGATCTATATCACTGTTTCCCACAGTTTCTCACAGTCAATTTATTGTCAATCATAAGCTTACTTATGAGGCTAGCAATCCATGGAGGATCTGAGCCTAAGCTATAGCTGACTTCCACCCTTGGCGTTCCCGGGCACGCTGCTTCCAGTTATCAAGACCAGGTTGTCTTACATCCCAGATTACTTGGTCCTTATACAGAGGTTCGGTTTTCCTCTTCTTCTGAGTTTGAGCTTTGGTGTTCATGCGCTCAATGTGGTCGAGCCAGTGTAGTCGACGGATCTTTGCCTTCCGGACTATATCCACATCTTTGTACAGCTCGTAGAGCTCGCGATTATGTCTTCCCCTTCATTAGCCTTCCCCAGAGACAGGACCAAATATCCGGCGAAAAACTTTTCTTTCAAAAGAACCCAAAATCAGCTCCGCCGTCCTGCTTACTGTCCTGCTTTCGGCTCCGTACAGCAAGACTAGAGAGGAGTTTTGACCCAGGTTGTTCGGACAAACCGATGTAGGAGCGGTTGCCATGGGCGATTCTGTGCCGGATCTCCACTGTGGTATCGTTTGTGGAGTTTACGTTTGCCCCGGAGGAGACAAACTCCTTAACCACCTCGAAATAATAGATCCCAATCGTTATATTTTGTCCCAGCTAGTGAGCGACGGATTGGTTTTTGCTCGACACCATGTACCTTGTCTTATCCTCGTCGAATGTAAGCTCAACCCATTTTGCCTGTTCTCCTACCGTCACACTGAGACTGCGTGATGATGTCAATAACGTCCATGTATGCTAGAGGCTGGGCAAATTTGTAGAAAATAGTGCCTTCCAGCAGCACTAAATTGAAGAAGTCCCACGACAGCGCAATTCCATGCCGAAATCCGGTGCATGTTCCAAACGGTTCAGAGGTCCTAGAAGCGAACTGCATGGCGCATCCCGTATTTTTACCGTGGCGCGACACAGCCGGATCAGTTTTCCTGGGATCCCGAATTCGGCCATCACATCAAGCAATTCTTGGCGATGAATGCTGTCGTATGCGGTGCGCTCCCTGGTCTTTTTCAGGATTTGTCGAAGTATGGAGGTTTGGTCTATAGTCGACTTGGCGGGCCGAAGTCGCACTGGTAGCTGCCGATTAGTGCGGTGGAAGAGGGCTTTGTACGTACACACGATACGGTAGAAAGAATCTTGTATGCGACATTGAGCAAAGATGTACCTCTATAGTTCTTGCAGGAGGCATGATGGCCTTTTTGGTGGATGTGAAAAATAGAGTTGATATACCAGTCGTCGACCATGCTTTCGTCTTCCCAAATTCAAGCCACCTGAGCCTGCGGCCTCGTTGTTGTTCAGCTTTTAAATAGCTGTGCCGACTTCTTCGATGCTGGGTGAGAGTACTACTTTAGCGACTGGAGTTTGGATTTCCTCAGACCTTACCACTCTCTCTTGTCATGCCCGTAAAACAACTGCTGTAAGTGCTACTTAAGTACATCCACTATGCCCTGCAGATCGGTGACGTGATTACTAATCGAAATCCTTGAGCTGGGAGGCCGCGAAGATTCTCTTCTTTAGTCGCAGCAGTTTTTTGTCCTCCCTTTTTCTGGCTGGGTATTCCTCTTGCGCTGCCCTGAGCTGCAGCGCCTTTTGGTAAGCCTCGTCGGATGCTGCTTTCCTCGGCTCACACTCGTTATCATACCACGGGTTTCTTGTCGGTGGTGGTAGGTAGCCTAAGGGGGTTTCGGCTACTACCTGAATGACTGAGCGGTAACGCAGCCACATATATTTGACATTTGTGCTCGTATTAGGCATACCGGTGAGCCTTTCGCTCAATTGGTCTCTGTAGACTCTGAGAACCTCTGGTGTGCTCAGGCGACACATGTCGTACCTCTTCATGGTGGGCTGCTGAAGCTTTCCGTCATTGTACAGTCGCGGAAATGGTCAGGGGCGACGGTTGCATCTGAATGTTTGCACATCCCGGATGTTCGACGAGTGTCTTGCGTCAATAAGCACAAGGTTGACTTGGTTGGTGTTTCGACCATCTGGAGATTGCCAGAATGCTGTCTGGGTTCGCTTGCGGGGAAATCTTGTGCTACTTATCACTACATTACAAGCTGCCGCTGTGGGAAGCCGTTGTCCGTTGTTGTGTCGTAGAGGCTGTGCGTTCCGATCACTCCGCCAAAGGTGTTCTCTTTATCAGTACGACGATTTGAACCTCGTACTCCGGACAAGCTCCGTAGGCGATGTCCAAGAGATCATAGAAGTCCTCTTCGATGGGGTCTTCAGCATTCTTCGTTAGGAGCGTGAGCACATATGAGGCTGATGTTCTAAAATCTGCCTTTATGCTGATCACAGCCATGCGATGACTTATAGGTTTAAACTCGATGATTTTCGACCTTAACCGCCTTATCCAGACAAATCCGCACCCCAATATGTGCAATATTTTGTGACAGCTGTTGTAGATGTCGCAGTCTTTTTTCGTAGTCATACTTTTTCCTATCCAGCGTATTTCCTAGATCGCAGTAAAACATATCGGCCTAGTACTGCGTGAGGATTCTTTCCAGTTTATGGACAGCTGCAGGACTGTACAGAGTTCTGACATTCCAGTAGCATACTCGCAATTCGTGTTCCTTTTTCGCCCCCTGTCGACTTCGAGTATCCGTCCGTATACCCGAGTCAATTTGCCTTCTCATAACTTGTTTTTATTTTATATGGGCGGGTTGTTGGCCCGCCGCACAACCGCCAGTCTGGTCGGGATATTGTGGCGCCCTCTTGCCTAGGGCGATAGCTGCATACGTTTGTTCACCTTTCAATGGTCGTTGTAGAAGCTATCCAGAGAGCGCCGAAAGGAGGCTTCATGTCAACTTGACCCGGGCATTGAAACAAGGATCGTTGCTGGCATCTAGCCAGGTTAAGAGCAATCACCAACTTCACCCTGTATGTTCGAGCTCTGAATTGAATCGACACTTCCCAAAATATTCCGAAACAGAAGCTAAACTGATTCATAACCTTTTTGGCATGGATGCTGGTGAAGTTACAGAAAAAATCCAGGAAGAACTCATTGAACTTCAAAATTACAGAAACTGTAAGGACGCATTTGAATCTGATTCTGAATCTGTAAAAATGCGATGTATCCTTTACACCAAAACTCGGGAAATCGCCTCGTGGTATCTAATGAATTCTTCAACGACTTATTCATGCGAACAAGGATTTTCTTCTTTGTTGGCTTAACGGTAAGTGATGATTTGCGTGTAGCTTTGAGTAGTAATATTACTCCTAGGATTACCGAACTTTTGCAGATGTCTGGTTAAAGCTTATTTTTCTTGTACATACGTCGTGGTCCCTGGGAACAACAAAGAAATCAAAATGGTCCCTGGTCAAGAAAAGATTGGGAACCGCTGCATATCCGCGCGTGGTATAAGTTATCGATTTCGATTCTTAAGTCTTTCTATTTGAAAGCTGCTTTAGGCGCCCATGGAGAGATTTTATCCCCAAGTAAACGCCAACTTAATTTTCTTCATCGTTTTCGCCTTGCAGACCTTGAATTTGTAGGGATGTCCCTCTCTTTCTCGTGTCATCCCAGGTAGAAACACTCCAAGATATGTATCACTCAGATCCTCTTGCAGGCGTTCTCGATTACAAGTATTCTGAGAATTGACTGGTTTTTGTTTACGTATACTTGCTTCAACTGTCACTTAGCAAGAGAAAAACAAGAAACCAAGGATAAAAAGGAGAGGGAGGAACGAAACAAATAACCTTAAATGGGATATCGAAGATATCCATTAGTCTGAAGATGACAATTTGTACATTGGACTCATTTTTTCTTCTGTTTGAGTTTGACTGTATCCACTCTAAAGGATAACATATGGGCGTATGTTAATCTAACCTGTCAGTCTATCGATGCCGTTCTGAATCCGACTATACCTCTTTCCAGTCGGATGAGCTCTTGGGCTGAAATGAATGGATTCAATGAAGTTGATTTTGTTTTTATATCGTTTTGAAATGTGTCTGATTGCATCTATGAGTATAAGGTAATGGGACTAGATGAGGTTCTGGATAGGAATCCAAATTCGTCTAATAAAAAGGTGAAATAACAGTGATGTGGATACCCATCATGTTCACTCAAGCAAAGGAGAGAGATAGCCTCGAAAAGGTTGTGTTATGCATAATAGCAGGGAACCTATCAATGCCCACGACTATGTACATTTTTCACCGAACAGAGCACTCGTTCCCTGCCATCTCTATTCATATAAAGTGACGCGAAGAGTGGATATACCACTTTGTGGTTATCACCAAGGAACCACGGAAGAAGGAAACGAAGAACATTGAAAACGGAAAGAAAAAATAAATCTTTTTCCAAGAAGGTTTCATGTAAGCCTTTGAATGAGAACGATTGCGAAGAGTTCTTAGAGCTCAGAGGACTCAACGAATGCTCCTCTAAGTTGGAGCTAAAGTTTCAATAAAGTCCGCTAACGCGTTGATTTACTGTACTCCCCAAAATACATATTTACTAGGACGCTATCTATGCACCGTCAATGAGACCGAATAATATAAGGAAAACGAAAGGAAGAAAATCACACATTGCAGCTGCGACACAGCACAAAGGACTCGGGAATACTTGTGGGAAGCAAATATGAAGGTAAGTTACCAACAGTAACAGTTAATTATTCATTTATAAATCTTTTATTGAAATTCTTTTAACAAACTTTCTAGAGACGAAGTTGGCATCACTTTTCAGCAAGCTTTGTTTTGACAACTGTCAAATATTGCACATGTTGGGGTGCGGATTTGTCGTGAGAAAGCGGTTAAGGTCGAAAGTCATCGACTTTAAACTTATAAGTGATCGCCTGTCTATGATCTGTATCAAAGGCGGATTGTACAATATCAGCCTCATATGTGCTCATGCTCCTACCGAAGAAGCTGAAGACCCCATCAAAGACGACTTCTATGATCTCTTGGACAACGCCTACAGAGCAAGTCCGGAGTACGACGTTAAAATCGTACTCGGGGACTTCAATGCCAAAACTGGTAAGGAGAACACCTTTGGCGGAGTGGTCGGTAAGCACCACCTCCAAGATACAACAACAGATAACGACTTCCGACTCACGGACTTAGCGACAGCTCGTGATGCATTGATAAGTAGCACAAGGTTTCCCCGCAAGCAAATTCAGACAGCATTCTGGCGATCTCCGGATGGTCGAACCACTAACCAATTCAACCTTGTGCTCATTGACGCAAACGTCAACTTTGATCATTTCCTCGCAGCAGCAAGATTCAGAGCGTGATTCTCTAGTCTCAGAAAGCTGCACCAGGCCACCATGTGGAGGTTCGACATTGCACGCCTCAGAACACCAGAGGTCCCCAGAGTCTACAGAGACCAACTGAGCCAAAGGCTCACCGGTATGCTTAATTCGAGCACAAATGTCAAAAATATGTGGCTGCATTACTGCTCAGCCGACACAGCCATGTCATCGAACGTGTTTTTCACGGTGTTTCTCCTCAGCGGGGTTCTGACAAAACCCCCTGTAGGGAAATTGCCATGAAAAGCTTCTCGAAATTCGCCGTTCGGAACCGGCAATAAACTGTAGGTCCCTTTCACCTATGGGAAAATGAAATCACATGCAACATGGGTGATTGAGAGAAGCTCGGCTCAGGTCCTTCATGGACTGTAACGCCAATATACATACATACATTACCGCTCAGCCATTCAGGTAGTAGACGAAACCACTTTAGACTACTTACCACCACCGACAAAAAACCCATGTTTTGACAACGAGTGTGAGCAGAGAAAAGCAGCAACCGACGAGGCTTACCAAAAGGCGCTGCAGCGAAAACCCAGGACAGCGCGAGAAGAGTGCCGAGCCAGAAGTAGGGAGGAGGAAAAACTATTGCGACTATAGAAAAGAATATTCGCGACCTCCCAGCTCAAGGATATCGAGGAATCTAGGGACAAGCATAAAATATGGGCCTTTTATAGGAAAGCAAAAAGCATTACAAGGTTCTTCAAGAAAGGAACCCAGGCTCTTCACCGATCTGCATA
This sequence comes from Eumerus sabulonum, assembly GCA_951905685.1. NCBI lineage: Eukaryota > Metazoa > Arthropoda > Insecta > Diptera > Syrphidae > Eumerus > Eumerus sabulonum. The sequence continues at coordinate 107,510,080 of OX645061.1, forward strand.
GTGGATGTATTGAGGTAGGATTTCTAGCAGCCGTTTTACGGGACCAAGAAAAAGTGTTAAGGGCTGAGGAAATTCCAACTCCAGTCGCCAAAGTAGTCCTCTCACCTAGCAGCGAAGAAGTCGGCACAGCTATATAAAATCTGAAGAACAACGAAGCCGCATGCTTAGATGGCTTGCCAGCAGAGCTCTTCAAGACTCCCAGCGATGTTCTGATCATCAACAGAATTTGGGAAGATGAAAGTATGCCCGACTATTGAGGCATATCCCGGCTCAATGTCGCATACAAGATCCTGTCCAGCATACTGTGTGAACGTCTTAAGCCAAATTGACTATAGACCAAATATTCACACTTCGACAAATCCTGGAAAAGAGCAACGAGGTTCAAATCGTTCTTGAAGCCGCATACGACGGCATTCATAGCAACGAATTGCATGATGCGATGGCCGAATTCGGGATCCCAGGAAAACTGATCCGGCAAGTTTGCTCAGCTGCTAGGATGCACGAATGATATTGACATCATCGCGCGGTCTCAGCGTGATCTTGTAACAGCTTTCACGGTGATGGGAGAACAGGCGAAGCGAGTTGGTCTTAAATTCAACGAGGATAAGACAAAGTGCATGTTGTCGAGCAAAAACCGATCCGTCGCTCAACACCTGGGACAAAATGTAACAATTAAGAGCTATAATTTCGAGGTGGTTAAGGAGTATGTCTACCTCAGGGCAAACATATACCCCACAAACGATACCGCAGTGGAGATCCGGCATAGAATCACCCTCAGCAACCCCTGCTACTCCGGTTTGTCCAAACAACTTGCATCAAAACTCCTCACTCGAAGAACCAAATTCATGCTTGAGAAAACGCTTATACTGCCAACCTTGCTGTACGGAAGCGAAAGGTGGAGGATAAGAGGGACGGTGGAGCTGATTTTGGGTTCTTTCGAAAGAAAAATTTTGCGGCGGATAATTGATCCTGTCTGTGAGGAAGGTGAATGTAGAGAAGACATTACCTCGAACTTTAATAGCTGTGCATTAGCCCGGCCACATGAAGCGCATGAATATCGCTTCATGTGGTTCAGGAAGAAGAGGAAGACCGAAACTCTTGGTCTAAAGACCAAGTAATCGCAGACGTAAGGCAACTTGGTCTTGATAACCGGAAGCAGCTCAGGCCCAGATCCTCCATGGGTTGCTGGCCTGATAAGTAGGGAAGTAAGCACCTGGCTTTTTAGATCTGACCTCCCCATACAGCTTTCCATTCTATTGCTGATGTCCACACAATCTGACACGTATCCGCTCTGGAGGCGGGTTGCAATCAACAATTCTTTTCTTGTCCAGTACTCATCATAGTCCACGTGATCTCACATAAAAAAACCTAATAACGCCCATGCGAACAGATCGATGTCACCATTTACTTAATTGGCATACAATCATGCATACGGCAATACCGCCGTCTGGTATTCCACTTACTTTGAGCGCCCAAACCAATTTATTTATCCCTAAGCCCTTTGAGACAATTAAGGATGAAAAAAGGAGACACGAAACCAAGAGAAAAGTAAACACAGACGACAAATTCGATTGATTTCCCAGGACAATGCTCCAGTTCGCACCCCACGAGGGCCGTTCAAATAAGTTTTTAAGGTTCAACGCTCAATTGCTCGCAACGCTGAACTATTCTATAGAATAGGACTCATGTCCTCGTTTATGCGAACTCGACCAACATTCCGTCCGACGTCACGTGGATCAAGCACAAAGCGAAAGCGATAATACGAACGACACCATCCTGCGCACGGCTCAACGGAATGCTGTCACCAAGTTAATTATGACAGATGCGACAGCCGCAATTGACTGCGATTCGCTGAGAGTCCAGAGGCAAGTAGAATAAGGACAACGTCAGACGACAACGTCGCACTAATTGCATGTACATCCGCGTCGTATATCTGTCCAGGCGACTGGGCATAGTGTCTTAATAAATTTACAGCGGCTTACGCAATGGCAATTATCTCGAGCTGTGACGACGTATCCGCATCACATAATTGCATGTCCTTGTCCCCTTTGAACGAGGGTCTTAATTAACTTCTTTTCTTTTATTCTTTCTGAATCTGCGCGAGTCCTTGGGCGCGGAGATTTAAAGGCGTTACACCACACTATATGGGCAGAGGCAGCAAGTCATACATTTGATGAAAATCCTGCGAGATATGTACATATGCTGTCGGGGTTGTTGTAATGGCACTGTCAATCAACGGGGAGTGTCACCGCAGTAATTTTGAGTTCTTCATCCCACCAGGCTATGTCATTCCAATAAGTAAATGAAAGCCTAGAACATCGTTACGAGATCCTTTTCCTTCAGCGGTGAAATGTGGAACAGAACAGGAGTACATAGAACCGATAATCTGTACACTTATGTACGTGACAGGACATGCTGTCGTAACCTTGCATGAGACGTTGTAACCGCGGGGAAGAGTGACAGCAGTGAAGTTGCTAAGTTTCTACAAATTTGTAGCTAAAGTCATACGGATAAGGAGGTTGACGCGAGTCACATTTCTTCTTCTTCTTTCATTCCTTATCCGCGTGTGTGAATAGACTCACTTGTTGTTGACTTTGAAAGAAACGCATCAAGCCAGTTGCTGGAAAGTTCGTGAAGTGGCAAGTGAAACGTTATGCTGAAGACTGAGTTGGGGGCTTAGAGGTTCTACCTCTTAGATACCTCTTCGATTTCCTCTTGTAATTTGGGGAGCAAGGATTTTTCTTACTGTTAAAAATAAGTTCTACAATACCCTTCCTAGAATATGTAGATGAAGCCCTTTATATCCCCTTGACGTTTGCTCTTTATAATAAGCAAACAGGGAAAAGGACTTAAGGTTAACGGATTATATAAGAACCATGCTTATACACTTTGAGACCCCTAAATCGCAATTGACAACTCGGAAGCTTAACTTCGCCATTATCCATCACAATTCTAAGCTGAACGGGACCCCCCACTCTACTTTAGCAATTATGATCAAAAAGGATGTGCCAAAATTCACGTTTCCATTTGCACAGTTATAGGGGACACCTTACTTGAGTGGCGCTACAGTTCGGGGTGAACCTGGGCTTGTCAGGTTCACACGCCCAGTTGACTAATGTCACTTTCCACCTATGTGCGCTATTTTAGGTAGGTAGGATCGTAGCCTTCCCAGAAATGAGAAGAACACACATAGGCCAGGGAGGTCCGTGGTGCAGCTACGTGAGGGCTTAACCCCCTATTCCTGGAACCATTTTGTGCTTCTTAAGAAGTTAAGAAGATCAGATATCCCTACTTGCTGGACCTCTGTCAGGTCGTTCAGGAAGTAAGATCCTAGGTATCGCTTTCTGATTGTGCAGAATGCCGGGCAAGTGCAGAGAAGGTGGTGAATGGATTCGACCTCCTCCTCAACCAACCAGCTTCTGCAAAAGTCATTCGGAACTATACCTAGTTTTTGCGCATAACTGCCGATAAAGCAGTGTCCAGTGATGACACTTATGACTTCATAGATGTCAGTTCAGGGAGTCAGGGAGATTATACTCCTTGTCCGTTGACTGTCGAGCCGGGGCCAGATATGCCTGGTGATGACGCAGGTATGTCCCTGAGTCCATCTCCGGTTAGTCTCGGCCCTGGCGAGATTAGTAAGATTAAGTTTAATGGTTGCAAGGAGTATTCTCTCACAAGCCGCGATTGATTGTGGAGTGTGTCGGCTCTTTCATTTCCTGGAATGTCGCTGTGTCCTGGTACCCAGATAAGTTGTATGTTGAACTGTTCGGCCATCTCGTTAAGAGATAGGCGACAGTCGACACTAGTTTTTGATGTGTACACAAAGGACTCCAACGACTTTAAGGCTGCTCGGCTATCCGTGAGAATGTGGATATTCGTAGTGGATATCACGTTCCACTTCAGCCAAGACAAGGCCTCCGTTATTGTCAACAGTTCCGCCTGGAAAACGCTGCAGTGTTTTGGTAATTTCAGAGCTTTGTTCAGCTTAAGTTGTTTGCAGAATACACCACGACTCACCCCGTCTTTGGTTTTAGACCCGTCAGCGTACAAGTCCCTGCAGTATCTGCGGTGTTGAGTATGGCGGGTCCAGTTTTGTCTGTCCGGGTATAGCGTCGTGAAGTTTTTTTCCAAGACCGTGGTGGGTTCTGTGAGGTCCAAGTTTACTGCCATGGTTATCCTATTATTCAGGATTGAGGAGTGGCCAGTGAGATAGCTCGTCCATTTCGAGTTGGCTTTTAGTCTAATGGCCGTGTGTGTGGCGATTTGCTTGCCGAAAATATCGAATGGTGTAAGGTCGAGTATCGTGTTAAGCGCAGCCGTTGGGGTGGACCTGAGGGCTCCTGTAATGCACATACACGCCAACTTTTGTACCTTCTCGAGTTGCTTGTGGTATGTTGTCTTGTCCAGTGCAGTCTACCAGACTATCACTCCATACATTAGTATCGGTCTAACGACCGTGTTGCAGAGCCATAGGGCTATAGCTTTCCCTATAGCTTTCTTGCACGTGTAGAGAGCTATTGTTGCTCTTTTAGCTCTTTCGCTTGTGTTGCTCTTCCAGGCTAATTTCCTATCTAGTATAATGCCAGGAAATTTGGCATTGGAGGAATAGTTTAATCTGGCACCAAGCAATTGTGTAGACTTGAAGTAGATCGTACCTCTTGTATTGACCGCAGAGTCCTGCACGATCTTTTCAAGAAAGATGCTAAAGAAATCACATGACAGTGCATCACCCTGTCTAAAAACTTTTTCAACAACGAAGGTCTCGAGTTTGGCAGGAATGTTAAAACATGACATGGCTCTGTGTAGCTCGTTTGGAATTCATGGGTCTTCTCCAAGATCTGGCGTGTAAATATTTAGCCTATGGTGGATTTTCCTGGCCTGAAACCAGACTGGTAGGAACGTACCAGATTGTCCACGAACGGTTTCAGGCTCTTACACAGTACGGCAGAGAGGATCTTGTACGCAATGTTCAGGAGATTTATCCCTCTGTATTGGCGCAATCATAGGGGTCTCCTTTCTTAAGGATCGAGCAAACGATGCTGAGATTCAGGCATGCATTCTTCTGACCATATCTTGCAGATGAGTTGGCGCATGTTTCTGACCAGCTGCCAGCCGCTAACTGCTTTATATAGTTCCGCGGGAAGTCCGTCTGCTATAGCAGCTTTATAAGGCTTAAGTTTCGTTATTGCTATCTTCATATTGTCTAGGTCGGGTGGACGGGATTCTCTCTCGTCTTCGTCTATTGTTAATGGTTCGTTCTGCCTGACGGCAGCATTTTGACTATCATCGCCGTTATACCGTCTGCAGAAATGGGCCTTCCACAATCTCAGCATCAACTGTGACTCCACAGTCCGTGCTCATCCCTGCAGGCTTCTGCTATGGCTTTGTGGCCTTGGCATGTTCGTTTTACTTTTTGGTAAAACTTTCGTACGTCATTCCTGCAATAACATCTTTCCATCTCCTCGATCTCGCGCTTCTCGTGCTCCTTCTTTTTTCTTCTCAGAAGCGCATGCTCCTCTTTCCTTTTCTGTTCATACAGCTCGTGGGCAGCTCTCGTCCGTCGATGCAGTGTAGCCATGTATGCATCCTGTTTCTCTACTAGGAGTTTCTCGAAGGTGGTGACTTGAAACCGAGTACATCTGAGACGGCCTCTCTGATGGCGTTCTGACAACGACTCCATTGCTGTTCTATGGTTTGTGCAGATTGCATCGAGACTTGAGGGAGACTTGATCGGCGAATGTCCTGGCGGTCCCCTGCGATTGCAACTTTCCGACGTTTAATTTTGGTGTTCTTGCTCGACTCCGTTGATTCCGAGAAATTCGCATCCGTACCTTGGCTGCAACATGGTAATGATCCGAGACGATGTTGGCTCCTCGAAAGGTTCAGACATCTAGGATGCTGGAGGAGTGTCTGCCGTCGATCGCAATATGATAAATTTGATTGGTTGTCGATTGGTTGAGGGGTGGGAATCGTGTACTTGGTACTACTAGATTATATCCTTAGTCCGTTTTCTGGCGTGGTGTTGTGTAGGCTGTGCTTTCCAATAACTCGTTGGGAGATAGCTTCCTTACCCGGCTTCGCATTGAAATCTCCTAGAACGATTTTGGTGTCATAGCTGGGATATTGCGCATATGTTCTGTCTAGGAGATCATAAAAGTCGTTATTATGTCGGTCATCTTTCTCCTCTGTTAGGGCGTGGACACATATTAAGCTTACATTGCCGAGATCGGTCTTAAAGTGAAAAGTTATGAGACGCTCGCTTACATACTGATAGTTTAAGACTATTTTCCTGAGTCTGCCTCGAATAAAAAATCCGCATCCGAATAAGCGTATCACAAATTTCATCCGCTTTTTTGCCTGGCAAATCCCATCGGACTCGTTGGAGCGCGGTAATGTTAGTTGACCAGTTGTCCGGCTGCACCTGATCTGTTTCAGGTGCAGATCTGGAATTCGTTTCCTTTTAGATGTTTGCGGGGGTCGTCAACATATATAATCCGTCTGTAACTGAGGCTGTCGGTTGCCTCTGAACAAATATTTGTTTTATGCGATAGCGATGTTAACCCTAAACTCACCCCCAACCTGGGATCCAGGTTCTTATTTATCCAAAGAACAAAGTGCCGGCTGTGCCGTTCCTTATCGGCCTGAACTCCAAATATGTTGTAGTAGCCCGAAATAAGGTGTTCATCAGGCAGTTCTTCTCGCTCGAACCGGGGGTGCCGCCGTTGACTCCATTTTGGGAATTCGTCCCGAAGAAGGAGCTGAGCCCTAGTGGCGGCTCAAACTCCGCGCCTCTCTCGTTGGCTGCCCCCAACAACCTAACAAAAGGGATCCACCCGATCTACAGTTGAGGTACTAAGCACCCAAGAGCCACCTTGTGGAGGTGAGGGTAGGAGTTGGCAGACAGAGGCTGGAGTGTCGGCGCTTGTGCCTTCATAAGTTCGCATAGTCTACCCCTTAAGCAGCCACGACTGTAGTTTCCAGAGGAAATCTCGAGATGGCACCACGAGGAGGTGGGGATGGGACTTACTAACAGTGCCGCAAGGTGTTCGTCTGCGGTGGCTCTTCTCGCTTTTTAGCAGGTCAACATCCGTCGGATAGATGCTACCCCTACGAGGTCTTGTTAGTCCCTTACCATCCTACTTAGCCTTGGCTCTGGAATCGTTAAATGAAACCTACGGAGACAAATCGTTCATTATCAAAAAACTTTTTTCAGGACAGATATAATGTGATACTGGTGGTATAGTTTGTGCCTTCTATCCAAATGGGTTCTTGCATGAATTTTGAATGGAACAAACCCTCTAATTCCGGAATGGCCTCCAGAGCAATAAGAATCTCATACATTCAGCACAAAGACGTGAATGGTCATCGAATTTACCACCGCATAGTCACGAAATAGCCTCTTCATGTCATGTGAATTCGGAATTAGCGTTTGACTGCCTTGGCTGTTTCAACAAGTCTTTGGCCTTACTCTACACTCACGCGCCCTAGCCCACGAGCATATTGTTGTCCATTTTGCTGAACAAAGCATTCGCTTTCACGTAGAGTGCTTGAGGGGTATGTTTTGCAAACCCTTTGTACGATAATTGCCATATATGGCGGCTTTCAACTGACTATGTGCCATGTGGTCACACTTATCCACTGAATTCAGTTAACCACAATACACATCTCATACAAAGTGGCCTATTTCAATAGCTCCATTAAGCTGAACACGATAGACGCAGTACTGACGCCCTTTAAACTTTTAATCACTTTTCGTCAGTTCCATTCGATCGGCAGTATTCAATGGGAAACTAAAACCAGTCACTCATGACCCTCGCAGCAAAATTAATTATGAATCCATCCGTCGGGAGCAGATGTAGGCCAAACAATTTTGTTTCAATTTCCGAGCACCGCCCAATGACGACCCGGTAAACTCCCAGTCAATGGAACAATAGCACAGTGGACTACTTTAATGTCTCTGGCGCCGCGTCATCGCCTACTTTGTTGTGTGGACTCTATCATTCGCATGCCAATCGCCCACTATTCGTTCGAGATACATGCACATAAATCAAATTCTTCTAATAACAATTCATTCATCAAACCATAAGGGTGGTACATTCCTAAGAGCTCCATGTCCATTTCTAGTCCCCGTAGTGGTGAGTGGGGAGCGGGCGAATAGCCGGCCAACAAAGCCTGTTGACGGACAATAACCATCGTAACCATCACCACCGTGACAAGCTAAAAGCAATCGATAAGACCAAGATAAATCGTAGCAGTGAACCAGGTTAAATCCGAACAATGGGGCGGTTCTATTGCAATTTTATTGAAGCATAACCTCAGGCGAAGTGAGCTTGGGCTTACTGGTAGGCTTACTGAATGGGATACTGTCGATTCATCCAGACCATGGCAGAGGCATGGTCTCGTGGATGTGAATAACGCTTTGCGCACAATTGGAGCAGCTAGACAGGTGACTGAAATATACAAGTACTTGACGCTGTCATGATGGTGATGACCATTTATGTAGTGAAAATGGATTGCTGGGTACTAGGGTTGGGGAAGTTTTCCTAAAAAAAAAATGCTCCATCTCCATCATTCGCATCAAGTCGGTACCAGTTTCTCGGCAACCATCCGTACGCAATCACTCAAGTGATAAATACGGTTATGAGCTTACATTATGTTGACTAATGACACGAAGATACCACCGTTCCCGGCTGCGAGGCAGACGGATTTCTATCATCTCCCTGCGTATCCATCTGTTTGTCCATAGGCACGAGATTATATGGCGCGGAGCTGTGTACCAGCACGCGGCGTGTACGCCCGTCATGATGTAGGAATATAGCATTTAATTAGAACCTCATTCCAGGACGACAGGATAACCGTTAAGCAAACTTCTTTTGAAATGTAAAATGATACAGTGATAGGAGTTTTCATGTCCAATTTGAGAGCAGAGCATGCTTTTCGGGGGAATAGGACATATTTATTGATCCACTGGCGACTGGGTGTTTCGGAGGATAAATACTATTAATCTGCTTAATGGCAGGAGACAGTTTTGTCATCCGAAAGACAGTCGGGCATTAGCAAGTATTTGTTTAAATTATGACACAAAGGAGAACATGGATAACTAGTATTGCCCGCTTGGATGGAAATTGAATGTTGCCGATTGGTGCTGCACATCCAGCATACTCGTAGTCGATAAAGATATATGATCGTGCTTCTGAGTAGGCAGGTTTATTTATGCGCTTATTTGCGAGCGTGCTTCCACGCGTAAACATTAATAATTCTCTCTTTTAGTGAACCTTGTCTTCGATTTTGTGGACCAAGTGCTTTGTACTCTTCTTGGCAGGGACGGGTTGCTTAAAGATTGGAGGGAATTTAGCTTTAATATCTGCTACATGAGCCTCTCCCGAAAGTATTCTTCTTCTTAGTGGGCGCTACAGTTCGGGGTGAACCTGGGCCTCAACCAACATTACCCTCCATCTAGCACGATCTTTCGCTAGCCTTTTCCATTGCCGCACACCCAGTTGGCTGAGGTCCCCTTCCACCTGTGTGCGCCATCTTAAGGGCGGCCGTCCTCTGCTTCTTCGTCCCTCGGGGTTGGATTCAAAGACTCTCCAGGCTGAAGCTGTGGTGTCCATTCGCTCTACATGACCCAGCCATCTTAGGCGTTGAATCCGTAGACGCCTGACTAGACTCATGTCGCTGTATAGCCCGTAAAGTTCGTGGTTGAATCTTCTCCTCCATCCCCCGTCTGCGTTTATAGGCCCAAAAATCAGGCGCAAAATCTATCTCCCGAACCGACCAAGGGCCTCCTCATCCGCTTTTAATAGCGTCCATGCTTCTGCGCCGTACAACAGGACCGGGATGATAAGGGTCTTATATAGAGTCACCTTTGTCGTTCGGGAGAGGGCTCTATTACTCAGTTGCCTCCTGAGCCCAAAGAAGAGTGATTCTGTGTTTGATTTCGGAACTGCTGTCGTTGTTCCAGGTCACTGCGGAGCCAAGGTAGACGAAGTCCTTAACTACCTCGAACTAATATCTGCCAATACTAACGATCTGGCCGAGACGTCGGGGTTGAGCGTCCTTTTTTGATGACAGCATATATTTAGTTTTGCCCTCGTTTACCGCCAAGCCAATTTTCGCCGCCTGCATCTCAATACTCGCAAACGCCTCATTGACATCTCGCTGTGATCTACCTATTATGTCAATATCGTCGGCGTATGCAAGGAGTTGCGAGGATTTGAAATAGATTGTGCCTCTTCTATTGGCCAGTGTTTTTTGCACAATCATTTCCAATATGATGTTGAAGAAATCACACGACAGCGCATCGCCCTGCCTAAATCCTTTATTGACATCAAAACTATCGGTAAGGTGTTCACCGATTCCGATGGAGCAGCGAGCGTTCTCCAAAGTCATCCTGCATAGTCTGACGAGTTTAGCAGGTATGTCAAAGGTAGACATAGCGTTGTATAGCTCGTCTCTAATTACGCTGTCGTATGCGGCTTCGAAGTCGACAAATAGGTGGGGAGTGTCGACTTGAAATTCATTGGTTTTCTCCAGGATCTGCCGTAGTGTAAAGATTTGGTCGATGGTGGACTTCCCTGGCCTGAATCCGCACTGATAAGGACCTATCAGCTTATTTACAAAAGGCTTCAGGCGTTCACACAAAACGGCAGAGAAGATTTTGTAGGCGATGTTAAGGAGACTTATTCCTCTATAGTTGGCGCAATCAGAGGGGTCTCCTTTCTTGTGGATCGGGCATACGATGCTGAGACTCCATTCCTCGGGCATGCTTTCCTCTAACCATATCTTACGGATGAGCTGGTGCATGCTCCCAACCAGGTCATCCCCAGCTGGCTTGAAGAGCTCAGCAGACAGTCCGTCTGCGCCAGCAGCTTTATTCGACTTGAGCAATCTTAACTTCGTCGAGGTCAGGGGGACAGAGTTCTCTGCGGTCTCCGTCGATTAGAAATGGATCATTCTGCCTGACAGCGGTATATTGACTAACATCGCCGTTATACAGTCTGCAGAAGTGGTTTTTCCATATTCTCAGCATCGACTGCGGTTCTACTACTAGGTGTCCGTTCTCATCCCTGCAGGCTTCCGTTCTGGCTTTATAACCTTGGCATGTTCGCTTTATCTGTTCATAAAACTTTCGAACGTCACGCCTGCAGTAACACCTCTCCAAATCCTCAATCGCGCGCTTCTCGTGCTCTTTCTTCTTTCTTCTAAGAAGCTTATGCTCCTCCGTTCTTTTTAACTCTTAGAGCTCACGAGCTGCTCTTGTTCTTTATGCCTTATATGCATCCTGCTTCGCTGTATAAATCCTCCTGCACTCGTCATCGAACCAGGTGTTTCTTCGTGGTGGAGCCTTGAAACCCAAAACTTCGGATGCAGAGCTTTTCAGGGCTTGTTTGCAAAGGCTCCACTGCTGTTCTATTGATAGCGTAGAGGATTGAGGTGTATTGGAGAGCTTAAGGGAGACGCGTTCGGTAAAGTATTAGAGTTGGAATATAATTCGAAGACCTCCAGGTGCATACCTACCCGGGCTTACTTACTTGCTAAGGTGGCGCTACAGTCCGTGGTGAACCTGGGCCCCAACCAACAAGCGTTTCCAGCTAGCACGGTCTTTGGCCAGCTGTTTCCGGCGCCGCACGCCCAGTTGGATAAGGTCCCCTTTCACCTACGTGCACCACCGTAGATGCGGCCATCCTCTGCAGCGCCTTCCTTCCGGGGTGGATTCGAAGATTCCTCTTGTCGAAACTGTATTTTCCATGCGCTCCACATGTCCTAGCCACCTTAGACGCTGTATCCGTAAACGTCGTACCAGGCCGATGTCACTGTACAATCCGTTCAGTTCTTCGTTAAATCTTCTCCTCCATACTCCGTTTGAACAAACGGGACCGTAGATAGAACGCAGAGTTTTCCTCTCGAAACGATCAAGGGCATCTTCTTCCGATTTTGTTAAGGTCCAAGCCTCTGGGCCGTAAAGAAGGACTGGGATGGTGTGGTCGTCGCCGGTCTTAAGTGACCCCTTCAAAGTTATGTCTGCCCATGGTGACGTCCTGGCCAATAGGTCGGAGCTGCCTGTCTCTTTTTGATGAAAGCAGATATTTGGTTTTACCCTCGTTAACCTTGAGACTCATCTTAGCCGCTTCTACCTCAATGCTTACAAATACCTCATTGACGTCTCGCCGTGTCCGTCGAATCACGTCAATGCCGTCGGCGTATGCAAGCAATTGGGTAGACTTGAAATAAATCGTATCTGTTGTGTTGGCCCGCGACTCTTGAACGATATTTTCAAGCACGATGTTGAAAAAGTTCCATGACAGCGCGTCACCTTGTCTAAATCCTTTTTTAACATCAAAGGTCTCGGTTTATTCATTACCGAACTTAATGGAGCAGCGAGAATTCTCCACTGTCATTCTACACAGTCGGACGAGTTCGGCAAGGATGTTAAAACGTGAAATGGCTCTGTATACTTAGCTCGTCTCTATGCAGACTGTCATACGCGGCCTTGAAATCAACGAAAAGGTGATGAGTGCCGATTTGGTGTTCCTGGGTCTTCTCCAAGATCTGCCGTAGCGTAAATATTTGCTCTAATGTGGATTTACCTGGTCTGAAACCACACTGATAAGATCCAAACAAGTTATCCACAAACGGTTTCAGGCGTTTACACAACTCGGCAGCGAAGATCTTATACGCTATGTTAAGGTGACTTATTCCCCTATAGTTGGCGCAGTTATAGGGGTCTCCTTTTTAATGGACCGGCAAACGATGCTGAGATTCCATTCGTCGGGCATGCTTTCCTCCGACCATACCTGGCAAATGAGCAAGGTAAAAGCTTAAAAAGCTTAGCAGATAGGCAGTCTGCGCCCGCGGCATTATTAGATTTAAGTCTTGATATCGCTAATTCGACTTCGCCTAGGTCGGGTGGACGGAATCCTCTTACATCGTCGTCCATTTCGACTGGATCGTTCTGCTTGACTGCGGTATCTTCTCTGTCATCGCCGTTATACAATTTGCAGAAACGGTCTTGGCAAATCCTCAGCATCGACAGTGATTCCACTACCAGTTCTCCATTTTCATCCCTGCAGGCCACCGCTCTGGCATTCTAGCCAGGTTCGTTTCACCTTATTGTAAAACTTCCGGGCGACATCCCTGCGGAAGCATCTCTCCATCTCCTCGATCACACACTTTCCGCGTTCTCTCGAAAGGCAAAGATTCTGGCAGTCTCTTAAGATTGTAGTTTTCCGGCGTCAAACTTACGTTGTCCAACTCGACTCCTAAGCATTCTCTATATCCTCATTCGTACCTTGGCTACAACAAGGTAGTGGTCCGAGTCGATGTTGGCTCCTCGGAAGGTTCATACGTCGAGAATACTGGAGGAGTGTCTGGCGTCGATCGCAATGTGATCCATCTGGTTGGTGGTTGATTGATCGAAAGAACGCCTAGTACCCTTGTGGATGTTGAAATGGCGGAATCCTGTGCTTGCTACAAGGAGGTTACGCCCGGTTAGGAAATCGATTAGCCTAGGTCCGTTGTCGGAAGTGGTGTTATGGAGGCTATGTTTTCCTATGATCGACTCAAATATGTCCTCTTTGCCCAATTTTGCATCAAAATCTCCTGGAACTATTTTTGTGTCGTAGCTGAGGCATTGGGCATAGGTTCTGTCTAGGAGATCGTAGAATTCTTCTTTGAGTCGATCGTCCTTTTCTTCCGTTAGGGCATAAGCTCACATCAAGCTAATGTTTCTAAGTTTAGCTTTGATGCAGATTGTTATGAGGCGTTCGCTTATATTCCGAAAGCTTAAGACTTTTTGTCGCAGTCTTCCTCGAATAACGAATCCGCACCCGAATAAGCGCTGTTTGTTCTCCTTGTAGCAGTTCCCGTAGTTGTTCATCCGTCTTTTGCCTGGTCCATCCCATCGCACTTCTTAGAGTGCGGTTATATCTGTTTTATAGCAGTTGAGGGTTTGCTCCAATTGATCGCCTGCACCCGGTCTGTTAAGGACCTCACTTTCCAGGTGCAGACTCTCAGGTCCTTTAGCCTTTTGCAGGGGTCGTCAGCTTTGTATCTACTTGTGGTTTTTCCGCGATTGGGATGTTACCCCTAAACACAACCCCCAACCTGGAGTGCCAGGTTCCTCTTTCCCCAGGAACAAGGGGGGAAGATCCAAGGTCGGTACTGATTCAAGGTAGATGAAGTCCTTAACTATTCGAAGTCCTTGCTGCTCATAGAGAAGCTCTGTCCGAGGTGCCGATCCTTACTTGATGACAGCAAATATTTCGTTTTGCCCTCATATACCGCCAGACCCATTTTGGCCGTCTTAGATTCAATGCCAGCAAACGCCTCATTGACGGCCCGCTGCGTTCGACCAATCACGTCAATATGATCGCGTAAGCTACATAGTAGTTGAACGGACTCTTGGAAGATCGTGCGCCTAGTATTGACTTATGAGTTTCGCACGATCTTCGCAAGTATGATGTTAAAAAAGTCACATGATAGCGCGTCGTCGTGTCTAAAACCTTATTTGAAATTCAAGGTCTCGGTAATTTCGTTACCGACCTTGATGGAGCAGCGAGAATTTTCCATCGTCATCCATACATAATCTGATGACGATAAATAGGTGATGAGTAAGTGTCTTGGGTCTTTTCCAGGATCTGCCGCAGTGTGAAAATTTGGTTTATTGTGGACTTCCTTGGCTTGAAACTACACTGATAAGGACCTGCCTGTTTATCCACAAAGGGTTTCAGGTATTCACACAAATCAGCAGAGAGAATTTTGTATGTGATGTTAAGGAGACTGAAGCTGGTTCTCATCTCTCCTTTTCTTGTCGTAGAGCTCACGAACAGCTCTTGTCTTTCGTTGTAGCATTGCCTTGTAAAGACAATAAACCATATCTACTGTCAACCATGATAGACTCGTAAAGCCTCCTCTTCATGGCTTGTAATTTTTATATTCAGATTAAGCCGGCTAAATTGAAAAAAATCCAGATTATGGTGAACAAAGGTGGGAAGCTTTCTTGTTTTCTTATTAAAAAGTCATAATATGGAGCGACTGATCACAGAGATTTTCTTTTTATAAATACTTTCCTCGTTCTGTTTCAAGGACATCATTAGGCAAGTGATTAATGATGTCCTTTCAATAGCATGATGATGAGGCTGCTGCGTGTATATACCCACGTAACCGAACATACTGTCGACGATATTTCGTTAATACATTTTTTCAAAAGTTTTATGTGCACGGGAGCGTAGATATGAATGTTATCGGTTGCAAGGTAACCTGGTAATTGCCTGTCCATTGGGCGAAGCTTTACAATCTTGATTCGAAATAATGAACTTTGTAAATGGAATCGAACGCATGGCGGTCTCGGGTGCCCTTTGTGCGGGTTGTATCTATTATATTGTCTGCGGAATATGATTTTTGAGGTTGTGAAATGGTGGCGGATACTCTTGCGGTTTAACAGTTGACCTTTTGCGGTTACATCACGAGGAGATTAAACAATTGAGATAGGCGATTTCACCGCAAATATGGAAAATTGCTCTACTTACGTGTCTACCTATCACATAAGCAGTGATAGTACTTGTCTGAGAGTCTGATCGCAAACACTAGATTAAACTAGCAACTTCTGATGGAGCTCCTTCTAGAAAACTCCAAACTGACATGTGGTTTATGTCTCGTGCCTCATCCATCTCCTGAGAGCTTACTTGCCGCTCCTGCTCTATTAGCTGCAAAATTTCAGCGACTTTTCTAGTGACTGGCCGACCAGGGCGAGGTGCATGCTTAACACCGTAATTTCGGAAACGAAATCGAGCAAACCATTCCTGAGTTCGGCCAACACTCACATCATTCTCACCGTACACTTCACACATTTTTCGGCATGTCTTTTGAAACCAACATAAATCGTTACGCAGGTAATAAATTGCAAAACTGTTTACGTATAAAACATAGTCTGAATTGCCGCGCGAATTGGATTTCTGCTAGTCAATATTTGGGCATCATAACCATCTGGTGACAAGGAAACGCGGTGACTTTTTATATGATCTGTTAAATTCTCCGAGCTTTTCTCCCAATTTGAAAATCTTCATTAACTAATCAGCATTCTGCAAGGCCTTGTCCGCACCTTGTCCGTACGGCCCGATTGAATTGTTAATTGATAGGTAGAGGCCTTCATTTATTAAAAATCGATGGAGGGCTGGAGAGTTGACAGTCGCTGAATCACTCTTAACGAATTTGTTTGTCACAGGGAGGAAGCTTTTTTAGAGTAATCTGACAAGACTACTGATCGTTATTGATGCCCACGGCTGTGCGATCTACCTGCTAAAGAGGTTCAAGAGCAGTATATAGAGCAAAATCGTCAGGCCTCCGTCAAAATGGATGCGATCGAGATGATATGCTTAAGGTGTTCCCAAGCTCTCGAGTTAACAGTTGTTGAATCACGCCTCACGAATTTATTTGTCGCAGGGAGGAAGCTGTTTTAGAGTAATCTGCAAGACTACTGATCGATATTGATGCCCACGGCTGTGCGATCTACCTGCTAAAGAGGTTCAAGAGCAGTACATAGAGCAGAATCGTCAGGCCTCCGTCAAAATGGATCCGGTCGAGATGATATGCGCCTAGAGGTAGACCTTTCTGAAATTACTCCGAGAACTTATGTCGGACACTGGTGTCCGGATCCGTTCTCGTTGCTACCACGCAGTCCGAAAATAATAACTTGAGGGCTTTATATCTACTGTACCACCTTTCTACTGTTGTCAAGGCAGTATAGCTCAAAGATGTTCGATTCTTTGGATATCTACCGTACTCCGCTTTTCTATTTTCTGCGCCGGCGGCTTTATTGCTCTTAAGCTTCGAAATTACCAGCTTAACCTCATTTCGTTACTGCCCAACAGTCCATAGAAGGGTCCCTTCCAGCATCGACTGTGACTTAACTGCTAGTTTTCCATCTTCTTCTCTACAGGCTTCCGCCCTGCTTTTTCGTTTTAATTTTTCAAAAAACTTGCGGGCATCATTCCTGTTAAAGCATCTCTCCATCTCCTCGATCTGACGCTTTTCATGCTCTCTTTTTTCCGCCTTAAAAGCATGTGTTCCTCTGTCCCTTTCTTCTCGTAATGTTCACGGTTCTCGTCCATCTATGAAGCATGGCTTGCTCAGTAAACCAGGAGTTTCTAGCTGGCGCTGGCTTGAAAGCCAACACATCAGTGGCAGCGTCTCTGATGGCGTGCTGGCATTGCTCCCACTGTTGTTCTGTGGATTGTGCCAATGTCATCAGAATTTGCAAAAGGTTGCGGAAAACTCGATCGGCGAAGATCCTAGCGGTCTCCTGCGATTGTAGCTTTCCGACGTCAAACTTCCGTTGTCCACCTCGACTCCGTGGCATTGTTGATATATTCATTCGTACCTTGGCTACAACAAGGTAGTGACCCGAGTCGATGTTGGCTCCTCGGAGCTTCGTATATGTATCTAGGTTGCCAGAGGATTGTTTGTCGGGTCGGGAGTCGGGTCGCTGCACATATTGGCTCACCACCTGGTGGCTCTCAGAGCAGCCTTCCAGAAGAGGCCACGCAGAAGTTGTGTGTCAACCTTAATTACACAGGGACAGGGATCGAAGCCGACGTTTTCCAAGTCAAACGCAATCAACTTCTTTGCTCTCTTTGCTCGTTCCCTCTTCTCAAGAAAGCCGCGGGCGAAAACAGCTTGTCTGCCGAACTATTTACAGCGAATGGGTATGAACTAGTAGAGTGCAAGTCATCTGCAAAATATGGTCTAAGGAAAGCACGCCCTACGGATGAAATCTTAGCATCGTTTGCCCAGCCCACAAGAAAGGAGACGCCAACTACAGGGGAATAAGTTTCCTTAACATTGCATATAAGATCTTCTCTGTCGTAGTGTGTGAACGCCTAAAACCCTTTGTGGACAACCTGGTAGGTTCCTACCAGTGTGGTTTCAGGCTAGGAAAATCCACCATAGACCAAATATTTACACCTCGGCAGATCGACCAAGGGCCGATTCATCCATTTATGATAAGGACCAAGCCTCTGCGCCGTGGAGTAGGACCGGGGTGACAGAGGTTTTATAGAGGGTCACCTTAGTTTTCCAAAAGAGGGCTCGACTACTTACTTGACTCTTGAGCCCGAAGAAACAGCGTTTGGCAAGAGCTATTCCGCATCCAATCTCAGCGCTGGTGTCATTGCCGCTTACTACCAGTGAGCCAAGGTAGACGAAATCCTTGGCTACATTAAAGTTATAACCGCCAACAGTCACGTTCTGGCTAAGACGTCGGTGTTGTTCGTATTTCTTTGATGACAGTTTCATGCTGATGCTCGTTGCTCACAAAAGCTTCATCGACATCTCGCTGCATTCTCCCAATCACGTCAATGTCATCAGCGTATTCCAACCATTGCGCAGACTTGCATCAGATCGTGCCCTTTGAATTGGCTGGTGAATCCCGCACGACCTTTTCGAAGATGAGGTTGAAATGTCAGATGACAGCGCGTCGCCCTGTCTGCATCCTGCTTTGACATCAAAGGTCTCGGTTAACTCGTTACCAACCCTAATGGGGCAGCGAGAATTCTCAATTGTCATCCTGCACAATCTGACGAGGATAAGACATAAAATGGCTCTATATACATAGCTCGTCCCTATAGACACTGCAATATGCGGCTTTAAAGTCAAAGAAAAGGTGGTGTGTGGTACTTTTGGTTTATTGTGGATTTTCCGAGCCTGAAACCATATTGATAGGAACCTTTCAAATTGCCCACGAATGGTTTCATGCGTTCACGTGACGTTAAGAAGACTTGTTCCCCTAAAGGTGGCGCAGTTATGGGGATATCCGTTTTTATGAAACGGGCAAGCGATGCCGAGGTTCCATTCATCGGGCATGCATTCTTCCGACCATACCTTACAGATGAGCTGGTGCATGTTCTCAACCAACTCATCTCCGGCTGCTTCATATAGCTTGGTAGGCAGGCCGTCTGCGCCAGCAGTTTTATAAGACTTCAGTTTGGATATCGCTTTCTTGACTTTGTCTAAGTCGGATGGACGAAATTCTCTCTCGTCTTCGTCCGTTGTGAGTGATACGTTCTGCCTGACAGCGGCATCTTGACCATCTTCGCCGTTATACAGTCAGCAAAAATGTCCATATTCAAGGCATCGAATGTGATCCAACATCGAGATGTCTATGTTCATGTTCATCCTTGCAGGCTCTAGCTATATAACCTTGACAGACATATAAATATAACAACACATGGTGTTGCCTATGATCATTTTGCTTCATTCAGCTCCTGGACTAGTGGAATCTTGTGCAGACATAGGCCCAGGCTCAATGGAAAAACTCGCCAAGTCTAAGTCTATGAAAGACCGTGTACGGTAATGAGTTTACTGCACACTCTCAAGGACAGCAGTGAAATTTTCGGCAAATCTACCGTTTCATGGACGCTTAGGTGTTGGATGACCTCCAAGCGTAAAGAAGTAGATTATGACTATCTCAGTACCTATGTATGGATATAAAATCAAAGAAAAAGCAAATTGCCCCATGGGCTATAAACCTTTTTTCATCACTATTGGCAAGCTCTATACCAGTCCATGACTTGATACTAGCACACGCAAGTGAAATAGGCAATTTTCTCATCTCATTTAGAGGTGTACCGAGACTATCTATAGTCTTCAGGGCACCGGAACATTTTACGCTAAATAGCCTTCATTGTCTTAGTTAATTTGCCAAAAACGGCCTCGCTATTACCATCTTTATAGGTTTATAACAGCAACAGTTCCCATTCTATCCACTGAACTCATTCCAATCACCCATCCCAACCAAATTATTTGTTAATCCAAGCAAGTGGCAAACCTGTTTAAGTCAAGCTTCGAGATCACGTTTGTAGCATATACTAATACACAACAACAGCATCCCAATCCTTGAAAGTCTCTACCATAGTCCGCACAACGTCCAACAAACTCGAATTCACTCCAGACGCTCTCACATCAAACTATTTCACTTTTTAATAAAACCCCTCTATCCCCAAGGAAATTGAAATTTATCGAATATCCTCGTAAGGACTTGCGACCAGTCGAAATGCTATGTTTACGCATATTTCTATGCTTTCATAAGCGATTGATGATTCCTTTTTTTTGTCCATTTTTCTGATAAGTTAATCCCTCGTCCTGCGAACTTGATTTCCAAACGCCCTGGTCGTTGTGATTGACACGTGGATAGCTTAGGACAGCAATGACTCTCAGTCTATCAAGTATACTTTAAAGGTTGATGTGCCTAATCTCAGGATCAACGTTTGGTTTTCGTCTCTCATCTCGTCGAGTTCTTCAGGAGGATTATTTAAGGATGACCGGGTGGAGAAGAGTTCAAGTGGAACGTCGAATGGTTTATTGTAGGCTAAATCAATACAATGAAGTGTTTACTGCTTATTTGTCCACTAGTATCCAGGAGGGCACTCCTACTTCCGCTTTCTTTCAATTTTAAACTTTAAAGAAAACTTTAAGGAATCGTTAATTAAGGGCGTTCGGATCTTATTGATGAGAGAGTTCCTTTCGTTTTCTGGAGAACATCCTTTTGGAAAGGAATCAATTACTCGAGCAGAGTAGAAATTACTTTTTACACCATTCGATAGCTTTTAACAAGACCTGGGAGGAGAGTAAGGGCACTCAAGCCCTTCAAGCAGAAAAATGGTCGGCATCGAGTTTCCGCATAAACACTTGGACCGATTACCCTGAAATTTGAATTTATTATATAAAAAGCTGTTACCTTTGCTGACTTGTAACGGAAATTAATTGTCCAGGTTCGATTACTGGATTGCGATGAACTACAACTGTTTGCTTGTTTGTTCAATACACACACTTAATTATTCCACCTCAGATCAATGATCTGGGCGCTTCACCTCTATTACTACTTACTTACTTATCAGGCCAGCGATCCATGGAGGATCTGAGCCTGAGCTATAGCTGCCTTCCATCCTTGACGGTCCCGGGCACGCTGCTTCCAGTTATCAAAACCAAGATGTCTTACATCCGCGATTACTTGGTCTTTTTACCGGAGGTTCGGTCTCCCTCTTCTTCTCGAACTATGAGGCTCGGAGTCAAGGACCCTCTTAGCTGGAGCGTTGATGTCCATGTGCTCGATGTGGCCGAGCCAGTGTAGTCGGCGGATTTTTGCTTCCGAACCACATCCACATCTTTGTACATCTCGTAGAGTTCGCGGTTATGTCTTCTTCTCCATTCACCCTCCTCACAGACAGGACCAAACATCCCGCGCAGAATTTTTCCTTAAGAACCCAAAATCAGCTCCGCTGTCCTGTTTATCGTCCAGCTTTCGGTTCCGTACAGCAAGACTGGCAGCATGAGCGTTTTGTAAAGCATGGCCTTAGTCTTTTGAGTGAGGAGTTTTGACCCAAGTTGCTTGGACAAGCCGAAGTAGCAGCGGTTGCCAAGGGCGATTCTATGCCGGATCTCGACTGTGGTCTCATTTGTGGAATTCACGTTTGCCCCGAGGTAGACAAACTCCTTAACAACCTTGAAATTGTAGCTGTCAATTGTTATATTTTGTCCCAGGTGGTGAGCGACGGATTGGTTTTTGCTTGATAGCATGTATTTCGTTTTGTCCTCATTGATCTTAAGGCCAACTCGTTTCGCCTGTTCTTCAATCGCCGTGAATGCTTTCACAATGCCACGGCGAGAACACGCGATGATGTCGATATCATGCGCGTATCCTAGCAGCTGGATGGACTTGTAAAAGATAGTGGCTTCCCTGTTGACGCCTGCCCGTCGCACTACCTGCTTCAGCACCAGGTTGAAGAAGTCACATGACAGCGCATCTCCTTACTGAAATCCGGCAACAGACGTTCACACAATACGCTGGACAGGATCTTGTATACGCCATTGAGCAGGGATATACCTCTATAGTTCTTGCAAGAGGTAGGATCGCCTTTTTTGTGGATGGGGCATATAGAGCTGGTATTCCAGTCGTCGGGCATGCTTTCATCTTCCCAAATTCTGCAGATGATCTAGTGCATGCTCCCTACCTGAACATCGCCGCCAGCCGTGAAGAGCTCTGATGGCAAGCCATCTGAGCCTGCGAGCTTGTTGTTCTTCAACTTCTCAATAGCTGTGCCGACTACTTCAGCGGCTGGAGTTGGAATTCCCTCGGTCCCTACCACTCTCTCTTGGTCATGCTCGTTAAGCAGCTGCTGGAAATGCTGCTTAAATAGATGACTTAGTTGTTCTCACATCCTCCCAGACGGAACTCCAACGAGCGCTAGATAGGTTTGTGGCCGTATGTGCTGATGCTGGAATGAGAAATAACGTGGACAAATCCGAGGTTATGGTTATTTCCAGAACACCTGTCCAATGCACTCTACATGTTAGTGGAGTCCCATTGAAGGAGGTGGAGAAGTTTAAGTATCTCGGGATCTTCTTCACGAGTGACGGGAGGAGTAATACTGAGCTTTTCTGTAGGCCTGACCAAGCTGGGTCAATGTTGAAACATTTACCTTCGACATCCCTGCTAAAGTTGTCAGACTGTGCAGGAGGAGTTTGGAGAATGCCCGCTGCTCGCTGCAAAGGATTTAGGCAGGGCGATGCCTAATTTGTGCAAAAGTGTGAAAAATCACTGACCAATACATGACCCTTATCATCCCGGTCATGCTGTACGGCGCAGAAGCATGGACACTATCAAAAGCGGCACGATAGATCTGCAAAGGTCGCAGTGCCGCATTGCTATTGATAGCACTAGCCCTATATATATCAAAAGCGGATGAGGAGGCCCTTGGTCGGTTCGAGAGAAAGATTTTGCCCATGATTTTCGGGCACATAAACGCAGACGGGGGATGGAGGAAAAGCTTCGACTACGAACTTTACGAGCTGTGCAGCGACATAAGTCTAGTCTACGGATTCAACGTCTAAGATGGCTACGTCATACAGGGGCAATGGATACCACAGCTCCAGCCCGGAGAGTCCTTGAATCCAACCTCGTGGGACGAAGAAACTTAGGACGGCCGCACTTAAGTTGGCGCACAAAAGTGGAAGAGGACCTCAGCTAACTGGGTGTGCGCCAATGGAAAAGACTAGCAAAAGATCGTGCTAGTTGGAGGGGCATGTTGATTGAAATCCAGGTTCACCCCGAACTGTAGCGCCCGATTCGAAGAAGAAAACCAGAACTGCTAGATGTTCGGTTGCAGTGGCTTCTACTCCCTATTTTACGGGCCAGCGCACGTCGTATATGCTACCCCTACGAGGCCTTTGTTAGTCATTTAACACCTCACAGCCATTAAATTAGAAATAATGAATCGGGGCATGGCTGAGATGAAACCGAGATGGACACAAGGGCATACCTGCCTAACTGCAAGGCAAATCTGGCCACGACTTGACTGACAGCGAACCACAGGACTCCCTAAACGAACCGTCATCAGCATCATCGTTGGCGCCAACACTGGTCACTGTCTTATTGGCAGTCATGCACAAGGACTAGGGTAACTTTCGTATGACTTCTGCAGGAGCTATGAAGCCAAATAGAAGGTTGAGTCCATTCAACACCTGCTCTGCGCCTGGTCGGCTGTCTGTCATAGTAGGAAATAATGCCTAGAATCCTACTTCCTTTAAGACGTGACTGACGTTAAGCGGATAAGGATAAAAATGGTTCCAGGAATAGGGGGTCGACTTCTATTAGAAGTAGATAAGCTATGTCACTACGGAAGTACCCATACGACAGTTAATTTGCTTTACCATTATAAAAACTTGCTCTCACAACCAACTATCCATCAGATGCTGCAGAAAAGCCTCCCCTTTAAATCTACGTAAATCGCAACATTGTCTTTCCTGATCCCCATGACTACGTCCATCGGCAATGACAATCATTATTCATGACTTCAGCGGCAAATCGTAAAAACTAGTTAACGTGCCTCGACTGATACTAAAGTTGATTTTTATTGCGACCATAAGCACTCTGACTCATTCCCTACAGACTCTCTCCCTCCGCCCAATTTGCCATTCTATGTCCCCTGAGGTCGTGTTGATTTACGAATCAAACATTTCTGAAATTTTACCCGCACTGTAAGCACATTTCACTATTTATACTCGTAACCATTACTCAAGGCTCCTTTCGTTATAATTCCATTCGACCATTTCACGAGCTTACCTAAAACGTCACAAGTCTGTGCGTTTCCAGGCCATTGGCCGAGTTATTTCCATCATTTCTCATACAACCGTTTCAAGTTTCTTCATCACCATGGTCAACTTGAGTCGCATAAAATGAAAGCTAAAAAAAGGACGAAATACTTCTCGTAGAAAGGAATAGAGAGGAAGCTATAATAACAATATGGAAACCAAGTCGGTTGGAATGCATGTCAGTTAGCCTTGACATAGCCGCTTTGTGCAAATGCTTCCTTCAGCATTTCCTCCTGGCCACCCACACTGTCCCATTTGACCTAAATGTCCTTAGACAAATAGTGAATTTCTCAAGTGCCCCAAAGTAAACCAGCGAAGCAGTATCCGTATGAGGAATGCCAAGCTCTATGTCCGTGGGAACAAGAGAGAAGTATAGAATATTGCCTGAGGTCATCGCTCGATCCTTGGTCAATGTATTGCATGTGGAATTTATTCGAGTGCGCGCTCGTAACCAATTTATATCCGCATCCTTCCCACGTCACATCCCTTCGACCGGGTGGTGGGTGGACGCTGGTAATATCAAGGAAATCGAGTTACAAACTTCAGGGGGAAAAAGTGCTTTTCAATAATCATAAACTGTCTGCTGGACGGAAGTTGAAGATGTCCTGCACGCGACACTGAATTAATGATAAACGTATCCAACGTTCCGGCTAACGTTAGTAGAGGTTTATCGACGATTCAGCTGCTTGGGTTCTACGGCGGGGTTGTGGATCACGAGAAGGACTTTGCCGACACAAATACGTGGGAATGTGTTTCGAAATCATGTTTACTCGACTCATAAAGAGTTGAGTGCTAAAGTTATGATAGTCCTTTTTCGGGTACGATCCGGACAGGTAAATGACTAGGTGTGGCTTGAAAGGTTGTGTGATTCTGTTATCTGTAGTTTACATTCCCCGACGAAACTATGGCGTTACTTGCTTTGGAAGGTTGCGAAGGACGTCTGTTGTTTGTTCAGTTACACCTTGCTGGAACTGGAATTTGTCGGAGTGGATTTGGTTCAAAACTTAAATGGATTATTGGAGACAGTCAGTTATTCATATCGCTCGTCGTGTATATGTAAGTTTTGACGTGGGTTTCTGTCTTGAAATTGTTTTTCTTTTTCACCTTCGCCAGGAAGGTTAATAGCATTCTACACCGGGATAAGTGGAATCAGCGTGTCATATTTATTCATTTAATTATAATAAAACTTTGGAGCCAAGTCGGGTAGAGAAGGTAAAGTAAAAAGACACGTCGCATTGTTAGGAGCCTAAAGAAGTATTTATGACAGAGTAGTGGTGTTATCTTTTGAACACTATCATATCGTATCCTTAATCCATTTTGTCACATTAAACCGAAATACACTTCAACATACCCAACCAAACCAACTAGCTTAGGCTGGCAGTTATCGAATTTGTCGGACCATTTTCCATCTAGCTGTCCTATTGAATCCTGGATACCACACCGAAGACATGGACACATTCCTGTTGACATGTTGCATCGGATAGATGGTTAAGTGAATGCATGTATGTACATATACGACTGAATATCGACATGCTTATTTGCCTCTGTTCTGTTGCATAATGAAGGCATTCGACTGGAAAGCAGCCTCTCATCCATAAGGCCTAATGTATAACAGATGATTTGCATTTCAGAAGTGCCGAACGTTCGAAATGTATTTGATATTGGCGAAGCTATCAGCATATGGACGAAAAGGTTAATTAGAAACCGAGGCCACAAAGGCTTAGGTGGTAGATTGGGGACATAACATCCCCAGAACTCTCCTGGTGATAGTTGGTTTCGGTCCATAATACACAGTTGCAGTCAGAGATTAAATCGACGTATTCAGGGGATAATTGCCTTCTGGAAAGTAATGCTGTTTTCACTAGAAAATATCGTGCTGCGTGGTCACCAAGCGAATTCAATTCTACGACAGGAAGTCGATCCACTTCTGACACTCACGCGTGATTGTGACACGAGATCCAGTCATATACATGCTCAGCGAGCATAGTGAAGACCAATAACCTAATAGCGGTCACAATGTATTGCTTTTTTTTTTTTGAATCCAACTCATGCTCTGTGAAAAAACTTTTTACCATCGGCCAATTTCATGCTATTGGATCGGCCTTTGTACATGTTCGAAGAGCTTTCTATACTTTCCGAGCTCATCAGATCACGATTTTTACTTTTTAACTTTCCACGGCTAAAATGGGTCTTTCGGTTACTTACTTACTTCCTTACTTTGATGGCGCTACAGTTCGGGGTGAACCAAGACCTCGACCAACAAGCATCTCCAGCCGGCACGATCTTTGTCCAATTGCTCCCAGTGCCGCACGCACAGTTGGTTGGCGTCCATTTCCACCTGTGCGCGCCACCTTAGATGCGGTCGTCCTCTGCTGCGTAGTCCCTCGGGGTTGGGGTCAAACACTTTTCGGGCCGAAGCGGTGATGTAGATTCGCTCTACATGGCTCAGCCATATTTAGGCGTTGAACCCGTAGTCGTCTAACTAGGCCGATGTCACTGTACAGCCCCAGCAGTTTTTGGTTTAATCTTCACAAACGGGACCAAAGATTGCACGCAGAATTTTCCTCTCGAAACGTCCAAGATCTCATTCGCTTTTGATAATGACCAAACCTCAGCACCATAGAGGAGGACCAGGATAGTTAAGGTTTTGCATAGGGATACCTTCGTTTTTCGAGAGAGGGCTCCGCTACTCAGTTGCCTCTTGAACCCAAGGAAGCAGCCGCTGGCAAGAGTTATTCTGCGTTTTATCCCAGCGCTGGTGTCGCTGCCGCTTATCACTATCGACTCAAGGTAGACGAAGTCCTTGACTACTTCAAAAATATTGCTGCCGAAGGTGACGTTGTGACCAAGACGTCGGTGTTGCGCGTCTTTCTTTGATGACAGCATATATTTGGTCTTGTCCCCATTTACCCTTAACCCCACTTTAGCCGCTTCTGCTTCAATACTTTCGAACGCTTCATAGACGTCTTGCTTTGTCCGTCCAATAACGTCAATGTCATCTGCGTAGGCAAGCAATTGTGTAGACTTGAAGTAGATCATACCTCTTCTATTGACCGCAGAGTCCCGCAGGATATTTTCAAGAATGATGTTAACGAAATCACATGACAGTGCATCACCCTGTCTAAAAACTGTTTTAACATCGAAGGTCTCGTGTTTGGCAGGAATGTTAAAACATGGCATGGCTCTGTATAGCTCGTTTGGAATTCATGGGTCTTTTCCAAGATCTGCCGTAGTGTAAATATTTGGTCTATCAAGGATTTTCCTGGCCTGAAACCCCAGTAGTAGGAACTTACCAGATTGTCCACGAATATCAAAATATAACAAAATCGTACTCGGCAAATTCAATGCCAAACTTGGTAAGAACACCTTTGGCAGAGTGATCGGAAAGCACAACATCCACGATACAACAACGGATAATGGATTCCGACTCACGGACTATGCGACAGCTCGTTATGTGATGATGAGTAGCACAGGATTTGCCCGGAAACGAATCCACACAGCAACCTGGCGACCTCCGGATGGTCGAACCACCTACCAAGTCAACCCTGTGCTCATTGACGCAAGACACTCATCAAACATCCTGGATGTGCGAACATTCAGGGGGGCAAACGTCGACTCTGATAATTTCCTCGTAGCAGCAAAATCCAGAGCTCGACTGTCCAGTATCAGAAAGCTGCCCTTCAGCTTAAGGATATCGAGAAGTATAGGGACAAGCATAGAATAAGAGATATCATATAAAAGAGCTAAGTCCCTTGCAGGAGCGTACAAGAAAGGCACCCAGGCTTTTTGAAATTGCGAAGGTAACATTGTCACCGATCCGCAGGGATTAGTGGATGTATTTAAGCAGCATTTCCAGCAGTTACTTAACGAGCAGGACTAAGAGAGAGTGGTAGGGAGTGAGGAAATTCCAACTCTAGCCCCTGAAGTAGTCCTCCCACCCAACATCGAAGAAATCGCCACAGCTATTCAGAAGCTGGAGAACAACAAGGCCGGAGGCTCAGATGGCTTGCCATCAGAGCTCTTCAAGGCTGGCGGCGATGTTCTGGTAGGGAACATGCACCAGATCATCTGCAGAATTTGGAAAGATGAAAGCATGCCCGATGACTGGAATATCAGCTCTATGTGCCCCATCAGAGGGCGCCGTGGCGCAGTGGTTAGTGTGTTAGACTCTGGCGCACGATCCCGATAGCACCAACGCCATCGAATGTTTATTTCGGGGCGTCCCTCCTCGGCGGGGTACTGACAAAACCCCCCGTAGTATAACTTGCCTGGAAAAAGCTTCTCGACCCACGCCGTTCGGAATCGGCATTAAGCTGTAGGTCCCTTTCACCTGTGTGAAAAACAAATCACACACAACATGGGTGATTGAGAGAGGCTTGGCTCTGGTCCTTCATGGGCTGTAACGCCACCAAAAAAGAAGAAGAAGAATGTGCCCCATCTACAAATAATCCTACCTCCTGCAAGAACTATAGAGGTATGTATATATCCCTGCTCAATGTCACATACAAGATCCTGTCCAGCCCTTTCCGGAGCTACCATTGCAGATTCTGGCTCGGCAAATCGACTATAGACCAGATATTCACACTTCGACAAATCCTGAAAAAGACCAGCGAGTTTCAAATCGATACACAGCACTATCTCCAAGTCTGTGTACCTGCTAGGATGTACGGATGATATTGATATCATCGCGCGGTCTCAGCGTGTCATTGTAGAAGCTTTCGGGGCGATCGAAGGATAGGGGAAACGAGCTGGTCTTAAAGTCAAAGAGTATAAGGCAAAGTGCCTGCTGTCAAGCAAAAGCCGGTCCGTCGCCCGAGTTTGTCTACCTCGGGGCAAACTCCACAAGCAACACCACAGTGGAGATCTGGAATAGAGCCGCCCTTGGTAACCGCTGCTACGTCATTTTGTCTAAACGACTTGGGTCAAAACTCCTTCTCACTCGATGAACCAAAGTCATGATTTATATAACGCTTATACTGCCAATCTTGCTGTACGGAGCCGAAAGCTGGATGATAAGGATATAATCCGGAAGGCAAACATCTCTCAACTACATTGGCTCGGCATGAACACAAACGCTCCAGCTATGAAGGTCTTTGACTCCGAGCCTCCTTGTTCTAGAGGAAAAGGAAGACTGAACCTCTGTATAAAGACCAAGTTTTCGCGGAAGCAAGACAACTTGGACTTGATAGCTGGAAGCAGCTTGTCCCGCACCGTCAAGGAGCTGAGCTATAGCTCAGGCTCAGATCCTCCATGGATCGCCGGCCTGATAAGTAAGTAAGTAAGGGCTTGGTGCACCGATTTAATTGAAGACTATTTCAAAAGTCACAGTGATACAAGCTCTTCACAGGATTGGAAAGGGCACTGGACGCCCCAGCACATGTTCAACGGGACCGGAAAAAGCATACCAAGTTATCGCTGGAAGGTCGTATGCTCAATAAGGGATATAACTTTCAAGTCATGCGCCGCTGGCGTGCAGTAATACGGATTTGTAGGAACAAAATATTCCTCATTCTCATTCACCACTGCCACAATTTATACAATCCCGAAAGAGATCCATGAAATGAGGGAGATTTGCCAGGCTCGAGGAGACAAAGATCGCATCACCACTGTTACTTGGTCTTGAATGAGTTGTTGAAACCGCATACCATTTAGATACATATCAGCTATCAACTCAATAGCGAGCAGCGAGTAGGTACTGGAGTATCGTTTAGTATGATTCTATCACCAAGCGATTCACTTTTAATAGGCTCAGACTGACGACTATAACGTTGTTTGGTTTCTTAACTCGCAAGGCTTTGCGGCACGAGTGGCGCAGTATCCAAAAGATGCCTGGTTAGGGACGCCATTTATTACCTCCCATAAATCTTTTCAAAAATACCTTTTGACTCCAATAAAAACTGACTATATACCATTCAATTGTGATCTTAAGCGACTACGTTGTCCCTTTCATAGAATGCCAAAAAAAAAACCCAAAACGAAATTGACTTCATTTAAGTTGCCTAATGTCTTAGGTGGCCGACGACTGTCCCAATTCGGTCGGTTACGTGTCTCTTTGATACTTTTGAACAACAAATCCCTTCGAGCCATTAACATGAAAGATAAATGCCAATTGGGACGGTAATCCGGCAATTTGTCCTCGAAACAGACCAATAACCATGCCAAAGTATCCAATTTCAGGCTCATGCTCAATGCGGTACATATTTCCTTCGCACGTATAGATACATGTGTCATATAAGCTTCGGGCAGTTTTCACCAAAAAGCCATGTAAATCCTTGGCTAAGCCATCATCGTAAGACTTTGACTTCAAACTGAAATGGAAACAAAACATCACGAAATGCTCATCCCACTGCCATCGGCTGACTTAAACAAAAAACCCTGACAACCAACCAGAATCTAACACCAGACATCTGACATCGATTTAAAGTTAATTACCAACCCCAAAGGTCCTTCGGTTAATTCAGATTCGACTATCTGTATTTCGGTCGACGTAACGTAACGTGGCATTAGTCCTGTTAACATCTCTCGTTGATCCTTGCCAACCGTCATGCTTTCCTGGGTAAAAGCATACCCACGTACCAATAGCATCCAGTGCATGTGGTTAAAACAATTACTATATGAGGGAATCCGATTCTACTATCAATTTTATTATCGACGTCCATTTCAGGGATACCTACGTACCATGTGCATGGATTAAATTAAACCGCAGATGCATATGCCACTTTAAAAGGATTTCGGACAAAGTGCACTGCAGACATGCTTGCTTGGCGGGCGTATACCGCTAACGTTCGAAAAAAATTAAATAAAAAACAGAATAATCCTCTGAAAGGATTCGTGACTTAATGTTGAGGTGTACTACTGCCCACTTGGGAAAAAAAGAATTACTAAGTCCAGAGCACGGAATCTGGCCGCGTGTCATCATGCCATCAGCTTTGACGGATGCATATGTGCTACCAGGTTGGTCGACTTTAATCGAATATCAACTGACGGGGGGTTGAAAAATTTCAATTTGATTGGGAATCAAACGAAATTAATCGAAAAGGTGGATATCGGTGGCATTGGTGGATGGCAGCGGAAATGAATCATTTCATCATCGATCGGTTACATGCTTGCTACGCAGCTTGGCTTAGCCATATGAGTCGAAAGCGCTTGTTCGTTCCCGGAACTCATTAAGATAATTGATGATGACTACGTTGCTTTTGGGAAGATGATGAAAAGGACTGAAGTTATGCAACAGTTTTATGATTACTCCTGTGCCTAGCTCATACCTACCTCTTCCTTCTTCGGGCGCCTTGTAGTGGGAGGAGGCCTTAGAGGTCATGGGTCTCGAACCAAGACTCGAGGACCCAAATATAAATGGACAACCAAAGGCTTTGAGTACCCGCAACAGAGAAAATCCACCCGCGAGCTTTTCAACCGCGGCCGGGCAAGGATTCTGGAGACCCCATCATTGATTTCGAACTTTACGGAAGCCCAGAACAACACCGACTCCTGCGGCTCACTGTCTCACCATTTTTTCGGACTGAGTATGAGCATCTATACTCTATACTGCATCCAGCGGAGGCGACACCGACGATAGCGTGGCGTGGTGCTTCAAACTCTTGTTGGAAGAATTGAACGCACGCTCGAAAGGAAAGGGTATGCGCATTTCCGTCGATATTGAGGGTGCGTTCGACGGCATGTGTAACGCTGCCAGACGGCATGGCGTACATAGATGAAACACCGGTCTTGTGGATCAAAGCAATGCTTATACACAGAACATTAACCGCTGATGCAGGTCTCTATCAAAGTGTCAAGTCCGGCGTAAACAAAGGCTTCCCGCAAGGCGGCGTCCTGTCTCCGCTGTTATGGTGCATGGTGGTCGACTCTTTGATTGAAGCTCTCAATGCCTCTCGAATCTATGCCCAGGCTTATGCGGATGATGTAGCTGTTCTTTCTGTGGGGTCATGCTTAGCGAGTGGCCGTCTCAATGTAACCGATGATTGGTGTAAAAGAAATCGGCTGCCGATTAATCCTCTCAAAACTGATTTTGTTCACTTCACGAGAAGAACGCAAAATACTGACACAAATACTACAGACCGGTACGAACCTGGGCCTCAACCAACAAACTTCTCCAGCTGGCTTAGGTCCCCTTCCATCTGTGTGCGCCACCTTAGATTCGGTCGTCCCCTTCTGCGTCTTCCCTCGCGGTTGGACTCGAAGACTCTTCGGGCCGGAGCTGTGTTCCCCATTCACTCTACGCCTTCTTAGACGTTCGATCCGCAGACAGCCGTCGCTGTACAGCCCGTATAGTTCGTGGTTGTATCTTCTCCTCCACTCCCCTTTTATAAAAACGGGACCATAGATTGAACGCTGAATTTTCCTCTCGAAACGACCAAGGGCCTCTTCATCCGCTTTCATTAAAGTCCAGGCCTCTACGCCATAGAGGAGGACCGGGATGATTAAGATTTTGTACAGCGCAACTATGGTCTTTCGAGCGAGGGCTCTACTTCCCAATTGCCTCTTGAGGTTGGCAAGAGTAATTCTGCGTTTGATCTCAGCGCCGGTGTTGTTGCCCGGTCACTAATGAGCCAAGGTAGACGAAGTTCTTGACCACTTTGAATTTGTACCTGCCAGTCTTGTGGTTCTGGCCGAGGCGTAGGTGCGTCTTTTTTGGTTGACAGCACATATTTCGTTCTACCCTCGTTAACCGAAAGACCCATTTTAGCCGCTATTGTTTCAATGCTTTCTAACGCTTCACTGACGCCCCGCTATGTTCGTCCAATTACGACAATGTCAACCATGTAGGCGAGCAGTTGGGCAGGCTTGGAATAGGCACGATGTTGCATTACATAAGAATGCGTCACCTTGTCTAAATCCTTCTTTTAACATCAAAGGTCTCGGTTAATTCGCTACCAACCTTAATGGAGTAGCAGGAATTCTTCATTGTCATCTGACGGGTTTGGCAGAGATGTCAAAACTAGACATGGCGTTGTGCGGCTCGTCTCTATGTCATATGCGGCCTTAAAGTCAACGATTTGTTATTCTTGTGTCTTCTCCAAGATCTGCCACAGTGTGAATATCTGGTCTATTATGGACTTACCTGGCCTGAAACCACACTGGTAGGAACTTACCAGATTGTCCACGAACGGTTTCCGACGCTTACACAGTACGGCAGAGAGGATCTTGTACGCAATGTTCAGAAGGCTTATCCCTCTGTTATTGGCGCAGTCATAGGGGTCACGACTTGGAAAGATCGATTCTGGCATGGGCTGTGTGGCATAACGCGGGATTCCGCATGAACCAGAGGTCGTCCAAATCCATCTCTTCAACATTAACCGAAACGTTGTTCCCAGCGTCATTTTCGAAGAAAAATTCTCCAAAGGTGCCACCACTCCACAATCCGCACCAAACTGTCACCCTCTGTGGATGCATTGGCTTCTCGACAATAACGTACGGTTTTCCGAGCTCCAGATGAGGCAATATTGTTTGTTAACGTAGCCGCCGAGACGAAAATGCGCCTGGTCAGAAAAGATAGTTTTTCGCCCAACATTGTTGTCCAATTCAAGCTGCTCTAAGGCCCAAATGCGGAGCGATAACTAAGAGGATGGACACGCGCCATCAATCGCTGAGGCAATCGGACTGTGTAAGCGAATAATCCGAGATCTTTGTGCAGAATTCTCCTCAGGCGAGTTGATGTTCGTGAATTGAGTGTCATACTCTCCGCCATAGCAGCCACACTCTCATCTGTGCGCATCTTACGACGATGGGGACCATGAATATTGTCCACTGGCATACCAGTCTCACGAACTTTTTGCACAAATTGGTGTTCAGCTGTCGCGGTGGGTGCTTCATTTCGGCCAAAACTTCTTTTCAAAAAAGTACTGTTTGGGCTACACAGCACTCACTTTGAAAATAGGTTTCGAATATTTCCCAACGTTGTTTAAACGTAAGGTGACTCATCTGGTTCTGCGGAGGTATGAGGCTGACTGTCAAGACTTCGACCGCGAATCGGCTGTCAGTGTCAACATAACCTATGATTAAAAAAAAAAAAAAAAACTGTAGGTGGTCCATCCTATATATACAAGCACTGGGAATGCACCGCTAAATATGTGTGACTATTAGTCTGCTACCTTGTTGAGCCACGGGTCGATTGCCGGGAGCTATTGTTAAACCATGAGTTTGAACCACCCTCTAAGGATCCAAGGCTGTCACAAGCTTTTCCAGTGTATTCATCGCCCATTTGTCTGCCATATTGTGATGTGCGAAACAATTCGATACCAGATGCAACACCATCCACCCGGGTGTTGTAAATTCTAATTTGTTTAGATAAACTTCTTTCAAAAAAAAAAACTTCATTCGCTGCACTCAATTTGCTCCATCTGTTACGCTCTTCCCCTTCCTTGCAGGCAATTTAAAGTTCTATCGTTGTGTTGGAAAATATCTAAACTTGTTCAAGCAGCATTAAACGAACAATCCCAACGTGGTAGTTCATTCAACTAGATTTATGCTCAAGGCAAACGTGTTGCTCACTTGTTGTATCTCGTAGGTAAACGCGTAAACAAAACACTAATGAAGGAACGCACACTCGTAGGTAAGGAGTATCTATAGTACATAATGGGTTCTTCCTTTTTTTGCTTTTTGTTTGCAAATGACTACACATGAACCCAAGGACACCGTGGACTTCTTTTCAATTCCCCTTCTCAATTGAATGGTGTTTCTGTCAGGATTCACTATGTCAGACAACGTGAGAAGTCCTGCAGAACATAGTGACTAATTGGTTGTGCGTTATGGGGAACTTGTTTACGTGAGTTCTGTCTAGTCGTGGACAAGTGACATCTGTGATTAGTTAGGAAGGGATATTGTTTGACAACGGTTTTGTATTGTTTGTATTGTGTCCAATAAGTGCAGTGAGGTCTTAGAGACGCCAGACCAGACATGGGCACTCAACTCCAACCGAGGACGAATGAACGCCTTTAATATTGTAGTCAGAGAGATGGGCGCGAAGAATTGCTCGCATCTCCATAGGAAAACTGTACCAGAGCCTAGTCTCGCGTCCCCCTCAAGCTCTCGAAAAACCCTCCAACACCTGCTAAGACCGTACAACACCAATGCCATTGTCATCAACCCTTAGAGAGTGCTGTAGTAAAAACCTAGTATAATCTGGAAAGACTACTGCAAACTACATAACGGCGATGACAAATCAGATCCCGCCGTCAGGCAGAATGTCCCTTTCACAGCGGACGATGATAGCAGAGAATTCCGTCCCCCTGATCTGGATGAAGTTAGAAATACTTTTTCTAAGCTTAAGTCCAACAAAGCTGCTGGAGTAGACGGACTTCCTGCCGAGCTCCTTAATGCAGCTGGAGATCACCTGGTTGGGAGTATGCACCAGCTCATCTGTACGATATGGTCAGAGGAATGCATGCCCGATGAATGGAATCTTGGTATCGTTTGCCCGATCCAAAAGTAAGAAGACCCCTTTGGCTGTACCAATTACAGAGGTAAGTCTCCTGAAAACCATTTATAAGATCTTCTCTGCTGCTTTGTACGAACGCCTGAAACCGTTCGTTACTTAACTGATTGATCCATATCAGTGTGGTTCCAGGCCCGGGAAGTCCACAAGAGATCTATTATTCACACTACGGCAGATCCTGGAAAGAACAAACGAGATCCTGATCGACACCCACCACCTGTTTGTCTACTTTAAGGCTGCATACGGTAGTATAAAAGAGACGAGCTTTACAACGCCATGTCTAGTTTTGACATCCCTACCAAACTCGTCAGATTGTGCGGGATGACATTGGAAAACTCTTGCTGCTCCATCAGGGTCGGAAGCAACTTAAGCGATACCTTTTATGTCAAAACAGGTTTAAGGCAGGGCGACACGATATCGTGTGATTTTTTCAACATCGTCCTTGAAAGGATCGCGCAAAACTCACTGGTCGATACAAAGGCATGATCTTTATCAAGCCCGTACAACGAATTCAGCAAGGAGATGCGCTTTCATGTGACTTCTTCAACCTGGTGCTGGAGCAGATAGTGCGACGGGCAGGCGTCAGCAGGGAAGGCATTATCATTTACAAGACCATCCAGCTGCTAGGATACGTAGATGATATAGACATCATCGCGTGTTCTCGCCGTGGCATTGTGGAAGCATTCTCGGCGATTGAAGAACAGGCGAAACGAGTTGGTCTTAAGATCAATGAGGACAAAACGAAATACATGCTGTCAAGCAAAAACCAATCCGACGCTCACCACCTGGGACAAAACATAACAATTGACAGCTACAATTTCGAGGTAGTTAAGGAGTTTGTCTACCTCGGGACGAACGTAAATTCCACAAATGATACCACAGTGGAGATCCGGCATAGAATCTCCCTGCTACTTCGGCTTGTCCAAACAACTGGGGTCAAAACTCCTCACTCGAAAGACCATAGTCATGCTTTACAGAACGCTCATTTTGCCAGTCTTGCTGTACGGAGCCGAAAGCTGGACGATAAGCAGGACAGCGGAGCTGATTTTGGGTTCTTTCGAAGGAAAAATTCTGCGCCGGATATTTGGTCCTGTCTGTGAGGAAGGTGAATGGAGAAGAAGACACAACCGCGAACTCTACGAGCTGTACCAAGATGTGGATGTAGTCCGGAAGGCAAGGATCCGTCGACTACACTGGCCCGGCCACATCGAGCGCATGGACATCAACGCTCCAACTAAGAGGGTCTTCGACTCCGAGCCTCCTGGTTCGAGAAGA
This sequence comes from Eumerus sabulonum, assembly GCA_951905685.1. NCBI lineage: Eukaryota > Metazoa > Arthropoda > Insecta > Diptera > Syrphidae > Eumerus > Eumerus sabulonum. Next base: position 107,546,957 of record OX645061.1, read on the forward strand.
AGAGGAAGACCGAACATCCGGTATAAAGACCAAGTAATAGCGGATGTAAGACATCTTGGTCTTGACAACTGGAAGCAGCGTGTCCGGGACCGTCAAGGATGGAAGCAGCTATAGCTCAGGCTCAGATCCTCCATGGATTGCTGGCCTGATAAGTAAGTAAGTAATTAAGGAAGTATAGAAAAACTAGACATTTCACTAATTATGCGATCGTTCCAACAAAGGTCGTCACTGGTGCACATACCCAGGATAGAAAGCTTGTCGGCTTCAGAGATACAAGTGCCCTGGGGAACACCAACATTTACAAAGTGAGTATCATACTTAAATCCGTCCAAAACAACTTGAATTGAACGATTCAAAAGTTAGCTTCTAATCCCTTGAAGAAGAGACTCATCGATCCCAGAAGCACGCATTTTCGACAAAAGGGCTTCATGCCAAACCCTGTCAAATACTTCGAAATATCCAGTGCAACTACATATTTTGCTTTCACCTGCTTACTGAAGCGAGCGATTCCACTTCTTGGTGAGGCATGCCATCAAGTCACCAGTAGATGTGTCGGTAAGAAAACTATACTTGCGACATCAGTATGTCCATGACCTTGGAAAGAAGGAACGTGGGACATTAGTGCAATGGGTCGGTAATTGGAGATAGAAGATGGTAAGCAAGCACACGATTCCCCCATCCCAATATCCACAAGGGTACCTGGCGATCTCCTGATCAATCGACCAGCAACCAGATTGATCACATAGCGATCGACGCCGGACACTCCTCCAGTATTCTCAACGTATGAATCTTCCAAGGAGACAACATCGACTCGGACCGTTACCTCGTTGTAGCCAAGATACGAATGAGGATATCAAGAATGCTTAGGATTCGAGTAGGACAACGAAAGTTTGACGTCAGAAAGCTACAATCGCAAGGGACTGCCAGAATTTTTGCCGATCGTGTCTCCTTCAAGCTCTCTCAAAATCCGCCCACAGCAGCGCAAACAATAGAGCAGGAATGGGCACATTGCCAGAGCACCATCAGAGACGCTGCCTCAGAGGTGATGGGTTTCAAACCGCCACCACCTAGAAACCTCTGGGATGAACAATGCGAACAAGCCCATGTAGGAAAACAGGAGGCACATAAAGCCACGCTGCAACGACGGACGAGGCCTGGTCGCGAAATCTATGAGCAGGAGAGAAGAGAGGAACACACGCGTCTCAGAAGAACGAAGAGAGAACACGGAAACCGTGAGATCGACGAGATGGAGAGATGCTTTCAGCCCGGAAGTTTTACAATAATATCCCAGACCGCGGTGTCCCGCCAGGTAGCTGCGGACTTGGGAGTGTCGCAGAAAGGTTCTCGACCTACATATTTATTTTTCGCTGGAACTTTTTCTGGCAAGTTGATCGGCAATTTCATTGCGTTTGATAACTTTGTGCCCTTGCACCCACCGGAGCTTGACCTTGTTTCTTTTGGCGAGGTCTTGTATGGCATCATGGCATTCCTTGACAGTTTTTGAGTTCTGCTTGGCTATCAGAGAGTATGTTGATTGTTACTCCTCTTATGCCAGTCTCTAGGTTTAGATCGACGCATGTTAGGATGGTATGTAATTCTGCTTGAAAGATGGTAGGACTCATTCCCAGGGCCTTCGGGATCTTATAATTTGGTCCAAAGAGCCAACAGTATACTACCTAAGGCCTTTGATATTATGCAAGGGATTACTGGTTTCCCATGCTGAGCCGTTTGGGATCAATATCTCAAATCTTTTTTCAAAAGTGAACGTGTGTGATAATGCGTCCGAGACCGTGGTAATCATATCCAGCTCGGGGACATGTTCCAAGATGGACATGTGATCCACGGGCCTACATGGCAGGCATGTTCCCGAGCGAAGGATTCTGATTGCACTGCGTAATGCCACCTTTTTGGTAAAAAGGTGCAGTGGAGTGAGTGCTACTTGGGCTGCCGTGGGGCAGGTTGGCGTAGCACCCGTAATGCTGAGACACGCTGGTCTCTGAATGCGTTAAAGCTAAACAATTATCGTTTTTTGCTCACCTTTTGTCCACCATACAGTGGACGCATAGGTGATGATAGGTCTTATTTTTGCGGTGTATAACCAGTGGACTAGGCTTAAGACCCAAGGTTTTACCGTAAGTACGTCGGCAGGCCCACCTGGCCTTAGTCGCTTTTGTAAGTTTAGTCTTAATATTGGAGTTTCAGTTGCGTCAATACCTAGACACTTTCCTTCCTCTGAAAATCCTATATTTGTGCCATTTAGAAAGACTGAGCAGGGTTGTACCTTTCTCTTCTTTGTAAACGGGATTAAGATTGTCTTATTTGAGTTGAACGATAAACCCTCTACTGAAGCGCGGGCCGCATACGCGAGGCAGCAATATCGCAGCAATTTGCTTCTGCCCGTAAGAATAACTACTAAGTCATCAGCATATCCGATGACCTCGTAGCCACGTAACAACACGTTACGTACCAGGTAATCGATGACTGTCGACCAAAGAAGGGATGACAGAACTCCTCCTTGCAGACACCCTTTAGCTGCCCATACTGTCACTGAGACCTCGTCCTAATCCAGTGATTAGTGATATGGTCTACACCCTTTCAGGATAGTGCAATAGTGATTGAATCACAGCCGGTATTACCAAAGGCCCCATCTGTATCGACGAAGGCGTAAATTGCAATCTCCTTGTGTGCGAAACGGTCTTTCACGCGCGTCACCAGGTGGTGCAGCGCATTCTCAGTATATCGTTCTTTGCGATATGCATATTGAATGGGATGCAGTGGTATCTGATTATAATATGGAGCTCTATCAGTTTTTCCATTGTTTTTATAAGGAACGATGTCAAACTCATAGGGCGATAGGATTTAGGTTGTTCACTTGGCTTTCCAACCTTGGGAATGAAGGCAAGATTGACCTCTCTCCAGATTCGGGGGATGTAGCCCAGGTTGAAGCAGGACGTAAAAATAACTTTTAGTGGTGATTAGATGGTGTTCAGACCCTTCTGCAAGTTAGCATGAAAGACACCGTCTTTGCCTGGGGCCTTATAGGGCTTAAATTAACCAATTGCCCATTTTACCCTATCAGGGTTACTGTCCATGCTACTTGTTTCGTTCGTCTGATCGTCAGAGGGCATCGACTGGGAAGTAGAACCAAGGAAGTGCACCTAAGGCAAAGTCTCCAGGGTTTCCCTGCGATTGACGGTAAGATTGCCGTCTGATCTGCGAAGCAGCCCGGGTCGATTTGTGTGCTCTTGGGATAGCGCTTTATGGAGACGGGCCGCAGTTTTCTTTTTTGTTTTTTTTTTTTAGAGACTCGCGCAGGTTCAAGAGTTTTTATATTCTCTTATGATGTGTTTAAACACACAACCTGAACGGAGTGCAGTGGTTTGGGTCGTTGATGTTCGTTCACTACTCTCAGGGGTGGTTGTCTTAGATAGAATGAGAGCCGACCAAATTCCGCGTTGGTTATAATTCGTAGTAATTCGTTTAAGCACTTTAGTACTGCATACGCAGAGGATGAATTTCAGTTGACCATATACTGTGGGTGTTATGCCTGCAGCAGTACGTCAGGTCACTTTCCATTCACAACTACGTTGCATACTTTTTGTCCGTATAGGAATTACTTTTTCTTGGCTATGAAGCGAATTTGAACTATAGACCTTCCGCTCGGCGGTCGATTATGTTAACCACTGCACCACGGCTACCCCCTATGGAAGCGAGAACGGATTTCCTCAGCTCGAGGTTGTATTTCGTTAGAGCAGATCTATAATTAGTCCAACTATTATTCCGTCTGGCTCTGTTAAACAGAGATCTCACCTGCTTCCATAGGGATTCAAGCTGTGTATTCCACCAGGGCACATACCGCTTGTGTGTACTTGACCTGGGTGTACAGCTATCCCTAAATGATGAGATAAGTGCTGCATAGAACTGGTAAGCGGCTTCATCGATATTATCTATCGATTCAATCGACTTGAGAAGCATATCTTCTTTAGCGGCGAGCGAAGCTTGGAAAAGAAGCCAATTTGTTCGTTTGTGCTGATATCCAGGCTCAGCCTCCCTAACCTCACTGGAGATGTTGAATCTGTTGTGTTGGTGATCAGATAGTGAGGCTTTATTGAAGATGTGCCAGCCACCAGTTGCGTTTAGGATGGGTGGGCTAGAGATAGTGAGGTCAAGCACCTCTTCTCTAACCGCAATTATAAAGGTAGGTTTGTTGCCTCACCTGTTGGAATCGTTGAGACCATTACTAATCATGAATTCAAAAAGTAACTCACCTCGCTTATTAGTGTTTCTGATGCCCCACTCGCATATCACAATACCTTACCAGGTCCTGTGCCATGGTAGGAGAACCGATACTTTGTCCTTTTGAATATTTGGCGGTGGTCAACATGTAGTCCGTCCGTTAAATCCGAGGCTTACGTTTGTCTCTTAGGTTAGGTTAGGTTCAAGTGGTTGGCATAAACCACACGAAGGCCGAGATCGGCCCATTGTAATACCACAAGGATCATTACCTTGATCCGCTACCTGAGAACCTACCGGTGCTTCTGATGAAGCGATGGAGTTGAGCTATTTTTAGGTTTGCTAGCTCACTTAAATTTTCATAGAAGGGCGCGCCGAGGTATATCCTTCTGCGGTTCGCAAAAGAGGGGCATGAGCAGAGAAAGTGACGGATTGAATCTTCTGCCTCATCGTCCATGCAGCCGCGGCAAAAGTCATTGAAGGGCAGCCCTTCAGCCCTTCCAATGACCTGTAATGACTCCCACTTTAGCTAAGGCCAGATTTATTTAGTGATGAAGCCGATATTACTTTCATTCCATTGGAAGTTGGTCGCCTCTATGGTGCGAAGTTTCATCATGTGCTTACCTTATTTATTGGTGTTTCAAGGTACCCGAGGGTAGAAAGGCTGACTGTGCTTGACCCTAACTTTGCGAGTTCGTCGGCCGCGCAGTTTCCTGGAATATCCCTATGCCCGGGAACCCACAATACTTTAATGTTGAACTGTTCAGCCATCTCGTCTAGAGATAGGCGACAATTTAAGGATGTCTTTGATTTGTGGGTTACCGCGGCCTAGGACTTTATCGCATATTGGCTATCCAATATGCAAATGATAATATCCTTAGCGGATATTACATTGATCCTGAGCCATGCAGGGGCCTCCGTTATCGTTGTAAATTCTGCCTGATACACACTGCAGTGGTTTGGGAGTCTAAATGATAGGTTGAGGTGAAGTTCCTTGGAGAAGACTCCGCTACCTACACCCGACTCCATCTTGGAGCCATCGGTGTAGAGGGAGATCGAGTCCTGTGGTATAACTTTACCTTTAGCCCATTCCTCCCTGGATTGAAAGGCGACTTCGAAGTTCCTAGTGAACACATTCTGCAGGATGATGTAGTCTATGTCCATGGGTACTTTGAAGTGTTTAAGAATGGTAGAATGTCCTTTTTGTAGTGTGGGCCATTTTCCTATGCCTCTTATTCGTAGGGCCGCATAATGCTTGGTTGGAAACCCCACTTTCTGCCCACCACTTTCTTACAGCTGTAGTCGGCAGTGGTTGCTTTCTTGACACGATCAAGTATGCTAGGTTTCCAATTCAGCCTCCTGTCAAGGACTAGGCCTAGGTATCTAGCCTGATCGTTGGTTATTTATTGGGTTCTATCCAACCTCGGTGGGTTGAAGGGCGGAATTTTATATTTATTGGTAAACAGTACTAGGTCGATCTTCTTAGGATTAAACCCAAGTCCACAGTACTGCGTCCAGGTTTCTACTGTACGTAATGCACCCTGCATTAGGTCGCTTAGAGTGCTGGGAAATGTTCCTGTGGCGGCAATAGCAATGTCATCTGCATAGGCGGTCACAGCGTACACTTCCTGTTCTAGCAACAGTAGCAGTTCGTTGACCACCACGTTCCTTGTGGTGTACCTCTGCTGGCCATTCTAGTTGAGACGGCACCAGCGAAGTTGGCTTTGACTACTCTTTGCGTTAGGATTTGTCGTACCAGAGAGCGCTTTGGTGACAGCCCATGGGTCGACATTGTTAAAGGCGCCCTTAATATCGAGAAAGGCGACTAAAGTGTTGTCTCTTAGTTTATATTTCTTTTTTAGGACTATGGCTTACTAGCCCATAACTCAACCAACTAACCCTGCTTTTGGCGCAATAAACTCGCCAGCCCGTCGTTTTCGTCTGTAATTCCCAAAGGAAATCTCCGGATGGGAGCACGAGGAGGTAGGGATGGGACTTACTATCAGTGGTGCTCGTCTATGGTGGCTCGCTTTTAGCCAGGCCACCATCCCTCGGATAGATGCTATCCCTGCGATGCTTTTGCTAATCCTTTGCCATCCACACTTGTCCCCCGCTTATACCCAATTCTCCAACGAAATCCCCAAAAGGACATGCAAATACAACAAATTTTGAAAGTGACTTGTCTCTACAAAAAGGGAATGCTCTGAACCTCGTGTTATTCTATTTCATATTTACGTTGCGGTCTACTATCTCGTGTTTCCAAATTCCATTTAGATGTATCTACAAATGAGACATATTCATCCTTTTCCACATTTTTTTCTTTTTTTGTTATTTCTGTTTGCGAGTTATTTCCAGAACTCTCCTAACGAGACGACCATGGTCCTAGCACTTTATCATTTTGATGAACAGATTTAATTTGCCTCAGAGAGTTGGGTTGCAGTAGAGCGCAAAATATTTACGTTATCCTCAATCTTTTAGATGAGAGATAATTGGCTATTCGCTTTTTTCCAGTTGGTATTGACTGTTGGGATACAAGAGCCACGTTTGAAGGAATGCGCCATGAACAAGTGCTTCCGGCGACTGTTGACCTGATTTTGGACATTTCTGCTGTTGAGTAAAGCAATTTATTCTTTTTCTACTCTGTTTCCCGTGTTTAGTAACTTGTAGTTGTTAATTACATACCTCGTAAGTGAATAATAAAAGTTACGAGGAAAAATTGTATCTGACAGGCTGACAGCGCATATTCTGTTACCCTACTTTGGGGGGAAACCGAAATGAATCTCATACCGCCGCGAGGCAGTTTAAATTAAAATTCTAGATTTCGCAGATCTGTCGTTCTTATGCCAGGTGACATGGTGGATAATTAAATTTTATTAACAAATCCGATCCCAAGGGTCGAGGAGAAGAAGCCTTGGCATATGTACGTGTGCCGACAACTAGGAAACTTTTCGGGTGCGATGGATGTGAATGTGTAATGTCAACCTCCTGCTCTGCTTGACATCCTATTTAGGTTGGCTCTAATCATTTAACTGCCACGTTGTTGACAATGATATCTTTATCTGCAGACTGTTTGTCGAGGCAATCGTTATGGTGATGAGGCAACTAATGCCACACACAAGTCAAAGCGTTTTTCGTTTAACATGGATTGTCCCCGGGATGTGGGGATTGGTGGTCGGGTTTCGAGAGAGATTGGAACGTTCATAGTTGGATATAAAATTGAAGTGCACGCATAAACGGTTTGATTTGAATGCCTGTCATAACCACTAATCGATTCTGTCTGGGATATTGTAACAACTTATAAAGTTGTGGCATTCCACTCTTCATACTTTAATTTAATGAGTGGTGCTGGATGTTGCCAGTCTATCTTACTCTTGCCTACCAGGTTCTTGTATTTTCAAATAACTGACGGGTACACCAAAATCCAAGTAAGTTTTGGATTTTATGCTATTTTGGCGGCGAAGCCGCATCAACGAAAATGAGAAGATGAAGCTTCATAAGAAAGAGTTATGCGTCTTCATGGCTAAGCAAATAGATGGTGTGGATGTTGGCTTTCAATCAAGGTCGTTTTACCGAGATTTGTGTTGTCGATGTTTCTGGCATAGATATCTCGAGAATTATTGAAATCACCTAATTAAGGTTTGATGTTGTTCAGAAACAACCAACTGCATGTTGCCGACCCCGCAAACGTCAAAAAGGAAACGACTCAGGGAGAAGTCTTCAGCTTCCAGTACGCCCCCCCCCCCCCCCCGCCTCCCCCTCCCCCCACACACACAGAGGGGAAAGATGACCGGCATAAAGACGCTATGCCACCAAAACCGTTCTAGGAGATTTCAATGCGAAGCTGGGTCAAGAACCTATCTTTGAACGAGTCATAGGAAACCACAGCCTACACAACACCACTTCAGAAAACGGACTAAGGCTAGTGGACTTTATGGCGCGACATAATCTCGTGGGGGCAAGTACTAGATTCCCACACCTCAACATCCATAAGGGGACCCGGCGGTCTTTCAATCCATCGACAATCAATCAAATTCGCCAGATAGTGATCAACGGCAGGCACTCCTAGAGCATCCTAGATGTCCTAACCTTTCGAGGAGCCAACATCAACTCGGATCATTACCTTGTTGCAGCCAAGGTACGGATGCGAATTTCTCGGAATCAACGGAGTCGAGTAAGAACACCAACATTTTACGTTCGGAAACTGCAATCGCAAGAGACCGCCAAGACCTTCGCCGATCAAGTCTCCCTCAAGCTCATTTAAGTCCCGATGCTACTTACTTACTTACTTATCAGGCCTGCGATCCATGGAGGATCTGAGCCTGAGCTATAGCTGCCTTCCATCCTTGACGGTCCCGGGCACGCTGCTTCCAGTTGTCAAGACCAAGATGTCTTACATCCGCGATTACTTGGTCTTTATACCGGAGGTTGGGTCTTCCCCTTCTTCTCGAACCAGGAGGCTCGGAGTCGAAGACCCTCTTAGCTGGAGAGTTGATGTCCATGCGCTCGATGTGGCCGAGCCAGTGTAGTCGACGGATCCTTGCCTTCCGGACTACATCCACATCTTGGTACAGCTCGTAGAGTTCGCGGTTGTGTCTTCTTCTCCATTCACCTTCCTCACAGACAGGACCAAATATCCGGCGCAGAATTTTTCTTTCGAAAGAACCCAAAGTCAGCTCCGCTGTCCTGCTTATCGTCCAGCTTTCGGCTCCGTACAGCAAGACTGGCAGAATGAGCGTTTTGTAAAGCATGACTTTGGTCTTTCGAGTGAGGAGTTTTGACCCCAGTTGTTTGGACAAGCCGAAGTAGCAGCGGTTGCCAAGGGCGATTCTACGCCGGATCTCCACTGTGGTGTCATTTGTGGAATTTACGTTTGCCCCGAGGTAGACAAACTCCTTAACTACCTCGAAATTGTAGCTGTCAGTTGTTATGTTTTGTCCCAGGTGGTGAGCGACGGATTGGTTTTTGCTTGACAGCATGTATTTCGTTTTGTCCTCATTGATCTTAAGGCCAATTCGTTTCGCCTGTTCTTCAATCGCCGTGAATGCTTCCACAATGCCACGGCGAGAACACGCGATGATGTCGATATCATCCGCGTATCCTAGCAGCTGGATGGACTTGTAAAAGATAGTGCCTTCCCTGTTGACGCCTGCCCGTCGCACTATCTGCTCCAGCACCAGGTTGAAGAAGTCACATGACAGCGCATCTCCTTGCCGAAATCCGGTGCATGTTTCGAATGGTTCCGAGGTCCTAGAACCGAGTTGCACGGTGCATCGCGTGTTTTTTAGCGTGGCGCGACACAACTGGATCAGTTTTACCGGGATCCCGAATTCGGCCATCGCCCCAAACAGTGCTTCACGATGAATGCTGTCGTATGCGGCTTTGAAATCGATGAAAAGATGGTGTGTATCGATTTGAAACTCGTTGGTCTTTTCCAGGATTTGTCGAAGTGTGAAAATTTGGTCTATAGTTGATTTGCCGGGCCGGAAGCCGCACTGGTAGCTGCCGATTAGTGCGGTGCAAAATGGTCTTAGACGTTCACACAATACCCTGGACAGGATCTTGTATGCGACATTGAGCAGGGATATACCTCTATAGTTCTTACAAGAGGTAGGATCGCCTTTTTTGTGGATGGGGCATATAGAGCTGGTATTCCAGTCGTCGGGCATGCTCTCATCTTCCCAAATTCTGCAGATGATCTGGTGCATGCTCCCTACCAGAACATCGCCGCCAGCCTTGAAGAGCGCTGATGGCAAGCCATCTAAGCCTGCGGCCTTGTTGTTCTTCAGCTTCTGAATAGCTGTGCCGACTTCTTCTATGCTGGGTGGGAGGACTACTTCAGCGGCTGGAGTTGGGATTTCCTCAGTCCCTACCACTCTCTCTTGGTCATGCTCGTTAAGCAGCTGCTGGAAGTGCTGCTTAAATACATCCACTATTCCCTGCGGGTCGGTGACAAGATTACCCTCGCAGTTTCGAAGAGCCAGGGTGCCCTTTTTGAAGCCTCCTGCAAGGCCTTTGGCTTTCTTGTAAAAGGCTCGTATTTTATGTCTATCCCTAGACTCCTCGATATCCTTGAGCTGGGAGGCTGCGAAGATTCTTTTCTTTTGTCCCAGTAGTTTCTTCTCCTCCCTTCTTCTGGCTCGGTACTCTTCTCGCGCTGCCCTGGTTTTCCTCTGCAGCGCCTTTTGGTACGCCTCGTCGGTTGCTGCCTTTTTCTGCTCACACTCGCCATCATACCACGGGTTTCTTGTCGGGGGTGGTAGGTATCCTAAGGTGGTTTCGGCTACTTCCTGAATGGCTGAGCGGCAATGCAGCCACATATTATTGGCATTTGTGTTCGACGTAGGCATACCGTAGAGTCTTTCGCTCAGCTGCTCCCTGTAGACTCTGGCAACCTCCGGTGTGCTCAGGCGCCAAATGTCGAACCTCCTCCTGATGGGCTGGTGCAGCTTTCTGACATTGGACAGTCGAGCTCTGAATCTTGCTGCTACGAGGAAGTGGTCAGAGTCGACATTTGCCCCTCTGAATGTTCGCACATCCAGGATGTTTGACGCGTGCCTTGCGTCAATGAGCACATGGTCGATTTGGTTGGCGGTTCGACCGTCCGGAGATCGCCAGGTTGCTGTGTGGATTCGCTTGCGAGGGAATCTTGTGCTACTTATCACCGCATTACGAGCTGTCGCAAAGTCAGCGAGTCGGAAGCCGTTATCTGTTGTTGTATCGTGGAGGCTGTGCTTTCCGATCACTCCGCCAAGGGTGTTTTCCTTTCCGATTTTGGCGTTGAAGTCCCCGAGCACGATTTTTACATCGTACTCCGGACAAGCTCCGTAGGCGTTGTCCAGGAGGTCATAGAAGTCCTCCTTGATAGGGTCTTCAGCCTCGTCGGTAGGGGCGTGTGCACATATAAGGCTGATGTTATAAAATCTGCCTCTGATGCGGATCACAGCCAGGCGATCACTTATAGGTTTAAAGTCGATGACCTTCGACCTTAACCGCTTTCCCACGACGAATCCGCATCCCAGTAAGTGCAACCTTTTGTGACAGCTGTAATAAATGTCGCAATTTTTCTTCCTTATCATACCGTTTCCTATCCAGCGTATTTCCTGGACCGCAGTAATATCCGCCTTATACTGCGTGAGGATTCCTTCTAGTTTATGAGCAGCTCCGGGAGTGTACAGGGTTCTGACATTCCAGGAGCATACTCGCAAATCGTGTTCCTTTTTCGTGCGTTGTCGTCGTCGAGTATCCGTCCGTGTATCCGAGGCATCTTGCTCATTCATAACTTTATGTTTTTTTTACGTGGGCGGATTGTTAGCCCGCCGCACAACCGCCATTCTGGTCGGGGCTTTATTCGCTGCATACGTTTGTTCACCTCCCAACGGTTGTTGAAGAGGCTATCCAGAGGGCGCCGCGAGGAGGCCGTATGTCAACTTGACCCGGGCATTTAAACAGGGATCGTTGCTGGCATCTCGCCAGGTTGAGAGCAATCAACAACTTTACCCTGTATGTCCGAGCCCATGCCCTCCAAGTCCCGATGCAATCTGCACAATCCATAGAACGGCAATGGTGTCGTTGTCAGAACGCCATTAGAGAGGCCGCCTCAGATGTACTCGGTTTCGAGCCACCACCGTTGGGAAACCCCTGGTTTGATGACGAGTGCAGACAGGCCCATGTAGAGAAACAGAATGCATATATGGCTACACTGCATCGGCGGACGAGAGCCCGCGAGCTCTATGAACAAAAAGGGAGAGAGAAGCATGCGCTTCTGAGAAGAAAAAGAAGGAGCACGAGAAGCATGGAAAGATGTCGAGGAGATGGAGAGATGTTATTGCAGGAACGACGTTCGAAAGTTTTAGCAAAAAGTAAAGCGAACATGCCAAGGCTATAAAGCCAGAGCAGAAGCTTGCAGGGATGAGCACGGACAACTAGTAGTGGAGTCACGGTCGATGCTGAGATTGTGGAAGGACCACTTCTGCAGACTGTATAACGGCGGTGATAGTCAAAATGCCACCATCAGGCAGAACCATTCACAATGGACGAAGACCAAAGAGAATCCCGTCCACCCGACCTAGACGATGTTAAGATAGCGATATCGAAACTTACATAAGCCTTATTAAGCTGCTGGAGCAGACGGACTTCCTGCGGAACTGTTTAAGGCAGCTGGCGATGAACTGGCTAGGAACATGCACCAACTCATCTGCAAGATATGGTCGGAAGAATACATGCCCGATGAATGGAATCTCAGCATCGCTTGCCCGGCCCATAAGAAAGGATAAGTCTCCTAAACATTGCGTACGAGATCCTCTCTGCCGTACTGTGTAAGCGCCTGAAACCGTTCGTGGACATTCTGTGAGGTTCCTAAGTGTGGGTTCAGGACACTAAAAATTCACGATAGAGCAAATATTTACACTACGGCAGATCTTGGAGAAGACCCATGAGTTTCCGGTCGACACAGACTACCTCTTCGTCGATTTTATGACCGCATATGACACTGTCTATAGGGACGAGCTATATAGAGACACCCTTGCCATCAGATGGTACAGGGTGACAACGGAGAATACTCTTTGTTCCATTAAGGTCGGTAAAGAGTTAGCCGAGACCTTCGATTTCAAAAAAGTATTCGGACCGGGCGACGCCCTGTCATGCGATTTTTTGAACACCATGCTTGAAAATATCGTGCGGAATTTACTGGCCAATACAGTTGCCTGCATACGCTGATGACATTGACGTGATTGGGAGAACGCAGTGAGTTTTCAATTAAGCTTTCGTGAGCACTGAAGCCGAAGCGGCTAAAGTGGATCTGAAGGTAAACGAGGGCAAAACCAAATATATACTGTCATCAAAGAAACACGCACAACACCGACATCTTGGCCAGAAGGTCATTATTGGAAGCTATAACTTTGATGTAGTCAAGGATTTCGTCTACCTTGGCTCACTGGTAACAAGGGGCAACGACATCAGCGCTGAGATTACATTAGACTAGATAGCTCTTGCCAACCGCAATTTCTTTTGGCTCAGGAGGCAACTCTACGGCGCGGAGACCTGGACCTTATCAAAAATGGATAAAGAGACGCTTCGTCGTTTCGAGAGGAAAATTCTGCGTACAATATTCGGTCCCGTTTCTGTTGACGGGGAGCGGAGGAAAAAGTTCGACCAAGAACTGCACGGGCTGTACAGTGACATCGGCCTAGTACGACGTTTACGGATACATCATCTAAGATGGCTGAGCCATAAAAAGCAAATGGACAGCATAGCTTCGGCCCGAAGAGTCTTCGACTGTTACCCTGAAGGACGACGTTGCAGAAGACGGCCGCTTCTAAGGTGGCGCACACAGGTTGAAAAAGACTTCTACCAACTGGTGACACAGGAAACAGCTAGCAATAGATTGTGCTAGCTTGAAAGGCTTGTGAGCGGCTGGATTGATTTTTTACGGACTTTTTGAAGCCGAAAATGTACATATATGTATGTATGTATGTTGGCGCTACAGCCCATGAAGGACCAGAGCCGAGCTTCTCTTAATCACCCATGTTGTGTATGATTTAATTTTCCCATAGGTGAAAGGGAGCTACAGTTTATTGCCGTTTCCGAACGGCGAATTTCGAGAAGCTTTTCGTGACAATTTTACTACAGCGGGTTTTGTCAGAACCCCGATGAGGAGAAACACCGCGAAAACACGTTCGATGACATGGCTGTGTCGGCATTCGATCCCGTGTCATCGGCGTCAGAGGCCAACACACTACCCACTGCGCCACGGTGCTCAACCAACCAACCAACAACTTTTGGGACCCCGAGTAACTCTTCGAGGTCATTACACTTCTCTCCACAGTTAGTTTGGATCATTGGTTTACGTAAATACAGCAACTAATCATGAAAACATTGATACTTGTTATATTAGCTCCATGGTAGGTCTTATCGTTAGATATGAGAGGACCCCGACCTCGCTGTTGCTGCTTGCTTTTTCGAAAGGTCATCTGGAAGTATGGGCACCCAAACCTGCTACCAAACATAAAATGAATGTTTGATATAACCCCCATGGTGAGAGTGCTGCAGGATACCATACAATCGATCTGAACAACCGACGATTTGAAGTCTCTAACACTAAACTAATTGTTTCGTTCCTTAAATCCATTATCTGTCAAATGAAAAGACGCCTACAATTCCGATAACCGAACGTCCTCTCTTCAATCGCCGAAAGCAGAAAATAATTAAAATTGAATTTATCATCTATATTACAGGTGAATACCTGTATAGCCCACAGGACCTGGAAACCTAAACAGCTCCATGGGTCTCCAAGGTGGAAGGTCTAGGAATAAGTGTTTGCAGGTTACTTATCGCACGTGGCGCTCCTCCGTCAAACAGTGTCACTCCATCACCTCAGGTAATTAATACTCAACATTTCATTCCGTGGTCGTTGAAACTCCTGACGCACCAAGAGTATATAAGCGGAACTCCGTAAAAGGTTATTACGAGCGCTTTCTCCTTGCCTCATTGGAGCAGTGTCTAAAAATAGAGCCTGTCTGGGGAAAATTTGATTATTTTGCTTGAAGTCCTTGATAGTTCCATTGATTGACATAATATTCGCACTCTTTCATCCTGTTAAGGACGTACTTGAACAATTCCAATTTGTAAACTCTGGATAGGCGGAAACTAATGACGATGGTATCCTGCGTTGAGTGGGTGTCCTCAATCCGTAAACTCCTTATGACAGTATCTAAATTGACAATCGATTGGCTTGTATCCCAGGGGATTCTACTTAATGATGCATTCAATTAAACTTGCTCGAAAAAAATTGTACGTCTCCTTTGGCTACTTCGGAAGCACTGTTTTGAAAAAGCGACTTAGTTAGACGGCTCCCAAAATCGAAAGGATTAAAGTGTTCTACAATCTCAACATCCTCCTTTCAGGGGCTTACGAAATATAGGATGGGCCATCTAGTGGTTTTTTTCAGCTGCTTCCTGCTCGAAGACTTGACAGAAAGTCAGTATCGTATCTCCACGGAACGAAATGATTCGCCTTATGCTTGAAGAACGTTAGGAAATATTGAAAACTAATTTCCAAAGTGAGTGCTGTCCAGCCCAAACAGTGTGATTTTTGAAAAGAAGTTTTGGCCGAAATGAAGCACCCACCGCGACAGCTGAACACCAATTTGTGCAAAAAGTTCGTGAGACTGGTATGCTGGTGGACAACAGTCATGGTCCCCGTCGTCGTACGGTGCACACACATGAGAGAGTGTGGCTGCTGTGGCCCAAAGTGTGAGACTCAATTCACGAACATCAACTCGCCATCGATCTCAACAGCTCAACATTTCACACACTAGACTGTGGAGGACTCTGCACGAAGACTTCGTGCAGACTTCATGTAACTGACTCAGCAATTGAAGGCGCGTGACAATCCGCTTCGTTATCGCTTCGCAGTTTGAGCCTTAGAGCAGCTTGAACTGGACAACGATGTTGGGCGAAAATCATCTTTCCTGACCTTTCAACCCGCAAGTTATTGTCGAGAAGTCAATGCGTCCACAGAGAGTGACAGCTTGGTGCGGATCATTGGACCTTTGGAGCATTTTTCTTGGAAAATGAGGCTTGGAACAACGTTTCGGTCAACGGTGGGCGTTACAGAGCCATGTCAACCAACTTTTTTTTTTACTGAAATTAAAGTCAAGGATTTGGACGACCTCTGGTTCATGCAGGATGACGTGTTATGCCACACAGCTCATGCCATAATCGGTCTTTTGCGCACCAAATTCCCAACTCGTGCTATCAGCCATCTTGGCTATGTCAATTGGCCGCTTCGCAGCTGAGATATGATCCATTTGGACTTTTTGTGGGGGGACTTGAAGGACCGATGTTATGAAAACAATCCGGAAACTATTCAAGCATTTAAGGCCAATATCATCCAAGAAATCTGCGAGCTACAGCCCGAAACCATAAATAAAATCTTGGAAAATTGGGGGGACATTTCCCTAATGAAGTTGAGAACGCTTCTTGCAGGAACCGAGATGATCCCCTCCGGATTCATAACTTCATTGAGAAGGATACGCTTTCTGAGATGACAAATAGCAGTACACCCACATAGTATGTGCTCTGCCGTGTCTTCATCCTCAAGACAGAGTCGGCACTCAGCTTCAGAGGAGATGATGGGGCATCTTTGTTAAGATGATGGGGCAGGTACCTGACTAGTCTTCTGATATCCACACTATTAGGCTTGGATATATTAATAGAGTACAGGCCGTACAAATCGTTTCGATTGGCGAGGTCCCTGATCGCTGTTCCAAAAGGACAGATGTTGCGATTTTTCCCACTTGTCTAAGAAGAAGTTGAGCTTGGACTTGGGAGTGGTGCAGAAAGATAGAGGACCTATGTACCTTTCGCTGCAACCCTTCCTGGCGAGTTGGTCGGCAATTTCATTGACCAGAGTTTGATCCTGTTTTTTTGGCGAGATCTTGTGGGGCATGATTGCATTCCTTGACGATATTTGAGTGCGTGCTGTATGAACTCAGCCCCTTAAGCGCTGCTTGGCTATCAGAGAGTATGTTGATGGTTACACCTCCTATACCAGTCTCTAGGTTTAGATTGACTCATGTTGGGATGGCATGTAATTCTGCTTGAAAGATGCTGGGACTTATTCCCGGGGCCTTCGAGATCTTCCAAAGATGCCGCCACTGAATCCAGAAGCCGTTTTGGAGCTATCAGTATACTACCTAAGGCCTTTGGTATTAAGCAAGGGATTACTGGTTTCCAACTCGGGGAGATGTTGCAGGATGGCAGGCTTGTTCCCGAGCGAGGGATTCTTATTGCATTGCGTAATGTCACCTTTTTAATAAAAAGGTGCAGTGGAGTAAGGCCAATGAGTGTTTTTTGGGCTGCCGTGGGCAGGTTGGCGTAGCACCTGTAATGCCGACACAAGCTAGTCTCTGAAGGCGTTGAAGCTTAACAATTATCGTTTATTGCTCAACTTTTGTCCACCATACAGTGGACGCATAAGTAATAATATGTCTTACTATCGCGGTGTATAACTAGTCCCCTGGTTTTACCGTAAGTGTATCGACAGGCCCACAAAGCCTAAGTGGCCTTTTTAAGTTTGTTTTTAATGATAGAGTTCCAGTTAGGTCTGCGATTATCCTATATGGGTTATTCGATAAACCCTCTCTGCCAGTCAGAGATAAGCTGAAGCGTGAGCTGCATGCGCTCTCAGGCAGCAGTTTCACTTAGCTTGCGTAGTAGGTCACCGATGACTACCGACCAGGCAAGGAGTGAAAGGACTCTTCCATGCAGACACCCTTTAGCCGCCGATACTGTCACTGAGACCCCTCCGCATGTGGCTGATATAATACTGCTATTTAGCATCGCTCCAATCCAGTGATTAGTGGTATGGTCTACACCCCTTCAAGATAGTGCAGTGGTGATCGAATCATAGCCAGTATCGACAAAAGCCCCATCAGTGTCGAGGAAGATGCAAATTGCGATCTCCTTGTGTGTGCAACGCATTCTCAGTAGATCATTAGAACCAGTAAAATACACCTCAAGCAAGATCTCCCGGGTTTCCCTTCGATTGAGTGTAAGGGCACCATCTGATTTACGAAGCAGCCCGAGTCCATTTAAGTGCTCTTGGGATAGCGCTTTATGAAGTCGGGCCGTAGTTGGTAGCGAGTCTATGTTCTCCCATTCTCTTGGATCTGCTCAGATCAAGGTTGTATTTCGTTAGAGTGGATCACAAATCAGTCCAACAACAGAGATCTCACCTGTTTTCTTAGAGATTCAGGCCAACTTCGCTGGTGCCGTCTCAACTAGAATGGTCAGCAGAGGTACACCATAAGGTGGGGTACTCTCCCCTCTCCTCTGGAACGAAGTGGTCAACGAATTACTACTGTTGCTAGAACAGGAAGGGTACGCTGTGACCGCCTATGCAGATGACATTGCTATTTCCGCCACAGGAAAATTTCTCAGCACTCTACGCGACCTAATGCAGGGTGCATTACGTCCAGTAGAAACCTGGACGCAGTACTGTGGCCTTGGGGTAACAAATTCTAACTAATAATCAAAGATCAGCTAGATACCTAGGCCTAGTCCTTGACAGGAGGCTGAATTGGAAACCTAACATTCTTGATCATATCAAGAAATCAACCACTGCCCTCTACAGTGGTGGGCAGAAGGTGGGGTTTCCAACCAAGCATAATGCACTGACTCTACACAGCAGTCATAAGGCCCATCCTCCTATAGCCCATAGGCTGGTGGAGTGCTCTGGATAATGCAGTTTACCGAAACCTTCTGAGGAAGATACAAAGATCGGTCTGTCTATATATAAGCGGAGCGATCAGAAGGTAAAGTTATACCACAGGACTCGATCTCCCTCCACACCGATGGCTCCAAGACGGGTTCGGGTATTGGTAGCGGAGTCTTCTCCAAGGAACTTCACCTCAACCTATCATTTAGACTCCCAAATCACTGCAGTGTGTATCAGGCAGAATTTACAACGATAACGGAGGCCCTTGCATGGCTCAAGATCAATGTAATATCCGCTAAGGATATTATCATTTGCATATTGGATAGCCAATATGCGAAAAGTCCTAGGCCACGGTAACCCACAAATTAATGACATCCTTAAATTGTCGCCTATCTCTAGACGAGATGGCTGAACAGTTCAACATTAAAGTATTGTGGGTTCCCGGGCATAGGGATATTCCAGGAAACTGCGCGGCCGACGAACTCGCAAAGTTAGGGTCAAGCACACTCAGTCTTCCTACCCTCGGGTACCTTTAAACACCAATAAGTACGGTAAAGCACATGATAAAACTTCGAACCATTGAGGCGACCAGCCTCCAATGGAATGAAAGTAATATCGGCTTTATCACTAAACAAATCTGGCCTGAGTTAAACCTAGGACGAACAAAGGACCTAGTTGCAACCAAAAGGGTTTTGAGCACTCTAGTGGGTGTCATTACAGGTCATTGCATCATTGGAAAACACGCCGTCAGACTAGGGCTGCCATCCAATGACTTTTACCGCGACTGCATGGACGAGGAAGAAGAGGAATCAATCCGTCACCTTCTCTGTTCATGCGAACCGCAGAAGGATCTACCTCGGCGCGCCCTTCTATGAAAATCTAAGTGGGCTAGCAAACCTAAATATAGCTCAACTCCATCGCTTCATCAGAAGCACCGGTTGGTTCGCAGGTAGCGGATCAGGGTAATGATCCTTGTGGTATCACAATGGGCCGACCTCGGCCGACGTGTGGCTTATGCCAACCACTTGTACCTAACCTAACCTAGAGATTCAAGCTGTGCATTCCACCAGGGTACACAGCGCTTTTGTGACTTGTCCTGGATGTACAGCTGTCTCTAGGGGATGAGATAAGTAAAGCCTTAATACATACAAAAAATGGTTTTGTTGGTCTTATTGCATTTTTAAAAAGGGACTTGTATTTGGCCCAACCTGTATATGGATAAACCCGGAAAACCGTTAAATCAAACAAATTCCAACTAAGCCCAGATTAAGTCTGAGCCCATCAGCATGTTTTCATTGCCTTCTCTGACTTATCTCCTCATTATACTCGTATTTATGTATGCACCTGCCCGCCAATATCTTAACCTACAATGCTACAGATAATAAATTCCAACAAAAATAAAATAAAAAACATTTTGAGTTTCCACTTGGATTCGTTTTGAAACACGCTCCTCGTTGATGGATTTATTAAAGTAGAAATGCGAGTACGCATAAGAGGAAGCAGGAATTTTCGATGAAGATGAGGACTGAAGAACAACAAACAAATAAATAAAACAAAACGAAATACAAAAACTGCTCGAATTCGATGCTATCCTATCTGAGGAAAGAAATAAAGTCAAGGCAGTGTGCCGCGAAGCGACTAATAGGTCGGAACCAGTAATGCTGGGGATGTTGAAGGCGATGAATGATATACGCCTTGATGAGGATTTAATGAGAACAATTTCAATATGGAAATTAAAATTGGAGAAAAACGAAATAACAAAACAATGGTGCACGTTGAAAACAATTTAGTTGATTTTTTAGGAGCAAGTTAATTGGTCGGGTGACCTACTTTGGAGCAAGAAGCGAACAATGTGCTTTGTTATGGAACACGGTGAAGAGAAAATACCTCGTAAATAAGGACGGAGACCTGTTTCATAGTATATCTTGATTGTTTAGGAAACATTCCAAATCTATTGAGCTGATTTCCCTCGAGAAACCTTCTACAATCAAGTGCTTAAGTCTCGAATGTACTTGATTCCTGAACCATCCAATTAGACTTTATCTACTCGCACATACACTGTGGCCAAAATTCATTGAAAGCCAGAGACCTATTGCATCTGCTTCCAAAAATATAACTTAAAAGTACGTAACTTAAGAGGTCTTGACCCGCTGTTTGCAGTTAATATACCGTCATACTAGCACTTCTACTTCTACTGCTTCTTTTTCTTAACGGGCGCTACAGTTCGGAGTGAACCTGGACCTTAACCATCTTGCCCCTCCAACTAGCACGATATTTTGCTAGCTTTTTCCATTGCCGCACACCCAGTTGGCTGAGGTCCCCTTCCACCTGTGTGCGCCATCTTAAGTGCGGCCGTCCTCTGCTTCTTCGTCCCTCGGGGTTGGATTCAAAGACTCTCCGGGCTGGAGCTGTTGGCATCTTAGGCGCTGAATCCGTAGACGCCTGACTAGACTCCTGTCGCTTTACAGCCCGTAAAGTTCGTGGTTGAATTTTTTCTCCATCCCCAATCTGCGTTTAAAGGCCCGAAAATCACGCACAAAATCTTTCACTCGAACCGACCAAGGGCCTCCTCATCCGCTTTTGATAATATCCATGCTTCCGCGCCGTAGAGCAGGACCGGGATGATAAGGGTCTTATATAGAGTCAACTTTGTCGTTCGGGAGAGGGCTCTATTACTCAATTGGCTCCTGAGCCCAAAGAAACAGTGATTGGCACGAGTGATTCTGAGTTTGATTTCGGAACTGTTGTCGTTGTTCCAGGTCACTACGGAAAAAGCACGAGCGGTTTCTGGCGATAGTAGCTTTCTCAAGACATAACTTTGTATTCTTACTCTACTCTGCTGCATTCGTGATATCCGTAGGCGCATCTTGGCTACTATAAGATAGTGGTCCGAGTCAATGTGAGCCCCTCGGAAAGTTCGAACATCAAGAATAGT
Source organism: Eumerus sabulonum (assembly GCA_951905685.1). Lineage (NCBI taxonomy): Eukaryota > Metazoa > Arthropoda > Insecta > Diptera > Syrphidae > Eumerus > Eumerus sabulonum. Next base: position 107,568,342 of record OX645061.1, read on the forward strand.
GGAGGAGTGTCAGACGTCGATCGCGATGTGATCAATCTGCTTGGTGGTCGATTGATCAAAAGACCGCCAGGTACCCTTGTGGATTCTCGACGTACGATCCTTCCGAGGGGCCAACATTGACTCGGACCACTACCTTATTGTAGCTAGACTGTATAACGGCGATGATAGACAAGATACCGCTGTCAGGCAGAACGAGCCATTCGTAATGGACGACAATGAAACAGAATTCAGTCCACCCGACCTGGACGAAGTCAAAATAGCAATATCAAGCCATAAGTCTAATAAAGCCGCGGGCGCAGACGGCCTGTCTGCTGAGCTTCTTAAGGCGGCTGGAGATGAGCTGGTAAGGTGCATGCACCATCTCATTTGCAAGGTATGGTCGGAGGAAAGCATGCCCGACGAACGGAATCTCAGCATCGTTTGTCCGGCCCATAAGAAAGGAGACCCCTATAACTGCGCCAACTATAGGGGATTAAGTCTCCTTAACATCACATATAAGATCTTCTCTGCCGTATTGTGTGAACGCCTGAAACCGTTTGTCGATAGCCTGATCGGCTATTACCAGTGTGGTTTCAGGTCAGGTAAATCCACAATAGACCAAATATTTACGCTACGGCAGATCTTGGAGAAGACCCAGGAATACCAAATCGACACCCACCACCTCTTCGTCGATTTCAAAGCTACATATGACAGCGTGTATAGAGATGAGCTATACAAAGCCATGTCTAGTTTTAACATCCCTGCCAAACTCGTCCGACTGTGCATGATGACAATGGAGAATTCCCGCTGCTCCATTAAGGTCGGTAATGAGCAAACCGAGACCTTTGATGTTAAAAAAGGATTTAGGCAAGGTGACGCGCTGTCATGCAACTTTTTCAAGATTGTGCTTGAAAAGATCGTGCAAGAGTCACTGGCCAACACAAGAGGTACGATTTATTTCAAGCCTACGCAATTGCTTGCGTATGCCGACGATATTGACGTGATTGGCCGGACACACCGAGGCGTCAATTAGGCCTTTATAAGCATTGAGGTAGAAGCGGCTAAGATGGGTTTTAAGGTTAACGAGGGTAAAACCAAATATCTGCTTTCATCTAAAAGAGACGGACGACACCGACGCATTGGCCAGAACGTCACCATGGGCGGATATAACTTTGAAGTGGTCAAGGAATTCGTCTACCTTGGCTCACTTATGACCGGCGACAACAACTCCAGCACTGAGATAAAATGCAGAATCACTCTTGCCAACCGCTGTTTCTTTGAGCTCAAGAGGCAATTGAGAAGTAGAGCCTTCTCTCGGAAAACCAAGGTGACACTATATAAGACCTTAATCATCCCAGTCCTCCTATACGGCGCAGAGGCTTGAACCTTAACAAAAGTTTCGAGAGGAAAATTCTGCGTACTATCTACGATCCCGTTTGTTCAAACGGTGTATGGAGGAGAAGATATAACGAAGAACTGTACGGGTTGTACAGCGACATCAGCCTGGTACGACGTCTACGGATACAGCGTCTAAGGTGGATAGGCCATGTAGAGCGCATGGAAAATACAGCTCCGACCCGAAGAGTCTTCGAATCCACTCCGGAAGGAAGGCGCGGCAGAGGACGGCCGCATCATCGGTGGCGCACGCAGGTGGAAGGGGACCTTAACCAACTGGGCGTGCGGCGCTGGAAACAGCTGACCAAAGACCGTGCCAGCTGGAGACGCTTGTTGGTTGAGGCCCAGGTTCACCACGGACTGTATCGCCACCTAAGTAAGTAAGTATATACTGTGAGTGTTATGACTTCATCAGCATGTTTAATCGATTCTCTTTCACAACAGCTGTGTTGCATAATTTTTCTTCCGCATAGCAATTATTTTTCCTTGGCTATGGAACGACTTTCAACTACAGACCTTCCGCTTGACGGTCGGTCATGTTTACCACTGCACCATGGCCAACCCAAATCTGTATAAAAAAAAAAACAAATTTGCCTTTTTTTAATTATTTTATTTTAGTTATTTCAAATTTAACAGAAAACGGCTAGACCAAATTTGCTGAAACTTAATCGGTTGTCGTAACTCACAACTTATGCGTCGAATGAAGTCAGTCCTATGTCAATATCGTCTTTGGTTCTCGAGATAATTGAGACCAAAATTCGCACATACGCACATCCGCACATACGGACATTCGTACATATGCACATACAGACATTAGTTAGTAAGAGAGGGTACGGGGGTGGGACAAAGTCGCCTGATCACTGCGGTCACGAGTGGGCCTATTGTGATGTCTCCCACTTATAGTTCACTCAAAAATCCTGAGATAGTGATACAACTTAGCAAGCTTTCGAGGGAGCCAGCAGCGATTTCTTCTGCTTCAAGACAATACTTGCCTAAGTGACGATGACGTGTACTGACAAGGCAGTTACAGTGGCATAGTATGTGCTCTGCTGTTCCTTCGTCTTCATTACACATTCTGCAAGTGTCATCATGTATAATGCCCATCGTTTTGGGGTGTTTGTTGACTGGGCAGTGTCCAGTAAGGAAACCTGTAATTAAGCGAATCTGACTCCTCGAAAGCATGAGGAGTTGTTTCGTTCTAATGAGAGATGTAGTTGGGAGGAACAACTTGGCTTGTCTGCTACCTTTCGTTTGTAACCAGTGGTGATCCGTCGTGTTCCTTAATCAATTGTTTAAGCAGCATTTGGTGGTGCTGATGGGATATACAGACATACACACGTACGCACATACGCGCATGCGTACATACATATTCACACATTCCGGTGGCCTTGAAACGTCGGCCCCATATCAATAACTTACCACTGGGAAGTTAAAAATGCTCTTCCTATCGGCGACTTCAGAAGTTAGAATGACATTGTCATTGGAAGATCCAATATCCTAGTTGCCTTCTACTTTGTAATCGAATTTGACTCTGAAAATGCGTATTAGGATACGTCATTCTAACGCGATCCTGCTTAAGGTCACGATACAACTAACCTTCGACTTTCTCATCCTCTGGATAGACACCCATCTTAATCGAAACCCCCTGAGCTGCTAGTTCCGCTTGTATTGCTGCCCTTAAAAATGACAATTTAGATACTATCGCCAATCTGTGTCAACAGTGCAACCAAACTGCATTCCCGCAGCTGCAAAGCACATTTCCCAGATAAACATCTAATAACCGCCATCAAAAATTACCAAAACGAAAATCTCTAAATCCATCCGCCACTCTCAAAGCATTTCATCGTCACTCTCAGTTGGATAATAAAGTTCCAAGTATAATATCTATCTCGCCGCAGTCACCCATAATGAGGTCATTTCACAGCATTTCAAAGCACTTGCTCGCAGCAAGCATAGTGCCTGGTCACCCTATTCACCATATTCATCTCAATTAGGATCATAAATTTAAACTCAAATATATTATACTCGTAAGTACGTGCAAACCGGCTGCGTTATTGAGGCTTTAATCTTAACGACTTGTTTACGCCAAAAACACCAGGGGCACAGTGGCGTCTCACCACACTACTCATCTGTCAATAGATGCAATCGTCATATGCGGGTACTTACCTATGTACGAATGCATTCATGAGTGCGAACGATTTGTATATTTTCAATTCAATCATTTGGGGCAAACTCGATCCGTCCCGGACAGCGTGACGTGGTACATACTCGTATGCAACTATGGTGTCAGGTAGATGCATCATGAGATGGTTCTTACTCGTCGAAATTGTCTCCCATTAGCATGGTCCTCACACTTTGTATCTTTTCAATGAGAGGGGTGCCGCGTACGACAATGATGACGCTGGTGACGGTGAAGGGCTTCACATGACCTTGAACTTCTTGAGTACGTATACGTAGATATACTGTAGGTGGTGGGTGGATTTTCGGCACTATGCCTTCCCACCCCACCGAAGGGGTTTATTTCTCATTCAGTGAGTACCATGCCTCGGCGAGGATGTAGCACGTTATCCGCAACTGACGGCTCAACTCATGGGAGTGACTTGTAAGCCGATTCGATGGTGCAAAAAACGTCAATTCCGATTTACGTTTTGTTTGTATCCCTTTTATCTGTTTTTCTACACTGAATAGTCACATGGGTTGCGAGGATTTTAGCATAAAGAGTTACTAACTCCTGAATTCGCCGCATCGCTCATCAGCTGGGGTTCGATGGTTAGACACAAGGACTTGAACGGGGCTTATTTGAAGCGAATCGTCTATGGGGAAATCTAAATTTAATTTTTTTTTTTGAGGAGAGAAAATATTAGATGCAAAGGAGCATTGGATGTGGGGAATCGTTGTAGCTGGCCATGGCCATGGAGACAATGCCTTAGAATGAGGTACGAGTATCAGTGGAATGGCAAATCAAAACCAAATGGATTGATTGTGAAATGATTGCTGTCTGGAGGCAATTTAAATGATGAATATGCTTCTCAGGTCTCTCGAGATGAACGGATGCTTCTCGGTAATGCTTAATGGCAAAATGTATTTCATGCTACATCGATAAAGGGGCTCGGTTGTCCCCTGATAAATTGAAATGGAACTATTATCTGAAAGGTATGAAGGATGCCACCTGCAAAATGCCAGTCGACAACAGAGGATATGACGGTAGATGGAAAGCATATCAGAAAATAAAGATGAAAGGAATCCCATCGGCCTCCTAGAAGCCTGAGGACACTATAAGAAAACCTTTTACATTTTTTTCGAAAGAGTAAAAATGTTGGCTTTGAAAAATTCCACAGTAAGTGAGACCCACGCAGTATGTTTAATTGAGGCATTTTTACAATGGAGCGTGATAAAGGACTAAGAAAGGCCTCGTAGGGGTAGCGAATCCGACATGCGCTGGCCCGTAAAATAGCGAGCACAAGCCACTGCAGCCGAACATCTAGCAGCTCTGTTAGTCAGCCCTATTTCCAACTCCTCGTGATGCCACCTGGGGATTTCTATTTGAAATCGCGAACGGAAAAGGGCGAATGGCGAGTTTCCTGCGCCACAAAACAGGATAAGTGTCGGTTAGGCTATGGCCCGGCCTGGAAAAACACCAACAAGCCAAAAAACCCGAAAAAAGCCTCGGGTACAAAAAAAAAAGGACGGATCAACCGATGACGACCCAGGAAACAACAAAAGGAAACGAAAGAATGATATTCGGCTTTGTACGTGGAATATTCCGTCAACAGACCACGTGCAGCCGAACAACTTGCGGAGGCCCTATACTGTTATAAAGTATATAATACCGCAATCCAGGACGTGCGATGGGATGGACCGGGCAAAAAGCGGATGAGAAATTGTGATATCTACTACGGCGACTGCGACAGGGAGAGAAGACAAAGCATATTCGGATGCGGATTTGTTGTTAAATGTAGAATTAGGCAAAAAGTCTTGGGCTTCCGGCATGTAAGCGAACGCCTCATGACAATCCGCATCAAGACTAAATTCGCAAACATCAGCCTAGTTTGCGCTCACGCCCCTACCGAGGCCAAGGATGGCGCTACAAAAGATGACTTCTACGACCTCCTAGATAGGACATTTGCCCAATGTCCCAGTTGCGATGTTAAAATCGTACTGGGAGACTTAAACGCAAAATTGTGCAAGGAAGTCGCCTTTGATAGGGTTACTCGCAAACACAGCCTACACAAAACCACATCCGAAAATGGATTTAGGCTGATAGACTTCGTAACGGGTGGAAATCTTCTAGTTGCTAGCACGCGTTTCCCACATCAATCAACCATCAACCAGATTGATCACATTGCGATTGATGGCATCCGCCTTTCTAGATGTGCGAACTTTTAGAGGAGCCAACATCGACTCGGACCAGCAGCTAGAAAAATCGAGTAAGACCAGCGGCATACAACGTCGCAATGCTACAATCGCAAAGACCGCCAGAGCCTATGCCTATCGCGTCTCCCTCAAGCTCTCGGAAAACCCTCCAACACCTGCTCAGACCGTATAACACCAATGGACTCGTTGTTGACAAGCCTTAGAAAGTGCTACTTCTGAGGTACTGGGTTTCAAACCGCTACATCAAGAAACCCATGGTTTGGCGACGAGTGTAGGAGGGCACATGCAGCCAATCAGCAGACCTATCAAGAGGCGCTGCATAGAAAGACGAGAGCTGCTCGTGAGCATTATGAGCAGAAGAGGGGAGAGGAGAATCAGCTTCTCAAAAAAACAAAAAAAAGGGGGAATGAAAAGCTCGCGATCGTAGAGATGGAGAGATGCTATCGCAGGAATGACGTCCGGAGGTTTTATCAATGAATAAAACAAACATGCCAGGGATATAAGACCAGAACGGAAGCCTGCAGGGACGAAAATGGAAACCTAGTAGTGGATTCACAGTCGGTACTAAAAATCTGGAAAGACTACTTCTGCAGTCTGTATAACGGCGATGACGAAACGGATTCCGCTCTCAGGCAGAATAACACTTTAACAGCGAACGATGATGGCAGAGAATTCCGTCACTGCTGGAGTAGACGGACTACCTGTCGAGCTCTTTAAGGCAGCTGGAGATGACCTTGTTGGCAGTATGCACCAGCTCATCTGTAAGATATAGTCAGAGGAATACATGCCCGATGAATGGAATCTTAGTATTGCTTGCCCGATCCACAGGAAAAGAGACCCCTTTGTCTGCGCCAACTACAGAGGAATAAGTCTTCTGAACCTCGCTTATAAAATCTTCTCTGCTGTTCTGTGTGAATGCTTGAAACCGTTCGTTAATAATCTGATTGATCCATATCAGTGTGGTTCCAGGCCCGCGAAGTCCACTATAGATCAATTATTCACACTACGGCAGATCCTGGAAACAAACGAGTTCTAGATCGACAACCACCACCTGTTTGTCGACCTTAAGGCTGCATGCGATAGTATAAATAGAGACGAGCTATACAACGCAATGTCTAGTTTTAACATCCCTGCCAAACTCGTCCGATTGTGCAAGATGACAATGGAGAATTCCCGCTGCTCCTGTAAGATCGATAATGAACAAACCGCCCCCCAGCAGCTGACCTCCTCGTGGTGGGGGGGCGGGCAACAGGTGTGGGGTGTGTGAATTGATTTTCGTACAGCTCAAGCCTGGCTAACGAAGCGCAAAACCCCTTTGGATGACAAAAAGGAGATCTGCTTCGGATGCCTATCCTGGTGTGCCAGGGCCCCATTCGGAGCCAGACCTAAATGGTTGCAGTATGCGAGTGCTCGGTGGCCGGTCTGTCCCACTCGGCAGTCGGCCGGGCTTAGCCCGAAGAAGTCACGAGCAACCCGTCAGTGGTCACGTGAGCCATTACGGAGTAAGAAGGGGGACGCACGCCATGCATTAACCAGTGCATGCGGGGAGTAAAAGGCAACAGACAACGGCATCGAGTTAGGATGGGCGCATGGAACATCTCATCGCTCACAGGAAAGCATCTCGAGCTGGTTGAGGAAGCTGCCAGGTATCGGTTAGATATCGTAGGTATCTCTTCGATAAAGGAAAGGGGATATAGAACTGTGGAACTTTCGGACGGGTGGAAACCATTCCTGTTGGAAGTTGCACCTCAAATGTCTGCACAGGCGGGAGTGGGGATAATCATAAGTCCCAGGCTGGCAGACAGGGTATTGGAGTGGATACCATTAGGAGGGAGAGTCGCGATCTTACAACTCAACCTTGAAAGATCAACTTTGGCTCTGGTGAAGGTGTATGCACCGAATCTAGAGTCAGAGTATGCGACTTTCCTGGATGAAGTTGATGCTGTCTTTGATAGGGTGGTTGAGATGGATTCCTGTATCCTGATGGGGGACTTCAACGCCAACGTGGGTGTATATGTAACGACACGGAGCAGTGTGAACGGTGATCCTCATCAAAACTCGAACGGAGACAGGTTGTCGGATTTTGCTGTCCATTACGAACACTTCCTTTCCTTTCTGGTATATGTAGTCAGAGTCTTCAACAGAAATCGTTGATAGATTTTATTGTGGTACCGTCGTGTGTGAAACGGATGTTTTGTGACGTTTGAGTGTGGAGAGGGGCTGAACTGTCCACTGATCATCACCTGGTGTTGTGTAAGCTGTATCTTACTGATAGAGTACCTCGTCTGACAAGGCGGAAACCAAGAGTGGTTACACGCATACGGTGGGAGAAACTACAGAGCAGTGAGGTGCGGCAGTACTTCGCACGACATATATCCGAAAGGTTTGAGCAAATTCCAACTGTTCCATCGCATGAAGAGGAAGAATGGCGATTATTTTCAACAGCTGTCATTGCCTCTGCACGTGATGTCTGTGGAGAGAAGCGGCTTGGTGTGGCGGCTGGTGGTGAGAAAAGAACTTACTTACTTAACGGGCGCTACAGTTCGGGGTGAACCTGGGCCTCAACCAACATGCCTCTCCACCTAGCACGATCTTTCGCTAGTCTTTTCCAATGCCGCACGCCCAGTTGGTTGAGGTCCCTTTCCACTTGTGCGCGCCACCTTATGTGCGGCCGTCCTCTATTTCTTCGTCCCTTGCGGCTGGACTCAAAGACTCTGCAGGCTGGAGCTGTGGTGTCCATTCGCTCTACATGGCTTAGCCATCTTAGTCTGACGAGCTTAGCAGGGATGTCGAAAATAATCCTGTCGTTATAGAGCTCGTTTCTAATTACGCTGTCGTACGCGGCCTTGAAGTCGACGAATAGATGGTGCGTATCGACTTGAAATTCATTGGTTTTCTCCAGGATCTGCCGTAGTGTGAAGATTTGATCGATGGTGGACTTCCCTGGACTGAAGTCACACTGATAAGGACCTATCAGCTTGTTTACAAATGGCTTCAGGCGTTCACACAAAACGGCAGCGAAGATCTTGTATGCGACCTTAAGGAGACTTATTCCTCTATAGTTGGCGCAGTCCAAGGGGTCTCCTTTTTTGTGGATCGGGCAAACAATGCTGAGACTCCATTCCTCGGGCATGCGTACCTCTGACCATATCTTACAGATGAGCCGGTGCATGCTCCTAACCAGCTCACCCCCAGCCGCTGTGAAGAGCTCAGCAGACAGTCCATCTGCGCCAGCAGCTTTATTCGACTTGAGTTTCGACATGGCATTCTCAACTTCGTCGAGGTCAATGAGACGGAATTCTCTGCGATCTTCGTCGTTAAAAAATGGATCATTCTGTCTGATCTGAGAAAAGAACTGTGTGGTTTAAAACACCCGGAGTTCAAGAAGCCATCAGAGAGAAAAAGGCGGCCTACAGGAACTGGATTTTCTTTGGAGGACTCTGCTTCCTGTGACCGGTACATTGTGGCGCGAAGAATTTGCAAATTGGCTGTGCGAGCAGTTAAAGAGCAGCCCTGGAAGGAGTTCGGCGAGAAGTTGGAAGGCGACCATAGAAAGGTGTTCTGGCAAACCATTCGCCGTCTCAGAGGAAGGAAATTCAACATAATCGAAGGAGTTAAGTCCAAAGATGGTGTGTTGCTTTCCAATGAAATGCACATCTTACGTAGATGGAGCGAGCACTTTTCGGAGCTGCACAATCACGAACAGGGCACTGAGGGGGGCAGACCTATAGTCTTGAGTGGGGCGGAGAATAGTCCAACGGTGGAGGAAGTCATTTTAGCGATTGAATCGCTAAAAGTTGGCAAATCTGCCTGTGTGGATGAAGTTCGGCCAGAAATGCTTAAGGCAATGGGTTATGTGGGAGTATTATGGCTTTCTCGACTCATTAAGAGTCCTACTATAGGGCATATCTCTAAGGTGCTGAAGGCGCGTTCTAGAGCTATGGTCGAATCCAGGATAGGGGATGAACAGTGTGGGTTTCGTCACGTTAGAAGTGCAACCGACCAGCTTTTCACTCTAAGAATGGTACTCGAGAATGCTTGGGAGCACGCCAAAAGCCATCTTATTTTTGCAGATGATTTAGTTGTCCTCACATCCTCCCAGACGGAACTTCAGCGCGCGCTAGATAGGTTTGTGGCCCTATGTGCTGATGCTGGAATGAGAGTTATAGTGGACAAATCCGAGGTTATGGTTATTTCCAAAACACCTGTCCAATGCACTCTACATGTTAGTGGAGTCCCATTGAAGCAGGTGGGGAAGTTTAGATATCTCGGGATCTTCTTCAAGAGTGATGGAGGAGTAATACTGAGTAATCTTCAGGTTTGGTCAAGCTGGGTCAATAATGAAACAGCTTGGAAGATCTGTAGTCAGGAAGACCGAGCTTGGTGTCAAAGCCAAGTCACCTATGGTCATGAAATTTTACCATGCCGAAACTGCCGAAATGAGATTTCTTCGTGCTGTTATGGGAGTTACTCGTCGGAATAGGGTGAGAAACATGGCAGTGCGCGGGGAGCTCAATGTTGAGCAGCTCCTTCTCCGAACGAAAAGGGCTATGCTATGCTATGGTCACGTGAGACGAATGTCGTCATTATCCCGACTTCCGAAACGTGCCTTGGATGCAATTCCATCAGGCAGGCGACCGCTTGGCAGACGAAGGACGAGGTGGTTGGACCAAGTCCAAAAACTCGCCTGACTGCGCTTGGGCATACCTCCTGATGAGTTAGAGTCGATGGCGGAGGATCGAGTGGCCTGGAGATCCCGCGTGCGCGAGTTACATGCTGTAACACCCCTACACCCTACTTTCCCCACACTTGTTGTTTTGTTCAGCAAAACAACAAATGTATTGTTGGTCTTTGCTACGGTTTCTCTCTCCAACTCTATCTTTGAAAGAAGATAAAGCTGGAGCGAATTACCAAGTAGCAAAGGCAGTCTTGTTCCGTGTTTTGTCTTGTGCACTTGTGTTATGTATTAATAAAGTAGTTATGAATAGTCCGAAGACTATCCAATAAAAACCATAAAAACACATTGTTAACACGAACTTTACAAACCTTCCTCACAGACAGGACCAAATATCCGGCGCAGAATTTTTCTTTCGAAAGAACCCAAAGTCAGCACCGCTGTCCTGCTTATCGTCCAGCTTTCGGCTCCGTACAGCAAGACTGGCAGAATGAGCGTTTTGTAAAGCATGACTTTGGTCTTTCGAGTGAGGAGTTTTGACCCCAGTTGTTTGGACAAGCCGAAGTAGCAACGGTCGCCAAGGGCGATTCTATGCCGGATCTCCACTGTGGTGTCATTTGTGGAATTTACGTTTGCCCCGAGGTAGACAAACTCCTTAACTACCCCGAAATTGTAGCTGTCAATCGTTATATTTTGTCCCAGGTGGTGAGCGACGGATTGGTTTTTGCTTGACAGCATGTATTTCGTTTTGTCCTCATTGATCTTAAGACCAACTCGTTTCACCTGTTCTTCAATCGCCGTGAATGCTTCCACAGTGCCACGGCGAGAACACGCGATGATGTCGATATCATCCGCGTATCCTAGCAGCTGGATGGACTTGTAAAAGATAGTGCCTTCCCTGTTGACGCCTGCCCGTCGCACTATCTGCTCCAGCACCAGGTTGAAGAAGTCACATGACAGCGCATCTCCTTGCCGAAATCCGGTGCATGTTTCGAATGGTTCCGAGGTCCTAGAACCGAGTTGCACGGTGCATCGCGTGTTTTTTAGCGTGGCGCGACACAACTGGATCAGTTTTACCGGGATCCCGAATTCGGCCATCGCCCCAAACAGTGCTTCACGATGAATGCTGTCATATGCGGCTTTGAAATGGATGAAAAGAAGGTGTGTATCGATTCGAAACTCGTTGGTCTTTTCCAGGATTTATCGAAGTGTGAAAATTTGGTCTATAGTTGATTTGCCGGGCCGGAAGCCGCACTGGTAGCTGCCGATTAGTGCGGTGCAAAATGGTTTTGGAACCAAATCAAGAGGTACGGTTTATTTCAAGTCTACGTAATTGCTTGTGTATACCGACGATTGGACGGACACAGGAGACGTCAATGAGGCCTTTGTAAGCATTGAGGTAGAAGCGGCTAAGATGGGTTTCAAGGTAAATGAGGATAAGACCTAATGTTTGCTGTCATCAAAAAAGAAACGGGCAACACCAACGTATTGGCCAGAACGTCACCATGGGCAGATATGATTTCGAAATGGTCAACGAATTCGTCTACCTTGGCTCAAGAGGCAATTGGGAAGTAGAGCCCTCTCTCGTACGACCAAGTTGACCTTATAGAAGACCTTAATTATCCCGGTCCTCTTATATGGCGCAGAAGCATGGACTTTATCAAAAGCGGATGGTCCTTGGTCGTTTCGAGAGAGAGATTCTGCGGGCGATTTTCGGTGCTATAAACACAGATTGGGTTGGAGGAGAAGATTCAATCACGAACCATACGGGTTGTAGAGCGACATGAGCCTAGTCAGGCGGCTACGGATCCAACACCTAAGATGGCTAGGCCCTGTAGAGCGAATTGACACCACAGCTCCGGCCCGTAGAGTCCTTGAATCCAACCGCGAGGGACGAAGGAATAGAGGACGGCCGTACCAAAGGTGGCGCGCACAGGTGGAAAGGGTCCTCAACCTACAGGGCGTGCGGCACTGGAGAAGGCTAACAAAAGATCGTGGTTGGTGGAGAGGCATGTTGGTTGAGGCCCAGGTTCACCCCGAACTGAAGCGCCCGCTAAGTAAGTAAGTAAGTCTCTTGGAGTACAATGGACCGGTATTTGCGTCCAGGTGTTCCAACAGAAAGCAGAAGCCTCCGGACATAAAAAAAAAAAACAAAAAACGAGAACCCATCTTTCAGAACATTTTTATTTGAAAATTCTAAATAGTTATTAATTCCATAATTGTTTAATGTTATAGCACAATGCTTCCTGCAGCAAGGAAGTCATAATTAAATTTAAAAAAAAAAAAAACTCACGACAAACAGGTCCTTAAATCTATCGACGTTTTAAATACTTTTTTTTTTTTTTTCTTCAACTTTAATCTTAAATTTGGGCGTTTGTTCTTAATTTATTAGTTTTGAAATTACTGTCTATCTACAAATGTTTTTATTATTTACTTTCATATTTATTAAAATTTAAATTCCAGAATTATACAGTTTTATAAACGTTTATAGTAGGTCCTTGCTTTTTATTTTATTTTATTTTTAAATAACTTACAATAAAAGTATAAATAAATTGTACGAATTGTTTTCTTGTAAAAAATAAATAAATTCAAAATTCGTAGTTTTCAAATTTAATTTGTTTTATTTAAATTCATTATTCCATTAAGGACATTGATTTCGATTTTGAATTTTTATTTTAGTGCGACGCCATTTATAGGTCTGTGTGTAGGACAGGTGGTCTCTCGTTCCGGATTGCCACTGCAGTGGTCGTCGTTTGGTCGCCTTGCGTTAGAATCGTACTGGTCGTTGTGGAATTGCCACTATTCTGTATGGTCGTTGCATTTAATCGTCCCGCGTACGTGATTGTTCCCGAGTCTGGTATAACGGTCGCAGTGGAGATCGTTGTGGTCATATTGTTATTCCGTGCCGCTTTCTGTTTCGCCTTTGAATCCAATAAACGCTCGGTTTGACGATTCTTTCCGAATTTCGGAAAGAAACTATTCTCAAGTTGAAGCTGTGCATTGATGTCCTTACCTTTGGCACAGGTGCAGGCTTTCATGAAACTCTTTTTGAAATTATCACTGAGAAATGCGTATAAAATGGGATTCATAGCGGAATTGGAATAACCTAGACAGCCGACCAACAAAAAGACCGTTATTTCCAGTCGAGAAGCACACGGCGCAGGTTTCGAATTAATTAGCGCCACTTGTGATATCCAATAGGGTAACCAACACAGCACATATACTGTAATCACGGTCAGGACGAGTTTGGTGACCTTGCGATGAGACCGCTTCTTCTCCTTGGACTTGTTCTTTGGGCCGACGGTATGAAGTTTCCGTATGACCAGATAATAGAAGCACAAGATGAAGGAAAGCGGTGTTGCAAAGCCAAGGACCAGTGTGTACAGTATAAATGTTGTACCCGATTGTGTATTGTGACTTTCGGGCCATTTAATATTACACGAATAGTGATCCTCGTAAACGGCGACAGTGTTAGCGAATAGGATCACTGGTAACATGAGAACAGCCGATACAATCCATGCTATTCCAGAGACAATTTTCGATACCATCGGTGTACGATAGCGTGGCGATGATATTGGATGACAGACGGCAATGTAACGATCGGCCGACATGATCAGTAGAAAGATCGATGATGTAAATTGAGTGATCGACGTGCTGACTAGATATGCTTTACACATGTATTCGCCGAATTTCCAGCTACCAATCTGCATTGTGAATAAAAGAAATGGTATGCCGATCAAAAAGCACTCATCGGCTATAGCCAGATTGAGGATGTAGATGTTTGTAACTGTTTGCATCTTTGAGAATCGCAAGACGACATAGATGACTAGTGTGTTACCGCAGAGACCGACTATGCAAACGACCGCATAGAGGATCATGGTTATGATGTTTCCGATGACATTTTGACTGGACGGACATTGAATATCGTCGTAATTAAAATCCCCGTCCAATGCTGTTGTGTTTCCGGACGTGGCGTTAGGACCATCGATTGAAGAGAGATTTAGTAGATATTGGTAGTTACTGAAGCTGCCTTGATTGAATGGACTCGATCGGTACTCGTCGAGGAGGAGCGACGACGACAGTCCAAATGGTGTTGTTGTGGGATAAATAGATAATGATGTTTCCTCGCTGATAGTCATTGTAACTGATCCAAGAAGAGATGCAAGTATTGAAATTCCAAGGATATCACTCGAAGGGAACGACGATCTTCTCATTCGTATAGCTCTAGCGTCACGTTAGAACTGTTGGTGGACCCATGGACATTGTTTTCTGAAAAGAAATACAAGGTTTCATGAAAAAAGCGCGTTCTTAAGTGGTGAGATGCAGATAGATTTTTCAAAAAACCGATTTTTTTCGCATTTTCTTGAAGTATGATCAATTCTAGGTCAATCCGACGAATAGTTTCCGACATATCTTACAATTAGGGCAGGACCCTCTCGGCAAGTAAACTTTATCTTATTGCACAGCACTCGTCAAACACCCTGGATGTGCGAACATTCAGAGGGGCAAATGTCGACTCTGAACACTTACTCGTAGCAGCAAGATTCAGAGCTCGACTGTCCAATGTCAGAATGCTGCACCAGCCAACCAAGTGGAGGTTCGACATTGGGCGCCTAAACAAACCGGAGGTTATCAGAGCATACAGGGAGCAGCTGAGCGCAAGACTCAATAATATGTGCCTGCATTGCCGCTCAGCCATTCAGGAAGTAGCCGAAACCACCATAGGATACCTACCACCCCCCACAAAAAACCCGTGGTATGACGGCGAGTGTTAGCAGAAAAAGGCAGCAACCGACGAGGCGTATCAAATGGCGCTGCAGAGAAAAACCAGGGCAGCGTAAGAAGAGTAACGCGCCAAAAGAAGGGAGAAAACACTACTGCGACAAAAGAAAAGAATCTTCGCAGCCTCCTAGTATCCCTGAGCTAGGAGGCTGCGAAGAGGAGTCTAGGGATAAGCATGAAACGCGAGACTTTTACAAGAAAGCCGAAGGCCTTGCAGGAGGCTTCAAAAGGGGCACCGAGGCTCTTCGAAACTGCGAGGGTAGTCTTGTCACCGACTCGCAGGGAATAGTGGATGTATTTAAGCAGCATTTTCAGCAGCTGCTTAACGAGCATGACCAAGAGAGGGTGATAGGGACCGGGGAAATCCCAACTCCAGCCACTGAAGTAGTCCTCCTACCCAGCATCGAAGAAGTCGGCACAGCTATTCAGAAGCTGAAGAACAATAAGGCCGCAGGCTCGGATGGCCTGCAATCAGACGTCTTAAAGGCTGTCGGCGATGTTCTGGTAGGGAGCATGCACCAGATCTGTAGAATTTGGGAAGATGAAAGCATGCCCGACGACTGGAATACCAGCTCTATTTGCCCCATCCATAAAAAAGGCGATCCTATCTCTTGCAAGAACTACAGAGGTATATCCCTGCTCAATGTCGCATACAAGATCCTGTCTATCGTATTGTGTAAACGTCTAAAGCCATTTTGCACGGCACTAATCGGCGGCTACCAGTGCGGCTTCCGGCCCGGTAACTCGACTGTAGAGCAAATCTTCACACTTTGACAAATCCTGGAAAAGACCAAGGAGTCTCGAATCGATACACACCATTTTTTCATCGATTTCAAAGCCGCATACGACAGCATTCATCGTGAAGAACTGTTTGGTGCGATGACCGAATTCGGGATGCCGGGAAAACTGATTCGGTTGTGTCGCGCCACGCTAAAAAATACGCGATGCATCGTGCAACTCGGTTCTAGGACTTCAGAACCGTTTGAAACATGCACCGGATTTCGGCAAGGAGATGCGCTGTCATGTGACTACTTTAACCTGCTGCTGGAGCAGATAATGCGACGGGCAGGCGTCAATAGGCGTCGATGGAAGTAATTATCTAATTAGTTTTTCTATCATGTTTGGAAGATTCTGTCAGAAATTTTCAAAAATGTATAACTGTAAAACTCCATAAGAAAGGAGACCCCTACGACTGCTCCAATTAGAGAGGGATACGTCTCCTGATCATTGCGTACAAGATCCTTTCTACCGTACTGTGTAAGCGCTTGAATCCGTTCGTGGACAATCTGATAGGTTCCTACCAGTGTGGTTTCAGGCCAGGAAAATCCACGATAGACCAAATATTTACACTACGGCCGATCTTGGAGAAGACCCATGAATTCCAGGTCGACACACACCATATCTTTTTGTCGTCTTTAAAGCGGCGTATGACAGTGTTTATAGAGACGAGCTAATAGGAGCCATTTCACATTTTAACATTCCTGCCAAGCTCGTCAGACTGTGCAGGATGTCTATGGAGAACTCTCGCTGCTCCATTAAGGTCGGAGGTGAACTGACCGACCCCTGCGATATTAAAAAAGGCTTTAGACAGGGTGACGCACTGTCATGTGATTTCTCTGGCACTATTCTTGAAAATATCGTGCGGGACTCTGCGGCCAATACAAAAGGTACGATCAACTTCAAGTCAACAGACTTGCTCGCCTACGCAGATGACATTGACGTTATTGGACGGACAAAGCGAGGCGTTCGCAAGCATTGAAGCAGAAGCGGCTGAAATGGGTCTAAGGGTAAATGGGTCATCAAAGAAAAACCGACGTCTTGGTCAGTACGTCACCTTCGGCAGCTATATTTTTGAAGTAGTCAAGGACTTCGCCTACCTTGGATTGATAGTGATAAGCAGCAACGACACCAGCGCTGATATAAAACGCATAATAACTCTTGCCAACCGCTGCTTCGTTGGGTTCAAGAGGCAATTGAGAAGTAGAGCCCTCTCTCGAAAGACTGGGGTATCCCTCTACATAACCTTAATCATCTCGGTCCTCTCCTACGGCGCTGAGGCTTGGACGTTATCAAAAGCGGATGAAGAGGCTCTTGGGCATTTCGAGAGGAAAATTCTGCGTGCAATCTTTGGTCCCGTTTGTGTAAACGGACAGTGGAGCAGAAGTTTCAACCAAGAACTGTACGGGCTGTACAGCGACATCGGCTTAGCTAGTCAGCAGACCCCGAGGGACGACCGCATCTAAGGTGGTGCGCACAGGTGGAAAGGGACCTCAACCAACTGAGCGTGCGGCACTGAAAGCGGCTGGCCAAAGATCGTGCCGGCTGGAGAGGCTTGTTGGTTGAGGCCATGGTTCACCACGAAGTGTAGCGCCATCAAAGTAAGTAAGTACTGTGCAAACAAAATTATTAAAAATACTCCTTTTTTTACGCATCTGACTGCGTTGAGGTTCATCGTAAACACCTTTCGCCTATCTTTTGATCTACATGATGTGTAAATAACACATTTTATGAGGCCCACACCCTCTAGAAGTAGCAATAAGCGCAAATGATGTCATAAACCATAATCACCCAAGGGGCATGCGAACCGAGCTTACCCTATCAGCTTCATAGTGCTCGTAAACTACTAAAACCAAGAATCCGACAAACGGGAAAACTAATTAAATGAAGACTAGGAAGGCACGTCTTTGCCGCCACCATCGTCGTTACAGCCAGCCCCATCGGCGCAAATTTAATTTCCCTCCTGACTCAGGACAACAACTCGTACACCACACTCGTACACTACACTCGTAGTCAGAGGACAGAAAGAGTTCACGTTCAGTATCTGCAGATTGAGATCGTTTAAACGCATTCAAACGGTCATTGCTCCATCGTCCTTCCGGTTCGTGGGATGTGTGCGTTTTGAATCCTTTATTGAATCACATTTCCTCGCCTCGTAGCAGTCGAGCACACCATTCCTCTGCACGAATGACAGACTGAAGAGATTTTTCTAACTTCGTTAAACAACGGTCACACAGACACGTTGGGGTAGATGTACAGTGTATGCAAGATGTTTTCCGTCCTTTTTATTGAATTATCTGATGCATGCGCAAATGAATGAAAGATTAAATGTCCAGCGGCGACGACAAGCAAACTCCTGACTGACTCCTGTGACTGTTGTATGAATCGTGCTTGCACTGTGGTACTGCTCAATGGATTTCGAAGCCAACCACGATTTGACGGTCCTTGAGGGGATATGCACAAATGATGTAAGTTTACTCCTTAGCGAGTTACTCGTCCTTCCGATTGCTTACAGTCGAATTCTAGATCCTTTTGTATAAGGATGTTGTTTGACATACCTTCAGGGTTAATCATTTCCTTCAAATGTGTTGATCCTTGTTGCAGCCATCAACGCCGATGGCGAAGGAAATTTGACTCCATTCACTGAAGGGTGAAAATACACGTTCATCTCCTCGCGCGCCACAGTGTATCTGCAGCAATTACTTTGTTGCGAGGAACGTATTTCCTACAACCGCACGTTATATGGTCTGACTACCGTCGAACGCAACACCAACAGTGTTCTTATTAAGCAATAAGGACATTTTCCCGACGGCCGTTTGCGCGTGGATGTTGCATCAGCGACACCAAGTGCCGGACTAAACCCAATCTTCATTCGCCCCCTGCGGGCTAAAATGTTGTCTTGCCCTCACCATGTCGTCCGTCCTTGTTGTCCTTATTTTTCCGCCGCCTTTTCAGCTTGTTACTTGTTCATTTTATTTTGTTTACTCTTTGCTATTTCTCTATTTGCTTCGGTTTATTGTATCCCTCTTTGATCCTCGAGCACTGGAGGGAGTCTATTTGTCAAACATTTTATTTCTCTTCCCTTTTATTCCCTCTTATCCTTGTTATTTCTCCTGTATGTCGTTCTTATGATTTCAAGAAGCAACCGCCGCCGATTCAATTGAATTCAGGAATCGTGCTCACACTACAAAACATCGGTTGTTGGAGGGAAGAAACAGCCCAAATTGGTTGCCTTGCTCCACGTGACTTCAATGGTATCAGGAGGAGAATCATTAATTTCCAAGCATCCTGGATCGCAAATAATAGCGATTGATATTCAGAAATCGCCAACGACTTCATTCGTCTTTCATCGCCTTTCGCATGACTGACGTACGCAATTAATCAGTTTATTAACCCAAGGACGATGGTCTGAAGCTGATAATGAAGATAATGAAGAATTATCTTCGTCCATTGCCAATCACCGACTTTTT
Organism: Eumerus sabulonum; assembly: GCA_951905685.1. NCBI lineage: Eukaryota > Metazoa > Arthropoda > Insecta > Diptera > Syrphidae > Eumerus > Eumerus sabulonum. Next base: position 107,587,794 of record OX645061.1, read on the forward strand.
TCGGATCATATTGTTATAGTTAATGCCATGTATCCGAGAGATATTGGATTTTTCTTTCCTCGTTTCTGCTTTGCAATATTCTTTTGAAGCGCGGGGAACTAATTTACATTTTAAATGTCCCACTCTACCGTCAAGGATATTATGGGAGAAAGGAAATAGTGAAAGGAATGATGTTGCAGAGGCCAATTCACCTTGAGCTTGTTATATCTGGGCGATGGGGAGCTGGGAGTTTTTGCAATTTAATTTGACTTGTTAATCTTGATTGCAGACGAAAGGATGATTGATGGACCGAACAGCGTCTGCCCTAGATATTGAAGGTCATACAAAGTCTGGTTTATTGGAGGCGGCTGTGTTTCCTTAACCCTACAGTACTCGTACTCAAGGCAGGCACCCTACAGTACTCGTACTCAAGGCAGGCACCCTACAGTACTCGTACTCAAGGCAGGCACCCTACAGTACTCGTACTCAAGGCAGGTACACGTGCGTTGGGAAAGAATGTATGTAAACTATAGTAGCAGCAAGAACCACTCAAATGCAAAGTTCCCGAAGGCAGGACAAAATGTTGAACAAACAACACGTGCCTCATATTTTGTTTTGGAGGAAGCATCCTCGTTGGCACTTAATAGACCAATGCCTCTGATTACAATATAGTTGACGAATAGCGTCCAAAACTCCATGCCAAAGTAGAAGACAGTTGGAGGTGTACATAATTGGTTGTATCCGTTAAGAAAAGAGCATTCTAAGTACATATCGACTAAATTACGGATGGTAAAGACTAACAAAGACCTCGTAGGCGTAGCATCTGTCGACGGGTGCTGGTCTGCTAAAATAGCGAGTAAGGGCCTCTGCAGCCGAATATCCTGCAGATCTGTTAGCCAGTCTCTACTACTACTATTTCCATAGAAATTACTAACGCAAGAGGGCGAATGGCGAGTATCCTGTACCACAAAACAGAATTAATGTCGTTTAGCAAGCCGTAACCGGAAAACCCCACAATGCTCAAAAACAACCACAAGCCTCGGATAAAATTAATGTTGACGATCCTTGCAAGAAACGAAGAAAGGACAATGATCTTCGGCTCTGTACGTAGAATGTTAAGTCCCTAAACAGACCACGTGCACTTGAACAACTTGCGAACACCCTAGACTGCCATAAAGTGGACTTAACCGCCGTCCAGTAAATGCGATGGAAAGGATCGACTATGGGGAGAGAGGAAAAAGATTGCTCGGATGCGGATTTGTTGTCCGAGATGGATTAAGGCAAAAAGTCCGAAGCTTTCAGCATGTGAGCGAACACCTCATAACGATCCGTATCAAGAGTACATTTTTTAACATCAGCCTGATCTGCATCCACGCCCCCACGGAAGAAAAGGTTGACTCCACCAAGCATGAGTTCTACGATCTCCTAGACAGAACGTATGCTCAATGTCCCAGCTATGAGATCAAAATTATACTATGAGACATCAACGCTAAGGTGGGTAAGGAAAGCATCTTTGAACGAGTCATCGGCAGACATAGCCTACACGACACCACATCCGGGCGAAATCTTCTCCTAGCCAGTATGCGCCTTCCACACCTCGATATACACAAAGCCACCTGACGGTCGCCAGATCTCCGTTAGAAACTCCTCCACTATTCTTGATGCTGGAAACTTCCGAGGAGCTAACATAGACTCGCACCACTATCTTTTTGTTGCCAAATGCGCCCACGGATGTCACGAATGCAGCAGAGTAGAGTAAGAATACAAAGCTATGACGTCGGAAAGCTACTATCGCCAGAAACCGCTCGCGCTTTTACCGATCGCGCCTCCCCTAAGCTCTCTCATACACCTCAACCCTCTACACAGTCCATTGTGGTACCTTTGGAAACAAGCCGTGAAAAGCATTGCATCTGAAGTTTTGGGCTTCAAGGGTCCTCCACGAAACACCTTGTTCGACGACTAGTGCAGGAGGATTCACACAAGCCTCGATGCATAGAAGAACAAGAGCAGCTCCTAAACTCTACGAGCACCAAAGAAGTGAGGAGCATAGCTTCTCAGCACAGAGAAGAAAGAGCACGAGAAGCAGCTTTTGAGGATTTGGAGAGGTGTTACTGCAGGCACGACGTTCTTTGGTTTTATCAACTGATAAAGCGAACATGACACCTGTACTAGAATCGCAGTCGATGCTGAGAATATGGAAAGACCACTTCTGCAGACTCTATAACGGCGATATTAGACAATATACCGCTGTCAGGCAGAAGGATTCATTTCTTAACGACGAAGATCGCCGAGATTTCCGTCTCCCTAACCTCGACGAAGCTATATTCGCCATATCGAAACTCAAGTCGAATGAAGCTGCTAATGCAGACGGACTGTTTGCTGAGCTCCTCAAGATATGGTCATAGGAAAGCATGCCCGAGGAATGGAGTCTCAGAATCGTTTGCCTGATCCACAAGAAAGGAGACCCCTTTGACTGCGCCAACTACAGAGGAATAAGCCACCTTAACCTCGTTTACAGAAGCTTCTCTGCCGTTTTTGTATGAACGCTTGAAGTCTTTTGTAAAAGACCATCGATCAAATCTTCAAGTCGATACTCACCACCTATTTGTCGACTTAAAAGCCGCATACACCGAGATAAGCTCGTCAGACTATACAGGATGACTTTGGAGAATGCTCACTGCTCCATTTGAATCGGTGAAGACCTGACCGATAGTTTTAATATCAAAAAGGATTTAGGCAGGGCGATGCGCTGTCGTGTGATTTCTTCAAATGATTGTGCAAAAATCACTGGCCAACACAAGAGGCTCAATTTATTTCAAACCCTCACAACTCCTTGCATACGCGGATGAAACTGACATAATCGGAAGAACACAGCGAGATGTCAATGAGGCATTTATGAGTATCGAGGAAATTGGATTGCTATCATAAAAACAGGAGCGTCCTGGCCAGAAAGTTTGTATTGGCAGATATAGGTTTGTGGTAGTCAAGGACTTCGTTTACCTTAGGTTAGGTTAGGTTAATGTAGTCGGCATAATCCACACGTAATCCGAAGTCGGCCCATTGTGATACCACATGGATCGTGTTATCCAGATCCGCTACCAGAGAACCAACCGGTGCTTCTGATGAAGCGATGGAGTTGAGCTATTTTATGGTCTGCTAGCTCACTTAAATTATCATAGAAGGGCGCGCCGAGGTAGATCCTCCTGCGATTCGCAAAAGAGGGGCATGAGCAGAGGAGGTGATGTATTGATTCCTCCTCCTCCTCGTACATGCAGCCGCGACAGAAGTCGTTGGAGGGTAGTCCCAGTCTGGCGGCGTGTTTCCCAATGATGCAGTGACCTGTAATGACACCCACCAGAGTACTTAAGGTTGCCCTGTTGGTTGCCAGGTTCGTCCTAGGTTTAATTTAGGCCAGAGTTGTTTGGTGATAAAGCCGATATTACTCTCATTTCATTCGGGGTTGGTCGCCTTAGTGGTTTGGAGTTTTATCATATGCTTTACCGTACTTATTGGTGTTTCTAGGTACCCGAGGATAGGTAGGCTAAGTGTGCTAGACCCTAACTTTGCGAGTTCGTCGGCCGCGCAGTTTCCTGGAATATCCCTATGGCCGAGAACCCACAATACTTTAATGTTGAACTGCTCAGCCATCTTATCTAGAGATAGGCGACAGTTAAGTTAAGACAGTTAAGTCTTTGATTTGTGGGTTACCGCTGCGGTTATCCTTTGGCGGATATTACATTGAGCCATGCAAGGGCCTCCGTTATCGCTGTTATTTCAGCCTGATACACACTGCAGTAATTTGGGAGTCTAAAGGATAGGCTGAGGTTAAGCTCCTTGGAGATGACTCCACTGCCTACACCCGACTCCATCTTAGAGCCATCGGTATAGAGGGAGATCGAGTCCTTTAGTATGACTTTCCCTTCAGCCCATTCCTCCCTGGATGGAAAAACTTTGCATGGGTACCTCGAAGTGTTTTAGAATGGTTGTGTGGGCTTTTTGTGATGTGGACCATTTCATTATGCTCCTCATCCTCAGGGACGCGCAGGCAGCAATTTGTTTGCTGAAAAGGTTAAGTGGTGGAAGGTGTAACAGAATGTTTTGGGACTCCGTGGGGGTTGATCTGATCGCTCCGCTTATGTATAAGCTGGCCGATCTTTGTACTTTCCCCAGAAGGTTTCGATTGACTGCCTTGTCCAGAGCAGTCCACCAGACTACGACGTCATACAGGAGGATGGGCCTTATGACCGCCGCCGTGTAGAGATACCACTTCTTGCCCACCACTTTCTTGCTACTGTAGAGGGCAACAGTTGCTTTCTTGACGCGGTCAAGAATGTTGGGTTTCCAATTCAGACTCTTGTCAAGGACTAGGCCTAGATATTTGGCCTGCTCTTTGATAATTAGTTGAGTTTCACCCAACCTCGGTGGGTTGAGGGACGGAATTTTATATTTGTTAGTAAACAGTACTAGATCGGTCTTCTTAGGGTTCACCCCAAGTCCACAGTACTGCGTCCAGGTTTCTACTTTATGTAATGCACTCTGCATAAGGTCGCATAGAGTGCTGGGAAATTTTCCTTTGGCGGCAATAGCAATGTCATCTGCGTAGGCGGTCACAGCGTACCCTTCCTGTTCAAGCAACAGCAGTAGCTCGTTGACCACCACGTTCCACGGGAGAGGGAGAGTACTCCACTCTGTGGTGTACCTCTGCTAACCATTCTAGTTGAGAAGGCACCAGCGAAGTTGGCTTTGACAACTCTTTGTGTTAGCAGTTGTCGTACCAGTTCTATCACTGATCCCGTAACACCCAGATCAGTCAGTGCTTTGGTGACGGTCCATGGTTCAACATTGTTAAAGGCACCCTCAATGTCGAGAAAGGCGACTATATTCCTTACGTGCCAGTGACCTTTCTATTTTGCTGACCAGTTAGTGGAGTGCGGTTCCACCGATTTGCCTTTGTTGTAGGCATTTTGATTATCCGACAGCCTTCCTGAGAGGCAGCTGTAGCGAATGTGTGCGTCTAGAATCTTCTCTAGAGTTTTTAATAGAAAAGAAGTAAGACTAATAGGCCTCAAGTCATTTGCATACGTATGAGAGCTTTTGCCTGCCTTGAATCCGTAGTGATCTGGAACAAGAACAACTCCTGCCAGTCACTGTTCCCTTGGGCTTCGGAGGCAATTGAGTAACAGAGCCCTCTCCCGAACGAAAAAATTGATTCTGTACTTACCTCTTATCCTTTCGGTCCTGCTGTAGGGCGCAGAAGCATGGATACTATCAAAAGCGGATGATGAGGTCTTTGTCCGTTTCAAGAGAAAGATTTTGCGAGTGATTTTCGGTCCTATATACGTAGGCGAGGGCGCCGTGGCGCAGTAGTTAGTGTGTTGGACTCTGACGCACGATGAGCGAGCTCGGATCTCGATAACATCAACGTCATCGAATGTTTATTTCGCGGCGTCCCTCCTCGGCGGGGTACTGGCAAAACCCCCCGTAGACGAGTATAACTCGTCTAGAAAATGCTTCTCGACTCACGCCGTTCGGAATCGGCATTAAACTGTAGGTCCCTTTCACCTGGGTGAAAAATAGAATTACACACAATATGGGTGACTGAAGGGAAACTTGGCTTTGGTCCTTCATGGGCTGTAACGCCACCAAAAGAAGAAAGAAGAAACGTAGGCGAGGGATGGAGGAAAATATTCAACCACGAGCTCTGCGGGCTGTAGAATGACATGAGTATAGTCAGGCGTCTGCGGATTCAACTTCTAAGATGGCTAAGTCATGTACAGCGAATGCACACCACAGCTACAGAGAGTCTTCGAATCCAACTCTGAGGGAAGAAGAAATAGAGGATGGCGCACAGTGGTGGGGGGACCTCAACCAACTTGGTGTGGCGCCTGACAAGATGAGGAAGAAGAAGAACTAGACGGAGATGGCTATAATACTCAGTGTTATTTCGCTGCTGTTTGTAAGAATATTCAGAGTAATTGCATGAGATATCAATTCTGTGGATTTGGATTTGTTATCACCCTGATCTTTACGATGTATAATACAAGGATAATACCATCCAAGCAGCTATCCTCCCCAGAAGATATATTTTTACAACAAACCCAATAAATCATCAAGGCGAACGGGCTGTGAACAAGAATAAATTCATCTACACAAGTGCGTGTCAATATGTCACGGAAGCTATACTGGTTGCCTACGCAGATTCCCAATGTGGTCTTTGCACCCATGTGCCATCAATCACGCCCCTACATCTTATCCATTCTCATGGGAACCCGAGAGAAATGGAAGAAGATAGATATGTTCCATACATGACCTGTCACTTCGCTTAGATTAAAATGCCACGTTAAAAAAAAAACCAAGAAGAAAATAAATCCACCAGCTTTACATCCTGCCCTGAAATTACATCCTCTGTCGTGCACAAGTAAGCCGCCTTCCATGTAACCGATTATGTAAAATAACATTTCACGTACGAAGGCATGCTCGCTTGACTTGCTCCAGCCGAAAATGATGAAGAAATATCCCTAACAACCTGGCATGTGAGGTTATCTCATCAGCTATGCATGAGGCAAAGCAACAGGCCCATGGTCACCATCATCACCGAGGCAGACAGTTTCCATCCAATCAACATGGAAATCCTGGCTATACCACGCTGTAATTCCGTTGTCACGTAAACTATCTTTCTATTGAATCCGACTTGTTATTAGTTGGCCAGTTCCTTCCAATTTGTGTCAGCAACCGCCTCATTGGCACGTGGAACAGCAGCATCATCCATTTGTTTCTTTATGAGCTCGATAACAGTGGCCAGAGAGGATACGAGTAACTTATGCAACAATTGGATATGCATCTCCATTGACCATTAATTACAATCTAACTTCCAGTCGAATGAGTTTTGTAGAACTAAACGGCGTCACGGGCGATGGGTCTGTCGCTGACAGCGACAAGTGCTTTTGTGAGATATTCATCGAGCTAGAAATCTGCATCTAATCGATCTTTAATTAAACAGGAATTCTGTGGCCGGAAGCTGTTGCGTGAAATTGCAGGAGCAAATGTCCTTCAACATATGACAGCGTGACGTACAGTGGAGCCCTTCGAAAACAGACGTTAAACAGTGATGTGTATGGTTGCTATCCCATGAAGCACGAGTAGACAAAAAGATAGCGGTGATGGAAATATGATGTTTTGTTAGGTGTAGTGGATTGGAATCCTCATCAAAGCACTTGCACCCTTGAGTTGACAGTTGCCCGGGAACCGAGCGAAGAAAGGAGATTTATAGTTCCCGTGAGCGCGTGAAACATGGAGTTAATGGATACCAGGAACACACTCGGGGCGTAAGAGTATGTCGTACGTGAATTGTGTAACGTCGAGAAAGGTAACAAACACGAACTTTGGATCATAAAGCTTCAGCACGCGGTATTTTCCAACTGACGTAAGGTGTTGGACGCAAGGCACTTAGTTTTAACGACAAATTGACAAACAGATTTTATCCTTATTGTGCTGGCAATGGAGCAGGTTGGCAAATAAAGAAATCCAGGAAAGTGATGCAGGATGTGGGATGACTTCGTCATAGTGATTTTAGTGATATAAAAGTAAAGTGCACTCTCTTGGTTACACGGAAACCACTCAAAGGAGCTCAACAACGACTCTGTATACGAATTCGACCTTTTTCAAAGGATCATTTTGTAGTTCCCTTTCATAAGGATGTTCGAGGAATACCATATTAATGTGATTCCTTCTTCGGCACTGAATGTTTCGCGGAAAACTATCTAAAGGCGAAAACCCTTTGCAGCTACTATGCTATTACGTGAAAGTATCTCAATCCGTTGCCACTGTCTTTCAATTCATGTGACGTTGACGTAGTCGATAGGATGGAAAACTGTTTTTCTCTTTAGCTTGAAGCATTCTTTTCCCTATAGCCCTTTTGCCATATTTGTACTTACTTACTGCTAACAAATAGCAGAAGGCACTACGACCTTTAAAGATCTGTCGTGTTCACTAGCCGATTAGCCAAGGAGTTTCTCCACTTCCTTAATGAAGTTAAGCATGCTTCTCGTAGGAGTTGAGGTGATCCCCTCAGAAGTTATCATTTCACTGAAAAGGATACGCTTCCTTAGAGGGCAAAGGGCAGCACACTCACATAGTATATGCCCGGCAGTTTCCTCGTCCTCAAGACATAGTCGACACTCAGTTTCAGATAAGAGGTTGATTTTATTGAGATATCTCAGACCACAGTGTCCCATCAGGTAGCTGGCTAGCTTTCTGACACCTACTGGACCCGCCAAACGCAACCTCGCAGGAACTGCGTGGATTTCTACACTGACGGGTCAAAAACCAAAGACGAAATAGGGAGTGGAGTATTTTGCAGACCACTAAAACTGAACAAAGCTCTAAAATTACCCGCTAACTGCAGCATCTTTCAGGCGGAGCTGTTGGCAATAAAGGAGACTCTGTCTTGGTTAAAGTGAAACGTGATATCCACTGCGGATGTCCGAATTCTCACGGATAGTCAAGCAGCCTGGAGTCCTATGTGTACACATCGACTGTGGCCTATCTCTTGACGAGATGGCCGAACAGTTTAACATAGGTACAACTTCTTTGGGTACCAGGGCACAGTGACATTCCAGCGAGAGTCGCCAGACAAGACGCGACGCAACAATCAATCACGGCATGTGAGGGAATATCCCTGGAAATCATTAAACATAATCTCACAAATTTCGCCAGGGTTAAGACGAACCTGAGATAGACTCAGGAACACGCCTGCCTCATCACCAGGCAAATCTGGCCCCGGCTCGACAGTCAACGGACTGGGAGACTAATCGCCCTAAAACGAACTGACATCTACAAATTCATTGGTTTCATCACCGGTCACTGTCCCATTGGCAGTCATGCACAAAAACTAGGGCTAGCTCCGGATGATTTTTGCATAAACAGTCTAGACGAATAGGAGGTCGGATCCATTAAATACCTGCTCTGCGCCTATCCGGCCTTCTGTGCAATCAGGGAACGCTACCTAGGATCCTACTTCCTAAACGACATGTCAGATGTTCATCAAGTAAGCATAACTGACCTTCTTAACTTTTTAAGAAGCATTAAGCAGCTCCATGAATAGGGGGATAAGCCCCCCTCGTAGCTGCACAGCGAGTCTCTCTGGCCTGATTGGCAAAATCCTTGAACGCTGTTCCAGAAGGAGGTATTGCAAAGTTGATCTTAGACTTGGGAGTGGCGAAAGAAGATTCAGGACCTATGTGTGTACTTTTCGCTGGAACCTTTCCTGACGAGTTGATCGGCGATTTCATTGCCCTTAATACCTTTGTGTCCTGGCATCCAGTAGAGTTTAACTTCGTTTCTTTTTAAGCACGTTAAGCACTGCTATCAGGGAGTATATTGATGGTTACCCCTCTTTTGCCAGTCTCTAAGTTTAGGTTGACGCATGTTAGGATGCCATATTATTCTGCTTGGAAGATACTAGGACTCTTCTGATTTGTCCAAAGATGCTGGCGTCAACGCCAGAAACTATGTTAGAGCGATCAGTGTACCACCTAAATCCTTTGACTTTGAGCAAGGGATCACTGGATTTCCAAGTTTGGGATGGATGTATTAAATCTCTTGTCATAAGCGAAGGTGTGTGGTAATGCGAACGAGACCGTGGTAATCTTATCCAACTCGGGAAAATGTTGCAAAATGGACATGTGACTAGTGGGTCTACATGGAAGGCCTGTTCCCGAGCAAAGAATTCTGATTGCACTACTTAATGTAAACTTTTTTAATTAAAAGCAGCTCCAAGCTAGTCTCTGGAGGATTTGAAGCTTTACGATTATCGTTTTTCGCTCAGCTTTTGTCCACCATACCTGGATACATAGGTGATGATACGTCTTACTATTGCGGTATATAACTACTGGCTTACCTAATGTTTCAGTCCCTCGGTTTTACCGTAAGTGCGTCGAGAAGCCCACAAGACCTTATTCGCCTTTGTAAGTTTGTTTTTAATATTGGAGTTCCAGTTAAGCCTGCGATCAAGGTCAATACCTAGATACTGAATTTCTTCTGAAAATCCTATGTTTATACCATTTAGAAAGTTGGAGCAGGCCAGCACCCTTATCCTCTTTATAAACGGGACTAAGATTGTCTTATTTGGGTTAATCAATAGACACTCTCTGCCACACCAGTCAGATATGAAGCCCAAGATGCGTGTGCTCGCAGGCAGCAATTTCGCAACTGTCAGTAATAACAACTACTAGGTTGTCAGCATATCCGATGAACTCTTACCCGCCAGTGGTTAGCTTGCGTAGTAGTTCATCGATAACTATTGACCAGAGAAGGGGTAAAATGTCTCCTCTTTGTGGACACCCCTTAGCCGCCGATACTGTCCCCGATATCTCTCCGAACTGCGCCGATATAATACGGCTGTTTAGCGTCACCCTGAGGGCGCCGTGGCGCAGTGGTTCGTGTGTTGGACTCTGGCGCACGATAAGCGAGTTCGGATCCCGGTAACACCAACGCCATCGAGTGTTTATTTCGCGATGTTCCTCCTCGGCGGGGTACTGGCAAAACCTCCCGTGGTAAACTTTCTATGAAAAAGCTTCTCGACTCACGCCTTTGGGAGTCGGCATTAAACTGTAGGTCCCTTTCACCTGTGTGAAAAATAAAATCACACACAACGTGGGTGATTGAGAGAAGTTTGGCTCTGGTCCTTCATGGGCTGTAACGCCACCAAAGACGAAGAAGCGTCACCCTAATCCAGTGATTACTGGGATGGTCTACACCTCTGCAGGATAGTGCAGTGGTGATCGAGCCATCGCCGGTATTGTCAAAAGCGATCTACCTGTGTGTGAAACTATTTTCAACACGCGCCACTATAAGGTGTAGCGCATTCTCAGTAGATCGCTCTTTGGGATATGCATACTGTTTGGGATGCCGCGGTATCTGATTCTACAGGATACCTCTAATATGAAGCTCTATCGGTTTTTCCATTGTTTTAAATAGGAACGATATTAGGCTGATAGGCCGATAGGATTTAGGTTGTTTATTTGGCTTTCCAATCTTGGGGATGAAGACAAGGTTGACTTCTCTCCAGATTTAAGGGATGAAGCTCAGGTTGGAACAGGAAACAGTTGAAACTATCACAGGTGATAAAATAGTGTTCAGGCCTCTCTGCAAGATAGCAGATAAGACGCCGTCTTTGCCTGGGGCTCGTAGGATTAAAATGAGCCAATTGCCCATTCCACTCTATCGGGGTAATCTGGTAGACTCTGTTACCCATTTAAGTCTACCAGAGAGGCTATTCGTTCTACCGTCGATTATGTACTTACTTACTTGTTAGGCTAGCAATCCATGGACCATCTGAACCTGAGCTATAGCTGCCTTCTATCCTTGACGATCCCGGACACGTTGCTTCCAGTTATCAAGACCTGGATCTTATCTTTATACCGGAGATTCGGTCTTCCTCTTCTCGAACGTGGAGACCCGGAGTCGAAGATCTTTCTAGCTGGAGCGTTGGTGTTCATCCGCTCGATGTGCCCGAGCTAATGCTCTTTGCCTTCCGGACATCTTTCTACAACTCATAGAGTTCGCGGTTGTGGTTTTCTTCTCCATTCACCTTGCACGCAGACAGGATCCAGTATCCGGCGCAGAATTTTTCTTTCGAAGGAACAAAAACTCAAATCCGCCGTCCTGCTTATCGTTCTACTTTCGGCTCCGTACAGCAAGACTGGCAGTATAAGGGTTTTATGAAGCACGACTTTAGTTCTTCGAGTGAGGAGTTTTGACAAAAGTCGTTTGGACAAACCGAAGTAGCAACGGTTGCCAAGGGCGATACTGTGCCGGATCTTCACTGTGGTGTCGTTTGTGGAGTTCAAATTTGCCCCGAGGCAGACAAACAGCTTAGCCACCTCGAAATGACAGCTGTCAGACGTTATATTTTGTCAGAGGTGGTCAGCGATGAATCGGTTTTTGCTTGAGAGTTGACTTTAAGACTAGCTCGTTTCAGCTGTTCTTCAATCGCCGTGAAATCTTCTACAACGTCACACTGAGACCGCGCGATGATGTCAATATCATCTGCGTGTCCTAGCAGCTGAATAGACTTGTAGAAGATAGTGCCTTTTCTGTTGATGCCTGCCCGTCGCAATATCTGCTCCAGCACTAAATTGAAGAAGTCGCATGACAGCGCATCGCGAACTGCACGGCGACATTGGGCAGGGATGTACCTCTAGAGTTCTTGCAAGAGGTTGAATCGCCATTTTTGTGGATAGGACAAGTAGAGCTGATATTCCAGTAGTCGTAGTAGTCGTAGATGATCTTGTGCATGCTCCCTAGCAGAACATCGTCGCCAGCCTTGAATTGCTCTGATGGCAAGCCATCTGAGCCTGCAGCCTTGTTGTTTTTTCAGCAGTTTTGATTACTTCAGCGGCTGGAGTTGGGATTTCCTCAGTCCTTACCACTCTCTCTTGGTCATGGTCGTTAAGCATCTCTTGGAAATGCTGCTTAAATACATCCACTATTCTCTGCGGATATGTGACAAGATCACCTTCGAAATTTCGAAGAGCTTGAGTGCCTTTCTTGAAGCCTCCTACAAGTCTTCTTGCTTTCTTAATAAAGGCCCGCATTTTATGTTTATCTGTAGGCTTCTCGATAAACTTGAGCTGGGAGGCCGCAAAGATTAATTTCTTTGGTCGCAGCAGTTTCTTATCCTCCCTTCTTCTGGCTCGGTACTCCCCTCGCGCTGCCCTGGTTTTTCGTTACAGCAACCTCGTTGGTTGGTGCCTTTTTCTGCTCACACTCGCCATCATACTACTAGTTTCTGGTCGGGGGTGGTAGGCAGCTTAAGGTGATATCGACTACTTCCTGGATGGCTGAGCGGCAATGCGGCCACATATTGTTGACATTCACTCAGTTGCTCCTTCTAGATTCTGGCCATATTTGTACTGTAGGGCCGAATTCAAATAAATGAGCTGTGCTCTAGTATGTTTTCAAGGACAATTGTCTGTTTTTCGGTGAACGTTTTAATTTTCTAACAAAACCCTAAGCCACTTGAATGCCCTGGGCAAAGTGTGCCTCTCCAGGGACTATTAGTAAAATATGCTTATCAAAACCCGACTTCTTGACTCCCCAGGAAAACCACTAATGACTACTTTACCAGCAAGCTCTTAGCCAAAAGTACGTCCCCAATGACAATCTCCGGATCCTAATTCTCCCATTTAAGCCCACATTTTGCCGCATTTGGCCAGTCTCTGTTAAATTTAAAATGAACCACTCATACTGGCTGAAGTGGTTTACGTGAACTTTTCAATGACCTTCAAAATGCAAATGAGAACCCAAGAGCGCAAATAGAAAACCCATTATTGGCCTCTCACCAGGACGTGCGAACACGTGCTGGTTGATCCCACCATCATTGGGACACTTCAGTCCTAATTATTTCCTAACTAGCGAAACGTGAACATCGAAAACGTCCAACCTGCCACCCCACATCAGACTATCAAATGGTCGACCATCCATTCGCACACAAATTGAGTGCATAAAACCCATCGAGTACACATTCTTGTGTGGAGAAATATTGAATATCCTCTTCAGCAAGATACAGAAACTAATAGATACAATGTATCCCTGTATTCGATGCTAGTCCGAAAACCCGCTCGATTGGTTTCAAGTTGATGGGAAAAAATGACGATCATCGAGCTATGCAATGGCAGACAGTTGAATTGCATCCTTTTTTCGTTTTTCGTCCTTTTTCCTTGATGGAAGTAGTAGTGCAGCGATGGGAATCATTATTATTGAATTTAAACCCGTTTCCTTGGCTAAACGAAGTGTAACTGATTTCGTGATGCTGCAGGATAGGGTGGAGATCTTGGTCTTCATTTTCGTCATGGGAATTGTCTGCGGATAAAGGACCTGCGGGTTCATTGGCTTTCCCATGTTAATCGGAATAGGTGCGTTGCTTGGGGAAACAGATAGATTGAGCGCGTTCATGGGGGTGTACGTAAATCGTTGTTGTCCTTGATGTTCGAGGATGGCTTTTGGCTTATAATTTAACCTACGCGGCTTCAACGTAGGATGAATATACGAATTTATTCAAGGCTTATGAATAATTGGCGTATTATACCAATTGAGGTGTATATGGATGTCGCCATTATCCTCATCCCCCGTGTCAGCTACAAGCCATGATTGATGTTGACGGAGATGAGCTATTTAAATGGAAACGGAACATGTGTTCAGGGATTACTCTTTGTCTTTTTGCTTTTTAAATGATTTTTATAAAGGACGACCATGCGCTTTTCAGAAAGGCAAAGTATGCTTATAAAGTAAATCTGAGTTAAATGTGGATAGATGTGGACAAACACAAACATTTAAATGTCCCGAACGATTAACTCGTTCCCTTTATGCTCTCTTTGTAAACTGTCTACGGAAAGTCGTAGGTGGTTATAACCCTTCGACTAACCCACTTTAGGCTTACATCACGCGGATAGGATTTGGCTTAACCAAAGCCTAGTTTGTCTTAATCACCCATGTTGTACAGTAAATTGCCGATTCCGAACGGGGAATTCCGAAAAGTTTCTTAATGACAATGTACCTACACAGAGAAATCGGCCTGGTACCACGTCTACGGATACAGCGTCTAAAGTGGCTAGGCCATGGAGCGCATGGAAAATACAGCTCCGACCCGAAGAGTTTTCGAATCTACCCCGGAAGGAAGGCGCGGCAGAGGATGGCCCCATCTACGGTGACGCACACAGGGAAAGGTTGAGGCCCAGGTTCACCACGGACTGTAGCGCCGCCTAAGTAGTAAGTAATTAAGTCGAAGTAGTTCTTCATGACAATTATACAACAGGGGATTTTGTCAGTACCCCATTAAAAATACACATTCGATTACATGGCTGTAGTTGGGATTCGATCTCGTGTCATCGGCATCAGAGGCCAGCACACTGCCCACTGCGCCAAGGCGCTCCTCTTTAATTCCGTCGAAGAACGAAAGCTTTCCATCCACTACTTTTTTAAAAAAATATTTTGCGTAACTCATTACCACGACAACACTTTAGTTGTTCTATATGGAGAGCATATTTTTAGATCAATTTTTCTAGCATCTTTCCTAGAGTATCACCTCCACGGAAGCCTAGTACTTTCGACCGAAGATGGGGCCGATACCCGTGGGAAGTCGGTTCCAGGACTTAACTCTTCTTCAGGACGGCGGCTGACGAGCTAATCAATCCATCAGTCAACGGCGGCGTCCACAGCTCCGCCGACAAAACCCCTTTAGGAGCTGCTCGAACATATTTCGATGCCCAGGAAAAAGAGACGGCGGCGGATGAGCTCTACATAGTAGAGCCAACGGTGGCGCTCACAACCTAAGTTAGGTTACCGACACCGGCTACTCCCGGTCCCTCCGCCCGAGGGTAAAAAAGGATATTGGCCTCATAATTAGGGGTTCTACGTGGGGCTAACTCCCTCACCACGTAAAAAAAAATATGGTTCAGATGCAACCACGTGCCTCGGACAAGGACGGATTTACTGTTGACGACCCCAGCAAACGAAAAAAGGACAATGAATTTCGGCTCTGCAAGTGGAATGTGAGATCTCATAACAGAAGACGTCCAGCCGATGAACTCGCGGAGGCCCTTGACTGCTACAAAGCAGAGATTACCGTAATCCAGAAAGTGAGGTGGGATGTGCCGGGCAAAAAGAGAATGAAGAACTGCGACCTCTATTACGGCGATTGCTACAGAGGGATGTGGATTTGTTGTTCGAGGCAGACTAAGGCAAAACGTTTTAAGCTTTAAATATAGAAGCGAGTGCACTATAATAATCCGCATCAAGGGTAAATTGGGCAACATCAGCCTGATTTACATATGCCCACTCCCCAACAGAGAACAAGGATGACAACAGCAAGGATGACTTATATGATCTCCTAGAAAGGACATACTACAAATGCCCCAGCCACGATACCAAGGTCATTCTAGGAGACTTCAACAAAAGCGGATGCAGAGGCTCTTGGGCGTTTCGAGAGGAAAATTCTGCGTGCCATCTTTGGTCTCGTTTGTGTAAACGAAGAGTGGAGGAGGAGATTCAACCAAGAACTGTACGGGCTGAACCGCGACATCGGCCTGGTTAGACGTCTTCGGATCCAACGTCTAAGATGGCAAGGCCATGTAGAGCGAATAGACATCAACGTTCCGGCCCGAAGAGTCTTCGACTCTAACCCCGAGGGACGACGCAGCAGAGTACGACCGCATTTAAGGTGGCGCGCACTGGTGGAAAGGGACCTCAGCCAACTGGGCGGGCGGCTGGCCAAAGATCAAAATAAGTAAGTAACTCCAATTCCATCTTACTCGTCTGGTGTCAACCCCCCAACTGAACTCTTTTTTCCTTTCTCTCTATATCTCTAGTCGTTGGAGCGGATGACGCCACTCGCATGCGTACGTGCATACTGTTTGTCCCGTGTCGCATCTGCGTGGTTTTCTCTGTGTCTCGTCTGTGTACTACTCTGTCTGTCTGTGTTTCGTCGATCGTGCGGTACTCTGTTTGTTCTGTGTCTCATTGCTCGTTCACTACTGCTTCTATCTTCTGGCAGAGCTTTGTCCGGCCGCCAATGTGGTTTGAGAAGATCGAGCTCTAACGTCGATACCGTAAAAGAGGTACTAGACACAGCAGCTCAATCAATACCGGGGAAAAGATGGTGAGGACTTACAAAGAAATACTGTTCGGTAGTAAATAATACTGGACATAAAAAGTACCGCTAACTGATCTTGTACTGGAATGTCTCTGATCAGAATGGACGCACCACATTACCTTGTGAAGGTAATCCTTAGCTATTACACTAACTGGAAGCTGAGGTGTCAAACAAGCGATGGTCTTAAGTACTACAATGTTTCTGCGGGTGTCCCTCAGGGCTCAGTACTTGGACCTAATCTATGACGAAATTTTGCCATTAACGCTGTCACAGGGAGTCAAGATTATCGGTTTCACTGACGACATAGCCGTAGTTGGGGTGGCAAAACACATTCATGAGGTAGAGTCTGCCACAAATGAAGCGGTTGTCAGGATTAAAAATTGGATAAAGTCTGCCGACCATAATATGGAGGCTGTCTTAATAACCAGCCAAAAGCAGGTGGAATGCGCAAAACTTTCGAGTTGGGAGGTAGCCATCCAGGTCTAAAAAGGCCTTACTTAGGCGTCATGCTCGACAACCGACTTAATTTTAAAGCCCATGTCAAATACTGTCACAAATACAGGCATCGCTTTTCAGAATACTGCCGACCATCGTTGGACCTGAATACGCGAGGAGGAGTCTGCTTTCCTGGTAAGCTCAGTACTTCTGTACACTGCGTCGGTCTGGGCGGGACGGACGAAGGAGACAAGAAGAACGCTCTGTACAGTAAGGACAATATGCAGTTTCCGGGCAATCCCGGATGAAGTAGCCTGTGTCATAGAGGGTATGGTCCCACTCGACATCCTTGCCAACGAGATGCACAGGGTTTTCCTTAGGCGAACCACACACCGTCAAAACACCAGTGCTATCCGGAGAATAAAAGCCAAAGAAAGGACAACATCCGTAGCATTATGGCAAGCCATGTGGGATAACACGACAAAAGGTTACATGCTGATACCTATGATCGAGATTTGGGGAAAAATAACACACAGGTATCGCAATTACCACATTACGCTATTTCTGTCAGGTCATGGCAGCTATCGAAAATATCTTGCCCTTCTGCCTAGAATCTACAGGGGAAGAAGAAAACTCGGAGCACGATATATTCCACTGCAGAAGCTTTGCAGAGGCAAGAATGGACCTGCCTATCCCAGAGCTTCTAGAAAGCCCTACGATAAGCTCAGGGGACTACTGGCTGGGGATCTAAGCTAAGAAGTCTGAGCTAAGAAGTCTGGAAAGACTGAGAAGAGCTGAAACGGCCGAATTGGAATACATAGCATAATTTGCTAACCATCCCCGCGAACGGCATTCCCATGGCGAGAGTGGTTGATGAGTGCAGGGTATGGTGATGTATGTACGAATACGGCTGAGACACTAACAGAAACAGCCAAGTGGATGCATATGTCTGTCTTCATGTCTCAAATCCCCCATGTCTGGCTCCTGATTTACTGGTCGTTGACAAATGTATATGGTCCTAAAACCCTTGCCGGAACAGCCTTGCGTACACTAGTCAGGAGCATCGAGAGATCAATCCATCTTAAAAATATACCCTAACAGCCTTCCTAGACATAGAGGGCGCTTTCAACAACTTCACTTCGAAAGCAATAAAAAAAGGGCTAACAAATCTAAAAGTGGTGAGGACTCTCACAGAGGGGATCGGCGAGTTGCTCTCAACACGCAAAATCCACACTAAATGGGGAAGCCAAGCAACCACTAGACCGGTTACCGGGAGCACCCCACAAGGGGGGTCCTCTAACCCCTGTTCTGGAATGTAGTTGCAAATGAACTACTGACCAAACTGGAGGAAGAAGGCCTCGACGTTGTTGTCTATGCTGATGACGTTGCCATCACCATCTCGGGCAAACACCGACCCACCCTGAATAACTGAATGCAAGTGACATTCTCCATACTATACAAATGGACACAAAGCAATGGGCTCAGAGTAAATACAGAGAATACCGAGCTTGTGCAATTCACCAGGCAGCATAAGATTCCGGAAACTTGCCAATAACTCTAGTTGGTACCAGGTTTACCTACTCCTCCAGCGCCAAATGTCTTGGCATTGTACTAGATAGGAAACCAACTTGGAAGAACAACACAACCGAGTGTGCAAAAAAAGCAACTATAGCTCTCTACACTTGCAAGAAAGTCTTAAGGAAAAAATGGGTTTCAACGCCAAGCTTACTCTATGGCCCTATATTACAGTCGTTAGACCTATCCTAATGTAAAGAGCGATAATCTGGTGGATTGCACTAGATAAAACAACATGCGATAAACAGCTCGAGAAGGTACAAAGATTAGCACGTATGTGCATCACCGAGGCCCCAGCGCTAAACATGATACTTCACCTCACACCACTCAATATACTTGGCAAGCAGAATGCCACATATACGGCAACAAGACTAAAGGTCAACTCCAAATGGACGAGCTATATCACCGGCCACTCCTCCATCCTGAACAATAAGATAACCATGGCAGAAAACTCGGTCCACCACATTCTTTGAGAAGAAATTCAAGATAACATACCTGGACAGACGGAACTGGACCCGCCTAACGCAATCACGCAGGAGCTGCGTGGTCACTGACGGGTCGAAAACCAAAGACGGGGTCGGTAGTGATGTCCTTGGCAAATAACTAAACCTGAGCCAAGCTCTAAACCTACCAGTTTATTGCAGCGTTTTTCAGACGGAGTTGTTGGCAATAAAGGAGGCTTAAGTGGAACGTAATATCTACTATAGATATCCGAATTCTCACGGATAGTCAAGCCAACTTGAAATCGCTGTAGACCTATGTGTACACCTCAAAACCAAGCCTCGGCTGTCGCCTATCTCTTAACGTGATGGCTGAACAGTTTAACATAAAACTCCTATGGGTACCAGGACACAGCGATATCTTAGGTAACGAAAGAGCCGACACACTCGCCAGACAGGGCACGACGCAAGAATCAATCATGGCATGCGAGGGAATACCTCTTGCAACCATTAAACCCAAACTCTTAAATCTCGGCAAGGCCGAGACGAGCCTCAAATGGGCCCATAAGCATACCTGCCTCATCATCTGACATCATAACTGACATCTACAAAATCATTGGTGTCATCATCGGTCCCATTGGCGCAAAAACTAGAGCATGTTCCGAATAATATCTGCAGAAGCTGCCTTGACGAAGAGGAAGTCGACTCTGCATCTGCCCGGCTTTCTGCGCAATCAGGAAACGCTACGTAGGATCCTACTTCCTAAACAACCTGACAGATGTTCAGCAAGTAAGGAGCACTAAGTGGTTCCATGTGACACTTCTCGTTTTTTTTTTTTTTCATAGAAAGATAAGAATCTCACTGCTTGTATGCATGTAAAATTTGGTCTAAAGTGGCGTTAGCATCTCCTCTTGGTTGGTCCTTAAAAAGGAACTCTTATAGGTTTATTTGATTATTTATTGTGTTGACAACGGAAGAGGATTGGAGCCCAACATTCTCCTTAATTGCAGAGAACTTCGGCAGTTCCCTAATTCAATGAATTGCCCAGTAATCTAATTCCCTTTCATTAGATTCAGGGAAGCCAGACAAATTGCAGGGCGCAAATCTAAAATGGGTGAGTCAAGGTCGCATAACCGCAACCGTAATTGATTCCCCAAAGAATAACGAATTCGAGTGGACTATAATCTATAATAAAGGCGGTGGAGAAGCCTATAGCATTCTCAATATCCTTCCTTCCTCGACATAGTATAAAATAACCTTTTTATGTCAACACCCACTCATTCCTGGTTACGGGACGTACGGAGAAGCAATCAATCACCCCAGACCTTCTTTATCAAAAGGTGAAGAACAAACTTCGTAAATTCCTCCACACACACATCAGGAATAAGATCCCTTTCCTACTGACCTTACTCAAATCGTGAATGACTGGTTTTATCGAC
Organism: Eumerus sabulonum; assembly: GCA_951905685.1. Taxonomy (NCBI): domain Eukaryota; kingdom Metazoa; phylum Arthropoda; class Insecta; order Diptera; family Syrphidae; genus Eumerus; species Eumerus sabulonum. The sequence goes on from OX645061.1 coordinate 107,608,313, forward strand.
AGATTTATGTACACAACCTCCATCGACCCTTTACCGAAAAAGAGTGAAATGTAAACAAAGTCGTAAACAAACTTTTCAGTTTTTACACTTATTCCTAACAAACACGGCATTGGACACGGATATGGCCGTACTACAGCAACGGTTTGGGTGATGTTAACGCCTGTAAGGCCCTTCCTGAAATCCATCACAAACTCAAACAATACGAGTATAGTCCATTGGAATAGTAAACAAAACGTTTTCGGATTAAATACCTACCACGTGGGTAGGTTGGTGTTGCAGTGTCCTTATGGGATATTGGATTCGCTCATGCAACAAAGACCGTGACCAAGAGCCATAAGAGTATATCAAATGGACTTTTCACTATTTTCCCAATGCGACCAAGAGCTCGCGGAGGAAAAACAACAACTGGAAAATGAAATGAAATTGCGAGCAAATGACTTCACTTCAAGCAACGATCCCCAATGAGTCCTCGTTTCGCCATCTACCCTTTGCCAATGCATTTAGTATGTAATTGGATAAAGCTGTACAAGGGGTTTGCATATAAAAGGCAGTGACGACCCCAGAGGGTGTATGCAGCAAAAGGTGACAACAATACAGCCACGTCTCCTGAGCTTTTAAATGAACTTCCAATTATGATTAGGTAAGCATGCAGAATGCGACGAGCAAGGGCGGAACTCGATCCAGTGCAAGGAGTTTCAGTGACCCCGTTCAATGGCATTTTGAGCGAAAGCTAGGTACTCGGAAAAGTGCTCCAGTAAAACGGTTTTAAGTGGAACAAAATTGAAAAACCCCATTCCTGATATACCTACATGTCGTGTGACATCATGTGTATGATTTTGTCATCTGGAATGCAGTCAGACGAAAACGTCCTTTTGTTCGACGGGCCGCTTTGCGTTGAAACGCATCGATAAAATTCAAAAGCGTATGCATGCGGGATGAGGAAGTGAATATTGATTACCAGTGAAATTGAATTACTTCGGGTTGATTTAGTATTTGGGTTGAATCTGAATTCGAGAATAAATTCGTTTTAAATTAAATTTAACCCATTTTCCGGGTCAATTTGGGCAACCCTTGGGCTAGAATGTCTAAAAGGAATTTACTTGGGAGGGACTCTCTTATATTGGAAATGTTTACCAATGGAAGTAAGCTGTGGACGTTCATGGAATACTTAAGTAAGTATTTTAACCACCACTTAACCCAACTCGGCAGTGTTCCTACTCACACTGGTCGGTAATAAGGAATGAAGGGTTTACTAGCTATCGAGCTGATTCATTCCTCAGAAATCGTTATTGTAGACCACGACATGGTTAGCATATAGTTATAGCGCAATACTGCAGGCAAGAAAAATTAATCTTCTTCTTATCGGGCGCTAAGGTGACGAGTAAACCTGGGCTTCAACCAAAATGATCCTCCGCGATCTTTTGCTAGCCTGTACCATTTCTGTAAGGGGCTGAGGCCCCCTTTCATTTGTGTACGCCATCCTCTGTTAGTTCGTCCCTCGGGGTTTGATTCAAAGAATCTCCGGGCTGGAGCTATGGTATCCAATCGCTCTAAGTGGCCTGGCCATCTTAGGCGTTAAATCCGTAGACGCCTGCCTAGACTCACGTCGCTCGTAAAGTTCGTGGTTGAATCTTTTCCTCCATCCGCCGCCTAGGATCGAAAATCACATGCAAAATCTTTTTCTCGCAATGAGCAACGACCTCCTCATCCGATAGTGCCCATGCTTCTGCGCCGTACAGCAGGACCGGTGTGGTCAGGATCTTGTATAGAGTCAACTTGGTCGTTCGAGGTACATATTACTCAAATGCCTCCTGAGCCTAAAGGAACAGCGACTGGCAAGAATGTTTCTGCGTTTGATTTCGGAATTGATGTTGTTGTTCCGGGTCACTGCGGAACCAAGGTAAACGAAGTCCTTAACTACCTCAAACACTAATTTGCCAATACAAACGTTCTGGCCAAGACGTCGGTGATGAGCGTCCCTATCTGATGACAGCATTTATTTAATTTTCGCCGCCTCCGCCTCAGTACTGGTAAACGCCTCGTTGACATCTCGCTATGTCCTTACGATTATGTCAGTGTCATCCGTGAATGCGAGAAGTTGAGAGGATGTGAAATAAATTGTGCCTCTTGCATTGGCCAGTGATTCAGCTTTATCAATTCGTATACGATGTTGAAGAAATTAAACGACAGCTCATCGCTCTGCCTACATCCTTTTTAACATCAAGACTATCGGTCAGATCTCCACCGATTGGGATGGAGCAGCGAGCATTTTTCAAAGTCATCCCGCATAGTCCCGCGACCTTAACAGATATGTCCAAGGTCGTATGCGACTTTAAGGTCGACAAATAGATGTTGAGTGTCGACCTGAAATTCATTGATTTTTTCCAGGACCTGCCATAGTGTGAAGTCGATGATCGATGGTGGACCTCCTTGGCCTGAAGCTTACTCACGAAAAGCTTGAGGCGTTCACACAAAACGGCAGGGAAAATTTATTAGACGATGTTAAGGTGACTCATTCCTCTGTAGTTGGCACAGTCAAGGGGTCTCTTTTCTTGTGGATCGGGCAAACGATGCTGAGACTCCATTTTTGAGTTGGTGCATGCTCCGAAATAGGCCATCTCCAGCTTCTTTGAATACCTCAGCAGGGGGTGGCCGTGGTGCATTGATATACGTCAACGACTGTCGAGCAGAAGGTCTGTTGTTCAAAGTATGTCCATAGCCGAGGAATGCGACTCCTATACGGAAAAATTTTGCAACGCAGCTATTTTGAATGGGAGGTGATCACAATACTGATGAAGGCATAACACTCGCATTACATGGTCACTTCAAATTCATACTCTGCATGTGCAATTCCAATATAACACCATAGTGGCACGGAACATTTGCTGAGAACTACAACCATCGTCAAAATTCAGTCGAGTTCCTCTCGAGTCCTACCTTGGACAACCACCCACGGAGAGTAGTGAATGGACATCTAAGACCCAAACCATCTGCACTCCCCTCAAGCCATGTGACAAACCTAGTAAGAGCATGACTCTGAGCATGAAAAAATCAAGGCGTTGAATCCGAAGACGCCGTGCTATATTCATGTCGCTGTACAGCCCGTACAGTTCACTATTAAGTCTTCTTCTCCACTGCCCATTTATTCAGGTCGGACCGAAAATCGTATGCAAATCGGTCTATGTCTCTGCGCCACCTTGGTTTTTAGAGGTGCTTCTCCATTGCCTCCCGAGCCCAAAGAAACAGTCTAAATAGACGAAGTCCTTGACTACCTCGAACTCATATCTGCCAATACAAACGTATTGGCCAAGACGCCGGTGTTTGGGGCCTTTTTCGTTGACAACACATATTTCGTTTTGCCCTAATTTACCGCCAGTTCTATTTTAGCCGCTTCCGTCTCAATGCTCGTAAAGGACTCAATGACATATCGCTAACTTCGTCTAATTATGTCAATGTCATCGGCATATGCGAGCAATTGTACGGACTTGAACAAGATGGTGCCCCTCGTATTGACCCGTGAGTTTTGCACGATCCTTTCAAGGACGATGTTGAAAAAGTCACACGATAGCGTGTCGCCCTGTCTAAAACCTTTTTTGACATAAACGGTATCGGTTAGGTCGCTTCCGACCCTGATGGAGTCGCGAGAGTTCTCCAATGATATCCTGCATAATCTGACGAGTTTAGCAGGGATGTCAAAACTCGATATGGTCTTGTATAGTTCATCTCTATTTATTCTATCGTAGCCTTAAAGTCGATAAACAGATGGTGGGTGTCGATCTGGAAATCGTTTGTTTTTTCCAGGATCTGCCGTACTGTAAAAAATTTATCGATAGTGGACTTCTCGGACCTGAAGTCACACTGATATGGATCAATCAGTTTATTAACGAACGGTTTATACCTCGAACTTATACCTCTGTAGTTGGCGCAGACAAAGGGGTCTCCTTTCTTATGGATCGGGCAAACGATACTAAGATTCCATTCATCGGGCATGTATTCCTCTGACCATATCTTACAGATGAGCTGGTGCATACTGCCAACAAGGTCATCTCCAGTTGTCTTAAAGAGCTCGGCGGGTAGTCCGGCTACTCCAGCGACTTAGTTGGACTTAAGCTTAGAAAAAGCATTCCTAACTTCGTCCAGGTCAGGGGGACGGAATTCTCTGCTATCATCGTCCAATATAAATTGGTTATTCTGCGTGACAGCGGGATCTGTTTGGTCATCGCCGTTATATAGTCTGCACAAGTAGTCTTTCCAGATTCTTAGTAACGACTGTGAATCCACTACTTGGTTTCCATTTCCATCCCTGCAGGCTTCCGTTCTGGTCTTATATCACTGGCATGTTGGTTTTATTCGTTGATAAAACCTCCGAACGTCATTCCTGCGATAGCATCTCTCCATCTCTATGACCGCGAGCTTCTCATGCTCCTTTTTTTGTTTTTTTGTTTTGAGAAGCTGATGCTCCTCCCTCCTCTTCTGCTCATAATGCTCACGAGCAGCTCTCATCCTTCTATGCAGCGCCTCTTGATAGGCTTGCTGCTTGGCTGCGTGTGCCTTCCTACACTGGTCGGCAAACCATGGGTTTCTTGATGGTGGCAGTTTGAAACCCACTACCTCAGAAGCAGCACTTTCTAAGGCTTGTTGACAACGGATCCTTTGGTGTTGTACGGTCTGAGCAGGTGTTGCAGGAGCTTTTATGTACATCGTGGTGCGGGGAGCGCGTACTGGCTAGAAGGAGATTTCGCCCCATAGCAAGATCAATCAGCCTGTGGCCGTTACCGGATGTAGTGTCGTGTAGGCTGTGTTTGCCGATGACTAATTGAAAGATGCTTTACTTACCCAGCTGAGCATTAAAGTCTCCTAGTACAATTTTGAGGTCATAGCTGGGACACTGAACATACGTTTTGTCTAGGAACTCAACTTTGGTGGAGTCAACCTTGTCTTCCGTGAGAGGTTGGACGCAGATCAGGCTGGTGTTAGAAAATGTAGCCTTGATACGGATGGTTATGAGGCTTAGGAAGGCTTAGGATTTTTGGCTTTAGTTCACCTCGAACAACAAATCCGCATCCGAACAATCGTTTTCCTCTCTCGCTATAGGCGGCCCATTCCGTTGCATTTTCTGGATGGCGGTTAAGTCCGCTTTATAGCGGTCTAGGGCGTCTGTTTGCCTGCAGTTGTTCGACTGCACGTGGTCCGTTTAGCGACCTAACATTCGACGTACAAAGCCGAAGATCATTGTCCTTATTTCGGTTTTTGCAAGGGTCGTCAACATTAATCCGGTCCGTTTTATCCCATGCTTGTAGTTGTTTTTGATTTCGGTTACCGTTTGCCTGGCCATAGCCCAACCAAATTAAAAAAAAAAAAAAACTTATAATGAAGGCCAAATACTTGTGGCAACAACTCACTTCATCAGGAAACCTTTCCTAGTCACCTTCCAAACATCCGCTTTTAGGGGGAAAAGTTTTAACTTTTTAAATGCCAAACGAATTAGGCCGAATTCGTCTAGAACCAAATCATTTCTGTACTTCTGACCTCATCCCGCATTTCATGTTGTTTATTTAAACGGATGGTCACTAATTTACACAACAGCACGTTCAACTTTGCCCTGTTGAAACGTCCCCGAGTTGAGAGCAGGATAAAATGGTAATACGTTGTTCAAACTTTGACCTTATCCATCAATGTATGAAAAAGTAAAACAAGATACGAAAATGAGGGGACGTTTAGAAAATTGTTGGGAAAAGAGAAAGGTCAAAGACGAAATCAGTTTTCCGGGTGTTAACCATAATAAAGGTAAAAAGGGTGCTCAACTTTTTATTAAAACAATATTGAATTACGAATGAGTGTTGCTGTGGCACTAAAGTATTGAAACAGTGTGCTTGACTTGGCATACAAATATAAAGGCGCTCATTGCCGAAGGTAAACGGCTAATAAGAACCGCGTGGCAGTATTAGAAGATCCTCATCCGACCTCCTAGTGGTACCATCTAAAGATTCCCTCTGAAAGTTATAAACGCGAAAGGGCGAATGGCGAGTTTCCTGCATCAGAAGCCAGTATATGTGGGTGGGCTACAGCGTTTACATGGTGGCCGTTATTGTCTACGACTTTTTGCCATTTTTCAGAAGATTCATCGTTTCATCCGCGTAAAACTTGGGTTTACTGGAAAAAACTTAACCAAGTGATTATCAGCGGCCATTCTTTTACTATCAAGAGAGTTTTGCAGAGGCAGAAACAAATAGTAGTCAAATGGTGCCAGGTCCGGACTGCACAGTGGATGCATAAAGACTTCTAAGCAAAGTTTGGTCAATTTGCTTGTCATTGTCATCATGGGACACAACTCTTTTTCTGTTGGTCAATTCTAGTCGCTCTTTCTTGACAGCTCTGTTCACACGGTCGAATTGTGAAGAGTCAGGAGATCAAATTGACCGTCTCGCCAGTTTTGAGCATCTCATATTGGATAATTCCCTTTCGATTCCACCAAACACTCAGAATCACCTTGTTTGCCCTCCATCCCGGCTTTAAAGTCGCTTGCGATGGATATTTTCGTTCTTGGTCGTATTACATCAGAGGGCATGGGTTCAGACACACAGGGTAAAGTTGTTGATATAACCGAAACCTTGGATGTTAGAAAAGTTTTTAAAAAGGGTGACGCACTGTCATGCGATTTCTTTAACATCATACTTTAAGAGATCGTGCGGGACTCTGCGGCCAATACAAGAGGTACGATCTACTGGGTAATTGAAAGAAGCTTGGCTCTGGTCCTTCATGGGCTGTAACGCCACGATAGAGAACCGCTCCTTCTTTGGGCTCAAGAGGCAGCTGAGTAGCAGAGCCCTCTCTCGAAAAACTAAGGTACACCTCTACAAAACCTTAACCGTCCCGGTCCTCTTTTACGGCGCTGAGGCTTAGACGTTATCAAAAGCGGATGAAGAGGCTCTTGGGTGTTTCGAGAGGAAAATTCTGCTTGCAATCTTTGGTCCCGTTTGTGTAAACAGACAGTGGAGGAAGAGATTCAACCAGGAATTATACGGGCTGTACAGCGACATCGGCCTAGTTAGACCGATGACTGACCCGAAGAGTCTTCGACTCCAACTCCGAGGGACGACGAAACAGAGGACGACCGCATCTAAGGTGGCGAGCACGGGCTGAAAGGGACCTCATCCAACTGGACATGCGGCATTGGAAGCTGCTGGCCAAAGATCGTGCCGGCTGGAGAGGATTGTTGGTTGAGGCCCTGATTCACCCTGAACTGTAGCGCCATCTAAGTAAGTAAGTAAGATATGGCCACTGTGTCAATGTATCCAAATGAGGCGAGCTCTATTTGTGCTGGTCAGCTCGTGTATGAGGTAGTCCCATACCAGTTTGGAGGTGATTTCGTAGCTCTTTGGGGCCAGAAGTGCACCCTTACTGTCAGGGAGAATATAGGAGGGTCTGTCCTGTTCCCAGATTATATCTGGGGAGAAAATTGTCTATGTGAGATATCTATAGGATTTCATGCCTGAAGGAGTGTAAGAATGTTAGGATGAAAGAACCTACAACTGGAGTTATCCTCGGCGACGAGTCTGTGGGCGAAGACCATGGCTTCTTTCTTCATTAGGAGGTGAAGAGGTAGTAGGTCCGTGATGATTTCTAGTGCTGCTGTGTGGGCTGTTCTCATAGCCCCTGTTATGCAGATACAAGCTAGTCTTTGCAGTTTGTTGAGCTTGGCTTGTACTGATATTTGCTTTGTTTTATGCCAACAGATGGGTGCAATGTATGTGAGTACCTGTGAGTCATCTCAGATAGCACGCTCCTTTGGTCAAAACATGTTGATGCAAAAACCACCAATGTGCTGTCAGCTTTCTGGCTTTCCAGGGATCTGGAGCTGGGGTCTTCTTTGAGCGCGAAAACATCTGACTGCACTCCTCATTAGGAAAACATGCGTCTGTCTTTCAATCAAGGTAGGTGGGAAGGTAAGCTCGTAGCCTCCCTAGAATGGGGTGAATACACTTAGGCCAGGGAGACCCGTCGTGTTGCGTTCCCCCCTATTTATGGTGCCACTTAGTGGTTAAGAAGACAATTTATCCTCACTCCCTAGGCATCAGTCAGGTCGCTTAGGAAGTATGATCCTAGGTAGCGTTTCCTGATTGAGCAGAAAGCGTCGTTGCTTTTCTGGTGAGAGTGTCGGCCCATTCGTTTCCTGAGATGTCGCTGTGTCCTGGTACTCATTGGAGTTGTATATTAAACTGTTCGGCCATCTGGTTTAGAGACAAGCGACAGTCAAGGCTTGTGTACACGCAGGACTCCAGCAATTTCAAGGCTGCTTCCGCTTAAGTCAAGACAGAGCATCTTTTATTGCCAACAGCTTCGCCTGAAAGACGCTGCAATAGTCTGGTAGTTTTAGAGCTTGGCTCAGGTTTAATTGTTTTCAGAATACTCCACTACCCACCCCGTCTTTGGTTTTTGACCCGTCGGTGTAGAAGTCCATGCAGTTCTTGCGAGATCGCGTTGGGCGGAACCAGTTCCGTTTGTCCGGGTATGTTATCTTGAATTTCTTCTCAAAGACTGTGGTGGGCTCTATGTGGTCTGAGTTTTCTGCCATGGTTATCATCTTGTTCAGGATTGAGGAGTGGCCAGGAGTGGCCTTTAATTTTATTGCCGCATATGTGGCTATTTGCTTGCCAAGTATATCGAGTGGTGCAAGGTGAAGTATCACGTTGAGTGCTGCCGTTGGGGTGGATCTCAGGGCCCCGGTGATGTACATACATATGTACATCTGTTTATGGTATGTTGTTTAGTCCAGTGAAATCCACCACACTATCACTCCAAACATTAGAATAGGTCTAACGACTGACATAGGGTGAGCTTGGGGTTGAATCCCCATTTTTCCCTAAGACTTTCTTGCAAGTGTAGAGGGATGTAGTTGCTTTTTTTTTCGCAAACTCGATTGTGTTGTTCTTCCAAATTAGTTTCCTATGTAGTACAATGCCAAGGTATTTAGCGCTGGAGGAGTAGGTAAATCTGGTACCAAGTAGAATGATTGGACAAGTTTCCGGAATTGTATGCTTCCTGGTGAATAGTACAAGCTCCGTATTCTGGAGATTTACACTAAGCCCATTGTGTTGTGCCCATTTGCAAAGCATGGAGAGTGCCGCTTGCATTTGGTCATTCAGGGTGGGTAGGTATTTGCCCGAGATTGTGATGGCAACGTCATCAGCGACGACGAGGACTTCTTCCTCCAGTTTGGTCAGTAGTTCATTTGCAACTACATATCAGAGAAGAGGAGAGAGGACCTTCGACTTTGGATAGATTACAAAATCCATAGTTTGTGCAAGCTCGATGGGGTAGATTCCATCTGGACCTGGCGATTTGAAGGGCTTCAAAGTTTTTATCTCCTGCGTAATTTTCTTTTTAGAGTTTATATGATCGTACTGTCCCTCTATCGCAGAGGAGATATGAGTTCACCGCGTTTGCACTGGGTTCTGCCATCCAAAGCTGCCTAGGAAGTGCGTATTGAGGAGAATGTTGAGTGCTTCCTCCTCTGACGTTGTCCATACTTCGTTTGTTAAGAGATAACTCGGAGTTAGTGGATCTTTCGAGAGAAATTTTGTCAATCTGGAGGCATCCGAAATTCACCCCACATTTCTGCAAAAGAGTTTCCAAGACATCCTTTGTTTTTTTCTCAGAGTTTGCTTATACACCCTAAGTGATTTTTGTACAGGCTCCAGTCCCTGTCGGAGTTTGCTTAGTGTTGCATCTTTCAACCAAAGATATGCGCAATCTTAATGGCTATGCACTATGTTGGGAAGCACAGGTGGAGGGGAAAAACCATATGCGTCTGCAGTGACAGCCAAACTGCGCTCAAAGCTATGTCCAAGCCTTCAACTAGCTCGCCAGAATGGGTTCAGAGGAGAGTTTCTCCGTACCCGAACCCGCTCTAGGTCTACCTGCGTCCTCGATATAATTCTGTTTATTACACGCAACCGTGGATGGAGAGAATATCCAGGATAGATGACACGACAGAACATCCTCTCTGCGACTATTCCGCCTTTTCTCGCGCATGGTGGCGCCCTTGAGGCCGAATCCCTTAGCTCTACATCACTGAAGCCCCCACTGATTTTTCTCCGGAAATACATTATTGTAAGGTATCTGTCTGGAGTTCAATAGACCAGTTTTTGCGTCTGAGTGCTGAGTGGTATAAGTATGTATCTAGAGCAAAAACTAATTCTTCTACAGCCAGGAACTATAAACGGACTTCCCGCGATGGTATGGAGCAGCCGAAAGGAATGTTGTCAGTGCTATAGAATGGCACTTCCTAAAACTGTATAAATAATCTCCATATGGTTACATGTCAACTTGATATACATTTTAGATATTGCCTGAAGCAGGAGTATTTTTAGAATGCCAACGAACGAAGCATAGTTACTTATGCTTGGGTTGTCAATGTAAAATCGATTCCATCCCGCCTCCATAAGCAGTTTAGCATTAAACGAGATATTACAAAGTCACACAAGCATGAGTCCCCACAAACCGAAATTACTCATCCGAAGAAGACAACCCCTGAACGTTCATCACGCCCTAAATAGCATCACCATCATCTATATGAAGATACATTGCAATTTCATCTCAAAACTTCCATTCGCACCCCCTTCATCTGAATTCTAAAATTCCAATATACATATGTATGTACGAGTACATCTGTGCATCTTTAGCTAAACTGATACACAGACTATGTCGTAAAATAAAGGAACCATCTCTAGGCGACAAACTGTTAAGTGTCATCCAAAACAAAGCAACTCGAAAACGGAGGGAATGGAAAAAAACCTATAACTTTGCATGAAATGGCTCAGTGCATCCCTGAACGCAATTTCAATTTACGACAGCACCATCGAACAGCACACACCACATGTGTATCGCAGGCCGAAACTAAACGTTATTGAATTTCCTTGCCAAAGTCACAGAAGTGTGCTAGGCCCAGATCCGCACCCGACCATGGACGGGCTGAATTCCTATCCCGCAGTGGTTTCCATGCGTTTCCAGTAGAACGAGAATCGTTTGAAGGCCGTAACCACGCATTAGGCCAATTTGATAATTTATGGTTGAACTTATTCGATTGGTAGCTTATCCTGGCGTCTTTTCGTGCTGACCTACATCGCATATAACGGTGTCAAAATGTCCATTGATCGATGATATTCTAAAGTTTTTTCGATAGAATTTAGCAAACGTGTGTGATACCATGTCTGATACCATAAATCAAATCCTCCTCATCCACTAACAAGAACAACACTAACACCCAATCACAGAGAATATTTAAGGACATCTCAAAACTTCCCGAAAATGTGGCACAGCCAGTAGTGGTTGTGTTGAAGTTTGCTTTCTAAATTAGCTATAAACCAAAGTCGCAATTATACTAGACACGACAGAGGACCAGAAGTTGAGTGACAAGCAAACTTTTCCCAGCCGCTTGGAAACCTTAATTATCTCTAACTTTTTCGTCAATAGAAAGGGCTGTGACAGAAGGGTGTCAACATTCCCCTTTAATGCCACGGAGCTGTCGATGAAAATCATTCGACAGCAGTTGATGATTGATTATTTGAATTTTGCAAATCGTCTTTCGACAAAGAAGAGCGATTCACTCATAAAATGATGGATAGTTCCAGTTTCATGACAAGGAAATATGATGGATATGATGATGGCTCGGTGAATTTAGCTTTTGGGATAAGGCTTGAGGCTTCAAAGAGCGCTTTATGAATTTAAAATTATTTCCATCCCAGTGCCACTCTAAGCAACTCAGGTATTACTTTTACACAAATAGCCAGGACGAGTTTGGAAAAGTGACTTCAATAATGAATTTCATGTATATTTAAGGGGAAACCCCCAATAACGATTAATTAAATTGCAATTTTAGATCGTAAATGAAAACCACCACCCGGTGGTTTGGTGAAAAATTTAATTAAATATTTTCCGATTAGCTATTGGATGAGAGAGATGTGTTTCGGATGGTCGCTTAATGACTAATTAACAGTCCTGCCAGTAGAAATAAATTAAAATTGGACATAAGGCGGCTGCTTTATTGGAATGCCACACATTCATCACAAAATCATTTCAAATTGTTTATTGCTCCACCATCTGGATTCGATCTGTTTCTAGACGAAACCCTGTTTCTTCCAAGAATATTCGAATTTTACGCCATTTTTATAGTATAGTGCCACCTATTGGTGGTAATTTACAGAGGACTTCCAACTTTTAATATTATTTTCCTTTACAAAATGACAATTTTCAAATAGAGTGTCCGTGGATAAGTCTCCGGGGTTGTTTGTCATTAGATGATACTAGCAACCTTCATCCGATTCTGTCAGATGGACGCGCGTTTGAAAGGCGGCATTCCAAACTCTAGCTTTCGCGTATATAGTTTTGTAGTTCATCAGTTGTATACTAAGTTACATATATTGATTTGAAAATGTTCGAAATATCTGAAGATATACACTCTGTGACGTCTTTTCGCAGCAAAAACGGTGAAAACGTAACAAAAATATGACGAAAAATGTGTGAAGTGCACAGTGAGAATGGTGTGAAACAAAGCCGGGCCGGAAAGCTAGACTCCGTTACGGAAATGTCGATGTCGGTGGAGCAGGAGTAGCACAGAAGCTGTCACAAAATAGACTAGAAACATAGCATTAACCTAGCTTGAAATAATCTAAAAAAAGCAGGCTACCCAAGGAAGCTCGACGTTTGGGTGCCACTTTAAGGCAAAGGAATTTGACTGACTGAACTACCATCAGTGAAACGCTGCTGAATCGCAAAGCCCAGATTGACGGTAAACAATGTGATGCTAAATGTTTGGTGGGTTTTAAGGGGAATATTCCATTGCAAACTACTCTAACCTGGCGAAACGGTCAATTCGAAGTAATCAAGAAAGAGTGACCAGAATTGACCAACAGAAGAGGGGCTGTGTTCTTCGCTGACAATGCCAGGCCACACATATTTTTCATGTCCCGTAACAAATTGACGGAACTTTTCTTAGAAGTTTTGATGCATCTACCATATAATAAAAAACGTTGCACTATCTGACTCCCACTTGTTTCAGTATCTGAAAACCTCTTTTCATGGTAAAAAAGTTGGCTAGCTGGTCGACTATAGTCGCCTGGCTGGCTATAGCCTGACTGGCCGGCTATAGTCACCTAGCTGAGTATAGCCTGACTATGGGCTATAGTCGCCTGGCTGGCTATAGCCTGACTGGCCGGCTATCGGGCTATCGGCGCCTGGCTGGCTATGATCTGACTGGCCGGCTATAGTCACCTAGCCGGATATGTATATGGGCTATAGTCGCCTGACTTTTTTTTCTTTTTTTTTTTTGAGAGACTCGCTCAGGTTCAGGAGTTTATATTCTCTTATGATGTGATAGACACACAACCTGAACGGAGTGCAGTGGTTTGGGTCGTTGATGTTCGTTCACTACTCTCAGGGGTGGTTGTCCTAGATAGGATGAGAGCCGACCAAATTCCGAGTTGGTTATAGTCAGTAGTATTTCCTTCGAGCACTTTAGTATTGCATACGCAGAGAATGAATTTTCAGTTGGCCATATACTGTGAGTATTATGCCTACAGCAGTACGTCTGGTCACTTTCCATTCACCTCTGTGTTGCATACTTTTTGTCCGTATAGGAATTATTTTATTTTTTCTTGGCTTTGAACGAATTTGAACTATAGACCTTCCGCTCGACGGTCGGTGATGTTAACTACTGCACCACGGCCACTATGGGGTATAGTGGCTATAGCCTGACTTACCCGCTATAATCGCCTGGCTGTCTAAAGCCTGACTGGCCGGCTTTGGACGCCTAGCTGGGTGGCTATGGACGCCTGGCAGGCTATAGCCTGATTGGCCCGTTATAGCCACCTGGCTGTCTATAGCCTGACTGGTCGGCTGTAGTCGGCTGGCTGACTAAAGAATGACTGGCGAGCTATAGTCAACTGGCTGACTGTAGCCTAACTGGCTGGCTATAGGCACTAGGCCTGGCTGTCTATAGCCTGCCTGGCCGGATATACTCGCCTGGCTGGTTACAGCATGACTGGTCGATTATAGTCGCCTGTCTGGCTATAGCCTGACTGGCCGGTTATAGTCACCTGGTTGCCTATAGCCTGACTGGCCGGCTATAGTCGCCTGGCTGGTTATAGCCTAACTGGCGGGCTACAGTCGCTCTTTTTTTTTTTTTTTTTTTGTTATAGTCACACCCGCACTCAAGGCTTAGGCCTTATGATGTATTGAACGTTGTGCGAGCGAAGGTAACAGAGAGAGAGAAGAGTTTTGCGCAGGTTGATGATTTTGACACACAACCTGAACGGAGTGCAGTGGTTGGTGGTAGGGGTGGTTTTGTTTTAGATAGGACGAGAGCCGATCAAATTGTACGTTGGTTATAATTCACAGTAATTCGTTCATGCGCTTTTTGTGTTAATATTTCATATGCAGAGGATGAATTTCAATTGACGTTTGGTCACTTTCCATTCGCAACTGTGTTGCATATTTTTTTCCGTATAGGAATTGTTTTTTCTTGGCCGGCTGTGCATATTTGCCTGTCTAGGCGATTATAGTCGCCTGGCTGGCTATTGCCTGCCTGTCCGGCTATAGTCGCCTGGCTGGCTATAACTTGATTGTAATGTAAGCATATTGTTTTAATTGCCCAGCAGTTAAGTGTTGCACAAAAGGTAGGTAGGTAGGTAGGTAAGACCGTAGCCTTCCCAGAGATGGGATGAACACACATAGGCCAGGGAGGCCCGTTGTGTAGCTACGAGGGGGTTTAGCCCCCTATTCGTGGAACCATTTTGTGCTTCTTAAGAAATTAAGAAGATCAGATATCCCCACTTGCTGAACTTCGGTCAGATCGTTAAGGAGGTATGATCCTAGGTATCGTTTCCTGATTGTGCAGAATGCCGGGCAGGCGCAGAGGAGGTGATAGGTGGATTCGACCTCCTCCTAGACGAGGAGGACAGCTCCTACAAAAATCATTCGGAGTGATATCTAGTTTTTGCGCGTGACTGCTAATAAGGCAGTGTCCTGTGATGACACCTATGACTTTATAGATGTCGGTTCTATTTAGGGAGATGATACTCCTAGTCCGTTGACTATCGAGCTGGGGCCAGATTTGCCTGGTGATGAGGCAGGTGTGTCCCTGAGTCCATCTCCGGTTCGTCTCGGCCCTGGCGAGGGTAGTGAGATTGTGTTTAATAGTTGCGAAGGGTATACCCTCACAAACCACAGTTGATTGTAGCGTCGTTCCTTTCTTCGCTGTATCCCGGTACCCATATAAGTTGTATGTTGAACTATTCAGCCATCTCATTAAGAGATAGGCGACAGTCGAGGCTAGTTTTGGATAGGACTCCCGTGACTTTAAGGCTGCTTGGCTATCCGTGAGAATGCGGATATCCGTGGTGGATGTCACGTTCCACTTCAGCCAGGACAGAGCCTCATTTATTGCCAACAGTTCCGCCTGGAAAACGCTGCAGTGATTAGATAGTTTTAGAGCTTTGTTTAGCTTAAGTTGTATGCAGAATACTCCACTACCCACCCCGTCTTTGGTTTTAGACCCGTCAGTATAAAAGTCTACGCAGTTTCTGCGAGGTTGAGTCTGGCGAGTCCAGTTTTGTCTGTCCGGGTAGAACGTTGTAAAGTTTTTTTCCAAGACTGTGGTGGGTTCTGTGAGGTCTAGGTTTTCTGCCATGGTTGACCTGTTAATCAGGATCGAGGTGTGGCCAATGACGTAGCTCTTCCAGTTCGAGTTGGCCTTAAGTCTAATGGCCGTTTGTGTGGCACTTTGCTTGCCGAAAATATCGAGTGGTGTAAGGTCGAGTATCATGTTAAGTGCAGCCTTTGGGGTGGACCTGAGGGCCCCGGTAATGCATAAACACGCCAGCCTTTGTACCTTCTCGAATTGTTTGAGGTATGTTGTCTTGTCCAGTGTCTAACGACCGTTGTGTAGAGCCATAGGGTAATCTTGGGATTGAATCCCCATTTGTTCCCTATGGCTTTCTTGCATGTATAGAGAGCTATTGTTGCTTTTTTAGCTCTTTCGATTGTGTTGCTTTTCCAGGTTAATTTCCTGTCCAGTATGATGCCAAGGAATTTGGCACTGGAGGAGTGGCTTAATCTGGTACCAAGCAAAGTGATAGAGCAGTATTCCTGGATTTTATGCTTTTTGGTGAATAGCACGAGCTCCGTTTTCTGGGGATTAACCCTGAGCCCTTTGCTATGCGCCCATTTGCAAAGAATTGAGAATGCCGTTTGCATACGGTCATTTAGTGTCGATAGGTTATTACCTGAGATTGAAATGGCAACGTCATCAGCGTAGGCAATAACGTCAAGGCCTTCTTCCTCCAGTTTGGTTAGTAGATCATTTATACACAAAAGGGCGTCAGGAAACTTTTGAATAAGGCTGGGTATAAAAAGAGGTTCGACATATGAGGTCAAGGCTAGATAACGCAAAAAGGGCCTTCACCTACGACCCAATTTATGACCAGTAGGATCTATGAGCCAATAGGGCCTCTATGAGAAAAGCTCATTGGAGCCACCTTCGTAGCACTAACAAGTTATCTAACAAAATGACGCTTATTTGGCCTTAATCGGATCATTCCAAATATACTAAATAAAGCCTTAAGTTCTGTGTAAAAATAATGGATATCCCTTTACCATACTTATATAGCCCCATATAGCAGACAAAATCCATCCCACCTGCCTTAAACCATGCTCGGCACATATCTCCGTCCATCTTGTCACAAACGTCCATTGGCCATCGTTACAACTTCCCTTTACACCGGTCCCATTTAAGCCCATATCACCTGCGCTCACCTCGTTCACGGTTATAATTCCTATTTACCCCAGCAAATATCTCGCAATAAAAATCCAAACTATTCTCCATACACCCGCGTAAATGTGTCACGCTCACCTGGCCAGTACTCGACACATAGTCCATTTGTCAACATCACCACACATCCGCGGAGCGCTCGACATGCAATTCCATCACGAAGGCCGTGTAACGAAAAACCAAGTTTCCAGGAGTCCTCATGCAATAGGGGGTGATAGAGGATGAAAGCCACAGTCGTACGCAACGTTCCTTCCGTCCTTCCTTCCTCCTCGACTACTTAATCCGATCGATTTATTAGAGCTTAAGCAACAAACACTCGTACCAAAAGCGACGTTAATTACTTTTCTATTTGTTTTCCACTTGTATATCACTCGGTCTGTGGACGGGCGTATCCACATATATCTAAGGCCATGATGCGGACGCCAATGCCCGCCCGGCCAGTTCGATACATCTTCGCACGCCACAAAAACACAGCCCATTGGAGCACATGCCGAAAGCAATTTGTTACGTTGATGGTTCTCAGGGAAGACGCTTGCCCGACCGATGTTTCAATCATTTTCGCGCGATAAAGGTTCGATGGGGAGCGTCAATGACTGCTTGACAGGGTCGGAGTGAGCCAAACGTTTGGCCTGTTGATGTGTTGATATTACGTCCCTATTTGCTTGTCTTTTATAGCACAGCCTTTCGCAACGGTAATGTGATTAGGTGGTCTTATTATCGCCCAATTAGTCCGTGTGGGTACGTTGCAAAAGCCGGCAACAGGGTACTCGTCTGTGCGTCAGGAATTGTAATCAAAATTAATTAAGTTCCAATGCTTATGCACGCAGCAATTCCAGGAGAGTGGGCTGGATACCGACAGCGGTTGTTGGATGCGGGCAGTGGTGATAATAGCTTGGAACTCGCTTCTTTGTTTCGGGGGGATATGTGTGTGTTTACAGATACGAAATAAGTGGGGAATTCATTTCCATAGATATTTAATCTGAACGTGGTAGAGCTTAGTGTAGGTTGTGCGGCTTAATTTTTATGCAGCGTTTGAAGGCCTGCCATAATCCGGTTTATTGGTTGAATGGAAGTAAGTGAAATTGAATGGCGGTATGCCGGCTTCGGTGGCGGATTTTGTATGCGGTTCGATTGGACAAGTTGTTGTTTTGTAAAATATAGATGAAAATCGGATTAAGTGCATGTGGTGAAAACAAACTTGTTTACCATCAGGCGGTTTTATGGCGGTCTGTTCAAATTGAATCTATCCTCGATGTCCTGCGGTAGGCAGCAATCGATGACATTCAGTTTTAAGTACTCCTGACTGATATTGTCGCTTTTAGTCGGTTGATTGTTACTATCCAAGTCATGTTTCAAGTTGATTCAGAGCCGTTTACTGTCTGAGTCTTTGCGCTTAAGCTCGGATGATAACTTTTACCTTTCAGCCGGAGACTTAAGCGCCAAGCACGGTAATAGGAGAAGCACCACCCCCAAGACTAGGGGTAAACCTTTTAAGTCACTGGTGGAACCTAAATAATACGGAGTGTAAGCTCAAATTATTGGCAAAAAATAGTCCGTCACTCCCTAGGAGTGAATCTTATCTGGATCTCATGTTGCTTGAATCACGACTAAGGCTAATAGAGTAGAAGAATTGCATGCAGTAGTAGTCATCATCACATTGCATCCTGTGTGGCCTTAGTGGTATACGTGATGCTACGATGCTTTATAATGAGCGATCCAAAAGGTCTAGGGTTTGCCTCATCATTGCGAACTCACCGTCGGCAACCAAACTTGGACATTTTCGTGCCATAGTAAGCTACAAGGTCCTCCCTTCTTCGGGCGCCTTGTCGTGGCAGACCCCGAACTAAGACTCGAAGACCCAAAAATCAATGGAAAACCAAAGGGATATGAGTACTCCAGGTGGTACCCGCAGCAGAGGAAATTCACCCGCGAACTCTTTGATCGCGGGCGGGTCAAGTATATTATGGATGCCCCGACATTAATTCGGTGGTTCACTGTCTGACCAAATGGTTTGGTTCACTGTCTGACCAAATGGTAGGACTGAGCATGAGCAGTGCATTCAGCGGAGGCGACACCAACGATGGTGTGGCACGGGAAGCAAAGGTGAAACGTGTCCCAGAATTGGGACGCACTGCTGAATGCACTGCCAAGTGCCAAAACAGTATAGGAAAGAGGTATGCCCGAAAATTGCGCTGACAGGCTGACGAGGCCGAAAGCACAATGGTTGAGGCTAAACCTCTGTGGGAACCAGTTAAGACGGTTAGGTCGACGGAGGTATCTCCTTCCGAAATCGATCCGACCATTTTTCCTGAGGTCCCACCCTCTCTCGATGATTCGCAGCGCGGAAAGCGTCGGCGGTTGGAAAAGGCTGCTGCTGAAGGCACAAGCATGTCAGTATATTCGGCATGCGCCTCCAAGTCCCTTCCTCCTACTGGGAAGGTTCAACCATTCAGTAAGAGCATGATCAGCTCTATTAATGACGGGGCCGGAAGCTTTCAGGTTTCTTACATGGCCAGTGCTGCCTCCGAAAAAGTGGCGGGGCTGACAGACAGACTCTGAAAGTAGAAGGCGATGTCGTTACGGGTCCTAGCAGTCCTCGGACTGGCCCTAGGCCCGAGAAGCCTATGGTCTGCCTCATCATATCGAACTCACTATCGGCAACCAAGCTTGGACAATTTCGTAGACAAAATCTGGTGGTCGCCAGAGTAAGTTACTAAGCGCATGGAGTAATTGAATACTTCGTCGTTGCGGCTGCCTACTTGCCTTACGATTAGGTGCTGCCTCCACAACCGATGGCAGCTTCTAAACTCGTAGAATACTGTGAAGCCAGAAAGATTGCTATCATCTTGTGTTGCGATGCTAATGCCCATAACACTGCTTGGGGCAGCAGCAAATGCAATACAAGAGGGGACCGTCTTTTAGACCTCACTCTTTCGTCTGACCTCAGCATCAACCAACCAACATTTGCTACGGCAAAACGACAGAAGGTGATTGATCTGACCCTATCAAACAGATAACTGAAGTGAGTAGCCTGATGCTACTCCGTCAGACCACAGATATATCGAATTCCGATTAAGTTTTGGGATCTCCCCCTTTCAATCCAGATGGACTGGGTCTGTTTTGAGCTCGCATGTCCCTCCCTGAAGGAAATTGATTCCCTGGCGGAATGCTGAGCTTCAATTTCTTCGCAGGAAAGCCGGAAGTCTCCTGAGTATATCGAAAGATGACTCGTACTGAACCTGGAAGGGATAGTCCTCGCATTTTCACGGATGGCTCCAGGTCTGAGGTTGATCGCGAAAACATTCCACTACACTTCTCGTAAGGAAAATATGCGTCTGACTTCGAATCATAGATATACGCAATCCTAAATAGCCATATCCTAAAAGCATAAGCGTTTGCAGTGACAGCCAAGCTGGACTCAGAGCTGTGTCCAACCCCCGAACAAGTCCCACATTAGTGCATGAACTCTATACCTTCTTGAACAGAGTCGGTAGACAAAACTCACTAAGGCTTGTATTGGTTCCAGGTCATTCTGGAATCCAAGATGTCTGAGATCTCTGATGAACTTGCCAGAGGAGAGCTTCTCAAGATCTGAACCCACTCTTGATCTATCTGTGTCCGCGGTAAACACTTACCTTGGGTTATCCAGGATGCAGAATGACTAAGCGCAAATGCCCTGATATCTGCAAGAAATCCGCAGCATTCTTCCTGTTCTTAAGGAGAATTGACTGCAGAAGACTTGTGAGAGTCACTACGAGATTACGGGTCATTACAGTTTTGCTAAGCATCTCTGTGTGCTTGGCATCAGTGAGACGCCTAGTTGTGCTGCATGTTGCGAGGAGGATGACACGGCAGAGCATTTTCTCTGCGACTGTCCCATCTTTGCTTGCGCACGGTGGCGCACACTTTCGGCCGATATGGTGTGCCGAATTTCTAAGCTCTACATAACTGAAGCTTCTTCGGGGAACATGCATTAATGTAAGGTGTCTTTCTGGAGTACAATGGACCCGTATTTGCGTTTGAGTGCTCCAGCCGATAACAGAAAAAATGCAATCGACAGGAATGGTCTACAAACTGTCTACGCACCTGCACAGACAGTGACCATTGCGGCCTTGGTGCTGTAATCAAACTACCAGACAAGTCCACTGAGATGGAAGGTTATGCTTAAACTACGATTAAATTAGAGTGCGTTGGCCACACTTCTCCAGATCCCTGACTGAGAGTTGATATTAAAAATGGTCTGCAAGAGAGCACGGTGAACTCGACCATCCTTTTCAACATTTACGTTAGTAGACTGTGTATGCTGACAAGGTAGTTCCGTAGAAATCGGCTCCTAATATCAATGTCATTAAAACACTTTTGCAGTGTGATTTCGAGCCAACCAAAGGGTAGTCAGGTACCTCGGAATATAGCCATGACCTTTAACCATTTAGTGATGGAAAGAACTCGGTTGATTGAGAGACAGTGTATGAGGACCTGCCTTGGACTTCCGGAAACACCAGGCTCCGAGTCAACGAAATATGATCCCATCGAGGTGCTATACATACATTGAGCAATAACCCTATTTTCGAGGTCTACGATCTTGTACTTCGACAAGAGCAGTTTAATCCGGGTTAGGTTAGCGATGCCTCTAATCTTCCACATCTGCTGCAGATCTGTGGAAGGACGATTTGCTTTTAAGCGTAATGTCGTGCTTTACGAGCCAGAGGGGCTCCGTCGTCGATAGCATCAATATTTTTCGGAGGCCGGGAAGGAACTCGATGACCACACAACGCACTTGTTCCATTTCCCAGGGTTCATTCACTGACCCTTTCAGGAGTTTTGATTTGTTGTGCTCAGAAAAATATATGCCAAAATGCCTCACACGGGATTGAAGTGACTTCCTGTTTCGTTCTCATTGATTAACAAGATTCGCCAAGAAAAATTACCACAACCAACACGATACAACTTCATCTTGCATCGCTTTTTCGAGTACTTTACGGTAATAGCATCAAATTGCTTAAATCTCTTAAGCGAACGCATTACAACTTCCATTAAGGATTGTCGAATTCCTAAGAATCCATTCCATTCATTGAATAGAATTCCGAAAACTCATCATCATTTGCCACACGTTCCGGCTATACCAGACATATCAATTTCCCATCCTGATACAAAACAGAACACAATAAAAACCAACACAATACTCCTGGGTCGCTGAGAATCACTAAACATCTACTCCATTCCTCCATGAAATTCTTTGACCAATTCCATGTATCATTCATTTCCCCATCGATTCTTTATCTATTTACACGCAATCCGGATTGAACAGTCCATTAGGTTATATGAAATCATACTCGATGGAAAGCTATCTTAGTCTCTGGCCTTGGGCACACTTCTGTTGACTGAAATCGTTTTTTTATTTCCTTTTATCTTATCTAACGAGGGGAATTCTGGGAAATCAGATCTAAACGAAGACTGAAGATAGAGAATTCGAATGTCAAAATCAGGATGCACGTAATCACTGTGTTTTTCTTTTCCAAGAATCCTCTGAAGTGATTAGGGATATTATTCCCTGGAACGACACACAAAAAGGAGCAGAAGTAGATGAGTGAAGTACACACAGTGAGGGAGATGATTGCTGTGGAATTTAAATTACCCTGATGGTAACCTAGAAACGCTTATAAGCACTGCTACTGATGATAATGTTCATCCATGACTACCTCGACAGCAATTGCCTGCACAATGATAGGCATTCCACTGACTTGTGGACTCATCCAGGATGTCGGCTTGTGTCGGACTGTGTGCAGTCATTGTCTTGCCATTTCACGTAACCACTAGAAACACTTACTCGTAGTCTTGCTATGGAAACTTGCACCACAACTAGCCTCATCATCGGCATCTTTATCGTCGTTATCGGTACCATCACCGAACGTTCAATGAAAGTCCTTCCACTCTGGTCACAGGATGAAAATCCGATAATTAGCTTACTGGCAAGTCCTTCTTCCTACGAATGGCATGTTTCATCTCATCATCTGGCATTCCTAGACACACAGTTGTCATTCGAAATTTGGGTTAATTGTTCATAGTCGGTGTAGCAGAAAGGATCAGCACTGCAACCGTTGCGGAAGGTCATGCTAAATGTTCGTTCAGTGTCTGAGTACCAGTATGCAAATGACTTCACATCGAGTGGCCAACAGATGTGGGGATACATCAGCCATATGTTATCGTTAAGGCTGGCCTTAGCTTTAATCCCCTCGATGGTGTACGTTCACATGCGCTCGTGCCATGGGCAATGACTCTCGTATCAATGTCGTTCTCCGGTTGTTGTCACACTAATTGCTCTTGTGTTTCTACAATACTTAATCCGAGAAAGAGAATCTCTTTTCAACGAAAAACACGACGTCGTAATGGTTACCATATGGGGCTTCTGTACTCATTCGAATAAATATCCTTTTTTGCCTAATTTGATTGGGCGAGTCTGGACCGATTGCCGGATGGCTAAGTGCCTTGTTATGCTAATTGAATTAGAAGAAGAGGTTAAGGGCATTGTAAGTAATTCGACCAAAATATTTTGAAGGGAACTGTCTGAATGAGTGTTTTAAGTATTCTTGACGGGCTCATTAGCATTTGTTAGACACTCAGTTATACGAATAGCAACTAGACGATGTTAAACGAACTAACAATGTTTCTAGGATTTAACGTATTCATTTTAAGGTTTCCCTTGTACCAAAAGACTGTAGAGACGATTAGAGGCAACGTGAGATACATTGTTTTCTAGCAAATATGCTATTTACCCAATCTTATTTCAGATAGCGTGACAAAAAGCGTTGACGTTGTTTACAGCGCACACCAGCGCTTGAGCTGTCCCTGTTGTTCCATTCCCCTTGAAAAAGAGATCTGATGGGTTCTATAGCATCCAAGCTCTCTAAAAAAAGGCTACGTAGGCTCAAATGTGCAAGGGATTTCAGACCAATATGTCTTCCACCGCAAATGTGCGACGGCTGTCAGACCAGTATACCTTTTAGCACTTGTGCTTAAAATACTGGTACAAGTCCCATCCGTTCACGTTACAATAACTTAAAAGACTTCACTAACTTCAAGGGTCCGAAGGCCTAAGGTAAGAGCGATCTACTGGGAAAGCGCTACATCACTTAGTGGCGCGTGTCGAAAATAGTTTCAAACACAAGTCGATCGCTTTGGATAATACTGGTACTGACTCGATCACCACTCCACTATCCTGCAGAGGTGTAGACCATCCCATAAGTCAATGGATTAGGGCGACGCTAAATAGCCGTATTATATTGGCCACATCCGGAGAGGTCTAAGTGAGAGTATCAGAGGGTGAGGGATGTCCACAAGGAGGGGTCGTTTTACCCCTTCTCTGGTCGACAGTTAGCGAAGCCCTATTCCCCAAGCTAACCACTCTCGGTTAACCACACCGAGGGCGTCGTGGCGCAGTGGTTAGTGTGTCGGACTCTGGCGCACGATGAGCTTCTCGAATCGGCATTAAACTGTAGGTCCCCTTCACCTGTGTAAAGAAATAAATCCCACACAACATGGGTGATTGAGAGAAGCTTGGCCCTGGCCCTTCATGGACTGTAACGCCACCAACGCAAGCAAGAAACCACTCTCGGCTACGAAGTCGCCGGACACTTCGTAGCTGAGACCTAGTAGTGATTTTTACGGACAGGTACGAAATTGCTGACGTAAGCGCATGCACCTTGCGCTTCAGTTCATCTCTGACTAGTGTGGCTGAGAGGGTTTATTGATTAACGCAAATAGGAACATTTTAGTCCCGTTTACAAAGAGGAGAGGGTTGCAGCCTTGCTCCCTCTTTCTAAACGGTACAAACATAGGATTTTCAGTACGAGTTAATTATCTAGGCACCGACCTTGACCGCAGACTTAACTACAACTCCAACATTAAAAACAAACCTACAAAGGCGACTAAGGCCTTGTGGGTATGTTAACGTACTTAGGGTAAAATCTGGGTATTAAAACGTAGGGTAAACCATTGGTTCTTCTTCTTTGATGGCGTTACAGCCCATGAAGGACCAGAGCCAAGCTTCTCTCAATCACCCATGTTGTGTGCGATTTATTTTTCACATAGGTGAAAGGGACCTACAGTTTAATGCCGATTCCGAACGGCATGAGTCGAGAAGCTTTTTCACGGCAAGTATACTACGGGGGGTTTTGCCAGTACCCCGCCGAGGAGGAACGCCGCGAAATAGACATTCGATGGCGTCGGTGTTATCGGGATCCGAACTCGCTCATCGTGCGTCAGAGTCCAACACACTAACCACTGCGCCACGGCGTCCACCATTGGTTATATACCGTAATATTAAAACCTATCATCACCCATGTGTCCATGGTGGACAAAAGTTGAGGAAGAAACGATAATGATTAAATTTCAAAGCCTTCAGAAACTAGCGTGTCTCGGCATTACAGGCGCTATGCCAACAAGCCCTACTCAGCAGCTTAAGAAGCACTGATTGAACTTACTCCACTGCAACTTTTTATTAAAAGGTTTGTATTAACCAGGGCAGTCCGAATTTTTCGGTCGGGAACAGGCCTACCGTTTAGACCAATGGGTCAAATGTCCATCCTATAACATCTTTCTGAACATGATATGATTACCACGGTCACGGATGCATTACCACAGACTCTTGACAAAAGATTTGAGATATTGAGCCCAAACCGCACAGCCAAGCAGCGCTCAAAGCGCGGAGTTCGTATAGCATGAACTCTAAATCCATTAAGGAATGTCATGATGCCCCACAGGACCTTGCCAAACTAAATAAAGTCAAACTCTGGTGGGTGCCAGGCACATGGGTATTAGGGGCAATGAAATCCGCTATCATCTCGCTAGGAAATGCTGGGAAAGGTTCAAGCGAAAGGTACATAGGTGCCGAACCTTTCTGCGGCATTCCCAAGTCTGACTAACTTCTTCAAGGGGGAAGGGATGGCAAAGGCCTCCTAGGAATATCATCTTTCCAACGGATGCTGGCCTGCTAAAAAACGAGAAGAGCCAGCGCAGACGAACATCTTGCGGCACTGTTAGTAAGTTCCATCCCTACCTCCTCGTGGTGCCTTTTGGCGATTTCCTATGGAAATTGCAGACGGGGAAGGGTGAATGGAGAGCCGTAACCGTAAAAAAGTACAAACTTTGAAGCAAGCACAAGCCTCCGATAAAACGGGCCGGAACAATGTTGACGACCCCTGCAAAAAATGAAAAACCGGTCAAGTGCGAGTCGGACTCGCCCACAAAGGGTTCTGTAACATCTGTATATATATAAATATGAAAGAGACTATGTATGTTACCTTATCAGTCGTCACATTAAATCACATTTTTTGTATGATGACAGATCTTGGTTGCAGGCAGGTTATCAGCATATTACTTTGATAATCAAAAATTTCCATGATGGGATAGTTGATCTTCAAAGTGTCCAATGAATTCAAATCAATTATCTTACTTTACAGCAAGGAGGTGAAAGGGTGAATAACAATAATTATAGGAAAAAGGTTTGCAGCTAGGATTAATACATCAAAAACACAAAAGAGATCAAAGCTGGGAAGTTTGCTACTGGTTGTGGGATACTGTCGACTAACCTTAGCTCAGTATGTGACCAAGGGGATTTTTTGGATGAAAATCATGTCTGTTGTATGGGAGCCCCCCTTAGATATTCATTTTGTTCTGTTTCTGTGAACATTTCAACTGTCTAACTATCACGGTTCATGAGATACAGCCTGGTGACAGACGGATGGACGGACGGACGGACAGCGAAGTCTTAGTAATAGGGTCCCGTTTTACCTTTGGGTACGGAACCCTAAAAAAGGACAATGAACTTCGACTCTGTACGTGGAATGTAAGGACTTCCTAGACCGGAACTTAACGGAACTAGCGGGCTTAACCGTCATCCAGAAAATGCATTGGAGTGGACCGGCTATAGGGAGAGAGGAAAACGATTGTTTGGATGCGAATTTGTAGTTCGAAGTGGACTAAGTCAAAAAGTCCTAAGCTTTCGGCATGTGAACGAAAGCCTCATAACGATCCGTATCAGGGCTACATTTTCTAACATCAGCCTGATTTGCGTCCATGCGCCTACGGAGGACAAGGATGTCGCCACCAAAGACGAGTTCTGCGACCCAGCTATGACATCAAAATTGTACTAAGAGACTTCAATGATAAGCTAGGTAAAGAAATCATCTTTGAAGAAGTCATCGACAAACACAGCCTACACAAAGCAGGGTGTATATAAAGCCTCGCTGCATTAAAGAACAAGAGCAGCTCGTGAGCTCTACAAGCTAAAAAAAAGGGAGGAGCATAAGCTTCTCGGAAGAAAGAAGAAAGGGCACGATAAGCGCGCGATTGAGGATTTGGAAAGGTGTTACTGCAAACGTGACGTTCGCAAGTTGTATCAACAGATAAAGCGAAGATGCCAAGGTTGTAAAGCCAAAACGGAAGCCTGCAGGGATGAGAACGGACATCTAGTAGTAGAAGCGCAGGTGATGTTAGTCAATATGCCGCTGTTGGGCAGAGTGATCCATTTCTTAACGACGAAGACAGCAGAATATTCCGTCCCCCTAACCTCGACGAAGATAACATCGCCATATCGAAACTCAAGTCGAATAAAGCTGCTGGCGCAGACGGACTGTCTGCTGGCCTCTTCAAGGCAGCCAGGGATGATCTGGTTAAGAGCATGCAACCAGATATGGTCAGAGGAAAGCATGCCCGAGGAATCTAGTCTCAGCATCGTATGCCCGATCCGCAAAAAAGAGCCCCTCTGTCAGCGTCAAATACAGAGTAATAAGTCTTCATAGCATCGTCTTTAAAATCTTCTCTGCCGTTTTGAGTGAACGCCTGAAGTCTTTTGTAAATAAGCTGATAGGTCCTTATCAGTGCGGATTCAGCCCAGGGAAGTCCACCATCAACCAAATCTTCACACTACGGCAGATACTGGAAAAAACCAATGAATTTCAAGTCAACACCCACCACCTATTTGTTGTCAAAGCCGCTTACGGCAACGTAATTAGAGGCGAGGCGCTATGTCTAACATATCTGCCAAACTCGTCAGACAATGCAGAATGACTTTGGAGAATGTTAGATTCTCCATCCGAATCGGTGAACACCTTACCGATAGTTTTGATGTCAAAAAAGGATTTAGGCAGGGCGATGCCCTGTTGTGTGATTTCTTCAACATCGTATCAAAAATGATTGTGCAAAAATCATTGGCCAACACAAGAGGCACAATTTACTTCAAATCCTCACAACTCCTCGCATACGCGGATGACATCGACATAATCGGAAGAACACAGAGAGATGTCAATGAGGCATTTATGAGTATTGAGGCAAAGGCAGCGAAAATTGGTTTGGTGTCATCAAATCAGGAGCGTCCTGGCCAGAACGTTTGCATTGGCAAATATAGGTTAGAGGTAGTTAAGGACTTCGTTTACATTGGTTCCGCAGTGACCCGGAACAACAACATCAGTTCCGAAATCAAACGCAAAATCATTCTTGTCAGTCGCTGTTCCTTTGGGCTCAGGATGCAGTTTAGTAATAGAGCCTCTTCCCGAACGACAAAGCTGACTGTATAAAAGACCCTTATCATCATGCTCCTGGTGTACGGCGCAGAAACATGTACACAATCAAAAGCGGATGAAAAGGCCTTTGGTCGGTTTGAGAGAAAGATTTTGCGCGTGATTTTCGGGCCTATAAACGCAGATGGAGGATGGAGGAAAAGATTCAATCACGAGCTCTACTCGCTGTACAGTGGCATGAGTCTAATAAGGCGTCTACGGATTCAACGTCAAAGAAGGCTGGGTCATGTAGAGCGAATGGACACCACAGCTCCGGCCCGAAGAGTCTTTGAATCCAACCCCGAGGGACGAGGGCCGCACTTAAGATGGTGCACACAGGTGGAAGGGAACCTCAGCCAATTGGGTGTGCGGCAATGGAAAAGGCTAGCAATAGATCGTGCTAGTTGGAGGGGCATGTTGGTTAAGGCCCATGTTCATCCCGAACTGTAGCGCCCGTTAAGAAGAAGAAGAAGACAAGGCGGAAGAATCTCAACACCTGTCCTTTTGGAACAGCGGTCAAGGAATCCGCCAATCGAAAAGATTCATGTCCGTTATATCCGAGGCTTGTGGTTGTTTCGGAGTTTGTGGTTTTTTTACGGTTACGGTTTACTAGGACGTTGCCCAACCGACTAATCCTGTTTTTTTTTTTTTTTTTGGCGTAGGAGGCTCGCCATTCCCCCTTCCCCGTCTGCAATTTCCATAGGAAATCTCCATATGGCACCACGAGCAGGTGGGGATAGGACTTACTAACAGTGCCGCAAGATGTTCGACTGCGGTGGCTCTTCTCGATTTTTAGCAGGCCAGCATCCGTCGGATAGATGCTACCCCTACGAGGCCTTGGTTAGTCCTTTGCCATCCCAACACCGACTACACGCAATTAAAATATTGCATCCTCAGGGGTAGACAACACCACATGCAATTGGATCCAACATACGCTTAGTAATAGGAAAATAAACACTTTACTAGGCAATGATAAAATCATTGTAAAAGCCGCGAAAGGCTGCGGGGTTCTCTCGCCCCTCCTATGGTCCATCGTATACTCAGCAACAATGGTTTCTATGTCCAAGGCTACGCCGATAATATAGTGATCCTAATCATAGGCAAATTCGACGACACAACTCGGAACTCATCCAAAGGGCAATAAACCTTTTTGCAAACTGGTGCATAAAGGTTTCACTGAATGCCAACCCTAGAAAACGCACTATTGCCGCCAAACCTCTCCAAACCCACCCTCTTTGGTAAAGCGATAGAGTTCTCAAAAGAAGTCAAATACTTAGGGGTAACTCTAGAAGAAAAGCTCACTTGGAACTCTTACACTAAAAAGATCATTGAGAAAGCCAGGATCTCTCCGTGGACCATTAAAAGTCCCACTGGCAAAAACTGGGGCACAAATCCCAAAATATACAGCTATCACCAGAGCGATAGCTCTGTGTCTGGTGGCATAAAACAAAACAAGTATCAGTGCAAGCCAAGCTCAACAAACTGCAAAAAATAGCTTGAGTCTGTATTACAGGGGCCATGAGAACAACCCCCACAGCAGCACTAGGAGTCATCACGGACCAACCACCTATTCACCTCCAACTGAAGAAAGAACCCATGGTCCTCGCTCTAATTGTAGGCTCTTTCATCCTGACATCCTTACAGAACTAAACAGGCATGAGTACAACTTCGCCAAAACTATAAGGTCACATTCTCCAATCGACACAACTGGGAACAGGATCACAATAAGTGACTCGGGCTGAATGGCGTCCCAAATAAGGCCCTTAAACTAGCCATTAAAACAAACATGGGACCTTTCCTAGAAATGCACAATAGGTGCCTAATCGAAGGGGTCTTTCCAGACTAATGGAAGAAACAACGCTTGGTGCTGCTGCCTAAAGGGAAAAAACAACCAGATGAGCCGTCGTCATAACGTCCGATTTGCCTATTAGATACAAAGGGCAAGATAATAGAGAGAATGATAGCCAACCGACTCGAGGTGGCAATAAATGAAGCCGGGGGGCTTTCAGTCGAACAGTACGGATTCAGGCAAGCCGGTTCTACAATCGATGCTATACGGAGGGTAATCACAGTTCTGGAAGAAGCTATTCAGGGCAAGAGATGGGCAGGAGGCGCAAAGAAATACGGAGCCGTAATAACACTGGACGTCACAAACTTCAACTCTGCAAACTGGGGACAAATTGTACACTCACTTAGAGAAAAGATGGTGCCTGGATACCTCAGCAAAACAATTGAAAGCTATTTCGAGAAACGGTATCTTTTCTACGATACCGACGAGGGGGTAGTACAGTACCACATATCTGGCGGAGTAATACAAAGATCGGTGCTAGGTCCTATTCTGTGGAACCCTATGTATGATGGAGTTCTGAGGCTAGAAATTCCCTCTGATGATATTGCAATCGTAGTAGCAGCGAAACACCTGGAAGAAATAAAGGACATAGGGAACGAATGTATCAGAAAAGTGAGACGCTGGATGTCAACAGTCGGGTTAGAGCTCGCCGATCACAAAACAGAAGCAGTACTAGTAAGCAGCCGCAAGAAAAGGGAAACAATCACCATCAGGGTAGGCGATCAAAATATAACGTCGAAATCGTTTATCAGATACTTAGGTGTGATGATTGACGCTAGGCTCAGCTACAAGGAACACCTTGAAATAAAATGCGATGAAGCATATCGGAGGATCCAGGCAGCAAGTAAGACTAGTTTTGTCAAGAGTGGCGCAGTCAATAATTATGTACGCGGCACCAATATGGGCAAAGGCGATGTAAATTAAGTCCCACTCAAGAAAAGTAAATTCCACCAACCGACTATCCGCACTAAGAGTGTGCAGCGCTTTTCGGACGGTATGGGATGATGCTATATGTGTAATTGCTGGAATGCTACCAGCCGATATCTTGGCCATCGAGTTGCAAAGGTCCTACGACGCCAAAATTCTGGAACCACTTGCCTCAGTCAAAGATATTAAACTGGAGGAAAGACGGCGTAGCATTGAAATATGGCAGGAGCGATGGAATCAGTCAACAAAGGGAAGATGGACCCATCGACTTATACTGGACATACAAAGTTGGATAAACTGGCATCACGGAGAAGTTGATTTTTATCTCACCCAGTTCATAACCGGAGATGGCTGCTTCCGAGCCTATCTTTACAGGTTTGGCCTTGATGGATCTCCTATTTGTGCAAACTGTGGAGAGGCTAGAGAAGATGCAGAACACGTATTTTTTCAATGCTCACATTACGAGGCAGAAAATAAATATCTCGAAGATAAAATTGGAGAAACACCGACTCCCGAGAACATCATAAAGCATATGCTGACATCGAGAGAAATGTGGGACGCTGTGAAAGAAACCGCAGCAAGAATCATGAAAGAACTCCGGCGTCTGGAGAGAAACAGGGAGAGCAACCAAAACCAAACGGCAGCTCCCTTGGAACAGGAAACTCAAATTAGAGAAAGAAGGGCATAAAGTGCAAACCAGCCCCGCGAAGTAATACCTAACGGCAGTCCCGCGGGTAGAGTGGTTGAAGGGTGCAGGGTGTGGTTTAGTACGTAGGCGTATTCCTGGCATCGATTATTCAGACTTGCGAATTGTACATGCCAGTAGTCCGGGCTACTGGTATCTTGTGAAAATTCCACATAAAGACAAGCCAAGTCGTTCCTCCCAACCTCTTCCCTCGTAAGAAGGAAGCGACGACTCATGCTTTCTAGGAGTCAGATTTATACAGTTACAGGCTACAGGCTTCCTTACTGGACACTGGTCAGTCAACAAACATCCCAAAACCATGGGCATTATATGTTAGAAGATGATACCTGCAGAATATGTAATGAGGACGAAGAAACGGCAGAGCACATACTGTGCCACGGTAACTGCCTTGTCAGTATACATCATCTTGACTTAGGCAAGTATTATCTTGAAGCAGAAGATATCGCTGCTAGCTCACCCAAAAGCATGCTCAGGATTTTTACGTGGACTGTAAGTGGGGGATATCACAATAGGCCTCTTAGTGGCCGCATCGATCAGGCGACTTTGTCCGAACCCCTAATCCTATCTAACTAACTCTCTAGGCTATCTTAATGATGTCCACTACAGAGGTTTAAATATTTGTTTGACTTCAGTGATTGCAAATGATATTAGGAACGTGCTCAAAGAAATTGACTGCTTCACGCTGTCGATACCACCCAATCGATACCACGTATTACCTCAGAATGCAGAGAACTCATTTGCTCTGCGAGTATGATACAATAGCATTATTCCGTACCATATGCAAAGGCACGCAAGTGCCATCAGAAATTCCATTTCGAAAACGTGTTTTCCGCTGGAGCACGCATGATGTATTGTGATGTATACGGGCGATCTAGGGTCGTCAATCCTCGTCATCGATTAAAGCTTGACCTCCGTTTGGATCCCCACCGGATACAAAGGAATTCGTCATGAAGTATATAGTTTCCGTGATTCTGTGGAATAAAAATTAATCAGCTCCAGGGTATTTCAATTTAGATACGGAAAATTAATCCACTTTTGTCCCTAAGAATGCGCATTGTGTTTTCGTTTTTCCATTTTTGTATCTCGATGTTTACGAAGCAATTCAGTAGGGACAACTGCATGGTATGTATAGGTAGGGACGACTGTCAACTTGATAAATGACGCACGATTTCTCTAAAGGCATTCCATTCAAGGGGGCAAACACACAGTTAAGTTAAAAGCCTTGCACGTGTTCGTTAAGCTGACGAATTTGTCTCTGTCATTTGTTGTCACTGAGTCAGCAAGGATTCCTTCATTAATAGCGCAAGAGGATGGTTTCCCCAAAAAGGCATAAGACCAATCAATTCCACAAAAGGCTGCTACTTATGGCCCTTGATAATTCTTCTCCTATCTCCTTATCCTTTTGCTCTTCGAAAAGTATAGCCGCATCCGAATTCATTTTCACTAGCTCAACAGGCTCCCTCGGTCGGGTACCAGACACATGGTCATATCCTAATTCATCACAATCACCCTATTCTATGTACATCCTCCTACCTTCTCTCCTTTTCTCCTATGCAGTCGGGTTTAAGTTTTCTCTTGAGTTTTCTCTCTTACTGAAGATTCAAGTTCGAAACTTCATACTCGTTCCTTTGCCGCCCATACGACAAATCTCTATCGTGACAGATGAACCGTGAAATGGATACGACGGACTCCTCCATCGGGGAATGAACTTTTCAAGCATCCTAATGAAAACGGATATGAGTAATATGAAATATGAAAGTTTTGGCAACACTGCCGTGCGCTGTGCTTGCCATGTTGTGCTTGTCAGAAAAGTGTCGAAAAAATGTACGCGAAACATACGTTACGCGTCTGCGGCGTTAATGTGCCAATGTCAATTGGTTTGCCTTCACATAAGCCGCCAAGGAGATGCTGTTCATATTGGTATTGTGCGCGATGCTGCAGCTTGTGTAGGATGGGGTTGATCAACATTTTCTTTTTTCTATTTACTCGAAATGAATCTGTTAACGTCAATCAAAGCGGTTGATGGATGACTGTGGGGTCTACTATGGGCTTTTTTCGACTTGACCGTGAACCGGGTCGTATGGATTCGAATTTTTTGTGATTCATGATGCGGGTCCTCTGAGCGGATGTTGATGGATAAAATTAAAGCAGACATAGTGCAGCATTGGTGGCAAAAAAGAGAATGGAAAGAGCACGATTACTAGCCTCATTGGCTACTGAGAAAGGTATAACTACAGAAAAAATGAAAACATGTATCTTACCCCTACGCTACTATACCTTACAATACGAGCATTGCATTATTCACTCGGTCTTGAGGTACTCGCATGCCATGTGGAGTCAGGCCTAAAAACTGTTGCAGCTAACCATTTTAGAGCTATAGACAAGGATGTGCATCTCAAAACTCAAAAACGGTTAGTTAAGAAATGTGAGCTAGAGCAGAGGTATAATCAAGAATGTCCTGCAAGTAATCATGCCCAACAGCTACGTAAGCATGCCTTCAACTGCGAGCCGAGATACGCAACGTTTTGTGAGCTGCTTAGACAGAGTTTTTCGTTTTTATGCCTTGATTTGTTGAGAAAAAAATCTGAAATGTTGTTTGCGGAATTAGTTTAGGTCATGAGTATAAAGAATTCCAAGTCCAAGGAGGCCGAGAACGTGTCAAACCTCAAGAGCGTCCCAAAGGAACACCAACCTAAACCAATGAAGCGCACGTTAAAAAAAAATTAAAAATTTTGTGATTGTAAGCCGTCGATTATTAATCAGAGATCTTGCTGATGATGTATGTATTCCAAAGGAACTTGTCAATACCATTTTGAAGGACGATTTGGGCCTTGACACTGAAATGTTTGGAAAGACTTTGTCATGTTGAAGTGTGTGCATAATGCTACTTTCAACACGCAAAATCAACTCTAAATGTGGTAGCCAAATAAGATTATAATCAGTCACCTAAGGTACCCTACAAGGGAGTTCTCTCCCCTCTTCTCTGGAATGTAGCTGCAAACGAGCTACTGACAAAACTGGAGAAAGAATGACCGTAAGTGTACTCAATACTGTGCAAATGGGCACTACACAATGGGCTTGGGGTAAGCCCCCAGAAGACGGAGTTTATGCTGTTCACCAGAAAGCCCGGCAACCTGCCCAATCACTCTACTTGGCCCCTGATTAACCTACTCTTCTAGTGCCAAATACAATACAATACAATCGAGTGAGTAAAAACAGCAGTTATAGCTCTCTACACTTGGGGGATTCAACCCTAAGCTTACCCTTAGCTACAGCCTGTAATGTACTGTAATGTACACATTACAGTCATTAGACCTGTTCTTATATATGGGGTGGTAGTATGGTGGACTTCACTCGACAAAACAACATACTATAAGCAAATCGAGAAGGTACAAGGTCCTAAGATTCTAAGGTCCACCTAAACGGCAGCGCTCAACATGATACCTCACTCGATATACTTGGCAAGCAAATAGCCGCATACACGGCAACCAGCTTAAAAGCCAGCACAAAATGGACGAGCTTTATCACTGGCCACTCCTCCATCCTGAAGAAACTCAAAATATCATACCCGGACAGACGGAACTGGTCACGGGAGGCGCAATCTCGCAAGAGCCTTTTGGACTTCTACACCGACCATTCAAAAACCAAAGACGGGGTGGCAGTGGAGTATTCTGCAGCCAGGCTCTAAGACTACCGGATCATTGCAGCTTTTTCCAGGAGGGGCTGTTGACAATAAAGAAGGCCTGGTTTTGGCTGACATGGAACGTATAATCTTCGAATCTTCACAAACAGTCAAGCAGCCCTAAAATCGCTGGAGTCCTATGTATACACTTCAAAAGTAAACCTTGACGGCCGTTTAACATACATCTCCTATGGATACCAGGACACAGCGATATCTCAAGAAATAAAAGAGCCGACGCGCCCACCAGACAAGGAACGACACAACAATCAAACATGGCATGCGTAGATGTATGTACCTCTATCAGCCATTAAACTCAAACTTACAAACCTCGCCATGGCTGAGATGAACTCGAGATGGGCCAAGGGACTAATCTCCCTAAAACGAACTGACATCTACAAAAGGATTGGCGTCATCACCGGTCACTGTCTCATTGGCAGTCACGCACAAAAACCAGGGCCAGTTTCGTACGACTTCCTCAGAAGCTGCTTAGACAAAGAGGAGGTCGAATCCATTCATCACCTTCTCTGCGCCTGTCCGGCTCTCTGTTCAATCAGGAACCGCTACCTAGGATCGTACTTCCTTAGCAGCGTGACTGATGTTCAGAGGGTAAGGATAACTGACAGTCTTAACTATTTAAGATGCACTAACTGTAGGGGGTCAACCCCCTCGTAGCAACACAATGGGCCTCTCTAGCCTAAGTGTATACTCCCTGCTGGGGAGACTACGGACTACGTAACCTGCTTAACCTATCAGAACAAGATGAGATGCCTTATTACGGGAGACGAGACTTAGATTCATACTTACACCCCGAAAACAACCAATCAATCATGTGGATATCGTGCTAAAGGTGATTCAAGGCAAAAAAACCGCGCCAAAGTCGTTCAAAAATCGAGGTAATGTTGATCGTTTTCTGTACTGGGCGTCATTTGAGGCCAGAAAGGTGACGAAAAAACTCTTGGCTTTCGCACCACGATAAGGCACCGTCTCACACTGCATTTATTGATCAATTCGTCGAAAACTCGGCCCATATCATTCCACAACCACCGCATAGCTTTTATAATATCGTGGACATATTGGGAGCAAGTGGAAGGCAAAGTGGAAGGAAGGATACACCGAAGGACATGGATCTTAAATGGACCACACCGACCAGCAGGGGTGATGGTCAAAAGCAACGCAAGGTAAGCCACCATGTTTCTCGAGCTTTCCGAGCTCAGGTCGCACTAAGCTCACGCTTGCCACACGACGAATTTCTTCCTAGCAAAGTGATCGAACGTCCAAAATCGGCTATTGTGTCAGGAAAAGTCAATGCTGTACGTGCGTCTTTAGACACGCGCATTAGTTCTACTTGGATTCGATTCGGCATACGACATTTGGTCGTCACATTGGATTTCGCATCATTTGACAATCGCTCAAGAAAGGCTCATGCCGATTGGTGCAAAGAAATTAAAAAAAAAAACTTAAAACGGGCTTCCAAAATAGGCCCAACTGCAAGGTGTATACTGTATACTGACCTTAATGGAGACTATTTTGACAAACAATAAAGCTGTTTTGGTTAACTTCCCTTATAGAGATGCATGTGTGAGTATATGTGCGTATGTGCATATGTGCGTAGGAACGTTCGGAATTGTTGGTCTTGATTATCTCGAGAACCAAAGATGATATTGACATGGGACTAGTTTCATTCGACGCGTAATTACGTAACTAAATTCAATGCCTAGAAAAAGGCAAAAAAAAAAATTATGCAATACAGCTTATGTGAATGAGATGTGATCAAACATACTGATGAAGGCATAACACCCAGAGTAAATGGTCAATTTAAATGTATACTCTATCTGTACAATTCTGCCAGGAATATAAGCCTGCAGGGACGAAAACGGGAACTACGTAGTGGATTCACAGTCAGTACTAAGAATCTGGGAAGACCACTTCTGCAGACCGTATAACGGCGATGACGAAACAGACCCCGCTGTCAGGCCGAATGACCCATTCCCAACAGACGTCCTGACCTGGACGAAGTTAGGAATGCTTTTTCTTAGCTTAAGTCTAACAAAGCTGCTGGAGCAGACGGACTACCTGCCGAGCTCTTTAAGGCAGCTAGAGATGACCTGGTTGGGAGTATGCACCTGGTAATCTATAAGATATGATCAAAGGAATGCATGCCCGATGAATGGAATCTTAGTACCATTTGACCGATCCACAAGAAAGGATACCCCTTTGTCTGCGCCAACTACAGAGGTATAAGTCTTCTGAACATCGCTTGTAAAATCTTTTCTGCTATACTGTGTGAACTCCTGAAACCGTTCTTTAATAAACTGATTGGTCCATATCAGTGTGGTTTCAGGCCCGGGAAGGCCACTATAAATCAATTATTTACACTGCGGCAGATCCGGGAAGAAACAAACGAGTTCTAGATCAACACCCACCATCTGTTTGTCGACTTTAAGGCTGCATACGATAGTATAAATAGTCAAGGGCTATACAACGCCATGTCTAGTTTTGACATCCCAGCCAAACTCGTCAGATTGTGCAGGATGACTTTGCAGAACTCTCGCAGCTCCGTCAGGGTCGGAAGCGAATTAACCGATACCTTTTATGTCAAAAAAGGTTTTAGACAGGGCGACAGGTTATCGTGTGACTTTTTCAACATCGTCCTTGAAATGATCGTACAAAACTCACTGGTCAATATGAGGGGCATCATCTTTTTCAAGTCCGTACAACTCCTCGCATATGCCGATGACATTGACATAATTGGACGAAGTCAACGAGATGTCATTGAGGCCTTTAGGAGCATTGAGGCGGAAGCGGCTAAGATGCGACTGGCGGTAAATGAGGGCAAGATGAACTATATGCTATCGTCGAAAAAGGACACGAACCACCGGCTTCTTGGCCAGGGTGCACATACATACATATTGGTAGATATAATTTTCGAGTCAGTCAGGGGCTTCATCTACTTGGGTTCCGCAGTGACATGCAGCAATGACAACAGTGCCGAAATCAAACGCAGAATAACTCTTGCCAACCGCTGTTTCTTTGGGCTCGGGACGTAAATGAGAAGACCATAAGCAAGACCCTTGTCATCCTTGGACCTCATCGAAAGCGGTCTCTTGAGAGAAAAATTCTGCGTATGATTTTCTGCCCGACCTGCATAAATGGGGAGTGGAGGAGAAGACTTAATAGTGAACTGTACGGGCTGTACAGCGACATGAACGTAGCATGGCGTCTTCGGACCCAACGCCTGAGATGGCTAAGTCATGTTGAGCGTATGGAAAAGACAGCTCCGGACCGGAAGGTCTTTGAATCCAACGGCCAAATTTAAGGTGGCGCAACCAAGTGGAAGAGGATCTTAACCAAATAGACGTGCGGCACTGGAGATTTCTGGCGAAAGATCATGCCACCAGGAGAGGTTTTTTTGAAGGAGACCCAGGTTCGCCATGAACTGTAGCGCCGAAAAAAGAAGATGTATACAATTCTATTATAAAACCATACGTGCATGCAACAGTTGTTGAGAACTACAACCAACGTGAAAATGCGGTCGATTCCTCTCCTTCTATCTAGGACAACCACCCCTGGAGAGTAGTGAACGAACATCTACGACCCAAACCACTGCAATCCGTTCGGGTTGTGTGACAAACATTAAAATAGAAAAACATATACGTATATGCATCTTCTAAACCATTGAACACTGCATACTGTTAGGAGTTACAAAACGTGAAAAAGTTGATTATTTGGAACTTGTTGCATAGTTCCAGGCAAAACTATGATAGAACTAAAACAAGCTAAATCCGTATTTTGTATGGGGAATTGAAAAGCTTATATCTTTGAATCTAGGAAAGTCCGACCTAAAATATGTATTTCAAAATTGTTAGGACAAGGCCTATTTTAACATATTCGAATTTCATCAAAATCAGTGATCAGTCGTGTGGGCTTTGCGGGTCGCACCTAGACCGCATTTTTATAAAATTGTTTTTGCCAGCCTATGTAGTCTTTCTGTGTGAGAAAGACCACTTCATAGTGCTTAAACATCTGATAGAAAAGAGCGCCTTGCAAGGTGTTCTGGCGCAAGTAAGGCCAGATCCAGAATAGTGAAGTAAACATCTCGATGAGTACGATCAAAAATCTCGAGGTCAATGTGATTGATGATGACCAGGGAGAGAGGCAAGGTTAAAAAACTGACTTCACTGAGCCTAGTTTAGATTTTTCGGGACTCCAACCTAGTCTACATCTTTAAAAAATTTGTCTGTCAACAATTTGGATACGTCCCTTTGATGTTAGCACTTTCATTTTGCTTACGGACCTTTGTAACCGCGGGGTATAGACTCGGACCAATTGTTCGACTTGAGCTTTAACAAAACAATTCCCAGCAGATAGCATTGAGTATGGCTCCAATCCAAAATACATAAAAGGCTATCCCAATATAGAGCAACAAAAGACCATATTTTGCCATAGGTGTTAAGTAGATACAACGACCGTGAATTATTATGGTAAATCAAAGCAAAATATGACCAACCACAACAGGATTCTGGGTTATCTTCCCGGCATCAGCATAACTCAATAACACGTGCATGGCCCCCAATAGATACTTCCAATCGAGCATCCATTAGACAACCGCAAAACCAACTTACACTTATTACCATTTAAGATACAGCAATCCAATGATGGGCACACACCACTTGCTTAGTGTGTAAGCCGAGTGTAATAAGAGCAGCTGTTGCCGGACAGTTGTGCAATCGTCAACGCCTAATTATGCAATTTTTCACTTTTACACAAATCTTGGCACGACTCAGTTGATATGTGCGTCTCCGGCCTCACTTTGATCTGTTTTCACTCCTTCTCTCTCACCTTGCTCTCACGCACTTTTGCAAATTTTCATTTAAATTTTAATCACATCAGATACACAAATACGCAGATACAACACACTGCAAATGGGCAATTTCGGTTTCTTTATTATCCCCACCGGATCCAATTTCACTTGCACACATATCCCATTCCGGTAGCCGGGTACCTTCTCGCTCTGTTAAGCGTTTTAATATTCATTTAGCACTTACACCGGAGACAATTCGAGAATCACTTTATTTGAAATTCTTATTGAAGATTTTTTAGGACGACGATTTGCTAAATGAGATACAAAAATCAACAACCAAAACCCTCATCCATTAGTTTCGTAAACGGGGGACACCGAGACGACGACAAGAAAGCAGCGCAACCTACCGCGTTCACAATTGCCGAGTGACTAAACCAGAACGAACCGAAGTGAAAGTATCTTAAAGATACCACAGTTCTCTTGGGTACGGTGTACCCGTGCATCGAGTACATGTTTCAGATTTGTCTTACTTGCTGATGGGCTTTTCCTTCACTTGGGGGAGGTAAAAGCTCCTAAGTATTTGTTGCATGGGAAATGTTGCCGCGAAGCTTTCAATCAAGTGGTCTGGCAACATGTGAGGGTGTCGATTGCCCATTGAGTCGACACCTCGTATAGTGAGAATGATGTTGTTATATGACATGTTTGCCGACATACATATGATATTCCATCAAATGCGTTTAATTGCTTCTGTTTTTGATGACACTGTCTGGTTGCTTGGGAGACATCTGCCCTAGAAGGCAAGCACTCAAGGGAGTATGCATATGGGGCTCATCCTGCCGGGAATATCCATTAATAGTCACGTAAAGCCATTAAGCGAAATCTAATTGATTACGAACTCAAACGTTTCCCAGACAATGACGCCCAGTTCGGCGATTGGCATTCTTCATCCGCGCTTCTGGTGAATCCTTGGCTATTATTGACAGCACATAAATCCATCAGATAGTTGTGAGCATTTATTTGAACTCATTGGCCAGGGAAATTTGTTTCTTTGTTCCGCTGCGGCTTCTTTCATTCTTCGTATTTTGATATCAATAAATCGATGGAACATCAAAGAGTGTGAGTTAAAAGGTCCGCATGCGAACGTGGCATTAAACAATATTCATCACACCGTCATAGACAGTTTTCGGCTTATTCTTCGTTCCATCTTGAATACGGGTCCATCGGGCCTTTATCCATTGGCACTGTTAAATGCAATTAATCGACACAAAGGAACACATTTCACATAATCTACCTCCATCCGGATTGTATCCAGTTATCGGATGAGTTACCTATACCCACGGCTAATTGCGCAGCTATTTTCGTACGCGATCCAGGTGCGAACATGCGAAAGGTGTTTGTTTTGATTTAGAAATGCAATCAAGTTGTGTTTTCGATAATTAATAAGGCAATTGGTCAGCACATTTAATGGCCCCCTGATACGTGCGAGGGTATCTGGTATTTTTTGATTAGCTCCATCTATAAATTCAAGTATATTTTCGCGTTCGGAGCGTGTAAATATTTATCCGGGTGGGGATCGTAATATTGGTCGATTTATAGACGCAGTTTGATTGCGCAAATGGGCCGATAGAGTCAGGGTTATTCAGTTTAAAAAAATAATAATTTTCTACTGAAAAGAAGGGGCGCTACTATCAACCTACTTACTTACTTACTTATCAGGCCAGCGATCCATGGAGGATCTGAGCCTGAGCTATAGCTGCCTTCCATCTTTGACGGTCCCGGGCACCCTGCGATTACTTGGTCTTTATACCGGAAGTTCGGTCTTCCTCTTACTCTCGAACCAGGAGGCTCGGAGTCGAAGACCCTCTTAGCTGAAGCGTTGATGTCCATACGCTCGATGTGGCCGAGACAGTGTAGTCGACGGATCTTTGCCTTCCGGACTACATCCACATCTTTGTACAGCTCGTAGAGTTAGCGGTTGTGTCTTCTTCTCCATTCACCTTCCTCACAGACAGGACCAAATATCCGGCGCTAAATTTTCCTTTCGAAAGAACCCAAAATCAGCTCCGCTGTCCTGTTTATCGTCCAGCTTTCGGTTCCGTACAGCAAGACTGGCAGTATGAGCGTTTTGTAAAGCATGACTTTGGTCTAATCGAGTGAGTTTTGACCCAAGTTGTTTGGACAAGCCGAAGTAGCAGCGATTGCCAAGGGCGATTCTATGCCGGATCTCCACTGTGCTGTCATTTGTGGAATTTACGTTTGCCCCGAGGTAGACAAACTCCCTAACTACCTCGAAATTGTAGCTGTCAATTGTTATATTTTGT
This sequence comes from Eumerus sabulonum, assembly GCA_951905685.1. NCBI lineage: Eukaryota > Metazoa > Arthropoda > Insecta > Diptera > Syrphidae > Eumerus > Eumerus sabulonum. The sequence continues at coordinate 107,650,982 of OX645061.1, forward strand.
CCCATATGGTGAGCGACGGATTGGTTTTTTCTTGACAACATGTACTTCGTTTTGTCCTCATTGACCTTAAGACCAACTTGTTTCGCCTGTTCTTCAATCGCCGTGAATCCTTTCACAATGTCACGGCGAGAACACGCGCTGATGTCGATATCATCCGCGTATCCCAACAGCTGGACGGACTTGTAGAAGATAGTGCCTTCCCTGTTGACATCTGCCCGTCGCACTATCTGCTTCAGCACCAGGTTGAAGAAGGTGCATGTTTCAAACGGTTCCGAAGTCCTAGAACCGAGTTGCACGGTGCATGGCGTATTTTTTAGTGTGGCGCGACACAACTGGATCAGTTTTCCCGGGAAACCGAATTCGGCCATCGATCGCACCAAACAGTCCTTCGAGATGAATGCTGTCGTATGCGGCTTTGAAATCGATGAAAAGATGGTGTGTATCGATTCGAAACTCGTTGGTCTTTTCCAGGATTTGTCGAAGTGTGAAAATTTGGTCTATAGTCGATTTGCCGGGCCGGAAGCCGCACTGGTAGCTGCCGATTAGTGCGATGCAAAATGGCTTTAGACGTTCACACAATACGCTGGACAAGATCTTGTACGCGACATTGAGCAGGTATATACACCTATAGTTCTTGCAAGAGGTAGGATCGCCTTTTTCGTGCTTGGGGCAAATAGAGCTGGTATTCCGGTCTCACTGCCTCCTCAGTCCAGTGAGGGCGCAGTGGCGCAGTAGTTAGTGTGTGGAACTCTGACGCACGATGAGCGAGTTCGGAACCCGATAACACCAATGCCATCAAATGTTTATTTCGCGGCGTCCCTCCTCGGCGGGGTACTGGCGAAACCCCCCGTAGTATAACTTGTCTTGAAAAAGTTTCTCGACTTGCACCGTTCGGAATCGGCATTAAACTGTAGGTCCCTTTCACCTGTGTGAAAAATATATCACACACAACATGGGTGATTAAAGAGAAGCTTGGCTCTGGTCCTTCATGGGCTGTAACGCCACCAGAGAGAGATTCCAGTCGTCGGGCATGTTTTCGCCTTCCCAAATTCTGCAGATGATCTGGTGCATGCTCCCTACCAGAACACCGCCGCCAGCCTTGAAGAGCTCTGATGGCAAACCATCTGAGCCCTTGGCCTTGTTATTCTTTAGCTTCTGAACAGCTGTGCCAACTTCTTCGATACTGGATGGGAGGACTACTTCAGCGGCTGGAGTTGGAATTTCCTCGGTCCCTCGGTGGTAGCACTCTGTCTTGGTAATACTCGTTAAGCGGCTGCTGGAAATGCTGCTTAAATACATCCACTATTCCCTGCGGGTCGGTGACAAGATTACCCTTGCAGTTTCGAAGAGCTTGGGTGTCCTTTTTGAAGCCTCCTGCTTTTTTCAGGGGTCGTATAAGTCGTTTCGATTGACGGAGCCTCCGAACGCTGTTCCAATAGGACAGGTGTTCCAATTTTTTCACTAATCTAATATGAAATTTATCTTAGACCATGGAATGCCACAGAATGATTCCGGACCTATATATTTATCGCTGGAACCTTTCCTGACAAGGTGGTCGGCATTTTCATTGCCTTGATACCTTTATGTCCTGGCACCCACCAAAGTTTAACATTGCTTCTTTTGGCGAGGTCTTGTAGGGCGTCATGGCATTCCTTGACGGTTTGACGGTTTGAGTTCGTGCTGTACGAACCAAGCGTTTTAGGCGCTGCTTGGCTATCAGAGAGTATGTTGATGCTTACTCCTATAATGCCAGATGACATGCAGCTCTGCTTGAAAGATGCTGGGACTCATTCCCAGAGCCTTCGAGATCTTGCGATTCGGTCCAAGGATGCCGACGCCAACGCCGGAGGCTATCTTGGAGCCATCCGTGTACCATCTAACCCTTTGATATTAGCAGGGGATCACTGTTTTCCCATGCTGTGCGATTTGGGATCAATATCTCAAATCTCTTGTCAAAGGTGAAGGTGTGTGGCAATGCGTCCGAGACCGTAGTAATCATATCCAGCTCGGGAAGGTGTTGTAATATAGACATGTGACCTACGGGTCTACATGGCATATTTGTTCCCGAGCAGAGAATTCTAATTGCACTGCGTAATGTCATCTTTTTGATAAAAAGGTGCAGTGGAGTGAGTCCAATGAGTGCTTGGGCTGCCATGGGACAGGTTGGCATGATGCCGAGACACGCGCTGAAGCTTAACAATTGTAGTTTTTTGCTCAACTTTTGTCCACCATACGGTGAACCCGTAGGTGACGATAGGTCTTACTATCGCTGGGTCTAACCAGTGGACTACCTTGGGTTTAAGTCTCCAGGTTTTACCGTAGGTGCGTCGACAGGCCCACATGATCTTTGTCGCTTTCATGAGTTTAGTTTTCATATTGGAGTTCCAGTTGAGTCTGCGGACTAGATCAATACCTAGATACCTTACTTCCTCTGAAAATCCTAGGCGTGTGCCACTTAGCCCTCTTAGGCGTTGATCCGCAGACGCCGTGCTACGTTCATCTTGCTGTACAGCCCGTAAAATTCACTATTAATTCAGGCCGAAAGTCGTACGCAACATTTTTCCGTCAAAACGGCCAAGGCCCTCCTCATCCACTCTTGTATATAGTACCCTTGGTTTCCCACGGCAAGAGCTATTCTGCGTCTAATTTCGTTGCCGCCTGTTACCAGTGAGCCAAGGTAGACAAAATGCTTGACATCATTAGTTACAGCTGCCAATAGTGACGTTCGTTCTTTGACGACAGCATATATTTGGTTTTTCCCTTGTTTACCTATAGACCTACTTTAGCTGCTTCTACTTCAATGCGCCGTACAAAACCTTTCTCATCCCGGTCCTCCTCCATTGCGCAGAGGCCTGAACTTTAAAGAAAGCGGATGAAGAGGCCCTTGGTCGTTTCGAGAGGAAAATTCAGCATTCAATCTATGGTCCCGTTTGTATAAATGGAGAGTGGAAGAGAAGATACAACGACGGGCTGTACAGCGACATCAGCCCGGTACGACGTCTGCGGATCCAACCACTAAGATGGCTAGGTAGAGCGAAACACAGCTCCGGCCCGAAGAGTCTACGAGCCCAACTCCGAGGGACAACGCAGCTGTGGACGACCGAATCTAAGGTGGTGCACACAGATGGAAGGGGACCTTAACCAACTGGGAGTGCGTCGCTGGAAACAGCTGGCAAAGTACCGTGCCAGCTGAAGAAGTTTGTTGGTTGAGGCCCAGGTTCACACCAGACTGTAGCGCCACTTAGTAAATAAGTAAGCTACATTGATATGATCTTATTAAGTTGTCCCCAAATGGTCTCAGGTGTTCACACAGCAAGGCAAAAAAGATCTTATACGCGATGTTAAGGATACTTATTCCCCTATAGTTGGCGCAGTTATAGGGGTCTCCTCTCTTATGGACCGGGCAAACGATGCTGAGATTTCATTCATCGGGCATGCTTTCTTCCGACCATATCTTACAGATAAGCTAGTGCATGTTCCCAACCAACTCATATCCAGCTGCTTTAAGTAGCTCAGTAAGCAGCCCGTCTGTGCCCGCGGCTTTATTAGTCTTTAGCTTAGACATTCCCATCTTCTCTTGCATCTTCGTCCGTTGCGAATGAATCTTTCTGCCTGGCAGCGGTATTAGATCTTTCGTCGCCATTAAATAGTGTCCCTTCCATATTCTCGGCATCGACTGTCACTCTACTACTAGTTGTCGATCCTCGTCCCTACAGACTTCTGCTCTGGCTTTATAGCCTTGCCCTTGTTCGTCTTATTTTCCTTGTGAGTGTTATTCCCGTGGTGGCATCTCTCCATCTCCCCGATCTTCCGCTTTCTGTCTCCCCCTTTTTGTCTTCCCTAAAAGCGTGTGTTCTTCCCTCCTTTTCTGCTTGTAATGTTAACGAGTTTCTCTCGTCCGCATATGCATCTTTGATATCTTCATTGTTACCTTAGCTAACACGGGGTAGTGGTCCGAGTTGATGTTGGCTTCTCCTAGTGTCTGTCGTCGATCGCAATGTGAACAGTCTGATTGGTGATCGACCGATGAGGACATCAATTAGCCGGTGTCCGTTTTGAGTATATTTCCCCGTGATCGATTGAAATATGTCCTCTTTGTTTAGTTTTGCCTTAAAGTCTCCTCGTACTACTTTTTTATCGTAGCTGGGACATTGGGCGTAAGTTCTGTCTAGAAGATCGTAGAAGTCGATCTTCCTTTTCTTCGGTTGGGGCGTGAGCGCATAACAAGCGAATATCCCCGAAACTAGCTATGATGCGGATTATTATGAGGCGTTCACTACATCCCGAAAGCTCAAGATCTTTTGTCGGAGTTTAACGAATTCGAACAACGAATCGGCATCCGAATAAGCGTTGTTTGTTCTCCTTGTGGTCCATCCCATCGCACTTCTGCTTTAAAGCAGCTGAGGGTTTGCTCCAATGGACTGCCTAACCTCATATTCCAGGTGCAGACTCGCAAGTCATTTAACCGTTTGCAGGTATCGTCAGCTTTATATCCGTACATATCCGAGGCTTTTTTTAATTTCCGTGATAGAGATGTTACGCGAAAGCCCAACACCTAACCTGGAGGGCTAGGTTCCCTTATCGCCAGTAACAATGGGGTCGGGTCGCTGCACGCATTGAGAAGCAATAGTGTATAGTATATTCTCGCGCCAACTCGAGGGAGTCGAGAGTGGCAGCGTAGAGATCGCATCATGGCATGACAGTGTCATGTCGTTTTCCCTCACCAAGGCCAAGGCACGCCATTCTATGTTTTACATCCAAAACTGGCAATAAAAAGATTACGGCCCCTCGGGCTGTATACATATATCGTAAGATCGTCTATGGAAGCAAGTTGCTAAAACGAGCTTCCATATTTGGGCTATACAGCTAAGTCTGTACAGCTCGTATATGAGCTTTTTAAAGCAGACAACGCTTTGCTCGATGCTCTAGAATTTGTGTCCAACGACGCTCCTTTATGGTGGAATCATATAGTGAACGGCTAATCACAGATTCTGCTGTACACACTACATTGATATATCTTCGTATCTCTTAATTGGTTTGTAGCTATTAGTACCCTACTTGTCTTCAAAGAAGGCTTAAAGTCCTTTTCCACAAAGATTCCTCCCAAATCTCTTAAATTTTCCAACCAAAAAAAATCATTTCTGATAGGCATCCACGAATATTTTCGTAATTACTCTCAGATCTTCTTTCTAACACCCACGCAACCATTTACTTATTTTCCATTACCATCCCAAGTAAGGAGCAAATGATCCAGATCAATTAACCGCTGATTCATCACCTAGTTATCCTCACCTCCATCATAGTCATTGCCTCTCGCCACGGCATTTATCACATCAATTATATTCGCTTCTTATACTTCCCCCATCTGACAAACATCGTTCGATATCCTGTCATCCTGACAATTGATTGCATTCAACAGTTGTGCTGCAACTCGACGACAAAACAGTAGGTATCAACCCGTCCCATTGCGGCTAATTGATATTTGTCTATTGCAGACAAATAACAAACAAAAGGACGAATAATCCTTGTTCTCATACATAGTAACCTCCGCTGCTCTTTCTTTCGCAGTTGAATGAATCCAACACTATGTCATTGACAGCCAGGATCTACTATAGGACAAATACGAAAAGGATATATGTATGTACATACGTACACACGTACGTGTATGTGGGCATTCCATTTGTTTGGCCAGCTCAATGTGGAACAATTACTTCAACGTACCTCCATCTTCCTTCAATTTGCGTCCATTAGAACGAACACAGTTTGCATCTTCATCCCGACGGCGAGATGAATCCATACGCTTTCGTTCCTTCCGACCCCTTTTAGTTGTCACTTTTGCTCTTTGCTTCCAGTACGTTATAGTCATTGCCCCGATTATCATTACGATGATCGCCTCTCGGCGATGCTCGTGCTGAATGCTCCATCGAAGGGTTAAGAGATCCAAAACGACTTAAGTCATTGTCATATTGATGGCTCCCGCCACCGCCATCACAGCCACTGCCATTGCAGCGTTGTGGTCGCAATGACAATTGTTCCCACTTAAATTCAACGGCAAAGAACAGACTCATCTCCGGCATGGGAGAGGCGAACGAAGCCACATACAAGTTTCTTTCAAACTATCGTCTATTTTATATCTACTCCCCGTTGGGGGTAACTAGGACGAGTTAAAGTGCCAAAGTTTTGTCCGCAAGATATCAACCGTATGTCACCTACGACCTATGGTATGAGACACATTATCACGCCAACTTTGATCTGAATGGATATCATCTTCGAAATGTTGCCTGGAACGACAGAGATGTTTCAACTCTTTGCTGGAAATGCTGCGCAACATTATGAACGTGCAACAGATGTTCGACAGTTCGAGCTTTAGTGGGTAAACTGCCAAGGAGGGTATCAGTCACTTTTCAACTCAGATCTTCTTCGTCCTAAGCCGTTTCTCTCGTTCGAACTCATCCCTTGTAGTCATCCTAACGAACGATTTATGAGGGACTTGCAGGTGACGTTTTTCGTTTTCCTGTTTTTTCTCATCGGAATATAAAAAATTAATGGAAAATTTCAGGAAGTGTTTATGAAAGTTCACATCTGAAGCGTAGCAACTGTTGACAACCGTTTTTGTCCTGCTTCGAGCTGGGTGTTTTATAGTACTTTTTTCCTCCTGGTTACTTCTGTTCCCCGAAAATCCTTTAAGTCGATTTTCTTTTGTTAGATTGAGTTATTGAATTTCTCTTTCTGGGAAAAATATAAATGAAACTAGGTATAGCCTGGGATAAGACCTTGTGTACATACGTATGTATATCACAATATTTACTATTTGGTCTTTGCACGGAAGCAAACTACGAGTGTGCAATAGACAATACTGAGTCTGATCTCCAAAGAGCTCTTCCAAAGGGAACATTTTCGTTTTTTAGCCCAAGCTAGCGAGGCACATACTAATATTGGCCTTATAGGGGTAGCATCTATCTGACGGATTCTGGACTGCTAAAAATGAAGACGGAGCCACCACAGACGAACACCTTAGTAAGTCCCATCCCGACCTTTTCGTGGTGCCATTTGGAGATTTCCTCTGGAAATTACAGTCAGGGAAGGGCGAACGGCGAGTTTCGTACTCCAAAAAACGGATTTAGTGGGTTAGGCTACGGCCTCAGAGACAAACACAAGTCTCGGATTTAACGAACGGACTACATGCGGACGACCTGTAAGAACGTATGAAAGGACAAGAGTATCGGTTCTGCACCCAGAATTTCGGGTCCCTTAACAGACCGGGTGCGGCCGAACAGCTTGAAAAAGCCCTAAGCTGCTGCAAAGCAGATATTATCGCACTCCAAGTAATGCGATGGGATATACCGGGTAAAAAGAGGGTGACATATACAACGGAAACTTGAACAAGCAGAACAAACAACGCCTATTTGGATGCAGATTTGTTGTTCGAGGTGGACCTAGGCTAAAGGTCCTAAGCTTCTGGCATGTAAGGTAAGTGATCGCCTCTTTGGGAACATCAGCTTGATATATGCGTGCGCGCCCCCCAGAGAAGAAAACGACGACAGACTCAAAGATGACTTCTATGACCTCATTGATAGAACATGAGCTCATTGTCTAAGCTATGATACCAAGATTGTTCTAGGAGATTTCAAGGCGAAGCTGGGTAAAAAGAACATCTTACAACGAGTCGTAGGAAAGCACAGTCTATATGACACCAGATTCGAAAACGGATTCAGGCTAATAGACGGGGCGTAATCTATTTGTAAATAGCACATGATTCCCACATCTCCATATTCAAAAGGGAACCTGGCGGTCTACTAATCACTTGTCTATTAATCAAACCGATCGTACTATGTTCGGCAGCAGACACTCCTCTAACACTTTGAATGTCCAAACATTCCGAGGAGCCAAGGCTATAAATCCGGAGCGGAAGCCTGCAGGGATACCTCGTAGTTGAATCACACTCGATGCTGAGTATATGGAAAGACTATTTCTGCGGACTGTAAAACGGCTAAGATGGTCGAAATATCGCTTTCAGGCAGAACGAACCATTCATACTGGACGAAGCTGAAAAACAATTCCGTCCACCCAACTAAGACGAGGTTAAGGTAGCTATAACAAAACTGACGTTTAATAAAGCTGCTGGAGCAGACGGCCTGCCCGCTGTGCTATTTAAAGCAGCTGGAGATGAGTTGGTTGGGAACATACACCAGCTCACCTTTAAGATATGGTCGGAAGAAGGCATGCCTTATGAATGGAATGTCGGCATCATACAAAACGAGACCACTCCAAGGGAACATCGCGTTTCTTCTTCTTTTACGGTGCCACAGTTTATGGCGAACCTGAATCTCCTATAAAAAACCTGTCCAACTGGCACGGTCTTCCGCCAGCAGTCTCCAGTGCCACACGCTTAATTGGTTAAGGTCCTCTTCCGCTTGGTTTCGCCACCTTAAATTTGGCCGTCTTCGACCGCATCGCCCCTCGGGGTTGGATGCAAAGACCTTCCGGGCCGAAGCTGTGTTTTCCATGCCCTCAACATTATTTAGCCATCTTACGCGTTGGTTCCGAAGACGGCGTGCTAGGTTCATACTATTAGGTTCACTATTAAGTCTTCACCTCCACTTCCCATTTATGCAGGTAGGGCCGAAAACCGCAAGCAGAATTCTTCTCTAAAAACGACCAATGGCCTCCTCATCCGCTTTCGATAAGGTCCATATCTCTGAGCCATAAAGAGGGACCGGGATGACAAGGGTCTTGTATATGGTCACGCTGGTTTTACGAGAGGGATCTCTGCTTCTCAATTGCCTCCAGAGCCCAAAGAAACAGCGGTTGGCAAGAGTTGTTCTGCGATTGATTTCGGCACTGATCTCACTGCATGTCACTGCGGACCTTAGATGCGCCCGGGCCAAGACGCCGGTGGTTCGTGTCCTTTTTCGACGACAGCATACATCATTTACCACCAGTCCCAAATTAGCCGCTTCCACCTCAATGCTCGTAAGGGCCTCAGTGACATCTCGCTCAATTCGTCCAATTATGTCAATGTCATCGGCATATGCGAGCAGCTGTACCGACTTGAAAAAGATGGTCATCCTCGTATTGACCCATGAGTTTTGCACGATCCTTTCAAGGACGATGTTGAAAAAGTCACACGACTCCGCGTCACCCTGCAGGCTTTCGTTCAGGCCTTATACCCCTCAAAACGTCATTCCTCCTCTTGTGGACAACGGGTCCATTGGTGGTGTACGGTCTGAGCAGATGTTAGAGAGTTTTCCTAGAGCTTGAGGGAGACGCAATTGGCATAGGCTCTGGCGGTCGCTTGCGATTGTAGCATTGCGACGTTGTATGTGGCTAGCCTTACTCAACTTTCCTGGGACAGACATTTTCGCAGTCGGAACCTGGCTGCCACAAGATAGTGGTCCGAGTCGATGTTGGCTCCTCTAAAAGTTCGTACATCCAGAATATCGGATGCTTTGATGCGGATTGTCCTGAGGGGTTCGCTTACGTGCTGGAAGCTCTTATAAGAAATCCACATCTGAATAAGCTTTGCCTTTTCTCCGTGTGACGGCCGCCGTAATAGATATCACAGTTTCTCATCCGCTTTTTGTTCGGTCCAATGGCGGTTAAGGCCGGTGAATGGCGGTTAAGGGCGCCTTATAGAGGTCTAAGGCGTCCGCAAGTTGTTCTGCAACGTCTTGTCTGTTTAGGGACCACGTATAGAGCCGAATATAATTTTTTCTTTTCCTAACCGGCACTTATCCTATTTTGTGGCGCAGGAAACTCGCCATTCGCCCTTTTCCGTTCGCGATTTCAAATAGAAATTCCCACGTTGCACCACGAGGAGGTGGAAATAGGACTTACTAACAGAGCTGCTAGATGTTCAGCTACAGTGGCTTCTACGTAGCGTGGAACGTAGTGCAGCTAACCTTTCTCAAATATCGCTTGACTTTCATTTATTTCTACCATCCATAAAGAAATCTCTCTTTAGATCCAATTGAAATCCTCCCTCCAATCTTCTACCTCTCACATACCACCACCCGCCTTGTGCTACCCTATTCTCTTGCAGGTTTAGTAGCTAATATCTAAGTTTGAATTTAAGTATATGTAATAGCTTCGTTGATACGTCAGGGTTTTTGCCTGACAATCCGATCAACTATAGTTGGTCGAGTGCATTTGATGAGCTCAGGGTTTTGGGAGTTCTTTCCTCAGCATCACATGGTACCATCACTGTGCAGCTACACAGCAGAATGTTGAATTGATCCTAGGACAATGTCATTTCCTCTGGCTATTTGTTATACTAGTACAACAAATTGCGGGTAAAACTAACTTTGTTTCTAAAGTCCAAACTACGAGTATAAGGGAATTTCCATTTCCGATGTTTGTTCTGGTAGACCACCATGGAGCCGACAGACATGCAAATGCAATATTCAAAGAGTTGTGACGAGCGCAAAAGCCAAAGGACTCACTGCCCGTAGGCAGAGGGCAAAATGAGAGAAAACTAATGACGCCGATGACGGAACACCTACACTAGAGATATCGATGATCAAACCGTGGGCTGACCACAATGGCGAAGCGATTTATATTGAAATTCAAATAAGGTTTATTCCAATATATGCAAAACGTATATCTACCCACTGTTCAACGATACAGAAGGCATGGAACCAATACGATGAGAAATGTGCAACAGAGTAGCGGACAACTTTTCCCTCAAGGACGAGAGAAAAGATCCCTGAACGGAACAAGAAAACTTTTCTAAAGTCCCTCCACCACTTCCATTCATTTGCCTGTCTGAAAGTTGTGCTACTGTTTGCAAATGGTACTCCCAATGCTACAATACTTTATGAAGGAACTTTACTCGGTTATAGTGTTTTAAAGCGAATGTGTTTCACGTGAGTGGTGTTGTTGTTTTTGGTGTTGGACACATCCCGAGTGGAATGTAATCCGAATGTCAATATCCTGGAGCCAACTGTCGCGCTTCATTTTCTAATAAGTTGTGTGTATTTTTTTTAAAGTCATCGGGGCCAGTGCACTTAATAACATCAACTAGACTAGTCAGCCTAATATACGCAACCCTCGTCCCACTTCTTTCGAGTCAAGTACCATGAATAGCGTCCTTCATGCCACACTATTCATCAAAATCCCATATAACCAGCATGCAGGGCACATACGTGCTTAGTGTAATTTCATACACTCGTACCCACTGCCGCCAGTTGGCAGATTACACGTTCCCCTTTTTTTGTTTTTTTTTTTTTTTTTTTTAATGACCATCCCAGCCATCATAAAGCCATCAAGTCGAGTCCTTTAGTCCTTTTTATCACCATCGAAGTACTCTAACAATGATGGCGTTGACTGTCACAGTTGACACGACTCATATGTGGTGGGATACTCGTACAAACCCTTAACCCAGGCTGACTCACTCTCGTTGTAATTGAACGACAGTGGCATATCCTGGATGACTGCAAATAAAATGAATGTCCTTTTTCTGAATCTCGTCGTCTACCGCAGAAAACTTTTAGAAAGCCTCTCTCACTTAAGTTCGATGTCACTTCAGGGTGCGTTTATCTTGACTCGAATTTTGTTTTTCTTCGGCAGTACTCCGGCAGTGACTTCTTGCATTTTAATGAGGCACAAGACCCTCAGTGGTAGAGTGTCAGTTCATTTTTGAAAACGATTCCATTTTCATTTTCAAGGACACACGTATCCCCCTGATCTATACTTTCTCTTGAAGACTCCTGAAGGTTAGTCTTTGACTGCTTGAACTGATTTTACTTTCGTGCTCGTGTGGAACTGTCGAACCAATATTTTTCGAATTAAGTACCTCATTGGCAGGATTGGATGGTGAACTTAGTCCAGGTTTTCTGCCGCTATTGTTGTAAGGATGTTTGTTAGCATTTTCCCATTGTGACAGGAATACTAATGGTTGGTGGCACCGACCATATGTGTTGGGCAATTTGTTATTTTTGTATGAGTTTCAACCGATTCTCAGAATTGTATGTGTAGGGAAGCATAATGCGGTCCTGACAATGAGTTCAATTTATTTTGGTTATGGGAAGCAATTCGAGGGAACTGTTGCGGGTGTGGTTTTTTAACATTTCCTTTGTTGTTATTTCTCTTTCAAAAATTGGATGGTTTTGATGTTCTTTACATGCGTTTACTCAACCGTCGACCTTACAAATAAAACACTTGAGAGTTTATGTATAAGCGAGAGGGTGAAGAGATGTTGGAAAGACTACAAGTATTGCTTTAACAACACAATGTTAGAAGGCTTGAAAGTACAGATATTTCAATATCCCTAGTTAGGGACTTTTGGAGGTAAACGACTAACAAAGGCCTCGTAGGGGTAGCGTATCCGACATGCGCTAGCCCTTAAAATAGCGAGTAGAAGCCGCTGCAGCTGAACATCTAGCAGTTCTTTTAGTAAGTCCTATTTCCACCTCCTCTTGGTGCCACATGGGGATTTCTATTTGAAATCGCGGACGGAAAAGGGCGAATGGCGAGTTTCCTGCGCCACAAAACAGGATAAGTGTCGGTTAGGCTATGGGCCAGCAAGCCATACCTGGAAAAATAAAACGAAAAAGCCTCGGCTGCAAAAAAAATGGACGGATTAACCGATGACGATCCAGGAAACAACAAAAGGAAACGAAAGAATGATATTCGCCTTTGTACGTGGAATGTAAGGTCCATCAACAGACCACGTGCCGCCGAACAACTTGCGGAGGCCCTAGACTGTTATAGGGCAGATATTACCGTAATCCAGGAAGTGCGATGGGATAGACCGGACAAAAAGAGGATGAGAAACTGTGATATCTATTACGGCGACTGCTACAACGAGAAAAGATAACACTTATTCGGATGTAGACTTAGGAAAAAAATCTTGGGCTTTCGGCATGTAAGCGAACGCCTCATGACAATCCGCATCAAGGCTAAAGCCGCAAGCATTAGCTTAATTTGCGCTCAAGCCCCTACCGAGGACAAGACGCGTTCTACGACCTCCTAGATAGAACATATGTCCAATGTCTCAGTTACGATGTTAAAGTCGTACTGGGAGATTTTATCGAGAAACTGGGAAAGGAAGTCGCTTTTGATCGGGTCAATGGCAATACAGCCTACACAACACCACATCCGAGAATGGACTTAGGCTGATAGACTTCGCAACGGGGCGAAATCTTCTAGTTGCTAACACGCGTTTCTCACACCTCACCATCCACAAAGGGACTTGGCGATCTCCGGATCAATCAACCGTCAACCAGATTGACCACATTGCGATTGATGTCAGGCACGCATCCGATATTCTGCATGTACGAACTTTTAGAGGAGCCAACATCGACTCGGACCACTATCTTGTGGCAGCCAGGTTCCGACTGCGAAAGTTGAGTAAGGCCAGCCACATACAACGTTGCAATGCTACAATCGCAAGCGACCGCCAGAGCCTATGCCAAGCTCTAGGAAAACTCTCTAACATCTGCTCAGACCGTACACTACCAATGGACCCGTTGTCCACAAGAGGAGGAATGATGTTCTGAGGGGTATAAGGCCTGAACGGAAGCCTGCAGGGACGAAAATGGAAACCTAGTAATGGATTCCCAGTCGGTACTAAGAATCTGGAATGACTACTTCTGCAGACTGTATGATGGCGATGACGAAACAGATCCCGCTGTCAGGCAGAATTACCCTTTCACAGTGGATGATGATAGCAGAGAATTCCGTCCCCCTGACCTGGACGAAGTTGGGAATGATTTTTCTAAGCTTAAGACCAACAAAGCTGCTAGAGTAGACGGACTAGCTGCCGAGCTCTTCAAGGCAGCTGGAGATGATCTGGTTGGAAGTATGCACCAGCTCATCTGTAAGATATGGTCAGAGGAATGCATGCCCGATGAATGGAATCTTAGTATCGTTTGCCCGATCCACTAGAAAGGAGCGCCAACTGTAGAGGTATAAGTCTTCTGAACATCGCTTATAAAATCTTCTCTGCTGTACTGTGTGACGCCTGAAACCGTTCGTTGATAACATGATTGGTCCATGTCGGGGACCAGGATCGGAAGGTTCACTATAGATCATTTATTCACGCTTCGGCAGATCCTGGAAAAAAAAAACAAGTTCCAGATCGACACCCACTAATTGTTTGTCGATTTTAAGGCTACATACGATAGTATAAATAGAGACGAGCAATGCAACGCCATGTCTAGTTCTGACATCCCTCCCAAACTCCTCAGATTGTGAAGGATGACATTGGAGAACTCTCTCTTATCCATTATAGTCGGAAGCGACTTAACCGATACCTTTTATGTCAAAAAAGGTTTTAGACAGGGCGACACGCTATCGTGTGACTTTTTCAACATCGTCCTTGAAAAGATCGTACAAAACTCATGGGTCAATACGAGGACGACTATCTTTTTCAAGTCGGTACAGCTGCTCGCATATGCCGATGACATTGACATAATTGGACGAAGTGAGCGAGATGTCACTGAGGCCCTTACAAGCATTGAGGTGGAAGCGGCTAAAATAGGACTGGTGGTAAATGATGTATGCTGTCGTCGAAAAAGGACACGAGCCACCGGCGTCTTGGCCAGGGCGCATCTAAGGTCCGCAGTGACATGCAGCAATGAGATCAGTGCGAACATTGCGGATTCGAGTAGGACCAGCAAAATTTGATGTCGGCAAACTGTAATAGCAAGAGACCGCAAGGACCTTCGCCGATCGTGTCTCCCTCAAGCTCTCTCAAGAGACGATGAAAACTGCAAAAACCGTAGAACAGCAATCGAGGCGTTGTCAAAGCGCCCTCAGGGATGTTGTCTCTATTGTATTCGGTTTCTTGCCATCACCTAGGAGAAACCCTTGGTTTGAAGACGAGTGCAGACAGGTGGGCATGGGCTCGGACATACAGGGTAAAGTTGTTGATTGCTCTCAACCTGGCGAGATGCCACCAACGATCCCTGTTTAAATGCCCGGGTCAAGTTAACATACGGTCTCCTCGTGGCGCCCTCTGGATAGCCTCTTCAACAACCGTTGGGAGGTGAAGAAACGTATGCAGCGAAAAAAACCCCGACCAGAATGGCGGTTGTGCGGCGGGCTGACAATCCGCCTACGTAAAAAAAAACTTAAAGTTATGAAAGAGCAAGATGCCTCGGATACACGGACGGATACTCGACGACGACAACGCACGTAAAAGGAACACGATTTGCGAGTATGCTCCTGGAATGCCAGAACCCTGTACACTCCCGGAGCTGCTCATAAACTAGAAGGAATCCTCACGCAGTACAAGGCGGATATTACTGCGGTCCAGGAAATACGCTGGATAGGAAACGGTATGATTAGGAAGAAAAATTGCGACATTTATTACAGCTGTCACAAAAGGTTGCACTTACTGGGATGCGGATTTGTCGTGGGAAAGCGGTTAAGGTCGAAGGTCATCGACTTTAAACCTATAAGTGATCGCCTGGCTTTGATCCGCATCAGAGGCAGATTTTATAACATCAGCCTTATATGTGCACACGCCCCTACCGACGAGGCTGAAGACCCTATCAAGGAGGACTTCTATGACCTCCTGGACAACGCCTACGGAGCTTGTCCGGAGTACGATGTAAAACTCGTGCTCGGGGACTTCAACGCCAAAATCGGAAAGGAAAACACCCTTGGCGGAGTGATCGGAAAGCACAGCCTCCACGATACAACAACAGATAACGGCTTCCGACTCGCTGAATTTACGACAGCTCGTAATGCGGTGATAAGTAGCACAAGATTCCCTCGCAAGCGAATCCACACAGCAACCTGGCGATCTCCAGACGGTGGAACCGCCAACCAAATCGACCATGTGCTCATTGACGCAAGGCACGCGTCAAGCATCCTGGATGTGCGAACATTCAGAGCTCGACTGTCCAATGTCAGAAAGCTGCACCAGCCCATCAGGAGGAGGTTCGACATTTGGCGCCTGAGCACATCGGAGGTTGCCAGAGTCTACAGGGAGCAGCTGAGCGAAAGACTCTACGGTATGCCTACGTCGAACACAAATGCCAATAATATGTGGCTGCATTGCCGCTCAGCCATTCAGGAAGTAGCCGAAACCACATTAGGATACCTACCACCCCCGACAAGAAACCCGTGGTATGATGGCGAGTGTGAGCAGAAAAAGGCAGCAACCGACGAGGCGTACCAAAAGGCGCTGCAGAGGAAAACCAGGGCAGCGCGAGAAGAGTACCGAGCCAGAAGAAGGGAGGAGAAGAAACTACTGCGACAAAAGAAAAGAATCTTCGCAGCCTCCTAGCTCAAGGATATCGAGGAGTCTAGGGATAGACACAAAATACGAGCCTTTTACAAGAAAGTCAAGGGCCTTGCAGGAGGCTTCAAAAATGGCACCCTGGCTCTTCGAAACTGCGAGGGTAATCTTGTCACCGACCCGCAGGGAATAGTGGATGTATTTAAGCAGCACTTCCAGCAGCTGCTTAACGAGCATGACCAAGAGAGAGTGGTAGGGACCGAGGAAATCCCAACTCCAGCCGCTGAAGTAGTCCTCCCACCCAGCATAGAAGAAGTCGGCACAGCTATTCAGTAGCTGAAGAACAACAAGGCCGCAGGCTCGGATGGCTTGCCATCAGAGCTCTTCAAGGCTGGCGGCGATGTTCTGGTAGGGAGCATGCACCAGATCATCTGCGGAATTTGGGAAGATGAGAGCATGCCCGACGACTGGAATACCAGCTCTATATGCCCCATCCACAAAAAAGGCGATCCTACCTCTTGCAAGAACTACAGAGGTATATCCCTGCTCAATGTCGCATACAAGATCCTGTCCAGCGTATTGTGTGAACGTCTAAAACAATTTTGCACCGCACTAATCGGCAGCTACCAGTGCGGCTTCCGGCCCGGCAAATCGACTATAGACCAAATTTCCACACTTCGACAAATCCTGGAAAAGACCAACGAGTTTCGAATCGATACACACCATCTTTTCATCGATTTCAAAGCCGCATACGACAGCATTCATCGTGAAGCACTGTTTGGGGCGATGGCCGAATTCGGGATCCCGGTAAAACTGATCCAGTTGTGTCGCGCCACGCTAAAAAACACGCGATGCACCGTGCAACTCGGTTCTAGGACCTCGGAACCATTCGAAACTTGCACCGGATTTCGGCAAGGAGATGCGCTGTCATGTGACTTCTTCAACCTGGTGCTGGAGCAGATAGTGCGACGGGCAGGCGTCAACAGGGAAGGTACTATCTTTTACAAGTCCATCCAGCTGCTAGGATACGCGGATGATATCGACATCATCGCGTGTTCTCGCCGTGGCATTGTGGAAGCATTCACGGCGATTGAAGAACAGGCGAAATGAATTGGTCTTAAGATCAATGAGGACAAAACGAAATACATGCTGTCAAGCAAAAACCAATCCGTCGCTCACCACCTGGGACAAAACATAACAATTGACAGCTACAATTTCGAGGTAGTTAAGGAGTTTGTCTACCTCGGGGCAAACGTAAATTCCACAAATGACACCACAGTGGAGATCGCCCTTGGCAACCGCTGCTACTTCGGCTTGTCCAAACAACTGGGGTCAAAACTCCTCACTCGAAAGACCAAAGTCATGCTTTACAACACGCTCATTCTGCCAGTCTTGCTGTACGGAGCCGAAAGCTGGACGATAAGCAGGACAGCGGAGCTGATTTTGGGTTCTTTCGAAAGAAAAATTCTGCGCCGGATATTTGGTCCTGTCTGTAAGGAAGGTGAATGGAGAAGAAGACACAACCGCGAACTCTACGAGCTGTACCAAGACGTGGATGTAGTCCGGAAGGCAAGGATCCGTCGACTACACTGGCTCGGCCACATCGAGCGCTCCAGCTAAGAGGGTCTTCGACTCCGAGCCTCCTGGTTCGAGAAGAAGAGGAAGACCGAACCTCCGGTATAAAGACCAAGTAATCGCGGATGTAAGACATCTTGGTCTTGACAACTGGAAGCAGCGTGCCCGGGACCGTCAAGGATGGAAGGCAGCTATAGCTCAGGCTCAGATCCTCCATGGATCGCAGGCCTGATAAGTAAGTAAGTAAGTAGGTCTGTACGGAGGAGCCATGTTATGATTTGACTTCCCTGCCAAACTCATCAGGTTGTGCAGGATGACAACGGAGAATTCTTGCTGCTCTATTAACGTCAGTAAGGAGTTAACCGAGACCTTCGATATCAAAAATGAATTCAGGCAGGCCGACGCGCTGTCGTGTGATTTTTTCAACATCATCCTGGAAAAGATCGTGCGGGATTCACTGACCAATGCAAGAGGGACGATCTATTTCAAGTCTGCACAATTGCTTGCATACGCTGATGACATTGATTGGGAGAACAAAGCGGGACCTTAATGAAGCTTTTGTGAGCATTAAAGCAGAAGCGAATAATGTGGGTCTGAAGGTAAACGAGGGCACAACCACATACATGCTGTCGTCAAAAAAAGATCCACAACACCGAAGTCTTGGCCATAACGGCAAGGAAGCTATAACTTTGATGTGGCCCGAAAAGTTCTCGACTCCAACCCCGTGGAACGAGGTCGAAGGGGATGACCGCATATGAGGTGGCGAACACAGATGGAAAGGGACCTCAACCAACTAGGCATGCGCACTGGAAACAGCTAGCGAAAAATCGTGCTAGCTGAAAAGGCTTGTTGCTTGAGGCCCAGGTTCACCCCGAACTGTAGTAAGTAAGCTTAGGACTTTCGGTGATAGAAAAAAATGTTTCTCTCAAAATGCTGTTCCATGTTTGCAAAGGAACGTTTCCGGCTATTGGAAATAAGTGGTGTGACAAATAAGGTCCAGAAATTTAGTCATAACTCGGGAACTGGCGACACCGCGTCAACAACTGTCTAGGACGGGGCCCTTTCTTTGAGCGTCCAGCCAAGACTGAGATCTACAGTACGCTTTTTTTGTGTGGTGTACGTATTTTGCGGAAAAAAAGCGAGTGACTCACATTACAAGCAACGTGTTGTAAATCAAACTTTAGTGAAATCTGGTTTAAAACCCTTTTGGGAATCCTAAGAAAACTGCAGGTAGTATATGGAGACAGGTGTATGTCGAAAACATGTGTGTTTGAA
This sequence comes from Eumerus sabulonum, assembly GCA_951905685.1. Taxonomy (NCBI): domain Eukaryota; kingdom Metazoa; phylum Arthropoda; class Insecta; order Diptera; family Syrphidae; genus Eumerus; species Eumerus sabulonum. The sequence goes on from OX645061.1 coordinate 107,670,021, forward strand.
TGGACAAAGCGATTCAGAAGGGCCGTAATTCCGTAGAAGGTGATCCATGTTAAGGAGCTCCCGTCACCTTAGTACCACAGCATCGTGCATTGTGAATATGTTCGCACCGACCAGACAGTGACTGAACAGCTTTTTAATGGCGCCCTGAAAAGACTGCGAACACGTGTTTTTGTGTGTGACCCGAACTCACCAAGAAGGACTGGATCTTACACCACGATAATGTGCCGGCCCATTCCTGGTTGATTGTGCAAAGGTTTTTGGCGAAAAAAAAAAAAAAAAAAAAACATTCTAACGTTGCCGCCTCCACTCTATAGCCCCGATATAGACCCCCTTGAAGTCACACCTCAAGGGAACTCATCGTGATAGTGTAGCTACGATCAAAGAGGCTGTAACCATGGTTCTGAACGATTCAGCTTCGGAGGCTGATCAAGGGTGCTTCGAATCGTAGGAGCAACGTCAAAATCGTTGTGTAGAGTTAGAGAGGGACTATTGGGGAAGGTCGATAGTAAAATGTTGCGAAGAGCTTTATTAGATTGTTTTTTGTTTACAAATTCCCAAAACTTAATTGCTCCCTCAATCGAGGCGGAGAATGTGTTTCAGAAATAGGATGAAACACATCCAAAAATGTATTGGTCTTCACGGAGCATATTTTGAAACACTTATGTAGCAAAGCCCCTATCAATTGGTCTGGCACATATCGACGTTACTCACCGAACGTCCAACAAAAGGGATGATGACATGTTTCGTTTCATTAAGGGAATGAAATTCCTTTAATGGAATGCGATGAATACATCGTGCCAGGTTAACGCTGGAGCTGTCATTACTGTATATTATCCCATTTCATATGGTCACTTTATGGTTATTGTTCTTCTCCTTAATTATTACAAAACTTACGCAAGAGTTGTCTGTGTTTATGCCGTTTCAAGCCATAACTGATTTGATGACATCCTCGTTATGATTCTATGCCATGTGGAGGTACATGCACGGAAAGGTGTTGGTTATCCTTACGATTGCAGTAAACATCGAAGTTAAATGCTGCTTGTCGACAACCGAGAGTTTGGCAAAGTATCCCACATTAGGGTTATACGGCTAAAGAAATACCCTCTATACTTAACTGTACGTCCCAAGCCAGGCTTGAGGGTAAACTGATTTGCATTCCGAGTTTGCGGGTATTGAGGGTGAAGACTTGGAGTGATGAAATGCAACTGGCTAATTCGCTTGAGCACAGGAGACATTCCTGCTGTGCTCAAGGGATACTAATGTCCAGAATGTGCAGGTAGGTTTTGGGAGCACCAGACCAGACATAGGAGAGCTTGAGGCGAACAAATGCGTTACATACTTACTTACCTATTTACTTGAATGGCGCTACAGTCCGATGTGAACCTGGCACGGTCCCTTGCCAGCTGCTTCCGCTAGCGCACTCCCAGTTGGTTAAGGTCCCCTTCCACGTGTGTGCGCCACCTTATATTCGGTCGTCCTCTGCTGCGTCGTCCCTCGGGTTAGAAGACTCTTCGGCATGGGGCTATGTTATCCATTCTCTCTACATGGCCTTGCCACCTTAGCCATTGGATCCGTAGACGCCGTACTAGGCCGATGTCGCTAAACAACCCGTTCAGTTCATCGTTGTGCCTTCTCCTCCACTCTCTATTTATGCAAACGGGACCATAGATTGAACGCAGAATTTTCGTTTCGTAACGACCAAGGGCCTCTTCATCCGCTTTCGTTAAAAGTTCAGGCCTCTGTGGCATAAAGACGGACCGGAATGATTAAGGTCTTGTAAAGCGCAACTTTGGTCTTTCAAGAGAGAAATCTAATTCTGAATTGCCTCTTGAGCCAATGACAAGAGTGATTCTGCGTTTGATCTCAGCGCTGGTGTTGTTGTCGCTGGTCGCTAGTGACCCAAGGTAGACGAAGTCCTTAACCACCTCGAACTTGTAGCTGCCAGTTGTGAGGTTCTGGCCGAGACGTTTTACCCTCACCGCCGAAAAACCCATTTTAGCTGCTTCCCGCTGTGTTCGTCCAATTACGTCAATGTTATCCGCGTACGCAAGCAGTGGCGCAGACTTGGAATAGATTGTACCTCTTTGTTGGCCAGTGAGCCTCATATGATTTTTTTCCAGCACGATTTTGAAGAAGTTACATGACAACGCGTCACCTTGCCTAAATCTTTTTTTTTAACATCATAGGTCTCGGTTAATACGAGCAGCGGGAATTTTTCATTGTCATCCTGCATAATCTGACAAGTTTAGCAGGGATGTTAAGACTAGACCTGGCTCCGTATAGCTCGTCCCTAAGCATACTCTCATTCGCGGCCTTAAAATCGACATAAAGGAGATGTGTGTCGATTTGGTATTTGTAGGTCTTCTCCAAGATCTGCCTCAGCATGAATATTTGGGTTATCGTGAATTCTCCTGGCCTGAAACCACACTGGTAAGTACTTATCAGATTATCCAGAAAAGCTTTCAGACAGTACGGCAGAGAAGATCTTATATGCGTCCGTCTGCACCAGCTGTTTTATTCCTCTTGAGCTTCGATATGATTTCGATATGATCTTAACTTCACCGAGATCAGGGGAACGGAATTCTCTCCGATCTTCGTCGTTAAGAAACGGATCATTTTGCCTGCAGCTGTATATTGACTAACATCGCCGTTTTACAGTCTGCAGAAGTGGTTTTTCCATATTCTCAGCATCGACTGCGATTCTACTACTGGGTGTTTGTTCCCATTCCTACAGGCTTCTATTCTGCCATTATAACCTTGGCATGTTCGCTGCAGAATCACCTATCCAAGTCCTCATTCGCGCTCTCCTTCTTTCTTCTGAGAAGCTATGCTCCTCCCTTCTTTTTAAATCGTAGAGCTCACGAGCTGCTCTTGTTCTTGCTGTGTGAATCCTCCAGCGCTCGTCTTCGAACCAGCTGTTTCTTCGTGATGGAGCCTTGAAGCCCAAAACTTCAGACGCAGTGCTTTTCAGGGCTTGTGAGCAAAGGCTCCACTGCTGTTCTATTGATAGTGTGGAGGATTCAGGTGTATTGGAGAGCTTAAGGGAGACGCGACCAGTAAACGCACGCGCTGTTTCCAGCGATAGTAGCTTTCCGACGTCATAACTTTGTATTCCTTCTCTACTCCGCTGCGTTTGTGATATCCATAGGCGCATCTTGGCTACTAGAAGATAGTGCTCCGAGTCGATGTTAGCTCCTCGGAAAGTTCGAATATCAAGAATAGTGGAGGAGTGTCTGGCGGTAATCGTGATGTGATCAATCTGGTTGGTGACTGATTGATCTGGCGACCGCCAGGTGCCTTTGTGTTCCGAAGGCGCATAATGGCTAGAAGGAGATTTCGCCCTGTAGCCTGATCAAACAGCCTGTTGTCGTTATCGGATGTGGTGTCGTATAGGCTGTGTTTGCCGATGACTCGCTCAAATATGCTTTCTTTACCCAGCTTAGCATTGAAGTCTCCTAGTACAATTTTGACACACGTTCTGTCTAGGCGAACTCATCTTTGGTGGAGTCATCCTTGTCTTCCGTGGGGGCGTGGACGCAGATCAGGCATAATCTTGATACGAATCGTTATAAGGCGTTCGTTCACATGCCGAAAGGTTACTACTTTTTGCCTAAGTCCACCCTGAAAAACAAGCCCGCATCCGAACAATCGGTTTTCTCTCTCCCTGTAGCAATTGCCGTAGTAGATGTCGCTACTGGGTGGCGGTTAAGTCCGCTTTATAGCATCTGGGGCGTCGGGAGGTTGTTCGGTTGCACGTGGTCTATTTAGGAACCTAGCATTTCACGTACAGAGCCTAAAATCATTGTCCAGTTTCCGTTTTTTTGCAAGAGTCCTCAACATTAATCGAGTCGGCTTATCCAAGGCTTGTGGGTGCTTCTAACAAATTGTGGAGATTTCCGGTTATGGTTTGCTAGACCAAAGCCTAGTCGAGATCAACCCTCGCCATTGCTCTCCTTCGTAAGTATTTCCTTACTTACTATTTAGGTGGTGCTATAGTCCTTGGTGAACCTGGGCCTCAACCAACAAGCGTGGTCTTTGGCCAGCTGTTACCAGCGCCGGACGCCCAGATGGTTACGGTTCCCTTCCACCTGCGTGTGCGCTACCGTAGATGCGGCCGTCTTCTGCCGCGCCTTCCTTCCGAAGTGGATTCGAAGACTCATCAGTGAACCCAGGTAGACCACTTGACCACTTCAAAGTTATATCTGCCTATGGTGACGTTCTGGCCAATAGGTCGGTGTTGCCCGTCTCTTTTTGATAAAGGCAGATATTTGGGTTTACCACCATTAATCTTAAGACCCATCTTAGCCGCTTCTACCGAAATGCTTACAAAGGCTTCACTGACTCCACGCTGTGTCTGTCCAATCACGTCAATGTCGTCGGCGCACGCAAGCAATTGCGTAGGCTTGAAATAAATCGTACCTCTTGTGTTGGCCAGCGACTCTTGCAAGATCTTTTCAAGTTCGATGTTGAAAAAGTTGCATCCCAGCGCGTCACCTTGTCTATAAATCCTTTTTTTACATCAAAGTTCTCGGTTTGGTCATTACTGACCCTAATGGAGCAGCAAGAGTTCTCCACTGTCATCCTGCACAGTCGGACGAGTTTGGCGGGGATGTTAAAAACTAGAGATGGCTTTGTATAGGTCGTCTCTTTACACGCTATCATACGCGGCCTTGAAGTCGACACAAAGGTGGTGAGTGTCGATTTGGTATTCCTGGGTTTTCTTCAAGATCTGCCGCAGCGTGAATGTTTGGTCTGTTGTGGATTTACATGGCCTGAAACCAAACTGACAAGGGCCGATCAGGTTATCCATTAAGGGTTTCAGGCGTTTACACAATACGGCAGAGAAGATCTTGTATGCGATTTTAAGGAGACTTATTCCCTTGTAGTTGGCGCAGTTATAGGGTTCTCCCTTCTTATGGACCGGGCAAACGATGCTGAGATTCCGTTCGTCGGGCATGCTTTCCTCCGACCAAACCTTGCAAATGAGATGATTCATACACCTTACCAGCTCATCTCCAGCCGCCTTAAGAAGCTCAGCAGATAGGCTTTATTAGGCTTAAGTCTTGATATTGCTATTTTGACTTCGTCTAGCTCGGGTGGACGGAATTCTCTTTCATCATCGTCCATTACGAATTGATCGTTCTACCTAAGAGCGGTATCTTGTTTGTCATCACCGTTATATGTATAGTGTGCAGAAGTGGTCCTGCCAAATCCACAGCATCGACTGTGATTCCACTACCAGTTCTCCATTTTCAACCTTGCAGGCCCCCGCTCTGACTTTGTAGCCATGGCATGTTCCTTTTACCTTATTGTAAAACTTCCGGGTGTCATTCCTATGGAAGTATATCTCCATCTCCTCTCGATCTCACGCCTTCCGTTTTTTGTTTTTTTTTCTTCAGAGAATTGTGTGTTCCTTTCTTCTCTTCTGCTCATAGATTTCATTTCGAGAGCAGCCCTCGTCCGTCGTTGGGGCGTGGCTTTATATGCTTCTTGTTCGCATTGTTCATCGAACCAGGGGTTTCTAGATGGTGTCGGTTTGAGACCCAGCACCTCAGAGGCAGCGTCTCTGACGGCGCTCTGGCAATGCGCCCATTCCTGCTCTACTGTTTGCCCTACTGTGGGCAGATTTTGAGAGAGCTTGAAGGAGACACGATCGGCAGTCCCTTGCAATTTTAGCTTTCCGAGGTCAAACATACGTTGACCTACTTGACTCCTAAGCATTCTTGATATCCTCATTCGTACCTTGGCTACAACATGGTAGTGGTTCGAGTCGATGTAGGCTCCTCGGAAGGTTCGTACGTCGAGAATACTGGACAAGTGTCTGGCTTCGATCGCAATGTGATCAATCTGGTTTGGTGGTCGATTGATCAGGAGACCGCCAGGTACCCTTGTGGATGTTGAGGTGGGGGAATCGTGTTCTTGCTACAAGGAGGTTAGCAAGGATTTCCGTTAGGAATTCGGTTAGCCTAAATGCATTGTCGGATGTGGTGTTATGGAGGCTCTGCTTTCCTGCTGGTCTTCTATGCCCAGCTTTGACTTGAAATCTCCTAGTACGATTCTGGTGTCATAAGTGGGTCCAGGAGATCATAAAAGTTATCCTTGATTCGATCATCATTTTCTTCCGTCCACGCATATTAGGGTGATATTCCCCAGTGTACCCGTAATGCGATTTGTTATAAGGCGTTCGCTTATGTACATGATGAAAGCTTAAGACTTTTTGTCCAAGTCTACCTCGAATAACAAATCCGCACCCAAATAAGCATTGTCTTTTCTCCTTGTGGCGGTCGCCGTATTAGATATCACAGTTTCTCATTCGTTTTTTGCCTGGTCCATCCCATCTCCCTTCTTGGAGCGCGGTAATGTCTGCATTTTAGCAGTCCAGGGTTTTTTCCAATTGATTACCCGCACCTGGCCTGTTGGGGGACCTCAAATTCCAGGTGCAGAGTCATAGATCCTTGTTGTGTTTGCAGGGGTCGTCAAAGTTGGAATCGTCCGTATCCAAGACTTGTTGTTGTTTCGTAACAAGATGGTTTTTCCGTGATAGGGATGTTAACCCTAAGCACAACCCCCAACCTGGAGGGCCAGGATCCTTTTACCCCAGGAACTACTTGCTAGTCGCTGCAGATATTAGTTCACTGTCCGGCGGCTGCCTGGGCAGCTATCAAGGAGGGGACACTCGGAGGCTGTGTGTCAACTTGGATTGAGCAGGGACAGAGATCGGAGCTGATGTTTGCCATGTTAAACACGATCAGCTTCTTTGCTCTATTTGCTCGCTCTTTCCCTCCCCGTTAGTCTTTCCCTGGTCAGGAAATTTCCTGATGGTTCAACGGGGAGATGGAAGTAGGACCTGGCAATAAAATGACCCATCGGCAGATACCACTCCTACGAGGCCAGTGGTTTTGTCAGCGTGGAAGAACATCTCTTCCGAAATATAAGGGGAATACCCTTATACGGTTTTGTGAATGCTGAGACCTTCACGGTACGAGTGCGGAAGTGGGTCTGTCGCATGGAGTATTCGACGCCCTCAAATACATGGACTCGCTTGTCTTAATAGCTGACAGCTGGAATATTATCATAAATGAGCGTGGGAATAGATGGCGAGGTCGATCTTTTATCACCGATGCGGAAAATTTATATCCATCCATCCGTAAAACACTCATGAACTAACTTCGCACAGTTGCGTCCTCATTGCAGTAAAACTTTTCATCTCCACCGCCTTTTTTTGCTTTTATTTCTAACTATCTACTCAACACTAGACTGACACCTCATGAACACGATAAGCGTCGTTCCATTAAGCTTTCATTAAAAAAGCAAAACTTTTCCCTGCAAAATGGAAAAATTCCCAAAATACCTAAGTGTGTGATGGGGGAGGCATGGTAGTTTCAGATTGCTCTCCCGCCCCATTCAGATTGGTATTCGTGTATTTTTAGGATTCGAAAAGCCATTATCCAGGTGTTAAGCTATTTATGTAATCGTTTTTTACTCAACCTCATTGTTTTTGTATCTATGTACAAAAAAACAAGAACAAAAAAAAGGAATTTAAATTAAAGTGTATATTGTATCTCTCGACCTAATAGTAAGGTGTTTGGATCAATATTTTTCTCAAACCCACCTTGATCGCGCAATTTATTGGCCATTCCATTTTGAATTACATTTTATAGTCTTTGTTATCTATTTCTGGATCTGCTTCTTCTACTTTAAATAGCCTGAGTGCTAGAAAAGAGCAAACATTTAATGGAACATACGAAGTCGGGTACGAATAGGTTTGTATACAACCCAGCGATTCTAATGACTGCTCTAATTGTTTATGGGCCTTTAATGCTAAATTTGGGAATTTGATTTGGTTTAATAAATGCCTTTTAGTACAATGTTGATTGGCATTAAAAACGTGAGTTTATGGTGCTCTATCTTGAAGGTAAGTCCTTGCATTGTTTTCCAATCAAGTTAGTAGCTTTTACGGTGATATGTTCAACTCGGTAACGGACAAGATTGGTGTCACAATCGCACAACGCGTACATAAAGAGAAAACGGGTAGATACTGCTCTTCACAGGGTAGTCTTCCTCTTCTTCTACAGTTCGGGCTGAACCTGTGCCTCAACCAACATACCCCTCCAACTAGCACGATCTTTTGCAAGCCTTTTCCTTTGTCGCACACCCAGTTGGCTGAGGTCCCCTTCTACCTGTGCCCGCCATCTTAAGTGTGGCCGTCCTCTGTTTCTTCGTCCCTCGGGGTCGAATTCATAGACCATCCGGGCTGGAGCTATAGTGTCCATTCACTCTACATGGCCTAGCCATCTCAGGCGTTGAATCCGTAGACGCCCGACTAGACTCATGTCGCTGCACAGCCCGTAAAGTTCGTGGTTGAATCTATCCTCCATTACCCGACTTCGTTTATAGGCCCGAAAATCACGCGCAAAATCTCTCTCTCGAACCGACCAAGGGCCTCCTCATCCGTGTCCATGCTTCCATGCTTCTGCGCCCTACAGCAGAACCGGGATGATAAGCGTCCTATATACAGTTAACTTTGTCGTTCGGGAGAGGGCTCTATTACTCACTGGCCTCCTGAACCCGAAGAAACAGCGATTGGCAAAAGTGATTCTGCGTTTTTTTCAGAGCTGATGTCGTTGTTCCAGGTCACTGCGGAGGCAAGTCCTTAACTACCTCAAACTTATATTTGCCTATACAAACGTTCTGGTCAAGACGTGATGACGACATATATTCAGTTTTGTCCTCGCTTACTGCCAAACCAGTTTCCGCCGCCTCCATCACTATACTCGCAAACGCCTCATTGACATCTCGCTGGGCTCTTCTATGTTAATGTCTTCCGGGTAAGCGAGGAGTTGTGAGGATTTGAAATAAATTGTGCCTCTTGTGTTGGCCAGTGATTTTTGCACAATCATTTGAAGAAATCACGCAACAGCGCATCGCGCTGCCTGCACCTATTCGAATGGAGCAGCGAGCATTCTCCAAAGTCATCCTGCATAGTCTGACGAGTTTGACAGGGATTTCAAAGGTAGACATGGCGTTGTATACCTCGTCTCTAATTACGCTATGGTATGCGAGAGCGCCGTGGCGCAGTAGGTTGTGTATTGGCCTCTGACGCCGGTGACACGAGATCGAACTCCGACAATAGCCATGTCAACGCACGTGTCTTCACGGTGCTCGGTGCTCTTCCCCAGCGGAGTACTGACAAAACCCCCTGTATTATAATTGTCAAGAAAACCTTCTCGGATCTCGCCATTCGGAACCGGCAATAAACTGTAGGCCCCTTTCACCTATGGAAAAATAAAATCTGGATGATTGAGAGAAGCTCCGCTTCATGGACTGTAACGCCAACAAACAGGGGATGAGTTCCGACTTGAAATTAATTGGTTTTTTCCAGGGTCTGCCGTAGTGTGAAGATTTGGTCGATGGTGGACTTCCCTGGCCTGAAGCCACACTGACAAAGACCTATCAGCTTATTTACAAAAGGCTTCAGGCGTTCACACGAAGCGGCAGAGAAAATTTTGTTGGCGATGTTAAGGATCCATTCCTGGGGCATGCTTTCTTCTGACCACATCTTACAGAAGAGCTGGTGCATACTCCTAATCAGGCCATCACCAGCTACCTTGAAAAGCTCAGAAGACACTCCCTATGCGCTAGCCACTTTATACGACTTACGAGTTTCGATATGGCAGTCTTAACTATGTCGAGATCAGGGGGATGGAATTCTCAGTGGTCTTCGTCGTAAAGAAATGGGTCATTCGGCCTGACAGCGGCATATTGACTAACATCGCCGTTATACGGTCTGCAGCAGTGGTTTTTACATATACTCAGCATCGACTGCGATTCTACTACTGGGTGTCTGTTCCCATTCCTACACGCTTCTATTCTGCCATTATAACCTTGGCATGTTCGCTGCAGAAACACCTCTCCAAGTCCTCATTCGCGCTTTCCTTCTTTCTTCTGAGAAGCTATGCTCCTCCCTTCTTTTTAAATCGTAGAGCTCACGAGCTGCCCTTGTTCTTGCTGTGTGAATCCTCCTGCGCTCGTCATCGAACCAGCTGTTTCTTCGTGGTGGAGTCTTGAAGCTCTAAACTTCAGATGCAGTGCTTTTCATGGCTTGTTTTCAAAGGTTCTACTGTTTTTCTATTGACTGCGTGGAGGGTTGAGGTGTATAAGAGATCTTAAGGGAGATGCGATCGGTAAAAGCACGAGCGGATTCTGACGATAGTAGCTTTCCGACGTCATAACTTTGTATTCTTAGTCTACTCCGCTGCGTTCGTGATATCCGTAGGCGCATCTGGGCTTCTACGAGATAGTGGTCCGAATTGATGTTAGCTCCTCCCGAAAATTCGAACATCAAGAATAGTGAAGGAGTGTCTGACGTCGATCGCGATGTGATCAATTTGGTTAGTGATTGATTGTTCTGGTGACCGCCAGGTTCCAGGTGGTATCGTGTAGGTTGTGCTGTATTTGCCGATGACTCGTTCAAAGATGCTTTCCTTACCCAGCTTAGCATTTAAGTCTCCTAGTACAATTTTGATGCCATAGCTGGGACATTGGGCATATGTTCTCACTAGGGGGTGATAGAACTCACCTTTGGTGGCATCATCCTTGTCCTCCATGGGGCGTGGACGCAGATCAGGATGATGTTAGAAAATATAGTCTTGATACGGACCCTTATGAGACGTTCGCTCACATACCGGAAGTTTAGGAGTTTTTGCCTTAGTCCATCCATTCATCCGCTTTATACACGGTTAATTCCATCGCGGTTAACGATGGCGGTTAAGGCCGGTCTAAGGCGTCCGTAAGTTCTTCGGCAACATCTTGTCTGTTTAGTGACCTAGCATTCCACGTACAGAGCCCAAGATTGATCTAGTCCGTTTTATCCCAGGCTTATGGTTGTTTCGGAGTTTTTTGTTTTTTTTTACAGCCCTAATCCTGTTGTTTTGGCGCAGGAGGCTCGCCTTGCGCCCTTCCCCGTCTGCAATTTCCGCGAGATGTTCGACTGCAGTAATTCTTCCCGCTTTTTAGCAGACCAGCATCCGTCTGATAGATGCTACACAGGGTAGTCTATACGATAGAAAAATCGCTTAATATGAAAGAAATCACTATAGGTGCCTTTCTAGACATTGAGGGTGATTTTAATAATATCAGTACTGATGCAGTTCAGTCATCATATGGCCCAAATAAACCCGGGAATATGCAGTTGTATTGGGCAAATGCTAAATACTCGTATAATAAACTCGGCGATGGGTAGAGTAAATGGAAGGGTGAGGGTAAATAGAGGTACACCACAAGGTGGCATTCTATCACCCGTCCTGTGGCTCCTTGTGGCCGAGGGAGTGGTTAAGATTCTAGAGGCAGGTGGTTTTACCATCACGGCCTACGCCGACGACATTGCTATCTTAATTTCTGGAGAGTTTCCGAAGGTCCTTAGCGATAGACTATCTTATGCACTGATGTTAATCGATGACTGGATCAAGGGGCGAGGCCTGGGAGTAAACCCGGCGAAAACAGAGATAGTACACTTCATAATGAAAAGATATGTATCAAGAAACACCTACCCCCGTATGAATGGTATCGATCTGATCCCTGGAAAATCCGCCAAATATCTTGGCATAATCTTGGACTCCAAGCTCAGCTGGAGCGAAAATATTGATGAAAGAATCCAAAAGGCCTACGTGGCACAATATTCGTGCAGGGAAGCCTTTGGAAAGAATGGCGCCTGAGACCGAAGTAGATACATTGGTTATACACTGCGGTGGTAAGACCTATTCTTGTCTATGGTTCGGTTGTCTGGTGGAAGGCGCTTGAGAAGAAATGCCATCTTCAAAGTTTGTCAAAGGTCCAAAGGGCAGGAACCTGGTGGTGACGGAACCTATGAAGTCCACACCAACGGCGGCTCTTGAAGCTATGCTGAACCTCCCACCCTTGGACATATACTGCGAGAGCATCGCAGCCAGAACTGCGCTATGGCTACAAGAATCCGGTCTCTGGACAGGAAGTCTTTAAGACCACGCATCAGTCTTGGATCGTTGGGCCATCTCGAGATTCAGAACCGTAAAACACTATTTCACCCGACTTCGTTACTATGAGAGGAGATTCTCTATTAGAACTCGTTCCAGGGAGGAACGGACCGGTGATATGGTACGCACGGAAAATGAAAAGGCGATCTACACCGAGGGATCCAAGATGGATGTCGGCACAGGTGCCGGGGTCTATTTTGAATCTCGGGATATACATCGCTCCTATAGACTTAATGATGGTTGCAGTGTTTTCCAAGCTGAGGTCTTTGCACTCAAGCAGGCGGCAGACCTGATTAGCAGAGGGAATCTCTCAGGAAAAAGGATCAACATCCATGTTGACAGCCAGGTAGCCATTAAGGCTCTGCAAACTATGCATAGAGAGCTGCGTTAAAGAGCTCGCAAGTAGTCCGTCTGCTCCAGCAGCTTTGTTATACTTAGGTTTAGAAAAGCATTCCTAACTTCGTCTAAGTCAGGCGGGCGGTATTCTGTGCTATCATGGTATGCTGTGAATGGATCATTCTGCCTGACAGCGGAATCTGTTTCGTCATTGCCGTTATACAGTCAGTAGAAGTAGTCTTTCCAGGCTTCCGTTCCGTCCACGCCGTTCGGAATCGGCATTAACCTGTAGGTCCCTCTCAACTGTGCGAAAAATAAATTACACACAACATGGGTGATTGACAGAAGCTTGGATCTGGTCTTTCATGTGATGTGACGCCACCAAAGAAGAAGGCTTCCGTTCTGGGATGTTTGTTTTATTCGTTGATAAAACCTCTGAAAGTCGTTCCTGCGATAGCATCTCTCCATCTCTTCGATTGCGAGCTTTTCATGCTCTCTTCTTTTGTTTTGAGAACCTCATGCTCCTTCCTTTTCCTCAACTCAAAATGCTCACGAGCAGCTTTTGTCCTTCTGTGCAGCGCCGCTTTGTAGGCTTGGTGAATGGCTGCGTGTGCCCTCCTTCGTTCGTCATTTCATGTTGCTGGCATTTTGAAACCCGGTACCTCAGAAGGAGCACTCCCTAAGGGTTGTTGACAACGGGTCCATTGATATTGTAGGATTTGAGCAGGTCTTGGAGGGTCTTCCATGGGTTTGAGGGAGACGCGATTAGCATATGCTTTGGGGGTCTCTTAAGATTATAGCATTGCGACGTTGTATGCCGTTTTTCTGGGCCATGCATGTTCGTAGTCGTAACCTGGCTGCCACAAGATAGTGGTCCGAGTCGATGTTGGCTCCTCTGAAAATTCGTACATCCTGAATATCGGATACATGCCTACCATCAATCCCAATGTGGTCAATCTGGTTTACGGTCGATTGACCCGGAGACCGCTAAATCCCCTTGTGGATGTTAACATGTGGTAAACGCGTGCTAGCAACTGGGAGATTTCTTTGCGAAGTCTAACAGCCTAAATCCATTTTCGGATGTGGTGTCAAAGATGACTTCTATGACATCTTTGAACGAGTCGTAGGAAAGCAAAGCCTACACGACAACTAGTCCGAAAACGGATTCACCCTAATAGACCTTGCAACGGGGCGTAGTCTCCTCAGGATTCCCACATCTCAATATCCATAAGCGGACTTGGCGGTCTTCTGAACAATTATCTGTTAATCAAATCTATCATATTGTGATCGATGCTAGACACTCATACAGCATATTGGATGTTCGAACTTTCCACGGAGCCAATGTTGGTTCGGATCCATATCTTGTTGCAGCCAAAGTACATATGCGGATATCACGAACATTGCGGAGTCGAGTAGGGCCAGCAAAACTTCACGATGGGAAGCTCCGATCACAGGAGACCAACTCTCCCAAGAGCCAATGCAATCTGCACAAACCATAGAACGGCATGGAGACGTTGTCAAAGTGCCATCAGGCATGCTGCCTCTGTTGTATTCGGTTTCTAGCCACCACTTAGGAGAAACCCTTGGTTTGAAGATGAGTGCAGACAGGTACATGCAGACAAACAGAATGCATACATGACCTCGTTGCACCGACGTACGAGAGCTGCTCGTGAGCTCTATGAGCGGAAGAGAAGAAAGGGGTATGCGCATTTCAGTTATCGCAGGAACGATGTTCGAAAGTTTTACCAAAGAGTAAAACCAACAGGCGAAGGTTATAAAGCTAGAGCGGAAGCCTGCAGAGATGAACATAGACACCAGATATTTGATCACAGTCGATACAGAGACTATTTCTGCAGACTGTATAACGGCGAAGAAGGTCAGGATACCGCTGCCACGCAGAACGCACCATTCACACCGGGCGAAGATGAGAAAGAATTCCGTCCACCCGACATAGATGAGGTTAAGATAGATATCTCAAAACTGATGTCTAATGACGCTGTTGGCGCAGACCGACTGTCTGCCCAGCTATTTAAGATGAGCTGGTAGGCCGCATGCATCAGCTCGTCTGTAAAATATGGTCGGAGCAAAGCATGAACGATGAATGGAATCTCAGCAGCGTTTGTCTAGTCCACTAGAAAGGAGACCCTTATTCAGTGGAACAAGTCTCCTTAACATCGCGTATAAGGTCTTTCCTGCCTTGCAATGTGAACGCTTGAAACCATTCGTGGACAATTTGATAGGTTCCTATCAATGTGGCTTCAGGCCAGGAAAATCTACGGTAGACCAAATATTCACACTGCAGCAGATCTTGGAGAAGACTCATGAGTTTCGGGTCGACACACACCACCTTTTCGTCGATTTTAAGGCCGCATATGACAGTATCTATAGGAACGAGCTATATAGTGCCATGTTATGTTTTGACATCCCTGCCAACCTCGTCAGGTTGTGCAGGATGACAATGGAGAATTCTCGGTGCTCCGTGGAGGTTGGTAAGGAGTTGACCGAGACCTTCGATATCAAAAATGAATTCAGACAAGGCGACTCGCTAACGTGTAATTTTTTGAACACCATCCTCGAAATAAACACGCGGGATTCACTGACCAATGCAAGAGGCACGATCTACTTGAAGGCTTCACAATTGCTCGCATATGCTGATGACATTGATTGGGAGAACACAGCGGGACCTTAATGAAGCTTTTGTGAGCATCAAAGCAAAAGCGAATAATGTGGGTCTGAAGGTAGACGAGGGTACAACCAAATACATGCTGTCGCCAAAGAAAGACGCACAACACCGACGTCTTGGCCGGAACGTCACTACTGGCAGCTATAACTTTGATGTAGTCATGGATTTCGTCTACCATGACTCACTGATAACAAGCGGAAACGACACCAGCGCTGAGATTAGACGCAGAATAACTTTTGCCAACTGCTTTTGTTCGGGCTCGAGAGTAGTAGAGCCCTCTCTCGAAAAACTAGGGTGTCCCTCTATAAAACCTATATAGAGCGGCTTGGACCTTGCTAAAAATTGATGAAAAATCTCTTGGCTGTTTCAAGAGGAAAATTCTGCGTACAATCCTCGGTCCCGTTTCTGTTGACAGAGAGCAGAGGAAAAGATTCAACCAAGAATTGTACGGACTGTACAGCGACATCGACCAAGTACGACGTCTTCGGATCCAGCGTCTAAGATGGCTAGACCATATAGAGCGAATGGGCGCCTAGCTCCGGCGCGAGAGAGTCCTCGACTCCAACCCCGAGGAAAATGTTTCCTGTGTTGCACAAAAAAATGTTCGAATCTTATAATCGAGTCACAAAACCCACATTTACAACTCACCTGGACTAGGTACTTCCAATATTTATTTCGTGCTACGCTAGACCTGATTGTCATCGTCCCAAAAAGGATTCCTCTCACATTTACCCCAGCACCTCTGAAGTCCTTTTACAAAGCGGGAAAATAGGGTATTTCCTGTCAATTTAAAGCAGCTCCCTACTGCCTGACTTGTATTAACCGAAAAAGTTTCTGAAAAAAAGTTTAAACTTCTTGAAATGGTTTTTTCAAAAAAGCTAATTATTTGTAAATTAATTTAATTAAAAGAAGAGTTTTCCATAGCCGGTAACTGCCATTATAACCTTGGCATGTTCGCTGCAGAAACACCTCTCCAAGTCCTCATTCGCGCTTTCCTTCTTTCTTCTGAGAAGCTATGCTCCTCCCTTCTTTTTAAATCGTAGAGCTCACGAGCTGCCCTTGTTCTTGCTGTGTGAATCCTCCTGCGCTCGTCATCGAACCAGCTGTTTCTTCGTGGTGGAGTCTTGAAGCTCTAAACTTCAGATGCAGTGCTTTTCATGGCTTGTTTTCAAAGGTTCTACTGTTTTTCTATTGACTGCGTGGAGGGTTGAGGTGTATAAGAGATCTTAAGGGAGATGCGATCGGTAAAAGCACGAGCGGATTCTGACGATAGTAGCTTTCCGACGTCATAACTTTGTATTCTTAGTCTACTCCGCTGCGTTCGTGATATCCGTAGGCGCATCTGGGCTTCTACGAGATAGTGGTCCGAATTGATGTTAGCTCCTCCCGAAAATTCGAACATCAAGAATAGTGAAGGAGTGTCTGACGTCGATCGCGATGTGATCAATTTGGTTAGTGATTGATTGTTCTGGTGACCGCCAGGTTCCAGGTGGTATCGTGTAGGTTGTACTGTATTTGCCGATGACTCGTTCAAAGATGCTTTCCTTACCCAGCTTAGCATTTAAGTCTCCTAGTACAATTTTGATGCCATAGCTGGGACATTGGGCATATGTTCTCACTAGGGGGTGATAGAACTCACCTTTGGTGGCATCATCCTTGTCCTCCATGGGGCGTGGACGCAGATCAGGATGATGTTAGAAAATATAGTCTTGATACGGACCCTTATGAGACGTTCGCTCACATACCGGAAGTTTAGGAGTTTTTGCCTTAGTCCATCCATTCATCCGCTTTATACACGGTTAATTCCATCGCGGTTAACGATGGCGGTTAAGGCCGGTCTAAGGCGTCCGTAAGTTCTTCGGCAACATCTTGTCTGTTTAGTGACCTAGCATTCCACGTACAGAGCCCAAGATTGATCTAGTCCGTTTTATCCCAGGCTTATGGTTGTTTCGGAGTTTTTTGTTTTTTTTTACAGCCCTAATCCTGTTGTTTTGGCGCAGGAGGCTCGCCTTGCGCCCTTCCCCGTCTGCAATTTCCGCGAGATGTTCGACTGCAGTAATTCTTCCCGCTTTTTAGCAGACCAGCATCCGTCTGATAGATGCTACACAGGGTAGTCTATACGATAGAAAAATCGCTTAATATGAAAGAAATCACTATAGGTGCCTTTCTAGACATTGAGGGTGATTTTAATAATATCAGTACTGATGCAGTTCAGTCATCATATGGCCCAAATAAACCCGGGAATATGCAGTTGTATTGGGCAAATGCTAAATACTCGTATAATAAACTCGGCGATGGGTAGAGTAAATGGAAGGGTGAGGGTAAATAGAGGTACACCACAAGGTGGCATTCTATCACCCGTCCTGTGGCTCCTTGTGGCCGAGGGAGTGGTTAAGATTCTAGAGGCAGGTGGTTTTACCATCACGGCCTACGCCGACGACATTGCTATCTTAATTTCTGGAGAGTTTCCGAAGGTCCTTAGCGATAGACTATCTTATGCACTGATGTTAATCGATGACTGGATCAAGGGGCGAGGCCTGGGAGTAAACCCGGCGAAAACAGAGATAGTACACTTCATAATGAAAAGATATGTATCAAGAAACACCTACCCCCGTATGAATGGTATCGATCTGATCCCTGGAAAATCCGCCAAATATCTTGGCATAATCTTGGACTCCAAGCTCAGCTGGAGCGAAAATATTGATGAAATTTACAACTCACCTGGACTAGGTACTTCCAATATTTATTTCGTGCTACGCTAGACCTGATTGTCATCGTCCCAAAAAGGATTCCTCTCACATTTACCCCAGCACCTCTGAAGTCCTTTTACAAAGCGGGAAAATAGGGTATTTCCTGTCAATTTAAAGCAGCTCCCTACTGCCTGACTTGTATTAACCGAAAAAGTTTCTGAAAAAAAGTTTAAACTTCTTGAAATGGTTTTTTCAAAAAAGCTAATTATTTGTAAATTAATTTAATTAAAAGAAGAGTTTTCCATAGCCGGTAACTTGCTCATTTTCATCATATCCGCCGTTTCCGTTTCGCGGCTTCGTCGGGAGGTGGCAAGGCTCGAACTCGAAAGTCCTTGATGAACTTTTTAACTCGCAGGATTCATAGGATGGAGTCCTCCGACACAGGGATCTTAGGATAAGCAGGAAAGGGGATAATGACAAAAACAAAGTTGTATTTTGAGGTTCGCATCATGCGTGAGCCTGTATGGCAGCTTTCATGTTCTGACGGTCTATTGCTACAATATCCTGTGGCGCGATAGTAGTATATGTAGTAGGAGACCGACGATGAAACGAGCTGCTCAGCCATGGTGTGTGGCAATAATGCAAATGTGGGAAAATGTAATTTTCTTTGAAATCCGCAGGAAGTTGGTTTGTAAAAATCTTTGTTTTTCCATAAGCTGTCTAAGGGTGCGAGATAATTCCCATCCACCGGATATGAGAAGACGTAGACGCATGATGTGGTGTTCGAGTATGGTGCAGGCACGCTTTTGCAATTTTCTGATCCGGATGAAGGTTGTGGGTGAGTTTACAAACAAACTTTTCTGTTCTTTTTTCGTTTTAATACATAAATGATGAGGGAATTAACACGACGCGATAGGTGGTCCTAGTGCGGATGGCTGTACTTGCAAGAGATTGATTCAATACTGACTAGGGAGGTGAAGCCAGTTGCAGGATGATAACGCCCAATCACATACGTACATATGTGGCGATTAGAACATTCCTCTACGATGAAGGTCATTCCAGGGAACCCATGAGGGACTTACGACTACGATGTGTGACAGAATGCACCACCAGACTCCATACAAAAAGAAAAACCAAAACACTTTCGCGCCTACCGGCACATTAATTTGCTGTTCGCATTGCAGTTCACGGTTTCAATGGTGATCACTCGAACTTGTTGGCCTTTGCCACCACCGTCCTACATCCCGGTCGAAGTTGTCTAGCTCATTTCAATTTCAAAACTTTGTCCTTTGCCGCCAGCAATTCATCTTTCCAACGTACGTGAAAGGTCAGATGTGCAGTTTCAAGGACATACGACGTTGTATGCATATGGAATTCAGGATTTAATGGAACAATCATAAGGAAAATATTAAAGCGATAAGGATCCGTTTGCAAAATGATTTACGTTTATTAAACCATAATGATACAAGGACTATAGGCGCTTAATCTATTCCTGGTAGACAGTCAACGTTATAAGAAAAGTTGCATACACAATCCCCGTCATCGAACCACTGGCCGGTAGGGCAAGAGTGTTTCACGGCGTAGTTGTTACGGCAGACATAGTAGATCTTGCAGTGGCTCCGATTTCTAACGAATGTTCCGTCGGGCTTACCGAAACAATCCTTGATGTTCCAGTCGATTTGTCCATCATTGGGTATGCGTGGAGTCGTGGAAAATGATCCGGAAGGATTCGCGGAAGTAGTCGTCGTAGAAGATGAGTCAGAAGAAATCGTGGACGATGATCCGGAAGAACCCGCGGAAGCAGTCGTCGTTGAAGATGAGTCAGAAGAAGTCGTGGACGATGATCCGGAAGGATCCGGGAAAGTAGTCGTCGTAGAAGATGAGTCAGAAGAAATCGTGGGCGATGATCCGGAAGGATCCGGGAAAGTAGTCGTCGTAGAAGATGAGTCAGAAGAAATCGTGGACGATGATCCGGAAGAACCCGTGGAAGCAGTCGTCGTAGAAGATGAGTCAGAAGAAGTCGTGGACGATGATCCGGAAGGACTCGCGGAAGTAGTCGTCGTAGAAGATGAGTCAGAAGAAGTCGTGGACGATGATCCGGAAGGATCCGCGGAAGCAGTCGTCGTTGAAGATGAATCAGAAGAAATCGTGGGTGATGATCCGGAAGAACCCGCGGAAGCAGTCGTCGTAGAAGATGAGTCAGAAGAAGTCGTGGACGATGGTTCGGAAGAATCCGCGGAAGCAGTCGTCGTAGAAGATGAGTCAGAAGAAGTCGTGGACGATAACCCGGAAGGATCCGCGGAAGTAGTCGTCGTAGAAGATGAGTCAGAAGAAATCGTGGACGTCGATCCGGAAGAATCCACAGAAGCAGTCGTCGTAGAAGATGAGTCAGAAGAAGTCGTGGACGATGGTCCGGTGGCATCCGAGGAAGCAGTCGTCGTTGAAGATGAGTCAGAAGAAATCGTTGGCGATGATACGGAAGAACCCGCGCAAGCAATCGTCGTAGAAGATGAGTCCGAAGAAGTCATGGACGATGGTCCGGAAGAATCCGCGGAAGCAGTCGTCGTAGAAGATGAGTCAGAAGAAGTCGTGGACGATGATCCGGAAGGATCCGCGGAAGTAGTCGTCGTAGAAGATGAGTCAGAAGAAATCGTGGACGTGGATCCGGAAGAATCCACAGAAGATGAGTCAGAAGAAGTCGTGGACGATGGTCCGGTGGCATCCGAGGAAGCAGTCGTCGATAATGCTGGTGATGTCGAAGAAGTTGTTACGGAAGAAGTTGTAGAAGATGGTGTCAAAGATGCAGTAGACGACAGCGTAGTATCAGACATATCAGAAGACGTAGATAACGTAGACACACTCTGATCATCATCGCAACTGTTACACTTCCTACAAGGTGGACACTTTCCCACTATACATCGTCGCGTTTTTTCATCAAACTTTTCCGCATAGTCACAATAGGCCTGATAGGCTTGATCGTTGTAACATATGAAAAATCCATGACAATCCAATGGGTCCTGATATCGCCACCCGTTTTCCCGTCCAACACAAGTTGACCCAGAGGCCAATAACACACAACACAACGCAATAACTATCCCGAAAACGTTTCTAACTCGATCTTCTCCCGATATCATTGCGACAATTCAATTGGACGCTTGCCAGCGACTAAGTGGCCTTTTATACGAATGCATTTCAAGCTCGTTGCACTTGAAGGGCTTTGTGCAGTTCCGCCTTACATGGACTGCAATGATTACCCTTTAATTGCTTTTTGACAGGCCATAACTAGCGATAGTGTCATTTGTTATCTCTCACCTCGTTTACATTGTAGTACTAGTACTTCTGAAGAAGCTCGCCCCATGTCTATATGGAAGCACACGTCAATGGGTTACAACGCGAGGCATGGTATCTACCACAGCTGCGCCTATCAATTCATGTTCTCCTCCGATCAGTCATCATGTAGTTCGGAGCGAAACAATAGCGGTAATGCATTGGAGCAATCAATCTATCGAATGATGTCAATCTGATTTCGGAAACCCCATACTCCTATCAACAGCAAAGGAACATGAAATAATTAATTTTAGGTCGATCTCCAGACCCTATATAATAAGATGGAAGCATAACAGAATCAAAGAGTTGCTCCTCTCCGTCGACCAGGTATATATCGTACCTACATTGTGTAATACCATGAAATTGTGTGTGGGATTGTTGGTTTCATTCGCGGCTCTAACCGCCCAAGTAAGCTGTGAGGTGTTTAGTCAGTGTGACGGTCAACCGGAGAGGTCATTCGTTTATAGTCGTTCGTGTCAATCGTTTATCTATTGCAATGGCGAAGATTCGTTCGAAAGTAGCTGCCCAAATGGAATGGCATTCAATGCGGCCGAGCGGACATGTGACAATCCCGATAATGTCGTTTGTAATGAGGATATGTTTAACGTAAACAGACCGATAGAGTCGCTGCCAGTGAAGGTAACACCGCCGAGACAAATTACTAAATTACCTCCAATTCGTAACACTGAACGAGATAGACCCGGTCCACCATCGCTAGTTGATCGACCAATTGTCACATCTCGTCCCATACCAGATCAACCACCTATTGCCAGTGGAACTTCATTCGTACCATCAGGTAGCAGCGCCGCCGGTCCAACTGAACGACCGATTATACCCGCTTGGCCGGATGAACCTGTCAGAGCTACGATTTCTCAGCCCACGCCACCCGAATTTTCGAAACCACAAGGCAGACCTTTCGCCACCACCACTTTGGCGCCAATTACTACTACCGCTGGCCTAGTCTTACCCACTCCGAATGGACCGCTCGATATCAGGGAGCAATGCCTCCGCAAATCGAATGGTTACTTTGTCTACCCCGGTAACTGCCGCTTCTATTATCGCTGCGTCAGTGGTTTCCTCACCAAGGAACAATGTCCAACTGGATTCGGATGGGACATCATCAAGAGGACATGCACCCCAACTGGATGCCTTTCACAGATTGATTACGCTTAAAGTAACAGTTGAAGTTTTTTTTGTAAACAGAATGATTAGTTGGTTGAGACGGAACTTCAAAAATAAACTGAGCGCTTAAGATACTTGTCTGTTATCTCTGTTATCTGCCTCACAATATTGGGAATTACTCTTTAATTATTTTTGTGTATTGTGCCGGCCGAAGAACACGATCGTTGCTTTGAGTGTTTATTTATCTCTACGGCACTCTGGTGGACTGTAGCTTGATATTGTATTTATGGGTTCGTGTACCGGGTAGTAGAGAGAAAATTGAAGAAAGTTTCTTGCATTCAGTTTATAATTCGCAGTAAATTGTGGATTATGGTCTTAGTAATGTTATAGTGCAGAGGGAATGGGCTCGGACATACAGGATGAAGTTGCTGATTGCTCTCGACCTGACGAAGCCCTCTGGATAGACTCTACAACAGCCGTTAAAAGGTGAACAAATGTATGCAGCTATAGCCCTAGGTAAGAGGGCGCCATTTACGCCGGGCCAACAACCCGCCCATGTAAAAAAAATCAAGTTATGAATGAGTAAAATGCCTCGGATAAACGGACGGCTTCTAAAAGACGACATGGCCCGAAAAAGCACCACGATTTGCGAGTATGCTTCTGGAATGTCAGAACTCTGTACACTCCTGGAGCTGCTCATAAACTGGGAAGAATCCTCACGCAGTACAAGTCGGATATTACTGCGATCCATGAAATACGCTGAATAAGGATGAGGAAAAAAAGACCGCGACATCTGTTACAGCTAATTTGCCTTGCGAAAGCGGTTAAGGCCGACTTTAAGTCTGTAAGTGATCACCTGGCTGTGATGCGCATCAAAGGTAGATCTTACAACATCAGCCCCATATGTGCACACGCCCCAACCGAAGAGGCTGAGCATTCCACTAAAGAGGACTTCTATGACCTCTTGGACCATAGGCGTTTTAGTTTGTGGACTTCAATGCCAAAATCGGTAAGGTGAACACCATTGGTGGAGTGATCAGAAAACACAGTCTCCGCTATGCTACAACGGATAACGACTTCCAACTCATGGACCTTGCGACAGCTCGTAATGCGGCAATAAGCAGCACAAAATTTCCTCACAAGCGAATCCATGCAGCAACCTGGAAAACTGCCAACCGAATCGACCATGTGCTCATTGATGCAAGACGCTCGTCAAACAGGGGGGCAAACGTCGACTCTGACCATTTCCTCGTAGCAGCAAGATTTACAGCTCGACTATGCAATGTGAAAAAGCTGCACCAACCCACCATGAGGAGGTACGACATTGGACGCCTGAACACACCGGAGGTTACCAGAGTCTACAAGGAGCAACTTATTGAAAGGCTTTCCGGTATGCCTATATCGAGCACAAATGTCAACAATATGTGGGTGCATTGCCGCTCAGCCATTCAGAAAGAAGCCGAGAACACCTCAGCTACCCATCATCCCCAACAGAAAAAGACAGCAACCGACGAGGCGTACCATAAGGCGCTACAGCAAAAACCAGGGCAGTGCGAGAGGAGTACCGAGCTGGAAGAAGGGAATAAAAAAATTGCTGCGATATCGAGGAGTCTAGGGACAAGCATAAAATACGGGCCTTGCAGGAGGCTTCAAGAAAGGTACCCAGGCTCTTCGAAATTTCGAGGAGAATCTTGTCACTGACCTGCAGGGAATAGTGGATGTATTTAAGCGGCACTTCCAGCTCCTGCTTAACGAGCATGACCAAGAGAGAGTGGTCTGGACTGAGGAAATTCCAACTCCAGCCGCTGAGATAGTCCTCCCACCCAGCATCGAAGAAGTCGGCACAGCTATTCAAAAGCTGAAGAACAACAAGGCTGCAGGCTCAGATGGCTTGCCATCAGAGCTCTTCAAGGCTGGCGGCGATGTTCTGGTGGGGAGCATGCAACAGATCGTCTGTAGAATTTGGGAAGATGAAGGCACGTCCGACGTTTGGAAGATCAGCTCTATTTGACCCATCTCTTGCTCCTAACTCTTGCAACAACTATAGAGGTATATCCCTGCCCAATGTCGCATACAAGATCCTGTCCAGCGTACTGTATGAACGTCTAAAGCCCTTTTCTACCGCACTAATCGGAAGCTACCAATGCAACTGCCGGCCCGGCAAATCCTGGAAAAGATCAGCGAGTTTCAAATCGATACACACCATCTCTTAGTCGATCTTAAAGCCGCATACGACAACATTCATCGCAAAGAATTGTTTGATGTGATGGCCGAATTTGGGATCCCAGAAAGACTGATCCAACTATGTCGCGCCACCCTACAAAACACGGGCTGCACCGTGCAGTTCGGTTCGAGGACCTCTGAACCCTGTGAATCATGTACCGGACTTCGGCTAGGAGATGCGCTGTCGTGTGACTTCTTCAATTTGGGGCTGGAGCATATAGTGCCACGAGCAGGCGTCAAGAGGAAAGGCACTATCTTCTACAAGTCTGTCCAGATCCTCGGATACGCGGATGATATTGACTTCATCGCGCAGTCTAAGCGTGACGTTTGTTGTATTGTAGAATCTTTCAGAGCGATTGATGAACAGGCTAAGCGAGTTGGTCTTAAAGTCAACTAGGATAAGACAAAGTACACGCTGTCAAGTAAATAACGATCCGTCGCTCACCATCTTGGACAAACGAATGACAGCTATAATTTCGAGGAGGTTGAAGAGCTTGTCTACCTAAGCTCCTCAATCGAAGAACCAAAGTCATCCTTTACAAAACGCTTATACTGTCAGTCTTGCCGGAGTCGGAGCCGAAAGCTACACGATAAGCCGGACGACGGAACAACTGATGGGTTTGGGTTTGTTCGAAAGGAAAATTCTGTGCCGGATATTTGTTCTGTGAGGAAGGTGAATGAAGGACACAACCGCCAACTCTACGAGCTGAACAAAGATGTGGATATAGTCCGGGAGCAAAGATCCGTCGACTATATTGGCTCGGCCACATAAAGCGCATGAACACCAACGCTCCAGCTAAGAGGGTCTTCGGCTCCGAGCCTCCTGGTTCGAGAAGAAGAGGAAGACCGAGCCTCCGGTGAAAAGACCAAGTAATCGCGGATGTAAGGCAACTTGGTCTTGATAACTGGAAGCAGCGTGCGCGGGACCGTCCAGGATGGAAGGCAGCTATAGCTCAGGCTCAGATCGTCCATGAATTGCTGGCCTGATAAGTAAGTAAGTAATGTTACAATGCGGGTACTACGAAGTAAAGGTAAAAGATTATCTGAATTCCCTACCGGATGTGAGAGTCTGGAAAGCTGTGAAAATCTTCGTCTACAACCCTCTCAACTTTTCATTGGAAATGCACCTTTGATGCATTATCGCCTCTTAGCTCGTCCGACTACCGCGTAATATCAGCGAAAACCCTGTACTTCTGCCACTCAATTAGAGAAAAGGCTTCGAAAAGATTGCTATGGCTGACTGGTGCGATCTTCACTTCCTTCGGAGCTTTAACTAGTCGTGGACGATGTGGACGTCATCGCTGATATTATCCCAAATACTGTCTGAATTAGCGTGACGAATTTCGTTCCCAGTAGGATTAAAAGCACCAGGTCACAGGATGATACGCGGGCGAAGAAGTTCTCAAGTCTATAAGTCAAAAATAAGATGACTCAAATGCCCACCTTCGACTAGTCAAATTCCAATTCGACCAACAACTGAGGTTTAAAGTCCTTCAACGTCCCAAGGTAACAAAAGTTTTTGTCATATTCCACATTTCAGCTGTCACTCCCTAGCCAACTCGCAGTTCACAGTATATACGTCTTCTTCTTCTTTTTCGGCGCTATAGTTCATGGCTAACCTGGGCCGCCTTTAAAAAGCCTATCCGACTGGCACGGTCTTTCGCAGTAGTCTCCAATGTCGCACACCTAGCTGGCTGCGGTCCTCTTCCACTAGCGTGCGCCACCTTGAATTTAGCCGTCCTCGACCGCGTTGCCCCTCTGTATTGGATTCAAAGACCTTTCGGGCCGCAATTGAGGGTTCTGCTTCTCAATTGCCTCACGAGTCCAAAGAAACAGTGGTTGGCAAGAGTAATTCTGCGTTTGATTTTGGCACTGATGTCATTACTGCATGTCACTGCTGAGCCTAGTTAGATGAAGTCATTGACCAATAGGTGCACCCTGGCCAAGACGCCGGTAGTTCGTGTTCTTTTTCGACGACCCTCATTTCGTCTTGCCCTCATTTACCGGCAGTCCCATTTTAGCCGCTTCCGCCTCAATGCTCGTAAAGGCTTCAATAATATCTCGCTGACTTCCTCTATTATATCAATGTCTTCGACATATACGAGCAATTGGAGGGACTTGAAAAAGATCATGCCAGCCATATTGTCCAGTGAGTTGCGCAAGATCCGTTCAAGGACGATGTTGAAGAAGTCACACGATAGCGTGTTTTTTTGACACAAAAGGTATCGGTCAAGTCGCTTCTACCCTGATGGAGAAGCGAGAGTTCTCCAAAGTCATCCTGCACAATCTGACAAGTTTGGCAGAGATGACGCTGTATAGCTCGTCTCTATGTACGCTATCGAAGGCGGCGCTAAGGGCGACAAACAGATGGTGGGTATCGATCTGGAACTCGTTGGTTAGACCTACCGCAGATGGAATACTTGACCGACAGTGGATTCCCGGGCCTGAAACCGCACTGATATGGACCAATCAGTTTATCAGTTTCAGGCGTTCACACAGTGCAGCAGAGAAGATCTTATAAACAATGTTCAGGAGACTTATACCTCTGGTATTGGCGCAGACAAAAGGGTCTCCTTTTCTGTGAATCGAGCGAACGATACTAGGATTCCATTCATCGGGCATGCATTCCTCTAACCATATCTTACAGATGAGCTGGTGCATACTCCAAACCAGGTCATCTCCAGGTGTCTTAAAGAGCTCGGCAGGTAATCCATATGCTCTATCAGCTTTGTTGGACTTAAGCATAGAAAAAGCATTCCTAACTTCATCCAGGTCAGGGGGGCGGAATACTCTGCTATCATTGCCCATTGTGAATGGGTCATTCTGAACGACAGCGGGATCCGTTTCCGTTATACAGTCTTCAGAAATAGACTTTCCACATCCCTAGTACCTACTGTGAATCTACCACTAGGTTTCCATTTTCGTCCCTGCAGGCTTCCGTTATGCTCCTCTTTCCACTCCTGCTTACAATGCTAATTAGCAGCTCTCGTCCTTCTCTTGATAGACTTGCTGCTTGCCTGCGTGTGCCCTCCTACAGTCGTCGTCATACCATGGGTCTCTTGTTGGTGGCGTTTTGAAACCCAGTACCTCTGAAGCAGCACTCTTCAAGGTAACGGGTCCATTGATGTTGTGCGGTCTGAGCAGGTGTTGGAGGGGTTTCCGAGAGCTTAAGGAAGACGCGACTGGCATAGGCTCTGGCGGTTTCGATTTTCCTGGGCCAGGCAAATTCGTAATCGTAGCCTGGCTACCACAAGATAGAGGTCTGAGCAGATGTTTGCTTCTCTGAGAGTTCGTATATCCAGAGTATCGGATGCGTGCCTACCATCATTCTCAGCGTGGTCAATCACAGCCTACATTCATTCATAATCAGTTGTAAGGTTTCCCGACGATCTCGCCAAACACAAATCCGCTGCTCCAGAGGACACTTCCCCAATAGTTGTGAAGAGGTCTTATTCTGCGCTAGCAAACCCACATTTTTTTACTTTTCGTACTCTTCTGGGCCTTTTCCGCGTAGATGGAAAACAGCACTTATCCGGCCTATACCCAAAAAAGGGAATCTTCTTCTCCCTTAAACTACCGACCGATTGCACAAACACCCCCTTTTCCAGGCTCGTGAAAATGCTGGTTAACTGTCTGCTTATGAAATATCTTGAATCACCGCTCCTCAATGACCGACAGTACGGTTTCCGTAGCAACAGATCCACTGCTGATTTGATGGTATGTCTCGCTTCGCCAAGCAGGTGAAAGCGAAATAGTTGCACTGGATATTACGGAACCATTTGACATAACTTGGCACGAAGCCCTTATGTCAAAAATGCGGGCTTCTAGGAATCAATGAGTTCCTTCTTCAGTATAATAGAAACTACCATTCGAATCGTTCGATTCAAGTAGCTTTGGACGGATACAAGTTCGACATCCGCTTTTTAAATGCTAGTGTTCCACAGGGCACCGTTTTGTCTCCTACACTTTTTCTCAATTTCAAAAATGATCTCTCATCTGTTACTACTAATCTAATCCACTCCTTTGCTGACGACTGTACTCCCAGCTTTTCATATTCGCTCACCACCTGCTCTTCGGCTGTAAATAGTGAGCGGCAGCGTATGTTAAGCTCACAAAAATCCGATATCGACAGCATCACTGTATGGGGAATAAAAAATAGAATGAAATTGAAAGTTTCCAGAGAACAGTGCTGTCTTCTGTGATCCGAGGATGGCACTTGCCTCTTGGAAATCGAAAAACCTTCCTACCGGGGTGTGTGTGTCGCTGTCAATCCTAGATGGAACGGTCACATATTAAGCTTGTTATATAAACGCAAGAAACTGTTCTCACCCTTGGGCCTGGCTAGAATCTATGAGGCGTTCATTGGCCCCAAATTAGAGCTTAATGTGCGACCCGTTGCATATAAGACTTCATTGCACATGTTAGATAGCACTCAATGCCGTGCGATGAAACTGACAGAAGACTCCAGCGTCACCAATATGAAATAAAGTGAGATTTGTTCAACCAATGCAAACCTTTCAATAGTCTTAGAGGCGCTTATATTGACAGACTATCAGCTAAGGACCAACACTATAGACTAACACGTCGATTGTATATAGGTCTTTCAAACGCGTTATACCTCTGTTTTTGTTTCCCGAACGGCAACAACCAAGGACAGAGATCAAAACGAGTGATGAACGCGAGTCAGCAATCAAGTCAAGTAATCACTTCCAGAAGGTACCAGCTGAGACTAATCGGTTTACCTTCCATATAATAACCCAGCCCAGCGGCTATTTATCCTGTTTTAATTGAAAATCCGCTGACAGCCGTAACCACCTTTCCAAATTTCCATTTGTCAAATGTATGAATGCAAAAGGACCCGCTCAAGGACTACTGTCCTCAACTGTCACTCCGACGACCCTAGTCTTTTATTGTCGCCCGTCAGGTCATGGAACCATTTTCGCAATCCAGACATTCCATCAAACCCATTTCAGCAGATTTAACATTTGGGTATAGGCAATGCGACACCCAGTTGTATCTCAGCCGCAATGTGGTTTTCCTAACTCAATTTCATTGGTCTCGAGCGGCCTTAACGGTATTAATTATTATGTACATGAATTAAGCTCGGTTTACAAATGTTCAATGTCCCATGGTAAACAAAAGCCACCCTTAAGGTAATAAAGGAGATTGTCCTCTCGGCACTTTGTCGTAGTGCTGGTGACATCCTTGACGCCTGCTGACAATTGTCGTGTTTATGTAATTAATTTGTTGTTCCCCTTGAAACTGGAATTTATCTCTGGCACCCGTACCTACTCGATCGCAATAGGAGGGATGAAAGGATATGGTTTGCTGTTTTGAAAAGGCTTGAAGAGTTTTAATGACAATTCAACGTGATTTAATTAGTTTTGAAAATGTCGTGTATATTACAATGGCTGGCATCGTCCTTCGAGTTATCCGCGGACAATGGGGCTAAGCTTTTGTACAATTCAGTGAGCCGTCACTGGTCCTTTGGCGGGATGGGAAAGGCTACTGTTGATATTTTTGGGCACGTTCGAATAGCTTACTTCGAAGGACTATAGAAATGATAGGGTTCTGAAATACTGCTTAGCGTTGTCCGAGTCATTTCATCAAAGCTAACCGGAGAAAAGCACGCTTTTCTAGGCTCTTGCTATTTATGAAAAGCATTTCGAAGAAGGAGAGCTCAAGTTGGTGTCTTATTTTCTTGACGTCAGTGTAATGTGATGAACAACATTCCCCTGAATCTGAGATGCAAGTCATAAACTCTGCGGGGAACTTTATTATTACAATTCCGAGATGCTAACTACCACGAATCACAGACATACGAATATAAACCCTTTGTCAGATCACTCATGTGAGTACAAGGAATTCCACTTGAACTATAACAGCTTTCACAGCCAGCCCAGTAAGATTCCAAGAAAGAAAAATTAGAGACCATTTAGGCAAACATGTTGGATGGTAAAAGACCAACAAGGGCCTCGTAGGAGTAGCATCTGCCGCCGGGTGCCTTTCCGCTAAAAAAAAAAGCGAGTAAGAGCCTCTGCAGCCTTGCAGCTCTGTTATTCAAGTCCTACTTCCACCTTCTCGTGGCACCATCTGGAAATTTCCTAGCCATGGAAATTAATAACGGAAGAGGATGAATGGCACGCAACTTGCGCCACAAAACAGCATTAATGTCGGTTCGGTTATGGTCTAGCAAACTGTAATCGAAAAACCCCACAACCCCGGACCGAATAAATGGACTGGGTATAAAGCGGAAGGAGCACCGTGGCGCGGTGGGTAGTGTGTTGGCTTCTGACGCCGATGACACGGGATCGAATCCCGACACAGCCATGTCATCGAACGTGTTTTTCACGGTGTTTCTCCTCAGCGGGGTTCTGACAAAACCCCCTGTAGTAAAATTGTCACGAAAAGCTTCTCGAAATTCGCCGTTCGGAACCGGCAATAAACTGTTGGTCCCTTTCACCTATGGGAAAATGAAATCACACACAACATGGGTGATTGAGAGAAGCTCGGCTCAGGTTCTTCAGGGACTGTAACGCCAACATACATACATACATAAAGCGGATGAAAAACTGCGACATCAACTACGGCGACCGCTATAGGGAGAGAGGACAACGATTGTTCGGTGGACTAAGGCAAAAACTCCTAAGCTTTCGGCATGTGAGCGAACGGTCTCATAACGTCTCACGCCACCACGGAGAACAATGATGATTCCACCAAAGATGAGTTCTACGATCTCCTAGACAGAACGTATGTGCAATATCCCAGCTATGACATCAAATATGCACTTGGAGACTTCAATGCTAAGCTGGGTAAGGAAAGCATCTTTGAACGAGTCATTGGCAAACATAGCCTACACGACACCACATCCGATAACGGACACAGGGCGAAATCTCCTTCTACCCAGTATGTGCTTCCCTCACCTCGATATACACAAAGGCAGATGGCGGTCGCCAGATCAATCAATTACTAACCAAATTGATCACATCGTGATTGACGTCAGATACTCCTCCACTATTCTTGATGTTCGAACTTTCCGAGAAGCAAACATTGACTCAGACCACTATCTTGTAGTAGCCAAGATGCGCCGACGAATATCACGCACGCAGCGGAGTAGAGTAAGAATACAAAGTTATGACGTCGATAGTAACTACTATCGCCAGAAACCGCTCTTGCTTTTACCGATCGCGTCTCAGTTAAGCTCTCTCACACACCACAACCCTACACGCAGTCAATAGAACAGCAGGAGAACCTTTGCAAACAAGCACTGCACCAGAAGTTTTGGGTTTCAAGGCTCCACCGCGAAGTAATACCTCGAGGAGGAGGAGGATTCATACAGCAAAGCTGGAGGCATGCAAGGCCCCGCTGCCTAGAAGAACAAGGGCAGCTCGCGAGCGATGTTAGTCAGCATACCGCTGTCAGGCATAGTGGTCCATTTTCTAACGACGAAGATTGCTGAGAATTTCGTCTCCCTGACCTCGACGAAGTTAAGATCATTATATCGAAACTCAAGTCGAATAAAGCTGGTGGCACAGACGGACTGTCTGCTGAGTTCTTCAAGGCAGCTGGAGATGACCTGGTTAGGAGCATGCGCCAGCTCATCTGTAAGATATGATCAGAGGAAAGCATGCCCGAGGAATGGAGTGTCAGCATCGTATGCCTGACCCACAGAAAGCTGACCCCTCTAACTGCGCCAACTAGAGAGAAAGTCCGCAAGTTATTCGGCTGCACGTGGTCTGTTAGCGACATTCCACGTACAGAGCCGAAGATCATTGTGCTTTTATCGTTTTTTGCAAGGAACGTCAATATTAATCCGAGGCTTGTCATTGTTTCGGACTAATCCTGTTCTTTGGCACAGGAGGCTTGTCATTCGGCCTTCCCCGTCTGTAATTTACATGGGGAATCTTGGTTCCTGAAAACCTATCTGACAACGCAAACGCGTGCTAAGTTAAGAGGCTATCACGCCTACCACTCTTACTATCCATCGGGAAGGGCGCGTGGCGGATCATCGTTATTTATTGAAGATAATATCGGACAATCTCTGGGATTAAGAGTAGAACTTGAAATGGTACAAATCAGCACAGTTAAGAATAAAAATTATTCCTTCAATGTATCTTCACCACGAATAGCCGATGTGATCGAAAAAGCACTCGAGCATAAGCTAATATGTTCGAGCGTATTTTTTGACGTCTCCCAAGCCTTTGAAAAAATGGGGCACGACGGTTTGGGATATAAACTGAGGCAAGTTTTCCCCGAACAACTATCGAACGTTCTGGGAAACGACTTATCTAATAGACTCTTTCGTATTAAACACGGGAGCGAATACTCAAATCTTAGTCCAATTAAGGCTGCCCTCCCGCAGGGAAGCGTACTTGGTCTGCTACTTTACCTGCTGTATACTAGAGACATACCACAAACGGATGGCAATGTGCTGACCACATTCGCCGATGATACTGCAATTCTGGCCACTGGAAAATCAGTCGAAGAATCAACGACTAAATTGCAATGTGCGCTGAACCGTATAAGCGACTGGACAAAGACTTGGCGGATCGCGCTTACTTACTTACTTACTTAGGTGGCGCTACAGTCCGTGGTGAACCTGGGCCTTAACCAACAAGCGTCTCCAGCCGGCACGGTCTTTGGCCAGCTGTTTCCAGTGCCGCACGCCCAGTTGGCCCACCTGCGTGCGCCACCGCTGAGGCGGCCGTCCTCTGCCGCGCCTTCCTTCCGGAGTGGATTCGAAGACTCTTCGGGTCGGAGCTGTATTTTCCATGCGCTCTACATGGCCTAGCCAACTTAGACGCTGTATCCGTAGACGTCGTACCAGGCCGATGTCGCTGTACAACCCGTACAGTTCTTCGTTATGTCTTCTCCTCCATACACCGTTTGAACAAACGGGACCGAAGATAGTGCGCAGAATTTTCCTCTCGAAACGACCAAGGGCATCCTCATCCGCTTTTGTTAAGGTCCAAGCCTCTGCGCCGTAAAGGAGGACTGGGATGATTAAGGTCTTATATAGCGTCACCTTGGTTTTCCGAAAGAGGGCTCTACTCCTCAATTGTCCCTTGAGCCCAAAGAAACAGCGGTTGGCAAGAGTGATTCTGCGTTTAATCTCAGCGCTGGTGTTGTTGTCGCTGGTCATCAGTGAGCCAAGGTAGACGAGTTCCTTGACCACTTTAAAGTTATATCCGCCCATGGTGACGTTCTGGCCAATACGTCGGTGTTGTCCGTCTCTTTTAAATGAAAGCAGATATTTGGTTTTACCCTCATTAACCTTGAGACCCATCTTAGCCGCTTCTACCTCAATGCTTACAAAGGCCTCATTGACGTCTCGCTGTGTCCGTCCAATCACGTCAATGTCGTCGGCGTACGTAAGCAATTGAGTAGACTTGAAATAAATCGTACATCTTGTGTTGGCCAGTGACTCTTGCACGATCTTTTCAAGCACGATGTTGAAAAGTTGCATGACAGCGCGTCACCTTGCCTAAATCCTTTTTTAACATCAAAGGTCTCGGTTTGCTCATTACCGACCTTAATGGAACAGCGAGAATTCTCCATTGTCATCCTGCACTATCGGACGAGTTTTGCAGGGATGTTAAAACTAGACATGGCTTTGTATAGCTCATCTCTATACACGCTGTCATATGCAGCCTTGAAATCGACGGAGAGGTGGTGAGTGTCGATTTGGTATTCCAGGGTCTTCTCCAAGATCTGCCGTAGCGTAAATATTGGGTCTTTTGTGGATTTGCCTGGCCTGAAACCACACTGATAAGAGCCGATCAGGTTATCCACCATCGGTGTCAGGCGTTCACACAATACGGCAGAGAAGGTCTTATGTGCGTTGTGAAGGAGACTTATTCCCCAATAGTTGGCGCAGTTATGGGGGTCTCCTTTCTTATGGACCGGACAAACGATGCTGAGATTCCATTCGTCGGGCATGCTTTCCTCCGACCATACCTTGTAAATGAGATGGTGCATGCACCTTACCAGCTCTTCTCCAACCGCCTTAAGAAGCTCAGCAGACAGGCCGTCTGCGCCCGCGGCTCTATTCGACTTAAGTCTTGATATTGCCATTTTGACTTCGTCTAGGTCGGGTGGACTGAATTCTGTTTCATTGTCGTCCATTACGAATGGCTCGTTCTGCCTGACAGCGGTATCTTGTCTATCATCGCCGTTATACAGTCTGCAGAAGTGGTCTTTCCAGATCCTCAGCATCGACTGCGACTCTACTACCAGTTCTCCATTTTCATCCCTGCAGGCCGCCACTCTGGCTTTGTAGCCATGGCATGTTCGTTTTACCCTGTTGTAAAACTTACGGGCATCATTCCTGCGGAAGCATCTCTCCATGTCCTCGATCTCACGCTTTCTTCTGAAAAGCGTGTGTTCCTCTCTTCTCTTCTGCTCATAGATTTCGCGAGGGGGGGGGGGGCACGCGGAGGCTGTGTGTCAACTTGGATTGAGCAGGGACAGAGATCGAAGCTGGCGTTTGCCATGTTAAACGCGATCAACTTCTTTGCTCTGTTTGCTCGCTCCCTCCCTCCCACTCTCACTGGAAAGCTGCCTGCTAATTTGTTTACATCGAGAACGGAATACTGTTATATAAGTCAATTGATTTAGTTCTAGTAAAACTGTAGTAGTTTTTAGTGAGTCAAGTCTTACACTACTATGAGCACGCGCTGTCGGCCCTCATAGTGGCTTTTGAAGATTTTCCCCAACCCTCGCACAAAATAAAATGTATACATATATATAGCAAGTATGCAATGGCAGCCTTAGTCCGATTGCAATTAAAGCCGGGACCTTAAGAAATACAATAACTCGTAGTTGATAACTACATAGATGAATTACTGTGAATTATAAGCGAAATGGAAAATCACCTGTGGCCACCACCCATATCTGACAAATCTGCGCCAAACACGTGAACAAAATCATCAAAAAAATGAGGATCACTCTGGTTAATAAATATTCCATTGCCAAGCATCGTCTCGTCACCTCAATGAATATCAAATTTCGGTACATCATATCCTGGGGGTCGGCAGGATAATGGTTATGCTTAACATGCTAATATCTGCATTGAACCACACTGAGTCATATCAATGAATTAGTAATAAACTATGGCCTGACCTCGTTCCCAGTTTATTACACGTAACATCACCGAGCGCATTAGGCATAAGCCCTCCAAGATGCTAATGTACGTCTGAGAGCATCATTAGCATATTGAATCCGTTAATTAAATACATTCCGACCTTCGATAACTAGCCTCCGCCTCTCTCACAGAACCCAACATGAGCCTCTAGTTGTATGAGTATAATCCCCAAACTAATAGTTCTAAAGGATTGTTAATTACACGCTTCGTAGCTCCCACTCCCCTGCAAACGCCTTCAGGTCATAATCCTAGACACCAGCCCATACAACTGCCTACGTATATATAAATGTGTTATTTTATCAATGAAATTAGAGTTGAACTTAAGGACAACAAAGGCCCGTGTAACACTGTAAATATTCATTAGAACCACGCTTTTAAGTGACTCGACACAATTTTGAACGGAGGAGGAAGAGGGATCTCGAGATTATAGAGCACGGCGTGTGTTATTTTACACAGTTTCGCCTGTAGTCAAGGTGTTGCTTTAAACCAGAACAAGGAATCAGCCAGCCACATGTCTGGATATATTGGTCGGTGAGGGACTAGCCTATGTTGGGGTGGTGATTTAAATTCCTATTTAAAGGGCAGCACTAGCACCATTCTCGAATTGGTATACGAGTAAGTTGGTCACTGGATCTGATGGATGGTGGTAGATGCGGAAAATGGTATGGATAAACGCTCTCAGTGGGAAGTGCTGGAATTAATTTGGTCATTTCAATATCCTGGCACGAAATGGGGTCGAACGTATATGAGACTTCTCGGCTGTTGCTACATTTTCATTGTTTTTGGTAATAAAAGCAATTTGAAGGGGCCACCCGTGGACGGATGATTTGTAATAAAACTGGAATTTGCCGTCCCCATGGGGGTTTGGGTTAAAGCTGAGTAACCCCATAAACTAATTACATTGCTGAGATGATACCTTTCACTTTGGATGTGCCATTATTGAATTGAATAGGCGAAGTGGTGCTGAGTGATTGAAAGGAATGTGCGAGAAGTGGAATCGTTAAACAAAGTAGCATTATAGGGATCTTGAAAAAGCATCGCTCTTAAGGCAAAATGTTTCAAATCCCAGTGATATTGTTGGAGTCTCGATTTCAAACGAATCCCGTGACAAAACCAACTTGCCGGACAGAATCAGAGAGCAGAGGACGCAGGAGGCAAATTTGATATGCTTTCGTTTATTCCTCTTTTTCTTCTTCGGTGCTACAGTTCATGAGGAACCTAGGC
This sequence comes from Eumerus sabulonum, assembly GCA_951905685.1. Classification (NCBI taxonomy): domain Eukaryota; kingdom Metazoa; phylum Arthropoda; class Insecta; order Diptera; family Syrphidae; genus Eumerus; species Eumerus sabulonum. The sequence continues at coordinate 107,706,780 of OX645061.1, forward strand.
CTCTTTTAAAAAACCTCTCCAACCGTACACCTAGTTTGGTTCAGGACCCCCTTGCATGTGCCACCTCAAATTTGGCCGTGCTCGACTTCAAAGATCTTCCGGATCCACAAAGTAGGACCGGGATGATACGAGTCTTGTATATAGTCACCTTGGTTTTCCGAGATAGGGCTCTGCTTCCCAATTGCCTCCCGAGCCCAAAGAATTAGCGATTGGCAAAAGTGATTCTGCGATTGGTTTCGGCACTGATGTCATTGCCGCATGTCACTGCGGAGCCTAGGTAAATGAAGTCCCTGACTATCTCGAAATTACACCTGTAAATATATGCGCCCAGGCCAAGACCTCGTTGGTTCGTGTCCTTTTTCAACAATAGCATATACATATTCCATCATTTATCGTAAGGGTTTCCATGACATTTCGCTCACGTCGTCCAATTATGCCAATGTCATCGGCATATGCGAGCAGCTATACGGACTCGAAAAATATCATGCCCCTCGTACTGACCAGTGAGTTTTGCACGATTCATTTAAGGATGATGTTGAAAAAGTCACACTATAGCGTGTCGCCCTGTCTAAAAGGCATCGGTCAAGTCGCTTTCGACCCTGATGGATCAGCGAGAATTCTCCAGTATCATCCTGCACAATCTGACAAGTTTGGTAGGGATGTCAAAACTAGACATGGTTGCTGTATAACTCGTCTCTATGTACCCTATCGTATGCGGCCTTTAAGTCGACAAAGAGATGGTGGGTGTTGATATGGAACTCGTTAGTTGGACCTACCGTAGTGTGAATACTTGATTGATAGTGGACTTCCCGGGCCTAAAACCACACTGATATGCACCAAACAGTTTATTAACGAACGATTTCGGGCGTTCGCATAGTGCAGCAGAGAAGATCTTATACGCGATATTCAGAAGACTCAAACCCTTGTAGTTTGCGCAGACAAAGGGGTCTCCTTTCCTGTGGATGGGGCAAACAATACTAAGATTCCATTCATCGGGCATGCATTCCTTTGACCATATCTTATAGATGACCAGGTGCATACTCCCAACCAGGTCATCTCCAGCTGTCTCAATGAGCTCGGCAGGTAGTCCATCTGCTCTAGCAGCTTTGTAAGACTTAAGCTTAGAAAAGCATTCCTAATTTCGTCCAGGTCAAGGGGCCGGAACATAGCGTTGTATAGCTCGTCTCTAATTACGCTGTCGTATGTGGCTTTGAAGTCGACAATTAGGTGGTGAGTGCCGAATTGAAATTCATTGGTTTTTCCAGGATCTACCGTAGTGTGAAGATTTGGTCGATGGTGGACTTCCCTGGCCTGAATCCGCACTAATAAGAACCTATCAGCTTATTTACAAACGGCTTCAGGCGTTCACATGAAACAGCAGAGAAGATTTTGTAGGCGATGATAAGAATATTGTGAATCGGACATACGATGCTGAGACTCCATTCCCCGGGCATGCTTTCCTCTGACCATATCTTACAGATGACATGGTGCATGCTCCTAACCAGGTCACCCACAGCTGCTTTGAAGCCAGGAGCTTTAATCGACCTGAGTCGATCATTCTACCTGACAGCAGTATATTGACTAACATCGCCGTTATACAGTCTGCAGAAGTGGTTTTTCCGTATTCTAAGCACCGGCTGCGATTCTACTACTAGGTGTCCGTTCTCATCCCTGTAGGCTTCCGTTCCGGATTTATAACCCTGGCATGTTCGCTTTATTTATTGATAAAACTTTCGAAGATCATGCCTGCAGTAATACCCCTCCAAGTCCTCAATCGCATGCTTCTTGTGCTTTTTCCATCTTCTCCCGAGAAGCGAATGCTCCTTCCCACCTTTTAACCTCTAAGCTTTACGAGCTGCTCTTGATCTTCTATGCAGCGAGGCTTTATATGCCTCGTGCTTCGCTGTGCGAGCCCTCTTGCACTCGTCGTCGAACCAGCTGTTTCTTCGTGGTGGAGCCTTGAAGCCCAAAACTTCAGACGCAGTGCTTTTCAGGGCTTGTTTGCAAAGGCTCCACTGCTGTTCTATTGATAGCGTGGAGGATTGAGATATATTGGAGAGCTTAAGAGAGACGCGATCAGTAAACGCACGAGCTGTTTCTAGCGATAGTAGCTTTCCGACGTCATAACTTTGTATTTTTACTCTACTCCACTGTGATTGTGATATCCGTAGGCGCATCTTGGCCACTACAAGATAGTGGTCCGAGTCGATGTTAGCTCCCTCTAAAGCCATTTTGCACTGCACTAATCGGCAGCTACCAGTGCGGCTTCCGGCCCGGCAAATCGGCTATAGACCAAATTTTCACACTTCGACAAATCCTGGAAAAGACCATCGAGTTTCGAATCGATACACACCATCTTTTCATCGATTTCAAAGCCGCATACCACAGTCTGTTTGGGCGATGGCCGAATTCGGGATCGCGAAAGACTGATCCAACTATGTCGCGCCACCCTAAAAAATACGCGCTGCACCGTGCAACTCGGTTCTTCGGAACCGTTTGAAACATGCACCGGATTTCGGCAAGGAGATGCGCTGTCGTGTGACTTCTTCAACCTGGTGCTGGTGCTGTCTGTGAGGAACACAACCGCGAACTCTACGAGCTGTACAAAGATGTGGATGTAGTCCGAAAGGCAAAGATCCGTCGACTACACTGGCTCGGCCACATCGAGCGCATGGACATCAACGCTACAGCTAAGAGGGTCTTCGATTCCGAGCCTCCTGGTTCGAGAAGAAGAGGAAGACCGAACCTCCGGTATAAAGACCAAGTAATCGCGAATGTAAGACATCTTGGTCTTGACAACTGGAAGCAACGTGCCCGGGATCGTCAAGGATGGAAGGCAGCTATAGCTCAGGCTCAGATCCTCCATGGATCGCTGGCCTGATAAGTAAGTAAGTAAGTAACTTGCGACGTATAGCAAATAGTTCATCCACAATTCTGCATTAATGGATCGCGAATGATACGTAGAAGCTGAGTCACTTCCTTCTTCATATAAACGCCTTGTATATCGTTGGCATTTGGTGCTCCACAGGATTTCCACGTTTTCCACCTGAAAGCCTTTTCATTGCACTTCATTCGATTTTGCCGTATGATTGATGCGCTTCACACCTCATCTGTCAAATTGGACGGTTGACTGAAATACATACTTTTGTATATCCCATCATCGTTCATATCGAATGGATATTTCCACTCGATTGCAATATTTCGACTGTAGTCACAGCAGATTTCCTCATTGAAAACTCAAACGCTTTACACCATATCAAGCCACCAATACCCTCTTCGTTTCTATTTTGGAAAAAAGGAATCTGTCACATCTATCATACCGCAAATGTTTACATTTAATTTCCACCTGAAAACACAGATAAATAAGACCGGCATCCAAGCATCTGTATCCGGAGCGTACTCGTTGCCGGCGTATCCCTTTTTATCCTGCACGAGTCTATCTGTCACTCGACAAAAAGTCGTTCCGTGTATGGGATAGGTATATTGCCATCATAGGTATTCATGCTCATCTCCATTTCACGTCGGACGAAGTGTCACAACCGGATGACAACGTTCATACTTTCTGATGATTCCGGAAATGTGCCGTGCTATCGTAAATACTTTTGTTTTTGTTTCCTTTCGGTTGGCGGACTTATATGATTAATTATTCCTACTTTCGACCCAAGTCATTTCAAGCATATACCACCGTCAATCCCATCTGACAAAGGTTCGGATCCTTCGTATGCGTCCATTATAAAGTCATTATCATGGCCGAATCCGTAAACAGGCTATAACTATGGATGATAACGTTCAGTTCCCGGTAAGCTTATTATGTACATTTAATGGCTTATTTAGATGCAAATAGGCTTTGACGTATTCGTAAATGTTTGGTGTTACTTTCACTTGAGAGTGTGCTTAGCCTTTTATTCGAAATCGATCGAATCACCACAATTAGAACGACACCGGGATGTGGCGGTACCATGGAATATCAATTTGTTTTCCTTCTTTTGGTTTTGTTGTGGGAAAATTGAACGAGCTGGACAGATGTCGGGCTGGAAATTTGGTGACTGGATCGATTGGCTCCATTTGTCTGGAAAAACACTGCCACGAGAGGTGGGCATTTATTTTATTTTGGAAAACGCTTTAATAAGCTTCTGACGGTTTAATGGAGCAAAGGGTTGGAATGATTGGTCTGAAGGTCAACAGTGAATATTAAAGCTAAAGTACAATTTTGAGCTTTTGGTGTAGAAAGACCAGGTTACAGCCCAGAACTAGAAGACAGGATGCGATCTCTTTTTCGAGGGATTTTTTGGAGCCGCAAATTTACTTATTAAGCTTCTTACAAGCCACTAAAACTAAACTTAAACAATCGGAACTTAATGATTAGCTAAGTACTAAAGGAACTTAAACTAGGAGAGAATAAGGTAGCGAGACGAGCGGATGAACTATGGAGAGAGGTAGTGGTCTCAGAGGGAGGATATTATTTGGACGTGATTTAGAGTATTAAATGGACGAGTAAAGAGATGGACATGGACCCGGTAAGGAGAACATATTTGGCGGAGTGATCGGAAAGCACAGCTTCCACTATGTAACAACAGAAAACGGTTTCCAGCTCATGGACTTTGCGGCAGCTTGTAATGCGGTGATAAGTAGTACAGTACTTCCCCGCATGTGAATCCACACACCAACCTGACGATCTCTGGATGGTCGAACCGCAAACCAAATAGAACATGTGCTCATTGACGCAAGACACCCGTCAAACATTCTGGATGTGCAAGCATTCACGCAAGCAGCAAGATTCAAAGCTCGAAGTACGACATTGGACGCCTGAGCACAGCGGAGGTTACCAGACTGAGTGAAGGACTGTGCGGTATGCTTACGTCGAGTACAAATATCAACCATTCAGGAAATAGCCGAGACCACCTTAGGCTACCTACCACCCCCGACAAGAAACCCATGATATGACAGCAAGGGTGAGCGGAAAAAGACAGCAGCCGACGAGGCGTACCAAAAGGCGTTGCATCGAAAAACCAGGGCAGCGCGAGAGGAGCACTGATCCAGAAGAAGGGAGGAGACAAAGCCGCGACAACTAAAAAGAAGAGCCTTCGCGGCCTCCCAGCCCAAGTATATCGAGGAGTCTACGGACAAGCATAAAATATGGGCCTTTTATAAGAAAGCTAAAAGCTTTGCAGAACCCTTCAAGAAAGACACCCAGCCTCTCCGAAATCGCGAAGGCAATCTTGTCACCGACCCGCAGGGAATAGTGGATATATTCAAGCAGCATTCCCAGCAGCTGCTTAACGAGCATGAACAAGACTGAGGCATGGTAAAGACTGAGGAACTTTCAACTCCAGACGCTGAAGTTATCCTTCCACCCAGCATCGAAGAAGTCGGCACAGCTATCCAAAAGCTGAAGAACAACAAGGCCATGGGCTCAGATAGCTGGCGTTCACAAGGTGCAGCAGAGAAAATCTTATAAGCGATGTTCAGGAGACTTATATCTCTATAATTGGCGCAGACAAAGTGGTCTCCTTTCTTGTGAATCAGGCAAACGATACTAAGATTCCATTCATCGGGCATGCATTCCCCTGACCGTACCTTATAGATGAGCGGGTGCATACTCCCAACCGCGCAGACTCGTGCAGGTTCAAGGGTTTTTTTATATCTCTTATGATGTGTTTTACACACACAACCTGAACGGAGTGCAGTGGTTTGGGTCGTTGATATTTGTTTATTACTCTCAGGGGTAGTTGTCATAGGCTCGGACATACAGGGTAAAGTTGTTGATTGCTCTCAACCTGGCGAGATGCCAGCAACGATCCCTGTTTAAATGCCCGGGTCAAGTTGACATACGGCCTCCTCGCGGCGCCCTCTGTATAGCCTTTTCAACAACCGTTGGGAGGTGAACAAACGTATGCAGCGAAAAAAAACCCCGACCAGAATGGCGGTTGTGCGGCGGGCTAACAATCCGCCCACATAAAAAAACCTAAAGTTATGAATGAGCAAGATGCCTCGGATACACGGACGGATACTCGACGACGACAACGCACGAAAAAGGAACACGGGTTGCGAGTATGCTCCTGGAATGTCAGAACCCTGTACACTCCCGGAGCTGCTCATAAACTAGAAGGAATCCTCACGCAGTACAAGGCGGATATTACTGCGGTCCAGGAAATACGCTGGATAGGAAACGGTATGATTAGGAAGAAAAATTGCGACATTTATTACAGCTGTCACAAAAGATTGCACTTACTGGGATGCGGATTTGTCTTGGGAAAGCGGTTAAGGCCGAAGGTCATCGACTTTCAACCCATAAGTGATCGTCTGGCTGTGATCCGCATCAGAGCATCATAACATCAGTCTTATATATGCACACATCCCTACCGACGAGGCTGACGACCCTATCAAGGAGGACTTCTATGACCTCCTGGACAACGCCTACGGAGCTTGTCCGGAGTACTATGTAAAAATCGTGCTCGGGGACTTCAACGCCAAAATCGGAAAGGAAAACACCCTTGGCGGAGTGATCGGAAAGCACAGCCTCCACGATACAACAACAGATAACGGCTTCCGACTCGCTGACTTTGCGACAGCTCGTAATGCGGTGATAAGTAGCACAAGATTCCCTCGCAAGCGAATCCACACAGCAACCTGGCGATCTCCGGACGGTCGAACCGCCAACCAAATCGACCATGTGCTCATTGACGCAAGGCACGCGTCAAACATCCTGGATGTGCGAACATTCAGAGGGGCAAATGTCGACTCTGACCACTTCCTCGTAGCAGCAAGATTCAGAGCTCGACTGTCCAATGTCAGAAAGCTGCACCAGCCCATCAGGATGAGGTTCGACAATGGGCGCCTGAGCAGCCCAGCAGCTCTGGAGGCTGCCAGAGTCTACAGGGAGCAGCTGAGCGAAAGACTCTACGGTATGCCTACGTCGAACACAAATGCCAATAATATGTGGCTGCATTGCCGCTCAGCCATTCAGGAAGTAGCCGAAACCACCTTAGGATACCTACCACCCCCGACAAGAAACCCGTGGTATGATGGCGAGTGTGAGCAGAAAAAGGCAGCAACCGACGAGGCGTACCAAAAGGCGCTGCAGAGGAAAACCAGGGCAGCGCGAGAAGAGTACCGAGCCAGAAGAAGGGAGGAGAAGAAACTACTGCGACAAAAGAAAAGAATCTTCGCAGCCTCCCAGCTCAAGGATATCGAGGAGTCTAGAGATAAAGTCAAAGGCCTTGCAGGAGGCTTCGAAAAGGGTAACCAGGCTCTTTGAAACTGCGGGGGTAATCTTGTCACCGAACCGCAGGGTATAGTGGATGTATTTAGGCAGCATTTCCAGCAGCTGCTTAACGAGCATGAACGAGGGAGAGAATGGTAAAGACTGAGGAACCACCGAGGGACCGAGAAAATCCCAACTCCAGCCGCTGAAGTAGTCCTCCCATCCAGCACCGAAGAAGTCGGGAGAGCTATTCAGAAGCTGAAGAATAACAAGGCCGCAGGCTCAGATGGCTAACGGCGATGTTCTGGTAGGGAGCATGCACCAGATCATCTGCAGAATTTGGGAACGACTGGAATACCAGCTCTATTTGCCCCATCCACAAAAAAGGCGATCCGACCTCTTTCAAGAACTATAGAAGTTCCTGTGAACTTCTAAAGCCATTTTGCACTGCACTAATCGGCAGCTACCAGTGCGGCTTCCGGCCCGGCAAATCGACTATAGACCAAATTTTCACACTTCGACAAATCCTGGAAAAGACCAACGACTTTCGAATCGATACACACGAAAGCATCAATTTCAAAGCCGCATACGACAGCATTCATCGTGAAGGACTGTTTGGTGCGATCGATGGCCGAATTCGGGTACCCGGGAAAACTGATCCAGTTGTGGCGCGCCACACTAGGACTTCGGAACCGTTTGAAATATGCACCGGATTTCGGCAATGAGATGCGCTGTCATGTGACTTCTTCAAGCTGGTGCTGGAGCAGTTAGTGCGATGGGCAGGCGTGAATAGGGAAAGCACTATCTTCTACAAGTCCGCCCAGCTGCTAGGATTCGCGGATGATATCGACATCATCGCGTGTTCTCGCCGTGGCATTGTGGAAGCATTCACGGCGATTGAACAACAGGCGAAACGAATTGGTCTTAAGGTCAATGAGGACAAAACGAAGTACATGCCGTCAAGCAAAAACCAATCCGTCGCTCACCACCTGGGACAAAATATAACAATTGACAGCTACAATTTCGAGGTAGTTAAGGAGTTTGTCTACCTCGGGGCAAACGTAAATTCCACAAATGACACCACAGTGGAGATCCGGCATAGAATCGCCCTTGGCAACCGCTGCTACTTCGGCTTGCCCAAACAACAAGTTATGCTTTACAAAACGGTCATACTGCCAGTCTTGCTGTACGGAGCCGAAAGCTGGATGATAAGCAGGACAGCGGAGCTGATTTCGGGTTCTTTCGAAAGAAAAATTCTGTGCCGGATATTTGGTCCTCTCTGTGTGAACGGTGAATGGAGAAGAAGTCACAACCGCGAACTCTACGAGCTGTACAAAGATGTGGATGTAGTCCGGAAGGCAAAGATCCGTCGACTACACTGGCTCGGCCACATCGAGCGCATGGACATCAACGCTCTTTAACTCCGAACCTCCTGGTTCGAGAGGAAGAGGAAGACCGAACCACCGGTACAAAGACCAAGTAATCGCGGATGTAAGACATCTTGGTCTTGATAACTGGATGCAGCGTGCCAGGGACCGTCAAGGATGGAAGACAGCTATAGCTCATGCTCAGATCCTCCATGGATCGCTGGCCTGATAAGTAAGTAAGTAAGTTTCATCTTTCCCACTTAGAAGATAATCGTGTGGGCCTTGCGGCCAGTGTTGCCAGTGGGCAACACTGCCTGAGAACGTTTAATGTTGACGCATGTTGCGGATCATACACAAAGTGTCGAAGATAGAATACTAAAACCCAAACAGATAAAAAGTCACCCATAAAAACGAAACGGAGTGTCTGTCTTCTTACTGGAACTTAAAAGTCCAGGTGTTACTCCTACATTTCACGATCTTTTTAAGAGGGAAGTAACGATGTGTATCGTTTTTTCAAGTTTCCTGCTTCAGACGCCGAATAGGGTGCCCAACTTTGTATGGAAATAATAAAAAAACAACTTGCACTCTCTTTTCAAATGTGACATAAAACCTAGATAAAACGATGGATGAAGGGAAGAACATCCGAATGATTTTTGTTGTCTCTCCTACGTGTCTGTAACTCGACTGTATCTAATGTCCATTTCTGTGACACTGTCGATAAGGGTATATCCATAAAATTCTCCTCAACAAATGGGCTTACATGGATGTGAGAATTGAGTGTTATTTAATAATCTGCCCAAAGCCTTATTAAAAGCACACTGGCGTCAGTGCACACTATTAGCATGCACGTATGTATGAGTACTTAGTTAGAGCTTAGTGAAAATCACTTAATTTATATCAGCCCACGAGCATGGATAAATGGGCACTGCAAAATTCATCGAATAGCTGAAGCACCCAATCGAAATGCAGAAGTGAATGACTTAATCGGCTTAGTATTAACGACTTTGATTCATCAAATCTCTCACCTGGAATTTCCAACTTCGATTGCAGAATTTTAGCGCCTTGTTTGCTGCTTCGTTTCACTAAGCTTGAACTGGTGGAGGTGCATATAGTTCAAATAGCCTTCAGATTGTACGCGTTTGCCTGGTTTATACTGATTCCATCCAGCAATAGAGCTCAGGAAAAGACGAATAAATGGAGGGTATCTTTACAATATCCTCGCGAATCCTTGATTTCTTTTTCGCAAACCTTGTACAACCAAATGAACTCGTAAAGTTAGGTGTTGTCTGGGAATAACATGAATAGCTCCATAAGTTGGTATAGGATGCGACACTATACCCTGCTGGAAAGGAATCAAATACGAACTTCATTCCGTTTTTCATGGAGCGATCCTCATATGCAAAATAGCAAACGAATGGATATGACATACACATATACATACTCATCTGCAGGATACACGTATCGTGCATGGTTTCTGCAAGCAAAGGTTCATCCTCCTGGTGTATTGGAAAAAAACATTCCAATTTACTACACCGTATGTGAGCACGTTTCGACGAAAACTGCTGATGGAGAAATGCACTCCGGAAAGCAGTTCATTTCATCACACGCTACAAAGATAGATTTTGAATGAGTGGCTTCTGAAAACTCAAATCGACGTTAGATTTGCTTGCCATCGTTATTTCCAGAGTTTGTGGCGAGAGTTTACAGAAAGTTCTAGGTGACCACTGGTCTTTAAAAAAGTTTAAATTAACTCAAATCAGTCTACTGAGGTTTGGATCCTCAACAGTGTGAGTTTACTGCGAATACCTTTCACTGAATTGGTTCATCACTTGATGTAATGCACTTGATGCTTTAAATGTAAACCCTAATTTGCATGCAATTTTAAACCCTAATTTGCTCTCCCACTACTTTCTAGACCTTCATTCACTTCAAATAATTCCTGAAAACTCATTCTTCCGCCTGTTCACTGCCTCCTTGAAAGCGAAATTAGCCTTTGAATTTTGCACCAATAAAACAAGTATCTGCTACTATGTATTACCCCCGAGCAACGAATCACAATTAGTACTATTTACGTAAAGTACATAATCAACAATTCCGAGGGATTGGTTATATTTAATTTTGATTCCAAAGCTTATTCAGAAGATAATTATTGAAATTGTTGATTTTTAATTTAATTGTTGATTTAGGGAAGGGAGAACGAGACCTACTTTAGGAGCTGATTGTATGGGATTGATTTGCTGCCGACGGGTGCTGGTCCGCCAAAATAAAGCGAGTAAGAGCCTCTGCAGCCAAACACCTTGCAGCTCTATTAACCAGGTGGAAATTACTAATCGAAGAGGACGAATGGCGAGTATCCTGCGCCATAAAACAGGATTAATGTCGGTTGGGCTATAGTCTAGCAAAACGTAGCCGAGAAACAACACGATTGCTCAGAGACAACCACAAACTTCGTATTAAACGGACTGGATTAATGTTTGGCGACCCTTGCTAAAACGAAAAAAGGACAATGATTTTCGGCTGTTAGGTCTCAAAACAGACCACGTGCAACCGAACAACTTGCGGACGCCCCAGACCGCTATAAGGCGGACTTAATCGCCATCCCGAAAATGCAATGGAATGGACTGGGTAAGAAGCAAATGAAAAACTGCGTCGTCTACTACAGCGACTGGTATAGGGAGAGAGGACAATGATTGTTCCGAAGCAGATTTGTGGTTACAGGTGGACTAAGTCCTAAGCTTTGCTAAGCCTCATATCAATCTGTGTCAAGGCTACGTCCACGACCCCACAGAATACAAGGCTGACTCCACCAAAGTTGAGTTCTACGATCTCAGCTATGACATCGAAATTGTTCTAGGAGACTTCAATACGAAACTGGGTAAGGAAAGCATCCTTAAAAGAGTCATCGGCAAACACAGCCTACACGGATCCACATCCGTTAACGGACGCAGGCTATTTGATCTTGCTACAGGGAGAAATCTCCTTCTAGCCAGTACGCGCTTCCTGCACCTTGATATACACAAAATCACCTGGCGGTCGCCAGACCAATCTATCACAAACCAGATTGATCACATCACAATCGAAGTCAGAGACTACTGATTTTATATATGTAGGGGCATAGAATCCAGGCATGCTTCCACGGAGCAGCGTAGGGTGGTCATCTCTTCAAATGTAAGAGTGGTCTGTCCCATGATGCGTCTTAGATGGTGTTTTGTCGACTTCACTCCCGCCTTCTAAAGGCCACCGAAATTAGGTGCATACAGCGGTATGAAATTCCATGTAATGCCATAACAGATAGAAATGATGAAAGGTCTTGAGGCAGTTGCTGTCGTACTTGAAAAAGCGAATAATTTATTTTCTTGTCTGCACCCACAAGGTAGTGCCATTATCGCTAAACAGCGTTCGGCAAAGTCCTCGCTTCGATGTAAATCGCTTGAATGCGACGATAAAGGCTTCGGAGCTCATCGTTGAGATGAGCTCAAGGTGCACAGCCTTCGTAGCCATGCACACAAAAAGCGCAATATAAGCCTTATGTACGCCATCGACCAGGTCCATGTCGAACAAAAACTGGTCCGGCGTAGTCGATTCCGGCGTTGGTAAAGGGTCTCGAGGGACTCACTCGTTCCAGCGGCAGCATCCCCATCAGTTGAATTTTTGCGGAAGATTTGTAACGAAAGCAGGTTACGCAGCGCTGTATGTATCGCCTCACCTTGTTTCGGCATCACAAATTCAGAATTTTTATCGAAGATAAATCAAAGTCAGGGATACCCCACCATGTAGAGTGCGCAAATGCGCATCTGCAACTAGAAGGTCACTCAGGATGGAGTTCTTCGGGATAATGAAGGGATGTTTGGCTTCTATTGAAATATCTGCATTGTTCAATCGTCCGGTCCCCCGACGCGCATAGATTGACGAAATAAGTCACTTGAATCTGGAATTGGTTGATTGCGTTGCAAAAGGTTGAGCTCCTTCAGGTAGGCTCCATTTTGGAAAAATTTGATCCAAAACATTAAAGAATCCTGAATTTCCCTGGCACAAAGTGGCCTATAATTTGATTGGTTTCGCGGCTGCTGTAAGTTGAAAATATACCGACGCCAATATGCTGTAATTCGCAGGAGACGATTCAGGGTGGAGTATTGGCAAAACCTCGTATAGTATGCCTGCCTTGAACGAAAAGATTCTCGTCTCTCACCGTTTGAATTCGGTATTAAAGAGTAGGACCCATTCATCTGTGAGAAAAACAAATCTCTGAGTTAGAGAAACTGGGCTCTGGCTCTCATCGAACATATTATTTGAACGCATCAACTGCTTCTTCGAACGATCTACCGAAAATGCACTACACCACTTGGTGACGTGCATTGAAAATAGTTTCACACAAAAGAGATCGCAATCTGCGCCTTCCTCGATACAGAGGGAGCCTTTGATAATACTGGCCACCACTGCACTATCCTGCAGGGGTGTGGACCATCCCACTAATCACTGGATTAGGGCGATGCTAAATAGCCGTATCATATCAGCCACATGCGGAGAGGTCTCAGTGACGGTATCGGCGGTCAGAGGATGCCTCTCGCCACTGCTTTGGTCGATAGTCATCGACGACCTACTACGCAAGCTGACCACTCGGGGCTATGAGGTCATCGGATATGCTGATGACCTGATAGTCATTATTACGGGCAAGTGCGAGGTCACTGCCTGTGAGCGCATGCAACTTGCGCTCCAATTTATCTCTGACTGGTGTGGCAGGGAGGGGTTATCTATTAACCCAAATAGGACAATCTTAGTCCCATTTACAAAGAGGAGAAAGGTACAACCCTGCTCAATCTTTCTAAATGGAACACACATAGGATTTTCGGAGGAGGTAAAGTATCTAGGTATTGATCTAGACCGCAGACTCAACTGGAACTCCAACATGAAAAATAAACTCATGAAAGCGACTAAGGCCATGGGGGCCTGCCGACGCACCTACGGTGAAACCCGGGGGCTTAAACCTAAGGTAGTTCACTGGTTATATACCGCGATAGTAAGGCCTATCGTCACCTACGGGTCCACCGTATGGTGGACAAAAGTTGAACAAAAAACTACAATTATTAAGCTTCAACGCCTTCAGAGACTAGTGTGTCTCGGCATCACAGGCGCTATGCCGTTCTGCCCTACGGCAGCACAAGAAGCATTCATTGGACTCGCTCCACTGCGCCTTTTTATCAAGAAGGTGGCATTACGCAGTGCAATAAAAATCCTCTGCGCGGGAACATATATGCCATGTAGACCTGCAGGCCACATGTCCATATTATAACACTTTCCCGAGCTGGATATGATTACTACAGTCTCGGACGCATTGTCACACACCTTCACCTTTGACAAGAGATTTGAGATATTGATTCCAAATCGCTCAGCATGGGAAAACAGTGATCCCCTGCTGAATGTCAAAGGCCTCAGGTGGTACACGGGTGGCTCCAAGATGGCTTCTGGCATTGGCGCCGGCATCTTTGGACCAAAACGCAAAATCTCGAAGGCCCTGGGAATAAGCCCCAGTGTCTTCCAAGCAGAGCTGCATGCCATCCTACATGTGTCAATCTAAATCTCGAGACTGGCATCAGAGGAGTAACTATCAACATACTCTCTGATAGCCAAGCAGCGCTTAAAGCATTGGGTTCGTACAGCACGAACTCAAAAACCGTCAAGGAATGCCATGACGCCCTGCAAGACCTCGCCAAAAGAAACACTGTTAAACTTTGGTGGGTGCCAGGACATAAAGGTGTCAAGGGCAATGAAATTGCCGACCAACTTGCCAGAAAAGGTTCCAGCAACAAATACATAGGTCCGGAACCTTTCTGCGGCATTCCCGGGTCTAAGATAAATTACCTCTTGGACAAGTGGGAAAAATCGCAACACCTGTCCTTCTGGAACAGTGTTCGGGGACTCCGGCAATCTACACGACTTATGCGACCCCTGAACAAACACCCTATTGACATACTCAAACTCAATAGAGGGGATATCAGAAAACTAGTCAGCTATCTAACGGGACACTGCGGTCTGAGATATCATCTAAACAAAATTAGTCTCTCGTCTAAAGAGTGTCGGCTCTGTCTAGAGGACGATTAAACGGCAGAACACATACTATGTGAGTGTGCTGCTCTCTGCCATCTTAGGAAGCGCATCCTTCTCAGTGAAGTTATGACTCCTGAGGGGATCACCCTGGCTCCTACGAGAAGCATTCTCAACTTCATTATAGAGGTGGAGAGGCTACTCGGCTAATCGGCTAGCAGGCACAATAGATCTGCAAAGGTCGCAGTGCCATATTGCTAATAGTAGCACTAGCCCCATGTATAAAAAAAAAAAAACAAAAAAGCTTTTTCGCGCTCGTTTCGAAAGACCCATACAGTCGACCTTCGTTTAGTTTCATGTACATCGATCCTTGAGTCGTCGTCTCTTAGGATTTTATAAATGTCCATTGAAGCACCGCGATTGGAATGTTCATGCAATATTGAATGTATATGGGTGGAACTAAGGTAAAAACATGTCACAAGTCCACAGTATGTCACATGACAATTTCGCAATGTTAAGTCACGCGTAGCATGACTGGCAACAACCCATTACCATTAAAGAAGTCAAACTTTCAGACAGCAATGTCAGATCTGATATGTTCATACTGGTGGTGTCATATCTCAAGACTTGAGCAACGACTTACTTATATTACTCCGAACTTGATTTATTCATTTTAAAACCTACCCGTTCGTATTCAAAAGCATTTTAAGAGATATAGACGGATAGATAAATAACGGTGTGCAAGTCACGGAAGAATACCTAAAACTATTCATCAAAATGGAGATAGATACGTATCTACCTCAGTCAATTTCTAATCGGACGTGCTTGTCATTTATTGTATTTACACAGGCTGGTCACGATTCAATTCGTTGAAGGTGATATTTACGGTTTGTACGTATCTACATATGTACAGGTGAAAACTGGTCGAAAGCTCGAAGCAATAATAGGCAAAACACCTACCCCCAGGCATATTGTCACCCACATGGTGGCATCTGGGTCGATAGGTAGGTAGGTAGGTAGGGTCGTAGCCTTCCCGTAATTGAGAAGAACGCACTTAGGCCAAGGAGGCCCGTTGTGCAGCTACGAGGGGGTTTTATCCCCCTATTCGTGGAACCATCTAGTGCTTCTTAAGAAGTTAAGAAGATTAAGTATCCCTACTTTCTGAACATCTGTCAGATCGTTAAGGAAGTAAGAGCCTAGGTAACGCTTCCTTATATTGCAAAAAGCTGGACAGGCGCATAGAAGGTGGTGAATGGATTCAACCTCCTCCTCGTCCTGACAGCTTCTGCAGAAGTCATTTGAAACTATACCTAGTCTTTGTGCGTGACTGCCAATGAGGCAGTGACCTGTGATGACACCGATGACTTTGTAGATGTCAGTTCTTTTTAGGGAGATTATACTCCTTGTGCGCTGACTGTCAAGCCGAGGCCAGATTTGCCTGGTGATGACGCAGGTGTGTCCCTGGGTCCATCTCAGGTTCGTCTCGGCCCTGGCGAGATTCGTCAGATTATGTTTAATGGTTGTAAGGGGTACTCCCTCACAAGCCACGATTGATTGTAGCGTCGTTCCTTGTTTGGCGAGTATGTCGGCTTTCTCATTACCTGTAATGCCGCTGTGTCCTGGTACCCAGATAAGCTGTATATTGAACTGTTCTGCCATCTCGTTGAGAGATCTGCGACAGTCGAGACTAGATTTTGATGAGTACACATAGGACTCCAGCGACTTTAAGGCAGCTTGACTATCTGTAAGGATGCGAATATCTGTGGTGGATATTACGTTCCACTTCAGCCAAGATAAAGCCTCTTTTATTGCCGACAGTTCCGCCTGGAAAACGCTGCAGTGGTTTGGTAATTTTAGAGCTTTATATAGCTTGAGTTGTTTGCAGAAAACTCCACAGCCCACCCCGTCCTTGGTTTTAGACCCGTCGGTGTAAAAATCCACACAGTTTCTGCGGGGTTGTGTTTGGCGAGTCCAGTTTTTCCTGTCCGGGTAAATCGTCGTGAATTTTTTGTCCAAGATTATGGTGGGTTCTGTGTGGTCCAGGTTTTCTGCCAGACTTGTCCTGTTTTGCAGGATGGATGAGTGGCCGGTGACATAGCTCGCCCATTTCGAGTTGGCTTTTAGTCTTATGGCCGTATGTGTGGCAATTTGCTTGCCGAAAATATCGAGTGGTGTGAGGTCTAGTATCATGTTAAGCGCAGCCGTTGGTGTGGACCTGAGGGCCCCGGTAATGCACATACATGCCATCCTTTGTACCTTCTCGAGTTGTTTATGGTATGTTGTCTTGTCTAGTGCAGTCCACCAGACTATCACTCCATACAGTAGTATGGGTCTGACGACCGTAATGTAGAGCCATAGGGTGATTTTGGGGTTAAATCCCCATTTTTTTCCTAGAGCTTTCTTACATGTGTAGAGAGCAATTGTTGCTTTTTTTGCTCTTTCAGTTGTATTACTCTTCCAAGTTAATTTCCTATCGAGTATAATGCCTAGGAATTTGGCACTAGGGGAATAGGTTAACCTGGTATCGAGCAGAGTGATAGGGCAGTATTCCGGGACTTTGTGCTTTTTGGTGAATAGCACGAGCTCCGTTTTCTGGGGATTAATCCTGAGCCCGCTACTATGCGCCCATTTGCACAGGAATGAGAATGCCGTTTGCATACGGTCATTCAGTGTGGATAGGTATTTACCTGAGATTGAGATGGCAACGTCATCGGCGTAGGCAGCAACGTCCAGGCCTTCTTTCTCCAGTTTGATCAGTAGTTCGTTAACAACTACATTCCAGAGAAGAGGTGAGAGGACTCCACCTTGCGGGGTACCCTTGGTAGCTACTCTGGTAGTCTCTAGGCTTCCCCATCTGGGTCGATAGCCTAGATGTATTTCGACATTCGATGATGACTGAGAAAACCAAGTACTGACAGGATGATGAATGGCGTAGTAAAGTAGGGTAAGTAGTTTACATCATTTTGCGGAAAGCCCGCCATGCGGCATCTGGCCATCGGACTTAGGAGTTAATTCATGCACGGAGGCAAGAAGACTGGATGACTTAAAGCCAATGAAAGACGATATCAGTTTACGACAGCTGCGATTGATTACACTATTCACAAAATCTTCTTCTTAGTCTTTGGCGCTACAGTTTGAGGTGAACCTGGGCCTCAACCAACATGCCCCTCCATCTACCACGATCATTTGTTAGTCTTTTCCATTGCCGCCCACCCAGCTGGCTGATGTCCCCTTCCAACTGTGTGCGTCATCTTAGGTGCGGCCGTTCTCTGTTTCTTCGTCCCTCAGGGTTGGACTCAAAGACTTTCCGGGCTGGAGAGCTGTGGTGTCCATTCACTCTACATGACCTAGCCATCATATGCGTTGAATCCGTAGACGACTAACCAGAGTAGAGTAAGAATACAAAGTTATGACGTCGGAAAGCTACTATCGCCAGAAACCGCTCGTGCTTTTACCGATCTCGTCGCCCTTAAGCTCTCCAATACACCTCAATCCTCCATACTATCAATAGAACAGCAATGGAGCCTTTGCAAACAAGCCCTGAAGAGCTCTGCATCCGAAGTTTTGGGTTTCAAGGCTCCACCACGAAGAAACACCTGGTTCGGTGACGAGTGCAGGAGGATTCACACAGCGAAGCAGGATGCATATAAGGCCTCGCTGCATAAAAGAACAAGAGCAGCTCGTGAGCTCTACGAGTTATAAAGAAGGGAGGAGCATAAGCTTCTCAGAAGAAAGAAGAAAGAGCACGAGAAGCGCGTGATTGAGGATTTGGAGAGTTGTTCCTGCAGGCGTGACGTTCCAAAGATTTATCAACAGATAAAGCGAACATGCCAAGGTTATAAAGCCCTGCAGGTATGAGAACGGACACCTAGTAGTAGAATCGTAGTCGATGCTGAGAACATGGAAAAACCATGCTGCCATTCTGCTGTCAGGCAGAATGATCCATTTCTCGTCAACGAAGACCGCATAAAATTCCGTCCTCCTGACTTCGACGAAGTTAAGATAGCGATATCGAAACTCAAGTCGAATAAAGCTGTTAGCGCAGACGGACTGTCTGCTGAGCTCTTCAAGGCAGCTGGGGATGACCTGTTTAGGAGCATGCACCAGTTCATCTGCAAGATATGGTCAAAGGAAAGCATGCCCGAAGAATAGAGTCTCAGCATCGTATGCCGATCCACAAGAAAGGAGACCCCTCTGATTGCGCCAGCTATAGAGGAACAAGTCTCCTTAGCATTGCTTACAAAATCTTCTCTGCCGTTTTGTGTGAACGCCTGAAGCCTTTTGTAAATAAGCTGATACGTCCTTATCAGGCCAGGGAAGTCCACAATCGACCAAATCTTCACACTACGGCAGATCCTGGATCGACTTCAAAGCCGCATACGACGGCTTAATTAGAGATGAGCTATGCAACTCTATGTCTACCTTTGAAATCCCTGCTAAACTCGTCAGACTATGCAGGATGACTTTCAAGAATGCCCGCTGCTCCATCTGAATCGGTGAACACCTTCCCGATAGTTTTGATGTCAAAAAGGATTTAGGCAGCGCGATGCGCTGTCGTGTGATTTCTTCAACATCATATTGGAAATGATTGTACAAAAATCCTTGGCTAATACAAGAGGCACAATCTATTTCAAATCCTCGCAACTCCTTGCATACGCCGATGATATTGACAGAACAGGTAGATCACAGCGAGATGTCAATGAGGCGTTTGGAGACCGCGAAAATTGATTTTTGGCAATAACCGAGGGCAAAACTAAATATACGCTGTCATCAGAAAGGAAGCTCACCACCGACGTCTTGGCCAGAACGTTTGTATTGGCAGATATAAAATCGAGGTAGTTAAGGACTAAGTCTACTTTGGCTCCGCAGTGACCTGGTACAACGTCATCAGTTCTGAAATCAAACGCAGAATCACTCTTGCCAATCGCTGTTTTTGTGGACTCAGGAGGCAATCGAGTAATAGGGCCCTCTCCCGAACGACAAAGTTGACTCTATATAAGACCCTTATCATCCCGGTCCTGTTGTACGGCGCAGAAGCATGGACACTATCAAAAGCAGATGAGGAGGCCCTCGGTCGGTTCGAGACAAAGATTTTGCGCGTGATTTTCGGGCCTATAAACGCAGACGGGGGATGGAGGAAGAGATTCAACCACGAACTTTAAGGGCTGTACGGCGTCTACGGATTCAACGCCTAAGATGGCTAGGTCATGTAGAGCGAATGGAAACCGCAGGTCCAGCCCGGAGGGTCCTTGAATCCAACCCCGCGGGACGAAGAAGCGGAGGACGGCCGCACTTAAGATGGCGCACACAGGTGGAAGGGGACGTCAGCCAACTGGGTTTGCGGCAATGGAAAAGCCTATCAAAAGATAGTGGTAGCTGAAGGGGCCTATTGGTTGAGGCCCAGGTTCACCCCGAACTGTAGCGCCCGTTAAGAAGAAGGAGAATCACGGATCTAAGACAACTTGGACGTGATAACTGGAAGAAGAAGACCGTGGAGAATGGAAGGCAGCCTTAGCTCAGGCTAAGATCCTCCATGGATTGCCTGCCTGATAACTAAGTAAGTAAGCATTAGCCGTGCAACATCGCCACGTCCCATTTAATTTCTTTTCCGAAAATATAAAGCGAATCACCGACTAATACTGCTCTTTTCCCAATGTAGATAAAAGAGAGAATATGCCGACCGCTTGTGGCTGCCAAATGTAGATGTAGAACCAAGGGCTTCTAGATCTTCGAAACAAGCCCTCCTATTCCATACTTTATGAATTCACTCTTCAGCGAGCCTGTTTTCAATTATTTCTGTTTTTGAAGTCCCAGCCATAAATGCTGTTCTGGTTTATTCTCTATATAATACTCCAGTTAGTTCGCTAAAAAAAATACCAGAAAACCCACGAAAATCTTCCATTTAAACCACAACTTCCCTCAATAAAAGCAAGGCTATAATCACCTCACCTAAAATTGCATAAGAGCAGTGAGCCTTGTGCCCGCAATAAAAAAAAGCGGCAATAAATGCTCCACGGAATCATAACCTCACTACTCGCATAATTGGCATAAACCAAACGAATCTATTCAAACTTTTACAACATTGTGGCTTACACCGTGCTCCATGCACCGTGCACCGCCTCGGTGCAGGAAAACCGTAATATCCGTGAATTGCTAGTTGAAAGGATATTTCGTTTATTATACTTTCAGACATTAAGATTGAGGATTTACGTTTTTCCGTCTCCCCATTTTGTAGTTTTGAACGTGTGCACTTATGGTATATTCCGGTCATATGACACGAGCTTTACAGGGTCATAAGCTGGAGTGGCGTGGCAATAATCGTCCGAGATGCATTCGAGCAGCCGGCGGATTGTCGATAAAGGGCACATGTCGTGCGTTTGGTTTGGTATCGTCTTCTTGTGCCATTTGAAGTGGGTGGATACCATTTGGGTCTTTCTTTTGAATGAGCTCTTAATGTTGTTCTTATTCTTGCCATAACGAGGGAAGAAATATTTTTTTTGCTATTGTTATGGCTTTGTATTGGAGCCTAGGGGATAGGGAGTGACTTGAGTGTTTAGATACGTGAATGGCACATTAAATGATTGTAATCGATTGAGCGTTGTATGGATTGGAGTAAGGTCGTAACCTTGAACGTGACGTTGAGAGATTTTGATTTGACGACAACAACATATGTATGTACTGTAGGTTCGAAATAGAAAAAGTTCCGAACCAGTCGGACACCCAGAATGATTCGTACTAATCGAGAAACCTAATCGGAAGCATGTCATGTGCAGGATTATTAATAACACAAACTAATTCCTCTCATCAGTCTACCCAGTTGGATGTGGTCGGTTCTCCAATGTCCGACGAAGCAGCGTCACGCTTTATTGCATGGCATCAATTTGCCTTCAAACTGGAGACGACAGAATTTCACGCCATCCACTCCCCATTCTCCCACACTTTAGAAAAAGTTTAATAAAGAAACAAAATGAAAGAGTCCACTGGTCAAGGGAGGCTGGGTTCGCCGACACCTTCAACCGATTCTAATAATACCAAGTGCCATTAGTCAATGTCATGTGCTATACAATCCAATCCGGGCACTAGATAGTGGAACACCATAATGGTGCAGTGTTCGAAACGAGGAAACTACAAAGCATAAATGGTTTTCCTGAACTCCTAACATATTTGAAGAATCACTCTTCGGTCGGAAGACCCTCCTATCGGGAGCGGCTATCATGTTACACAGTATTGCCCGTTGCCGTCGTCAGTGCTAAAGGCATTGCGTGCAAGTGAATTATGTTAACCTAATTAAGCGCTTGAAGAAATTCTGGTATAAACGATCGCCGAGTGACATGTACAAGTACAGTACAGAGGGATGATGATATATCACCTTTCGTGCTCTGTCCCCAGGACGATTGTTTAAGTAAAGTCTGGACTCAAAGAAGAACGGTAAAGGAATAACAAAGGCCTCGCAGGAGTACCATCTACCGACGGATGCTGGTCTGTTAAGAAAAAGTGAGTAAGAGCCTCTGCAGCCGAACATCTTGCAGCTCTGATAGCCAGGTTCTACTTCCACCTCTTCGTGGACTACGAACGGCGAGCATCCTGCGTCACAAAACAGGATTAATGTCGGTCGGGCTACGGTCTAGCAGACCTTAACCGGAAAACCCCACAATTGCTTAGATGGAACCACAAGCCTCGGATAAAACGGACCGGATTAATGTTGCAAAAGACGAAAAAATGGCAATGATCTTCGGCTCTGTACGTGGAGTGTTAGGTCCTTAAACCGACCTCATGCAGCCGAATAGCTTGCGGACGCCATAGACCCCTATAAAGCGCACTTATTCACCATCCAGAAAATGCGATGGAATGGACCGAGTATAAAGGGAACGAAAAACTTCGACATCTACTACGGCGACTGCTATAGGGAGAGAGGACGACGATTGTTTAGATGTGGATTTGCTGTTCGAGGTGGACTAGTCCTAAGCTTTCGGCATGTGAGCGAACGCCTCATAACGATCCGTATCAAAGCTAATTTTTTTAAGATAAGCCTGATCTGCGTTCACGTTCCCACGGAGGACAAGGATGATTCCACCAAAGATGAGTTATACGATCTTCCAAACGGAACGTATGCCCAATGTCTCAGCTATGGCGACACAATTGTACTTACCAAGCTAGGTAAGGAAAGCATCTTTGAATGAATCATCGGTAAACACAGCCTACACGACACAACATCCGATAACGGACACAGGCTGATTGATCTTGATTGACGAATTTGCCTTCTAGGCAGTCCGCGCTTCCTGCACTTTTATATACACAATGGCACCTGGTGGTCGCCAGATCATTCAATCACTAACCCCATCGCCATCGACGTCAGACACTCCTCCATCAAGAACAGTGACCTTCGAACTTTCTGTGGGGCTAACATCAACTCGGACCACTATCTTGTAGTACCCAAGATGCGTCTACAGATATCACGAATGCAGCGGAGTAAAGCAATGAGACAAAGTTATTGGAAAGCTACTATCGCCAGGAGCCGCTCGGGCTTTAACCGATCGCGTCTCCCTTAAGCTCTCCAATACACCTCAACCCTCCACGCTGTCAATAGAACAACAGTGGTCCCTTTGCAAACAAGCCCTGAAAAGCACTGCATCTGAAGTTTTGGTCTTCAGGGCTCCACCAGGAAGAAACAGCTGGTTTGATGACGCTGATGCAGCCTCGCTGCATAAAAGAACAAGAGCAGCTCGTAATGGTTAAAGGTTAAAAGGTAGGAAGAAGCATAAGCTTCTCAGGAGAAGAAAGAAAATTCACAAGAAGCATGCGATTGACTTGGAGAGGTATTACTGCAGGCATGGCTTTCGAAGGTTTAATCAACAGAAAAAGCGAACATGCCGAGGTTAGAAAGCTAGAACGAAAGCCTGTAGGGGGGGAAACGGATAGCTGTACTAGAAACGCAGTCGATGCTGAGAATATGGAAAAACAATTTCTGCAGACTATAGAATTACGCTGTTAGTCAATATATCGCTGTCAGGCATAGTGGTCCAACGACGAAGATCGCAGAGAATTCCGTCCCCCTGATCTCGACGAAGTTAAAACTGCCATATCGAAACTCGAGTGGAATAAAGCTGCTGGCACAGACGGATTGTCTACGGGGCTCTTCAAAGCATGACCTGGTTATCACCAGCTCATCTGCAAAATATGGTCAGAGGAAAGCATGTCCGACGAATGGAGTCTCAACATCGCTTGCCCGATCCACAAAAACGGAGACCCCTTTGACTGCCCCAACTACTATCTCCTTAACATCGCCTACAAAATCTTCTCTGCCGTTTCGTGTGAACGCCTAAAGCCTTTTGTAAATAAGCTGATAGGTCCTCATCAGGCCAGGACAGTCCACCCTCGACCAAATCTTCACACTACGGCAGATCCTGGGAAAATCCAATTAATTCCAAGTCGACACTCACCACCTATTAATCGACTTCAAAGTCACGTACGACAGCGTAATTAGAGACATCCCTGCCAAACTCGTCAGACTATGCAGGTTGACTATGGAGAATGCTCGTTGCTCCATCCGAATAGATGAAGACCTGACCGGCAGATTTATTGTCAAAAAGAATTTAGGCAGGGCGATGCGCTGTCGTGTGATTTCTTCAAATCATTGTGCGAAAATCACTGGCCAACACGAGAGGTACAATTTATCCTCACTACTCCTCGCATACGCGGTTGACATTGACATAATAGGAAGAGCACAGCGAGGTGTCAATGAGGCGTTTACGCATATTGGTTTGGCAGTAAATGAAGGCTGCTGTTATCAAAAAAGGACGCACACCGCCGACGTCTTGGCCAGAGCGTTTGCATTGGCAGTTATAAGTTTGAGGTAGTCAACCTTGGCTCAACAGTTACCTGGAACAACGAGATCAGTTCCGAAATCAAATGTAGAATCACACTTGCCAATCGCTGTTTCTTTGGGCTCAGGAGGCAATTGAGTAATAGAGCCCTCTCCCGTAGGACAATGTCCAGAAGCATGAACGCTGTCAAAAGCAGATGGAAAGTCGTTGGGCATTTCGAGGGAGAGATCTTGAGTGCGAACTTTGGTCTATAAACGCAGACCGGGGATGGAGGAAAAGTTTCAACCACGAGCTTTAGGGGCTGTACAGTGACATGAGACTACCTAAGCTGGCTAGGCCATGTAGAACGAACGGACTCCACACCTTCAGCCCGGAGAGTCTTTGAATCCAACCCCGAAGGACGAAGAAACAAAGGGTATGCGGCAATGGAAAAGGCTAGCAAAAGATCGAGCCAGTTGGAGGGGCATGTTGGTTGTGGCCTAGGTTAAACGCGAACTGTCGCGCCCGACAAGAAGAAGAAGAAGAGGACAGATTCAAATAAAGAGAGAGAGAAAGGAGCTATGGAGTCGATGGAAGGAGGATGTTTAAAATAATGAAAAATCAACAAGGATTGAATTGATTTCGCTGTTCACTATGGTTAGATAAACCATCAGTTGCCCCGGATGCATTTTAATACCGCTGCATTCAGCATATTTCCTTGAATTTGAATTCTACTTTCCTCCGTTTCCGTCCCATATAAAGTCCTTATTTCCATCCTCCAATCGAGAGAGACACGCGGCCATCGAAATGGAATCCATAATTCCATCAATGATCGTCACAAAAAGGACGAATGAAAGGATTGCAATTTGAATAGAATATTGAAATTCAATAGCCAAAATATACCGGAGGGCACTTAAAATGAGACTTCACCGCAAATGATGTCTCAACATCTACAATAACCCGAAGCAATTAACATAAAATTTGTACATTCCATTCCTTTTCCATAATGTCCTTTTTTTATGAGAACACGACGATATGATTAAAGCCTGACAACCTGAAACGTGCCCGACCGGAACCCCAAAACGCTA
Organism: Eumerus sabulonum; assembly: GCA_951905685.1. NCBI lineage: Eukaryota > Metazoa > Arthropoda > Insecta > Diptera > Syrphidae > Eumerus > Eumerus sabulonum. Next base: position 107,732,284 of record OX645061.1, read on the forward strand.
AATCCTTCCATATACGAACCAACAGAGACTTGTGATATGGCAATTCAAACCGCACACTGTCATTAAAATAATGTAAGTTGGGTAGTGGCCTACGGTGAGGCAAAAACACTTTTCCTCTTCGTCCTTTGGCAACTCACACTCATCCACGCTTCAAATGCGATTTTACATCCAAACAAAAATCATCTCAGAATAAGGGACTAACAGTGGACCAGAGTGAACATGACCACGACAAGGACATCACACCGAGTACTGGTTGACGATCGTGCATTATGAGTAAAGTCCAGTAGGATAACAAGGACATTTGAAAATTGGATAACTTTAACTTTGATTATGGCGTGGGCACGGGGAGAACTAAGTTTGCGACAACCACTGTTCGAGATTGACCTTTTGCAGTGGATTGTTTCCGTTGGGAATAATTAGTTTAATTTACTTAAATTGGACACTTGTGTCTGTTCATTATTCTTCGCCTTTGTTCGTTACAAACTTCTGGGGAAATTGAGAAGTTATAACGGTCATTTGAAACAGGCTACGGATGTATAACTTGGAAGGACGTTATTTTAATAGTGTGATTCGTGCTGCAGTTGAGCTTAATTGCTAAAGTTCTGAACTGGACTTATTTGCGATTCGGATGAGTGATAAATGCCATCAATTCATCGTCAGAAACTGGATGTCTAGAATCTTACCTCTACATAAGTGGGAAATATTAATCATCGACTGCATAAGGTCGATGTAAATGGTACGAAACGAATGGCGTATTTCGAACGCCGAAATACTCCGACGAGTCAAAGCGAACCCAAAACTTTCCGATCTGGGAGAATCTGATTCCAAGATAAGAAGAACCCAGAAGGGAACACTGCTCTTCCAACTTAAAGCGTCTGGTCAAAAGACCACTCAATATAAGAACATCATCGGCGATAACCTTGACGACGGGGTAAAGGTACGAGCACTATCACAGAGAGTAACAGTCGGGATTAAATACATTGATGAAGTCACCACAAGAAACGACATCTGTAAGGCGATCAACACTCAATTCGGGATGGAAATCACCGAAGCCGACGTAGTTAGTCTAAGGAAAGCCTACGGATTTACCCAGGTTGCAACCCTAGGCCTCCCAGTAGAGAATGGAAGCAAGATCCTTCAAATGGGCAAGGTGAAAATAGGCCGAGTGAACTGCCGCGTAAGCATACGGAGGAATCTGACCAAATGCTACAGATGCCTCGGTTTTGGCCACACAGCTCGCGAGTGTACATGTGAGATAGATCGCTCAAGACTATGTAGAAAATGCGGAGAAGAAGGCCATATAGCCAAACTATGTATTAAAGAAGCTATGTGTTTCTTTTGCAAAGTTTCTAGATCGGAAAACGCAGACCACGTAGCCGGCAGCAGCAAGTGTCCTTTATTTCGGAACGCGCTGTCACAAAAACCACAATGAAAGTGATGCAAATAAATCTCAATCATTGCGCAGCCGCACAAGACTTGCTGGCACAGACGACTCCCGAGGGGAAAGTAGATGTAGCAATTATAAGTGAACCATACAAATCCCTGGACTGTAGCAGCTGGATAAACGACAATACAAACTCAGCTGCCATATGGACATGGGACACTCAATTCATAAAACAGGTCAACCAACCGACTACTTTGTGACCGCCAGGATAAATGGAATTATTTTCTATAGCTGTTACGCTCCTCCTAGATTATCTCTGGAAGAATTTGAAAGCCTATCAAGTAATATTGCAACTGATGCAAGAGGCAAACACCCCGTTGTAATTACGGCGGACTTCAATGCTTGGTCTACAGAATGGGCAGCAGGCATACGGATGCACGGGGAAGGGTCCTTTTGGAAACGATTGCGGTACTACAAGTACATTCCGCAAGGCCGTTAGATAGCCAATAGTTGACATAACCTTTGTGTGCAATTCCCTTGTTAGTAAAACAACATGGAGAGTGAGCGAGGACTACACGCATAGTGACCATCAAGCTATAATAATGGAGATCGGCGAGAGAAAACGCAGGCAGCGTCCAATTCAAACTGGATCAAAGTGGAAGGAAACCTCCTTTGACACCGATGCCTTTGAAGAGGTCTTGAAAGAGGTGACTGTGGATACCGACGCATCTGCCGAGGTAACCTCCAAGCAACTGACACAGGCGCTAACTGCAGCATGTGGCGCAGCGATGCCCAGGAGGAATCCCAGCAGAAGGGGGTCCCCGTGTTACTGGTGCTAAGTGCGATATGTCTCAGAAAGCGGAGAAAATCCCAACGGTCCAGAAATTTACCAGACTACCAAGAGCGGCTTCTTCAATTCAAGCTCGCAAGACGTCAACTAGAAAAAGCAATCAAGGAGAGTAAATCGAGATCCTTCGAAAATCTTTGCGAGGAGGCCGACATAGACCCCTGGGGTAAAACATACAGAGTGGTCACAGAAAAGATAAAAAACAATAGAAGTCCGCCAATATCAAATCCCGAAATGCTCACCCGTATTATGGAACATCTGTTCCCATAGGGACAGCCGCTTAATAGGAGCAGCATGGCGGGGATTAACATAGAAGAAATTCCTGGCATTAGTCCAGAGGAGCTACATAACGCAGTCCCGAAGGTCAAAAACAACAAAACACCCGAACAGGATGGAATCCCAAATAAGGCAGTCAAAGCGGCCATTACGGCTAGACCAGACCCTTTCCAACACACCTTGGGGAAATGCTTGCAGGAGGGGATCTTTCCCACACAGTGGAAGCTGCAGCACTTGGTACTACTGCCAAAAGGAAAGAAACCACCTGGAGAATAGTCCATGTATTGGCAAATTTGTCTGTTGGACACATTAGTAGAGATGAGACGAATATATTAGTATTCATCAAGATATTACTAATATTTCCCCATATTAGGTATTACTAATACGAATATCTTGAATATCATGATATTTTGATATTCGTCAACACACCGAATACCATGTGAATCCAAGTCCTACTAATACGAATATCTTGGATATCATGATATTTCGATATTCGTCAACCCACCGAATACCATGTGAATCCAAGTCCTACTAATACGAATATCTTGGATATCATGATATTTTGATATTCGTCGACACACCGAATACCATGTGAATCCAAGTCCTACTAATACGAATATCTTGGATATCATGATATTTTGATATTCGTCAACACACCGAATACCATGTGAATCCAAGTCCTACTAATACGAATATCTTGGATATCATGATATTTCGATATTCGTCAACCCACCGAATACCATGTGAATCCAAGTCCTACTAATATGAATATCTTGGATATCATGATATTTTGATATTCGTCAACACACCGAATACCATGTGAATCCAAGTCCTACTAATACGAATATCTTGGATATCATGATATTTCGATATTCGTCAACCCACCGAATACCATGTGAATCCAAGTCCTACTAATACGAATATCTTGGATATCATGATATTTCGATATTCGTCAACCCACCGAATACCATGTGAATCCAAGTCCTACTAATACGAATATCTTGGATATCATGATATTTTGATATTCGTCGACACACCGAATACCATGTGAATCCAAGTCCTACTAATACGAATATCTTGGATATCATGATATTTCGATATTCGTCAACACACCGAATACCATGTGAATCCAACTAATACGAATATCTTGGATATCATGATATTTTGATATTAGTGATATTTCGTATCGCTTTAGATATTATAATACTCAATAACGAATATATTCATATCAGGTAATATCTCAATATATTAGTATTGACCCACCTCTACACATTAGGCAAGATACTAGAACGAGTGATCTACGATAGGTTACTGGCGGTGGCGGAAGCTAACGGTGCATTGTCAGCCAACCAATATGGGTTCAGAAAAGGACGATCAACGGTCGACGCCATAGCAACAGTGGTAAACTTGGCCGCAGACGCCATCAAAGGAAAAAGATGGAAATCGAGGGAGAAGAAGTATTGTGCAGTAATTGCGCTTGACATAAAAAACGCTTTTAACTCGGTTCGCTGGACGCACATACAAAAGTCTTTAATTGACATGGGTACCCCCTCCTATTTATTAAGGACTGTCATCGACTACTTTAACAACAGAAGGCTAAGTTACAATACCGATGAAGGCGTAAAATTCTATCAAGTAACGGCGGGTGTTCCTCAAGGATCAGATCGGGCGATAAGGTCCAAGAAAGCAGTCAAGTATCTAGAGGTCATCCTAGACAACAGACTTTCTTTCAGGGAACACATACTGTATGCCAGCGAGAAGGCATCACACGCACAACGAGCTCTTTCGCGAATGCTTCCGAATATAGGCGGTCCCGCACGCAGAGTCCTACTCTCACGAGTAGTCAGCTCAGTCCTACTCTACGCTGCTCCAATTTGGGCGGAAGCCCTTGCAGTAAAAGGACTAAAGCGAAAATTGGATTCAGTCTATCGACTGCGCGCAATAAGAGTAATCTGCGGGTTCAGGACCATATCAGATGATGCAGCGTTCGTGATAGCAGGAATGCTACCCATCGATATATTGGCAGACGAGCTCAAAAGAGTAAACCGCAGGCGAACACCAGACCGGCAACAGACCAGGCTTACAAAAACCACACGAACGGGCAGAATCCATGGCAATATGGCAAGTCAGATGGGACACTTCCACAAAAGGAAGATGGACGCACAGGCTCATTCCCGTCATCGAAACTTGGACATCAAGACCGGCAGGAGACTGCAATTATCATCTTTCTCAGTTTCTGTCTGGACGTCTACGGACTCAACGCCTAATATGGCTAGGCCATGTAGAGTGAATGGGCACCACAGCTCCAACCCGGAGAGTCTTTGAATTCAACCCCGAGGGATAAAGAAACAGAGGACGGCCGCACCCAAGATGGCGCACACATATGAAAGGCAGACTCTGCCAACTGGGTGTGCGGCAATGGAAAAGGCTAACATAAGATCATGGTAGTTGGAGGGGCATATTGATTGAGGGCCAGGTTCACCCCGAACTGTAGCGCCCAATAAGATGAAGAAGAAGAGTATCCGTCGGATAGATGCTATCCCTATGAGGCCTTTGTTAGTCCTTTGCCTGTTTTTGCTACAATGGACGGTTTATCTTTTTGGACGGGAAATAAAAACGGAAGTAAATATATCGGCTGATGACTTAGAAATATTATCTGGACCCCTTGGGGTTCAATTCATAGGAGCTTTAATGTCGAATTGTTCAGTCGGTATTACTGAGCAGTCTAGGGGAATCTGCTCAGAAGAAGACAGAAAGGGTTTTATGGGCTGAAAGGGTTTTGAAAAGAGGGACGTACGTATCCTGCTGCATCACAGTAGTGCAGCACAGCGACAAATTAGTTGAACTACTTTAGCAGCACGAATATAGAGTTCATCATCGAGGCGGAGACGATTTTGAAATATTTCTTGGAATGATAAAAAGAGCGAGCTAAGATACATGCATTTCATTTCCATTTTTCGGATGAAGTTCGCAAAACCACGTCGTCATTTTCCTTCAAACCCTCACATATTGCTCCAGCAACACATGGAATTATGAAAAATTCGATTTGCCGAACATCAAAGTCCGTGCTCTTATCCCGCTTCCATTGTTTCAGCGCCTCCGACCACATCCCTACATACGCGCGCTCGTGCATAAGTTTTTCTCGGTCATCTGGTTCTCATTCAATATTCAACAATCCAGAGCCACTACAACCGAGAACAGGATGATAAATATTCCACGGGCCGCCATAAAATTTCCCACATAACGACTTCAAGAGCTGATCCAAAGCAGATGACAAGAAAAACACACAAAACATCTACCAGATACAATAGAAGATGATGTTTGGATTCACGTCAATTTGAAAATCGAAAATTTCCCAAAAATCCGAATTTGATTGATTAGCTTGGCAAGCGCATGCTGTGGCAATGGATGCGGTATCGGTATCTGTGGTACGAGATTGACTGATTAATTTAGAAAATGCTATTGCATCACCAAATCCCAGTTCGCATAATTGATGTAATCAGTTCGGATACGAGAATAATTAATTTGAAGTTATTAAATCCGAAATGGCGTTCATGTCGCTTTGTCGCTTTGGTGAATTACAAATAAGCTGGCGGTTAGTAGAGTTGTTGGATAGTGCGACAGATTTATTGGATAGAATGTATCTGATGGGTGCTTGTTTGGTAATGCAGAATATTGGCTTGAGGTGGATTACTATTTTATGAATAGTTCACGTAATGCAGTTGGGAGGGTTAGAGGATGATATCGATTTCTGAAGCTTACGGTTGGATGGAGTATACAAAATTTGGTCCATAAATGTAGATCAATTGCTGGTTGATGAGGTGAGGGATGGAATATATGAGAGCAGGTTTGCTGGAGGGATTTTGGGAATCGGAATAATAAATTGGATTTATCGTTTGACTTATGGATGCTTATTCAAGTACCTGGTGAAGCGCGAAATACATCGAACGATGCTGTTTGTGCTACAAATAATCGTATTATGAGTTGCTACAAATTGTTGTAGAAGATGATAGAGGTTTTCAACATCGTCTTACCTGCAACAGCAGTCGAGAGTCTTATGATCCACGGAAGACAGACTGTGACCATGTCCGCAAGAGTTTGCGACTTGTGGCTTGCTTCCTTTATGCATTTCCTATCCAACAAGTAAACGTCTTTAGATGGCAACAACCATACCACCCTAGGGATTAATCTGAATTTGAATTTGTGAATCACTCGAAGTGATTGCAACTCTTGAATTAAGTAATCCTCCAATCGATCGTGTGCTGAAGGGGCATTTGGCTACCAGGGCACGCGTTGGCCTAAACCAACTGCCACTTGGGTGTCGATAGGGTGGCAAACGACTAACAAAGGCCTTGTAGGCCTGCGCCACAAAACAGGATAAGTGTCGGTTAGGCTATGGCCCGGCAAGCCATACCTGGGAAAAAACCAATACGCCTCGGATTAAAAGAATGGACGGACTAACAAATGACGACCCAGGAAAGGAAAACAAAAGGAGAAATGATATTCCGCTCTGTACGTAGACTGTCGGACCTAACCAAACAGCACTGGACTGTTAGGTCCCTCAACAGACCACGTGCAGCCGAACAACGAGCCCTAGACTGCTATAAGGCAGACATTACTCTTATCCAGGAAGTGCGATGACATCTATGACGGGAACTGCTACAAGCAACACTTATTCGGATGCGGATTCGCTATAAGAGGTAGACTTAGGCAAAAAGTCTTGGGCTTCCGGCATGTAAGCGGACGCCTCATCAGCCTAATTTGTGTTCACGCCCCCAGCGAGGACAAGAATGACGCTACAAAAGACGACTTCTACGACTTCCTGAATAGAACGTAGGCCCAATGTCCCAATTACGGTGTTAAAATCGTACTGGGAGACTTTAACGCGAAACTGGGCAGGAAAGTCGCTTTGATAGGATCATTGACAAGCACAGCCTACACAGCATCACATCCGAAAATGAATTTAGGCTGATAGACTGACGGCAGGCACGCATCCGATATTCTGGGTGTACGAACTTTCAAAGAAGCCAACATCGACTCGGACCACTATCCTGTGGCAGCCAGGTTGCGAGTAAGGCCAGCGGCATACAACGTCGCAGCCAGGTTGCGAGTAAGGCCAGCGGCATACAACGTCGCAATGCTACAATCGCAAGAGGCCGCCGGAGCCTATGCCAATTGCATCTCCCTCAAGCTCCCGGAAACCCCTCCAACACCTGCTCAGACCGTACAACACCAATGGAACCGCTATCAAAAAGCCCTAGGGAGTGCTGCTTCTGAGGTACTGGGTTTTAAAACGCCACCAACAAGAAACCCAAGGTTTGACGAAGAGTGTAGGAAGGCACACACAGCCAAGCTACAAGCCTATCAAGGGGCGGTACACAGAAGGACGAGAGCTGCTCGTGAGCATTATGAGCAGAACAGGAGGGAGGAGCATAAGCTACTTAAAACAGAAAGAAGAGAGCACGAGAAGCTCGCGGTTGTAGAGATGGAGAGATGCTATCGCAGGAATAACGTTCGGAGATTTTATCAACGAATAAAACAAATATGTAAGGGATATAAGGCCAGAACAGAAGCCTGCGGGGACAAAAATAGACCCCTAATGGTGGATCCACAGTAGGTACTAATAATCTAGAGAGACTACTTCTGCAGATAGATTCCGCTATCAGACAGAATGACCCACACGCAACGAATGATGAAGGCAGAGAATTCCATCACCCTGACCTGGAAGAAGTTAGGAATGCTTTTTCTAAGCTTAAGTCCAACAAAGCTGCTAGAGCATATGGTCTACCTGCGGAGCTCTTTAAGGCAGCTGGAGATGACCTGGTCGGGAGTATGCTCATCTGTAATATATGGTCAGAGCATTGCATGCCCGATTAATGGAGTCTTAGTATCGTTTGCCCGATCCACAAGAAAGGAGAACATTTTGTCATTGAGGTATAAGTCTCCTGAACCTCGCTAAAAAGATCTTCTCCACGCTGTACTGTGTGAACGCCTGAAACCGTTCGTTAATAAACTGATTGTTCCATATCAGTGCGGACTCAGGCCCACTATCGTTCAATTATTGCCACTGCGGCAGATCCTGGAAAAAACCGACCAGTTCCATCTGTTTATTGACTTTAAGGCCGCATACGATAGCATACATAGAGACGATCTATACAACGCCATGCTTAGTTTTGACATCCCTGCAAGACTCGTCAGATTGTGCAGGATGATATTGTAGAACTCTCGCTGCTCCATCAGGGTCGGAAGCGACTTGACCGAGATTTTTAAGTTCAAAAAAGGTTTTAGAGAGGGCGACCCTTTCTTGAAAGGATCGTGCAAAACTCACTGGCCAATACGAAGGCATGGTCTTTTCCAAGTCCGTACAAATGCTCTCATACACGGGCGACATTGACATAATTGGACGAACTGAGCAAGATGTCATTGAGGCTTTTACGAGCATTGAGGCGGAAGCAGCTGAAATGGGACTGGCGGTAAATGAGAGCAAGACGAAATATGTATATGCTGTCGTCGAAAAAGGACACGATCATCGGCGTCTTGACCAGGGTGCACATATTGGCAGGTATGATTTGCTCTTGCTAAGCGCTGTTTGTTTGGGCTCGGGAGGCAATTAAGAAGTAAGGCCACGTCCCTGGTCCCAAGGTGACAATACAAAACCCTTATCACCCCGGTTTTGCTTTATGGCGCAGACACATGGACCTTATCGAAAGCGAATGAGGAGGCCCTTGGTTGTTTTGAGGGATAAATTCTGCGTACGATTTTCGGTCCGACTTGCATAAGTCAGGAGTGGAGGAGAACAGTCAATAGTGAATTGTACGGGCTGTACAGCGACATAAACGTAGCACGGCGTCTGCGGATGTGGAACACATGGAAATCACAGCTTTGGCCCGATAGGTATTTGAATCCAACCCTGTAGGGCTACGCGGTAGGGGACGGCCAAATGTAAGGTAGCGCACGCAAGTAGAAGAGGACCTCAAGCAACTAGGAGTGCCAGTTGGACAGTTTTTTTAAAGGAGGCCCAGGTTCGCCATGGACTGTAGCGCCGAAAAGAAAGAAGAAGAAGAAGGGGGTCGATAGTGATTAAATGAATCCGAATGAGGTTGTAAATTACCATTATGGCTGGCAATAGCGCGGATTTTCCACTATCAAACGAGTTCGTAAATATTCAGTGTCAGCTAGAGCTCATTATGGAAGGAGGCAGGCCACAAATGGTGTTGTCCTGTTCAAGCCATTGTTGTGCGTCGCAATATCCAGTGATTTAGGCATATATGGGAAGGTAATTCCTCGAATTTCACAACAACAGGCACCAATTGTGTGGCATCTGTTTACCGGATAACACAATGCGCCGTGATTTGGTTTACAAATTTTAGGGTAGCAGTTCACCGAAGCATAGTTGGCATCCGAATATTTGATTACAATCTGGTCTGTTGGATGCTAATCTATGTAAATGGACATTTAATTGGTGAGTATCACATATTGCCTTCGATTATTACTGACTATAGGTTCTTTGGAAATACGTTTAGATTCATTTCATTTAATTTATTCTATGTTGACGTTCTTATAAAAGATGTTAAGGCTCACCATCTTGTGTTGTTCTTTAAACAGTTTCCCGCCCTGCTGAGGATCCTAAGTCTACAAATCGTTAAAAGCAGATCAGACTGAAGTCCAATTCAAAGTATCCAATATAAACTCGAAGTTTATCGCCTCGTATTAGTCTGCATCTAGTCTCCAATCGCTTTTTGTTGATTTGAGTTATTAGCAACCTTAAAAGGCAGACCCGGCAAACATTTAACCGCGACGCCAGCGATTTCTCTGTTTCATATCTACTCATTCCCACTCTCTCTCTCTCTTAGGTCCTTATAGCGATGCGATTGATGGTTGGTAAATCATCAGTAACGACTCAAACAAGATACTCATAAGCCGATGACAGTGCCGATATGCGAAAAGGACATCATCCAATCCCAGAGAAAAAGCAAACAAAATTCAAGCGGCCATTCGCCTCTAAACTTGTTCACATTTACTTTTACAGCGCCCAAACGGAGAGTGAACAACAAGGACATTGTTTTTTGCAGCATCAGCATGATGAAAGCATGTTACTCTGTTGCCCCCATCATGTCCTTGCTGTTTAAGAAAGCAAATACCACGAGATACAATCCAATCTAGCCGTACAGAGTGGCCTCATACTCCTGCGTATAGGGTGTAAAAATTAATGACGAGTAAATTGGATTTAATTGCTTAATGTTCGTATAATCTACTTGTCGAATGATTTCAAATGACAGGGAATGATTTTATTGGAGGACGAGTTAATCCATTTGGATGTCGAGCAATAACATAGGTTTACTAAATGTCATGGAACGGCATCGAGTGATTTAAGGGACATCGAACTTGGTCGGGTGGTTTACTCGACACGCAATGGTTTGAAGCACGGTGGCTCCGGATGGAAAACTCTCGAGGGGAGGCTTAAGGAGGCTTGGAAAATTGAAAATTGCTTGCTGAAAGGATTTGATACGACAACAACTTGGGGCTTTCACATCGGGAGAGCGAATGGGAATAGGTTCGATGCTTTTTTCAAGCAGTGAGTCGTAGAAAAAGCAACATATTTACCAGCCGTTACTGACTGACTTTCGTGTACTTTTAAATTTCTTAAAGGAATTATAAAAAGCTCTGCTAACCGTTGCCTGCTTTGACAAGTGACCCGAGCACGCCAACTAGGTAACCAGACTGCCAACCGACTGCCAAGCCAGACCGCCGGGCCGGATCGCACAACAAAACGTCACTGATAACAAGCGAGGTCACAGCTAATAAGAAAAGTCACTGCTGATAAGCAAGTTCACTGTTGGTAAGCAAGGTCAATGCTAATAAGCAAGATCACTGCTAATAAGCAAGGTCACCGCTGCTAATAATCAAGTTCACTGCTAATAAGCAGAGTCACTGCTAATACGCAAGGTCACTGCTAATAAACAGGGTCACTGCTAATATCCAGGTTTTTTTTTTGTTTTTTTTAGAAACTCGCGCAGGTTCAAGAGGTTCGCAGGTTCTCTTATGATGTGTTTTATATACACACAACCTGAACGGAGTGCAGTGGTTTGGGTCGTTGATGTTCGTTAACTCTCAGGGGTGGTTGTCCTAGATAGGATGAGAGCCGACCAAATTCCGCGTTGGTTATAGTCCGTAGTAAATCGTTCAAGCACTTTAATATTGCATACGCAGAGGATGAATGTTAGTTGACCTTATACTGTAAGTGTTATGCCTGCAGCAGTACGTCTGGCGCCGTGGCGCAATGGTTAGTGTGTTAGACTCTGAGGCACGATGAGCGAGTTCGGATCCCAATAGCACCAACGCCATCGAATGTTTACTTCGCGGCGTCCCTCCTCGGCGGGGTACTGGCAAAACCCCCCGTAGTATACTTGCCATGAAAAAGCTTCTCAACTCACGCAGTTCGGAATCGGCATTAAACTGTAGGTCCCTTTCACCTATGTGAAAAATAAATCACACACAACATGGGTGATTGAGAGAAGCTTGGCTCTGGTCCTTCATGGGCTGTAACGCCACCAAAGAAGAAGTACGTCTGGTCACTTTCCATTCACAACTTCGTTGCATACTTTTTGTCCGTATAGGAATTACTTTTTTCTTGGCTATGAAGCGAATTTGAACTATAGACCTTCCGCTCGGCGGTCGATGATGTTAACCACTTCACCACGGCCACCCCACTGCAAGTAAGCAAGGTCACTACTAATACGCAAGGTCAATGTTAATAAGCAAAGTCACTGCTAATACGCAAGGTCACTGCTAAAAAGCAAGTTCACTGGTAGTAAGCAAGGTCAATGCTAATAAGCAAGGTTCCTGCTAATAAGCAAGTTCACTGCTATTAAGCAAGGTTACTGCTAAAAAACAGGGTCACTGCTAATATGCAGGGTTACTGCTAATAAGCAAGGTCACTGCTAATAAGTAACAAGTCGAATCCGGACATTATCAAGACGTATACGAGGATTGCTCCTTAAGTTTTGAGACAGATAGATAAGGGAGATCCCTCAGAAGCACCCGGGCACAACGTTTTTCTTATAAAAGCCTTTTCTTTCCAGATGGTCTGTTGTTTCAGTGGTCTGTTGGTCAATATATTCCGGTATTCGCCAGAAGTAGAGTAGGGGTTGTGGGACGTCATGGCACTCCAAGACGAGTCTGAAGTAATTGGTACAATGTACATATGTTATTTAAAGTAATGCCCCTTCTCGCTTTCTGCGGTATAGCATAGCGCGATTAAAAAATTACTCATCTTTTGAAGCGATCAAATAATCGACCCAATACGGCAGGTGGGGTAGGACATCCCACTTAATTCTCTCTAAAGTTTCCTTGACGACTTTAGCAATATCTGGCCGAGAGTTTTCGTGAATAAGCCACAATGGCTTAACTGCATGGCGTAGTTTTGATTTTGTCTTTGGAGCAGTTATTCGCACGTAAAGGGCTTTTCTGTTCGACTTTCTTAGCCTCTTTATTGGACGGGTGTGCTTCATTGAAACAGATTTTTGCAACTTTGTGAACAGATGAATTAAGGCGTCCAGCTAGCCAAGAAGGTTGTTTTCCCTTTTTCAATATCATTAATCAACAGGATTGTATTCGAATCTCAGATACCCTGGCTGGATTGCGACAACGTTTAAGTTCATGTTCCCACTTTTTAACACTTAACATCGAAGGAGTAGGGTCCCCACAAACTTCTGTCTACTTGTCTATGGGATGTGAAAGGGAACCCTCGGACTGGACGTCGAGGAAGTATGGGCCAAAGGCTCAAGACCTGCGAGTTGTTAGTGCTGGGAATTCGCAGGGAAAAATTGTGCAGGGCTTGCTCTGCGTGGATGTTGGGACAACTGTGACAATGGGCGTTAGACTGGAGCATGAATTCATGTAGGTCAATGGCCCTTGCTGACTGTCACGAATCTAGCTGTGATGGAGCGGTGTCCATTGAAGAGGTCGTTTGTTTTGTTTTTTGAATAGAAGGACCAGGTTTTCCTTGATATCTTGTATCTAGTAGATTTTGCCAACCTACGATTGAGAAGGTTCAGTGATAGGCCTACAGTTTCATTAGGGAAGTTTGAGGTGGCTCCGATCTTGGCAACTCACCGGCCCAAAGGCTGAAGTTGTATTTAGGGAGACAATTGTCTATATGAGATATCCTCAGGATTCCATGCCTGTTTAGTTCAGTAAGAACGTCAGGATGATAGAGCCTAGAATTAGAGTTATCCTTCGCGACTAATCTGTGGGCGAAGACCATGGCTTCTTTCTTCAGTTGGAGGCGAAGAGGTGGTTGGTCCGTGATGACCTTTAGTGCTGCTGTGGGAGTTATTCTCATGGTCCCTGTAATGCAGATACAAGCTAGTTTTTGCAGTTTGTTGAGCTTGGCTTGTACTGATATTTGTTTTTTTTTTTTTTTTGTACCACCAGACGGGCACAGCGTGTGTAAGAATTGATCTGGTGATAGCTGTATATAGCCAGCGAGATATTTTAGGATTTGTGCCCCAGTTTTTGCCAGTGGAACTTTTGCTGGTCCATAGAGAGATGCTGGCTTTCTCAATGGTCATTGTAATGTGAGAGTTCCAAGTGAGCTTTTCGTCTAGAGTTACCCCTAGGTATTTGACTTTTTTTGAGAACTCTATCGCTTCACCGAAGTGGGTGGGTTTGGTGAGTTTATGTCTTTTCCTCCTTTTGGTGAAGCCGTCTATAGTGCTTTTTCTGTGGTTGGCATTTAGTGCAACCTTTATGCACCAGTTCGCAACAAGGTTTAGTGTCCTTCCGAAAGTATGTCTTTGAATTTGCCTCTGATTAGGATCACTATGTCATCGGCGTAGCCTTGGACATAAAAACCATTGTTGCTGAGTATGTTAATCAGTTCATTGTATACGATGGACCATAGGAGGGGTGAGAGAACCCCGCAGCCTTTCGCGGGTTTTACACTGATTTTATTATTCCTAGTGAAGTGTTTACTTTCCTGTATGTTGGATCCATTTGCATGTGGTGTTGCCTGCGCCTGTGCTGAGGATGCAGCGTTTTATTTGGATGTAGTCCGTGTTGTCGAAAGCACCCTCGATATCAAGAAAGCAACCTATCGCAATTTTTTTTGTCGCTCAGGGATTTGTTGATCTGGGCACTTAGCTCCTGAAGAGCATGCGTGGTTGGTTTCCCAGGCTGGAAGGCATGCGTTACTATGATGTGGTAATCTTTTCAGAGCACCGCCCCTTATATACCTAGGAAAGAGGTAAGGCTTATTGGTGCATCAAGCTCAAAACGAATTTTAATAACAATTACAAAAACAAAGCGAAAGTATTTGGCTAACACCTTCTTTATCTGATTATATGCCAGGCTAAGGACGATTCTGAGAGCACCGTAGCGCAGTGGGCAGTGTGTTGGCCTCTGACGCCGAAGACACGGGATCGAATCCCGACACAGCCGTGCCATCGAACGTGTTTTCACTGTGTTTCTCCTCAGCGGGGTACTGACAAAACCCCCTGTAGTAGAATTGTCATGAATAGCTTCTCGAAATTCGCCGATCGGAACCGGCAATATATTGTAGGTCCCTTTCCCCTATGCGAAAATTAAATCACACACAACATGGGCTCATGTGGACTGTAACGCCAACATACATACATACAAGGACCATTCTTCATTTGTGGAAAATATACGGTATAGTGGCTGTATAGTTCTCCTAACAACGATATCCAACTTAAAACCTAAACGGCATCCATAATTTGTTATGCCTTTCGAGGGAGTGAATATTTTTCAATTAAAGTCCAACCAAATTCACGTTGAAACTCAAAGTTGGTTCTATGCATTAGCAACTCCTAAATAACGGTTTTAGTATTCATATTTCCACTTCATTTGGAACGCTGCCGAGTTGAGCGTGTTCCAATTTCGCTAATGATTTATTCGAGCATGTCTAGCGCTCGAAAAATTAAAAGCTAAGGTTTAGGGTGTATCTCATAAAAACTTCAGTTTCATGAGTTCGACAATGTGCTTGGAACTCATTTGGATGCAAATTTAGATATTAGCGGGGAACTGCATTTGGCAGACAAAATGCCGCCTGGATGGGTAGAAGTATCAAGTGGTTTCTATTTGTTCAGTTGGGTAATGGGTGGTTTTGCAAATTTGCATACAGAATAGTAGGCTCTATTTAAGGAACGAATATACTCTCATTTCAAAATAGTTAGTCTGGAATGGGAAGTATTTTTGTAGTCATTATAGTGGGTGCAAATACGACCAATGAAGCAAGACAACTCTGTCTGCGTGTTTTATCCGCCGATCACCATGAGTCAGCTCATGGTGGTATGTAGCTCGCAGTGATT
Source organism: Eumerus sabulonum (assembly GCA_951905685.1). Classification (NCBI taxonomy): domain Eukaryota; kingdom Metazoa; phylum Arthropoda; class Insecta; order Diptera; family Syrphidae; genus Eumerus; species Eumerus sabulonum. Next base: position 107,748,122 of record OX645061.1, read on the forward strand.
CTACAGTGTCACCCAATCAAACCTAGCTTTCACCATTACTATACGATTCGGTATGTAAACTGCAGGCATCTTTTGATGCTCCGTGCAGTTCTGCAACATTCGTGGGTTACGGAAGAATTTCTTTGTCATGTATGTCCATGTTTCCCTTCATAAAACAGCTGTTTTAGCACTATGTGAAACACTGGTCGATGAAAAATCCGATCCTTCGAATTTCAGTCTTCCTTGATATAAATGCATAGCTTAGTATCATTATTTGTATTCGTACTTCGTACTTTTACAATATAGCACCTGTCCTCCACCGAATTGAATGTCATGTGGCTTAAACTCACACTCCGTAAGCACTCCGTTTACCACTGTTTGTTTTGTAGAAGCTCCAATTTAGACAGGAATGCAAAGAATCGTTTAGCTGTTCCCTGTTTGGGCGATTTCAATGTACACAATTCTCAGTCGCTTCGACATTCTGGACAGACAACACCCGAAGAAAGGTACATGTATTGAAATGTTCGCTGAGTTAAATCAGTTAACTCAACTTGTGAATGAGCCGAGCATATCCCCGATGTTGCTGGTCATACCGCCAACACACTGGACTTATTCCTTATCTCCCAGCCTAACTAATACACGATTGATATAGATATTGTCGTCTCTAGGCTCGTCCGACCACTGCGTGATCTCAGCTAAATTCTCGAACTCCCACAGCCCAGTTAAAGAAAAAGCTCCTAAAAGAACAATATGGCTATACGAGAACTGGTGCGGCCTTAATAACTTCTTTCGGATGGACGCCGCAACTGGTATTATCGCAAATATTATCCGAATTGGCACGGCAAATTTTATTATTCCTAGTAGGATTAGATGCACCAGGCTAAAGGATAATACGTGGTTTGACTTGAGCTGCAAAGAAACTAGGCTCAGGGAGCTCAGCTATCGGGTCTATAGGGCAAACAGTTCTGAGGAAAACCGAAAAAGGTACATACGAGCCAGAAATTACTGCAGCACCCACATTCGACAAGTTCAATTCCAACCCGACCAAAAATTAAGGCGTCAAATCCTTCAATGTCCGAAAGGTAGCAAAAGTGTCTGGTCGTTTATAAAAAAAACATAAAAAACTCAACTACGTCGTCTATACCAACGCTCATCCACAATGACATTCCAGCTGTCGCCCCCTTAAGCAAAACCAACCTACTTGCTGCCCACTTCGCAGCCAGTTCTCAGCTCCCAGCTTGTACTTTGTCCCCGCCTGTATTAGAATGCATCAATTCCACCATGGGGCTAATCCACTTCCGCACTCATACAGTCGCAGGAGTTCTTAAAGAACAATAGTTCTGAAGACGAGTTCTCTTCTACGCTCGCAAAATCACAGCGTAAACTTTTTCATTTTTGGAAAAAGCATTTGTCTTGGCAATACCCAAAAGAGACGAACCTTCTTCTCTCTCCAATTACAGAGGGGTGGTAAATATCATCGACTGTCAAGCGGAAGGTCTGTAGTTCAAAGTCTGTCCATAACCAAGAAATATAATTGCTATACAGAAAAACTTGTGCGACTTGTGGAAAGTGATCAAAATACTGATGAATGCATAACACTGACAGTATTAGGCAGTATGAGAGTTACATACCAACATGAAAATTCAGTCGAGCTTCTCTCGAATCCTATCTAGGACAACCACCCGTGGAGAGTAGTGAATGAACAATTACGACCCAAACCATCTGCACTCCGCCCAGGTTGTGTGACAAAAAATAATAAAAGTATGACTCTTGAACCTGCGCGATTTATAAAAGAAAAAATGTACTATCGATGCGACCCAGTGGGAAAAATTAAAACACCCATTCAATTTCATATTCTTTCATTTTTAACCCCCGACGCAAAAGGAGGGTGTTATAAGTTTGAGGTGACTGTGTGTCTGTCTGTGGCATCGTAGCTCCTGAACGAATGGACCGATTATAATGCCTTTTTTTTGGAAGCTAACGTGATCGAAGTGGTTCTTAGCTACAATTTGCGAAGATCTCTTTATGTAAGCTTAGGGATTCTTAGACGAATAATAGGTAATGTATCGGTTCTCGTCCGATCACCGCAATCAACCAGCATCGGACGCGCTCAGTGCTTAGATGAAGAATCGCTTGGGAACACCGCATGTTGTTGGCATCAAGCCGCATTTTTTCTGTCCATGTAACCCAGCGTATAAAAACTCACACTCATGCGCGCACATTAAACAATCTAATGCTCATAAACTGCTCACGTGCGCGTTCCATTGCTGAAAATTCCTAAATTAGAAAATTAAGCCGTCGTAGACAGGGGTGAGCTTCTATAAATGCACACCACACTAGTGTTCGTGAGCGAAAATAAAAATACTCACAGCCAATTCCACATGAGAGCGTGCGTTTAATAATTGCTCGTTGTGTAGCGCACGCTGACGAGCAGCTCATGAGTGTGCAATCTTATATGTACCGGTTCTCGTGCGATCACCGCAATCAACCAGCGTCGGGCGCGGTTAATACTTAGATGAGGGACCACTCGGGAACACCGCGTGTTGTAAATTTCTGTTCGCCTATTTTTCGAATTTGCGGTTTTTGTTTAGTAAAATGAATGCTTTTCAAATGCAAAATTCAAAAGAACACTTACCTGGGTAATACACTCAACCAAGCAATCTTTCAGGATGTCTTATTTGAAATGTCGTCGAACTGAACCACACTAAACCGAACCGAAAATCTCGAAAAAATCCACCGAACACCGGGCGAAAAACTCTTTTTCCTTATTTTGGAAGGCACAACAATTATTCATTTCAGACATGGAACCAAACCGAAACTCGCGATCAAACAAATCAATCGAACGCCGGGCGAAAAACACTTTTTCTTTTTTTTTACAAATTGCTACTGAGTAGCTGAGCATGATTGCCTTTTTTGCAGGGCACAGCAAACACAAATTTTAAACATTGAATCGAACCGGGCCGAAATTCGCGAAAAACAAAGAATACCGTCATTTCTTTGAGGAGAACGAGGGGAAGACTTTTTTTCATAATTTTTCTTCATCGTCACCCAAAACACTAAAAAAAACATTAATTGCTTAAACGACTAACCATGAGTCGCTTAATTAAGCCATTTTTGCACAAATTTCTATTATTGCACTTAAACGATTGCAAACGCTAAAATTTAACGGCACAGCACATTTGAATTTAAAATTTTGAAAACTTTCTAACCGATAAAACGGACGAACGATCGAGAATTGAATGCGCAAACCGCTTGACTTCCACTGAGACCCGGGAGTAACTGAGTTGAATTGACGAAAAGAAAACTGCAGTATGTGTCAAAGCTAAGCTCACCACCAGGCTCTCAAAAAAATTGCTGAGTGATTGAGTGGAGAGAGCTTATGGTGGTAATTGAGTTTCACCTCTGGTGGTGATCATTTTTTGTGGACAATTGAATTCACGTTGCACGATTTTTTTGCCATTTGAGTTTTAAATGCCATTTTTTGATAGCACACATACCATTGGTGACATGGGTCCAAGTCGACCTTACGTAGATAATATTGGTAATATTCGTAAAAATGTGCGTTAAACAGAACCCACCCTACAGAGTGCACATAAGTGTGCGTTCTTTTTAACGAAAATATTAAGTGCGCACAGGGGTGAGTTTCTGTAAATACATACATACTCGTGTTATAAAAGTGCTAACAGCCAATTACACATGAGCGCGTGCGTTAAATAATTGCTCGCTGTTTAGCGCACGCTCACGAGCAGCTCATGAGTGTTTGTCTTCTTACCCAACCACTGCACTGTCCGAGCAATCTCATACATACATATGTATCAATTGTCAGTCGACCACTGACAGCTGTACAAGTCAGACGCCTTTGTGCAGAGCATAATAGTGAGCAATCAGTACAAGTGCGCGTTTTGGCGATAGTTCCGCGAAATCGGTGGTAGCATGAAAGTAGAGTGCGCGATCGGGGTGGCAGCGGTCGGTCGCTTCCAACGTTATTGGAAATAACGAAAAAAAAAAAGTTATCGTACGGCGTCAGAATCGGATGATATGAAATCATCTGATCTGGCGACACCAAGCCCCTTAACTAAGCGCAGAAGGAGGGCAAATCCAACTCCAAACCTGATGACGCGCCCCACACGTTCCACTTCGGCAGAGAAGCTGCTAGTCGAAGCGAAGAAAGGGGCGCCATCAACATCAAAATCAGCACTCCAGCAACAACAACAAAAATATAAATTAAATGTCCCCGATGAAGCGGACCCCTGCCTCTCCCAAGGTAGGGAGGTTCGCTACACGGGTGAGAATAATCCTTTCGTTCTCCTCTCGACCTCGGAGACGGAGACGGCTGCAGCGAAAGCAGCCGCAACAACGTACATACGCACATACGAACATACACACACTCATATGTACATCTCTATAAAAACCTTGGATTTGGATTATGGTGACCTTGAAACGTGGAAATATGTCAAAATTTAGAATTCCAAAAATCGGGCCCCATTAGAATAACTTCCCACTTTGAAGTTAAAAGAAAACCGAGAAATTGCGCTAACGCCCCTTCTTTCCAAGGTCATGGAAACGCTGATTAACCGTGAGCTTATGAAATATCTCAATGACGGTTTCCGCAGCAACGAACCTACTGGTGATTTGATGCCATATATCGTCGAAAAGTGGAATCGCTCGCTTCACCAACGAGGTGAAGGCAAAATGGTTGCACTGGGTATTTGGAAAGCATTTGACAGAATTTGGCACGAAGCCCTTTTGTCGAAAATGCATTCTTTCGGGATCGATGACTCCCTTCTTCTATGGATTAGAAGCTACCTTTCGCATCCGTCAATTCAAGTTGTTTTGGATGGATTCAATTCTAAAATCAATTTCTTAAATGCTGGTGTTCCGCAGGGCTTCGTCTTGTCTCCCACACTCTTTTTCATCTTTATAAATGATCACTTCTAATCCGATTCGCCCGATCCCCGGCGACAGTACCCTTAGCTTCTCATATTCATTCATTACTTTACGATCCTGTTCTTCGGCTGCAAATAGTAAGCAGCAGCATGTGTTAAACTCAAAAAATTCCGATATCGACTGCATCATTCATTGGGGTAAAAACAATAGAGTGAAATTGATTGCATCCAAAACACATTGCTGTCTCCTGTCGTTAAAGCGCATAACTAACCCATAGCCATTATCCATGATTGGCACTTGCATCTCAGAAACCGAAAAGCTTTCCATTTTGGGTATGTGTGTTGCTCACAATCTTAATTGGAGCGACCACATATTCAGTGTCGCCAAGATTGCTGCGAAATGCCCAGGCCTTTTATACAGAAGCAAGAAATATTTCTCATCCTTAGATCTGGCTACAATATATAAGGCGTTCATTCGCCCTAAATTAGAGTTTAACGCTCATGTCTAGTGCTTCCAAGACCTCATTGTACCTTTTCCTTTGGTGACATTACAACCCATGAATGGCCAGAGCCATGTTCTCTCAATCACCCATGTTGTGTGTAATTTATTTTTCACACAGGCGAAAGGGACCTACAGTCTAATGTCGATTCCGAACGGTGTGAGTCGATAAGCTTTTTCATGGCAAGTATACTACGGGGGAATTTGCCAGTACCCCGCCGAGGAGGCACGTTTCGATATAAACAGTCGATGGCATTAGTGTTATCGGAATCTAAACTCGCTCATCATGCGTCAGAGTCCAACACATTATACCTACTAGATAGAATAGACAGAATACAAAAATGCGCGTTCAAAGTGATAGGTAACTCCGGCAATACCAAAACATTCGTGGTCAGTCTGGCTAACGGTTAATTGATCTGGAGACCGCCAAATCCCCTTGTGGATGCTGAGATGTGGGGAACGCGTGCTAGCAACTGGAAGATTTCGCCCCGTTGCGAAGTCTATTAGAAGTCTGGCCTTTTCGGATGTGGTGTTGTGTAGGCGCAGGAAACTCGTCATTGCGTTCACAGTTTCATATAGAGATCCCCAGGTCGCAAGATAGCAGAGAGAGCTGCTAGATATTCGGCTGCAATGGCCTTTACTCGCTATTTTGCGAGCCAGCGCATGTTGCATACGCTACCCCAACAAGGCTTTTGTTATTCGTTTACCACCCAAAGTGGTTTGAGATGTACCTTTTAAAAATAGTTCAAACAGGTACAATCCCAAGGTCCAGCCGACCCATCTATTGTAGCTTGAATTGATTGCTTAACAGGTCAATTATGACGACTGTAAGATGTTCGAAGTGCACGAAAAGCGTTTTAACATGATAACGTCTTATAAATAAATGAACATCGGCTGCACGTACGAAAAAGTATGATTCATTGTCACGTTTCGCCCGAGCTGAGCGTGCAAGCGAGAGTGGGAAGCAAGCGGTAGAGAGGCATCTATTTTGCCTATGAGATAAAATTTTGTTTGCATACTTGGGGGCATGAAAAAATTTTGCGATGACGTAGGCATACTTTTAGGAGTAATCAGTAATCCAGGTGATACATGCATACATGCATACACCCTATTTCTGTTTTTAGACGACAAATACGATTGTGAAGATTTCGTGTGAAAAAGCCTGAAGTTTTTATATTGGATTTACATATATACACACATATGTATGTACATATGCATGTGCCCATTTCCAAATCCAAAAAAACCCTCACAGCCAATTCCTCATGAACGCGTGCGTTTAATAATTGCTCGTTGGGTAGCGCACACTCACGAGCAGCTCATGACTGTTTGCGTTTCCTTACCAAAATCAGAACACTGTCCGAGCAATCTCATATGTATCGGCTTTCGTCCGAACACCGTAATCAACCAGCGTCGGGTGCGGTTAGTACTTAGATGGTGGACCGCTTGGAAACACCGCGTGTTGTTCATTTTTCATCAATTTTTTCTAATGACGTTATCACGTAAAGTAATCGTCCGTAAGCCGACTTTACAGACAACCAAACTATTTCTTTTCATAAGGCATGCATATTGGTAACAAAGTTAATTAATTTATATTAAGTCTTCGGATATAACCACATGCGGAAAATGGCAGTAATAACCAAGTACATCTGATACTAGACCATGGCACAAATCCAACACCGGTTGCCAAAAGTAGAAGCCTGTAAAACCAAGCAGCAAAAAAATCACTCAGGTATAGTGTCATTTCCAAATCGACTCACCAACTTGCTCAACTTGTCTAAACAGATTTTCAACATCGACAGATCTATCACTTGATGTCCCTCTATATAACCTAATTAAAAGTTAGTAAAACGAACTTGAATAAAAGCAAATATGTATTCCCCAACTTCCACAACTAGATGTGCTTTCTTTCCTTGTTAAGAAGTTTTGTTTACTGAACACTTGAAGAAGTTTTATTCCGCCCTTGGCTACAACATACAAAACAATAATGCCTGTATCTGGTCTACAGATGTTTGTTCTATTCGAGAACTAAGGGAACTTTTGACAGGTTAGATACAGGTCTCTTGCGCAGTTGAAGGCCAACGACGACGGGCTAAGATTAGAGATTTTTCTTTTCCTATTGATGCTGTTCAGGTACAGCCAATTTATTTCAAATGTGTCTTCGACCCTTTCCTGTTCTGTATAAGTGTGATGCTTGATTTAACGAGTATCTGGTGTTCTATTGTACACCTATAGTACGCAGAAGATGGATTGGAATCACTATAGTGCCGGTAATGTGATGCTGTTCAGTCAGTAAGCAGAGATTCTTTGCGTGCTTCGATTGAGATATCTTTCTCGAGATTTGATTATCGACGGCAGGAGTGGGTGCACATCGGAAGGTGTATTCGTAAGAGTACCTGGTATTCCATTCCATTATTTAATCAGTTGACGTCAGATTTATCGTATTGTCAAACGTCTCAATGAAAAGCTTTTATTGAAATTCCATATTAAAAGGACAACCGCAGATTCCAAATCGATGCAGAGGGATGTGCGTACGATATATATTACGGGACAGAGGATGAGCCTTTGTCGTTTAGCAAAATGTCGATCAAAATTCCAAGAGCATGACCGTGGTAGTTATTACTGCATATCTGCTCATTGTATCGTATAATGCAGGACTTCACGTTCCTTTGACATTATCATCATTGTATGTTATACCTCCCGAATCCACCCTCCCTTTTTGGATCCACTCTTCACTCCCTCTGTTAAACTCACCACTTAGCTAGTAGAGAGGTGCTCGCCGCCTAACGATGTGGATGGACGCTATGTAATATCCAAACTGCGTGATCATCATCTTTACGAAAATATTCGCCTCTACCTAGCTTAGGGGAAGGGAGCGAGCAAACAGAGCAAAGAAGTTGATCGCGTTTAACATGGCAAACGCCAGCTTCGATCTCTGTCCCTGCTCAATCCAAGTTGACACACCGCCTCCGCGTGCAAGAAGCAGAAGAAATCGCTGCTAGCTCACTCAAAAGCATGCTAAGTTTTATCACTAACTCAGGATTCTTGAGTCAACTGTAAGTGGGGGACATCACAATAGGCCCACTCGTGACCGCAGTGATCAGGCGACTTTGTCCCACCCCCGTACCGCTCTAACTCAAGGGGTGACATCCCTATCACGCAAAAACCTACTTGTTCCGAAACGACAACACGCCTCGGATACAGACGGATTGAAAGCTGACGACCCCTGAAAACGACTAACAGATTTGAGAGTCTGCACCTGGAATGTGAGGTCCCTTAATAGACCAGTTGCAGGCGATCAATTGGAGCAAACCTTCAACTGCTATAAAGCAGATATAAACGCACTCCAAGAAGTGCGATGGGATGGACCAGGCAAAAGACGGATAAAAAACTGCGACATATACTACGGGAACTGCTACAAGGAGAACAAACAGCGCAATTCGGGTCCGGATTTGTTATTCCAGGAAGAGTCCTACAAAAAGTCTTAAGCTTCCAAGATATAAGCGAACGCCTCATAACAATCGGCATCAAAGCTAAATTTGGAAACATTAGCTTGATATGCGCTCACGCCCTCACGTTGTAGTCACGGTACGCATGAGGATATCAAGAATGCTTAGGAGTCGAGTAGAACTACGTAAGTTTGACGTCGGAAAGCTGCAATCGCCAGAGACTGCCAGAATGTTTGCCGATCGTGTCTCCTCCAAGCTCTCTCAAAATCCGCCCACAGCAGCACAAACAATAGAGCAGGAATGGGCGCATTGCCAGAGTGCCGTCAGAGACGCTGCCTCAGGGGTGCTGGGTTTCAAACCGCCACCACCTAGAAACCCCTGGTTCGATGATCAATGCGAACAAGCCCATGCAGCAAAACAAGAGGCATACAATGCCATGCTGTAACGACGGACGAGAGCTGCTCGCGAAATCTATGAGCAGAAGAGAAGAGAGGAACACACGCTTTTCAGAAGAAAGAAGAGAGAGCACGGAAAGCGTGAGATCGAGGAGATGGAGAGATGCTTCCGCAGGAATGACGCCCGTACGTTTTACAATATGGTAAAATGAACATGCCATGGCTACAAAGCCAGAGCGGCGGCCTGCACGAATGAAAATGGAGAACTGGTAGTAGAGTCGCAGTCGATGCTGAGGATTTGGAAAGACCACTTCTACAGACTGTATAACGGCGATGAGAGACAAGATTCCACTGTCAGGCAGAACGAGCCATTCGTAATGGACGACGATGTAACAGAATTCAGTCCACCCGCCCTAGACGAAGTCAAAATAGCGATATCAAGACTTAAGTCTAATAAAGCCGCTGGCGCAGACGGCCTGTCTGCTGAGCTTCTTTAAGCGGCTGGAGTTGAGCTGGTAAGGTGCATGCACCATCTCATTTGTAAGGTATGGTCGGAGGAAAGCATGCCCGACGAATGGAACCTCAGCACCGTTTGCCCGGTCCATAAGAAAGGAGACCCCTATAACTGCGCCAACTATAGGGGAATAAGTCACCTTAACATCGCATATAAGATCTTCTCTGCCGTATTGTGTGAACGCCTGAAACCGTTTGTGGATAACCTGGTCGGCTCTTATCAATGTGGTTTCAGACCAGGTAAATCCACAAAAATTACTCTACGAGTTCAGAAATTGCCTTCGGTGGTGGAAGTAGTATCGAGTAGTAGGGAAAGTAGGCAGATGCAACGACGTGCGTTTTGTAGCTTACTCTAGCAGCCACCAGATCTTGTCCACAATAGTGCCCAAGTTTGGTTGTCGATTTGATGAGGCCGACCATAGGCCTTTCGGAATGCTCATCATAAAGAAACGTTTCTTCACGCATACCACCAAGCCCACATAGGCGTTTATTCCACACGCACGGTTCTTGAATGGATACAGCGTGATGATTTGTACTACTGCATGCACTTCTACTACTTTAAAGAGCAGTAGCGGCCTTGCAATGCTTTAGATTGATCTGGATAAAAACTATTCTAAGCTGCTTCTCTCGACTCCTTTACGGTCATTTGGATCTCCTTCTGGGAGGAAGGCGTTTTGTTGTGTGATGTGCCTGCCTCCGAGGAGTGGTTTTTGGCTATCTTCGCCTTCTGGCCTATGCTTTGGCCTTCTGTGTCGCCACATCTGCCATTGGACTCCGATTTCCCACCGCCCCACCGGAGAGGGAGGCATCGCACATTCCCTCCCTAGCGAGGCTATCCTTGGCGGTAATTTTCCGTTTGCGGGAGCTTTCACCATTTTCGGTTAGAGCTCCTACTCCCTTCGGACGCCGGTTTGGGACAGCCTTGCCATTTCGAGGACTGCTAGCACCCTGTAACGACTTCGCCTTTTGCGTTCGGAGTCTGCCTGTCTGCCTTTTTCGGCGGCAGTGCCGGCCATAGCAAAAACCTAAAAGCTTCCGGCTCCGTCATTACGGAAACTGATCACGCTCTTACTGGGTGGTTTAACCTACCCAGTAAGCGGAAGAGAGTTGGAGGCCATGCCGAAAGTGCAGACATGCTTATGCCTCCTTCAGCAGCCTTTCCCAGCCACCGACGCCTTCCTCGGGGTGGAGGAATGGAGCTCAGGAAGGAGGGTCGGATCGATTTCGGTAGGAGATACCTCCGTCGACCTAACTCTCTTAACTGGTTCCCCCAGAGGTATAGCCTTGGCCACTGTGCCTTCGGCTTTTTCAGCGTATTTGCACAATTTTCAGGTACGCCTCTTACCTCTACGTCCCAATTCTGGGGCGCGTTCATCAGAAGATCATTAGATCTTTGAACGAAAAGACGAGGGAAAACTAGTTACCTATTTACTTGCAACAAAGTAATCAATAGTCAGCCCAGGATGAGGCCTTATTCTCATGGGAACTTTTACTTAATTCGGAGATCTATGTAAATATAAACCAAGGAACTCCTACTTGGCTACCCGCCTTTCTAGGATTACTGACGTCAAGTCAACTTGGACAGTTCAATTTTTGTTTTCTTCAAACCATCTCATCCTTCAGAAAACCTAAACCGCAACCGACATCGATTCAATTAGCCGGGACTTCAGGTAAATTGTTTTCTCCGAAATGTTTACGAATAACAAAAACAACTTAAAGGATACACAAACGACTGACGTCCTTCCATTCTCTCCGAATGACGCGTAATTTGACACTTTTTGCAAAAATGTTTTGGTATCCTGGCACCCACAACCGCAGACCGAAAGAGCCTCATTTGCCTGAAACTAACATGAGCACAATAGATCTACTCGTATGTAGATGGTAAATATTTGCTTGTCGGATACAGGCGAAAGGACATATCTTAACTCGAGTAACTTTCCATTTCCTCACAATGCATCGCACGTACTCATCTCAACTCGACGGATGGAAAACGATGATATGATTATATGTCAAATTGTCATGGCAAGCGCTGATGCTGTAATAGCATTTAGAAGGATAAGTCCTTGCCTCTTGGAGGGACAAGGAGAATGAATTTTGTATTCATATACCGCGTGGTGGTGTTAACTGCATTAGATGTTGATAGATTGCCACTCAAACTGTCAGTTCTCATAATGCAGCCGTGACATCCTTGGGCGGCGAAGAGGAGAACATACGGCAAGAGTCGAGATTGCCTTGATTCCTTATTAAAGCAACATGTAGTTATGATTGTAAGCTGGCGTGCAACAAGGATAATGGTGGCGTTACCTTAAACGGAGGGAGGTGACGGTGTTAATTACTTTGTCAAGGGTGGTAATTTAACTCTAGCAGGTTGCTCAGGTTTTCGGTGATTAAATTGACTCCTTTTTGATAGTGACTGATGTGGCTTTGTTCACATTACCTGAGTGATCCTTTTGGGAGATTTTTTTTTTCTGTACTCCAGAGCTAATCCTAACGACCGTGTCGCTTTGATTAGCTACCGAAAGAAGATGAAAGGATTCAGTAGAAACATGTTTTCACGGCAAAGGATGCAACTGGTGTATGGTGCTTTCTTTTAGTATAATGACTGCTCTTTTGAAAATGAGACCCAAAGTAGTTCGCTAGACATTAGAGCCACTTTGATCTTTCCCCATTAAGGTTTTTCAGAAAAGACTTAAGTTGAGGCTGGGGTGATAACCAAGTCCATAATACTGACGTCGATTTCATGTAGGAAACCCAGTAATCGCATCAATCTGAACAAGTGTATAAAGTTCCCTCAGGACTTAAAGCAAACTAAGCTCTGAGATAGTATGAGTTCCACCATCGTGTATAATCGCGTTACCAATTAACTATTCACCCACTGCTTCTTACAGTTTCCATTTCAATATTTACCCACGAAACGCTGGGCCTTAATGCTGAGCGAACAACTTTTCTCCCTCCCAATCCTAAAACTTGTTGTCAACCATCAACACTTGTGCAAATACGACAACCTCTTAGTGAAAGACTTCAGTTCGGTGGTGTCTAACTACCATCCTCCTATCCATCTGCCTTCCTCCAGGCAATTAATTGATTTATCCTTCTTCTTTCTCCCCTTTCGATTGTCTCTTTTCGTTGGCAGTTTTCTGTCGAACTTATTGAATTATATTGAACTGCGGAACGATGTTAATTTGGATATGACTCTTGGATTTGTTCCAAGGCGTTTTCGATTAATTGACATCGATGTAGTCGTCCTAGTGGGTGGAGTAGTAGAAACCTTAGTTTGGCCGACAAGATTCATTGCGTGATGAACATTACCATGGGCGTCGGTGGCTTTCAGGATTTATATGGGCGCTTGTTCCATGAAATTCATCGGCTACCAAGTCTTGGTAGTGGTTAGCGAGAAGAATCAAATTACAATTCAATGCACTTAGAGAAGACGATAAGCTTCGAACTTATGTAAGTTTTAATGAAATTATTGCCCTCTTCCCATTCATAAAAGAATGAATAGCTTCCCTTCCTGAATTAATTACTTCCTTAGGTTTGTGAGGCCAAAGGGTAATCGTGGAGAACTACTGCGAGAATATCAAGGTGACCTCCGAAGCTTCAAGAATAAGGCTTCGGCCCCTTATAACATAAGTCACCTAATGCGGAAAGACGGTTCCTGGATGATCTCCTACACGGAAGCTCTGGAACTTCTTCTGAACGCACACTTTCCGGGCAGGAGTGACTCGGCTATGACACTTCCTCAAGTTGTGCAGCCTAGAGCATCCTCCTTTTCAATAAAGCCTTCCGTATTTTCCCGTGTGTTCGTGGTAACCAATGACCATATAAATATTTTCAAAGAGAATGATGACTCTCAAACGTCATCGCCTGTTAGGGCTTGTGAGTCCTCAGCGGCTCATACACCAGAAGTGATGCCGGTAACTTTTGCCGACATTGCAGCTGGACGGAAAGTAGAAGATGTGTCTTCACTCTCCGATTTCGATACCACACTCGGCGGGGATTCTGTGACTATGCTCTCAGATGAACTCCCAAGTGTGACAAGAAACGAAACCATCAAACATGTAGAGAAAACGTCTCTACTTCTTTAAGCTAAAATCGTCTGAGCAGCTACCATAAACAGGGCAAAACTAGAGATGAGGCTCTAGTTTATTCAAAATTTACCCCTGCCACCAATGGTCTGGAACTGAACACTCCGCCGAACCCGGTTGCTAAACACAGCAAGATGGGCGACCCCCAAGACGACAAGAAGAGCTATATTAGTGTAGCTATGAGGATCCGACTCGTCATCTTCCCCAAGGACTTGGGAGCAAACCCCCTTACCACAGCGCACATGACATCCGTTCAGGAGGCTGTATTTGAAACCTCCATCGAACTGCTGGGTAAGGCACCCAAACCTCGCTTCAGTCGATCGACTTACAAATAAGTTTGCTTATACTTTGTGTGTGTCAGCACCACAACGGCCGATTGGAAGAAGACCAATTTAATGGCCATCAAGAACAAGAGTGGACTTGATATCCTGCTTGTGGAAGAGGATGCCTTCCCGAAACCACACATCGTTCGGGGCTACTTCCCACAAAACATCGGCTTGCCCATCACAAAGGTATTGACGACGCTGGATTCTAAGAACGATGGCCTGTATGCACAGAATTGGAGAGTCATGCAGAGCATGCCAATTAAGGAGAAAGACCTCCTGCACCTGTTTCTGGCGGCCAACGGCAAGTCTTTGACCCGACTGATAGTACTCAGGTGCAAAGTGGCTTATCGATTTGATGTCATTAAGATGATCATCAAAAGCCATGAGAAAACATCAGCTGATGTACAACCAATCGCTGTAGAGCCTCTTCGTCCGCTTTTGATAACGTCCAGGCCTCAGCGCCGTAGAGGAGGACCGGGATGTTTTAGTTTTTCAAAAGAGGCGTCTACTACTCAGTTGCCTCTTGAGCCCAAAGAAGCAACGGTTGACAGGAGCTATTCTGCGTTTTATCTCAGCGCTGGTGTCGTTGCTGCTTGTCACTATCGGGCTAAGGTAGACGAAGTCTTTGACTATTTCAAAAATATAGCTGGCGAAGGTGACGTTCTGACCAAGACGTCGGTGTTGCGCGTCTTTCTTTGATGTCAGCATATATTTGGTCTTGCTCCTATTTACCCTTAGACCCACTTTAGCCGCTTCTACTTCAATGCCTGCGAACGCCTTTTTGACGCCTCTCTTTGTCCGTCCAATAACGTCAATGCCATCTGCGTAAAGTCGACAAAAGATGGTGCATGTCGACCTGGAATTCATGGGTCTTTGGTCTATCGTGGATTTTCCTGGCCTGAAACCACACTGGTAGGAACCTATCAGATTGTCCACGAATAGTTTCAGGCGTTTACACAGTACGGCAAAGAGGATCTTGTACGCAATGTTCAGGAGACTTATCCCTCTGGAATTGGCGCAGTCATAGGGTTCTCCTTTGTTATGAACCGGGCAAACAATGCTGAGATTCCATTCATAGGGCGTGAATTCTTCCGACAATATCTTGCAGATGAGTTGGTGCATGTTCCTGACCAGCTCATCGCTAGCTACTTTAAAGAGTTCCGCGGGAAATCCGTCTGCTCCGGCAGCTTTCTAAGGCTTTAGTTACGATATTGCCTTCTTAGCATCGTCTAGGTCGGGTGAACGGGATTCCCTTTCGTCTTCGTCCATTGTGAATGGTTCGTTCCACCTGACGGCGGCATTTTGACTATCATCGCCGTTATACAGTCCGCAGAAGTGGTCTTTCCACAATCCCAGCATCGACTATGCTATGACTCCATTATTAGTTGCCCATGTTCATCCCTGCAGGCTCCTGCTCTGGCATTATAGTCTTGACATGTTCGTTTTACGTTTTGGTAAAATTTTCGAAGGTCGTTCCTGCAGTAGCACCTCTCCATCTCCTCGATCTCGCGCTTCTCGTGTTCCTACTTTTTTCTTCTCAGAAGCGCATGCTTCTTCCTCCTTTTCAGTTCATTGAGTTCGCAGGCAGCTCTCTATTGATTCCGAGAAATTCGCATCCGTACCTTGGCTGCAACAAGGTAATGATCCGAGTCGATGTTGGCCCCTCGAAAGGTTCGGACAACTAGGATGCTGGAGGAGTGTCTGCCGTCGATCGCAATGTGATCAATTTGATTGATTTTCGATTGATAGAAAGACCGCCAGATCCCCTTATGGATGTTGAGGTGTGGGAATCTTGTGCTTGCTACTACGAGATTATGTGCCGCCATAAAGTCCACTAGCCCTAGTCCGTTTTCTGACGCAGTGATGTGTAGGCTGTGCTTTCCCGTGACTCGTTCAAAGATAGTTTCTTACCCAGCTTCGCATTGAAATCTCCTAGAACGAGTTTGGTGTCATAGCTGGGACATTGGGCTTATGTTCTGCCTAGAAGATCATAGAAGTCGTCTTTATGTCGGTCATCTCTCTTCTCTGTGGGGGCGTGGACACATATTAAGCTTATATTGCCGGAATTGGCCGTAATGCGGATAATTATGAGGCGTTCGCTTGCATATTGGAACCTTAAGACTTTTTTCCTGAGTCTGCTTCGAATAACAAATCCGCATCCGAATAAGCGTTGTCTATTTTCTCTGTAGCAGTTTCCGTAGTAGATATCACAGTTCTTCATCTGCTTCTTGCCTTGCTTATCCCAGTGCAGTTCTTGGAGCGCGGTAATGTCTGCCTTATAGCAGTCCAAAGGATTGACCAGTTGTCCGGCTGCACCTGGTCTATTGAGGGACCTGATGTTTCTAACGTTTCCTTTATGACGTTTCCGGGGGGTCGTCAACATGTAATCCGTCCGCATCCGAGGTTATTGGTTGTTCCTGAACAAATTTTTGTTTTACGCGATAGGGATGTTACCCCTAAGCACAACCCCCAACCTGTAGGACCAGATTCCTCTTCCCCTGCACATATCGGTTTACTACCTGACGGGTGTCAGGATAGCTATTCAGGGGAGGCCACGCGGAGGCTGTATGTCAACTTGGATTGAGCAAGGACAGAGATCGAAGCTGGCGTTTGCAGTGTTAAACGTGATCAACTTCTTCGGACATCAGTTCCAAAACCAAACGGAGAGTCACTCTCGCCAATAGCTGTTTCTTTGAGCTCGGGAGGCAACTGAGTAATAGAGACCTCTCCCGAACGACAAAGTTGACTCTATATAAGATCCTTATCATCTCGGTCCTGCTGTACGGCGCAAAAGCATGGACATTATCAAAAGCGGATGAGGAGACCCTTAGTCGGCTCGAGAGAAAGATTTTGGGCGTTATTTTCCGGCCTGTAGATGCAGAAGGGGAAAGGAGGAAATGATTAAACCACGAACTTTACGAGCTGTACAGCGACATGAGTCTAGTCAGGCGTCTACGGATTCAACGCCTAAGATGGCTAGGCCATGTAGAGCGAATGTACACCACAACTCCAGCCCGGAGGTCTTTGAATCCAGCCTCTAGGGACGAAGAAACAGAGGACGGCCACACTTAAGATGGCGCACACAGGAGGAAGGGAATCTCACCTAACTGGGTGTGCGGCAATGGAAAAGGCTAGCAAAAGATCGTGCTAGTTGGAGGAGCATGTTGGTTGAGGTCCAGGTTCACCGTGAACTGTAGCGCCCGACAAGAAGAAGAAGAAGAAGAAGAAGGAGAAGCTTGGCACGGATGTCCAATACAACATAAAACTCCAACATATTGCCAATCGCCATTATGCTCCATAGAGGTTGTCTGGCGGATAACGAATAAATGCCCAGATGAAGTAATTTTCTGAGAGCCTGCCCAATAACGTAACGAACGTATCCTTCATGAACTAAACCCGCCTACGGTTGCAAATCCTAATATTCCATACTATTCCATACACGACTTAAGGAACGTCTTTGTTACCAGTTTGACCCACAAGACGTGTTCTGTATTGTGGCAACCCAAATAGTCTGTGGCTTATTACAATATATCCAGCTTATCCCCGTCAGCATCTCCGATGTCTACAAGTATAATGGCCTTATTTCTCCAGGCCCTTCTGATCCCTCTCTCTTTCGACGACGACAAAATATCAAGCCCAAGTGTATAGTGAACCATTAGAGCATGAATTACTAAAGTTTTGTCAACAAGCTTCTGCCCAACTGTCTAATATAATTTACAAGTTTTTCTCCTATTCCTCTAAATCATTACCCTAATAGGTCCATCAAGTGCTCCCAAACGTAGTCTACAAGTCGCTCCCATCAATAATCCATTTTATCATTTTATCAAAAAGAAAACTTACTCCTCATGGAGCAAACAGCAAATATCACTCAGGCAATTTCGAATCAAGCACGCAATCAAAGTCCTACAGACAAGAATAATGCCGTGCCTATCTGACACGCCGGCATCCATATATCTGTGGCCACAAGCCATATCTCAGTCAAAGAAGTACGCATAAAATAAATTAACAATAACAGGATATGGCACATACGTCCTTAGAGCACTTCAATCTGCTGTTTGTCTTGTACTGTCTCCTACCAAAATCCATTCCGCTCTGAAGTGATATCCCTTCCATGAAAGTATCTCTGCGATAACTGCCAATTTCACACTTTTGCACTGCCATTCATTTCGTTCTTTTCATTCCATTTTCCTTTAAAAGATGAGAAATGTAAATTGCGTCTAGTGATTTATCAGGATAAAATCAACTACAGCTACTCTGGAGTATGAGTTACTTTCATCGTACTCCCTCACCATGATTATCTGTCTGAGCTTTGTAACGATTATTATTCATATCACTCCGTAGAGTACCTCGATGGAGGGTGGGTGGCAGGTTGATTTCTAAATTTCATTTCATCAGGATACGTCTGGAGGAGCGTCTACCTCGTCACCTTCGAAACATTCGTACACTGTCAAGGATGAGACAAGCACCACAGAATACGAAGTTCTCCTCCCGCTTTGCATTAAATAAAACAATAACCTGCAGTACGGAGAACAAAGTGGTGGATCAGGACAACGAGTTATAGGGATAGGGATTCAAGCTTAGTTTGCATTATAATGCGATAGCGAACACAACACGATTTGCATAATATCCTTTTCTGAGTTTTGTTTTTGCATTTTTCCTTACATTCGTTTATTTCCACTGTGGTATGGTTGCACCCTGTTGGAATACCATCTGTTTCGGGTGAGTTGATTGCGTATAGCCAATGCAGGAGGAATTCCTTGCTATTAGATGGGTAACACTCCTAGTCGGTGCAGAGAATGGAGAGTTATACAAAACCTCTTTAGGAGGGAATGTGAAAATGTCTGGCAAGTGAGTTTTAACTGTCTGAGCGTATGATGGTTCTTTGGGTTGGAAATTCTGAATTAGTTCATCTTTTCCACCTCAAACGAGATAAACCCTCTCCGGGTCACGTGAACATTATAACTAGAGGCAAGCCAACAGCTATAAAGTGCGTCTTTCAAATTTCGATTAAGTTGTGGGATCTCTTCCTTGCAACCCAGACGGAATCTGAGAAAGACGGACTGGGTACGGTTTAGAGACGAGCTTGAGAAATCCACTCAGGCCCTACCTAAATCCCAAAGATCCTAAATATATCTCTCACAGACAACTATCTCCCCAGATACACCTTCAGCCAAAACTACAAGGTCACATTCCCCAACCGAAAAAACTCACGTGGCTCCCACGTGTGGTACACGGATGGCTCCAAAACAAACGAAGGCGTTGGGGCTGGAGAATACGGAGCAAATACAGGCACATGCACCTACGTCAGCATGGACAGATATAACTCCGTTCTTCAAGCAGCGATATTTGCTATAGAACTCTGCCTCAGAGAAAATATAAACAGAAATATACTTAACAAAAACATTTGCATTCTCTCTGACAGCAAGGCTGCACTTCTAGCCCTAAAGAGCTATGAAATCACCTTCAAACTGGTATGGGACTGCCTACAGCTACTTCACAAGCTGGCCAGCACAAACAGAGTTCATCTCATTTGGATAGCTGGACACAGCGGCCATACAGGCAACGAAAAGGCGGACCTACTAGCAAGGAAAGGCTCTGCATCACCATTTATGATGCCACGGCCTTTCTGCGGCATACCCATCAGCACCACCAAATGCTGCATAAACAATTGGTTAAGAAACACGACGGATCACCAAAGGTAGCAGACAAGCCAAGTTGTTCCTCCCAACTACATTCAGTAAAACGAAACAACTCCTCATGCTCTCGAGGATTCAGATTCACTTAATCACACGTTCCTTTACTGGACACTGCCCAGTCAACAAACACCTCAAAACGATGGGCATACTACAAGATGACACTTGCCGAATGTATAATTAAGACGAGGAAACAGCAGAGCACAGACTATGCCACTGTAACTGCCTTGTCAGTACACGTCATCGTCACTTAGGCAGGTATTATCTTGAAGCAGAAGAAGTCGCTGCTAGCTCACTCAAAATCATACGAAGGTTTATCACTAACTCAGGATTTTTGAGTGAGTATAAGTGGGGGACACCACAATAGGCCCACTCGTGGCCGCAGTGATCAGGCGACTTTGTCCCACCCCCGTACCCTCTCTAACTAACTAGGCCATACCTAAATACAGAACGAAACAACTGGTAGAGAACGCCGTTCACCAATTGTTTTGGACTCGCATGTCCTGTCAGCAAACCTCTCTGCAGGAAATATCTTCCCTGGTGGAATGCCGAGCTCAAAAGTCTTCGCAGGGAAGCCAGAAGTCTTCTGAACAGATCGCTCAAATCGAATTCGGAAGATGACTGGAACAAGTACTGGTCAAAGCGGAAAGAATATAAGAAACTCATTCGTAAATCGAAGAACGTTACTTATAAGACCCTCCGCGAAGAGATCAAGTCTCTAAGTGCGACTAACAAGTTGGTTGAAGTCCTCAAACGCGGGCAAACCGATAAAGCTGGATACACTCAGAAAATCTGATGGTACCTTTCCCGGGCTCGTTGCACTCTCCCTTAAGGGAAACTGCAACTGGAACTATGAAAACAACTCGGCGTACGACTGAAGGCATTGAATTTGCCGTGGCATCCTTTGATGGCTACAAATCGGCAAGCACCGTTATGCAGCAAAAAGGTGTAAGGCAGCTGCTTCCTACTTTGAAAAGAAGCTAGCCTAGCACTTGCTCACATACCCACTCCTTGGCGCACAGTGAAAGTAGTCTTTATTCCCAAAATAGGAAAAGAAGACTACTCACTTGCCAAGAGCTTCAGACCAATTAGTCTAGCATCCTCCGTGCTGAAAAGAGACTGGTAGAGTTGCACGTGCGCAAAGTTGCCCTTCGAATGCATCCTCTTTCGGAGATGCAACATGCTTATCAGCGCGGAAAATCCTACGAGACTGCGCTTCAAAATCTAATTGGGACAATTCAATGCGCGCTCGAAAGGAACGAGTACGCGCTGGATATTTTCATCGACATTGCAGAGAATTCTGTCCCCCTGACCTCGACGAATTTAAGATTGCCATATCGAAGCCCAAGTCGAATAAAGCTGCTGGCGCAGACGGACTGTCTGCTGAGCTCTTCAAGGCAACTGTGGATGACCTGGTTAGGAGCATGCACCAGCTCATCCGTAAGATATGGTTAGAGGAAAGCATGCCCGAGAAATGGAGTGTCAGCATCGTATGCCCGATCCACAAGAAAGGAGACCCCTCTGATTGCGCCAACTATAGAGGAATAAGTCTCCTTAACATCGCCTACAAAATCTTCTCTGCCGTTTTGTGTGAACGCCTGAAGCCTTTTGTAAATAAGCTGATAGGTCCTTATCAGTGCGGATTCAGGCCAGGAAGCCTGACCATCGACCAAATCTTCACACTACGGCAGATCCTGGAAAAAACCAATGAATTTCAAGTCGACACTCACCACCCATTTGTCGACTTCAAAGCCGCATACGACAGCGTAATTAGAGACGAGCTATACAACGCTATGTCTACCTTTGACATACCTGCTAAACTCGTCAGACTATGCAGGATGACTTTGGAGAATGCTCGCTGCTCCATCCGAATCGGTGAACACCTTACCGATAGTTTTGATGTCAAAAAAGGATTTAGGCAGGGTGATGCCTAATCGTGTGATTTTTTAACATCATTCTAGAAATTATTGTGCAGAAATCACTGGCCAATACAAGAGGCACAATCTATTTCAAATCCTCGCAACTCCTTGCATACGCCGACGATATGGACATAATAGGTAGATCACAGCGAGATGTCAATGAGGCGTTCGCGAGTATTGAGATGGAGGCGGCGAAAATTGGTTTGGCGGTAAAGGAGGGCAAAAGTATATATGTATATGCTGTCATCAAAAAAGGACGCTCACCACCGACGTCTCGGCCAGAACGTTTGTATAGGAAGATATAAATTCGAGGTAGTTAAGGACTTCGTCTACCTTGACTCCGCAGTGACCTGGAACAACGACATCAGTTCCGAAATCAAACGCAGAATCACTCTTGCCAATCGCTGTTTCTTTGGTCTCAGGAGGCAACTGAGTAATAGAGCCCTCTCCCGAACGACAAAGTTGACTCTATATAAGACCCTTATCATCCCGGTCCTGTTGTACGGCGCAGAAGCATGGACACTATCAAAAGCGGATGAGGAGGCCCTTGGTCGGTTCGAGAGAAAGATTTTGCGCGTGATTTTTGGGCCTATAAACGTAGACGGGGGATGGAGGAGAAGATTCAACCACGAACTTTACGGGCTGTACAGCGACATGAGCCTAGTCAGGCGTCTACGAATTCAATGCCTAAGATGGCTGGGCCATGTAGAGCGAATGGACACCACAGCTCCAGCCCGGAGAGTCTTTGAATCCAACCCCGAAGGACGATGAAGCAGAGGACGGCCGCACTTATGATAGCGCACACAGGTGGAAGGGGAACTCAGCCAACTGAGTGTGCGGCAATGGAAAAGGCTAGCGAAAGATCGTGCTAGATGGAGGGGCATGTTGGTTGAGGCCCAGGTTCACCCCGAATTGTAGCGCCCACTAAGAAGAAGAATTAATTTAAGAAAGAAAAGTTTCCGGGAAACTTCGTATGCAAAGTATCTGACATGCTCTTGTAAAGGTATAATTACTGGTTGTATCCAACTCCAACTGCACTTGACACAATCACTGTGATTCACTTAATTAAATAAATTAAACAGTGAATATGTAGGACGTACGAACATACAAATATTTGAAAAGCGACCGTGAGTTTCAGTGTTTACTATCCTTGAAAGCAGGGGATTTCATTCAGCAAGGACTCGACATATTACGGTGAGTGAATCACCAACAAATATTGACAACAATCGGATTTTGTTTTTTATATACGTATTTGCGTTAAACTTTGTTTTATGGAATAGTCGATAAAAGGAGCATGCATGCCGGGATGAGTGACAGTAAAATCCAGATACCTTGACGAGGCAATAAAACTTTTGTTTGCAGCTTTAGTACGTCGCAAATCATGTTTCAGTAAAGCAATTAGAGTGAGGCAATGGAGCGAGCCTTAAATCAAACACAATAATGGAGAGCATAGTTTGCTTTGGTGTTCATTTCCAGAGGTCGGTCCTTATTAAATTTACGACCGAACTTAAGTAGAAAGTGATATATTGGCTTAGATATTGGTAATGTATCCATGCGATTTAATGATGCTAACCGCAAGATGTCAAAACGATTTCCAGATGGGTGCTGGCGGTTGTTGAGAAACCGCAGAGAATATAAGCACGTCAACACCTTGTGACAGCTTCTGGTTGTCCAATGATCGATGATACGATGCTGGTAGTAATCAAACTGCTTTTATGGCGGAAAATACTCGTAGGATGTTTGATTTCAAGCTGACGTCTTCCAACCGCTAGTTGTGGTTTTTGTTGTGAGCCATTACGCATGGCATACATACACCTAAGACTCTCTCTAGGTTTGGTTAGGTTAATGTGGTAGGCATAAGCCACAGGTAGGCCGAGGTTGGCCCATTGTGATACCACCTGGATCAAGTTACCCTGATCCGCTACCTGAGAACCAACCGGTGCTTCTAATGAAGCGATAGAGTTGAGCTATCTTTTGGTTGGCTAGCTCACTTAGATTGTCAAAGAAGGGCGCGCCGAGGTAGATCCTCCTGTGATTCGCAAAAGAGGGACATGAACAGAGGAGGTGGTGTATTGATTCCTCCTCCTCCTCGTCCATGCAGCCGCGACAGAACTCATTGGAGGGTAGCCCTAATCTGGCGGCGTGTTTTCGGATGATGCAGTGACCTGTAGTGACACTCACTAGAGTACTTGAAGTTGCCCTTTTGGTTGCCACTAGGTCCCTCGTTCGTCCCAACTTAACTTAGGCCACAATAGTTTGGTTATAAAGCCAATATTGCTCTTATTCCATTGGAGGTTGGTTCCTCTATGCTTCATACCATATGTCATGTGCTTTACCGTACTTATTGGTGTATCTACATATGTACCCGAGGGTAGGTAGGCTGAGTGTGCTTGACCCGAGTTCGTCGGCCGCGCAGTTTCCTGAAATATCCCTGTGCCCGGGAACCCACAGTATTTTAATATTGAACTGTTCAGCCATCTCATCTAGAGATAGGCGACAGTTAAGAGATGTCTTTGATTTGTGGGTTACCGCTGCCAGGGACTTTATCGCAGCTTGGCTGTCCGTGCAAATGATAATATCCTTAGCGGATATTACATTGATCCTGAGCCATGCAAGGGCCTCGGTTATCGCTATTATTTCTGCCTGACACACACTGCAGTGATTTGGGAGTCCAAAAGATAGGGTGAGGTTAAGTTCACTGGAGAAGACCCCACTACCTACACCCGACTCCATCTTAGAGCCATCGGTATAGAGGCTCCTTTGGTATTACTTTCCCTTTAGCCCATCTTCGAAATTCCTAGTGAACATATTCTGCGGGATGATGTAGTCCGTGTCTATAGGTACTTTGGAATGGTTTAAAATGGTAGTATGGCCTTTTTGAGATGTGGGCCATTTTCTTAAGCTCCTCATCCTTAGGGCCGCGCAGGCAGCAACTTGCTTGCTGAAAAGGTTAAAGGGTGCAAGATGTAAAAGAATATTTAGGGCCTCCGTGGGAGTTGATCTGATCGCTCCGCTTATGTATAAGCTGGCCGATCTTTGTACCTTCTCCAGAAGGCTTCGATTTACTGCATTGTCTAGAGCAGTCCACCAGACTACAACGCCATACAAGAGGATGGGCCTTATGACTGCTGTGTAGAGCCAGTGCATAACGCTTGGTTGGAGACCCCACTCCCTGCCCACCACTTTCTTACAGCTGTATAGATGTAGATGTAGACTATCGTCGCCGTTATACAGTCTGCAAAAGTGGTCCTTCTATAATCTCAACATCGACTATGACTCCACTATCAGTTGTCCGTGCTCTTTCCTGCAGGCTTTTGCTCTGGTTTTATAGCCTTCACTTTTTGGTAAATCTTTCGAACGTCGTTCATGCAATAGCATCTCTCCATCTACTCGATCTCGCGCTTTTCGCGGTCCTTCTTTTTTCTTCTCAGAAGCGCATGCTCCTCCCTCCTTTTCTGTTCATAGAGCTCGCGGGCAGCTCTCGTCCGTCGATGCAGTGTAGCCATGTATGCATTCTGTCTCTCTACATGGGCCTGTCTGCACTCGTCATCAAACCAGGGGTTTCTCGAAAGCGGTGGCTTGAAACCGAGTACATCTGAGGCGGCCCCTCTGATGGCGTTCTATGGTTTGCATCGGGACTTGAGAGAGCCTGAGGGAGACTTGATCGGCGAAGGTTGTGGCGATCTCTTGCGATTACAGCTTTCCGACGTTAAATGTTGGTGTTCTCACTCGACTCCGTTGATTCCGAGAAATTCGCCTCCGTACCTTGGCTGCAACAAGGTAATGATCCGAGTTGATGTTGGCTCCTCGAAAGGTTCTGACATCTAGGATGCTGGAGGAGTGAATGCCGTCCAACGCAATGTGATCGATATGATTGTCGATTAACCGAAAGACCGCCAGATCCCCTTGTGAATGTTGAGGTGTGGGAATCGTAATACTAGATTACGTCCCGCCATAAAGTCGACTAGCCTTAGTCCATTTTCTGACGTGGTGTTGTGTAGGCTGTGCTTTCTTATGACTCGTTCAAAGATAGCTCCTTACCCTGCTTCCCATTGAAATCTCCTAGAACGACTTTGGTGTCATAGCTGGGACATTGGGCATATGTTCTGCCTAGAAGATCATAGAAGTCGTCTTTATGTCGGTCATCTCTCTTCTCTGTGGAGGCGTGGACACATATTAAGCTTATATTGCCGAGATTGGCCTTGGTATTATCCACTCAATAGTTTGTGCAAGTTCGATGGGGTAGATTCCATCCGGCCTTAGCGATTTGAAGGGCTTGAAGCTTTTTAACGTCCATGTGGTTTTCTCTTTAAAAATTATATGATGGCACTGTCCCTCTATTGCGGGAGAGATATGAGTTCTCCTTAGTCCTGCGTCTCCGAGCAGCAGCATGGGAAATGCATATTGGGGAGGAGATCGAGTGTTTCTTCTTCTGACGTTACTCACACTCTATTGGATAAGAGGCAGTTAGGAGTTAACAGATCTTCCGAGAGGACGTTTCTTAATCTGGAGGCGTCTGAGATTGTCTCCACATTGCTGCAGAGGAGTTCTTTATGATTTCCTTTGTTCCTTTCTCAAGGCTTTCTTGTAAGCCCTGAGTGATTCGTTATACAGGCTCCAGTGCTCTTTACTTTGATGAAGTGCTTACGACAGTCCTTACAGATTTTGCTTTTCTCTGTCCTTATTGAGTATCATTTCCTCTTATCCCTAGAAAAAATGAAACCCGGTTTTTGAATGTATGCAAGTACACTTGAATGCTCCAAGCAAATCAGTTAAACAAACCCTAGTATACGACTCTGATACGTTCTCTTCCGCACCTCCTATGCGACACGTTCGTTTAAATGAAGAAATTTGTAATTAAATCGCAATTACCTCCAACCACCTTAAGTCATTCGCAGACATCGTCCTTGTCGTCATCGTCGTCCCAGTCTGTTAAGGAGCCAATTCCACCCTTCAGGAGTGTACTCACATTCCATCAATCGAACAACATACTATACCTTCTGTATCGTCTCAATACGGAGTAACAGCATAAACAGTAATTAAGTTGGATATCCTTAATGGAAAGTTCGTGCTTGAAATGGCAATTTGAATCCTCAAGCTCTTCCTGGAGTGTGTGGGTAATCCTCACTCGAATACAAGTGCGTTTGTATTGCATTCGAATCGGCAAATGAAAACAAAAATGAAAATGCAACTCAAAAATAGTGGTTCGTGCTGGGAATTCATTTACCATCTTACGTATGTGCACGACAATTGTTCTATGGCATCATGGGGCGTTGAACCACATATGTTGGGTGTGGAATCCTTGCGCTATATAGTAAATTGCCCGAAAGACCATTAACATGAGGGTGCATTTCAGAGCTAGGTCACTGGAGTGAAACACAATTGTTTTCACTAAGACCAAATGCTATTAGTAGGTGTCCATCACCAGCAGGCAAACGTTGATCATTCGAAGAATGGAATAAGGATAACAAACAAAGCGGCAATTATTCTTTATGGCCTTTCAATGGGGCACTGGGGCAGATAAAGGAACTGGGCACACATGTTTACAAAACCATCTATTATCACATCCTGGCCTGCGCTTCTTCTTTCATCGAGAACCCGATTTCAAGTTCATTGGAACAGCACTAACTTGAGGGGGGAATACCCTCAGTATCCCGGTGTTGCTCCTTGATATCGGCTACACGGGCTGTCATTTTAAGAGCAATTTGGGGATGACGCATAAAATGAAATAAGAAAAAAAAAAAAAAAACAGAAAACTTAGAAAAACGAGAAAGAAAGGAAGAGAAACAGACAAAAGGACCAAAAGGACCAAAAGGACCAAATTAGAAAAAGGAAAGCAAACAGAGGTATGTCAGCTGAGGATAATTGAACGAATAGAGAAAGAAATGAAGTGAATCGAACAAAGAATATAATAAACAATCGAGGATTGTTGTTTAAACCCTTTTTGGAAGAAGCTCTATCGTAAGACGGTGCATCCTTCGAAGGAGAGAAATGGTATAGGTCAACAGCTTTTTGTTTTATTGTTGAATATATTAATATTTTTAAAATCAACTGGAAGTCCCACGTTTTTTTCAAAGTTTTTTTGTGGTCTTAAGGCCAATTGAAGTCAAGCAAAAGAGGTTAGGTAGCAGCTTCGTAAAAAAAAAGGATTTCGAACCCAATATCGGCAGAAATAATACCTTATTGTATGCTGAATATCCCTCACCTGATTATCTACCTTGACGTGGTATGGGGGCTTCTCACCAAAGGATAATCAACTCTGTCACTCCCTTTCACTAACCCTAGTACCTATTCCATATCTCCCACCAACATTCCAACCCTCCCTACAACTCACCACCCCTCGAGCTGGACATAGGGTGTCAACTGTACCGTGCCGAGAAGTCAACAAGGCTGAAAGCCCTGTTCAAAAAAAACTCAGTCGCAACGGGGCTTCTCACCAAAGGATAATCAACTCTGTCACTCCCTTTCACTAACCCTAGTACCTATTCCATATCTCCCACCAACATTCCAACTCTCCCTACAACTCACCACCCCTTGAGCTGGACATAGGGTGTCAACTGTACCGTGCCGAGAAGTCAACAAGGCTGAAAGCCCTGTTCAAAAATGAGAGCACCGTGGCGCAGTGGGTAGTGTGTTGGCCTCTGACGCCGATGACACGGGATCGAATCCCGACACAGCCATGTCATCGAACGTGTTTTTCACGGTGTTTCTCCTCAGCGGGGTTCTGACAAAACCCCCTGTAGTAAAATTGTCATGAAAAGCTTCCCGAAATTCGCCGTTCGGAACCGGCAATAAAAACTGCAGGTCCCTTTCACCTATGGGAAGATGAAATCACACACAACATGGGTGATTGAGAGAAGCTCGGCTCAGGTTCTTCATGGACTGTAACGCCAACATACATACATACAAGGGGCTTCTCACCAAAGGATAATCAACTCTGTCACTCCCTTTCACTAACCCTAGTCCCTATTCCATATCTCCCACCAACATTCCAACTCTCCCTACAACTCACCACCCCTTGAGCTGGACATAGGGTGTCAACTGTACCGTGCCGAGAAGTCAACAAGGCTGAAAGCCCTGTTCAAAAAAAAACTCTGTCGCAACGGGGCTTCTCACCAAAGGATAATCAACTCTGTCACTCCCTTTCACTAACCCTAGTCCCTATTCCATATCTCCCACCAACATTCCAACTCTCCCTACAACTCACCAACCCTTGAGCTGGACATAGGGTGTCAACTGTACCGTGCCGAGAAGTCAACAAGGCTGAAAGCCCTGTTCAAAAATAAATCAGTCGCAAGGGGGCTTCTCACCAAAGGATAATCAACTCTGTCACTCCCTTTCACTAACCCTAGTCCCTATTCCATATCTCCCACCAACATTCCAACCCTCCCTACAACTCACCACCCCTCGAGCTGGACATAGGGTGTCAACTGTACCGTGCCGAGAAGTCAACAAGGCTGAAAGCCCTGTTCAAAAAAAACTCAGTCGCAACGGGGCTTCTCACCAAAGGATAATCAACTCTGTCACTCCCTTTCACTAACCCTAGTACCTATTCCATATCTCCCACCAACATTCCAACTCTCCCTACAACTCACCACCCCTTGAGCTGGACATAGGGTGTCAACTGTACCGTGCCGAGAAGTCAACAAGGCTGAAAGCCCTGTTCAAAAATAACTCAGTCGCAAGGGGGCTTCTCACCAAAGGATAATCAACTCTGTCACTCCCTTTCACTAACCCTAGTACCTATTCCATATCTCCCACCAACATTCCAACTCTCCCTACAACTCACCACCCCTTGAGCTGGACATAGGGTGTCAACTGTACCGTGCCGAGAAGTCAACAAGGCTGAAAGCCCTGTTCAAAAATAACTCAGTCGCAAGGGGGCTTCTCACCAAAGGATAATCAACTCTGTCACTCCCTTTCACTAACCCTAGTCCCTATTCCAATTCTCCCACCAACATTCCAACTCTCCCTACAACTCACCATCCCTTGAGCTGGACATAGGGTGTCAACCGTACCGTGCCGAGATGTCAACGAGGATGAGAGCCCAGTTCAAAAATAACTCAGTCGCAAACGGTGTATCCGTATACCTGGCGCCCTCTAGACCAGCCAGACTACCTGTGTATCGCGGATCTCTGCACAGGCGGCCATTTTATTTCTCCGCAATTCGTGGGAACCTGGATAACAACAATAAAAATGTGGTCTAGGTGCGACCCGCACCGCAAAAACCCCCCGACGCAAAAAGAGGGATATTATAAGTTTGAGGTGACTGTGTGTCTGTATGTCTGTCTGTGGCATTGTAACTCCTGAACGAATGGACCGTTTATGATGCCTTTTTTTTTTTTGTGGAAAGCTAACGTGATCAAAATGGTTCTTAGCTACAATTTATGTAGATCTGTTGAGGTTTTTCAAAGTCATTTGCTCTTTTTGTTAGCTGCGAATATTATTCTTTGTCGAATAATGAGTAATGTATCGGTTCTCGTCTGATCACCGCAATCAACCAGCGTCGGGCGCAGTTAGTACTAAGATGGAGAATCGCTTGGGAACACAACGTATTCTTGGCATCAAGCCGCCTTTTTGCTGTCGCTCCATGTAACCCAGGGTAAGAAAACGCACATTCATGTGCGCACATTAAACAATCTATTGCTCGTAAACTGCTCACGTGTGCAATTTCGATTGCTGAAATTTTCTGAAGCCATCATAGGCTAATCAACCAGCGTCGGGCGCTGTTAGTACTTAGATGGTGGATCGCATTAATTTCTAACAAGAAACGGCTGGACCAATATTGCTGAAGACTTACTCAGTTTAAGCCGCGTAATTACGCGAGGAACAAACCCAATCTCACGTCAATATCATCTTTGGTTCTGGAAATAATCGAGAAAATTCCGGTACGCACACACGCACATATGTACGTTCATACGCACATACCTACATATGTACGCACACATACATCTCTATAAAAACCTCGGATTCGGATTCTGGTGACCTTGAAATGTGGAGATATGTCAACATTTCAAATTTGCAAAATCGGCCCCATTACAATAACTTCCCACTGGGAAGTTAAAAACGAGTCCGGACCTCATAAAAAACAGGAAGGGGAGCAAGGTCCCTCTACAGCTACGGCTGCAAAAGCTTCAAAAGCTGGAGCATCAAGAAGCCGTCCTTACAAATCGTCGGAAGACAAAATCGACAATAAAGAACTAAACCCATCAACCAAGCCCTATAGAGACCGTAAGGCGGCCTTGAGAGTTTTAAATCGATGGGGACATAAGACATAAGACCGACCTATCTCTAAAAGTAAAACAGTCGGTCGCCTGGGTTATAGGATTCCTGACAGCGATCCGGACGGCAAACTGACGACAGAAAAATGGAAGGATGTCGATCAAGCACATTCGGCTAACTTCCTAAAAATAGCAAGGAAGAACC
The DNA here is from genome assembly GCA_951905685.1 of Eumerus sabulonum. Classification (NCBI taxonomy): domain Eukaryota; kingdom Metazoa; phylum Arthropoda; class Insecta; order Diptera; family Syrphidae; genus Eumerus; species Eumerus sabulonum. The sequence continues at coordinate 107,779,289 of OX645061.1, forward strand.
CTGGAGCACCGCCCATCTGCGACGACGCTGGATTGTACCAAGGCAGAGTAAAACTCCTAAGCTGTGCCGAGGAACGATCCCTCTATCTGTTGAAAGCTACAGTGGTGGAAGTAAAGGAACTATGGGAGGGAGCTAGGTTCAAGGTCGTAACCAAAGATCAGATACCTAAACGACCGCGAGCAAGATGCTGGCACCAGAAAATCCCCTCGAAATCGTTGAGACCATCAACTATTGCAACCCCAATCTCCCAACGAAAGATTGGAAAGTCGTGCAGGTGGAGGAACCAAAAGACAGATCCAGACAGGCAATTGTTGTCCTGAACTGCGAAGCTTTGGAACCTCTGGCCCAATGTGACTATCAAATAAGGTTTGGCTTCAAGAAAGTCAAACTGAACATATACAAAAAGGATGAGGAAATGCCACCATCCGGCAAAAGTGATGGCTCGACGGAACAGGCACCCCCAATCCCCTCGGGAAGCGAGGGCGCTGCGAAGGAAGAAACGGAAACCACAGCAACAACCCTGGTTGGCAGAGACCAGGAGTCATTGCTTGACTTCGGAAGCGAGCACTACTCAACAAGCTCGCCGATGGAAAATGATCTTCTAGACTCAGATCCAAACCAACGAAGGCGTTGGGGCTGGAGTATACAGAGCTAATACCGCCAATCCCATGAACAGATACAGCTCCGTATTTCAAGCAGAGATATTCCCAATCGAACTCTGCCTCAGAGAAAATATAAATTCAAGAATAACAAACAAAAAATTGTGTATTCTCTCTGACAGTAAGGCCGCAGTTCTAGCCCTCCAAATTGGTATGGGACTGCCTACAACTATTACATCAGCTGGCCAGCAAAAAACAGAGTTCACCTCATTTGGATAACTGGGCACAGCGGCTATATAGGAAACGAAATAGCAGAGCTATTGGAAAGGAAAGACTCCTTATCACTGTTTATGATGCCACGACTATTCTGCGGTTTGGGCTACAGCTTGTGACATTAGTATAAACCCAAAGGAAACTGAGCTGCTAACTTCTACTGCTAAACAACTCCACCACGAGAGCCATGAGAACATGCGCCTCCGAAGCACTTAATACTCCACTGCATCTCCTCCTCTTGGACCTTCACATCAAATACACGGCGATGTGCGGCACCACTCACCCTTGAAGAAGTGGCCTTCTGGTCACCCGGACAACGGCAGAGCTCTGTCACTTCTGCCAATGAATTTGACCTCGCTTCCTACGGACTACATCACACCTTCCCTCGACTTCATAGTTTGGTGCCCTTTCTCTCTAGACACTGATGGCTCCAAGCTGGAGTACGGTGTAAGATCGGCAATATTCTCGACACAACCCTCGATCACTCGAGCATCTTTCAAGCTAAAGTCCCAGCGATGCGGGATGCGTGCAAAATACTCGGTGCAGCCCGTTCCAATTACACATTTACCGCTAATTGACAACCAAGCGGCTATTGAAGCTCTTTCGTCTGCTTCCACCTTTTCTAAACTGATGGACCAATGCATAAAAAAGTCAAACGAGCTGGCGGCTGGACGAATAGCATGCTCCTTTGGGTTCCAGGACTAAAAAACCTAGAGGCGAATTAGAGGGAAAATAAGTTAGCCAAGCTCGAAGCCAGCTCAAACTCCACTACTGAAACTGTGGGTCTGTCGCTGAATCTTCTCAAAGGCAATATCCCACAACACTTTTTCAATATAGCCAATCGTAGGATATCATGGAAAACCTGGAACTCCTATTCGAAAAATAAAACAAACGACCCCCCTCCTCAACAGACACCGCTCCATAGATTAGGTCCATGTCTCTGCGCCATAAAGCAGGACCCGGATTAAAGGGTCTTTTATATGGCCACCTTGTTTTTTTCGAGAAAAGACTTTGTTTCTCAGCTGCCTCCCGAACCCAAAGAAAGAAACAGCGGTTGGCAAGAGTTATTCTGCGTTTGATTTCGGCACTGATATCATTGCTGCATGTCACTGCGGAGCCTAGGTAGATGAAGTCCTTGACTACCTCGAAATTATACCTGCCAATATGTACGCCCTGGCCAAGATGCCGCTCAGTAGGCTTGCTTCTTGGCTGCGCCTGCCCTCCTATACTCGTCATCAAATCGTGAGTTTCTTATTTGTGGCGTTTTGAAACTCCATACCTCAGAAGCAGCAGTCCCCAAGGCTTGTTGACAACGTTTCCATTGGTGTTATACGGTCTGAGCAGGTGATGGAGGATTTTCCGAGATCTTGAGGGAGACGCGATTGGTATAGGCTCTGGCGGCTCTCTGCGATTGTAGCATTGCGGCGTTGTATTCGGCTGGCCTTACTCGGTTTTTCTGGGCCAGGCATATTCGCAGTCGCAAACTGGCTGCCACAAGAAAGTGGTCCGGGTCGATGTTGGCTTCTCTGAAAGTTCGTATATCCAGAATATCGGAAGCGTGCCAGCCGTCAATCGCAATGTGGTCATTCTGGTTGGCAGTTGATTGATCCGGAGACCGCCAAGTCCCCTTGTGAATGTTGATATGTGAGAAACGCGTGGTAGCACCCAAAAGATTTCGCCCCGTTGGCCTACCAGCCTAAATCCATTTTCGGATGTGGTGTTATGTAGGCTGTGCTTGCCAGTGACCCTAACAAAAGCGACTTTCTTGCCCTCGCGTTAAAGTCTCCCAGTACGATTTCAATGTCGTAGTTGCGACATTGGGCATATGCTCTATTTAGGAGATCGTAGAAGTCGTCCTTTGTAACGTCATCCTTGTCTTCGTTAGGGGCCTGAACGCAAATTAGGCTGATGTTGGCGAATTTAGCCTTGATGCGGATTGTCATGAGGCATTCGCTTACATGCCGGAAGCTCTAGACTTTTCGCTTAAGCCTACCTCTAATAACGATTTCTTCTCTCCTTGCAGCAGTCACCGTAATAAATATCACAGTTGCTTATCCTCTTTTTGCCCGGTCCATCCCATCGCACTTCCTGGATTGCGGTAATATCTACCTTATGACAGTCTCTGCATCCGAAGTTTTGGGTTTCAAGGCTCCACCACGAAGAAATACCTGGTTCGATGACGAGTGCAGGAGGATTCATACAGCGAAGCAGGATGCATATAAGGCCTCACTGCATAAAAGAACAACAGCAGCTCGTGAGCTCTACGAGTTAAAAAGAAGGGAGGAGCATAAGCTTCTCAGAAGAAAGAAGAAGGAGCACGAGAAGCGCGCGATTGAGGATTTGGAGAGGTGTTACTGCAGGCGTGACGTTCGAAAGTTTTATCAACAGATAAAGCGAACATGCCAAGGTTATAAAACCAGAACAGAAGCCTGCACGGATGAGAATGGACACCTAGTAGCAGAACCGCAGTCGATGCTGAGAATATGGAAAAACCACTTCTGCAGACTGTATAACGGCGATGTTAGTCAATATACCGCTGTCAGGCAGAATGATCCATTTCTAATCGACGGAGACCGCAGAGAATTCTGTCCCCCTGACCTCGACGAATTTAAGATTGCCATATCGAAGCCGATGACACGGGATCGAATCCCGACACAGTCATGTCATCGAACGTGTTTTTCACGGTGTTTCTCCTCAGCGGGTTCTGACAAAACCCCCTGTAGTAAAATTGTCATGAAAAGCTTCTCGAAATTCGCCGTTCGGAACCGGCAATAAACTGTAGGTCCCTTTCACCGATGGGAAAATGAAATCACACACAACATGGGTGATTGAGAGAAGCTCGGCTCAGGTTCTTCATGGACTGTAACGCCAACATACATACATACATACATATCGAAGCTCAAGTCGAATAAAGCTTCTGGCGCAGACGGACTGTCTGCTGAGCTCTTCAAGGCAGCTGGGGATGACCTGGTTAGGAGCATGCACCAGCTCATCCATAAGATATGGTTAGAGGAAAGCATGCCCGAGGAATGGAGTCTAGCATGGTATGCCCGATCCACCAGAAAGGAGACCCTTAACATCGCCCACAAAATCTTCTCTGCCGTTTTGTGTGAACACCTGAAGCCTTTTGTAAATAAGCTGATAGGTCCTTATCAGTGCGGATTCAGGCCAGTGAAGTTCACTATCGACCAAACCTTCACACTACGGCAGATCCAGGAAAAAACCAATGAATTTCAAGTCGACACTCACCACCTAATTGTCGACTTCAAAGCTGCATACGACAGCGTAATTTGAGACGAGCTATACAACGCTATGTCTACCTTTGACATACCTGCTAAACTCGTCGGACTATGCAGGATGACTTTGGAGAATGCTCGCTGCTCCATCCGAATCGGTGAACACCTTACCTTAATGATTGTGCAAAAATCACTGGCCAATACAAGAGGCACAATCTATTTCAAGTCCTCGCAACTCCTTGCATACGCCGACGATATTGACATAATAAGTAGATCACAGCGAGATGTCAATGAGGCGTTTGCGAGTATTGAGATGGCGGTGGCGAAAATTGGCGGTAAACGAGGGCAAAACTAAATATATGCTGTCATCAAAAAAGGACGCTCACCACCGATATATCGGCCAGAACGTTTGTATAGGCAGATATAAGTTCGAGGTAGTTAAGGACTTCGTCTACCTTGGCTCCGCAGTGACCTGGAACAACGACATCAGTTCCGAAATCAAACGCAGAATCACTCTTGCCAATCGCTGTTTCATTGGGCTCAGGAGGCAACTGAGTAATAGAGCCCTCTCCCGAACGACAAAGTTGACTCTATATAAGACCCTTATCATCCCGGTCCTGTTGTATGGCGCAGAAGCATGGACACTATCAAAAGCTGATGAGGAGGCCCTTGGTCGGTCCGAGAAAAAGATTTTGCGCGTGATTTTTGGGCCTATAAACGCAGACGGGAGATGGAGGAGAAGATTCAACCACGAGCTTTACGGGCTGTACAGCGCCTAAGATGGCTGGGCCATGTAGAGCGAATGGACACCACAGCTCCAGCCCGGAGAGTCTTTGAATCCGACCCCGAGGGACGAAGAAGCAGAGGACGGCCGCCCTTAAGATGGCGCACACAGGTGGAAGGGGACCTCAGCCAACTGAGTGTGCGGTAATGCAAAAGGCTAGCGAAAGATCGTGCTAGATGGAGGGGCATGTTGGATGAGGCCCAGGTTCACCCCGAACTGTAGCGCCCACTAAGAAGAGAAGATGACAGTCTAGGGCCTACGCAAGTTGTTCGGCTGCACGTGGTCTGTCGAGAGACCTTACATTCCATGTACAAAGTCGAATGTCATTCTTTCTTTTCCTCGTCATCGGTTAATCCGTCCTTTTTTTCATATCCGAGGCTTTTTTCAGGTTGTTGTTGGCTTATTGGTTTTTTTCCAGGTATGGCTTGCCGGGCCATAGTCTAACCGACAATTATCCTGGTTTGTGGCGCAGGAAACTCGCCATTCGCCCTTTTCCGTTCGCGATTTCAAATAGAAATCCCCAGGTTGCACCACGAGGAGGTGGAGATAGGACTTACTTACAGAGCTGCTAGATGTTCAGCTGCAGTGGCTTCAACTCGCTATTTTACGGGCCAGCGCATGTCGGATACGCTACCCCTACGAGACCTTTGTTAGTCGTTGACCACCCGTGTGAAAAAATAAATCACGAACAACATGGGTGATTGAGGAAAGCTCGGCTCTAGCCCTTCATGGGCTGTAACGCCACCAAAGCAACCAGTTATACCCGATGTTGTGTGAGTTTTCTTGATGACTTTTTGCCTACATTTACTCTCCGACCTATTTTCGTAATGTCAAGCTTCACCGAATAGATGCCTATATACCATAGACCTTTTAATTGCCACTGCAGAAATGAACTTGCTGGATACACTTGAAAGACTGGCTGTATGTCGTTAACAAGCAGAGATCCGAATACCTACATACATCCTGATCCAAACCAAAAAGCCTTTTATATCCTCTCGACCATTCATTCGCCCCGTCGCTGCCTTTTCAACCCTTTAGTATACAACACTGAAAACAAGTAAAGCATACCCTCAATATCCTTTTGCGAATCTAAATCGACATAAGAGGTACCCCTTACTGAAAAATATCTGACATTTCAGTACAATATTCCCAGGAAACTCCATCTCTCAACCGTAGGCGTCGTTTCAGTAAGGACATAGCATAGCATCCCATTTCATATGGCATGTGTCAGTTGTATCTTTTGCTTAAAATGATCATTCAATATACGACAAAATGCAGATACAAAATGAATATGGAAAGTAGGCCAACATGTTTCGGTGCTTGAAGACTCCCACTACTAGGTTCAAGGACTTTTCTCTAAGGTCGACTGAGTTTCGTTTGTTTTTTTTTTTCTTTTTTGCTGTGTAAAACACACATGTCGCCCTCCTACATGTATATACAGTAGAGGTTAGGTTGCCATATGTGCAGATAAGTGCAAATTACTTACGAGTAAGCCACGGTTGCACATGGTACGAAGTAGTAACGTACAGGCAAGGGGTTGCAAGTAAACTATTTCAGTTTCTGCATCTCCTCGTACTGTGGAGCACTAAGCACTTGTGCTACTATGATTAAGCTCCTTGATCCATTCCAAGAGTTTATGCTACCTTCATAAATTCATCATTAAACTAACAGACCCAACATCGACCGTTATTTGCAACTACAACGACTAAGTCGACGTCCATGAACCCGACCAATTCTCATCATCGTAGAGGAGGTAAACCATCGAAATCCTACTTCAAAGGCCATTCCATGGGTTTTGTGACTCCGTCAGTTGTAAAAGGAAATCTCGGTCTTTATCTTGAGTCCCTCCAATAAAACCGAACTCCATCACACCAAAACAGGGAAAGCAAGAAATCGATTCGAACCCGAAGCCGTCAAACGGTGAATAAAAGAAATTCCATTCCAACCATCCATCAAGTGCGTTGTCCCGTCATAATTCTCCTTTGGAGAACAAAATAAGAAAAAGTATCTTTCCAGTCTTCCTTTATTTTTCCGTTGTATCTCCGCATAATGTATCATCATGAGTTACACCTTGAATCCTTTGATGCGTCCAATGTCCTTGTGTTTTATGGGTTTTCTTCTCACTTACCTTGCGCGCATTATGGGGCTATTTATTTTGAGGAGAAGAGTTATAAGTCTCTAAACAGCAGTTAGACCGTTAGATGCGGCAGTCGTCCCAAAGCCTCTACATGGCTGGAAGTTTGCCCAAAGAAGGTGGGTGGAACTCTTTCCACTCTTTTCCTTTAAAGTTACATAGTGGGCTTGGGATTCGAACATTTTGTCTTCGGATATGCGAGCAGACGAATGACATTCGGGGGATCCTAAGACCAGATCTTATGCGTCACATTGAGACTCATTCTACTAATGGATCGCATTTATCCCACGGAACTAAGGTTAAGCTTACGGCTTAAGTTATATTTAAGTGGGATAATTCGGGGTAATTACCTGAATTCTATTTAACCTAAAGGTTTAGAGGAAGTTTGTGTTTAATTATAGGCTATTAAGGTACAAGGCATCACGCACACTACCTCCGAAACATGCCTATGCTCGACTCATTTCGAGGGAGGCTATACAACCAACGCTGATTTCCCAGATATTCTGTTTACCTATGTATAAGCCCAAAAGCACTTTCCCCAGAACTCGTCTATCTTCTCCCATCTCCTGATTCTTCGACTTCTCAGAAATTACCATTACGGCAACAACTTTGGTATCGACATCCTTTTGCAGGGGGGGAAAGCCAATCCGCATGATGGCAAGCATCTACTCTACTTCGCCGATGTACTTATCTCCGAAAATATGCGTAGATGGTACACATGTCAAGAAAGGTACTTTGTCGTCAATGGTGACAGGCAGACCTATCGATTTCGGTCCATTATTCCAGAATAAAGTTCACATTAATCCATCGGTCATCGGACAAAACCAAATGACACGGGCCATATTCAATGTCAGGATGGGGGGTCTTGGCATTGTTGACTGATGTCTTCGGATATGCGAGTGCTTAATGAAAAGACCACCAGGAACTGCTAGAAATTATTCCGTCGATTGGAGTTGATTGAGAATCACCTGCAAATGATTTTTATAATTTATTGGCCGCAGGTGGGTGGATAAAATTGATGTGACTGTAAATGACGTAGGATTTGGAGTTCTGTATTTGAAAGTTTAGTTCGATGGGGAGCGACTCATGCCGAACTTTTGTTATTAGAATTTGAGCACCTGGCTCTCTGCATATTGAAAGTCGTTAAATAGTCTTGTTGGGAGCGAAACCTCAAAGAAAACCTACACTTACTTACTTTCTTATCAGGCCAGCAATAGCTGCCTTCCATCCTTGGCGGTCCCGGGCACGCTGTTTCCAGTTATTAAGACCAAGTTGTCTTACATCCGCGATTATTTGGTCTTCATACCGGAGGTTCGGTCTTCCTCTTCTTCTCGAACCAGGAGGCTCGGAGTCGAAGACCCTCTTAGCTAGAACGTTGGTGTTCATGCGCTCGATATGGCCGAGCCAATGTAGTCGACGGATCTTTGACTTCCGGACTATATCTACATCCTTGTAGAGTTCATAAAGTTCGCAGTTATGTCTTCTCCTTCATTCACCTTCCTGACAGACATGACTAAATATCCCGCGCAGAAATTTCTTTCGAAAGAGCCCAAAATCACCTCCGCCGTCCTACTTATCACCCAGCTTTCGGCTCCGTATAGCAAGACTTGCAGTATAAGCGTTTTGTAAAGCATGATTTGCATGACCGTTGCACCTGTTCCTCAATCGCCTTGAAAGCTTTTATAACGTCATGCTGAGACCGCGCGATGATGTCAATATCATCCGCGTATCCTAGCAGCTGCACAGACTTGTAGAAGATAGTGCCTTCCATGTTCACGCCTGCCGTCTCACTATCTGCTCCAGCTCCAAATTGAAGAAGTCACACAACAACGCATCTCCTTGCCGAAATCCAGTGCATATTCCAAACGGTTCGGAGGTCCTAGAACCGAACTGCACGGTGCATCGCGTGTTTTTTAGCATGGCGCGACACAGCCGGATCAGTTTTCCTGGGATCCCGAATTCAGCCATCCCATCAAACAATTCTTTGCGATGAACGCTGACGTAAGCGGCATTAAAATCGATAAAGAGATGGCGTGTAACGACTTGTAACTCGGTCATTCCTGGATTTATCGAAGCTAATGGTTAGTGCAGTGCAAAAGGGCTTTAGAAGTCCACGCAGTACGCTGGATATGATCTTGACCTCTATAGTTCTCCCAAGAGGTAGGATCGCCTTTTTTGTGAATGGGGCAAATAAAGCTGGCATTCCATTCGTCGGGCATGCTTTCATCTTCCCAAATTATGCAAATGATCTGATGCATGCTCCCTACCAGAACATCGCCGCCAGCCTTGAAGAGCTCTGATGGCAAGCCATCTGAGCCTACGGCCTTTTTATTCTTTAGCTTCTGAATAGCTGTGCCGACTTCTTCGATGCTGGGTGGGAGGACTACTTCAGCGGCTGGAGTTGGGATTTCTTTAGTCCCTACCACACTCGCCTGGTCATGCTCGTTAAGCAGCTGCTGAAAATGCTGCTTAAATACATCCACTATTCCCTGCGGGTCGGTGACAAGATTACCCTCGCAGTTTCGAAGAGCCTGGGTGCCCTTTTTGAAGCCTCCTGCAAGGCCTTTGGCTTTCTTTTAAAAGGCTCGTGTTTTATGTTTATCCCTAGAGCTGGGAGGCTGCGAAGATTATTTTCTTTTGTCGCAGTAGTTTTTTCTCCTTCCTTCTTCTAGCTCAGTACTCTTCTTCCACCCTGGTTTTCCTCTGCAGCGCCTTTTGGTACGCCTCGTCGGTTGCTGCCTTTATTTGCTCACACTCGCCATCATACCATGGGTTTCTTGTCGGAGGTGGTAGATATCCTAAGGTGGTTTCGGCTACTTCCTGAATGGCTGAGCGGCAATGCAGCCACATATTAGATTAGATTTTTTTTTTTTTTTTTTTTTTAGATTAGATTAGATTTATTTCATTCAATCGAACATAATTCATACATTATAACAGTGAGTTACTAACTAGATTAAGAAATAATATGTGTGACATTTTTTATTTATTATACTTCAAGTATTAAAATAGTTTAAAATGCCACTATACATATGGGCTTTACAGTACTAGATAAGTTCAAATTGTGGGTGGGGTGACCCTTACAAAATTATAAAATAAAAGAATAATAGAACAAAGGTAGTGATACGGAAGAAGTAGGATACACAGGGGCAAAAAAAGCAAAAAAAGAAAGGAAAACAGAGTAAATGTAGATTACACCAGAAGGTCAAATAAAATGGATTCTAAACAGTGGTAATCTAGATCCAGAAGACAGTATTTTACGCGAGTTTCAAACAAACCAGAGACCGTTAATGTTCTTAAGGAAAGTGGAAGCTTATTGAAAAGACGGCACGAAATAACTTGATAAAAGTTACGATAGGCGGTGGTGCGATAGAAAGGTATAGACACTACATTTGCAAAGTTTCTTCGTAGGTTGTAGTCAGAAATTATTCGGCAATTACGGTTTCCTGATCTCATGAAGAACGTCTTCAACACTTTGAAGCAATACAGGTGACGGACGGGGAGAATTTTCGTAGCACGAAACAACGGAAAGCTGGGATGTCGACGGTGTTTCCGGCATAACAATCTTAAGATACTTTTTTGCATTATTAAAAGTGGTTTAATTTTATTCAGATGCGTTCCACCCCAACATGTAATACCATACTGGAGCCTAGAGTTAAAAATACCATAATATATAGTCTTGAGAAGTTTATACGAACAAATTTTTTGAAGATGAAAAAATTTCCGAAGTGCATAACGGAAATATTTCTTCAAAGATTCTGTGTGGTTAGCAAAATTCATCCTCGAATCAATAATCAGCCCTAAGTACTTAAACTCCTCTACATTCTCAATCAGAAAACACATATCACTGCAATCGGATGTTCTACAAAATGATGGAAGGAAAGGATCGGAAGCGCAGGAGCAACGAATCAATTTAAATTGTTGGCATTCCGGTGCGTGAAAGTAAACTTCTGCATTGGAATAGGTCTGGGAGGACAAATTGAAGAACATCATTTTTGTTTTAGGGCTAATGCTCAACTTATGTTCCGAGAACCAGATTCTTAATAAATTGAGGTCCCAGTTGATATCCGAGAGTAAGTTTAAGAAGCTGTCAGAACTATAGGAACATCCCACATCATCTGCAAAGGCAGTAAGGTTAGCTTTAAAGTTTAGTCCAAACAGTGAATTAATATACGTAAGGAACAAAATGGGTCCTAAGACGGAGCCTTGAGGAACTCCCAAATTGATAAACTGGGTGTCACTCCTGGTACCATCAATCTTCACTCTTTGAGAACGATTTGATAGGTAAGACTTAAACCAGGATAGCATAAAGCCCCGAAATCCAGCTTTTTCAAGTTTGGCCAACAAGATTGAGTGGTTAACCATGTCGAAGGCTTTTGTGATGTCTACAAAAAGTCCTGCAGTGTGCTTTTTTGAGTCAAGACTCGAAAGAATATTAGAGCAAAAATGTAAAAGGGCATCTTCAGTTGATTTCCCTTTCTGAAAGCCAAATTGCACCGAACTAAAAAACTTGGATTTGTTTAGAAAAGAAACCATTCTCACTTTGACAGATTTTTCAAAAACTTTGCTAATAGCGGGAAGAAGTGAGATTGGTCTATAATTGCTTACATCCTCTGCAGAACCTTTTTTAAAAAGTGGAACTACGTCGGCACATTTAAGGTCATCAGGAAAAACTCCCAGGAATATGCTGCGATTAAAAATAACAGCTAAAACATCAACGATGAAACAACCGATGCGTTTTAAAACAATGTTGGAAATCCCATCACAACCGCAGGACCTAGAGTTCTTAAGAGTTCCAATTATCTGTAAAAGCTCAAGAGCAGTTATAGGTTCGAAGACAAAACTATTTCTTTGCCACGGTTCATGTAGGCTACAAGAAAACGAGCACAAATCACAACTTTGTTGGACACCATGAACTGGTGGATTCTTCGCCAATGAGGTAAAATAGTTATTAAAAGCATTACCGATGTCGAATCTATTAGTAACTACACAATCATTTACACGAATGTCGGTGGGTATTTTAGAAGAGTAGGATTGGTTTAAGATGTTGTTAACTACCTTCCATTCATTTTTAATATTACCATTAGCCAGAAGAAATTGATTACGAAAGTAATTGTCGCGGCAGATGGGAATCTCTTTTTTGAGTTGGGAACATAATTTCTTATATTTAATACGCAACCTGGTGTTGTTGGGATGCTTTGAGCACTTAATCCTGAGCTTATTCTTGTACCTAACCTTGTTGATAAGTCTTGTGGATATCCAAGGTTTAAGTCTTTTAGGAGATTTCGCCAAGGACACGGCGGAAGTGCAGTTGATAATGTGTTTGGAGAGACGATCTAAAAACAGTGAATAGGAAATGGATGGATTACTTTCCGAGTATACATCGTCCCAGAACTCATAGCAAAGAAGGTCTTTAAGTTTTGTATAATTGATTTTAGTGGTTATTTTTGGTGCGTTTTCAACTTTGTTTTTTTTCTGTAAACGGTTTGAATTTATCAATAAACCTGTCATTGAGTGATCGGAAATTTTTAAATTGAAAATGCCCTTCTCACAGGAACTTAAAAAAGAGTTAGAAAAACGTCCATATATATGATCCAAGCATCTACCTGACACCTCTCTTGTAGGTTCATTAATAAAACAGGTGAGTCCATGCGATGCCAAAAGGGTTAGATAGTTGGATACAATATCACTCTTTTCTAGTAGGTCTAAGTTGAAATCACCTAATATTATTACATTTTTAGATTTTTGGCTATCTAATAAATGAGAAAATTCTTCAATGTACGCTACAACATTAAACCTATGTAGTCTATACACACAGATAAAAACGTATTCCATATCGTTAAACTCAATGGAAACTAGTAACACGTCTGCACTATTAAAAACGACACTCTTAGCTTCAATAACTCTGTATTGCTCATTAACAAAGCACCCGACACCACCCGCAGCGTAACTTTCATTAGGGTTAGCAAAGAATTTGAAACCTGGCAAATGGTAATCGGTTATTTCGAAGCCGTAAATCCAAATTTCTGAAACAAAAACGATATCTGGAATGCATAAAAAAGAGTTAAGGTGGGTAACAAGAGATGCAAAATTCTCTCTCAGACTTCTAACGTTCTGGTGAACCACAAAAAGCTTGTTATTGCAGTAATTACTATTGATAAATACACTATCACAGTTTGGTATCGTAAGATTGAGGAGTGAAGAGTAATCATTCAGATCATTATTAAAATTCATTTAACTTTGTATTTGTAAACAAATTACGTTTATAAAACTAAATAAGTTCTAGATCATTAAACGATCTAATTGAGATTACTCCTCCACCCTCCACCTTTCTCAAAAGAATTTGGTTGTTTTTGAACCATACGTATTTGTAATTTTTTCTCTTCCTTACTTCTTTAGCTTTAAATAATAGAGCCTGTGTGTACTTAGTCATCGCATGGTTGATGAAGATTGTCCCATTACTGCTGCCGCTGGCACTGCCAATGCTTTGACCACTCTCGTTGATAACGTTGCAATTCATGGTTTTTTTCTTTTTTGCTTTCTCGCTCATTATCCGCTGCTTGGTTAGGGGGTCAGTGAACCTAACACAGATGATCGATTTGGAGTGGGTGTTGTCTCCTCCTTCTTTGTTGCGTGCATTCTTCACAAAGCATCTCTCAATTTTTGTGTCGGGCACATCAATGGCCAATGCATTTTTGAAGACTAGCTTGGCCTTGTCAAATGCATTTTTGTTGTCGACATCTGGAACACCAACAATTTCTATGCTGTTGCTGAGTTGTTGTTGTTGATGCCAGTTGAGTCGATTCACCAGAGAAGCAACTGTTGCCTTTAGCTCCGCATTTTCCTTCCGTAGCTCGTTGAGTGATGATAGGAAACGGTTATTGGTTTCCTCTAATTTAGAGAGCTTCAGATAAATCATTTGAAGAGTGCATTCGCTATTTTCGTTGGTAGGTTTAGTATCCGTGACAAATGACTTAGACTGACCGTTTGTGGTGGCTATTGATGTTCGATTTACATCCGAAGAAGATGGTGCAGTTTTCGTTGTGTTATCACACTGTATGTCTTTGTGAAGCAAATGGTCAGGCATACGCATTGATCTGCGTCTGAGTACACCACACTTGTCGCATCGAAAAGATTGGCCGCTTGATACGATGAATTCTGCATCTTTTTCAGTGAGTTTAACGCACGAGATATGGAAGTAATTCAAACAGTCACCACAAGAAATCTTAGTGGAACAGCTTCTTTCAATTCTTTCAGAACAAATAGAGCACTTCATTGTGAAATTTTAGTGAAAGTAAAAGAACCGAAAACCGAGATGCCCACCCCACGACACTCAAACACGTTATTGGCATTTGTGTTCGACGTAGGCATACCGTAGAGTCTTTCGCTCAGGCGTGCTCAGGCGCCCAATGTCGAACCTCCTCCTGATGGGCTGGTGCAGCTTTCTGACATTGGGCAGTCGAGCTCTGAATCTTGCTGCTACGAGGAAGTGGTCAGAGTCGACATTTGCCCCTCTGAATGTTCGCACATCCAGGATGTTTGACGAGTGCCTTGCGTTAATGAGCACATGGTCGATTTGGTTGGCGGTTCGACCGTCTGGAGATCGCCAGGTTGTTGTGTGGATTCGCTTACGAGGGAATCTTGTGCTACTTATCACCGCATTACGAGCTGTAACAAAGTCCGTGAGTCGGAAACCGTTAACTGTTGTTGTATCGTGGAAGCTGTGCTTTCCGATCACTCCGCCAAGGGTGTTCTCCTTACCGATTTTGGCATTGAAGTCCTCGAGCACGATTTTTTACATCGCACTGCGGACAAGCTACGTAGACGTTGTCCAGGAGGTAATAGAAGTTCTCCTTGATAGAGTCGTCAGCCTCGTCGGAAGGGGTGTGTGCACATATAAGACTGATGTTATGAAATCTGCCTCTGATGCGGATCACAGCCAAGCGATCACTTATGGGTTGAAAGTCGATGACCTTCGGCCTTAACCGCTTTCCCAAGACAAATCCGCATCCCAGTAAGTGCAATCTTTTGTGACAGCTGTAATAAATGTCGCAATTTTTCTTCCTCATCATACGCTGATAGGAGTATTTCCTGGAAAGCAGTAATATCCGCCTTTTACTGCCTGAGGATTCCTTCTAGTTTGTGAGCAGCTCCGGGAGTGTACAGGGTTCTGACATTCCAGGATCAACAACTTTAGCCTGTATGTCCGAGCCCATGCCCTCTCTATTGTGGACTTACCTGGCCTGAAATATAGGGATCTCCTTTCTTGTGGACTGGGCAAACGATGCTGAGATTCCATTCATCGGGCATGCTTTCCTCCGACCATATTTTACAGACGAGCTGGTGCATACGCCCTACCAGATCATCTCCAGCCGCTTTAAATAGCTCTTCAGACAGCCGGTCTGTGCACGCGACTTTATTATTCTTCAGCTGTGAAATCACTGAGTGGACGGAATTCTCTTGCATCTTCGTCTGATGCGGGTGGATCGTTCTGTCTGACATCGGCATTAGATCTTTCATCGCCTTTAAGCAGTGTTCCTTCCATATTATCAGCATCGATGGTGACTCTACTACTAGTTGTTCGTCTTCATCCCTACAGGCTTCCACTCTGTCTTTATAGCCCTGGCATGTTCGTTCTACTGTTTCGTAAAACTTGCAAGCATCGCTCCTGTGGAAGCACCTCTCCATCTCTTTGATCTCACGCTTCGCATGCTCTCTTTTTTTCTTCCTTAAAAGCGTGGGTTCCTTTCTCCTTTTCTTTTCGTAGTGTTCACGAGCGGCTCTCGTCCGTCTAGGTAGCATGACTATGTAGGCAGTTTGCTTTGCTACATGAGCTTGCCCGCATTGCTCATCAATCCAGAGGTTTCTAGTTGGCGGTGGTTTGAAATTCAGTACATCAGAGGCAGCGTCTTTGATGGCACGCTGGCAATGCTCGCACTGTTGTTCCGTGGATTGTGCCGGTATTATCGGATCTTGCGAGAGATTGAGGGAAACTCGATCGGCAAAGATCCTAACGATCTCCTATGAGTGTAGCTTTCCGACGTCCAGCTTTCATTGTCCAGCTCGACTCCGTGGCATCCTTGATATCTTCATTCGTACCTTGGCTACAACAAGATAGTGATCCGAGTCGATGTTGGCTCCTCGGATGGTTCGTACATCTAATATGCTGGAGGAGTGTCTGGCGTCGATCGCAATGTGATCAATCTGATTGGTGGTGGATTGATCAGGTGATCGCCAGGTTCCTTCGTGAATATTGAAATGCGGGAATCGTGAGGTAGCCAGAAGGTGATTGTACCCCGCCAGGAAGTCGAGTAGCCGATGTCCGTTTTTGGACGGGGTGTCGTGTAGGCTATATTTTGCTATATTATGCCTTGGGCATAGGTTCTCCCGCAAAATTCGTCTTTGAGTCGATCGTCCTTTTCTTCAGTTGGGGCGTGAGCGCATATCAAGCTAATGTTGCCTAAATTAGCTCTGATAATCCCGAAAGCTTAAGACTTTTTTATAGCAGCTAATTGTTTCCTCTAGTTGATTGCATGCACCCGGTCTGATAAGGGGCCTTACATTCCAGGTGCAGACTCGCATCTTATTAAGGTCACCCCTACGGGTCTTCAGTGTTGTATTTGTCCGTATCCGAAGCTTGTTATTGCTTCGAAACATTCTATTTTCTCCGTGATAGGGATATTACCTGGAGGGCCAGGTTTCTTTTTCCCCAGGAACAAGGGATCTTGTCGCTGCACATATTGGTTCACTACTCGACGGATGCCACAAAGTGCACAACTAGCATCCAAGGTAGATCCAAGGTGACTTCAATAACATTTTCATAGAGCAGTATTTGGACGAAAGCAACATCGACATCTCGGGCAGAGTGTCTTACCAATCGCTGTTTCTTTGGACTCAGAAGGCAATTGAGTAATAGAGCCCTTTCTCGAGAGACACTTAAATCATCCCTGTCGTGCTCTATGGCGCAGAAGCATTAACTCTATCGAAATCGGATGAGGAAGTTCTTGGCCTTTTCGGGAGAAAAGTTCTACGTGCGATCTGTGGTCCTGTTTGGTTGATGACATTTGGAGGAGAAGATTCAACGACGAACTGTACGGGTTCTACAGCGGCATAACTGAGATGACGCACACAAGTGAAGAGTGACCTCAACCAGCTTGGTGTGCACAATTGGAAGCAACTGGCAAAATATCTTCCCGGCTGGAGAGGTTTCTTGGATGAAGCTCAGGTCCACCCCCAGACTGTAGCGCCATGTAAGAAGAAGAACTTGTCCCACGACATACCTATACCGATCAGCCATCACACCCACCAGCATATGAAAACCAAAGATACCATCTCATCTGAATCTCATCTCCTCCAACAATTACCAACTTTACCAACAAGTTCACCGAGAAATTAACATTTCCCGAAGCAGTACGGGACGGACGCAAACGTGCGCCGCCGGGTGGAAATGAGTTTTTTTGATTCCCTGGCACTTGGAATACTCGTAAATGTACTCTCCTCATCAGCAATGTAACAGATCCTTAAACGATGTCATTTCAAGACTTCAACTGCGATTAACCGAAGCCGAGCAAGGACATTGAATGACGGAAAGGATCAGACGAATTTCGGGCTTAATTTATTATTAATGATTCGGATTTCTTCGTTATGTCCTGTTTTTTTAGTCCGGTCAATGGGCGGACGGCGAAGTAATCAATCACCATTCGTTGCCCTCTACCAGGCCCCGACAGTAGTGTGCTTGCATCTCATGGTGTTAGTGGGGGTGTTGGAGATCATGGCACGGTTCCGCCTTTCGTTTTTGTGCGAAATGTTAAGCTAATTAAACCTATTATCTATTTGGTGTCCTGAAGGTTATTCCTTCGATGGCGATGCTTGTGGCTTTGTGTGAAACGAATGCATTAAAGGAGTTTACCGCGTATAAAAGGCTTTTGTTTACAAAGAAGACATCTTCAAGAGCATTTCATTGTTGATGATTTCAAGGATTTTTGGGATAAGATAGTACTCCTCCTTCTTCGGTTTTTACCATGGCTTTCAATGTGAAAAGTCGATTTTCGTAATTCGAACAAAAGTCCTTAAAAGCTCGGTTACATCCCTTCTATCATGGGCGCAAACCAGTATGTATAACAGTTTAGCTCATTCATTTCATTCCGTTTACCGAATCTCCCCACAGATTTAAAGAGAAAAAGCACTTTCTCACTGAAGGCCTTCTTCACACCTCATAGTCGGGCAAGGTATCCCCCGATTGAATCCTTCCGCAGGTGGCATTCTATCACTCCTTGGAGCTCACTGTAGTTTTGCTGTTATTTTAGGAATTGACCGCAAGTCAACCGGAATGATGGGGAATCAAAAGCCCTCTCCGCTCAATAGGTTGAAATATTGAAGGCCAAACACTGAACAGTGTGTACACGTGCCGGAGCATTGTGCGTTGTTTGCCTTTAAGGGAATAAGATGGAGAGGGTGTCAAGGACCTTTGACATAACATAAATGAGAACGACGTATGACGGGAAAATAAGAATTATTGGATTGATGCACCCAGAGCTTACGGAGTTGTCGGTCCAATTTTAAATCACTTTTCCGAGAACATTAGTTGTATATCGCTAATAACACGGATGAGGGTGCCGTGGCGCAGTAGTTAGTGTGTTGGACTCTGACGCACGATTAGCGAGTACGGATCCCGATAACACCAACCCCATCGAATGTTTATTTCGCGGCGTCCCTCCTCGGCGGGGTACTGGCAAAACCCCCCCGTAGAATTACTTGCCTAGAAAAAGCTTCTCGATTCACGCCGTTCGGAATCGGTAGGTCCCTTTCACCTGTGTGAAAAATAGAATCACACACAACATGGGTGATTGAAGGGAAGCTTGGCTCTGGTCCTTCATGGGCTGTAACGCCACAAAAGAAGAAGAAGAAGAATAACACGGATAACGTTGTCTTCGAAGGCTGCAATTGACGCTGGCTTATCGGCATAGACGACTGACTTGACGTATCCGGATAAACAAAAGTTCAATGGTGTCAAATTGCACGAATTTGAAGGCCTGTTACGACTACCGTAATCAGAGCAACCATAGCTCTCCACACTTACAAGAGTGCCTTAGGGAAAAAATTGGGGATTCGACCCTAAACTAACCCTATGGTTGTACATCACAGTCGCTAGACCTATTCTAATGTATGGGGTGTTAATCTGGTGGACTGCAATGAACAAAACAACTCTCATCTGAACCCATTCTGGCGAGTTCATCAGAGATATTATTACCTGGGATCCCAGAAAGACCTGGAACCCATACAAGCCTTAGTGAATTTAGTCTATCGTTTCTGTTCAAGAAGGATTTGAGTTCATGCACTAATTTGGAGCTAGTTAGGGGGTTGCACACAGCTTTGAGTGCAGCTTGGTTGTTACTGCAGACGCATACGCTTTTCCCTCTCCACCTATGCATCAGAACATAGTGCATGGCCATTAGGATTGCGTATATCTCTGATTGTAAGACAGACGCATATTTTCCCAATGAGAAGTACAGTCGATTGCTTTCGCGCTCAAAGAAGATCCCAGCACCTGGAGCCATCCGTGAAAATGCGAAGCCTATCCTTTCCAGGTTCAGTAATCAGCCACAGCCAACCCTGACGCCATGGAAAGTCGACTGTTAAACTACGGCGCAGAAGGATAACGGGCGTCAGTGCGTCAGGAGGCATGTCCATGAGACAGGGGTCGCAGGACAGTTCTTGCGCAAGCATAATGTTATTCCTCTGCGAGTTGTACCAAAAGCCATTTCTCTTCACACGAGACACGGCTTTCACAGCACACCCTCTAATAAATATATCAAGAGGTGGAAGGTTCATCATGGCATCTAGAGCAGCGCCCGGCGTGCTGGGGAAAGCCCCCGTGCAGCTGAGACAAAACGTTCTTTGGAGTTTGGTGAAAGAGGCTACGACGTGTTAGTTTGTTCCACCAGACAGCCGATGCATATGACGTCATAGCTCTTATCATTGCCGTGTAGATCCAAAGAACCTTTGCCGGTGATAGACTCCATGTTTTGCCAAAGGTCCCTTGCATTGCCAGGAAGCTGAGAGCGCTTTGGTGGTTTTTGACTCAACATGCCTTGATCAGAGAAGCTTGCTATCTGAGATGACTCCTAAATACTTAGTTTCCTTGGATACCGGGATGGAAGTGCCGTTTAGTAGAAGCTGAGTCATGTCAGTATTCTTCCTCCTTCCCGTGAAGAGAACGACATCGGTCTTAAGAGGATTGGCCGGCAGGCCTTTTTTGGTACACCAATCATCGATCACATTCAGCGGCGCCTCTGCTTTGAGACAGACAATCGCTAAGTATGAGCCAATAGAAAGTACGGCGACATCATCCGCGTAGGCCTGGGCAAGCAGAGAGCGACCATCATGCACCATAACAGCGGAGACAGGCCGCCCCTGTTTACGCCAGATTTGAATCACTGGTCGTCCAACCGTTGTTACTTTGGGCAGAGTCTTCGATTCCAAACCCGAGGAAGGACGCAGCACAGGACGACCGCATCTAAGGTGGCGCGCACAGGTGGAAAGGGACCTCAACCAACTGGGCGTGCGGCACTGGAAGCGGCTGTAAATAACCGTACGTATTTGCATCGATTCAAGTTCTTTACTGATGTCGGTGGAATGGTCAATATTTTCTTTATGAACAAGGATGACCCGCCCCTTGCCCTACCTGATGGGTGAAATGCGTGGTAGGCACAATAGCCTTTTAGATGTATGTATACGCGACTGCATCATCAGTTATGTGTGTACGTTGGCGTTACATTCCTTGAAGGACCAAAGCCAAGCTTCTCTCAATCACCCTTGTTGTGTGTGATTTTTTTTCCCATAAGTGAAAGGGACCTTCAGTTTATGGCCGGTTCCGAACGGCGAAATTCGAGAAGCTTTTCTTGGCAATTATGCTACAGGGGGTTTTGTCAGTACTCGGCTGAGAAGATGCACCGTGTAAATCACGTTCGAAGACAAGGCTGTTGTCGAGATTCGATCCCGTGTCACCAGCGTCAGAGGCCAACACACTACCCACTGCGCCAAGGCGGCGCTCTCCTGCATCATCAGGTGGGTTTCAGAAACCAAGCATACATATGTCAATAGTCTTTTCACGAACGAAAATGTCAAGTTCATTCGTTTGGGTTGTAACTCCACTGGCGTTCCTAGGTCTTTTGAGGTTAAGTAGTCGCTCGAAAATAAGTCGATTCGCTTGGCTTTGGTTTTCAAGCTTCGCAAGGATAATCGACAAAACGTTTGCCACGAGGACTGATTTTTCAGCACTTTGTGAACGAAATATTGTTATTTCGTCTTCTTCAGCTTTAAATGCAAATTACTTTTTTGGTCACCCTGTCGACTCACGCAATGCGCATGTCACATCCGTCAAGGATACCAGTTTCTCTTCATACATATCTCTTTACCCCCATTTAATCCGTCACAAATCACATCTCTTGCGCCATAGAAATTGTAGAACCACACTTCAGTCCAAGAATCGCGTCCATCTCAACTGGATGTATACAAATTGAGTTTCCAAATAAACCAAAGTATCCTTTGTCCTGAATGTGAAAATTAAAAAAAAAACCAAAAATGATAAAATAAAACCGTAAGAAACGTATATTGTCGGTTAAACACGTTAGGTTCCATTGCTGTTTAGTGTTCAGACTCGTGACAAATAAGTCATATCATCCCGTGTGCGATTCTCAAGGATATTCCCGATAATTGTAATTAATTATTCACGCGTCCGTCGTTGAATAGAACAAGGATCAATTCGACATCCTTGATACGAATTTCAAACACAAAAAGAAAAGAACATGTTGCAAAGCACATAGAACATAGAAACCTCCCCCATCGAAAAAAAAAAAAAGAAAAAAAGGAAAGAAAGAAAACCGAAGGCCTTCTTGACATATGTGGAGCCTTTCGAGAGTAAGGCTCTTCTTTCCGGTGCATAGAGGTGCAACGAAACTACTTCTTCATCGCAGGCACACGGGGTTAGCTATGTGGTGGTTTTGCGACTTGTGATTTGGATTTTCCCTTTTTTTTTTTGTTTTTCGAGCCACCCCGTTTGAAGTGGGCCTAAGTCTTGTAGAAAAGGATATACGCCAAGGGGCGCATCAGCAGAAATTAGAAACAGCACCAGTGGCAGCAGTGGGATGATAAAAAACATGAAGAGACCGAAAGTAGAATGAAATTTGTATACAGAGAGAGAGAGAGAGAGAGAGAGAGAGAGAGAGAGTGTGCTATCGACGGTCCATGTCCTGTGTACGGGTACGAAGCATCCTTTGCCCCTTCGTCAGCACTGATAGAGCTGTCGAAAAAGCGCATCCTTTTCTGATGACAGACAGATATCTCTTTGGCAATAGACGGGCAACGAGGAAAACAGGCGACAAGCAACAACAAGGATAATAACTTTGTCTTGTTTTCATCCTTCTTGTTTTCCTGTTTTTGATTTTCCATTTTTCCTCGGTGACAACGAGTGCGAAGAACAAAGTTGCCCGGGTCAGCTTGTGGATAGATTAACTGTGACGAAGGAAAACAAACGATTTTCCATAAGTCCTTTTGATCCTTGCTTTCATTTTAATTTTTTTTTTTGTTCGTTTCTTGTTTTTTGGGGACATACCCCGCGTTTTGTGATATTGTTTTCCATCTTTTGTGTTGTTCTGCATTTATTCACTTGTGTGTGCAGTCGGGCTTGTTTTCCTTGCGTCTGCAGTGGTATTTGCTCAGCTAGGATACGAGAATACATACACATATACACCATTATCCAAAGCAAGGTAAGTGCTTTTGTTTTTTGTTCTTTCATCTCTTCTCTTGCATCCTGGATAAAGTGAACATGAGGAATTACATTAAATATGCTCCTTGGGTATTTTCCATCAACTGTCTGTTAGAGAGGGGGAAAAGGTTGACACCCGGGTAGACTGGGTCTCATCATCATAATGACGCTAACCATGCCATACATAAATCCCGCCGTGTTTCTGTGTAGCATACACACTCGCCACAAGTGTGCAATCATACATACATACATCACTGTATAGTCCTGCAACTCTGTGAATCCTTTGAACCTTGTTCGAGCCAGTACACAGAGACTTACCGAAAACACCGACAAAAACGACTATAAACGGGGGAGGAAAACAAGAAGCAGATTGAAAAGGGAAAGCGTTAGAGGACCCTCATCCAGATTTGATTCGTTCGCAATGCATAGGGGATTCTTACAGAAAAATCGATCATTACCGTTAATTCTTTTTGGCGCCCAACTACGACGAGTAGGTGACTTTACGCCTTGTGCCCTGTACTTGTGCCAGACTGCATTTAAGGCCTTTGACCTAAGCTACAACGATAAATGAATGTTTCATCTCCATAGGGATGACTAGAGACGAAAGCTATTTGTCGGCAACTGTCAAAGGATTCTCCTTTCTTCCTTTCCTTTTTGTTTGTTGATGCACTCGCTTTACTCTGTATATGTATACATACATATATACTCCTGAGCGTTGAACTCGACGTGATGGTCGTCGTACATATGTATCTGTTTTTGGGTAAAAAAAAGGAAAGAAGCCTTCTCGTTTGTGGTAGCATGGTTGACTTGCTGGCTGGTTTGTTGGTTGGCTGACTAGTTGACTTCCTATATAGACGAGTGAACATTGAATGGGAAGATGCAGTTTCACTTTTACGGTGCGTTGAACTTGAACTATGCTTGGCTATCGATTCAAAGGAACTTGCTGCTTTTAGTTTGTGGGTTCCTTTCGCCCCTTTACCCGTTTTCTTTGAAGTCATAAAACTATGGGAGGGTTTGAGGAGTAGGAAAGGATTTTACTTGTTTCAGTGGACTGGGATAGAAATGGTAGTTGTGGCTGGGGTTATGAACGCTTACTGAGCACTTATGTATGTATTTCATTAATTAGGTGCCTACCAGCCAGTCTGGCACTCTATCGCCTTTCAGGATCCTCATTTTCTGTCTGTCCGCAACCACAGTTTCTTCACAGGTCATTATTCATGGCGCAATAGTAATTGGTTCTAAATAAGGCAATCCAGTGGATTGCGAGACAGTCACCATCGATTACTATATTTTCTCTGTTTTCTCGAGAAAAATAAGGAGAGGCCTTAGTGAGGAAGAATCGGTAACCACAAGAGTGTCTAATGCAGGCATAAGCAGAACACATGTTGCGAAGATTTGTCCATCGTACAATTCTTCTTATTCTTTTTTGGCGCTACAGTTCATGGCGAACCTGGGCCTCCTTTAAAAAAAAAACTCTCCAACTGGCACGGTCTATCGCCAGCAGTCTCCAGTGCCGCACGCCTAGTTGGTTAAGGTCCTCTTTCACTTGGTTGTTTGTATGTATGTTGGCGTTACAATCCATGAAGGACCTGAGCCGAGCTTCTCTCAATCACCCATGTTGTGTGTGATTTCATTTTCCCATAGGTTAAAGGGACCTACAGTTTATTGCCGGTTCCGAACGGCGAATTTCGAGAAGCTTTTCATGACAATTTTACTACAGGGGGTTTTGTCAGAACCCCGCTGAGGAGAAACACCGTGAAAAACACGTTCGATGACATGGCTGTGTCGGGACTCGATCCCGTGTCACCGGCGTCAGAGGCCAACACACTACCCACTGCACCACGGTGCTCTCTCTTTCACTTGGTGCACTTGGTTTAAGGTGCGCCACCTTAAATTTGGCCGCCCTCGACCGCGTCGCCCATCGGGCTTGGATTCAAAGACCTTCCGCGCCGGAGCTATGTTTTCCATGCGCTCAACATGACCTATCCATCTTAGGCGTTGGATCCGAAGACGCCGTTCTACGTTCATGTCGCTGTACAGCCTGTACAGGTCACTATTAAGTCTTCTCCTCCCCTCCCCATTTATTAAGGTCATATGCAGAATTCTTCTCTCAAAACGAAAGGGCCTCCTCATCCGCTTTCGATAAGGTCCATGTCTCTGCGGCATAAAGCAGAGACCAACGAAGCTTGCTATCTGAGATGACTCCCAAGTACTTAGCTTCCTTGGACACCTTGCCTTTTGGTACCAGCTGAGTCATGTCAGTATGTTTCCTCCTTCTCGTGAAGAGAACGACATCGACCTTAAGAGAATCAACCGATAGCCCATGTCTTGCAGATAGATTCCAGAGACATTGAGAACATCAAGCAGAGAGTCGGCCACCATGCACTATAACAGCCATAGAAGCCAGGACGCCGCCTTTCAGGCAGCCCTTTCTTACGCCGGATTTGACACATTGGTCGAGGCCCTCATCAGCGGTCAATGTGCTATGCACAAGCATTGCTTTGATCCACAAGACCAGTGCTTCATCTACGCCATGTCGTCTAGCAGCGTTATACATGCTGTCAAACGTTGCGTTGCCAGAAGCTCCCTCAATGTCGACGAGAATGCCCAGTGCGTACTCTTTCCAAATAGGCTTTAAAGCGCAGTCTCGCAGGATTTTCCACGCTGATAAGCATGTTGCATCTCCGAAAGAGGGTGTATTCGAAGGACAACTTTGCGCTCTACTATTCTCTCCATGCTATTCAGCAAGAAGGATGTTAGACTAATTGGTCTAAAACTCTTGGCAAGTGAGTAATACTCTTTTCCTATTTTAGGAATAAAGACTGCTGTCACCATGCGCCGAGGAATACCTATGTAGGCAAGTGCCAGGCTAGCAGAGAAAATTCCTTTCAAAGTTAGAAAGCTGCCTTATACCTTTATGCAGCATAACAGAATACTCGTATATCCCGTCGATGCCTGGCAATTTAAAGCCATCAAAGAATGCCACAGCAAGTTCAATGGCTTCACTCGTTACCACGCGTGACGCAATATACCGGCTACGCCGAGTTGTTTTCATCGTTTCAGTTGCAGTTTCCCTTAAGGGAGTCTGCTACGAGCCGATGGCGATCTGATTTTCCGGGAAGTGAGTAAACTAAGAGTTTCCACTTTAGACTCAGTAAAGGTAGGTCCACCAGATTTTCTGAGTGCATCCAGCCTTGTCGATGTTCCCCGTTTGAGGACTTTTGCGCTCAGAGAATTGATCTCTTCGCAGGGGGTCCTATAAGAATCATTTGTCGATTTACGGACAAGCTTCTTATATTCCTTCTGCTTCGACCGATCTTGTTCCAGTCATCTTCCGAATTCAATTTAAGCGATATATTCAGGAGACTTCTGGCTTCCCTACGAAGACATTGGGGCTCTTCAGTCCACCAAGGAACCAATTTCCTGCAAGGAGGTTTGCTGACAGGACATGCAAGTTCAAAACAATTGGTGATGACACTATTCAGGTTATGGACGGCGTTCTTTACCAATTGTTTGGTTCTATGCTTAGGTAGGGCCTGACTGGATTTCTCAAGCTCCTCTCTAAACCGTACCCAGTCCGTCTTTCTCAGATTCCGTCTAGATTGCTAGGAAGAGACCCCACAACTTAATCGGAATTCGATATATTTATGGTCCGACAGCGTAGCATCAGGCAAGACTCCCCAATTAGTGATGTCCTTCACATATCTGTTGGATAGGGCCATGTCAATCACCTCTTGTCGTCTCACCATAACAAACGTTGGTTGAGAGTCAACACTATTGATGGTAAGGTAAGACTGCCCTTTGGATACTGAGATGTGGAAATCGTGCGCTGGTTTTTTTACGACAACGGCTTACAGGGCCATAGTCCAGCCGACTGTTGGCATAGAAAACTCACTTTCGCTCTTCCCGCTTGTAAGTGGACCAACATCCATCAGACAGATGCTACCCATGAAAGACCTGTGTCGGTCATTTACTATCCGAAGAAAGTAATCAAAGGAATATATCTACCTCATATGTATAAAAATGAGTCTAGCTCAATAGTTTACCCCATGGACTCCTGATTAACCAGAACCTGTGGTAGTAGTTTCCAAATAAAATCCGTGAACTCGTGATGATGTCCTTATCCCGTGATTTTTCCAAGTGGGATGAATTGGTAGCTAGGTGACAATAGTGATGACACGAGATTTATATGCATGGTAAACTGGACAACGTTCAGATTGTACGCACATTACATGCACTCCTCCATACTCCCACATACGACAAATGATTTGATAGAGGCTTGTCCATGGAATATGAATTTATGAATGGCTGCGTGGGTTTTCCAACTACATGAAACTGGAACCATTTAGTTTCTTCCTGGCATGGTATTTACATGGTGGGCGGAAGGCGAACATTAGTTGTTTCATGTTATACTGTAAACTATGATGCTGTCAATATATGTACAGCCATAGAGCTAGAGCCATATGTCGACCGGCAGTATTGACGGTAACGTTGCTCTCACGATCGTCTTATTAACAAAAACCACGGGCCAATGATTTCGTCGGAGGGGCATGGGCTCGGACATAAAGGCTAGAGTTGTTGATTGCTCTTAGGCTGGCGAGATGCCAGCGGTGATAAGTAGTACAAGATTTCCCCGCAAGCGAATTCACACAGCCAATTTGATGATCGAACCGCCAACCAGATCGGCCATGTGCTCATTGAGGCAAGACACTCGTCAAACATCCAGGCAAACGTTGACTCTGACCACTTCCTCATAGCAGTAGGATTTAGAGCTCGACTCTCCAATGTCAGAAAGCTGCACCAGCCCAGCATGAGGTGGTTCGACATTGGACGCCTGAGCACCCCGGAGGCTACCAGAGTCTACAGGGAGTAACTGAGTGAAAGGCTCTCCGGTATGCCTACGTATGTACATATGTATGTATGTTGGCGTTACCGTCCATGAAGGGCCTAAGCCGAGCTTCTCTGAATCACCCATGTTGTTAGGTTAGGTTGACGTGGTATGCATAAGCCACACTTAGGCCGAAGCCGGTCCATTGTGATACCACCTGGATCAGGTTACCCTGATCCGCTACCTGGGAACCAACCGGTGCTTCTAATGAAGCGGTGGAGTTGAGCTATTTTTTGGTTTGCTAGCTCACTCAGATTGTCGAAGAAGGGCAATTCGCGATTCGCAAAAGAGGGACATGAGCAGAGGAGGTGGTATATTGATTCCTCCTCCTCCTCATCCATGCAGCCGCGACAGAAGTCATTGTAGGGTAGCCCCAGTCTGGCGGCGTGTTTTCCAATGGTGCAGTGACCTGTAATGACACCCACTAGAGTGCTTAAGGTTGCCCTTTTGGTTGCCACCAGGTCCCTGGTTCGTCCTAAGCTTAACTTAGGCCACAATTATTTGGTGATAAAGCCGATATTGCTCTCACTCCATTGGAGATTGGTCTCCTCTGTGGTTTGAAGCTTTATCATGTGCTTTACCATACTTATTGGTGTATCTACATATGTACCCGCGGGTAGGTAGGCTGAGTGTGCTTGACCCTAACTTTGCGAGTTCTTCGGCAGCGCAGTTTCCTGGAATATCCCTATGCCCGGGAACCCACAGTATTTTAATGTTGAACTGTTCAGCCATCCCATCTAGAGATAGGCGACAGTTAATGGATGTTTTTGATTTGTGGGTTACCGCTGCCAGGGATTTTATCGCAGATTGGCTATCCGTGCAAATGATAATATCCTTTGTGGATATTACATTGATCCTGAGCCATGCCAGGGCCTCCGTTATCGCAGTTATTTCTGCCTGATACACACTACAGTAATTTGGGGGTCTAAATGATAGGTTGAGGTTAAGTTCCTTGGAGAAGACCCCACTGCCTACACCCGATCCCATCTTAGAGCAATCTGTATATGACTGCTGTGTAGAGCCAGTACATAATGCTTATTTGGAGACCCCACCTCCTGCCCACTACTTTCTTACAGCTGTAGAGGGCAACAGTTGTACCCTTCCTGCTCAAGCAACAGCAGTAGTTCGTTGACCACCACGTTCCAGAGGAGAGGGGAGAGTACTCCACCCTGTGGTGTACCTTTGCTGACCTTTCTGGTTGAGACGGCACCAGCGAAGTTGGCTTTGAATACTCTTTGTATGAGCAGCTGTCGTACCAGTTCTATCACTGATCCCGTAACACCCAGATCAGACAGCGCCTTGATGACAGCCCAACAACATTGTTAAAGGCGACCTCAATGTCGAGAAAGGCGACTAGAGTGTATTGTTTACTTTCCAGTGACCTTTCTATTTTACTGACCAATGAGTGGAGTGCTGTTCCCACCGATTTGCCTTTGTTGTAGGCACCCATATTGTGTGTGATTTCATTAGCCCGTAGGTGCAAGGGACCTACAGTTTATTGCCTATTCCGAACGGCGAATTGCGAGAAGCTTTTCATGACAAACTTACTGCAGGGGGTTTTGTCAGCACCCCACTGAGGGAAACACCGTGAAAAACACGTTCGATGACATGACTGTGTCGGGATTCGATTCCGTGTCATCCGCGCCAGAGGCCAACACACTACCCACTGCGCAACGGTGCTCTCCACGGTATGCCTACGTCGAGCACAAATGAAACAACATGTGGCTGCATTGCCGCTCAACCATCCAGAAAGTAGCCGAGACCACCTTAGGTTACCTATCACCCCTGTCGGCAGCAGACAGGCCGTCTGCGCCCGCGGCTTTATTAGACTTAAGTCTTGATATCGCTATTTTGACTTCGTCTAGGTCGGGTGGACGGAATTTTCTTACATCATCGTCCATTACGAACGGATCGTTCTGCCTGACAGCGGTATCGTGTCTCCCATCGCCGTTATACAGTCTGCAGAAGTGGTCTTTCCAAATCCTCAGCATCGACTGCGACTATACTACCAGTTCTCCATTTTCATCCCTGCAGGCCGCCGCTCTGACTTTGTACCCATGGCATGCTCGAGTCATTCCTGCGGAAGCATCTCTCCATCTCTTCGATCTCACGCTTTCCGTGCTCTCTCTTCTTTCTTCTGAATAGCGTGTGTTCCTCTTTTCTCTTCCGCTCATAGATTTCGAGAGCAGCTCTCATCCGTCGTTGCAGCGTGGCTTTATATGCCTCCTGTTTTGCCGCATGGGCTTGTTCGCATTGTTCATCGAACCAGGGGTTTCTAGTTGGTGGCGGTTAGAAACCCAGCACCTCTGAGGCAGCATCTCTAACGGCGCTGTGGCAACGCGCCCATTCCTGCTCTATTGTTTGTGCTGCTGTAGGCGGATTTTGAGAGAGCTTGGAGGAGACACGATCAGCAAGATTCTGGCAGTCTCTTGCGATTGTAGCTTTCTGACTTCAAACTTACGTTGTCCTACTCGACTCCTAGGCATTCTTGATATCCTCGTTTGTACCTTGGCTACGGACAAGGTAGTGGTCCGAGTCGATGTTGGCCCCTCGGAAGGTTCGTACGTCGAGAATACTGGAGGAGTGTCTGGCGTCGATCGCAATGTGATCAATCTGGTTGGTGGTTGATTGATCAAAATACCGCCAGGTACCCTTGTGGATGTTGAAATGGGGGACTCGTGTGCTTGCTATAAGGAGGTTACGCCCCGTTAGGAAATCGATTAGCCTAAGTCCGTTGTCGGATGTGGTGTTATGAAGGCTATGCTTTCCTATGATCGACTCAAATATGTCCTCTTTGCCCAGTCTTGCATTAAAGTCTCCTAGAACTATTTTTGTGTCGTAGCTGGGGCATTGGGCATAGGTTCTGTCTAGGAGATCGTAGAATTCTTCTTTGAGTCGATCGTCCTTTTCTTCCGTTGGGGCGTGAGTGCATATCGAGCTAAGGTTTCCAAATTTAGCTTTGATGCGGATTGTTATGAGGCGTTCGCTTACATCTCGGAAGCTTAAGACTTTTCGTCGGAGTCTTCCTCTAATAACGTATCCGCACCCGAATAGGCGTTGTTTGTTCTCCCTGTAGCAGTCCCCTTAGTCGATGTCGCAGTTTTCCATCCGCCTTTGGCCTGGTCCGTCCCGTCGCACTTCTTGAAGTGCGGTTATGTCTGCTTTATAGCAGTTGAGGAATTGCTCTAATTTATCGCCTGCACCCGGTCTGTTAAGGGAGCTCACATTCCAGGTGTAGACTTGCAGGGGTCGTCAGCTTTATATCCGTCCGTATCCGAGGCTTGGGTTGTTTCGGAACAAGTGGGTTAGGTATGTTACCCCTAAGCACAACCCCCAACCTGGAGGGTAAGGTTCCTCTTTCCCCAGGAACAAGGGGTTGGGTCGCTGCACACATTGGTTCACTACCTGGCGGGTGCCTGTGTAGCTATTCAGGGGAGGCCACGCGGAGTCTGTGTGTCAACTTGGATTGAGCAGGGACAGAGATCGAAGCTGGCGTTTGCCATGTTAAAGGCGATGAAGTTCTTTGCTGTTTGCTCGCTCCCTCCCCCCTTACTATTCGGTAAGATGTCATCAAATCAAATCCCTAATGGAAACCATACTGTGGGTCATTGAGGATGAGGAGCTAGTCCTTAAAAAGATCAACGTCCACCGATTAATAGTCACTTAAGGTACTTTTGCTCAGGGTGTGTTGGCTTTCTCGCATAGAAACCACTCCAGTAGGTCGTTAAGAAGTCAGATTCGCCAGCATTGTTGGTTGTGACAATGCACCTCTGCCCATGAATCAGCCTCGCTCGTAAGCAACCCTATCATAAGCCACCAAGACTTTGTAATAACAGGCTGAGTTATTCCACCCTCCGCAGTACAGGCCTGACCTTTTCCACTTTCAAGGCATTGATTACCATTAACAGCAAAGCAACTTAAGCGAAAAAAAAAAAATTAAGGAAATCACTTCTGATACGAAGCCAAGGACCCGCATTCACCATTCAGTAGTCTGCACTTCAACATTGGGTCCTTGGCTTCACAGTTTTCGAAATTCCATTCCATTGAGGGAGACGTGATGCGATACGAGTGCATTACCCAAGCCTTTTTCACTACATCCTCTTTGTTCGCTTTATCCTTTTGTTTATAGTAATCACCACCACCTATTCGTTCATTGTAGTCATGCATTTCTGGATCGATAAACGCTCGCAGGCCTATGGGTTTGGTCGCGCTCGAGTTGCTGCCTCCCTATCCGGAGCAGGTGGTAATGGTTTAGGATTCGCCCATCCACCACGTCGTATGGGCGGAAAGACAACATTAATGCCAACACTCCATCGTCTGCCAACACAGCACCACAATCACAGCCATCCGCAACAGCAACAGCCACCACCTCCACCACAACAACAACAGCAACAGCAACAATCGACTATAATAGACTGCCATAGATCGCATAGTATTAACAACAACAATAACAACAATAACTCTTCACACAATAGCAATCACCACGGCCATAGTAACAACAATCACCACTCGAATAGTAACTACAATAGCGGTGGCAGTGGCGGCGGTAACAATAACAACAGCGTCGCGAACAACAACAATTTCTATAGTAACATCAGCTGTAGTGGGACCACAGTACAGCACTACTCCACTTCGTCCTCTTCGTCCGGCGCGGTGCCAGTCGTTGCCGGTGCCAATGCCAGTGCCAGTGCACACAACCGCATAAATCGCAGCGGCTGCCGCAGTAGCACAAGTATAAACAACGTCACGTCGAACAATAACAATCACGAGGCCGCATCCATGGGTTCAACAACACGCAGTTACCATCATCATCCGCAATTCGGCAACATGAGCATCCGACACCACTATCAGCAGTCGATGACCGCGACGGGGCATGCCGATCATACGTACAGCTCGCGCTCGCAACAGCATCATCATCATCACCACCACCACAATCCAGTGCCACGGACACACTTGACGGTGAATTCTGGGTCCGTTTCGCTGCCATCCATTTACGTGTGAGTACACTTTACCATTATGCCTTTAATCAAATCGAATTTTCATCTCGTACAGTTCACATTCCAGGAGTCCATCGCACGGCCAAAATCTGGAGGAAGGCGCCATGGGTATGGGACCCATCTCGACGGTTCGTCTGCGTGCATCGAACTCCACTGCCGCGACGGTAACATCCGCCACTCATTCGACAACCGGCAATGCAATGCTAGACCCAACCGACACACGAGTCCTCCCATCGCATTTGAAATACGGCATGTGGGCCACGCTCATCTTGGCCTCGGTGCTCGTTGCCGGCGCTAAGTTCTACGCCGACCATCAGGGCACCGGATTAGAAGTACTCATATTTGCTGCATTCTCAGCGACATTCTTCCTTGCCGCTTGTACCGTGTCGCTGTGCCGTTTACCCGGCAGCTTGGCTGCATCACCCTCGCTCAGTATCGACGATTCGAGTCGGGGTTTACTCAACCAACAAAGCAATCAATTGAATCTTCACTATCAACCGGCGCAACAGCAACCGTCACAGCAGGAGAATTTAGAGCTCACACCGACCGGTGCTCCGCCACCGTATCACATTGCCATCCTACTGCCAGAGAACGATAAAGACGTACAGTTCAAAGACGAATCACCGCCGCCGTCGTACGACAAAATTGTTATTTAATAGACCACCAGCAGAACCAAGTAAGTGGAGTGGAAAGAGGGAATTCCCGCAAGCAAAACAAGACTATCGTTCTAGGAAAACAAGTTTATTTCAGTTGCACTTTGACCCTATGATAAGCATTGCTCAAGACTCCGCGCAGATTCCATGTGTTCTCGAACGTCTCCGGTTGACAATTGTACGCCGAATCGACTGCTTTCGACCAGATCTCTACTTCTCTACTGCTCGAGCTGGGCACTGGAATACGAGCCGACCACAAAGACCAACCATAATGCCGACCATCGGGCAGATCCTCTTGTTCCAGGTTGGCCACGTGCCATGTGGTACCTCCGTCGACGGTTAAATCCACTCGAACGATACGCCGACCGCCTCCAGACCATGCATAGCCCTTCACTTCAATGTAACCGTCCTTGACTTTCACGGCATCACCAGCTGATGGACTGCATATAGCCGACGTTACGGGCATGGCCTGGATGGCCGGTGATTTTTTAAAGTCCACCGTGTCCCAATCGGTGCTTGGGCTAAAGCCCTTGTAGTCGTTCTGCTGCCAATGGGATGGAGATTCATTTTCGGACACCACTATCCGATTGAGCCACTTGACATTCCGTGCGCCAACAGTTCCGGGCACAATAACTCGCAGCGGATAGCCGTGGTCGCGGTTGAGCGGCTCGTCGTTCATTTCGTATGCGAGAATCACATCGCCACGCTCGTCCATCGCTTTCGAGAGCGGAATCGAGGCGCCGAATGGGTTGGCTGTTGGATCCAAGTCACATCCCTCGAAGACTACATGGCGTTTTTCGTCCGACTGGATACCCATAGCGATTAAGACGTCGCGTAGTCTCGCTCCTGACCATTTCGCATTGCCGACCGCACCGGCACCCCAAGATAGCCCTTTGACCGCTTTCACTTTGGTCATTTCCGACCGTCGATTGCCACCGCACATGATTGCCGCCGTGACTGTGTGCTTTGGCAGTACCTTGATGTCATCTAAAGTGAATGTCTTCGTCGAAGATTCGTCATCTTCGATTCCCACTTCGAGTTCGTAGCTTTCCACGTCGATTATCGGCACGGGGAGGTGATTCCGCACGTAGAAGAACTCGTTCGGAGTGAAAAAATGTTCGGCGAGAAGCGAAAGTGGCGGTTCAGCGTTGAACGGCCGCTCCGAAGCGGGTTTCAACAAAGGATGACGTTTGGGCTCCTTTGCCCACGGCGATCCCATGTCGTCCGTACTCACTTCGTCCTCCTTCGCGAGGTTTCCGATGCGAAACGACTCGAGTAGAGTGAGGATTTCCTTGTTGTTGTGCTGCTGATAGATACTCCAGAACGGATCAATCGCAGAACCGGCTCCAAGCATGATTTTATCACTCCCCGGATGCTGCGGTATGAATTCCGTAATGTCATACACTCCAATGCCGTACGTCACCCAAACTCTCTTTTCGGAAGTGTCGTGGGCACGGACCTCATCAATTTTATATGTCGGTAAATCCCTTCTCTCAGTCGCGTGCCATTTCTTGAACTCCACATCGTCCGCGGTTGGTCCAGGCGTAACAACTGGTTCATAGGTTTTCTCCGTTTCCTTCTCACTCAACTCGGAGAACAGTGCAAATCCACCGGCAACTCCACCTAACGTCAATGCAGTTGTTAGCACCCGTGCTTTCCTCTTCGACTTGCCCCCGTGACCGCTTCCGGACGAAAATAGCACACAAGGACAAACGTAGCCGAATCCAGTGGTCCACCGCCGTAACAGGTTGTGGTGAAATCTCCCCAAGTTGATAGTGGTGATAGCACGACGTGCGACAGCATTCATCTTTTGCGACTTACTGCCGACCAGCAATTGATAAGGCAAACTCTTCGTCAACAAATTCCCACACAAACCATGCGGGGACCTGAGGTGATTAGCCAATGCAATCTCCGGCGGTTGCGGTGTAGACAATTAGACAGAATCTACTCTCTTTCAGGCCATAAAAGCGATTTTGTGGTAACGTACAGGGGCAGGGACGGACAGATGTCTTGTTTTGCTTGCGGAATGATTACTTAATCGCGGTCCAATCGGTTGCCGAAGGTACAAATGTCATGGTTGACGGCTGATGGCTGACGGTGACGGCAATAGCCCACGTGTGACAGCTTTCATCGAGCTTTTGCCTTGGGTGGAAACACAATGGTAAAAGATTTTCTATAAAATTATTAAGAAGGGAATTCCCCCTGTTGTTTAGTCATGTAAGTGGAAGTGATACATTTAGTCTGTGAAATTCGATGTAATCTTCTCGACATTTTACCCGTATATATTGTAGTATAAATAGATCACATTATTCTAGTTGTAATTGTAATATATTGTAAAAACCACGTCCGATCTCGACTCTCGACTCTGTATCTTTCTACATATGTACACTCTTGAATGTATCTTACATATATTATTGAACAACACATACATACATATACGTGTATATCTAATGCCAGACTTTGTACATATATACGTATTTCTTGAATAGATCCTAAGCATTTAGAGCCGTTTTGGACATTTACCTTATCACTAACTCGTAGCTAAGCTATTGGCTTGGAGGTATCTATTTTTTTCTTTGTATCTACATATGAGCATGTATGTATGTATGCCAAGGATCGATTAACGGTTTTTTTCCTTTGGAAGTAAATAAATTGTAGTATTACTGAGCCAGGGTGAGAGTTTTGTCTTTTTTGGATCCCTTTCAGCTTGCCAGTCGCTCTTAGTCTGTCGTAAAGCCATCGTTGTGGGCGACATTTCTTGAGAGCTAGACGAAAAGGTAAAGGAAGGAATGACCCCTGCGCAGGAAGCAGTGTCGCTTCAGGATGCATCCTTTCTTATTTACTTGCCTCCGACCATAGAGCACATTGTTGAAGCTTACAGGTCTATCCTGGTTGCTTCAATAAAGAGGCTTACATTATAGGAGTCCCGAAGGTATTTTTAAGTGCTTTGTCCATGTTTTGAACTAATCCGGTCATCACTCGAGCTGATATTGGCTGTGATTCGAGCGGATATTGGTTGTTATCCTTCGAGCTGATCCTTTTGCTGTTAGCCCGATTTTCGTCAACTTTTTGGTCAACTCTTTGAGTTGATCTCCCTTTTCGGGCTGATACTAGTCATCATTTTAGGCCGATCTTAGTCACCTTTTTGGATTGATCTTGGTCACTTTTTTTAGCTGATCTTGGTCGCCTTTTTCGACTGATTTCAGTTGCTCTTGTGGACTGACCTTTGTCGCCTTTTTAGACCGATTTTAGTAGTCTTCTTGGACTGATTTCAGTCGACTTTTTGGACTGGTTTTGGTCGCCTTTTTGGACGGATTTTAATTGCCCTTGTGGACTGATCTTGGTCGCCTTTTTAGACTGATTTTAGTCGCCTTTTTGGAGTGAAATTGGTCGCCTTCTTGGACTGGTAATGGTCGCCTTTTTCGACTGATCTTAATCGCCTTTTTGAACTGATCTTGGTCGTCTTTTTAGACTAAAATTGGCCGCTTTTTTGGACTGATCTTGGTCACTTTTTGGACTGATATTGGTCGCATTTTTTAACTGATCTTGGTCGTCTTTTTGGACTGATATTGGTCGCTTTTTTGAACTGATTTGATCGCCTTTTTGGACTGAAATTGGTCGCCTTTGTGGACTGATCTTGGTCGTCTTTTTTGGACTGATCTTGGTCGCCCTGTTGCATTTATCTTGGTCGCCTTTTTGGACTGAGCTGGGTCGCCTTTTTAGACTAATCTTGGTCGCCTTTTTGAACTGATTTTGGTCGCTTTTTTGGACTGATCTTGGTCGCCTTTTTGGACTGAAATTGGTCGCCTTTTTGGACTGATATTGGTCGTCTTTTTTGGACTGATCTTGGTCGCCCTGTTGCACTTATCTTGGTCGCCTTTTTGGACTGAGCTGGGTCGTCTTTTTAGATTAATCTTGGTCACCTTTTTGGACTGATCTTGATCGCCTTTTTGAACTGAACTTGGTCGCCTTTTTGTACTGATCTGGGTCGCCTTTTTGAACTGATCTTGGGCGCCCTTTTGGACTGATCTTGGTCGCCTTTTTGAACTGATTTTGGTCGCTTTTTTGGACTGATATTGGTCACCTTTTTGGACTGATCTTGATCGCCTAATTGCACTTATCTTGGTCGCCTTTTTGGACTGACTTTGGTGGTCCTTTTGGACTGATCTTGGTCGCCTTTTTGAACTGATTTTGGTCACTTTTTTGGACTGATATTGGTCACCTTTTTGGACTGATCTTGGTCGCCTAATTGCACTTATCTTGGTCGCCTTTTTGGACTGACTTTGGTGGCCTATTTGGACGGATCTTGGTCGCCTTTTTGGACTGATTTTAGTCGCCTTTTTGGACTGACTTTGTTCACCTTTTTGGACTGATCCTGGTCGCCTTTTTAGACTGTTTTTTATCACCTTGTTGGACCGATCTTGGTCGCCTTTTTGGACTGATTTTGGTCGCCTTTTTGGATCTTGTTCGCTTTTTGGACTGATCTTGGTCGGCTTTTTGGACTGATCTTGATTTTAGTCGGTTTTTGAGCTGATCTTGTCACTTTTCGAGCTGATCATTGTCGCTTCCAAAAACTGATCTTAGTCAAAGCCAAATACCTTTCCGATCTACCTCGGAAATAATGTTGATAGATTGCTGCGGAAAATCTAGTCTTCATCGCCCCTAAAAGTGATCGTGATCTTGATTACCACCTTTAAATGGTGTCCTCGTCGTATCACCCTTATATGGTGTCTTGGCCGTGTCACCCTTAGATGGTGTCTTGCTCGTGTTATCCGTAAATGGTGTCTTGGTCGTGTCGCCCTTGGATTGTGTTTTCGTCCTGTCACTCTTATATGGCGTCATCGTCGTGTCACTCTTAGATGGTGTCTTGGTCGTGTCACCCTGAGATTGTGTCTCCGCCGCCGTGTCACCCTTAGATGGTGGCAGTTACTGCCCCTATCACTCTTTAGTGGTCTGAACAGGTACATATGCTCGTCGATTTCCTCTAGCCCTCAGCGACCAACAGCACATCTACCGATGCAGCCATTCTTTAGGAGACAACACGCTCGCTACGTTTCAAAGTTTCTCTAGAAACTTTCTCGTTTATTATATTTGTTCAGTAAAAACGTTTGGTACAGAGATTCCAGAGATTTGTCGCAGGCACTTGGAGTGTGTGTCCCACTACAGCGGACGGATACATATAAAGTGACTTACAAAACTACACGAGACAAGACAAAATTCCAAAGTAAATGATTCAAAGGCACTTGAGTGTTCTGGACGGATACGTAACACGAAAAAATGCTAAAATAAAAAAATTAAAACTTTTAAGCCTAATAACTCGACTCTGGTCGTGGTTATATGTAGCCCTGTAGGCTACGCGACTGGCTCTGATAGTGACGAGGTGGCTGATAGCCCGGCTCTTGCATTTCCATTTGCATAACAAGATTCTTACTATCCGCACGTAGTTCGTAGGCTTCCTTTGCTTCGCGATAGAGGATGAGAGCTGCTATACCTAGTATCATGGACGAAACAACGGCGAGAGAGTATGACCACGAGAGAACGTTGAACTTCGGATACATCAACCAGTCGCGACGGTATGCGCAGCCACCGAATATCGCCACGGCCAAGAACATGAACAGACCTAGGTGGGACGATTAGAGGATATAGAAAAAGCGAAACCCTTATATGTAACACTTACTCGAAACAGCACAGCAAATAAAGGAGATTCTAGTCAGGATCCATTCGTACTGCAAGACACCCTTCAGCGGCAGCCGAATAATCACCATCGACAAGATACCCAGACAAGCATACGTCAAAATAAATGATATTGTCACGAAGCTCTGCACAGCCATCAGCCAGCCGGGCAACAGCCACTCCCTAATCACATAGTACTCCTGCAAGCAATCGAACGAGAAATATTTTCAATTGTAGAACACCAGCGAAATGGGGACACAGAGAGCAACGACCTACATGGCTAAAAATACCGTGACATCCGTGAAACTGTCTCGGGAACTGATAGTACGGGTAGACAAAGTGTTTGAAGCAATATTGCCACAAGCCCATGTTCAGGAAACTGCTGTGCGACTCCTCGTACGACTCGATCCAGTACGGTGAGCACAGCGCCATCAGCAGTGCAATGCCACCGGCCAGTGTCACAATCGTGCCGAAAATAATTCCATCTAAAACGAAATTTCGAAACGGATTCGTCGAAGATTTGTAGATTCAATTACTAAACAGCCGACGCCTTTCTTGGCAATCGAATCGGATTTGGATGACGG
Organism: Eumerus sabulonum; assembly: GCA_951905685.1. NCBI lineage: Eukaryota > Metazoa > Arthropoda > Insecta > Diptera > Syrphidae > Eumerus > Eumerus sabulonum. The sequence goes on from OX645061.1 coordinate 107,818,873, forward strand.
GAATTCGCACTTACTTGACGCTCTCGGGTATTCGTTCTTCTCGGGACCCTCGGTCGATTGTGCCTTTTGCATGGTTTCACGTTTGTTTATTCTATTCAGGCCAGAGGATATCGATTTATTTGTATTTCAATTCGGACGAGCGGAGAAATCAACAAACTTATAAGAAATAAGAAAGAATGTAAAATGACAACGATGACAAGTAGCAGCGATACCCACCCAAAAATGGGTAAGGGTGCGTGTGCATCGAGTGGGGAGATATTCATACCGATGGGTGCATTCAGGCTCGATTAGGGAAGGGAGAATGTATAAATTCGATTACCGTTGTATATAAAATAAATTTATTTCAAAAATCCATTCATGCGTTTTGAACAAACTTTGGATCACGGCAGGATTCCATGGTCTTATCGTACACCAAGCCAGGGGAGCATGTCAAAATGACACCATTACCATTCAAGCAGAAATAGTAACTGCTAGGATCCAATTCGTTTGGCAAAAAGTGTGATCCCTCCTCGGGACAGATGATATTGGCCTTGACTGGTGGCATCTTGGCGTACGGCAGGACTGCACGACTCACCGCTTTGACCTATCAGATCAAAAAAAATAAAAATTCGTTTCATTCAAAAAAAAACTTTGAAAAAAATTGACATTTACTTACGTTACAAGTTACATTTGCCTTATAATCACAGCCCTGTCTGTCGGGGTTGAAGAATAATCCCGTCCCGCATTCTTTGGGTACAGCTTGACCATTGTAACAAATAAAATACCTGAACCCAAAGAAGTTGAATGAAAAATCCGAAATGACAGCAATTCAAAAACGATCTTACTTCGAGCAACTAGCATGACTTGACAGAAAGACAATATTGTCAGGATCATTGACCCCACTGCACAGATGCTCCTGACAATCGACATTTTGCGGGAAATCACATCGATCCGTGTTCGAGTTATATTGCAAGTCGTCTAAGCACTCCTGAACGACGGGCGTACTGTCGAAACAGATAACGTATTTCGTGCAGGTCTTATCGTAAGCAAATGTCGTCAGACTACTACTGCACTGCTGGACACATTGAGCATCTGAGGCATAACTACAAGTTTGTGTGTCAGCACTAAAGAGTAGATTATCGGGGCAAACGCCAGGATACGCAGTCTCATTCCAACACACGTAATACTGCGAACAGTTTGTGAGATGGGCAAGGAAGACACCGTTAGCGACATTGCTGCAAATGTTGACTTCGGCGTTGAAAACCGATAAACTGCTGAAAACGGCCACGGCCAGGAAAACGAACGCGTTGTCTGCAATCAAAAACAAACTCATCTAAGCTGCTCGCTTGAATTGGACGCTCTTACATTTCATGGTATCCTTGACGTGGGTGGAAGTGGACGATGGATGAGATGGCACTTGTACTGAGACGGTATCTGGTCGGGAAGATACTTTTATGTGAATGTCAATCTTGGTTCCGCGCGTCTTTTATGGCAACGCAAAGTTAATCAATTAACTAGGGGTACCGCGAAAATGTGTTAAAAAAACTTACTAATTTGCACGTACAGTTTCCCCGGGACGTTGCTAGAGATTTTATCGATGACGAACAAAAGTGCAATTAATTGATTAATTGCTTTCGATTCCTGTTATTGGTTGTCACTTGGTTTTGATTTTCTCCTGTTGGTTTTGTGTTTACTGCTTTTACAAAGAAGGTAGCGAACGGAAGTCATGGTTAGGGAAGATGTACACATGGTCAGGGACGTGTTAGCATGGCATGCACCGATTGAGCGCTTTTGTCACTTCGGTGATTAGGTTTTTTATTATACACTTGACGCAGCCCAACGCAAGTTACAGCATCTGTCAATCGTGTATACAATTTCTGATATGGTTTCCGGAACGAATGCCCAACTTCGGGAGATAGTCTTATCTGAGCTTGTGTTTGTACTTCGGAACACGATCAGTTATCTGCTTGATGCTAGATACGTTACGGTGGAAAGTTGATATCATAATGTGGCGTCGGACGTCGTACGCTATACCCATATGGCATTGGCCTATGATTCAGACCTTGACGAGTATGCAATGTGAAGCTTTGACTTTGGCTTTGACTCAACATGCGTGCACTTCCTTCTAGGAAAGCCTATAGTTACGAAAACTAATTTGACGAGATGATTGCTGAAATTCTACAGAAATGTGCTTAGTTGCTCCGCAGTTTCGTTATCCTTAAGACTGAGTCTATACCCCGCTTCGGGGAAAGATGGTACTTAAGACGGCACTGTGAATGTAAAAAAAGTCTCTTGACAAGGCTCTACCACTATTCTCACCAGCGATTAACCTTTTGGTTCTTTGCATGGCCTTGGAAAGCTCTCGGTAAGCATGTTGATGTTGTTGATGATTATACCCTTTACGCCTATTTCAAGATATAGCTTAGGATTCTATGACCATTCTATCGTTGACGAAATAAATGAGAATAGAATTGGATGTCAATGAATTTCGACTACTAAATTAGGGAGAGATCCCACTTTGAGGACTGAGAATGTCATGGGTGGCGTAGGACAATCTTGGTCTTCGTATGGCACCCTTACTTCTCTTCCGCAAAGTATAGTTAATCATAAGAGTTGGGTTTCGTCATCAAGGAGATATCACAGGAACGACATCCTGGAGAAAACTACTGAAATCAACACACACCTCCCTTTCGTCGACTTTTAAACCGCATATGGCAGTGTATATGGACGAGCTATACAGCCGCATGTCAGGTTTTGAGATTTCTGCCATATTAGCTGGGTTGTATAGAGTGACAATGGAGAATTCTCGCTGCCTTTGATGTTGTTTCTTCTATATGTAGGTATGTAGATATGTATGGTGGCGTTACAGTCCATGGAGGACTAAAGCCGAGCTTCTCTCAAACACCCATGTTGTGTGGGATTTTATTATCCCATAGGTGAAAGGGACAGTTTATTGCCGACTCGAGTAGCTTTTCATGACAATTGGGGGGAGAGAGCGAGCAAACAGAGCAAAGAAGTTGATCGGGTTTAACTTGGCAAACGTCAGCCTGGATCTCTGTCCCTGTTCAATCCAAGCTGACCACAGCCTCGCCTGTATAGCTGCCCTGGCACCCGCCAGGTAGTGAACCAATGTGCGCAGCGACCCAATCCGTTCCTGGGGAAAAAGGAACCTGGCCCTCCAGGTTGGGGGTTTTGCTTAAGGGTAACATTCCTATCACGGAAAAACCACTTGTTCCGAAAAAAACAAAAGCCTCGTATACGGACGGATACAAAGTTGACAAAGGATTCCTCGATCCCCTAAACAGAACCTATGCCCAATGCCCCAGCTACGACACAAAAATAGTTCTAGGAGACTAGAACTGGGGGACATATTTGAGTCGATCATAGGAAAGCATAGCCTCCATAACACCACATCCGACAACGGACTTAGGCTAATCGATTTCCTAACGGGGCGTAACCTCCTTATAGCAAGCACACGAGTCCCCCATTTCAACATCCACAATCGACCACCAATCAAATTGATCATATTGCGATCGACGCCAGACACTCCTCCAGTACTCTCGACATACGAACCTTCCGAAGAGCCAGCCAGTATGAGGATATCAAGAATGGTTAGGAGCAGAGTAGGACAACGTAAGTTTGACGTTGGAAACCTACAATCGCAAGAGACTGCCAGAATCTTGCCGATCGTGTCTCCTCCAAGCTCTTTCAAAATCCGCCAACAGCAGCACAAACAATAGAGCAGGAATGGGCGCATTGCCAGAGCGCCGTCAAAGACGCTGCCTCGGAGGTGCTGGGTTTCAAACCGCCACCACCTAGAAGCCCCTGGTTCGATGAACAATGCGAACAAGCCCATGCAGCATATAAAGCCACGTTGCAACGACGGACGAGAGCTGTCCGCGAAAGCTATGAGCAGAAGAGAAGAGAGGAACACACGCTTTTCAGAAGAAAGAAGAGAGAGCACGGAAAGTGTGAGATCGAGGAGATGGAAAGATGCATCCGCAGGAATAACGTCCGGAAGTTTTACAATAAGGTAAAACGAACATGCCATGGCTACAAAGCCAGAGCGGCGGCCTGCAGGGATGAAAATGGAGAACTGGTAGTATAGTCGCATTCGATGCTGAGGATTTGAAAATACCACTTCTGCAGACTGTATAACGGCGATGACAGACAAGACACCGCCGTCAGGCAGAACGATCCGTTCGTGATGGACGACGATGTAAGAGAATTCCGTCCACCCGACCTAGACGAAGTCAAAAAAGCGATATCAAGACTTAAGTCTAATAAAGCCGGGGGCGCAGACGGCCTGTCTGTTGAGCTTCCTAAGGCGGCTGGAGATGAGCTGGTAAGGTGCATGCACCATACCAGCTCGGAGGAAAGCATGCCCGACGAATGGAATCTCGGCATCGTTTGCCCGGTCCATAAGAAAGGAGACCCCTATAACTGCGCCAACTAAAGTGTGGTTCCAGGCCAGCTAAATGCACAACAGACCAAATATTTACACTACGGCAGATCTTGGAGAAGACAAGACTCACCACCTTTTCGTCGATTTCGAAGCTGCATATGACAGCGTGTATAGAGATGAGCTATACAAAGCCATGTCTAGTTTTATCATCTCTGCCAAGCTCGTCCGACTGTACAGGATGACAATGGAGAATTCTCGCTGCTCCATTAAGGTCGGTAATGAGAAAACCGGGACCTTTGATGTTAAAAAAGGATTTAGGCAAGGTGACGCGCTGTCATGGAACTTTTTCAACATCGTGCTTGAAAAGATCGTGCAAGAGTCACTGGACAGAAGTCACTTGAGAAGTAGAGCCCTCTCTTGGAAAACCAAGGTGACGCTATATAAGACCTTGATCATCCCAGTCCTCCTTTACGGCACAGAGGCTTGGACCTTAACCAAAGCGGATTAAGATACCCTTGGTCGTTGTGAGAGGAAAATTCTGCGAACTATCTACGGTCCCGTTTGTTCAAACTGAGTATGGAAGAGAAGATTTAACGAAGGACTCTATGGGTTTTACAGCGACATCAGCCTGGTACGCCGCCTACGGATACAGCGTCTAAGGTGGCTAGGCCATGTAGAGCGCATGGAAAACACAGCTTCGACCCGAAAAGTCTTCGAATCCACCCCGGAAGGAAGGCGCGGCAGGAGACGGCCGCATCTACGGTGGTGCACGCAGGTGGAAGGGAACCTTAACCAACTGGGTGTGCGGCGCTGGAAACAGCTGGCCAAAGACCGTGCCAGCTGGAGACGCTTGTTGGTTAAGCCCCAGGTTCACTACGGACTGTGGCACCACCTAAGTAAGTAAGTAAGTAGACAGTCCGTCTGCGCCACCAGCTATATTAGACTTCAGTTTTGATATCGCTATCTAAGTCGCTATCCGTCTAACTTAGGTGGACGGAATTCCCTCCCAGCTTCGTCCAGTTTGAATAAAGCGTTCTACTTGACATTGCCATCTTGGCCATCTTCGCTGTTATACAGACCGCAGATAGAGTCTTTCCATATTCTCAGCATCGACTGTTATTCAACTACGAAGTGTCCGTGTTCCCTGCAGGCTTCCACTCTGACTTTATAAGCCTTGGCATGCTCGTTTTACTTTTTGGTAAAACTTTCGAACGTCGTTCCTGCGATTACATCTCCCCATCTCCTCGATCACGCGCCTCTCGTGCTCTTTCTTTTTCCTTCTGAAAAACGCATGCTCCTTCCTTCTTTTCTGCTTAGAGAGCTCACGAGCAGCTCTTGTACGTCGATGCAACGTGGCCATTCTGTTTTTCTGCATGTACCTGTCTGCACCAAGGATTTCCCCTAGGTGGTGGCTGGAAACCTTATACATCAGAGGCAGCATCCTTGATGGCGCTTTGACAACATCTCCATTGCTGTTCTATGATCTGTGCGGTTTGTATCGGCTCTTGAAAAAGCTGCTGGGAGACACGATCGGCTAAGTTCCTAGCGGTCTCTTGCGATTGCAGTTTCCCGACCCGACATCCAATTTTGATGGTCCAACTCGACCCCGCAGTGTTCGCGATATTCGCATACGAGCCTTGACTGCAATAAGGTAGTGATGATGTTGGATGGCAAAGGATCGACAAAGGCCTCGTAGAGCTAGTATCTATCCGACGATTGCTGGCCTGCTAAAAAGCGAGAAGAGTCACCGCAGACGAACACCTTGCGGCACTGTTAGTAAGTCCCATCCTCACCTCCTCTGTCTGTAATTTCCCCTGTCAATTACAGACAGGCTCGGCGGGGTATTAGCGAAACCCCCCGTAGTAAACTTGCCATGAAAAAGCTTCTCGACTCACGCCGTTCGGAATCGGCATTAAACTGTAGGTCCCTTCCACCTGTGTGAAAAATAAATCACACACAACATGGGTGATTGAGAGAAGCTTTGCTCTGGTCCTTCATGGGCTGTAACGCCACCAAAGAAGAAGAATTACAGACAGGGAAGGGCGAATGGCTAGTTTCCTGCTATTTCTTTAGTCGATTGGGCTAACCGTAAGACAGTGTAAAAACTCACAGACAACCACAAGCCTTGGATTTAACCGACGGACTACATGTTGAAGACTCCTGCAACCATACAAAGGAAGGGAGTATCGGTTAAGCACCTGAAATGTTATATGTAGGTCTCTTAATAGACCGGGTGCGGCCGAACGGTTAGAAAGGGGCCTAAGCTGCTATTAAGCAGGCATTACTGCACTCCAAGAAGTACGATGGGATGGACCGGGTAAAAAGAGGATGAAAGAGTTTGACACATACTGCTACAAGGAGAACAAACAATGCATATTTGAGTCGACTTCGGCTAACAGTAGTAAGCTTCCGGCATGTGAGCGCCTCAAAGATGTCTTCGGGAACATCAGCTTGATAAGCGTTAGCGCCCCCACAGAAGAATAAGGCGACAGAGTCAAAGATGACTTCTATGACCTCCTAAATCGAACATATGCTCAATGTCCCTGCTATCACACCAAGATTGTGCTAGAAGATTGCAACGCGAAGCTAGGAAAGGAGGACATCGTTGAACGAGTCGTAGGAAAGCACAACCTATGCGACACCGTGATCGAAAACGAATTCAGGCTAATAGACGTTGGGTTTATGAACTACTACTGTTGCTAGAACAGGAAGGGTACGCTGTCACCGCCTATGCAGATGACATTTCTATCGCCGAAACAGGAACATTTCCTGGCACTCTAAGCGACCTAATGCAGGGTGCGTTACAGTAGAAACCTGGACGCAATACTGTGGACTTGGGGTCAATCCGAAGAAAACCGATCTAGTACTGTTTACAAATAAATATAAAATCCCGCCCTTCAACGCACCGAGGCTGGGTGGAACCCAACTAACAATTAAAGATCAGGCTAAATACCTAGGCCTAGTCCTTGACAGAAGGCTGAATTGGAAACCCAGCATTCTTGATCGTGTCAAGAAACAACAACTGCCTTCTACAGCTGTAAGAAAGTGGTGGGCAAAAAGTGGGGTTTCCAACCAACTGGCTCTATACAGCAAACAAAGGGCCCATCCTCCTGTATGGCATCGTAGTTGGGTGGACTGCTCTGGACAAGGCAGTATATCGAAACCTTCTGGGGAAAGTATAAAGATCGGCCAGTTTATATATAAGCGGAGCGATCAGATCAACCCCCACGGAGGCCCTAAACATCCTATTACATCTTCCACCGTTGGACTACTTCAGCAAGCAAGTTGCTGCCTACGCTGCCCTACAGATTAGGGACAGAGGAAAATGGACACAGACTGCGTCATCCCGCAGAATGTGTTCACTAGGAACTTCGAAGTTGTCTTTTCATCCAGGGAGGAATGGGCTGAAGGGTTAGTCATACCAAAGGATACGATTCTCTCTATACCGATGGCTCTAAGATGAAGTCGGGTGTTGGTAGTGGAGTCTTCTCCAAGGAACTTAACCTCAACCTACCATTCAGACTCCCAAGTCACTGCAGTGTGCCAAGCAGAAATAGCAGCAATAACGGAGGCCCTTGCATGGCTTATCATTTGCACGGACAGCCATTCTGCGATAAAATCCCTAGTAACCCACAAATCAAAGACATCCCCTAACTGCCGTCTATCCCTAGACGAGATGGCTGTACAGTTCAACATTAAAATACCGTGGGTTCCCGGGCATAGGGATATTTAAGGAAACTGCGCGGCTGACGAACTCGCAAAGTTAGGGTCAAGCGTACTCAGCCTTCCTACCCTCGGGTACCTAGAAACACCAATAAGTACGGTAAAGCACACAATAAAACTTCGAACCATAGAGGCGAACAACCTCCAATGGAATGAAAGTAATATCGGCTTCATCACTAAACAAATCTGGCCTAAGCTAAACCTAGGACGAACCAGGGACTTAGTGGCAAGCAAAAGGGCAACCTTAAGCACTCTAGCGGGTGTCACTACAGGTCACTGCACCATTGGAAAACACGTCGCCAGACTATGGCTACCCTTCAATGACTTGTGCCGTGGCTGCACCTTCTCTGCTCTTGCTATTCTTTTGCGAATCGCAGGAGGATCTACCTCGGCCCGCCCTTCTATGAAAATCTAAATGAGCTAGCAGACCTAAAAATAGCTTAACTGCATCGCTTGATCAGAAGCACTGATTGGTTATCAGCTAGTGGATCAAGGTAAAATGATCCACGTGGTATCACAATGGGCCGACTTCGACCTACGTGTGGCCTATGCCAACCACCTTTCCCTAACCTAACCTAATAGACTTAGTGACGGGGCATAACTTCTTAGTAGCGAGCACGGTTCCCACATCTCAATATTCATAAGGGGACCTCGGGGGTCTCCTGATCAACTATCTATTAATCAAATCGATCATACTGCGATCGACGCATTAACATTATAATAAAAAAGAAAAAACTCCTTCGAGTATTTCTCCTCCATTTAAGTCATATTTCTATTTTCAACCAAAAAATTGACTTTGGCATCACTTATGATAAGCTGTTTGGCTTGACTGACTGCACGTGCCTGCCTGAATGCGCCCACTGCATTCGTTACTTCTCCCATTAGAATTCGCAATCTGCATTCTGTCGATTCTGTCACAATTGTGTTTGCCATTTTTCCAATTGTTACCGGAGTTTTCTTTTTAATTTGCTTTCCCCAATTCAAACGCTGAAAAGAAAAAATCTCTTCCTCATCCAATTACTCGTCTACGTATTTTAACAAATCATTACGTGTGCATTTATCACAACATTCCATTTTTGCAGTGTGAAAGAAAACAAAAAAAAAAACATGTTCCCGTTCATGCGAGACTAAACAAGAAACGCAGCAATTACCGTTCGCTTTTCTTTTGCATGTAATGTCGGTTGTGGCCCCTCGTTCCCATTCGGTGGACATATGTGATTAGTGAATAGAAATTAAAAGAAAAAAAAAAGAAAAATTCTTGTCCAGCATGGCACCAGTGAAAAATCCAAACAGTCATACCGGATCGAGCTCAAAGTCAACGGGAGCAACGCAGTCGATCTCATCGTCATCATCGTCGTCGATGATGGAAAGTTCATCAACGACCAGTTCCTGTCTATCGTCGGATCCCAATATGCAATTAGCAGCGATGCGATCGAATGGAGGTGTTGACGTTGAGGCAAGAGCACATGAAAGCTTGGCAAGTGGATTAGATGTAGTTGGTGGTGGTGGTGGTGGCGGTAGTGGTGCTACTACTGGTTCCACTTCAAATGGTGCTGGTGGTTGTGGTGTTGGGAATATGCCATTTGTCGCACCTGCCGTACAGACGACAATTGTGCCACAATCGGGCGGTATTGAAGCTGTCGGCGGGGCAATGGCTAATGCATATGTGTTGCGAAAAAACACTGAAGTTGTCGCACCGATTCGACGGGAATTCAAGGATTTGAATGTAAGTTGTGATCCCTTTTGTGTTTGTTGTTTTTAATCTTATCCGTCGCTCAGGGCGTTGTCTGCTAGGGAAATAGGCAAACAAAAATCGTCATTTTGCCTATAATTAGTTCTCAAAACAATGTCGCACTGCCCACCTGGTCGTGGTACATTGTGAACCACACACTCTCTCTCTCTCATTATCTCTGTCGAGTTCCCAAAAATAACACCTAATGTGCGAAAGTAAATTTAATTTTATTTTGACGTCACGTTAGTGTCAATGAGAACAATTTGATTTCTTCCATAATACCCTGGGAGCAATCGATTCGCTGCCAATTGCCCCTTGACTCCTTCATCTAAATGCAGTTGCCATCGATTCATTCACTAATCACAAGAGAAAATCGAATTTCCTCGGCGAAAATCTCATTCAATTGCAATCGAATCGCCGTCAGAGCGTAATAGACATACACATTCCATCGAACGAGAGAGAAAAAAGTCTAAAATTAGCCGAAAAAAAAACAAGAAAAAACGATACGAAGGAAAAATCAGAAGCACTCGACGGCGATCGGAAAATCTTCAGAAACGATCTGCTTTTCCTTCGATTCGAGTCGAGTTCTTACTCTCCTTTTCCGTTGTTCTTAGTCCTCGATTTAAATTTAACTTTTTTCGTTACCGATTCCAACTGTCTCCTTACTTGGGGACTAAACATCGAGTGCAAAATTCGAAACAACTGCTGATAGACACACTTACTGTTGATTTTCTTCCAATTTAAAGGACTACTTCCTATCGGTTACGGAATCATCACATTCATCTACTGCATCAGCGGCGCAGTTCAAGAGGCAGAACCATCATTATCACCATCGTCATCAGCCGCCGGTAGCATCACTAGCCGGACCGAGTAACTTGGATACCGTATCGTGCTTTGATTACGGTAAGTTTTTGAGCATTTTAGGCTAGAAAATCGATCTAAAATGTAAGTTTACAACAAGACGAATGGCTATTTATAGCCGAACGTATGAGTAGGGGAGAGTAGGTTCTCGAAAATGTGCGCCGTGTCAGTTGTAGTATTGGCTGGCCTTTTGGGCAATAAGAATTGGACGATCGCTGATTCATTGAGCTATAATAGAGCGAGGGTGGCTGTATTGCGTTTTGGTTTTCGGTATATTAAATCGAAATTTAACTGAAACACGATTTTGTCGTAAACACACCGGACATAGACGAAAATATCGCGTGAATCATGGTCTATTAAGACGACAGGTACACGCGGTATATTAGTCCTCTGCATGGAGCGCCTGTACTTGCCTAGCAACAGCATTCATTTCATGTAAACTCGCTTATCTTTCACAGATAACTTTGCAGACAATCAACGTTCCTGCTATCCTGTTCGACCAATACCGCGTCGTACGCAACAGTCCCGTGACGATTCCTTTTCATCATCTACCTGCAGTATTCCCATCAACAATCAGACAGCAACCGTTGGCGTTGTAAACCCAACCACACCAGGTACCAGTACCGAGCAACCTTCACCTGCCTATCATTCTCGTCATTCAAACAACCCGTTCGTACGCTATCGTCAGTTCGAACAACAGCAAAACGATATTGTCGACATAGACGAACTGCTCTTGCAGCGGTACAAGTACATCCAATACTGCATCAAGTTGGCCAACAAGCAACAGAACAGTCGAATCCATAAGGTGAGTTACCCATCACGTTGGATTAGATAATCTAAAATTGTATCTACCATCCCGTAAGGTTACGATGGTAAACGAGAATAACGAGAACGAAACGGTCGTGAACTCGACGAGCCTGGAGGATGTCGCAACGAGCGAGGTAAACGTGTGTCCGAGTGCTTTAACTCCCCTTCCCACCATTTATACCATGAAATTCACATGTTTCCTCTTTTCCTCATGCATAGACCAGCGAACGGGCACAGTCTGTGACAAGTATCCACAGTAGCACGACAGCTGAGCCGTCAACACCTACCTATGAGGACCTTCAGACACGTCTCGAAGCGTCCACGCGTAACATACAAAATATGAAGGAGCAACAGCAACAGCTTATGCGTTTACAAAACCAAGCCAAGGAGCATCTTGCCGAAATGGAACGTTTACGCACCCAAACAACGCCGCTTCATCGAGGAACCGGCGAAAATGGAGCCCCCGATTACGAGTCTATCGAACAAGTCCACACGGACATGTCGTCACTAGTGGGTCGCATGAAAAACCTCACCTCCTTCATTCAGGATCAGAATGAGTTGAGCAATATGTTGGGTGAGGATGGTCCAGAGATTTTGGCTGAACAGCAAACGCTTCAACAAAAGCTCGAGGGTCTCAAGTCACATCGCGATGAGATGAAGAACTTAATTCTCGAATTGCACGAAGTGAATCGCATTGCAGAGCGAAGAGTCTCTGAACAAAATCAGCAACAGCAACAAGAGCAACCGAAAACGGAACAAGTAAGAAGTGATCTGCCGTCGTCAAGTCGATCATCAGCTCAGCGAGAGCAACCGGCACGCCTAGTTCCCGTCGAATATTCACGAATTGTCCCGATCGAGATGGTCAATGCTCAGAAGCAAAAGCGACCACAAAAACAACAGCAACAAGCTGTTGCAAATGGTGAAACTGCCATATCACGTGAGCCTGCACAAGCAACGTCCGACGATGAGATGGCCGATGACCCAGAAACGGCGGCAATGATCCAACAGAAGATGGCCGACATTCAGACGATGAAAAACCAACTCAGTCGCCTCAAATCGATGATGGAAACAGTGAAATTGATCGAAGAACGTACTGAAGGCCTGAGTCCTAAAGACATCGGTTACAGCAATTCACCATCGACACGCCGATCGGTCGAAATACCTGTTCAGCGAGAGTCTACACCGAAAGTTGCCAACACACAAGCACGCGCCTTCGATAAAGATCGCACTCCCGTTCAGGAGGACTTCAATAACGATCCCGTAGATCCCGCCATCACCGACAAGATCCACATCCTCAACGAAGTCACACGTGATCTTCGTTCCCAGGCCCTTAGTCTGGCATCGGAACGTGATCGAATTCGTGCCCTAAAGGAAGACATTATCCGACGAAAGGCAGCAAATGCCGCAGCAGCTGGTACTAGTCATCGCTCCGGATCTGGTGAGGAGAACAAGAATTCGAATCCTGAGCGTGCAAGTCCGACAAAGACAACCAACGCAGGTGCTGAACGGGATTTGCTGAAAGAAGAGTACGAGGCGAAGAAGAAAGAATTTGAGAATCTCTGTCAACGCATGCAAAGCGATGAACAGACATCGGCCTCGGTCTCTGCTCGATCTCGTGAAGATCTAGAGAACCGTGACGATGGTGAAGCAGACGAAGATGAGGAGGATGATACACCAAAACCTGACCTTGGCTATTACTACTCACAGCCGCAAGGTATTTCCTGTAACTCATCGCTGCATGAGAGTGCAATCAAAGCACGTGGCAAAGAGTCGACCGATTCTACGGCGACCGAAGCGCAGGGAGGACCTTCCTGTGAGGCGGATAGCGCCCAATCAAGTAGTTCGAGGAGTTACAGTGTACCGCCACCAATGCGTACCATAAACAACCGTGAATCAACGTGGCGTAAGACCTCTCAGGACCACTACGATCACTATGGCTCCACAGCAGCTCCATCGGCAGCAGGTAGTACTGGCACTGTACCGCCAACGCTACCGACACTCTGGAATCCATATCATTTCTACAACGCTCCCTACAGTCCACATTTTCCGCCGTCATCCAGCACTATAGTACCAGGCACACACAGCGATTGCATGTGCCAAACAAATCTCACTTCACTATCGAATGGTGGCGCTACGTCCGCTGGCTCCGCACTATCGCAAGCCGATCCGGTTATGGTACAGCAGTTCGTACAGACGCAACAGATGCTGATCAATTCGGTGTGCCAGTGTAATCAGATGTTGTGGCATCAGCAACGGGAAATCGACACTTTGAACAACACCGTTCATATGGTAAGCGCGTGTCCATTATCCCTTTACCCGTACTCATTACCTTCCTCTCTGTTTCTAGCTTCAAGAACGTCTCTTGAGCCACACAAATGGCACCGATCTAGCGGCTACTATTCGCTCGGAATCCGTTCCGCCAGCCGGCGCGGTGCAAAACAACCTTTGCCCGCCGTTAAATCGCGCCCAATCCGAACAGCCCAACCATTTTGCACCGCTCAATCCCCATCATGCCCACCACTTGCCAGGCATGGTGAGCCAATCATCAACCAGTTTCCACCGTCGCAACATGTGCAACATTCAACAACAACAACTCTCCAATGCCGGCTACAATTATGCCGCCACCGCCGATCAACAAATCACCAACAGCATGTATTCCTCGGCGGCCGCCACGAATCTCTGTGCCCCCATGCCACCAATGCCGAACTTCAACAACACCACCACCGTTCCCAACAACACCGCGGGCGCACCGATTTTCATGCATCATCACAACAACACCCAACATCCGGTGCAGCACAACAACAATTCGAATCTGGCGAACGCCACTCAACAGTCACAGAACTCGGCATCCATCTCACAAAACTCTCAGCCGGTTAACGTGTCCAGCGGTGCCTCAAATCTCACCGGATCGGCTCTCAACAATCAAGTACCGCCCGGCAATCGGGCCAACAATTATTGGGACAACTTCCGAAGGTAATTCTTTTCCGTTTCCTTTGCAGTCTCTCTTCGTCGGGCATCCTGCCTGTCTCATGTTATCCAACAAATACTTTAATAAAATCGATTTAAACTTGTTATCGAAGCCGGTAGTCTCTATTTCGTTCCATCGATCTGTTTGTCCGTCCGTCCGTCAGTCCAGTCTGTTTCCCATTCATTTCGTCGTTGGTTACGTCGTGGTATCCTTCCGTTTCTTCTACCTAGGAATACACGCAGTTAGCCAATAGCAGTGAGTGATACGTCGTGGCAGCGGTAAGTCGTTGCCGTGTGTGTTCAGAGTTATTCAAACTAACCCCCATGGAGTGTAATCGCTTGATTTGTCGCCTTCCTAATACGTGTCGCTTGAGCGTTTTTTTTTTTTTTTTTCTTTTGCTTTTCATAGAAAATAACTTCATGCGCCTTGCTCCCACTAATCGCTTGTTTTGTTTCTCGTCTTTTTTAGCTACTCGCGACAGAATCTGCTCTCCTCGAACTCGTGCAAGAGCAACGAAGAGCAGAACAATCAGCACCAGCAACAGCCATCATCACATTTATCGCTACAACAACAGGAATCACCGAATCTGCCAATCTTCACCAATTCCCTAAACATCGGCTTTCGCTCTGACGCGAACATAAACAATCTCAATCCACCGAACTACGACAACAAGTATCTCCACACCTTCCGCAATCGGATCAATACGAATTCGACCATGCAAAACGGTGGCAATGGTCTTTTGAACGCGGCACCATCGGCTAATTCGTCATCCTCCTCAGCGCAGCCGCCTACAAATTACAGCAACATGATGAACATTGCAGCAGTCAATCAGCCAGTTTCACAACAACCACATACCGCCTGGAATGGAACACCAAGTGCAAGCGATGCATTCGAAGCCAGCGATTTAGCCCACGATATGCGCAACATGAACTTGAACTTTGGCAACAACGAACCGAACAAGGTTCCAAGCAAACCGTCGTCGCTTCGTCGCTCAGTTCCGTCGACAAGCCGACGATCCGCACGTTACGCTCCGTCGGACACTGGGTCGTTTATGTCACAGCAACAAGAGGCGTCACCCCGGACTGATGTGTCCGCGGAACTATCCAGTCCAAGTGTGTTTTCGGGAGTGCCCGATTCGGCAACAGACGACACATCGGACGAGATAAAACGCAATCTCCTGGTTAACGCGTTGAAAAGCGACAAATTCACTACGAAATTCTACGAATCCATCAAAGAAGACGTCTTCCGTCGAATCGAGACACTGCTCCGAGCTAAAGACGGCGAACAACAGTTCCTTGCCCAGTTCTATCGTGACAACAATATCGCCTCACACAGGGATCCGCTCCGAAAGCTCTATGTGAACGAGGTTCGTAGCCTTAGCCGGCCATCGGGAAGCCTAAACGGAACCGAAAACATCAACGGCGAAGCAGAAGACGACGACGACGAGGACGATGACAACGTGCCCGACAATCACAATGTCTTGAACAATAGCAACATTGAAGTACAGAACGCTAACAACACCAACATTCTCGGTCTCAATGCCAAAGACATCAAACTCTTGGCTGACAAATACGCCGCGAATACAGCCTCCACGTCAGCGGCCGCCGCCGTCGAACAGACATTCCAATTTCCCGACTATGAACTGATTCACTACATCATAGCACGCATTCACGAGGACACCCAGTCGATGTCAGTCATAACTGATCCGGTTCTTTCCGAAGTCGCTCGGCTAACAGCCAACGTTATACAGAATCACGCATTGGTGAAGAGCCGCAACAAAGATTTCGTAACAACGCAGCTCCACATATCGCCAAAGAGGATTTTCAGCAAACTCAAGGCAAAGGCATTCCCTCGAGACCGTGACGGCTTCCTAATGTGGTATCAGCGGTATTTGGAAACTGTTCTATTCGTGACACTAAGGCGAGATTGTGATGACGATCCACAGCCATCCAGAGAGAATCAAAGTGTTGCTGCGTCGAGTAACCGGAATTCCAATCAAAACCTCTTACTAGCCGACGTTCAATGTTTCAACATGAATGTCCATCAGGCGCGTAAATCGAACATTCCATTGAATCCTGTGCCATCATGTTCCACATCGTCCTCGGTGGTTACTGACGCAGCCGAGAGCAAGGTCGAGAATAACTCCGTACAGCGGCAACAACAGCGATTACCACCATCACAGCCTATTCCGTCGACCAGTACTGCTCAACATCATCACCATGTACAGATAGCCAGTCCGACAACACCATTCGGTGGCAGTAATAACATCATGAACGAAGACCTAGCCGAAGCGGATCAAATCTGCTCGCCAGCTAATCTCGGTTCGACAGACGAACCACAACCGTCACAACAATTACTTCCCGACAATGCCGAAGGGCAGCTCATCTCCATTCCCTCCGACGACGTGAACACAACTCACAATCAAGCTCACCAGAACTTTCTCAACTTCCTATTGGACGAGACGGAAAACAATGAAAATCCCGAGGAGGAAAACAATCACAACAACGTCTCATCCGATACGGCATCCGTTCAACCTATCGACTCACTTCTTCATTCATTTGCCGCCGACAGTGATAATGCGGAAGAAGATGCCGACGGTCAGAATCAACGTCCCGAATCGAGTATGCACGGTACTTGCTTGACGGTCACCACAAGCGGCATTGGGAAACGCAATAGCGTTCCATAGTCAAACGGGTTCGGTGTTGTTGTTCGACGACGCCTAGCGTCTTTCTTTACGTTCCTCTTCCTAACATTGTGTCGTGGCTCAAGGCCTATCTATTGGATTGTCAAGCGCTTCAGGCGCTGATATGCATGTTCTACTTGTTGTCTATTTGTTGTTTGTTGTTTAACATCATTGTCGTCATCATCGTCATCGTCATCTTCATCGTCGTTGTTTCGTTACAGATTTGTCGTTTCGTTCCATTCCGTTCGTTTTTCCCTTTAGACCTTGAATGCTGTATCTTTTCAGTACCAAATCGAGATTGTTTGGTCTACACCCAATTATGTACGTGTATGTGAATCTATTATATGTAAATTAACGGTAATAAAGGACTACACAGATCCATATATTATATATTTAATGTACACATTAGCAGCGTTGTTTTACTTTGCGGTATACTTACCATGGGCTCGGACATACAGGGTAAAGTTGTTGATTGCTCTCAACCTGGCGAGATGCCAGCAACGATCCCTGTTTAAATGCCCGGGTCAAGCTAACATACGGCCTCCTCGCGGCGCCCTCTGGATAGCCTCTTCAACAACCGTTGGGAGGTGAACAAACGTATGCAGCGAAAAAAAACCCGACCAGAATGGCGGTTGTGCGGCGGGCTAACAATCCGCCCACGTAAAAAAACCCAAAGTTATGAATGAGCAAGATGCCTCGGATACACGGACGGATACTCGACGACGACAACGCACGAAAAAGGAACCAGATTTGCGAGTATACTCCTGGAATGTCAGAACCCTGTACACTCCCGGAGCTGCTCATAAACTAGAAGGAATCCTCACGCAGTACAAGGCGGATATTACTGCGGTCCAGGAAATACGCTGGATAGGAAACGGTATGATTAGGAAGAAAAATTGCGACGTTTATTACAGCTGTCACAAAAGGTTGCACTTACTGGGATGCGGATTTGTCGTGGGAAAGCGGTTAAGGTCGAAGGTCATCGACTTTAAACCTATAAGTGATCGCCTGGCTGTGATCCGCATCAGAGGCAGATTTTATAACATCAGCCTTATATGTGCACACGCCCCTACCGACGAGGCTGAAGACCCTATCAAGGAGGACTTCTATGACCTCCTGGACAACGCCTACGGAGCTTGTCCGGAGTACGATGTAAAAATCGTGCTCGGGGACTTCAACGCCAAAATCGGAAAGGAAAACACCCTTGGCGGAGTGATCGGAAAGCACAGCCTCCACGATACAACAACAGATAACGGCTTCCGACTCGCTGACTTTGCGACAGCTCGTAATGCGGTGATAAGTAGCACAAGATTCCCTCGCAAGCGAATCCACACAGCAACCTGGCGATCTCCGGACGGTCGAACCGCCAACCAAATCGACCATGTGCTCATTGACGCAAGGCACTCGTCAAACATCCTGGATGTGCGAACATTCAGAGGGGCAAATGTCGACTCTGACCACTTCCTCGTAGCAGCAAGATTCAGAGCTCGACTGTCCAATGTCAGAAAGCTGCACCAGCCCATCAGGAAGAGGTTCGACATTGGGCGCCTGAGCACACCGGAGGTTGCCAGAGTCTACAGGGAGCAGCTGAGCGAAAGACTCTACGGTATGCCTACGTCGAACACAAATGCCAATAATATGTGGCTGCATTGCCGCTCAGCCATTCAGGAAGTAGCCGAAACCACCTTAGGATACCTACCACCCCCGACAAGAAACCCGTGGTATGATGGCGAGTGTGAGCAGAAAAAGGCAGCAACCGACGAGGCGTACCAAAAGGCGCTGCAGAGGAAAACCAGGGCAGCGCGAGAAGAGTACCGAGCCAGAAGAAGGGAGGAGAAGAAACTACTGCGACAAAAGAAAAGAATCTTCGCAACCTCCCAGCTCAAGGATATCGAGGAGTCTAGGGATAGACACAAAATACGAGCCTTTTACAAGAAAGCCAAAGGCCTTGCAGGAGGCTTCAGAAAGGGCACCCTGGCTCTTCGGAACTGCGAGGGTAATCTTGTCACCGACCCGCAGGGAATAGTGGATGTATTTAAGCAGCACTTCCAGCAGCTGCTTAACGAGCATGACCAAGAGAGAGTGGTAGGGACTGAGGAAATCCCAACTCCAGCCGCTGAAGTAGTCCTCCCACCCAGCATAGAAGAAGTCGGCACAGCTATTCAGAAGCTGAAGAACAACAAGGCCGCAGGCTCAGATGGCTTGCCATCAGAGCTCTTCAAGGCTGGCGGCGATGTTCTGGTAGGGAGCATGCACCAGTACATCTGCAGAATTTGGGAAGATGAAAGCATGCCCGACGACTGGAATACCAGCTCTATATGCCCCATCCACAAAAAAGGCGATCCTACCTCTTGCAATAACTACAGAGGTATATCCCTGCTCAATGTCGCATACAAGATCCTGTCCAGCGCATTGTGTGAACGTCTAAAACCATTTTGCACCGCACTAATCGGCAGCTACCAATGCGGCTTCCGGCCCGGCAAATCAA
Source organism: Eumerus sabulonum (assembly GCA_951905685.1). Taxonomy (NCBI): domain Eukaryota; kingdom Metazoa; phylum Arthropoda; class Insecta; order Diptera; family Syrphidae; genus Eumerus; species Eumerus sabulonum. Next base: position 107,838,519 of record OX645061.1, read on the forward strand.
CTATAGACCACATTTTCACACTTCGACAAATCCTGGAAAAGACCAACGAGTTTCGAATCGATACACACCATCCTTTCATCGATTTCAAAGCCGCATACGACAGCATTCATCGTGAAGAACTGTTTGGGGCGATGGCCGAATTCGGGATCCCGGTAAAACTGATCCAGTTGTGTCGCGCCACGCTAAAAAACACGCGATGCACCGTGCAACTCGGTTCTAGGACCTCGGAACCATTCGAAACATGCACCGGATTTCGGCAAGGAGATGCGCTGTCATGTGATTTCTTCAACCTGGTGCTGGAGCAGATAGTGCGACGGGCAGGCGTCAACAGGGAAGGCACTATCTTTTACAAGCCCATCCAGCTGCTAGGATACGCGGATGATATCGACATCATCGCGTGTTCTCGCCTTGGCTTGGTGGAAGCATTCACGGCGATTGAGAACAGGTGAAACGAATTGGTCTTAAGATCAATAAGGACAAAACGAAATACATGCTGTCAAGCAAAAACCAATCCGTCGCTCACCACCTGGGACAAAATATACCAATTGACAGCTACAATTTCGAGGTAGTTAAGGAGTTTGTCTACCTCGGGGCAAACGTAAATTCCACAAATGACACCACAGTGGAGATCCGGCATAAAATCGCCCTTGGCAACCGCTGCTACTTCGGCTTGTCCAAACAACTGGGGTCAAAACTCCTCACTCGAAAGACCTAAGTCATGCATTACAAAACGCTCATTCTGCCAGTCCTGCTGTATGGAGCCGAAAGCTTGACGATAAGCAGGACAGCGGAGCTGATTTTGGGTTCTTTCGAAAGAAAAATTCTGCTCCGGATATTTGGTCCTGTCTGTGAGGAAGGTGAATGGAGAAGAAGACACAACCGCGAACTCTACGAGCTGTACCAAGATGTGGATGTAGTCCGGAAGGCAAGGATCCGTCGACTACACTGGCTCGGCCACATCGAGCGCATGGACATCAACGCTCCAGCTAAGAGGGTCTTCGACTCCGAGCCTACTGGTTCGAGAAGAAGAGGAAGACCGAACCTCCGGTATAAAGACCAAGTAATCGCGGATGTAAGACATCTTGGTCTTGACAACTGGAAGCAGCGTGCCCGGGACCGTCAAGGATGGAAGGCAGCTATAGCTCAGGCTCAGATCCTCCATGGATCACAGGCCTGATAAGTAAGTAAGAAGTATACTTACCACAATCTACCACGATGCGGGGGAGTGTTATTGGAAGGAACGGTGATCCTCGTCAAAACGCGCGAACGGCGAGAGGTTGTTGGATTTTTGCTGTGCAAATGGCATGTCCATTATGAACACCTTTCCGCACAAAGGCATTCATAAATATACGTGGTATCGTCGGAGTATTCAACAGAAATGGTCTTCAAGAGGATGGTTTGTGACGGTCGTGTGTTGAGAGGGGCTGAACTGTCAGCTGACCATCACCTGGTGTTGTGTAAGCTGTAGCTTACTGGCAGAGACCCTCGTCTGCCAACTGCCAAACTACTGAGCAGTGAGGTGCGGCAACACTTCGCACGACACATATCCGAAAGGTTTGAGCTAATTCCAACTGTGCCATCGCATGTAGAGGAAGAATGGAGACTATTTTCAACAGCTGTCATTGCCTCTGCACGTGATGTTTGTGGAGAGAAGCGGCTGGTGGTGAGCAAAGAACCGCGTGGTTAAAACACTCGGAACTCACGAAGCCATCAAAGAGCAGAAGAAAGCCTACAGAGACTGGATTCCCTCGGGGGACTCTGCTTCCCGTGACCGGTACACTGTGGCGCCGAAGAACTTGCAAATTGGCTCCGCGAACAGCTAAAGAGCAGTCCTGGAAGGAGTTCAGCGAGAAGTTGGAAGGCTTAGGTGGCGCTACAGTCCGTGGTGAACCTGGGCCTAAACCAACAAGCGTCTCGAGCTGGCACGGTCTTTGGCCAGCTATTTGCAGCGCCGCACCCCCAGTTCCCGTCCACCTGTGTGCGCCACCATAGATGCGGCCGTCCTTTGCCGCGCCTTCCTTCCGGGGTGGTTTCGAAGGCTCTTCGGGTCGGAGCTGTATTTTCCATGCGCTCTACATGTCCTAGAAACCTTAGACGCTGTATCCGCAGACGTCGTACCAGGCCGATGTCGCTGTACAACCCGCTGTACACAGTTCTTTGTTAAATCTTCTAATCCATACACCGTTTGAACAAATGGGACAAATGGGAGGAAAGCATGCCCGACGAATGGAATCTCAGCATCGTTTGCTCGGTCCATAAGAAAGGAGACCCCTATAACTGCGCCAACTATAGTGTGGTTTCAGGCCAGGTAAGTCCACTCCACACCTTTTCGTCGATTTCGAAGCTGCATATGACAGCGTGTATAGAGATGAGCTATACTAAGCCATGTCTAGTTTGAACATCCCTGCCAAACTCGTCCTACTGTGCAGGATGACAATGGAGAATTCTCGCTGCTCCATTATGGTCGGTAATAAGCAAACCGAGACCTTTGATGTTAGAAAAGTATTTAGACAAGGTGACGCGCTGTCAGGCAACTTTTTCAACATCGTGCTTTGAAAAGATCGTGCAAGAGTCACTGGCCAACACAAGAGGTAAGATTTGTTTCAAGTCTACGCAATTGCTTGTGTACGCCGACGACATTGACGTGATTGTACGGACACAGCGAGACGTCAATGAGGCCTTTGTAAGCATTGAGGTAGAAGCGGCTAAGATGGGTCTCAAGGTAAATGAGGGCAAAACCAAATATCTGCTTTCATCTAAAAGAGACGGGCAACACCGACGTATTGGGCAGAAGGAATTCGTCTACCTTGGCTCACTGAGGGCCGGCGACAACAACACGAGCGCTGAGATAAAACGCAGAATCACTCTTGAGAAGTAAAGTCCTCTCTCGGAAAACCAACGTGACACTATATAAGACCTTGATCATCCCAGTCCTTCTTTACGGCGCAGAGGCTTGGACCTTAACAAAAGCGGATGAAGATGCCCTTGGTAGTTTCGAGAGGAAACATTTTGCGCACTATCTACGGTGCCGTTTGTTCAAACGATGTATGGAGGAGAAGATATAACGAAGAACTGTACGTCGAGGCGAGAAGTGTTTCACATTGGGAGAGTTGAGGGTAAGCCTTCTTCTTTTTGCAGATGACTTAGTTGTCCTCACATCCTCCCAGACGGAACTCCACCGCGCGCTAAATAGGTTTGTCGCCGTATGTGCTGATGCTGGGATGAGGGTTGACGTGGACAAATCCGAGGTTATGCTTATTTCCAGAACACCTGTCCAATGCACTTTACATACATATTAGTGGAGTCCCATTGAAGCAGGTGAAGAAGTTTAAGTATCTCGGGGTCTTTTTCACGAGTGATGGGAGGAGTAACACTGAGCTTTCCTGCAGGATTGACCAAGCTGGGTCAGTTTTGAAACAGCTTGGAAGATCTGTAATCAGGAAGACCGAACTTGGTGTCAAAGCCAAGTCAGCGGTTTTCAACTCAGTATTTGTTCCAGCTCTCACTTTCTTCTTCTTCTTAGTGGGGGCTACAATTCGGGGTGAACCTGGACCTCAACCAACATGCCCCTTCATCTAGCACGATCTTTCGCTAGCCTTTTCCATTGCCGCACACCCAGTTGGCTGAGGTCCCCTTCCTGTGTGCGCCATCTTAAGTGCGGCCGTCTTCTGCTTCTTCGTCCCTCGGGGTTGGATTCAATGACTCTCCGGGCTGGAGCTGTGGTGTCCATTCGCTCTCCATGGCCCAGCCATCTTAGGCGCTGTACAGCCCGTAAGGTTCGTGGTTGAATCTTCTCCTCCGTCCCCCGTCTGCGTTTATAGGCCCAAAAATCACGCGCAACATCTTTCTCTCGAACCGACCAAGGGCCTCCTCATCCGCTTTTGATAGTGTCCATGCTTCTGCGCCGTACAACAGGACTGGGATGATAAGGGTCTTATATAGAGTCAACTTTGTCGTTCGGGAGAGGGCTCTATTACTCAGTTGCCTCCTGAGCCCAAAGAAACAGCGATTGGCAAGAGTGATTCTGCGTTTGATTTCGGAACTGATGTCGTTGTTTCAGGTCACTGCGGAGCCAAGGTAGACGAAGTCCCTAACTACGTCGAACTTATATCTGCCAATACAAACGTTCTGGCCAAGACGTCGGTGGTGAGCGTCCTTTTGTGATGACAGCATATATTTACTTTTGCCCTCCTTTACCGCCAAACCAATTTTCGCCGCCTCCATCTCAATACTCGCAAACGCCTCATTGACATCTCGCTGTGATCTACCTATTATGTCAAAATCGTCGGCGTATTCAAGGAGTTGCGAGGAGTTGAAACAGATTGTGCCTCTTGTATTGGCCAGTGATTTTTGCACAATCATTTCCAATATGATGTTGAAGAAATCACACGACAGCGCATCGCCCTGCCTAAATCCTTTTTTGACATTAAAACTATCGGTAAGGTGTTCACCGATTCGAATGGAGCAGCGAGCATTCTCCAAAGTCATCCTGCATAGTCTGACGAGTTTAGCAGGTATGTCAAAGGTAGACGTAGCCTTGTATAGCTCGTCTCTAATTACGCTGTCGTATGCGGCTTTGAAGTCGGCAAATAGGTGGTGAGTGTCGACTTGAAATTCATTGGTTTCTTCCAGGATCTGCCGTAGTGTGAAGATTTGGTCGATGGTGGACTTCCCTGGCCTGAATCCGCACTGATAGGAATAAGGACCTATCAGCTTATTTACAAAAGGCTTCAGGCGTTCACACAAAACGGCAGAGAAGATTTTGTAGGCGATGTTAAGGAGACTTATTCCTCTATAGTTGGCGCAATCAGAGGGGTCTCCTTTCTTGTGTATCGGACATACGATGCTGAGACTCCATTCCTCGGGCATGCTTTCCTCTAACCATATCTGACAGATGAGCTGGTACATGCTCCTGACCAGGTTATCTCCAGCTACCTTGAAGAGCTCAGCAGACAGTCCATCTGCGCCAGCCGATATGGCAATCTTAACTTGGTCGAGGTCAGGGGGACGGAGTTCTCTGCGGTTTTCGTCGATTAGAAATGGATCATTCTGCCTGACAGCGGTATATTGACTAACATCGCCGTTATACAGTCTGCAGAAGTGGTTTTTCCATATCCTCAGCATCGACTGCGATTCTACTACTAGGTGTCCGTTCTCATCCCTGCAGGCTTCCGTTCTGGCTTTATAACCTTGGCATGTTCGCTTTATCTGTTGATAAAACTTTCGAACGTCACGCCTGCAGTAACACCTCTCCAAATCCTCAATCGCGCGCTTCTCGTGCGACTCTCACCTATGGTCCTGAATTTTGGGTATTGACCGTAAGAATAAGATCGCGAACGAAAGCTGCCGAAATGAGATTTCTTCGTGCTGTTGTGGGAGTTACTCGCCGGGGTAGGGTGAGAAACACGGCAGTGCGCGGGGAGCTCAATGTTGAGCAGCTGCTTCTCCGAACGGAAAATGTCGCCATCATCACGACTTCCGAAGCGTGCCTTGAATGCAATACCATCAGGCAGGCGACCTCTTGGCAGACCTAGCACGAGGTGGTTGGACCAAGTCCAAAAACTCGCCTGAGTGCACTTGGGCATAGCTCTTGGTGAGTTAGAGTCGATGGCGGAGGATCGAGTGGCCTGGAGGTCCACTCTTATGGAACATGCGGGCCACTGAAAATGTATGTACATGTGTATGTATTTACCATGGCCTTCTGATCGCAAAGGAAAAAGCGAAACTTCATCACTCAGGACACTTGGTTTGCTCTCGGGTCGTCTTTGATTTTTAGTCAGTTCTGGGTCCTTCACTCGTTAATGTCCTTCACCAATCATAGACAGCAATGACGAATGACGCGATGCTGAGTGTGAATGGACCCTAAGTTAAATTCACCATTACCTTACATGATCGATTCCAAATTAATAGACAAACTACGAGCATATGTGGGTCACATCCTTTTATTTTAATTAAAACGAGTCTCTTCGGAACTAGAAGGTCACTTCACATCTTGGTAACACACTTGGCTAATGTGCGCCACATGCATGTCCGTCTGTTTACGTCAAAGTAGTGAAAGAAGGGACATTGCTGGACGGTCGCATAGCCATTAATGCAATAAATGAAATAATTACACTCACCCGGATGCGGGAATATCTGCTCGCCCCGAAAGGGACACGTGATGACAGTCGGTACACGAGCCATGACCGTTGTACTCGACTGAGGAGCTGCCGTTGTAGACGTCAACGGACAATGGGCGTTTGCGGGTAGATCGCATCGTTTCATTTGCTGATTCCAGTTGAGCTCGTGTATGCAGTCCTGTGGATGCGGATAGCCATGATAGCAGATGTAGTAGCGATGACAATCGGCGATATCGGGCAAGAATACAATGCTATCTGTGTCGTCCCGTGGGCAAGGATTGATCGTCACTGTTGGCGGTGCGGATGGCGGTTCGGTTGGTTTTGTCGTACTAGTCTGATCGTGTGCCTCTGTTGTGGATTCAGGTGATGGTAGTGGTGGTGGTGGTTCTTCCGCGATACAATGATAGTTCCACGGAAAATCGCAAATCTCCTTCCGATCGTTAAAGACCATTCCCAAGGGACAGTTGACCAAGATGCCAACGGCTTTCGCCGCACAATAGAAGAACTTATCACAGGCATAACGGTCTTTAACGAACTTGCCCACGCTATCATCGTCACACTGCTGATTGAACAAGCGTGGCGAGAGACCGCTATATACCGATCGTACCGATCGGCTGGGCTGTGTAACCTGCGCGAGAAGTAACACTGAAGAGAAGACCGCTATGACAGGCATTTGAACTGCTTAAGGTCTGTGTGGTAACTTACCACTGGCAATTGTAACTAAGCCGAGCATAATTTCAGGATCGAAGAGTCCTTTTGATACGCTTCTCTCCGCTATTTGTTTTGTACGCAACGCTTGAATATGTACTCTCGCGAATAGTTGATTATTTGCAGCTTTTGATGGCATACCCAATTGCTACCGTCGTGCTACCAATTAATCGAAAAACAATATTCTAGTCAGCACGTCAGATACCAATCAGTCATTATCGGAATGACTTCGTTTCAGTTTGGTTCTTATGTTTGGGAATGTGGTTGCGCGTCGAGCGGTGACGTTGCCTCCTGGAGTGGGATATGTTTCTGCGCGATACGTTTCTGGAAATCTCTGTACATATGCTAAAGGTGAAGGTGCTACTTGCGGAAGGGTATCGCGTTTTGGTTGTTGACTAGTAGCTGACGATTTCGCGTGTCGCTCATGTTTCAATTGATGAGGGTTGTAGGACATAAATGAAAAGCGATTGGCAGGTGTTCATAGTTATTTAGAACAGGATATGTCGGTGGGGTACTCGTGGAGGGCATGGGCTCGGACATACAGGGTAAAGTTGTTGATTGCTCTCAACCTGGCGAGATGCCAGCAACGATCCCTGGTTAAATGCCCGGGTCAAGTTGACATACGGCCTCCTCGCGGCGCCCTCTGAATAGCCTCTGCAACAACCGTTGGGAGGTGAACAAACGTATGCAGCGAAAAAAACCCCGACCAGAATGGCGGTTGTGCGGCGGGCTAACAATCCGCCCACGTAAAAAAAACATAAAGTTATGAATGAGCAAGATGCCTCGGATACACGGACGGATACTCGACGACGACAACGCACGAAAAAGGAACACGATTTGCGGGTATGCTCCTGGAATGTCAGAACCCTGTACACTCCCGGAGCTGCTCATAAACTAGAAGGAATCCTCACGCAGTACAAGGCGGATATTACTGCGGTCCAGGAAATACGCTGGATAGGAAACGGTATGATTAGGAAGAAAAATTGCGACGTTTATTACAGCTGTCACAAAAGGTTGCACTTACTGGGATGCGGATTTGTAGTGGGAAAGCGGTTAAGGTCGCAGGTCATCGACTTTAAACCTATAAGTGATCACCTGGCTGTGATCCGCATCAGAGGCAGATTTTATAACATCAGCCTTATATGTGTACACGCCCCTACCGACGAGGCTGAAGACCCTATCAAGGAGGACTTCTATGACCTCCTGGACAACGCCTACGGAGCTTGTCCGGAGTACGATGTAAAAATCGTGCTCGGGGACTTCAACGTCATAATTGGAAAGGAAAACACCCTTGGCGGAGTGATCGGAAAGCACAGCCTCCACGATACAACAACAGATAACGGCTTCCGACTCGCTGACTTTGCGACAGCTAAGTAGCACAAGATTCCCTCGCAAGCGAATCCACACAGCAACCTGGCGATCTCCGGACGGTCGAACCGCCAACCAAATCGACCATGTGCTCATTGACGCAAGGCACGCGTCTAACATCCTGGATGTGCAAACATTCAGAGGGGCAAATGTTGACTCTGACCACTTCCTCGTAGCAGCAAGATTCAGAGCTCGACTGTCCAATGTCAGAAAGCTGCACCAGCCCATCAGGAAGAGGTTCGACATTGGGCGCCTGAGCACACCGGAGGTTGCCAGAGTCTACAGGGAGCAGCTGAGCGAAAGACTCTACGGTATGCCTACGTCGAACACAAATGCCAATAATATATGGCTGCATTGCCGCTCAGCCATTCAGGAAGTAGCCGAAACCACCTTAGGATACCTACCACCCCCGACAAGAAACCCGTGGTATGATGGCGAGTGTGAGCAGAAAAAGGCAGCAACCGACGAGGCGTACCAAAAGGCGCTGCAGAGGAAAACCAGGGCAGCGCGAGAAGAGTACCGAGCCAGAAGAAGGGAGGAGAAGAAACTACTGCGACAAAAGAAAAGAATCTTGGCAGCCTCCCAGCTCAAGGATATCGAGGAGTCTAGGGATAGACATAAAATACGAGCCTTTTACAAGAAAGCCAAAGGCCTTGCAGGAGACTTCAAAAAGGGCACCCTGGCTCTTCGAAACTGCGAGGGTAATCTTGTCACCGACCCGCAGGGAATAGTGGATGTATTTAAGCAGCACTTCCAGCAGCTGCTTAACGAGCATGACCAAGAGAGAGTGGTAGGGACTGAGGAAATCCCAACTCCAGCCGCTGAAGTAGTCCTCCCACCCAGCATAGAAGAAGTCGGCACAGCTATTCAGAAGCTGAAGAACAACAAGGCCGCAGGCTCAGATGGCTTGCCATCAGAGCTCTTCAAGGCTGGCGGCGATGTTCTGGTAGGGAGCATGCACCAGATCATCTGCAGAATTTGGGAAGATGAGAGCATGCCCGACGACTGGAATACCAGCTCTATATGCCCCATCCACAAAAAAGGCGATCCTACCTCTTGTAAGAACTATAGAGGTATATCCCTGCTCAATGTCGCATACAAGATCCTCTCCAGCGTATTGTGTGAACGTCTAAAACCATTTTGCACCGCACTAATCCGCAGCTACCAGTGCGGCTTCCGGCCCGGCAAATCAACTATAGACCAAATTTTCACACTTCGACAAATCCTGGAAAAGACCAACAAGTTTCGAATCGATACACACCATCTTTTCATCGACTTCAAAGCCGCATACGACAGCATTCATCGTGAAGCACTGTTTGGGGCGATGGCCGAATTCGGGATCCCGGTAAAACTGATCCAGTTGTGTCGCGCCACGCTAAAAAACACGCGATGCACCGTGCAACTCGGTTCTAGGACCTCGGAACCATTCGAAACATGCACCGGATTTCGGCAAGGAGATGCGCTGTCATGTGATATCTTCAACCTAGTGCTGGAGCAGATAGTGCGACGGGCAGGCGTCCACAGGAAAGACACTATCTTTTACAAGTCCATCCAGATGCTAGGATACGCGGATGATATCGACATCATCGCGTGTTCTCGCCGTGGCATTGTGGAAGCATTCACGGCGATTGAAGAACAGGCGAAACGACTTGGTCTTAAGATCAATGAGGACAAAACGAAATACATGCTGTCAAGCAAAAACCAATCCGTCGCTCACCACCTGGGGCAAAATATAACAATTGACAGCTACAACTTCGAGGTAGTTAAGGAGTTTGTCTACCTCGGGGCAAACGTAAGTTCCACAAATGACACCACAGTGGAGATCCGGCATAGAATCGCCCTTGGCAACCGCTGGTACTTCGGCTTGTCCAAACAACTGGGGTCAAAACTCCTCACTCGAAAGACCAAAGTCATGCTTTACAAAACGGTCATTCTGCCAGTCTTGCTGTATGGAGCCGAAAGCTGGACGATAAGCAGGACAGCGGAGCTGATTTTGGGTTCTTTCGAAAGAAAAATTCTGCGCCGGATATTTGGTCCCGTCTGTGAGGAAGGTGAATGGAGAAGAAGACACAACCGCGAACTCTACGAGCTGTACCAAGATGTGGATGTAGTCCGGAAGGCAAGGATCCGTCGACTACACTGGCTCGGCCACATCGAGCGCATGGACATCAACGCTCCAGCTAAGAGGGTCTTCGACTCCGAGCCTCCTGGTTCGAGAAGAAGAGGAAGACCGAACCTCCGGTATAAAGACCAAGTAATCGCGGATGTAAGACATCTTGGTCTTGACAACTGGAAGCAGCGTGCCCGGGACCGTCAAGGATGGAAGGCAGCTATCGCTCAGGCTCAGATCCTCCATGGATCACAGGCCTGATAAGTAAGTAAGTAAGTAAGGAATTGAATCTCCGATAGTAAACATTGATTTGCTTGGCATTCTTCTACTACCTAGCTCTTGGGATGAAGGAGTTTTTCTCGCCTTAATCTCTACGTTTTATAGCTTGCCTAAAGATGGGTAAAATTATTGGTAGAAAATCCATACAAGTCTAAATCAAACCACATAGCCAAGGCATGGTTGCAGACTAAGGACGCCAAGAACCTAAGTTCCAGCAGTCCATCGTCTTTACTTTTAAATCTTTGACGGAAACAACTTAAAACTGACATGATGCCTTCTTATGACAAGTAGGACGTTAGTCATACATACTTACTTACTTACTTACTTATCAGACCGGCAATCCATGGAGGATCTGAGCTTGAGCTATAGCCGCCTTCCATCCTTGATGGTCCCGGGCACGCTGCTCGCTGTTTAACAAAACCAAGTTGTCTAACATCCGCGATTACTTGGTCTTCATATCGGAGGTTCTTCTTCTCGAACCAAGGTGCTCGGAGTCGAAGACCCTTTTAGCTGGCGGGTTGGTGTTCATGCGCTTGATGTGGTCGATCCAATGTAGTCGACGGATCTTTGCCTTTCGGACTATATCCACATCTTTGTACAGCTGGTAGAGTTGGCGGTTATGTCCTCCATTCACCTTGCTCACAGACCAAATATCCGGCGTAGAATTTCCCTTTTGAACAATCCCAAAATCAGTTCCGTCGTCCTGCTTATCGCCCAGCTTTCGGCTCCGTACAGCAAGACTGGCACTCTTCGAGTGAGGAGTTTTGACCCAAGTTATTTGGGAAAATCGAAGTAGCAGCGGCAAGGGCGATTCTATGCCGGATCTCCTCTGTGGTGTCGTTTGTGGAGTCTACGTTTGCCCCGAGGTAGACAAACTCCTTAACCACCTCGAAATGATAGCTGTCAGTCGTTATATTTTGTCCACGTCGTACCCACGTTGACTATAAGACCAACTCTTGCCGCTTGTTCCTCAATAGCCGTGAAAGCTTCTACAACGTCACGCTGAGACCGCGCGAAGGTGGACAGATTTGTAGAAGATAGTGCTTTCCCTGTTGACGCCTGCCCGTCGCACTATCTGCTCCAGTTCTGAATTGAAGAAATCGCACGACAGCGCTTCTCCTTGCCGAAATCCGGTGCATGTTTCAGAGGTCCTAGAACCGAACTGCACGGTGCCTCGCGTATTTGTTAGCGTGGTGTGACACAGGCGGATCAGTTGTTCTGGGATCCCGAATTCGACTTTGAAAGCGATGGTGTGTATCGAATTGAAACACGGTCCTTTCCAAGACCAGTGCGGTGCAAAGGGCTTTAAACGTTCACACAGTACCCTGGATAGGATAGAGGCAGAATTGCCTTTTTTGTTGGTGGGACAAATAGCGCTGATATTCCAGTCATCGGGCATGCTTTCATCTTCCCAAATTTTACAGATGATCTGGTGCATGCTCCCTATCAGAATATCGCCCCCAGCCTTGAAGAGTACTGATGGCAAGCCAGCTGAGCCTGTGGCCTTGTTATTCTTCAGCTTTTGAATAGCTGTGGCTACTTCTTCGATGCTGGGTGAGTGGACTACTTCAGCGGCTGGAGTTGGGATTTCCTCAGTCCCTACCACTCTCTTTTCGTCTTGCTCGTTAAGCAGCTGCTGCAAATGCTATTTAAATACATCCACTATTCCCTGCGGGTCGGTGACATGATTGCCTTCGCAATTTCGAAGAGCCTGGGAGCCTTTCTTGAAGCCTCCTGCAAGGCTTTTAGCTTTCTTATAAAAGGCCCGTATTTAATGTTTCTCCCTAGACTCCTTGATATCCTTGAGCTGGGAGGCTACGAAGGTTGTTTTTCATAGTCGCAGCAATTGTTTCTCCTCCCTTCTTCTGGCTCGGTACTCCTCTCGCGCTGCCCTGGTTTTTTGCTGCAGCGCCTATTGGTACGCCTCGTCGATTCCTGCCTTTTTCTGCTCACACTCACCATCATACCACGGGTTTCTCGTCGGAGGTGGTAGGCAGTCTAAGGTGTTCTCGGCTACTTCTTAAATGGCTGAGCGGCAATGTAGCCACAGGCGTCCAATTTCGAAACTCCTCAGGGTGAGCTGGTGCAGCTTTCTGACATTGGACAGTCGAGCTATGAATCTTGATGCTACGAGGAAATGGCCAAAGTTTGCCCCCTGAATGTTCGCACATTCAGGCTGTTTGACGAGAGTCTTGCGTCAATGAGCACATGGCCGATTTGGTTGGCAGTTTGACCATCCAGAAATCGCCAGGTTGCTGTGTGGATTCGCTTGCGGGGAAATCTTGTGCTACTTATCACCGCATTACGAGCTGTCGCAAAATCCGTGAGTCGAAAGCCATTATCTGTTGTTGTATCGTGGAGGCTGTGCTTTCCGATCACTCCGCCAAAGGTGTTCTGCTTACTGATTTTGGTATTGAAGTCCCCGAGTACGATTTTAACCTCGTATTCCGGACAAGCTCCGTAGGCGTCGTCCAAGAGATCATAAAATTCGTCTATGATGGGGTCTTCAGCCTCTTCGGTAGGGCCGTGTGCACATACGAGGCTGATGTTGTAAAATATGCCTTTGATACGGATCACAGCGAGGAGATCACTCGATGATCAGTCGATGACCTTCGACCTTAACCGCTTTTCCACAACAAATCCGCACCTTGCCATGTGGAATCTTTTGTGACAGCTGTAATAGATGTTCGCAACCTTTATTCCTCATTATACTCTTTCCTATCCAGCATATTTCCTGGATCCCAGTAATATCCGCCTTGTACTGCGTGAGGGCTCTTTCTAGTTTATGAGCAGTTCCAGAAGTGTAGAGTTTTGACATTCCAGGAGCATACCCGCAAATCGTATTCTTTTTTCGTGCCATGTCGTCTTCGAGAATCCATCTGTTTATCCGAGGCATTCTGCTCTTTCGTAACTTGTTTTGTTTTACGTGGGTGGGGTGTCGGCCCGCCGGCCACGTCCGAAAACGCACATCGGCTACTCGACTTCCTGGCGGGGCGCAATCTCCCTCTGGTTAGTACACGATTCCCGCATCTCAATATTCACAAAGGAACCTGGCGATCACCTGATCAGTCTACCACCAATCAGATTGATCACGTTGCGATCGACGTCAGACACCCCTCCAGCATCCTAGATTTACGAACCTTCCGAGGAGCCAACATCGACTCGGATCACTACCTTGTTGTAGCCAAGGTACGAATGAAGATATCAAGGATGCCACGGAGTCGAGCTGGACAGCAAAAGTTTGACATCGGAAGGCTACAATCGCAGGAAACCGTTGAGACCTTTGCCGATCGTTTTCCCTCAACCTCTCGCAAACTCCAATGACACCGGAGCAACTGGTGCCAGTGTGCCATTAGAGACGCTGCCTCTGATGTGTTGGGTTTCAAGCAACCGTCAGTTAGAAACCCCTGGTTTGATGAACAATGCTGGCAAGCCCATGTAGCAAAGCAAAATGCCTACAAAGCCATGCTACATAGACGGACGAGAGCCACGCTACGAGCAGAAACAGAGAGAGGAATACACGCTTTTAAGGAAGAAAAAAAGAGAACATAAAAAGCGAGAGATCAAGGAATGGAGAGACGCTATCACAGGAATAATGCTCGCAAGTTTTACGAACATGCCAGGGCTATAAAGCCAGAGCAGAAGAATGTAGGGATGAAGACAGACAGCTATTAGTAGTGTCACAGTCGATGCTGAGAATATAGAAGGAACACTTCTGTAGACTGTTTAACGGCGATGAAAGATCTAATACCGCTGTCAGGCAGAATTATCCCTTCGCAACGGACGGTGTGGAATTCCGTCCACACGCCCTAGATGAAATTAAGCTAGTAATTTCGGGCCATCTGAAGAGCTATTTAAAGCGGTTGGAGATGATCTGGTAGGGTGCATGCACCAGCTCATCTGTAAAATATGGTCGGAGGAAAGCATGCCCGACGAATGGACTTTCAGCATCGTTTGCCACAGTCCACAAGAAAGGAGACCCCTATAACTGCGCTAACTACAGGGGAATAAGTCTATTTAACATCGCATACAAGATCTTCTCTGCCGTACTGTGGGAACGCCTGAAACCCTTTGTGGATAATCTGATAGGTTCTTATCAGTGTGGTTTCAGGCAAGGTAAGTCCACAATAGACCAGATATTCACACTGCGGCAGATCTTGGAGAAGGCCCAAGAATACCAAATCGACATCCATCACCTTTTCGTCGATTTCAATGCCACGTATGACATAGAGACGAGCTATACAGCGCCATGTCTAGTTTTGACATCCCTGCCAAACTCGTCAGATTGTGCAGAATGACAATGAAGAACTCTTGCTGCTCCATTAAGGTCGGAGGTTAACTAACCGAAAACTTCGATGTTAAAAAAGGTTTTAGACAGGGTGATGCACTCTCATGTTGGAGAGTGTTCTTTAGCATCATACTTGAAGAGATCGTGCAGGGCTCTGCGGCCAATACAAGAAGTACGATCTACTTCAGGTCTACACAATTGCTTGCCTACGCAGATGACATTGACGTTATTGGACGGACAAGGCGAGGGTCTAAGTGTAAATGGGAACAAGACCAAAGAAAGACGCGCAACACTCACGTTTTGGTCAGAAAGTCACCTTCGGCAGCTACATTTTTGAAGTAGCTTCTTTGGGCTCAAGAGGCAACTGAGTAGTAGAGCCCTCTCTTAAAAAACTAAGGTATCCCTATGCAAAACCTTAATCATCCCGGTCTTCCTCTATGGCGCAGAGGCTTGGACATTATCAAAAGCGGATGAAAAGGCTCTTGGACATTTCGAGAGGAAAATTCTGCGTGCAATCTTTGGTCCCGTTTGTGAAAACGAAGAATGGAGGGGAGGATTCGACTATCAACTGTACAGCGACATCGGCCTAGTTAGACGTCTTCGGATTCAACATCTAAGATGGCTGGTTCAAGTAGAGCGAATGGAAATCACCGCTCCGGCCCGAAGAGTCTTCGATTCCAACCCCGAGGGAGGCAGCAGAGGACGACCGCATCTAAGGTGGCGCGCACAGGTGGAAAGGGACCTCAACCAACTGGACGTGCGGCACTGGAAACAGCTGGCCAAAGATCGTGCCGGCTGGAGAGGCTTATTGGTTGAGGCCTTGGTTCACCCCGAACTGTAGCGCCATCTAAGTTGAAGTCGTCTTTGAGAATCCGTCCGAGGCATTTTGCTCTTCCATCACTTGTTGTGTTTTACGTGGGTGGGTTATTGGCCCGCCGCACAACCGCCAGTCTGGTTGGGGTATTGTAGCGCCCTCTTGCATAGGGCGATCGCTGCATACATTTGTTCAATTTCAACGGTTGTTTTAAAGGTTATCCGGAGAGCTCCGAGAGGAGGCTGTATGTCAACTTAACGCGGGCATTGAAACACAGATCGTTGGTGGCATCTCGCCAGCACGCTTTACCCTGTATGTCCGAGCCCATGCCGAGAAGCCTAGACTTACCCCTTCTTTTCTCCTCATAGGTTTTGCAAGCGGCTCTAGTCTTCCGGTGCAATGCTGCCTTCTATGTTTCTGCTTTTGTCGTCAATTTAGGGGTTACTTTGAGGTGGCACTTTGAAATATAGTGCACTGGAGGTGGTGTTATTAGTGAGTTGTGGGCAACGA
The DNA here is from genome assembly GCA_951905685.1 of Eumerus sabulonum. Lineage (NCBI taxonomy): Eukaryota > Metazoa > Arthropoda > Insecta > Diptera > Syrphidae > Eumerus > Eumerus sabulonum. The sequence continues at coordinate 107,854,715 of OX645061.1, forward strand.
TTCCATTGACATTCTGTGGATTGTGCTTCAGGGCTTTCGAAAAATGTATGGAAAACATGGTCGGTAGAGGCTCTGGTGATCTGTTCAGACGTTGATGGCTTGGATCAATTCCACTATGCCCGGCATGTCTTAGCTGCAACAAAATATGGGCACGAGACGATGTTGACTGTTCGGAAAGTTCGCATTGTGGTCAGTATGGCTGACAATTGCTTGATCTGGTAACCGGCATGTCCCTCTATGAGTTATGAGACGCGCGAAATGCGTATTTGCAACAGTACGGTTCCGCTTCATTGCGAAGTCGAATTGCGTGAATCCATGTTCTGATGTAGGGTCATGCAAGTTGTGGTTTCCAATGACACGCCTATGTACCTTACAGTCCCAAATAAGGGAAGTCAAGAGCTTTCAGAGTTGTCAATACGTGGTTATAGCTTTAAAGGTGTTGACACCAGTGACTTAGGCTTTACATGAAGTGTTCGTCTGTGGCATGGCAATGGTGTTCAGGTTCATTTGAGTAAATGGAGGAAACTCTTAATACTTGATGCCTGAAGAAGTCGAGTTTCGTGGACCTTTTTTGCATTGCTTGATAATTTGCAGTAATCTGCGCCTTTAGTGTTCCATGCTACGTGTTTTCATCAGAAGAGGTGACACGTCATCATAAACTATATCAGCTTCCCCCGATACCTACCTGCTTACCACGCCTCCTAAGGATTGATTGTGTCCTCATTCGTCTCAGTCCACCGGAAAATAACTTCCACAAATACCACCCATATATAGTGGGTCATGACACTCGTCTATGATATCATCGTATCGCTCCATATCTGTACCTACTTCCCGACTATTGTGTTCCATTTAAAAATTGATACAACCGCCATTCCATCTAACTGACCCCAAAAAAATAAACAAGAAATTCGCTTCCCCGATAACGAACAATACGAACACCTTCGTCGTCGTCAATTAAGTTTACTCCGATGGCGCACTCTTTCATCGTAATTGGCCCCGAGGTTCGATACGAATCTCTTCGTGTGTCAGTTCAGATCAGCGTTTGTCCGCGTACGGAAGTGCACAGTGTCCCATCATGAAGTTGGTACAAGAATTTGTGTTGTTTTGCCTTGTCTTTCTCATTCATGTCCCAGAAGGATGGTGTGAGGATTTTCCACAGTGCAAGGACTTGCCAGCTGGTTCGTTTATAAGCGGGACACAGGGATGTAAATCATATATATACTGTGATGATGACGATTCATATGAGGGCTTCTGTCCATCGTCGTTGATGTTTAACAGCAAGGAGGGTAGCTGCGCGCCAGCGGATGAAGTTGATTGCGTTGACAGTGAAACTATTGCCACAACGACCGCGACAACGACCACGACAATGGCAACGACAACGACAACGACTTCTTCAACCGCACCAACAACGATACAAGTGACTACAAGTGCTCCGGTCGATATGTCAAACGAGGACAATGGCGGTCAACAAGAATATGTGGATGAAGAGCCCGCGCCACCTGATGACAACAATCCAGTGGTATCCAGTTCGGTTCCAGTAACCGCTGTGATCACCACCTACACGCCACCTGTGAAGCCCGTACAGGCCTGTCCAGCCAACGATAAACTCGACGAGGTGATCTTTCTACCAAGCGACGAATCCTGCAACGAGTACTTTGTATGCTATCATGGAACTCCGATCCCAATGCACTGCGCCGATCACCTCTACTTTGACCAGTTGACATCAAAATGTGAATTACCTGAGCGCGTCAACTGCAAGGTAAATAGACGCCAACTTATGTCACTATTTCGACGTATCTATTCCGTCTATTCCAGATCGGCAGTGTGACCACAGCCAACCCGAGAAAGGAGTGCACATCTAACCTCTTTGACTACTTCCCATATCCGATGAATTGCAATTATTTCTACAAGTGCATGAATGGGTTCCTGAGCCTCCAGCAATGCCCGATCGGTTTCGGCTGGAGCGAAGACATGAAACTCTGCTTAAAGCTGGAGCAGGGCAGATGTCCGGTTAGAGTGGCCGATCTGCATCAGTCTCAAGTCTTGCTAAACAGTGTGTTCTACCAGTGACCGTGTAGACAATAAAGATTCGAAATTAGACTCTAGATAGACGTTTATTGCTTTATCACTCAGTTCTTATCGCTAGTTCGAGCAACCGGTCGTGGTGCACTGCTTTCTGGTTGTGTCCCAGCCAAATCCAACCGGACACTCTTGCACGGTTAGCAATCCACTCGTGCAACGATAGTAGTAATGACAGTTGTTGGGGTATGGGAAGTATCCCGACATTTGTCCGGTACACACTTCCCGAGGACTTGTCGTCGTCGTTCCATATACCTCAAAGGAAAAGAGATGGGTGACAAGAGTGACTACAGCGCATGATCATACTTACTCGACAGTTGGCGACCTCGGGCCAGTCGCACGATCCGGTGAGCTTGTTGAAGTGCAGATCATTGGGACAGGTCATCGGTATAGGATGCAGACGATAGCACATGTAGTATTCCGGACACGAGTCCAGATTTGGCAGGTAAATTACCTCATCCGGCCGTGACGGTTGTGGGCAAATAATTTCCCCACCCGGCAGTAAGGTGCTATCTGTGGTTTCTGTGGTTGTGGAGATTGAACTCGACGTTGTAGTCGACGGCGCTATTGATGTAAAGATTGTGGTTGAGGTTGTCGATGATTGAGTAACAGATGTCATCGATGATGGTGTTGATTGAGCTGGCGGCGTGCTATCTCCACCCGCGGCAGAGCAATTGACGTTCTCGGCATCATCACAACTACCGTCTGCTATATTGAACATTAGATTTGCCGGGCAGCTACCCTCGAAGGACTCATTGTTATCACAGTAGATGTATTGATTGCAACCCTTCGGTGACGACACAAACGTCTTGCTCGGCACGTTTTCGCACTCGGGGAACACATCGCCAACTACAACGCAGGGCGAGATTAGCAGTAGTAAATACGTGATTAATCCAAACAACCGACTCATTGTGCTGGCGAACACATAGACTTTGAGAATTACTAGGGTTTGCTCCACGGTTTATATAAGCCTTAAGTAGATCAACGTGGCTACGTATGGGCTTGGATCCGTCGAAGGGAAAGTTAATTATTTCGTGTTGCGATGGATGTCAGGAAGCTCTCTGCTCTATTCTTTTGTACAAACGCGATAAGGCGGAATTGAAATCGATGTTGACAGTGCTACATACAGCGGTATCTCGTTGGTGATAAGTTGAATTTGGAACAAAGGCTAATTAGTGTTCCCGTACCTCGACTGTAGCGATCGTGACCCGGTTAGATGACTAACTTGTTTGCTAGAGAAATGTATGGGACTGGTTAGTCATATGTGCCCTACTGCACGCCCAAAGACTTGAGTAGTATCCATAGGCCGCACGTTTACTTCGAGATATTCGCCACACTAAGCAGGAATCCCCTTTCAGCTCGTAAATCCAATAACAAGCCGTCGACCGTCGACGAATTAATCGCCAAGGTCGATGCGATATATCCGTTGATATCGACATTCCATATCACATGGCATATCAAAGAGAACAGTCACCACCAAGTCGTGGTGTCATCAGAACAAAGTGCTCCAACCCAACTGACTCTCCTGCTACCAACTCAAGATTGGAGAGCCACTCCTAATGGCGTCGGTCAATATTTGACCAGCCAGCCATCTACTTAAGATCGATTTTCAAGACAGCCTTTATCTTAGTACTTTCTCGTTGAAGTACTTATCAGTGCTCTTATCACACCGAGAGATCGATATAAATAGATCCGCATCAGCGACGATTTCGCATTAATACAAAGCGGAAACGCAGTTAAATGACCAACGAACGGGAGCGGAAGTGTCAATCGAATAGTGCGGTCACGCGTAGAGTATCAGTGAAACTGCTGACTCTTCTGGTGTTTAGCGTGAATTTTGGCGAGATATTGGCAGATAGCAAGTGCGACGGAAAACCAAATGGATATAGACTGCAGGACTTAACGGATTGCCATGGATTTATAGTGTGCTTAAACGGTCAATCATACCAGGCTTATTGTGCGCTGGGCGAAAAGTTTGACGAGCAAACAGGCCAATGTGTGGTGGGAAAATGTCCGCCATGTAGATGTGGAACAAATCCGAATCCGGCGGAACCCAGTCCCTCGGAACCAACACCTTCGGAACCAACGTCTACACCAACACCACCAGATTGTTCCACCACACCGAACTGTTTGGTGTCCGGAGACGGTACGTTCCATCGGGATAAACTCGATTGTCGCAAGTATTACGTCTGCTTAAATGGGGTTCCAATAGAACACTACTGCGATGAAGGACTATACTTTGACGACATAGCCTTTGTTTGCAATTTCGAAGGGCTGGTTAGTTGCACACCAGGACTAGATGATCCATGCTCAACCGGCACAACTGCTTCAGAGCCAACACAATCCAAGCCGACTCAGACGGATTCTACACCCTCAAATCCAACTCCCTTGGAACCTACACCTTCGGAACCTACTCCATCGGAACCAACACCTTCGGAACCTACTTCATCGGAGCCTACTCCCTCGAAACCTACACCTTCGGAACCTACTCCATCGGAACCCACTCCCTCGGTTCCAACACCTTCAAACCCCACTGCTTCGGAACAAACACCTTCGGAACCAACACCTTCATCAGCACCATCGGATTGTTCCACCACACCGAACTGTTTGGTGTCCGGAGACGGTACGTTCCATCGGGATAAGCTCGATTGCCGCAAGTATTACGTCTGCCGTAATGGAGTTCCAATAGAACACTTCTGCGACGAAGGACTCTACTTTGACGACATAGCCTTTGTTTGCAATTTCGAAGGGCTGGTTAGTTGCACACCAGGACTAGATGATCAATGCTCAACCGGCACAACTGCTTCAGAGCCAACACAATCCAAGCCGACTCAGACGGATTCTACACCCTCAAATCCTACTCCCTCGGAACCTACACCTTCGGAACCTACTCCATCGGAACCAACACCTTCGGAACCTACTCTATCGGAGCCTACTCCCTCGGAACCTACTCCCTCGGAACCAACACCTTCGGAACCAACACCTTCGGAACCTACTCCCTCGGAACCAACACCTTCGGAACCAACACCTTCGGAACCTACTCCCTCGGAACCAACACCTTCGGAACCTACTCCATCGGAGCCTATTCCCTCGGAGCCTATTCCCTCGGAACCTACTCCCTCGGAACCAACACCTTCGGAACCAACACCTTCGGAACCTACCCTCTCGGAACCAACACCTTCGGAACCTACTCCCTCGGAACCAAAACCTTCGGAACCTACTCCATCGGAACCCACTCCCTCGGTTCCAACACCTTCAAACCCCACTGCTTCGAAACAAACACCTTCGGAACCAACACCTTCACCAGCACCATCGGATTGTTCCACCACACCGAACTGTTTGGTGTCCGGAGACGGCACGTTCCATCGGGATAAACTCGATTGTCGCAAGTATTACGTCTGCCGTAATGGAGTCCCAATCGCGCTCTACTGCGAGAAAGGACTTTACTTTGACGACAATCTTTTCGTTTGCAACTTCAAATCGCTGGTGTCCTGTATACCGGACGAAAACTGTCCAGGGAAGGTAGGTCTTCCAGAAGCAACAACAACAAAGGCACCGTTGACCGTGGCGACTCCATCGCCACTTACTTCCCCAGAACCAACTCCGACGTATCCAGAAACAACCTACACAGAGTCACAACCATTTACTTCACCTCAACCGGAATCTACGACTTGGACTGAGTCCCCGTTGACAAGCTCAACGTCAACAACTCTCGTTCCCGATCATCATATCGATCCCAGTGTAAAAGATTGCTTAACCCTACCAGATGGATCCTTCTTCAGGCATCGTCAGCATTGCAACGTTTACTACGTGTGCCGCAATAGAATGGCAGTCAAGCTCTCCTGTAACCCGGGCTTCTGGTTCGATGATCAGCATTTCGTGTGCAACTTCTCCTTCATGGTCTCTTGTCCATCGGGGCAGGACTAGCTTGCTCCGACTTTAATGATACTTAATGGTGACGAATAAAGAATCAAAAAAAGATGTTCGTTGTTTTACAGGCTTTCTTCCAGGAACACCTGGACACACCCATGACCAGACATTTTTCACTAAAACACACTTCATAACGGTAATATAGTTTATTTCAGGATTTACTTTGGCTTACAGTGGCTATGGGGACAGTTCACCAGCTGTGGATTGTTACATAGGAAGAGGTTGACATCAAACCACAGTCCGGCCGGACAGTGACGGGTCAGAGCCAGACCATTTCTGCAAACATAGTATTTGCCGCAGTCGAGAGTGTCCGCGACAAGCGACAGGTTCGGTAGTCTGGAACAGTCGGGTATAGTGGATGCTGTGGGACAAGCAGGTGTTGCGGAAGATGTGGCTGTTGTTACTGTAGGTCTGGTAGGGGGTACTGAAGTCGAGCTAGTAACCGGATAGCATCCGTGATTGGGACAGGAAACAAACTTGGGCAGATTGCACAGTTGTAAGTCGGCGTCGAACCATAGGCCGGACTGACAGCGACGTGGCTGCGCAACTTGGCCCATGCATACGTAATATTTGCTGCAGTCGATGGGGTCGGCCACGAATGTATAGTTAGGTACTGAGGTGCAATCTGGTTTCGTGGGTCCTATTGGGCAAAGTTTGCGTGTTGTAAGAGCAGTGGAACTGGAAGTCATTCGTGTTGTCGACGGAGTAGCGGACGTAGTCAAAGCAGTGGAATCTGAGGTATCAGTCACGGGCGAGGTTGAAGTCGATTTCGGCGGTTCAGCTGTCGTTGTCGATTCCGTTACATCCATGGTCGGAGTGATGGATTCTGATGCTTCAGTCGCGGGCGTGGTTGTACTTGATTTTGTTGCTTCAGCTGTCGTTGTTGTTGAAGCGGTGGATTTTGATGCTTCAGCCGCGGGCGTGGTTGAAGTCGATCTTGCAGCTTCAGCTGTCGCTGTCGATTCCGTTACATCCATGGTTGGAGTGGTGGTTCCCGGTGCTTCAGTCGCGAACGCGGTTGAAGTCGATTCTACTGCTCCAACCGTGGTTGTCGATTCCGTCACCGCCACGGTCAAAGTGGTGGATTCTGATGCTTCATTCGCGGACGAGGTTGTAGTTGATTTTGTTGCTTCAGCTGTCGTTGTCGTTGAAGCGGTGGATTCCGATGCTTCGGTCACAGTCTTGGTCGAAGTGGTGGATGGTGATGCTTCGGTCATAGTCGTGGTCGAATTGGCGGATTCTGATGTTTCAATCACGGGCGTGGTTGAAGTCGATTTTGTAGCTCTAGCTGTTGTTGTCGATTCCGTTACATCCATGGTCGGAGTGATGGTTCCCGGTGCTTCAGTCGCGGACGTGGTTAAAGTCGATTCTACTGCCCCAACCGACGTTGTCGATTCCGTCACAGCCACGGTCAAAGTGGTGGATTCTGGTGCTTCATTCGCGGACGTGGATGTAGTTGATTTTGTCGCTTCAGCTGTCGTTGTCGTTGAAGCGGTGGATTCTGATGCTTCAGCCGCGGCTGAGGTTGAAGTCGATCTTGTAGCTTCATCTGTCATTGTCGATTCCGTCCCAGCCGTGGTTGAAGCGGTGGATTCTGATGCTTCGGTCGCAATCATGGTCAAAGTGGTGGATGGTGATGCTTCGGTCATAGTCGCGGTCGAAGTGGTGGATTCTGATGTTTCAATCACGGACGTGGTTGAAGTCGATTTTGTAGCTTCAGCTGCTGTTGTCGATTCCGTTACATCCATTGTCGGAGTCATGGTTCCCGGTGCTTCAGGCGTGGACGTGGTTGAAGTCGATTCTACTGCCACAACCGACGTTGTCGATTCCGTCACAGCCACGGTCAAAGTGGTGGATTCTGATGCTTCATTCGCGGACGTGTTTGTAGTTGATTTTGTTGCTTCAGCTGTCATTGTCGTTGAGGCGGTGGATTCTGATGTTTCAGCCGCGGGCGTGGTTGAAGTCGATTTTGTAGCTTCAGCTGTCGTTGTCGTTGAAGCGTCGGATTCTGATGCTTCAGCCGCGGCTGTGGTTGAAGTCGATTTTGTAGCTTCAGCTGTCATTGTCGTTGAAGGGGTGGTTTCTGATGCTTCAGTTGCGGGCGTGGTTAAAGTCGATTTTGTAGCTTCAGCTGTCGTGGTCGTTGAAGTGGTGGATTCTGATGTTTCAATCACGGACGGTGCTTCAGTCGCGGACGTTGTTGAAGTCGATTCTATTGCTCCAACCGTCGTTGTCGATTTCGTCGCAGCCATGGTCAAAGTGGTGGATTCTGATGCTTCATTCGCGGAAGTGGTTGTAGTGGATTTTGTCGCTCCAGCTGTCGTTGTCTTTGAAGCGGTGGATTCTGATGCTTCAGCCGCGGGCGTGGTTGAAGTCGATTTTGTAGCTTCAGCTGTCGCTGTCAATTCCGTTACATCCATGGTCGGAGACATGGTTCCCGGTGCTTCGATCGCGGACGTGGTTGAAGTCGATTCTACTGCTCCAACAGTCGTTGTCGATTCCGTCACAGCTACGGTCAAAGTGGTGGATTCTGATGCTTCATTGGCGAAAGTGGTTGTAGTTGATTTTGTCGCTTTAGCTGTCGTTGTTTTTGAAGCGGTGGATTCTGATGCTTCAGCCGCGGGCGTGGTTGAAGTCGATCTTGCAGCTTCAGCTGTCGCTGTCGATTCCGTTACATCCATGGTTGGATTGGTGGTTCCCGGTGCTTCAGTCGCGAACGCGGTTGAAGTCGATTCTACTGCTCCAACCGTGGTTGTCGATTCCGTCACCGCCACGGTCAAAGTGGTGGATTCTGATGCTTCATTCGCGGACGTGTTTGTAGTTGATTTTGTTGCTTCAGCTGTCGTTGTCGTTGAAGCGGTGGATTCTGATGCTTCAGCCGCGGGCGTGGTTGAAGTCGATTTTGTAGCTTCTGCTGTTATTGTCGATTCCGTTACATCCATGGTCGGAGACATGGTTCCCGGTGCTTCAGTCGCGGCCTTGGTTGAAGTCGATTCTATTGCTCCAACCGTCGTTGTCGATTCCGTCACAGCCACGGTCAAAGTGGTGGATTCTGATGCTTCATTCGCGGACGTGGTTGTAGTTGATTTTGTTGCTTCAGCTGTCATTGTCGATTCCGTCACAGGCTTGGTTGAAGCGGTGGATTCTGATGCTTCATTCGCGGAAGTGGTTGTAACCGATTTCGTTGCTTCAGCTGTCGTTGTCGACTCCGTTACATCCATGGTGGGAGTGATGGTTCCCGGTGCTTCAGTCGTGGACGTGGTTGAAGTCGATTCTACTGCCCCAACCGACGTTGCCGATTCCGTCACAGCCACGGTCAAAGTGGTGGATTCTGATGCTTCATTCGCGGACGTGTTTGTAGTTGATTTTGTTGCTTCAGCTGTCATTGTCGTTGAAGCGGTGGTTTTTGATGCTTCAGTTGCGGGCGTGGTTAAAGTCGATTTTGTAGCTTCAGCCGTCGTGGTCGGAACCATTACATCCATGGTCAGAGTGATGGTTCCCGGTGCTTCAGTCGCGGTTGAAGTCGATTCTACTGCTCCAACCGTCGTTGTCGATTCCGTCACAGTCACGGTCAAAGTGGTGGATTCTGAAGCTTCATTCGCGGACGTGGTAGTAGTTGATTTTAATGCTTCAGCTGTCGTTGTCGTTGAAGCGGTGGATTCCGATGCTTCAGCCGCGGGCGTGGTTGAAGTTGATTTCGTGGCTTCAGCTGTCATTGTCGATTCCGTCACAGGCGTGGTTGAAACGGTGGATTCTGATTCTTCGGTCGCAGTCTTGGTCGAAGTGGTGGATGGTGATGCTTCGGTCATAGTCGTGGTCGAATTGGCGGATTCTGATGTTTCAATCATGGACGTGGTTGAAGTCGATTTTGTAGCTTCAGCTGTTGTTGTCGATTCCGTTACATCCATGGTCGGAGACATGGTTCCCGGTGCTTCAGTCGCGGCCGTGGTTGGAGTCAATTCTACTGTTCCAACCGTCGTTGTCGATTCCGTCACAGCTACGGTCAAAGTGGTGGATTCTGATGCTTCATTTGCGGACGTCGTTAAAATGGATTCTGCTGCTCCCTCTTTCGTCATCGATTCAGTCACATCCGTGGTCAAAGCGGTGTTTTCTGATACATTCGTTTTTGATAGTTGTAAAATTAAGTTGGTGGTTCGTGCGCCTTCAGTCAACTCTGTGTCGCTCGTCACAGAAAAATTACTAGAAGTCGAATTGTTTATATTGCTGTAATCTACCCCAACTACTTGTCGTGGCGCTTGAACCCTTCCAAGTGAATATGCGTTGGTAACAATTGGGCCCAACGCCCCTAGGAGAAGAATACTAACTACGGAGTATCTCATTGTTGCTCGACTGTCTGAATTTCGTTCTTCAACGATAGAAAATAAGATTCCACTCTGCCATTTTATAACTTTCGTTCAAACGCCGTTGGTACGTTTGTTTAGCTCTTTACGTAACCAACACTTCGAGTCACACACTTCGTTTTATTTACATGTCTGAAGTGCTCTTTGATTTAAAGAGGAAGGCGCTGGTTCACAATTGCTAATAATTTTGTAATTAGTTGAATGAGAGCAAGGAATGACGCAGAGAGAAAAAAACGCTTGAGTGCAGGCGGACATGGGTGATTTCTTTGTATTCACCAGGAAGAACAGAGCTACATACATCAAATGGCCAATATCCTTCAGATGTCATTGTAACAGACGTTGTTGTCCTTCCTTTTGTATTTTCTATTGTTGACATCCCACTGATCGAACGCATCGACTGTTGCAGTGATCGGACACCATTCCGACAGTACCAGAACCGCTGACAGTCGCCGTCATGTGGTAGAAAGTCAATGCCTGAATGTGGATACCCTGGATATGGCTGTGTTGCGAGAGCCTGAAATAATCAAGAACGTGAGTTGACTGAGACTAACAGCCGTGCGTTGGGCATGCTACTTCGTGCCGCAGATTGATCGAAGGGGCTGGCTTAGGTGGATGTGACGGTTATTGGGAAAGCGTTGTTGGTCGTAGAGTTGGTCGTGTTAGTTGCGCCACAGAAGTAGATCGTACAGTTGTTTGCATCACTGATACTTCTTCTTTATTGGCGTTATAGCCCATGAAGGGCCAGATCCAAGCTTCTCTCAATCACCCATGTTGTGTGTGATTTATTTTTTATATAGGTGAAAGGGACCAAAAGTTTAATACCGATTCCGAACGGCGTGAGTCAAGGAGCTTTTTCATGGCAGGTATACTAGGGGGGGTTTTGCCAGTACCCCGCCGAGGAGGGACGCCGCGAAATAAACATTCGATGGCGTTGGTGTTATCGGGATCCGAACTCTCTCAGCGTGCGTCAGGGTCTAACACACTAACCACTGAGCCACGGCGCCCTCACTGATACTGCTGCGTTAAACTCATATTTCACAATACCTCTATCTATGTAGTTCCTTAATCAGGCCACTACAACACATGCTGTAATTAGGATCACAAATGTCTGATTCAGGGTTATAGAGCACATGCTGGTTACAGCTGATTTGCATCGCCGTGTCATCAAATCAGACAATGTACACATTGCAGAATTCCGGGTGAGGAATTTGAGCACCTGACGCACTGTCTAGACAAACGAGTTCGTCTACGGATCCCAACATATTACAAGCCCTCCAATGGATCATGAGAACCAGAATGATATGACTTTAAAGGCTTAAACGAATCAAAACGAGTTTAACTACCAAGACAAAGCTGCAGCGCCTTAGAAAAAGTCATACCAAGGGTGCTTACGTCAGGTTTTGACTGCAGCAGCGACTCAACTGATACCGCTGATAACAGATACTTCCATTCAACAGGACTCCGGTGAGCGCTACACTTACTTACTTATCAGGCCAGCGATCCATGGAGGATCTGAGCCTGAGCTATAGCTGCCAGCTATAGCTGACGGTCAAGTTGTCAAGACAAAGATGTCTTACATCTGCGATTACTTGGTCTTTATACCGGAGGTTCGGTCTTCCTCTTCTTCTCGAACCAGGAGGCTCGGAGTCGAAGACCCTCTTAGCTGGAGCGTTGATGTCCATGCGCTCGATGTGGCCGAGCCAGTGTAGTCGACGGATCCTTGCCTTCCGGACTACATCCACATCTTGGTACAGCTCGTAGAGTTCGCGGTTGTGTCTTCTTCTCCATTCACCTTCCTCACAGACGGGACCAAATATCCGGCGCAGAATTTTTCTTTCGAAAGAACCCAAAATCAGCTCCGCTGTCCTGCTTATCGTCCAGCTTTCGGCTCCATACAGCAAGACTGGCAGAATGACCGTTTTGTAAAGCATGACTTTGGTCTTTCGAGTGAGGAGTTTTGACCCCAGTTGTTTGGACAAGCCGAAGTACCAGCGGTTGCCAAGGGCGATTCTATGCCGGATCTCCACTGTGGTGTCATTTGTGGAATTTACGAGGTAGACAAACTCCTTAACTACCTCGAAGTTGTAGCTGTCAATTGTTATATTTTGTCCCAGGTGGTGAGCGACGGATTGGTTTTTGCTTGACAGCATGTATTTCGATTTGTCCTCATTGATCTTAAGACCAACTCGTTTCGCCTGTTCTTCAATCGCCGTGAATGCTTCCACAATGCCACGGCGAGAACACGCGATGATGTCGATATCATCCGCGTATCCTAGCAGCTGGATGGACTTGTAAAAGATAGTGCCTTCCCTGTTGACGCCTGCCCGTCGCACTATCTGCTCCAGCACCAGGTTGAAGAAATCACATGACAGCGCATCTCCTTGCCGAAATCCGGTGCATGTTTCGAATGGTTCCGAGGTCCTAGAACCGAGTTGCACGGTGCATCGCGTGTTTTTCAGCGTGGTGGGACACAACTGGATCAGTTTTACCGGGATCCCGAATTCGGCCATCGCACCAAACAGTTCTTCACGATGAATGCTGTCGTATGCGGCTTTGAAATCGAATCGAAACTCGTTGGTCTTTTCCAGGATTTTTCGATGTGTGAAAATTTGGTCTATAGTTGATTTGCTGGACCGGAAGCCGCACTGGTAGCTGCCGATTAGTGCGGTGCAAAATGGATTTAGACGTTCACACAATACGCTGGACAGGATCTTGTATGCGACATTGAGCAGGGATATACCTATATAGTTCGGTGGGCGCTACAACAAACTCTAATTAACCGCAGATAAGGTCCTGCTCAAGGACAATCATTGTGCTGATAGCAACGGACGTGAAACGACTTTCCACATGACTGTGTGGTGTCATTGGCTTGATGCAAAAATGAACAATGCTATCAGGGTGAATAGAAAATTTATTGTCTAATCAACGTTTGCGGGACAGTTTACTAGATGGCGGAAGTTGCAAACGAAATTGATGTCGTCGAACCAAGTGCCCAGTTGACAGCGTAATCGGACTGGAGTTCCATTGCGGCAAACCCAGTAGTCACGACAGTGGAATGGATCTGTGAAAAATGATCCGTCCGGTCTGTTGTTGCAGGTGACAAGATCTGTATGTGAGGTTGACGATGACGCTTCGGTTGCTGATACAGTTGGTGTGAAATCTTCTACCGACGGTGCACTTTCTGCTGTAGATGGGACGCTTGATGTCGGCTCTGAACTCGTTGCTTTCGATGAAGAAAGCGATGCTGGATCTGCTGGAGATGATCCCTCCGTAGTTGCTGGTGAGATGTCTGCTGTTGATGCGACAGATGACGCTGGCTCTGTTGGTGTTGAGCTCTCTGCTGTCGGTGAAGATGGCGATGCCGGATGTGTTGGTGTTGATCCCTCCGTAGTCGTTGGTGAACTGTCTGCTGCCGGTGAGGCAGACGGTGTTGACTCTGTTGGTGATGAGCTCTCTGTTGTCGCTGAAGTGGGTGATGCTAGATCCGCTGGTGTAGGTGAGCTCTCTGCAGTCGGTGAAGATAGCGATGATGGATCTGCTGGGGTTGATCCCTCTGTGGTCGTTGGTGAACTGTCTGCTGCCGGTAAGGCAGACGATGTTGACTCTGTTGGTAATGAGCTCTCTGTCGTCGCTGGAGTGGGTGATGCTAGATCCGCTGGGGTAGGTGAGCTCTCTGCAGTCGGTGAAGATGGCGATGATGGATCTGCTGGGGTTGATCCCTCTGTGGTCGTTGGTGAACTGTCTGCTGCCGGTGAGGCAGACGGTGTTGACTCTGTTGGTGATGAGCTCTCTGTTGTCGCTGAAGTGGGTGATGCTAGATCCGCTGGTGTAGGTGAGCTCTCTGCAGTCGGTGAAGATGGCGATGATGTATCCGCTGGTGTTGATCCCTCTGTGGTCATTGGTGAACTGTCTGCTGCCGGTGAGGCAGACGATGTTGACTCTGTTGGCAATGAGCTCTCTGTCGTCGCTGAAGTGGGTGATGCTAGATCCGCTGATGAAGGTGAGCTCTCTGCAGTCGGTGAAGATGGCGATGATGGATCTGCTGGGGTTGATCCCTCTGTGGTCGTTGGTGAACTGTCTGCTGCCGGTAAGGCAGACGATGTTGACTCTGTTGGTAATGAGCTCTCTGTCGTCGCTGGAGTGGGTGATGCTAGATCCGCTGGGGTAGGTGAGCTCTCTGCAGTCGGTGAAGATGGCGATGATGGATCTGCTGGGGTTGATCCCTCCGCTGTAGTTGAATCATTCACAGCAGATGATGTCGATTCGGCTGAAGACGATGATGACGCATTAATGCCTCCCGTTGGTTCTGTTGATAATGTACTCGACGGTGTTATTGTTTGTGGAATTTCCGTCGACGGTGCACAGTTACATGGCGGACATTTCCCCACTACACAAGTACCCGATTGCCGATCATACTTCATCCCCGACCCGCAATACATCTGAATCTTATGCCCGGTATGACAGAAAAAATATCCACTACAGTCTTCTGGATCTTGTAAGGTCTTGCCTATTGTTGTACTGTCGCATTCCTCCGCACGCCCGTTAAGAGCTTTGATTAAGGTAATCCATAAAGTCAGGAATGTCACGTAGTTCACGCGGAGCATTTTAGCACTAACGAACGGAAGCTAGGACTTTGCAGAACTATTGTTCGACAGTTCAGCTTTTATAGGAAAAATACAGTCGACACGTGACTACCTATCTCCCGAAGTAGCTCGGTATCTCGAGTATAGGATTAGCTGGAACTACGCTTAACCATTTCCTAGACAAGTAAGTAAACTTATTGTCATTGTCACTATCTCCTCTTAAGGTCCCAGTGACGGTCTGGCAAACATCAACACCTTCTCGATTTACTACTCACTACCACTCGAAACTAAAGTGTCTACCGATGACGAGCTTTAATAGTTTATTGATAGCATCGATAACGTTTGTTTGTCAAACAATTCTGGAGTACCTGTAAGGGCGACGGCGATCGAAAATGAGTGTTTCCTGCTGACTCGAATTGTTTTTTTTTTCCACCCTGTCTCTTCGGCTAATCTTTCTTTAATGTTGGAAATTGGTGGTTTACCCCCTTCGATTTGGCTATCTTATCGGCTTTGATAGAGCTCTAAGAGCGTCATATAAGAATGGGCCGCAACTAGTCCGAAAATAGTTCGATAGTTGCAAAACAAAATCGCGATCCATGAAATGTAAGATTTAATGTTTTTCACTTAAATTCTAATTCTTAAATCTTCTTCTCATCAGCAGTTCTAATCTAAGACGATCGCAAGTCGAGGGCCTTGTGCATCCGATTCCAGTGGCCGTGTGCGGAGCCGCAAAGGAACCGATTCGGAATAGTAACGCGCGGGTAGTCTTCTCCGTCCAGTTTTTTGACATTTCCTTATCTCCGTGTTTCTGATTTGAAAGCTTACGTTTGGATTCCATTCTTACTTTTCAAACTTCACAACCGGCTAACGACAATGAAATGTAAAATTAAATGTCACATAAACGCGCAGTACTGCGGAATGAAGAAAAGCTCAATGTAATAACATGCGCAGGATGGCAAAGGACTCACAAAGGCCTCGTAGAGGTAGCATCTATACGACGGATGCTGGCCTGCTAAAAAGCGAGAACAGCCACCGCAGTCGAACATCTTGCGGCACTCTTAGTAAGTTCCATCCCCACTCCTCGTGGTGCCATCTGGAGATTTCCTATGGAAATTACAGACGGGGAGGGGCGACTGGCGATCCTCCTGCGCCAAAAAACAGGATTGGTCGGTTGGGCTACGGCCTAGTAAGCCGTAACCGTTAAAAAACCACAAACTCCGAAACAACTAGAAGCCTCGGATATAAAGGACCGGATTTATGTTCACGACCCTTGCAAAAAACGAAAAAAAGGACAATGATCTTCAGCCTTGTACGTGAAATGTTAGGACCCTAAACAGGCCACGTGCAGCCGAACAACTTGCGGACGCCCTAGACCGCTATAAGGTGGACATAACCGCCATCCAGGAAATGCGACGGAATGGGCCGGGTATAAAGCGGATGAAAAACTGCGATATTTACTACGGCGACTGCTATAGGGAGAGAGGGCAACGATTGTTTGGATGCGGATTTGTTGTTCGAGGTGGACTAAGGCAAAAAGTCCTAAGCTTTCGGCATGTGAGCGAACGCCTCATAACAATCCGTATCAAGGCCTACACGGCACCACATCCGATAACGGACACAGGATGATTGATCTTGCTACGGGGCGAAATCTCCTTCTAGCCAGTACGCGCTTCCCGCACCTCGATATACACAAAGGCACCCGGCGGTCTTTTGATCAATCGACTACCAACCAGATTGATCCCATCGCTATCGACGTCAGAGACTCTTCCACTATTCTTGATGTTCGAACTTTTCGAGGGGCTAACATCGACTCGGACCACTATCTTGCAGTAGCCAAGATGTGCTTACGAATATCACGAACGCAGCGGAGTAGTGTAAGAATACAAAGTTATGACGTCGGAAAGCTACTATCGCCAGAAACCGCTCGTGCTTTTACCGATCGCGTCTTCCTTAAGCTCTCCAATACATCTCAATCCTCCACGCTATCAATAGAACAGCAGTGGAGCCTTTGCAAACAAGTGCTGAAAAACTCTGCATCCCAAGTTTTGGGTTTCAAGGCTCCACCACGAAGAAACACCTGGTTCGGTGACGAGTGCAGGAGAATTCACACAGCGAAGCAGGATGCATATAAGGCCTCGCTACATAAAAGAACAAGAGCACCTCGTGAGCTCTACAAGTTAAAAAGAAGGGGGAGAAGGGGCTTCGCAGAAGAAAGAAGAAAGAGCACGAGAGGCGCGCGACTGAGGATTCGGAGAGGTGTTACTGCAGACGTGATGTTCGAAAGTCACGCCTGCAGAGGGATGAGAACGGACACCTAGTAGTAGAATCGCAGTCGATGCTGAGAATATGGTAAGCTAATTCTGCAGACTATACAACAGCGATGTTAGTCAATATACCGCTGTCAGGCAGAATGATCCATTTCTAATCGACGAAGACCGCAGAGAATTCCGTTCTCCTGACCTCGACGAAGTTAAGATTGCCATATCGAAACTCAAGCTTGGGGGTGGCTGTGGTGCAGTGGTTAACATCATCGACCGCCGAGCGGAAGGTCTATAGTTCAAATGCGCATCGTAGCCAAGAAAAAGTAATTCCTACACGAACTACACGGACAAAAAGTATGAAACGCAGTTGTGAATGGAAAGTGACCAGACGTACTGCTGACAGTATATGGTCAACTGAAATTCATCCTCTTCGTATGCAATACTAAAGTGCTCGAACGAATTACTACGGACTATAACCAATCCGGAATTGGTCGGCTCTCGTCCTATCTAGGACAACCTCCCCTGAGAGTAGTGAATGAACATCAACGACCCAAACCACTGCACTCCGTTCAGGTTGTGTGTCTAAAAACACATCATAAGAGAATAAAAAATAAAAACTCATGAACCTGCGCGAGTCTCTAAAAAACAAAAAAAAAGTCGAACAAAGCTGCTGGCGCAGACGGACTGTCTGCTGAGCTCTTCAAGGCAGCTGGGGATGACTGGGTTAGGATATGGTCAGAGGAAAACATGCCCGAGGAATGGAGCCTCAGCATCTTGTGCCCGATCCACAAGAAAGGAGACCCCTCTGACTGCGCCAAATACAAGCGAATAAGTCTTCTTAACATCGCCTACAAAATCTTCTCTGCCTTTAATGTGAACGCCTGAAGCATTTTGTAAATGAGCTAATAGGTCCTCTACAGTGTGACTTCAAGCCAGAGAAGTCCACCATCGACCAAAACTTCACACGACGGCAGATCCTGAAAAAAAACCAATGAAGGTCAAGTCGACACTCACCATCTATTTGTCGACTTCAAAGCCACATGCGACAGCGTAATTAGAGACGAGCTATACAACGCTATGTCTACCTTTGCCATACCTGCTAAACTCATTAGACTATGCAGGATGACATTGGAGAATGCTCGCTGCTCCATCCGAATCAGCGAACACCTTACCGACAGTTTTGATGTCAAAAAAGGATTAGGCAGGGCGATGCGCTGTCGTGTGATTTCTTCAACATCATATTGGAAATGATTGTGCAAAAATCACTGGCCAATACAAGAGGCACAATCTATTTCAAATCCTCGCAACTCCTTGCATACGCCGACGATATTGACATAACAGGTAGGTCACAGCGAGATATCAATGAGGCGTTTGCGAGTATTGAGATGGAGGCGGCGAAAATTGGCTTGGCGGTAAAGGAGGGCAAGAGTAAATATATGCTGTCATCAAAAAAGGACGCTCACCACCGACGTCTTGGCCAGTACGTTGTAATGGCAGATGTAAGTTCGAGGTAGTTAGGGACTTCGTCTACCTTGGCTCCGCAGTGACCTGGAACAACGACATCAGTTCCGAAATCAAACGCAGAATCACTCTTACCAATCGTTGTTTCTTTGGGCAATTGAGTAATAGAGCCCTCTCCCAAACGACAAAGTTGACTCTATATAAGACCCTTATCATCCCGGCCCTGCTGTATGGCGCAGAAGCATGGACACTATGAAAAGCGGATGAATAGGCCCTTGGTCGGTTCGAGAGAAAGATTTTGCGCGTGATTTTCGGGCCTATAAACACAGACATGAGTGTGGAGGAAAAAATTGAACCACGAACTTTACGGGCTACGGATTCAACGCCTAGGATGGCTGGGCCATATAGAGCGAATGGACACCACAGCTCCAGCCCGGAGAGTCTTTGAATCCCACCACGAGAGACGAAGATGCAGAGGACGGCCGAAGGGGACATCTGCCAACCGGGTGTGCGGCAATGAAAAGGGCTTGTAAAAGATCGTGCTAATTGGAGGGGCATGTTGGTTGAGGCCCAGGTTCACCCCGAACTGTAGGACCGTTAAGAAGAAGGATCTATCGGCAAATCCACAGATTGATCAATCGATATCACTGATTACACGTATATAATTGACTTATACACGCACCCATTCGTCATCTAATCCACGACTGGTCAACCAAATGATATGGTTGTGAAATGTATCAGCAGGCTAGTGAGGACGCAAAGGCAATTGGCAATTGGCGGAACCCCCTCTAAGCCCCCACTAAATCAAGATCATAACTTAACCTTATAAGACACGCAATAACCGAGTGATAAGACCCCGTAGTGATTTACAACAATTGTAAAAACGAAAATTAATGTATACTCGATGCGAGGATAGTAACCATGTGCTGCTTATCGATCTTGAAATTTTGACTTCCCTTTAAGTGATTTATACTTACAACAGCCTTGCAAAAGCTGATTTTGCACCTAAAGGTGATAAATCAGAATAGCAAAACGGAAATTCCCAGATAGGATCACTTTGATTACTTGAGTCGTTGCTTGGGTGGTCTTCAAACTTATTTTTTGTACTGATCTGATCACTGATCCATTTCCGTTAATGATCTTTATTTTATTGTTTGATATCCATCTTTCCCCTTGTGGTGTATGATTTTTGGCTATCAGTCTTTACTGATCTCCACCGATCTTAGCTTTTTGCTTTAGTGATCTTCACTCATTTCGTCGTTACTGATCGTGACATAATTTTAGATCTTATGTCGATGTTCACAACTGGAAGCAGCGTGCCCGGGACCGTCAAGGATGGAAGGCAGCTATAGCTCAGGCTCAGATCCTCCATGGATCGCAGGCCTGATAAGTAAGTAAGTATGTCGATGTTCACCTTATAATATTGATGATACTGGTCCTCACCATAACTTGATCTACAGTTTGTTTTTTTCTCCCTACTTTCGACCTTCATTCAGTAGTTTATTAACAAGTGATCTTGCACGAGTTTCATTAGCAGTTTGGAAGATCATAGTATACCGATGTTAAATCTTCTCGGATTTGTTACTGATCGTCAGTGATCATCATCATCCAGAACGTTATATGAAAGCAATTCAGCATAGAAGCCGTAAATATTCCAAAGCGCCTTTTCTGCTTACGACTCCCTGTTGGCTTCTTAATTTACGACAACAAAAATGTCAATCTAATCGATGGCCTATCCGTAATTAGAACCTATAAAATACCCGCTACTTGCCCATATTGACTTTCAGTTCTGTCTGAATATCATGAAAGGTAATTTCACAACTTGTCCGATCACTCAATTTTCATCCTTCTCTTTTGCAGCATTACTAATCCTACTTGCAGCAGTCTTTGGAGCCCATTCCCAGATCGAACCTTTCGGAACGGAAATGTGTCGTCTTTTCGCCGACGGCGTGAAACTACGGTCACCTGGATCAACATGCGACAAGTATCTGACATGCAATGGCGGTGCAAGTAAAGAGGGAAATTGTGGCAGTAGATTGTATGACAGGAATAACATGGCATGTGCAGTGAGAACATCAGATGCGTACTGCAAGGATCCATGTGGTTCAAGATCACCCAAATGGGTTGGTGATCCAAAAACGTGTACTGGATACTTTACATGTGTTAAGGGTAAAGGAACGGCTGGCAAGTGCCCGAACGGCTTACACTTCAAGCAGGATACGCAATCCTGTGATTACGTTAAGG
Source organism: Eumerus sabulonum (assembly GCA_951905685.1). NCBI lineage: Eukaryota > Metazoa > Arthropoda > Insecta > Diptera > Syrphidae > Eumerus > Eumerus sabulonum. The sequence continues at coordinate 107,875,634 of OX645061.1, forward strand.
ATTCAGACTGCTTAGGATACGATATCTGTGACATAGCGCCGGATAGTGTACCATTCAAAGACGAGTCGAGTTGTAACAAATATTTCAAGTGCGTGAAGGGCGTCCTGACCGCATCCATATGCGAAACTGGATATTATCACCCGCAGAAGGGTTGTGTCAGGAATACCGAAGTACAATGTGTTAATCATCCGGCGCCAGTCAACGTTTGTGGCACGGCTAAGAGGCCAATTCGTGATAAATTTGTGAGTGATGAAAGGACATGTCACGGTTACTGGTACTGTGGAGATAAGGGTGACAATACGCCCGATACCGATCCCAAATGGGGACAGTGTCCCAGTAGGTACTTTTTCAACAAAGACCAACAGATATGCTTGACGTCAACCAATGTTCTATGCGACGAGGATCGTTGTGATGGGCAAAATCGAAAAAAAGTGCTAAGCGGACGAAAGGGCTGTCAGCACTACCTGTCTTGTGATGGTGATGTGACGGTGGGTGAGGAAAAGTGCGAGAATGGAATGTACTTTGATGATTTGTCCATGACTTGTACGACACAGGTTCGAACTTATAGCGCTTGTGCTTAATCTTTTAATAAAAGGTGTTTGTGTTGAGCTATCATCATCGAGTGATTGGTTTTTGTTTTCATTTTTCCGACTAACCAGAGCAACAAAGATGTAAATCACTGTAGATCACTGATCTACAATTGCAAGTAAAACTCGTTTTCTTTCCTTAAAGTATTTCTATGGATCAACACACTATATCCATCATGGTGACCGCCGATCACTGATCCCTGCGCTTCGTGCAATCAATATCTGAGATTTGTGTTTTGTTTTTACCCGCTGATGCCTCACTAATTGAGTTTGTAAAGGAGACACTTGCTTACTTATCAGGCCTGCGATCCATGGAGGATCTGAGCCTGAGCTATAGCTGCCTTCCATCCTTGACGGTCCCGGGCACGCTGCTTCCAGTTGTCAAGACCAAGATATCTTACATCCGCGATTACTTGGTCTTTATACCGGAGGTTCGGTCTTCCTCTTCTTCTCGAAACAGGAGGCTCGGAGTCGAAGACCCTCTTAGCTGGAGCGTTGATGTCCATGCGCTCGATGTGGCCGAGCCAGTGTAGTCGACGGATCCTTGCCTTCCGGACTACATCCACATCTTGGTACAGCTCGTAGAGTTCACGGTTGTGTCTTCTTCTCCATTCACCTTCCTCATAGATAGGACCAAATATCCGGCGCAGAATTTTTCTTTCGAAAGAACCCAAAATCAGCTCCGCTGTCCTGCTTATCGTCCAGCTTTCGGCTCCGTACAGCAAGACTGGCAGAATGAGCGTTTTGTAAAGCATGACTTTGGTCTTTCGAGTGAGGAGTTTTAACCCCAGTTGTTTGGACAAGCCGAAGTAGCAACGGTTGCCAAGGACGATTCTATGCCGGATCTCCACTGTGGTGTCATTTGTGGAATCTACGTTTGCCCCGAGGTAGGCAAACTACCTCGAAATTGTAGCTGTCAATTGTTATATTTTGTTCCAGGTGGTGAGCGACGGATTGGTATTTGCTTGACAGCATGTATTTCGTTTTGTCCTCATTGATTTTAAGACCAACTCGATTCGCCTGTTCTTCAATCGCCGTGAATGCTTCCACAATGCCACGGCGAGAACACGCGATGATGTCGATATCATCCGCGTATCCTAGCAGCTGGATGGGCTTGTAAAAGATAGTGCCTTCCCTGTTGACGCCTGCCCGTCGCACTATCTGCTCCAGCACCAGGTTGAAGAAGTCACAGGACAGCGCATCTCCTTGCCGAAATCCGATGCATGTTTCGAATGGTTCCGAGGTCCTAGAACCGAGTTGCACGGTGCATCGCGTGTTTTTTAGCGTGGCGCGACACAACTGGATCAGTTTCACTGGGATCCCGAATTCGGCCATCGCACCAAACAGTTCTTCACGATGAATGCTGTCGTATGCGGCTTTGAAATCGATTCGAAACTCGTTGGTCTTTTCCAGGATTTGTCGAAGTGTGAACATTTGGTCTATAGTTGATTTGCCGGGCCGGAAGCCGCACTGGTAGCTGCCGACTAGTGCGGTGCAAAACGGTTTTAGACGTTCACACAATACGCTGGACAGGATCTTGTATGCGACATTGAGCAGGGATAAACCTCTATAGTTCTTGCAAGAGGTAGGATCGCCTTTTTTGTGGATGGGACATATAGAGCAGGTATTCCAGTCGTCGGGCATGGTTTCATCTTCCCAAATTCTGCAGATGATCTGGAGCATGCTCCCTACCAGAACATCGCCGCCTGCCTTGAAGAGCTCTGATGGCAAGCCATCTGATCCTGCGGCCTTGTTGCTCTTCAGCTTCTGAATAGCTGTGCCGACTTCTTCGATGCTGGGTGGGAGGACTACTTCAGCGGCTGGAGTTGGGATTTCCTTAGTCCCTACCACTCTCTTTTAGTCATGCTCGTTAAGCAGCTGCTGGAAGTGCTGCTTAAATAGATCCACTATTCCCTGCGGGTCGGTGACAAGATTACCCTCGCAGTTTCGAAGAGCCAGGGTGCCCTTTTTGAAGTCTCCTGCAAGGCCTTTCGCTTTCTTGTAAAGGCCTCGTATTTTATGTTTATCCCTAGACTCCTCGATATCCCTGAGCTGGGAGGCTGCGAAGATTCTCTTTTTTTGTCGCAGTAGTTTTTTCTCCTCCCATCTTCTGGCTCGGTACTCTTCTTGCGCTGCCCTGGTTTTCCTCTGCAGCGCCTTTTGGTACGCCTCGTCGGTTGCTGCCTTTTTCTGCTCACACTCGCCATCATACCACGGGTTTCTTGTCGGGGGTGGTAGGTATCCTAAGGTGGTTTCGGCTACTTCCTGAATGGCTGAGCGGCAATGCAGCCACATATTATTGGCATTTGTGTTCGACGTAGGCATACCGTAAAGTCTTTCGCTCAGCTGCTCCCTGTAGACTCTGGCAACCTCGGGTGTGCTCAGGCGCCCAATGTCGAACCTCCTCCTGATGGGCAGGTGCAGCTTTCTGATATTGAACAGTTGAGCTCTGAATCTTCTGCTACGAGGAAGTGGTCAGAGTCGACATTTGCCCCTCTGAATGTTCGCACATCCAGGATGTTTGACGAGTGCCTTGCGTCAATGAGCACATGGTCGATTTGGTTGGCGGTTCGACCGTCCGGAGAACGCCAGGTTGCTGTGTGGATTCGCTTGCGAGGGAATCTTGTGCTACTTATCACCGCATTACGAGCTGTCGCAAAGTCAGCGAGTCGGAAGCCGTTATCTGTTGTTGTATCGTGGAGGCTGTGCTTTCCGATCACTCCGCCAAGGGTGTTTTCCTTACCTATTTTGGCGTTGAAGTCCCCGAGCACGATGTTTACATCGTACTCCGGACAAGCTCCGTAGGCTTTGTCCAGGAGGTCATAGAAATCCTCCTTGATAGGGTCTTCAGCCTCGTCGGTAGGGGGGTGTGCACATATAAGGCTGATGTTATACAATCTGCCTCCGATGCGGATCACAGCCAAGTCGATGACCTTCGACCTTAACCGCTTTCCCACGACAAATCCGCATCCCAGTAAGTGCAACCTTTTGTGACAGCTGTAATAAATGTCGCAATTTTTCTTCCTAATCATACCGTTTCCCATCCAGCGTATTTCCTGAACCGCAGTAATATCCGCTTTGTACTGCGTGAGGATTCTTTCTAGTTTATGAGCAGCTCCGGGAGTTTACAGGGTTCTGACATTCCAGGAGTATAATCGCAAATCGTGTTCCTTTTCCGTGCGTTGTCGTCGTCGAGTATCCGTCCGTGTATCCAAGGCATCTTGCTCATTCATAACTTTAGGTTTTTTTTACGTGGGCGGATTGTTAGTCCGCCGCACAACCACCATTCTGATCGGGTTTTTTTTCGCTGCATACGTTTGTTGAAGAGGCTATTCAGAGGGCGCCGCGAGGAGGCCGTATGTCAACTTGACCCGGGCATTTAAGCAGGGATCGTTGCTGGCATCTCGCCAGGTTGAGAGCAACCAACAACTTTACCCTGTATGTCCGAGCCCATGCCCACTGGGCACAGGTGACACAGGTGAAGGATAATATTGCTTGAAGATCGGTGATCATTGATCAAAAGATGATCGTAGGTCTTATTTTTTATTAGAAAAGAAAACAGTCGGTAACGTCACTGACACATATCGAATGCGATAAATCGATCACTGATCTTGTTACTGAATTCACATGGAATTCCCCACACGAGAGTCGATAAAATTAATCAAGACTTGTCTCTGGATGCCGGAAACTTACCACATTCCCATTGACGTAAGTCCTATTTACAGAACGACAGAAACACAATCAGGCACACTTGCTTCGGTTAAAATTATTTCGTTTTATTATCTTTTAAAGTTCTAAGAGCACGCTGCATACTCGATAACTTCCCTCGTACAGGCCTGACGTTTCTCATCAAAGAAATTATAGTTAGCACACTCTTCCTCGTTGGCCACTACACCATTCTGACAGACCAAATAATGTTGACAATTCGTACCACTATTCACAAACGGGACCGTACGACCATCACAACGATCAGCGGAGCAGACAACTTTAGCTGGATCTGAACACGATTGAGTGTTGTAGTTGAAGAGCGTATCCGGTGGACATTGACCCCATATGGGCTGATCGTCTGCCTCCTTGCCTTTATCTGCACAAAAGTAATAACCACGGCAAGTGGCCTTATCCGACACAAATTTGTTTTTCTCAATCCTTCTCCCGTTCATACAGACAGCGGTCGGCAATGAATGACAACCTGTCACAGTCGACGTTGCCGCACATTTGCCCAGTTCTGCACTGTACAATTGTCCTGCTGGACATGATTTTGATTTTAATACACCCCCATCACAATAGTGGTACTTGTCACAGGCAGTCTCGTCCTTAAAGTTGATCTTATTGGGCACTATTTGACAGTAGTCGTCACCAACACAATCCGATTCCCATGAATATACGCAAGATTGCTTCTCCTCACTAAAATGCAATTCATTCGAGCAAGTGTCAAAAGCACCGACACCCTCGCGACAATAGTAGTAGCCCTTGCATGATTTTGGATCAGCAACCCAGATTCCGTCAAAATCCGGTGCGCAAAGATCTACGCAGGTTTCGTTTGATGCAACGCATTTTTTCGATTCAACACTGAACAGTTGTCCTTTTGGGCATTCTTTTGTCACACCTTCGAAGTTGGTGCACGTGACGTATGAATCACAGGCGTATGGATCTCTCAGCACAGCGCCGTTCGCGAAAAGTCTACAAATATTGCTATACATGGCATCTGACGATGGTAGTTGAAGTAAGAAGATTACCATCCAGGCTAAGGCAAGGCCAACGTAGAACCCTGCAAGTAAAACATTCGAGTTGACATTGACATCTGTCAAAATTGACGCCGTAAGACCCTTTTATTTACCCTTCATCCTGCGTCTCAAATAAATCAATTGACCGTGTATGTTAGCCGAGTGAAATGACTCTTTATGCCGACAACTAAGCCTTGAATAAACAGCAACCTCTTTCATACCTGTCAGGGACTATGAGCGCCTAGGTATGGCATTGTGTCAACAATCAAGTGCGACGGGTAGGAAAGAAAAAAATAAGCTGATTTGTATCTCGCAGAGAGATTAGATACTAGCAGCTACTTGAAGTACTTTAATCAGATCATACATAGGTAGATATATCTGGTAATTGGTATTAGGTTGAAGTGAAACAGTTCCGCCACACTTGGCAAACAGAAGTTGTCAGAAGTTGATGTCGTGATTAGAGGGTTTAATTATCCTTTGATTGATGATATTCCTTCCCTTTTCAATTTGTATCACGTATATCTCCGTGATGAAAGGAAAATTATTGTTACGAAAATGGATACTCCAGAAAAGGGGTTCCATCACTGGATTGCGATGAACTACAACTTCTTTTTCTTCTTAGCGGGCGCTTCAGTTCGGGGTGAACCTGGGCCTCAACCAACATGCCCCTCCATCTACCACGATCTTTTGCTAGCCTCCTTTTCCATTGCCGCACACCCAGTTGGCTTAGGTCCCATTCCACCTGTGTGCGCCATCTTAAGTGCGGCCATCCTCTGCTTCTTCGTCCCTCGGGGTTTGATTCAAAGACTCTCCGGGCTGGAGCTGTGGTGTCCATTCGCTCTACATGGCCCAGCCTTCTTAGGCGTTGAATCCGTAGACGCCTGACTAGGCTTATGTAGAGTTCGTGGTTGAATCTTTTCCTCCATCCCCCGTCTGCGTTTATAGGCCCAAAAATAACGCGCAAAATCTTTCTCTCGAACCGACCAAGGGCCTGCTCATTCTCTTTCGATAGTGTCCATGCTTCTGCGCCGTACAACAGGACCGGGATGATATGGGTTTATATAGAGTCAACTTTGTCATTCGGGAGAGGGCTCTATTACTCAATTGCCTCCTGAGCCCAAAGAGACAGCGATTGGCAAAAGTGATTCTGCGTTTGATTTCGGAACTGATGTCGTTGTTCCAGGTCACTGCGGAGCCAAGGTAGACGAAGTCCTTGACTACTTCGAACTTATATCTGCCAATACGAACGATCTGGCCAAGACGTCGGTGGTGAGAGTCCTTTTTTGATGACAGCTTATATTCAGTTTTGCCCTCGTTTACCGCCAGACCAACTTTCGTCGCCTTGAACTCAATACTCGCAAACGCCTCATTGACATCTCGCTGTGATCTACATGTAATGTCCATATCGTCGGCGTATGCAAGAAGTTGCGAGGATTTGAAATAGATTGTGCCTCTTGTATTGGCCAGTGATTTTTGCACAATCATTTCCATTATGATGTTGAAGAAATCACACGACAGCGCATCGCCCTGCCTAATACTTTTTTGACATCAAAACTGTCGGTAAGGTATTCGCTGATTCGGATGGAGCAGCGACCATTCTCCAATGTCATCCTGCATAGTCTAATGAGTTTAGCAGGTATGGCAAAGGTAGACATAGCGTTGTATAGCTCGTCTCTAATTACGCTGTCGTATGCGGCTTTGAAGTCGACAAATAGGTGGTGAGTGTCGACTTGAAATTCATTGGTTTTTTCCAGGATTGGCCGTAGTGTGAAGATTTGGTCGATGGTGGACTTCCCTGGCCTGAAGTCACACTGTAAAGGACTAATTAGCGCATTTACAAAATGCTTCAGGCGTTCACATTAAAAGCCAGAGAGGATTTTGTCGGCGATATTAAGAAGACTTATTCGTCTGTATTTGGCGCAGTCAGAGGGGTCTCCTTTCTTGTGGATCAGGCATACGATGCTGACACTCCATTCCTCGGGCATGCTTTCCTCTAACCATATCTTACGGATGAGCTGGCGCATGCTCCCAACCAGGTCATCCCCAGCTGCCCTGAAGAGCTCAGTAGACAGTCCGTCTGCGCCAGCAGCCTTATTCGACTTGAGCTTCGATATAGCAATCTTAACTTCGTCGAGGTCAGGGGGACAGAATTCTCTGCGATCTTCATCGATTAGAAATGGATCATTCTGCCTGACAGCGGTATATTGACTAACATCGCCATTATATAGTCTGCAGAAGAGGTTTTTCCATATTCTCAGCATCGACTGCGGTTCTACTACTAGGTGTCCGTTCTCATCCCTGCAGGCTTCCGTTCTGGCTTTATAACCTTGGCATGTTCGCTTTATCTGTTGATAAAACTTTCGAAAGCACTGGATGCTTTCCTTACCCAGCTTAGCATTGATGTCTCCTAGTACAATTTTGATGTCATAGCTGGGACATTGGGCATACGTTCTGTCTAGGAGATCGTAGAACTCATCATTGGTGGAGTCATCCTTATCTTCCGTGGGGGCGTGGACGCAGATCAGGCTGATGTTTAAAAATGTAACCTTGATACGGATTGTTATGAGGCGTTCGCTCACATGCCGAAAACTTAGGACTTTTTGCCTTAGTCCACCTCGAACAACAAATCCGCATCCGAACAATCGTTCCCTTCTCTCCCTATAGCAGTCGCCGTAGTAAATATCGCAGTTTGTCATCCGCTTTATACCCGGTCTATTGCATCGCATTTCCTGGATGGCGGTTATGTCCGCTTTATAGCAATATAGGGCGTCCGCAGTGGCGCAGTGGTTAGTGTGTTGGACTCTGGCGCACGATGGGCGAGTTCGGATCCCGACATCACCAACGCCATCGAATGTTTATTTCGCGACGTTCCTCCTCGGCGGGATACTGGCGAAACCCCTCTTAGTAAACTTGTCATGAAAAAGCTTCTCGACTCACGCCGTGCGGAGTCGGCATTAAACTGTAGGTCCCTTTCACCTGTGTGAAAAATAAATCGCACACAACATGGGTGATTGAGAGAAGCTTGGCTCTGGTCCTTCATGGGCTGTAACGCCATTAAAAGAAAAAAAAGAAGCGATCAGTGATCGCTTACTCACTGATTTTTCCGAGCAACAACAACTATTGTTCGAGGAATACTTTTAGTTTTGAACGACCCAATCGCCCTTGGAACGGCTCGCGTTTAGGCATATCCATCATGGTATTAAAAAGGAAATGACTACCACCACAAAAAGATAGCAACAACAACAACGAACAAAAACAATAATTATAATCAGCGTCATGTTTGGCGCAACAACAATTCAAAGGCATGTGTAGGTAGGCGAATACAGCTCGTATCTAATCGCGCGAATGTTAAAGCACAACAGCCATTCTAAAGGGATCATGTCGGTAGGCATTCCTTTAGTGTGTTCCAAGAAGTCGTCGGATTAACAGTCGACCTAAAGCAAGATGCAAGGTGAGACGCTTCTTTCTAGTCCATTGTACCAACTATTCTTGTTTACTTCTTCTCCTTTCTGATCTTTTTTTTTTTTTAAGGCGTTATGATAGCAGCTCTACCACTGCTCGTCATCATCGCTGTAACTCAGACGACATACGCCGAGTACGACGAGTTATGTGCTCGATTCGCTGATGGCATTCAATTCCGTGAACCAGGCAATTGTCGGGCGTATGTCACTTGTAATGGAGGTGTTGGTGTTGTCACCACCTGTCCGAATGATCAACTCTACAACAAGGATACTAGTAAATGTGTGGCGAGGCTGACGGACAACTATTGCGATGCTGTGTGCAAGGGCAAATCCAACGTTTGGGTGCAGGATCCCGCCAATTGTGAAGGCTATTACTACTGTGATGCAGGCAAGGAAATACGCGGCACCTGTCCAAGTGGATACAAGTTCGATGATAGCTCGCAAATGTGCGTCTATTCAACGCGATCGACGTGTCTTGGTGTTTCAGACTTTTGCGGGATCTTACCGAATGGTGTTCAATTCTCAGATCCGGACAATTGCAATAAGTATTTCCAGTGCACTAGGGGATCACTGAGATCCATGAATTGTGGAACGAATTTATACTACGATGTAGCCAGTGCAGGTTGCATCAATAAGTATGCGGTTGCGTGCAAAGCACACCCGATACCATCGAACATATGTGGCAGGGATAGTTTGCCGACTTATAATAAATTCGTCCCGGATGGTGTGACTTGTCGCGGCTATTACTACTGTGCGTACAAGGGTGCCAAGATATCGGACAAGAATCCAACGTGGCATCAATGTCCCGAGGGGTACTTCTTTAATGCGACCTTGCAGTTGTGCATGGACCCGACAGACGTGACTTGTGACTACAATCGGTGTGATGGTCGTGGCGATTCCTATGTGATTGCCAGCGATTTTGGCTGCCGGTATTACTATGACTGTCGGAATGGCGTACAAGGGGAGAAGCTTAAGTGCCCGAGGGATATGTTCTTCGACGAAAGTCGACAAGCGTGTACGTACGACGAAGTATTCTATCCGGTGTGTGACTATTAGTGCGATGCGTTCAAATATATTGTTTTGAAAGCAAACGATTCTATTTGTCTTTCGGTTTTTTTTTTTTTGCTGCTATCTGTTGGAGCACTCAGACGCAAATACGTTTTCTCCGTTTTCCGGGTGCGCCACCGTGCGCGAGCAAAGGCGGGACAGTCACAGACAAAATGCTCTGCAGTGTCATCCTCCTCGCAACATGCGGCACAGATAGGCGTCTCACTTATGCCAAGCACGCAGAGATGCTTAGCAAAAGTGTAATGGCCCGTAGTGACTCCCACAAGTCTTCTGCAGTCGATTCTCCTTAAAGACAGGAGGAATGCTGCGGATTTCTTGCAGACATCATGGCATACGCGCTTTGTCATCCTGTATCCTGAACAATTTCTCCATCTACGGTTGTGTATACTAAACACTCAGTCGTTAATGTGGGAATTAAAGGTGGACACAGGTAGACCTAGAGCGGGTTCAGGTCCTGAGAAACCCTCCTCTGAACCCATTCTGGCGAGTTCATTACAAATCTCATTTCCTGGGATCCCAGAGTGGCCTGGAACCCATACAAGCTTTAATGAATTTAGTCTACCGACTCTGTTCAAGAAGGACTTCAGTTCAAGCACTAATTTGGAGGTAGTTAAGGGGTTACACACAGGTTTGAGTGCAGGTTGGCTGTCACTGTAACCCCAGCAGCGGACCCCCGCCCAGACCTGGAGCCATCCGTGAAAATGCGAAGACTATCCTTTCCTGTTTCAGTATCCAGCCAGGGCCAATCCTGACGCCATGGAAACTCGACTATGAAATTACGGCGCAATAGGATAATGGGTGTCAGTGCCTCAGAAGGCATGTCCATGAGACAGGGATCGTAGGACAATTCTTGCGCAAGCACACTGTTATTCCTATGCGAGTTGTACCAAAAGCCATTTCTCTTCAGACGAGACCTGACTTTCACAGCACACCCTCTGATAAATATACCAAGACGTGGGAGGTTCATCATAGCGTCTAGAGCAACGCCCGTCGTGCTGGGGAAGGCCCGCGTGCAGCTGGGACAAACCGTTCTTTGGAGTTTGGTGACGGAGGCTACAACGTGTTTGCGTCTAAGTCTGTTCCACCAGACAACCGATGCATATGAGATATCCAGAGGATCTTTACCGGCGATAAACCCCATGTTTTGCCAAAAGCTCCTTTGCATTGCCGGGAAGCTGACAGCGCTTTGGTGGTTTTTGACTCAACACGCTTTGACCAGGGAAGCTGGCTAAGATGACTCCCAGCCTAGATACTTAGCCTCCTTGGATATCGGGATGGAAGTGCCTTTTAGTACTAGCTGAGTCATATCATATTTTTCCTCCTTCTCGTGAAGAGAACGACATCGGTCATAAGAGGATTGACCGACAGCCTATTTCTGCCAATCATCGATAACATCTAGCGCCGCCTGTCTTTGAGACGGACAGTCGCTAAGCATGAGCCGACAGAAAGAACGGCGACGTCATCCGCATAGGCCTGGGCATAGATTCCAGAGGCATTGAGCGCATCAATCAGAGAGTCGACCACCATGCACCATAAGAGTGAAGACAGGACGCCACCTTGCGGGCAGCCCCTGTTTACTCCGGATTTGAAACATTGGTCGAGGCCTGCATCAGCGGTCAATGTCCTGCGCACAAGTATTGCTTTGATCCACAAGACCAGTGCCTCATCTAGGCCATGATGTCTGGTAGCGTTACACATGCCGTCGAAAGTTGCGTTCTCAAAGGCTCCCTCAATGTCGATGAAAATGCCCAGCGCGTACTAGGTTCTGAAGCGCAGTCTCGCAGGATTTTCCGCCCTGATGAGCATGTTGCTTCTCCGAAAAAGAGTGCCCTCGAAGGGCAACCTTGCGCACGTGCAACTCTACCAGTCTCTCCATGCTTTTCAGCAGGAACGATGATAGACTAATTGGGCTGAAGCTCTTGGCAAGTGAGTAGTCCTCTTTTCCTATTTTGGGAATAAAGACTACTTTCACCATGCGCCAAGGAATTGGTATGTGAGCAAGTGCTAGACTAGAAGTGAAAATTCTTTTCACAGCTGCCTTATACCTTTTTGGAGCATAACAGGATATATCCCGTCGGTGCCTAGCGATTTGAAGCCATCGAAGGATGCCACAGCATATTCAATGGCTTCAGTCGTAACCACGCGCGACGCAATATACCAGCTACGCCGAATTGTTTTTATCGTTTCAGTTGCAGTTTCCCTTGAAGGAGTGTGTAACGAGCTGAGGGTGATCTGATTTCCCGGGAAATGAGTCTGAAGCAGTAAACTAGGAGTTTCCGCTTTAGACTCAGTAAAGGAACCATCCGATTTTCTGAGTGCATCCAGCTTTGTCGATTTTCCCCGATTTTAACTAGCTTGCTAGTCGCACTCAGAGACTTGATCTATTCGCAGAAGGTCCTATAAGAATCGTTCTTCGATTTACGAATAAGTTTCTTATATTCTTTCTGCTTCGACCGCTACTTGTTCCAGTCATCGTCCGAATTCGATTTGAGCGATCTATTCAGAAGATTTCTGCGAAGACTTTGGATCTCGGCATTCCACCAGGGAACCAATTTCAGCAGAGAGGTTTGCTGACAGGACATGCGAGTTCAAAACAACGGGTTATGGCGATCTCTACCAATTGCTTCGTTCTAAGTATAGGTAGGGCCTGAGTGGATATCTCAAGCTCCTCTCTAAACCGTACCCAGTCCGTCTTTCTCAGATTCCGCCTAGGTTGCAAGGAAGAGATCCCACAACTTAATCGGAATTCGATATATTTATGGTCCGACAGTGTAGGATCAGGCAAGACTCGCCAGTTAGTGATGTAGTTGACATATCTGTTGGATACGGACAGGTCAATCACCTCCTGTCGTCTTGTCGTAACAAACGTTGGCTGAGAGCAAACATTGTTGATGGTAAGGTCAGACGAGAGGGCGCAGTGGTTAGTGCTCTGGCGCACGATGAGCGATTTCGGATCCCGATAACATGGGTGATTGTGAGGAGCTTGGCTCTGGTCCTTCATGGGCTGTAACGCCGCCAAAGAAGAAGACGGTCAGACGAAAGAGTGAAGTCTAAAAGACGGTCCCATTGTTTTGGGCATTAGCATCGCAACACAAGATGAGACCAATCTTTTTGGCTTCACAGTACTCTACGAGTTCAGAGACTTCCTTCGGTGGTGGAAGTAGTACCGAGTCGTAGGGGAAGTAAGCAGACGCAACGACGAAGTGTTCTATTGCTCCGTGCATTTTGTAACTTACTCTAGCAGCCACCAGATCTTGTCCACAGAAGTGTCCAACTTTGGTTGCCGATAATGAGTTCGAAATTATGAGGACTTTCGGATCGCTCATCATAAAGAATCATTGCATCACGTATACCACCAAGACCACATAGGCGCTCATTCCACACCCTAGGTTCTTAAATGGATACAGCGTAATGATTTGTACTACTGCATGCAATTCTACTACTTAAAAGAGCAGTAGCAGCCTTGCAATGCTGTAGATTGATCTGGATAAAAACTATCCTGACCTTTTCAGAAGAGATGGCCGCCTCTTTATAAGAGGGCTGCTTCTCTCGGGCTCCTTACGGTCATTTAGATCTCCTTTTCGGAGGCAGCGGTTTTGGTGTGTGATGTGCCCGCCTCCGAGGAGCGGTTTTTGGCTATCTTCATCTTCTAGCCTATGCTTCGATCCTTCTCGGTCGCCACATCTGCCATCGGACTCCGATTTCCCACCGCCCCACCGGAGACGGAGGCATCGCACACTCTCTCCTTAGCGAGGCTATCCTTAGCGGCGGTCTTCCGCTTGCGGGAGCCGGTTTGGGACAGCCCTGACAGTTCGAGGACTGCTAGGACCCGTAACGACTTCGCCTTCTGCGTTCGGAGTCTGCCTGTCAGCCTCGCCACCTTTTTCGGCAGCAGCGCCGGCCATCTCAGAAACCTGATAGCTTCCGGCTCCGTCATTTCGGGAACTGATCACGCTCTTTCTGGGTGGTTGAACCTTCCCAGTAAGAGAAAGAGAATGGGAGGCGTTTGCCGAAAGTGCAGACATGCTTATGCCTCCTTCAGCAGCCTTTCGAACTGCCAACGAGGGATCGATTTCGGTATGAGATACCTCCGTCGAGCTAACTCTCTTAACTAGTTTCTCCAGAGGCTTAGCCTCGACCACTGTCAGTGCATTCAGAAGTACGTCCCAATTCTGGGGCGCGTTCCACCTTCGCCTCCGCTGAATGCACCGCTCATGCCCAGTCCGACCAGGTGGTCATACAATGAGCCGCAGGAGCCGGTGTCGTTCCGGGCTGCAGTAGGGTTAAAAATTAATGTTGGGCTTCCAGAAACCTTGCCCCGGCCGCGATCGAAGAGATCGCGGGTGGATTTCCGCTGCTGTGGGTACCACCTGGAGTACACAATTCCTTTGGATTGTCCAATCATTTCTGGGTCTTCGAGTTTTAGTTCGAGGTCTGTGACCTCTTTAGCCTCCCGCCACGACAAGACGCCCGAAGATAGGAGGAGTCTTTCGGTTACTGTTGAATAAAGAAATATGTTTGTTCTTAAAACAGCCTGGTGCCTGATTGCGATCAATCGTTTGCTAATTTTGCAGTCTTATCTTGGATCTGATGCATAATTCGGATATACTTCGCCTTGAATGCTCTTGAGTGCTCTTTAAAATATTGCGCTTTAGTAAGTGACCGATTAAGAGGTGAAAAAATGGAATGAAAGTCATGACCAAAGAGCACTACGACACCTTTGTACGCAAATATTGTTTATAAACTCGTTGGTAAGCCCCAACATACTTTGCCCCTTTTCAGTAGGTTTAATACTGTTGCGGAGACACAAACCGACGGAAAAGTTCGAATTTCGCTGCCGAAGTTCGAAAGCTCTGGTGAAGCGGAAATTGAAATGATCGAAACTTCGAAACTTTCAACAGCGTAATGCCGAAGGCCAGAGCATTCTGAGAACTTCACCACTTTTATTTATTGTTACAGTTTATTACACACGCAAGCCTTTACCAAAAGCTTTTATTTTCACACTGGTTTATCCACCGAACACACTGTATACCGACTTGTCACACGCCTTTCACTTCCATAAAGTGATTGAATCCGAGGGCGAGTGTTCGCGCTTATATAGCTCTCGGTCCACCTTCTCGAATGTTCGCCGTCAGATGTTTCCCTTCGGAAGTCTGTAGAATGCTCTAGCATTCAGCATTATGCCGCTGAAATTTACGATCATTTCAATTTCCGCTTTCGAACTTCGACAACGAAATTCGATGATAGATGTCGGTTCGTGTCTCCGTAACACTGCCCTCCTCTTAAACTTGTTCGTCCTCGAACAAGCGATTGGATCCTTCTCCGTAATATGGCGCTAACCTCTCTTCGCCCGTCTGTTTCCCGTCTGCTGTATTCGGTACACCACGTCGTTAAGTTTCTTGATGACCTCATATGGTCCGTCCCAGGCTGATTGCAATTTGGGGCACAAGCCTTTTTTTCGTTGTGGGTTGTGCAGCAATACCAATTGTCCGATCTCGAATCCAGAAGAGTTTGCCCTTAAGTCGTACCTCGCCTTCATTTTATCGCTGACCAAGTTCAGTTGCTCCCGGATGAACTGATGGATGGAGTTCAGCTGTTCCTTCTTTTCGGTTACGAAGTCCTCCCTGCCGCAGTTGTCGGTAGTACCACGCCGAACTTCAAGTCCGATGGAAGTCGAAGATCAGTTCCGAAAATGGCTTCAGCTGGTGTTGTTGCCGTGGAATCGTGCTGTGCCGACCGGTACGCCATTAAGAAAAGGGGAATATGTTCTTCCCAGTCCTTCTGATCTCCGACGACGACTTTTCTCAAGTATTCTTCCATCGTCCGGTTGAACCTTTCGACCATGCCATCAGATTGCGGGTGTAATGTTGTTGTCCGTGTCTTTCTGATACCTAGCATGTCGCAGAGTTCTTTGAACACCGACGACTCGAAGTTCCTTTCTTGGTCTGAGTGCAGTTCCAGCGGTACTCCATAACGCGCAACCCAGTTATTCACGAATGCATCCGAAATGGTGTTGGCTTCCTGGTTCGGGATGCAAAACACCTCAGGCCACTTGCTGAAGTAGTCGATCACCACCAGCGCGTATTTGTTCCCAGCGTCGCTCGTTGGGATGGGCCTGCGATGTCCATGGCAATACGTTCGAACGGTGCTCCAACATTGTACTGCCGCATATTTCCTCGAGTTTTCCTAGCTGGTCCCCTTGCCTTCGCACACTGTTCACACTTGCGAATGAAATTTGTGACCGACTCATGGCATCCTACCCAGTAGAAACGTCTCTTGATCTTTTCTACAGTCTTGTTTACACCCAGATGACCCCCGCTTGCTCTCCCACACAACTCAACCCTCCACGCATCCAATAGAACAACAGTGGAATCTTTGCAAACAGGCTCTGAAAAGCACTGCACCTGAAGTTTGGGCATCTGAAGAAACACCTGGTATGATGACGATTGCAGGATGATTCACAGAGCGAAGCAGGAGGCATATAAAGCCTCGTTGCATAGATGGACAAGAGCAGCTCGTGAACTGCACGAGTTTAAAAGAAGGGAGGAGAAGCTTCTCAGGCGAAAGAAGAAAGCGCACGAGAAGCGCGCGATTGAGGATTTGGAGAGGTGTTACTGCAGGCGTGACGTTCGAAAGTTTTATCAAGAGAGAAAGCGTAAATGTTCCGATGTCCTCATGACCACGCATCAATCCTCGATCGATGGGATTGATTTTATTGCTGCGAAAGGAGATTCTATTGTATCAGGATTGGTCCAGTGGTAAGGTAAACACGGAAGAGGAACTGGCAACTGGGAACCGGTATAGGAGCCGGAGTCTACTTCGAACATTGGGAAGCATATCACTCCTACAGACTTGATGATGGCTGCAGTGTCTTCCAGGCTGAAGTCTTCGCAATTAAACAAGCTGCGGATCTGATTCTTAGGGAGAATCTCTCAGGCAAGAAAATCAAAATCTATGTTACAGTCAGGCATCAATAAAGGCTCCGCAAGCAAAATGGATAAGATCCCAACTCGTTAAGCTCTGTAAGGAGAGACTAGAAGAGGTATCGAATTTCAATCAGCTGACCATCTGCTGGGTACCAGGCGCAGATACTACGCAGAACATAACTGAGGCTAGAACGCCACTCAGCACAATATTCAGAGAAATAGAGGTAGAATTACTAGAAAAAGCTAACAAGCGATGGTGTCAATTAGACACGGTTAACATGGCCTGTCCATGACAAGAAAAGGACGGAAAGTCTGCTAAATCTTGGTGGAGGGAATATACGACTGGTAGGTAGTCGGTGCCCTCATATCATATCATGCAGTTAGACTAGGCCAGCCCTACAACGATTTTTGCAGAAGCTGTAGGGGCGAAGAGGAAATGGAATCCATTCATCACCTACTATGCGAATGCCCTTGGAATTACTTCTTTTCGGGTGTAGAGGAGGCAAGAGACATTAAGCTGAAAAAACTGATAAGATTCTTACCTGCATTTAGGTGGTTCAGCTTAGCGGACAATTAATAGGTTCCCCTCGGGACTCTTCGTCTAAGTGAGCCTTGACCTCATGTCAATAGGCCACCCAACTAACTTAACGTAACTTACCCAAGGAAAAAGAAAAACCGAATAAATGACTTTTCGCAGCAAACCAGTCGCTGTGAATCGCTCGCGGGTCTTTAATACAAAAGCCTTGAAGCGTCTAACCATCTGAAGACATCTCTACAGCGCAATGAACAGCGAACATCGACTCAGACCACTATCTTGTAGTAGCCAAGATACGTCAACGGATAACATGAACACCACGGAGTAGAGCTAGAACTCCAAGTTATAACGTCGGAAAGCTACTATCGCCAGAAATCGCCAGTACCTTTGCCAACCGCATCTCCCTTAAGCTCTCCGATACACCTCAATTCTCCACTCAATCAGTAGAGCAACAATGGAGCCTGTGCAAACAAGCCCTGAGAAGCACAGCAAGAGAAGTGCTGGGCCTTGAAGCTCCACCACTACGAAACACCTGTGTTAGAGATTACACAAGCGGCACGATACGGAGAACTGTACTGCCACGCACAAGTATGTGTGCGTGTCCAGAATGCCAGATGTTAGAGCTTACACGCAACTGGCAACTGAAAGAATCGTAATGCCATCGTGCCGCACCACGGCACGATACCGAGAATCGTACGACACCTGGGCTCGTACGCATAAAGGAGCCGGACAAGAGCTGTCCATTCGCCACGCACAAGTATGTGTGCGTGCACCAAATGCCATCATCGAGCAACAACCAGCGAGAGCAGTTCCATGAACAACGGAACCAGCGAAAGCGGTGCCACGAGCAACAAGAGCTGACCATCTGCCACGCACAAGTATGTGTGCGTGCACCAAATGCCATCATCGAGCAACAACCAGCGAGAGCAGTTCCATGAACAACGGAACCAGCGAAAGCGGTGCCACGAGCAACAAGAGCTGACCATCTGCCACGCACAAGTGTGTGTGCGTGCGCAGAATGCCATCCGCGAGCAACAACCAGCGAGAGCGGTTCCACGAGCAACAATCAACAAGTGTGTCCGTGTACAGATGTGAGAAGCCACACACTCGCAACCGAGCAGAACGATGATACGAGCACCACCACCGAGGTGGAACAAAGGCGATCGGCGGATCGTCACTCGAAATAAAACCACCAGCGCGGTAGGTCGTATCGTAGAGGGAATCAATCAGAGGGAGTTAAACAAATAACATATGTACAGTCCATTCAAAATAATAAAAGTAATAAAAATAGAGTGCGTTTATCTTTTCACTCGTGAGCTATCGTAACAACCTGGTTCGATGATGAGTGAAGAAGGATTCATGCATAAAACCAGGAGGCATACAAAGCCAGTTCTACGAGCTTAAAAGAAGCTCTTTCTCAAGAAAAAAAAAGAAAGAGTACGAGAAGCGACTGAAGACTTGCAGGCGCGACGTTCGAAGGTTTTATCAACAGATAAAACGAAAGTCTCAAGGCAATAAAGCCCGAACGGAGGCCTGTAAGGATGAGAACGACCTAGTAGTAGAATCGCAGTCGACGCTGAGAATTTGAAAAAAACACTTCTGCAGACTGTATAACGGCGACGACAGCCTACATACCGCCGTCAGGCAGAATGATCCATTTCGTAAGGACGAAGATCGCCGAGAATTCCATCTCCCTGGCCTCCACGAAGTTGAGATTGCCATGTCGAAACTCATGTCGAATAAAGCTGCTGGGACAGATGGACTATCTGCTGAGCTCGTCAAAGAAGCTGGGGGTGGGCTGGTTAGGGGCATGCACCTGCTCATCTGTCAGATATGGTCAGGCGAAAGCATGCCCGAAGAATGGAGTCTCAGCATTGTTTGCCCGATCGACAAAAAAGGAGACCCCTTGACTGCGCCAACTACAGAGGAATAAGTCTCCCTAATGTCGCATACAAGAACTTCGCTGCCGTTTTGTGTGAACGCCTGAAGCCGTTCATAAATAAGCTGATGGGTCCTTATCAGTGTGACTTCAGGCCAGGGAAGTCCACCATCGGCCAGATCTTCACACTACGGCAGATCCTGGAAAAACCAATGAATTTCAGGTCGGCACTCACCACCTATTTCTCGACTTCAATGCCGCATACGATAGCGTAATTAGAGACGAGCTATACAATGCTATGTCTGCCTTTGACATCCCTGCTAAACTCGTCAGACTATGCAGGATGACTTTGCTCCATCCGAATCGGTGCAGAACTGACCGATAGTTTCGAAGTCAAAAAAGGATTTAGACAGAGCGATGCGCTGTCGCGCCAGCATGATTGTGCAAAAATCACGCGGCAATACAAGAGACACAATCTAGTTCAAGCCCTCGCAGATCAGAGCGAGATGTCGATGAGGCGTTTCCGAGTATTGAGATAGGGGCGGCTAAAATGGGTTTGGCAGCTAATGAGGGCAAGACCAAATATCTGCTGTCATCGAAAAAGGACATTTACCACCGACGTCTTGACCGGAACGTGCATATTGGCAGATATATGTAAGTTTGATGTAGTTAAGTCTGGTAGTCTCGGCTCCGCAGTGACCTGGAACAGCGACACCAGCGACACGCAAGCGCAGGATTATTCTTGCCAACCGCTGTTACCTTGGGCTTGGAAGGCAATTGAGCAATAGAGCCCTCTCTCATACGACCAAGTTGACCTTATATAAGACCTTAATCATCCCGGTCCTGTTATACGGCGCAGAAACATGGACTTTATTTAAAGCGGATGAAGAAATCTTTGGTCGTTTCGAGAGAAAGATTCTGCGTGCTATTTTCGGTCCCTTAAACACAGATGGGGTTTTGGAGGAGAAGATTCAATCACGAACTGTACGTGTTGTACAGCGACATGAGTCTAGTTAGGCGCCTACGGACTCAACGCTCAAGATGGCTAGGCCATGTAGAGCGAATGGGCACCACAGCTCCAGCCCGAAGAGTCTTTGAATCCAACCCCGAGGGACTAAGAAACAGAGGACGGCCGCACTTAAGATGGCGCACACATGTGGTAGGGCACCTCAGCCAACTGGGTGTGTGGCAATGGAAAATGCTTACAAAAGATCGTGCTAGTTAGAGGGGCATACCGGTTGAGGGCCAGGTTCCCCCTGAACTGTAGCGCCGGTTAAGAAGAAGAAGGAGAATGTGGGTATTGTAGTCAATTCTGGCTCGTATATACTTTTTCCGGTTTTCCTCAGAGTTATTTGTCTTACAAGGACGAAAACTTTCTTCCCCTGAGCTAATAGCCTCTTAACAGGTTATGTCAAACCACTTATTTTCCTCTGGCGTGGTGTCAGAGTATATTTACGATGGCGGCGCTTTGTAGTTGTCGAGGAAACATAACGACCAGTCAAAGCCCCGAAGGAAGTTGTTAAGACCTCACCAGTCAGCTTATCGTAAAGCCAAAAGTCTACCTATCTTTTGACAGTTACGGGCATTTGAAGTTCAACAGTCGAAGGATATGCTTATGAGTTTAAAACCTTAATTCCCTGAAGAACTCCTTATTTGTGTATATAAGCGTATGCTGTGTACAAGTCCACTTGTAGTTAGTTTGCTTTACTCTCACTTACTTATCAGGCCTGCGATCCATGGAGGATCTGAGCCTGAGCTATAGCTGCCTTCCATCCTTGACGGTCCCGGGCACGCTGCTTCCAGTTGTCAAGACCAAGATGTCTTACATCCGCGATTACTTGGTCTTTATACCGGAGGTTCGGTCTTCCTCTTCTTTTCGAACCAGGAGGCTCGGAGTCGAAGACCCTCTTAGCTGGAGCGTTGATGTCCATGCGCTCGATGTGGCCGAGCCAGTGTAGTCGACGGATCCGTGCCTTCCGGACTACATCCACATCTTGGTACAGCTCGTAGAGTTCGCGGTTGTGTCTTCTTCTCCATTCACCTTCCTCACAGACAGGACCAAATACTCTTGCTTTACTCTTATCTCATCTAAAGTCAAGTCAAGTCAACAAGGATTAACTTTGGGGAATGACACGAGTAACATAGACCTTCCTGGTTTAAAGATCTTTCGATGGAAGAAAAAAACCAGCAACTCGTGTGCAGTTCAAACGGAGTAGATACTTTTATTCACTGACCGGAACATATACCTCACACGTGTTGAATCTAAAATTGCCTTTTACTTGGAAACCTAATTCGCCGTACCTTCGCCTGGATTCCCGGCTGGACTGCCGCCTGAACTCCCGCCTGTACTCTCGCCTGGACTCCCGCCTGGACTCTCGCCTGTACTCCCGCTTGGACTCCCGCCTGGACTCTCGGCTGGACTCCCGCCTGGACTCTCGCCTGGACTCTCGCTTGGACTTCCGCCTGGACTCTCGCCTGGGCTCTCGCCTGGACTCCCGCCTGGACTCTCGCTTGGATTCCCGCCTGGACTCTCACCTGGGCTCTCGCCTGGGCTCCCGCCTGGACTTCCGCCTGGACTCTCGCCTGGTTTCTCGCCTGGACTCCCGCTTGGACTCTGGCCTGGGCTCTCGCCTGGGCTCTCGCCTGGACTCTCGCCTGGACTCTCGCCTGGACTCTCGCCTGGACTCTCGCTTGGGCTCTCCCCTGGACTCCCGCCTGGACTCTGGCCTGGGCTCTCGCCTGGACTCTGACCTGGGCTCTCGCCTGGACTCTCGCCTGGACTCTCGCTTGGACTCTCGCCTGGACTCGCGCCTGGATTCTCGCCTGGACTTTCGCCTGGACTCTCGCCTGGACTCCCGCCTGGACTCTCGCCTGGACTCCCGCCTGGACTCCCGCCTGGACTCTCGGCTGGACTCCCGCCTGGACTCTCGCCTGGACTCTCGCCTGGACTACCGCCTGGACTCCCGCCCGGACTCTCGGCTGGACTCCCGCCTGGACTCTCGCCTGGACTCCCGCCTGGACTCTCACCTGGACTTCCGCCTGGACTCTCGCCTGGACCCTCGCCCGAACCGTCGCCCGGGCCTTCATTACTCGTTTGACAAACTTTAAACTTTGGATTTACTGGTGAACAACCGCCTAATATCTCATTGAAATAGTAATCTTGCTTGCAATCACCCTCTCCAACTTTCTTGCCATTCGAACACGTATAGTAGCCCTTACAACCGTCCCCATACTGATTAACGAAAGGCCACGTAGTTCCCTCACATCGATCACAATTGTTTACAGCATTCTGTCGACTTGTACACCCTTTTGAGCCTGGGTCGAAATAGAGACCACCTGAGCAGGTATTTTTGACCCATTGGCTACCCGTACACACATAGTAACCGATACAGGAACCCGAATCAGCTTTAATGCTATTCGCAACCGTACATGGACCACCATCTGATCCACCAGGCCCACTGCTATCACCATCCAATTGCTGACAATCGTAGTTGTCAGGATAGTCACATGCCTGAGTTTGAACGTTAAAGATCCAATTCGGATTATGATTTGCACATGATCCTTGTATGACCACGTTATTTTGACAAATCTGCCAGCTGCTACAGTTACCTGCACTGCCAAAGTACACTTTACTTGGAATGAATGCGCAGGCAAGGTTAGGATTGTTATTATTTCCACCATTGGTACAATTGTATTCGGAGGCATACTGACACGCCTGCTTGTTGGGATTAAAGTTTAAATTATTGGGACACGATCCAGCGATAGCAACGCCATTTCGACAGTAGTAATAGCCAGGGCATGATCCTGACATGGCGACAAACTCACCGTTGTGTCCTTCGCATGCAAATTTGCTATCGGACTCGCATGCCGCTTTGGATGGCGGCACGCAATCCTGCAATTCCTTGTCGAAGTAATAGTTATTGGAACATTTGACTAGAGTGGCTTTGCCTGCTTTACATGTATAATAGGAGCCACAATCATCTTCGGCGGCAATTTTAATCGTATCTGATACCAAGGCGCATAAGTTATCTGGATCGATAGCTCTACCAACAGCTACTACGCTAAGTAGTCCAATTATCGTTCGGATACCTGTAAACGGCAGTTAGAAAGTGTGCTTATTTGTAAGCCTAAAAATAGGCAATACGTGTTCGACACGTGACGTGACAAACGTTCGAATCAAAACTCACCAAACATGGTTTGATCCATTCTTCCGCTATATAGTCGCGGTGAAGCTCCACTAACAAACTGATTTCGGCAAAACGATTTTTCCCACTTAAATAGAATATCATCGCGAGCTATGGCGCTGATTAATTTCTGTTCAATTGAAGCAATGAAATCCCTGATTAGATCACATTGTCCTGATATAATGGGTGACAGCGTTACCCATCGCTGTCACCGGTATTAAATGTTGGTTGCTATAATGTCAACTAAGTTTGGTAGAGTATATGTACATCATGTCTATGTTTTGATGGTTTTTGTTTTGTAATTAACGGTTTGGTTTGGCAAAAATATGACGCAGAATTCTGTTTATGTGATATCGTTCCTATGAAGGTTGTTGGCTTTTAAGCTTGTAGTGCGTAGAGGAAGTTTTCCGGGCAAGTTTTGTTTTCGTTAAGGTAACGCATGAAGATGATGATCGAGTTTAAGCGCGACCCGTTTCCAAGGAATATATGATGAAGGGTTCTAATCGACCGACTGCAACTCTCACCAGCGGCATTTGAGTGCGCACAAAAAGCCTGTTTGCTTATGAATAGCACATTCATAATCATAATCCTTCTTCTTCTTCTTCTTAGTGGGCGCTACAGTTCGGGGTGAACCTGGGCTTCAACCAACATGACCCTCCATCTAGCACGATCTTTCGCTAGCCTTTTCCATTGCCGCACACCCAGTTGGCTGAGGTCCCCTTCCACCTATGCGCTCCATCTTAAGTGCGGCCGTCCTCTGCTTCTTCGTCCCTCGGGGTTGGATCCAAAGACTCTCCGGGCTGGAGCTGTGGTGTCCATACGCTCTACATGGCCCAGCCATCTTAGGCGTTGAATCCGTAGACGCCTGACTAGGCTCATGTCGCTGTACAGCCCGTAAAGTTCGTGGTTGAATCTTCTCCTCCATCCCCCGTCTGCGTTTACAGGCCCAAAAATCACGCGCAAAATCTTTCTCTCGAACCGACCAAGGGCCTCCTCATCCGCTTTTGATAGTGTCCATGCTTCTGCGCCGTACAACAGTACCGGGATGATATGGGTTTATATAGAGTCAACTTTGTCATTCGGGAGAGGGCTCTATTACTCAATTGCCTCCTGAGCCCAAAGAGACAGCGATTGGCAAGAGTGATTCTGCGTTTGATTTCGGAACTGATGTCGTTGTTCCAGGTCACTGCGGAGCCAAGGTAGACGAAGTCCTTAACTACCTCGAACTTATATCTGCCTATACACACGTTCTGGCCAAGACGTCGGTGTTTTTTTTGTTTTGAATGGGCCTTACAGCCCATGAAGGACCAGAGCCAAGCTTCTCTCAATCACCCATGTTGTGTGTGATTTTATTTTTCACACGGGTGAAAGGGACCTACAATTTAATGCCGATTCCGAACGGCGGGAGCCGAGAAGCTTTTTCATGGCAAGTTTACTACGGGGGGTTTTGCCAGTACCCCGCCGAGGAGGAGCGTCGCGAAATAAACATTCGATGGCGTTGGTGTTATCGGGATCCGAACTCGCTCATCGTGCGCCAGAGTCCAACACACTAACCACTGCGCCACGGCGTCCTCAAGTGTTGAGCGTCCTTTTTTGATGACAGCATATATTTAGTTTTGCCGTCGTTTACCGCCAAACCAATTTTCGCCGCCTCCATCTCAATACTCGCAAACGCCTCATTGACATCTCGCTGTGATCTACCTATTATGTCCATATCGTCGGCGTATGCAAGGAGTTGCGAGGATTTGAAATAGATTGTGCCTCTTCTATTGGCCAGTGATTTTTGCACAATCATTTCCAATATGATGTTGAAGAAATCACACGACAGCGCATCGCCCTGCCTAAATCCTTTTTTGACATCAAAACTATCGGTAAGGTGTTCGCCGATTCGGATAGAGCAGCGATCATTCTCCAAAGTCATCCTGCATAGTTTGACCAGTTTAGCAGGAATGTCAAAGGTAGACATAGCGTTGTATAGCTCGTCTCTAATTACGCTGTCGTATGCGGCTTTGAAGTCGACAAATAGGTGGTGAGTGTCGACTTGAAATTCATTGGTTTTCTCCAGTATCTGCCGTAGTGTGAAGATTTGGTCGATGGTGGACTTCCCTGGCCTGAATCCGCACTGATAAGGACCTATCAGCTTATTTACAAAAGGCTTCAGGCGTTCACACAAAACGGCAGAGAAGATTTTGTAGGCGATGTTAAGGAGACTTATTCCTCTATAGTTGGCGCAATCAGAGGGGTCTCCTTTCTTGTGGATCAGGCATACGATGCTGAGACTCCATTCCTCGGGCATGCTTTCCTCTAACCATATCTTACGGATGAGCTGGTGCATGCTCCCAACCAGGTCATCCCCAGCTGCCTTGAAGAGCTCAGCAGACAGTCCGTCTGCGCCAGCAGCTTTATTCGACTTGAGCTTCGATATGGCAATTTTAACTTCGTCGAGGTCAGGGGGACAGAGTTCTCTGCGGTCTCCGTCGATTAGAAATGGTTCATAATCCATAATCATAATCCTCTGACATAGAAACCATAAAACCTTACCTAAAAAAAAACGAATAAAGGACTTTTCGCAGAAAACCAGTCGCCATCAATCGCTCACTGTCCCTTGGTAGAATAGCCTTAAAGCGCCTAACCATCTGTACACATCTCTACAGCGCAACGAAACGTAGAAGCAGAACGACAACAATTAGATTGTTTGTGTAGCTATTACAGTTTCTAACGTTATCGTCACTGAAACTTGAATGTATCTCGATTGATTAGTGAACTACAATTTTAATTTCCTCAAAACCCTTGCATTGAATGTCTACGAAAACTAACACATTTTTACATACATACCTACAGTTCCAGTGGCCCGCATGTTCCACTAAAAGGTTTGCGGGGGTAATGCGCGCACGCGGGATCTCCAGGCCACTCGATCCTCCGCCATCGACTCTAACTCATCAGGAGCTGTACCCAAGCGCACCCAGGCGAGTATTTGGACTTGGTCAAATCACCTCGTCCTGGGTCTTTTTTTTTTTTGTTGGTTGCGCCCAAGGATGTGGAATCTTCAAAAGATACTGGTAACCCGTGTTGCCAGCATGTACGATTCGCGGGATATTATTCTCCTTTTTCCACGCGCCTACGTGCTAAACCACACCTCTGCATACTTCAATCTTCAACCACTCTCCCCGCGGGACTGCCGTGAGGTATTACTTCGCGGGGCTGGTTAGCGATTTACGCTGTATCTCGAGTAGAAGCCTCTTGGGTTCTTCTTTCTGCTTCGGCTTGCCGCAGCGTTATTTGTACTGATGCAATGTACGAGCATGTTTGGTTCCAATTTTCCACCGAGTTCATCATATAGGGGACCAAGTTTTCAAGACTCGGTACATTTAGCCTTTGCCTGTCCTGCATTAAGCGACTACAATAGAAAACTGTGTGTTCTGCGTCCTCCTCGGAATTTGGGCATTGTGGACAACAGGGCGAGCTATGCAGATACTTTTGATAGACACCATGTCCAGACAAAAACTGCGAAAGATGATAATTGCAGTCTCCTGCCGGTCTTGATGTCCATGTTTCGATGACGGGAATGAGCCTGTGCGTCCATCTTCCTTTTGTGGAAGTGTCCCATCTGACTTGCCACATTGCCATGGATTCTGCCCGTTCTTCTGCTTTTATAAGCCTGGTCTGTTGCCGGTCTGGTGTTCGCCTGGGGTATACCCTTTTGAGCTCGTCTGCCAATATATCGATGGGTAGCATTCCTGCTATCACGAACGCTGCGTCATCTGATATGGTTCTGAACCCGCAGATTACTCCTATTGCGCACAGTCGATAGACTGAATCCAATTTCCGCTTTAGTCCTTTTACTGCAAGGGCTTCCGCCCAAATTGGAGCAGCGTAGAGTAGGACTGAGCTGACTACCCGTGAGAGTAGCACCCTGCGTGCATATCCGGGACCACCTATATTCGGAAGCATTCGCGAAAAAGCTCGTTGTGCGTGTGATGCCTTTTCGCTGGCATACAGTATGTGTTCCCTGAAAGAAAGCCTGTTGTCTAGGATGACTCCTAGATACTTGACTGCTTTCTTGGACCTTATCTCCGACTAAGAAGCTCGCATATTCCACCTTTTTACGGCTGGTTATAAGCACAGCCTTCGTTTTTTGGGCTGCTAGTTCCAGACCGGCAATTGAGAGCCAATCTTTCACTTTAGCGATAGCTGCGTTCGCAGTAGCCTCTACTTCTTATATGTGCTTAGCCACTGTGACGATGGCAATATCGTCGGCGAAGCCGATGATTCGTACTCCTTCGGGAAGCGCTAGTCGTAGAACGCCATCGTACATGATGTTCCACAGGAGAGGTCCAAGGACTGATCTTTGAGGGACACCCGCCGTTACTTGGTAGAATTTTACGCCCTCATCGGTATTGTACCTTAGCCTCCTGTCATTAAAGTAGTCGATGACAGTCCTAAATAAATAGGAGGGGGTACCCATGTCAATTAAAGACTTTTGTATATGCGTCCAGCTAACCGAGGTAAAAGCGTTTTTTATGTCAAGCGTAATTACTGCTCAGTACTTCTTCTCCCCCGATTTCCATCCTTTTCCTTTGATGGCGTCCGCGGCCAAGTTTACCACTGTTTCTATGGCGTCGACCGTTGATCGTCCTTTTCTGAAGCCGTATTTGTTGGCTGACAATGCACCGTTAGCTTCCGCACCCCCAGTAACCTATCGTAGATCACCCGTTCTAGTATCTTGCCTAATGTGTCCAAAAGACAAATTGGCCGATACGAGGACGGTTCACCAGGTGGTTTCTTTCCTTTGGGCAGTAGTACCAAGTGCTGCAGCTTCCACTGTGTGGGAAAGATTCCCTCCTGCAAGCATTTCCCCAAGGTGTGTTGGAAAGGGTCTGGTCTAGCCGTAATGGCCGCTTTGACTGCCTTATTTGGGATTCCATCCGGTCCGGGTGTTTTGTTGTTTTTGACCTTCAAGACTGCGTTATGTAGCTCCTCTGGAGTAATACCAGGAATTTCTTCAATGCTAATCCCCGCCATGCTGCTCCTATTAAGCGGCTGTCCCTGTGGGAACAGATGTTCCAAAATACGGGTGAGCATTTCGGGATTTGATATTGGCGGACTTCTATTGTTTTTTATCTCGTCCTGGGTCTGACAAGCGCTCACCTGCCTGATGGTATTGCATCCAAGGCACGTCTCGGAAGTCGTGATGATGGCGACATTCGTCTCACGTGACCAAACCGTCGAAGTATAGTCCTTTCCGTTCGTAGAAGCAGCTGCTCAACATTGATCTCCCCGCGCACTGCCGTGTTTCTCACCCTATTCCGGCAGCTTGTATTCGCGATCTTATTCTTTGGGTCAATAACCAAATTTCATGACCATAGGTGAGATTTGGAACAAATACTGAGTTAAAAACCGCTAACTTGGCTTTGACACCAAGCTCGGTCATCCTGATTACAGATCTTCCAAGCTGTTTCAAAATAGACCCAGCTTGGCCAATCCTGCAGGAAAGCTCAGTATTACTCTTCCCATCACTCGTGATGAAGACCCCGAGATACTTAAACTTCTCCACCTGCTTCAATGGGACTCCACGAGCATGTAGAGTGCATTGGATAGATGTTCTGGAAATAACCATAACCTCGTATTTCTCCACGTTAACCCTCATTCCAGCATCAGCACATACGGCCACAAACCTATCTAGCGCGCGCTGGGGTTTCCGTCTGAGAGGATTTGAGGACAACTAAGTTATCTGCAAAAAGAAGATGGCTTATTCTCAACTCTCCCAATGTGAAACACTCCTCGCCTCTACTGCTCTGCCACATCCAGTCTATATATGTAAATAATGAAAAGGAGAGGTGACAAGACGCAGCCTTGGCGAAGTCCAACGCCCACGGTGAAAGGTGTGCATTTACTACCGTTAACCCGAACGCAGATCCCATATTCCTGCAGAACACTCCAGAGTTTACCTCGAGGAACTCGGTCGTACGCTTTTTCGATATCTACAAAGCATCTGTAGATCAGTTTGGCGTACTCCCAAGCCTTCTCGAGTACCATTCTTAGAGTGAAAAGCTGGTCGGTTGTACTTCTGCCGTGATGAAACCCACACTGTTCATCCCCTATCCTGGATTCGACCAGGATAAGTGATAAACAGTTCTTTCCTCACTACCAGCCGCCACACCAAGCCGCTTCTCTCCACAATCATCACGTGCAGAGGCAATGGCAGCTGTTGAAAATAGTCGCCATTCTTCCTCTACATGCGATGGAACAGTTGGAATTTGCTCAAACCTTTCGTATATGTATCGTGCGGAGTGTTGCCGCACCTCACTGCTCTCTAGTTTCTCCCACCGTACGTCACAAACCATCCGTTTAACACACGATGGTACCACAAAGAAATCTATCAACGATTTCTTATGAAGACTCCGACGATACCACGTCGACATTCAACGATTTCTGAATACCTTTGTGCGGAAAGAAGGTGTTCACAACCGACATGCAATTTGCATAGCAAGAGTCCAACAACCTCTCTCCGATCTTGATGAAGATCACCATTCCTCCCAATCACACTCCCCCGTGTCGTTACATTCACACCCACGTGGGCGATGAGGTCCCCCATCAGGATACAGGAACCCATCTCAACCACCCTATCAAGGGCTGCATCAACTTCATCCAGGAAAGTCGCTAGATTCGGTGCATACACCTGCTCCAGAGCCAAAGTTGATCTTTTAAGCTTGAGTCTTAAGATCGCGACTCTCCCTCGTAATGGTATCCCGACAGGAAGACTTTTCACCAGTTCGAAAGGTCCACAGTTCTATATCCGATACCTGGCAGCTTCCTCAACCAGCTCGAGATGCTTTTCTGTGAGCGATGAGACGCTCCATGCGCCCATCCTAAGTCAATGCCTTTTACACGCCGCATGCACTGGTTAGTGCATGGCGTGCATCCCCCTCCACCTCCGTAATGGCTCACGAGGCCGCTGCCGGGTTGCTCGTGACTCCTTCAGCCCGACCGGCTGCCGAGCGGGACAGACCGGCCACCAGACGCTCGCATACTGTCACCATTTAGGCCTGACTCTGAATGGGGCCCTGGCACACCAGAGTAGGCAGGTCTCCCATTTGTCATCCAGAGGGGTTTTGCGCTTCGTTAGCCAGGTTTGGGCGGTACGAAAATCAATTCGCACACCCCAAACCTGTTGCCCGCCCCCCACCGCGAGGAGGTCAGCTGCGGGGAGGGGGGGGGGGGGGGGCTGATCGACTTTGCCACTAGGCGAAATCTCCTTTTAGCTAGCACGCGCTTTCCGTACTTCGATATATACAGAGGCACCTGGCGGTCGCCAAATCAATCAGTCACCAACCAGATTGACGTCAGACGCTCCTCAACTATTCTTGATGTTCTACTTTCCGAGGAGCGAACATCGACTCCAACCGCTATCTCGTAGTACCCAAGATATGTCAACGGATAACACGAACACCGTGGAGCAGAGCTAGAACTCCAAGTTATAACGTCGGAAAGCTACTATCGCCGGAAATCGCCAGTGCCTTTGCCAATCACGTCCCCCTTAAGCTCGCCGATACACTACAATTCTCCACTCAGTCAGTAGAGCAACAATGGAGTCTGTGCAAACAAGCCCTGAAGAGCACAGCAAGAGAAGTGCTGGGCCTTGAAGCTCCACGACTACGAAACACCTGGTTTGATGGCGAGTGTAGAAGGATTCATGCTGAAGACCAGGAGGCATACAAAGCCTCGTGAGTTCTACGAGCTTAAAAGGAGGGAGGAACTTGAGCTTCTCAAGAGAAAATAAGAAAGAGTACGAGAGGCGGGCGATTGAAAACTTGGAGAGGTGTTACTGCGTGCACAACGTTCCAAGGTTTTTTCAACAGATAAAACGAATGTCTTACGGCGGCCTGTAAGGATGTGAAAGGACACCTAATAGTAGAATCGCAGTCGATGCTGAGAATTTGGAAAAATCACTTCTGCAGACTGTATAACGGTGATGACAGCCCTCATACCGCCGTCAGGCAGAATGATCCATTTCTTAAGGACGAAGACCGCAGAGAATCCCGACCCCTGACCTCGACGAAGTTGAAATTACCATGTCGAATCTCAAGTCGAATAAAGCTGCTGGGACAGATGGACTATCTGCTGAGCTCTTCGAAGCAGCTGGGGTTGGGCTGGTTAGGAGCATGCACCGGTTAATCGGTAAAATATAGTCAGGGTATCAGCATTTTTTGCCCGATCCACAAAAAGGGGACCCCTTCGACGGCGCCCACTACAGAGGAATAAGTCTCCTTAATGTCGCATACAAGATCTTCGCTGCCGTTGTGTGCGAACGCCTGTAGCCGTTCCTAAATAAGCTCATAGGTCCTTATCAGTGTGGCTTCAGGTCATCGAAAGAGGACATTTACCACCGACGTCTTGGCTAGAACGTGCATATTGGCAGATATAAGTTTGAGGCAGTTAAGGACCTCATATACCCCGGCTCCGCAGGTTGGTGGAACAACGACACCTGTTTCGAAACCAAGCGCAGAATTACTCTTGCCAACCGCTGCTGCTTTGGACTCAAGAGGCAATTGAGAAGTAGAGCCCTCTCTCGTGCGACCAAGTTGACCTTATATGTATAAGACCTTAATCATCCCGGTCCTGTTATATGGCGCAGAAACATGGACTTTATCTAAAGCGGATGAGGAAATCCTTGGTCGTTTCGAGAGAAAGATTCTGCGTGCGATTTTCGGTCCTATAAACACAGATGAGGGTTGGAGGAGAAAATTTAATCACGAACTGTACGGGTTGTACAGAGACATGGGTCTAGTCAGGCGTCTACAGGTCCAACGCCTGAGATGGCTAGGCCATGCAGAGCGAATAGACACCACAGCTCCGACCCGTAGAGTCTTTGTATCCAACCCCGAGGGACGAAGAAATAATGGACGGCCGCACATAAGGTGGCGCCCACAGGTGGAAAGGGACCTCAACCAACTGGGCTTGCGGCACTGGAAAAAAAATAGCGAAAGATCGTGCTAGGTGGAGAGGCATGTTGGTTGAGGCCGAGGTTCACCCCGAACTAGCGCCCGCTAAGTAAGTAAGTAAGTAATGTAGTCAGCACATATTGGATCCTAAAATTTATTTTTCATGCGATTAAGCATGCATCCATATTTAATTAGCACCTTAAACGGTAGTGCCAGTGTTAGGTTCGGTGTTTGTAGAAACAACAGCCTCTTGCGAAGATTTTGGCACAGCAGCTTCCTCCGAAGGTGTTGGCGCAGCAGGCTCTTCCGAAGGTATTGGCGCAGCAGCCTCTTCCGAAGATGTCGGCGCAGCAGATTCAGTACTGCCACTGCCACCGCTTGGAGTTGCATTTGTACCGCTAGATTCAGTAGAGCCACTACTGTTTGGCGCGGCTGTTGTAATGCCCGATAGTGCAGTATTACAGACAGCATATGGTGGCTCAGCCTCACCTTCCACGCAGGCCTGAGCAACCTCGTCAAAGTACGAGTCAGCTTCACACTTTCCAGTGTAAGCCACACGTCCGTTACTACAATATCCGTATCTCGTACAGCCGTCTTCGTATAGATTGACAAATTCCAATTTGGTATCCTCACATCGGTTACAATTGTTGATAGCATTCAAGCGATTGATGCAAGTTTGTGTTGGTGGATTGAAGTAGAGACCGCCGTTGCAGGAAGCGTAGCTGTAGACACCATTGTTGCACGAGTAGTAACCGGTGCAAGTGAGATTGTCTGACACGACAAAATCGCTGAACGGGCACGGTTGACCATTTAAATAGTTCGGGTCTGTGACAGCACTTGGATTTTTACTGACCTGCCTGCACGATACGTCGTCCTTATAATCACATGCTCCTGTGTTGACATTAAAGTAATACGGACTAGGACAACTGCCCACGGATAGAACATTTTTCTTGCATATTTGCCA
The DNA here is from genome assembly GCA_951905685.1 of Eumerus sabulonum. Classification (NCBI taxonomy): domain Eukaryota; kingdom Metazoa; phylum Arthropoda; class Insecta; order Diptera; family Syrphidae; genus Eumerus; species Eumerus sabulonum. Next base: position 107,908,904 of record OX645061.1, read on the forward strand.
GCCTGTACATGACAAAGCACTGCCAAAGTATACTCCATTTTCGATGACCAAACATAGATCCAGGGCAACAGTATAGGGAATCGAATCCTCGCCGCATGGAAAGTCACTTGTGTAGTTGCATGACTGTTGGGCTTGATCAAAATTCAAACCGTACGAGCAACTACCTAGAGTTGCCACCCCATTGTTGCAATAGTAGAATTGAGAGCACGACCCAGGAACAGATACGAATGTTCCATTGGCTATGCCAGAGCAAGGTTCCGATATGCTGTCACCGCATGAACTGCTTTCGTATGATTGTGTACATCCTTGTTGATCCTTCGAGAAATAAGAGCCAACGCCACACGATCGGGCAGTGGCTGTTCCATTTTGACATTGAAAATACTGTCCGCAACTTGATGTGCCGGCGATTAGAGATCCGTCTTGCAAGAGATTGCACACGGAACTAGCAACGGTGATGTCAAAAGCCGTGATCGGTTGAAGCACGACCAGAGCTATAGCTCCGATTATGTAATACGTTGATCCTTGGGAGAAAGCAAAATGTTGTACTCAGTTCTTATGTGACCGTCGATTATGAACTGACTTACCTATCATGTTTCTGGTAAAGTATACATCGATACACTGTCCTCTGTATCTAATCGGCCGGTCCTTAAGTACCATGTCGTCTAATCACTAAACAGCCCACTAAGTGTCCGAGGGATGATCGATCGCGCGCGTAGTGGGGATCTTGTTAGCGAAAATGGGCGACAAATAGACATGTATGTGTAGACAGAAGAATGACCGGTAGTAAGGCTATCTATCGAATGGATAGCGTGAATTGTATGACTATGGTAATTTCTATTGAAATTCATGGAAGAGAAAGGGCAGGGAAAAATGATTGAGAACTTTAACGGAGCAGCTATCCATCAGTCGGATATGATGGATGATCCGTGGCATTGTTTCTTTTATTTCAAGGACGCCGAGGAACTTTGCTTTGCGTCTTCACTTCATGTAGTTGATGTTTTATGATAAGTAATAAGAAGTTCCAGCAGGGGAGAAGGGAGCGAGCAAACAGAGCAAAGAAGTTGATCGTATTTAACTTGGCAAACGCCAGTTTCGATCTCTGTCCCTGCTCCATCCAAGTTGGCACACAGCCTCCGCGCGGCCTCCCCTGGATAGCTATACTGGCACCCGCCAGGTAGTGAAACAATGTGTGCAGAGACCCGACCCTTGTTCCTGGGAAAAGAGGAACCTGGCCCTCCAGGTTGGGGGTTGCGCTTAGGGCTAACATCCCTATCGCGTAAAACAACAATTTTGTTCAGAGACAACCAATAGCCTTGGATACGGACGGATTACATTTTGACGACCCCCGAAAACGTCAGGAACGAAACGAATTTCGGATCGTTACCTGGAACGTTAGGTCCCTCAACAGACCAGGTGCAGCCGACCAACTGGTCAACTCTTTGGACTGCTATAAGGCAGACATTACCGCGCTCCAAGAAGTACAATGGAATGGGCCAGGCAAAAAGCCGATGAAAAACTGTGATATATACTAACAACGCTTATTCGGATGCGGATTTGTTGTTCGAGGCAGACTCAGGAAAAAAGTCTTAAGCTTCCAGTATGTAAGCGAACGCCTCATAACTATCCGCATCAAGGCCAATCTCGGCAATATAAGCTTACTCTGTGTCCACGCCCCCACAGAGGAGAAAGATGACCGACATAAAGACGACTTCTATGGTCTCCTAGGCAGAACGTATGCGCAATGTCCCAGCTATGACACCAAAATCGTTCTAGGAGATTTCAATGCAAAGCTGGGTAAGGAAGCTATCTTTGAACGGGTCATTGGAAAGCACAGCCTACACAACACCACGTCAGAAAACAGACCAAGGCTAGTGGACTTTATGGCGGGACATAACCTAGTAGTACACGATTCCCACACCTCAACATCCATAAGGGGACCTGGCGGTCTTTCGATCAATCGACAACCAACCAAATTGATCATATTGCGATCGACGGCAGACACTCCTCCAGCATCCTAGATGTCCGAACCTTTCGAGGAGCCAACATCGACTCGAATCATTACCTTGTTCAAGACAAGGTACGGATGCCAATTTCTCGGAATCAACGGAGTCGAGTAAGAACACCAAAATTTAACGTCGGAAAGCTGCAATCGCAGGTGACCGCCAGGACCTTCGCCGATCAATTCTCCCTCAAGCTCTCTCAAGTCCCGATGCAATCTGCAGAAACCATAGAACAGCAATGGAGTCGTTGTCAGAAAGCCATTAGAGAGGCCGCTTCAGATATACTCGGTTTCGAGCCACCACCGTCGAGAAACCCCTGGTTTGATGATGAGTGCAGACAGGCCCATGTAGAGAAACAGAATGCATACATGACCACATTGCATCGACGGACGAGAGCAGCCCGCGAGCTCTATGAACAGAAAACAAGGGAGGAGCATGCGCTTCTGAGAAGGAAAAAGAAGGAGCACGAGAAGCGCGAGATCGAGGAGATTGAGAGATGTCACTGCAGGAACGACGTTCGTAAATTTTAAAGTAAAACGAACATGCCAAGGCTATAAAGCCGGAGCAGAAGCCTGCAGGGATGAGCACGGACAACTGGTAGTGGAGTCACAGTCGATGTTGAGATTGCAAGCATCCCGGCCCTCCTCTACGGCGCTGAGGCTTGGACGTTTTCAAAAGCGGATGAAGAGGCTATTGGGCTTTTCGAGAGGAAAATTCTGCGTGCAATCTTTAGTCCCGTTTGTGTAAACGGTGAGTGGAGGAGGAGATTCAACCAGGAACTATACGGGTTGTACAGCGACATCGGCCTAGTTAGACGTCTTCGGATCCAACGTCTAAAATGGCTGGGCCATGTAGAGCGAATGGACATCAACGCTCCGGCCCGAAGAGTCTTCGACTCCAACCCCGAGGGACGACGCAGCAGAGGACGACCGCATTTAAGGTCACGCGCACAGGTGGAAAGGGACCTCAACCAACTGGGCGTGCGGCACTGGAAGCGGCTGGCCAAAGATCGTGCCGGCTGGAGAGGCTTGTTGGTTGAGGCCCTGGCTCACCCCGAACTGTCATCAAAGTAAGTAAGTAAGTAATAAGAAGTTCCAACATCCACGCCATCGACGGAATCAGAGCAAGGCTAAATGGTGCTATCAAGCCAGGTAACAATAGGAAGGAGGTCCTGGCCTACACTGAATCTGTGCCCATTAACCTTGGAATGAAACTGAAGAACATATGATTGGTCCGCGCATACAACTTGCAATCAGATATCCTTCGGTGCTTTGTCTTATAAAATACCCACTTATCAACCACCAAGTTATGGATCTGCTTGCCCTGTGCTACCGTAATGTTCTGGCCATTGGTGATCAGTCACTGGACCGATGGATTAAATTTAAGTTCCGAAACAACCACAAGCCTCGGATATAACGGACCGGATTTATGTTGACGACCCTTGCAAAAAACGAAAAAAGGAAAATGATCTTCGGCTTTGTACGTGGAACGTTAGGTCCCTAAATAGGCCACGTACAGGTGAACAACTTGCGGACGCCCTAGACCGCTATAAAGCGGACATAACCGCCATCCAGGAAATGCGATGGAATGGACCGAGGAGAGAGGGCAACGATTGTTCGGATGCGGATTTGTTGTTCGAGGCGAAAAGTCCTCAGCTTTTGGCATGTGAGCGAACGCCCCATGTCGAAAATGCGTGCATTCGGGATCGACGACTCTCTTCTTCTATGGATTAGAAGCTACGTTTCGAATCGTTCAATTCAAGTTGTCTTGGACGGATTCAAGTCTGACACTCACTATGTAAATGCTGGTGTTCCCCAGGGCTCCGTTTTGTCTCCGACACTCTTTCTCATTTTTATAAATGATCTCTTGTCTGTTACTTCTAATCCAATTCACTCCTTCGCTGACGACAGTACCCTCAGCTTCTCATATTCGTTCACTTCTTTACGACCCTGCACTTGGGCTGTAAATAGTGAGCGGCAGCGTATGTTAAGCTCATGAAATTCCGACATCGACAGCATCATCCAATGGGGTAAAAACAATAGAGTGGAATTCAATGCTTCTAAAACACAATGCTGTCTTCTGTCGTTAAAGCGTAACACCGACCCATTGCCATTATCCATGAATGGCACTTGTATCTCGGAAGCCGAAAAGCTATTCATCCTGGGTATGTGCATCAGTGACAACCTTTGTTGGAATGATCACATATTCAGTGTCGCTAAGAATGCCGCGAAATGCCTAGGTTTCCTATACAGATGCAAGAAATTCTTCACACCCACCGATCTGGCTACAATTTTCAAGGCGTTCATTCGTCCTAAATTGGAGTTCAATGCTCATGTCTGGTCTGGTGCATCTAAGACCTCATTGCACCTACTAGATAGATTACAAAAACGCGCGATAAAACTGATAGATGACCCCAGCATTACCAAAACACTAGACTCGCTGGAACATCGCAGGAACGTATCCTGCCTTTCATTGTTTTATCGTTACTTTCATCATAAATGCTCTGATGCATTCCGCCCCTTCATAACTTCTCCCGCGATACACGCCTCTCCCGGAATGCGCATGAATTCACCTTGAAGCCCGTTTTCGGTCGTACTGTCAAATATAGAAATTCTTTCTTCAACCGAACCACACGAATGTGGAACGCGCTACCTCGTTCAGTCTTCCCCCCTCAAAACAATATGCAGACATTTATGACCAATGTTAATAGGCAGCTCCTCTCCCTCTCCCTGTTACCTTCTGCTCGCACAACGTCCGTCGTTACAAGGCCTTAGCCTAGTGTGCGCGTACGACTCTAAAAAAAAAAAAACAATCTGTATCAAGGCTACATTTTTAAACATCAGCCTGATCTGCGTCCACGCCCACACGGAAGACAAGGATAATTCCGCCAAAGACGAGTTCTCCGATCTCCTGGACAGAATGTATGCCCAATGTCCCAGCTATGGCATCAAAGTTGTACTAGGAGACTTCAATGCTAAGCTGGGTAAGGAAAGCATCTTTGAACGAGTCATCGGCAAACATAGCCTACACGACACCACCTCCGATAACGGACTCAGGCTGATTGATCTTGCTACGGGGCGAAATCTCCTTCGAGCCAGTACGCGCTTCCCGCACCTCGGTATACACAAAGGCACCTGGCGGTCTTTTGATCAATCGACCACCAACCAGATTAATCACATCGCTCAATCAAACCGCTCGTGCTTTTACCGATCGCGTCTCCCTTAAGCTATCCAATACACCTGAATCCTCCACGCTATCAATAGAAAGCAGTGGAGCCTTTGCAAACAAGCCCTGAAAAGCTCTGCATCCGAAGTATTGCGTTTCAAGGTTCCACCATGAACAAACACCTGGAACGCACGAGTGCAGGGGGATTCACACAGCGAAGCGGGATGCATATAAGGCCTCGCTGCATAAAAGAACAAGAGCAGCCCGTGAGCTCCGCGAGTTAAAAAGAAGGGAGGAGCATAAGCTTCTTAGAAGAAAGGAGAAAGAGCACGAGAAGCGCGCGATTGAGGAAGTTTTATCAGCAGATAAAGCGAACATGCCAAGGTTATAAAGCCAGAACGGAAGCCTGCAGGGATGAGAACGGACACCTAGCAGTAGAACCGCAGTCGATGCTGAGAGTATGGAAAAAACACTTCTGCAGATTGTATAACGGCGATGCTAGTCAATATACCGCTGTCAGGCAGAATGATCCATTTCTAATCGACGAAGACTGCAGAGAATTCTGTCCCCCTGACCTCAACGAAGTTAAGATTGCCATATCGAGCTCAAGTCGAATAAAGCTGCTGGCGTAGACGGACTGTCTGCTGAGCTCTTCAAGGCAGCTAGGGATGACCTGGTTAGGAGCATGCACCAGCTCATCTGTAAGATATGGTCAGAGGAAAGCATGCCCGATCCACTAGAAAGAAGACCCCTCTGATTGCGCCAACTATAGAGGAATAAGTCTCCCCAACATCGCCTACCAAATCTTCTCTGCCGTTTTGTGTGAACGCCTGAAGCCTTTTGTAAATAAGCTGTCCTTATCAGTGCAGATTCAGGCCAGGGAAGTTCACTATCGACCAAATCTTCACACTACGGCAGATCCTGGAAAAAAACAATGAATTTTAAGTCGACACTCATCACCTATTTGTCGACTTCAAAGCCGCATACGACAGCGTAATTAGAGACGAGCTATACAACGCTATGTCTACCTTTGACATACCTGCTAAACTCGTCAGACTATGCAGGATGACTATGGAGAATGCTCGTTGTTCCATATGAACCGGTGAACCCGTGACTGATAATTTTGATGTCCAAAAAGGACAAGGCAGGGAGATGCGCTGTCGTGTGATTTCTTCAACATTGAATTAGAAACGATTGTGCAAGAATCACTAGTCAACACAAGGGGCACAATATATTTTCAATCCGCACCACTCCTCCCATACGCGAATGACATTGACATTATCGGAAGAACACTACGCCAAAAATCGCTAAGCCATTTAGAGCCAATGGACACCACGCTAGGTGTGCGGCAATGGAAATGGCAAGCCAAAGATCGTGCCAGTTGGAGGGTCATGTTGGTTGAGGCCCAGGCCCAGGGTGCGATAAGCACCCCCAGAGGTTAGCCCAAACTGCCGTGGGGGAGTAAAGAGATAGTCTCCCTTAAGAATGAGAGCAGGAAGCTCTACAACATAGGAAAATCTACTCGCTTGCAAGATGATTGGGGCTCCTATGAGGAATCTCTTAAATCATTCAAAGCAGCGACCAGGAAGGCAAAAAGGCAATCGTGAAGGAACTACTGCAGGAACATCAAGGCGACTTCGGAAGCTTCAAGAATAAGGGAGATTCTGGCTTCGGCCCTGTATAACCCAAGTCACCTAATGCGGGATGGCCGTTTCTGGACGATCTCCTGCACGGAAGCCTTCTGAACGCACACTTTCCGGGCAGTTGTGACTCGGCTATAACACTTTCCCAAGTTGTCCAGCCGAGAACATCCTCCATCGAACTCGAAACTTAACCACAATAGGGTCCTCTGGGCCCTGAAATGCTTTGAACCATACAAGTCTCCAGGACCGGATGGGATCATCCTCCACTGGATGAGTAATCTATAAGAGCTGCCTCTCCTTATCCCCTTACCCTAGCAAGTGGAGGTTAACCAAAGGTATTTTCATACCTAAGGCAGGAAAAAGCTCCCACACGTATGCAAATGACTTGAGGCCTTAAAAACTCTAGAGAAGATTTTAGACGCAAGCATTCGACACAGCTATACCTCAGCAAGGCTGTCGGATAACCAACATGCCTACAACAAAGGCAAATCGGTGGAACCAGCACTCCATTTACTGGTCAGCACAATAAAAAGGTCACTGGAACACAAGGAATATACCCTAGTGGCCTTTCTTGAAATTGAGATATTGCTACAGCCTACTTTCTTACTCTACTTAAGGTCCCCTTCCATCTGCGTGCGCCACCGTAGATGGGGTCGCCTTCTGCCGCGCCTTCCTTCCGGGGTGGATGCGAAGACTCTTCGGGTCGGAGCTGTATTTTCCATGCGCTCTACATGGCCTAGCCACCTTATACGCTGTATCCGTAGACATCGTGCCAACGCTATACAACCCGTACAGTTCTACGATAAATTTTCTCCTCCATACACCGTTTGAACAAACGGGACCGTAGATAGTCCGCAGAATTTTCCTCTCAAAGCCACCAAGGGCATCTTCATCCGCTTTTGTGAAGGTCCAAGCCTCTGCGCCGTAAAGTAGGACTGGGATGATCAAGGTCTTATATAGTGTCACCTTGGTTTTCCGGGAGAGGGCTCTACTTCTCAATTGCCTCTTGAGCCCAAAGAAACAGCGGTTGGCAAGAGTGATTATGCGTTTTATCTCAACGCTGGTGTTGTTGTCGCCGGTTATCAGTGAACCAAGGTAGACGAATTCCTTGACCACTTCAAAGTCATATCCGCCCATGGTGACGTTCTGGCCAACACGTCGGTGTTGACCGTCTCTTTTAGATGAAAGCAGATATTTGGTTTTACCCTCATTAACCTTGAGACCTATCTTAGCCGCTTCTACTTCAATGCTTACAAAGGCCTCCTTGACGTCTCGCTATGTCCGTCCAATCACGTCAATGTCGTCGGCGTACGCAAGCAATTGCGTAGACTTGAAATAAATCGTACCTCTTTTGTTGGCCAGTGACTCTTGCACGATCTTTTCAAGCACGATGTTGAAAAAGTTGTATGGCAGCGCGTCACCTTGCCTAAATCCTTTTTTAACATCAAAGGTCTCGGTTTAGTCATTACCAACCTTAATGGAGCAGCGAAAATTCTCGTAGCGTCGTAGTTTAGTGGACTGCTCTGGACAAGGCAGTCTATCGAAAGTGCAAAGATCGGCCAGCATATAAATAAGTGGAGCGATCAAATCGACCTCCAGAGAAGCACTAAGCATTCTACCACATTTATCACCATTGGACCTCTCTAGCAAACAAGTTGCTGCTTGTGTGGCCCCCACGGATTAGGGGCATAGGAAAATGGCCCACATCACATAAAGGCCATACTAGCATTCATAATCACTTCGAAGTACCCATAGACTCAGACTACATCCTCCTGCAGAATGTGTTCACTTAGAATTTCGAAGTTATCTTTCCATCCAGGGAGGAATGGGCTGAAGGGAGAGTCATACCGAAAGACTCGATTTCCCTCTATACCGATGGCTCCGAGATGGAGACGGGTGTAGGTAGTGGAGTCTTCTCCAAGGAGCTCAACCTCAATCTATCATTTAGACTCCCAAACCACTACAGTGTGTACCATGTGGAAATAACAGCGATAACGGAGGCACTGGCATGGCTTAGAATCAGTGTAATAAAATCTCAGGCTGCGGTAACCCACAATCAAAAACATCTCCTAACTGCCGCTTATATTTAGACGAGATGGCTGAACAGTTCAACATAAAACTACTGTGGGTTCCCGTGCAAATGGGTATTCCAGAAAACTGTGCGGCCGACGAACTCGCAAGGTTAGGGTCAAGCACACTCAGTTTTCCAACCCTCGGATATCTAAAAACACCAATAAGCACGGTAATGCACATGACAAAACTTCGAAGCATAGAGGCTTTATAACATCAGAAAGGTTAGGTTAGGTTAGGTTGACGTGGTAGGCGTAAGCCACACTTAGGCCGAAACCGGACCATTGTGATAGCACCTGGACCAGGTTACCCTGGCGGCGTGTTTTCCAATGGTGCAGTGACCTGTAATGACACCCACTAGAGTGCTTAAGGTTGCCCATTTGGTTGCCACCAGGTCCCCGGTTCGTCCTAAGTTTAACTTAGGCCACAATTGTTTGGTGATAAAGCCGATATTGTCTCATTCCATTGGAGATTGGTCTCCTCTACGGTTTGAAGCTTTATCATGTGCTTTACCGTACTTATTGGTGTTTCTAGGTACCCGAGGGTAGGTAGGCTGAGTGTGCTTGACCCTAACTTTGCGAGTTCGTCGGCCGCGCAGTTTCCTGGAATATCCCTATGCCCGGGAACCCACAGTATTTTAATGTTGAACTGTTCAGCCATCTCATCTAGAGATAGGCGAAAGTTAATGGATGTTTTTGATTTGTGGGTTACCGCTGCCAGGGATTTTATCGCAGATTGGCTATCCGTGCAAATGATAATATCCTTTGTGAATATTACATTGATCCTGAGCCATGCCATGGCCTCCGTTTTCGCAGTTGTTTCTGCCTGAAACACACTACAGTAATTTGGGAGTCTAAATGATAGGTTGAGGTTAAGTTCCTTGGAGTAGACCCCACTGCCTACACCCGACTCCATCTTAGAGCCATCGGTATGGAGGGAGATCGAGTCCTTTGGTATAACTTTCCCTTCAGCCCATTCCTCCCTGGATTGAAAGACAACTTCGAAGTTCCTGGTAAACACATTCTGCGGGTTAATGTAGTCAGTGTCCATGGGTACTTTGAAGTGTTTTAGAATAGAGGTGTGGCCTTTTTGAGATGTGGGCCATTTTCTTATGCTCCTCATCCTTAGGGCCGTGCATGCAGCAACTTGCTTGCTGAAAAGGTTTAATGGTGAAAGATGTAGTAGAACATTTAAGGCCTCCGTGGGGGTGGATCTGATCGCTCCGCTTATATATAAGCTAGACGATCTTTGTACCTTCCCCAGAAGGTTTCGATTGACTGCTTTGTCCAGAACAGTCCACCAGACTACGACGCCATACAGGATAGGCCTTGTAACTGCTGTGTAGAGACAGTACATAATGCTTGGTTGGAGACCCCACCTCCTGCTCACTACTTTCTTACAGCTGTAGAGGGCAACAGTTGCTTTCTTGACCCGATCATGAATGTCGGGTTTCCAATTCAGCCTCCTGTCAAGGAATAGGCCTAGATATTTAGCCAGTTCTTTGATTGTTAGTTGAGTTCCACCCAGCCTCGGTGGGTTGAGGGGCGGAATTTTATATTTGTTAGTGAACAGTACTAGATCGCACTTCTTTGGGTTCACCCCAAGTCCACAGTACCGTGTCCAGGTTTCTACTGTATGTAGTGCACTCTGCATAAGGTCGCATAGAGTGCAACATCAGCAATATCCCCGAACAAATCAGGCCTAAGTTAAACTAAAGACGAACCAGAGACCTTGTGGCAACCACAAAGGTAACCCAACCTTAAGAACTTTAGTGGGTGCCATTACATGCCACTGTACCATTCGAAAACATGCCGCCAAACTAGGGCTGCTGCTGCTTCTTTTGCGAAATCGCAGGAGGATCTGTCTCGGCGCGCCCTTATACGATAGCCCAACTCCATCGCTTCATCAGACGCACTGATTGGTTTGGTGGATGTGGTAGATATCACAATGGGCCGATTGTGGCCTACGTGTGGCGTATGCCAACCACTTCAACCTTTAGCATAGGTTCATGTGTATCTATTTTAAATGAATTACTCCATCATCAATTGATGACTTAATCCAATGTTGACGTATCTCTTCCTGGTATTTTTAAAGTGGTGAATTGCACACCTTTTTTTCTTATCATCATACGTGGTCTTATCGTAGATGCCCATTAACAAAATCGGAGTACAATCAATTAACCGGCGTTCGTCTGATTATCGTTACTCATGACATTCGAAACGCTATCGCTACACCGGAACGCTTGCGATTGGACATGCAATTCTCGAAAGTGTAGTAAAAACACGACTTTTGCTTTGTGTTCTAATGTTTATAAATAAATTGAATAAATAGACTTCTGTTAAAGAAATGTGTTATCAAGGCTCCGTGGATGCCACGTAGACGCGGCAGGGGTGACCGTCGCGCATGACGGATAAGTGATCGCCGTACTCGTGCAGCGTTGCGTTATTTCATCAAAGTACTTCTCGTTGCTCGGGCATAAGCCACTGCCAATTTCCTCGCCATCCTGACAGATCAGATAACCCAGACAACCATCATCTATAGCGTTGTCAAGTTGAATTCCGTTCATACCCATGCGTTCACAGCGATTGAACTTGCAATCGATTAGACGCCGATCAATGCATTCACCTCCGTTCGCGGGATCAAAGAAACGTCCTGCCGGACATTCATCCTAGAGCAGTTCATAGCTATTTGTTGAATTTTGCTTGCAGTAATAATAACCAGCGCAGGTTTCACCGTCCGACACAAATTGGCCCTTTGACTGGCAGATTCCATTTCCATCCAGGATCGGATGCTTGTCCTTTATGGGGCATATCACATTTTCTTGATAGTCACATACACCGTCGAATGCCTTGAAGTAGAATCCGTCGGGGCATGTTCCGTTCTACAGTGTACCATTGATACACATGTAATATGCTTGACAATTCTCCGCGTTCGAGAAGAACACTCCGTCGGGAATGATGTTACACCAACTGTCGGGCTCGTGTTCTTGACTGCATGAAAAATCCCTGATGCAAACCTGAGTACCTGAATCGTAATTCAGCCCTGCCGTGCACTCACCCCGAGTTCCTTTGCCATTGTAGCAGTAGTAGTAGTAGCCATCGCATGAGTTCGGATCGGCCACGAAACCATTACCTATGATCGTGGCGCATGGATTTGTCGAATTACATTTAATGGTATCCGCATTGACACACTCATACGTATTACGATCGTAGAACAAATTACCGTCACAGATTCCACTTGTTTGTTTGTTTGATGGCGCTACAGTTCGGGGTGAACCAGGGCCTCAACCAACAAGCCTCTCTAGCCGGCCCGATCTTCGGCCAGCCGCTTCCAGTGCCGCACGCCCAGTTGGTTGAGGTCCCCTTCCACCTGTGCGCGCCACCTTAAATGCGGTCGTCCTCTGCTGCGTCATCCCTCGGGGTTGGAGTCGAAGACTCTTCGGGCCGGAGCGTTGATGTCCATTCGCTCTACATGGCCTAGCCATCCTAGACGTTGGATCCGAAGACGTCTAACCAGGCCGATGTCGCTGTACAGCCCGTACAGTTCTTGGTTGAATCTCCTCCTCCATTCTCCGTTTACACAAACGGGATCAAAGATTGCACGCAGAATTTTCCTCTCGAAACGTTCAAGAGCCTCTTCGTCCGCTTTTGATAACGTCCAAGCCTCAGCGCCGTATAGGAGGACCGGGATGATTAAGGTTTTGTAGAGGGAATCCTTAGTTTTTCGAGAGAGGGCTCTACTACTCAATTGCCTCTTTAGCCCGAAGAAGCAGCGATTGGCAAGAGTTATTCTGCGTTTTGTCTCAGCGCTGGTGTTGTTGCTGCTTGTCACTATCGAGCCAAGGTAGACGAAGTCCTTGACTACTTCAAAAATATAGCTGCCGAAGGTGACGTTCTGACCAAGACGTCGGTGTTGGGCGTCTTTCTTGGATGACAGCATATATTTGGTCTTGTCCCCATTTACCCTTAGACCCACTTTCGCCGCTTCTGCTTCAATGCTTGTGAACGCCTCATTGACGTCTCGCTCTGTTCGTCCAATAACGTCAGTGTCATCTGCGTAGGCAAGCAATTGTGTGGACTTGAAGTAGATCGTACCTCTTGTATTGGCCGCAGAGTCCCGCACGATCTTTTCAAGAATAATGTTGAAGAAATCACATGACAGTGCGTCACCCTGCCTAAAACCTTTTTTAACATCAAAGGGGTCGGTTAGTTCACCCCCGACCTTAATGGAGCAGCGAGAGTTCTCCATAGTCATCCTGCATAGTCTGACGAGTTTGGCAGGAATATTAAATCATGACATGGCTCTGTATAGCTCGTCTCTATAAACACTGTCATACGCGGCTTTAAAGTCGACGAAAAGATGGTGCGTGTCGACCTGGAATTCATGGGTCTTCTCCAAGATCTGCCGTAGTGTAAATATTTGCTCTATCGGGGATTTTCCTGGCCTGAAACCAAACTGGTAGGAACCTATCAGATTGTCCACGAACGGTTTCAGGTACTTACACAGTACGGCAGAGAGGAACTTGTACGCGATGTTCAGGAGGCTTATCCCTCTGTAATTGGCGCAGTCATAGGGGTCTCCTTTCTTATGGACCGGGCAAACGATACTGAGATTCCATTCATCGGGCATGCGTTCTTCCGACCATATCTTGCAGATGAGTTGGTGCATGTTCCTAATCAGCTCATCGCCAGCTGCTTTAAACAGCTCCATGGGAAGTCCGTCTGCTCCAGTAGCTTTATAAGACTTAAGTTTCGATATCGCTATCTTAACATCGTCTAGGTCGGGTGGACGGGATTCTCCTTCGTCTTCGTCCATTGTGAATGGTTCGCTCTGCCTGACGGCGGCATTTTGACTATCATCGCCGTTATACAGTCTGCAGAAGTGGTCCTTCCACAATCTCAGCATCGACTGTGACTCCACTACTAGTTGTCCGTGCTCATCCCTGCAGGCTTCTGCTCTGGCTTTATAGCCGTGGCATGTTCGTTTTACTTTCTGGTAAAATTTTCGAACGTCGTTCCTGCCGTAACATCTCTCCATCTCCTCGATCTCGCGCTTCGCGTGCTCCTTCTTTTTCCTTCTCAGAAGCGCATGCTCCTCCCTCCTTTTCTGTTCATTGAGCTCGCGGGCTGCTCTCGTCCGTCGATGCAATGTGGCCATGCATGCATTCTGTTTCTCTATATGGGCCTGTCTGCACTCATCATCAAACCAGGGGTTTCTCGATGGTGGTGGCTCGAAACCGAGTATATCTGAGGCGGCCTCTCTAATGGCTTTCTGACAACGACTCCGTTGCTGTTCTATGGTTTCTGCAGATTGCATCGGGATCTGAGAGAGTTTGAGTAAGACTTGATCGGCGAAGGTTCTGGCGGTCTCCTGCGATTGCAGCTTTCCGACGTTAAATTTTTGTGTTTTGATGTTACTCGACTCCGTTGGTTCCGAGAAATTCGCATCCGTACCTTGGCTGCAAGAAGGTAATGATCCGAGTCGATGTTGGCTCCTCGAAAGGTTCGGACATCGAGGATGCTGGAGTGTCTGCCGTCGATCGCAATATGATCAATTTGGTAGGTTGTCGATTGATCGAAAGACCGGTCCCCTTATGGATGTTGAGGTGTGGGGATCGTGTACTTGCTACTACCAAGTTATGTCCCGCCATAAAGTCAACTAGCCTTAGTCCGTTTTCTGACGTGGTGTAGTGTAGGCTATGTTTTCCAATGACCCGTTCAAAGATAGCTTCCTTAGAAGCTATCGATTAGAACGATTTGGTGTCATGGCTGGGACATTGCGCATACATTCTGCCAAGGAGATCATAGAAGTCGTCTTTATGTCGGTCATCTTTCTCCTCTGTGGGGGCGTGGACACAGAGTAAGCTTATATTGCCGAGATTGGCCTTGATGCGGATAGTTATGAGGCGTTCGCTTACATACTGGAAGCTTAAGACTTTTTTCCTGAGTCTGCCTCGAACAACAAATCCGTAGTACATATCACAGTTTTTCATCCGCTTTTTGCCTGGCCCATGCCATCGCACTTCTTGGAGCGCGGTAATGTCTGCCTTATAGCAGTCCAAAGAGTTGACCAGTTGTTCGGCTGCACCTGGTCTGTTGAGGGACCTAACGTTCCAGGTGCAGAACCGAAATTCGTTTCGATTCCATTTACTGTTTTTAAATCCCCGCACTCGATCCGGCTATTACAAGCCTTCGGATCCTTCAGATATGTTCCATTGAGCACCATCGAGCACGTCAAAGTCGCATCAAAAGTGCTCTGTGACTCCGCCACCGCCAGTATTAAACGACGGCGTAGAAATACCTCGGGATCGCTGAAAAGATATACCCCAATCGTAAAATTCTCCAGCCACACAGTAGGACCTGATTAGAGCCACACAAATTCTACTTGTCATCCATAATCGGGCTGTCAAGCAGGCGATACGATATAATACTCACCGATTGTGCACTGGGCCATCCTTTGCTAAACTGCGCAATAATACTTCTAAGACTGGTCGACAAACTTCCCTTTAAATAACAGCCTTGTCTGGTCACAATGCTGTCCGTAGATAAAAGGTAGACAAGTTGTCTATTTGAAATGTCAGCGCGTCTGCCCGATGTACCTTCCGGCCATTCGTCATGAAGATACGATATTAGAACGTAAACAAAAGGCTTCGAGCCTTCCAAATTTTGCAAACTCACAAGATGGATTAAGAGTGGACTTATGTAGTTATCGGGAGGGCATGGGCTCGGACATACAGGGTAAAGTTGTTGATTGCTCTCAACCTGGCGAGATGCCAGCAACGATCCCTGTTTAAATGCCCGGATCAAGTTGACATACGGCCTCCTCGCGGCGCCCTCCGGATAGCCTCTTCAACAACCGTTGGGAGGTGAACAAACGTATGCAGCGAAAAAAACCCCGACCAGAATGGCGGTTGTGCGGCGGGCTAACAATCCGCCCACGCAAAAAAACCTAAAGTTATGAATGAGCAAGATGCCTCGGATACACGGACGGATACTCGACGACGACAACGCACGAAAAAGGAACACGATTTGCGAGTATGCTCCTGGAATGTCAGAACCCTGTAAACTCCCGGAGCTGCTCATAAACTAGAAAGAATCCTCACGCAGTACAAAGCGGATATTACTGCGGTCCAGGAAATACGCTGGATAGGAAACGGTATGATTAGGAAGAAAAATTGCGACATATATTACAGCTGTCACAAAAGGTTGCACTTACTGGGATGCGGATTCGTCGTGGGAAAGCGGTTAAGGTCGCAGGTCATCGACTTTAAACCTATAAGTAAGCCTGGCTGTGATCCGCATCAGAGGCAGATTTTATAACATCAGCCTTATATGTGCACACGCCCCTACCGACGAGGCTGAAGACCCTATCAAGGAGGACTTCTATGTCCTCCTGGACAACGCCTACGGAGCTTGTCCGAAGTACGATGTAAAAATCGTGCTCGGGGACTTCAACGCCAAAATCGGTAAGGAAAACACCCTTGGCGGAGCGATCGGAAAGCACAGTCTCCACGATACAACAACAGATAACGGCTTCCGACTCGCTGACTGCGACAGCTCGTAATGCGGTGATAAGTAGCACAAGATTCCCTCGCAAGCGAATCCACACAGCAACCTGGCGATCTCCGGACGGTCGAACCGCCAACCAAATCGACCATGTGCTCATTGACGCAAGGCACTCGTCAAACATCCTGGATGTGCGAACATTCAGAGGGGCAAATGTCGACTCTGACCACTTCCTCGTAGCAGCAAGATTCAGAGCTCGACTGTCCAATGTCAGAAAGCTGCACCTGCCCATCAGGAGGAGGTTCGACATTGGGCGCCTGAGCACACCGGAGGTTGCCAGAGTCTACAGGGTGCAGCTGAGCGAAAGACTTTACGGTATGCCTACGTCGAACACAAATGCCAACAATATGTGGCTGCATTGCCGCTCAGCCATTCAGGAAGTAGCCGAAACCACCTTAGGATACCTACCACCCCCGACAAGAAACCCGTGGTATGATGGCGAGTGTGAGCAGAAAAAGGCAGCAACCGACGAGGCGTACCAAAAGGCGCTGCAGAGGAAAACCAGGGCAGCGCAAGAAGAGTACCGAGCCAGAAGAAGGGAGGAGAAAAAACTACTGCGACAAAAGAAAAGAATCTTCGCAGCCTCCCAGCTCAAGGATATCGAGGAGTCTAGGGATAGACATAAAATACGAGCCTTTTACAAGAAAGCCAAAGGCCTTGCAGGAGGCTTCAAAAAGGGCACCCTGGCTCTTCGAAACTGCGAGGGTAATCTTGTCACCGATCCGCAGGGAATAGTGGATGTATTTAAGCAGCACTTCCAGCAGCTGCTTAACGAGCATGACCAAGAGAGAGTGGTAGCGACCGAGGAAATCCCAACTCCAGCCGCTGAAGTTGTCCTCGCACCCAGCATCGAAGTCGGCACAGCTATTCAGAAGCTGAAGAACAACAAGGCCGCAGGCTCAGATGGCTTGCCATCAGAGCTCTTCAAGGCTGGCCGCGATGTTCTGGTAGGGAGCATGCACCAGATCATCTGCAGAATTTGGGAAGATGAAACCATGCCCGACGACTGGAATACCAGTTCTATATGCCCCATCCACAAAAAAGGCGATCCTACCTCTTGCAAGAACTATAGAGGTATATCCCTGCTCAATGTCGCATACAAGATCCTGTCCAGCGTATTGTGTGAACGTCTAAGACCATTTTGCACCGCCCTAATCGGAAGCTACCAGTGCGGCTTCCGGCCCGGCAAATCAACTATAGACCAAATTTTCACACTTCCAAAAATCCTGGAAAAGACCAACGAGTTTCGAATCGATACACACCATCTTTTCATCGATTTCAAAGCCGCATACGACAGCATTCATCGTGAAGAACTGTTTGGGGCGATGGCCGAATGCGGGATCCCGGTAAAACTAATCCAGTTGTGTCGCGTCACGCTAAAAAACACGCGATGCACCGTGCAACTCGGTTCTAGGACCTCGGAACCATTCGAAGCATGCACCGGATTTCGGCAAGAAGATGCGCTGTCATGTGATTTCTTCAACCTGGTGCTGGAGCAGATAGTGCGACGGGCAGGCGTCAACAGGGAAGGCACCATCTTCTACAAGTCCATCCAGCTGCTAAGATACGCGGATGATATCGACATCATCGCGTGTTCTCGCCGTGGCATTGTGGAAGCATTCACGGCGATTGAAGAACAGGCGAAACGAGTTGGTCTTAAGATCAATGAGGACAAAACGAAATACATGCTGTCAAGCAAAAACTAATCCGTCGCTCACCACCTGGGACAAAATATAACAATTGACAGCTAAGACTTCGAGGTAGTTAAGGAGTTTGTCTACCTCGGGGCAAACGTAAATTCCACAAATGACACCAGAGTGGAGATCCGGCGTAGAATCGCCCTTGGCAACCGCTGCTACTTCGGCTTGTCAAAACAACTGGGGTCAAAACTCCTCACTCGAAAGACCAAAGTCATGCTTTACAAAACGCTCATTCTGCCAGTCTTGCTGTACGGAGCCGAAAGCTGGACGGTAAGCAGGACAGCGGAGCTGATTTTGGGTTCTTTCGAAAGAAAAATTCTGCGCCGGATATTTGGGCCTGTCTGTGAGGAAGGTGAATGGAGAAGAAAAAAAAAAAAGACACAACCGCGAACTCAACGAGCTGTACCAAGATGTGGATGTAGTCCGGAAGGCAAGGATCCGTCGACTACACTGGCTCGGCCACATCGAGCGCATGGACATCAACGCTCCAGCTAAGAGGGTCTTGGACTCCGAGGCTCCTGGTTCGAGAAGAAGAGGAAGACCGAACCTCCGGTATAAAGACCAAGTAATCGCGGATGTAAGACATCTTGGTTTTGACAACTGGAAGCAGCGTGCCCGGGAGCGTCAAGGATGGAAGGCAGCTATAGCTCAGGCTCAGATCCTCCATGGATCGCTGGCCTGATAAGTAAGTAAGTAAGTAAGTAAGTAAGTAAGTAAGTAAGTATGTAGTTATCGGCGCCATAAATAGTAGTGTTGTCATTGCGACAGTTTGGTTGATCAGGGAAGTTATACGAGACGATCTGGAACATTCCGACCGCATGCGGACCGCATTCCATTTTAATTGATAGGATTGGCAAGGCGCGATATCTTAGCAATGAAGCAAATGTTACAGCATCGCAAGTAAGATGAATGACTTTGTATCGATGACGTATTATACGAAGCAGGAGATTCTTCTTCTTCTAAGTGGGCGCTACAGTTCGGGGTGAACCTGGGCCTCAAACAACATGCCCTTCCATCTAGCACGATCTTTCGCTAGCCTTTTTCATTGCCGCACACCCAGTTGGCTGAGCGTCCTTTTTTGATGACAGCATGTATTTAGTTTTGCCCTCGTTTACCGCCAAACCAATATTCGCCGCCTCCATCTCAATACCCGCAAACGCCTCATTGACATCTCGCTGTGATCAACCTATTATGTCAATATCGTCGGCGTATGCAAGGAGTTGCGAGGATTTGAAATAGATTGTGCCTCTTCTATTGGCCAGTGATTTTTGCACAATCATTTCCAATATGATGTTGAAGAAATCACACGACAGCGCATCGCCCTGACTAAATCCTTTTTTGACATCAAAATTATCAGTCAGGGGTTCACCGGTTCAAATGGAACAACGAGCATTCTCCATAGTCATCCTGCATAGTCTGACGAGTTTAGCAGGTATGTCAAAGGTAGACATAGCGTTGTATAGCTCTCTAATTACGCTGTCGTATGCGGCTTTGAAGTCGACAAATAGGTGATGAGTGTCGACTTAAAATTCATTGTTTTTTTCCAGGATCTGCCGTAGTGTGAAGATTTGGTCGATAGTGAACTTCACTGGCCTGGATCCGGACTGATAAGGACCTATCAGCTTATTTACAAAAGGCTTCAGGCGTTCACACAAAACGGCAGAGAAGATTTGGTAGGCGATGTTGAGGAGACTTATTCCTCTATAGTTGGCGCAATCAGAGGGGTCTCCTTTCTTGTGGATCGGGCATACGGCGCTGAGACTCCATTCCTCGGGCATGCTTTCCTCAGACCATATCTTACAGAGGAGCTGGTGCATGCTCCTAACCAGGTCATCCCCAGCTGCCTTGAAGAGCTCAGCAAACAGTCCGTCTGCGCCAGCAGCTTTATTCGACTTGAGCTTCGATGTGGCATTCTTAACTTCGTCGAGGTCAGGGGGACAGGATTCTCTGCAGTCTCCGTCGATTAGAAATGGACCAGGAGATTAGTATTAAAATTTTGACCGCGGCCGGGGCAAGGCAGCGCAGGAAAACAGCGACTCCTGCGGTTAACTGTCTGACCACTTGGTCGGACCAAGCATGAGCGTGCCATCCAGCGGAGGCGACACCGACGATAGCGTGGTAGGGGAAACCGCAAAGGTTCAACGCGCCCCAGAATTGGGACGTACCGCTGAATGCACTACTAAGTGCCAAAAAAGGAATGGAAAGAGGTATGCCCGAAAATTGCACAAAGAGGCTGACAAAGCCGAAAGCACAAGATGATTATGCCGACGGTGTTTTCTCCTACCGAAACCATTCCGACCATCTCATCTAAGGTCCCCTCTCGTCTCGTAGGTGCGCAGCGCAGAAAGCGTCAGCGGTTAGGAAGGCAGAGCATGCCAGCACTTTCGGCATGCGCCCCTAACTCTCTTCCTCTTACTGGGAAGGTTCAACCACCCAGTAAAAGCGTGACAGGCAGACTCTTAACGCAGAAGGCAAAGTTGTTCGAGATCCTAGCGACCCTCAAACTGGCAAGAGTGTCCCAGAGCAGCGTCGGAAGGAAGCAGGTGCTCAAAACGAAAAAGGAAAGAGCGCCCGCAAACGGAAGACAGCCGCTAAGGATTGCCTAGCTAGGGAGAGAGTGTGTGATGCCTCTTTCTCCGGCGAGGCAGTGGGAAATCGGACTCCAAAGGGAGATGTGGCGACCCATAACGATCAAAGCATAGGCCAGAAGGCGAAGAAAGCCAAAAATTGCTCCTCGGAGGCGGGCACATCACATAGCAAAACCCCTTCTTCCGGTAAGTAGATCCTAAGGGCAAGGTAGTTAGGTAACGCGCATCTGCCGGATTCCGGGGAAACCTGAAAATATGAGGGGTTGGATTATCTGTTCCTACAAGGAGAGCAATGACATGGGATCGAATCCCGACACAGCCATATCATCGAACGTGTTTTTCACGGTGTTTCTCCTCAGCGGGGTTCTGACAAAACCCCCTATAGTAAGATTGTCATGAAAAGCTTCTCGCAATTCGCCGTTCGGAACCGGCAATAAACTGTAGGTCCCTTTCACCTATGGGAAAAATGAAATCACACACAACATGGGAGATTGAGAGAAGCTCGGCCCAGGTTCTTCATGGACTGTAACGCCAACATACATACACAAGGAGAGCAAAGGCTCTCTGGAAAAAAAGAGAATTCTACTCTGGTTGTAAGGATGGATGATGCCTCTGTCGCGACTCTGAAATCTGCGTACGATTCACGCCCCTAATTCGGCCTTTGGGGAGAGTGTGCCGGACTTGTGTTTCGATTTCGACTTCGATGCTACTGGGATGGGAGTGACGGACATGGTGTTGATCCCAAAATGACCTGGAAACCATACAAGCCTTAGCGAATTTCGTCTACAGACTCTGTTCAAGAAGGTCTTGAGGTCATGCACTTATGTGGAGCTGGTTAAGGGGTTGGACCCAACTTTGAGGGCAGCTTGGTTGACACTTCAGATGCATATGCTTTTCCCCCTCCATCTGTGCTTCACAACATAGTGCATGGCCATTAGGATTGCGTATATCTCTGATTGGTAGACAGACGCACGTCTTCCTAACAAAAAGCTCAGTAGGACGTTTCCGCGCTCAACAGTACTAAAAGCCATTTCTCTTGAAACGAGACATGGCTTTCAGAACATACCATCTGATAAATATATCAAGAGGTGAAAAGTTCATCATAGCATCTCGAGCAGCGCCCGGCGTGTTGGGGAAAGCCCCTGTACAGCTGGGACGAACTGATATTTGGAGTTTGGTGAAAAAGGCTACGACGTGTTTGCGTGTTAGCCTGTTCTACCAGACATCCTTCGACTACTTGACATTAAAATGGAATAAGATCCTACCAAGGCCAATGTAGGGGCGTGAATCCTACGCAGATTTCAGAGTCGCGACAGAGGCATCATCCATCCCTACAACCAGAGTAGAATTCCCTTTTTTTTCAGAGAGCCCTTGCTCCTCTTGTAGGAATAGATGATCCAAGCCCTCGTGTCAAGCTATGAATTCTGCGAGCCTGAATGTTGGAGCACATCCAACTTATTTCCAGGTTATCCCGGAACCCGGCAGATGGCGCGCGTTACGTTCAGGAGACTAGCTACTTGGTAGGTAGTCAGCGATTCCCAATGGTGACCACACAGCTGATGACACAATGGACGTCCCGCTGACCGATTTGAGGGCATGGTTATCTCACGCAGAGATAACGTAAACCGATACCGATCGATTTGAACTCGATCCCCTTTATAACTTAGCCTGGTCACATAGCCACTTAACCTTCACCCCCTTCTTAATAACACGACAAGCCTGTTAAGGTCATCACCTCACAATAGGCTTGCAATCTGATAGGTAACTCATTCCACTCATAAATAATGGTCACTGCAGCACGAGCTTATTCCAAAATAGCTATCTGGCGTAATTTCTAATCAAATCGGCCAACGAACAAAAGTCGATCCGTTATCGGCAAGCACGGTGAGCCTCTTAAGATGGAAATAAAACCATTTCTCCTGGCACATTAAAACGCGTTCCAGCGGCTTCCGGCTTGGCCCATCTTCAAAATTACAGGTCAGATTTGAATTTTGTTTTTAGGCAACGCATTCCTCTGTGGCATCGATCGCGATCGCTTGTAGATAGCCATCTGAAAACAAGTGTGTCGCTTAATAGACATAGATTTTTAAACAAGGTTGTTTCCTTCCATTATCTACACTATCGGTACACTGTCGTATAATATTACATTACTGTCGTATCACAGGAAACACATGCTCGTGACATGTGCCGACCGTAGGTCGGCTGTTTCGAAGATCAATTAGGCCGGGTTCCCCCCGTTCTAGGGGTTGCAACATTAAAAAGCACTTTACCGGGTCCAGATGATGTATTTAACCAGTGACAGGTGTTGCTCGCCCATCAGTCAAGCATCAGTCGCCCTGTCGTCGCATTCGAAATGTTTGAAGTAAGTTCGAGAAACGGAAATCAATTGCTCATGGCATTGGGTCTCCTATGCCTCCTGACAGTGAGCGAACGTGTTAGCTGTGCGCCAACGAGCGCGGAAGTTTCGGACATTTGTAAACTGGTGCCACCAAACACAAAAATCCTTCAGCCGGGTACATGTACGAATTGGGTAGAGTGCGGTTTAGATGGTGAAGTCCTTGATGCGGGCACGTGTTTGGAGGGTTGGTACTTCGATAGAAACACAGGCAAATGTGGTAAGAAATCCAGTGTGGAGTGCGGTTTTGCAGACGTAACGCCAATCAAGTCACCGTGTGCCAAAGTCATAACGGGTACTTTCCTAGCACACCCGGAACAGTGCAATGGATTCATTTATTGTAAGGACGGTGTTGAGTTATATTCACAATGTCCCGATGGCCTGAACTTTGAACCTTCGACGCAACGCTGTGTCTACACGAGCGAATATTCTTGCCCCGAGAAGGAAGATGCTGGTAGTGTGAATGAGCTGTGTTTGTCAATTGGCGACAACGTACATTTTTCCGATCCCAACTCATGCATATCGTACCGATTCTGCAGTAAAGGATTAGTCAAGGAAAGAAAATGTGTTCCGGGAACTTACTTCAGTAGAGTGAATGGAGGATGTGGCAATTTAGATGAGAGTGATTGTGCGCGCAATAGTTCGTTGCCATCAAACATATCGTGCGGCACTGATGAAGCACCAATTGTTGGTTTCATTTCGGATGAAGCGACTTGCGGCGGATATTATTACTGTGACGAGATGGAAGATGGCAGAGCTGATCGGAATCCGAAATTTGGCCGATGTGCTGATGGTAAATTCTTCGATGCAAATCTGTTCTCGTGCAAGGATCGTGAGAACGTCCGTTGTGTGTATGATCGCTGCGAGGGAATGGGTAATCGATTTGCCAATAAACAAGGTGATTGCGCGAAATACTATTACTGTAACAATGGGGTAAGCACAACGGAGGGTTCGTGCCCGGATGGTTATTACTTTGATGAGAAGATGCAGAGCTGCACCAATCAGTATGTTGCTTACATGTCATGCGTGAATTGATGTGATGACAAGATGTATCTGAAGTAATGTAATCAATTAGTGTATTGAAGAATAAAACCAATTATATGGATAGTCGACGGAAGTGATGTTTTGATTTAGATGGGAATGGGTGACGCCTTCAATTAGTCGGTTTTTTATACAAAGGTGAACATCCTGTTTCACATAGTTAGGGTCAAAATTAGAAAATCGAAAAATTTTGCACATGCTCCCATTATCCCTGTGACAAATTACTTACATAAAATGTTTGGGGGTGGCCGCGGTGCAGTGGTTAACATCATCGACCGTCGAGCGGAAGGTCTATGGTTCAAATTCGTTTCTCAGCCAAGAAAAAGCAATTCCTATACGTAAAAAAGTATGCAACACAGTTGTGAATGGAAAGCGACCAAACGTACTGCAGCAGGCATAACACTCACAGTATATGGTATGGTATATGGTCCTCTGTGTATGCAATATTAACACCAAAAGTGCATGATCGAATTACTGGGAATTATAACTAACGCGAAATTTGGTCGGCTCTCGTCCTAGGACAAACAACCCCTGAGAGTAGTCAACGAACATCTACAACCCAAGACCACTACACAAAGTTAAACACCCCGTTTGAGGGCTTATGGCGCTCACACTCAAAAACCTAACAATGCGTGTCCTGTTATTAGGCACACTTCTTCCACATGCATATGGGATATTCAATTCTATGAAAGAACTTCGCTTGGTTACTGCCTTAATAGAATATTTGTACACATACACATTTGTACAGAGAATTTAAGTTTCGTTTTGCATACAAAGTTGAACATCCCGTTTTATTGAGTAGAGGATCAAATTCGCCGAGTTGCTAGCTCACTGAAATAATCGAATAAGGAGTCAGGTCGTCAAGGTTTTTTCTAAGTTCTCTACTTTTCATACAAAATTGGACATCCCATTTTACTTCGTTAGCGTTTGTGACCCATAATTCAATGAAAAAAGGTCTATATACTCGCTTGTTATAATTTCGTTCTTTGTATTCAATATCTAGCGTCCTGTTAGAAACCTAATATGTTGGATGGTATAAAAGTCTTTGTGATTTAGTAAAT
This sequence comes from Eumerus sabulonum, assembly GCA_951905685.1. NCBI lineage: Eukaryota > Metazoa > Arthropoda > Insecta > Diptera > Syrphidae > Eumerus > Eumerus sabulonum. The sequence goes on from OX645061.1 coordinate 107,934,132, forward strand.
AGAACCGAAACGGACTATATCACCGACTTCCTTCCTGCGAGAGATTTTCTATAAAAATTCCTTCCGGGGAAAAATGGACCAGTGGTATGGTACTTACTTACTTAACGGGCGCTACAGTTCGGGGTGAACCTGGGTCTCAACCAACATGCCTCTCCACCTAGCACGATCTTTCGCTAGTCTTTTCCAATGCCGCACGCCCAGTTGGTTGAGGTCCCCTTCCACCTGTGCGCGCCACCTTAGGTGCGGCCGTCCTCTATTTCTTCGTCCCTCGGGGTTGGATTAAAAGACTCTACGGGCCGGAGCTGTGGTGTCCATTCGCTCTACATGGCCTAGCCATCTTAGGCGTTGGATCCGTAGACGCCTGACCAGACTGATGTCGCTGTACAACCCGTACAGTTCGTGATTGAATCTTCTCCTCCAACCCTCCTCTGTGTTTATGGGACCGAAAATCGAACGCAGAATCTTTCTCTCGAAACGACCAAGGATTTCCTCATCCGCTTTAGATAAAGTCCATGTTTCTGCGCCGTATAACAGGACCGGGATAATTAAGGTCTTATATAAGGTCAACTTGGTCGTACGAGAGAGGGCTCTATTTCTCAGTTGCCTCTTGAGCCTAAAGAAGCAGCGGGTGGCAAGAGTAATTCTGCGCTTGATTTCGAAACTGGTGTCGTTGTTCCAAGTCACCGCTACTCCTTAACTACCTCGAACTTATGTCTGCCAATATGCACGTTCTGTCCAAGACGTCGGTGGTAAATGTCCTTTTTCGATGACAGCAGATATTTAGTCTTGCCCTCATTAACTGCCAAACCAATTTTTGCCGCCTCCATCTCAATACTCGCAAACGCCTCATTGACATCTCGCTGCGATCTACCTATTATGTCAATGTCGTCGGCGTATGCAAGGAGTTGCGAGGATTTGAAGAAGATTGTGCCTCTTGTATTGGCCTGTGATTTTTGCACAATCATTTCCAATACGATGTTGAAGAAATCACACGACAGCGCATCGCCCTGCCTAAATCCTTTTTTGACATCAAAACTATCGGTAAGGTGCTCACCGATTCGGATGGAGCAGCGAGCATTTTCCAAGGTCATCCTGCATAGTCTGACGAGCTTCGCAGGGATGTCAAAAGTAAACATGGCGTTATATAGCTCGTCTCTAACTACGCTGTCGTATGCGGCCTTGAAGTCGACGAATAGATGGTGCGTATCGACTTGAAACTCATTGGTTTTCTCCAGGATCTGCCGTAGTGTGAAGATTTGATCGATGGTGGACTTCCCTGGCCTGAAGCCACACTGATAAGGACCTATCAGCTTGTTTACGAATGGCTTCAGGCGTTCACACAAAACGGCAGCGAAGATCTTGTATGCGACATTAAGGAGACTTATTCCTCTATAGTTGGCGCAGTCAAAGGGATCTCCTTTTTTGTGGATCGGGCAAACAATGCTGAGACCCCATTCCTCGGGCATGCTTTCCTCTGACCATATCTTACAGATGAGCCGGTGCATGCTCCTAACCAGCTCACCCCCAGCCGCTTTGAAGAGCTCAGCAGACAGTCCATCTGCGCCAGCAGCTTTATTCGACTTGAGTTTCGACATGGCGATCTCAACTTCGTCGAGGTCAGGGAGACGGAATTCTCTGCGGTCTTCGTCGTTAAAAAATGGATCATTCTGCCTAACGGCGGTATGTTGGTTGTCATCGCCTTTATACAGTCTGCAGAAGTGGTTTTTCCAAATTCTGAGCATCGACTGCGATTCCTCTACTAGGTGTCCGTTCTCATCCTTACAGGCCTCCGCTCGGGCTTTATAGCCTTGAGACATTCGTTTTATCCGCTGATAAAATCTTCGAACGTCTTGCCTGCAATAGGCAATAGTGGTATGGTATGCACAGGATATTAACTGGCAATCTACACCGACGGATTCAAAATAGATACCGCCCAGGGAGCAGGGTATTTTTTTTGTATGGCTCGCGCAGGTTAAAGAATTTGCTTTGGTGGCGTTACAGCCCATGAAGGGCCAGAGCCATCGGGATCCGAACTCGCTCATCGTGCACCAGAGTGCAACACCCTAACCACTGCGCCACGACGCCCTTAGAATTAAGAAAGAATTAAAGAATTTTTACTTTTATAATGTTCATCACATAACCTGAACGGAATCAAGTGGATTGGGTCGTAGATTTTCGTTCACTACTCTCCAGGGGTGGTTGCCCTAGATAGGATTCGAGAGGAAACGATCGAATTTTCATGTTGGCTTTAGTTCCCAGCAACTGTTCCATTCACTTACTTACTTACTTAGAATGCACACGGCACACGGAGCAGAGGTAAACGAAGGCCTCGTAGGGGTAGCGTATCCGACATGCGCTGGCCAGTAAAATAACGAGCAGAAACCACTGCAGCCGATCATCTAGCAGCTCTGTTAGTAAGTTCTAAAGTTCTATTTCCACTTCCTCGTGGTACCACCTGGGGATATCTAGTTGAAATCTCGAACGGAAAAGGGCGAATGGCTACTTTCCTGCGCCACAAAACAGGATAAGTGTCGGTTAGGCTATGGCCCGGCAAGCTATACCCAGAAAATAACCAACAAGCCAAAAAACCCGAAAAAAGCCGCGGATGTAAAAAAAACGGACGAATTAACCGATGACGACCCAGGAAACAACAAAAGGACAAGAAAGAATGATATTCGGCTTTGTACCTGGAGTGTATGGTCCCTCAACAGACCGCCTGCAGCCGAAAAACTTGGGAAGGTCCTGTACTATTATAGGGCAGATATTACCGCAATCCAGAAAGAGCGATGGGATGGACTGGGCAAAAAGACGATGAGAAACTGTGATATCTACTACGGCGACTGCTACAAGGAGAGAAGACAACGCTTATTCGGATGTGAATTTGTTATTAGAGGTTGACATAGGCAAAAAGTCTTGAGCTTCAGGCATGTAAGCGATCGCCTCATGACATTCCACATCAAGGCTAAATTCGCAAACATTAGCCTGATTTGCAGTTACTCTCCTACCGAGGCCAAGGATGACGCTACAAAAGACGACTTCTACGACCTCCTAGATGGGACATATGCCCAATGTCCCAGTTACGATGCTTAAATCGTACTGGGAGACTTCAACGCGAAACTGGGCAAGGAAATCGCTTTTGGACTTAGGCTGGCAGACTTCGCAACGTGGTGAAATCTTCTTGTTGCTAGCATGCGTTTCCCACATCTCAACATCCACAAAAGGACTTGGTGATCTCCGGATCAACCAACCGTCAACCAGACTGACCACATTGTGTTTGATGGTAGGCACGCATTCGAAACTCTGGATGTACGAACTTTTAGAGGAGCCAACATCGACTCGGACCACTATTTTGTGGCAGCCAGGTTACGACTGCGAATATGGCTGACGCAAAAAAATCGATCAAAGCCAGCGGCATACAACGTCGCAATGCTGAAATCGCAATAGACCGCCAGAGCCTATGCCAATCACGTGTCCCTCAAGCTCACGGGAAATCGTCCAACACCTACTCAGACCGTACAACACCAATGGACCCGTTGTCAACAAGCCTTAGAGAGTGCTGCTTCCGAGGTACTGGGTTTCACACCCCCACCAACAAGAAACCCGTGGTTTGACGACGAGTGTGGGAGGGCACACGCAGCCAAGCAGCAAGCCTTTCGAGAGGTGCTGCATAGAAGGACGAGCTGCTCGTGAGCAGTATGAGCAGAAGGGGAAGGAGGAGCATAAGCTTCCAAAACAAAAAATGGAGAGATGCTATCGCAGGAATGACGTTCGGAGGTTTTATCAACGAATAAAACAAACATGCCATGAAAATGGAAACCTAGTAGTGGATTCACAGTCCGTAGTAGGAATTTGGAAAAACCTCTTCTGCAGACTGTATAACGGCGATGACGAAACAGATGAAACAGACAATGATAGCAGAGAATTCCGTCCCCCTGACCTGGACGAAGTTAGGATTGTTTTTTCCAAGCTTAAGTCCAACAAAGCTGCTAGAGCAGGCGGACTATCGGCCGAGTTCTTCGAAGTAGCTGAAGGTGACCTGGTTCGGAGTATGTGCCAGTAGTATGGAGTATGGTCAGAGGAATGCATGCCCAATGAAATCTTAGTATCGTTTGCCCGATCCACAAGAAAGGAAACCCCTTTGTCTGCGCCAACTACATAGGTATAAGTCTTCTGAACATGGCTTGTAAAATCTCCTCTGCGGTACTGTGTGAACGCCTGAAATCGTTCATTAGTAAACTATTGGTCCATATCAGTGTGGTTTCAGACCCGGGAAGTTAGCTATCGATCAAGTGTTCACACTGCGGCAGATCCTGGAAAAGACAAAAGACTTCCAGATCGACACCCACCACCTGTTTGTCGACTTTAAGGCTCACGAGCTATACAACGCCATGTCTAATTTTGACATCCCTGCGAAACTCGTCAGATTGAGTAGGATGACATTGGAGAACTCTCGCTGCTCCATCAGGATCGGAAGCGACCTAACCACAAGCTTTTATGACAAAAAAGCCTTTAGACAGGGCGACACAATATCGTGTGACTTTTTCAACATCGTCCTTCAAAGGATCGTGCAAAACTCACCGGTCAATACGAGGGGCACAATGTTTTTTCAAGTCCGTACAACTGCTCGCATATGCCGATGACATTGAGGGCAAAACGAAATATATGCTGTCGTCGAAAAAGGACACGAGCCACCGTCGTCTTGGCCAGGGCGCACATGTTGGCAGGTATAATTTCGAGGCAGTCAAGGACTTCGTCTACCTAGGCTCCGCAGTGACATGCAGGAACGACATCGGTGCCGAAATCAAACGCGGAATAAAACTGATTCTTTGGGCTCGGAAGCCCTCTCTCGGAAAACTAAGGTGACCATATACAAGACCCTTATCATCCCGGTCCTGAGACATAGACCTTATCGACCTTGCTGGTTTTGAGAGAAAAATTCTGCGTACGATTTTCGGCCCGACCTGCCTAAATGGGGAGAGGAGGAGAAGACTTAATAGTGAACTGTACGGGCTGTACAGCGACATGAACGTAGCACGTTCCAACGCCTAAGATGGCTAGGTCATGTTGAGCGTATGGAAAAGACAGCTCCGGCCCGGAAGGTCTTTGAATCCAACCTCGAGGAGCGACGCGGTTGTGGTCTTTGAGTATTTTCTAAAAGGTTGTTATTCGTAAAAAGTATTGTTTTCCATTAGGTTCGCACGAGTAGCGGAGAAAGGATGGTATATCTGCCCACAGATCCGCAGTAGACAGATAAGGCTAGCTGACCCCGAGTAAAATAAGGAGAGGGAGCCAGTCGTAACTCGCGAGAGTCACTAATGTGGGGAAGATAGTAAAGAGAGAGATGTCTTTTGTCCAAATATGATCACTTTTTAGCTCGAGGAGATAGCTGCTATTTAGGCATGTAAGCCCAGCCGGCTTGGCTTGGCTTGGGTTTTTCTGCTACGTGTATATCTATATTAAATGCTAAGTAGCGTGGTTTGTGGCCTGATAAATGGCTTGGCTTGGGTTTCTTGCGTGTGTAATCATCCTCGGTGCAGTGCTTGGACCTCATCTGACCACGATTGGTTGCATGCATGTAACTCCCGGGGTCGCCAGGTATTCGGATGCTTCGTTAGAGATTGGGCTATTTTTGTACTGGGCTCCCAAACAAGCCAATTATTGCCACGCGTCGCTTAACACGTTAATTCAGCCCAGGTGTTAGTTAAACTGACGACAGATTTCAGTAGCCTCTCACGACAGACTTGCCTTACCTCGGGTTTATTCTAGTCCCTACTGAAAGGGATGTAAAAATAAACTGGACCCATATCGTTCCACAACCACCATATTCAACTGCGACTTCTGATTATTCAGCGAACTCAAAAGACCGCTCAGGTGTATATCCGCATCGAAAGGAGAGCTGAAGGCCATCCCGGAAATCTGCTTCTAAGATTAGAGGAGAGCATGGGCTCGGACATACAATTGTTGATTGCTCTCAACCTGGCCAGATGCCAGCAACGATCTCTGTTTCAATGCCCGGGTCAAGTTGACATACAGCTTCCTCGCGGCGCCCTCTGGATAGCATCTACAACAACTATGCAGCTATTGCTCTAGGCAAGAGGGCGCTACAATTCTCCGACCAGATTGGCGGTTGTGCGGCGGGCCAACAACTCGTCCATGTAAAAATACAAAGTATAATACAACAACAGATAACCGCTTCCGACTGACGGACTTTGCGACAGCTGGAAATGCGGTGATAAGTAGCACGAGGTTTCCCCGCAAGCGAATCCACACAGTAATGTTGGCGATTTGGTTGGCGGTTCGACCATATGCTCATTTACGCAAGATACTCGCTAAACATGCTGGATGTGTGAACATTCAGGGAGCTAACGTTGACAACTATTTCCTCGTAGCAGCAAGATTCAGAGCTCGACTGTCCAGTGTCAGAAAACTGCGCCAGCCCACCATGAGGAGGTTCGCCAGGGCATACCGGAGATTACCAGAGTTTACATGGAGTAACTGAGCGAAAGGCTCTCGTCGAGCACAAATGTCAACAATGTGGGGCTGCATTGCCGCTCAGCCATTCAGGAGGTAGCCGAGACCACGTGTGAAACCAGTGATATGATGGCGAGTGTGAGCAGAAAAAGGCAGCAACCGACGAGGCTTGTCAAAAGGCGCTGCAACGAAAAATCAGGGCCGAGCGAGAGGAGTACCGAGCCAGAAGAAGGGAGAGGAAAAAGCTGCTGCGACTAAAGAAAAGAATCTTCGTGGCCCCCCATCTGAAGGATATCAAGGAGTCTAGGGACAAACATATAATACGGCCCTTTTATAAGAAAGCAAAAAGCCTTGCAGGTGGCTTCAAGAAAGGCAGCTAGGCTCTTCGAAATTACGGGCGTAATCTTGTCACTGACCCGCAGAGAATTTCCAACAGCTGCTTAACAAGCTTGACCAAGAGAGAGTGGTAGGGACTGAGAAAATTCCAACACCAGCCGCTGTGGTAGTCCTCCCACCCAGTATCGAAGAAGTCGGCACAGCTATTCAAATGCTAAGGAACAACAAGGCTACTGGCTCAGGTGGCCTGCCATCAGAGCTCTTCAAGGCTGGCGGCGATGTTCTGGTAGGGAGTATGCACCAGATCATCTGTAGAATTTGAAAAGATGAAAGCATCCCCGACGACTGGAATATCAGCTCTATTTGCCGCATCCACAAAAAAGGCGATCCTACCTCTTGCAAGAACTATAGAGGTGTATCCCTGCTCAATGTCGCATACAAGATCCTGTCCAGGGTACTGAACGTCTGAAGCCTTTTTGCCCCGCACTAATCGGCAGCTATCAGTGCGGCTTCCGGCTCGGCAAATCGAGTATAGACCAAATATTCACACTTCGACTTATCCTGGAAAAGACCAGCGGGTCTCAAATCGATACACACCATCTCTTTATCGATTTTAAATCCGTATACGACAGCATTGATCGCAAGGAATTGTTTGATGCGATGGGCGAATTCGGGATCACAGGAAAACTGATCCGGCTGTGTCGCGCGGCATTAAAAAATACGCGATGCACCGTGCAGTTCGGTTCTAGGATCTCTGAACCGTTTGTAATATGCTGTCGTGTGACTTCTTCAATTTGGCGCTGGAGCAGATAGTGCCACAACAGGGAGGGCACTATCTTCTACAAGTCTGTCCAGCTGGTAGGATACGCGGTTGATATTGACATCATCGCGCGGTCTCGGCGTGAGGAACAGGCGAAACGAGTTGGTCTTAAAGTCAACGAGGATAAGACAGAGTACATGCTGTCAAGCAAAAACCGATCCGTCGCTCACCAGCTGGGACAAAATATAACGGTTGACAGCTATAATTTCGAGGTGGTTAAGGAGTTTGTCTACCTCAGAGCAAACGTCAACTCCACAAACGACACCACAGTGGAGATCCGGCATAGAATCGCCCTTGGCAACCGCTGATACCTCGGTTTGTCCAAACAACTTGGGTGGAAACTCCTCACTCGAAGAACCAAATTCATGCTTTACTAAACGCTTATACTGCCAGTCTTGCTGTACGGAGCCGAAAGCTGGACGATAAGCAGGACGACGGAACTGATTTTGGGGTTCTTTCGAAAGAACAATTCTGCGCCCGATAGTTGGTCTTGTCTGTGAGGTAGGTGAATGGAGGAGACGACATAACCGCGAACTTTACGAGCTGTACTAAGATGTGAATATAGTCCGGAAGGCAAAGATCCTTCGACTACATTTGCTCGGCCAACGCTCCACCTAGGATGGTCTTCACCTCCGAGCCTCCTGGTTCCAGAAGAAGAGGAAGACCGAACCTCCGGTATAAAGACCAAGTAATCGTGGATGTAAGACAACTTGGTCTTGATAACTGGAAGCAGCGTGCCCGGGACTGTCAAGGATGGAAGGCAGCTATAGTTCAGGTTCCGAACCTCCATGGATTGCTGTCCTAATAAGTAAGTAAGTAAAATCCAAGATTAGACCATTTTTTAGCATAACTTTGAAGGCAATGAAAATGATGTAGTAGTATGGCAAAGAAATCACACCATCCATGCGCGATGCCAAGTTAGAACCCGAAAAGATAAAACCTTCCCTGACGTCTTCGCCCACTAACATTCCATTGAATTCCAGATACTTTCTCTGAATATCAAATTAATTAACTCTAACACCTAACACTAATTTGTTTCAACGTTTCATTTGAACATTTGAATCTGAAAAATATTAATTACAACAGGAACTCGCTTCAAGATCTCCCTTATCAACCACTGCTATCCACAACCAATAATTGGCAACATTCCGGGTGTGAGTAAGAGGAGTCACCCGCCAATTTGTAGATGTTTTAAGTTGTGGAACAATTAAGAAGCGAATGGTATCAGTTGACAGTAATCGAAGGTACAAGCCGGAGCGTAGTCAAGTTCAAATTAAAAATAAAATCGAAAAAACAAAAAACGGAAACCCGTACCTTGTGAGCATTTTAATCTTGAAGCCGCCATTACTGTCGATGCGCGTAAGCACGGGGGAAGGGAATACTACAAATAAGGAAAGGAATTCGAAACGTATTTAAAGGCAATAAACAAACAATTTCGCCAGTCAGTTTTACTTAAAATTATTAACCGACAGCATCAGTTCGGACACATTAAGTCGATTTCGAACTCATCCGAAATTCTCGATGCAAGGACCCTACTCGGGAATCAGTACAATGAAAGGTAAGGGAGCTGTGAGAACCCGTCACATCGAATGGTTAATCACTATTCTTGTGTCGCCTCTTTCAGGTTGTTTGATCACCATCACACTTGGACTCACCGCCGCATTCGTTTTGCGTCATGCACACGCATTGAACGCCTTGGAAACCTGTCAAATTGTCAAGAATGGGACGTACATAGCCGATCCGACAGATTGTCAAGGTTGGGCTTTCTGCTTGAATGGGCGTCCAATTTTCGGCAAATGCGACGAGGGATTATTATACAGTTCGGCGAGTGGAACCTGTGACTATGCCAGCTCGGTGTCGTGCTATATCAACACCTCGACCCTGTGTATTGGTCTGACAAATGTCTACAAGGCCGATCCGTACAATTGTACAAACTTTTGCTATTGCAAGAACGGCTCGACATATTCTAAATCATGTCCGACCGGTCAGTACTATGATCCAGTGACAGTATCGTGTGTGTGGTCGGACTCGTCAACTTGTGTGCCAAATTCGCCATGTCTGCTCGCGCAGAACGGTTTCGTCAAGGATACATCCAGCTGTGACGGCTGGTTCCGTTGTGCGGGCGGTCAAGTAGTTGATAAGGGCAACTGTCCAGCCGGTTATTACTACAGTGCATCCAAAGGAATATGTGACTACACCGATGATGTACAATGTGCATCATCACCGTCTGCGCCTTTGAGGCCAGTGCCTCCAACTGACGCGTGTTCAACGAAACCGAGTGGAGCCAACGGCACTGCCTTCTATATTGCTCAAGAAAACAGCTGTCGCGGATATTTTTACTGTCCGGAAGTTAATAGCACAAATGCAGCATGGGGCGAATGCCCGAAAGGAACTAATTTCGATGTAGCAACTCAAACGTGCACCGATCCGTACAACGTCCCTTGTACGGCTAATCGTTGTGATGGAGTCTCAAACACGTTTATGGCTGTAGCCGGTACTGGTTGCAAGGAGTACATGTATTGTTCCAATAACCAGATCTCTGCGAAATCAACATGCCCCGTTGGCCACCCGTACTTAAATGAAGTAACTGGTACGTGCGACACGGTTCAATCGTCATACAATATATGTACAGCTAAGGCTTAATAAAAGAATCATGGCCTGTTGAACAGGCCTGATGCTATGGGCTCTGTATTGCTTGCCTTTAAGTCACTTTCTTATACAATGAAATCCTCTCCTGCCTCTCCACCTAGCACGATCCTTCGCTAATCTTTTCCAGTGCCGCACGCCCAGTTGGTTGGGCTCCCTTTCCACCTGTGTGCGCCACCCTAGGTACGACCATCCTCTATTTCTTCGTCCCTCGGGGTTGGATTCAAAGACCATGCCGGCTGAAGCTGTGGTGTCCATTCGCGCTACATGGCCTAGCCATCTTAGGCGTTGAGTCCGTAGACGTCCCACTAGACCCATGTCGCTGTACAACCCGTACAGTTCGTGATTGAATCTTCTAATCCAACTTAAAATTCATTGGTTTTTCTCCAGGATCTGCCATAGTGTGAAGATTTGGGCGATGGTGGACTTCCCTGGCCTGAAGCCACACTGATAAGGACCTATGAGCTTATTTACGAACGGTTTCAGGTGTTCACACAAAATGGCAGCGAAGATCTTGTATTCGACATTAAGGAGACTTATTCCTCTGTAGTTGGCGCAGTCAAAGGGGTCTCCTTTTTTGTGGTCGGCCAAACAATGCTGAGATTCCATTTCTCGGGCATGCTTTCCTCTAACCATACCATAAAGATGAGCCGGTGTATGCTCCTAACCAGCAACATGGCAATGTCAACTTCGTAGTGGTCAGGGGGTTGGAGTTCTCTGTGATCTTCGTCATTAAGAAATGGATCATTCTGCCTGACGGCGGTATTTTGGCTGTAGTCGCCGTTATACAGTTTGCAGAAGTGGTTTTTCCAAATTCTCAGCATCGACTGCGATTCTACTACTAGGTGTCCGTTCTCATCTTTACAGGCCTCCGTTCAGGCTTTATAGCCTTGAGACATTCGTTTTATCCGTTGATAAAATCTTCGAACATCGTGCTTGCAGTAGCACCGCTCCAAGTTTTCAATCGCCCGCGTCTCGTTCTCTTTCTTTTTTCTCTTGAGAAGCTTATGTTCCTCCCTTCTCTTAAGCTCGTAGAGCTCACGAGCCGCTCTTGTTTTTTTTTTTTTTTTTTGTGTAGTGAGGCTTTGTATGCCTCCTGTTTTTCTGCATAAATCCTTCTACACTCGTCATCGAACCAGGTGTTTCGTCGTGGTGGAGCTTTAAGGCCCAGCAATTCTGCTTCTATGCTCTTTAGGCTCCATTGTTGCTCTACTGACTGAGTGGAGGATTGAGATGTATCGGAGAGCTTAAGAGAGACGCGGTTGGCAATGGCACTGGCGACCTCCGGCGATAGTAGTTTTCCGACGTCAAAGCTTGGTGTTCTAACTCTACTCCACTGTGCCCGTGTTATCCGTTGACGTATCTTGGCTACTACAAGATAGTGGTCAGAGTCGATGTTCGCTCCTCGGAAAGTACGAACATCAAGAATAGTGGAGGAGTGTCTGACGTCAATCGCAGTGTGATCAATCTGGTTAGTGATTAATTGTCCTGGCGACCGCCATGTGCCTTTGTGCTCTTTTGCTGGGGCAAAGGAAGATCTTGCCCCGTGGCAAGGTCGGTCAGCCTATGTCTGTCATCGGATGTGGTGTCATGTAGGCTGTGTTTGCCGATGACCCGTTCGATGAAGCTTTCTTTACCCGGCTTAGCGTTATAATTTCCTGGTATGATTTTGGTATCATAGCTGGAGCATTTGGAGTATGTTTGGTCTAGGAGATCATGGAAATCCTCTTTGTTGGTGCCATCCTTGTCTTCCGTGTGGGCGTGGACACATACATATGAGGCTGACGTTACAAAAGTTTTGGTTTAACGATGCGGATCGTTATGAGGTGTTTACTCACATACTGGAAGCTTAGGACTTTATGCCTTAGTCTACCTCTAACAACAAATCCGCATCCAAAGAGTCTCTGTCCTCTCTCCCGCTTTTTACCCAGTCCATTGCGTTGCATTTCCAGAATGGCGGTTATGTCCGCTTTATAGCGGGGCTGTTCGCAAGTTGTTCGGCCGCACGTGGTCTGTTTAGGGACCAAACATTTTTAGGGGGTTTTACGGTTATGCTTTGGTAGAACATAGCCTAACCGACACTAATCCTGTTTGGTGGCACAGGATACTCGCCATTCGGCCTCTTTCGTCAGTAGTTTCCCTTGTAAGGAAATTTCCAAATGGTACCAAGAGGAGGTGGAAGTAGGACCTGGCTAGCAGAGCTGCAAGGTGTTCGGCTGCAGAAGCTCTTACTCCCTTTTTGTCGGGCCAGCAGCCATCAGCAGATGTTTGCGACCAGAGGTCCGAAAATGGATAGCTTACCGCAGTTTGCACCTCTGGTTTTCTCCCAGTACCAATTGACATTGGCAATGGCATGTAGACGAAAACCAAGTGAACAAACTGTCATTACCACCAATTTAAATTCATAACTTCTCGCCCAGAGGGCGTCTGCGCCGTAGTTTTGTTTGCTTTAATCTTCAGTTACATCCCCGCCCCCGTGGATCAACTCGATTGACCACAATCAACGCTAAGGACGGCCAACTTGGATACTGGGCGACGTAACACTCCTGACTTTGTGAACACATCTGCTTGGCTTATTTCACCATCCTGCTCTGTGATACACTTGCACGACACCACTGACTGCTGCCTTGGCATATTGGGATCACAAATGAATACCAGGTCTCCTGGCTTCAGCGGCGTTGTTTTCCGATACCATTTAGTAAGGAACGTTAAAGTTGGCAGGTAGTCCTCAATCCAGCGTTTCACCATTCAACACCTCTCGTTGAAAATTCATCTTGGATGCGTCCCTGCTCGAAAACGTCAGAGAAACGTTTGGCTACTTTGTCCGCTTCAACGAAGTTTTCCCCATTATCGGTCCGAGTTCTTACTGACACTCCACGGCGATTGATAAAATTGCGGATGACAACAAAGCAGGAGTCAATTGAAAGGTTATGAGCCACCTCTAAGTGAATAGTTCTGATTACAAGGTACGTAAACAGTGCCACCAATCGCTTCTCTTGCCGACGACCGATGGTCCGAAGTAATCCAATCCAGTGTAGAATGGCCTTACGTATGGAGTCAGGCGGTCCTTCGGCAGATGGCTCAAAATAGGAGTTACGGGTGAAATCCGGGCAATCTTGCAAACATAACAGTTGGAGACGATTTTTCGCAAGACTTGCCTCAGACGCGGAATCCAGAATTTGTGACGGATTTCGCATATTGTCGCTTCAAAATTCCGATGTTTCATCTGGCAATGATGATGGAACATAATCAGTTCTGTCAAGCGGTGATAGGGTGGTAATATTATTGGACGCCTCGTTATGTATGGTAGCCAGCTGGCTGCATCAATACGTCCGTTGACACGCAAAACACCATCGGCATCTTTGTAGGGAGAGAGCTTATACAGAGCATTCCCTTTGTCGACACCTTGTCCGCTATAGATCTGACCCAACTCTACGTTATACTTCTCCACTTGAGCTTGGCGGCATGGGACGATTTCAACTTCATCGAGCTCAGCTGTAGAGAGACCATTCCATTCCTCTGCTGGACATTGTCTTCTCTGACATAGATGAACGAATCGTATGACCCAGCCAATCGTTCGCTTCAGTCTAATCAAAGATGACAATTCGGTGAAGCTAATAAAATATTCACTCACGACAAGCATTGTGAATTTCGCCTTAAGCCTTTCTTCGTCTTCCTCGTCTTCTTCTACATGACAGCCGAATTTGGCTGAGTCAGAAGCCCAGATGTTCTCACATCTCCACAGAAATTCCGGTCCGCTTAGCCATCTAGATGAAGGGGTGAAGTCGATGCAATAGTTTGGCCGTATAGCTTCATCAGCAACGTTAAACTTGGCGGAAATCCACCTCCAATCGGATAGCTTCGTTGCAGCTAGGATCTCGGCAATTCAGTGCACCACAAATGGCTTGTAGAGGCGATGTTCAGATGTGATCCACCTTATCATGGTCTTAGAGTCGCTCCAGAGCACACATTGGTTATTTTCGGGCCTCTGGTCGCAAACGATTGACGAGGAGGTTTGGGAGCAAATGGTAACAGTGGGTTCGGTCTGGACGCTCCTCGTTGAAATAGGGATAATCCGATGGACATGCCGGTTCGGATTTCATAATGCCATTGCTGCAGTAGTTGTGACAAAAGAGTAGACAACACCTTCACATCGGTTGTAGGGACATACCATATTGTCGGTTATAGGGGTCGACACATTCTTGAAGTGATTGACTGAAGTGACTACCGTTCGGGCATTCACTCCAGTCGGGTAACGTTGTAGAAATAACCCCGGCATGTAGCTCTGTCGTGAACGTATTACTTTCCAGACATTAGTGTCGAGTAAGTAGTTGCTGTTCCGATTGGAATAGGAGAATTGCCGTTAGAATTAGAGCCGGATCCATCGGGACAGGCGACATTTTCGGGGTATGCCCTGAATAGCATTGTACATGTAACCTGCTCGACAAGTACCAGGGAATGTAGCTCCATTCTGGCATTGATAGTAGCTGGCACACTTAGAGGTGTCTTGGGAGAACACATTATTCGCGAGTTAAACGAGCATTCGTGTTTAGACGACCAGACACAGGAAATGGTAATAGGGGCACATGGCACACACACTAACTCCATTCTTGCAGTAGCAGTAGCTCTGAAAGTTGGTCGGGTTCGCGCGATGAAAGTTATTGAGTCCGGAACACATTGTCGCTAAGCTGCATGTGACATCATCCGCCCAATTACATGTTGCATCTGATGAGCTGTATAGCAAACTGTTGCCACATTTGCCGTAATACGGCTGACCATCGATGCAAAGTGCCCAGGAAGCGCAATTCATTGGATCGGCAATGTGCCGATTGTTCGGAACTATCCGACACGTTCTCACGGAACGACATCATACGTCGAACTAGCGCCTAGTAAAGACACCGGGAGTCACAGGAGTACCAATTTGCTGTCTACGAAAAGAAAATTTTGAGAAACCGCCCAACAGGTTGTCACAAGGTTAGACTTACCGCTCATGTTTCGATGTGGACACCAATAAATTGCCACGACCATGCGAGATCGTGCCGATAACCTAGCGACGCACAAAGATGATTGATCATCCCATTTGTGCACTTATAGAATTGACAGCACTTGAGTCTACACTTTTCGAACCAACTAACCAAGAGACAGAAAAGATAGAGAAACAATCCACCGATAGATAGGATTTCTTTATTGACATTGGTTTATTCATCGACGAGCACAACGAGCAAAATGTGGCTCGCCACAAAACTCGCGTGCCGCGTCCCAATGTAGATCATCCGGGCATGAGGTAAGGATCGGATGACCAAGGATACAGATGTAGTATTTATTGCAGTCGTCATAACTGGGTCGATAGGCCTGTCGAAGTCCGGGGCATGACGGCATTTGACTGTCTGAGCCAGATGTCACAACATTTGGCTTCATAGATCGTATGGGTGGCGTGGGTGTTGCGACTTTCGTTGTGAATTCATCGATGGACGGGTCTGAGGGTTTTCGTATCTCGGGCTCTGGAAATTTCGGAGGGTTCTTCATAAAGCATCTGGAATCTAAGGATTCGCTCACGCACTGCCCTCGCTTATAATTCCATACTAGGCCGTCTCCACAGGAATGCAGATGCAAGTGATGGTAGGCGCAGATAAAGTACTTTTGACAGTTGCCCGGATGCGGAAGGAAATAGAGACCGTTATGGATACACTGAACGTCTCTGCTGTTGTAGCCCTTGAGAGGATCGATTGGATAACCTGTGTGAACGTCATGAGCCCCAACGATCGGTGTAGTGTGTGGGCCGTTTATAATATTAACATTACCGCGCTTGACGCTGAGCATGGTGACAAGAAGGTTGGGAGTCTGATTTCGACCGGGCTCCGCTTCCCGGATTTGATGGACAAGTTCAGATTGATCGTCAAGTTCGTCAGATTTGGACTCCACTTCCTCTACACTGCTCGGAAAATTGGGTTGTAGTGGGATGACGAAGTGATTATCAATTGAATGGACAATATGGTCCTTTCCTCCCAAGTAATGGATAGTGCTTTGTTCTGCAGAGGACAACGACGCACTTTGCTCGGATGACTGGGGTTTGGACAAGTTGTCAGATTCATCAGACACTTTAATACTTTCAGGTTCTTCGCTTAGTGACGTTTCCTCATCAGCCTCCTCGTCATCGGAATCTGAATTCTGAATCTCATCAGATTGACTCGAATCTTCGTGTTCCCTTGCTGATATTTCGCCAATGAAATAAACTGGCGGTGCAAGTTGTTCCATCATTCTGTTGGGCACCGAACTGACAGTAACTATAGGAGGCGGTTTCTTAACGAATGCGTCGTTGTCTTCGACTTCATATGAGGAATGTTCGATTAGTGTGTTGAGAATCGGTGGTGGTATTTCAGGATCAGGAAGGTCAATCACTTTGTCCGTTTCGGCGTTTGGTTCTTGTGTCTCGACTTTTTCAATAACAACAGGACCGGCAATTGCTTCGGGATGTTGTTCCTCAATGCTTTCATCATCATCGATTGTGCCTTCCATGGGAAGTTCAACAATCTTGTTCGAACTGTGAGCTGGAGTAGGCGGGTTAACTTTTACGATGATGACTTCGGGCGATTGAAATGGGGTAAGTGGCTCATCGGGGACTTGTAATTCAATCACTTGGCCTGGACCTGATTTTGATGAGGTAGGTTCCACTTTTTCAATGAAAACTTCATGCCGAGGTGGTTCGCCCGTTGCTGGAATAGACGAGTCCACATCCTCATGTAGATCTCCTATATTTCCAGTTTGTTGGGTGTCCGATTCGGGGTTATATGTATCCGAAACCAACGCCGGAAAATCTCCTGGAGGCGTTAGATCAATCACTTGGTTTGACGCCTCAGATATGCTTGTGGTGGGGACTTTTTCCACAGCCTGTTGAGTTGGATTTTTTATGAGGGAGTTCTGTGAATCAACAGGATATGCTGGAACATCATCGGGTGCTAGCAAATCGATCACTTTGTTTGGGGCTTCGGGTGAGCCGAGTGGACTGACTTTTTCAACAGCCTGTTGAGGAAGATTGCTTGATAATGGATGCTGGAGATCAACAGGAGATGCAACATCACCGGGTGCCGATAAATCGAGCTCTTTCTTGGGGGCTTCGGGTGAGTCAGGTGGATTGACATTTTCAACAGCCTGTTGAGGAAGATTGCCTGATGATGGATCTTGGAGGTCAACAGGAGATGCAACATCACCGGGTGCTGATAAATCGATCTCTTTCTTGGGGGCGTCGGGTGAGCCAAGTGGACTGACTTTTTCAACAGCCTGTTGAGGAAGATTGCTTGATAATGGATGCTGGAGATCAACAGGAGATGCAACATCACCGGGTGCCGATAAATCGAGCTCTTTCTTGGGGGCTTCGGGTGAGTCAGGTGGATTGACATTTTCAACAGCCTGTTGAGGAAGATTGCCTGATGATGGATCTTGGAGGTCAACAGGAGATGCAACATCACCGGGTGCCGATAAATCGATCTCTTTCTTGGGGGCGTCGGGTGAGCCAAGTGGACTGACTTTTTCAACAGCCTGTTGAGGAAGATTGCTTGATGTCGGATACTGGGGATCAACAGGAGATGCAACATCACCGGGTGCCGATAAATCAATAACTTTGTTGGAGGCTTCGGATGGACCAAGTGAATCAACTTTTTCAGCAGCCTGTTGGGGAATATTGCCTGATAAGGGATGCTGGAGGTCAACAGGAGACACTACAAGTTCATCGGTTGTCGGCATGTCTATTACTTTACTTGGAGTTTGGAGTGAACCAAGCGGATCGACTTTTTTAATAGCCTGTTGAGGAGGAACGCCCGATAAAGTATCCTGGAGATCCACAGAAGATGCTGGAATATCATCGGATTTCGATGAATCAATCACTTTGTTTAGAACTTCGAGTAAACCAACTTTTTCAGTCGTCGGTTGTGATTGTGTCAAGTTCATATTCAAATCATGGATGTCGGTCACATAGACTATAGTCATAGTGTGGTTTTCAGTCTTTTCTTGAGTTGATGGCTTTGAAGAGTGAATTTTCTCCGGAACGCCCACACTGACTGTGACATTGTTGGGAGGTTTTTCCTGAATTTTATCAGATGAATCGGGTGTTGGTTTTGTTTCGGGAATCCCATGAATTTCTGAAGGTTCTGGGTTCTTTGGTTCGGAAGAGGGATATTTCGTCGAGAAATCTATGGTTGGCGGAATTCTTTCTTCGGCCGCGGTGTCTGTTGTGTTGCTCTCTGATGGCTTGGAAGATGGGATTCCCTGGGGTGAACCTGTGGTTAGCGGTACACCCACATTGACCACGGCAATGCTGGAAGGTTTTTTACTATCCTTTCCGACTTTACCATCTGAATTAGGCTTTTGTGTTGGCTTTGTTTCGGACGATCCTGGGACTTTAGAAGGTACAACAACTGCAACTTCTACAAAATGGATAGAGTTGCTAGAAGTTTGTACCGCATCCTGGGAATCAAGGGGAGAATCCACTTTGTTTCCTGGTGTTTCCTGCTTGCGGTATGGCAATTCAGCGCCCACAGAAACGTGTACGGGGAGGAAGTTAGAGTGATTGTTCACCTCAGGAGAAAGTGGCACTTTGACTTGTAATGTCGGTAGTACAGTGGGATTAGCTGCCGCTTTTTCTTCCTCACCAAGAGTCTTTTCGTTCGAGGATTCTGTTTTAATATCTTCTGACAATACCTCGTTTTTCTGCTCCTCTTTCTGTGAGACAACATCTTCGGCTGACGTTTCGTGCAATTTCAGGATTTCCTCAGGTTCTGCTAGTCCAACTTCAACCTCTTCAAGCTGACAACCAGCCAATTGAGGCCAATTACAAACCATCCGTACACGATCAAAGTGCAAGCCATGATCGCAGTAAGCTAAACTCGGTCCGGGTTTGCATACGTAGTACGAATTACAATCCCTTGGGTTCGGCATCAAAGTCCCAGACGGTCGTCCAAGGCAAAGCTTTAGGTGATGAAACACATTAGTAACCACTCGACATTCTTTATCATGTTCTTACCGTCTCTAAGCTAAAAGCTAATGACACTGGAGCCAATGTCCCGAGTAGGACTAGGCATAAGCTCCAACGAAGCATTTTCTCGACTGTGAGTGAATTTCTTTAATTTTTTTGTTTTTTTTTTAAGTAATCCAAGAGTTGCGTTTCAAGCTCAATACTGCCGTCAGATCTCAGATCGTTCGGCCTTTTATTGGAACTGGAAAGCGGACGAACCAATGTAGATATTAAGCATCTTGTTAAACACTAATGGAGGCGGCTTTTCTGATAAGGTGTTGATGGCGTTTCTAGGTTCTCAACTGATGACAGTAGTGGGAGTGGTAGGGTGGAGTATCTAATTAGCGAATTTTTACTGTAAAATGCTCAAGGTTAGAGGGCCCAGTTCTGCTTATATCACGTGCAGGGTTATCGAAATGAGATCACTTGATAAGGTACAAGTGGTGATATTTGGGAGGGAAGAGTTTTGTTTCTAACTTTCAGTGTATGGAAGGCGAGAATTTGTTGGGCGCCAAAACCAGTACTTAGGTTTTACCCCATTCCCCATAGTACGTGAAGAATTCAAAGATATCGGCTGTCATCTCGTCAGATGGACAATACTTTAATTCAATCTCGCCTTTGGTCGCTGCCTCTCGTATGTGATGGTATCGAACATCTATATGCTTCGTACGGTTGTGCCACACAGGATTCGTTGCTAAGTTCTGTGCACCTTGATTGTCAACGGATGATATTTCCAATAACCAATTTCCGTCAAAAGCCGCCGCATATAGATTGCTTCTTTAGATGCATTTGATGCTGCCCCGTACTCAGCCTCTTTACTACTCAGCGCTACTGAACACTGCTTCTTGGATTCCCAGAAAATTGCGCAATTCCCATAAAAGAACACGAAGCCAGTATATGATTTTCGGTCCAGAGCATCACGTTTCCAGTCAGCTTCCACAAAGCCTTGTATGTGTTCACAACCTGCGCGATAGATAAGTTCAAGATTAATACTACTTACTTACTTACTTAGGTGGTGCCACAGTCCGTAGTGAACCTGGGCCTCAACCAACAAGCGTCTCCAGCTGGCACGGTCTTTGGCCAGGTGTTTCCAGCGCCGCACGCCCAGTTGGTTAAGGTCCCCTTCCACCTGCGTGCGTCACCGTTGTGCGGCCGTCCTCTGCCGCGCCTTCCTTCCGGTGTGGATTCGAAGACTCTTCGGGTCGGAACGGTATTTTCCATGCGCTCTACATGGCTTAGCCACCTTAGAAGCTGTATCCGTAGACGTCGTACCAGGCCGATGTCGCTGTACAACCCGTACAGTTCTTCGTTATATCTTCTCCTCCATACACCGTTTGAACAAACGGGACCGTAGATAGAGCGCAGACTTTTCCTCTCGAGACGACTAAGGGCATCTTCATCCGCTTTTGTTAAGGTCCAAGCCACTGCGCCGTAAAGGAAGACTGGGATGATTAAGGTCTTATATAGTGTCACCTCGGTTTTCCGAGAGAGGGCTCTACTTCTCGGAACAGCGGTTGGCAAGAGTGATTATGCGTTTTATCTCAACGCTGGTGTTGCTGTCGCCGGTTATCAGTGAGCCAAGGTAGACGAATTCCTTGACCACTTCAAAGTCATATCCGCCCATGGTGACGATCTGGCCAATACGTCGGTGTTGACCGTCTCCTTTAGATGAAAGCAGATATTTGGTTTTACCCTCATTAACCTTGAGACCTATCTTAGCCGCTTCTACTTCAATGCTTTCAAAGGCCACCTTGACGTCTCGCTGTGTCCGTCCAATCCCGTCAATGTCGTCGGCTTACGCAAGCAATTGCGTAGACTTGAAATAAATCGTACCTCTTGTGAGTCACTGGCAAGAGTCTTGCACGATATTTTCAAGCACGATGTTGAAAAAGTTGCATGTAGCGCATCACCTTGCCTAAATCCATTTTTAACATCAGAGGTCTCGGTTTAGTCATTACCGACCTTAATGGAGCAGCGAGAATTCTCCATTGTCATCCTGCACAGTCGGACGAGTTTGGCAGGGATGTTAAAACTAGACATGGCTTTGTATAGCTCATCTCTATACACGCTGTCATATGCAGCCTTCAATTCCTCTTCTCCAAGATCTGCCGTAGCGTAAATACTTGGTCTATTGTGGACTTACCTGGCCTGAAACGACACTGATAAAAGCCGACCAGGTTATCCACAAACGGTTTCAGGCGTTCACACAATACGCCAGAGAAGATCTTAAATGCAATGTTAAGGAGACTTATTCCCCTATAGGCGCAGTTATAGGGGCCTCCCTTCTTATGGACCGGGCTAACGATGCTGAGATTCCATTCGTTGGTCATAGTTTCCTCCGAGCAAACCTTGCAAATGGGATGGTGCACGCACCCTACCAGCTCATCTCCAGCCGCCTTAAGAAGCTCAGCAGACAGGCCGTCTGCTCCCGCGGCTTTATTTCACTTAAGTCTTGATATCGCTATTTTGACTTCGTCTAGGTCGGGTGGGCTGAATTCTGTTACATCGTGTGCTCCTCTCTTCTCTTCTGCTCATAGATTTCGCGAGCAGCTCTCGTCCGTCGTTGCAGCATGGCTTTATATGCCTCTTGTTTTGCTGCATGGGCTTGTTCGCATTGTTCATCGAACCAGGGGTTTCTAGATGATGGCGGTTTGAAACGCAGCACCTCGAGGCAGCGTCTCTGACGGCGCTCTGGCAATGCGCCCATTCCTGCTCTATTGTTTGTGATGCTGTGGGCGGATTTTGAGAGAGCTTGAAGGAGACATGATCGGCAGTCTCTTGCGATTGTAGCTTTCTGACGTCAAACTTACGTAGTCCTACTCGACTCAAATCCTCATTCGTACCTTGGCTACAACAAGTTATTGGTCCGAGTCGATGTTGGCATCTCGGAAGGTTCGTACGCTGAGCATATAGGAGGAGTGTCTGGCGTCGATCGCAATGTGATTTAGCTGGTTGGTGGTCGATTGATCAAAAGACCGCCAGGTACCCTTGTGGATGTTGAGATGGGGGAATCGCGTGCTTGCTACAATGAGGTTACGCCCCGCTAGGAAATCAATTAGCCTTAGTCCGTTGTCGGATGTGGGGTTATGGAGGCTATGCTTTCCTAGAACTATTTTTGTGTCGTAGCTGGGACATTGGGCATAGATTCAGTCTAGGAGATCGTAGAATTCTTCTTTGAGTCGATCGTCCTTTTCTTCCGTTGGGGCGTGAGCGCATATTAACTAATGTTTCCAAATTTAGCTTTGATGCTATGAGGCGTTCGCTTATATCTCGGAAGCTTAAGACTTTTCGTCGGAGTCTTCCTCGAATAACGAATCCGCACCCGAATAGGCGCTGTTTGTCCTCCTTGTAGCAGTTTTTCATCCGTCAGTTGCCTGGTCCATCCCATCGCACTTCTTGAAGCGCGGTTATGTTTTGTCTGCTTTATAGCAGTTGAGGGTTTGCTCCAATTGATCGCCTGCACCCGGTCTGTTAAGGACCTCACATTCCAGGTGCAGACTCTCAAGTCCGTCGTTTGCAGGGGTCGTCAGCTTTGTATCCGTCCGTATCCGAGGCTTGTTGTCGTTTCGGAACAAGTAGGTTTTTACGTGATAGGGATGTTACCCCTAAGCACAACCTCCAACCTGGAGGGCCAGGTTCCTCTTTCCCCAGGAACAAGGGGTTGGGTCGCTGCACACATTGGTTCACTGCCTGGCGGGTGCAAGGCTAGCTATCCAGGGGGGGGCCACGCGAAGGCTTGTGCCAACTGGGATTTAGCAGGGACAGAGATCGAAGCTGGCGTTTGCCATGATAAACGCGATCAACTTCTTTGCTCTGTTTGCGGAAGACCGAACCTCCGGTATAAAGACCAAGTAATCGCGGATGTAAGACATCTTGGTCTTGATAACTGGAAGCAGCGTGTCCGGGACCGTCAAGGCAGCTATAGCTCAGGCTCAGATCCTCCATGGATCGCAGGCCTGATAAATATTAATAAATAAATAATACCCACGTGTTAATAGTAGACGTCGAAGGAGTTTGCCCGATCCATAAGAAAGGAGACCCCTACAACTGCGACAACTATAGGGGAATAAGTCTCTTTAACATGCATATAAGATCTTCTGTGCCGTGTTGTGTGAACGCCTGAAACCGTTTGTGGATAACCTGATCGGCTCTTATCAGTGTGGTTTCAGGCCAGGTAAATCCACAATAGACCAAGTATTTACGCTACGGCAGATCTTGGAGAAGACCCAGGAATACCAAATCGACACTCACCACCTCTTCGTCGATTTCAAGGCTGCATATGACAGCGTGTATAGAGATGAACTATAAAAAGCCATGTCTAGTGTTAACATCCCTGCCAAACTCGTCCGACTGTGCTGGATGACAATGGAGAATTCTCGCTGCTCCATTAAGGTCGGTCGCACAACGGTGACGCACGCAGGTGGAAGGGGACCTTAACCAACTGGGCGTGCGGCGCTGAAAACAGCTGGCCAAAAACCGTGCCAGCTGGAGACGTTTGTTGGTTGAGGCCTAAGTTCACCACGGACTGTAGCGCCACCTAAGTAAGTAAGTAGTCGAAGGAGTAGCGTCGCCGGAAGCTTTTATCAACTTCGGATAAGTCTCCATCATGTTGATCCACCTTAACGAGCAATGCGCAAGACATCTACTACAGAAATTCGGATGAACAAACTACAGAACAAGCTTAACTTATGCGAACTAATGAGACATGCTTCGAGGCCATCTCTGCGTCAGACCGAGAACTTTTCACCATACTCTCGATATAATAAGAATATTTGAGCCGCTAGAAATGTGTCATCTTTTACAGAAATGTGCCATTCAATAAGCAAAACAAAAATATTTAAAACTTTCCAAACCGTTGCTTGTGAACATGGTGACCAACAGTTTTTCACCATTTATCAGTGTTGAGGTGAATATCATTTTCATAGTAGCCTACTTTCAGGATTATTTAGAAGCAATATGAAGTGCTACTACCCCATTTGATAAACGCTTATCAGTAGATATTAAAAAGAATTTGTAAACAAGTGTAAAGACATCCTGTTGTAAAGAGTTATAAAGCTATCACTCCGATGTAAGGCAACCAGATAGTAGTTTATTATCCCAGAGTATCTATGTAAGCTATCATTGGAAACACTCGCCATGTCACTCGCTAGCTAAAGTCGGTTGAAAACTCATAGGGGAAGTCAAGTGAATTCAGGATGAAAAGGACGCTTGTCATCCTGTTATTGTTTTTTGTCGTCTCCAATGCATTTGTACTTGAATCCGACACCGGTAATGAGGATGTAAACGCACCGGTAACACAAAAAAGTACGACCGCATCGCCGGAGTTGGTTAATCGCCGACTGATCTGGAAGTTATTAATGACATCTGTCTTCTAAGAGTTCATAGTGTGATGTAAGGAGTTTTAAGCAATCTTGTTTAATAAGATGTATCTTGTAAAAATAAACGTTTCTTGATCGAGACAGATTCGTGTTTTTTTCCTAAAAAGAAAGACCAACACGAAAGGTATGCTCCATGGGCGCCTTTATTCAGTTTTCATTCGATTTGTGGCGTACCAATTCAACGTAAGGTCACGTACGTGACAATATTTCGTTATTCGTGTTCGCACGCATCAAAGTTCCCAATCGTGATCGCGGTTATCACTTCCATAACCACAGTCTTCTCAAACACCTTGACTTTTTATCCAAGAGTCAAATATGTCAACACTGTTTTCTGTCGATGTGATCTTCATTGGATCACCCAATCCAAATCAGTGACAACGTTGGAGACAAGCACGAGAAATAAGAAGCAAACATTAAGTAAAAGGGAGAAATGCATGACATCATCCAAGCGACACCGGTATTATGTATTCAATCTGCATAGTAACGACCCTTCCATCGACCACAGACAGAAATGCACAGGCAGTAAAAGCAAGCAAACAAAAGCCAATAAGCTTAAACTGTTCGAGTACATGCGACTTGGAGCACAAGCGTCCCACACACGTAATCGAGCATGTGTAAATGGCCGCATACCTGGGGAGTGTAAAGCAATTAGGACCGTTTTAATTCCTGTTGTCATTAATGCCTTTGCTCGTAGTAAAGCAATTAAGCGAGCAATGGAGAGGACGCTTATCAGATGAGGTGTCAATTGCTTTATCGTTTGGACGAGTGCGCGGAAGGGGCTTGACTGGAGAGTGAACAACGTCGAAATGGAATTTCCTTTTGATATGAATCCGCGACAAAGTGAAACGCAGATATGTATGTAGTATCAGGCGCGGGATGTGTGGCGAATGTTAATCGGTGAGCGATGGATCTTGTGTCATGTCATCATCACCCGATCATACGGTCTGTCAAAGTTGACTGACGTCGGGATTGATTGAGATATTTCGACGGAGGAATTCGAACTATGCGCACTGCTGTCGTTGTGGTATTATAGTCTAACACACTAGGGGTGTGTTGAAATGACAAAGCCGTGTCTGGCAGACAGCACATGAGTATGTACATAATCTCAATTAAAAACAAACAATGCCCGAAACCACAAGCAATGAATACCGGGAGGCAATTATGCCACTACAGTGGCGCTAATAAAAGAAAAAAAACACACTTCCCCCGCCAAAGCTCAAGTATTGCGTAATCGCTCGCGATCAGCAAACATAACCACACTCAATGGTAGAGAGATAGAAGCGAGCACGATGACCGAAACGAAAGCGAATAGAAAATGTGACAATCAACAACAAAGCCACGCGCTCCATCATGCCTTCCTCAGCGATCAAAATGATTATAACAATCGCAAGGGATTTGAATGCACGAACACATACATACATATATGTATCTGAATGTGAGAGAAAGACCGAAAACCAGTGATCAAAAAAGCAAACAAATAGATAGATAAAAGCGTCCAAAGCGCTATGGGGATAGTGTCAGATAGGCGAGTTCAAGGGTAGACGTCTGAGCAATTATCCGTCGAGTATCTATGACTATGACTACACGCCATACAGTACAGAAAGTACGGGGGGGACGAACCTACCATATAACATACGAAAGAAGTGAGAACGATCTCGGGTTTAATGTGTTCCATCTTGTCCAGTGCCCGGATGATGGTCGTATTTCAGCTGTTAATAAACGACTTTTATTTGTTTATCTGTTGATGTGATCCAATTTTAATTTTAGAATTGTTAGATGGAATTAAATCAATTCATTTCAACACGCGATTGTACTTTTCCTTTCACATTTGTTGAATATTATTATAATTTCCATTTTTTTTCATTTGTTTGTGGGCCGTGAGATGCGGAAATACGAAATACGTATGAGAAAAGACGGTCGACCATTCGGTGCTTTATGGTCTAATTTTCGTTTGTGTATTTTCTGACCATTTATCCAAATTTTAATCTCTTGGCGCGGAATTTTATTTAGTGTCCTTCGGTTCCTTTTACTACCGATTGGATTTTGGCCGCAGCAACTTCTTCCATTTTTTCTGTCTAATTTTGTGTACGATGGTCCAAAATGAAATTTAGGACATGTTTAGGGTCTGTTTTTAGAGGTTTAGAACTTTGAAATGGAATAAAACAAAGACGATTTTTTTAAATTGACATGGAGCTTACTCTATTCGAAAGATAATCTTCTGGCATTATAACTTAAATATGATTTCTGGCATATACATAACTGCCACGGATGGCTCGGACGTAGTCTAATCTGGAGGTCCAAATTTCGATAACTTTTTCCAACATTTGTGGCCGTATATCGACAATAACGCGGCATATGTTGTCCTCCAAGTGGTCAATCGTTTCGGGCTTATCGGCGTAGAATACTTACTTACTTACTTATCAGGCCAGCGATCCATGGAGGATCTGAGCCTGAGCTATAGCTGCCTTCCATCCTTGACGGTCCCGGGCACGCTGCTTCCAGTTGTCAAGACCAAGATGTCTTACATCCGCGATTACTTGGTCTTTATACCGGAGGTTCGGTCTTCCTCTTCTTCTCGAACCAGGAGGCTCGGAGTCGAAGACCCTCTTAGCTGGAGCGTTGATGTCCATGCGCTCGATGTGGCCGAGCCAGTGTAGCCGACGGATCCTTGCCTTCCGGACTACATCCACATCTTGGTACAGCTCGTAGAGTTCGCGGTTGTGTCTTCTTCTCCATTCACCTTCCTCACAGACAGGACCAAATATCCGGCGCGGAATTTTTCTTTCGAAAGAACCCAAAATCAGCTCCGCTGTCCTGCTTATCGTCCAGCTTTCGACTCCGTACAGCAAGACTGGCAGAATGAGCGTTTTGTAAAGCATGACTTTGGTCTTTCGAGTGAGGAGTTTTGACCCCAGTTGTTTGGACAAGCCGAAGTAGCAGCGGTTGCCAAGGGCGATTCTACGCCGGATCTCCACTGTGGTGTCATTTGTGGAGTTTACGTTTGCCCCGAGGTAGACAAACTCCTTAACTACCTCGAAATTGTAGCTGTCAATTGTTATGTTTTGTCCCAGGTGGTGAGCGACGGATTGGTTTTTGCTTGACAGCATGTATTTCGTTTTGTCCTCATTGATCTTACTCCAACCAACTCGATTCGCCTGTTCTTCAATCGCCGTGAATGCTTCCACAATGCCACGGCGAGAACACGCGATGATGTCGATACCATCTGCGTATCCTAGCAGCTGGATGGACTTGTAAAAGATAGTGCCTTCCCCGCTGAAGCCTGCCCGTCGCACTATCTGCTCCAGCACCAGGTTGAAGAAGTCACAGGACAGCGCATCTCCTTGCCGAAATCCGGTAGATGTTTCGAATGGTTCCGAGGTCCTAGAACCGAGTTGCACGGTGCATCGAGTGTTTTTTAGCGTGGCGCGACACAACTGGATCAGTTTTCCCGGTATCCCGAATTCGGCCATCCAGTTCTTCACGATGAATGCTGTCGTATGCGGCTTTAAAATCGATGAAAAGATGGTGTGTATCTTTTCGAAACTCGTTGGTCTTTTCCAGAATTTGTCGAAGTGTGAAAATTTGGTCTATAGTTGATTTGCCGGGCCGGAAGCCGCATTGGTAGCTGCCGATTAGTGCGGTGCAAAGTGGTTTTAGACGTTCACACAATGCGCTGGACAGGATCTTGTATGCGACATTGAGCAGGGATATACCTCTATAGTTCTTGCAAGAGGTAGGATCGCCTTTTTTGTGGATGGGGCATATAGAGCTGGTATTCCAGTCGTCGGGCATGCTTTCATCTTCCCAAATTCTGCAGATGATATGGTGCATGCTCCCTACCAGAACATCGCCGCCAGCCTTGAAGAGCTCTGATGGCAAGCCATCTGAGCCTGCGGCCTTGTTGTTCTTCAGCTTCTGAATAGCTGTGCCGACTTCTTCGATGCTGGGTGGGAGGACTACTTCAGCGGCTGGAGTTGGGATTTCCTCGGTCCCTACCACTCTCTCCTGGTCATGCTCGAAGAGCCAGGTGCCCTTTTTGAAGCCTCCTGCAAGGCCTTTGGCTTTCTTGTAAAAGGCTCGTATTTTATGTCTATCCCTAGACTCCTCGATATCCTTGAGCTGGGAGGCTGCGAAGATTCTTTTCTTTTGTCGCAGTAGTTTTTTCTCCTCCCTTCTTCTGGCTCGGTACTCTTCTTGCGCTGCCCTGGTTTTCCTCTGCAGCGCCTTTTGGTACGCCTCGTCGGTTGCTGCCTTTTTCTGCTCACACTCGCCATCATACCACGGGTTTCTTGTCGGGGGTGGTAGGTATCCTAAGGTGGTTTCGGCTACTTCCTAAATGGCTGAGCGGCAATGCAGCCACCTATTATTGGCATTTGTGTTCGACGTAGGCATACCGTAGAGTCTTTCGCTCAGCTGCTCCCTGTAGACTCTGGCAACCTCCGGTGTGCTCAGGCGCCCAATGTCGAACCTCCTCCTGATGGGCTGGTGCAGCTTTCTGACATTGGACAGTCGAGCTCTGAATCTTGCTGATACGAGGAAGTGGTCAGAGTCGACATTTGCCCCTCTGAATGTTCGCACATCCAGAATGTTTGACGAGTGCCTTGCGTCAATGAGCACATGGTCGATTTGGTTGGCGGTTCGACCGTCCGAAGATCACCAGGTTGCTGTACGGATTCGCTTGCGAGGGAATCTTGTGCATTACGAGCTGTCGCAAAGTCAGCGAGTATGAAGCCGTTATCTGTTGTTGTATCGTGGAGGCTGTGCTTTCCGATCACTCCGCCAAGGGTGTTTTCCTTACCGATTTTGGCCTTGAAGTCCCCGAGCACGATTTTTACATCGTACTCCGGACAAGCTCCGTAGGCGTTGTCCAGGAGGTCATAGAAGTCCTCCTTGATAGGGTCTTCAGCCTCGTCGGTAGGGGCGTGTGTACATATAAGGCTGATGTTATAAAATCTGCCTCTGATGCGGATCACAGCCAGGCGATCACTTATAGGCTTAAAGTCGATGACCTTCGACCTTAACCGCTTTCCCACAACAAACCCGCATCCCAGTAAGTGCAACCTTTTGTGACAGCTGTAATAAATGTCGCAATTTTTCTTCCTTATCATACCGTTTCCTATCCAGCGTATTTCCTGGACCGCAGTAATATCCGCCTTGTACTGCGTGAGGATTCCTTCTAGTTTATGAGCAGCTCCGGGAGTGTACAGGGTTCTGACATTCCAGGAGCATACTCGCAAATCGTGTTCCTTTTTCGTGCGTTGTCGTCGTCGAGTATCCGTCCGTGTATCCGAGGCATCTTGCTCATTCATAACTTTAGGTTTTTTTTACGTGGGCGGATTGTTAGCCCGCCGCACAACCGCCATTCTGGTCGGGTTTTTTTTCGCTGCATACGTTTGTTCACCTCCCAACGGTTGTTGAAGAGGCTATACAGAGGGCGCCGCGAGGAGGCCGTATGTCAACTTGATCCGGGCATTTAAACAGGGATCGTTGCTGGCATCTCGCCTGGTTGAGAGCAATCAAGAACTTTGTCCTGTATGTCCGAGCCCATGCCCTCCGGCGTAGACTACCGACTTCACATATCCCCACAGGAAATAGTCAAGCGGCGTTAATTCGAACGATCTTGGAGGTCAATGCACGGGTCCGTAACGTGAAACTATGCGGTTACCAAACGTTTCCTTCAATAAATCAATTGTGGCACGAGTTGTGTGACATGTTGCGCCGTCTTGTTGAAACCACAGGTCCTGCACATCATGGTTGTTCAATTGATGAGCGAAAAAGTCAGTAATCATGGCTCTATAGCGGTCACCATTGGCAGTAACGTTCTGGCCAGCATCGTTTTTAAAGAAGTACGGACCGATTATTCCACGAACCCATAGAGCACACCAAGCAGTCAGTTTTTGTGGATGTAACCGTGCCTCAACAAAGACTTGAGGATTATCATCACTCCATCATCACTTTGTTGATTGACCTATCTATTCAGCCAAAAGTGAGCTTCATCGCTAAACAAAATTCGCTTATGAAAATTGGGATCAACGGCAATCTTGTTTTGAGCCCATTCACCGAATTTACGACTTGTTAGCTGATCATACACTAACTTGTTGGTTAAAGGGGTGGACACAGCTTTGAGTGCTGCTTGACTGTCACTGCAAACACATATGTTTTTACCCTTCCACCTATGCTATACAACATAGTGCATGGCCGTCAGGAATGCGTATATCGCTGATTGAAGGACAGACGCATATTTTCCTAACGAAAAGTACAGCCGGCCGCTTTATAAGCATTTAAAGAAAACCCCAGCTCAGACTTGGAGCTATCTGTGAAAATGCGAAGACAATCCTTTCCAGGTTCAGTATGTGGCCACAGCTAATCCTGACGGCATGGAAACTCGACTGTGATTTTACAGCGCAGTAGGATAACGGGTGTCAATGCGTAAGAAGACATGTCCATGAGACATGAGTTGTACCAAAACCACTTTCACTTCATACGAGACATGGCTTTCAGCGCACACCCTCTGATAGATATATCAAGAGGTGGAAGGTTCATCATAGCATCCAGAGCAGCGCCTGGCGTGCTGGGGAAAGCCCCCCTACAGCTGAGACAAACTGTTCTTTGGAGTTTAGTGAAAGAGGTTACGACGTGTTTGCGTGTTAGTCCACCAGACAACCGATGCATATGAGATTACAGGTCTTATCATTGTCATGTAGATCCAGAGGACCTTGGCCGGCGATAAGCCCTATGTTTTGCCAAAAGCTCCTTTGCATTGCCATAAAGCTGACAGCGCTTTGGTGGTTTGTGACTCAACATGCTTTGACCAAAGAAGCTTGCTGTCTAAGATGACTCCCAGGTACTTATCTTCCTTGGATACCCGGATGGGAGTACCCCTTTAGTACCAGCTGAGTCATGTCAGTATTTTTCCTTATTCTCGTAAGGAGAACGACATCAGTCTTAAGAGGATTGACCGACAGCCCATTTCCGGTACAACAATCATCGATTACATTTAGCGCCACCTGTGCTTTGAGACGGACAGTCGCTAAGCATGAGCCGACAGAAAGAACGGCGTCTTCATCCGCACCGGCCTGGACATAGATTCCAGAGGCACTGAGAGCATCAAGCAGAGAGTCGACTACCATAACAGCGGTGACAGGACGCCGCCGCCCTTGCGAGCAGCTTCTGTTTATGCCGGATTTGACACATTAGTCGAGGCCTGCATAACCGATCAATGTCCTGTGCTTAAGAATTGTTTTGGTCCACAAGACCAGTGCTTCATCTACGCCATGCCGACTGATAGCGTTTCACATGCTGTCGACAGTTACGTTATCAAAAGCTCCTTCAAAGTCGACGAAAATGCCCAGCGCGTACTCTATCCTCTCGAGCGCAAGAACTTCGAGGTAGTCAAGGACTTCGTATACCATGGATCCGCAGTAACAAATACGAACAACATCAGTACCGAGATTAAACACAGAATAACTCTTGCCAATCGCTGTTTTATGACTTAACCACGAACTGTTTGACGGCATGTGGCTGGTTAAGCGTCCACGGATACAACGCTTAAGATGGCTAGGCCAAGTAGAGCCTATGGACAACATAGCTCCGACCCGAAGAATCTTCGAATCCGATCCCCGGGGACAACGTAACAGAGGACGCCCTCGACTCAAGTGGCGCATAGACGTACAAGTGGAGAAGGACCTCACCAACTTGGTATACGTGACTGGAAGCGGCTGGCAAGAGATCATGCTGGCTGGAGTCGCTAATAGCTTGAGACCCAAGACCTCACCGGTCTGAAGCGCCATGAAGAAGAAGAGGAAGAAACATAGGGTTGACCAAATAAGACACAGGAAAGTAAATAAGAATTAAGACCAAACACATCTACCTTATAGTCAAGCTAGTTGGTTTACAGTCATCGTTTCGATAGTCAATATTTTTGAAGACATCTTTCAACATTGAGGTTTCGATGACGTTTAGCTCTACAGTAATTTTGTTTTTTAGGTTATGGATGATGGCAGGTCTGTCAACTTTGTTTACTCACACAAAGAAATCAAATACTGTTTAATGGCTTGACGCGAAATAAGGCGGTTATTGAAGAACCCTCGCAATTAGACAGCGTTTTCCCGCCTAAGGTGGCATATATCATTCAAGTCGATTCCATAAAACTAGGGTGTAACATACTCCGTTACCATTGCATTTTATCGCTTAAAATTTACGGTAACGGAATTTTCTTCCTTATTTTCGAAAAAAGTAAGGTACGATGTCACTTCCTGGAGATATACTGGCTACTCCTGATATTCCCGTGGATTTCCGTTGGCTCCAATGCTGTAGTTTTGCTTGTTCAACGTCCCATTCAAAGTGAATTGTGCCTCGTCGCTGAAGATGTTTTCCTGATAATGCAGAGGCTAGCGACTATAATTTCGAACAACTCATACCGAGTAACTCAGTTCATTTCCAAGAAAGCAGTAAGCAAACAGAAGCGCAAATCCGGCGATAAATAGCTTCCTTCCATACAAATCTGCAAGCCCAAATGGCAACTTGCAGCCCGGTAAAACGCGCTTATAGAACTCTCGAACGGTGGCTTCTGATACTGTTCTCTTCCAGTCTTGACTGGGGTTACATACATCTATCCTGGAGAGAGGTAAGGGTAGCATCCATACCAAAAGCGGGAAAAACGCCCACACAAGTACCAAAGACGCGAGCCAAAACTGGCCCCGGAACTGTCAACTGTCAACTTAGAACCACGAGCCTGATAAAAATACACAAGCAACGTATAAGCAGCATTATTATAGTCTTTACAGGACACTGCCCTTTAGGGAAATATTTCCTATGCAATTGCCCCGCCCTGGCCTCCACAAGAAGACGATTTCTGGGAGAATACATCTTTGATGAACTGGCGGATCGATCCAAAACGAAGATCAGTGAACTATCGAATCTTATTCAAAGCATAAAATGGTTCCAGGAGTAACAGTGACCAAGCCGACTCAAGTGCTAGCACAATGGACCTTTCGTGGTCTAAGTGATCCCCACCGCTTTACGAAGGGAAGCCATCCAACCTACCAGCCAACCAATATGTTTTCAATCGAATGCGACTCCATAGCGATAAATGGCAAACATTCAGCTGGCGGACGAATGAAACCAAAGATAGCGTCATTGCCACTTGGGCAATTTATCTTGTGGCATATGGCGCAACTTGGCAAAACCAAAATCTGAAGATGCATATTTCCACCAAAAACACACTAATATCTAGCCCGGTTTCCTTGCATATTCTTCTTTTTATCGGGCGCTACAGTTCGGGGTGAACCTGGGCCTCAAACAAACCCCTCTAACTAGCACGATCTTTTGCTAGCCTTTTCCATTGCGGCACACCCAGTGGGCTGAGTTCCCCTTCCACCTGTGTGCACCATCTTACAGAAAGTGCGGCCGTCCTCTGTTTCTTCATCACTCGGGACTCTCAAGGACTCTCCGGGCTGGAGCTGTAGTGTCCATTCGCTCTACATGGCCTACCCATCTTAGGTGTTTAATCCGTAGACGCTAGACAAGCCACATGTCGCTGTACAGCATGTAAAGCTCGTGATTAAATCTATTCCTCCATTCCCCGTCTGCCTTTACAGGACCGAAAATAACACGTAAAATCTTTTTCTCGAACCACCCAAGAGACCTTCTCATCTGTTTTCGATAGTGTCCCTGCTTCTGTGCCGTAAAGCAGGACCAGGATAATAAGGGTCTTGTATGAAGTCAACTTTGACGTTCGGGAGAGGTCTCTATTACCCAATTGCCTCCTGAGTCCAAAGAAACAGCGATTGGCAAGAGTAATTCTGCGTTTGATTTCAGAACTGATGTCGTTGTTCCAGGTCACTGCGGATCCAAGGTAGACGAAGTCCTTAACTACCTCAAACCAAGGCGTCGGTGGTGAGCGTCCTTTTTTGATGACAGCATTTTAATTTTACCCTCACTTAAGAAATCACACGACAGCGAATGGAACAGCGAGCATTCTCCAAAGTGATCCTGCATAGTCTGACGAGTTTAGCAGGGATGTCAAAGGTAGACATAGCGTTGTATAGCTCGTCTCTAATTACGATGTCGCATGCGGCTTTAAAGTCGACAAATAGGTGGTGAGTGTCGACTTGAAATTCATTGTTTTTTTCCAGGACCTGCCGTATTGTGAAGATTTGGTCGATGGGGGACTTCCCTGGCCTGAATCCAGACTCGTAAGGACCTATCGGCTTATTTACAAAATGCTTCAGGCGTTCTCACAAAGCGGCAGAGAAGAGTTTGTAGGCGATGTTAAGGAGACTTATTCCTCTGTCGTTGGCGCAGTCAAAGAGGTCTCCTTTCTGTGGATCGGGCAAACGATGCTGAGACTCCATTCGCAGGGCTTGCTTTCCTCTGACCATATCTTACAGATGAGCGGGTAGATGCTGCTAACCAGGTCATCTTTAGCTGACTTGGCGCGTCTGCACCATATGGCGATCTTAACTTCGTCGATCTTAACTTCGTCTCATTGTCGTTAAGAAATAGATCATTCTGCCTGACAGCTGTATATTGACTAACACAGCTCTTATACAATCTGCAGGAGTGGTTCTTCCATATTCTCAGCATCGACCGCGATTCTACTACTAGGTGCCCGTTCTCATACCTACAGGCTTCCGTTCTGGCTTCATAACCTTGGCATGTTCGCTTTATCTGTTGATAAAACTTTCGAACGTCACGCCTGCAGTAACACCTCTCCAAATCCTCAATCGCACGATTCTCGTGCTCTTTCTTCTTTCTTCTAAGAAGCATATGCTCCTCCCTTCTTTTTAACTCGGAGAGCTCACGAGCTGCTCTTGTTCTTTTATGCAGCGAGGCCTTATATGCATCCTGCTTCGCTGTATGAACCCTCCTGCACTCGTCATCGAACCAGGTGTTTCGTCGTGGTGTGGCCTTGAAACCCAAAACTTTAGTTGCAGTGTATTTCAGGGCTTGTTTGCAAAGGTTCTTCTGTTGTTCTATCGAAAGTGTGGAGGGTTGAGGTGTATTGGAGAGCTTAAGGGAGACGCGATCGGTAAAAGCACGGGCGGTTTCTGGCGAAAGTAGCTTACCGACGTCATAACTTTGTATTCTTACTCTACTCCATTGCGTTCGTGATATCCGTAGGCGCATTTTGGCACTACAAGATAGTGGTCCGAGTCCGTCATCAGTAATAGTGGAGGACTGTCTGATATCGATCGCGATGTGATCAACATTTTTAGTGATTGAT
The DNA here is from genome assembly GCA_951905685.1 of Eumerus sabulonum. Lineage (NCBI taxonomy): Eukaryota > Metazoa > Arthropoda > Insecta > Diptera > Syrphidae > Eumerus > Eumerus sabulonum. The sequence continues at coordinate 107,970,017 of OX645061.1, forward strand.
TGATCTTGCGATCGTCAGGTGCTTTTGTGTAGATCGAGGTGCGCGAAGCGCGTACTCGTTAGGAAGAGATTTCGCCCAGTAGCAAGATCAATCAGCCTGTGTCCGTTATCGGATGTGGTGTCGTGGGGACTGTGTTTGTCAACGACTCGTTCAAAGACCATTTCCTTACCCAGCTTAGCATTGAAGTCTCCTAGTACAATTTCGGTGTCATAGCTGGGCCATTGGGCATACGTTCTGTCTAGGAGATTGGTAAACTCCTCGTTGGTGGAGTCATCCTTGTCCTCGGTGGTGGCGTGGACGCAGATCAGGCTGATTTTAGAAAATGTATCGCCTTGATACGGATCGTTATAAGGGGTTCGCTCATATGCCGAAAGCTTAGGACTTTTTGCGTTAGTCAACCTCGAACGACGAATCCGCAACCGAACATTCGTTGTCCTTTCTCCGTGTAGTAGTCGCCGTAGTAGATGTCGCAGTTTTCCGTCCGCCTTATACCCGGTCCATTCCATCGCCTTTCCTGGATGGCGGTTAAGTCCGCTTTATGGCGGTCTAAGGCGCCCGCAAGTTGTTCGGCGGCACGTCGTCTGTTTAGGGTCCTAAAATTCCACTTGCAGAGCCGAAGATTATTGTCTTTTTTCCGGGTTTTGAAAGGTTTGCCAACATTAATCCAGTAAGTTTTATCCGAGGCTTGTGGTTGTTTCGGAGTCTTGTAGTTATTTACGGTTACGGCTTACCGACTCATCCTGTTTTTTTTTTTGCGCAGGAAGCTCGCCTTTCGGCCTTTCCCGTCTGTAATTTTCAGAGGAAATCTCCGGATGGCACCACGAGGAGGTGGAGATTGGACTTACTAACAGTGCCGCAAGATATTCGTCCGCGGTAGCTCTTCTCGCCTTTAAGCAGGCCAGCAAGCGTCGGATAGATGCTACCTCTACGAGGCCTTTGTTAGTCCTTTGCCATCCAGTTTCGTTGCATGTACATATGTATGTTAGCGTTACAGTCCATGAAGGACCGAAGCCGAGCTTCTCTCAATTACCCATGTTGTGTGAGATTTTATTTTCCCATAAAGGGACCTATGGGACACCTTTTTCTAGACAATTATACTACAGACGGTTTTGTCAGTAGCCCGCTGAGGAGAATCACCGTGAAAAACACGTTCTATGACATGGCTGTTGTCGGGATTCGATCCCGTGTCGCCGGCGTCAGAGGCCAGCGTACTACCTACTGCACCACGGCGCTCGTTTCGTTTCTTAGCTCCCTAAAATGAGTAAGCTTCCCATTTTCTTTCTTCTGGATCCCAATTTGATTTTTTTTTTTTTTAAATTGTGAAATACTATTGGAAATTATTCCGCCAGAATATTATTACACTGGAATTGTCTGTCACATAGCTTACCTTCTTCGTCTCTTCTTTGGTGGTGTTAAAGCGCATGAAGGACCAGATCCAAGCTTCTCTCAATCACCCATGCTGAGTGTGGTTTATTTTTGACAGAGGTGAAAGGGACCTACATACATATGTATGTATGCCAATTCCGAGCGGCTTGCCAATATGCTTGAATTACTTAAGACAGCAGTCATTTATTAACGTTTATTTTCTTACTTGTTGCCACGCTAATTTCAGGGCCTATTCCACAGTTTAGACCTATTCATGCACTTTGTAAGCTGACAAAAGAGTTACCGTTAATTTTCTCCCAGTCACATTGAAAAGTAGGTATTTATTGAGTGCAGCTATTATTTGGCCCTGACTGTGGTTATTCGCCAAACCTTGACTCTAATTACCGTTCCACCATGCTGTGCAACTCCCCTACCGGTGCCTTGACTGCGTAATTATTCCATTAACCGAATCAATCACACTTCGCGAACGTACCCCGCCCCACCTGACAAACATTTACCTTTTCCATTCACACCACACCGATAAGAATTAAACAGAAGTACCTCTAGGCAGCTCTCAACAGTCAGCACCTCTGTGGCGTATGTGTGATTTTTCACTTGACTATCGCTAGCGTTTGTCAATATCTATTACCGTAGAGAGTGTGAGCAGGCAGGATCCCCTCGCCATACCGTAGTACTTGAAGCGGAAAACGAACACAATTTTCCAATTAACAGGTGTCAAGTGATTTGAGCTCTTCCCTTGGCCGGAAAACCCTCTGTTTCCAGCTGTACGATCACTGGATATTTAAATTGGATATTTGTTGCCATTGTCAATGCTAAAAGCTCTCCTGATTCAAGTACTCTAACGTCCACTCTCTTCGATGACGATTTGAAACAAATCATGCAAAACACAATCAACAAACAGAAACAACCTCAAGAAATTCATAACAATCTGAAGTAGTGAGAACGTCGCCTAAAAACAAAAGTAAGAACAAAAACAACAACAAGAAAAAGATAAAGAGAGCGAAACGAGAGAGAATGAAAGTACGAAAATAGCGATAATGTGCTGCCGATCCGAATGTATTTCTGAATGTTAGTAAGTTCAACACAATACGTGCAAAGGTACACCGTCAACAGATGACAGATGGCCGATGAGGCACGGCGTATCCGACTGCCAGTGTTCCTATTTGTATTTCACATCTATAACTTGTTGGGCGTTAAGAGAATCAAATTGAGCAAAGAGTTGACGAGAAGCCAGAAGAGGAAGAGATAAAGAACGAAAAAAACAAAAAAAACCAGCAAAGACCGGAATATCTCAAAAATATCCAAGTATCTTTTATCCACTAAATATATTTATTACTGGTGGCAGTTTTAGTTGCGAGATACACACAAATCGCGCCGCGAGCCCGTGCCAGACTTCCAAGACTTCCATTCTACGAGTACCATTCCGCTGTCATTCGTTTGCTCGATTTCTTCTTTTCACTTTAACCTACATCCGATACGCGTTTCGTGCTCGAGTGGCAATCGCGAGTGTTCACACGCGCTCGCGATCGTTTCGCCTATAAACCTACAGGAATAGTTAGTGACAAATAAAAAAACCTTCTCCCCCCCCACAACAAATGTCATGTGCAAGTGTCAAGTGTAGTAGATACCAAGGTGTACGTCGAAGTAAAGTGAAAATCGTGATTTTACGGAATAATAACGTGTGCATGAGATACAAAATCCGTGAAGTGCATAAAGAAGAGAATGCATTAAAGGGGATAAAGTGAAAGACATAAAGCGAAGAAGTGATCGAGGATAGATCGGTTGTGAAAAATTTGAAGATTACGTTAAGCCAAGGAAGAGAGTTGTGATAAAGGTTGCCAAATCGAAGAGATTCGAATGAAAAAAAATTGATAAAAGAGTTCGAACGGATACGGATAGCAAAACAAAGAGTACGTGGCGTGAAATACATATTTACTTGTGGTTTCGTAGTTAAAAAGGTTCTGAGTGAGATTTGAAAATTAAAAAAAAAAAAACGAACGTGAAGGTCATGGATGATCGGATAGATCGGCAATAACCCTTCCGGGAAGACAGGGTTTCATTATTTCCAGAATTCAAATAATTGTCCGTGTGAATTCTAGGAAATACTGATCAAACCTTTAATTCTTTGTAACGGATTAGTACCAACATCAGTGACCATACATATGTCAAAAATAGGTTGTCGAAAAGGTGTACATATGTACATCAATGGCCAATTGTTGACCTAAATTTGTGAGCCACTTAGGAAGTTGTCAAAACGTAAGCCTGATTTTGAAAACGTCGGTTTAAATAAACAAATGTTCGAAAATTGCGAAAGAATATCGAAAATATGCGCGCGTGAATTGTGTTCAAATTAAGTTCAAAAAGTCGAAATTGTCTAAAAGACGGTCTTTTAAAATTCGGCCACTTTTTTTGTATTTGAAAAAGAGATTTGTAACTATGTACATATTTGATCAGTGGGAAACAGCTCATTCGTGTCTATCGAACTATAGTTATGTATAAACGGTTTTTGGTGCCAATAAAATCACAAAATTTGGACCAAAATTATTGTTTGTGGTCATAATCCCAATATACCGATCAGAAAGCTTTGTGGCAGCTCAGAAATTGTAAAGATAAGCTTTAAAAAAATACGAAATAAATTTCTACAAAACCTTCGGTCAGAAAAGCATTTGTGATCAAAAGTTCAAAAAAGTAGAAAACGCGGCGTTCAAGCTATTATGTTTGCTTTAAAAATTAAAACAAATTAATAGGTGACTTACATATCTGTGTATCGACCAGATTTAATAAAAGAGTTCCAAATTCACACACACCTTTTCTGACCAAATTTTCCTTTCATTTTCGCGTCAAAATTATCGCCACGATATCGCGATCGAAATTTAATTCACATGTTTTCCATCCGTAGTCGAGTTGCTCTAGTGCTCGGCGATCAATAACATCGATTGGTGTCAGTTCTAATTTATTAACAATCGCATAATCGTCTAAAGTCGAGTTGGAAAAAAATCGCCTTATCACCTAGTTACTTCATAGTGCGCGGAGCAAGTATCAGAGAAAAAATAGTAATAATCTAAACGCTCTGCTCCGGCATCCAGCGAGTGTGTGAGCTTTAGTGTTCCATCCCAACAACTAGAGGTAAATTATTAACTCATTCGTTTCTTTTGTTTATTCTAATTAAGTCTTTGTGTTCTTTTCTTATTGTTATTGTTGATTTTCATCTGTTCGCTTGTTTAATTACTCCCTCCAATTGCTTTTGGCTTTTTGTTCTGTTTTTATATTGTTATTGGCTCTAAGTAGGTTTCATGCATAGGTTGAGTCATAAAGAAGCCTAGCCGTAGCTTGGCGTTATATTCAAAAAAATATATTCAAATTGAACTGTAGCTCTTGGATAAATGTCTATGATGGTGTTGTGCTGTGGCAGTTCGATTGGGAGATTTTTGATTATTTTTACGAGTGTTTCGGGTGGCCATATCTCTTGCGTATACTTCTGAGACCCGGGATTGTTATTGGCCGCAAAATGAGCTATTGGTGGTGCGGTCTGCGTTTGAATTTGAATCATCAACATCGGAGTCTTGTTGGTTTGTTTGTTTTCATTTTGTTTCCCGAATTTCGAAGGGGATTGTGATCATTTAATTTATTTCCTTCATGAGTGCAATGCTTGCACGTCAATCAGGAGAATGTCACGCTGTCGAGAAATTTTATATTTCTTCTTCGGACTTAAGAAGTTTATGAAAATGTAAATACCTACTCATACCTAGGCATCTCCTTAAGGAAACTGGTCCATTGCTGTTTAAGGGATTCCATGCTGACTAACCTAACGCCCTTGAGGCAGTTTTCAATCACTTTGTCGTCTGTTGTTTCTTTGCTATTTGGTTTGTCAGTGTTCTATTCTTACAGCCCACACGTAATGTGTGTCAAGCTGTCAAAGTCAGATATGTTTAGATCACACTGCCATTTGATTATGGAAGGGATTACATCCGATTAACACAAATGATTGAAATCGGCCTCTGGCGCCGATGACACGGTATTGAATTTCGAGAACAGCTACATATGTATGTCATCGAACGTGTTTTCGGTGCTTCTCCACATCCGGGTTCTGATAGCAGTATAATAGCAAAAAAAACGAAAAAAGGACAATGATCCTCGGCTCTGTACGTTGAATGTTAGGTCCCTAAATAGACCACGTGCAACCGAACAATTTGTGGATGCCCTAGACCGCTATAAATTGGACTCAACCGCCATCCAGGAAATTCGACGGAATGGACCGGGTATAAAGCGGACAAAAAACTGCGACGTATACTACGGTGACTGCTATAGGGAGAGAGGACAACGATTGCTCGGATGGGGATTTGTCGTTCGAGGTGGACTAAGGCGAAAAGTCCTAAGCTTTCGTTATGTGAGCGAACACCTCTTAACAACCCGTTTCAAGGCTACATTTTCTAAAATCAGCCTGAACTGCGTCCACGCCCCCAAGGTAGACAAGGATGGCTCCAACAAAGATGAGTTCTACGATCTCCTAGGCAGAACGTATGCCCAATGTTCCAGCTATAACACCAAAATTCTACTATTAGGCTTCAATGATAAGCAGGGTAAGGAAATCATCTTTGAACGAGTCATCGGCAAACACAGCCTACACGACACCACATCCGAGAACGGACACAGGCTGGTTGATCATCTTGCTACGGGGCGAAATCTCATTCAAGTCAGTACGCGCTTCCCGCACCTCGATATACAGAAGGGTACCTTGCGGTCGCCAGATCAATCAATCACTAACCAGATTGATCGCGATCGGCGTCAGACGCTTCTCCACTATTCTTGATGTTCGAACTTTCCGAGGAGCTAACTTCGACTTGGATCACTATCTTGTAGTAGCCAAGATGCGCCTACGGATATCACGAACGCAGTTATGACATCGGAAACCTATTATCGCCAGAAACCGTTCGTGATCTTACTCATCGCGTCTGCATTAAGCTCTCCCACACATCTCAACCCTCCACGCAGTCAATAGAACAACAGTAGAACCTTTTTAAGCAAGCGCTGAAAAGCACTGGATCTCAAGTTTTGGGCTTCAAAGCTCCCCCACGAAGAAACACCTGGTTCGATGACGAGTGCTGGAGGATTCACACAGCGAAGCGGGAGGCATATAAAGCCTCGCTACACAGAAGAACAAGAGGAGCTCCTGAGCTCTACAAATTAGAAAGAAGGGAGGATTAAGCTTCTCGAGAAAAATAAGAAAGAGCATGAGAAGCGTGCGATCGAGGATTTGGAGAGGTTTTACTGCAGGTATGACGTTCGCAAGTATTATCAACAGATAAAGCGAACATGCCAAGGTTATAGAGCCAGAACGGAAGCCTGCAGTGATGAGAACGGACACCGAGTAGTACATAACCACTTCTGCAGACTGTATAACGGCGATGTTAGCCTTTATACCGCTGTCAGGTAGAGTGATCCACTTCTTTACGACCAAGATCGCAGAGAAACTCAAGACTGGACTGTCTGCTGAACTCTTTAAAACAGCTGAAGATGACTTGGTTAGGAGCATGCACTAGCTCATCTGTAAGATATGTTCAGAGGAAAGCATACCCGAGGAATAGAGTCTCAGCATCGTATGCCTAATCCACAAGAAAGTTGATCCCTCTGAATGCGCCAACTATATAAGAGTAAGTCTCCTTAACATCGCCTACAAAATCTTCTCTGCGATTTTGTGTGAACGCTTGAAGCCTTTTGTAAATAAGCTGATAGGTCCTTACCAGTGGGGATGCAGGCCAGGGAAGTCCGCCATCGACCAAATCTTCACAATACGGCACATCCTGGAGAAAAACAATGAATTTCAAGTCGACACTCACCACCTATTTGTCGACTTTAAAGCCGCATGCGACAGCGTAATTAAAGACGAGCTATACAACGCTATGGCTACCTTTGACATCCCTGCTAAACTCGTCAGACTATGCAGGATCACTTTGGAGAATGCTCGCTGTTCCATTCGCTGTCGTGTGATTTCTTCAATTAGAAATGATTGTGCGAAAATCACTGGCCAACGCAAGAGATACAATTTATTCCAAATCCTCACAACTCCTCGCCTACACGGTTGACATTGACATAATCTTAAGAACACAGCGAGATGTCAGTGAGGCGTTTATGAGTATTGAGGCGGAGGCGGCGAAAATTGGTTTGGCAGTAAATTAGGGCAAAACTAAATCATCAAAAAAGAATGCTCACCACCGACGTCTCGGCCAGAACGTTTTTTTTTGCAGACATAAGTTTGAGGTGGTTAAGGGCTTCGTCACATGGCTCCGCAGTGACCTGGAAAAACGACATCACTTCCGAAATCAAACACAGAATCACTCTTGTCAATAGCTGTTTCTTTGGGCTCAGGAGGCAGTTGAGTAATAGAGCCCTCTTTCGTTATTATCCCGGTCCTGCTGTACGGCGCAGAAGCATGGACTCTATCAAAAGTGGATGAAGAGGTCCTTTGTCGGTTCGAGAGAAAGAGTTTGCGAGTGATTTTGGGTACTATAAACTGGGACGAGAGATTGAGGAAAAGATTAAACAACGAGCTTTCCGGACTGTATAGCGACATGAGTCTAGTCAGGCGTCTACGTATTCAATGTCTAAGATGGCTAGGCCATGTAGAGCGAATGGACACCACAGCTCCAGGCCGGAGAGTCTTTGAATTCAACCCCGAGGGACGAAGAAACAGAGGACGACCGCACCTAAAACAGCAGACACAGGTGGAAGGGAACCTCAGCCAGCTAGGTATGCGGCAATGGAATAGTTAGAGGGGCATGTTGGTTGAGGCCCAGATCTCCGAACGTCATTCCTGCGATAGCATCTCTCCATCTCTACGATCGCGAGCTTCTCATGCTCTCTTGTTTTTGTTTTGAGAAGCTTATGCTCCTCCCTCCTCTTTTGCTCATAGTGCTCACAAGCAGCTCTCGTCCTTCTATGCAGCGCCTCTTGATAGGCTTGCTGCTTGGCTGCATGTGCCTTCCTACACTCGTCGTCAAACCATGAGTTTCTTGTTGGTGGCGGTTTGAAATCCAGTACCTCAGAAGCAGCACTCTCTACGCTTTGTTGACAACGGGTCCATTTGTGTTGTATGGTCTGAGCAATTGTTGAAGGGTTTTCCGAGAGTTTGTGGGAGACTCGATTGGCATGGGCTCTGACGGTCTCTTGCAATTGTAGCATTGCGACGTTGTGTTACGTTGGCATTACTCGATTTTTCTGCGCCAGGCATATTCGGAGTCGTAACCTGGCTGCCACAATATACTGGTCTGAGTCGATGCTGGGTCCTTGGAAATCCTTTACCTTCTGGGTCCTCCAATAGCTGCCAAACATGTTTGCAAGACCTATAGTCTTGGGTGGGGCGGAGAATAGTCCAACGGTGGATGAGAAGTCATGTTAGCGATTGAATCGCTAAAAGTTGGCAAATCCTTCGGTGTGAATGAAGTTCGGCCAGAAATGCTTAAGGCAATGGGTAAAGAGGGAGTATTATGGCTCTCTCATGTCATTAAGGTGGCCTGGGAATGCGCTGAGACACCTAGCGATTGTCAGATTGTCCCTTTTTTCAAAAATGGGAATAAAAAAGAGTGCCCCAACTATAGGGGCATATCTCTTTTGAGTGTCCCCGAAAAAGTCTACGCTAAGGTACTGAAGGTGCGTTCTAAAGCTATGGTCGAATTCGGGATAGGGGATGAACAGTGCGGGTTTCGTCACGGTAGAAGTACAACCGATCAGCTTTTCAGCTCTAAGAATGGTACTCGAGAAGGCTTGGGAGTATGTCAAACCGATCTATAGCCGCTTTGTAGATTTGGAAAAGGCGTATGACGAGTTCCTCGAGGTAAACTCTGGTGTGTTCTGCAGGAGTATGGGATTGATGGTGCTCTGTTGAGTGCCATTCAGTCTCTGTACACAAACTGTAGCAGCTGCGTTCGGGTTAACGGTAGTGAATCAACACCTTTCACCGTGGGCGTTGGACCTCGCCAAGGCTGCGTCTTGTCACCTTTTCTTTTCATTATATACATACATATATGGACGGGATGTTACAGCGCAGTCGAGGCGAGGAGTGTTTCACATTGGGAGAGTTGAGGATAAGCCATCTTCTTTTTGCAGATGACTTAGTTGTCCTCACATCCTCCCAGACGGAACTCCAGCGCGCCAGATAGGTTTGTGGCCGTATGTGCTGATGCTAGAATGAGGGTTAACGTGGACAAATTCGAGGTTATGATTATTTCCAGAACACCTGTCCAATGCACTCTACATGTTAGTGAAGTCCCATTGAAGCAGGTGGAGAAGTTTAAGTATCTCGGGGTCTTCCTCACGAGCAATGGGACACGTAATACTGAGCTTTTCTGCAGGATTGGCCAAGCTGGGTCAATTTTGAAACAGCATGGAAGATCTGTAATCAAGAAGACCAAGCTTGATGTCAAAGCCAAGTTAGCGGTTTTTAACTCAGTATTTGTTCCAACTCTCACCTATGGTCATGAAATTTGGGTATTGACCCAAAGAATAAGATCGCGAATACAAGCTGCCGAAATGAGATTTCTTCGTGCTGTTGTGGGAGTTACTCGCCGTGATGGGATAAAAAAACACGGCAGGTGCTCAATGTTGAGCAGTTGCTTCTCCGAACGGATAGGGCTCTGCTTCGATGGTTTGGTCACGTGAGACAAATGTCGCAATTATCACGACTTCCGAAGAATGCCTTGGATGCAATATCATCAGACAGGCGACCGTTTGGCAGACCCAGGACGAGGTGGTTGGGCCAAGTCCGAAAACTCGTCTGGGTGCGCTTGGACATACATAGCTCCTGACGAGTTAGAGTCGATGGCGGAGGGTCGAGTGGCCTGGAGACCCTGCATGCGCTCATTACCCCCGCGACTCTTTTAGTGGAACATGCGGGCCACTGAAATTGTATGTATGTTTGTATGTACAGCGTGGGTGATTGAAGCTTAGCTCTGGTCCTTCACGGGCTGTTACGCCACCAAAGCAAGCAAAGGAGCGCAATTTATAATAATTATATTGAATCAGACGACATTTCAAACGACTATGACTGAATTTGTTTTTTTCAACCCACACCAAGCGCAAAAATTCGTCGGAAACATTTTGCTTGTCGGTAAGTGTTGGGGTTGGTGTAGGTCCAGCCCAAGACAAGTTTTGGGGTTGTCGTCTTCGGTGTGGGTTTAGTCTAAAACTCATAACCCGATATGTTCCGGGAGTGCAAAAAGCTATTCAACTATGTTTACCTCCAGGATGTCGACTGGCAAGGCCTATACACCATGATGGCTCCCGAGGACTTAGACTTTAAATTGATCAAGGAAAGTGGAGTTTGCGATGAACCAATGTGATTGCAAAAGCTGCTTACCGACGGTATCATTCTTAGCTGTCAAATGATAGGAGCCAAATGTCAACCATGGGCGATGATCAAGCAGGTATTGATCGTTTCTAAGTTCAAATAAGGTAGAAACTACAGTCTATAGACTATCGACACTCGTCTTCAAGCGGATCATATTTGATACGCGTTTTTGAAAGCTAATGATCTGGAAACCCACCTAACCGCTAAATAGGCCTTCCGTCAGATAATGCCACACTCATACATATGAATCTCAAATGAAGCTAAACGCGGCAACAACAGTATGTGATCTCTTTGCTTTACATTCTCGTTATGCGATCGCTATAACGACAGATACTAGAACGAACGGGGAAACCAGAACGCAATAATAAAGAAAAAGAACAACAAACCATTGCGACTAGAGATGATGTAAGTGGAACTGCCACTGCCTAAAAATAGTCTTAAAGCACGTTTCCGGGCTTGAAAGTATAGTTCGCAAGCGTTACCGACACCACTTAGGCACTTATCGCTCTGCCGCGGCCGCGTCTGACTCAGCCTCCGATCCCATGAATTTCGCCAACAAAGTCGTGTGTACTTTTCCCTCGTCATCATCTGGTCAGTTCCTTAAGAGAACCTCTCTCTCTTGGATTACTTTCCATGTCCATTTTCGCTCTCAGCAATGTGTCACTCGAACTGACGTTTATGATTCATTTAGTAGTAAAACGACGTTCAACACCCAGCGATTACCTAGTGCAATAAATATTCTCCTCCAAAGTTGTAAACCTTTCGACACCACCACTCCGGAGATGGGTATGTTCCCTGTGTCATACACCACCGAGCCTTGAGTGCTCGTACACATACGAGTACCTGTCATTATCGCCATCGATGATTTCATTGCTCAATTATAGTTTGGTCTAAATGTGTTTGCTTGTTACATGCTTCTTGGTTTGGTTCTTATTTTTTTTTTTATCAGCAGTCCATCTGATTAGAGCCTGTTATCAGGTGGAAATTCCTTTTTTTTTTCAAATACATATTACGACTTGCCATTGCTGCTTCGGAAAACTCCACGAACCATGGAAGCAAACAAAAACGAAAAGCGTGATATCATAGCAACCGAAGTTGTTATCGGGAACCTTTACGCAATGATAAGATACTCGTGATATGGCCAAAATACCTTTTAATTGGAACTGAAATTGGAGCGCAAGACCTTGTCGTACGGGGATATTTGCTTGAGAACTTAAAACTGTCTAAAGTATTGATGACGTAAAACTGGGATGGATTACCGGGATTACGACAAGTTACAAATACATAACTTCGAAGTTTCCTTGCCCTTTTTCCTTCCGTTGATTTTCTTGTGGTCGGGGGTGAGTTGGAAAAGTTAAAAATTTGTTTTTTGTTTCAAACTTTACGAGGGCAGAGCAGCATCTCAAGTGCGGAGTTTGACTTTTCGTCACTTGCTATTGGTTTTGCACTTATTTCTTTAATTTTCAAGCAATCACGTGGCTACTGGTCTGATCCATGAGTTTTTTGTTGGTGGACACATCCCTCTTGATAGTAGGGATCGAATTAAACAAAAATCAGTTTCTTGCTTCGACATTTGACATCTCTTGTCATCTTGGGGCATACGCCTGGTGAAGGTTTGACGTGTAATGTGTCCCCAAATGATTCTTACCAACTTATGTGAGAATCACCCATTCCTCACCGATCCAATTAAAGTGTTAGCATCAGGCAACCCAATGCTGGCGCAGACGGCCTGTCTGCTGAGCTTTTTAAGGCGGCTGGAGATGAGCTGGTAAGGTGCATGCACCATCTCATCTGCAAGGTATGGTCGGAGGAAAGCATGCCCGACGAATGGAATCTCAGCATCGTTTGCCCGGTCCATAAGAAAGGAGACCCCTATAACTGCGCCAACTATAGGGGAATAAGTCTCCTTAACATCGCATATAAGATCTTCTCTGCCGTATTGTGTGAACGCCTGAAACCGTTTGTGGATAACCTGATCGGCTCTTATCAGTGTGGTTTCAGGCCAGGTAAATCCACAATAGACCAAATATTTACGCTACGGCAGATCTTGGAGAAGACCCAGGAATACCAAATCGACACTCACCACCTCTTCGTCGATTTCAAGGCCGCGTATGACAGCGTATATAGAGACGAGCTGTACAAAGCCATGTCTAGCTTTAACATCCCTGTCAAACTCGTCCGACTGTGCAGGATGACAATGGAGAATTCTCGCTGCTCCATTAAGGTCGGTAATGAGCAAACCGAGACCTTTGATGTTAAAAAAGGATTTAGGCAGGGCGACGCGCTGTCGTGCAACTTTTTCAACATCGTGCTTGAAAAGATCGTGCAAGAGTCACTGGCCAACACAAGAGGTACGATTTATTTCAAGTCCACGCGATTGCTTGCGTACGCCGACGATATTGACGTAATTGGACGAAAACAGCAAGACGTGAATGAGGCTTTCGTGAGCATTGAGGTAGAAGCGGCTAAGATGGGTCTCAAGGTTAATGAGGGTGAAACCAAATATCTGCTTTCATCTAAAAGAGACGGACAACACCGACGTATTGGCCAGAACGTCACCATGGGCGGATATATCTTTGAAGTGGTCAAGGAATTCGTCTACCTTGGCTCACTGATAACCAGCGACAACAACACCAGCGCTGAGATAAAACGCAGAATCACTCTTGCCAACGTCTGTTTCTTTGGGCTCAAGAGGCAATTGAGAAGTAGAGCCCTCTTTCGGAAAACCAAGTTGACACTATATAAGACCTTGATCATCCCAGTCCTTCTTTACGACGCAGAGGCTTGGACCTTAACAAAAGCGGATGAAGATGCCCTTGGTCGTTTCGAGAGGAAAATTCTGCACTATCTACGGTCCCGTTTGTTCAAACGGTGTATGGAGGAGAAGATATAACGAAGAACTGTACGGGTTGTACAGCGACATCGGCCTGGTACGACGTCTACGGATACAGCGTCTAAGGTGGCTAGGCCATGTAGAGCGCATGGAAGATACAGCTCCGACCCGAAAAGTCTTCGAATCCACTCCGGAAGGAAGGCGCGGCAGAGGACGGCCGCATCAGCGGTGGCGCACACAGGTGGAAGGGGACCTCAACCAACTGGGCGTGCGGCACTGGAAACAGCTGGCCAAAGACCGTGCCGGCTGGAGACGCTTGTTGGTTGAGGCCCAGGTTCACCACGGACTGTAGCGCCACCTAAGTAAGTAAGTATCAGGCAACCCAATAACTTTGACACCGGTTGACAGAACGGATTGTGACAGCCCGCATTCAAAGCGTTATTCTTTGCGAATTTTTACTATGGAACAGTACACGCCACAAAAGCGCGCTGTTATTGTGCAGCTTTAGGTTAGGTTAGGTTAAAGTGGTTGACATACGCCACACGTAGGCCGTAGTCGGTCCATTGTGATACCACATACATATTACCTTGAACCGCTACCTGCAAACCAATCGGTGCTCCTGATGAAGCGATGGAGTTGAGCTATTTTTATGTCTGCTAGCTCACTTAAGTTTTCATAGAAGGGCGCGCCGAGGTAGATCCTCCTGCGATTCGCAAAAGAAGGGCATGAGCAGAAGAGATGGTGCATCGATTTCTCTTCCTTCTCATCCATGCAGCCGCGGCAGAAGTCATTGGAGGGTAGCCATAGTCTGGCGGCGTGTTTTCCAATGATGCGGTGACCTACGATGACACCCACTAAAGTACGTTAAGTTGCTCTTTTGGTTGCCACAAGGTCCCTGGTTCGACCTAGGTTTAGCTTAGGCCAGATTTGTTTAGTGATAAAGCCGATGTTACTTTCATTCCATTGGAGGTTGGTAGCCTCTATGGTTCGAAGTTTTATCTTGTGCTTTACCGTACTTATTGGTGTTTTTAGATACCCGAGGGTAGAAAGACTGAGTGTGCTTGACCCTAGCTTTGCGAGTTCGTCGGCCGCGCAGTTTCCTGGAATAACCCTATGCCCGGGAACCCATAGTATTTTAATGTTGAACTGTTCAGCCATCTCGTCTGGAGATAGCCGGTAGTTAAGAGATGTTTTTGATTTGTGGGTAACCGCGGCCAGGATTTTTATCGCAGATTGGCTACCCATGTAAATGATAATATCCTTTACGGATATTACATTGATCCTAAGCCATGCAAGGGCCTCCGTTATCGCTGTTATTTCTGTTTGATACACGCTGCAGTGATTTGGGAGTTTAAATGATAGGTTAAGGTTAAATTCCTTCGAGAAGACTCCACTACCTACACCCGTCTCCATCTTGGAGCCGTCGATATACATATAGGGAAATCGAGTTCTTCGGTATGACTTTCAGCCCATTCCTCCCTGGATGGAAAGAAAACTTCGAAGTTTTTAATGAACACATTCTACGTGATGATGTAGCCTTTGTCCATGGGTTCTTCGAAGTGGTTAAGAATGCTAGTATGACCTTTATGTGATATGGGCCGTTTTCCAATGCCCTTAATCCGTAGGGCCGCGCGCAGGCAGCAATTTGTTTGCTGAAGAGGTCCAATGGTGGAAAATGTAGGGTTTCCGTGGGGGATGATCTGATCGCGCCGTTTGTATATAAGCTGGCCGATCTTGGTACTTTGTACTGCCTTGTCCAGAGCAGTCCACTAGAACACGATGCCGTACAGAAGGATTGGCCTTATGACTGCTCTAAAATGCTTGGTTGGAGACCCCACTTTATGCCGATCGAGAATGATGGGTTTCCAATTCAGCCTCCTGTCAAGGACTAGGCTAAGGTATTTATCCTGATCTTTGATTGTTAGTTGTGTTCCACCCAGCCTCGGTGGGTTTAAGTGCGGAATTTTATATTTATTTGTAAACAGTACTAGGCCGGTCTTCTTGGGATTGACCCCAAGTCCACAGTACTGCATCCAGCTTTCTACTGTATGTAATACACCCTGCATTAGATCGCTTAGAGTGCCGGGGAATTTTCCTGTCACAGCGTACCCTTCCTGTCTTAACAACAATAGTAGCTCATTGATCACCATGTTCCAGAGGAGAGGGGAGACTACTCCATCCTGTGGTGTACCTCTGCTGACCATTCTAGTTGAGACGGCACCAGCGAAGTGCGTTAGCAGTTGTCGTACCAGTTCTATCACTGATCCCGTAACACTCAGATCAGACAACGCTTTGGTGACGGCCCATGGTTCAATATTGTTAAAGGCGCCCTCAATATCGAGAAAGGTCACTAGGGTATATGTATTCCTTGTGTTCCAGTGACCTTTCTATTTTGCTGACCAGTGAGTGGAGTGCTGTTTCCACCGAACTGCCTTTATTGTAGGCACGTCGGTTATCCGACAGGCTTGCTGAGGTATATGTTGCTGGATCGAATGCGTAAGTCTATAATCTTCTCTAGAGTTTTTAAGGCCTCAAGTCATTTGTATACGCGTGGGAGCTTTTGCCTGCTGTGGATATGCAAATGATTTTCGTTACCTTCCACTTGCTGGGGTTGTAGGAGGTTGTAGAGGCAACTCTTATATATTACCACAAGCCAGGGAAGGATGAGATCTGCTACCTGGTAGAGCTCCGCTGGTGGGATCCCATCCGGTCCTGGAAACTTGAAAGTTTCAAAGCTTTTTAAAGCCCAGAGGACAATGTTACTGTTTACCAGGTTGGAAGCACGCTCGAGGGAGGATGTTCCCGGCTGGATGACTTGAGGAGGTGCCCTAGCCGAGTTACTACTGCCCGGAAAGTGTGCGTTTAGAAGAAGTTCCAGGGCTTCCGTTCTGGAGGTCGTCCAGGAACCATCATTTCGCATCAGGTGGCTTGGGTTGTACGGGGCTGAAGCCAAAATCTTCCTTATTCTTGAGGCTTCGGAGACCGTATTCATTTTGGCACAGTAGCTCCTCCAGGATTGATTTTGGCCCTTCTGGTCGCTGCTTTGAAAGATTTAAGTGCCTCTTTGTAGAGATCCCAATCCTCTTGCAAGCGGGTACATTTAGCTTTGTTGAAGAGCTTTCTGCTCTCTTTCCTAAGGGAGACTATCTCTTTATTCCACCAGGGGGTTTGGGTTTGCCTCTGGCGGTGCTAACTGCACAAGATTTGGATAGTGCTCTGTTAAGGGTTTCAGTCAGCTCATTTACTAAGCTGTCTAGTTCCGCAGAGTTGTGTGGATAGGTATAGTGCTTTGTCCCTAGGTAGGGCTCAACATAGGTTCTGTATTTTAACCAGTCAGTTCTCCTGTAGTTCCTGAAGGAGCTAGGGCACTGACGTGGCTGGCTATGCTGAATCGAATATAGCGATGGTCAGAGAGGGAGTGCTCTTTTAGGACTTTCCATTCCCTGACTTTGTCGACAATGTCCTGCGATGGAAGTTACATCTAGAACTTCTTGTCTGTTCTTGGTGATAAAAGTTGGGTCACAGCCATCATTACAGACGATGAGGTTAGTATGTAATAAATAAGTGAACAATGACTCACCACGACCGTTGATGTTACTGCTGTTCCATATCGTGTGGTTTGCGTTTGCATCGCACCCGATGACAAGTCCGACATTTGCAAGCTCTGCATCCTTGACCAGATTTACCAAGTTGGCCGGAGGGGGAGGACTTGGGTGGTCGTGGGCTAAATAGGCCGAGGCAATCCAGAGCTTGAAGATATTCTTTGCTGCACTATGTAAACGCCTCAAACCGTTCTTTAATTAACTCATTGGTCCATATTATTGTGGTTTTAGAACTGGGAAGTCCTCTATCGATCAAGTATTCTAACCGCGACAGGTCCTGGAAAAAACCAACGAGTTCCAGATCGACACTCACCATCTGTTCGTCGACTTTATAGAGACGAGTTATAAGCGCCATGTCTAGTTTTACATCCCTGCCAAACTCGTCAGATTGTGCAGGATGACATTGGAGAATTATCGCTGCTCCATTAGCGTCGGAAGCGGCTTAAGCGAGACCCTTAATGTCAAAAAAGGTTTTAGACCTCGCGACACATTATCATGTGACTTTCTCAGTCCTTGAAAGGATCGTGCAAAACTCACTGGTCAATATGAGGAGCATGATCTTTTTAAAGTCCGTACAACTGCTCGCATATGCCAATGACATTGACATAATTGGACGAGTTTAGCGAGATGTCATTGAGGCCTTTACGAACATTGAGTCGGAAGCAGTTGAAATGGAACTGGCGGTAATTGGGGGCAAGACGAAATAAATGCTGTCATCCAAAAAGGACACAAATCACATACAGGGCGCACATATTGGCAGGCCGAGGAAGGACGCCGCGAAATAAACATTCAATGGCGTTGGTGTTATTGGGATCCGAACTCGCTCATCGTGCGCCAGAGTCCAACACACTAACCACTGAGCCACGACGCCCTTGAGCCACTTAGTGCTTCTTAAAAAATTAAGAAAGTCAGTTATCCTTACTCACTGAACATCTTTCATGTCGTTTAGAAAGTAGGATCCTAGGTAGCGTTTCCTGATTGCGCAGAAAGTCAGGCAGGCGCAGAGTAGGTGGTGGATGGACTTGACCTTCTCTTCATCTAGGTAGCTTCTGCAAAAATCATTCGGAACTTGCCCTAGTTTTTGCGCATGACTGCCAATGATTTTTTAGATATCAGTTCTTTTTAGGGAGATTATTCTCTTAGTCCGTTGACTATCGAGCCGAAGCCAGATTTACCTGGTGATGAGACAGGTGTCCCCTAGGGCCCATCTCAGGTTCGTATCAGCCATGGTTTATGAGTTTAAATAGAATGGCTGCAAGAGGTATTCCCTCGTGTGACATGATTGATTGTTGCGTCGTTCCTTGTCTGGCGAGTGTGTCGGGCTTTTCGTTGCCTGAGGTGTCAGTGTGTCCTGGAGTTGTATGTTAAACTGTTCGTCCATCTCGTTTAGAGATGGGCGACAGTCAAGGCTTGTTCTTGAGACGTACACATAGGTTGTTTAACCTGGTGCCAAGTTAAGTGATTGGGCGGGTTTCTGGAATTGTGTGCTTTCTGGTAAATAGCATAAGCTCCGTCTTCTGGGGATTTACCTTGAGCCCTTTTGCACAGTATGGAGAATGCCGTTTGCATTCGGCATTCAGTGTGGGTAGGTACTTGCCCGAGATGGTAATGGCAACTTAATCAGCGTAGGCAATAACCTCGAGGCCTTCTTTTTCCAGTTTGGTCAGTAGTTCATTTGCAACTACATTCCAGAGAAAAGAAGAGAGGACCCGACCTTGTGGGGTGTCCCTGGTGCTCTAGTGGTTGCTTGGCTTCCCCATTTAGAGTTCTCCACTTTAAGATTTTCTAGCTCTTCCATTATTGCTTTCGAAGTGGCGTTGTTGATTTTTCTGAGTCTGGCGGCGTCTGATATTTTCTCCGCATTGCTACAGAAGAGTTTCCGTGACTTCCTTTGCTCTTTTCTCAGAGTTTGCTGAGCGATTCTTTGTACAGATTCCAGTCCCTGTCCTTTTTTGTGTTCTTTGCTTTGTTGAAGAGCCTTCGACAGTCCTCGCGAAGTTTGCTTAGAGCTGCGTTCCCCCAGGGTGGGTATGAATTCTTTCTGGATTTGTGGATTACGCAGCTATTAGCCCGTGCGGTGCCCAATATATTTGTCTAGATATCGACCAGCTTGTCTGACGGGAATCGTGGGGTGTCGGGGGTCCTTTTTACCATAGAACTGCCTATGAAGGCTTTATAGACCCAAGAAGGGTCGACTGGGGTTTGAACTGTGGTTGCCAGGCTAAAGCCAGGTAGCTCTCTTATTCGGCAACTGAGCGAGCGAGATGCTAGAGTTATGCCTTGTAGGTATGCTTCCCTTATTACATATATTGGAGGTTAGTATGAATTCAATCAGCCAATGACCTCTTTCGTTTGTATCGCTACTGCCCCAAATCGTGTGATGCGCATTTGTGTTCGCGCCGATTAGGAGCCTAGCTTGTTGTTTTGACGCGTCCTCGACTAGTCGTCTGAGATTGTCTTGTGGGATGGTTTTCTCCTGAGCCATGTAAGATGAAGCTATCCATAATTTGTCTCTGGGTGATTGTACTGCAATCACGGTGGTGGCGGAACAGCGGTAGTTTGGAGGAAGGTAAGCGTTACTGACGTCAGTAATAAAGCACCATCTAGAGCCACCGTGTTCCGGTGGCTTTCCCAGTTCAATCCTGACTGCACTTCGCTTCAGAACGAATTTAGTTAAGGTCGTCCAAAACCGGTTGCGTGAGCTAGTATTGTAGGATCATCATGTGGCATAGCGTGAGATTGAGGCATGCTCGAGCATTAGTCCCATCCGTACTTACTTACTTAGGTTGCGCTAGAATTCGGGCTGAATCGGGGCCCAAACCAATAAGCCTTTCTAGCTAGCCCGATCTTTTGCTAACTGTTTCCAGTGTAACACGCTCAGTTAGTTAAGGTCCCTTTCCACCTGTGTGCGCCACCTTAGATGCAGCCGTCCTCTGCAACGTCGTCCTTCCGGGTTGGAGTCGAAGCTAAAGCTGTGCTGTCAGTTCGCTCTACATGGCCTAGCCATCTGAGACAATGGATCCGTAGACGTCTTACTAGGCCGATGTCGCTGTATAGCCCGTACAGCTCGTGGTTGAATCTTCTCCACTCGCCGTCAACACAACCGGGACCGAAGATTGTACGCAGAATTTTCCTCTCGAAACGACCAAGGGCCTCTTTATCCATTTTTGATAAGGTCTAAGCCTCTGCGCCGTAGAGGAGGACCGGGGTGAACAAGGTTTTATAGAGGGTCACCTTAGTTTTCCGAAAGAAATCTCTACTACTCAATTGCCTCTTGAGCCCGAAGAAACAGTGGTTCTTCTTCTTTTTTGATAGCGTTACAGCCCATGAAGGACCAGAGCCAAGCTTCTCTCAATCACCCATGTTGTGTGTGATTTATTTTTAACATAGGTGAAAGGGACCTTTAATGCCGATTCCGAACGGCGTGAGTCGAGAAGCTTTTTCACGGCAAGTATACTACGGGGGGTTTTGCCAGTACCCCGCCTAGGAGGAACGCCGCGAAATAAACATTCGATGGCGCCGGTGTTATCGGGATCCGAACTCGCTCATCGTGCGTCAGAGTCCAACACACTAACCACCGCGCCACGGCGTCCGCCAACAGTGGCTAGCAAGAGTGATTCCGCGTCTAGTCTCAGCGCTGGTATCACCAGTGAGCCGAGGTAAACGAAATCCTTGACTACATCATAGCTGGCGATAGTGACGGTCTGGCCAAGACCTCGGTGCTGTGCGTCTTTCTTTGACGACAGCATATGTATATTTGGTTTTGCACTCGTTTACTTTCAGACTCACTTTAGCCGCTTCTGCTTCAATGCTCACAAAGGCTTCATTGACATCTCGCAGCGTTCTCCCAATCACTTCAATGTCATCAGCGTTTGCGAGCAATTGTGCATCTATTTGAAGTAAATCGTGCCTCTTGTATTGACCAGTGAATCCCGCACAATCTTTTCGAGAATGATGTTGAAAAAATCACATGACAGTGCGTCGCCCTGTCTGAATCCTTTTTTGACGTCGAAGATCTCGGTTGACTCATGGAGCAGTGAGAATTCTCCATTGTCATCCTGCACAACCTGGCGAGTTCGAATATGGGGTGTGTGTCGACCTGAAATTCATGGGTCTTCTCCATGACTGCCGCAGCGTGAATATTTGGTTTGAGATGTAAGAATCGAGGAAACTAGGAAATTACGCCTTGTCACAAAGTCTAATAGCCTGTGTCCGTTTTCGGACGTGGCGTCGTGTCTTCCCCGTCTGTAATTTCGAGAGTAAATCTCCAGCTGGCACCACGAGGAGGTGAGGGTGGGACTTACTAACAGTGCCGCAAGGTGATCGTCTTCGGTGGCTTTTCTCGCCTTTTAGCAGACCAGCATCCGTCGGATAGATGCTACCCCAACGCGGCCCTTGTTAGTCCCACTCGCATACATTTAATATCTTGGAAAGATTTGTTCGCGTTGGATACAGCGTTGTAACCCCAGCACGTCACTGGCGTCTTCTTTGAAAACAATGGTCTTCACACCCGCTGGAGGCAGTAAAGGTACATTTTATCGGCTTCATTCGTCTGTACGGTTGATGGTCGATTGGTAAGTGGATCACCAGGTAGCTTTATCTATAAATCTAAAGCCATCGTCGGAGTTTGTATTTAGTCTTAAGTTATTTTCCTTTATGGAGTTGCTTCCTACGCTTAAGTATTCCAGTTTTTTCGTCTTCCTTAACCATCTTTTTCTAACTAACAATTTACATCGCTTCTTCTTCCGTACATTTTCCAGGTTAGATGATTCTTCGTCAATTTTGCCAAAATGAATTCCACCAAAGAAAAGGAACCAAAGCCTAACAACAAGCGATTTAATAACAAATCCATCAAATCTAACAATAAAAAGTCGAAAACACCGCCTGAAACGAAATCCAATCGATCGAGTTCCCTCCGTGGCGCAGCGGTAAACAACAAAACTCCATTGAATCCCAGCAATAATGTGAAAAGCAAAGAAGATCTATTAAATTCGAAACCAACCCATCCACTGCCAGGATATGAAAATGCTCCAAAATTCGAGCGGTCAAATAGCTTCTCGCTCACGCGACACCTATCGAAACTCATCACATCCATTACGGGTAGTAAGGAAAACCTATCCAAAACCGATGAGGCAGAGAGTCCATATAAGTTTACTCGTAGCCGATCGATGATACTTTTGCGTAGGACGAATCGTCGAAGTGTCATCGAACCGCAGCTTGAGCAACTCTCGGAGGAAACTGAGAAATCTGTGGATCAACCCGATAGCATAGTGAAGACACCCGAGGTTGTGAAAGAAGAAGAAGAAGTTGAGTTTAGAAAGCCAGCCGAACCACCAAGTGCGGCATATAATCCACAGGAACACTTCCAAAAACGACGATCTTCCTCATTCATTGCGTCATTTCGGAGGACTCTGACAAGTGCGACGGAGAAAAAGAAGCCTCTGAATCCAAAGTGGAGCGCGTCCCTTCAGTCACTTCAAGCAATCGATAACATGGTTAGCTATGAGAACATGAAATTCATCGATTACGACAAGTTTCACGATTACGAGAAAAATCTCGAGCGGCGACTTTCCACAGCACACTTGGACACTGCCCCTGATGTGGCGACACCACCTGCGCCACCGCCAGTGGTTCGACGGCCAAAGAAGACCCACTCGAATGCGAGTACAAGATCCAGACCGCAACTGACGCAAAGTGCCATATTTGATTCGGATTTTGAGCATAATCTGGATAGACCAAAGAATCTATATCGATTTAGTTTGGACAGTAGGAAGCTGGAGAGATTGAATAAGTTTTTGGGGGGTTCGATGCCGATAGTGTTGGATTCGAAGTTGGACGCTCTTAACTTAGAGGACGGAAGTATTGTCAAGAGACGACGACCAGTTTCGTTCTATATCGGAAGCCTGGATACTCTACGAAGGAGTCGGAGTAAAAGCGATGTGGTCGACGCTGGAGCGGCTATTCAGGTAAGCTTCATAGAATATGTACTTCGTTCTTAGAGCGTCATAAAAAAAAAACGCATGCCTCTTATCGGAATCGCTTCCTGCTTTATTATTTTTTTGTTTTGAAAATATTTTATAAAAGATATAACGCAAGAAAAAAAATGTCGAAATTGTCCTTAAAATGAAAGTACACCCGTGTGTACTCACTTATCCTGTCATTGCTATGTGTGTATGTTTGTGAAAATCCTAAGATAAAATCTAATTTGAACTTAAACCGAGGGGAGATGCATTCTATGTTTTAGTGTTTTGTTTTGTTGTGCGTTCACTCTCCTTATTTACTGTAATTCCGAATCGCCCTTGGCAAAATGCACAAAGGCCAGAACAGTGTCTAATAGGTATAAAGCCCCCGTCACTACACAGAGTGATCCCAGGGCAATTCCGACTTGTCGTTCGGATGCAACATAAAGAAATCCTTGATCGGACATGTAACCCTTCCAATAATGCAGAGCTGTTCCACCAACTGCGATCCACATTAAAGTGCCGACGACATTCATGATTGTGTCAGTTAGTTCTCTAAAAGAGGGAAAAAGAAATATAGAAAACATCGATTTTTAGATTGGTTTAATTTTACCGCTTGTGTTTCGTTGTACCAAAAGAGTAGGCAATCAAGTGTACACCGGTGTATATGAAGAAGCCAACAAACACACCAGATGCGACAATTTCACAGTCAGGGCTTTTCTCTTCGTTCAAGTTCCATGTGCCTCCGATACCAAGGAAATTGCCTCCATCACCCACTCTGTAGAGGATTAGGATGATTAAATTAAGAACCTGAAAGAAAAATGTTCACATCAATGTCGTGTTTTAATTCTGTTGTGCGATGTTTTATCCGAGGGATGTCTAGGGTCTTAAGTGTTACAAAATGGCATCTAATAGACGGCATCCTCTACATGTATTGACATTTTGCCATTTTTGGCATTGGTATTAAATTTCGTGTTATTCTATGTTTATGCGATGTGGTGCGATGTTTTATTTTTGAGATTTTATTTATCAGGATTTTGTTCTTTAAGCATACTAAACAACATGTGGCGATTAAAATTAAGTTTTCGAGTCTTTTGCCATTCTATGTTTTATCCGGCGCGTCAGGTTAGATCGCACATGTCCACGTCCTCTAGCATATTATGCGCACATATCACATTATTTGAAAAACTCGTTATCCGGCACAACTCCAGCCACCCATATCCCTAGAAACTCCGCTGAGTCATTTCTTGTTTCATTTCGCAATATCAAAACACCGAACCACTCCCTGTTTGTCATATTACCACACATTTTAGGCCGCAATCACACACATTGAATAACGAAGCGTGTACATTTCAATAGACTCACTGATACCTTATCTCTAATCGGACTCATAGCATAGCGCAAGTGGTTTTATGTATCTGGTAGGGCGTAAAAAATGTATACTTTTTTCACATTTCAGCTTACCAGCAAAATGTTATGATTGATTTTGAAGCACTTTAAACCATGACATCACCGCCGGATAAAGATTTTTCACTTTTATCCGGAACATATTTCAAAACCTACCAATTTGAAGATTTTTATGAATATCGATCCAATCGTTTCCACCGACACCATTTTGCTTTGCGTGTATGTCTTATAGATTCTTTGAAAATAAATAAACCGATTAGGCAGTTATATGCAATTATCGGATAAACGGATAACGATCTCTATTGACGAGGAATAAATAGATCTCGTGTCTTAGCCACCTGCCGTTTTGCAATTATTTTGTTTTTAAATATTAATTCGTTTTTCGTTGTTATCGTTTTAGGAAATCTTCAGGTTTTTCTCGTTTCCCTGACAAACTAGCGCTAGATACTAAACTGCCCGTTCACATAGCAGGTTGATTGGAGCTTCCGAAGCCCTGAGGTTATTTCGTTTCATGGTAAGATAAGATAACCATGAGATTGTAGCTTGAAGTAATCTTATCAGTAAAGACTTAACGAAACTTTAGGGAACAGGTGCGTCTTTGTATTTGTTTAATGCAAACATTGTGAAAATGCCAGAATGCGATAAGACAGATGTGATTGTATGGTGAATCGCAGGGTCTCAATGGACTGGATAAGTCATCGTTGGTATTCGTGGAAATTCGTATGCGTATTTTGAGGTATTACTCATGTCAGGAAGAGTATGTAGGTTATTGATTGTTTACTTCAAGGGCGGATATGTGTTGCGTGGAATGATGATGGATCATGAGAGCAGACGATAAGGTCATGTACAATTGTCTTCATCTATTAAGGTGTTCTTGCAATAACATGTGAAGCAATTTTGTAATCCGCGAAACACGAAAAACCAGAAGAAAACAATCACATTCTCTCTTGTCACAAATCTTGGGATTGCTTTTATCCTATGAAGCAAATTGACAGACGATTCGGAGGAAGCCATGTCTTCTGTCAGTATTTTCTGGGAAATGAATTGCATACACAATAAGGAGGATGTGTTTCATTTGAATCGTGAAAAGGATGCCAACGAAAGCGGGAATACGATTTCCGATGCTCGTTCCGCATGGATGACGTGAGAGTAAATGTTTGCCTTCATCTCGTCAATATCGCTACGGGGACGGTGTGGAAGGACTTTCAATGAGAATGGCAATAAGGATAGCAGTGATGGCTAAATTTGGGATGACATGAGTTTGGTAGCTTTTCGGCGAATATTTGATTTTAAGATGTTGTGCTTGGTTAGCTTGACATGTAATCGATGTGAGGAACTCAAGGCATTCACAGTGGATTGGTTACGTTTAAAGATGAGACTTAGGATGGCCATTTCAGCGGAATGTAAGGAAATACTTTTCCTTAGCGAAATAACAGGAATAAGGCTTGGTGTACATACATAAGTCGGAGACTGTGCGCGTTAGACAGTCGAATTTTGATTTTTTCCGTACATTTCGAAGAAGGAACGGAATAGACTTGGCTAAGTGCATTAAGTTGGCTTTTCACAGTCATTACACGCAACTGGACACTCTTGAAGAAATGTACTGAATTGTAAACGTTTTTGTAGTCGTCGTTTCATCCCATTGGATTTAGTCAGTCAGACTGTCAGACACTGGACCTCAAGGGATAGTCTGATGAAGCTTAAAGTAACATTATCTGCAGGACCCTGACATCAAGCTCTTTTCTTCACAGAATCGACAAGCTAAATTGTAGGTATGTAAAACGGGGCACACGTAGACCAGGTAGGTCCTTTGTGTTGCTACGAGGGGTGGTCAGCCCCCTATTTATGGTACCATTTTGTACTTCTTACGAAATTAAGAAGGTCAGTTATCCTTATCCGCTGAGCGTCGGCTTAGCCGTTAAGGAAGTAGGTATTGTTTCCTACCAAGACAGCGGGCCGGACAGGCGCAGAGCAGTTGCTGAACGCTTTCAATCTTCTCTTCGTCTACACAGCTCCTGCAGAAGTCATTTGAGACTTGACCTAGTTTTTATGCATGACTGCCAATAAGACAGTGACCAGTAATGACATCAACGATTATATTGATGTCAGTTCGTTTTATGGAGATTAGTCCCTTGGTGCGCTGTCGATCAAGTCGTGGCCAGATCTGCCTGGTGGTTAGGCAAGTATGCCCTTGGGTCCATCTCAGCCATGCCTTGATTCATTAGCTCTAACAGCCATGTTAGTTCGTTGCGTCGAGCATGTCAGCTATCTCATTTCCTGAAATGTTGCTCTATCCAGGTACCCATAAAAGGTGAATGTTAAAATCTTCAGCCATCACGTTAAGTCATGTCCTCTATGGGTAGGCACAAGACTCTAACGATTTCAGGGCAGCTTGGCTGTCAGTGAAAATTCAAATACCTGTGACGGATATTGCGTTCCACCTTAGCCATGACAGGACTGCCTTTATTGCTAGTAGCTCCGCCTGGAAGATGCTGCAGTGGTCTGGTAGTTTTAAGGCCAGATTCAATTTCGATTGTTTGTGGAAGACTCCGCTGCTCACCCCGTCTTTGGTTTTGGATCCATCTGTCGGGGCCATTTATTCCTTTCCGGGTAGATTGTCTTGAAATTTTTGTCAAAGAACGTGGTGGGCTCAGAGTAGTCCGAGTTCTCTGCCAAAATTGTCCTGTCGTTCAGGATAGAAGCGTGGCCCGCAGTATAGCTCGTCCATTTTGAACTTGCCTTTAATCTCGCAGCTGTATATGTGGCTAGCTGCTTGCCGTGGATATCGAGTGGGTTCATATGGAGTAACCTGTTGATCGCCGCCCTTGGATTGGACCTTAGAGCTCCGGTGATGCACATGCCTGCTAACCTCTGTACCTTCTCGATTTGCTTGTGGTATGTTGTTTTGTCTAATGCAGTCCATCAGACTAAAAAGCCATACGCCATATATGTAGGTCGAACGACTATGATGTACAACCATAGAGTTATCTTGGGGCTGAAGGCCCATTTTTTCCCTAAAGCTTTCTTGTAAGTATAGAGCGCCTTAGTTGCCTCTTTGCTCGCTCGGTAATATTTTCTTTCCAAGTTAATTTCCTGTCCAGTATGTCGGCAAGGTATTTGGCACTAGAGGAATAGGATAATCTGGTATCGAGTAGAGTGATTGAACCTGTGTCCGGAGTCTTGTGCTTTCTAGCGAAGGGTACAAGTTCCATTTTCTGGGGGTTTATACCGTTCGCCTACGGTCATTCAGCGCGGGCAGATATTTGCCTGAGATAGCAATAGCAACATCATCGGGCTAGGCAATAACATCTAGGCCTTCTTCCTCTAGTTTAGTTAGTAGTTCGTTTGCGACTACGTTCCAGTAGTCTGGTTTCTTGGTTTCCCCATATAAAGAAGATCAAATCTACTAGCACTCCTGTAATTGCTTGCTATGTGATGTGATTGAAAGTGCCCTCTATGTCCAAAAAAGCTACTAAGAAATTGCGATACGTTGCTTTCTCGATATTGAGGGTGCTTTCGATAACACCGAATACACCCAAAAAAAACGTTGCATCCTCAGCACTGGGGTGGACAATACCACATGCAACTGGATCCAACACATGCTTAGCAACAGGAAAATAAACACCTCACTAGGCAATGATAAAATCAGCGTAAACGCTGCGGAAGGATGCCCTCAAGGCGGAGTTCTCTCACCGCTCCTGTGATCCATCGTGGTTAATGAACTGATCAGCATACTTAGCAACAATGGCTACGCTGACGACATAGTGATCCTGAATAGAGGGAAATTCGAAGACACAGTCTCGGAACTCCTCCAACGGGCACTAAACCTTGTTGCAAACTGGTGCATAAAGGTTGCACTAAATGTCAATTCTAGGAAAAGCACTATTGTCGCCTTCACCAAACGAAGGAATAGGCACAAACTTACCAAACCTACCCTCTTTGGTGAAGCGATAGAGTTCTCAAAAGAAGTCAAATATCTAGGGATAACTCTAGACGAAAAGCTCATTTGGAACTCTCACATTACAAAGACCATTAAGAAAGCCAAGATCTCTTTATGGACCAGCAAAAGTCTCACTGGCAAAAACTGGGGCACAAACCCCAAAATGTCCCGCTGGCTATATACAGCAATCACCAGACCAATTCTTACATATGCTGCGCCCGTCTGGTGGCACAAAACAAAACAAGTATCAGTGCAAGCCAGGCTTAACGGGCTGCAAAGACTAGCTTGCATCTGTATCACCGGGGCCAAGGTATCTCTCACAGACAACTGTCTCCCCAGATACAACTTCGGCCAAAACTACAAGGTCACATTCCCCAACCGACAAAACTGGGAACAGGATAGACCCTCGTTCAATCGTGGATCCTACGGGTGGTACACAGATAGCTACAAAACGAACGAAGGCGTTGGGGCTGGAGTATACGGAGCAAATACAGACACATGCATCTACGTAGGCATGCACAGATATAACTCCGTTTTTCAAGCAGAGATATTTGCTATAGAACTCTGCCTCAGAGAAAATATGAACAGAAATATACTTAACAAAAACATTTACATTCTCTCTGACAGCAAGCCTGCACTTCTAGCCTTAAAGAGCTATGGAATCACCTCCAAACTGGTATGGGACTGCCTACAGCTACTTCACCAGCTGGCCAGCACAAACAGAGTTCATCTCATTTGGATACCTGGACACAGCGGCCATACAGGCAACGAAAAGGCGGACCTACTAGCAAGGAAAGGCTCTGCATCACCATTTATGATGCCACGGCCTTTCTGCGGCATACCCATCAGCACCACCAAATGCTGCATAAACAATTGGCTGAGGAACACGACGGATCACTACTGGTTACAAACGAAAGGTAGCAGACAAGCCAAGTTGTTCCTCCCAACTACATCCCTCAAAAAAATGAAACAACTTCTCATGCTTTCGAGGAGTCAGATTCGTCTAATCATAGGTTTCCTTACTTGACACTGCCCAGTTAATAAACACCTCAAAACAACGGGCATCATACAAGATGACACTTGGCGAATGTGTAATGAAGACGAAGAAACAGCAGAGCCTGGTCAGGACACGTCATCGTCACCTAGGCAAGTATTATCTTGAAGCAGAAGAAATCGCCGCTAGCTAACTCAAAAGCATACTAAGTTTTATCACGAACTCAGGTTTTCTGAGTGAACTGTAAGGACCACTCGTGGCCGCAGTGATTAGGCGACTCTGTCCCACTCCCTTATCCTATCTATCAATCTATCCAAAGTTTTGTCCCATATGATTCCATGGCGATCACAGTGGTGTCAGGACAGTTCTAATGTGGGAGAAGGTTTTTTTTTTTTTTGTTTTATAGATGGGGCTAGTGCTACTATTAGCAATATGGCACTGCGACCTTTGCAGATCTATTGTGCCTGCTAGCCGATTAGCCGAGTAGCCTCTCCACCTCTATAATGAAGTTGAGAATGCTTCTCGTAGGGTGATCCCCTCAGGAGTCATAACTTCACTGAGAAGGATGCGCTTCCTAAGATGGCAGAGAGCAGCACACTCACATAGTATGTGTTCTGCCGTCTCATCGTCCTCTAGACAGAGCCGTAACTCAGTTTCAGACGAGGGACTAATTTTGTTTAGATGATATCTCAGACCGCAGTGTCCCGTTAGATAGCTGACTAGTCTTCTGATAGATAGGGTGTTTGTTCAGGGGTCGTATAAGTCGTTTAGATTGACGGAGTCCCGGAACACTGTTCCAGAAGGACAGGTGTTGCGATTTTTCCCACTTGTCTAAAAGGTTACTTATCTTACACCCGGGAATGCCGCAGAAAGGTTCCGGACCTATGTATTTGTCGCTGGAACCTTTTCTGGCAAGTTGGTCGGCAATTTCATTGCCCTTGATATCTTTATGTCCTGGCACCCACCAAAGTTTAACAGTGTTTCTTTTGGCGAGGTCTTGCAGGGCGTCATGGCATTCCTTGACGGTTTTTGAGGTCGTGCTGTACGAACCCAGTGCTTTAAGCGCTGCTTGGCTATCAGAGAGTATGTTGATAGTTACTCCTCTGACGTCAGTCTCGAGATTTAGATTGACACATGTTAGGATGGCATGCAGCTCTGCTTGGAAGACGCTGGGGCTTATTCCCAGGGCCTTCGAGATCTTGCGTTTTGGTCCAAAGATGCCGGCGCCAACGCCAGAAGCCATCTTGGAGCCATCCGTGTACCACCTAATGCCTTTGACATTCAGCAGGGGTTCGCTGATTTCCCATGCTGAGCGATTTGGGATCAGTATCTCAAATCTCTTGTCAAAGGTGAAGGTGTGTGGCAATGCGTCCGAGACTGTAGTAATCATATACAGCTCGGGAAAATGTTGTAATATGGACATGTGGCCTGCAGGTTTACATGGCATATTTGTTCCCGAGCAGAGGATTCTGATTGCACTGCGTAATGCCACCTTCTTGGCAGCTTCTTGTGCTGCCGTAGGGCAGGAAGGCATAGCGCCTGTGATGCCGACACACGCTGGTCTCTGAAGGCGTTGAAGCTTAATAATTGTAGTTTTTTGTTCAACTTTTGTCCACCATACGGTGGACCCGTAGGTGACGATATGCCTTATTATCGCGGTATATAACCAGTGGACTACCTTAAGCTTAAGCCCCCAGGTTTTATCGTAGGTGCGTCGGCAGGCCCACATGGCCTTAGTCGCTTTCATAAGTTTATTTTTCATGTAAGAGTTCCAATTGAGTCTGCGGTCTAGGTCAATACCTATATACTTTACCTCCTCTGAAAATCCTATGTGTGTTCCATTTAGAAAGATTGAGCAGGGTTGTACCTTTCTCCTCTTTGTAGATGGGACTAAAATTGTTTTATTTGGGTTAATAGATAACCTCTCTCTGCCACACCAGTCAGAGATAAATTGGAGCGCAAGTTGCATGCGCTCACAGGCAGTGACCTCGCACTTGCCCGTTACAATCAGCATATCCGATGACCTCGTAGCCCCGAGTGGTCAGCTTGCGTAGTAGGTCGTCGATGACTATCGACCAAAGCAGTGGCGAGAGGACTCCCCCTTGTGGGCATCCTCTAACCGCCGATACTGTCACTGAGACCTCTCCGCATGTGGCTGATATGATACGGCTATTTAGCATCGCCCTAATCCAGTGATTAGTGAGATGGTCCACTCCCCTGCAGGATAGTGCAGTGGTGATCGAATCATAGCCAGTATTATCAAAGGCTCCCTCTATATCGAGGAAGGCGCAGATTGCGATGTTCTTTTGTGTGAAACTATTTTCAATGCACGTCACCAAGTGGTGTAGTGCATTTTCGGTAGATCGCTCTTTGCGATATGCATACTGGTTGGGATGCAGAGGTGTCTGATTTTCCAGGATACCTCTAATGTGAAGCTCTATCAGTTTCTCCATTGTTTTTAGAAAGAACGAAGTCAAACTGATAGGGCGATAGGGTTTATGTTGCTCGCTTGGTTTCCCAATCTTGGGGATGAAGACAAGATTGACCTCTCTCCAAGTCCGGGGTATGTATCCCAGGTTGAAGCAAGACCTAAAAAGAACTATCAGTGATGGTAGGATTGTATTCAAGCCTTTCTGTAAGATCGCAGGAAAGACACCGTCTTTGCCTGGAGCCTTGTAGGGTTTGAATGGGCTAATTGCCCATTTAACCCTGTCAGGGCTGAATAGGCCTCCAGAGAGGCTATTTGTTCTACTGTCGATGTTTTCTGTGACGTTAATCTGATCGTCAGAGGACATCGCGTAGGGAGTAGAACCAGGGAAGTGCACCTCGAGCAAGGTCTCCAGGGTTTCCCTGGTGGGAGAAGGTTAACCTCTAGAGTTTTCTTTGCCAAAATGCGAGTATGTACATACGTATTTTGCGTCTTGGGTCTTCAAGAAATCAAGTCAAACCAGACACCGAACATGACGTACAAAGCTGCATCACATCTTGACGATCATGAGTAATTTGCAGGTTAGCTGAAATCTCAGACAAAACTCGTTGTGACCGCAGATGTAAAAGGAAAAGTGATTCATTCGATGCGAAAACCAGTCTGGCGGTGCTCGTAATCGTACCAGTCTCATTTCGTGGACCATGTGAACCAGAGACTACCTACTAGACTTACTAGATTTTATTAATTCGTAATTAACCAGAAACCTACATATGAATGCATATGGCACCGCTCAGCAAAGACTGCATTCCAGCTCCTCGCGATACACTTTCATTTTCCTTCAAGCACGCTCCACATCCCTTGAATAGAAACTAGTTCTACCAGTGACACAGCCGTTACTATTCTCCAACGACCAATCATAGCTCGCTGACCGCCGACAATTACTCGTTGAGGTATACTCGCAGCTTCCACCTAATTACCTCAGCGCTGATTAAATCACGCAAAAACAAATCCAAGTAGTGCCCCTTACCCAAACTCGGCTGCTCAATTAAGTCCGCCAGCAGCTCAGCCAAGCCACACGACAAACCAGCCATTCAACCACCAAACGCCACTCGAAACACTCATTGCGCCATTGTCATCGTGTCGTCGCCCCATTGCGCGTACACATGTGTATGATATCATCATAAGTAGGTAGGTCGATCGGACCTCGTCTGATTCACCCGAAATCCGCCTAATTAGTCGACTAGCGCGACTGTCCCCCCACCGTGAATGCACACAGATTTATCATGCAACCCCACCGCACCAGCGCCCACATGAAGCTCATACTGAGAACCACCATCTGTCAGATTTGCCATATAAACGCGGAATGGTCAGTTCAAAACAATCGCACGCTCTGACTCATGTATCCCCGAAGTTAATGAGATCAGCCGCCAGGTGATGAGTACAAAGTCGTGGAGTTTCTTCACAATTCCAGTCAGCATAACCGGCTGCCGGTCGCGTCACGTGGAGCATAGCGCACGTACGTACAACGCTCATACTGGTTTGATAGAGCAGCACAACTACTACTCGCATGTAGGTGGTTCCTAAACGGCTCTTATGTTCCTTCCTCTCATTCCCTTATAACGCGGGCTACTCAGCTGTTTTGCCGCTTTATTTGGGAAGCGCGGGTAAAGTGGGTTAACGCTTTTGTGAATGAAAATCGTTTATGGGAATTTGTTTACGAATGCGACGAGAACGAGACCATTCCCGACGAAAGCTCGTGCCAAGCTTTCTCCCTCTCTCTCTCTCGTTCTAGTTCTCCTTCGCTCTCTGCGAACGACAGGGTAAAGTGAAAATGAGACGTAACGACTCAAAGAGAAATGCGCTGGCATTGCCAGAGAACACGGAATAGCAGAGGCAGAAGCGCAATAAACGTTCTAATGATTTATTGTGACAGCCGAGGCTATATGTTTGCATGACAGTCTTAATTAAGTAAAAGTGATCGCGAAGTGACATATGTACATACGTTTGGCGCCTGAATTTTTTCGGTTTTGGATTTGTCTCTGGGCCGGTCAA
The DNA here is from genome assembly GCA_951905685.1 of Eumerus sabulonum. NCBI lineage: Eukaryota > Metazoa > Arthropoda > Insecta > Diptera > Syrphidae > Eumerus > Eumerus sabulonum. Next base: position 108,003,962 of record OX645061.1, read on the forward strand.
CTCTTCGCTCTTGACTGGGGTACTATGTTTGTCATCGATGGACGTTTTGTTGTGCTGCTGGATTTGATGTTTTATGAGTTTACGAGATGGAATTCGTTCTGCGTTAAAGTGGTGGAATAAATTAAATTGGTTGGTGTGGTGGGTGGGTGGATGCATGGGTTGGACATGTTTAATGGGTTGAGGTCGATAGATCAGTGGATTTTATTGATGGCAGTTATGGGTGGTTTATGTCAAATGTTTGCTGTGTGCTTGGTTAGTCACGGTAAGTATATTTGGAAAGGGCACCGTATGATGTTGTGGGACACATCTTCACAAAATTGCTCACACAAGCGATGTTAGCAACTATCCACTTCTTCTTCTTAATGGGCGCTACAGTTCGGGTTGAACCCGGGCCTCAACCAACATGCCCCTCCAACAAGCACGATCTTTTGCTAGCCTTTTCCATTATTACACACCCAGTTGGTTGAGTTCCCCTTCCACCAATGTGCGCCATCTTAGGGGCGACCGTCCTCTGTTTCTTTCTCCGGGCTGGAACTGTTGTGGCCATTCGCTCTACATGGCCCAGCCATCTTAGGCGTTGAATCCGTAGACGCCTGACTAGGCTCATGTCGCTGTACAGCCCGTAAAGTTCGTGGTTGAATCTTCTTCTCCATCCCCCGTCTGCGTTTATAGGTCCAAAAATCACGCGCAAAATCTTTCTCTCGAACCGACCAAGGGCCTTCCGCTTTTGATAGTGTCCATGCTTCTGCGCCGTACAACAGGACCGGGATGATAAGAATCTTATATAGAGTCAACTTTGTCGTTCGGGAGAGGGCTCTATTACTCAGTTGCCTCCTGAGCCCAAAGAAACAGCGATTGGCAAGAGTGATTCTGCGTTTGATTTCGGAACTGATGTCGTTGTTCCAGGTCACTACGGAGCCAAGGTAGACGAAGTCCTTAACTACCTGGAACTTATATCTGCCTATACAAACGTTCTGGCCGAGACATCGGTGGTGAGCGTCCTTTTTTGATGACAGCATATACTTAGTTTTGCCCTCGTTTACCGCCAGACCAATTTTCGCCGCCTCCATCTCAATACTCGCAAACGCCTCATTGACATCTCGCTGTGATCTACCTATTATGTCAATATCGTCGGCGTATGCAATGAGTTGCGAGGATTTGAAATAGATTGTGCATCTTGTATTGGCCAGTGATTTTTGCACAATCATTTCCAATATGATGTTGAAGAAATCACACGACAGCGCATCGCCCTGCCTAAATCCTTTTTTGACATCAAAACTATCGGTAAGGTGTTCACCGATTCGGATGGAGCAGCAAGCGTTCTCCAAAGTCATCCTGCATAGTCTGACGAGTTTAGCAGGTATGTCGAAGCTAGACATAGCGTTGTATAGCTCGTCTCTAATTACGCTGTCGTATGCGGCTTTGAAGTCGACAAATAGGTGGTGAGTGTCGACTTGAAATTCATTGGTTTCAATTCATATTCACTAGTGTGACTTAAAAAAATAGTTCAAAAAATCAAATAAGCACTTTTGTAGTTGATACCGATAGGTTAAGTTAGGTTAGGTTGCAGTGGTTGGCATACGCCACACGTAGGCCGAGCTCGGCTTGTTGTGATACCACATGGATCATATTACCTAGATCCGCCACCTGAAAACCAATCAGTACTTCCGATGAAGCGATGTAGTTGAGCTATTTTTATATCTGCTAGCTCACTTAAGTTATCTTAAAAGGGCGCGCCGACGTATGTAGATCCTTCTGTGTTTCGCAAGGGTCATGAGCAGAGGGGGCAGTGATTTTTTGGCAGGTAGTTCTAGTTTGGCGGCATGTTTTCCAATGACATCCACTAAAGTGCTTAAGGTTTTCCTTTTGTTTGCCATAAGGTCCCTGGTCCGTCCTAGGTTTAGCTTAGGCCAGATGTGTTTAGTGATAAAGCCGATGTTACTTTCGTTCCAGTGAAGGTTGGTAGCCTCTATGGCTCGAAGTTTTATCATGTGCTTTACCGAGCTAGTTGGAAGACTGAGTGTGCTTGACCCTAACCTTGCGAGTTCGTTGGCCGCGAAGTGCTCTGGAATATCCATATGCCCAGGAACGCACAGTACATTGTTGTATGTTGAACTTAGGTCGTCTCCGTTATTTCCGCTTGGTACACACTACAGTAGCTTGGGAGTCTAAATGATAGGTTGAGGTTAAGCTCCTTGGAGAAGGCTCCACTACCTACACCCGTCTCCATCTTGGAGTCATCGGTATGGAGGGAAATCGAGTCCTTGGGTATGACTTTTCCTTCAGTCGATTTCTTCCGATATGGAAAGATAACTTCGAAGTTCTTAGTGAACATATTTTGCGGGATGGTGTCCGTTTCCATGGGTACTTCGAAGTTTTTAAAAATGCATACTAGCATACTAGGGCGCCGTGGCGCAGTAGTTAGTGTGTTGGGCTCTGACGCACGATGAGCGAGTTCGGATCCCGATAACACCAACGCCATCGAATGTCTATTTCGCGGCTTCCCTCCTCGGCGTGGTACTGTCAGAACCCCCGTAGTATAACTTGTCTAGAAAAAGCTTCTCGACTCACGCCGTTCGGAATCGGCATTAAACTGTAAGTCCCTTTCATCTGTGTGAAAAATACAATCACACACAACATGGGTGATTGGAGGGAAGCTTGGCTCTGGTCCTTCATGGGCTGTATTGCCGCCAAAGAAGAAGAAGAAGAAGATAATAGCCCTTGTGTGATGTGAGCCATTTTCCTATCCTGCCGCGCAGGCAGCAACTTTTCTGCTGAAAAGGTCCAATGGTAGGAGATATAGAAGAATGTTTAGGGCCTCCGTGGTGGTCAATTTAATCGCGCCACGTATGCATATGCTGGCCGATCATTGCACTTCCCACAGAAGGTTTGGATAGACTGCCTTGTCCAGTGCAGTCCACCAAACTATGATGCCGTACAGAAGGATAGGCCTTATGACTGCTGTATAGAGCCAGTGCATAATGCTTGGTTGAATACCCCAGTTTTTGCCCACCTTTTTTTTGCAGCTGTAGTGGGCAGTGGTTACTTTCTTGACACGATCAATCTTGGGTTCCCAATTCAGCCACAAAGCTTGCGCATCAAAGATGGACGCCACATTTCACAGCTGTTCTTCAATAAAGCCAGGCGGCTGAAAACGTTAATAGTGTTTATGGTGCTGATACTGCGACATCCAGTCACGTGCAGTTTTGATTTCGTCTAATCCGGGACGGTAATTTCGATGTCAAAAAAGCACCACGCTCTGAAAGGCTAGTTGTCAAAAATGTCGACAAAATTATGGAATTCGTCGCGTCTAACCATCATGGAAACACTGCTCCATTGACCACGAGCTAAGCATTGCACCAAAAGGCGTTTGAAACCAATTGAATTAGGCTGCGTGCAAAAAAAGCTCGATGAATGGGTACTACACCATATCCATCTGCGAAACGCTGCTGTATCGCAACAAAGTCGACCTATTTCTGAAACAGATGGTGATTGTTAGTGTAAAGTGTAATGTTTGGTAGGATTGTTGGGAGATAATGTACTATGAACAGCTTTTCTACAGCAAGACTCGGAACAGTATTGACAACAATTACTTACTTACTTATCAGGCCAACAATCCATGAGGAATCTGAGTTTGAGCTATAGCTGTCTTCCATCCTTGACGGTCCCGGGTACGTTGCTTCCAGTTGTTAAGGCCAAGTTGTCTTACATCCGCGATTACTTGTTTCTTATGCCGGAGGTTCGGTCTTCCTCTTCTTCGCGAACCAGGAAACTCGGAGTCGAAGACACTCTTAGCTGGAGAGTGGCCGAGCCAATGCAGTCGACGGATCTTTGCCTTCCGGACCATATCTACATCTTTGTGCAGCTCGTAGAGTTCGCGGTTACGTCTTCTTCTCCTTTCACCTTCCTCGCAGACAGGACCAAATATCCGGTACAGCATTCTCTTTTCGAAAGAACCCAAAATCAAATCCGACGCCCTGCTTATCGTCCAGCGTTCGGCTACGTACACCAAGACTGGCAGTATAAACGTTTTGTAAAGCTTGGTTCTTCGAGTGAGGGGTTTTGACCCAAGTTGTTTGGACAAACCGAAGTAGCAGCGGTTGCCAAGGGCGATTCTATGCCGGATCTCCACTGTGGTGTCGTTTGTGGAGTTGACACTTACTCCGAGGTAGACAAACGCCATAACCACCTCGAAATTATAGCTGTCAATCGTTATATTTTGTCCAATGCGGTGAGCGACGGATCGGATTCTTGCTTGACAGCATGTACGTTGTCTTATCCTCGTTGACTTTAAGACCAACCCGTTTCGTCTGTTCTTCAATCACCGTGAAAGCTTCTACAACGTCACGTTGAAACCGCGCAATGATGTCATTATTATCCGCGTATCCTTGCAGTTGAACAGACTTGTAGAAGATAGTGCCCTCCCTGTTGACGCCTGCACGTCGCACTATCTGCTCCAGCACCAAATTGAAGAAGTAACACGACAACGCATCTCCTTGCCGAAATCCGGTGTATGTTTCAAGCAGTTCAGATGTCCTAGAACCGAACTGCACGGTGCATCGTGTATATTTTAGCGTGGCGCGACACAGCCGGATCCGTTTTCCTGTGATTCCGAATTCGCCCATCGCATCAACCAATTTTTTGCGATTAATGCTGTCGTATGCGACTTTAAAATCGAGAAAGAGATGGTGTGTCTCGGTTCAAGACCCGCTGGTCTTTTCCAGCATTTGTCGAAGTGTGAATATTTGGTCTTAAGTCGCTTTGCCGGGTCGGAAGCCGCACTGGTAGCTGCCGATTAGTGCGGTGCGAAAGGGCTTTAGACGTTCACACAGAATATTGTATAGCTGGTATTCCAGTCGTCTTTCATCTTTCATCTTCATCTTCCCAAATTCTGCAGATGATCTGGTGCATGCTCCCTACCAGAACATCGCCGCCAGCTTTGAAGAGCTCCGATGGCAAGCCATCTGAGCCTGCGGCCTTGTTGTTCCATAGCTTTTGAATAGCTGGGTGGCAGGACTACTTCAGCGGCTGAAGTCGGGATTTTCTCAGTCCCTACCACTTGGTGACAAGATTACCATCGCAATTTCGAAGAGCCAAGGTGCCTTTCTTGAAGCCTCCTGCCAAGCATTAACTTTCTAATACTCGTAAAAGGCCCGTATTTTATGTCTGTCCCTAGAAGATTCTTTTCTTTATTCGCAGCAGTTTTTTTTCCTTCTTTCTTTTGGCTCGGTACTCCTCTCGCGTTGCTCCAGTTTTTCGCTGCAGGCGCCTTTTAGTACGCCTCGTCGGTTTCTGCCTTTTTCTACTCACACTCGCCATCATACCATGGATTTCTTGCCGGGGGTGGTAGGTAGCCTAAGGTAGTCTCGGCTACTTCCTGAATGGCTGAGCGGCAATGCAGCCAACGGTATGTGACATTTGTGCTCGACGTAGGCATACCGAAGAGCCTTTCGCTCAGTTGCTCTACGTAGACTGTGGTAACCTCCGGTGTGCTCAGGCGCCCAATGTCGAACCTCCTCTTGGAGGGCTGATGCAGCTTTCTGACGTTGGACAGTCAGGCTCTGAATCTTGCTTCTAGTAAATGGTCAGGGTCGACATTTGCACGAGTGTTTTGCGTCAACGAGCACATGGTCGATTTGATTGGCGGTTCGACCATTCGAAGATCACCAAGTTGTGTGGATTCGCTTGCGGGGAAATCTTTTGTTACTTATCACCGCGTTACGAGCTGTCGTAAAGTCCGGGAGTCGAAAACCATTATCCTTTGTTGTATCGCGGATGCTGAGCTTACTGATCTTCCTTACCGATTTTTGCATTGAAGCCCCCGAATACAAGTTCCGTAGGCGTTATCCAAGAGATCATAGAAGTCCTCTTTGATGGGATCTTCAGCCTATTCGGTAGGAGCGTGTGCACATATGAGGCTGATGTTGTAAAATCTACCTTTAATGCGGTTCACAGCCAGGCGATGACTTATAGGCTTCGACGTTAACCGCTTTCCCACGACAAATCCACAGCCCAACATGTGCAATCTTTTGTGACAGCTGTAATAGATGTCGACATCTTTTTTCCTCATCATACCGCTTCCTATTCAGTGTATTTCCTGGATCGCGATAACATCCGCCTTGTACTGCGTCAGGATTCTTTCCAATTTACAGAGTTCTGACAGTCCAGGAGCATACTCGCTATTCGTGCTCCGTTTTCGCGCCGTGTCCTCTTCCGTTTTCCGAGGCATCTTGCTCATTCATAACTTGGTTTTTAGGGTTCCGTACCCAAAGGTAAAACGGAACCCTATTACTAAGACTTCGCTGTCCGTCCGTCTGTCACCAGGCTGTATCTCATAAGCCGTGATAGTAAGACAGTTGAAATTGATGACAATGTATTTCTGTTGCCGCTACCACGACAAATACTAAAAACAGAACAGAATGAATATTTAAGGGGGGCTTCCATACAACAGACATTATTTTCATACAAAAAATCCCGCCTGCAACCAAGATTTGTCATTTGATGAGGTAGTCTCTTCATATTTATATTTATATATACAGATGGCACGGAACCCTTCGTGAGCGAGTCCGACTCGCACTTGGCCGGTTTTTTTTACATGGGCGGGTTGCTGGCTCGCCGCACAACCGCCGGTCTAGTCGGGGTATTGTAGCGCCCTCTTGGTTAGGGCGATAGAAGCATACATTTGTTCACCTGTCAACGGTTGTTGTAGAAGCTATCCAGAAGGCACCGAGAGGAGGCTGTATGTCAACTTGTAACGGGCAGTGAAACAGGGATCGTTGTTGGTATCTCGCTAGGTTGAGAGCAATCAACAACTTTACTCTGTATGTCCGAACCCATACCCTCAACTATGTATGTTAACAATTGGTCATCAAAATGGCAGCAAATGATCGACCGTAACGATGGATATTTGACATATGCCTGCGAATTTCAAAATAATTGACTTCTTTTTGCTAAATTTACTAGCGATAAAGAAGCGGCCCAAGAACACTCCCTTGTGGTACACCCGCCTCGATTTGTAACGTTGAGAGATAAAGGTCTAAAGGCGTTTGTAGGATTATCAAACACGGCTACTTATGTACCTGTCCTCGTTATTTTATCGGTCAAGTAGGTTCATAGCACGATTGTCGTATACAGGGGCAAATGCTCATCGACTAAGGTGGTCAAATTTGGCTCCAAACGTGTCCAAATTCGAATCCTAAACAGAAAATGAAAGGTTTACGTCACCAATTAAAATTCCCCTAATCAGAAAAGCTCAACTAATGAAGTAATATGAAAACGAAGATATTGTCATCCCTCTACACTTAAGAGGATTTCCTAAAAATCTCAAGTCACGCAAGTCCTTATTATAAAGGAATAAGAAGCAAACGCAACACCAACCCTACCATTATCATCGCCAACCGAATCAGAACAAGCCAATTTCCGCTTCAATCATAATTCCTCACCCAAAAAACGACATCAAATCCACATCGTCCGATTCGATTCCGTTGAGTGATCTCAGACGTAACCAACTCCGTTAATAACGAATGAATCCTATCAATTGAAATCGAATTGCCCATTCGATCCTATTAACCCAAATAATTCGTTTTAATGTTACGGGTATCTTACTTTTCTCCCTCTCCCCCATACCTTCACTTCCTTTGTAGTCGTGTGATTGCGACCAAATTGTTCAGTAGGTCAATGGGCGATGGGCAAACCTAGGTATGTCTAACCTTTTAATCGCCCCCATCGAAAAACATCGCATACACCAGCACTAGGACGATGGGCATTCTGATATCATCCGCCCCCTAACTAAATACAAAGTGGCATTGTTTACTTTGTAATTTAGATCCTTTTCGACAAAAAGCAAAGCATACATACATATGTACGTACAATCCAACAAGAAGGAGCCTAGACCGCAATACCAAACAATAAGATCCATTCGCTCATTGTGCCACACTCTTTTCCATAGGCATTTTGAATCCTAGAATACGATTCCCTACTCGTCTTCACATTTACCGATTTAATAGAGAAAGCTTAGAATGTCCTTTTCTCTTTCCGTCCTTTGTTTTTTTTTTTTTTTTTTTGGCATCCAAGTTTGAGTGCAAAGTTTCGTGCGAAAAGCTCCTTTCGCACTAGTTTTGAGCACATGTCCTGGCGGGGGAGTACTTAGTTCGTTACGAACCGTCTTCGTGTGTGGATATAAGAAAGAAATCGTTAACCGACTACGGATAAACAGGATAACGGCGAGGATACCAAACAACATATTTGTTTTCGTTTTTTATTTTTTGTTACCCATTTCGTTCCTGCATTTCGTTGTGTATTCTACGTTTCCGGCGCGTTTTTGATTTCGGTAATATTTTGGTGTGTCTCCGAGGACATCCCCAAAGTGTGTCTACATAAGTGTGTCCTTGTACGGTTTTTATTTTTTTAATTTATTAATTTTTTTTTTAGTTATATAAAAGTAGGTTTATAGCCAAACTCAATTGGTCTCTCTCGTGTGGAGTGCACGCACGTGTTTGGATTTTGTTTTGTTCTATCGGTGACTATGTACGACTACTACATGAGGTAATTGTCCTCAAAATCCTTAACCTCGTCATCGCCGTCGTCGTCGTCATTGTGGTCGTGTTATCCTTTTTAGAATCGTTCAAGAAAACAAATTTAATTAAGGACTCTATTTCTGTTTCTACATATGTATATCCTTTTGCTTCTTCTGCGATCGTTTACTGATTAAGGACATTTCTAATTCTAATTCTATTACGCGTGCTTTGAATGTGGGTGGTTTTAAATATGTACTCGTATAATGTACCTATCATACACTTGAAGCAACCGAAAACGGTACTCGCGTCTGCATATCCTTTTTTGTAAATAGATGAAATTGTAAGAATTCCGAGAATACTACTAGCAAGTCAGGCGAGCTGGATTGAAAGTGAAAGCGAATGAGGATGCCACAAGGACATCGTCGTTCACCATTGGCAACAAGGATGTGATTAATGTAAGTCAGTAAAGAATGTGTTTTTCAATGTAAGAGTTTCGCTGTTGCTATAGGATGGGAATTGCTATGATGTGCGTGGTTTTCTCAATGTGGTTTTTTGGGGGGATATGCGAACTATGGAAATGGCTATAGCGGAAGGACATTAGCATTTCAGTAAGTGATTAAAATCAATGGAGTGATTGGAGTGGTATGTTATGTGGATTTCGATGGGACCCTGGTTTCAGTCAAGTGTTGTGTTTTTTGGAGGAGCTCATTGAGTAGGGCTCAAACACTTGCTCTTCAATTCGAATTATTACCACCTCACCGGCTTCGTTTAGTGTGTTGCAGTTAACTGTGTGAATTGTACCACGTGAGGCAAGGTTCTTGAGAACTCTCATTCGTTTAAGGACTCGGTAAGAATGTTTATGGCATCAATTCTGGGTCTTTGTAGTTTCTGATTTCCTGTTCTTCGAATCTGGTTTTTATTTATATAAAGAAATGTGTCAAATCAGTTTTGTTCTTATTGTGGGAAAAATCAGTGAGCATTTTAGTAATAGAAAGAGCACTTTTCACTATAAGAGGCGTCGCAAAAATCACGCAAAATTTAAATATTACTCCATTTGTGCGGTGAAGTGATGCCATTAAAACAAAAATAAGGACAGCGGGATAGGTGACAGTGGATGGCTAAATAAATGAGCACTAGGTTTTTATATGATCAAAACAGTGATTGAACCTAATCAACTGCGAATATTTCTGTCGAAAAATTCATTAAAAATGCTCACTGTGCATGTGGCCCCGTTCTTGTTGAAACAACACATTATTGACAACGTTCAAAACCATTTAAGGAGCGCGAGCGTCAATGACGGTAACGTTATTATCATAGGTTAGGTTAGGTGAGTGGGTGCCCTATTGACGAAAGGTCAAAGCTCACTTAGACTACGACGAGTCCATTGTGTAACTGGGCACGCTTAACCCGTAGTAACCTGTCATTTCAACATTGACGTTGAGCTGAACTACTTAGATGCAGATGGAAATCCTAGTAGTCTATTCAGCCCAATGTTACTTACCTTTTCTAGTTCTGGAAGGAAGTGACTTTATTTTTTTTTTTTTTTTGGCTAGAGCTTCAATTTCCTCTTCATCCCTGCAGCTTCTGCAGAAGTCATTGAAGTGCTGTCCTAGTCTGGCTTCATGGCAGGATATCATGCAGTGTCGAATAAGGGCACCGACTTCTTCATCTTTTTCTTTTTGGTGCTACAGTTCATGGCAAATCTGGCCCTCCTTTAAAAAACCTCTCCAACTGGCAGGGTCTTTCGCTAGCAGTCTTTAGTGCCGCACGCCTATTTGGTTAATGTCCTCTTCCACTTGGTTGCGCCACCTTTAATTTGGCCGTCCTCGACCGCGTCGCCTCTCGGGGTTGGATTCAAAGACCTTCCAGGCCGGAGCTGTAATTTCCATGCGCTCAACATGATCTAGCCATCTTAGGCGTTGGATCCGAAGACACCCTGCTACGTTCCCTCTCTCCGTTCCGTTACTATAATACCATTTTTGATATCTCGCAATAAATTGACGAAACTTAATTTGGAACTTTTGGTGCAGCCAGTGTATAGGCCGGACCTTGCACCATCTAGGTACCATTTGTATCAGTCTCTGCAAAACTCTCTTCGTGGTAAAAATCTGGCTGACCGTACAGCCACTTGACAGATAAGTCACCGAAGTTCTAGACCAATGGAAGTATGAAGTTTACTTAATTAGGTGGCGCTACAGTTCGGGGTGAACTTGGGCCTTGACAAGCCTTTTCAGACAGCACGATCTTTTGCTAACTGTTTCCAGTGTCGCACACTTCGGGCCGGAGCTGTGCTGTCTATTCGCTCTACATGACGTCGTACAGTTCGTGGTTGAATCTTCTCCTCCACTCTCCGTCAACACAAACGGGACCGAGGATTGTATGCACAATTTTGCTCTCAAAACGACCAAGGACCTTTTCATCCATTTTTGACAAGGTCCCCGTAGAGGGTCACCTTCGTTTTCCGAGAGAGGGCTCTACTACTCAATTGCCCCTTGAGCCCGAAAATCGGCGAAAAGGTCTTCTCCAAGATCTGCCGTAGTGTGAATATTTCATCTATCGTGGTCTGTTCTGGCCTGAAACCACATTGATAGCAACTTATCGAATTGTCCACGAATGATTTCAGGCATGGGCACGGACAGAAAGATCTTAAACGCGATGTTAAGGAGACTTATTCTCCTATAGTTGGCGCAGACTGGGCAAGCGATGCTGAGGTTCCATTCATCGGGCATGCTTTCTTCCACCCATATGTATCTTACAGATGAACTGGTGCGTGTTCCCAACTACTTTAAATAGCTCAGCAGACAGGCCGTCTGCGCCATCAGCCTTATTAGACTATAGTTTTACTATCGCTATCTTAACCTCGTCTAGGTCGGGTCGAAGGAATTCTCTCTCATCTTCGTGCAGTGTGAATGGTGCGTTTTGCCTGACAGCGTTATCTTAGCCATCTTCGCTCTTATACAGTCCTCATAGGTCGTTTTTCCACACTCTCAGCACCGATTGTGATTCAACTACGAAGTGGCTTTATAACTTTCGAATGTCGTACCTGCGATAACATCCATCCATCTCCCCGATTGTGCGCTTCCCATGCTCTTTCTTTTTCCTTTTGAAGTGAAAAGCTACCTAAAGAAAACTGGCAAAATAGTATAGATACCAGTAGCCTCGGATGTAAAAAAAACGGACAGATTAACCGATGACGACCCAGGAAACAACAAAAGGAAAAGAAAAAAAAAAAACGGCCAAGTGCGAGTCGGACTCGAGCACGAAGGGTTCCGTACCATCTGTATAATATACAGATGTATAATATATTATATAAATATGAAAGAGACTATGTATGTTACCTCATCATATGACAGATCTTGGTTGCAGTCATCATCACATACATCATCTGTGAAAATTTCAACTGTCTAACTATCACGGTTTATGAGATACAGCCTGGTGACAGACGGACGGACGGACAGCAAAGTCTTAGTAATAGGGTTCCATTTTGCCTTTGGGTATGGAACCCTAAAAATGATATTCGGCTTTGAGGGCTTTGGAATGTAAGGTCCCTCAACAGACCACGTGCAGTCGAACAACTTGTGGGGGCCCTAGACTGTTATGAAGCAGATATTACCTCAATCCAGGATGGGATGGACCAGGCAAAAAGCGGGTGGAAAATTGTGATTGTGCGACTTCTACAAGGAGAGAAGACAACTCTTATTCGGATGCGGACTTGTTATTAGAGGTAGACTTAGGCAAAAAGTCTTGAGCTTCCGGTATATAAGCAAACGCCTCATGACAATACGCATCAAGGCTAAATTCGCAAACATCAGCCTGTTTTGCGCTCACGCCCCTACCGAGGACAAGGATGACGCTACAAAAGACGACTTCTACGACCTCCTAGATACGACATATGCTCAATGTCCCAGTTACGATGTCAAAATCGTACTTTAACACGAAACTGGGCAAGGAAGTCGTTTTTGATAGGGTCATTGGCAAGCACCCACATCGAACATCCACAAAGCGAAGTGGCGATCTCCAGATCAATCAACTGTCAACCAGATTGACCATATTGCGATTGATGGCAGGCGCGCATCCGATATTCTTGATGCACGAACTTTTAGAGGAGCCAACATTCATTCGGACCACTATCTTGTGGCAGGCAGGTTGCGACTGCGAATATGCAGTCGCAATGCTACAATCGCAAGAGACCGCCAGAGCCTATGCCAATCGCGTCTCCCTCAAACTGTCGGAAAACCCTCCCACACCTGCTTAGACCGTACAACACCAACAACAAGCCTTAGAGAGTGCTGCTTCTGAGGTACTGGGTTTCAAACCGCCACCAATAACAAACGCATGGTTTGACGACGATTGTGGGAGGGCAGCCAAGCATCAAGCATATCAAGAAGCGCTGCACAGAAAGACGTGAGCTGCTCGTGCATTATGACCAGAAGAGGAGGGAAGAGCATAAGCTTCTCAAAACAAAAACAAGAGAGCATGAGAAGCTGGCGATCGTAGAGATGGAGAGATGCTATTGCAGGAATGACGTTCGGAGGTTTTATCAACGAATAAAACAAACATGCCAGGGATATAAGGCCAGAACGGAAGCATGCAGTCGGTACTAAGAATCTGGAAATACTACTTCCGCAGACTGTATAACGGCGATGACGAAACGGATCCCACTATCAGGCAGATTGACCCTTTCATGGCCGACGATGATAGCAGAGAATTTCGTCTCCCTGACCTGGACGAAGTTAGGAATGCTTTTTCTAAGCTTAAGTCCAACAAAGCGGCTGGAATAGACGGACTACCTGCCGAGCTCTTTAAGGCAGCTGGAGATGACCTGGTTGGGAGTATGCACCAGCTCATCTGTAAGATATGGTCGGAGGAATGCATGCCCGATGAATGGAATCTTGGTATGGCTTGCCCGATCCACAAGAAAACCCCTTTGTCTGCGCCAACTACAGAGGTATAAGTCTTCTGAACATCGCTTATAAAATCTTCTTTGCTGCACTGTGTGAACGCCTGAAACCGTTAGTTAACATACTGATTGGTCCATATCAGTGTGGTCTAGTCATGTCTAGTTTTGACATCCCTGCCAAACTCGTCAGATTGTGCAGGACGACATTGGAGAATTCTCGCTGCTCCATTAGGATCGGAAGCGACTTAACCGATACGTTTTATGTCAAAAAAGGTTTTAGACAGGGTGACACGCTATCGTGTGACTTTTTCAACATCGTCCTTGAAAGGATCGTGCAAAATTCACTGGTCAATACGAGGGGCACGATCTTTTTGAGGTCCACACAACTGCTCGCATATGTCGATGACATTGACATAATTGGATGAGCTCAGCGAGATGTCGTTGAACCCTTTACGAGCATTGAGGCGGAAGCAGCTATATTGCCAGGTATAATTTCGAGGTAGTCAAGACTTCATCTACCTAGGCTCCGCAGTGACATACAGCAAGTGCTAAAATCAAACGCAAAATAACTCTTGCCAACCGCTGTTTCTTTGGGCTCGGGAGGCAATTGAGAATCCGAGCTCTCTCTCGAAAAACCAAGGTTACCATATATAACATCCTTATCATCCCGAACCTGCTTTATGGCGTAGAGACATTTACCTTATCGAAAGCGGATGAAGAGGCCCTTGGTCGTTTTGAGAGAATTGAGATTTTCGGTCCGATCTGAATAAATGGGGAGTGGAGGAGAAGACTTTATAGACAACTGTACGGGTTGGTGACATAAGCGTAGCACGGCGTCTTCGGATCCAAAGGCTTAGATGGGTGGGCTATGTAGAGCGCATGGAAATCACAGCTCCGGCCCGAAAGGTCATTGAATCCAACCCCAAGGGGCGATGTGGTCGAGGACGGCCAACATTTAAGGTGGCGCAACCAAGTGGAATAGAACCTTAACCAAATGGGCGTGCGGCAGTGGAGCCTGCAGGCGAAAGACCGTGCCAGTTGGAGAGGTTTTTTAAAGCAGGCCATGACCTGTAGTGCCGAAAAAGAAGAAGTGGCCAATATGCTTGTTCAAACATTTACAAAAAAAATCGAGGAGACCTTATGTCGCCCAATATTACAAACTTTGTCAAACTTTTCTTAAGATTTTTGACAGAACCAGTTTTTGCGTTATTGAAGACTTAAAGACCAAAACTTGAATAACTTTAACACGCAGCTCCAGCGTGATCTCGTGGCCTTTGAGAGGTCTTATGGTTTTCTGCAATCAACATCGAACGTATTATTGTCAGCGCGAAAATTAGAGTGATCGGTCTGAACTTGGAGCGAGGTAAACTCTGGAGGGTGGAATATGTAGATTAATTTATGAAGTTTTCGACAGTATCGCAACTAAACTGGTTTGTCGGCTCGGTCGTTCGTCACTCTGTGGGACGTTGTGGTCGTTGTTTTAGTTTTCAGCATGTGATTGACAGGAATAAGTAAGTAGCCACAGTCACATCGGTTCGTTTGGCGTTACATATGCGCCCCTGCTTACTTTGCACGTTAGTTAAGAAAGGCGTTCAAGAAGACGGGTAAGGTTCTTCTTAATACTCCGCCATCTAGCATTGTATAATCACCAAATGTATTGACAGCACGTCTGTGACAATATGCCATTGTATGCTTCCAATGACTAGAGGGCAAGATATTTCCCCAGGAGGTGAAGAAGGTGGTGACCGCTGTTACTGTCATTCCTTCGTTTCCACATTGCCTTGATAATGATGACAGTAATGGTTACCTTCGAACTTTGTTGATCTTTTTCGTATTTGCCGGGGCTAGCTGCCCCTGTTTGCGCTATACCGCTGCTTTCAGGAGCAGTATTGACGAACATTTATATTCCATCTGAGTCTATTGAATGAATGTTTTCCTAGTGAGTCAACTATACACGCTGCCTTTCGTTGGATAAGCAGAGACTGGTTATGGATGGAGCATGTCCCTTTCATTCTTTGTTTACAGAACCCGAGGATACCGATCTAGCATTGATAACCTTTAATAACTGACATTTTGCCAGCGGTTCTTGTAAACATTTACCCAAGTGACGCAAGCAAACTAATGACTAACCACTTTAAGCTCTGTTCGCATTCGTTTCCCATAACATTTCTCCATTCCTTGACCGAATGAAATCCAGAAATCTATTTGACCGTAAACATTCAGTACCACTCGTACCTCAACCCCCAGACATCAAGGCAAACCCAGAAGCATGACGGAACTAAGCACACTATTCTCAATAAACAACAGAATTGGACGGAATGGTTTATGCAAATGACATCTGTCACAAAGGCCATGTCCGCAAATGCATACTCCTTTGTCCTATTATTAATTTTGTCCTTTTTTATTTTCGTATCCTTGCATTTTAGAATAAACGTGTATTCTCTTGAAATAAGTACTTACCGTTGACAACAGTCATGAGCCTTTACCACGAATGGCTGTCGTGTGAGGTGATTTGTGAAAACTGAATGAAAACCACTTGGGTAAACATGTCAAACTGCTTCGAGGGATGTTCTTCGTTTGTTCAAGGATTTGCGGTCAATTCTTGAACTACAACAGTATATGAGTATGAGGATAAGGTCTCCATTTAATGACAGCTCAGTTCGGAGACGATCGGATATAGTAATTGACATTTGATTGGCTTTATCGACAGTTCGTTGAAAGGATGTCACCTTAGCGGTCTATATTTATAAATAACCGTAGGAACTGTAATTGATAAACGGTAGGGGAACAACAAAGTATAAGTCCTTATTAAGGATTTACCATGTTGTGGACATATGTTGAAGTCATCATGTAATTTCGGTCGGAAAATGATGATCACCTTTTGTCAAGAATATGATTATCCTATTTTGGAGCCAGAGGCTAACTCGTGATTAAGGGTGAGAAGGGAGTGAAAATATTTGTGAGTTACTATCGCAGATAAATTGGATTTCATTCTACTGGATCAACGTCAAGGTGAGTCTACACCGAGTCGAATTAAAAAAAGGTAACTACAATCCATAAATGGGCAAGTGTCTCAGATTACCTAACGTCCACCTTCTTCTTCTTCTTCGAGGCGCTACAGACCGGTGTGGTCTTGGGCCTCAACCAACAAGCGACTCGAGCCAGCACGATCTCTTGCTAGCCGCCTCCAGTCCCGCACACCAAGTGGACTTTCGATAGATGGCTCTGTTACCAATTACTTACTTACTTTGATGGCGCTACAGTTCGGGTGAACCAGGGCCTCAACCAACAAGCCTCTCCAGCCGGCAAGATCTTTGGCCAGCCGCTTCCCTTTTAAACCCGTGCGCGCCCTCTTAGATGCGGTCGTCCTCTGCTGCGTCGTCCCTCGGGGGTGATGTCCATTCGCTCTACACGGCCCAGCCATCTTAGACGTTGGATCCGAAGACGTCGAAGACTAGGCCGATGGCGCTGCACAGCCCGTATAGTTCTTGGTTGAATCTGATCCTCCACTCTCAGTTTACACAAACGGGACCAATGATTTCACGCAGAATTTTCCTCTCTAAAACGCCCAAGAGCCTCTTTATCCGCTTTTGATAACGTCCAAGCCTCAGCGCCGTAGAGGAGAACCGGCATGATTATGGTTTTGGAGAGGGGTACCTTAGTTTACGCTTCTGCTTCAATGCTTACGAACGCCTCATTGACGTCTCGCCTTGTGCGTCCAATAACGTCAATGTCATCTGCGTAGGCAAGCATTTGTGTAGGTTTGGAGTACGATCTTTTCACGAATAATGTTAACGAAATCACAGGACAGTGTGTCACCCTGTCTAAAACCTTTTTTAACATCGAAGGTGTCGGTTAGTTTATCTCCGACCTTAATGGAGCAGCGAGAGTTCTCCATAGTCATCCTGCACAGTCTGACGAGTTTGGCAGGAATGTTAAAACATGACATGGCTCTGTATAGCTCGTCTCTATATAGCTCGTCTCTATATACGACTTTAAAGTCGACATGTGGTGGACAGGTGTGTGTCGACCTGGAATTCATGGGTCTTCTCCAAGATCGTGGATTTTCCCGGCCCGAAATCACACTGGTAGGAACCTATCAGAATGTCCACGAACGGTTTCAGTCGCTTACACAGTACGGCAGAGAGGATGTTGAACGCAATGTTCAGGAGACTTATCCCTCTGTAATTGGCCCAGTCATAGGGGTCTCCTTTCTTCTGGACCGGGCAAACGATGCTGAGATTCCATTCATCGGGCATGCATTCTTCCGACCATATCTTGCAGATGAGTTGATGCATGTTCCTGACCAGCTCATCGCCAGCTGGTTTAAACAGATCCGCGGGAAGTCCGTCTGCTCCATCAGCTTTGTAAGACTTAAGTTTCGATATCGCTATCTTAACATTGTCTAGGTCGGATGGACGGGATTCCCTTTCATCTTCGTCCATTGTGAATGGTTCGTTCTGCCTGACGGCGGCATTTTGACTATCATCGCTGTTATACAGTCTGCAGAAGTGGTCTTTCCACAATCTCAGCATCGGCTGTGACTGCACTATTAGTTGCCCGTGCTCATCCCTACAGGCTTCTGTACTGGCTTTATAGCCTTTGCTTGTTCGTTTTACTTTGGTAAATCTCCTCGATCTCGCGCTTTTCGTGCTCCTTCTTTTTTCTTCTCAGAAGCGCATGCTCCTCTCTCCTTTTCTGTTCATAGAGCTCGCGGGCAGCTCTCGTCCGTCGATGCAGTGTAGCCATGAATGCATTCTGTTTCTCTACATGGGCCTGTCTGCATTCCTCATCAAACCAGGGGTTTCTCGAAGGTGGTGGCTTGAAACCGAGTACATCTGAGGCGGCCTCTCTGATGGCGTTCTAACAACGACTCCATTGCTGTTCTATGGTTTGTATAGATTGCATCGGGACTTGAGAGAGCTTGAGGGAGACTTGATCGGTGAAGGTGGTCTCCTGCGATTGCAGCTTTCTGACGTTAATGATCCGAGTCGATGTTGGCTCCTCGAAAGGTTTGGACATCTAGAGTGCTGGAGGACAGTGTCTGCCGTCGGTCGCAATGTGATCAATTTGATTGATTGTCGATTGATCGAAAGAGCGCCAGGTCCCTTTATGGTTGTTGAGGTGTGGGAATCGTGCACTTGCTACCATGAGATTATGTCTCGCCATAAAGTCCACTAGCCTTAGTCCGTTTTCTGACGTGGTGTTTTGTAGGCTGTGCTTTCCTATGACTCGTTCAAAGATAGCTTCCTTACCCAGTTTTGCATTGAAATCTCTTAGAACGATTTTTGGTGTCATAGCTGGGACATTGGGCATATGTTCTGCCTAGGAGATCTTTATGCCGGTCATCTTTTCCTCTGTGGGGCGTAGACACGTGGTCAACTTATATTGCCAAGATTGGCCTTGATGCGGATAGTTATGAGGCGTTCGCTTGCATCCTGGAAGCTTAATACTTTTTTCCTGAGTCTGCCTTGAACAACAAATCCGCATCCGAATAAGCGTTGTTTATTTTCTCTGTAGCAGTTTCCGTAATATATATCACAGTTTTTCATCCGCTTTTTGCCTGGCCCATCCCATCGCACTTCTTGGACCGCGGTAATGTCTGCCTTATAGCAGTCCAAAGAGTTGACCAGTTGTCCGGCTGCACCAGGTCTGTTGAGGGACCTAACGTTCCAGGTGCAGATCCGGAATTCGTTTCCTTTTTGACGTTTGCGGGGGTCGTCAACATGTAATCCGTCCGTATCCGAGGCTGTTAGTTGTCTGTTGTCTCTGAACAAGTGTTTGTTTTATGCGATAGGGATGTTAACCGTAAGCGCAATCCCCAATCTTGAGGACCAGGTTCCTCTTTCCCCAGGAACAAGGGGTCGGGTCGCTGCACACATTGGTTCACTACCTGGCGGGTGCCAGTATAGCTATCCAGGGGAGGCCACGCACACTGATGAGGACCTATTAGGGTGTTGACTAACGGTTTTAGGCGTTTAGATAAAACAGCAGAGAGGGTTTTGTATGTGATATTAAAGACACTGATCTTTCTTTAATTGGCACAGTCAAAAGGATCGGGCAAAGGACACTGAGATTCCACTCGTTGGGCATGCTTTCCTGCTTTCATATCCTACAGATGAGGTGGTGCATGCGTCCTGCTGGATCATTCCCAGCTGTTTTAAACAGTTCCGCGGACAGTCCGTCCGCCTTGATATGGCTATCATGACCTCGTTAAAGTCTGGGAGATGGAGTTTTTGTCTATCGTCGTCCAAGTAAAGTGGAACAGTCTGCCTGTCAGTATTTGTGTCTTCCTCGCCTATTAGTCTGTATAAATAATTCTCCAAATTCTCAGTGTCAACTGCGACTCTACTACAAGTTGTCCATTCTCGTCCCGGTAGGTTTCGGTGTGGAGCTTGTATCCACTAGATAGCTGTTTTACCTTTTCGTAAAACTTCCGGCCTTCATTCCTGCTGTAACACCTCGACCGCGCCATTTTCATGCTCCTTCCTTTTCTTTTTAAGAAGCCGATCCTCATCCCTCCTTTTCTGTTCGCAGAGCTCAAGAACAGCTATCGTCTTCTGATGCAACATTGCCTTGTAGGCGTCTTGCTTAGCTGCCTGCACTCGTTGTCAAACCGTGGGTTTTTCCTTGGCTGTGGTGTCGTAAAACCCAACACAACGCTTTCATTCTTCTTCTACCCTTAGTGCGTGTGGCGTGGAACTTTCAGAGAGTTTTTGGGAGACTCGGTCGGCATAGTTCCTACCTATCGGTTGCGGTTGTAGCTTCCCGACGTCAAACCTTGGTGTTCTTTCTCGCCTACGTTGTTTTTTTCATATCCCAGCTCGAACCTCAGAAGGTTCGGGCCACCTACTATCGTAAATTACCAAGACGAATATCGTCTTTAAAGCTAGAATCGAAAAGGGCATCCTGTCAGACTTTGAGTGGTACACAAAATCACAGCCTCAACACAAATTGACGCCATAAATCACACCCATTTATTCGACAACTACTCCGTTTTAAGGAACATGAATAGTTCGATGTCGGCCTCATTTCTCGCCATTGGCGAAAACACCGAAAACACATTTCCATATCATTCCGCGGAAGCACTTACACCCACATCTCCCAATAACAAATCGATACCATCTACTTCACACTTTGCATAATTGCCACCTGCCCCAAACTTGGCAACATGCAATCCCTAGCTGGCAGGCTTTCCTCTTTAGATTGTGCCGACAACATGCATGCGGTTAACCATGTCTATACACACCATATACAGGCGTGGTATTCTCACGTCTCACAACCAGAAAACTGATACAGGATACGGGCATTATTCATGTACATAGGTGCGCCGTCTAAACGACCACATACGTCTCTATTCCGGAAAATGGCAGACAACAGATTATCCTTCATTAGCACATCATTAGCGAAAATGGTGTCCGTGCTCGCACGATTGATTAAAGCAATTTTTAACAATCACTCCTGAACAAAATGAAAATCCGCCATCAAAAACGAGGATGAGACAAACGAACTTTGAAACAACGTTCCTGAAATCATCTTCGTCCTTTACTGATATCGAATCAAGGTTGCAGCGTAAAGCAGAAAAGTTTTCAATTCCTTTTGGGTTCGAAATGGGATTACGTTCTACTTAACACTTGACGGAAGTCTTCGATTGTCAGTTGCCTATTATGCGCCGTCTCTCATCTGGCTTCTGCCTTACTCTTGGCCATCAGAGCGACTAGGTATTCGATTGCCTTCACGACAGCTCATTAGGAACCATTAAAACTTAAAATATTTGTGCATTTGAACGTCTGGCCACTGGCGCTATTTTAAGATTTTCTGCTATTATCCACATACTCGAGCCAACAGATTGAATCGCTGAATTACCTCCGCTGAATCAAGGGCGGACGTACATACATACAAGTATCCTGGCACGGATCCAAAAACAAACTTTCAATTGAATTTCTTTCCAAGTGGCCAAATCTGAGAGAGAGAGAGAGAGCGAGGTGAAAGTCATTTTAAAGGACATTAGTCCTTGCAGATGATTTTTTTCAATTTTTTTTTCCAATTTCGTTTTCACTGTTGCAAACGCTAGTACGACAGCAGTATCTTATTGATTTTCGTTCGCATGTTGAACTACAACATGAGGGTATGCCGCGGTGGTAGTCTTGAGGAATTCATTGATTTTGAAAATTTGGTTATCGTACCTGTCTGTGCTGTGTGGCGGATATTCGGTTTGGTCAGCAGATGTGGTGGAATCCAATTTTGCTGAGTGGAAAGTTAGTATTTGTATTGCCCTTGAGCAGATTTGCATTTTCGATTGGGGCAAGAAGTAGATTGCCAATGGCTGAAGCGTAGTGCGTTTGAGTTACTTTACTAATTGCATGGATTTGATGGAGCAGAAACTTGTGCTTAGTCAGGGTTTCAGCAATAAAACTGACTTCAGGAATTATCTTTTGTGTTTTCACTGCCGCTAATCATACCTTCTTCTACTTCTTACCGGGCGCTAGAGTTCGGGCTGAACCAACATGCCCCTCCAACAAGCTGATCTTTTGCTAGCCTTTTCCATTGCCGCACACCCAGCTGGCTAAGGTCCCCTTCCACCAGTGTGCGCCATCTTAGGGGCGACCGTCCTCTGTTTCTTTCTCCGGGCTGGAACTCTGGTGTCCATTCGCTCTACATGGCCCGGCCATATTAGGCGTCGAATCCGTAGGCGCCTGACTAGACTCATGTCGCTGTACAGCCCGACGACAGCGCATCGCCCTGCCGAAATCCTTTTTTGACATCAAAACTACCGGTAAGGTGTTCACCGATTCGGATGGAGCAGCGAGCATTCTCCAAAGTCGTCCTGCATAGTCTGACATAGCGTTGTATAGCTCGTCTCTAATTACGCTGTCGAATGCTGCTTTGAAGTCGACAAATAGGTGTCGACTTGGAATTCATTGTTTTTTTCCAGGATCTGCCGTAGTGTGAAGATTTACTCGACTGTGCCTGAATCCGCACTGATAAGGACCTATCAGCTTATTTACAAAAGGCTCCAGGCGTTCACACAAAACGGCCGAGAAGATTTTGTAGGCGGTATTAAGAAGACTTATTCCTCTGTAGTTGGCGTAGTGAGAGGGGCCTTTTTTCTTGTGGATCGGGCATACGATGCTAAAACCCCTCGGGCATGCTTTCGTCTGACCATATCTTACAGATGAGCTGGTGCATGCTCCTAACCAGGTCATCTACAGCTGCCTTGAAGAGCTCAGCAGACAGTCGTATGCGCCAGCAGTAATATTCAACTTGAGTATCGATACGGCAATCTTAGCTTCGTCGAGGTCAGGGGGACAGAATTCTCTGCAGTCTTCGTCGATTAGAAATGGATCATTCTGCCTGCCAGCGGCATATTGACTAACATCGCCGTTATACAGTCTGCAGAAGTGGTTTTTCCATATTCTCAGCATCAACTGCGATTCTACCACTAGGTGTCCGTTCTCACCCCTGCAGACTTCCGTTCTGGCTTTATAACCTTGGCATGTGCGCTTCATCTGTTGATACAATTTTCGAACGTCACGCCCGCGGTAACACCTCTCCAAACCCTCAATCGCGCGTTTCTCGTGCCCTTTCTTTTTTCTTCTGAGAAGCTTATGCTCCTCCCTGCTTCGCTGAGTGAATCCTCCTGCACTTGTCATCGAACCAGGTGTTTCTTCGTGGTGGAGCCTTGACGCCCAAAATGTCAGATGCAGTGCTTTTCAGAGTTTATTTGCAAAGGTTCCATTGTTGTTCTATTGACAGTGACGAGGGTTGAGGTGTATAGGGGAGCTTAAGGGAAACGCGATCGGTAAAATCACGAGCGGTTTCTGACGATAGTAGCTTTCTGACGTCATAACTTTGTATTCTTACTCCACTCCGCTGCGTTCGTGATATCCGTAGGCGCATCGTGGCTACTACAAGATAGTGGTCCGAATCGATGTTAGCTCCTCGAAAAGTTCGAACATCAAGTGGAGCAGTGTCGACGCCATGTGATCAATCTGGTTAGTGATTGATTGATCTGGCGACCGCCAGATGCCTTTGTGTATATCGGGGTGCGGGAAGCGCATACTGGCTAGAAGGAGATTCCGTGTCCGTTATCGGATGTAGTGTCGTGTAGGCTGTGTTTTCCGATGACTCGCACAAAGCCGCTTTCCTTGCCCAGCAGTTTTGATGTCATAGCTGGGACATTGGACCTACGTTCTGTATATAGGACCGTATAACTCATCTTTGACGGAGTCATCCTTGTCTTGTAGGGACGTGAATGCAAATCAGACTGGTGTTAGATATCTTAGTCTTGATACGGTTCGTTTTGAGGCGTTCGCTCACTTGCCAAAAGCTTCAGACTTTTTGCTTCAGTCCCCCTCGAACAAGTGATACGTATCCAAACAGTCGTTGTCCTCTCTCCCTATAGTAGCGCTGTAGTAAAGGTCCATTCCATCGCATTTCCTGGATGGCGGTTAAGTCCGCTTTATAGCGGTCTAGGGCCTCCCCAAGTTGTTGCTGCACGTAGTATGTTAAGGGTCTTAATATTCAACGTAGAGAGCCGAAGATCATTGTCCTTTTTTTTTTGTTTTTCGCAAGGGTCGTCAACATTAATCTGGTCCGTTTTATCCGAGGCTTGTGGTTGTTTCGGAGTTTGTAGTTTTTTTACGGTTACCGATTACTAGGCCGTAGCTCAACCGACTAATCCTGTTTTTTGGTGCAGGAGGGTCGCTATTCGCCCTTGTCCGTCTGTAATTTCCATAGGAAATCTCCTAGGAGGCCTTTTTTTAGTCCTTTGCCATCATACATTAATGTACGATATTTCACATCTCCAATCAGGCCTTACTATCTGTTCACAAATCAGATTTAACGTCTATAGTGAGGTTAGGGAAGCTGAGCCTGAACTAACAAACAAAATGGGATCGTTCTAAGCTCAACTCTCTGCTAATGAAGATATACTTCTTAAATCGATTGCATCAACAGATGATATCGAAGAAGCGGCTCATCAACTCAACGAACCACTTATCTCACCCTTTAGAATCAGCTGTACGGCCAGGATAAGTACACACTAGCGGTGTGTTATTCTACAGAAAGGCCTTAACATTATTCTATTACCGCTGATAGGTCCTGTTTCAATTTGGGCTACATTTCTCAAATCTGGAGAGATTTGACCAACCTAAATCCTATCGCCCTATCAGTCTAACATCGTTCCTTTTAAAAACAATGGGAAAACTGATAGAGCTCCATATTAGAGGTACCCTAGAGAATCAGATACCACTGCATCCAAATCTTTGCATATCGCAAAGACTGATCTACTGAGAATGTGCTACATCAGTTGGTGGTGCCTGTTGAAAATAGTTTCGCACGCAAGGAGATCGCAATTCGCGCCTTCCTCGATATTTACAATACTGGCTATGACTCGATCATCTTAGCACTATCCTGCAGAGGTGCAGACCATCCCACTAATCACTGGATTAGGGCGATGCTAAATAACCATATTATATCGGTAGGCTTGTTGGTTGAGGTCCTGGTTCACCCCGAACTGTAGCGCCATCAAAGTAAGTATATATTTATTTTTGTCCTCATTTACTGCCAACCTAATTTTCGTCGCCTCCGCCTCACTTCTCGTAAACGCCTTATTGACATCTCGCTGTGTTCTTCCTACATATTATACCAATGTCATCCGCGTATGCGAGAAGTTGTGAGGATTTAAAATAAATTGTGCCTCTATCGGTCAGGTCTTCATTCACCGATTCGGAAAGAGCAGCGAGCATTTTCCAAAGTCGTCCCGACCAGTTTAGCAGGGATGTCAATAGGTAGACATGACGTTGTATAGCTCGTATCTAATTACGTTGTCGTATGAGGCTTTGAAGTCGACAAACAGGTGGTGAGGTCGACCTGGAATTCATTGGTTTTTTCCAGGATCTGCCGTAGTGTGAAGATTGGGTCGATGGTGGACTTCCCTGGCCTGGAGCCACACTGATAAGCTTTCTTTACAAACGTCTTCAGGCGTTCCCACAAAACGGTAGAGAAGATTTTATAGGCGATATTGAGAAGACTTATTCCTCTGTAGTTGGCGTAGTCAAAGGATATCCTTTCTTGAAGAAATAGAAATGTTTAATCAGCGCTCTGGCTCACTTTTTTCCATCTTTTTTATACAAACGCAAGTTGACAATAAAAATGAAACCACTCGAAGAAACTTTGCACTATACCTAGTGAGGGATGATGCTTGATGCTACGAGTGCCATCTCTTAGATTTTCAAAGGACTTATTGACCCGAAATGCAATCGTACGTCCCATATAACCACAATATTCGAGAGCGCGAAGGCACTGTGGGTAGTGTGTTGGCTTCTGAAGCCGATGACACGGGATCGGATTCCGACGACAGCAATGTCATCGAACGTGTTTTGCACGGTGCTTATCCTCAGCGGGGTACTGACAAAACCCCCTGTAGTATAATTGTCAAGAAAAGCTCGCGAATGTTGCCGTTCGGAACCGGCAATAAACTGTAGGCCCCTTTCAACTATGGGAAAATAAAAAATCTCACACAACATGGGAGATTGAGAGAAGCTCGGCCTTAGTCCTATATATAGGACTTAGTCCTAGATATATAAAAAAAAAAAAATCTGCATGCCATTAAAAATACCTCCTGAAAAGGTCTACTGAGCGCCTGGCCTGTTATCCGACGGATAAAACACGTCCGTCAATAAAGCATTGAATGACTATCAAAAGCGCGTCCAGCTTCATGTTAGAAAGGACATTTCGCCCAAGCACGGAAAACAACGACTTTTCCCAAATTTTATTGCCTTTAAACTCAAATATTTGAAAAATTGAAAAAAAGGTCCTTAAAAATGTCTACAGAGAAAGCAAAGCAGGAACAAGGTTAAAGGACATCACTCTGTCATCTTCTCCGCCGGAATTGACTTTGAAGACACACCATCTCACAGAGTAGCAGTGTATATTGTAGTTATCTATCACTCGCCGAATGAACTCAAGGACATCCCTTTTCGTAATGTATTATTGTAACTTTGACGTCCTCATTGACATTAAAACGGATAGCATCTCATTACATCCATTGCATACACGGCGCGTGCTGCTTAACAGAGTAGAAAGTAACTTTCGAACACACGAGAAAGAATGAAAACAAAAGAAGCAAGGACTCGTGCGTGCGCTAAGGATAATGATATTGTTAACTCTTGGCTTTATTTGGCTATTAGAAGGATAAGCTTAATACCTTAATACCCTACACATACCAAGTCACAAAGTCACAGTCACGACGACATCGGAAATTGTTCAAGACTGCTATTGTCTTCCGATTTCACTACGTGATCCTTGGGATGCTAGTGTTTGTGTCTATGTATAGGAATTATTGGTTAAGTTTTATGCAGTAGAATGTGGATTTTTGTTAGATAACATATGTATTCTTGAGAGAAGTAAACACTCGAATTTAGCACGCGCGCTCAAGGACGACTTTGTTCCAATTGATGGCATCGAGACTATGAAGGATACATATTGGTGTGTTTTGTCTTTTGCGACAGACACGTCCGGGTTGAGGTTCATGTGGTGATTGCGGGTGTGCATAAGTGATAATATAATCCTCTATTCAGTTAGGCATAGATTAGGGAAATCAGTACTAAAAATGGCGCCATTGAAGCGGGTTTCGAAATACAGCAACAGTGTACCCACACAATTGGACGCTGAGTATACGAGTAGGGTTGACCAAATAAGGCGCCGGAAAGGGTCAATTGGACAGAGACGCTATACTTGTTAGCTTCTATTTATGTAGTATTTCGGTAGCTGGGTCTTGGCCATTTATCACTATGGTGTCGTATTAGATTGAGGACGCCACTTAAGTCTTTTACAGGAGCTACAAAAACTGTGAAAATTAAAAGACACGTTTGTCCTCTCCGTGACCATTTTGTTTGCCACACCTGCTCATATGAAACAACCATAGGTAGCTTGGTACATATATAACACAGGGCTACGAGTTATGTGGTAAATGCATCAAAGTCTAGCAGGTCTTCGCAGAATTTTATTTCCACGAAGCCGGCTGAAACCAGTAAATCAAGTGCGATACACTACAACTGTCTACTTTTTATTCAATACACAGACTCTATTATTGCAGCTCAGATAGATTATCCGGGCGCTTCACCTTTACAACATTTGTCTTTACATCCCGCTAGATGGCTTGATTACCGACTGATCACTCGTTACTGAATCCCGGGAACTGAATCCTCCCGCTTATATAGCCCTCGGTCCACTTTGTCGAATGTTCGTCGCCAAACGTTCCCCTTCGGAAGTCTCTAAAGTGCTCCGACATTCAGCAGTATGCCGCTGATAGTTGTAATAATTTTCTTTTTAACTGCAACAGAGCATTCCAAACTTTAACAGCAAAATCCGAACTTAACCGTCGGTTCGTGTCCGTAAAATTATTATAAATATCAGTTGTTGGCACCGGATGATCTGCCTTTGAACAGCGAGTAAAATTTATTGCAGATCCAGCTCAGTCTTCGATGCCTTGGTCATTTATCGACTTACCCCGACCAGCGGTTACTTCGGCGTACGCCATTTGGGATATGAGACATCTTCTTAAGTTTTTGAGGCAAAACCACATTTGTTTTTTGAGTTGTTAGACGCTAGCACATTCTTGATAATTTGCAGGATGTTCCGGAGTCCGTATGCGAGTTTTCTGTACCTATCGTTCTTGTGATTCTTTGCAAGCTTTACGTCTTAAGGCTTACGTGAGGCTTAATTTCGCAGTTCGACGTGGCATGTTCGATACAATAAATAACGTCTCCTTCTTAATTTTTCCCGTCGCACGTCCTAAGAAGCGAAGGAAGCGATGCTCCTTAGACTTCCCAGCTGTCGGGCTTCAGCTAAGCCAGGAAGAAGGGTATTTCAGCCTCTCCTGTTTCGCCTGTAGTGTGGTGAATGGCTTGACCCTGACGAACTTGAGGTCATCGCTCTCGAACGTTTTGAGTTCTGAGAGCAGTTCGATGTCTTTGGGAAATATAGCTCTTTTACGCTGTTTTCTAGTGATTTGTAGATTTGCTCCACGCCCGTATCTGACTATGGTCGTAGGTATCAGCATATGCTCACTAATCTACTCGCATAGGTCGTCCAACAAACAATAGTGCACGATGAAGATGGTTTAAAGCTACACCACCTAGCTAATGTTTTACCTGAAAGAACTGTACTAGGACCTTTACTACATGCGGGGACTTACAGACCTTTACCGATGATGGTGCAATTACCGCGGTAGGCAATCATCATGAGTACGTAGAGAGTACATACTAAGAGTGAAAATGTATATGAACTCATTTGGTTAAAACTGGCGGAGCATACTACTGTGTTTCCAAAAATAAGGTGACATTTATTTTGATGTTAGTTGGACTGTCCTTGACATCCTTATCGGAGGACAAGCAGCCTCAAGCGACGAAGCTCTGACTTACTTCCTTAGGCGGCGCTACAGTCCGGTGTGAGCCTGGACCGCATCCAGGCTCCGGTCTTCTCCGGTCTTTTGCCAGCTGTTTCCAGCGACACACTCCTAGTTGGCTAAGGTCCCCTTCAACCTGTGTGCGCCAACCTGTATTCGGTCGTCCTCTGCTGCGTCGTAAGAGGGATTGGACTCGAGTACTCTTTGGGCCGGAGCTGTGTTGTCCATTCGCTCTACTGTCTTCTCCTTCACTCTCCATTAATACAAACGGGACCATATGTAGATTGGACGCAGAATTTTTCGAAATTTCCGAAACGACCAAGGGCCCTCATCCGCTTTCGTCAAAGTCCAGGTCTATGCGCCATAGAGGAGGATCGGGATGATTAAGGTTTTGTACAGCGCAACTTTGATCCTTCGAGAGAGGACTCTACTTCAAAATTACCTCTTGAGCCCAAAGAAGCACCGGTTGGCAAGAGTAATTCTGCGTTCGATCTCAGCGCTGGTGGTATGGTCGCTGGTCACTAATAAGCCAAGGTAGACGAAGTCGTCGGTGTTGTACATAATTTTTGGTTGACGGCATATAGTTCGTTTTACCCTCGTTAACCAAAAGACCCATTTTACCCGCTTCTGCTTCAATGCTTTTGAATGCTTAATTGGCGTCCGGCTGTATTCGCCCAATTACGTCAATGTCATCCCTATACGCAAACAGTTGTGCAGACCTGGAATAGATCGTACCTCTTGTGTTGGCCAGTGAGTCTCGTATAATCTTTTCAAGCCCGGTTTTGAAAAAATGACATGACAGTTCATCACCTTGTCTAAATCCTCTTTTAACATCAAAGGTCTCGGTTAATTCGCTATTGACCTTAATGGAGCAGCGAGAATTCTCTATTGTCGTCTTGCATAATCTGACGAGTTTGGTAGGGATGTTAAGGCTGGGCATGGCTCCATCATATAGCTCGTCCCTATGCACACTGCCATAAGCGTCTTCCACAAGATCTGCCGCAGTGTGAATATTTAGTCTACCTGGCTTGGAACCACATTGATGAGAACCTATCAGATTATCCACAAAGGGTTCCAGGCGTTCACACAATATGGCAGAGAAGATCTTGTATGCGATGTCAAGGAGTCAAAGGAGTCTCCTTTCTTCTGGACTTGGCAAACGATGCTGAGATTCCATTCGTCGGGCATGCTTTCCTTGTTACAAATTTTACAGATGAGCTACCCTACCAGGTCATCTCTAACCGCTTTAAATAGCTTGGTAGACATAGACAGGTCATCTGCGCCCGCGGCTTTATTAGTCTTGAGCTCTGAAATTACTACCTTAATTTCTAGGTTGGGTGGACGAAATTATCTTGCATCTTCGTCCGCTGTGAATTTATCATTCTGCCTGACAGCGGTATTGGCAGTATTGCTCGCTCCCTCTCCCCTACTGACGAAGCTCACGTACAAAAAATCAAAGATTTGGTGCCTGAAAACCGCCGGCATTTCAAAGAATCAGTCAATACCAGTATCAGTCTCAATTGGTACCGAAAACACTAAATTTTTGGAAAAGCGTCGTCGTGTTGAAGGGGGTGAAACAATGCTTTCTGAGTATCAGGACAAGATGAAATACGTTTTTACAGTAGATGAGATCTGGATTTATGGGTACGAACCGGACACAGCCCATCAATCATGTGAATATCGTCTAATGCTGAGGCAGGACCAAAAAACTGCGCCAAAAAAGCTCAAAAATCAAGGTCATATAGATTGCTTGTTTTCGATGCGTTGTTTGCGTGAAGCTATTTGCCTAAAGAGGCCGGAATTGGGGCGATAATGCACCATCTCATACCGCTTTGATGCGTCGTGACCATTTCGCCGAAAACTAGACCCATAGCGTTCCACAACCACCATATTCACTTGATTTCGCACAGGCTATTCAGCTTGTTCAATAGACCGCTCTGAGACACCGATCTGAGAGTTGATCGGGAAGGTACAGATCGCATCGAAAGTTGTCAGGACTCATTGAGCCATGCTCTGTAGAAAAATTGATTAGTCAGTTCGTTACTGAAGGTGACTGTTTCCGTGATCAAGCGTGCTAGTACTCTGGCGTTTGCACTTCATGCATATGGCACCCTTAACCGAGCACGAAGTTTGAACTTAACCTACATGCTCTTCAAGGACATCGTTAAGTGACGTCACATAAAAATGTTCGTAACCTTTGTACTTGCTATACGGAACTGATTCTAAACCCTCATAATATGACTTGGCACACCACCAGTTGGTCACCAGTCAAGCTCGGTTGGAGGTTGATCAAATTCAAATACAAATAACACTCAGCTGCGCCGTAATCCATAATTACTCTCAAATGAATACTTTATCCGATTTGTACTGTGTACTGATCTAAATCACTGCAATAATCCTTTGGAATATCCGTACACAAAACTGAAACCAAGGATGCAGTATGTATGTTCACAGCATCCACTTTCGACAATGATGGAGCACCTGGAATTGAATAAATGTTCATATAAGCACAGCAAATACAGAATTAGTTGTTCTATATAAACGACCATTTTCCTGTGTGGTTCCGCCTTTAAAGTCACAAAAACCGGAGATTACAAAGGTTGCTCGTCGAGCGGATGAATGCTGTTAGTGCAGTTTACGGATTCATAGAATCCTACATGTTGGTCATCGGATATAAATGACATTTCTGATGAAATAGACAAAAAGAAAGGAGAAAACAAAATAGATATGCATGGAGCTCGACGAGCAACCTGGAACTCGATTCGGTCGCGTCGCTCTTGTCGTCCAGTGACAGGGGTTTAATAAATTTGATTTATTTCGGTCATAAACTCGTGTGTTCGATTGAAATTTGCTGGACAATATTCACATCACTTGGTCCTTGTTCCGGGCTATGTAGCATGTCGTCTCTGCTCTGTCGCTTGGCGATGATGCCCGGCGGATGAATGCGTGTACATGTACACCTAACCAGTAATGAAAACGTTTCTGGAATTTCATATTCCGAATTTCTTGCCTTTTTTATTCCTTTGCTGTCTGGTTTTTTTTGCTGGCATTCCGTGTGATCTGGAGTTGCTGTAAGGTCCTTGATAAACGGTCGCAAAATCGAAGATTTGTACTCAGGGAGCAATTTGTTGTTGTCGGTTGGATGTCATTTCATTGCCTTCGAAAATTGATATTTACAAAGATCCAGATATGCGTATCGAAGAAGGGTCAGATACAATGGATATACATACATATTTGTCTGTGCCGCAAAAATGACATAATGAATTTATGAATTGAATTGGTTTTGATTGGGGATGATGACGATAATGCCCGGTGATATGAATACAAAGGATGAACTCATGGACGATTGTGGATGACGATATTATTTCTATCGGCACGCACCAAATTCAGACGGATAGAGTTATGTATGTACATACTCGTAGGATACGATTATTGACTTGCTGTCATGCTCCACTCTCATATGAGCCACACAAAACTGTCTGGTGCCCAGACAGCTTTGTTAGCTTGTCATCTTTCTTTGGTTTTTTTTTTTTGCGACAACTATCACGTTGCTCCTATCCCATTATCCTGATTTCGAATTCATTATCCTGTGCACCATGTAAAAGCCCGCCCAAATGATTAATTGTGTATTCGGACATACCGCACTCGACGTGAGGTTCTTATGACCAACCGAACCGGATAGAGATGATGAATGAAGATTAAACGAAACCCCGATGCGATAAATCAAATGTAAATACACAACATCTAAAGTATTGAAAAACGAGCATATCCCCAAGTGATTGATGGAAGATGAGCTCTCGGGGTTCTAGGTCCGGTTTTCTTTAATTGTAAATTTAAATGTATACATGCCTGGGGACGTAACTAGACGCTGTGAAACTCCTACGTCATGGAGGTGGAAATGTATTTTGTAAGTGGTTTGTTTGAACTTTTGACGAATGTTTCAGATATGGTATCTGTGTAATCGAGTAGACCTACATAGGTCTGTGAGTGGCTGAAGTTCGGCTCTCCACCTTTTGAGGGTATTTTTACGTAAAAAAACAGAAGCTGCTCCCAGGGACACAAACCAATATGTCTCTAGACATTCGACCTTTTTATTATAACACTTGCTCATTGCCCAAATACATTTTGGAAGACTTCTCTGGCCCGGTGATATCAAGCTTTAAAAACTTCCTATTAGGCCCAGAATTTTGACAACCCAAAATGTCTTGTACTATCACTATACGACGTGTGGCAATTAAGTTCCGGAAATTTGCAATTAACGAAAACAAGCAAATTAACTTTGTCGCAACATTTAATTATCGACCTCCACAATAGTCCCCTCTAACTTTATACAACGATTCCCATGTTGCTCCCACTCGTTCAGAAGCATGGCTACAACCTATTTGATCTTCTCTTACTTACTTACTCATCGGGCCAGCAATCCATGGAGGATCTGAGTCTGAACTATAGTTGCTTTCCATTCTTGACGGTCCCGAGCACACTGTTTCCAGTTATCAAGACCAAGTTGTCTTACATCCGCGAATACTTGGTCCTTATACCGGAGGTTAGGTCTTCCTCTTCTTCTCGAACCAGGAGAGTCGAAGACCCCTTAGCTGGAGCGTTGGTGTTCATGCGTTCGATGTCGACAGATCTTTGCCTTCCGGACTTTATTCACATCTTTGTATAGCTCGTAGAGTTTGCGGTTATGTCTTCTCCTCCATTCATCTTCCTCACAGACAGGACCATATATCAGGCACAGAATTTTCCTTTCGAAAGAACCCAAAATCAGCTCCGCTGTCCTGCTTATCGTCCAGCTTTCGGCTACGTACAGCAAGACTGGTATTTGTATTTGTATTTATTCATTTTAAAACACTTACAATGTAAGACGTATGTCTTATAAATTATTGCAAGCCTTTAGTATTACAAAATCTAAGTAAAATAAATAAAGAAAATTAATAACGATTAATAATAAAAGTAAAACAAAAGAAAGTTCAAAGTTCAACGATTCGCCAAGAACGTGAAGAGTAGTGTTGTGATGGGCAGAGAGTTCCAAAGGCCTATGACATAGATAAAAAATTGACGCTTAGTATTCAAGTACTTGTGTCGCGGCGGTATAAGGACGAATGATCTTGCCGAGAGAGGAAAATTCAGCCTACTGTGAAGATAGTCGGGCTGTTTAGTTTGAATTATTTTATGCAGGTAGCTAAGTGAGCGAAACTGTAGTAATGCGTTTAGACTACAACCACAGAGTTGTTTTGAATACTCGGAAATATGATCAAACGAGCGACGATTATACATGAACCGAGCAATGTTATTGTAAACAACATTAAGTTTATGAAAGGTTGCGTGGTCCAAATCACTATATACTTCACAACAGTAAAGTAATACTGGAAGCAGAAGTGTTTTTGCAAGTAAAGGCTTAGTTTTTCTTGGAATAAAGTTTTGAGTCATCCGAAGAGCTCGAAGACTACCATAAACTTTACCTATCGAGATGTTGAGATGGTCATTCCAGGTAAGTGTGCGATTGAAAACCATACCTAGATTTTTAACAGAATCAACGTAAGCAATGGTTTGATTGCCTATCTGCAAGGGGTGCAGTGATAACTCATCTATTGCCCTACGATAGATGGGCAACGCCTTTGACTTGATGGGATTAAGGTGAAGGTTATTCAACTTGGACCAACGAGAGATGCGCACCAAGTCCTCATTCATTATGGAAACCGCTTCGTCCTTCGCCAATAGAGGTCGACTAATCAGAAGCTGCACATCGTCTGCATACAAATGAACTAAGCAATTCTTAACTATGAGTGGAAGTCCGTTTATGTAGATTGAAAAGAATAGAGGTCCGAGTATGGATCCTTGAGGGACGCCATGTGGGATATAAGCCAGGTTGGACACCTTTCCGTTCGCGACAACACATTGCTGTCTGCCAGTAAGATATGAATGAATCAACTTACAAGACTCTGTTGTGAATCCAAAGCTATGTTGGAGTCTCTTACAAAGTATTGAGTGGTTAACGGTGTCAAAAGCCTTCGAGAAATCCAGAAGAGTAAGTAATGCAAAGTTACCATTATCTAAGGCAGCCCTTATCTCGTCGGTAACGAGAAGTGATGCAGACTTACAGCCACGATAGGGCAGCAAAAGTTTTATGAATTTAGGGTTGATTAAATCAAGCCCAACGGCATTCGAGTGAATAGATATAATTGCCTCCACAACATCCTCGTCTGATAACCTCATAAAGCTGAAAGCATTGCCTAAAAACTGATGTTCATCATTAAACAGACCACTGTCAATGTCATTGTAGTTTGAATGTGGCAGTGAAGCAAATGTATGGTTTAAGGCATCACAATCAATGTCATCAGGGGGTGTTACTGACTGTTTCCCGATACCGATTTTCCGCAAATGTTTCCAAACGTCTTTGCTGGAGTTAGGAGACCCTAATTTTTGCTCAAAGTAGTTCTTTTTAGCCAATCTAATCATTTTCACCACTTCGTTTCGTAGTTTGCGATAGCCTTGATGTTAGACTTCCAACCTGTATCGTTTCCATTGACTGTAAGCGGCATCTCGTTGTGACATCACAGCAAGGATGTCGGTATTCAGCCAAGGCGGAGACGTATGTTTGACCGAACGAGCTTTTAGTCGAACGTGAGAATCGAACAGAAAATGAACGTTACGTGTTAGAAAACATATTTGCTCGTTTACATTTTGAATTAAGTATAATGACTTCCAGTTTATGCGATGAAAATCGGGCATTAATTTGGGTACGTTTATATTTTTAAAGTCACGAAAATGAAAGGTTTGCTGACTAACATGACAATGCATTGTTAGGCATGTAAAAATAAGATCATGCTTAGAAAATCCTGGCGCTTGAAGTTGGATGTAATGCAATACTCTATTATTATCGCTTGTTAAATAGAGATCCAGTAAAGAACTCGATGAGTCAGTGAAATGAGTGGGACAGGAGCTATTGACTGGATTTAGACCAAGGGCCTCGAAGGTGCTAAGGAAACATTCGGAAAGGCGTTTGTCTAACAGATTACAGTTAAAGTCACCACACAATACTGCATATGAATAATTGCAGGAAAGCGATTCAAGGGATGTTACTAACGGTACTAAACTTATGTGATTGTATGGTCTGTACACGGAACCAACGAGGACGTTTTCAGAATTGCATTTAATGCTGATAAATACAAATTCTAAAGGGCAGTCATTTGCTGATCTGCTCACCAGCTTACAACTTAAACCATCTCGAACGTACATTGCGGAACCACCACCGGATCTGGAAAAGCGGTCGGCCCGAAAAAGTTTGTATCCGTACAATCTGTAAAAATCATCGCTTACTTCCGGTTGAAACCAAGTTTCAAAAACGGAGACAATATCAATTTGGGATTCCACAAATAAGTATCCGAGTTCCTCTAATTTCTTGATCAGACTTTGCGCATTTAAATGGCATATTCGCAAACCGTTTTTTTTGGGCCACTAAAGTTCGAATTTGATATAAACTCGTATCCGTGTCATTGCCAGTGAACTCTCTGTTATTGTTAGCTGCACTCATGAATTTTAGTTTCAGTAATTTTGCAGTAACATAAGAGGGAGTTAGAAGCAAAACCGATAGAGGGGAACAACATTAAAATGTCGTTCGTCACAAAAAATTTCTTTGGCAAATCATCGTTACAAATTAAATAGGAAGTAAAAGAAAAAGGAGTAAAAGGCTTGCATAACAAAATAGATAATATAAGCAGAATATATAATATAATAAAATAATAACAGAAATAATAAATAGTATAAGCGTTTTGTAAAGCTTGACTTTGGTTCATCGAGTGAGGAGTTTTGACCCAAGTTGTTTGGACAAAGCGAAGTAGCAGCGGTTCCCAAGGGCGATTCTATGCCGTATCTCTACTGTGGTGTCGTTTGTGGAGTTGATGTTTGTTTCGAGGTAGACAAACTCTTCAACCACCTCGAAATTACGAAATTATAGCTGCCAATCGTTGTTTCGCCGGTTCCTCAATCGCCGTGAAAGCTTCTACAACGTCACTCTGAGATCGCGCAATGATGTCAATATCGTCCGCGCAGCATAGCTTATAGAAGATAGTGCCTTCCCTGTTGACGCCTGTCCGTCGCACTATCTGCTCCAGCACCAAATTGAAGAAGTCACACGACAGCGCGTCTCCTTGCTCAGAGGTTCTAGAACCGCACTGCACGGTGAATCGCGTATTCGTTAGCGTGGCACAACAGAGCCGGATCAGTTTTCCCGGGATCCCGAATTCGGCCATCGCATCAAACAATTCTTTGCGATGAATGCTGTCGTATGCGGCTTTGATAAAGAGATGGTGTGTATCGATTTGCAACTCA
This sequence comes from Eumerus sabulonum, assembly GCA_951905685.1. Lineage (NCBI taxonomy): Eukaryota > Metazoa > Arthropoda > Insecta > Diptera > Syrphidae > Eumerus > Eumerus sabulonum. The sequence continues at coordinate 108,041,121 of OX645061.1, forward strand.
CTGGCCTTTTTTTTTTTTTGTCCATTGTCGATTTACCAGGGGGCCGGAAGCCGCACTGGTAGCTGCCGATTAGTGCTGTGCAAAAGGGCTTTAGATGTTCACACAGTACGCAGAACAGGATCTTGTATGCGACATTAAGCAGAGATAATCCTCTATAGTTCTTGCAAGAGGTAGGATCGCCTTTTCTGTGGATGGGATGGCATCGGCATCGGGCATCGGGCCTGGAAGAGCTCTGATGGCAAGCCGTCTGAGCCTGCGGCCTCGTTATTTTGAGGATTTTGAATAGCTGTGTCGAATTCTTCAGTGCTGGGTGGGATGACTACTTCAGCGGCTAGAGTTGGGATTTCTTCAGTCACACTCTCTCTTGGTCACGCTTGTTAAGCAGCTGCTGGAAATGCTGCTGTGGCATCCAAAATGACTGCGAATAATTAAAACAACCGCCCGGTTCCAAGTCAACAATACAAGTGTCTTTATTGAACTCTCAGTTGTCATGACAACATGACAACTACATGACAACTTCACATGTACAGTCAAGTCTCTTAAAATAGAACATTTACACATTAATGTATGATAAATGGATATATGTACATACATTATATGCTACATCTCCCCTACCAGTTCGAAACATATTTCATTAATATTATTATACTGTATATTAATTCAGATTTTACAATATTCATAATTCTTAATTATATATTGTTTAATACAAGGTAATTCATTTCATATACATTATTTTTTTTTTTTTTTTTTTTTTTTTTTTTTTTTTTTTGTAATACAGTTGTATAAAAATATTAGAAGTGATATAAATTTGGTATATGTGTATTTGAGTATAAAAAGTATGTAGTAAACATAAACGAATTCATTATGTATGCATTAATTTCAATGTTATGTTCAAACACAAATTCAATTTAATTTATATACAGTTCCCGATCTTGTACGTGATGGACTATGATTTGCATTTGAATTAGTCACACTATTTCCCGCATTGTTGTTGTTATTTGGTGTTACAATAGTTTTTCCAATTTCATGTTCATCAATTATATGATCAAAATAATTACTAAATGAGTTATTTTTAATTATTCCTTTACTCCCACAGCTTCTAAGAAATTTAGAGTTTCTTCTATAGTCTTTGTTTTTTGAAGGAACAAAAACAGTATAAGACCTAGGCTGATTAAGTTTTTTCCTTATGTATCCTATTTCCCAGTTATTTCCTATTTTACAATAAACCCTTTCATTAATATCAAAACTTGTTTCTCGTCGTCTTGCATGTATATTGTAATATTTTTCATTTTGTAGCTGTTTATGTTTAATTGAATTTTTAATGTTTTTGTTACACCCTGATTTCAAAAGGGTTGAGTGAACAGGTATCTTTGTACGCAATCTTCTGTTCATTAAGATTTGGGCAGGTGCAACTTTTAAATGTTTGACTGGAGCATTATTATATTCTAACAGAGCTAAGTAAAATTCTTCCATATCAACTGATTTTTTGAGTAGGTTTTTTACAATTTGTACTCCTCTTTCTGCAAGTCCATTCGACTTTGGATAATGAGGACTACTAGTAATTATTTGAAAATTCCATTTCCTAGCAAATTCTCTACAAACAAATGAATTGAAAGGCATGTTGTCTGCAATAACAATTGCAGGAATACCTAGACGAGAAAAAATTTTACACCAACCTGCACATATATCAACTGCAGTTTTTGTTTTAATTTTTTCAATTTCGACCCACTTTGATAAATAATCTAATACTATAAGAAAACTTTCTTGATTCCATTCAAAAATATCGCACCCTACTTTATTAAATGGCAATTCAGGTATTTCATGGCTAATCATTGGTTCGTCATAACATTCTGGTCTATATTGTACACAAGTCCAACAATTTTTAATATGGTTTTCTATGTCCGTTGACATTCCAGGCCAATAAAGTAGTTCCCGAGCCCTAATTTTGGTTTTAGTAATACCCAAGTGGGATTCATGAAGTTTGAGCAACATTTCGTTTTGTAATGATTTTGGTACAATTAATCTATGGTTTAAGAAAATCAAGTCGTTTTCAACAAATATATCAAATCTTTTTTGCAAATACGATTTTATGTTATCAGGAACTTTGTTTTTTGTTTTTGGCCAGCCTGATTTATAGATATTTAACAAATTTGAGAGAACGGGGTCATTTCTCGTCTCTTTTCGGAACAAATCTTGTTTTTCGTCACTTACATTTATTGATAGCACCATTTCAATTTTATTTTGTGCAATATCTTCTTTATCTAAAATAAAATTTCGCGAGAGGTAATCGGCTATATGCATATACCTGCCTGGCAAGTACTGCACTTCTATGTCGTAGTTAAACAAGAACAAACGCGTACGTCTCAATTTTGAAGACATTATTTTACCAACCTCTTTGTTCATTATTGCCTCCAATGGCTTATGATCACTATAAACTAAGACTTTATTTCCATAAATAAAATTGTGAAATTTTTTGCAAGCATATGCAACTGCAAGAAATTCCTTTTCTATGGGGGCGTACCCCATTTCGGTATTGCTTAAACTTCTTGAGGCATAGCAAATCGGTCTGTTGTCTTGTAAGAGACAACAACCTATACCAGCCTGAGATGCATCAGTTTGAATTGTAATCTTTTTTGATGGATCAAATGGTCTAAGAAATGGGATTTCTATTAATTTATTTTTTAATATGTCAACACACTTTGTGTGACTCGGAAGCCATAGAAACTCAACGTCTTTTCGCAACAATTTTCTTAGCGGAGCAGTTAAGTTTGATAAATCAGGGATAAAACTTCTTAAATAATTAACAAAACCTAAAAACGCTTGCAAGTCTTTCTTTGAAGTTGGATATTTTAAATTTTGTATAGCTGCTATACGATTATCATCGGGTTTCATACCTTCTTTACTAAAAGTATGGCCTAAATATTTGACAAAATTTTGTCGAAATTGGATCTTCTTTTTATTAAATTTTATTCCTAATTTTCTTGCCCTTGCTAATACTTTTTCTAAATTTTTATCATGTTCCTCAACTGTTCGGCCATATATCAAAAAATCATCAATGTATATAATTAAACCTTCCAAATCTGCAAAATTTTCATAATTAAACTTTTGAAATATTTCCGGTGCTGTAGTTACACCAAAGGGCAAAACATTAAATTGGTAACAACCAAAGGGTGTTGAGAAACAACAATATTTTTTCGACTCCTCATGTAAAGGAACCTGCCAAAATCCTTCTTTAAGATCTAACACAGTAAAAAATTCTGAACCTGCTAGTTTTGTAGACACATCTTCTATAGTAGGTATTAGGAATTGTTCTCTTTTAATAACTTTGTTTAGTTCTACTGGATCTAAACAAATTCTAAGTTGACCATCAGGCTTTTCCACTATTACCAAGTTATGAACCCAATCTCTAGGGCCCCTAACCTTAGAAACAATTTTCCTCATTTCCAAATCCTTTAGCGTTGATAGAAGTTTCCCTTTAATTTTCAATGGAATACGCCTCGGCGGGTTTGATTTCGGTACGGCATTATCCAAAATTTCAATTTTATATTTTTGTGGAAACTGCCCTCTTCCCTCAAATAGATCTTTGTGTATTTCTACTAGATCTTCTTTTGATTTTATCGATAATTTGAAAGAATTTACACTGTTTACACACTCTAATCTCACGAGACCTAAACGTACACAACTCTTTAAACCCAAAATTGGAACTAAATTGTTATTGCTTTCATTGTTATTCTTTATATCCTGTACTATGATGAAATCTTGTTTTAGTATAACATTCCTAAATATACACACCAAAGTTGTTTCACCTAAAGGGGTTATTTTGGGACTACCATATGGTTTTAAAACTATAGAAGTAGGCCTTATACTATTTTTATTCCTTATTTTATTATACCATTTAATTGGGATAATATTTACCTGAGACCCAGTGTCTATTTTGAATTTTAAGAATGAGTCTTCAACTCTTATTGTTTCTGTCCAAGAACTTTTCTTTTCTACCAACTGCAAACTATCGACAAAAAATAAGTTTTCATCACTTTTAACATCGGACGAATCGCGAATGCATCTCACATTACGTACTTTACAACAAATTGCGTAGTGGTTGAATCTACCACAATTATTACATTTTTTTCCTTGCGCTGGGCAAGTATATTTGGCATGGTTTAAATTACAAAAATTACATTTATTTTGTTGTGAGAATCTATCGTTATTGTTTACATTGCTTAGATACTTATTTTTCTTACTATGATCATACTTATTATTTTGTTTCATATTAACATTTCTATTTTTGTTACAATTTTGACTATCTCTATGATACGTATTTGTTGTTTTTCTTTCAAAAGAAGCGTTACCTGTATATTTTGGTTTTGTATGTGCTGGGCTTGTATTGATACCGTCTACACTGGAACTTGTTAAGGGACATTGGATTTCTTTCGTCTGCTTTTGAGCTACTTCTGCTGCACGGCATATTTCGACTGCTTTCTCTAAGTTCAATTCCGTGACACTCAACAGTTTTTCTTGTAGTCTTTTTTCGTTTGTGCCTAGCACAATCCTATCGCGAATTAAGGACTCTTCTAACGATGCAAATTCACAGCTCCTTGACAGTAATTTGAGATCCTTTAAGAAACTGTCAAATGGTTCCAAATTATTCTGGTTTCTACTAAAGAACTTAAATCTTTCATATGTTTGATTTTTTTTTGGTATACAGTGATCATCAAATGCTTTCATCACTGCATCGATATTTATTTTATCCTCCTCTGACAAGTTGAAAGAATTAAATAAATCTAGCGCATCTTCTCCGACCATATTTAAAAATGTGTTAACCCTGATTATATTTTCTTTCACATTTACTCCAGCGGCAATTTCAAAAATAGAGTAATTCTGTCGAAATCTTCTCCAATTTTCCGCCAGGTTGCCCTCCAGTCTTAATGTCTGTATTCTTCGGACGTAATCCATGGTCGGTCTCCGATTAATTTTAATTTTGAATTCTTCAACGACTGCTATGTTTATTCACTAAAATGTCTTTATCAATTGATTCAAAATTAACTTTTGCACTTATTTTCCACAATAATATTAACTTTTGTTCAAGGATTATTCAGATATCTTGCGATTTATTTTTGCCGGCTGCGCCATGTGGCATCCAAAATGACTGCGAATAATTAAAACAACCGCCCGGTTCCAAGTCAACAATACAAGTGTCTTTATTGAACTCTCAGTTGTCATGACAACATGACAACTACATGACAACTTCACATGTACAGTCAAGTCTCTTAAAATAGAACATTTACACATTAATGTATGATAAATGGATATACATACATTATATGCTACAGCTGCTTCAATACATCCATAATCCCTGCGGGTCGATGACAAGATTTCCCTCGAAATTTTGAAGAGCCTGGGTGTCTTTCTTGAAGCCTCCTGCAAGGCTTTTAGCTTTCTTATACTCGTGGGTAGTATGTTGGCCTCTGACACCAATGACACAGGATCGAATCCCGACAACAGTCATGTCATCGAAAGTGTTTTTCACGGTAATTCTCCTCAGCGGAGTAATGACAAAACCCCCTGTAGTATAATTGTCAAGAAAAGCTTCTCGAATTTCGCCGTTCGGAACCGGCAATAAACTGTAGGTCCCTTTCACCTACGGGAAATAAAACATGGGTGATTGAGAGAAGCTCGGCTTTGGTCCTTCATGGGCTGTAATGCCAACATACATATGTACATACAGAAACGTTGCAAAAACATGCCGAAAAATTTGTAAAGTGTACCGTGAGAATGCTGTTAGTGAACGCTGGACTCAGAAGTGATTTGCTAGATTCCGTTTCTGAATTGTTGGTGTCAAAAATGCACTTCACTCTGATCGGCCAATCACTGAGAACGTCAATGACAATGGGGCAGGAACCTGTAAGGAGATAACGGAGGAATTAAACATCAATCACAAGATACTTTGGAATCATCTAAATAGAGCAGGCTACTCAAAGGATGTTTGGGTGTCACATGAACTAACACAAGAGAAATTTGATTAACCGAATATCCAGAGCAAGCGATCATGGTCAGAGGTCGGTGACTCAACCCAAACGACTTTAAAGCCTGGATTGTCGGTAAACCAAAAAAGGGGATACTGAGTGTTTGGTGGGATGAGCTGCTACAATCTGACGGAACGGTTCATTCGGTCCTTTTTTATGCGCAATTCAACCGTTTGAAAGAAACGATCAAGCAAGAGCGACCAGATCGGCCAAAAGGAAAGGAATTGAGTTCCATCATGATGATGTCAGCCCCGACACACACATATTTGATGCCTCGGACTAGCTTCGGTTGAAAGTTTTGGTGCATCTAACTACGATTTACTTCGATCTCTGCAAAGACTTGATGGTAAGAAATTGACCGACGGAATACCCGCTGAAAACCACTTGGTCTAGTATCTAGTTTTTCGCCGAGAAACCATCGAAGTTCTACAGCCGCGGAGACCTGTTGTATAATCTACTATGTAAGTAAGAAACACATCATTGGGATAAGGATGTACATATGTTTCAGTTCCAGTTGACAATAGGCATCATCCTGGCGTCACCTATTCACAATTAAATTCCTTACACAATAGCACATTTTGGAATAAGACCCACCACACCAATGGAACATTTGGCAGTTCAGGTCGACTATCCGCTTCATCACTCTACCTCCGAGAGATCTTGTCTTATCCTCCAAAACTCTCCCACTACCCGTTTCGCACAAAAGAAAATGATTATTCTCAGTGCTGATCAAGGAGGTATTTGTGCAAATGACAGTTCAGCGCATACATACTCCCCCATCCCATTGTCTATTTGCCCGGGGGACATTACCACATCCTTTTCCATGGAACCGTTGAAGAAGTCAGCTGTTGGGTGTTTCCCCAGGCATTGCCGCCTTATTTCATAATGATTTCGGGATTCATTAAGCTCTACTTTGAATCCTGCTCTTTCTTACCGATGCTTAATGTATCCTTTTGTAATTATCATCAGTCAGTCAGTGCCCACTGACAGTCTGATAAAATGGAAACGGACCTATCCTTGGTACTGGTTGCCAAATATTTTTTTTTTTTTTATTATCATAAGCAATTCATTTTATGTATCTCACTTTCTCTTTCCTTTTATTCGTTACAGGTAAACAAACACAAAGAGATACAACTGGACATTTGTAGATATTTAATTGAATTTTCCAAATTTCCCATTCCGTCATCACAAAGTGTTTTTTTTTTTTTTTTTTTTTGATATAAAAAAAGAAAATTTGTTTCTTAAGGATTAAAGGACTTTCTTCTAGTCCTCCAAGTGCATATTTGTTTATATTGTATAAGTGATTTTTTATAACCTCCGGGGAAAAGTAAAAATCGGTACATTAGACGGTGGTTGACGCCAAACGAGGTCTTTAATCCGTGACGCATGATTACTTGATTTCGGATATAACTGCTTTGTTATCAATATAAGTAAGGTGAGTACATACCAGTAAAATCTAATATTTTCATTACAATGCAACGGTTTTCTATAAATAACATCTGATTTGCCACATCCCCTTGAGTAGCATTTTGTATAAGAGGCAACTCATCGTGCTCGTCGAGCACAAAGATCAGAAAACAGGTCTTTGAATAAACTCTATTCTAACTTTTTGGTTTGTTTTTAAACATCCTAATTGTGGACGATATAAAATAAATTTGATTTTCTTTCTGAATGAATCGCCAATTTGGAGACAATCGAATGTCCTTTGCGTCAGCAACGCAAATGCCCTGGGATATCGCCGAGCAATAACATCTACGAGACCACAATTCTGCAATCCTATCAAAGCACTTAATATGTTCGATTTATTCGAGTGGACAAGTTAAAAGTTGCTTTCTCAAAGAAACTCGATTCCTATCGGAATGTCGTCAATGTTCCAGTTGTCCGAGCACTGGTGACGGACGAGTTCACACGGACGAATCAGTTGTAGAAATACGAGTAATCGGTCTGAGTTTTATTGCCATTCACTCACTATTTCCGTACGAAAAATAGGTCCTCTGGAACGAGAGATAAGGACACTTTTTCCTTCCGTACCCCCGTCCCCACCCAGTATCTGTATAAGGACAACGACAACGATAGCAATCAAACTATTACACCCAGTGCCGAGTTCTTTTGCTCGTCGAAGTCATAAAATCAAACGTCTTTCGCCCCTTCTTTTGCTGGGAAAAAAGCAGGAACTTCTGCCCAAAATGGTGAAATGGTACGTCGACGGTATTGATATAATTCACACTGAAGCGTCATGCGATACTCTCAGCCGGAGGCGGTAATTCAATTAGAAGGGACAAGAGCATTTCTGTTGTTACAGCAAACGATTCCCACAGGAATGCGTACGAGCGCGCACATACCGTCAGTATTTTTACACCTTCTCAAAGGACTCGTCGATACATGTGTATGTGTTACAGTGTCCCGTTGTGACACTTTCTGCTCGAGAGCACACGATTCTGATTGTGGAGATGAGCGAAACAAAGTCGATTTTATGTGCTTCGTTCATTTTGAGAAGGGGACAGATAGCCCAAATGTGATAAGGATACGAATGGGGATGGTGTGAAATTCCATGCGACCATAAAAGGCCCGCACACTTGGTTAGGTGAGGTTGTGAATGTCCTTGAAATGTATTTTTACGAGCTTCATGGGGCAGTGGAAGCTCATTGAATTCGAACTCTTATGCTTGCCGTGCTTTGTGTTCGTTCTTCGTTGAGGTCGTGAATATTAAATGCGTGAGAGGTTGAAATTTGAATATTCTAAGACAATTTGGTAGTTATTAGGATTTGCTTTTAAGAGATTTTCCCCCTAGAGATCAATGAAGCGAGTCGTTTCACAAAAAAAAAAAAAAAAAAGTAGTGGTCACCGTCCGCAATCTTGTGGTACATCACTTTATTTCGTTATTGTTGAACTTTCATCCATCTCACGACCCACATCCTCCGATACGTGACTTCTGGTCATCACAACCCCATGATACGCAGAGGGATTATCCTTTTTATAAGGTTTATGATGCCGTCCACCCCTAACTTTATCCGCATCACTGACCATCATCACACATTTTCCATCATCCTTTCAACGAAATTATTCGAACAGACACTCGACTCGAGTCACTACAGAAAAGAAATTGCATTACGAACAAAGCGAAAGCCAAAAAGGAAGAAAAAATACCTGATTGCAAGGGCACAGCCATAAACCATCAACAATTTAGGTCATGAATGCCAAGGAGCTTTCTTGCTTTCGATGCAACTACAATGGCAGGAGCAACTGCATCCTGTTCATCATAAATAATTGCTAGACAACAGAATATAACTATCGTCATCTACTCATGTATATTTTACGTAGTCAACATTTTCCCATTATCCTTACAGAAGGACGACCACTAACTATGCGACAACCTTGTTCTCCTCTAACTACTTTAACGGCGCACTACCTATCTATCTATGGTATTTGGTTGTTCATTTGAATCACTTGTCAACCCGTTGTTTAGGAAAATCAATTCTCACACCACCGAGTCGTCAAGAGTCAATATCCTGGAACCAAACTAAGATTACATGCAACCGTGTGATTGCTGTTTTGCTTCTGAAATCTGAAATCTGAAATCCTCTCTTCCACAGACTTGGTTAAATTTTAATAGCAAATTTGACGACCGTCAGCGTGTCTCACCGAGTTGAAAGGGTATTGCTTATGGATTTTCCAAATGAGTTCATTCCGCAGGGGCTATGATCTCCTGGGGATTAAATATTCCAATATTTTCGGTTCTGCCTTGTGCCTCGTTCAGATTTGTGACAGAAGCAGACAACGCTCTCTGTGTATGTAGGTGGCAGTACATTGACACGGCTGGATGAGTCTAAGACTTACAAATATCCATCAACCCTCTGTCACCACAGGCGCTGGTAATGAAGGACATCACGATGGAGATGATGATGATGACAATGATGCTGGTTCGATGTGGAATGGTACTTCAATGTACATGACTTCAAAGCAAATGAAGTGTTAACAATGAAGAGTAGCACTCTTGACTTATATTATAAATCAAGCAACGACAAAGGTATTTGTCAAGAAGGCAAATATGGTATCATCAATTTGCTCGACGAGCATGACTATATTTCGAAGGATTGAGTTTACAGACTGGATATCAATTCATAGGTGTCACTATTGTTTTTTGGGAATGATACGGCAGCGATGCAGTAATGGGCAATATGCCATTAAGGTTATTGACATGATGGGTTTGACACAAGCAGTGATTTCTGTCGGACCATTGTGCTGTGCTACCTAAAGTGGACACGGCCCACCAGATTTCAATACTTTGATTTTCATTTATTGGCTCTGGAAACATGGAGACAAGTTTGGCTAACTACACCTTCATGTGATGGCTTTTAAATGGTAGCTTCATGCTCGGCAATCATATGGGTCACCTGTTAAAGTCTTTTAAATGTTTATGTGGGTTGATAAGTCAATACCTGCCATTTACATTTCAAAGGACTATTTCGTGTAACTGTTGATCACGGCTACTTTTTAAGATGTGGAGTCATCTACAAAGGGAATTTCTACAAGAAGAACAAACAACGCTTAATCGGATGTGGATTCGTTATTCGAGGAAGACTCCGATGAAAAGTTTTCCGGATGTAAGCGACACCCTTATAACCCCTCATAATTTCGGGAACATAAGCTTGATATGCGTTAACGCCCCAACCGAAGAAAGGGACGAACGACTCAAAGACGACTTCTACAATCTCCTAGACAGAACTTATGCCCAATGTCCCAGCTATATAAGCGATATATAGCGAAACTGGGCAAAGAAGACATATTTGAGTCGATCACGGGGAAATGTAGTCTACACGACACCACGTCCGAAGACTTCCTGGCGGGCGTAATCTCTTTCTAGCTAGCACAAGATTCCCGCATCTCAGCAACCACAAAGGAACTTGATCAGTCGACCACCAACCAGATTGATCACATTACGATCGACGACAGACATCGTTCGAGCATTCTAGATGAGAAAACTTCCGACGAGCCAACATCGACTCGGATCACTACATTGTTCTAGCAAAGGTACGAACGAAGATAGCAAGGATGGCACCTAATCAAGTTGGACAACGAAAGTTTGACGTTGGAATGCTACAATTGCAGGATATCTCTAGGATCTTTGCTAAACGAGCTTCCCTCAACCTCTCGCGATTTCCGATGACACCGGCACAATCCACAGAACAACAATGGGAGCATTGCCACGCGCCATTAGAGACACTGCCTCTGATGTGTTGGGTTTCAAGCCACCGCCAGCTAGAAACCCCTGGTTTGATGAGCAATGCGGGCAAGCCTATGTAGGAAAGCAAGACGCCTACAAATCCATTCTACATAGACGGACGAGAGCGGCTCGTGAACTTTATGAGCAGAAAAGGGGAGAGGAGCACACGCTTTTAAGGAAGAAAAAAAGAAAGCATGAAAAGCGTGGGATCGAGGAGATGGAAAGACGCTACTACAGGAATGATGCCGGCAAGTTTTACGAAAAATTAAAACGAACATGCCGGGCCTATAGAGCCAAAGCAGCAGCCTGTAGAGATGAAGACGGACAACTAGTAGTAGAGTCACAGTCGATGCTGAAAATATGGAAGGAACACTTCTGTAGACTGTTTAACCGCTATGAAAGTTCTAATACGGATGAAGATGCAAGAGAATTTTGTCCACCTGATGAAGTCAGGGTGGTAATCTCAAAGCTTAAAACTAATAAAGCCGCGTACGCAGACTTGAGCTTGGATTTGGCGATCTTAACTTCGTCGAGGTCAGAGGAGCGGAATCCTCTGCGATCTTCGTCGTTAAGAAATGGATCATTCTGCCTGACAACGGTATATTGACTAACATCGCCGTTTTACAGTCTGCAGAAGTGGTTTTACCATATTCTCAGCATCGACTGCGATTCTACTGCTAGGCGTCCGTTCTTACCTCTACGAACTTCCGTTCGCTTTTGTCTATTGATAAAACCGTCGAACGTCATGCCCACAGTGGCACCTGTCCAAGTCCTCAATCGTGGACTTTTCGTACTCTTTCTCCTTTCCCCTAAGAAGCTTGTGTTGCTCCCTTCTTTTTAGCTCGTGGAGTTCACGAGTTGCTCTTGTTCTTCAATGCAGCGAGGCTTTATATGCTCTTGCACTCGTCGTCGAACCAGGTATTCCTTCGTGATGGAGCCTTGAAGCCCTAAATTTCAGATGCAGTTCTTTTCAGGTCTTGACTGCATGGAGCGTTGAGATGTTTGAGAAAGCTTAAGGGAGGCGCGATCGGCAAAAGCACGATTACTCTACTCCGCTGCGTTTGGATAAGTCGATCTCGCCGTTGCGCATATATCTAAGTGACACCATCGCTTATTGGCTTTCATTAATAGCTCCATCTCTTTCTCTCTGTAGAGCGCACTGAGTGGCTTTTTGCCTTTGGTTGCGATCTGCGCGAAATTTGCACCTGATCCCAGCCTAGCTAGCTCGTCCGCCCTCTCGTTTCCTGAGATATTCACATGACCAGGTACCCAGCAGAGAGTCACCTCGTTTACATTCGATATCTCTTCTAACCTCTCTTTGCAGAGTTTGACAAGTTTGGATCTTATCGATGCTGCCTGCGGAGCCTTAATGGCTGCCTGGCTGTCAACATAGATGTTGATCCTTTCTCCTGAGAGATTCTCGCTGCTAATCATGTCTGCCGCCTGCTTGATTGCGAAGACCTCAGCTTGGAAAATACTGCATCCATCATCGAGTCTGTTGGAGCGATGTATATCCCGAGATTCAAAATAGACTCCGGCAGCATCCGGATCCGTCGGTGTAGATTGCCAGTTCATTTTCCGTGCATACCATATCACTGGTCCATTCCTTCCTGGAGGGAATTCTAATAGAGAATCTCCTCTCCCAGGAAGGAAGTCGGGGAACATAGTCCGCTTTGGTTCTGAATCTCGAGACGGCCCATCGATCCAAGATTGATGCGTGGCCGTGAAGACTCTTTGTCCAGAGACCAGATTCTTTTAGGCTTAGCGCAGTTCTGGCTGCGACGCTCTCGCAGTATATGTCCAACGGTGAGAGGTTCAGCATAACTTGAAGAGCTGCCGTTGGTGTGGACTTCATAGATCCCGTCACCGCCAGGCAGACTGCCCTTTGAACCTTTGACACACTTTGAAGATGACAATTCTTCTCAAGCGCTTTCCACCAGCTTAGCATTGAAGTCTCCTAGTACAATGTGGATGTCATAGCTGGGACAGTGGGCACACGTTCTATTGTAAAACTAATTTTTGGTGGAGTCATCCTTGTCTTACGGGGGGGATCGTTATGAGGTGTTCGCTCACATGCCACAAGCTTAGGACATTTTGCCTTAGTCCGCAAGTCCTCTCTTCCTAAAGCAGTCGCCGTAGTATATGTATGTCGCAGTTTTTCATCCGCTTTCTACCCGGTCCATTCCATTGCATTTCCTAGATGGCGGTTAGGTCCGCCTTATAGTGGTCTAGGGCGTCTCTTTAGACGCTTAACCTTATTATAAAGACAGGGTGCCTATCATCGCGTTTCTTTAAAATCCAAACATTAAGGATAACGTGTTTAACTTTATATGGAAATGAATAACAAAAAAACAAACAGGACACGTCACAATACATTAAATGCTGCCACAAGAATCCCCTGTTGTGAGTTAAGTATATCTTAATCCAATATCTCGTTGATTGCGTATGCTCATCTGCGCTATTATTAGCCATCGAAATTCAAAAACGAAGAAAAAAAAAAACGCTTTTCCTCTGTCCGGAAATAATTCTAATTATACTCGTCGCCGTCGTGGACGCCGACAATTCCCACATCAGAGAATCACCTAATTAATTAAAGGTCTTTTCATCGTTTTCGTAGCTCCTCTATCATCAAATCATGCAATTTTCCTCGCGCACCAAACAGAGCTCATTTAGATTTATTAGATTGCTTTTGAACCCTTCCCAAACGATTTAGTGCAAATTCAGGCCTCGCTGGCATCGGTCGGAGATTAGGTCTAAACCGAGCTCGAAGAGAGCTCGACATGCAAACGTTTCGAAAATCAAGGCGCGGCTGACTAATCAGTTTAAAAGGATAAGAATACGTTCCCCTATTGCCTTGAGTTGAATGTAATTTCCGGAGGTGATTCGCTACGTCGCAAGACGGTGTATACAACTACGAAAAACAAAAAAAGAATTTATCCTTACCCTGGCGAGCTGAAAATACATTAATTATAATCCACGCTCGCTGCTGGCACAGATTGCCTCCAAAGCGCAAAACCCGATACCGGTCAAAGTCAAAGTATAATCGAAAATTAATGGCTGCACTCCTCAGCCCTTCTTCGCAGTCATTTCCTTAGCGCCCCGTTCTAGTCGAGGAAGTCATGTCGAAAACAGACCCACACCTTCGAGACTTTTGCCTTTCGCCGTTCTGTCTGCAAAATTGCTTTTTTGCATACACGCCACACTTCATGTGTGTAGAAGGAACCTTGTCGGTTGGAAAGGAAGTACCTCAACACCAACCTATATCCGTGTCGAGCGTATAAAAGCCGATTTGAATGGGACTTTCGCGTGCAGGACGAAGTTCCTTTAATTTTTCTTTACTATCGAATGCGAATAGGGTACTGCCAAACACGTCAGTAGAGTTCATATGTGCACGTGTATGAGTTCGGTCTAAGGGATGACAGGATTTTAGAAAAACCACTGGTGCGATATAGCGGTGTCGAGAACGTAAGGATTTTTGCCAAACTAATCGAGGCTTCTGGTTATTTATTTTCAAGTCTATTGTGTGGAAGGAACTGCCTGCCACATGAGTGTGGAAAATAGAATTGGTCAAGGTGTTTTGGTGGGAAAGGATTGCGAACAAAAGAAACCTCATCAGTGAGAACCTTTGACATAAAGGATCCTATGTGACACGGTTTAAAACGTTGTTCTTATTCAGGATAATTCTATTGAACTGTACCCTACTTCAGACTGAGGCGATTTTGGAACGTCCAATCGAAATGCCAACCGCTCTTCAGCGTTTACATGCCATTCACTTGTCTGTCCAACACTAGTCAACTCTTGAGACATTAGCAACACTAACCGACACTATGGACCTTCAAATGTTGGGAGTTGCGGTATCTAAACGTGAATTGTACCTTCGTCTGCCGATCAATAATATTGTTACGAAAATGAATAGTCCAGAATAGGGTTCGGCCACTAGATTGCGATAAACTCCAACTGTTTACTTGTTTATTATTCCATCTCAGATCAATTATCTGGACGTTTCACCTCTACATAATTATCCACTAACTCGCTAGATGTCTTGATTACTTTACTGAATTATCGACTGATCACTGGATACTAAATCACTGAATACTGAATGCCCCCGAGGGCGAGTATTCCTTATATAGCCCTCGGTCCAATCTTTTGAATGTTCGCCGTCGACGTTTCCTTAAGAAGTCTCTAAAATGCTCTGTAATTGACATTCAGCAATATACCGCCGAAAGTTACCATCCTTTCCTTTTAAACTGCCACAGAGCATTCCAAACCTTGACAGCGAAATTCAAACACAACCGTCGTCGGTTCATGTCCGCAACAATATGATATTGGGATACTGGCACAGTAAGCTAAAAATACGGCAATGGGCGACGAGCGACTCTAACGTAAGCTGTGGCCGTGAAGGAGATGAGAAGCAAGTTGAAGAGTTGTTACTTCGCATTTGTTCACTGATGAGAAGGTGTTCATTGTGGAGTTCATTGTCGAGTTTTGTTGCCTGAACGCTTTGCTATGAGTTTGGATCAATAGCAAGCATCTCGTCGTCAAAAAACCGTTTATCCGAATGAAGGTGTCTTAAACTATTATCTGAGTTAAACCAACTGACCCAACCCGTGGATATGCCGTTCGCGTATCGCCGATATTGCCTTTAATACCACCAACACACTGGACTTGTTCCTTACCTCACAGGAGAGTGTGTGGAGGAGTAGAGAGGATTCTAACAGAGTTGATTGGCGAGTTTCTTTCAACATGCAAAATCTACTCTAAATGGAGCAGCCAAGTAACATTCAAATCAGTTACCAGAGGTACCCCATAAGGGGATTCCTCTCTCTTCTCTGGAATGTAGTTGCAAACGAACTACTGACCAAACTGGAGAAAGAAGGCCACGATGTTATTGGCTACACCGACGAAGTTGTTATTGCCCTCTCGGGCAAGTATCTATCTACACTGAATGACGGTATTCTCCATACTGTGCTAATGAGCACAAGACAATGGGAACGGGATAAACCACTAGAAAACGGACTTTGTGCTGTTCACCAGAAAGCAGAAGATCCCGGAAATATGCCCAATCACTCTACTTGGCACCAGGTTAACCTACTCTTCTAGTGCCCAATACCTTGGAATTGTATCAGCTAGGAAACTAACCTGGAAGGACAATACAATTGAGCGAGCAAAAACAGCAACTATAGATCTCTACACTTGTAAGAAAGCCTTACGGAAAAAATAGGGATTTAACCCTAAGCTTACCCTAATGGTTATACATTACAGTCGTTAGACCTATAATTAGGTATGGAGTGGTAGTCTGGTGGACTGCACTGGACAAAACAACATACCATAAGCAAATCGAGAACGTACAAAGACTGGCATGCATGTGCATAACCGGGGCCCTAAGGTCGGTCCCAATGGCAGCGCTAAACATGCCTGACCCCGCTCGATATACTTGGTAAGCAAATAGCCTCATACACGGCAACCGGATTAAAAGCCAGCTCAAAATGGACAAGCCTCATTACTGGCCACTCCTCCATCCTGAATAAGAGAATAACCCTGTCCTGGCCGTGGTGCAGTGGTAAACATCACCGAATGTCGAGCGCAAGGTCTACAGTTCGAAGTATGTCTATACCCAAGAAATGCAACTCGTATACGGACAATTGTGCAACACAGCTGTTGTGAATGGGAAGTGATCAAAATACTGATGAAGGCATAACACTCACAGTATATGGTCACTTCAAATTAATATTCTGTGTGTGCAGTTCTAATATAACTCCACAGTTGCATAGAACATTTGCTGAGAACTACACCGAACGTGACAATTCAGTCGATATCCTCTCGATTCTTCTCTAGGACAACCACCCCTGGAAAGTGGTGAACGAACATCTACGACCCAAACCATCTGCACTTCGTCCACGTTGTGTGACAAACATCATAGGAGCTTAACTCATGAACCCGTGCGAACTATAAAAAAAGAATAACCTTGGCGGAAAACTCCGACCACATTGAGCCCACCACAGTCTTTAAAAAGCGATTCAAAATAACAGACGGAACTGATCCCGCCGGGCGCAATCTCGCAAAAGCTGCGTGGACTTTTACACCGACTGGTCAAAAACCAACCACCAGGCTCTAAAACTACCGGATCATTGCAGCTTTTTTCAGGTGGAGCTGTTGGCAATAAAGGAAGTCTTGTCTCGGCCGAAATCGGACGTAATATCTACTACGGATATTCGAATCCTCACACACAGTCAAGCAGCCTTGAAATCGCCGGAATCCTATATATAGACTTTAAAAGTATGCCTTAACTGCCGCCTATTTCTTAACGAGATGGCCAAACAGTTTAACATACACACATACATCTCCTATGGGTACTAGGACACAGCGATATCTTAGCAAATGAAAGAGCCGACGTGCCCGCCAGACGACGAACGACGCCACAGTCAAACATGGCATGCGCAGATATACCTCTAGCAGTCATTAAACTCAAACTTACAAACCTCGCCATGGAGTACAATGGATCAGTATTTGCGTATTTGCGTGAGTGCCCCAACAGATAGCAGAAACCTTCAACAAAAAAAAACCATGGTTGAGACGAACCTGAGATTGACCCAGGGGCACACCTGCTTCACCACCAGGCAAATCTAGCCTCGGTTTGACGGTCAGCGGACCAAGGGACTAGTCCACCTAAAACGAACTGAGATCTACAAACTAACTGATATCATCACCGGTCGCTGTCTCATTGGCAGTCCCGCACAAAAACTAGGGCAAGTTTCGAACGACTTCTGCAGATGCTGCTTTGACGAAGAGGAGGTCGAATCCATTCATCGCCTACTCTGCACCTGTTCGACTCTATGTACAATCAGAAAGCGGTACCTAGGATCTACTTTCCTTAACGAATTGGCTGATGTTCAGCGGATAAGGAAACACTAAGAGGTTCCATGAATAAAGGGACGACACCCCTCGTAGCAACATTAGGGGCCTCTCTGGCCTTAGTGTATACTCCCTGTGGAGGCTACGGACAGCCTGACCTAAACCTACCTCACAGCTTGTCCGAACATTGCGTAATATCAGTCAAGTAAAGTAAAAGCTCAGAGCAAGCCGACTGGTGCGACCTTAACAACTTTTATTCCAAGTACGATCAAGAGCATCAGGCCTAAGTGTATTAAGTGGTTTGACGTAAGCTGCAAAGAGGCTGCTAGGTTAAGGAGAAGTAGGGAAGCATTTTCACCTTCCTTACTTTTCCGCGCTCTTTCTGAGTAGGTGGTGAGTGAAAAAAAAAGCATTTGTTCTTCCTCCAACTACTAACCCATTGCACTAACGTCTCTTCTTTCCAAGGTCATGGAAACGCTAATCAACCATCAGTTCAGAAATATCTTGAATCACGGAAACTCCTCATTACCAACAGTATCCACCGGTGATTTGATGGCATCTCTTACCGAAAAGTAAATTCAATCGCTGCACTAGGCAGATGAAAGCAAATTAGTTGCACTGAATATTTCGAAAGCATTTTACAGGGTTTGGCACAAAGCTCTTTTGTCGAAAATGCATGCCTTTGGAATCGATGAGTCCTTTGTTCATTGGATTAGAAATTACCTTTCGAATCCTTCGATTCAAGTGGCTTTGGCCGGAATCAAGCCTCACGTTCACTTTTTTAATACTGGTGTTCCTCAAGGTTCCGTTTTGCCTCCGACACTCTTTGTCAATTCCGACAGTATCGTTGTATGTGTGAAAATGGATAAAGTGGAATTTAATGTTTCCAAAAACATATTGCTGTCTTCTGTCGTCGAATAATAAAGTCGCGGGCCCGGGCTGTCTGCCGAGCTATTTAAGGCGGCTGGAGAAGATCTGTAAAATATGGACGGAGGAAAGCAAGCCCGACGAATGGAATGGAATCTCAGCATCGTTTGCCCAGTCCACACGAAAGGAGACCCCTATAACTGCGCCAACTACAGGGGAACAAGTCTCCTTAATATCGCAAGATCTTCTCTGCCGTACAGTGTGAACGCTTGAAACACTTTTAGGTGAGGTAAATCCACAATAGACCAAATATTCACACTGCGGTGAATCTTGGAGAAGACCCAAGAATACCAAATCGCCACCCATCACCTTTTCGTCGATTTCCGCGTATGACAGTGTGCATAGAGACGATCTATACAGCGCCATGTCTAGTTTTGATGTCCCTGCTAAACTCGTCAGATTGTGCAGAATGACAATGGAGAACTCTCGCTGCTCCACTAATGTTGGTAGAGAATTAACCGAGATGTTAAAAGAGGACCCAGACAAGTTGACGCCCTCTCATGTAATTTCTTCAACATCGTGCTTGAAAAGATCATACGAGACTCACTGGCCAACACAGGAGGTACGATCTATTTCAAGTCTGCACAACTGTTTGCGTACGCGGATGACATTGACGTAATTGGAGGGACACAGTGTGACGTCAATGATGTTTTCGAAGCAGAAGCATTGAAGCAGAAGCGGCTAAAACGTGTGTTTTGGTTAACGAGGGCCAGAACGTCACAATTGGCAGCTACAGATTCAAAGTGGTCAAGGACTTCGTCTACCTTGGCTCACTAGTGACCAGCGACAATAACACCAGCGCTGAGACCAAACGCAGAATCCCTCTTGCCAACCACTGCTTCTTTGGGCTCAAGAGGCAATTGAGAAGTAGAGCCCTCCTTCGAAAGACCAAAGTTGCGTTGTACACATCCTTAATCATCGCGGTCCTCCTCTATAGCGCAGAGGCCTGGATTTTTACGAAACCGGAAATCGTTCAATCTATGGTCCCGTTTGTATAAACGGGGAGTGGAGGAGAGAATACAACGACGAACTATACGGGCTGTACAGCGACATCGGCCTAGTACGACCGATCCAACATCTAAGAAGGCGAACGGACAACATTGCTCCGGGTATAGAATCTTCGTGTCCAACCCCGAGTGACTACGCAGCAGAGGACGAAGGTGGAAGGGGACTATAACGAACTGGGAGTGTGTCGCTGGAAACAGCTGACAAAAGACCGTGTCAGCTGAAGAAGTTTGTTGGTTGAGGTCCAGGTTCATATCGGACTGTAGCGCCACCAAAATAAGTAAAGTAAGTCTTCTATCGTCCGAGCCTACCACAGATCCGTGAATGACACTGGCACCTTAGAAACGGAAAAGGTCACCATTCTAGGCATGTGTGTCGCTGGCAATCTTAGTTGAAACGATCACATATTCGGTGACGCTAAGAATGTTGCGAAATATCTCAGCTTTTTATACGGATGGAAGATGATCTTCTTCTTTGATGGCGTTACAGTCCATGAAGGACCAGAGGCAAGCTTCTTTCAATCACCCATGTTGTGTGTGATTTATTTTTTTACACAGGTGAAAGGGACCTACAGTTTAATGCCGATTCCGAACGGCTTGAATCGAGAAGCTTTTTCACGGCAAGTATACTACGGGGGGTTTTGCCAGTACCCCGCCGAGGAGGAACGCCGCGAAATAAACATTCGATGGCGTCGGTGTTATCGGGATCCGAACTCGCTCATCGTGCGTCAGAGTCCAACACACTCAGCACACTAACCACTGCGCCACGGCGTCCTCCTGGAAGATGATCTGGCTGCTATATATTAGGCGTTGATTTATCCAAAATAAGAGTGATCCGGTGCATGTAAGACCACACAGGCTAGACCAATGTTAAGGCACCGCGATAAAACTGATAGGAGAACTCAGTATCACCAAATTACTAGGCTTATTGGAATGTCTCTTGCCTTTCCTGTTTTACCGATACTTCCCCGGAAAATACTCGGAATAGTCTTATTGGGAATGCTCACCAATATCGGCTTTACAGTCAATTTTCGAGAATCTCACGTAGAATTCCTATTCGAATTCAGTATTCTCTCCTCAGTACACATATTAGCATTTAATATCCGGGTCTATCGGTATCTAATTTATCCTTCTTCCTCTGCACCCTCCATTCGCACTGTGTCAACCTTGAGTGCGCGTTTATCAAAAAAAAAAAGAAAAAAGAAAAGAAAAACTAATTTGGACTCTGTGCTCGTACTCTAAGCTGATCATATCGAAAATCGATTTGAATAAATTTGGAACAGACTTTTTTGCAGCATTTTTAGAGTCAAAAAGCATTTTTCTACATTATATTTCAGTTGAAACACCCTGTACTTCCCGTCATGCACTGGAAGACCCTGCTGGACTAAGATTAATGATCTTGAACGAACTTGACTCCGTTGCGGCATCAGTTATTTCCAGCTCCTCACTGGAAATACACGTATAATGTACTGGAAAACGCTTTTAAACCAAACCATTTGTCAAAGTGACATCTGTCACTATTTTTAGCAAACAGACGTTACCGCGGATTATGCATACATTCTCCTGTGTCTCATACTTCCTTCGGCCGATACAAAAGAAGTAATTAAAGGATCAAGCATTGTTCTGCCTTGAATTTAAGGAGTTACACACTACACCTGTGCTCACAATAATTACTCAAAAGTGCTTTTACACAAAGGCTCGATGGTGATGATTTGCAATCGACCATTGTTCTTGCTAGCATTGAACTAACACGATTGCGTGCTGAAAAATGGTCTGCTAATTAAAGCAAACTACAATATTACTGCCAGTAGACGAGTGTATAGGTCGTATTTTGTACGATCTACGTATATTTACCGAGCAAATTATAGAAAGGATGAGTATAATAGTCACTTTTTCGATTGTGAAGTGGAAATTTTCATTCAAAAAATTGAAAAAGTGGAAGTAGTTTGGTAGAGATGTGTGAAGGACTCCCAAAGTGGAACGAAATGGTCCTCGCTGCTGACCTAATTAAATCTTTTCTCCCTTCTCGCTGTTTTGACCTTCGTTTTCGAATCTTGAATGTCTTCAAAAGAGCATCTATGAATGAATATAATAAATATCTGCTCGTTTGACAAGTCGCAGAAATAGCGGTAATGATGACAGCGACAAGTGTCAACCGCGGCAAAACTATACAAATGATTTATAGAATAATAAGCTAAATACGGAAAGGGAGAGAGAGAAAAAAATTGGGACAAGAGGAACGTCCTTACAATTCTGATTACGAATAGTTATTGACAGGACACTTGAGTTAACTCTTGAGTTGCCGCTTGTGATGGGGTAGACTTTTATTTTTACCGTGAATAGTAAATTGACGCTCGGATGCATGTCTTATTCAAGGCCGCGGAAGGATGCGGTAGATAGCTCGACTATAAATTTCAATAGCATCTGCGGTAAATGGACAATCTTCTAATGAACGCTCGACGTCAGCAGGATAGGTTTAATCGATAGATAATTAGAAAAGTGTCGTAACTCAGATGGATTTGCTGCTATGTCTCCGTGATACTTTCAGCTAATGTCTATGATATTCAATGAGAGTTTTATGCAATTCTAGGAATACTGCGGTCACTATTCCCTGGAGCATGAGTATCCCCAGTTTTCACTTAATCGCCCCGGGGCGTTTGGCTTTATCGTCAGACGCCCACAGTGATTGCTATGCAACGCTAAATTCCAATGCAAACATTCGTTAAATCCCCGAGGATAATACCATTTTTGATTCTTGAAATTCGCCAACAGCAAAATTTCCCAAACGTTCTATCATCCCTCTTCCATGTGCCTTTAGGATGCTGCTTGGGTGATTTTTAGCTCCATGGGGTTAGTTTGGAAAAATTCAAATAGCACCAAAGGAAAGTCGCAAATAATCGATTTATGAACACGCAGCTACTGACAGAGGACTCACACTCCCTCGCCGTACAGCAACTATTGTTTGTGTATTGCTAGATATAACCATTAATTTACGTCCTTCTGATAAGAGGTGACATTGCTGCGAAACCAAGACACAAAAACGGATAGAAACTACAAAGTCCGTGAGGTATGGTTTTAACAATCGCGTGTTCTCTTGCAATTTAGGTTTCATTTGTTCGTTCTCAACGGTTTGATGTCCTTACCAAGGACAGCAGTGTAAACAGTAAAGAAGTTGGTTGAAAATAGAAATCGGAGTCAGAATAGTGAAAAGTGATCGAAGGACATGGAAATAGTAAATGAAAAGCTCACTGTTCAGCGACGCGTTGGGTTTTTAGACGATGAGTCACAGGTCACAGGGATGGTGATTTGCTTTTCGGTCAACATAGTTGGGTTACTTTGCGTGAAGTTAGATGAGGATGTCTGTAATCCGGTTTCAGAAAAGAACGGGAAGAGTATGTGAAGGGTGCATTGCTCGGTGTCCACTGTCCGTTGACAAATCAAATTGCAGTATTCTATCTCCGACGGTTATACCACTGGCAACTTGAATCGAAGTGTCTTATGAAGGCTATTCCTCAATTTCAAATGTGATTTTCAATAAGAGCTGGAATCGGGTTATCGAGTAATTGTAAATGGAAGACGAAAATATAAATCCCACTCGAACCAGATTACCCTCGTTCCACGAAACTTTGAACTATACAAAGCCCTAGGTTGAATTCGTTGATCCCTGACCGAATTCGTCCTATGACCCCCTTATTCCACCACACCCCTCCAAACAATTAGCATTTCGAATAAATTTCGAGCGCGAGAGTGTCGATTTTGCGGATCCAAATCACATGAACTAGGACTTGCTCCACCCCTGTTGTGGTCGAATCTCTTCAGAAATATTGATCCTCGAAAACGTGCTCCGCATAAACAGCAGTTACCAGGTCAACAGGTTCCTCTCACAAAGTTCGACATACTGCCCATACTGGATTCATGAATCCTGATGCCATGCCGTTCTGTATTGTTGATTAGAGGTATGTACATACATATATATGTAATTACTCTCATCGTCCTTGTCGTCCTCGCTGTACGAGTAAAGTGTATAATAAATTCTGAGTTTCCTGCCCCCTTGAATTTAATTTTCTTTACAGAAAACACTTATAATCGAAGGGGATGGGAGGGGGAACAGAATTAATTTTTCGGTCAAAGGACTTAACAGACACAGCAAACCAACTCAGCCGTCGATATGGTAAGTGGAACTGTCGCGACGCATAAAATAGAGAAATCACGAGTAGAAATGGAACGGGTCATACACATAAACAACGTCCTAGCCTTCGATTCCGGATAATAAGTTTTCGGATTTCACTCCGCCTGATTTCGAGTCTGGATAAACATCAAAACGGATTAAATTCCATCGTCCGATGGTGTGGGTGGGCATGTTCAATAGGTTTTCACTGGCCTCCAAGGACTAAGGGATAATTAATATCTACATGCGTATGTATGAGCAAGCTGATGGTATTCGGTTCATTACCATTAATTTGCACTTGATGGATTATTTTCGGGAGAATTATAATCGCAGCGTTTCGTTTTTCGAACCAATTAATAATTTCATTATCCTGTTACTCAATTAACACGAACAATTGAGATGGACACACGCTGGCTGATTCGGTGCCTTTGTGCGGATGGTCTTTATGGACGTAGTGATTGCATGTTGTTAGTAACATGTTCATAGGCAGTTGTGGTTGAATCGAACGTGGTTAGGGGCTGGGAATTGATGGCATTATTGCTTATCCGGATGTTGATTAAGACTGGTTTTAACGGTAGTCGATGCTCGTTGTCGCTAGTGAGTGTTTCCAAATAGCACCTGTAGCTAAAGGCTTATCAGGGTTATACGTCTACTTACATATAAGTAATTGCTTATCCAAATCAATTTCGTTTGACGATGTTGGACCATGGACCGTCACCAAACTCTGACTGATCTGGGTGTAATGGGATCAGTGATAGAACTGGTACGACAACTGCTCACACAAAGTGTCGTCAAAGCCAACTTCGCTGTTGCCGTTTCAACTTGAATGGTCAGCAGAGGTACACCACAAAGTGGAGTACTTTCCCCTCTCCTCTTTCTTCTTCTTTGAAGACCTACATTTTAATGCCGATTCCGAACGGCGTGAGTTGATAAGCTTTTTCAAGGTCCTCGTATACTACGAGGGGTTTTGCCAGTACCCCGCCGAGGAGGGACGTCGCTCATCACTAGCCACAGCGCCCTCTCCTCTGGAACGTGGTAATCAATGAACTGTTACTGTTGTTAGAGCAGGAAGGGTACGCTGTGACCGCCTATGCGGATGACATTGCTACAGCCGTCTAAGGAAAATTTCCCACCACTCTAGGCGATCTAATGCAGGGAGCATAACATACAGTATTAACCTGGATGCAGTCCTGTGGGCTTGGGGTCAACCCCAAGAAGACCGACCCAGTACTGTTTACAAATAAATATAAAATTCCGCCCCTCAATCCACCGAGGCAGGGTGGAACCCAATTAATAATCAAAGATCAGGCTAAATCCCTAGGCCTAGTCCTTGACAGGAGGCTGAATTGGAAACCCCACATTCTCGATCGTGTTAAGAAGGCAACCACTACCCTCTACAGCTGTAAGAAAGTGGTGGGCAAAAAGTGAGGTCTCCATCCAAGTATTATGCACTAGCTCTATATAGCAGTCATAAGGCCCATCATCCTGTATGGCATCGTAGTCTGGTGGACTGCTCTGGACAAGGCAGTCTATCGAAACCTTCTAGAGAAAGTGCATAGATCGGCCAGCATATACATAAGTGGCGCGATCAGATCGACCGCCACGGAAGCCCTAAATATTATACTTCATTTCCCACCATTGGACTTTCAGCAAACAAGTTGCTATCTGCGCAGCCCTACAGATTAGGGGCATAGGAAAATGGCCTTCATCCCGCAAAGGTCATACTAACATTACTAATCCTCGAAGTACCCATGGACACAGGCTACTTCATTCCGTAAAATGTGCTCACTAAGAACTCCGAAGTTGTCTTTCTATTACGGTAGGAATGGCCTGAAGGGAAAGTCATACCGAAGGACTCGATTTCCCTCAATACCGATTGCTCCAAGATGGAACGGGTGTTGGTAGTGGAGTCTTCTCGAAGGAGCTTAACCTCTATCTACCATTTAGACTCCCAAATCACTGCAGTGTGTATCAAGCAGATATAACAGCGAAACGGACGCCCTTGCATGGCTTAGGATCAATGAATTAAATCCGCTAATCAAAGACATCCCTTAACATCCCTTAACTGCCGCCTATCTCTAGACGAGATGGCTGAACAGTTCAACATAAAAATACTGTAGGTTCCCTGGCATCCGGATCGGCGAACTCGCAAGGTTAGGGTCTAGCACACTCAGTCTTCCAACCCTCGGGTATCTAAAAATACCAATAAGCTCGATGAAGCACATGATAAAACTTCGAACCAAAGAGGCTACCAACCTTCAACGGAACGAAAGTTGCATTGGCTTTAGCACTAAACAAATCTGGCCTACGCTAAACTTAGGACGGACCAGGGATCTTGCGGCAACCAAAAGGGAAACCATGAGCACTTTAGTGGGTGTCATTACGGGCCACTGTACCATTGGGAAACATGCCGTCAGACTAGGGCTACCTTCCAATGACTTCTGCCGCGGCTGCATTTATGAGGAGGAAGAGGAATCAATTCACCACTTCCTCTGCTCATGCTCTTCTTTTGCAATTCGCAGGAGGATCTACCTCAGCGCGCCCTTCTACGATAATTTGAGTGAGCTAAAAGTAGCTCAACTCCATCGCTTCATCAGAAGCACTGATTGGTTTCCAGGTAGTGGATCTAGGTAATGTGATCCACGTGGTATCACAACGGGCCGACTTTGGTCTACGTGTGGCATATGCCACCTTACCCGGGTACGAGTGGATAATGTCCACCTCCATAATTGCGTGGACTAAGCTTAGATTGAGTGTAGAGTAGATATTGGTTATCCGGATAGCCAGGATATGGTTTCAGGCTACAGAAATCCTATGAATCTATTTGCAGACTTCCATAAAACTTATCTGGACCAGCAGATAAACGATTCACATCACTTTTGAAACATTTGTTTCCACCAAACTGCCTTATGTTGAGGAAAGAAACTTATCGACAATTGTATAATTGATCTATTTATTTGGATTCATATACGGAGACGTCCATAGGTACGTACTTTGGGTGCTTTTGGGTGGCTTAACTCTTTAAAAAAAACAAAAAACTCAAAAATGTCAAATGTCGCACGGCGTTGGGGGCCAACTAACGTCATAGCTTCTGAACTTCTGACTTTTCAAATATTTAAATTTTCGTGTTCGTCCCTTTTTCTGAAAACGCGTGCCTTCCACACCAATATCATCGATTTCATGCCAACAAATAATTGATTACCATGCGTCTCCGGTACTCCTCATTGCCTATTACATTTTGACAGCCACCATTTCTGAAAAAGCGAGGGTCAGTCACGCTATCTGACCAGAATGCGCACTACGTAGTTGCAGATATACGAGAGTGGGTCAATAAGTCGCTCCAACTTTTTTAACCTTCAGAAAAATATGAGTGCGGTAGTTCCTTAAAATAAGCTTTTGTGTGAGCGGTGAATCTCCTCATTCGACGGAAATTAGAAGTCACTATGGGACAGGTCTGATGAATACGGTGGATGGTATGTACATCAATTCGCACTTCAATTCCTCCCTATTTACTCATTTAGTTGACCTAATAATGATTCATAATACTGTCCAGTTAATGGGCGCTACAGTTTGGGGTGAACCTGGGTCTCAACCAACATGCCCCTCCAACTAGCACGATCTCTTGCTAGCCTTTTCCATTGCCGCACACCCAGTTGGCTGAGGTCCCCTTCCACCACTGTGCACCATCTTAAGTACGGCCGGCCTCTGTTTCTTCGTTCCTCGGGGTTGGATTCAAAGACTCTCCGCGCTGGAGCTGTGGTGTTCATTCGCTCTACATGGGCTAGCCATTTTAGGCGTTGAGTCCTTAGACGCCTGACTAGACTCATGTCGCTGTAAAGCCCGTAAAGTTCGTGGTTGAATCTTTTCCTCCATCTGCGTTTATAGGCCCGAAAATCACGCGCAAAATCTTTCTCTCGAACCGACCAAGGGCCTCCTCATCCGCTTTTGATACATAGTGTCCATGCTTTTGCGCCGCCGTACAACAGGACCGGGATGATAAGGGTCTTATATAGAGTAAACTTTGTCGTTCGGGAGAGGGCCTACTGAGCCCAAAGAAACAGCGATTGGCAAGAGTGATTCTGCGTTTGATTTCGGAACTGATGTCGAAGGTTGGCGAAGTCCTTAACTACCTCAAACCTATATCTGCCAATACAAACGTTCTGGCCAAGACGTCGGTGGTGAACGTTCAGTTTTGCCCTCGTTTACTGCCAAACCGATTTTCGCCCCCTTCATCCCAATACTCCCATGCGCCTCATTGACGTCTCGCTGTGATCTACCTATTATGTCAATGTCGTCCACGTATGCAAGGAGTTGCGAGGCTTTGAAATAGATTGTGCCTCTTGTATTGGCCAGTGATTTTTGCACAATCATTTCTAATACGATGTTGAAGACAGCGCATCGCCCTGCCTAAATCCTTTTTTGACATCAAAACTATTGGTGAGATGTTCACCGATTCGGATGGAGCAGCGAGCATTCTCAAAAGTTGCCCTGCATAGTCTGACGAGTTTAGACATGACGTTGTATAGCTCGTATCTAATTACGCTGTCGTATGCAGCTTTGAAGTCGACAAACAGGTGGTGAGTGTTGACTTGAAATTCATTGGTTTTTTCCAGGATCTGCCGTAGTGTGAAGACTTGGTCGAAGCCACACGGATAACCTTATTTACAAAAGGCTTCAGGCGTTCACACAAAATAGCAGAGAAGATTTTGTAGGCGATGCTAAGGAGACTTACTTGTATCCCTCTGTACTTGGCACAGCCAGAGGGGTCTTACAGATGAGCTGGTGCATGCTTTTAACCAGGTCATCCCCAGCTGGCTTGAAGAGCTCGGCATACAGTCCGTCTGCACAAGCAGCTTTATTCGATTTGAGTTACGATATAGCGATCTTAACTTCGTCAAGGTCAGGGGGAAGGAATTCTCTGCGTTTGTCGTTGATTAGAAATGGATCATTCTGCCTGACAGCGGTATATTGACTAACATCGCCGTTAAACAGTCTGCGGAAGTAGTTTTTCCGTATTCTCACCATCGACTGCGATTCTACTACTATGTGTCCGTTCTCATCGCTGCAGTGTTATGGGTGCTTAATCCCTGAAACAGAAAGTTGATTAAAACTGGTTAAGTTGGTACGAATATAACTCGAACTTGTCGGTGTAGGCATAGACGTAGTAAAAATAGACTCAATATCTAAACTACATTCATCCGTTATTTCTGGTGAATCACTCTCTTTGGCACTAGTATCCTTATCACTCATATTCAAATCCTTGTGTTTATTTAAATCACTGCACTTTCAATCTTCCCATTCGAAACATGCACCTGATTTCGGCAAGGGGATGCGCTGTCATGTAACTTCTTCAACCTGGTGCTGGAGCAGATAGTGCGACGGGCAGGCGTCAACAGAGAAGGCACTATCTTTTACAAGTCCATCCAGCTGCTAGGATACGAGGATGATATCGACATCATCGCGTGTTCTCGCCGTGGCAATGTGGAAGCATTCACGGCGATTGAAGAACAGGCGAAACGAGTTGGTCTTAAGATCAATGAGGACAAAACGAAATACATGCTGTCAAGCAAAAACCAATCCGTCGCTCACCACCTGGGACAAAATATAACAATTGACAGCTACGATTTCGAGGTAGTTAAGGAGTTTGTCTACCTCGGGGCAAACGTAAATCCCATAAATTACACCACAGTGAAGATCCGGCATAGAATCGCCCTTGGCAACCGTTGCTACTTCGGCTTGTCCAAACAACTGGGGTCAAAACTTCTCACTCGAAAGACCAAACTCATGCTTTACAAAACGCTCATTCTGCCAGTCTTGCTGTACGGAGCCGAAAGCTGGACATTAAGCAGGACAGCGGAGCTGATTTTGGGTTCTTTCGAAAGAAAAATTCTGCGCCGGATATTTGGTCCTGTCTGTGAGGAAGGTGAATGGAGAAGAAGACACAACCGCGAACTTTACGAGCTGTACCAAGATGTGGATGTAGTCCGGAAGGCAAGGATCCGCCGACTACACTGGCTCGGCCACATCGAGCGCATGGACATCAACGCTCCAGCCAAGAGGGTCTTCGACTCCGAGCCTCCCGGTTCGAGAAGAAGAGGAAGACCGAACCTCTTTTCTTTTTTCTTTTTCTTAGTGTGATTAACTACAAGACTGTTGCCTTATTATGGGTGCTTAATCCCTGAAACAGAAAGTTGATTAAAACTGGTTAGGTTGATACGAATATAACTCGAGCTTGTCGGTGTAGACATAGACGCAGTACAAAGAGACTCAATATCTAAACTACATTCATCCATTATTTCTGGTGAATCACTCTCTCTGACACTAGTATCACTATCACTCATATTCAAATCCTTGTGTTTATTTAAATCACTAAATCACTGCACTTTCAATCTTCATCTCCTTTGGCGGCATTACAGCCCATGAAGGACCAGGTAATGCTGACTTATTTCATAAGCATTTTTCAATGATAATGCAAAAAAAAAAAAATGAATTGACATTGAGTTATTCAATGCTAATGAATTTGGTTTTTCATTGGCATTACTTTATTAAATGCTAGTGAAATGTCTAATTTCGAAAGTAATGCATTACTCCCGTGTCTGATTTTACCCTACGAACAATGGGCTGGTCGCTGCACACATTAATCCACTGTACGGCGGGTGCCTGGGTAGCTATCCATTTACATGCTACATTTGTTAATGTTGTAAAACCATAGACTCCTCATCAGAAAATCGTAATTACCTCTGTAACAAATAATTACATTAAACATTAATTACACGAAACGAATTTCAAATAAATACCCCTCAACTGTCAGCCAAACGGAGTGAATTCAACGTGTCCGGATAAATGAACCAAGCCGGATAGTTGCCCAGAAAAATATTTTGAATTTTTTGAATGAATGAAAATAATAAAACGCTTTGCAACCTCTCTCTTGCGTTCTACTTAATTCAATTAAAATGTTTTCCAAATATCCCCACCAAGGAAAAAACAATAAACTGTATCGAATTCAAAGAGCTATAACATTTCATTAGATTCATGCTCTCGGATAATCAGTTTGTTTAATTATTTGTACCCTCCTAAAAGTTGGACAAAATCAATTGTTCTCCTTCTTAATGGACGCTACAGTTCGGGGTGAACCTGGGCCTCAACCAACATGCCCCTCCAAATTGGACGATCTCTTGCTAGCCTTTTCCATTTCCGCACACCCAGTTGGCTGAGGTCCCCTTCCACCTGTGTGTGCCATCTTAAGTGCGGCCGTCCTCTGCTTCTTCGTCCCTTGGGGTTGAATTCAAAAATGGCAAAGGACTAACAAAGGCTTCGTAGGGGTAGCATCAATCTGACGGATGCTGGCCTGCTAAAAAGCGAGAAGAGCCACCGCAGTCGAACATCTTGCGGCACTATTAGTAAGTCCCATCTCCACCGCCTCGTGGTGCCATTCGGAGATTTCCTATGGAAATTGCAGACGGGGAAGGCGAGTGGCGAGCCTCCTGCGCCAAAAAACAGGATTAGTCGGTTGGACTAATCCGAAACAACCACAAGCCTCGGAAAAAATCAATTAACATCACAAAATATACGAGTTCGTGCATATTGGGTTGTTTAAACGACCAATTAAAATGACAGCATTGCGTATACGCACGATAAGCAACGAAAATGAGCCTTAAGGATAACAAATTAAAAAATTGATGTCACTAAGCGGCGTAAAGGGAAAGCCAACGATGCAAGCCTCATTATCGCGACTAATGGAAATTAGAATAAAAATTATGCGTAACCTTATCCATGATGACGAGGAGGCCAACGAACAACTTGTTAAATTACCGTGATATTCGTACGGGTTAGGAGTGCGATGAAGGTGTAGGAGGAATCCTGACTCACTTTGGTTTCGACTCGTGTGAATATTAATATGCGGCCAGGCGTGTATGAAAATGGGACGGTAGGCAGGAGAAGTGCTTTTTTAATCACGGAAATGACGATATTGAAATTGAGTTTTTCCCAGCTTTATCGAGCTATCAACCTGTCATGGATGGATGATGATTGCAGTTTCGGATATATTGAATCTCAGTCCATGACAGCGGGCTGTTCGTCTTTGTAGCGATTTTAAATGGAGACCATAAATCTCCAGGACGATAACTATTTTACGTTTTAATGGCATCGCGCACGACACGACAGTGCTCATGCTCCAGTAATAATTGGATATGGCTACGGTGCCAGGATTGTAAAATTAATTGGTCAACATTGCGCGAATTTTATACTTCACCTGCTTGTCCTTTGTCCTCTGTCGTTGTTTTTTTTTTTTTTGTTTTTTTTTCTGTTTTTTCATTTCCTTCCTTGCTGTGCTGTACAACGTCTTTCAGTTATCTGCTTCGAATTACGATAATTTTAATCCTCAACGGGTCATTCCTTAAAATCTGTGTCGAGGAGTAAGGAGGAAAAATAATTGCTTTGCCGATCTCCGAAGGTTGATTTTATTCATCTGTATTCTATGGGGCACAGATGTGCACCAGTGTCAGTAAGGACGATATAAAAAAGGATTTAAAATCATCTCCAAGGCTATGACTGAGAGAGCATTCTCACTGACAATTTTGTTTTCTCACCCACCTTACTTGTATGAATGCCACTTGGAGGACGAATTGTCTGTATCCGGCCTATAGTCATAGATAAGACGCTTATTCAATACCCACATATGTGCATATTACCATATTTCCTCCGATCCTTTATGCCCCCATAGTCCTTCATCATCTTTCAAATTCCAAACACAAATGTGTCATATCCTTATCCAAAAATACTCACACAACTATTCATCACAAGCAATATCCTGAATAGCAATTCCATTTTAAATAAGAAAAAAAAAAAAAAACCTCATCCTACAGGATGAGGAAACAAAAACGTGTAAAAGAAATTTCAAGGGACCCTGGATAACAATTTACTAAAGGGGATTGCGCTCGGCTTGATACGAAGTTTGAGAGCGAATCTTCAAGTCCTTCGACTCACGTGTTTTGTTCTCTTTTTTATTATTTTTCGGCCGGCATGTGTAACTTTGTATAACTTTGCGTTGCATACAAAGACCGAT
Organism: Eumerus sabulonum; assembly: GCA_951905685.1. Classification (NCBI taxonomy): domain Eukaryota; kingdom Metazoa; phylum Arthropoda; class Insecta; order Diptera; family Syrphidae; genus Eumerus; species Eumerus sabulonum. Next base: position 108,074,383 of record OX645061.1, read on the forward strand.
GGTAGACCTTCGTCCTTTGCCTGGGGAAGAAACCATTTCGTAACTGACAGAAGGACTTTTTTTATTCGTTTCAAAACACCCATGTATGTTGTTATCCTTTATTTCCTCGGTGATTAAAAAAAACAAAAGTTGGAAAGTGGAGAAGTTTTTTTTCGCCCTTCTACTTCTCTTCTTTTTTTTAGGGTTCCGTCGTCTGATAGGAATATAAATTCGGCCGTTGTAATTATCCTTTTGTAAATAATAGACAAATCGGGCAATTGTCCTTTTGAGCTTTTAAAATGTTCGTTTTTTGTAATATTTCTTTTCATGCTTTCTTGTGGTCCTGTCTTGACCACAGGGCATGCTTTTGTGACCAATGTGGTCTCTTTGCTGTATTCTCTACTGCACATAAAGGAATGTTAGGATTTTAGAATGCTTGCTTTGGTGGCACTACAGCCCGCGAAGCGCCAGAGCCAAGCTTCTCTCAATCACCCATGTTGTGTGTGGTTTATTTTTTACACAGGTGAGGGCACCGTGGCGCAGTGGTTTGTGTGTTGGACGCACGATGAGCGAGTTCGGATTCCGATAACACCAACGCCGTCGAATGCTTATTTCGCGGCGTCCCTCCTCGGTAGTATAACTTGCCTTGAAAAAACTTCTCGCATGCCGTTCGGAACCGGTATTAAACTGTAGGTCCCTTTTACCTGTGAGAAAAATAAATCACACCCAACATGGATGATTGAGAGAAGCTAGACTCTGATTCTTTATGGGCTGTAACGCCACCAAAAGAAAGAAAGCAAGGCCAAAAGGCAATCATGGGGGAACTACTGCGAAAATATCGAGGCCGTCTCCGGAGCTTCAAGTATAAGGAAGATTCTGGCTTCGGCCCCGTACAACCCAAGGCACCTAATACGGAATCCTGGTTTCTGGACGACCTCCAGCACGAAAGCCCTGGAACTTCTTCTTAACGCACACTTTCCGGGCAGTAGTGACTCGGCTATGACATCTCCTCAAGTCATCCAGCCGAGAAAATCCTCCTTCGAGCGTGTTCCCAACCTAGTAAACAACAATATTGTCCTCTGGGCTTTAAAAAGCTGTGAACCTTACAAGTCCCCAGGACCGGATGGGATCATACCAACGGAGCTCCAACAGGTAGCAGATCTCATCCTTCCCGGGCTTGTGGTATATATAAAAGTTGGCTCTCCTTATCCTACATCTCTAGCAAGTGGAAGGTAACCAAAGTCATTTTTATACCCAAGGCAGGCAAAAGCTCCCACACATATGCAAATGACTTGAAGTCTATTAGTCTCACTTCTTTTCTACTAGAAACTCTGGAGAAGAGTTTAGATGCACACATTCGATACAGCTATATCTCAGGAAGGCTGTCGGATAACCAATATGCCTACAACAAAGGCTGGTCAGCACAATTGAAAAGTCACTGGAACACAAGGAACATACCCTAGTGGCCTTTCTCGATATTGAGGGCGCCTTTAACAGTGTTGAACCATGGCCGTCACCAAAGCGCTGTCTGATCTGGGTGTTACGGGATCAGTGACAGAACTGGTACGACAACTGCTAACGCAAAGAGTCGTCTAAGCCAACTTCGATGGTGCTGTCTCAACTAGAATGTTCAACAGAGGTATACCACAGGGTGGAGTACTCTCCCCTCTCCTCTGGAACGTGGTGGTCAATGAACTACTACTGTTGTTGGAACAGGTAAGGTTCGCTGTGACCGCCTATGCGAATGACATTGCTATTGCCGTCACAGGAAAATTTCCCAGCACTCTAAGCGATCTAATGCAGGATGCATTACATACAGTAGAAACCTGGACGCAGTACTGTGGATTTGGGGTCAACCCCAAGAAGACCGATCTAGTACTGTTTAGAAATAAATATAAAATTCCTCCCTTCAACCCACCGAGGCTCGTCTCTGGTCCTTGCAAACACCATCTGCTTGTCCATTCCAATTGATTTTTTGAAAGCAAACGATGACAGCACGCGGAACCAAAGAAGAACACAACCAGTCTGTTCTACTATTTATTCAACCGTATCAAACATTTCAATATTGACAGCTTACTCTTTACAACCAGTGTTGCCGTAACATTATGAAGTGCCACAGGGAGGACACCTATGACCCCGTCTATTAAGAACTGTCCCAAATCGAATTTTTACTCGATTTTCTTACAAAACTCCATTAAATCTACTCAACTCGTTGGACCATTGAGAAAGATAACTTTCCCGATGGGAAAGGTGGTGTGTCGGGCGCACTTCCATTAAAGTTGTCAGTAACTATAACTAACTTGCCATCTTACTTTGTTAACTGTATTCCACTTTAGAAATAAATTCATCGCATTGACCAAGTTTGAACAAACTTTCACTCACATGATGTTGATACATATTGTGTTGCCCTTCTCTCTCTTCCCATTATCGATGGTGTAAATGTCCACTCACGTGCTACACAGAATCCACAGAAGGCTACTGTCCCATTCCCGGCTCCACAGATTCGAGTGCTGGTGGTTTGGGATACTTGTCAGAGTGAATTACGAGTAAGGAATACGAGTAGAGCAATTTGTTATTTGGATCTATCCTTTCCAGGATGTTCCCAATAAACCTGGGATAAAAGTTTTCGTTTAATTGGTGGCACATGAATGTTTGCGGTGGATCTGGTGGACAAACTGATTTCCAGTTAAAGTTAGTCTGAGTGGTTCCCTTTATCTTATTCTGTGTGAGCACACAGGGTGTGAATGCGGAGTGGATTAAATGTAATCAATTTTAATCACATACTAGGGTCTTAGGGGATGTAGAGCTTGGAATCGGATTAAGATTTTGCATCGATTAAGTATGCTGTTAGGGTAATGTTCAATTCAAAAACATTTTACGATACTTGAGTAAGCGGACCAGAAATTAGTTAGCGAACTGGTAATCAGTTTTCTAAATATCTGTCAATATTTGTCATTTAACAAAACCTACTGGTTCGATGACGAGTGCAGGAGAATTCACACAGCGAACCAGGAGTCATATAAAGCTCGCTCGTGAGCTCTTCGAGTTAAAAAGAAGGGAGGAGCCTAAGCTCATCAAGACAAGAAAGAAAGAGCACCAGAGTCGCGCGATTGAGGACTTGGAGAGGTGTTACTGCAGGCGTGACGTTCGAACGTTTTATCAGAAGATAAAGCGAACATGGCAAGATCGCAGAAAATTCCGTCCCCAGGATCTCGACGAAGTTACGATCCCAATATCGAAACTCAAGTCGAATAAAGCTGATGGCATAGATGGACTATCTGCTGAACCCTTCAAAACAGCTGGAGATGACCTGGTTAGGAGCATGCATCAGTTCATCTGTAAGATGTGGTCAGAGGAAAGCATGCCCGAGGAATGGAGTCTTAGCATCGTTTGCCCGATCCATAGGAAAGGAGAACCTTTTGACAGCGCCAACTACATTGGCAGAAGTCTTCTTAACATCGTCTAAAAAATGCCGTTTTACGTTTTGTGTGAACGCCTGAAGTCTTTTGTAAAAAAGCTTGTCCTTATCAGTATGGCTTCAGGCCATGGATGGCCACTGTCCACCAAATATTCACACTACGGCAGATCCTGGAAAAAAAACAATTCAAGTCTCACCACAAGCCAACTGGTGCGGCCTTAACAACTTCTTTCGGATCTTTAACTGGTCGTTGTGCTTCCTCGACAACGACGTGGACGCCGCAACTGATATTATCGTAAACATTATCCCAATTGGCATGGCAAATTTTATTCCCAGCAAGATTAATTGCACCAGGCCTAAGGATAATACGTGGTTTGACTCGAGCTGCAAAGAGGCTATTAGGCTCAGGGAGCTAAGCTTTCGGGCCTACAAGGCAAACAAATCTGAGGAAAACCGAAAAAAGTACATACGAGCCAGAAATGACTGCAACACCCACATTCGACGGATTAAATTCCAATCCGACCAACAATTAAGGCGTAAAATCCTTCAATGTCCCAAAGGTAGCAAAAGTTTTTAGTCGTTTGTTAATAACGTAAAAAACTCAACTAAGTCGTCTATACCGACGCTCATCCACAATGACATTCCAGCTGTCACCCCCTTAGACAAAGCTAACCTACTTGCTGCCCATTTCGCAACCAGTTCTCAGCTGCCAGCCTGTACTTTGTCTCCCCCTATACTAGAGTGCGTAAGTTCCACCATGGGACCAATCCACTTCCGCACTCGTACAGTCGTAAGGGTTCTTAAAGACCTCGACATACACAAATCCGCTGGTCCAGATGGTATTGCCCCAATAGTTCTGAAGAGGTGTTCTTCTACGCTGGCAAAACCACTGCGTAAGCTTTTTCACCTTTCCAACAAACAGCATTTGTCCAGCCTATACTCAAAAAAGGCGAATCATCTTCTCCCTCCAACTACCGACCCATTGCACTAACGTCCCTTCTTTCCAAGGTCATGGAAACGCTGATTAACCGTCAGCTTATGAAATATCTTGAATCACGGAAACTCCTCAACGACCGCCAATACGGTTTCCGCAGCAACAGATCCACTGGTGATATGATGGCATATCTCGCTGAAAAGTGGAATCACTCGCTTCACCAAGCAGGTGAAAGCAAAATTGTTGCACTGGATATTTCGAAAGCATTTGACAGGTTTGGCATGAAGCCCTTTTGTCGAAAATGCGTGCTTTTGGGATCGATGAGTCTCTCTTTCAATGGATTAGAAACTACCTTTCGAATGGTTCAATTCAAGTTGTTTTGGACGGATTCAAGTCTGATACTCACTTTGTAAATGCCGGTGTTCCCCAGGGCTCCGTTTTGTCTCCGACACTCTTTCTTATTTTTATAAATGATCTCTTGTCTGTTACTTCTAATCCAATTCACTCCTTCGCTGACGACAGTACCCTCAGCTTCTCATATTCGTTCACCAGTTTACGACCCTGCACTTCGGTTGTAGATAATGAGCGGCAGCGTATGTTAAGCTCATTAAATTCCGATATCGACAGCATCATCCAATGGGGTAAAAACAATAGAGTGGAATTTAATGCTTCCAAAACACAATGCTGTTTCTTGTCGTTAAAGCGTATAAATAACCCGCAGCCATTATCCATGAATGGCACTTGCATCTCAGAAACTGAAAAGCCTTCCATCCTGGGTATGAGTGTTGCTCACAACCTTAATTGGAGCGACCATATATTCAGTGTCGCCAAGAATGCTGCGAAATGCCTAGGATTCTTATACAGATGCAAGAAATATTTCTCACCCTTAGATTTTGGCTTCAATCTATAAGGCGTTCATTCGCCCCAAATTAGAGTTTAACGCTCATGTCTGGTCCGGTGCTTCCAAAACCTCACTGCACCTACTAGACAGAATACAAAAACGAGCCATAAAACTGATAGGTGACTCCAGCATTACCAAAACATTAGACTCGCTGGAACACCGCAGGAATGTTACCTGCCTCTCCCTGTTTTATCGTTACTACCACCAAAAATGCTCTGATGAATTAGCCAGTTGCATTCCGCCCGTTCAACATTTCTCCCGCAATACACGTCTCTCTAGGAATGCTCACCAATATACTCTGAAGCCCGCTTTCGGACGTACTGTCAAATATAGAGAATCTTTCATTAACCGAACCACACGAATCTGGAACTCCCTGCCGGATTCGGTTTTCCCCCCTCAATGCAACATGCAAGCATTTAAGATCAATGTCCATCGGCATCTCCTCTATTCCTCTTCCTCTCTACCTTCTGCCCGCACTGTGTCACCGACATAATAAGGTTATTAGACCTTGAGTGCGCGCAAATTAAAAAAAAAAAAAAAAACTCTCTACTTTTTTGTCGACTTTAAAGCCGCATATTGTCGAATGCCAAACTAGAGACGAGCTATACAACGCCATGTCTTCCTTTGACATTCCTGCTAACTCGTCAGACTATGCCGGATGACTTTGGAGAATGCTCACTGCTGTATCCGCATTGGTAAAGACCTGTCCGATAGTTTTGGTGTTAGAAAAGGATTAAGGCAGGGCGATGCGCTGTCGTGTAATTTCTTCAACATCGTATTGGAAATGACTGTGCAAAATTCACTGGCCAACACAAGAGGTACAATTTATTTCAAATCCTCACAACTCCTCGCATACGCGGATGACATCAGCGAGGTGTCAATGAGGCGTTTACGAGTATTGAGACCAAGGCGGCGAAAATTGGTTAGGCAGTGAATGAAAGCAAAACTAAACGCTCACCACCGACGTCTTCGCAAGAACCTTTGTATTGGCAGATATAAGTTTGAGTTAGTTAAGGACTTCGTCTACCTTGGCACCGCAGCGACCTGAAACAACGACATCAGTTCCGAAATCAAACGCTGTTTCCTTGTGCTCAGGAGACAATTGAGTAAGAGAGGGCACTGTTCTGGCGGCCAGTATTGGGCAAAAGAATAGGTGTTGTGCTTCAGCATGCCAATGCCAGGCCGCCCACACCCATCTTTGGTGCCTCGGTACAAATTAACCGAAGATGGTTGGGAAGTTTTAATGTAACCATCGTATAGCCAGGACCTTGCACTTACCATCTGACTACCACTTGTTTCGATTGCCGCAAACTGTCTTGATTGGCCGATCAAAGATCAAAGAGTTGCTGAAAATTACTGAGCAAAGTTTCTCTCCAAAATGAAGGTATAGTCGATGTGTGCCTCATTTCACAAACAACTTAAGTTCCAATGATCGTATGTTTTACGTGCTCCCTAAATAGTTTTTAACCAGACCATATACATCGTTGTTGATTCCATCTAGGGAGCAATTCTGCCGCTATTCATTTTGGTATGCACGTTCTAAGGATCATCGCAGGTGTTTCCTGCCCCAAACAAAATTTCCTTCTGTCATAACTCCAACCAAGTGCCGTACCATACCTAAAAGCTCGTTTTTATGGTAAAGTAAGCCCCAAACTGGCATTCCACTAGAACCACTCTACTTTCTTGCTTACCAACTTTCCCCAAGTACCACTCATGCATGCAATTTTAATTTATAATTTATGTAGAACCTCTTCCCGGCACCACCTGATCTCCTCTTCTATCATGCCAATAACCAGGGATAATTACTTCACGGTTCTGTCATTTCCGTTCAGCCTAATTAAATGAATGCGTCCGGGCTACCCACCCAAATCAAAGTAAATGCATACATGCAACCTCAGCCTACCCGTGCAGCTAATTAGTCCTGCAGCAATTGCTGCCTTATACCGACGAAGGTAATGTTTCCATTCAAAAAGGAACGACAAAAAAGGAAATTGTGGCAATCATCCTTAGATTGATGAAGTAGAAGGTCCCGCCACAGCATCCGTCGAACTTACGAGTGGGAGTTTGCGTCTCAGGATAAAATTAAAAACCACTACCACCCGCTGATTGCCGTCGATATTGGTCTATTACAGGAGCAACAGTAGTGCCTTCCCCATAGGAGAAAAGTTTTGCAATTTAGCTTTTACGTCTACTTGTACTTTTTCTGCTTCATCGATGGTTTATGGATGATGAAAGAATTAAGCATAAATTGTCGGATCCGCAGATGCATACCTCAAGGTTGCCTTCCCATGAAGGCGATACCACGAACGTAGCACACACTCCTCGTAAGTTGTGTTATGAGAAGAAGGATTTACGACAATCTTGGAGAGTTATTTATCGAAGAGTTTTTGGGCGGTGCTCGACGGTCACGGACGTGGAGTGTATTGAAATAAAGGATGGTAGTCAAGTGACATTAAAGGGAAGAAGAACGTATCTTTCGGGATACTTTACGTTTACGACAACCGCGAGATACTGTCGAGTTGCGAAAGAATTAATAAACGAATATGTTTGACAGCAACTGTCGACGATTACGACGTGTATTTCGGGTCTTAAGTGCGTCATAAGCATGGCACGGTGCCTATGGCAATAAAATCCATTTGTACTCGAGACATGAGTTAACGACGTTAAGGAGGTATTCAAGATGAATTGCTTAAAGTCATTGTGTATCCTTTTAATGTTATGGAAATAACAAATTCGTCGGGAGGCGATGGTCTGTTATTAGAGTTACACGTGAGAAGTGATACATATGGGTATCGGCCCATCTGATGCACCCAGTTTCGTGCTTAAGCCAGCGCACCTGCAACTGTCTTGCAATGCAGAATTGGCCCATCAACAACATCAACAACAACTGTCATTAATGAAAGCGCGGGAATTACAATGCTTTTCCCGCCAAAAAATCTCATATATCTTCTTCTTTTTTGGCGCTACAGTTCGTGGTGAACAGGGACCTCCTTTGAAAAACCTCTCCAACTGGCACGGTCTTGGTTAAGGTCCACTTCCACTTGGTTGCGCCACCTTAAATTTGGCCGTCCTCGACCGTGTCGCCCCTCGGGGTTGGATTCAAAGACCTTCCGGGCCGGAGCTGTCTTTTCCATGCGTTCAACAGGACCTAGCCATCTTAGGCCTTGGATGTTCATGTCGCTATACAGCCCGTACAGCTCACTATTAAGTCTTCTCCTCCACTCCCCACTAATTGCAGGTCGGGCCGAAAATCGTACGCAAAATGTTTCTCGCAAAACGATGAAGGGCCCCTCCTCATCCGCTTTCGGTAAGATCCATGTCTCTGCGCCATAAAGCAGGACCGGGGTGATAAGGGTCTTGGTTTTTCGCGAGAGGGCTCTGCTTCTCAATTGCCTCCCGAGCCCAAAGAAACAGCGGTTGGCAAGAGTTATTTTGCGTTTGAATTCGGCACTGATGTCATTTCTGCATGTCCCTGCGGAGCCTAGGTAGACGAAGTCCTTGACTAGCTCGAAATTATACCTGCCAATATGTGCGCCCTGGCCAGGACGCCGGTGGTTGGTGTCCTTTTTCGACGACAGCATATATTTCGTTTTGCCCTCATTTGCCACCAGTCCTATTTTAGCCGCTTCCGTCTCAATGCACGTAAAGGCCTCAATGACCTTTACGGGGTCTGTTTTCTTGTGACCCGGCAAACTATACTAAGATTCCATTCATCGGGCATGCATTCCTCTGACCATAACTTACAGATGAGCTGGTGCATACTCTCCCAACCAGGTCATCTCCAGCTGACTTAAAGAGCTCGGCAGGTAGTCCGTCAACTCCAGCAGTTTTGTTGGACTTAAGCGTAGAAAAAGCATTCCTAACTTCGTTCAGGTCAGGGGGATGGAATTCTCTGCTATCATCGTCCACTGTGAAAGGGTAATTCTGTCTGATAGCGGGATCTGTTTCGTCATCGCCGTTATACAGTCAGCAGAAGTAGTCTTTCCAGATTCTTAGTACCGACTGTGAATCCACTACTAGGTTTCCATTTCCGTCCCTGCAGGCTTCCGTTCAGGCCTTGTATCCCTGGAATGTTTGTTTTATTCGTTGATAAATCCTCCGAACGTCGTTCCTGCGATAGCATCTCTCCATCTCTTCGATCGCGAGCTTCTCGTTGTTTTGTTTTGAGAAGCTTATGCTCCTCCCTCCTCTTCTGCTCATAATGCTCACTTGCAGCTCTCGTCCTTCTATGCAGCGCCTCTTGACAGGCTTGCTACTTGGCTGCGTGTGCCCTCCTACGCTCGTCGTCAAACCATGGGTTCCTTGTTGGTGGTGGTTTGAAACCTAGTAATTCAGAAGCAGCACTCTCTAAGGCTTGTTAACAACGGGTCAACTGATGTTGTACGGTCTGAGTAAGTTTTAAAGGGTTTTCCGAGATCTTGAGGGAGACGCGATTGGCATAGGCTCTTGCGGTCTCTTGCGATTGTAGTATTGCGACGTTGTATGCCGCTGGCCTTACTCGGTTTTTCTGGGCCAGGCATATTCGCATTCGCAACCTGGCTGCCACAAGACCCTAACCCTTTGCACTTCGAGGTCTCCTCTGGAACAATCAAGACCATCTTAAACTAATCAACATGAACACGTTGGAGGAAATAAGAACTGTATCTGACATGCTCTTCATCAATCGACTCCTTTCAGGTACCATTGATTGCGCGTCCCTCTATGACTCTGTCTCTATCAACACTAATCCTTACAATGTACGTAATCTCCGTCTCTTCTATCTACCCACCCCCCGTACCGCCTATGGCTCCAATGAACCCATTTCTCGTATGTTGGGAAGTGTTAATTCGAATCCTTACTTCGATTTTAACTTCAGCACTCCATGCTTAAAACCCCGTCTCCTTAATCACGCCATCCTTAGCTTCTAAGTTAAATTAAGTTAGATTAAGTGAGAAATTGGCTTGAATTAAGCTCAATAAATGGGGGTGTTGCCCGGATGAGGACAGATACATAGATGGAGTATGTTCTGCAGTGGTGAATGAATTTCCCATTGAAGTTAGCAGAGTCGCGAATGTGTCGCTAAAAGATCCGATTATCAAACGAGTGATTGAGTATGTACAAAAGGGTTGGCCAAACCGTTTACCTACCGATGAAGCACTATTGATATCTTACTTTCGCAGACGACTTTGTCTTAGGGTGTGTGCTAATGTTCGAGGGTGGTAATACCGACACATTTGCAGCGAAAGGTCCTGGGGATGCTTCATCGAGACCATTGGGGCACTACTTGAATGAAACAAATGGCGAGAGGATACTGCTGGTGGCCCAGCATAGACGACGACATATCGAAAACAGTAGCCCGTTGCACATCATATCAACTGAATGCCAGTCGGTCACCAATGGAATATTCAAGTTGGCTTACCACAGAGGAAGTATGGGAGCGCATTCAAGTTGACTCCAAATGGAAGTTCCCATTTATTACGCGAATGTCGTCCTCCACATTTCAATCCACAATCCAAGCGCTGCAAGCAGTCTTTGCGTTAGAAGGGCTTCCCAAGACTATTGTGCCCGACAATGGGACACAATTTACGTCCTACCTGTCTGTTCTACCGAGACAATTCAATCCAGCTTCTAACATCCGCCCCATTTAACTCGGAATCGAACGATCTCGCTGAACGTATGGTACGAACCTTTAAGACGGCGTTTTGAAAAATTATGGAAGACAATTCACAACATGAAGACGATCTCGAAACATTCTTGTCAACTTTCCGATCAACGCCGGATGAGAACGGGGTATCTCCAGCCGAGAGAATGCATGGTCGGCAGCACCATCCATCATCTCTTAGCATGAAGAGAAAGATTGATTCCAAGTTTAAATTCTTAATACAGGAGTCGGTCGTAGTTCGGCAGCATTTAGGTCGGATTAAGTGGGTTCCAGCGCGTATTAAGAAGAAAATTGGAGGATTTCTGTACCTGGTGGAAACAAGCAATAGCGATGTTTGGAAACGTCATCAAAATCAGATTCGAGCAACGCATATTAGCAAGTCGGTTGACGTAAATTGTGCCCCATTGTCAGAAGTATGAGGTGTCCGGTGCTCTTTTTGTGCTATTTGACAGTGGCCCTACCAGCAATGCCTTGCAAAAAACTTTCAAAAATTCAAGACCAAATTGGATGCCAAACTACGTTGGCAGATGCCGTCGTCACCATCGTGTCCACGAAGCCTGTTAGCGGGCAAAGTGATTTGCATGTGTAATTACAGCGGGATCAAGCGCTACATAAAACCTATATCCTCCAGCGTAAATACTTGTGCACCCAAAGGGAGCCAAGGAATGGCCATTCCTAAAGCTGAAAAGAACCTTAAAAATCCACAATCGCGAGCGTCTTTGTGATTAGAGTCAGGTCGATAGATGTACATAGTCGTGGCGATACTATGTACATATAAGGCAATGCTTCCCAATCGCCGGTGTCGACGTTCCTCGGTCGATGGTTGCTGGTCACCCAAACCCTATCGAGGCGAAGTGATGTAATTTTTTTTCCCCTCCGTCCCCCCGCCGGTTACTTGTTAGGATAGAACGTTAGACAACAACGTCATTCAAATTAAATAGGAATTGAGTAACCATCAAATGGATACATATTAAGGGAGTGGATTCGTTTCATTCATTCTCTTGTTGTTCTATTGTATTTGTTTTTGGTTTCATGTCCTTCGATTGAAAGCCCAAGGATTTCATCGGGATGTTGTTTCCTTTTATATTTTTTTGGGCATTAATACCACATGACAGTTGTTTGCATACCATTAGACCGTAGACATAAGACGGCGGACTATTGTGTACATGAATGTTGTGCATCAAGGATAAGCTCTATAATGTAGTAAGGCAAAACGATGACGTGCGGTTTAATACAGTAGGAGCACGGTTAAACAGCCGTGATGAATTAGCCAGATTGATAGGATGAGGAGTTTTCAAGGTCTGCATGGTGTGGTGATGGAGAGTCATCTAAAGGATTTCCTGATGATGAATGTCCGCTCGATTTTAAGGGTGTCGTACTGTACATGAAACCGAAAATGTTAGAAGGTTGGTAGGTAAGTAGCCGACTACAAGCGGTGTCCAATAAATCAGAGTAATTACGTGGGATAGCTGCAAGCAGTCGTTGACAAAGCACGAACGTCGTGTCCTAAATTTTAAGTTAAATTTATTGATGCTACTAATTAGTTCCTCGTGGAATACGGTTGGCATGTAGTTTATATTTGAACGAGAGGAAGAGAGAAAAATTGCATGTCAGGTACGATTATCCACTCTGCCTTGCACTGTCAGGGCAGACCTAAGGTCACAAATGCTGTTATACATATATCATCATTTTTCAGAGGATTTCTTGTCCACCCGCGTATGAGTCCAAACGGAGAAGCTATTGCCAGTCTAACAAATTGTCGAGCTTAGTCCTAAAAGGTTCTTTTGCCTGAAATACAGCTAAGTTGACTGGTTTCTATTTTAAGCCGTGTGGTCACCTATTTGTGGACTTTTATAGGCACTCCCTTAGACAAAACTGACCTTCTTGTTGCCCACTTTTGCAGCCAGCTGGCAGCTCTCAGCTTGCACTTAGTCTTCTATCATGGGACGAATCTGTTTTCGAACTCGTACAGTTGCAAGTGTTCCCAAAGATCTCGACATTCACAAATCCACTAGTCCAGGTGGCGTTTCCCCAATATTTCTGAGAAAATGTTTTGACCTTTCCTACTCTTCTAGGTCCTTCTCAAAAAAAAAATGTGAATCTTCTCTCCCTCCAACTACCGGCCGATTGCACTAACGTCCCTTCTAACCAAAATCATCGAAACGTTGATCAATATTTCGATATTTCGAAAGCAGCGTTTCGCACGAAGCCGTTTTGTCCAAAATGGTTTTGGAATCGATGAAGTTGGAATTGCAATCTTCAAGATTAGACATTGCCTTTACAATCGTTCAATTCATGTTGTTTTGGATGGATTTATACACTTTAAATGTTGGTATTCCTCAGGGCTCCGTTTTGTCTTCTACACTTTTTCCCATTTTTATAAATGGTTCATTGGCTGTCATTTCTAATTAAATCCACTTCTTTTCTAACGACAGTACCCTTAGCTTCACACTTAGACCCTACTTCAGGACCCTTAGACCCTGCTTTTGCGGCTGCACATAGTGAGCGGAAATATATGCTAAGCTCATTGAATTCCGGTATCCACAGCATCATTGCATGAGGGAAAAGGAACAGAGTGGAATTGGCGGACTTGCAGCCATTATTCACTTGCATCTTAGGAACCGAAAAGTTTTCAATCCTGGGTATGTATGTCACTGACAATCCTAGTTCTCTTCTTTGGTGGTGTTACAGCCCGTGAACGGCCAGAGCCAAGCTTCTCTCAATCAACCATGTTGTGTGCGATTTATTTTTTACAAAGGTGAATTGCCGATTCCGAACGGCGTGAGTCGAGGAGCTCTTTCAAGGCAAGTTATACTACGGAGGGTTTTGCCAGTACCCCGCCGAGGAGGAACGCCGCGAAATAAACATTCAATGGTGGTGGTGTTATCAGGATGCGAACTCGCTCATCGTGCATCAGAGTCTAACACACTAACTACTGAGCCACGGCGTAATCGACATCCGCGATTACTTGGTTTTTATAGCGGAGGTTCGGTCTTTTCGAACCAGCAAAGGAGTGAATTGGATTGGAAGTAACAGACAGGAGATCATTTATAAAAATGAGAAAGAGTGTCGGGCACAAAACGAAACCCTGGGGAAAACCAGCATTTACAAAGTGATTATAACAGACTTGAATCCGTCCAAGACAACTTGAATTGAACGATTCCTAAGGTAGCTTCTAATCCATAGAAGAAGAGAGTCATCGATCACGAAAGCGTGCATTTTCGACAAACCATAGAAACCGTACTGATGGTCATTGAGGAGTTTCTGTGATTCAAGATATTTCATAATGTATGTATGTATGTTGGCGTTACAGTCCATGAAGAACCTGAGCCGAGCTTCTTCCAATCACCCATGCTGTGTGTGATTTCATTTTCAACTATGATATGGTGAATGAATTTCCCATTGAAGTTAGCAGAGTCGCGAATGTGTCGCTAAAAGATCCGATTATCAAACGAGTGATTGAGTATGTACAAAAGGGTTGGCCAAACCGTTTACCTACCGATGAAGCACTATTGATATCTTACTTTCGCAGACGACTTTGTCTTAGGGTGTGTGCTAATGTTCGAGGGTGGTAATACCGACACATTTGCAGCGAAAGGTCCTGGGGATGCTTCATCGAGACCATTGGGGCACTACTTGAATGAAACAAATGGCGAGAGGATACTGCTGGTGGCCCAGCATAGACGACGACATATCGAAAACAGTAGCCCGTTGCACATCATATCAACTGAATGCCAGTCGGTCACCAATGGAATATTCAAGTTGGCTTACCACAGAGGAAGTATGGGAGCGCATTCAAGTTGACTCCAAATGGAAGTTCCCATTTATTACGCGAATGTCGTCCTCCACATTTCAATCCACAATCCAAGCGCTGCAAGCAGTCTTTGCATTAGAAGGGCTTCCCAAGACTATTGTGCCCGACAATGGGACACAATTTACGTCCTACCTGTCTGTTCTACCGAGACAATTCAATCCAGCTTCTAACATCCGCCCCATTTAACTCGGAATCGAACGATCTCGCTGAACGTATGGTACGAACCTTTAAGACGGCGTTTTGAAAAATTATGGAAGACAATTCACAACATGAAGACGATCTCGAAACATTCTTGTCAACTTTCCGATCAACGCCGGATGAGAACGGGGTATCTCCAGCCGAGAGAATGCATGGTCGGCAGCACCATCCATCATCTCTTAGCATGAAGAGAAAGATTGATTCCAAGTTTAAATTCTTAATACAGGAGTCGGTCGTAGTTCGGCAGCATTTAGGTCGGATTAAGTGGGTTCCAGCGCGTATTAAGAAGAAAATTGGAGGATTTCTGTACCTGGTGGAAACAAGCAATAGCGATGTTTGGAAACGTCATCAAAATCAGATTCGAGCAACGCATATTAGCAAGTCGGTTGACGTAAATTGTGCCCCATTGTCAGAAGTATGAGGTGTCCGGTGCTCTTTTTGTGCTATTTGACAGTGGCCCTACCAGCAATGCCTTGCAAAAAACTTTCAAAAATTCAAGACCAAATTGGATGCCAAACTACGTTGGCAGATGCCGTCGTCACCATCGTGTCCACGAAGCCTGTTAGCGGGCAAAGTGATTTGCATGTGTAATTACAGCGGGATCAAGCGCTACATAAAACCTATATCCTCCAGCGTAAATACTTGTGCACCCAAAGGGAGCCAAGGAATGGCCATTCCTAAAGCTGAAAAGAACCTTAAAAATCCACAATCGCGAGCGTCTTTGTGATTAGAGTCAGGTCGATAGATGTACATAGTCGTGGCGATACTATGTACATATAAGGCAATGCTTCCCAATCGCCGGTGTCGACGTTCCTCGGTCGATGGTTGCTGGTCACCCAAACCCTATCGAGGCGAAGTGATGTAATTTTTTTTCCCCTCCGTCCCCCCGCCGGTTACTTGTTAGGATAGAACGTTAGACAACAACGTCATTCAAATTAAATAGGAATTGAGTAACCATCAAATGGATACATATTAAGGGAGTGGATTCGTTTCATTCATTCTCTTGTTGTTCTATTGTATTTGTTTTTGGTTTCATGTCCTTCGATTGAAAGCCCAAGGATTTCATCGGGATGTTGTTTCCTTTTATATTTTTTTGGGCATTAATACCACATGACAGTTGTTTGCATACCATTAGACCGTAGACATAAGACGGCGGACTATTGTGTACATGAATGTTGTGCATCAAGGATAAGCTCTATAATGTAGTAAGGCAAAACGATGACGTGCGGTTTAATACAGTAGGAGCACGGTTAAACAGCCGTGATGAATTAGCCAGATTGATAGGATGAGGAGTTTTCAAGGTCTGCATGGTGTGGTGATGGAGAGTCATCTAAAGGATTTCCTGATGATGAATGTCCGCTCGATTTTAAGGGTGTCGTACTGTACATGAAACCGAAAATGTTAGAAGGTTGGTAGGTAAGTAGCCGACTACAAGCGGTGTCCAATAAATCAGAGTAATTACGTGGGATAGCTGCAAGCAGTCGTTGACAAAGCACGAACGTCGTGTCCTAAATTTTAAGTTAAATTTATTGATGCTACTAATTAGTTCCTCGTGGAATACGGTTGGCATGTAGTTTATATTTGAACGAGAGGAAGAGAGAAAAATTGCATGTCAGGTACGATTATCCACTCTGCCTTGCACTGTCAGGGCAGACCTAAGGTCACAAATGCTGTTATACATATATCATCATTTTTCAGAGGATTTCTTGTCCACCCGCGTATGAGTCCAAACGGAGAAGCTATTGCCAGTCTAACAAATTGTCGAGCTTAGTCCTAAAAGGTTCTTTTGCCTGAAATACAGCTAAGTTGACTGGTTTCTATTTTAAGCCGTGTGGTCACCTATTTGTGGACTTTTATAGGCACTCCCTTAGACAAAACTGACCTTCTTGTTGCCCACTTTTGCAGCCAGCTGGCAGCTCTCAGCTTGCACTTAGTCTTCTATCATGGGACGAATCTGTTTTCGAACTCGTACAGTTGCAAGTGTTCCCAAAGATCTCGACATTCACAAATCCACTAGTCCAGGTGGCGTTTCCCCAATATTTCTGAGAAAATGTTTTGACCTTTCCTACTCTTCTAGGTCCTTCTCAAAAAAAAAATGTGAATCTTCTCTCCCTCCAACTACCGGCCGATTGCACTAACGTCCCTTCTAACCAAAATCATCGAAACGTTGATCAATATTTCGATATTTCGAAAGCAGCGTTTCGCACGAAGCCGTTTTGTCCAAAATGGTTTTGGAATCGATGAAGTTGGAATTTGAATCTTCAAGATTAGACATTGCCTTTACAATCGTTCAATTCATGTTGTTTTGGATGGATTTATACACTTTAAATGTTGGTATTCCTCAGGGCTCCGTTTTGTCTTCTACACTTTTTCCCATTTTTATAAATGGTTCATTGGCTGTCATTTCTAATTAAATCCACTTCTTTTCTAACGACAGTACCCTTAGCTTCACACTTAGACCCTACTTCAGGACCCTTAGACCCTGCTTTTGCGGCTGCACATAGTGAGCGGAAATATATGCTAAGCTCATTGAATTCCGGTATCCACAGCATCATTGCATGAGGGAAAAGGAACAGAGTGGAATTGGCGGACTTGCAGCCATTATTCACTTGCATCTTAGGAACCGAAAAGTTTTCAATCCTGGGTATGTATGTCACTGACAATCCTAGTTCTCTTCTTTGGTGGTGTTACAGCCCGTGAACGGCCAGAGCCAAGCTTCTCTCAATCAACCATGTTGTGTGCGATTTATTTTTTACAAAGGTGAATTGCCGATTCCGAACGGCGTGAGTCGAGGAGCTCTTTCAAGGCAAGTTATACTACGGAGGGTTTTGCCAGTACCCCGCCGAGGAGGAACGCCGCGAAATAAACATTCAATGGTGGTGGTGTTATCAGGATGCGAACTCGCTCATCGTGCATCAGAGTCTAACACACTAACTACTGAGCCACGGCGTAATCGACATCCGCGATTACTTGGTTTTTATAGCGGAGGTTCGGTCTTTTCGAACCAGCAAAGGAGTGAATTGGATTGGAAGTAACAGACAGGAGATCATTTATAAAAATGAGAAAGAGTGTCGGGCACAAAACGAAACCCTGGGGAAAACCAGCATTTACAAAGTGATTATAACAGACTTGAATCCGTCCAAGACAACTTGAATTGAACGATTCCTAAGGTAGCTTCTAATCCATAGAAGAAGAGAGTCATCGATCACGAAAGCGTGCATTTTCGACAAACCATAGAAACCGTACTGATGGTCATTGAGGAGTTTCTGTGATTCAAGATATTTCATAATGTATGTATGTATGTTGGCGTTACAGTCCATGAAGAACCTGAGCCGAGCTTCTTCCAATCACCCATGCTGTGTGTGATTTCATTTTCAACTATGATATGGTGAATGAATTTCCCATTGAAGTTAGCAGAGTCGCGAATGTGTCGCTAAAAGATCCGATTATCAAACGAGTGATTGAGTATGTACAAAAGGGTTGGCCAAACCGTTTACCTACCGATGAAGCACTATTGATATCTTACTTTCGCAGACGACTTTGTCTTAGGGTGTGTGCTAATGTTCGAGGGTGGTAATACCGACACATTTGCAGCGAAAGGTCCTGGGGATGCTTCATCGAGACCATTGGGGCACTACTTGAATGAAACAAATGGCGAGAGGATACTGCTGGTGGCCCAGCATAGACGACGACATATCGAAAACAGTAGCCCGTTGCACATCATATCAACTGAATGCCAGTCGGTCACCAATGGAATATTCAAGTTGGCTTACCACAGAGGAAGTATGGGAGCGCATTCAAGTTGACTCCAAATGGAAGTTCCCATTTATTACGCGAATGTCGTCCTCCACATTTCAATCCACAATCCAAGCGCTGCAAGCAGTCTTTGCGTTAGAAGGGCTTCCCAAGACTATTGTGCCCGACAATGGGACACAATTTACGTCCTACCTGTCTGTTCTACCGAGACAATTCAATCCAGCTTCTAACATCCGCCCCATTTAACTCGGAATCGAACGATCTCGCTGAACGTATGGTACGAACCTTTAAGACGGCGTTTTGAAAAATTATGGAAGACAATTCACAACATGAAGACGATCTCGAAACATTCTTGTCAACTTTCCGATCAACGCCGGATGAGAACGGGGTATCTCCAGCCGAGAGAATGCATGGTCGGCAGCACCATCCATCATCTCTTAGCATGAAGAGAAAGATTGATTCCAAGTTTAAATTCTTAATACAGGAGTCGGTCGTAGTTCGGCAGCATTTAGGTCGGATTAAGTGGGTTCCAGCGCGTATTAAGAAGAAAATTGGAGGATTTCTGTACCTGGTGGAAACAAGCAATAGCGATGTTTGGAAACGTCATCAAAATCAGATTCGAGCAACGCATATTAGCAAGTCGGTTGACGTAAATTGTGCCCCATTGTCAGAAGTATGAGGTGTCCGGTGCTCTTTTTGTGCTATTTGACAGTGGCCCTACCAGCAATGCCTTGCAAAAAACTTTCAAAAATTCAAGACCAAATTGGATGCCAAACTACGTTGGCAGATGCCGTCGTCACCATCGTGTCCACGAAGCCTGTTAGCGGGCAAAGTGATTTGCATGTGTAATTACAGCGGGATCAAGCGCTACATAAAACCTATATCCTCCAGCGTAAATACTTGTGCACCCAAAGGGAGCCAAGGAATGGCCATTCCTAAAGCTGAAAAGAACCTTAAAAATCCACAATCGCGAGCGTCTTTGTGATTAGAGTCAGGTCGATAGATGTACATAGTCGTGGCGATACTATGTACATATAAGGCAATGCTTCCCAATCGCCGGTGTCGACGTTCCTCGGTCGATGGTTGCTGGTCACCCAAACCCTATCGAGGCGAAGTGATGTAATTTTTTTTCCCCTCCGTCCCCCCGCCGGTTACTTGTTAGGATAGAACGTTAGACAACAACGTCATTCAAATTAAATAGGAATTGAGTAACCATCAAATGGATACATATTAAGGGAGTGGATTCGTTTCATTCATTCTCTTGTTGTTCTATTGTATTTGTTTTTGGTTTCATGTCCTTCGATTGAAAGCCCAAGGATTTCATCGGGATGTTGTTTCCTTTTATATTTTTTTGGGCATTAATACCACATGACAGTTGTTTGCATACCATTAGACCGTAGACATAAGACGGCGGACTATTGTGTACATGAATGTTGTGCATCAAGGATAAGCTCTATAATGTAGTAAGGCAAAACGATGACGTGCGGTTTAATACAGTAGGAGCACGGTTAAACAGCCGTGATGAATTAGCCAGATTGATAGGATGAGGAGTTTTCAAGGTCTGCATGGTGTGGTGATGGAGAGTCATCTAAAGGATTTCCTGATGATGAATGTCCGCTCGATTTTAAGGGTGTCGTACTGTACATGAAACCGAAAATGTTAGAAGGTTGGTAGGTAAGTAGCCGACTACAAGCGGTGTCCAATAAATCAGAGTAATTACGTGGGATAGCTGCAAGCAGTCGTTGACAAAGCACGAACGTCGTGTCCTAAATTTTAAGTTAAATTTATTGATGCTACTAATTAGTTCCTCGTGGAATACGGTTGGCATGTAGTTTATATTTGAACGAGAGGAAGAGAGAAAAATTGCATGTCAGGTACGATTATCCACTCTGCCTTGCACTGTCAGGGCAGACCTAAGGTCACAAATGCTGTTATACATATATCATCATTTTTCAGAGGATTTCTTGTCCACCCGCGTATGAGTCCAAACGGAGAAGCTATTGCCAGTCTAACAAATTGTCGAGCTTAGTCCTAAAAGGTTCTTTTGCCTGAAATACAGCTAAGTTGACTGGTTTCTATTTTAAGCCGTGTGGTCACCTATTTGTGGACTTTTATAGGCACTCCCTTAGACAAAACTGACCTTCTTGTTGCCCACTTTTGCAGCCAGCTGGCAGCTCTCAGCTTGCACTTAGTCTTCTATCATGGGACGAATCTGTTTTCGAACTCGTACAGTTGCAAGTGTTCCCAAAGATCTCGACATTCACAAATCCACTAGTCCAGGTGGCGTTTCCCCAATATTTCTGAGAAAATGTTTTGACCTTTCCTACTCTTCTAGGTCCTTCTCAAAAAAAAAATGTGAATCTTCTCTCCCTCCAACTACCGGCCGATTGCACTAACGTCCCTTCTAACCAAAATCATCGAAACGTTGATCAATATTTCGATATTTCGAAAGCAGCGTTTCGCACGAAGCCGTTTTGTCCAAAATGGTTTTGGAATCGATGAAGTTGGAATTTGAATCTTCAAGATTAGACATTGCCTTTACAATCGTTCAATTCATGTTGTTTTGGATGGATTTATACACTTTAAATGTTGGTATTCCTCAGGGCTCCGTTTTGTCTTCTACACTTTTTCCCATTTTTATAAATGGTTCATTGGCTGTCATTTCTAATTAAATCCACTTCTTTTCTAACGACAGTACCCTTAGCTTCACACTTAGACCCTACTTCAGGACCCTTAGACCCTGCTTTTGCGGCTGCACATAGTGAGCGGAAATATATGCTAAGCTCATTGAATTCCGGTATCCACAGCATCATTGCATGAGGGAAAAGGAACAGAGTGGAATTGGCGGACTTGCAGCCATTATTCACTTGCATCTTAGGAACCGAAAAGTTTTCAATCCTGGGTATGTATGTCACTGACAATCCTAGTTCTCTTCTTTGGTGGTGTTACAGCCCGTGAACGGCCAGAGCCAAGCTTCTCTCAATCAACCATGTTGTGTGCGATTTATTTTTTACAAAGGTGAATTGCCGATTCCGAACGGCGTGAGTCGAGGAGCTCTTTCAAGGCAAGTTATACTACGGAGGGTTTTGCCAGTACCCCGCCGAGGAGGAACGCCGCGAAATAAACATTCAATGGTGGTGGTGTTATCAGGATGCGAACTCGCTCATCGTGCATCAGAGTCTAACACACTAACTACTGAGCCACGGCGTAATCGACATCCGCGATTACTTGGTTTTTATAGCGGAGGTTCGGTCTTTTCGAACCAGCAAAGGAGTGAATTGGATTGGAAGTAACAGACAGGAGATCATTTATAAAAATGAGAAAGAGTGTCGGGCACAAAACGAAACCCTGGGGAAAACCAGCATTTACAAAGTGATTATAACAGACTTGAATCCGTCCAAGACAACTTGAATTGAACGATTCCTAAGGTAGCTTCTAATCCATAGAAGAAGAGAGTCATCGATCACGAAAGCGTGCATTTTCGACAAACCATAGAAACCGTACTGATGGTCATTGAGGAGTTTCTGTGATTCAAGATATTTCATAATGTATGTATGTATGTTGGCGTTACAGTCCATGAAGAACCTGAGCCGAGCTTCTTCCAATCACCCATGCTGTGTGTGATTTCATTTTCAACTAGGTGAAAGGGACCTACAGTTTTTTGCCGGTTCTGAACGGCGAATTTCGAGAAGCTTTTCATGACAATTTTACTACAGGGGGTTTTTTCAGAACCCCGCTGAGGAGAAACACTGTGAAAAACAGGTTCGATGACATGGCTGTGTTGGGATTCGATCCCGTGTCATCGGCGTCAGAGGCAAACACACTACCCACTGCGCCACGGTGCTCTCGATATTTCATAAGCTGACGGTTAATCAGCGTTTCCAAGATCTTGGAAAGGAGGGACGTTAGTGTAGTGGGTCGGTAGTTGGAGGGAGAGGAAGATTCGCCTTTTTTTGGGTTTAGGCTGGGCAAATGCTGTTTTCCACCTAGTCGGATAGAGCCTAGAAGGGTAGGAATTGTAAAAACGCTTACGCAGTGGCCTTGTTAACGTAGAAGAATACCCCTTCAGAACTATTGGGGCAAAACCATCTGGACAGGGTTTGTATATGTCGAGGTCCTTAAGAACCCTTGCGACTGTACGAGTGCGGAAGTTGATTCGTTTTCTGGTGGAATTGACGCACTTTAGTAAAGGTGGAGACAAAGTACAAGCTGGGAGCTGAGAACTGGCTGCTAAGTGGGCAGCAAATAACTAGGTTGGATTTGTCTAAGGGGGTTTCAGCTGGAATGTCATTGTGCATGAGCGTCGGTATAGACGACGTAGTTAAATTTTTTTTATGTTTTTTTTACAAACGACCAGAAACTTTTGCTGCCTTTGGGGCACTGTTTGCCTTATTGGTCCGAAAGCTTAGCTCCCTGAACCTAATGGTCCCTTTGCAGCTCAATCAAAACCAGGTATTATCCTTTGGCCTGTTGCTTTTAATCTTGCTAGGAATAAAATTTGCCATCCCGATTCGGATAATGTTTGCTATAATATCAGTTGCGGCGTCCACGTCGTTGCGTTGTCGAGAAAACCCGACGACCAGTTAAAGATCCGAAAGAAGTTGTAAAGTCCACTCCGGTTGGCTTTCTCGTATAGCCATAATGTTCTCTTTGGAGCTTTTTCTTTAACTGGATGTTGGGAGCTCGAGAATTTAGCTGATATCACGCAGTGATCCGAAGAGCCTAGATCGACAATATGTCGATCGTGTATTTGTTCGGCTGGGAGGTAAGAAACAGGTCCAGTGTGTTGGCGGTATGACCAGCAACATCGAGGATACACGACAGCTCATTCACAAGATGAGTTAATTGATTTTACTCAGCAAACATTTCGACATACCTTCCTTCGGGTGTTGTCTGTCCAGAGTGTCGAAGCCATTGAGAATTGTATACATTGGTTATTGGAATTGAGCTGTAAGGTTACCAAGACAATTATACGATTCCGTAAAAAGCTTTACATGCTTGCGGCAAACACACCCTGTGACATGGATTCCACGCCGATTTGTTCCTCACCTTCTTTATGTTCTTATCTTTCAGTCGGTCTCCACCATAGGCAGACAACTCACAAACTATCAAGTCTCTCGGTCATGCTGCTTAGATGGCGCAAAATTAAAATCTTTTGTGAGCTGCGGGTCACCTTGCCCATAGAGGACTGTCAGACACTGATGTCCCTGAACTCCAGAATAGAAAATCCCTTCAACGTATGGTTGAATTTAAAAATTTCTCAGAATCAACATTCACGTAAAAGTAAAAATAAATCCGTCCAAGCCACACATTACCTATTTTTCTCAAGTCGTTGTTCTAAGGCAGACACAATTTCAAGCCCATCTAAACATATTGAATTCTACTTATGATCAAGCTTAAGCTGCACAAAAAACTTCCCAGACACACGTGCCCTAGGGAAACCAATTAAAATCTTCAAAGAGCAACCCGCTAACCATTTTAACCATCTGCCCAACCTATTCAGAGCAAACTCTGTCACCACATGCTCGTATCCCATTTATTTCGAAAAATCCTTTCACCACACTTATCGGTCAAATAAAGCCATAATTCGACATAGACTCTACCAAAAAGTACGGAACTCATATCCTTCAATGGTACAATATTCATTCCCTTAATCAGACCAAGTCTTACCTTGATTACACAATCCCACCCAGTTTTGCTTGTTTACCTCATCTATGACCACCCATGATGGCGCCCATCCACATCCATCCATGTCGTCATCGCCCCATTGATTTATCCTGAATGAAGACGATTTTATACTTAGTAATAAAATTGCCTTCTATGCAATGTCATGAGCCAGTCTGTCTTCCCGACGGATATCAAAAGGGATTTTACTCAACGTTTACTCTGTGATAATCGATTTAATTGAAGGAAATAATTGCGATGAAAGGCCGGGATAAGTGGCTTCCCAACTTTGACTAGAAACATTTATTGTTTCGTCATCACGTGGTTTATGAGTGATTTAGATTGATTGTTCGTTGAGGTATATGAGGTATCGACGATTTTGGGAGAGGTCTCCTTATACCATTGTTCTACGCTGCGAAGCAGAATGTCCTTGGACATACAATTAAATAGGAGTTCAGTTGATGCTATTTTGGCATCGTAAACTGATGGTTAAGCAAGTCACTTGATGGAATGATTGTTCGACAATTAAACACAAGTGGGTTACGAGTGATGGCTTTAGGCTGAGAGAACTTAGAACAGTTGTTTATGGGGCCATTGAGTACAGTACGTATTAAACACATGAAAGCTTTATCTGACTGCATTCGATGCTATTTCTAAAATGTATTACACAATATCTCCTATAAGCCACCCATAGCTGTATGTCCACAACTGTGCGAATATGATTTCGGTTAGCCAGATGGCCTAAAACCAATCTCCTCGAGCGTAGCCATTGTGCCAAAAATAAACCTTTCTCTTTTGGTCGGGTCGATTCTCAAAGGTAATTTCCAGAAAACTTCAACAATCGATTTATCTTATAAGTTTACCTACAAAACGATCAGTGCCAAGTGGTGCTGGAACCACTGCAGAGAATAACCGAGAACACGAGAGGGAGAGAAAAGGGAATGATAACCAACACCCCAGCCGCACTGGCTTAGGTAAAAGAACAACTGTTTTGTTGGTAAGCATTCGGTTTCTGGTTCCACAAGATAACCTGGCATAACGATTGAGGTCACCATGGCTAGGTAGGATACAGTTTTCCTGGTGAAAACTCGAGGTACGAGTTGTGCCTTTGTAATGGCAATAGTTTGGAATTTTATTGCACAACCTTTTTGCGCTTTCATCTCTACTATCGCCTGGCAATTTATGATTTCAACCATTTCGACTACTTATTACTCACACTGTAGACGACGAGTGGGAAGATTTTGTTGTTCTTTGGTTTTGGTTGAGATGAGCATTGGTTGCAACATTAATTGTGCACAGCTCTCTGTTCGGTTGAGTGGAAAATCTTGACTGTTGTTGCGGTGCTGCCGTTTTTTTGTTTTTTTTTTTGTTTGTGGTTATTTGAGTGGTTTCGTTGAATAGCAGACAATGAAATTTCACTAAAAAATACTGAAATGGACTACGAGATGACGTAAAATACAGAATAAGTGGTATGAAACGAAAAAGGGGAATCAAAAGTACAGCAGAATATTGTTTTAATAAGTAAAATAGGCTTCAAGGCCTATGCCAATTGAAAAGATACACTTAACGAAACTTATCGAAACTTAACGAAACTTATCGAAGTACAGGGAATCATTGCTCGTCAAGAAGGGTCTTATAAAAACTGACCAGGAACTTAACAAAGAAATTAATTTCACTGTAAATTAATTTTTTCCATGAATAATCATCAGGTCCCACGAAGATTTAAGAGAAAATAAAAGACTACGCTAAGAAAAGTTGCTTAAGACAAAGGTATAAAAAGAAACAAAGAAACATTTCCATCGCATTAAAAGAAAAAGAAAAAAAACTAAATTTTGAATAAAGAAATGTGTTTAACGAAACTTAACGAATAGGGAAAACAAAACGAAAGAAGATAAGCAATGCCAGCCCATCCTACCAACTGGTACACACAATACGACACAATCTATTGGATACAATTCCCAGACAAAAGTTTCTTTACTGTGCGGTTTTTATTTGCATTTTAAACCTCTTAACACCACCCACAAAACTGTTCGCCTCCCTCCTCTCAGAAATAAAAGAAACGGAAGATCAAGTCAACTGCCTTTACATCATAGTCGTAAAAGCGATTATCACAAGCCTCTCCATCGAGATTACGAGCATGATTTTAAACATCCCTCCCATCCTTTACTCTACATATTTCAGAGAAGAAGAAAAAAAATATATATTGCACACGCTTCTTTAAGCAATCAGTCGTGTATCCAACATCACTTCCCCTGATGCCCGGCCATTAATTCAAAGTACCGCTGTCATCGTATGGCCTATAAACCTCGGCCACTCAACACCTATGATGTTCATTTCACCCTATCATCTATGTACATTAACATCTAACTCAATTGGGACGTGATTGTATGGCATGTTTAGTTGTTTCTTATTCAACCGGAAGTATGGTGACGCGACCTACTGAAACGGATGATGAATCGAAAAGTCACCGTCTTATAAACAACATCGGATAAATGTCAGATGCCATTATGCTAACAAATAAAAAAAACACGAAATGGAATATTGTGGCATAGACTGACAGTCATTCCAAGCCGCGCATTTTATAATATCCATTTCCTTTTGACGCTTTACGTATTGCGCTCAGTCCGTAGGACTATGTTGTTCTTTTTCGTCAAATGTGACATTTAACGACATGCAATAAAGCTGAAGTGTATTATGAAAAGAAATATTGCGATAACTGTTATGCAGTGGATGTCCTAAGATGCGTTGGGTATGAGCAGCACGGAACACCCATCACTCCTGTGTCTTACTCTCAATGGTGGAGTTCCGTGTACTGATTTTTATTGGTACTGTTGCGCGACGGACCTTTTTTATTAACTCACCTCCTCTTCTCTTGTACTTTCGTCCTCTGATTCAAGTGGTGGTTTTGATTACTTTGATGACTGCGACAGCTGTTATACTCATTTGAATTAGCTTTCTCTAAAATAGAAAAAAAAAAAATAATAATGAAAAGGACGACCTCGAGCAGCATGCTGCCGCCTGTGATCGTGGCACGTGCTGGGAAAGGGACGCCTTTTGAAAAAAAACAAACATTCTAAGAAGCATCTTTGCACCATTCTACTCATAAGGATCTTATTTGGAATGTTTAGCTTCAAAATATTTGTTTTAATTGCGACTTTATTGGTTGTGGCAGCTGTGGTTAAAGCACGCGGAACTCACGGAGCCACCAAAGATAAGCAGATGACCTACAGGGGCTGGATTCCCTCGGGGGACTCCGCTTCCCCCGTCTACGCTAAGGTGTTGGAGGCGCGTTCTAGAATAGCTCGGTTTTCGTCACAGCAGAAGTACAACCGACCAGCTTTTCTCTCTAAGAATGGTACTCGAGAAAGCTTGGGAGTACACCAAACCGATCTACAGCTGCTATGTAGATTTGGAAAAGGCGTATTTTTTTTTAGAGACTCGCGCAGGTTCAAGAGTTTATATTCCCTTATGATGTGATAGGCACACAACCTGAAGGGAGTGCAGTGGTTTGGCTCGTTGATGTTCGTTCACTACTCTCAGGGGTGGTTGTCCTAGATAGGACGAGAGCCGACCAAATTCCGCGTTGGTTATAGTCCGTAGTAATTCGTTCGAGCACTTTTAGTATTGCATACGCAGAGGATGAATTTCGTATGACCGAGTTTCTCGATGTAAACTCTGGAGTGTTCTGCAGGAGTTTGGGATTGATGGTCCTCTGTTGAGGGCCATTCAGTCACTATACATAAACTGTAGAAGCTGTGTTCGGGTTAATGATAGTAAATCAACACCTTTCACCGTTGGCGTTGGTTTTCGCCAAGAGTTTGTCTTGTCACTTCTCCTTTTCATAATATATATGGACGGAATGTTGCAGCGGGATGAGAAAAAACTAACAGACGCCTCGCAGGGGTAGCATCATCTGTCCGACGGATGCTGGCCTACTAAAAAGCGAGAAGAGCCACCGCAGACAAACATCTTGCGACACTATTAGTAAGTCCCATCTCCACCTCCTCGTGGTGCCATCTGGAGATTTCCTGTAGAAATTGCAGACGGAGAAGGGCAAATGGCGAGCCTCCAGCGTAAAAAAACAGGATTAATCGGTTGGACTACGGCCTAGTAAGCCGTCACCGTAAAAAAAAAAACACAAACTCCGAAACAACCGAAAGCCTCGGATATAACGTTTCAAAAAACGAAAAAAGAACAATGATCTTCGGCTCTGTACGTGGAATGTTAGGTCCCTAAACAGTCCACCTGCAGCCGAACAACTTGCGGATGCCCTAGACCGCTCTAAAGCAGACATAACCGCCATCCAACAAATGCGATGGAATGGACCGGGTATAAAGCGGATGAAAAACTGCGACATTTACTACTGCGACTGCTATAGGGAGAGAAGACAACGATTTTTCGGATGCGGATTTGCTGTTCGAGGTAGACTAAGGCAAAAAGTCTTAAGCTTTCGGCATGTGAGTGAACGCCTCATAACGATCCATATCAAGTCTAAATTTTCTAACATCAGCCTGATCTGCGTCCACGCCCTTACGGAGCACAAGTACGACTCCACCGAAGATGAATTCTACTATCTCCTAGAAAGAACGTATGCCCAATGTCCCAGCTATGACATCAAAATAGTACTACGAGTCTTCAATGCTAAGCTGGATAAGGAAAGAATCTCTAAACGAGTCACCGGCAGACATAGCCTACATGACCCACATCCGACAACGGATAGAGGCTAAAATCTCCTTATAGCCAATACGCACTTCCCGCACCTCGATATCCACAAAGGCACCTGACGGTCGCCAGATCAATCAATCACTAACCAGATTGGTCACAGCGTAGCAGTAGGATCAACATCAGACACTCCTCCATCTTGTAGTAGCCAAGATGCGCCCACAGATATCATGAACGCAGCGGAGTAGAGTAAGAACACAAAATAATGACTTCAGAAAGCTACTATCGCCAGAAACTGCTCGTGCTTTTACCGACCGCGTCTCCCTTAAGCTCTTCAATACACATGAACCCTTCACGCTATCAATAGAACAGCAATGGAACTTTTGCAAACTGGTCGCGAACAGCACTGCATCTGAAGTTTTGAGCTTCAAGGTTCCACCACGAAGAAACACGTGGTTCTATGACCAGTGCAGGAGGATTCACACAGCGAAGCAGGATGCATATAAAGCCTCGTTGCATAGAAAACCAAGGCAGCTCCAGTTAAAAAGAAGGGAGGAGCACAAGCTTCTTAAAAGAAAAAAGAAAGAGCACGAGAAGTGCGCGATTGAGGATTTGGAGAGGTGTTACTGTAGGCGTGACGTTCGAAAGTTTTATCAACAGAGCGAATATGCCAAGGTTATAAAGTCACAACAGAAGCCTGCAGGGATGAGAACGGACACATAGAAGTAGAATCGCAGTCGATGCTGAGAATATGGAAAAACCACTTCTGCAGACTGTTTAACGGAGATGTTACTCAATATGCGGCTGTCAGCAGAATGATCCATTTCTTAACGAATTGGGTCCGCCTGACCTCGATAAAGTTAAGATCGCCGTATTGGACCTCCAGTCGAATAAAGCTGCTGGCGCAGACGGGCTGTCTGCTGAGATCTTCAAGGCAGTTGGAGATGATCTGGTTAGCAGCATACACCAGGTCTTCTGTAAGATATGGTCAGAGGAAAGCATGCCCGAGGAATGGAGTCTCAGCATCGTACGCCCGATCCACAAGAAAGGAGACCACTCTGACTGCGCCAACTACAGAGGAATAAGTCTCTTCAACATCGCGAACAAAATCTTCTTTGCCGTGCTATCTGGGGCCTTTTGTAAATAAGATTGTAGGCGCTTATCAGTGCGGATTCAGGCCAGAGAAGTCCACCATCGACCAAATCTTCACACTATGGCAGATCCTGGAGAAAACCGAAGAATTTCAAGTCGACACTCACCACCTATTTGTCTACTTCAAAGACGCATACGACAGCGTAATTAGGGACGAGCTATACAACGCCATGTCATCCCTGCTAAACTCGTTAGACTATGCATGATGACCTTGGAGAACGTTCGCTGCTCTATCCGAATTGGTGAAGACCTGGCCGACAGTTTTGATGTCAAAAAGGGATTTAGGCAGGGCGGTGCGTTGCCGTATGATTTCTTCAATATCGTATTAGGAGCCAGTGTGCAATCATTGGCCAATACAAAAGGCACAATTTATTTCAAATCCTCGCAACTCCTTGCATACCCCAACCACATTGACATGATATGTTACTCACAGCGAGATGTCAATGAGGCGTTAGCGAGTATTTAGATGGAGGTGGCGCAAATTGGTTTGGCAGTAAACGGGTTAAAACTAAACGCTCACCACTGACGTCTTAGCCAGAACATATTGGCAGATATACATATATAGGTTTGAGGTAGTTAAGGACTTCGCCTACCTGTAATTGAGTAATAGAGCCCTCTCCCGAACGACAAAGTTGACTATATAAGACCTTCTTTATTCTGGTCTTGCTGTACGACGCAGAAGCATGGGCACTATCAAAGGCGGGTGAGGAGGCCCTTGGTCGGTTCGAGAGAAAGATTTTGTGCGTGATTTTCGGGCCTATAAACGCAGACGGGGGATAGAGGAAACAATTCAGGCTTCTACGGACTTAACGCCTAAGATGGCTAGGCAATGTAGATCGAATGGACACCAGAGCTCCAGCCAGGAGAGTCTTTGGATTCAACCTCGAGGAACGAAGAAACAGAGGACGACCGCGAATGGGTTATGATTATTTCCAGAACACCTGTCAAATGCACTATACATATTAGTGGAGTCAAATTGAAGCAGGTGGAGAAGTTTAAGTATCTCGGGGTCTTCTTCACGTGTGATGGGAGTAATAATACTGAGCTTTCCTGCAGGATTGGCCAAGTTGGGTAAATTTTGAAACAGCTTGGATGGTCTGTAATCAGGAAAACCGGGCTTGGTGTCAAAGCCAAGTTAGCGGTTCTTAACTCAGTATTTGTTCCAACTCCCACCTATGATCATGAAATTTGGTAATTTGCCGAAAGAATAAGATCGCCAATACAAGCTGCCGAAATGAGATTTCTTCGTTCTGTTGTAGGAGTTACTCGCCGGGATTGGGTGGAAATACGGCTGTACGCGGGAGCTCAATGTTGA
Source organism: Eumerus sabulonum (assembly GCA_951905685.1). Taxonomy (NCBI): domain Eukaryota; kingdom Metazoa; phylum Arthropoda; class Insecta; order Diptera; family Syrphidae; genus Eumerus; species Eumerus sabulonum. The sequence continues at coordinate 108,105,817 of OX645061.1, forward strand.
GCAGCATACTTCGATGCTTTGGTCACATGAGACGAATGCCACATCATCACGACTTCAGAAGTGTGCCTTGAATGCAATTCCAACAGACCCACTACGAGGTGGTTGCACTAAGTTTAAAAACTCGACTGGGTGCGCTTGGGCATAGCTCCTAATCAGGTAGAGCCGGTGGCGGAGGATCGAATGCGCACTTTGCCCCGCGGAAATGTATGTACTTGTGTATGTATGCGACTTTATTTGTGATACGCTATTATTGACAAAAACACAGTAGCTCTTCGGCCAGTAAAAAAAAATGTTTCACATACGCCCTAGTGAGTGTATCCCAGCAAAACATTACTTTTGTATTGCATAGTTTCCGCGCTGTCTGTCAAGGGCAGAATTAATTAGAGGAAATTGAAATTTAACGAAAATCCTTCCAATTTCTATTTTCCTACATAGTGATGATGATTTTTGTAAATAAATTGAAATACAATATCTTCTTGCTTTTGTATCATTTGTTCATTTCCCCATTTGGCAGGTGAATTTAATTTAAATGAACAAATTCTGTGCATTTCCAGGGGCAGATTTAATGAATCATCAATTGTTTTAAAATCAACGCGGTTGATAGGTTTAATGGTTTTAAAGTGTGGCGCTGATTTTGATCGGTGGCAATTTAGAATGGCGTAATTGATTTTTGAATCAATTGTTATGCGACAGCTTGGCAAATAAATATTTGGAACGAAAACGGTGACCTGGAATGAATGATATTTAGTTTGTTGTGGCTTTAAATTAAACAATGTTGGTTTCGATTTACGAAACGTTTTTCTAAATCCTTTTTTCTATCATTGATAAAGGCTTACAATCGCCCCAATTTTTTGTTTCATTTATATAAATAATTAAATCATTTTAACCGGGCCTTCAATCGCCTTTCTTTCACAGAAGTAGATGACGTTATTAATAATAAACGTCGACGATATTCAAGTTCTGGAATATCTAGCAACTTTGAGTTAACGAATTCCTTTAGTCTTTTGTTATTCTCTATTCTTCCTGTCACGACCAGTCTGTCGCCTTCAGTACCATGTTCATTAAGCGACCCCAGACCTCGGCCGATATGCCTTTCCAGCTAGCTCAATCTTCAATAGTCACGTATCCAGTGTCGCACTGGCGGTTGGCTGAGGTCATTAGCCACCTGTATGAGTTATCTTTAAATTGGCCATGCTCTCTTACGTCGTCCGTCAGGGTAGATTAGGTAGACTCGTAGATTTTTCCAGACTGGAACGGTGTTATCCCTAGATTCAACATAACCTAGCCATCTCAGGCTTTGTTTTCGTATATTCCTGACTAACCTGACGTCTTTGTATAGTCTACGTATACTCTCCTCTACAGAACCAAAAATCACACACGGGATTTTCTTCTCGAAACAAACAATAAAGCAGGATCGGGATGATAAAGGTCTTCTTATCACTTTTCAAAACTTGACGCTGTCGCATGCGGCCTTAAAATTGACGAATACTCGTACATAGGTAGCTAGCACCGATCTGGATCTCATAACTTTTTTTTCAGAATCTGCCTTAGGGTAAATATTTGGCCGAAGGTGGACTCCCTGGGCCTGAAATTGCTCTGATAGGGGTCGATTAGTTTATTTTCGACTGGTCTCAGGCGCCCATACAAAACGGCGGGGAATCCTTCTGTAGCTGGCGCATTCAAAAGAGGTTCTTTTCTTGAGGATCGCACAAACGATATTGAGCTTGCATTCATCGGGCATGCTTTCCCCTGACTATATTCCAAAGATGAGACGGAGCATGCTCTCTATCAGATCAGCTCCTGCCACCTGGGAAAGCCCAATAGAGAGGCTGCCTCACCAGCAATTTTTTTGGGCTTACATTTGGACATAACTGACTTAACTTTGTCAAGTTTGTGGGTGGCCGTGCTGCAGTAGTAAACATCACCGACCATCGAGCAGAACGTCTGTAATTCAAATAATTAAGAAGATCAGTTATCCTTACCGGCTGAACACCAGTCGTTAAGGAAGTAGGATCCTAGGTAATGCTTCCTGATTGAACAGGGAGCCCGACAGGCGCAGAGTAGATGATGAAGATGATGAAGGATTCGACCTCCTTTTCGTCTAAGCTTGCCGTAGCTTTGTGCGTGACTGCCAATGAGACAGTGGCCGGTGATGATACCAATAATTTTGTAGATGTCAGTTCGTTTAAGGGAGATTAGTCCCTTGGTCCGCTGACTGTCAAGCCGAGGTCAAATTTGCTTGGTGGTGAGGCAGGTGTGCACCTGGGTCTATTTCAGATTCGCCTCAGCCATTTCGAGGTTTGTGAGTTTGAGTTTAATGGCTGCAAGAGGCAGGCCTTTCCTTTTCTGGCGGGCACGTCGGCTTTTTCATTTCGTAAGATATCGCTGTTATCCATACGAAATGTATGTTAAACTGATCGGCCATTTCGTTAAGAGAAAGGCAGCAGTCAAGGATTACTTTTGAAGTATAATCATAGGACACCAGAGATTTCCAGGCTTCTTGACTATCTTTGAGGATTCGAATATCCGTAGTAGATATTACGTTCCACTTCACCCAGGACAGGGTCTCCTTTATTGCCAACAGCTCCGCCTGAAAAAAGTTGCAATGATCCGGTAGTTTCAGAGCCTCGCTCAGGTTTAATTGTTTGCAGAATACTTAACTGCCCACCCCGTCTTTGGTTTTTGACCCGTCGGAGTAGAAGTCCACGCAGCTCTTGCGAGATTGCGCCAAATCCGTATGTATTTTGATTTGCTTCTCAAAGACTGTGATGGGCTTAATGTGGTCGAATACTCCGACCAGGGTTATCCTCTTTTTCAGGATGGAAGAGTGGCCTCGTCCATTTTGACCTGGCTTTTAATCTGATTGCCGTGTATGTGGCTATTTGCTTGCCAAGGATATCGAGTGCAGTTAGTTAGAGTATCATGTTGAGCGCTGCCGTTGAGGTGGACCTTAGGGCTCTGGTGAGGCACATGCATGCTAGCTTTTGAACCTTCTCGAGTTGCTTAGGTTTTGTTGTTTTGTCCGGTGTAGTTCACAAGACTACTACTCTGTACATTATCTGTATCTGTATCTGGGTTGTATCTGTTTTTCCTAAGGGCTTCTTTAAAGTTTAGAGAGCTATAGTTGGTTTTTTTGCTCGTTCGATTGTATTGTCTTTCCAGATTAGTTTCCTATCTAGTACAATGCCAAGGTATTTTGGCACCAGAACCTGGTGCAAAGTAGAGTGATTGGGCATGTTTCCGGGATCTTATTCTTTCTTGTAAACAGCACGAATCCGGTTTCTGCGGGTTTACCCGAGCCCATTGTATTGTGCCCAATTGGCGTTGTATTCAAATAGCCGTACGCATACGGTCATTCAGTGTAGATAGATACTTGCCTGAGATGGCAATAGCAACATCATCGGTGTAGGCAATAACGTCGAGGTCTTCTTTGTCCAGTTTGGTCAGTAGTTCGTTTGCGACTATATACCACAGAAGAGCAGAGAGGACATCCCTTGTGGGGTACCTCCGGTAACTCATTTCAATGTTACTTGGCAGCCCCATTCAGAGTAAATTTTGCGTATGGAAAGTAATTCGGCAATCAACTCTATTAGAGTCCCCTCCACTTTTAAGTTTTCTAGCCCTTCTATTGTTGCTTTCGAAGTGACGTTGAAGTGTAGAAAGTGTAGAATGGCTGCTAAAGTTTATTCTTTAAAATGGATCGATCTCTCACCAGTGTATGTAAGGCTGTTTTGACAGCCTTAGGCGTGCTGTGCCTTGGAGATTAGGAATGAATCTTTCTAGGGTTTCGTGACTCTGTTAGTAGTGATTTATATTCAGCCTTTTAAGTACCCGTAGTACGTTAAAATCCTTAAATGTTTCGGGATTCATTCCTACAGAAACATCTCCCTAATTTCTCGGTTCCACGCTTCTCGTGCCCTTTCTTTTGTTTTTCTTGAGATGCTTATGCTTGGCATAAGCTTTATCTCTTCTGCTGCATTCATCGTCAAATCAGGTATTTCTTTGAAGTAAAACTTTGCAATCTAGCATATCAGAGGCGCGTTGCTGACGGCTTATTGGCAGTGTGGTGTAAGGGAATCGAAGAGCTTGTGTGAGACACGATTTGTGATTGTAGCTTTTCGACGTCAGACGTTGATTGTCGCAAAAGTCGATGTTCGCTCCTCGCAAAGTTCAGATATACTTGAGACTACTTGAGACGTGTCTCGCGTAGATCGAGGTCAATCTGGTTGACGACTAACATGTCCAGTGACTGCCAAGTATCTCGTAGATATTGCGATGCGGAAGTCGCGGGCTTGCTACAGCAATATTCCGGCACGTTGCGACGTCAAGTAGCTTGAATCGTGCAGATTACGAGTTCCAATGACACGCTCTAATCCGTTTACTTGCTGCTTCACACTAAAATCTTCCAGCACAGTTTTAGTGTCAACATCAAGGCATTAAGCGTTAAGAAGTCATTCTCTGTGGTGTCAGCCTTATCCTCTGTGGGGACGTGGACGCAAACTAGGTAAAAATCACTGTATTTCATCCAATTTTTGCCTGGCTCATCCCATCGCACTTTTTTATTGCGACTATATCTAATCTGTAACATTCTGCCTTACTTGGCTTTTGTCAATCGTTCACCATCCTTTGCTTCAGCTTGCTTCCATTGATAGAATTGAACCTTTTTCCATGGAGACACTCTCATATAAATGACTTTCAGCATGACCGCTATACTGGTATATCCTCTTCTCCTTAACGGGCGCTACAGTTCGAGGTGAACCTGGGGCTGCACGATCTTTTGCTAGCCTTTTCCATTGCCGCACATTAAGTTGGCTGAGGTCCCTTGCCACCTGTGTGCGCTATCTTAATTGCGGCCGTCCTCTGTTTCTTCGTCCCTCGGGGTTGGATTCAAGGACTCTCCGGGCTGGAGCTGTGGTGTCCATTCGCTCTACATGGCCTAGCCGTCTTAGGCGTTGAATCTGTAGGCGTCTGACTAGACTCATGTCGCTGTAAAGCTCATAAAGTTCGTTGTTGAAACTTTCCCTCCATCCCCTGTCTGCGTTTATAGGGCCGAAAATAACACGCAAAATCTTTCTCTCGAGCCGACCTAGGGCCTCGCCATTCGCTTTTGATAGTGCCCATGCTTCTGCGCCGTACAGCGGACCGAGATCATAAAGGTCTTATACAGAGTCAACTTTGTCGTTCGGGAGAGGTCTCTATTACTCAATTGCCTCCTGAGCCCAAAGAAACAGCGATTGGCAAGAGTGATTCTGCGTATGATTTCGGAACTGATATCGTTGTTCGAGGTCACTGCGAAGCCCATATAGGTGAAGTGCTTAACTACCTCCAACCTATATCTGCCAATACAAACGTTCTGGCCAAGACATCGATGGTGAGCGTCCCTTTTTGATGATAGCATATATTTAGTTTTGCCCCCATTTATCGCCAAACCAATTTTCACCGCCTCAATCTCAATATTCGCAAACGCCTCATTGACATCTCGCTGTGATCTACCCATTATGTTGTGAGGTTTGGAAATGAATTGTGCCCCTTATGTTGACCAATGATTTTTGCACAATCATTTCCAATACGATGTTGAAGAAATCACACGACAGTGCATCGCCCCGCCTAAATCCTTTTTTGACATCAAAACTCTCGGTAAGGTGTTCACCGATTCGGATGGAGCAGCGAGCAGTCTGCAAAGTCATCCTGCGTAGTCTGACGAGTTTAGCAGGGATGTCAAAGGCAGACATTGCATTGTATAGCTCGTCTCCAATTCCGCTGTCGTATGCAACTTTGAAGTCGACAAATAGGTGGTGAGTGTCGACTTGAAATTCATTGGTTTTTTCCAGGATCTGCCGTAGTGTGAAGACTTGGTCGAAGCCACACGGATAACCTTATTTACAAAAGGCTTCATGCTCTCACACAAAATGGTAGAGAAGATTTTGTAGGCGATGTTAATGAGACTTACTCGTATCCCTCTGTAGTTGGCGCAGTCAGAGGGGACTCCTTTCTTGTGGATCGAGCATACGATGCTGATACTCCATTCCTCAGGCATGCTTTCCTCGGAGCATATCTTACAGAAGACCTGGTGTATGTTCCGTTCTGGCTTTATAATCTTGGCATATTCGCTTTATCTGTTGATAAAACTTTCGCACGTCAAGCCAGCAGTAACATCTCTCCAAATCCTCAATCGCGCACTTCTCGTGCTCTTTCTTCTATCTTCTGAGAAGCTTATGCTCCTCCCTTCTTTTAACTCATAGAGCTCACGAGCTGCTCTTGTTCTTTTATGCAGCGAGGCTTTATATGCATCCTGCTTCGCTGTGTGAATCCTCCTGCACTCGTAATCGAACTGGGTGTTTCTTCGTGGTGGAGCCTTGAAGCGCAAAACTTCGATTGCAGAGCTTTTCAAGCCTTGTTACGAAAAGTTCCACTGCTGTTCTATTGACAGCGTGACGGGTTCAGGTGTATTAAAGAGCTTAAAGTAGATGCGATCGGAAAATCATGGGCAGTTTCTGGCGATAGTAGCTTTCTGACGTCACCATTTTGTGTTCTTACTCTACTGCGCTGCGTTCATGATATCTGTAGGCGCATCTTGGCTACTACAAGATGGAGGAGTATCTGACGTCGATCCTACTACTACGCTGTGATCAATCTGGTTAGTGATTGATTGATCTGGCGACCGTCAGGTGCCTTTGTGGATATCGAGGTGCGGTAAGTGCGTACTGGCTAGAAGGAGATTTCAGCCTGTGTCCATTATGGGATGTGGTGTCATGTAGGCTATGTTTGCCGATGACTCGTTCAAAGATGCTTTTCTTACCCGGCTTAGCATTGCAGTCTCCTAGTATAGTTTTGATGTCATAGCTGGGACATTGGGCATACGTTCTGTCCAGGAGATCGTAGAACTCATCTTTGGTGGCATCATCCTTGTCTTCTATTTGGGGCTTCATACGGATCGTTATGAGGCGTTCGCTCGTATGCCAAAAGCTTAGGACTTTTTGCATTAGTCCACCTCGAACAACAAATCCGCGTCCGAACAATCGTTGTCCTCTCTCCCTATAGCAGTCGCCGTAGTAGATGTCGCAGTTTTTCATCCGCTTTATACCCGGTCCATTCAATCACATTTCCTGGATGGCGGTTATGTCCGCTTTATATCGGTCTACGGCGTCCGCAAGTTGTTCGGCTGCACGTGGCCTGTTCAGGTACGCAACATTCCATGGACAGAGCCGAAGATCGTTGTCCTTTTTCCGTTTTTTGCAAGGATCGTCAACATTGATCCGGCGCGTTTTATCCGAAGCTTGTGGTTGTTTCGGAGCTTGAGGCTCGCCATTCGCCCTTCCCCGTCTGCAATTTCCATAGGAAATCTCCTGGTGGCACCACGATGTTGCAAGATTGCAAGATGTTCGTCTGCGGTGGCTCTTTTTCGCTTTTTAGCAGGCCAGCATCTGTCGGATAGTTGCTACCCCTACGAGGCCTTTGTTAGTCCTTTGCCATCTTTTACATAGTCAGTGGAAAACTGCTGCCATCCAAACTGAATTTAAACGTATCTAGATAAAAGAGCTACCTGTAATAACTAATCTCTGCGACGGTACAGAGAAGAATAAATTAAAATCCGTCCCATCCCTCTTAAAATGAGTCAGTGACCTATTTCCCCGAATATTCTCTTTCAATAGATATGCAATTTCTATTCAGAAAATTGCCCAGGATTTTATCTGAAAACAACTTCCTTTGGCACTGACAGCAAAAGGAAAAGGAGACCATACGCCCACCACATCCCTAACTAATGCCCATCCAGCCTACACAGTTGCCAAAACCCTCCCCTACAATCGATTTCAATTAAATTTAATCCTCTTTGCAACCGTCAGCATTCTCGTTCTCCATTCCCGTGAAGCTCAGAACTTCAACTACGAACATTTCGTCTCTACTCCACCCCAAATATGTGATGGAGGAATAGAAACTCCTAATTGAAATCAAAAAGTGATGACGGCAACAAAACAAAATAATATCATTCCTCCTTCGGCTCCGACAAAGGAACGCTAGGAACGCTACAACCTATCGGTGCGTTCAATTCCAAGGAAGGCATTCGGACGGCCTTCACGTTCAGGTGAGTAGGACTAGAATGTACAAATCCCCGGATGTCTACAATCTTTCTTTCGTAATTTTAATTTCATTTAACGATGATAAATCAGACTTACAGGCTTTCCAGGACGAAAAAAAAAGAATAAAAATACGCCTCACATAGTCCCGACATATGTACATATATCCTGTGTCGCATCCGAGGGTCCTTACAACAGGGTATGAAAGGAGAACGACGGAAAAATGTCATCCAGTACCTGATGAGTTATAATATTTTCATTCCTTCAATTCGCCTTGTTCTTGTTTGGCTCCTATATACCAGCACCTTGATGTGATTAAGGATTCAAATTGAAGTGCGAGCACAAGTTTACGCGTTTCCTCGTCGAGCATACATGCGACATTTTGATATATGATCGGCTATAAATGCAAAATTGTTTTTCCACAATGACGCAAGGATGTTGCCTTTTGCCGCAAACAAGCTCGACACACAAAAATTTGACATTAATTGCCCGCCTTATTGCCACTCTCCTCGATGCGGCCAATAATGTGCCGAAGGTACATACATATAAACACTTATTGCCAAAACACATTGTGTGTATTGTACTGTAATTTATCCTTGATGGTGACTAGTACGACGATATAGGTATGAGAGTTTACAGCTTTCCGTATTAAATCGTTTTCGTCCTTTCTTATTCAAAGTCGTTATTTGTATTGCCCGAAATGGATGTATATATGTATGTGAGACATTTCCTGGGAGTTTAATGACCGCTTTACACGGGTATTCATAGTGATTGATGGCCATTCATTTATGGGACACCTATTTCTCTGACTTTTGACTAATGTAAGGGCGTGGTGTGTGGCGCATTGTCATTATTGGCCTTGAGATATTGTTAATGCTTGTGAGAATGGAGAAGGAATCTAACGGTCGTTAAAAGTAAAATGCTCTGAAAATCGGTTTTAAAACGCTGATGTTGTCCTTTAACTTGGACTAACAGATCAACAGCGATGTTTATCTTTTGTTTTATGAGCTGTTGAAGGGGAGGGAATTCGTTTTGTTTTTCCCTTCAGTTGGGATAAAATTACTTTGGAAACAAGCTTTTAGTGAATGTCTTATGTACGCGGGGTCTTTTAATCCACCTTTGAGTTATGTGTTGTGGAGAGTGGAAAAAGTCTGGAGCGCAGACCAAGACGGTTTTTTAATTAAACCCTAATCAACTCAGACAAGGTGTCAGGCTCAAACTTAGCATAAATGCTTTGTTTCGTATATAAATAAACACTGACTTTACCAGTTTTCCGAATTAAAATCCTATCTTAATCAAATGGAGTGTTCAAGTTCCTGCTAAAAAGTGAAAAGAGCCACCGCAGACGAACACAATGTGGAACTATTAGTAATCCCACACCCGTACATTTCAGGTCGACACACACCACCTTTTCGTTGGTTTTCAAGCCGCATATGACAGTATCTATAGAGGCGAGCAATGTTATGTTTTCACATCCCATCCACACTCGTCAGGTTGTGACAGGAGTTAACCGAGACATTCGATGTCAAAAAAGTATTCAGACAGGGCGCCACAATGTCATGTGATTTCTTCAACATCATGCTTGAAAGGGTCGTGCGGGATTTAACGGCCAAGATCGACGCACGATCTACTTCAAGTCTGCACAATTGCTCGCAACACTGATGACATTAACATGATTGGGAGGGCGCAGAGGGACGTCAGTGAAGCTTTTGTATGCATTGTAAACCAGGGCAAAACCAAATATATGCTGTCGTCGAAGAAAGACTCACAACACCGAGGTCTTAGCCAGAGCGTCACCATAGTCAGCTATAACTTCGATATAGTCAAGGATTTCGTCTACCTTGTCTTACTGGTAACAGCAGCAACGACACCAGCGCTGAGATTAGACGCAGAATACCTCTTGCTAACCCTTGTTCCTTTGGGCTCAAGAGGCAATTGAGTAGTAGAGCCCTCCCTCCGAAAAGTGAGGTGACCATCTATAAAACCGTAACCATCCCAGTCCTCCTCTACGGCGCAGAGGCTTGGACCCAATCAAAAATGGATGAAGAGTCGTTTCGAGAGGAAAATTCTGAGTACAATCTTCGGTCCCATTTGTGTTGACGGAGAGTGGAGGAGAAGATTCAACCACGAACTGTACGGGCTGTACAACGACATCGGCCCAGTACGACGTCTACGGATCAAGGCTTAAGATGAAAGGACAGCACAGCGCCGGCCCGAAGGGTCTTCGACTCCAACCCGGAAGGACGACGTTGCAGAGCACGGCCGCATCTTAGATGGCGCCGACACTGGAAACAGCTAGCAAAAGATCGTGCTAGCTGGAAAGACTTGTTGGTTGAGGCCCAGGTTCACCTCGAACTGTAGCGCTACCTAAGTAAGTAAGCTAATTTAAGTTCATATGGAAAGTTATCTAGAATTGTGCCCAATGCCTAAAATAAATAAAAACCATAACAAGAATGGTTGAATAAATACCGCTAATGCTTCTTCTGATTCAGCCAAGCTTTGACGTCCTTAAAGTAGAAGTAACGAACTGAAAATCTTATGAGTGAAGAAACATATGTATGCAGTGGTGTCACGATGATGTGTACCATTCGACAAATTTCTGCTTCATCCCCGAGGAACCCAAAAAAACACGTTTCCAGGAATTCTCTGTCACATTGTGGTCTGTAACAAAACATAACCTTCAATTACCATTGAAAATTTTCCTCAGCAAACTATGTAGTTGGTCGGCTCGAACGAAGTTCCACGAAATAATTTCCTGTGATATTCGAAATCTCTGCGGTTTTCGTTCCACTATATGTTTTTGATCTCTCTGGGGAAACTTGAAAACATGCCTCCAACGGCAATGAGACAATTTTCAAATTATACCGTGATTTCCATATAAGTTTCTCAAACTTTAACTTCAATGTGCACACATCTCAACCCGCACTTTTTTGATTAGTTTAATGGAACTTATTTGAAGTTTTCACAAGTGACCTTTAACGAAAACTATGTAAAGAAGGTTAAGAGTTTTTTCCGGATAGGTTTATCTATTTCTTTCGTAGAAACAGCCCCAACTAAGGGGACAAAAATGAATTTTGTACAAAATTTGCATCTAACCCCATGTTATTTTTATCGTGTGATTTATTAAGAGTTTGGTTTTTTAACTGTCGAAACGACGCCGAAATATTGCAAAAAATTATGAAATGTTTACTCGAATCGATAAACCCATGCATGCCATTTGGCTTGCTACTTCGTAGAAATGATACTACCTTTAAGTCCCAATTTGCAATAATTTGCAAGTTTGCAAGTATGGTTCGGATGTAGTTCTTCAGGCGTTAAAATGGCAATAATAGCTAAGTATACCTAAACATCACACATCAGGAATCATACGCGACCTGTCAATAATAGGACACCTGGAAACCAAACAGTAAAAAAATCATAATCACTTTTCTACAGAATTTTTATAACAGCCCTCAGAGCTTAAAAAAAGTACCAAAAAGTACTTTCTACTCTGAAACAAATGCTCTTAAGCAGGTTGATTCATTCAAAATTTGCCTGCTACCACACAAAGATGGCAGTAAAACGGTGATCACCACACAGAGGAGTACAATCGCCACAATTATGGGTCTACTCCCATCTCCGAAGGCCAGCGGATGCAAGGTCATTTCTTATGCAGACGGTATTGCACTAGCAATTAGCGGCAAACACCTCCCAACGATCCAAGATTTGATAGAAACAGGCCTTGGCAAACTTGCCAGATGGACAGAGAACTGCGGGCTTGGAATAGATCCCTCCAAAACGGAGCTAGTTTTACTGACAAGAAAACGGTCTCAAGCCTCTCCTCAATGGGGTTTAACTTAGATTCGCAGATCACGCCAACTATCTTGTCGTGATACTCGACAGGAAGTTCAAGTGGAGACTGAACGCGGAAGAATGCATCAAAAAAGCAACAACTGCGCTATACACCTGCAAGAAAGCTTTTGGCAGGTGGACACATAGCAAGCTTATATTGCCGGGATTGGTCTTGATGCGGATAGTTATGAGGCGTTCGCTTACATGTTGAAAGCTTAAGACATTTTTTCTGGGTCTGCCTCGAATAACAAATCCGCATCCGAATGAGCGTTGTTTATTTTCTCTTTAGCAGTTTCCGTAGTAGATATCACAGTTTATCATCCGTTTTTTGCCTGGCCCATCCCATCGCACTTCTTGGAGCGAGGTAATGTCTGCCTTATAGCAGAGTTGACCTGTTGTCCGGCTTCCGTTGAGGGCCCTTACGTTCCAGGTGCAGATCATTTCATTTTTGACGTTAGCGGTGGTCGTCAACATGTAATCCGTTCGTACCCGAGGCTGTTAGTTGTCTCTGAACAAGTATTTGTTTTATGCGATAGGGATGTTAACCCTAAGCGCAACCCCCAACCTGGAGGACCAGGTTCCTCTTTTCCCAGGAACAAGGGGTCGTTTCGCTGCACACATTGGTTCACTACCTGGCGTGTGCCAGTATAGCTATCCAGGGGAGGCCACGCGGAGGCTGTGTGTCAACTTGGATTGAACAGAGACAGAGATCGAGGCTTGCGTTTACCAAGTTAAACGCAATCAACTTCTTTGCTCTGTTTGCTCGCTCCCTTCGGTCTGAGATATCATCTCAATAAAATGAACCTCTCGTCTGAATCTGAGTGTGGACTCTTTCTTGAGGACGTAGAGACTGCAGGACACATACTTTGTAAGTGTGCTGCGCTCTTTGCCATCTTAGGAAGCGTATATTTCGCATTGAAATGATGACTCCTGAGCGGATTATCTCAGCTCTTACGAGAGACATTCTTAGCTTCATTAAGGATGTGGAAAAGCTCTTCATCTAACCGAAAATCGTCAAGCTTGAGCGTTTTATTGTTCTAAAGAGTACAGTATATCCCCCAGGTACCAATCATGTTGAATCGGTTTTTTATCCATGCGCCAACAGTTTGGTTCAGGTCGCGTCTTCAATTACTTACTGACTCACGTCAAGCTTTTAAATAAGTTTTCTCGTCCTTTTTTCAAAAAGAAGTCATCAATACCGTTAATTTCACTAAAAGCAAGAATCTTGAATATGAAAAAGTTCCCCAATACAGCTTCAATCCATAGTTCCCTTTCATTACTTTAAAAAATCCCTCAAACAGGTTTCGAAAACAGCCTTCAACCTTCAACTCCAGTTCCCGACCTGTATCAGTTAGCAATCGGATAACTCTCTCCCAAGAAATGCACTATTCACTTTCAGGCCAGAAAAAACTCCTAGATTGAAATTAAATTGTCCTCCGACTGCAGTAGAAAATTTAATCAATTCAAGTGCATACGGATGAAGCGCATTCTCACCGAAAAGCAAATTCATTCCTCATCCTTTCCTCGATTCCGTTCACTTATTCCGTTAGAAAAACGACTCAATGAATATTTATCGGACATTTTATTTTAAGGACGAAAAAACGATATGGAAAGAAAAAATCGAAAGTCCAACGGACCCGAAGGAGCAAGGAGTACACGTCGTCATCGTTGTTGGTCATAGTTCTTGAACAGGGGGTTAAACGAAAGGTCCTTTGACATTCTCAGTTGAATTGTGTGTGTACAAGGAGTTCAGTAAACAGTTGCGACTCAGTTGAAGTTGATGAATGTGTGTATGTACATCGTGGATGTGGGAATCCAGTCGACTACTAACTGCATGAAATGAAATTGAATCCCAGGAGTGAGTTGATGGAATGTAACTCTAGTGGGTAGTCAGTGCTGGTCAGTTTGTTTGGGGGAAAGTGGAGTTGTAATTTTGAAACTTTTTGACTGGTTAAAGTGGATTTGGGGAACTAGAATTTATCTGGGTATTATGCCGTACTATTGTAGAGTTTTTCAAGGACTCACGTACATATAATCCCTTTTAATCAAACAGCTAGGTAGAGGTAAGCTATTATCTGTTAACAACCAGGTATGGTCTGCTAATTATATCATAGCAGAACCGTTAGGACCATAGTAATAGACGATACAAAAGCAACAACAAAGGATCCTTGAACTCACTTAGTCGCCCAAAAAAGTCAAAACAAAAAAATGAATTTGTTACTCAGCAGAGTAATTAAGTAAAATACCAGTCCGTTTCGTAGGTTAACCCTTTAGTCTACTAGCCACAACCAAAAGACACAAACACAAAGAACCGTCGTCACGCTTTTGGGCGGTTATCACCTGTCAAAGTGCCTTTCAAACAATAAATTAAACACGCGCCCGCCATTAATTCAAAACATCCTCGCATCAATGACATTCACACACCTACACTCCCATCGCGACCGCTACAGTTTGGTTTTATATCGAGGTCCTGCCGTCCATCGCCCATGGTGACGTGACGACAGCGAATCAGCCAACAACCTTCATCGTAACCTAGGTGGTGGCTTATTCTTCTCATGTCCTTTCAGACAATTATCGATCAAACATTCAATTCAACATCAATGTTCGTTTAAGCAATTGATTTGCATATTCCTTCACTTGAAGGGATTTCATCCTTTCCGTTTCAAAATCCTCATCCTCATTCGCAAAGAATCCTCTAAGGATTCTGCGATAAGGACCCATTACTTACAGTACTTTCTTCTTTGCTGGTTTTCGTCCTTTCCGCTCCTTGGCGATTTCAGGTGAAAGAATTTTCCTTTTGTTTTCCTTAATTTCTCATCTGTCCTGTCGGGGTAAGCTTTGGCCTTAGTGACCCATCAATGCGGTCCGATGTCATCACATCAATGTAACATCTTGCCAACGTTGGAAGGCGGATCCTTTAATGATAAATAGCCCAAATTTGGTTTACCGCGCCTCGGGGGTTAAAGGCGATTTGATGACTAGAATACAAAAATCGAATCTTGAGAGTTGCCGAATGCATAAAGCGATGGAGATCAAAGGGATCAAATGAGCGAGTTCCGGCTTGAAGGGGTAGGAATGTTAAATAATTTGTTTTTTTTTACTTTAGGGTATATTTAGGAGTGTGTCAATCCATTTAAGATCTTTAGATCCTTTAATATTCTCGGTTAAAGGATTTTAAGGTCATATCGAAGTTGGAGGCTGGCATGTTTCCATTGAGGTATTTGTTTCCTTTCCTTTCTTGTTCGTTGGACCTTTTTTTGTTTTGGTTTAGCTTGGGGATTCTGGTGTGAAATACTGACCCTTCTTGGGACGCCCTGTTTTCAGTTTCTGGGTTCGAAATGATGAGCTAGACTATAAATAGATTGGAAGTTCTTTTGTTTTCGTTATGCTTGCCATTTGACTTTGAAAGTTTTTTAAGACAGCCGTTTACGGTTGGGCAAACAACTTTGATGGGAATTTGCTTCTTGTTATCTGGGACTGAAGGCTTTAAAACATGTTCAATTTCTGTTGCCAACAAAGTATACACTTTTGTTGAAGCTTTTCTAGTGCTAACACATAGCATGGGGCACGGCAACCTTTATAGATCTATTATGCCTACTAGGGGATTAGCCGAGGAGCTTCTCCAGTTCCTTAATAAAGTTGAGAATGTCTCTCGTAGGAGCAGAGATGATCCCCTCAGGAGTCATAAGTTCACTGAGAAGGATACGCTTTCTAAGATAGCAAAGGACGCAGCACACTCACATAGTATGTGTCCTGTAGTTGCTTCGTCCTCATGACAGAGTTCTTGAAAGATGTTCCAAAAGGACAGGTGTTGGTTGCGATTTTTCCCACTAGTCACAGAAAAGTCCGGCACCTATATACCTTTCGCTGGAAATATAAGGACGATTTCATTCCCCTTAATAGCTTTCTAGGAGAGCGACGTGGCGCAGTGGGTAGTGTGTTGGCCCCTGACGCCGATGACACGGGACCGAATCCCGACAACAGCCTCGTCATCGAACGTGTTTTTCACGGTGCTTCTCCTCAGCGGGGAACTGACAAAACCCCCTGTAGTATAATTGTCAAGAAAAGCTACATAAAATTCGCCGTTCAGATCCGGCAATACATCGTAGGTCCCTTTTACCTATGGGAAAATAAAATCACTACACAACATGGGTGATTGAGAGAAGCTCGGCTTTGGTCCTTCATGGACTGTAACGCCTACATACATACATAATACCTTTCTGCCCCCAGAGTTTGACTTTGTTTCCTTTGGTAAGGTCTTGTAGCGCATCATGGCATACCCTAACGGATTTTGACTTCGTGCTGTACGAACTCAGCGCTTAAAGCGCTGCTTGGATATCAGAGAGTATATTGATGGTTCCTCCCCTTAAGCCAGTGTCTAAGCTTAGATTGACACATGTCAGGATGGCATAGTTTTTTTTTTCTTTAGAAACTTGCGCAGGTTCAAGAGTTTATATTCTCTTATGATGTGTTATATACACACAACCTGAACGGAGTGCAGTGGTTTGGGTCGTTGATGTTCGTTAACTCTCAGGGGTGGTTGTCCTAGATAGGGCGAGAGCCGACCAAATTCCACGTTGGCTATAGTCCGTAGTAATTCGTTCAAGCACTTTAATATTGCATACGCAGAAGATGAATTTCAGTTGATCATATACTGTGAGTGTTATGCCTGCAGCAATACGTCTGGTCACTTTCCATTCATAACTGCGTTGCATACTTTTTGTCCGTATAGGAACTACTTTTTCTTGGCTATGAAGCGAATTTGAACTATAGACCTTCCGCCCGGCGGTCGACGATGTTAACCACTGCACCACGGCCACCCGCAAGTTAGCTTGCAAGATACTAGGACTCATTCCTAGAGCCTTCGAAATTTTCCGATTTGTTCCAAAGATGCCAGCGCCAACGCCAGAAACCATCTTCAGGTCATCAGTGTACCACCTAGGGCCTTTGACGTTGAGCAAGGGCTCATTGGTTTCTTAAGCTGTGCGGTTCGGAATCAATATCTCAAATCTTTTGTTAAAAGTAAGAAGGGTGGTATTGTGTCCGTGACCGTGGTAATCATATCCAGCTCAGCAAGATGTTTCAAGATTGGACATGGTAGGTATATGGTAGGCCTGTTCCACTCGAAGAATTCTGATTTAACTAAGTAATGATACATTTTTAATAAAAAGATGCAGTGGGGTAAGTCCAATCAGTGTTTCTTTAGCCGCCGTAGGGCAGGTTGGCATAAAGCCTGTAGTGCCGAGACATGTTAGTCTCTAAAGGTGTTGAAGTTTAACGATTATCGTTTTATGCTATTATCGGCATATCCGATGACCTCGTAGCCACGAGTGGTTAGCTTGCGGAGTATGTCGTCGATAACTACCGACCAGGGAAGTGGTGAAGGACTCCTCCTTATGGACACCCCTTAGCCGCCGGCACTTTCACAGATACCTCTCCGTGATAATACGGTAATTTAGCGTCGCCCTAATCCAGTGATTAGTGTCATGGTCTACACTACTGCAGGATAGTGTAGTGGTGATCGAGTCATAGTCAGTATTATCGAAAGCCCCCTCAGTATCGAAGAAGTCACAAATCGCGATCTCCTTGTATTTGTGTTTGTATTTGTAAGATGCAGTAGTATCTGATGCTCTAGGGTACCTCTAATATGGAGCTCTATCAGTTTTTCCATTGGTTTTAGTAGGAACGATATTAGGCTGATAAGGCGATAGGATTTAGATTGTTCGCTTGGCTTTCCAATCTTGGGGATGAAGACAAGGTTGGTTTCTCTTCAGATTTGAGGGATGAAGCCCAAGTTAAAACAGGACCTGAAACGAACCGTCAGTGGTGATAGAATAATTTGAGAATAGGAGGAAAGACACCTTCTTTTTCTGAGGCCTTATAGGGTTTAAATGAACCAATTGCCCATTTAACTTAATCGGGACTGAAAAGTCTACCAGATGTTATTTATGACACTCGTCTGATCGTCAAAAGGCATATGCTGGGGAGTCGAACCAGGGAAATGTACCTCGAGCAAGATTTCCAGGGCTTCCCCGCGATTGACAGTAAAGGTCAAGTCCATTTGTGTGCTCCTAGGATAGCGCTTTGTAGAGTCGACCTGCAGTTGGTAGCGAGTTTTTGTTCTTGCAGTGTTTCTTCCAAGACATTCTCTTGGATTTCCTCAGTTCGAAATTGTATTTCGGTAGAGCAGATCTGTAATCAATCCAACTATTCTTTCCTTTGGCTCTTCTAAACAGAGATCTCACCTGCTTCCTTAGAGATTCGAGCTGTGCATTCCACCAGGGTACACACCGCTTGTGTGTACTTATCCTGGGTGAACACTTACTTTACTCAGATGGCGCTACAGTTCGGGGTGTACCAGGGCCTCAACCAACAAGCCTCTCCAGCCGGCACGATCTTTGGCCAGTCTCTTCCAGTACCGCACGCCCAGTTGGTTGAGGTCCCTTTCCATCTGTGCGCGCCACCTTAGATGCGGTCGTCCTCTGCTGCGTTGTCCCTCGGGGTTGGTGTCGAAGACTCTTCGGGCCGGAGCGGTAATGTCCATTCGCTCTACATGGCCCAGCCATCTTAGACGTTGGATCCGAAGACGTCTAACTAGGCCGATGTCGCTGTACAGCCCGTACAGTTCTTGGTTGAATCTCCTCCTCCACTCTCCGTTTACACAAACGGGACCAAAAATTGCACGCAGAATTTTCCTCTCGAAGCGGCCAAGAGCCTCTTCATCCGCTTTTGATATACTTAGTCCAAGCATCCGCGCCGTAGAGGATGGCCGGGGTGTACAGCTGATCCTAAAAGATTCTAAAAGATGAGATAAGTGATTCGTTGAGTTGATAAACCGCTTCTTCGATACCATCTGTCGATGCAATCGACTTAGGAAGATCATCTTCTTTAGCGGCAAGTTGAGCTTGGAAAAGAGCCCACTTTGTTCGTTTGGGCTGATATCCGGCTCAGGTTCCTACTACAGATGTTAAATCTGACTAAATCTGACATGGTGGTGATCAGATAGTGAAACCTCATTGGAGGGGTGTCAGTCACAAATTGTATTTGAAAGGCCAAGTTCCACTTCTAAAAATTCTGACCAGTACGCACTTCCCAGACTCCAACATCATTCCCTCCGATCTCTCTAACATACCTCCGCAGATCAGGGCAACTAGACCCAACAGGGAGGATTGCAAGAGAGCACGAACGATATTTCACGAGGAAAGCATAAAATGAGCCATCAATTCTTTTGACCCATACAAATCCCCGGGGGAGGATGGCATCTTCCCAGCCCTTCTTCAGAAGGGGATTGCGCAAATCAGCCCCATGCTCATTAACATCTTTAGAACCAGCTATGCATGGGGACGCATACCAACAAGCTGGACAGAGGTAAAGGTAAAATTCCTTCCCAAAGTAGGCCGTAGATCCACAGACCTGCCTAAGTCCTGCAGACCGATAAGCCTAACCTCTTTCTTCCTAAAAACAATGGAAAAAATCCTGGATAGGCATATCAGGGACGGTGCACTGAAAAGATCACCACTTCACAAAAACCGATATGCCTGCCAGCCTGGGAAATCGACCACGCATGCTCTTCAGGAAGTAACGGCCCGGATCAACAAATCCCTGAGCGACAAAGAAATTGCGATAGGTTGCTTTCCCGATATTGAGGGTGCCTTCGATAACACTGGATACACCCAATTAAAACGTTGCATCCTCAGCACAGGGGTGGACAATACCACATGCAATTGGATCAAACACATGCTTAGCAACAGGAAAATAAACACCTCACTAGGCAATGACAAAATCAGCGTAAACGCCGCGAAAGGATGTCCTCAAGGCGGGGTTCTTTCACTACTCCTGTGGTCCATCGTGGTTAATGAACTGATAAGCATACTTAGCATGGCTTCTATGTCCAAGGCTACGCTGACGACATAGTGATCCTGATTAGAGGCAAATTCGAAGACACAGTCTCGGAACTCCTCCAACGGGCACTAAACCTTGTTGCAAACTGGTGCATAAAGGTTGCACCAGGTGGGGGAGGTGCGGGAAGCGCATACTCGCTAGAAGGAGATTTCGCCCCGTATCAAGATCAATCAGTTTGTGTCCGATATCGGATATGGTGTCGTGTAGGCTATGTTTGACTCGTTCAAATATGTTTTCCTTACCCAGCTTAGCATTGAAGTCTCCTAGTACAATTTTGATGTCATAGTTGGGACATTGGGCATACGTTCTGTCTAGAAGATCGCAAATCTCATCATTGGCGTAGTCATCATTGTCTTCCGTGGGGGCGTGGACACAGATCAGGCTGATGTTAAAAAATGTAGCATTGATACGGATCGTTATGAGGCGTTCGCTCGAATGCCAAAAGCTTAGGACTTTTTGCCTTAGTCCACCGCGAAAAACAAATCCACATCCGAACAATCGTTGTCCTCTCTCCTTATAGCAGTCAACGTAGTAGATGTCGCAGTTTTTCATCCGCTTTATACCCGGTCCATTCAATCGCATTTCCTGGATGGTGGTTATGTCCGCTTTATATCGGTCTACGGCGTCCGCAAGACTAGACTAGACTAATCCTGTTTTTTGGAGCAGGAGGCTCGCCATTCGCCCTTCACCGTCTGCAATTTTCATAGGAAATCTCCAAATGGCACCATGAGGAGGTGGGGATGGGACTTACTAACAGTGCCGCAAGATGTTCGTCTGCGGTGGCTCTTCTCGCTTTTTAGCAGGCCAGCTTCCGTTGGATAGATGCTACCCCTTTCTGTTGCTCAGATTACTCCGCCTACATACACGTACCTACACTTATGTATATTCTATCCAGAGCACCGTGGCGCAGTGGGTAGTGTGTTGGCCTCTGACGCCGATGACACGGGATCGAATCCCGACACAGCCATGTCATCGAACGTGTTCTCACGGTGTTTCTCCTCAGCGGGGTTCTGACAAAACCCCTTGTAGTAAAATAGTCATGAAAAGCTTCTCGAAATTCGCCGTTCGGAACCGGCAATAAAACTGTAGGTCCCTTTCACCTATGGGAAATCACACACGACATGGGTGATTGAGAGAAGCTCGGCTCTGGTCCTTCATGGGCTGTAACGCCAACATACATACATACATACACTTTGTGTTGAAGTTTATGTTATTTCGTCCGATTCTTAACGGTAAGCAAGATATACTAAGAACAGAATCATTGTTACTAGCCAAGAGATATAAATAAACAAAAGCCTCGTAACCTCTCCACTCTGAGATAATACTCGTATTCGTATCTGTGCCAGAAATCAGGTCTCTCCTGTCGCATCAGTCTTTCAGTTCTCCAATGTATCCATGCGTCGCGTGTCAGGACCATTGGTACTATATTTAGCATTGACATAGGCCCTCATGGCCGAGTATTCAACGTTTGATCAATTGATTACACCACATGAGGCGAAAGATACCGACTCACGTATCTGGATCTTTTGCTACTGATACATTATGTATCTCGTGCTCGTTTGCTCAATTACTCATCGTCTTGTCCTTGTTGATATTACTGTAGTTCCTGCCTGTACCTAATGACTGTGAGAATCGTTTAATTTCTGTTGGGCATAAGTAATTCCCTCTTTATTGTCTACGATTGCGTGCTGTGTCAATAGTCCTTTTTGGTGGCACCTACCCTACGTATGTATGTACAATTGTGTCTAATTAATTCAGGCAGGGCTAATTTTGCTTTAAGCACATGTGATAGGTCGTGTTCGTGATAACAGATCAACGCGATGTAATCATTCGCATGTACAAGTACGTCAAACCGCGAATGTGTGGGGGGAGGGTAAACGATTGAAGGATATTTTTTCTTCTATTGCAAATTCCATTTGAGTGATGTAGAATTCATCCTATGGATTCTTCTAATATCACCTTGGAATCGATGAGCTGTCGTGGGCTTTCTTGTGGCCATGGAATTCATAGTTGAATACGAGATGAATAGTGAGGGGCTTGTGTACGGATGGGATGATGGAATGACCTCATTAGAAGAGTCGGAAAGTTGGAATTAAGTTTTATGAGTTTAAATTAGTTTCTCGGTATAAGGCTAATGACGGGAGCGTTAGTCGGATGGAGGCCTTGATTAGATAATCTCACTCATTTATCTTATGGTTCACTGATTGTTGTCAATTTGTATCCGTTGGCCGGGCATGGCCAATGGATCTTGATAACTGTTGAGAAGAATAGTCCTTTTGTTGGAACAGAAAGGGAATCAAAGTATCTATGTATTTATGGGATAAATCTGATGAAACTCTTAAAGCTTTCTTAGGCAGGGCGTCCACTTTAATCGCCTGTATAAGGAAATAAAGTGGCGTTCCTCAGGTGTGGCTGATAGGACCCTTAGTACTGAATATGTATTTTAACCACGTGAGAGCTCATGTTCACTCTTTCTTTCTTTTCTTAACTTATTCATCGATCTTCAACCGGACCAAGAAGAATTCTAACATTGGTTTTAGCTAAATTGATCGAACCTACAAGCAGGCGTTAGTGCAGCATATTTCATGGCGTCTATGCAGTCTAATGTGAGAATGAGGCCTTCGTCACAGAAAACTCGTTTGAATCGTATACAATTTACCAAACATCCACACCACTTCTACTCCGACGACCGAATTTCATTCGTCTCCTCACATCCTTGCATTCACATCAATAAATCACCGGTGAACAAAAACCTGCCAACACCATGCCAACCCCACATCACAATGCAATACAGCCAAATCGCATGACGAACTACGTGTAATACACACGTGTAGACCTGACTTTCACCATAAATTATTATCCCTGACAAATGTCTAAACGACTACTATTCTATGCACTAGTAAGCTGGTCGTGTTCGGAGTCCTCCACACGCATACTCTCTCGTACATTACACCGGAAATAGTTAATTAATTTTAGCTTTGCCTAGCACATTTCAGTTGTTCCATTCTCCTAGCCACATTGCGATGAATAGCAAGCCGATGCCTGAGGCTGTCAACCTTTTTAACTCTCGACAGGACATGCCATGACAGGACGTAAAACAAAAAATATAAAACAGGGAAAGAAGAAAAAAAAAAAAAAGTAGCCCTAGACCCGATCCGACTAGCAAAACCCTCAAACCAACGCATCAGGGAATAAGTCACAGATATCACATGCTAAGGATTTCCTTTCACCTCGTCCTTTCCACTCAGCACACATGAATACACAAAGGAGAAGAAAATAACTTTCCTGATAGATACTCACTACGACCAATCGGCATAGAAGTCTTGCATATGTTCGTCGGAACTACCCTGCCCGAAGGAAAAAGTCACGAGTCGGCTACATAAGTGAGACATTAAACCATGACTTTTAATTGTTCTCAATCCTATTCACCTTTTTTTTTTTTTTTTTTTTTTTGTGCCTGTTGGTAGTTGTAGTTGTTGGTTAGGATTGGTTGGGGGATAGAGGATAGACGTATTAGTAAGTCGTGGGCTTTAATATGAAATGAGTTAAGTAAGTTTGCATGGGCTCGCGTGCTTAAGGAGGCTTACGTGTGGGTTCGTTTTTCTTTCTATTCGTGCTGGTGAACGTTTCTTATTCTCTTCCTTTGCCTTTAAGTTATGTTTTCTTGCGCGTTTACTCCACTGGAGTAGATTTAGATTTATAAGGTTGATTGTCGTCAGGTTGGCAGTTATTATGACTTATTATGATTTAGGGCATGAGTATGCATATGAACTGCTTTAATAGGGTCGAAACGGGTTATTTAAAAGCTCTAAAAGTGTAGAAGGGTCGAGCTATAAGTAGTGTTCCGATTGACAAGAAGCGATAAGCATAAGTAGAAGATATTGAGGTCGCACAAATGTGGTAAACGACTTTGTTTCGTATAGGATTTTCTGTTTCCTGGCAATGGGTATTGAAGGGAAAAGCGAAAGAGACTTCGGGCGACTATATTTTGAGGGGGGCGCAAAGAGACTAGAAGTAGCTTAGTCATGTGGTCGATAATCTACATTTCCTATGCCAAAAAAGGAGATTTGGAACTGGATTGAAAAAAGGCCTTCAGCTTGAGTCAAGCTTTATTTAATGCCCCTCGAATGCACCCGTGTCAGTTATGCTACTTATTTTTTCTTCTCAATCCTTTCATCTTAATCTAAAATTGCAGAGTATATTCCTCTCCACCGTAATCAAATTTCTTCTTATATGCGTACACATGTGTGCATTATCATGCGATTATGTCCTTGGGGTAACCTACAAAATTTGAGTGCCAAAACGTGGCCTCATTATTCACAAATAATTCTGTTCACCTCTGTGTCAATTATGCCTTATTAAGCTCGTACCCCATGACTAAGCCCAAAATTCTTTCTTCTATGTCAATATAAAGGATATAAGCCGTCATCTCACTCAGGTGATCCACTTAAAATCGCATCAAAAGAATTTCAAAAGCACTTTCGAGTCACTTTTTACTTTGTCTGCCCAAGTGAATAACACATTCGAAACGGAGGATGTGGGCTAAGTCATTTTCAAAATTGCTCTCCGGCAACTACCATCTCCCCTCGCCCATCTCCCATCGCGGCAAATCACCTTCTAGTGCACGAGTTTCTTTTTTGTAATTAACCCACATGAATCCTACATACATAGGTCCTTGGTCTGACTTTTCATCAAACGCATCTCATATTCCGAATTGCAAACATTGAAGGCGCTTTTTCTCAAGGATAAATCTCATCGTTTGCTAAGACGAAAAATGCGCAATATTCGATAAAAGGATAATAAAAATGCATATTTCATAAAGAGCAAAAAAATAGAAACGACTACAAACGGAATGGTAGAGCAAAAAACTCTAGGGGGAACTCAAAAATTATTTATATTTCATATTTCTGCTGTTGAAGAGGAAAAAAAGGATATTCAGCAGGTTCCTCACGTACGGAATATTTCTGGAAATCTATTTACATTTTCTCATCTTCATAAACCGCCCCAACCGAAACTGTTGAGAAATCGGGTGTAGGATGAACATGGAGGCGGGAAACGTCGATCGCGATGTGACTTAGTGCTATTAAAGCCAAATTACTGGATTTAAAACAAAATCCGCAGATGAAACAAAGTGAAATGAAAAAAAGACCGACAATACATAAAAATAGATAAATCATGTAGAAAGGATAATAACTTATATGTAGATGTACATACATATGTACATATGTATCGCGTGTCAGGTTTCGGGCGTGACACTATCAAAGCTGGTTCATTTTGCTTCCCCGCACAGATATCAAATTTGCCAAAATACCCAACTGCGCGCGACTCTCACTTCTTGGAGTCTATTTGCTTTCACTTATTTTCCTCCTTGCATTTCGCCTCAAGGACTACGGGAGCAAGCATCACCCTAGGTGGGATTTATTTATGAAATCTCAAACAGTTGGTGGTTTTTAGTGTACCAAACCACGCTGAGTATGAGTTACGTATGCAATATGGGTGGTTTGAATGTTGATGTTGTTGCTTCGTGTTTTCATTATGAAAAGGGGGAAGTACATAAAAGAAAAAACCTTCACTCCAAGGACTAAAAGTAAATAACAGTCAGAGCAAACGATTGAGGGTGCTACAAAGAAATATTGCTATGAGAAAAAAATAAATAAATAACCGAAACCCTAATTGAATTTATTTACCTCAATACTCGCACGAAGGCGAGACGTGAGTTGAATGAGTGTCGAGGACACCCCTCAAAAAAATGGAAAAAGCACAATGCTGTACACTTTTCACCATTTCGGAAAAGTTATTTTGTTGTTAGAGCAACGTACATTGGTACATGGAAGTAAACCAGATTTGATGTGAGAAAACGCACAATAAACAATTTGAAGCAGGACTCCCGCAACAGGAGGCAGATGTTCCCTTTTCTTTCTTTTTTTTTTTTTTTTTGTATTGTATTGCTCGTCCTTACCACTTTGCATCCTTTCCTTTTTGGGTGAGGTAATAAAATAAATTGGTGGTACATGGGCATAATGTAACCTAAATGACATCTTTACTGTCTTCTAAGTGAATTAGAGTAATAGATTGCCGTTTGGTATGCTGTTTAGAGCATGAGCAAGTGCTTCAGTCAAGGGACTGGTTGTGCTTGTTAAAAAGTTTCCAGCCAATATGAAAGCACTCCAAAGGGACATAGGGCGCATTGAAAGATATGGAAGTAGCGTTCAGGCTCAAGCGTACTTCTTCGCTCTTGTTTTGCCAGATGCCTGAGATAATTGCAAGCTGCTATAAAGAAATGGAGTTTGTTCACTCTCTGCTCCGACGTGGATGTTTCGAGTTAATTGCAACCCAAACTACGGGGTGTTTTGGCATTTCTATCTCCAACTTCTTTCAAGTTGGTCCTTGTATTTTTCTTTTTTAATGTCTTCATTGTTTCTTAGTATAGCAATGTGCTAATTACCTGGTTGAGGCACTACGATCCTTTCTTGAAACGGAAACGCACGGCTGCTTCTCCTTGCACTAAATTTCATTCACAGATAGCCTTAAATGAGCTTTTTAGAAATTTAAGAAATGATGGGTGATTTTTTGCTGTTTGGTTTTTCAGTATTTTAGCTTTAACAACTCTCGCGTGACCCGTGGCATGAACTAATGTCTATCGTGTTCACTTAGCATTGCCATTTCGTAGTGGAAAGACATTCACCAATCAAGCTTGCAAGTTATTTGATTTTATTATCAAAATTTTAAGACAATGGCAAATTAAACCTCGGTGGGCAGCATTACACGTGTTACTAGCAAACAAAAACCTAGTCGTCGTCAACATCTACTCGAAATAAACCTTAGAGAGTAAATGGACTCAAATCAAATTCTGTATCGGGCGCTACAGTTCGGGGTGAACCTGGGCCTCAACCAACATGCCCCCTCCAACGAGCACGAGCTCTACTATTCAATTGCCTCCTAAGCCCAAAGAAACAGCGATTGGGAAGAGTGAATTTGAGTTTGATTTCGAAACTATTGTCGTGGAGCCAAGGTAGACGAAGTACTTAACTACCTCAAACCTATATCTGCCAATACAAACGTTCTGGCCAAGACGTCGGTGATGAGCGTCCTTTTTTGATGATAGCATATATTCAGTTTTGTTCTCCATTACTGCCAAACCGATTTTCGCCGCCTCCATCTGAATACTCGTAAACGCCTCATTGACATCTCGCTGTGTCCTGCCGATTATGTCAATGTCATCCGCGTATGCGAGGAGTGGCGTGGATTTGCAATAAATTGTGCCGCTTGTATTGGGCAGTGATTTTTGCACAATCGTTTCTAATATGATGTTGAAGAAATCACACGAGAGCAGATCGCCCTGCCTAAATCCTTTTTTGACATCAAAACTATCGGTAAGGTGTTCAGCGAGTCGGATGGAGCAGCGAGTATTCTCCAAAGTCATCGTGCATAGTCTGACGAGTTTAGCAGAGATGTCAAAGGTAGACATGGCGTTGTATAGCTCGTCTCTAATTACGCTGTCGTATGCGGCTTTGAAGTCGACAAATAGGTGGTGGGTGTCGACTTGAAATTCATCGGTTTTTTCCAGGACCTACCGTAGTGTGAAGATTTGCTCAATGGTGGCCTTCTCTGGCATGAAGCCACACTGATAAGGAGCTATCAGCTTATTTACAAAAAGCTTCAGGCGTTCACACAAATCGGCAGGGGGGATTTTGTAGGCGATAAGAAGACTTATTCCTCTGTCAGAGAGGTCTCCTTTGGATCCGTAGCCGTCGTACCAGGCCAATGTTCCTGTTCAGCCCGTATAGTTCGTCGTTGTAGCTTCTCCTCAATTCCCCGTTAATACAAACGGGACCATAGATTGAACGCAGAATTCTCCTCTCGAAACGACCAAGGGCCTCTTCATCCGCTTTCGTTAAAGTCCAGGCTTCTGCGCCATGGAGGAGGACCGGGATGATTAAGGTTTTATACAGCGTAACTTTGGTGTTTCGAGAGAGCGCACGACTTCTCAATTGGCTCTTGAGCTCAAAGAAGCAGCGGTTGGCAAGGTTAATTCTGCGTTTGATCTCAGCGCTGGTGTTGTTGTCGCTGGGCACTAGTGAGCCAAGGTCCTTGAACACTTCGAATTTGTGGCTGCCAATTGTGATGTTCTGGCCGAGACGTCGGTGTTGTGCGTCTTTTTTGGTTGACAGCATATATTTCGTTTTACCCACGTTAACCGCAAGACCCATTTTAGCCGCTTCTGCTTCAATGCTTTCAAACGTTTGATTGACGTCCTGCTGTGTTCGTCCAATAACGTCAATATCATCCGCGTACGCAAGCAGTTACGCAGACTTGAAATAGATCGTACCTCTTGTGTTGGCCAGTGAGTCTCGTATGATCTTTTCATGACAGTGCGTCATCTTGTCTAAATCCTTTTTTAACTTCAAAAGTCTGAGTTAATTCGCTACCGACCTTAATGGAGCAGCGACAGTTCTCCATTGTCACTCTGCGCAATCTGACGAGTTAGAGGGGCATGTCAAAACTAGACATTGCACTGTATAGCTCGTTTCTATGCACACTGTCATACGCGGCCTTGGTATTCTTGGGTCTTCTCCAAGATCTGCCCCAGTGTGAATATTTCGTCTTTTGTGGATTTACCTGCCCTGAAACCACACTGATACGAACCTATCAGATTATTTACAAAGGGTTTCAGGCATTCACCCAGTACGGCAGAGAAGGTCTTGTATGCGATGTTAAGGAGCCTTATTCCCCTGTAGTTGGCACAGTTATAGGGTTCTCCTTTCTTGTGGTTCATCGAGGTTAGGGGGCGGAATTCTTTGCGATCTTTGTCGTAAAGAAATGTATCCTTCTGCCTAACCATATTCTCAGCATCGACTGCAATTCTACTACTAGGTGTCCGTTCTCCTCCCTACAGGCTTTATCTGTTGATAAAACTTTCGAACGTCATGCCTGCAGTAAGACCTTTCCAAATCCTCAATCGCGCGCTTCTCGTGCTCTTTCTTTTTTCTTCTGAGAAGCTTATGGTCCTCCCTTCTTTTTAACTCGTAGTGCTCACGAGCTGCTGTTGTTCTTTTATGCAGCGAGGCTTTATATGCATCCTGCTTCGCTGTGTGCATCCTCCTGCACTCGTAATCGAACCAGGTGTTCCTTCGTGGTGGAGTCTTGAAGCCCAAAACTTCAGATGCAGAGCTTTTCAGGGCTTGTTTGCAAAGGTCCCACTGCTGTTCTATTGATAGCGTGGAGGGTTGGGGTGTATTGGAGAGCTTAAGGGAGACGCGATCGGTAAAAGCACGAACGGTTTCTGGCGATAGTAGATTTCCGACGTCATAACTTTGCGTTCTTGCTCTACTCCGCTGCGTTCGTGATATCCGTAGGCGCATCTTGGCTAATACAAGATAGTGGTCCGAGTGATGTTAGCTCGTCGGAAAGTTTGATCATCAAGAATAGTGGAGGAGTGTCTGAAGTCGATGCTGTCGTCAAAGAAAGGCGAATAACACCGACGTAACTGCCAGAACGTCACTATTGGCAGCTTTAACTTTGATGTAGTCAAGGATTCCATCTACCCTGGCTCACTGGTAAAAAGCGGCAACGACACCAGCGCTGAGATTAGATGCAGAATAACTCTTCAGGCTCAATAGGCAGTTGAGTAGTAGATCCCTCTCTCGGAAAACTAAGGTGATCCTCTATAAAACCTTAATCATTCCGGTCCTCCTCTACGGCCCAGAGGCTCTTGGTCATTTCGAGAGTAAAAAATTCTGCAAGGCCCGGCCTATACACTGGATACACCAAAAGTTCCAAATTAAGTTCCGTCAATTTATTGCGAGGCATCAAAAATGCGTGTGGCCTGGCGTTATAGTAATGGAACGGTACACAACTCATTTTCTCGTCTTCTTGTCGCTTTTTCTTTATTCCTTCGTTCCAACGTTACAGCCCATGAAGGATCAGAGCCAAGCTCCTCTCAATCATCCATGCTGTCTGTGATTCAATTCCATCGCATTCCCTAGGTGGCGGTTAAGTCCGCTTTATAGCGGTCTAGAGTGTCCGCAAGTTGTTCGGCTGCACGTGGTCTGTTTAGGGACCTAATATTCCACGTACAGAGTCAAAGATCATTGTCCTTGTCGTTTTTTGCAAGGCGTTTTTCGGTTACGGTTTGCTGGACCATGCCCCAAACGACATTAATCCTGTCTTATGGCGCAGGATACTCGTCATTCGTCCTCTTGTTGTCGTCCAGTAGTTGCTTCCATGGTCAGGAATGATGTTACCACAAGGAGGTGGAAGTAGCTGGAAAATTAAAACCAAACGCTTAAAAAATCCCACGATACATGCAGACATCCTTTCATTTCTTTTAATCCTTGTGCCCCTGCCGATGTGCATCCTGAGAGAATTACAACAAACGGTTAAAAGCCATATGGCATGATATCTACAACTACAATCCCCCTCCATTGGTTGTGACCCAAACTGAGCTGTAGAAGGTTGCATTTGCTTTTCGCATTTAATTATTGTATAATTCACAGTTTAGTGAATCAGTCAAATCCATAGTTTGTTAAAATGGAAGAAAAAGGAAAGAAGTTGGGACAGAAGAGGTATTTATTTAGTCACAACTTCTCAAGAGTAGGGTCAACTTAACAGTACTCTCATGTCCTATGTGGCCGACTTACAATTTAGGAGGACAATTTATCAAAACTAATGCGGACTCATCTACGCTCGAATGGATTATTTTACTTTGACAAACGGGTCTTCCACATCCTCAAAGGACCTTGTCTGATTGTCAGGATATCGTCTCCCCCTCATATCTATGTTTAGCTCGGTCTGATTATTTCTGAGAAAGAAAAAGTCCAAGGACATAACCCTTTTTAGGTTCAAAGTGCCTTAGGGGGAAAGTAGTTTTAGATTTGTTAACAATCAACACATGATCTCATTTGAAATAAGACAAAAGGATGTCACCATGTAGTTTCATGTCACCCTTGTCATTGCCTCTGATATAGGACACAACCCGAGAAAAGGCTACTTCTATCTGGTTGAATAAATTCCGAACGTCTTGTCAAGCGTAAATCCGTGACAACAGCAGGAAAAAACCGAAAAGGCTTTCTCTCAAATTGTTAAAATACCTTCTAAGGTCACTAAACCTTAACTTTAAGGAAACTCAATCAATAGACCTTGTAAGAAACTTGCACCAGCACTCACAAAAAAAAAAAGCAACAAAGTCAGAGTCAAGCAAAATCGCAAGTCCTGTTGATTGATTGATTGAACGTGATCCGGGTAGTATGTATTTCCCTTCCGTCAAGGACTCGAGTACAGTAATAAATTAATTCCTCACCGCTCCATAATAATGGCAAGCTCAAATTACTGTCGACCGGCGCGGGAAGTAGAGCAGTTCTTAATCATTTTCCATACACTGTCCTCTTAGAATCGAAAAGGACAACGCATCTATGGATGTAATACATCCCCATTGACCTTCCTTCGTAGAGTATAGCAAGAAACGCGACAGGAATCATCAAATTCATCCCGACTAATAGCACACTTCCTTCATCGTCTGGGTCGCATGGCACAGTTCCATAGTTTTCTACCTCATTTTACTTTACGCCTTCGCAATTGCTTACTGCTCACCTCACTCGCATAAATCACCCAACACACCATCGTCCTTATGCTCCTTAATGTTCCGTTTACCGCATAATAATTATTATAAATTAAACTCGCCAAAGCAGCACGATTTGTGTCATAGAATATTAATTGCACACAATGAAACCAAAGTTAGACGTTTCCGAATGCCTTAGGAAGAGTCGATTGCGTATCATAGGGCAAACAGGGATGGCAAGGACATCGTCATCACCGAATTTCGCTCGAGAAAACGATAACAACCGAATGGCTAAGTGAACGACAAAAGATATGCGAAATAGACCGTTCCACTGAAGTTACACCACACTGTGCTGGTTGAATGTAGTGCGACAGTCGTTATCCTTATTAGAATTAATTGCATTGTATTTGACAGAGTACTGGTAATGGGTCACCGGAAATGCTCGAATACATATTACAATTCCGATAGTAGTCATTAAGTTAAGGTCCTTCGTATCCCTGCTCGCCACTTGAATATGACCATTTGTCTATTTTTATTCGCTTCGAATCGATATCGTTATAGGACGCGGCGCAGAAGGACGAGCACGGTGTGATTGTATGAAGGGATTTTTGTTATTTTGTTGTTACTCCTAAATGGAGGGTAGTCCTACAGAAAAAAAAAATGAAAAGAAATACATATGTATACTCGTATATACTCGTTTAGGAGATACTTTTAGTATCGTAATGTCGTTACTCGGTCCTTGGTCCTAGGTCTTCGTTGTCGGTCTTCTTTCCGTTCGTTCCTTCTTCGATACATTTGTTTGTTGGCCATAAGAATTGGTTAACCTTTATGCGAGGAATTGAATTTCAAGGAGCGGAGGTAGGTGGTTATAAATGCTGCCAATGTGGCAGATAGACATATTGACTGGAGGTATTTTTTATTAGGTTTGCAACTTAGTCTCGCTCGTATGTGTGCAGAATGTGAGACGAGCGTGCGCTGGGACTTTGAGGAATGGCAGTTGAAATCCATCGCTGGGATTAGGAGATGTTTTCAAATATTGATGGAGTTAGGTTCAATTTTTCTCTTTTTGAATGGATGGAATGGGTCAGACAGAGATCTCAATATTGACTAAGACTGTTTTATGTCCTTTCAAATAGTTGTTGGGAATCTTCTTCTTCTTCTTCTTCTACAGTTCATGGCGTACCTGGGCCTCCTTCAAAAAACCTCTCCAACTGGCACGGTCTTTCGCCAGCAGTCTCCAGTGCCGCACGCCTAGTTGGTTAAGGTCCTCTTCCAATTGGTTGCGCCACCTTAAATTTGGCCGTCCTCGACCGCGTCGCCCCTCGGGGTTGGATTCATAGACCTTCCGGGCCGGAGCTGTGTTTTCCATGCGCTCAACATGACCTATCCGAAGACGCCGTGCGATGCTCATGTCGCTGTACAGCCCGTACAGTTCACTTTTAAGTCTTCTCCTCCACTCCCCATTTATGCAGGTCGGGCCTAAAATCGCACGCAAAATCTTTCTCTCAAAACGACCAAGGGCCTCCTCATCCAGGATGATAAGGGTCTTGTATATGCTCACCTTGGTTTTTCGAGAGAGGGCTCTGCTTTCAAATGCCTCCCGAGCCCAAAGAAACAGCGGTTGGCAAGAGTTATTCTGCGTTTGATTTCGGCACTGATGTCATTTCTGCATGTCACTGCGGAGCCTAGGTAGACGAAGTCCTTGACTACCTCGAAATTACCTGCCAATATGTGCGCCCTGGCCAAGACGCCGGTGGTTCGTGTCCTTTTTCGACGATTGCATATATTTCGTTTTGCCCTTGTCGTTGGGAATCAGAAGTTGATATTTGGTGGTGCTCGCTAAGGATTGAGTATTACCTACCCAATTTCCGTGCATTTCCAGCTGGCTTACACTGCAAATAGTAAGTGTGTTATTGTAACACGCCGAAAGGTGTGTTTTCATTGTAGTCATTTTTAATGCAATTTTAAGTGTGTTAATATGAAAACACACAAAAACTAAATTTTCCAACTATGCACTTCGGTGGCGTTTACAGCCCATGAAAGACCAGAGCCAAGTTTCTCTCAATCACCTATGTTGTGTGTGATTTATTTTTAACACAGGTGAAGGGACCTATAGTTTAGTGCCGATTCCGAACGGCGTGAGTCAAGAAACTTTTTTATGGCAAGCACACCACGCGGTGTTTTGCCAGTATGTTGGTGTACGCTCATCGTGCGTCAGAGTCCGACACACTAATCACTGCGCCACAGCGCCATCCACTTTACACACAAAATGGAAATTTCCAACTATATGCAACCTTTGCCAAATTGTGATCCGGACACATGGTTAGTTCTTTATTTTTTGGTGAATTGAATTGACTGTTTTCTTTTCGTTGTGAAGCAACATCATGCTGATCATGTCATCTGGCTTAAAGGACCAATGTAGAATGAGAAAAGAGTTTTTTGGTCGCTGTGGATCTTGAGATCTGAACTCGGATCACTGGGTTGAGAGACCATTGTGTTACATTACACCATTACACCATCGATCCGACCCGCAAATTACTTCCTGGCAAGGTTGCATACAAATGGAAAATTTCCCTTTTGCCTGATTGGTTGATCCAAAATGTGTTAATTATTAATAGGTGTGTCGCTGCAACACACTTATGGTGTTATTAGAGTTTTAAAACGAATAGTCGTCTCAATTTCTAAGATCAATCGTGCTAAGTGGCACACTTATGTATATATACATATGTGTGTCATCTAACACGCTTCTGCGTGTTGTTTAACACACTAGCATTTGCAGTGTAATAAAATGAATTTTAACGTGACATGAGACAGCATGCGAACTTTGATTTAATCTAACGATATAAGGATCCTCAGTCAGACGGTATAAGAGCATTCGCTTTTATAAAAGTAGGTTTGTTGCCTCTATTGGCAACAGTGAGATTGCTACTAAGTAAGTATTTAAGAAGTAGCTCACCTGGTTTCCTGGTATTGCTGCACTCCATTTAAAGTGGTGCGCATCTTTCTAGTTATTCAGTGGTCAAGCACATATCCTACAACGGCGTTGTTTAGTCGCCTTCTATTCAAAGGTATACAAAAAACATTTGGCAATTGTAGAAAGACCCAGAGAGCCTTTCGTCGTCTCTATTTCCCCTTCCCTTTATCCCACGCCGGAACAGCCATTCCATAACGAAATGAAATTCACGCTCTACTCCTCCGCATCCAAGTGCTTTTCCGCTTTTTTTTTTTGTCCCCTCTCCTTTGATTGACTCTCTAACGCAAGGAGATTGCCTATTCTTAAACTGATTATTCACATCATCAATTCACAGAACGACAATGACAACGAAAATTGCTTCGCGATTGCGGCAGAGCATGCTGGTGACGGTTATGCACACGATGGGAAAATTTATTTTTCGATGAAATCAAGTTCCACAAAATTTAATTTAATTGAATCGACAAGATAGTCGTGATGATGTATGGTAGTGGAATGAAAATGGGGATCGATAACGACACGTTCGCCGATGTCACATCATGTGGCCCCCGTGATGATGCAAAGTTGTTCAAGCGTGTCCTTGCTCCCTATTCTATTCTAGAAAATTGTTTTTCGATAGGTGATAGATGGTTATAAGGAGATGAATTACTTAAATTAGATAGAAAACCGTTGCACTTCTAACTTGTTTCCAGAATGATTTATAGTAACTAACTCTACCTCCTTTTCAGAGCTCGATTGGAAGACGCAAAATTCCATCAAACGAACCACAAAAGGACATTAAATCAAAAGACGATTCTAGCAACCATAGGATATAAGAAAATAATAATCAAAAACCAATTTGAATCTCTTAGGGGAAAACATTAAACGCTTCTTAAGTTAGATACTCTTAGATACTTCATAAGTCATTATAAGTAGAGAAGGCAATGGACGAAACGCAATAGCTGAAATCGAAGGAAAACCACTTTTGGCGCTCGTCGTCGACCGCGTATCGGCGTATTATGGACGAGCCGCATTCAACCGGACATCATCGTAAATCCGCATCGACTCAGAGCATCTTTAGCATCATCACAGCTTCGGCTAGTTCAAGAACAAAAACAACAACTTCAGCATCAATATCAACTGATAAGGCAACTCTTAAGAAACATCGGAAATTGATCCGATCGCCCGAGGTTGCTGTCTGTGATATACCCGCATCCGTTGTCGCTACGACCGCTGCAACCGTAACCGACGTAATGGGCGGCGGTTTCACAACACCACCAACAACGCTGGCATTTTTCGATAATAAAGCATTCAGTGCTGAACCGCAGCATACATATACGCAATACGACGACAAGTGTCTTCGAATCGCAGATCAAACAACGAAATTAGGTATTAGTAGCTTGTCATCGGTTTCCGGTGGTGAGAGTACGGCGATTGTCGGTGGACCATCGGTTTATACGACGCCATTGCCCGGATTGGGTAAATTGGCACCATTCCTACTCGATAGTCCGGACGATCCGCCCGAATTCGAATATCATACATTCAGCGCGGAGAGTAGTAACAGTCAGGAGGGCAGTAGTGATTTAATTTCCGATCCATCATCGTCTAGTTTTAGTTTTAAGGATACCGCACCGATATCGATGGGCGGTGAATTGAGTACGGGCGGCACTGGTAGCAATCGTAATCCGTCGCATGAAGGTGAGAAACTAAGTCGTTTACAGAGTTTTCTGTTCAAGACATCGGAGGAGAGTAGGCCGGCGGTAGCAACGAAATCCGTACGATGTCCGGTGACAAGTGCGGCACCATCGATTACGGCAACATCATCGATTGAACGCAGTTCAGAGCCAGACTACTACCAGTATACTTTGACGTCACCCAATAATCCGTTCCTTCCGGAAATCATAGCACGCACCTATCGCTCGGAGAGTGCTGATAGTGACACTTGTGGCAATGGAGATGTCCACGACCATAGGAAACTATCGCCCACACAATCGTTGTTCGCCTTCAGTCGTAGTAGTAGTGCAGAGAAATCTGATAGTGAACGAGATCACGCGGATGTCATTTCCGGCCTTGGTTTTGAAGGAGGAGGGGGAGGAATAACAGGACCATGTAAACATGATGTAAAACCACTTTCAAGTGCCTACGAACCCACCAGTCCCGGAAAGCATAAAAGAAAACTTTTCTCACTCAACTCGCCCACACGCGAGCCCAAACATCATCATCAACAGCGCAAGGATAAAGTCTCACCGCAGTCGTCAATTGGCAGTAGTGTCGTAAGAAGTTTGAATCCTTTTTTGTCGTCATCCAGCAAACAGGAAACCGTACACAATGACTTGAATGCCAAGCGCGAGGAGTTCCCTCGCGCCACCATGAAAATCTGTTTGGTCGTCTCGCCGCCAACGAATAAGTTACAGGTAAGTGCATTCATACACGTGTTGCCGTAGACGGTAAATGGATCGACGGATGTCCTTTGGGATTAAATATATTTTTTCTTGTATTCTGTTTGTTTGTTTTTGTTTATTTCAAGGAAGCGAATCAATGCCTGAGGGATCACTGCCAATCAATTGTGATTCAATTCCATGACAAAGTTGTTTTGAGAATTCTCTGATCCTGGAAATGCCAATGAACCGGGAAAGCGTATAGGTTGAACATGAGTCAGTATATTCGCAAGAAAAAAAAACAAAAAAAAAGGACTCTAATCCCCTGAGACGAGCTTTTCGCGTCGCGTTTCTTTGGACTTACGTCATCGTAATGCAAACTCATAAAGGACTTCAATGCACATAACTTGATATTCACTAATATGGTCAGTATTGGAGCAAGGGTAGTGGCAGGATTTTACACACGCCCGCTCCACCCCGACGATATCTATTCAATTCGCTTTCAGTTGACCGCAATTACGATATCGAATACCCGGGAGAGTATGTGTACTTATCATCCTTATTTCCAACCAAATGAACTCTAATAGACACGGCGCCTATATCATATGCCTCTGCATATGATAATCCGATAATCTAATCCGTACGCACGACTGCACCTTGTTTCTCCTCTTTTTTCCGTACAGTATCTGCTCGATGCTTTTCAAAATACGAGAAGGCACGTATCTATGCTCGACCGAATTGTTATTCCAACTGAATCGACTGTATGGTGTACTACACGTGAAGGACATTCTAAAATCCTCCCATCTCTTTTCGAAATTCTTACATCCTTTCACGTATCCCAGTAATGTTAATTGAATACGCATCTAATAGTTGGTTGCCTGTCGTGGAGGAACAACACAGCGATAGGATAGGTACTATTGGGAATCTGTCGGGCGAGCAGACTGCGAGGTGATTGATGAATGGATAAGTTTTCCGAAAGTATAATGTTGGTTTTCTGACGCTGTGCGTAGGATGATTTGGGATTTGTTTGAGGAATTGTTGGAATGTACTGGGGTGGAGTAGAATGAAATCGGATCTGAGTAGTTAATTAGATTCGATTAGGTTTCGAATCAATGGTATTGCCTAGAGGCTTGACACCATCGTATGAGTTGCTGATGGAAAAGTTGTTTAGTAGTTGGTTGAGTTGGGTTTTGTTGTTTGTTCATTAAGACTTTTCCAAGTTTAAAGCCTACATGTAGGTAGGTAGGTAGGTAGGCTCGTAGCCTCCCTAGAGTGGGGAGAATACACTTAGGCCCGAGAAACCCGTTGTTTTGCTATGAGGCGGTTCGTTCCCCTATTCATGGAACCACTGGGATCCTAGGTAGCGTTTTCTGATTGAGCAGAAAGTCAGACAGGCGCAGAGTAGGTGATTAATGGATTCGATCTCCTCTTCGTCTAGGCAGCTTCTGCAGAAATCATTCGTAACTAGCCTTTGTTTATAAATGTGGTTACAGAAGATGTGCTTGAGCTCATTACCTCTAACCCATTTATCCTAAACGCAATTGGTGATTGGCACGTCTCCAATGAAGCCTCACTATCAGATCACCAACAGATCAGATTCAACATCTCCAGTGCGGTTAAGGAGGCTGAGCCTGGATATCAGCCCAAACAAACAAATTAGGCTCTTTTCCCCGTTCAGCTCGCCGCTAAAGAAGATATGCTTCTCAAGTAGATTGAATCGATAGATGATATCGATGAAGCGGCCTGCCAGCTCAATGCAGCACTTATCTCATCCTTTAGAAACAGCTGTTAACCCAGGACAAGTACACATAAGCAGTTTGAAACCTGGTGGAATGCACATCTTAAATCTCTAAGGAAACAGGTGGGATCTCTGAGGAACGCCAAGAGAATGTCTTGGAAAAAACATTGCGAGAACATTGACCCATTTCCAACTGCGGCTCGACTCCATAAAGCGCTATCCCAAGAGCACACAGATGGACTCGGGCTGCTTCGTAAATCAGACGGCACCTTTACCGTCGATCGCAGGGAAACACTGGAGACTTTGCTTGAGGTCCACTTCCTTGGTTCTACTCCCCAGTGGACGCCCTCTGAGGATCATATCCTCTTCTTCTTCTTCTTATTCTTTTGGCGCTACAGTTCATGGCGAACCTGGGCCTCCTTTAAAAAACCTCTCCAACTGGTACGGTCTTTCTCCAGAAGTCTCCAGTTGCACCACCTTCAATTTGGCCGTCCTCGACCGCGTCGCCGCTCAGGGCTGGATTCAAAGACCTTCAGTGCCGGACCTGTATTTTCCATACGCTCAACATGACCTAGCCATCTTAGGCGTTAGATCCGAAGACGCCGTGCTACGCTCATGTCGCTGTACAGCCCGTACAGTTCTCCTCCACTCCCCATTTATGCAGGTCGGTCCAAAAATCGTACGAAGAATTTTTCTTTCAAAACAACCAAGGGCCTCCTCATCTGCTTTCGGTAAGATCCATGACTCTGCGCCATAAAGCAGGACCGGAATGATAAGGGTCTTGTATATGGCAACCTTGGTTTTTCGAGAGAGGGCTCTGCTTCTCAATTGCCTCCCGAGCCCAAAGAAACAGCGGTTGGCAAGAGTTATTCTGCGTTTGATTTCGGCACTGATGTTATTTCTGCATGTCACTGCGGAGCTTGGTAGACGAAGTCCTTGACTACCTCGAAATTATACCTGCCAATATGTGCGCCCTGGCCAAGACGCCGGTGGTTCGTGTCCTCATTTACCGCCAGTCCCATTTTATCTGCTTCCGTCTCAATGCTCGTAAAGGCCTCAATGACATCTCGCTGACTTCATCCAATTATGTCGTCGGCATATGCGAGCAGTTGTACGGATTTGAAAAAGATGATGCCCCTCGTATTGACCAGTGAGTTTTGCACGATCCTTTCAAGGACGATGTTGGAAAAGTCACACGATAGCGTGTCGCCCTGTCTAAAACCTTTTTTGACATAAAAGGTATCGGTTAGGTCGCTTCCGACCCTGATGGAGCAGCGAGAGTTCTCCAATGTCATCCTGCACAATCTTACGAGCTTGGCAGGTATGTCAGAACTATTTATAGTATCGTATGCAACCTTAAAGTCGCCAAACAGGTGGTGGGTGTCGATCTGGAACGCGTTTGTTTTTTCCAGGATCCGCCGCAGTGTGAATAATTGATCTATAGCGGACTTCCCTGGCTTGAAATCACACACACCGCTTATTAACAAACAGTTTCAGGCGTCCACACAGTGCAGCAGAGAAGATTTTATAAGCGATATTCAGACCTCTGTAGTTGGCGCAGTCAAAGGGGTCTGCTTTCTTGCGGATCGGGCAAACGATACTAAGATTGCATTCATCGGGCATGCTTTCCTCTGACCATAACTTACAGATGAGCTGGTGCATACTCCCAACCAGATCATCTCAACCTTAAAGAGCTCGGCAGTTAGTCCGTCTCCTAGAGCAGCTTTACTGGACTTGAGCTTAGAAAAAGCATTCCTAACTTCGTCCAGGTCAGGGGGACGGAATTCTCTGCTATTATCGTCCGCTCTGAAAGGGTAATTCTGCCTGACAGCGGTATCTGTTTCGTCATCGCCGTTATACAGTCTGCAGAAGTAGTCTTTCCAGATTCTTAGTACCACTACTAGGTTTCCATTTTCGTCTCTGCAGGCCTCCGCGTTCTGTCCTTATATCCCTGGTATGTTTGTTTCATTGAGGGCGCCGTGGCGCAGTGGTTAGTGTGTTGGACTCTGGCGCACGATGAGCGAGTTCGGATCCCGATATCGCCATCGAATGATTATTTCGCGGCGTCCCTCCTCGGTGGGGTACTGGCAAAACCCCCCGTAGTATAACTTGCCTGGAAAGAGCTTCTCGACTCACGCCGTTCGGGATCGGCATTAAACTGTAGGTCCCTTTCACCTGTGTGAAAAATAAATCACACACAACATGGGTGATTGAGAGAAGCTTGGCTCTGGTCCATCATGGGCTGTAATGCCACCAAAAGAAAAGAAGAAAATTGACACAAAAAACGTTAAAGAATTTGAAGTGTCACCGTTTGTTTTCTTCTCCCACTATAATGCAGCTTTTCGGCAGAGTCTGTTGCTCAAACCCCCTATGCTCTAAAGTCTAAACGATATCAAAAAAGTTTTGATAAAATGTCGTCCTGCTGCTCGGACATAGTCATACATCAAAATATCTCCCTCCATCACTATGTCGTGTCCAGCTGCTTCGAAAAAAAAAAATTAAAAAAAAAGATTGCGAAAAACAGTTTAGTAAACAAAGTTTTTTAATTAACGCTCGAGGCTGGAAACTGGCCACATACCTTCTGACGAACTTTTGTTTTCCTTTAATTCCATTTTCCTTCCCTTCTTATTGTTAAAAACAAATTTCGTCTCTAATCAAATGTTTTTGTTTCGTTTTCAGGTAAGGCACTCACCGCAGGTGGTAAGCTTCCCATAATAAATGTCCTTTTTTTTGGAAACCTAACTTCAACCTTGAGCGAGGACGATTGGGTTAATCGCTCGTTAATTTGCATCATCCAACCTACGTACATATATGTCCTGCATTATTTCCCACGCTCCTTTGTGAATCACTATTACTAATTCAGTGTATCCATTTAGGAGCGCATTGCACCTAATCCGCCGTAGTGTAAACACTCAAAGGACTCTTGGTGAACTTTCAAACGTCATTTGAGTTCTAGTACGCCGAGATGAAATAATCCTTTTTGCATTGGTTCAAGTTTAAGGAGCATTTAAACAGCATAACTCGTACTACGTGAAATGTTAAGAACGAGAACGGGATGGAGAAAGTTTTTGT
The DNA here is from genome assembly GCA_951905685.1 of Eumerus sabulonum. Lineage (NCBI taxonomy): Eukaryota > Metazoa > Arthropoda > Insecta > Diptera > Syrphidae > Eumerus > Eumerus sabulonum. Next base: position 108,147,320 of record OX645061.1, read on the forward strand.
TTTGTGTCAAGCTTACGTGAATCTGAATACTTAGCTTAAAACGAGCAGTTGCTGATTCGCTAGTTCAGGTGGTTTAACTTAACGAATGCACTCGTGGATACAAGTGAAATGTGAATTGTAGATGAATTGGAACTGAATAAATATGAATTTTCTGGGTTGTGACACGTCCTTTTGGAGAGAGGAAATCGAATGAGAAATGTAGATTAGATTAGAAGAGACGTGGTACAGTAGAACATACAAAGCGAAACGAAATCTGAAAATATGGAAACGGAAATATGTACGAGAATTCCTAGTTCAGAATAGGGTTCGACCACTGGATTGGATAAACGACAACTGTTTGTCTGTTTATTCAATACACACACACGCCTCAGATCGATTATCTGGGCGCTTCCCCTTTATTACAAACTTTTTATAACACTTAACGCTTTATTTCTTACACACACCCTTTTTACACACTTTGTCTCTACAACTGTCCACTAAATGTCTTCGATTGAGGATTTGGAGAGGTGTTACTCCAGGTGTGACGTTCGAAAATTTTATCAACAGATAAGGCGAACATGCCAAGGTTATAAAGCCAGAACGGAAGCTTGCAGGGACGAGAACGGACCCTAGTAGAAGAATCGCAGTCGATGCTGAGAATATGGAAAAACCACTTCTGCAGACTGTATAACGGCGATGTTAGTCAATTAACCGCTATCAGGCAGGATGATCCATTTCTTAACGACGCAGAGAATTTCGTCCCCTCGTCGACCTCGACGAAGTTAAGATCGCCATATCGAAACCCAGGTTGCTGGCGCAGACGGACTAGCTGCTGAACTCTTCAAAACAGCTGGAGATGACCTGGTTTGGAGCATGCACCAGCTCATCTGTAAGACATGATCAGAGGAAAGCATGCCCGAAGAATGTAGTGTCAGCATCGTTTGCCCGATCCAAAAGAAAGGAGACCCCTCTGACTGCGCCAACTACAGAGGAATAAGTCTCATTAACATCGCCTACAAAATCATCTCTGCCGTTTTTAAGAACGTCTGGGGCCTTTTGTAGATAAGCTGATAGGTCCTTATCATCTTCACACTACGGCAGGTCCTGGAAAAAAACACCAATGAATTTCAAGTCGACACTCGCCACCTATTTGTCGACTTCAAAGCCGCATACGACAGCGTAATTAGAGACAAGCTATACAACGCTATGCCTACCCTTGACATACCTGCTAAACTCGTCAAGCTATGCAGGATGACTATGGAGAATGCTCGCTTCTCCATCCGAATCGGTGAAGACCTGACCGATAGTTTTGATGTCAAAAAAGGATTTAGGTAGGGCGATGCGCTGTCGTGTGATTTCTTCAACATCATATTAGAAACGATTATGCCAAAATCACTGGCCAATACAAGAGGCACAATCTATTTCAAACCCTCGCAACTCCTTGCATATGCCGACGATATTGACATAATAGGTAGATCACAGCGAGATGTCAATGAGGCGTTTGCGAGTATAGAGATGGAGGCGGCGAAAATTGGTCTGGCGGTAAACGAGGGCAAAACTAAGTATATGCTGTCATCAAAAAAGGACGCTCAACACCGACGTCTCGGCCAGAACGTTTGTATAGGCAGATATAAGTTCGAGGTAGTTAAGGACTTCGTCTACCTTGGCTCCGCAGTGACCTGGAACAACGACATCAGTTCCGAAATCAAACGCAAAATCACTCTTGCCAATCGCTGTTTCTTTGGGCTATATAAGACCCTTATCATCCCGGTCCTGTTGTACGGCGCAGAAGCATGGACACCATCAAAAGCGGATGAGGAGGCCCTTCGTAGGTTCGAGAGAAAAATTTTGCGCGTGATTTTCGGGCCTATAAACGCAGACGGGGGATGGAGGAAAAAATTCAACCACGAACTTTACGGGCTGTACAGCGACATGAGTCTAGTCAGGCGTCTACGGACTTAACGCCTAAGATGGCCGGGCCATGTAAAGTGAATGGACACCACAGCTCCAGCCCGGAGAGTCTTTGAATCCAACTCCGAGGGAAGAAGAAGCAGAGGACGGCCGCACTAAAGATGGCGCACACAGGTGGAAGGGGACCTCAGTCAACTGGGTGTGGGGCAATGGAAAAGGCTAGCAAAAGATCGGGCTAGTTGGAGGGGCATGTTGGTTGAGGCCGAGGTTCACCCCCAATTATAGCGCCCGTTACGAAGAAAAAGAAATGTATTCGATACTTTCACACTGGATTACCGACTGGTCACTAAGTCACTGATACCGAACACTGAATGAATACTGAAAGTATGTATGTTGGCGTTACAGTCCATGAAGAACCTGAGCCGAGCTTCTCTCAATCACCCATGTTGTGTGTGATTTCATTTTCACATAGGTGAAAGGGACCTACAGTCTTATTGCCGGTTCCGAACGGCGAATTTCGAAAAGCTTTTCATGACAATTTTACTACAGGGCGTTTTGTCAGAACCCCGCTGAGGAGAAACACCGTGAAAAACACGTTCGATGACATGGCTGTGTCGGGATTCGATCCCGAGTCATCGGCGTCAGAGGCCAACACACTACCCACTGCGCCACGGTGCTCTCTGAATACACTGATTTAATACTGTATACTGAATGGCCCCGAAGGCTAGTGTTCTCGCTTATACAGACCCTCGGTCGAATTTCTCGAATGTTCGCCGCTGTATGCAGCGGAAAGTTGCCATCATTTCCTTTTCAGCTGCATCAGAGCATTCCAAACTTTGACTGTGAAATTCGAACATAACCGTGGATTCGTGTCCGCAACAGTACATCAGCTCAAAGCATCTCTTAACTTGAATTTAAGAAATGAGTCTCTCTTTCGCAGCGTGTATCAATACATATATGTGGCTTCAGTGGTCCTCTGATACATCGCCCTTCGAGGTTGAAATGGCGCCATGGAGCCTCAAAAAAAAACAACCTCCAAAAGGTCTTCCCATCCGCATTTGGTAGGGTTCAAGCCTTTACCCTACCCCTATGCGTTATAATAAGTAATCTTTTTGCTGTTTGTGTTTTTCGTGTTCCACTTTTAACAGCTTACGCGTCATTCGTGACATACGTCGTCTTACTTGTAAATCAACACCTTTCACCGTGGGCGTTAGACTTGGCCAAGGGTACGTCTTGTCACATCTCCTTTTCATCATACATATATATGTATATGGACTGGATGTTGCAGCGCAGTCGAGGCGAGGAATGTTTCAAATTGGGAGAGTTAAGGGTAAGTCATCTTCTTTTTGCAGATGACTAGGATGTCCTCATATCCACCCAGACGTAATTCCAGCCCACGCTAGATAGATTTGTGGCCGAATGTGGTGATGCTGGGATGAGGGTTAACGTGAACAAATCCGAGGTTATGGTTGTTGCCAGAACACCTGTCTACATGTTAGTAGAGTCCCATTGAAGCAAGTGGAGAAGTTTAAGTATCTCGGGGTCTTCTTCACGCGTGATGGGAGGAATAATACTGAGCTTTCCTGCAGGATTGGCCAAGTTGGGTCAATTTTGAAACAGCTTGGAAGATCTGTAATCAGGAAAACCGAGCTTGGTATTGTTCCAAGTCTCATCTATGGTCATGAAATTTGGATATTGACCGAAAGAATAAGATCGCGAATACAAGCTGCCGAAATGAGACTTCTTCGTGCTGTCGTAGGATAGAGTGAAAAACACGGAGCTCAATACTGAGCAGCTGCTTCTCCGAACGGAAAGGGCTATGCTTCGATGGTTTGGTCACGTGAGATGAATCTCGTGCGTGCCTTGAATGCAATACCATCAGGTAGGCGACCGCTTGGCAGATCCAGGACGAGGTGGTTGGACCAAGTCCAAAAACGTGCAGTGGTTTGGGTCCTAGATGTTCGTTCACTACTCTCCAGCGGTGGTTGTCCTAGATAGGATTCGAGAGGAACCGACCGAAATTTCGCATTCGTAGTAGTTCTCAGCAACTGTTCCATGTACTCGAATTGCACACACTCGGCGGGGTACTGGCATAACCCCCCGTAGTAAACTTGCCATGAAAAAGCTTTTCGACTCACGCCGTTCGGAATCGGGATTAAACTGTAGGTCCCTTTCACCTGTGTGAAAAATAAATCACACACAACATGGGTGATTGAGAGAAGCCTGGCTCTGGTCCTTCATGGGCTATAACGCCACCAAAGAAGAAGATATACTGGGAGTGTTGTGCCTTCAGAAGTATGTTTGATCACTTCTCATTCACAACTTACTTACTTAGGTTGCGCTACAGTCCGTGGTGAACCAGGGCTTCAACCAACAAACTTCTCCAGCTGGCACGGTCTTTGGCCAGCTGTTTCCAGCGACGCACTCCCAGTTGGTTGAGGTCCCCTTCCACCTGCGTGCGCCACCGTAGATGCGGCCGTCCTCTGCTGCGCGTTCCTTCCGATGTGAATTCGAAGACTCTTCGGGTCGGAGATGTATTTTCTATGCACTCTACATGGCCTAGCCACCTTAGACGCTGTATCCGTAGACGTCGCACCAGGCCGATGTCGCTGTACAACCCGTACAGTTCTTCGTTAAATCTTCTCCTCCATACTCCGTTTGAACAAGCAGGACCGTAGATAGTGCGAAGATTCTTCCTCTCGAAACCACCAGGGGCATCTTCATCAACTTTTGTTAAGGTCTGCGCCGCAAAGGAGGACTGGGATGATTAAGGTCTTATATGGTGTCACCTTGTTTTTCCGAAAAAGGGCTCTACTTCTCAATTGCCTCTTGAGGTCAACGAAACAACGGTTGGTAGGAATGATTTTGCGTTTTATCTCAGCGCTGGTGTTGTTGTCGCCGGTCATCAGTGAGCCAAGGTAGACGAATTCCTTGACCACTTCAAAGTTATAACCGCCCATGGTGACGTTCTGGCCAATACGTCGGTGTTGACCGTCTTTTTTGATGAAAGAAAATATTTGGTTTTACCCTCATGAACCCTAAGATCCATCTTAGCCGCGCTTCTACATCAATGCTTACGAAGGCCTCATTGACGTCTCGCTGTGTCCGTCCAATCGCGTCAATGTCGTCGGCGTACGCAAGCAATTGCGTAGACTTGAAATAAATCGTACCTCTTGTGTTGGCCAGCGACTCTTGCACGATATTTTCAAGCACGATGTTGAGAAAGTTGCATGACAGCACGTCGCCTTATCTAAATCCTTTTTTAACATCAAAGGTCTCGGTTTGCTCATAACCGACCTTAATGGAGCAGCGATAATTCTCCATTGTCATCCTGCACGGTCGGACGAGTTTGGCAGGGATGTTAAAACTAGACATGGCTTTGTATAGCTCATCTCTATACACGCTCTTATACGCGGCCTTGAAATCGACGAAGAGGTGGTGAGTGCCGATTTGGTATTCCTGGCCCGAAACCACACTGATAAGAGCCGATCAGGTTGTCCACAAACGATTTCAGGCGTTTACACAATACGGTAGAGAAGATGCGATGGTAAGGAGACTGATTCCGCTATAGTCGGCGCAGTTGTAGGGGTCTCCTTTCTTATGGACCGGGCAAACGATGCTGAGATTCCATTCGTCGGGCATGCTTTCCTCCGACCATACCTTGCAAATCAGATGGTGCATGCACCTTACCAGCTCATCTCCAGCCGCCTTAAAAAGCTCGGCAAACAGACCGTCTGCGCCCGCGGCTTTATCAGACTTAAGACTCGATATCGCTATTTTGACTTTGTCTAGGTCGGGCAGACGGAATTCTCTTACATCGTCGTCCATTACGAGTGGATCGTTCTGCCTGTCAGGGGTATCTTGTCAGTCATCGCCGTTATACAATCTGCAGAAGTGGTATTGCCAAATCTCAGCACTGACTGTTATTCCACTACCTGTTTCATCCCTGAAGGTCACCGCTCTGGCTTTATAGCCATGGCATGTTCGTGTTACCTTATTGTAAAACTTCCGGGCGTCATTCCTGCGGAAGCATTTCTCCATTTCCTTGATCTCACGCTTCCAGTGTTCTCTCTTCTTTCTTCTGAGAAGCGTGTGTTCCTCTCTTCTCTTCTGCTCATAGATTTCGCGAGCAGCGCTCGTCCGTCCTTGCAGCGTGGCCTTATATGTCTCTTGTTTTGCTGCATGGGCTTGTCCGCATTGTTATCGAACCAGAGGTTTCTAGGTGGTGGCGAATTGAGACCCAGCACCTCAGAGGCAGCGTCTCTGTTGGTGCTCTGGCATCCAGCTCTATTGTTTGCGCCGCTGCTGTGAGCGGATTTGAGAGAGCTTGAAGGAGACACGATCGGCAAAGATTCTGGCAGTCTCTTGCGATTGTAGCTTTCCGACGCCTTACGTGGTCCTACTCGACTCCTAAGCATTCTTGATATCCTCATTCGTACCTTGGCTACAACAAGGTAGTGGTCCGAGTCGATATTGGCTCCTCGGTAGGCTCTTACGTCGAGAATACTAGAGGAGTGTCTGGCGTCGATCGCAATGTTATCAATCTGATTGGTGGTTGATTGATCAGGAGACCACCAGGTACCGTTGAGGATGTTGAGATGGGGGAATCGAGTGCTTTCTACAAGGAGGTTACGTCATCCTTGAGTCGATCATCCTTTTCTTCCGTGGGGGCGTGCACTCATATTTATGCGATGTTTCCCAGTGTACCCTTGATGCGGATTGTTATGAGGCGTTCACTTACATGACGAAGGCTTAAGACTTTTTGTCTAAGTCTACCTCGAATAACAAATCCGACATTTTTCATCCGTTTTTTGCCTGGTCCATCCAATCGCACTTCTTGGAGCGCGTAATGTCTGCATTGTAGCAGTCCAGTGTTTTTTTTCAATTGATTGCCCACACCTGGCCTGTTGAGGGACCTCACGTTCCAGGTGCTGACTCGTAGATCCTTATTGCGTTTGCAGGGGTCGTCAACGTTGGAATCGTCCGTACCCGAGGCTTGTTGTTGTTTCGTAACAGGAACCGTTGTTGTTCCTTTTACCCCAGGAACAACGGGCTGGTAGGTACCTGGGCAGCTATCCTGGAGGGGCCACTCGGAGGTTGGTGTTTGCCGTGTTAAACACGATCAGCTTCTTTGCTCGGTTTGCTATGGCCTATGGTTATAGACTAGAATTTGTTAACCCATTTTCAGTCCGTCTTAGAACCTAGTAAATGAGCTTGGTGATTATCGAAACTACAACTCACAAAAGTGGTCGTAAACCATGCTCAAGGTCATCCACCGTCACACTATCCAACTTGACTGTTCTTGCGAACACATAGTCTTAGTCTTACTATAGACCACGTGCGGATTAAAGGAATCTCACAACAAAAGGACACTTTGATTACTGTTGTACTTTAGAAGCATGTGCATTATGTTTTTCCTGTTCCCACGTGCCTCAAAGCTCACGTGTGTTTCGGATTCAATGGGATTCCGCGTCCACAGCTCACTATTATGAGTCCTCTAAAGCACTGATGCTCAACTCATGATTGAAATTAAAATAAACCGTGAATAACAACCTCATTACCAGCAAACCATCAGGATAGAAGAAAAAGGGTGACAAAACGACATAAAGAACAACAAAGTTAAGAGAGCCTTGTACAGCGATAATAATGCAAAGGACGAAGAGGAAAAAACGTACGCCCAGCGCTGAAAGTCGCGAAGCAATAATGTAATTCATCTCTCTGACACCTACAGTATGTACCTGTGTTACAAACGGCTTGTTGTAAGTGCATATGAGTTGACAGGATATACAAATGGTAAGTCGCGTTCCATGTATCGAGGTGGAGGTTGTAGGTACGTTAGCTTGAGACTTTTTTTTGTTTGTAGATGACATTTTGAACAGGACCTTGCCTCTTGTATCTACATATGTTAACTGAAATAAATCTGAGTTTAAGTCGAGTATTAAGGATGTCAAGGAGTGACTTTCACTATACATTTGTGTCACAACGTGGATATCTTAAGGGGGATGTGACTTAAAGTTTCCCCAGCGTGAAAGTCGTTCAAGGACTTTGTTTTTACCAACAACATGAAGAGAAACTTTGAAAAAAGGACTCGCAGGATTTCTATAAAATAAATGTCTCCCCAACACAGAGTACATTAAAAGTTAGCAGCAATCACATTGGCGCCAAGAGTCTCTCTGTCAATTTAGAAGCAATAAATCGCATCCCTGTCAAACGGGGCGACTACAAGTGCATTATCCTTTGGATAAGCATTCGAACGAATACTCATCGATGTCATTGTCCTCTTAAATGCTTCATACAACCCTAAACAGACAGACAGTGTTTCAAAAGTTTCTTGGCCGTTGTTGGTTTGCCTTTTGTGAGTTTGCCAGCAAGGACAACAAAGGAGATTCAACAAATGAGCACAATACCAGCAATACTCAGGAAAATGAATGGAATAACAATTGATTTCATTCACTGCACTCGTTGGCCATTAGGACTGCGAGCATTGTTTTCATTTTCTACGTGATGTGTCTGTGTGGAACAGAAAAGGATATGGCGTAACGGAAAGGATAAGTGTGTTTAAAAGTTAATTCGCCATGCACTCGTGCATCATTGTTGGCGAATGTGGTTGAGTTAAGTGGCAGCAATTTCTCTTCTTTTAAATGAGAGGTATACTTACTCTACCACACAGGATAACCGCACGGAAAAAGGACAAAAGCGAAGAAAGGCAAGTAGCGAGAAAATGAAACAAATGACTCTTTGCTCGTCGGGTATATGAACAATCGAGTAACCATTCAGCCGGCGTCAATGCCTGATTGCTTGTGTGACTATTGTATCCTTCAACCAAATACACACATACATTAGTATATCGAAAAGGATACGGTTGAGGTGATTTGATTTTATTCTTTTTCTCGTGTTTTCCCTGGTTGATTGATGAAACGAATCTATTTTGTCGATGGGAATCTCGACGCTCGAGTCCTCGAGTCCCATTGATTGAATGGCTTTGAGCGGTCAGGATCAAAACAAAAAAAAAAAAAAAAAACCGAAAGAAGAGAAAAAAATTATTTGGGAGCTTTAAACGTTTGTTTTCGATTGTAACTCTGATGAAGTGATAGACTGTAAGGCAACCACTGACAAGTTGGCACACTTGAGCACACGTTCGGTGTTCCCTTTTGAGTCTCCTTGAATCTAGTAGGTTGACAGGTTTCGATCGAATCGATTTCAACACCGTAGAGGAGAATCCCTGGGGGAATATCATTACAATTGCTTTGAGGTAGAATGGAACGATTTGAAGCGATTTAAAGCCCATCACATAGGAAGGGAGATTGGCAATATCACCGTCGATGAAATTAATTGAATAATGTCGTGCCAAATTGGAAGCTCGACATGAAAGGATGAAAATCGATTTTATGCGACGAAGATAAAGTTATTAGTTCAAGGAGCTGGTGGTGTCGGAAACCCAGACACTTTGCTGCCGCACGCTTTGCCTTTTCATTAAGGCAACTCTTTTGAGAAAATCGATTCGAAAATTATACATAGCTTCCCCCGTAGCCAGGTTTTTTCTTTGGATCGCGTTCATTGCTCTCGCTGAAATCAAATGTTCCAACAGTGGCCTCGACATTATTGTGCCGCGGGCAAAATGACTGATGCGCACTCTTGAGTCCATTGCCAGTTGATGTCCTCAAACATGTCGCGAACTAGTAATATTGCTATTAGAGTTGAAATTGTACGAAAGGAAGAGTAACTCCAAGCCACAGCTCTCCAAAAAATTTGCCGCCCCTAGTAATGTATCGGCTGCTCTCGTCGCTTTTCCTTTGTTACTTTTAAGAGATTTCTGATCTTCTTCTTATCGGGCGCTTCAATTCGGAGTGAACCAACATGCCCCTCCAACTAGCACGATCTTATGCTAGCCTCTTCCATTGCCCCACACCCAGTTGGCTGAAGTTCCCTTCCGAAAGTGTGTGCCATCTTAAGTGCTGCCGTGGTGTCCATTCGCGCTACATGGCCTAGCCATCTTAGTCGTTGAATCCGTAGACGCCTGACTAGACTCATGTCACAGTACAGCCCGTAACGCTCGTGGCTGAATCTCTTGCTCCAACTCCCGTCTGCGTTTATAGGACCAAAAATCACACGAAAAATCTATCTCTCGAACCGACCAAGGGCCTCCTCATCCGCTTTTGATAGTGTCCATGCTTCTGCGCCATACAGAAGGACCGGGATGATAAGGGTCTTATTTAGAGTCAACTTTGTCATTCGGGAGAGGGCTCTATTACTCAATTGCCTCCCGAGCTCAAAGAAAAAGTGATTGGCACGAGTGGTTCTGCGTTGGATTTCGGAACTGATGTCGTTGTAGACGAAGTCCTTAACTTCTTCTCCTTTGATGGCGTTACAGCCCATGAAGGATCAGAGCCAAGCCAATCAGGTGAAAGGGACCTACAGTTTAATGCCGATTCCGAACGGCGTGAGTCGAGAAGCTTTTTCACGGCAAGTATACTAGGGGGGGTTTCGCCAGTACCTCGCCGAGGAGGAACGCCGCGAAATAAACGTTCGATGGCGTCGGTGTTATCGGGATCCGAACTCGCTCATCATGCGTCAGAGTCCAACACACTAACCACTGCGCCACGGCCTCCTCGAAGTCCTTAACTACCTCACACCTACATATATCCACCATACAAACGTTCAGGCCAAGACGTCTGTGGTGAGCGTCCTTTTTTGATGACAGCGTACATTTAGTTTCGCCGACATTAACTGCCAAACCAGTTGCTCTTGTGAGCCTCCTGCTTTGCTGTGTGAATCCTCCTGCACTCGTCATCGAACCAGGCGTTTCTTCATGGTGGAAGCCCAAGACTTCAGATGCAGTGCTACTTAGGGCTTGTTTGCAAAGGTTTCAGTGTTATTATATTGACTGCGTGAGGGTTGTATATGAGAAAGCTTAAGGGAGACACGATTGGGTAAAGCACAAGCAGATTCTGGCGATAGTAGCTTTCCGACGTCATAACTTTGTGTTCTTGCTCTACCCCACTGACTTCATGATATCCGTATACGCATCTTGGCTACTACAAGATAGTGGTCCGATTCGATGATAGCTCGTCGGAAAGTTCGAACATTAAGAATAGTGGAGGACTGTCTGATATCAATCGCGATGTGATTGCTTGATCTGACGACCGCCAGGTGCCTTTGTGTATATCGAGATGCGGAAAGCGCATACTGGCTAGGAGGAGATTTTGCCCCGTACCAAGATCAATCAGCCTATGTCCGTTATTGGATGTGTGTCGTGTAAGCTGTGTTTGCCGATGACCCGTTCAAAGATGCTTTCCTTACCCAGCTTAGTATTGAAGTCTCCCACTACAATTTTGATTTCATAGCTGGGACATTGGGCATACGTTCTGTCTAACAGATCGTAGAATTCATCTTTGGTGGAATCATACTTGTCCTCCGTGAGGGCGTGGACGCAGATCAGGCTGATGTTAAAAAATGTAGACTTGATACGGATCGTTATGAGGCGTTTGCTCACATGCCGAAAACTTAGGATTTTTACCTAAGTCCACGTTGAACAACAAATCTGCATCCGAACAATTGTTGTCCTCTCTCCCTATAGCAGTCACCGTAGTACTCTGTTCATTCCATCGCATGGCGTCCGCTGGTTGTTCGGCTGCACATCGGCTGTTTAGGGACCTAACATTCCACGTACAGAGCCGATGATCATTGCCCTTTTTTAGTTGTTTGCAAGGGTCGTGAACGCTAATCCGGCCCATTTATGCTAGGCTTGTGGTTGCTTCTGATCAATTGTAGGGTTTTCCGGTCTTGGTTTGCTAGACTATAGCCCAACGGACATTAATTCCCGGTTTTGTGGCGCAGGATGCTCGTCATTCGTCCTCTTCCGTTAATAATTTCCATGGTCAGGAAATTTCCAGATGGTACCACGAGGAGTGGAAGTAGGACCTGGCTAACAGAGCTGCAAAGGCTGTAGGCTCTTACTCGCTTTTGTTTTTGTGGCGGACCAGCAACCGTCGGTAGATGCTACTCCCACGAGGCCTTTGTTAGTGTTTCAGAGAGATTTCTTATTCTGTGCTAATGTTTGCGCTAAATTTTACAAGTACTTACTACTGACTTGTTATACTTACTCGGTATGCGGAGCCCTACTAAATGTGGCACCCTGCACAACACTAGCAATTCTCACTTTGCACTCCTATGGTCTATGTGCTATTTCTCCGAGAATCTCTATCATTTCGCATTTAAATCAGCCAATCAACTCACTCTTGTTAAACTAATTTTTCTTCATGCATTGGCGACCTGGGCAGCCTCAAAATTTGCTAAATAGCTCGCTTAAGCTTGTAAATCCGTTTATGCTTGAAGGTCCTTTTTTCCGAATTTCTCAAGATGTCGACACCGAAATCACTTTATCCTTTTATTTTTCGTCCTTTTTATTGCAATTAATATCGTTGCCTTACCCACCTTGCCATACGGTTCTACTGTCGGATACAATTAATGTGGTCCCTGACCATATTAATGGCTCCCGGGCCATAAATAAAGGGTATAAGCAGGTTATCCGGCCTAATTTCGCTATCCAATCTCACCATATAATTTTGGGCGCATGAGATACTTGCCCAGTCATAACTTACATCCCGATAAGACCACATCACTACCAAACACCCCATTGCAACTGCGATCAAGGCGCCTTCCATGACCGCTAATCTGCCATAAATCACCTGTAATGGGACAGTCGAATAAGACTACTGCTCATAATGTATTATCCTTAGAACCCTATCCTCGGCGGAACCACTTCATATGAAGGGAAGCAGCATACATATGTATATCATGGATGGTATTCTCAAGTTGATTGACCCTATCTTCATGCAAAAAATGTATGGAAAAAAGCACAATGAATTGAGTCGCCCATCCCCACTGGATACCTGCAGACAAAAATGGTTTTGTCCTTGCGTCACAACGGCCGCGGCGGGAGTTATTTGCCGAACAAATACCCATTCTTGCTGTTCGTCTTTTGTTTCAAAACATTCTTCTCTCTCCGTGTGTATCCTTGAAAGGAAGAGTCATCTTTCTCTTTGTCGCTGCGCAAATGAAAAGGAAATGTTCGGTCATAGACGATGTGAGTCACATACAGGTGTTTGTCCTTATGGAATATGCATGAAGTGAATTTGCAAATGCACCACTGGCACAACTGGCTCGTAAGTAGCACAAAGGGGTAACTGACTAGGTGGATTGTCTGAAGAGGGAATGAGTCGATCCTTTTATGTGGTGGCGGTATTAGACTTGTTTTCTGCATTGTATTAGAATGCAGCGGGAATGAAATGTCACTCACACACCGAGGAGACACATGCGAGGGCATACATATAAGCGATTAATGAGATCTGTGTGTAGGACGTGTGACGAGACAAGTGCACGAGAGACAAATGTGTGAAAAATTGCCGTGTACTTTGGTCCTTGAAATTTAATGATATTGTCGTGTACTCGAGCTTCCGCTAAAGATATTGATATGCCATCCTGGGTCCATTTCGACGGATAAATTGTATTTGTATTTGTATTTATTCATTTAAAACACTTACAATGTAAGACATATGTCTTATGAATTATTGCAAGCCTTTGGTATTTTAAAAATCTAAATTCTTCTTCTTAACGGGCGCTACAGTTCGGGGTGAACCTGGGCCTTAACCAACATGCCCCCCTACTATCACGATCTTTTGCTAGGCTTTTCATTGCCGCACACCCAGTTGGCTGAGGTCTCCTTCCACCTGTGTGCGCTATCTTAAGTGCGGCCGTCCTCTGCCGCGTCTTCCTTCCGGGGTGGGTTCAAAGACTCTTCGGGTCGGAGCTGTATTTTCCATGCGCTCTACATGGCCTAGCCACCTTAGACGCTGTAGACGACGAACCAGGCCGATGTCACTGTACAGTTCTTCGTTAAATATTCTCCTCCATACTCCGTTTGAACAAACGGGACCGTAGATAGGGCGCAGAATTTTCCTCTCGAAACCGCCAAGGGCATCATCGCTTTTGTTAAGGTCCAAGCCTATGCGCCGTGGTCAAGGTCCAAGCCTCTGCGGGATGGTCAAGGTCTTATATAGTGTCACCTTGGTTTTCCGAGACTGGGCTCTACTTCTCAATTTGCCTCTTGAGCCCAAAGCAACAGCGGTTGGCAAGAGTGATTCTGTGTTTTATCTCAGCGCTGGTGTTGTTGTCCTGGTCATCAGTGAGCCAAGGTAGACGAATTCCTTGACCACTTCAAAGTTATATCCGCCCATGGTGACGTTCTGGCCAATACGTCGGTGTTGTCCGTCTCTTTAAGTTGAAAGCTGATATCTAGTTTTACCCTCATTAACTTGAGACCCATCTTAGCCGCTTCTACCTCAATGCTTACAAAGGCCTCATTGACGTCTCGCTGTGTCCGTTCAATCACGTCAATGTCGTCGGCGTACGCAAGCAATTGCGTAGACTTGAAATAAATCGTACCTCTTGTGTTCGCCAGTGACTCTTCCACGATCTTTTCAAGCACGATGTTGAAAAAGTTGCATGACAGCGCGTCACCTTGCCTAAATCCTTTTTTAACATCAAAAGTCTCGTTTTGCTCATTATCGACCCTAATGGAGCAGCGAGAATTCTCCATTGTCATCCTGCACAGTCGGACGAGTTTGGCAGGAATGTTAAAACTAGACATGGCTAGAGCTATATAAAGCTCGTCTCTATACACGCTGTCATATGCAGCCTTGAAATCGATAAAAAGGTTAGGGCCGTCGATTTGGTATTCTTCGGTCTTCTCCGAGATCCGCCGTAGCGTAAATATTTGGTCTATTGTGGATTTACCTGGCCTGAAACCGCACTGATAAGAGAAGGTCTTGTATGCAATGTTAAGCAGACTTATTCTCCTATAGTTGACGCAGTTGTAGGGATCCCTTTTCTTATGTGCCGGGCAAACGATGCTGAGATTCCATTCGTCGGGCATGCTTTCCTCCGACCATACCTTGCAAATGAGATGGTGCACCTTACCAGCTCATCTCCAGCCGCCTTAAAAAGCTCAGCAAACAGACCGTCTGCGCCCGCGGCTTTATTAGACTTAAGTCTTGATATTGCTATTTTGACTTCGTCTAGGTCGGGTGGACGGAATTCTCGTACATCGTCGTCCATTACGAATGGATCGTTCCGCCTGGCAGGGGTATCTTGTCAGTCATCGCCGTTATACAATCTGAACAAGTGGTATTGCCAAATCTCAGCACCGACTGTTATTCGACTACCTGTTTCATCCCTGCAGGTCGCCGCTCTGGCTTTATAGCCATGGCATGTTCGTTTTACCTTATTGTAAAACTTCCGGGCGTCATTCCTGAGTAAGCATCTCTCCATCTGCTCGATCTCACGCTTCCGGTGTTCTCTCTTCTTTCTTCTGAGAAGCATGTGTTCCTCTCTTCTCGTCTATTAGAATTCGCGAGCAGCGCTCGTCCGTTGTTGCATCGTGACTTTGTGTACCTCTTGTTTTGCTGTATGGGTTTGTCCGCATTGTTCGTCGAACCAGGGGTTTGTCGGTGGTGGCGATTTGGAAGCAAGCACCTCAGAGGCAGTGTCTCTATCGGCGCTCTGGCATCCGCTCTATTGTTTGCGCCGCTTTGGGCGGATTTTGAGAGAGCTTGAAGGAGACACGATCGGCAAAGATTCGGGCAGTTTCTTGCGATTGTAGCTTTCCGACGTCAAACTTACGTTGTCCTACTCGACTGCTAAGCATTCTTGATATCCTCATTCGTACCTTGGCTACGTCGTGAATACTGGAGGAGTGTCTGGCGTCGATCACAACGTGATCAATCTGGTTGGTGGTCGATTGATCAGGAGACTGCCAGGTACCCTTGTGGGTGTTGAGATGGGGGAATCGTGTACTACGAAATCGATTAGCCTAAGTCCGTTGTCGGATGTGGTGTTATGGTGCTATGCTTTCCTATGATCGACTCAAATGTGTCCTCTCTGCCCAGTTTGCATTGTGCCGTAGCTGGGGCATTGGGCTTAGGTTCTGTCTAGGAGATCGTAGAATTCTTCTTTGAGTCGGTCGTCCTTTTCTTCGATTGGGGCGTGAGCACATATCAAGCTAATGTTTCCAAAATTAGCTTTAATGCAGATTGTTATGAGGCGTTCGCTTACATCTCGGAAGATTCAGACTTTTTGTCGGAGTCTTCCTCGAATAACGAATCCGCACCCGAATAAGCGCGGTTTGTTCAGTAGCAGATGTCGCAGTTTTTCATCCGTGGTCCATCCCATCGCACTTCTTGGAGTGCTGTTATATTTGCTTTATAGCAGTTGAGGGTTTGCTCCAACTGATCGGCTGCACCCGGTCTGTTAAGGGACCTCACATTCCAGGTGCAGCCCTTCAAATCCGTTAGTCGTTTGCAGGGGCCGTCAGCTTTGTGTCCGTCCGTATCCAAGGCTTGTGGTTGCTTCTGAACAAGTAAGTTCTTACGTGATAGGGATGTTACGTCTAAGCACGACCCCCAACCTGGAGGGTCAGGTTCTTCTTTCCCCAGGAACAAAGGCTTGGGTCGCTGCACACATTGGTTCACTACCTGGCGGGTGCCAGGGTAGCTATCCAAGGGAGGCCACCCGAAGGTTGTGAGTCAACTTGGATTGAGCAGGGACAGAGATCGAAGCTGGCATTTGCCATGTTAAACGCGTACAACTTCTTTGCTCGGTTTGCTCGCTCCCGCCCCCAAATTCTAAAGGGCAGTCATCTTCTGATCTGCTCACCAGCCTACAACTTAAACCATCTCGAACGTACATTGCGGAACCACCACCAGATCTGGAAAAGCGGTCAGCCCGAAAAAGTTTGTATCCGTGCAATATGTAAAACTCATCACTCACTTCCGGTTGAAACCAAGTTTCAGAGACGGAGACAATATCAATTTGGGATTCCACAAATAAGTGCTTTCGTCCACCTTTCCTGTCATAACTCCATCGAAATATGAAGCGGAAAAACAAACCTCATTACCCTACTAACAAAGTGTCAACGTATCCCCTCGCCAAAGGGACTTTCCATAACCGTTGCATACGTAAGGATAGCCCGTTTTAAGGTCGCAAAATACTCTCGACTTAAGCGCTTTTCCGTATTTTTCATATTCCCCCACAGTCGTTTGCAGCACAAATTACCCATCAACAGGACCCCACCGTCAGTACTTCCGTACACACACACACACATACATGCATAGATATCCACGTATGTCGTTGACCATTTGATGGGTCTAACAGCCCCTCGGGGTATGGTTTGTATTCCAATGAAGAGCATTGTTACTCACTGCAACATTGCATACACGAGCATTTCAGCCAGGACTACATTGTGTGCCACGTCCAATTACCGTTGTTTTCATTTCACGCCAACTACACATGCAAACATAGTAGCAAGTGTAGCACATACACATGTATGTAATAAAACAATTCGTCCAGGTGCAATTGCATGTAATCGTGTGAGAATAAAGTGAAAATGGGATTTCAAAGTCCTTTTTTCCCACCACTCAAGTCCTTTTATCTCCTATTTGTCCTATTCGAATGTAATGGACGGAACTTACGGTGTTTTTTTATCGCATTCGCCATTTAAGGAGATACAAATCGATTGTGCGGCCGGACTGTGCAGTTTTTTGCGCAGTTTTGCATGCATCGCTATGTCGCTATGTAGATGGCTTTCCGTAGGACTTGGTAAATGGGACAGCATTCCATCGTTCAGGAAGTGAGGTTGAATGAATGGTAGTGGCAGTCTGTTGGGGATGTGTTCGGAAATAGTTAAGTTTTAATTAGCAAATGTGCGGTGTTTGGAAGAAAAAACTGTTTTTAATCTAAAATTGTTTGCTTTGAACAGTAGTACGTTTCTGCTTTTGCATCCGGCTATCCGGTTTTTATACATATCTAGTTTGAGAGCATTTAATTGAGATTTTAATTTGAAAAACATCTCTGTTATGATGTGATGTGTGCAAGGCTGACCTACATCTGGGAATTGACGTCCAACTCGATGCGAAGCACTGACAGCGAATGAAATAGTTCAGCTCTCTGGAGTTTCTAATTCTTCCGGCAAATATCTTTCTTACTTACCTATGTAGGTGACGCTAGAGTTCGGGGTGAATCTGGGCCTCAACCAAGAAGACTTTACAGCTAGCACGAACTTCTGCTAGCTGTTTCGCCCAGTTGGTTAATGTCACTTTCCACCTGTGTACGCCACCTTATATACAGCCGTCCTCTACAACGTTCTTCTTCCGGGCTGAAGTCGAAGACTCTACGGGCCGGAGCTGTGCTGTCCATTCGCTTTACATGGCCTAGCCATCTTAAACGCTGGATCCGTGTGCGCCGTACTAGGCCGATGTCGCTGTGCAGCCCGTATAGTTCGTGGTTGAATCTTCTCCTCCACTTTCCTCTACAAGCCTCTGCGCCGTAGAGGAGGGTCGGAATGATTAATGTTTTATAGAGGGTCACCTTAGTTTCCCGAGAGAGGGCTCTACTACTCAATTGCCTCTTGAGCCCGAAGAAACAGCTGTAGGAAAGAGTTATTCTGCGTCTAATCTTAGCGCTGGCGTCATTGCCGCTTTTTACCAGTGAGCCAAGGTAACTACATCAAAGTTATAGCTGCCAATAGTGCCGTTCTTGCCAAGACTTCGGTGTTGTGTGTCTTCCTTTGACGACAGCATATATTTGTTTTTGCCCTCATTTGCCTTCAGGCCCGCTTTAGACGCTTCTGCTTCAATGCACACAAAAGCTTGATTGACGTCTCGCTGCGTTCTCCCAATCACGTCAATGTCAACAGCGTATGGTATGCGAGCAATTGTGCAGACTTGAAGTAGATCGTGCCTCTTGTATTGGCCAGTGAATCTTTGCGGAAGATGATGTTGAAAAAATCCCATGGTGCACTGTCTGAATCCTTTTTTGACATAAAAGGTCTCGGTTAACTTCTTACTGACCCTAATGGAGCAGCGAGAAATCTCCATTGTCATCCTCCACAACCAGACGAGTTTGACAGGGATGTCAATACATAACATGGCTCTATATAGCTGGTCCCTATAGACACTGTCATATGCGGCCTTAAAATCGACGAAAAGGTAGTGTGTGTCGACCATGAAATTCATTGTGTATATTTGGTCTATCGTGGATTTTGCTGGCCTGATAGGAACCTATCAAATTGTCCACTAATGGTTTCAGTCGTTCACACAGGACGAGAGAAAAGATCTTATACGCGATGTTAAGGAGACTTATTCCCCTGTAGCTGGCGCAATTATAAGGGTCTCCTCTCATGTGGACCGGGCAAACTATGCTTAGAATCCCATCGTCGGGCATACTTTCTTCCGACCATATCTCACAAACGGGCTGCTTTAAGTAGTTCAGCAGGCAGGGCATCTGCGCCAGCAGCTTTACTAAACTTCAGTTTTGATATCGCTATCTTAACCTCGCCTGAGTCGGGTGGACGGAGTTCTCTCTCATCTTCGTCCAGTGTGAATGGTGCGTTCTGCCTGATAGCGGCATCTTGGCCATATTCGACGTTATACAGGCCACAGAAATAGTCTTTCCACATTATCAGAATCGATTGTGATTCAACTACGAAGTGTTTGTGTTCATCTCTGCAGGCTTCCGCTCTGGCTCTATAACCCTGGCATATTGGTTTTACTCTTTGATAAAACTTTCGAACGTCGTTCCTGCATTCTGTTTTTCTGCATATACCTGTCTGCACTCGTCATCAAACCAAGGGTTTCTCCTAGATAATGGCTGGAAACCTTATTATCGAAGACCTGGCGGTCTCTTGCCATTGCAGCTTCCCGACGTCAAATGTTGATGGTAACGCTCAACATGATATTCCACCCAACTCCATTCGATATCCTTGGTAAGCAAACAGCCACATACCTGGCAACCTGATTAAAAGTCAGCTCAAAATGGATGAGCTACATTAATGACCACTCCTCCATCCTGAACAACAGGTTAACCTTGGCGGAAAACTCCGACCACATTGAGCCCACTACAGTCTTTGAGAAACAATTCAAAATAACATACCCGGAAAGACAGAACTGAACCCGCCAGGCGCAACCTCGTAAGAGCTATGTGGACTTCTACACCGACGGGTCAAAAACCAAAGATGAGGTGAGCAGTGGTGTATTCTGCAAACAATCAAACCTAAGCCAGGCTCTAAAATGACCGGATCATTGCAGCGTTTTTCAGGCGGAGCTGTTGGCAATAAAGGAGGCCTTGTTTTGGCTGAAGTGGAACATTATATCTACTATGGATATTCGAATCCTCACAGACAAGCAGCCTTCAAATCGCTGTGTGTACACTTTAAAAGTAACCCTTGACTGCCACCTTTCTCTTAACGAGATTTCCGAAAAGTTTAACATACATCTCCTATGGGTACCAGGACACAGCGATATCTTAGGATATGAAAAAGCCGTCGTGCTCGCCAGACAAGGAACGACGCAACAATCAAGCATGACATGCGCAGGTATACCTCTAGTAGCCGTTAAACTCAAACTCACAAACCTCGCCCTGGCTGAGATGAACCCTGGGGCAAAGCCCTCGGCTTGATAGTCAGCGGACTAAGGGACTAATCTCCCTAAAACGAACTGACATCTACAAAATGATTGGTATCATCACCGGCCACTGTCTTATTGGCAGTCACGCACAAAGCTACGGCAAGCTTAGACGAAAAGGAGGTCGAATCCATCATCATCTTCATCATCTACTCTGCGCCTGTCGGGCTCCCTGTTCAATCAGGAAGCATTACCTAGGATCCTACTTCCTTAACGACTTGACTGGTGTTCAGCCGGTAAGGATAACTGATCTTAATTATTTAAGAAGCACTATGTAGATCCATGAATAGGGGTCCGATCCACCTCGTAGCAATACAACGGGCCCCTCTGGTCTAAGTGTATACTCCCCCATGGGGAGGCTACGGACGACCTAACCTAAGGCGGAAATGCAAGCGTCTGAAAATGTAAACAGTTTTTATGGTCCTGATACTCTGACAGGACCGGTTCGTTCCGA
Organism: Eumerus sabulonum; assembly: GCA_951905685.1. Lineage (NCBI taxonomy): Eukaryota > Metazoa > Arthropoda > Insecta > Diptera > Syrphidae > Eumerus > Eumerus sabulonum. Next base: position 108,168,179 of record OX645061.1, read on the forward strand.
TAATTTCGATGTTTAAGATGCACCACGCTCTGGAAAGCAAATTACTGAAAATGTCGATAAAATCCTGGAAATCGTTGAGTCTGATGACCAACGTCAACGAGCATTGTTTTTATTGCCCAAGAGCTAAACATTGCACAACAAACCGTTTGAAGCCATTTAAATAAAGCTGAAAACGAAAAGAATTTGGATGTATTTCCACCTGAGAATTGTTGCTGAATCGGACCAAAATTGGCCGATTCCAAAGGCACATGGTGACTGGTGGTGAAAAGTGGTTCACTTGCGAGAACGCAATGCGAAACCAATAGTGTCACGATGACTACTATTACTACTGTTCCCCTACGACAAAACTCTTAACTCGGATCTGTACTGGCGACAATTAGACCGTCTGAAGAAAGCAATCACACAGAAGCAGCTAGCTTTGTCCAATAGGAGTGGTCTGTGTCCTGTGCTGGTGCTGTGCTGCGTCAGGCAGCACACGTCGATAATGACCCTTCAGAAGCTCCGGGAACTTGGCTGGAAGATTTGTATGTATTCACCTTATAGTCCGAATCTAACACTAAGTGATTATCTGTTCCTGTCCGAACGATTTTCCTGGTAAAAAATCACCCTCAAGAGAGGCTTGCAATCAATGACTGATCCGGTTTTCTGTTACTTTCTCCAAGAGTAGCCCAGTCCAAGGTATTAAAAAGAAGTTTAGGAAGTGGAACTTCGCGGATGATATCGACATCATCGCGTGTTCTCGCCGTGGCATTGTGGAAGCATTTACGTCGATTGAAGAACAGGCGAAACGAGTTGGTCTTAAAATCAATGAGGACAAAACGAAATACATGCTGTCAAGCAAAAACCAATCTGTCGCTCACCACCTCGGACAAAATATAACAATTGACAGCTACAATTTCGAGGTAGTTAAGGAGTTTGTCTACCTCGGGGCAAACGTAAATTCCACGAATGACACCACAGTGGAGATCCGGCATAGAATCGCCCTTGGCAACCGCTGCTACTTCGGCTTGTTCAAACAACTGGAGTCAAAACTCCTCACTCGAAAGACCAAAGTCATGCTTTACAAAACGCTCATTCTGCCAGTCTTGCTGTACGGAGCCAAAAGCTGGACGATAAGCAGGACAGCGGAGCTGATTTTGGGTTCTTTCGAAAGAAAAATTCTGCGCCGGATATTTGGTCCTGTCTGTGAGGAAGGTGAATGGAGAAGAAGTCACAACCGCGAACTCTACGAGCTGTACGAAGATGTGGATGTAGTCCGGAAGGCAAGGATCGGTCGACTACACTGGCTCGGCCACATCGAGCGCATGGACATCAACGCTCCAGCTAAGAGGGTCTTCGACTCCGAGCCTTCTGGTTCGAGAAGAAGAGAAAGACCGAACCTCCGGTATAAAGACCAAGTAATCGCGGATGTAAGACATCTTGGTCTTGACAACTGGAAGCAGCGTGCCCGGGACCGTCAAGGATGGAAGGCAGCTATAGCTCAGGCTCAGATCCTCCATGGATCGCAGGCCTGATAAGTAAGTAAGTTAGGAAGTTTTTCTACGGGAAATGGTGCCACTACCAGCGCTTCGATCATATCGTAACTGTCGTTGGACAGTTTGCTCAATCATCGGCTTTTAAGGGCTTCTTGTGCTCCATCTGCTTCGTTCAGACATCGTCAGCAAGTTGGTATTATTACGCTCATCAAGACATAGTTTCGGTGACACTGACTACACAAATAGTTGACTTCTCTCTTATCATTTAAAGCCAACAATAGAGTTGGAGTACATATGATCAAGGGATTGGCGGATGCAGAAATGGTTAGTGTAATTCCACACCTTCAGCTCGAGAACTGTAGTGGCTATATTGTGAAGGTTGTAGGTCGTAGAATTATTCGAATCTCAGCATGCCTCTCGTTGCCAACAGAAGGCGAGCAGGGTTTTTCACCCTTTTAATACGAGTAGTGTGTCAAAATTAGTCAGTCGTAGCGTGCCTTAAAGCAAGACCTTAATCAGATCCTACTAAAGTAATATCGCTGGACACAACGGAGATGTTTTCTTCCTTCATTTTTTCTTCATTGTGATGTTACTCATGGCTCAAAGCTCCTTGCCTTACTTAACAGTTCTGGATTCAACATTGTCCCGATTGTCGCAGAAAGGTAATGTTTAATTCTTTGGTACACCCCGTGGCCTAAACGCTTCAACGGATTTTAACATGTGAGGTGTCATTAGATTCGCCTTAACTGTGGGTGTAACATGGACTATATGAAATTTAAATACGGCGTCCGTACAATAAATGGTGGATCCATTTGTATCATTCTAATATTGACTAAGTTTCACTCTCAACTCCCTCGTTTAGGGAAGTAGGCTTTCAATGTTTTCAACAAGACCATTAACATGTTAAGCATAGTCTGAGAACTTTAATCAACCAAAACCATAGTTAGCAGTCCTAACGCCACCACATTATACTGAAAACAAAAATGCTCATGTCTGCAAGTCACTTAACGCCATTTGTTTTCGTACAATTTCCTCTATTCCACCCATGAACTGCCTACTCTGCCACTCATACCGTACCATGACCATGTCCAATTTGTCCTCGCCCATCCATCTAGCGTTATTCTGGCGTCATGTTCCGCGAACTGTATACATTTATTGTAATGCTCCAAGTACGCCCTTTTTCAATCCCCAACCACTCCAACATCACCCGAGAGGTCATCCACCATTTGGTCCTTTTTTTACGGTCGCAATTCGTTTCACAGGATCAAGCTATACGTGCCACGAATCCTCGAGCAACACAATTTATTGATTTCACTTTTTTCGCCGCTTTTTTTCACTCTCACCTCTTCGTGCTCGAAGCCTGTCCAGCCAGCCAGCTATTTAACTTGACAATGTTGTCCGAGCAGAGATTTGTTACACGCACCCTGCTACTCCTTGTTGACAAGTACATACTCGTAAAACACAAAACAACGGTAACAAACACTGTGCAGGTGATTTATAAATATTGTTTGCGCGTCCATCACGTGGTGTGAGTTATACATAGGTCGCCATCATCCTTAGGCGGAATATGCATAAATTCTTCAGTTGGTTACTGTCTGGACGGCGAAAAAGCTGGACCAGATGGCGGAAGGACATTAATTAAAAGCTTAACAGTCTGACTGGGAAGAGCTTGCTCATCTGGATTCATAGTGACAGTTACAGATTTGGAGTGAATTTACGTTTACGAGTTTTGTGACGACTGTGAAGAGGGAAACATCGTTTGCAATTATGTATTTGGATTTTATGAACTCAGAGAACTTTTTAATTTGACAGACTTATGTCAATCTGACACAAGTTATTCGAAAATAGTTTGAAACGTCAAACGTATGATATGTGATGAGGGATTTCTGTGTGCAGTTCTGCAATATTCGTGGGTTACGGAAGAATTTCTTTGCCACGCATGTCCATCTCTCTCGCCACAAACCGGCTGTTTTGGCACTTTGTGAAACACAGGTCGATGAAAAGTCTGATCCTTCGGATTTCAGTCTTCCTGGATATAGCTTAGTGCCATTATTCGTCTGTCGCCGTGGTCTCGCCATCTATGTCCGTAGTGATATTGCTTACCAGTTACTTCCACAGTATAGCCAAACATCCACCCCGGAATTTAATTTCATATGGCTTAAATTCATATTCCGTTAGCACTCCATCCACTACTGTTTTCTTTATAGAAGCCCCAATCTAGACAGGAATGCAACATTTGATGCATTCGACGCACTGTCTGATTCCATCCAAAGAATTGTTTCCCTGTTCCCTCGCACTGAAATCGTTTTAGCGGGCGATTTCAATGTACACAATTCTCAGTAGCTTCGATTTTCGATTTTCGATTTTTGCTGAGTTAAATCACTTAACTCAACTTGTGAATAAGCCATCACGTATCCCCGATGTTGCTGGTCATACCGCCAACACACTGGACTTGTTTCTTACCTCTCAGCCTGACAAATACACGATCGATGTATTGGAACCCCTAGGCTTGTCTGACCACTGCATGATATCAGCGAAATTCTCGAACTCCCACCATCCAGTTAAAGAAAAAGCTCCTAAGAGAACACTATGGCTATACGAGAAAGCCAACTGATGCGGCCTTAACAACTTCTTTCGGATCTTTAACTGGTCGTTGTGCTTCCTCGACAACGACGTGGACGCCGCAACTGATATTATCGTAAACATTATCCGAATCGGCATGGCAAATTTTATTCCCAGTAAGATTAAAAGCACCAGGCCTAAGGATAATACGTGGTTTGACTCGAGCTGCAAAGAGGCTATTAGGCTCAGGGAGCTAAGTTTTCGGGCATACAAGGCAAACAGTTCTGAGGAAAACCGAAAAAAGTACATACGAGCCAGAAATGACTGCAACACCCACATTCGACGGATTAAATTCCAATCTGACCAAAAATTAAGGCGTAAAATCCTTCAATGTCCCAAAGGTAGCAAAAGTTTCTGGTCGTTTGTAAAAAACGTAAAAAACTCAACTAAATCGTCTATACCGACGCTCATCCACAATGACATTCCAGCTGTCACCCCCTTAGACAAAGCTAACCTACTTGCTGCCCATTTCGCAACCAGTTCTCAGCTGCCAGCTTGTACTTTGTCTCCGCCTGTACTAGAGTGCGTCAATTCCACCATGGGACTAATCCACTTCCGCACTCGTACAGTCGCAAGGGTTCTTAAGGACCTCGACATACACAAATCCGCTGGTCCAGATGGTATTGCCCCAATAGTTCTGAAGAGGTGTTCTTCTACGCTTGCAAAACCACTGCGTAAGCTTTTTCACCTATCCTACACCTCCGGGCTCTTTCCGAGTAGGTGGAAAACAGCATTTGTCCAGCCTATACCCAAAAAAGGCGAATCATCTTCTCCCTCCAACTACCGACCCATTGCACTAACGTCCCTTCTTTCCAAGGTCATGGAAACGCTAATTAACCGTCAGCTTATGAAATATCTTGAATCACGGAAACTCCTCAATGACCGCCAATACGGTTTCCGCAGCAACAGATCCACTGGTGATATGATGGCTGTAAAGTGGAATCACTCGCTTCACCAAGAAGGTGAAAGCAAAATTGTTGCACTGGATATTTCGAAAGCATTTGACAGAGTTTGGCATGAAGCCCTTTTGTCGAAAATGCGTACTTTTGGGATCGATGAGTCTCTCTTTCAATGGATTAGAAACTACCTTTCGAATCGTTCGATTCAAGTTGTTTTGGACGGATTCAAGTCTGATACTCACTTTGTAAATGCCGGTGTTCCCCAGGGCTCCGTTTTGTCTCCGACACTCTTTCTTATTTTTATAAATGATCTCTTGTCTGTTACTTCTAATCCAACTCACTCCTTCGCTGACGACAGTACCCTCAGCTTCTCATATTCGTTCACCAGTTTACGACCCTGCACTTCGGTTGTAGATAATGAGCGGCAGCGTATGTTAAGCTCATTAAATTCCGATATCGACAGCATCATCCAATGGGGTAAAAACAATAGAGTGGAATTTAATGCTTCCAAAACACAATGCTGTCTATTGTCGTTAAAGCGTATAAATAACCCGCAGCCATTATCCATGAATGGCACTTGCAAGCTTTCCATCCTGGGTATGAGTGTTGCTCACAATCTTAATTGGAGCGACTATATATTCAGTGTCGCTAAGAATGCTGCGAAATGCCTAGGATTCTTATACAGATGCAAGAAATATTTCTCACCCTTAGATCTGGCTACAATCTATAAGGCGTTCATTCGCCCCAAATTAGAGTTTAACGCTCATATCTGGTCCGGTGCTTACAAGACCTCACTGCACCTACTAGACAGAATACAAAAACGAGCCATAAAACTGATAGGTGACTCCAGCATTACCAAAACATTAGACTCGCTGGAACACCGCAGGAATGTTACCTGCCTCTCCCTGTTTTATCGTTACTACCACCAAAAATGCTCTGATGAAATAGCCAGTTGCATTCCGTCCCTTCAACATTTCTCCCGCAATACACGTCTCTCTAGGAATGCTCACCAATATACTCTGAAGCCCGCTTTCGGACGTACTGTCAAATATAGAGAATCTTTCATTAACCGAACCACACGAATCTGGAACTCCCTGCCGGATTCGGTTTTCCCCCCTCAATGCAACATGCAAGCATTTAACATCAATGTCCATCGGCATCTCCTCTATTCCTCTTCCTCTCTACCTTCTGCCCGCACTGTGTCACCGACATAATAAGGTTATTAGACCTTGAGTGCGGGCAAATTAAAAAAAAAAAAAAAAACAAATGTATGTCCAGGTGAAAGCAAAAGAACGTAAAGGCGATAAAGGCAAATAAAAAGCACGGAGTTTAAATGCCATACGGGAATTAAAGAGAAAACTACAAAAAACTGACAGTAACCATAACTGTCACTAGCAATCAAGTACAACTGACATATGCTTGTAAGCGAGGGCGATCTCGCCCACCCTAAGTGTGATGGGACCATTGGAAATAAATAACGAAAAATGCATATAACATACATGGCGCCGGCCAAAATTGCTTAACGTCAAGTAAAAGCAAATAATAAACTGACAGCAGATATCGAGAATGACATATTTCAATTTTGACAGGTTCTCTCATACTCTTGTCTCCTTATGCCATTCCTATGGCTGACACACTCGAACTTATTTCTTTTTTGTAATCATTTTTAGGTATGATTCATATGACTCACAGCCCTTGTTTACATTTAAATCTATATGTCAACTTAGTCACTTAGTCGTGTACCTAAGTATATGGAACGCCTGTCTGTTGAGGAGAGTCGAACTTTTTTCCTTAATGCCGTCAGAAAATACCTACTGTTACGACCAATGTGATACAATCTCGGGTCTTCGGCATTCGATGCAATCAATAGCACGCGTGAGTGATGTTTTGCGATTCCTATGACATCAGCAGTTGGCATAGTCAACGCGGGGGTAGTTACAACGATTTACCAAACTAAACACCTAAGTGTCATTCTTTATTGAGATTTTATGTGCGATCCTTGGCCTTGCGATACCAGGACAGTAACTCTTTATCTGCATGTTGGACACATTCATTATATCTATTACTTCAAGCGTAGTACAAAGTCGTCCTATATTCCTCATAATGACTGCAAACTGATGCCCTCCTCATTCAAGTAAATATCTAGCCGTGGAAGCTCCTCCTTTGACCACCACCACGACACCTTAACGCCCCATTCATTAGTCGTTTTGATTAATTACTCTACGCCATCTATCCCTGTTCGACTCGGAGGACAAATGCATTATGCGATCCTGAGAAATGTTCAGACATGAGTTGAATAAGACTTCTATTCGTCATCGTATCTGCGTACCTACATATACCACCAGTCGTCCCTTGAGGCCGTGCATTCGTATCCTTTCCTGAATGGTCTCTTTGTAGAGATGTTATACATATTTCTGTTTGTCACTCAGTACATCCTTTCGATTCCTTCACGGTATATGCGTATTATCGTATTGGATTTCTAAATTACCCTCGACGAACCGCAATGGAGTACCGACGACGACAACGATAGCGAAAACGACAACGACTCATGGATAATGGGCTCGGATTTCAAGGCTTTTTGCCATTTCTTACTCCCATTCCCCAATTTAATTTGTTTTTGTTACGTTAGTCTTTCATATCTGCGGTTATCCTTTCATAGATTAACTTTATTCGCATTTTAAGCTTGAATAGAGGTACATATAAGGGTTGTCAACAAAAGTTGGCGTGCTCGTTTGCTCGATGCACATGAGGAATGGTGACGTCGTTAACCGACGTGTCGGGCGCCACAGTTCGGGCTGAACCTGGGCCTCAACCAAGATGCCCCTCCAGCTACTAGCCCGATGTTTTGCTGGCCTTTTCCATTTCCGCACACCCAATTGTCGGCAGTCCCCTTCCATATGTGTGCGCCATCATAGGTGTGGCTGTCCTCTGTTTCTTCTATAACTGCCAATACCAACGTTCTGACCGAGACGTCGGTGGTGAGCGTCCCTTTTTGATTACCCTCGTTTACCGCAAACCATTGACATTTCGCTGTGTTCTTCCGATTACATATGTATGTCAATGTCATCCGCGTATACAAGGAGTTGTGAGGATTGGAAATAAATTGTGCCTCTTGTGTTGGTCAGTCATTTTTACACAATCATTTCCAATACGACGTTAAAGAAATCACACGACAGCGCATCGCCCTGCCTAAATCCTTTTTTGACATCAAAACTATCGGTCAGGTCTTCACCGATTCAGTTGTAGCAACGAGCATTCTCCAAAGTTATCCTGGCATGAAGCCACACTGGTTAGGACCTATCAGCTTATTTGGAAATGGCTTCAGACGTTCACACGAAACGGCAGGGAAGATTGTGTAGGCGATGTTACGGAGACTTATGCCTCTGTAGTTGGCGCAATCAGAGGGGTCTACTTTCTTGTGGATCGGGCAAACGATGCTGAGACTCCATTCCTCGAGCATGCTGTCCTCTGACCATATCTTATCCTTACCAGCTGCGCCAGCAGCTTTATTGGACTCGAGTATCAATATGGCGATCTTAACTTAGTCTAGGTCAGGGGCCCAAATTCTGTTCGACCTTTGTCATTAAATTTATCGTTTTGCCGACAGCGGTACATTGACTAACATCGCCGTTATGCAGTCTACAAAAGTGGTTGTTCCATATTCACTGCATCGACGGCGATTCTACCACTAGGTGTCCGTTCTCACTCCTACAGGCTTCCGTTCGGGCTCAATAACCTTGGCATGCTCGCTTTATCTGCTGATAAAACCTTCGAACGTCATGCCTGCTCTTTCCCCTTTCTTATAAGAAACTTATGCTTCTCCCTTCTTTTGAACTCCTAGAGCTCACGAGCTGCTCTTGTTTTTCTATGCAGCGAGGCTTTATATGCCTCCTGCTTCGCCATATGAATCCTCCTGCACTCGTCATCGAACCAGGTGCTTCTTCATGGTGGAGCCCTGAAGCCCAAGATTTCAGATGCAGTGCTTTTCACGGCTTGTTTGCAGAGGTTCCACTGTTGTTCTATTGACTGCGTGGAGGGTTCAGGTCTATGAGAGAGCTTAAGGGAGACTCGATCGGTAAAAGCACGAGCGGTTTCTGGCGAAAGTAGCTTCCCGACGTCATACCTTTGTATTTTTACTCTACTCCGCTGCATTCGTGATATCCGCAGGCGCATCTTGGCTTCTACAGGAAAGTTATACGGAAAGTTCGAACATCAAGAATAGTGTAGGAGTGTCTGACGTCGGTCGCGATATGATACATTCAGGGGCGTGGGCGCAGATCAGGCTGATGTTAGCCTTGATACGGATCGTTATGGAGCGTTCGCTCACATGCCGAAAGCTTAGGACTTTTTACCTTAGTCCCCATTAAACAACGTTCGTGATATCCGCAGGCGCATCTTGGCTACTACAAGATAGTGGTCCGAGTCGATGTTAGCTCCTCGGAATGTTCAAACATCAAGAATAATGGAGGACTGTCTGACGTCGGTCGCGATATGATACGTTTGGGGGCGTGGACGCAGGACAGGCTGATGTTAGCCTTGATACGGATCGTTATGGAGCGTTCGCCCACATGCCGAAAGCTTGGGACTTTTTGCCTTAGTCCCCATTGACCAACGTTCGTGATATCCGCAGGTGCATCTTGGCTACTACAAGATAGTGGTCTGAGTCGATGTTAGCTTTTCGGAGTGTTCGAACGTTAAGAATAGTGGAGGAGTGTCTGATGTTGATCGCGATGTGATCAATCTGGTTAGTGGTTGCTTGCTCTGGCGACCGCCAGGTGCCTTTGTGTATATCGAGGTGCGGGAAGCGCGTACTGGCTAGGAGGAGGTTTCGCCCGGTACCGAGATCAATCAGCTTGTGTCCATTATCGGATGTGGTGTCGTGGAAAGCTGTGTTTGCCGATGACTCGCTCAGAGATGCTTTCCTTACCCAGCTTGGCGTTGAAGTCTCCTAGTACAAATTTGATGTCATAGCTGACACATTGGGCATTGTTTCTGTCTATTCGTCCACAGAACTTATCTTTGGTGGGGTCATCCTTGTCTTCCGTTGGGGCGTGGATACAAATCAGACTGGTGTTAGAAATCTTAGCCTTGATACGTTCGCTCACATGCCGAAAGCTTAGGACTTTTTGCCTTAGTCCACCTCGAACAACAAATCCGCATCCGAGCAAACGTTGTCCTTTCTCCCTATAGCAGTCGCCTTAGTAGATGTCGCAGTTTTCCATCCACTTTTTAACCAGTCCATTCCATCGCATTTCCTGGATGGCGGTTAGGCCGCTTTATAGCGGTCTAGGGCGTCCGCAAGTTGTTCTGCTGCATGTGGGCTGCTTAGGGACCTAACATTCCATGCACAGAGCCGAAGGTCATTGCCCTTATTTAGTTGTTTGCAAAGGTCGTCAACGTTAATCCGGTCCGTTTTATCCGAGGCTTGTGGTTGCTTCTGAGCAATTGTGGGTTTTTCCGGTTACGGTTTGCTAGACCATAGCCCAACCGACATTAATCCTGTTTTGTGGCGCAGGGTGCTCGCCATTCGTCCTCTTCCGTTAGTAATTTCCATGGTCGAGAAATAATACCGTACCACGGCGAAATGGAAGTAAGATCTGGCTAACAGAGCTGCAAGGTGTTTGGCTGCAGAGGCTTTACTCGCTTTTTTTTTTTTTTAGCGGACCAGCACCCGTCGGTAGATGCTACTCCTACGAGGCCTTTGTTAGTCTTTTACCATGCTCTGGTGAAGGATACTGCAGTTTAAATGAGATGTTAAGGTTCTGTTTACATTTTAGGAAGTCCCAGATGGATAGAAAGTGTTTAGACGCCACTACCGATCCTTTTTACAGCGACGTTTCCTGAAACGCACTGTCTACGGTCTTGCAAGAGGTTACACCTTCGATATACAGTCTTGTAGTGGTACGAGTAACATCCGCTAATTCCAAGTATTATAGCATGAAAGCGGAAAGTCGACTAATCGGAATCTAATTGAAGGTACGTTCTACCTATCTGTTGCTCCAGAAGCCATTTAAAACTTCACTTAATAGCCACCCGAATCCAATCAGATCCCTATAAACCGCTTCGCAGACTTTTCATCAACCAAACATTTTCCACTCAACTGATTTTATTCATTTTTATTGCCTCCTACCATCTCACAGCCTCTATTATCCTTTATTCAACTGCCCATCTGTCTATACCGTTGAGCACTCGACTGTCAAACTTTCCGACAGTACCGCTTAACAGTATCATCACCATCATCAATTTCGTCAAATTGCCCCCCGAATTTCCACCACAATATGATTAGAAACTCTCGCCATCGCCCATTATTACTCATCGAACGTGCTCCTCACTGGGCGACAGTTCCCATGACTGTCAGTTTGCCCGTCTGGATGGGAGGCTATGTTCGTAGATTACGCATAAAGCCTACACGCCGACATGGATCACATGACTGCCCTTATTTCACTCGTTTGTTATCCACTTTTCGTTTCTTTCGTTTACATATTCTGTTTACAGGATCATCAATTTACTTTTCCCCCACAAGGATACTCATAAGTGATTGAGGATGAGGAGCATGAAATGCTTCCACTCCTACTTTTCGCTTGTTCTTCTTTCTTTCAGAGGTTAGTTTGGCGGTTGCCATTATGAGCTGTGCGAGTGTAGACATCTATGTACTTATCGACACTGGAGTGTTCTCATATTTCTTGCTTGACGTTGCTCCATGTGCCTCCGTCGAGCTTTTGTTCTCCACCTATTTCGAGTATTTTTATTGAATTCATATAATTCATAGCCCTGACCGATACGATATGGCCTCCTTGCTTAGAGAATGACTCAGGAGGTTCTATTGCACAGGGAACGCAAAATTTTCGCAAATGCCTTGAGATGAAAGGAGTGTCATTGCGAGGATTGGGGCGTTTATGCTTCGGACAATTTATTGTGTTGGTCTATTGGGGAAGATTATCAAATTAAGCCCACAGAAAACGTCTAATTGTTGACAATTCAGCTGAACAGATGCCCCAGGTGATAAACTCATTGTATTCAATATCTATGAGTGTATGTCGTCCTTGACAGAATGATTGAGGGCACTCGCATTCCAGGGTTTCGGTTTTTTCTATGTCTTTCTACCGTTGACATGCACATGATCTGACTACTAAACGTCAGTCAGTTAGTCAATCGGGCGTACACTGTCATCTTGACAATCGGTAATTTTGATTATTGCCACAAGGTTGCACAGGATACAAGTACAAAAGTACAGAAATCCTTAGTCTCTCGATGGATGGGATCGTAAAAATCCATGTGATTTGTGTGCATTTCTGCATCAGTGCTCAGTGCTGTGTACAGTGCTCTGCGTCAATGTGCTTCGGATTTGTCATTTTTTTTCTGCAATTTTTTTTGTGACAATAAAGTTGAATGTCGTTTGTGTGGGCGATGGCTTTTAGTTTATTTGCAATCTCCTTTTGCATCGTTTTTTGTCCCCTGAAGAAGAGGTTGGGAATCGAGTAATACCTAACGCACTTGAATGTGTGATTCTTGACGTGAGTGATGAATGCACTTATGGACGTGGCATTGAATTCATTTCATCATTTTGTGCGCCTGATGAGAAGTGATGTACAAGAGAAGTCGCTTACTCTTTAATAAAAAATGTGAGGCTAGCCACTGTTCTGTTGCATTTAAAGTCAGCAGCGAGTAAGGCCCTAAGCAATATTAACATGCAGCACTGAAGTGGACACGATTCTGTGGAAAGAAAAGGTCCGATAATGGATCCATAACAGATTTTTTCTTCTGGACTTTACTTCTTTTTTTTTTTTGTTTTTTTGTTGCAGGCTTCTGCTATCTGTTGGAGCACTCAGACGCTTATATCGGTCCATTCCCCGTTTTCCCAAGAAAAATGAGAAGGACCTTTAGTGATGTAGAGCTAAGAGATTCGGCACACACCACATCGGCTCCAAGGGTACACCACCTCGCTCATGGTGGGCCGGAGAGCCGCAGAGAAAGGGTTCTGCTGTGTCATCCTTTTTCAACCAGCAGCACAGGTAGGCGCCTCACTGATGTCGAGTACGCAGATATGCTTTGCAAACGTGTGATGACCCGGAATAAGGTCCACAAGTCTTCTGCATTCAATTGGCCTTAAGAATAAGAAGAATGCTGCGGATTTCTTGCAGACATCAGAGCATTCGCGCTTAGTCATCTTGCATCTTTGATATTCCCTCCATCTACGATTGTGTGCATTAAAGACTCCATCGATGATGTGAGTATTGACCGCGGAAGCAAGAAGACCCATGGCGTGTTCAGTTCCTGAGAAAGTCTCATCAGAGATCTCATTTCTTGAGATCTCAGAATGACCTAGGACCCATGCAAGCCTTATTGTGTTTAGTCTTCTGACTTTGTTCAGGAAGGCCTTAAGTTCATGCACTAACTTGGAACTTGTTAAAGGGTTGGCTGTCACTGCAGGCGCATACGCTTTTTCCCTACCACCTATGTTTCACTCTCATACCTCTCATACCAATGCAAGATGAGACATGGCTTTCACAGCGCACCCTCTGATAAATATACCATGGGGTGGAAGGTTCATCATAGCTTCTAGAGCAGCGTCCGGCTTGGTATGGAAAGCCCCACTACAGCTGAGGCAAACCGTTCTTTTGAGTTTCGTGAAAAAGGCTACGACGTGTTTTCGGGTTAGCTTGTTTCATCAGACAACCGATGCATATGAGATGATTGGCCTTATCATTGCCGTGTGAATCCAGAAAATCTTTGCCGGCGATAAGCTCCATGTTTTGCCAAAGGCACTTTTGCATTGCCAGAATGCTGACATCGCTTTGGTGGCTTTTGACTCAATATGCTTTGACCAAAGAAGCTTGCTGTTTAAGATAACTCCCATGTACTTAGTTTCCTTGGATATAGGGATGGGAATGCCTTTTAGCATCAGCTGAGTCATGCCAGTATTTTTCCTCCTTCTCGTAAAGAGAACAATATCAGTCTTGGAGAGGATTAACTGAGAGTCCATTTCTTGTGCACTATCATCGATCAAATTTAGCCCCGACTGTGCTTTGAGACAGACAATCGCCAAATGTGATTCGACAGAGAGAATCGCGACATTATCCGCATAGGCATGGGCATAGATTCCAGAGACATTGAGAGCATCTAGCAGAGAGTCGACTACCATGCACCATAACAACCGAGACAGGACACAACCTTGCGGGTAGCCCCTATTTACGCCAGATTTCACACAATGTCCGAGGCCTGCACCAGCGATCAATGTCCTGTGCACGAGCATTACTCTGATCCACAAAACCAATGCTGCATCTACGCCAAGTCGTCTAGCAGCGTTACACATGCTGTCAAAAGTTGTATTTTCAAAAGCTCCCTCAATGTCCACGAAATTGTCCAGCGCGTAGTCCTTCCTTTCGAGTGCGCATTCTATCCTCCCAACTAGGTTATCAATCGTAGTCTTGCAGGATTTTCCGCGCTGATAAGCATGTTGCGTCTCCGAAAAAGGATGCATTCAAAGGGTAACTTTAGTTGTCTCATGATAGCTTAGCTCTAGAATCGCCTACGAAGACTTTCATGGCATACCCAGGTATTTCACGTGATCTTGTCGAGGAGCTCATAAAAAGCAACCTTTGGCATCATCTTCCTTGACTTCACAATAGCAATTGTGTCACTGCGTTAGTGAACAAGTCAGTTGTCTATCCACCTCTTTCGTGTCTCGCTTGTGGACGTCGACCGACTGCAACATCAGTTGAGAACGTAAAGAAGCTAAGACACGAAGTGGACCGAAGTGCATAGGCAATGCCTTAGTAAAAGAATCAGCTGTGTCTGCTGCAAGCATGCATCGCATTTTAGCCTTTTTAAATACAGGAGGCTCAAGACCCTACAGTTGCTCAAAAGGCGGTACCAAAGGTTGAAGCTGTTGAAGCAGCGGCGCGTCCGCGACGACTTGAAAAGTTATTTGCTTATAGAGGAGGAGGTGTCCACTGTATAGCAATTCGTAAAGAATCACAACGACCGAGTTTGATTGTCTGAACGCTCTGATATGAATTTGGATCAATTGAGGACATTTCGTCATCCATAACCAACGTACCTGATGAATGGTGGATTTTTCCGTCTGGCTTTGCACCTCCCTTAACTTCGTCGTGAATTGTTAATTTTGCCTGACATTTTAATGAACTGGCGTTTTCTCTTCTGTCCTATTCTTCTTCTTCTTCTTATCGGGCGCTACCGTTCGGGGTGAACCAGGGCATCAACCAACATCCCCCTCCAGCTAGCACGACCTTTTTTTTTTTTTTGACTTTTGCATTGCCGCATGCCCAATTGGCTGAGGTCTCCTTAAACCTGTGTGCGCCATCTTAGATACGCCGTATTCTGTTTCTCTCTCCGGACTGGAGCTGTGGTGTCCATTTGCTCTACATGGCCTGGACATCTTAAGAATTGAATCCGTAGATGCCGTAAAGTTCATGGTTGAATCTTTTGCTCCATCCCCCGTCTGCGTTTATAGGACAAAATATCAGATGCAAAATCTTTTTCTCGAAACAGTCAAGGACGCCCTGGTCCGCTTTTGATAGTGCCCATTCTTCTGCGCTGTACAGCATGGCCGGGATGATAAGGGTCTTGTGTAGAGTCAACTTGGTCATTCGGGAGAAGGCTCTATTACTCAATTCCCTCCTGAACCCAAAGAAACAGCGACTGGGACGAGTGATTCTGCGGTCGATTTCGGAATTGATGTCGTTGTTCCAGGTCACCGTGGAGCCAAGATCGAAGACGTCCATCAATACCTCAAACTTATATCTGTTAATACAAACGTTCTCGCCAAGACGTCTGTGATGAGCGTCCTTTTTTGATGACGGCGTACATTTAGTTTCGCCGACATTAACTGCCAAACCAATTTTCGCCGCCTCCGCCTCAATACTCGTAGACGCCTCATTGACATCTCGCTGTGTCCTTACGATTAGGTCAATGTCACGTATGCGGGCTGGATTGTTGACTATAGCACAATCATTCCTAATACTAAATCCTTTTTTGACATCAAAACTATCGGTCAGGTCTTCACCGATTCGGATGGAGCAGCGAGCATTCTCCAAAGTCATCCTGCGTAGTCTGACGAGTTTAGCAGGAATGTTGAAGGTAGACATAGCGTTGTATAGCTCGTCTCTAATTACGCTGTCGTATACGGCTTTGAAGTCGACAAGTAGGTGGTGGGTGTCGACTTAAAATTTAGTAGTTTTTTTCCAGGATCTGCCGTAGTGTGAAGATTTGGCCGATGGTGGACTTCCCTGGCATGAAGCTACACTCATAAAGACCTGTCAAACCAAAAGGCCCCAGACGTTCTTAAAAACGGCAGAGAAGATTTTGTGCGCAATACATATTAAGGAGACTTATTCCTCTGTAGTTGGCGAAGTCAGAGGGGTCTCCTTTCTTTTGGATCGGGCAAACGATGCTGAGACTAAATTTTTCGGGCATGCTTTCCTCTGACCATATCTTACAGATGAGCTGGTGCATGCTCCAAACCAGGTCATTTGCAGCTGCTTTAAAGAGCTCAGCAGCCAGTCCGCCTGCGCAAGCAACCTGGGTTTCGATATGGCGATCTTAACTTCGTCAAGGTCAGGGGAACGAAATTCTCTGCGTCGTTAAGAAATGGATCATCCTGCCTGACAGCGGTTAATTGACTAACATCGCCGTTATACACTCTGCAGAAGTGGTTTTTCCATATTCTCGGCCTCGGCTGCAATTCTATTATTAGGTGTCCGTTCTCATCCCTGCTGGCTTCCGTCGTGGCTTTATAACCTTGGCATGTTCGCTTTCTTCTTCTTTGGTGGCGTTACAGCCCATGAAGGGCCAGAGCCAAGCTTCATTCAATCACCCGTGTTGTGTGTGATTTATTTTTCACACAGGTGAAAGGGACCTACAGTTTTATGCCGATTCCGAACGGCGTGAGTCGAGAAGCTTTTTCATGGCAAGTTTACTACGGGGGGTTTTGCCAGTACCCTGCCGAGGAGGAACGTCACGAAATAGCCATTCGATGGCGTTGGTGTTATCGGGATCCGAACTCGCTCATCGTGCGCCAGAGTCCAACACACTAACCACTGTGCCACGGCGCCCTCTGTTGATAAAACTTTCGAACGTCACGCCTGCAGTGACACCTCTCCAAATCCTCAAATGCGCACTTTTCGTACTCTTTCTTCTTTCTTTTGAGAAGCTTATGCTCCTCTCTTCTTTTTAACTCGTAGAGCTCACGAGCTGTTCTGGTTCTTCTATGCAGCGAGGCTTTATATGCATCCTGCTTCGCTGTGTG
Source organism: Eumerus sabulonum (assembly GCA_951905685.1). Taxonomy (NCBI): domain Eukaryota; kingdom Metazoa; phylum Arthropoda; class Insecta; order Diptera; family Syrphidae; genus Eumerus; species Eumerus sabulonum. The sequence continues at coordinate 108,185,443 of OX645061.1, forward strand.
AATCCTCCTGCACTGGTCATCGAAACAGGTGTTTCTTCGTGATAGAGCCTTGAAGCACAAGACTTCAGTAGTAGTGCTTTTCAGGACTTGCTTGCATAGGTTCCACTGTTGCCCTATTGACTGCGTGGAGAGTTGAGGTGTATGAGAGAGTTTAAGGAAGCGATCGGTAAAACCATGAGCGGTTTCTGGTGATAGTAGCTTTCCGACGTCATAACTTTGTATTCTTACTCTACTTACTCCGCTGCGTTTGTGATATTCGCAGGCGCATCTTGTATACTACAAGTTAGTGGTCCGAGTCGGTGTTAGCTCGTCGGAAAATTCGAACCTTAAGGATAGTGGAGGAATGTCTGATGTCGATCGTGATGTGATCAATTTGGTTAGTGATTGACTGATCTGAAGACGGCCAGGTGCCTTTGTGTATATCGAGCTGCGGGAAGTCCGTACTGGCTAGAAGGAGATTTCGCCCCGCAGCAAGATCAATCAACCTTTGTTTGTCCGTTAACGAATGTGGTGTCTCGTAGGCCGTTTTTGCCGATGACTCATTCAAACATGCTTTCCTTACCGATCTTAGCATAGGAGTCTCCATTTTCCAAGTACAATTTTGATGTCATAACTGGGACATTTGGCATACGTTCTGTCTATGAGATCGTAGAACTCATCTTTAGTGGAGTCATACTTGTCTTCCGTGGGAGCATGAACGCAAATCAGGCTGATGTTAGAAATCATAGTCTTGGTACGGGTCGTTATAAAGCGTTCGCTCACATGCCGAAAGCTTAGGACTTTTTGCCTTAGTCCGCCTTGAACAACAAATCCGTATCCAAACAATCGTTGTCCTCTCATCCTGTATCAGTCGCCATAGTAGATGTTGAGTTTTTCATCGGCTTTTTACCCGGTTCATTCCATCGCATTTCCTGGATGGCGGCTAAGTCCACCTTATAGCGGTCTAGGGCGTCCCCAAGTTGTTCGGCTGCATGTAGTCTGGGATCTAACATTCCCTTATTTAGTTGTTTGCAAAGGTCGTCAACGTTAATCCGGTCCGTTTTCGGTCACGATTTGCTAGACCAAAGCCCAACCGACATTAATACTGTTTTGTGGCGCAGGATACTCGCCATTTGTCCTCTTCCGTTAGTAAGGAAATTTCCAGATGATACCACGGAGAGGTGGAAGTAGTTGCAGAGGCTCTTACTCGCTCGTTTTAGCGGACGAGCCTTTGTTAGTCTTTTACCATCCTTCTATCTTAATATCATTGGCATATCCCGCCGGAATGCAAGCCTAGTGGATCACAATACTACAGATCAACGTAGCTCTCACTTTGCTGGTTTACATTAGAAGCGATTTGACAACGTTTCCATGTCTTGAGAAAGCTTTAAGGATTCATAATGAGTAAAAATTCTCGTGATACCTTGCAACTTGCAACGTTAAATTTTAACGGTCCTGCTCGACTCTATATGTTAACTCACAAGTGCCAATATTGCAGCAGTAGGCTGCTGACACAAAACGTACGAGTATTTGTATTGAGAAGCTTCTTCCTAGCGTCCTACATATCGCCTTTAAAATCGCTTAAATTTCCCGTCGATGATTTCTCCTTGACAAGCCGAAAAAGCCCAAGATGAGGAAGCCTCTTTCGAACTCACGTGATGACATTCCGTCATCATCACTCTCAGGTTCTTTCACAATTTTGTCTGCCACACCTCCTCTTACTGCTTTTGATTCGAATCTGCGAATGACGTACGTTTGATGCAAATACAAAATGTTTTATCGTTTCGTGCTCATTTTCCTTTCCGTTTTTTCTTCTCTACTTATAGTCATCCTATCTCCTCACAGGAATTCCTTTTCGCAGTACGTCAATATCACTCTACCGTTGTTACCTTCTTCATTTTCTTTTTGTGTTTCGTTTATATCCTGCCAATGATTTATGACATTCAGCAAACGTATACCAACAGAAATTGTTGTCTGCAAGACTGAACGCGGAACTACTGAACCGAATGACATTTCAACGCGAATTGTTTGCATTTAATGTTCGACGAATTGGGATGTGTTCGTTGTGTACATGATGATTTCGAAAACCCAAGATAGACCGTCCTTTCGGTAAACATTTGTATTTAAATTGGAAAAGTGGTTTATAGGGGTAAATGTTGTTTTTGTTTTCGTATTCATGACTGTGGTTTGCATATGCCAAGTGAAATGCATTTTAAGATGAGATACTGACGATGAAGGTTAACCATTGTGGTTACGGTCCAACACGTTAATGTTAGTGGCCAAATACACCGTAAGAGACACATAATGACAGTCCTGTCAAATCCAATCTAACCCCTACTCGCTGTCAAATTTCGGTTATTCCTATAACATAAACTATCAATCATTACAAACTATCTATCATCTATTCATCCCAGACTAAAACATATTTTTTCTCGTTTTCTCTTCCTTTTGACAGTTGAAGTCGAAAAGCCTCACCCACTTAGATGGCCTGGATACTATTATAGCCTGCCCACAAGGTACCGTTGTCAGCCAAAAACCCCGCGTGGTAAGTATCCGAGTGTGAAATAAGATTTTTATTTTCATTTCGTTGCATTTTCCTTTCGCTTGGCGGTCCTCCTTTGTTTTTTTTTCAATGATTCCCTAATGATTTGACACTTTGTTTTGTGCCCCATGTTTGTTTTTTATTTCCTTTTCCGTTGGCACCACGATATTCTCCCCCTTTGCAAATAAGCAACAAGAAATTAAAAAAAAATAAAAAAACCTCTGTTCTCTCAAACAAGTCTGAACAATTGGAATCAACGTGCCTGCAAACTTCATCGAAGGCCACTGTAGCCACAGCCTATAGCCATCCACCGACTGGCACTATTACCGCTCCGCACAAGCACTATCACCAGCCATCACCAACATTGTATCAGCATTCACACGCCACCCATCATCATTCGTCGGCATGTAATAATATGTGTTGCAACAATACCGTAAGTTTTGGCAGTACGACAACAACAGTTAGTGCTTTGAGCCCAGTCGGCATTGGTGTGGGTACGGCCGATGAATTTGGACCATTGCCAGGAGGCTGTGGTGGCATCGGAACAACCACCGGAACTAGTAGTAATATCAACTTCTCATCGATAAACTCGACTATTAACCAACCAAACCAGAGCATGGTTACGTCACAAGGATCAACGCCATTGGTAGGAGCAACGACAACACCAGTAACAAACGTTCCGAAGAAGAAGTCATCATTTATGCAACGAAAGAAACCACCACTAACCCGGAGTGAGGTAAGTGTCCTCCAAACGAAACCGACAAGCAGACGTTGCGTTGGATCAGTATAAAATAATTGCGAAGTTTCTCGAGAGAGAAACTTAAAGGAAGGACCAAGTATCTAGCGGTAAACTAGGGTTTAACCCCTTTTTACATGTCTCTGGAGCGTCCAACCGTATAACTAATTAGCTTTGATGGGATCTGAAAGTCTCTTCACGTATACCGTGTTGTCAGTGGCGTCTAATTGATTTCGAAGTTTATTTTTATTATTTTTTAATTTTACTGTCGGATAGGTGGGTTGGCAAGTGAAATTGGTTTGAAGGGTGTAATTAAATGGAGGGATGTTGACAAATTGACTGGTGTAATCACGGTGCCCGAGGGTGCGTTCAATAAATCTCTCAATACACGTCAATGGAATTCAATTAAGAGTGTAGGTCAAAGATCGCAATCCTCTGGTACTCCCACGTAAACTGCTGCCCATGGTCGTTTGGTGCGATAAACAAAGGTAACTCGGTGGTTTAATTGCACGAGATCCAAGAGCCGATCGGGTTCAATGGTGACATACCTAAATCACGTCACTTATTTCTCACAAAGTGTCAAAGTTCTTTTTTCTTCGCCGTAAATCCCATGGAAACAAGAAAGAAAAAATATAACATCGACATTATCACCACTTGGAGTGTAAAAACAAAACTTCACAGCCGAAAACTTCGAGAGGAATTGTAAGGCACACATGTAACATGAGACAGAAACCCTTCTGCGCCATAAAGTGGAACTTATCGAAGCAAAACTTTCTCCTCATGCTACACAAATCACATTTTATGCCCGAAAGGAGACATGTTCGAAGAGGAGATTTTACGACCAGTTTTTAGGAGGTCTCTGTTATTTTTAGCTTGACGAACAAGAGCAATATTGAAACAATGTAGTGGTAGTAGTGTGCTCAAATGGGATTATAATTGAATGGAACAACATCGTGTCATTTTGACGTCATACGCCTCTGTCATATTTTGGGTGAAGAAAATAAAAAAGAAGAATCTATACATATCGACTCAAAGGATACAACCATCACGTATGATTGTGATTTTGTGGAGCGTACATCGTATTGCACTCTCAAGGATTCCCTGTCAGTATGTCAGACAATGATTCACTTTTGTAGAATCATTACCGAAAGTATTTTCATTGTGATCTCAAGGGATAAAGGACGAGATATGAGATGAGATGAGAATGATACTACTAAGATAGTGCTTCGCTTCTCTTCGTCTTTGGTTGTTGATGTATCATGATCCTGACCGGAGTCGTTTGCATTTAGGGAAATCCATTTTGAGTGACGAGCGTAACGATGCAGCCAAAGTGAATAGTATTGGTTGCCCCTAGAGTTAAGTTACGGACGATAAATATCCGTGTCAGGGACTAATGGAGTTTCGGTCGTTGTTACGCCCTCCACACACGATTCAATTCAGTTTTCAACTGAATCGGTTGTTGCCTAAATCAAAGCGTGTGTGGCGTTGTCATGTGATCGATTTGACGGTTGACGATTGGGTTGATGAAAAATCAGAAGATTTTGAAATTTCCAAGTTGATGGGCAAGTCGGTCAACTGAGTTGAATCGTGTGTGGGCAAATCAGCTGACAAGCTGTCAAATTTAAGAATTTGTAGTAAATACGTACTCGTACGTACATACATATATCAGATAAACTAAGCGCCGGGACTACATCCACTACCAACAGAAAGTGTGCGAACCACTTTCCCAAGGTTACAGTGTTGGAAAGCGAACTCAAGGAAGCTACACTCTTGAAAGGATTTCCATGAATCCTTTGTCCTTTATTTTATTACACCAAGAAATGTTCTAGCGGAATTTCCCCAGAATTGTTTTATTACAGCTTAGGTAAAGCTAATAAAGCCACAGGCGCAGACGGCCTGTCTGCTGAGCTTCTTAAGGCGGATGGAGATGAGCTGGTAAGGTGCATGCACCATCTCATTTGCAAGGTACGGTCGGAGGAAAGCATGCCCGACGAATGGAATCTCAGCATCGTTTGCCCGGTCCATAAGAAAGGAGACCCCTATAACTGCGCCAACTATAGGGGAATAAGTCTCCTTAACATCGCATATAAGATCTTCTCTGCCGTATTGTGTGAACGCCTGAAACCGTTTGTGGATAACCTGATCGGCTCTTATCGGTGTGGTTTCAGGCCAGGTAAATCCACAATAGACCAATGATTTACGCTACGGCAGATCTTGGAGAAGATCCAGGAATACCAAATCGATACTCACCACCTCTTTGTTGATTTCAAGGCTGCATATGACAGCGTGTATACAGATGAGCTACACAAGGCCATGTCTAGTTTTAACATCCCTGCCAAACTCGTCCGACTGTGCAGGATGACGATGGGGAATTCTCGCTGCTCCATTAAGGTCGGTAATGAGCAAACCGATACCTTTGATGTTAAAAAAGGATTTAAGCAAGGTGACGCGCTGTCATGAAACTTCTTCAACATCGTGCTTGAAAAGATCGTGCAAGAGTCACTGGCCAACACAAGAGGTACGATTTATTTCAAGTCTACTCAATTGCTTGCGTACGCCGACAACATTGCCGTGATTGGACGGACACAGCGAGACGTCAATGAGGCCTTTGTAAGCATTGAGGTAGAAGCGGCTAAGATGGGTCTCAAGGTTAATGAGGGTAAAACCAAATATCTGCTTTCATCTAAAAGAGACGGTCAACACCGACGTATTGGCCAGAACGCCACCATGGGCGGATATAACTTTGAAGTCGTCAAGGAATTCGTCTACCTTGGCTCACTGATGACCAGCGACAACAACACCAGCGCTGAGATAAAACGCAGAATCACTCTTGCCAACCGCTGTTTCTTTGGGCTCAAGAGGCAATTGAGAAGTAGAGCCCTCTCTCGGAAAACCAAGGTGACACTATGTAAGGCCTTAATCATCCCAGTCCTCCTTTACGGCGCAGAAACAGCTGGCCAAAGACCGTGCCAGCTGGACACGCTTGTTGGTTGAGGCCCAGGTTCACCACGGACTGTAGCGCCACCAAAGTAAGTAAGTAAGCTAGGTTAAGCAATATACATATCCATGAATCCTCAATTAATTTCGGGTCATTCTAAAATAAATCAGAGCACCGTGGCGGAGTGGGTAGTGTGTTGGCCTCTGACGCTGATGTCACGGGATCGAATCCCGACAGCCATTTCATCGAAAGTGTTTTCGCGGTGTTTCATTGTCATGAAAAGCTTCTCGAAATTCGCCATTCGGAACCGGCAATGAACTGTAGGTCCCTTTCACCTATGGGAAAATTAAATCACACACAACATGGATGATTTAGAGAAGCTCGGCTTTGGTCCTTCATGGACTGTGACGCCATCATACATACATTCTAAAATAAATACCCAATATTATAAGATACCGACCTTTAATCTCCCTCGACTCAGCAACCCGACACTCTCTCTGTCTTCCGAGGCCAGATATCTAGAAGTTATCCTAGATTAAAAGCCTAATTGGAAGCATGTATCGTTTTCTATGCCCAAAATGGTACTGTGAATGTCTGTCCCATCCTCACCTACGGATCACTTGTATAGTAGTCTGCCTTAAACAAAACAACTCAATCGAGTCAAGGAGTCGGCCGGCATTGGTGTAACAGATGCCCTTCAGTCCAGCCCGACCGAAGCACCCAACGTACTCCTAAACCTCCTCCCTCTGGACCTTCACATTAGATATACCTCTTCTTGCAGCGCAATTAGACTCAGAGAATCCGCGTTCTGCTACCTGCAGACCTGGCTACGACTTCAACTGACACCCAAGCACCCATTTCCCATCCAGAATGGTATGGTAAAAAGGATTGCACTTCACGAACCATCAGGTAGCATTTTTTTTACTGACGACTCGAAGATGGAGTGCATAGTCGGCTCTTGTATCTTTTCAGCGGAACTGAATATTTCCAAACCATTTCGACTAGTTTGCTAGTGCTAGTGTTCCAAGCGAAAGTCCTAGCGATTAAGAAGGTTTGCAAGATACTTACCCGTTACCCCATTACTAAGAGAGACGTTGTCATTTGTAATGACATCCAGTCAGCCAACAAAGATCTCGATTCACACACCATATCATCTAAACTAGTCGCACAGTGTAAAGACGAAATCGCTTGTGAAGGCGATTATTCCAACATCACTTTCCTCTGGATTTCTGGCCATAGCAACATAGAGGAAAAAGAAAAAGCTGATGCACTGCCAAAGCACGGCTCTACCCTCGATAGTTCCATAGCGCTGGTCAAGGAACACATTTTTTAACCTTTCCTCTCATGGGCGAACTCCAAAGGAGCACTGTGTCATATCAAGAAAGATATGGCCTTCCTACAACACAAAAATAACTATTTTTGACAGAAGAAGCAATCCTTCAATTCGGTTGAAGTAGTGTGTGTCCTAGTATCAATCCAATTGAAAATTCAATTTACAATTGAGTTGAATTGTGTATGGGCTACATTAGTCCTTTATCATCCTTGTTCAAGTTATGACGGGCATTCATGAAACGGAGAAGGAATACCGTCTTGAGCTCTTACTGTGGTAGGGATGTGTTCACAAAGTAATAAAATTCTCAGTGTTTAATAGCAAATGGCAGGTAAATGACAGGAATGGAAACTAACGATAAGTCCATTGCACTGATTTGAGCTTTTTCATTGTTATGAACCTGTTTACTATGGCTGTCTTCTCTATGGGGATTGCACCGCATCGCACTCGTTTTTTTTTTTTTTTTTACTGAGTGTTTTGGATTAACTTAATCCTCTGTCCAAATATGTTTTGCTTATGTTTTTCTTTAATGTATGAGCAAAATATTTGTCACTGTATTTGTTGTACACATTCATATGTTGTGAGCCACTGTACCGACTGATCGCGCTACTATAATCACAGAACACGTCACCCTCATCCAATCCTGCTGGACCAATCACCCCAGAGCGCGATCGAATGATTTTCTCCCAACACCACCAGAGGAACACACTCGCAGTACATGGATGCGCCCTTTATACGTGTATGTGCGTGGGTGGATTGGCTTCTCCGGTCCGTGACTCTCGATCGATAGGACACTTGGTGATCAGTCGCAGCGCATATAAGGTCGTGTATTTAAATGATAAGCAAATAAACGTTAAAGAAAAGAAAATTGAAATTGTGCCATAATCATTTTGTTGTGTATTCTTTCGGGTGCAATTTTAAGTTATCCAGACTTATATCAATTCAAATCATTGGTCCTTCGATTGCCGGATTCTTTTCAAGTGAACGTTAACCTTGTTGTATTAGCGAGAGTGTACATTTAAATCTTTTCGTGTATAATGAATTCCCTTAACCAAAAACGCGGTAACGCAAAAGGACGGCTCACGCGCGCGGCAGCCTTTATTGACTCGATTGACGAAACAACCAGTGTACAACTCCTTGAAATTCGTTTGCAAAGTCTGGAATCTACATGGAAAGACTTTTCCTCGTTGCACAACGAACTTATCCAAGATGCAGTTGCTAGTGAGTTCGAAGAGTTTGAGCAAGAATTCGAAGAGTACGAAAATCGGTATTTCTACGCGCATTCGAGTTTAAAAAAAGCAATCCATGAGAGGCAACCGTCGTCAAACATGGTAAGTGATTCGATCGTCGATCGGCTGGCTAATCAGCAATCATCCTTTTTGGAAAATTTGAATTCGACCCCGAAAAACTCCAGTTCAGTGAATTTACCACCTATCACAATTCCACCCTTTTCGGGCGATTATAAGGACTGGCCATCGTTTCGCGATCTATTTACGGGCTCGGTAGATAATAAGACCAACTTAAACGCAACCCAAAAGTTTCATTATCTTAAATCATTCTTGAGAGATGAGGCGGCTAATTTAGTTAAACATATACCGATATCGGAATCTAATTATGTCGAAGCCTGGGAACGGCTCGAACATCGGTACGATCGGGTTCATTTAATTACGCAATCCTACATTCAGACCTTTTTGTCACTGCCTTTGGTAACTGAAAATAATGTACAATCGCTGCGAAAACTGACTGATGGCGCTGATGAAGTCGTTCGGGGACTCAACGCTATTGAACAAAACAGTCGCGACCCTTGGCTCATTTATCTATTAGTCAACAAACTAAACAATGAAACAAAACAAGCTTGGGCTGAGCATGCGGGTTCTCGCGATAAGTGTGCCTTTTCAGAACTTTTGACTTTCTTGCAATCAAGGTGTGATGCGCTTGAATCGTGTCAATCGCTTGGTCGTGTTGTTGTATCGCGGAGTAAGCCACAAGGACAAATAAGAGCTCATGTCGCGGAAGCTCCAGAGACTAAATTGGCATGTCCAAAATGCGCCAGAGAACACATATTACCACAATGTCCCGAGTTTATTGCCCTTGATATCGGTTCGCGTCGGAATTTAGTAAAAAGGAAATCTCTCTGTTTCAATTGCCTACGAATCGGCCATTCGTCAAATAAGTGTCGGTCTTCATTTCGCTGCCGAGTGTGTAAATCTCGACATCATTCACTAGTTCACCCCTCGGAAGCAGAAGGTTCACCGGCTACATCCACACTTAACAAGGATTCAGGCGGTCCATTATCGTCATCAAACCCAAGTAACTCTGCAGCCGTATATCCTAGTTCTACATTAATAAATAATCATTCGCTTAAACTTGGTCTTCGTAAGCAAACTATTTTGCCAACTCTGTTAGCCAAGGTTAAAGATAATCAGGGAAAATTTGTTAATTGTAGGGTATTGCTTGATTCGGGTTCGCAGGTGTCTTTTATTGGTGAATCATTTGCCCATCGGCTTGGTCTCAAGAGAAACCATGCGCATATACCTATTCTCGGGCTTTCATCAACAGAAGCAGGTTACACAAGGGGATGCATGTCGCTGCAGATATATTCTCGCTTTCATACCACGTGTCTGCAGGTTGATGCATTTATCCTAAGAAAACTGACTTCGCTTCTTCCTTCCCAACGCTTTGAAAATTCTTCTTGGTCGCATATAATAAACTTGGAATTGGCAGATCCCCAATTTAACGTTCCTGGTCCTGTAGATATCTTGATAGGAGCAGATAAACTTTGGAACATTTTAGAAGGAGAGCAAATTCGAGGCCCACCAGGTACGCCAATTGCTCAAAAAACGTCGTTCGGGTGGGTTATAACTGGAGAAATCCTCGATCCTCATCCAACCCGGAATACATTGCTTTCCTCGTTTCACTCCGTTCTTGACATAGACATCTTGTTGCAACGATTTTGGGAATTGGAAGAAGTGGCTACCTCACAGAATACATCTTGCATTAATGATAAGTCTGAATTGCACTTCCGCAACACCTTTACTCGCTCCTCAGATGGGAAGTACATAGTACAATTACCGTTCGCCGATTCTACACCAACCTTCAAAGATACTCTACGGCCTGCAGTCTCTCGACTGCTCAGTATGGAACGTCGCTTTCGCTCTAATCCGGAATTGCAGCAGGCATATTCCAAATTCATGCAGGAGTATTTGTCTTTAGGTCACATGGAATCTATCCCTCCGGAAGAGCTGGATAAATCTGATGGAAAACTATTTTACCTACCACACCATGCGGTTTTGAAGCCGAGCAGTTCATCAACAAAATTACGCGTTGTTTTCGATGGTTCAGCCAAGGATTCCAAAGGCCAGTCTTTGAACAGTACTATGTTGATCGGCCCTCCTATTCAGCGTGACTTACATAAGGTTTGTTTACGTTTTCGTCAGCACAGATACGTCTTTTCCGCCGACATAGTAAAGATGTTCCGACAGATATGGATCGATGACAAACACACGGACTACCAGAGAATTGTTTGGCGTGAATCGGTTAGTGATGAGATTCAACATTTCCGCCTACGTACCGTAACTTATGGAACAGCATCTGCCCCATTCTTATCGGTGCGGGTACTAAGCCAACTCGCTGAAGACTACAAGCTTCAATACCCAATTGCTTCGAGTGTTCTTCTTAATGATGTGTACGTAGACGACATAATGACGGGCTCCAACTCAGTAGAAGACCTAATATCCTTACAACGCGAAATCATTGAATTATTATCCAAAGGTAAGTTCCAATTACGTAAGTGGACTTCCAATTGCTGGCCGTTGTTAGCTCAACTCCCTAAAGAAGACTGCGAATTTTGCTGGGTTGATCCGGAAGAATCAAGAACGTGGATTAAGGTTTTGGGTATGTACTGGAGTCCGACGAAAGATGAGTTTTCATATAAACTAGGAGAATTACCTCATCTTTCTACTCCTACTCGACGAAACTTGTTGTCAGAAATCGCTCGAATCTTTGATCCGTTAGGATTCCTAGCTCCTTCGGTAATTCTATTCAAGATCTTGTTTCAACAATTATGGTTGTCCAAACCACGACTCAGTTGGGATGATGCCCTTCCTACTACAATAGCTGATCAATGGATGGACTATCGCGAGCAAATAAGCTGCTTTGAAAATATTCGGGTTCCTCGAAATATCGTTTCCGGTGAATTAGATGGCATCGAACTCCACGGTTTTTCTGATGCTTCGTCGATGGCAATCGCAGCAGTAATATACGCCCGCTACATGACACCTGCAGGTAATTTCAAAACTACAATAGTTGCAGCTAAAACCAAGGTCACTCCACTCAAACCCGTAACTATTCCCCGCCTCGAGCTGTGTGGTGCCCTGCTGTTGTCCCGTTTGCTCACCTTAGTCAAATCGTCGTTGTCAACAAATATTTCGAAGGTCTATGCGTGGTGTGATTCCGAAATTGTTTTACATTGGCTGTCCTCTCCCCCTCGTCGTTGGAGTACCTTCGTAGCTAACCGTACTGCTGTAATCCTCGAAACTATTCCTCGACAGTCATGGAATCACATAGCGTCGACGTCGAACCCAGCAGACTGTGCATCGCGGGGAGTACTTCCTTCGCAATTGGCCAACCATGAACTTTGGTGGAACGGTCCGCCATGGTTAGCGTCATTCGAATCACAATGGCCAAGGTCAACATTCGTCTCACCAGTTTCAGTGATTAATTTGGAACTCCCTGAAGAACGTAATCCCCATAAGGTGAATTTCGTCTCGACGTTCGAAACTAACACATTGCAAGGTCTCATCGAAAAGGTATCCTCCTGGAACCGACTACAGCGAATTGTTGCTTACTGTCTTCGGTTTTCTTCAAACTGTCGGTCAGATAAACTGAATCGTCGCTTCAACGGATTGAGTCTTAGTGAGATTCAAAAGGCGAGAACGTTAATCCTCAAGCATGTGCAACACCGATCATTCAAGGAAGATATAGGTAACCTGGCCAGTGGTAAACATCTTCCAATAAAATCTCGGTTGGCAAAGGTGTCACCATTTATTGATCATGAAGGAATTCTTCGTGTGGGTGGCAGACTAAAGGCTTCTACAATTGCATTCAACATTAAACATCCTGTTATTCTCCCTAGCAAGGATAATGTTTCATCCATTATAGTCAGGGACATTCACATCAAACACCTTCACACGGGAATATCGGAAACCTTTGTCATTGTTCGCCAGCAGTACTGGATTTTAGGCAGCCGGAATCTGATTCGAAGAATTGTGCATAGTTGCAAGCCGTGTTTCATGCAAAGAAGACAAACCAGCAGCCAGTTAATGGGTAATCTACCAATGTCACGTATTCAGCCAAGCAGACCCTTCTCCAATGTAGGATGTGATTACGCCGGCCCAGTCAACATCAAATTCTCTCGGGGTCGTAAGCCATTGCTTTCAAAGGCTTATATCGCACTTTTCATATGCATGTCCACGAAGGCAATTCATCTTGAAGTGGTGAGTGATCTTACAACTAATGCTTTTTTGGCCGCACTGCGAAGATTTGTCTCTCGACGAGGGAAATGCTCCAATATTTACAGCGATAATGGCAGTAATTTTCAAGGTGCTCGTCGGTGTTTGAACGATATGCAGAAGACGGTCATTTCCCAAACCTGGAATGAAGAAATCGCCACCTCCCTCGCCAATGACGGAATTACATGGCATTTTATCCCACCATCCGCACCACATTTTGGCGGATTGTGGGAGGCCGGAGTGAGATCCGTGAAATTGCATTTGCTGCGTGTGGTAGGAAGTTCAATATTGACCTTTGAGGAACTTTGTACGGTTTTAACACAAATCGAAGCTGTTCTTAATTCACGTCCTTTATGTGCTCTGTCGGATTATGACCTTAACCCATTAACTCCATCACACTTTCTTATAGGCGAGCCTTTAACCGCAGTTCCAGAGCCAAACCTACTCAATACACCAACGAACCGTCTTACTCATTGGAACTACCTCCAAAGTATGGTCCAAGGGTTTTGGAAGAGATGGCAGATGGAGTATATTACTTCACTCCAGGAGCGTCCCAAATGGCAGCAAGTGAAAGAAGACTTCAAACCAGGCGATTTGGTAGTCGTAAAGGAACCAAATCTCCCTCCCACGAAATGGATTTTGGGTCGAATCGAAGCAGTGGCAAGAGGTTCAGACAACTATGTTCGAGTGGCTACAGTAAGGACGAGTGGGGGCTCATTCGTCCGCCCCATTACAAAATTGGCGTTGCTCCCGTGCTGCTGAAACTAGTTCCAGGGGGGGCGGGATGTTTTGGATTAACTTAATCCTCTGTCCAAATATGTTTTGCTTATGTTTTTCTTTAATGTATGAGCAAAATATTTGTCACTGTATTTGTTGTACACATTCATATGTTGTGAGCCACTGTACCGACTGATCGCGCTACTATAATCACAGAACACGTCACCCTCATCCAATCCTGCTGGACCAATCACCCCAGAGCGCGATCGAATGATTTTCTCCCAACACCACCAGAGGAACACACTCGCAGTACATGGATGCGCCCTTTATACGTGTATGTGCGTGGGTGGATTGGCTTCTCCGGTCCGTGACTCTCGATCGATAGGACACTTGGTGATCAGTCGCAGCGCATATAAGGTCGTGTATTTAAATGATAAGCAAATAAACGTTAAAGAAAAGAAAATTGAAATTGTGCCATAATCATTTTGTTGTGTATTCTTTCGGGTGCAATTTTAAGTTATCCAGACTTATATCAATTCAAATCACTGAGAAAACGTTTTTTTCTACGAACGTCACGCATACAAACGTCAAATCAATCGCTTGTCATCGTGACACTTCCCTATTTTCGATTACAGATAGGCAAAATTCAAAACAAGATGAAGTTACCTTTTCGAAAAGCACTTGTAACGTACCATTTTAACCTCTCGTCGAATCGGTTAACTCTGTTGACACTGACACACTAATTACACTCTTCCCCTCTTGTTTGTTTTATTTTTTCCATCGTATAGATATCAAGTTCGGAATTTTTTTCGGTGAGTTTCTGCCTCGAGAATGGCTGTCAGGAAGAGGAATTCATTCCGGCGATCAAGGGTAGAACGTTGTCGTAAGTATTCCTAAATTTCCGGAACCATCAGTCAAATGTTAATTGAATCAAATTGACAGTGAGGCGTTGAGTAATTCGTTACGGCGAAGAAATTTGAGTTTTTCACAAGTTGCAATTACGGACAATAATTTACCTAGTTTCTTAGAATCCGGTGAGTTTTTGGCTTCTTATAAGTTTGTTTGTTCTAATTGTTTTGTGTGCGGTTAGGGACCCCACCATATACAAGCTCGTTTGACGAGAATACCGATGTCGAGAATTTAGCTGGACGTCATCTGATCATCACAGAGCGCGATGGCAAGAAAACACTGCAAAAGGCAGCCTCGTTCGTAAGTGTTTATGAAAAATTTAAATTTTCCTGAAAATGTCTATTAAACTGCCATGGGGCTCATAGGGCTCCCGGACGCGTCCACCGCGACTACTGTCATCGGCATCGACGGAGGAGACTATTGAACTGGAACAGCGCAACATACCGGGCAAACAACTGAAACAACGTTGGTCCGGCCTATTTGGCATTAAGAATCCAAATCAAAGTCAACTGTGTGAGTTGTTGAATAACTATGCGAAAAATGGTGTGCCGCAAAAAACCGCTTCGTTGAGTTTCGATCATCCGGATTGTGAAGGAGCAATGGAATATTTGGATAATATGCATGTTTCGTGGAAGGATTTTGTTTACTGTGATAATATGTCAGATTCTGAGACAAAGATACAAACCGCTATTTGGGAATTGGTCACAACGGAAGTGTATTACATACACGCCTTGAAAACTGTCACCGATGTAAGTTGACAGCTGTCATTCAAATCGATGTCATTTATCATCGTCGTTGGTTTTTTTTTCTAGCTCTTTTTAGCCTGTCTGGAAGCGATTCAGGAGGAGAAACTACTCACCGATGTCGATCAGAATAAGTTATTCTCGAATGTCCGTGACATTTGTGAAGCAAACTTGAAATTCTGGACATTATACTTGTATCCGATGGTTGCGAATAGTATAACTACTCACGAACCACTTTGTATTGAGTTCTTTCGTCAAGGTTTCGTTACATTTGCAACGACATTTACGCCATATAAAAAATACTGCGCGGAACAGAGCACCTGTCAGTTCTATTGTAAAGAATTGAATCGGAACAATTCATTGTTTACCGCTTATCTGGCATGGTGTGAATCGCAAAAGATGTGCAATCGTTTGCGGTTGGCCGATATTCTAGTTCGGCCTATGCAAAGACTGACTAAGTATAGTTTATTGCTGACAGCAATACGACGACATGTTGTCGACGAGGCCGATACGGATTTAATTGATGAAATGGTAGGCTGTGTTCACAGTTCATAAGAGAGTGAATTTGACAACTATTCATGAATTTTTGCTTTGACAGATTCATTCGGTGGAGAGTTTTGTTGGTAGTGTAAATAATCATTTGACAACGAGGCAAGAGAACGAACGTCTGAAGGGTGTCATGGTACGCATCGAGTCCTATGATGTTGTGGTGAGTAGATGGCTATCTTCTATCCTTTTAGTGGTAAATTTGTCAAAACGATATGTTTAGGACACCAATAATGAGCATCTAGAGAAGATGATAAAGCAGCACAGTGCTATGTTTGACTTATGCGCTCCCATGAAAGGTTGTCCGGCCAATCAAGTACGGCATTTGTTCATGGAAGGTGATCATAAGTACAAAGATAATCTGGGCAAGGCGGATGTGCATTGTTTTCTGTTAACTGACATTTTACTGGTGTGTAAGACCATCGCCAAAAAGGGCATGGGCGCATTAAAAATCATCCGACAGCCATATTTGACAGATCGATTAGTTTTCAAGCATCACAACAACACTCTAAACTGCGTATATCTGAATGAATTTCAAGTGGCAACCACAGCATTCACGCTCCAATGTTCGGAGGCTAAAAACTGGTACGAGGCACTAAAGCGAGCTCGGAATATTTACATAATGCTGAAACAGGGAACTGTGTATAACTATGATAACTCGCGATATGGTAGCGGTATTACTAGTGGCGTAACGTCGGACTCGTTGGGTGTCAAAAAGAGCCCGATTGCAAGCTCGATTGGCAGTCATGTGTCGAGCGCCAATAACAGTCACAGTGGCTCTGTAGAGTGGAATGATTCAAGGAATATTTCGGTTGATTTTGAAAAGACAAATTCATTGTCAAGCGACGAGGGATCAAGTGTCTTGAGTAAGTAACACAGGTACGTCAATCATAATGTCATTTAACTCTTGGCTTCGATTTAGGCACAAATCAGGGTTATGCGACGAGACCTAAAGGGATGGTTACTAGTCCGCACAAGCAGAAAATCATAACATCGTCCAACACGTTGTCGGTGCAGCCAGTCAATCATCTCGGACAGAGTTTACCAAACTTACATCTACATCACAATCAATCGTGAGTAATCAGTAGAGAGAGAAAAACAAAAAACAAAATGGTGGTCGTTAGATGGTGACGTGAAAAGTAGTTGTAAATATGACATTTTAGTATAACCGCGTGCTTATTTTGAATGTGATCAATCAAACGCGAACGACAACCGGACACGGAAAGTATGTATCTGTTTGTCACCTTTTGTTTTCGCTTTTCGTTAATAGATGACATCTGTCAGATTTATTTTTACCGCTTGAATATGGATGTGCACGCAAACTACGATGGTAACACTAGCCCTTAAGCACACACGTCATCTACAGTCATCGACAAATTTATCATCACACCACCGAATTTTCTTCTTTTATTTTATTTGCTATACACCCAACACTGCTCGCAATTGAATTTAGTCG
This sequence comes from Eumerus sabulonum, assembly GCA_951905685.1. NCBI lineage: Eukaryota > Metazoa > Arthropoda > Insecta > Diptera > Syrphidae > Eumerus > Eumerus sabulonum. The sequence goes on from OX645061.1 coordinate 108,202,849, forward strand.
TTAATTGTTGTTCGTTTTCTGTGTTTTTTTGTTTCCGTGACTTCTTTTATTGTAGTAACCTTTATCATACTTATAGTAACAATACGTTGCTTGTACCCGGATCTACGAGTAGTCAGTCGGCTACTCTGTTGTCTCCTAGTCATCGTGGTATCTCCTATCCACCACCGAGTCCAACGAGGTAAGCTACTCTTATATTTAATTTGACATATGTATGTACGTAATCAATTGATTTAGGGCAACTCTGCGACGTGGAATGGCATTTTCGGCGTCAATCAAAAACCCACCACTAGTCAAAACGCGAAACATAACCTCGCAGAGTAGTATTAATTGGCATCAAATACCCGCCACGCCAACGCCAACTAGTCCACAATCGCAATTACAACGGACCTCGTCATCTGGATCGTCGGTGACGGCCAGTAATGTTGCAGTACCACCGAGTACGCCGCTCACCGAACACCAAACACCACTAACACCATCGACGGGCGGAAGTACAGCGCCATTAACCAATACGACCGGAAGTGAGAGTAATTCATTGCATATCAGCAGTACAGAAACTGACGTTTGATTTGTTAGCAATATTGTTTGCTACCAAAAATCGTTCATTTTTTTTGTTTTTTTTTTTCTAATACAACTTCCTTCTTCGTCGTTGATTTACGACATTCTTCTACTCTTCCTATTTAACTCTGATAAAGCATGTGGTACTTAGCTTTTTAAATATAAATCAAATTTTAGGAAATAGCATTACGTGTACGATATATGTATGTCTGTATGTAGGTAATAAAGAAATCAAAATGAAAATCAATATTTTCAACGTAAATCAACGTAGCTTAAGACCAATGTGTGTGTACTCGTACTTGACTATTGTTTTATGTAGATGACCAGAAAAACTTGTAGATTTTAGTGGTGTTCCGATGGGTTCTGGTGTGGGACCCATTCTAGTTTGCCTTCTAAACTATTATACATATGTATAAGCACTAAGGTAATCAATAGATCTTCCTTCTTCCATTCCAAAGTATTGTATATTCGTTTAGGTGGCTTTTTTGTATTTAATTTAATTTCATATTCCCTTTTCGGGTTCGAAATTTCGAACTCGACCATTGCGTCATGGCTTTATCACACTAAAGTAGCCTTACAGTCTTTCTCATGTTACATTCCTTCATTATTACAATGCTAATGTAAATATTTGGACAAAATTAACATATACATACATATATATATGTATTTATTGTTCTGTCCAATTTGGCCATGTAAATATGTATTTGAAAAATAGAAAAAAAAAATAATTTGATTCCATGATAAAAGGAGAAAAAGCGTAACATAATTTCTAAATTAATTTTACAAGAAACCATAAGGCGTTTCAACCCTATAAGAATATAAATTATTGAATATGTGTACATACATATACATATATTATACAATATATTAGCAACATGTTGTAGAATAAGAATTTTATAAAACGATAGAGCAGAGTATATCGCTAATGTACTTAAATGCAAAAATGGTCGCTTCAAATATATTTTAAAAAATAAAATAAAAGTAATAAGGCGTAGAAATAAAATTAAATAAATTGTTTGTATATTTAAAAATAAAATAAAAAGTTATTAGTTGGTTAAATCAGAAAAATAGAAATTAGTTTTACACGGAACCGAGAAATAATTTTAAAAAATCATCAAAAATGACTAGATTTGAATGCACTCCTTGTTTTAAATTATCCTTTGAGCTCCCAAGCAATGCCTATCGTTCTATTAACCTGTTCGGAAAACAAAACTATTTTAGCACAATATTTCTACACTGAAAATCAGAACACTGATGCATGTCCTGGAAAATTATGGCAACTAGACCCTTTTTATATGTATACTTACCCTTATACAATATTTTGCCTACGAAGCGTATCATTTTTATTTTAATATTCGCATTTCTGTATGTAACCACAGCTATGTCTTGCAGAATTATATGCATTCCTATGACACTAGAACCCCGTTCAGAAGATCCCATGATGTCGAAAATTAAAACTGACCAAGCGCATGAAAATAATTTCTTCAGATATAAATGTATCCTTAATCCAATTGCAGACTTTATGTCATATGTCAAGACCACTACTTATCTCTTAATAATTCTATTTATCAAATGAAACAATAAGCTCCGATCATCCCATTTTCTAATGAGAAAAAGCCAATTACCACTCATAAATAAAATAAATGCCTGCCTTCTGCCCTAACAGCTCTGAATTTTCAGGTTTCTCTAGTTGTTCCAAAACGTCACCAACTCAAACAATTATTCCATCACTCCTTCACTGTCGTTTTAGGTTTCCTTTGTCTTCATACGAACAATCCCGGTAAGAAGTTCAGAACTTGCTTTTTTATATTCAGTTATAATTCGCAGTAATTCTTACAGATTGGCCCCTTTATTTTTAACTGTCCAATTGCTACTGTGCTCGAATCAGATGTCTCCCACAATAGTCGATCAGGTGTTAACAACTTACAAAAGGCTACCAAATTCTTCCCCAGGGGTAAAATCTAGGATTTTGTAAGACTTCTGCCCCAGCAGCCTTGAATTCTAGGGTTTCTCTAGTTCCTCCAAAGTCTCACTAACTTCAAAAAAAAAACTTTTCATCTCCTTCACTGGTGTATAAGATTTCCTTTACTTCAAACAGGGCACCCCGACAAGAAGGTTTCCGAACTGAATCCGACTATTTTTTATATTCAGTTATAATTCGCAGTAATTCTTACGGATTAGCCCCTTTACTTTTAACTGTCCAATTGCTACTTTGCTCGAATCAAATGTCTCCCACAATAGTCGATCAGGTGTTAACAACTTACAAAAGGCTACCATCTTCTTCCCCAGGGGCGAAATCTAGGATTTTGTAAGACTTCTGCCCAAGCAGGTTTGGATCCTATGGTTTCTCTAGTTCCTCCAAAGTCTCACTAACTCAAGAAAACTGTTCATCTCCTTCAATGGTGTATTAGATTTCCTTTACTTCAAACACGGCACCCCGGCAAGAAGTTCCGAACTGATTCCGACAGTTTTTTATATTCAGTTATAATTCGCAGTAGTTCTTACTGATTGGCCTCTCAAATTTTAATTGTCTAATTGCTACTTTGCGCGCATCAAATGTATCCCATAGCAGTCGAATAGGTAGGTAGGTAGGTAGTTCGTAGCCTCCCCAGGGTGGAACGAATATAAATACTTAGGCCAGAGCGGCTCGTTGACCCCGTATTCTTGGTACCACTTAGCGCATCTTAAATAATTAAGAAGGTCAGTTACCCTTACCCACTGGGCATCAGTCAGGTCGTTAAGAAAGTAGGAGCATTTCCTTATTGGGCAGAGAGGCAGATAGGCGCAGAGTAGATGATGAATGGATTCGACCTCCTCTTCGTCTACACAAGATCTGCAAGAGTCATTCGGAGCTTGTCCTAGTTTTTGTGCGTGACTGCCAATGAGACAGTGACCGGTGATGATACTAATAGTGAGAATAGTCCCCTGGTCCGTTGGCTGTCGAGCCGAGGCCAGATTTGCCTGGTGATGAGGTAGGTGTGCCCGTGGGCACATCTCAGTTTTATCTCAGCCATGGCGACGACGTTTGTAAGTTTAAGTTTAATGGCTGCTAGAGGTATACCTGCGCATGCCATGTTTGATTGTTGCGTCGTTCCTTGTCTGGCGAATGTGTCGGCTCTTTCATTGCCGGAGATGTCGTTGCGTCCTGGTATCCATACGAGATGTATATTAAACTTTTCGGCCATCTCGTCAGTCAAGGCTTACTTTTGAGGTGTGCACATAGGGCTCAAACGATTTCAAGGCTGCTTGACTATCTGTCAGATATGTATTACGTTCCACTTCAGCCAAGACAAAGCCTCCTTTATTGCCAACGGCTCCGCCTGAAAAACGCTGCAATGATCCGGTATTTTTAAAGCCTGGCTCAGGTTTAACTGTTTGCAGAATACTTCACTGCCCACCCCGTCTTTGGTTTTTTACCCGTCGGTCCACGCAGCTCTTGCGAGGTTGCTATTTGCTATTTGCATGCCAAGTATACCGAGTGGGGTTAGATGGAGTATTTTGTTGAGCCCTACCGTTGGCGTGGAACTTAGGGCCCCGGGGATGCACATGCATGCCAGCCTTTGACCTTCTTGATTTGCTCATAGTATTTTGTGTCATCCAGTGCAGTCCACCAGACTACCACTCTATACATTAGAAAAGGTCTAACAACTGTACATAATGTATAGAAACAGGGTAGGCTTAGGGTTGAATCCCCATTTTTTCCCTAAGACTTTCTTACAGGTGAATATACATAGACTGCAGTCATACATAGCTGCAGTCGACTAGATGTTAACAAATTTACAAGGGGCTACCATATTCTTCTTGAAAACTAACTTCAAGAATTTCATGAGACTTTGAGACGACCTCACTACCATCGAATGATTGAGAAAGCTTGATTGTAACGTTGTTTTTGTCGCGACTTCGAACTATCTTCATTAGTTTCAGGGCAATTGAGCATACGAATAGTCCTTATAGACTGTTCTTACTCGTAGATACTTAGATTCCATTGGGGTTTTCCTTTTTTTTTTTTTTGTACTTAAGGGGCTAGTGCTAAAAAATAGCACGAGGTAATGCGACCTTCAAAGATCTATTGTGCCTGCTAGCCGCGAAGCTTCTCCACTTCCATAATGAAGTGGAGAATGGTTCTCGTAGGAGCCGAGATGATCCCCTCAGGAGTCATAATTTCACTGAGAAGGATACGCTTCCTGAGATGGCAGAGAGCAGCACATTCACACAGTGTGTGCTCTACAGTCTCTTCGTCGTTAAGACAGAGTCGACACCCAGTTTCAGAAGAAAGGTTCATTTTGTTGAGATGATGACCGCAGTGTCCCGTAAGGTAGCTGACTAGTCTTCTAATATCTACTCTATTAAGTTCGGGTATATTAATAGAGTGCATGTTCAGGGGTTGCTGTTCCAAAAGGACGGGCGTTACGATTTTTCCCACTTGTCTAAGAAGAAATTGATCTTAGATTTGCGAGTGCCTCAGAAAGGACCTATGTACCTATCGCTGGAATCTTTCCTGGTGAGTTAATCGGTGATTTCATTGTCCTTAAAACCTTTGTGCCCTGGAACCGACCAGAGTTTGACTTTGTTTCTTTTGGCGAGGTTTTGTAAGGCATTATGGCATTCCTTAACGATTTTTGAGTTTGTGCTATACGAACTCAGCGCCTTTAGCGCTGCTTGGCTTTCAGACAGTATACTCCTCTTATGTCAGTCTCTAAGTTTAAATTGACGCAGGTTAGGATGGCATTTAATTCTGCTTAGAAGATGAATCGAAATCTTCCGATTTGGTCTAAAGATTAAGGTGCCAATGCCAGAAAAGACCTAGTCTTTGGCGTTAAGCAACGGATCACTGGATTCCTTAGCTGAGCGGTTTGGGATCAATATCTCAAATCTCTTGTCAAATATGAAGGTGTGTGGTAATGCATACGAGAGGAAGATGTCGCAGGATAGACATGTGACCCGTAGGTCTACATGGCAAGCCTGTTCCTGACCGAAGAATTCTGTTTGCACTACGTAATGTAACCTTTTTAATAAAAAGGAGTTGAGTGGGTCCAATCAGTACTTCTTTAACTGCCGCAGGGCAGATTGGCATAGCGCCTGTAGTGCCGAAACACACTAGCCTCTGAAGGCGTTGAAGTCTAACTTTTATCGTTTTTTGCTCAACTTTTGTCCACCATATCGTGGACGCATAGGTGATGATAGATCTTACTATCGCGGGGTATAGCCAGTGGATTACCTTAGGTTTCAGTCCCCAGGTTTTATCGCAAGTGCATCGACAGTCGCCCTTGTAAGTTTGTTTTTAATATTGGAGTTCAGTTAAGTCTGCGATCAAGGTCAATACCTAGATAGTACCTCCATTGAGGTTATTTTATTGAACCCCCCCCATAAACCGTTCTATCCCTTCGACCAGTATGCCCTAAAAAGTGATATTTATAAAGCTCTTAATCGTACTTATTTCAAGAAACTCCTGAGCCATGTAGAGTCCTTGCCTAGCCGGGGTCTGGCACACAATTTTTTTTTTGAAAATCGGATCCAGTTGCCTAGTCTTCAATCTTATCTTTCCCATCGAACTTGAGGTCCTTTCATCGGGCTTAAGCCAAGGTATATTTTTTTGTCAGTTCACTCGTCGCTCAATGCACTCAATATCGAAGTACTTAGCAAGCCTTAAATGTCTAACGATCCTTATAGTAAAATTGTTCTCTTTCGTGTCAGGAGTTGATGTACAAAGGTCCTACGTCGTCATACTGGAATGCTCTTTACTCCACTGTGATAAGAATAGTATAATGTACTTCTTCCCACGAATTACAGCGCTGACATGTATCGCTTGTTTTTCCCAAACCCAAATCACAATCATCAGTAACTCAAACACAAACAGAGACACAAAGCAATACTAGCATTTAACAAAAACAACAAATAATCAGATGGAAATCAAAAAAACAATATTTAATCAAACCAAAGTGTAACAAATAGATTTTTGTCGTAACGTTGTCAACAAGGACCAAAAACCATTCATATTTATATAAAAAACCACAAATGTAATATAAAGTTCGTATAATGGTCCTCACAAGCTAAACTAAATCGACCAGAAGGATAACGATCGGAATTGATATAGTCAAGCAAAACAAAAAACAATCCAACAGATGGACAAATACCGTAGCAATCCTGTTGGACGCTTCACATTGCATCTGTGTAGGAGATTAAAACTATTAATTAAATCTAAGAATAAACAAGGATAATAGCCGCAACAAGAATATGCTTAACTTTAGTGAACTTAACGATTTTAAGGAAAGGAGAACCAACATTTCCCGAGTATTACTTGAAGAATATTAAATCTATTTATGAGCAAGTCACTGATTTAACGGTGACTTTTTATTGTTTCTTGGCAAATGGCGTCAAAGCCTTGATGTGAAATCACGGTATTGTGTAATAAATGTTTATTGCTGAATACGAAAAGTATCTATTTGGGAATTTGTGTAAATAAATTAAGCTTTTTTGAAAGCAACCTTCCCTCTGCGGAAGGAGTTGATCATTTTTTTGTAAATATTTTAGAAAACCAAAAATATATTTGAAAAAAAAAAATTGTATTAAGAGACAAATGAAAACGTTTTGGACAAATTTAGATGCAAAGATATATTTAGAAGAAGAAACGAATATAAAATAAATATTGAAGCGAAAATGGTTCTGTTTTATTCAGTTTATTCCCGACAGGACCAGGTATCCATTGAGGTTATACTTACTTACTTAGGTGGCGCTAGAGTTCGTGGTGAACCTGGGCCTCAACCAACAAGCGTCTCCAGCTGGCACGGTCTTTGGCCAGCTGTTTCCAGCGCCGCACGTCCAGTTGGTTAAGGTCCCCTTCCACCTGCGTGCGCCACCGATGATGCGGCCGTCCTCTGCCGCGCCTTCCTTCCGGGGTGGATTCGAAGACTCTTCGGGGCGGAGCTGTATTTTCCATGCGCTCTACATGGCCTAGCCACCTTAGACGCTGTATCCGTAGACGTCGTACCAGACCGATGTCGCTGTACATCTTCATCCGGTTTTGTTAAGGTCCAAGCCTCTGCGCCGTAAAGGAGGACTGAGATGATTAAGGTCTTATATAGTGTCACCTTGGTTTTCCGAGAGAGGGCTCTACTTCTCAATTGCCTCTTGAGCCCAAGGAAACAGCGGTTGGCAAGAGTGATTCTGCGTTTTATCTCAGCGCTGGTGTTGTTGTCGCTGGTCATTAGTGAGCCAAGGTAGACGAATTCCTTGACTATTTCAAAGTTATATCCGCCCATGGTGACGTTCTGGCCAATACGTCGGTGTTGACCGTCTCTTTTAGATGAAAGCAGACATTTGGTTTTACCCACATTAACCCTGAGACCCATCTTAGCCGCTTCTACCTCAATGCTTACAAAGGCCTCATTGAGGTCTCGCTGTGTCCGTCCAATCACGTCAATGTCGTCGGCGTACGTAAGCAATTGAGTAGACTTGAAATAAATCGTACCTCTTGTGTTGGCCAGTGACTCTTGCACGATCTTTTCAAGCACGATGTTGAAAAAGTTGCATGACAGCGCGTCACCTTGCCTAAATCCTTTTTTAACATCAAAGGTCTCGGTTTGCTCATTACCGACCTTAATGGAGCAGCGAGAATTCCCACGCTGTCATATGCAGCCTTAAAATCGACGAAGAGGTGGTGAGTGTCGATTTGGTATTCCTGGGTCTTCTCCATGATCTGCCGCAGCGTAAATATTTGGTCTATTGTGGATTTACCTGGCCTGAAACCGCACTGATAAGAGCCGATCAGGTTATCCACAAACGGTTTCAGGCGTTCACACAGTACGGCAGAGAAGATCTTATATGGGATGTTAAGGAGACTTATTCCCCTATAGTTGGCGCAGTTATAGGGGTCTCCTTTCTTATGTACCGGGCAAACGATGCTGAGATTCCATTCGTCGGGCATGCTTTCCTCCGACCATACCTTGCAAATGAGATGGTGCATGCACCTTACCAGCTCATCTCCAGCCGCCTTAAGAAGCTCAGCAGACAGGCCGTCTGCGCCCGCGGCTTTATTAGACTTAAGTCTTGATATCGCTATTTTGACTTCGTCTAGGTCCGGTGGACTGAATTCTGTTTCATTGTTTTCATTCTGTTATACAGTCTGCAGAAGAGGTCTTTCAGCATCGACTGCGACTCTACTACCAGTTCCCCATTTTCATCCCTGAAGGCCGCCGCTCTGGCTTAGTAGCCTTGGCATATTCGTTTTACCTTATTGTAAAACTTATGGGCGTCATTCCTGCGGAAGCATCTCTCCATCTCCTCGATCTCACGCTTCCGGTGTTCTCTCTTCTTTCTTGTGAGAGGCGTGTGTTCCTCTCTTCTCGTCTGCTAGATTTCGCGAGCAGCTCTCGGTCGTCGTGCAGCATGGCTTTATATGATTGATTTATCCTGAAAACACGATTTGTTTACCAAAAATTATATAAATTCCAATTTCGCTTCCCCAATTTGTATGCAAACAAACAGCAATTTCAACCAGCTGTCAAATTTCTGGTCACGCGTGACGTAGATGCGCAGAACGAAACAAAAATGAACACTCGAAGGCGTAATCTTTTCTCTTTCAATCGTGCAATGGATCAGCGTTTGCGTCTGTGTGCTCCAACGGATGGCAGAAACCTTCAACACAAAAAAAAAAAAAAAAAAAAAAAACACTGCCACGCATTTTTGGCGCGAAATTCAAATCATGTGCGAATTCCAGACGACCATAACACAATACTCCTCCTGTATTCTCGACGTACGAACCTTCCGAGAGGCCAACATCGACTCGGACCACTTACTTGTTGTAGCCAAGGTACGAATGAGGATATCAAGATTGCTTAGGAGTCGACTAGGACAACGTAAGTTTGACGTCGGAAAGCTACAATCGCAAGAGACTGCCAGAATCTTTGCCGATCGTGTCTCCTCCAAGCTTTCTCAAAATCCGCCCACAGCAGCACAAACAATAGAACAGGAATGGGCGCATTGCCAGAGCGCCGTCAGAGACGCTGCCTCAGAGGTGCTGGGTTTCAAACCGCCACCACCTAGAAACCCCTGGTTCGATGAACAATGCGAACAAGCCCATGCAGCAAAACAAGAAGCGTATAAGGCCATGCTGCAACGACGGACGAGCGCTGCTCGTGAAATCTAGCAGACGAGAAGAGAGGAACACACGCTTCTCAGAAGAAAGAAGAGAGAACACCGGCAGCGTGAGATCGAGGAGATGGAGAGATGCTTCCGCAGGAATGACGCCCATAAGTTTTACAATAAGGTAAAACGAACATGCCAGGGCTACAAAGCCAGAGCGGGGGCCTGCAGGGATGAGAATGGAGAACTGGTAGTGGAGTCGCAGTCGATGCTGAGGATTTGGAAAGACCGCTTCTGCAGACTGTATAACAGAATGAAAACAATGAAACAGAATTCAGTCCACCGGACTTAGACGAAGTCTAAATAGCGATATCATGCACCATCTCATTTGCAAGGTATGGTCGGAGGAAAGCATGCCCGACGAATGGAATCTCAGCATTGTTTGCCCGGTCCATAAGAATGGAGACCCCTATAACTGCGCCAACTACAGGGGAATAAGTTTCCTTAACATCGCATATAAGATCTTCTCTACCGTATTGTGTGAACGCCTGAAACCGTTTGTGGATAACCTGATCGGCTCTTATCAGTGTGGTTTTAGGCCAGGTAAATCCACAATAGACCAAAGATTTACGCTACGGCAGATCTTGGAGAAGACCCAGGAATACCAAATCGACACTCACCACCTCTTTGTCGATTTCAAGGCTGCATGTGACAGCGTGTATAGAGATGAGCTATACATAGTCATGTCTAGTTTTAACATCCCTGCCAAACTCATCCGACTGTGCAGGATGACAATGGAGAATTCTCGCTACTCCATTAAGGTCGGTAATGAGCAAACCGAGACCTTTGATGCTAAGAAAGGGTTTAGGCAAGGTGACGTGCTGTCATGCAACTTTTTCAACATCGTGCTTGAAAAGATCGTGCAAGAGTCACTGGCCAACACAAGAGGTACGATTTATTTCAAGTCTACTCAATTGCTTACGTACGCCGACGACATTGACGTGATTGTACGGACACAGCGAGACGTCAATGAGGCCTTTGTAAGCATTGAGGTAGAAGCGGCTAAGATGGGTCTCAAGGTTAATGAGGGTAAAACCAAATATCTGCTTTCATCTAAAAGAGACGAGTAGGGTGTTATAGGCGGTTCAAGCGCTTTTTGGTATGAAGCGATGGTATGAAGCGATGGTATGAAGTGATGGTATGAGGGTATTTGGTATGAAGCGATGGTATGAAGGGATTTGATATGAAGCGGTTGAGGCGCTTTTTGGTATGAGGGGATTTGGTATGAAGTGATTCAGGTGCTTTTTGGTATGAAGGTGTTCTGGCGCTATGTAATTTGTTTATTTAAGTTGTGAATTTGCGTGTGGGTTAGGAAATGTATGGCGGTTGAGGCGCTTTTTGGTATGAAGCGATGGTATGAAGTGATGATATGAGGGGATTTGGTATGAAGCGGTTGAGGTGCTTTTTGGTATGAAGCGATGGTATGAAGTGATGGTATGAGGGGATTTGGTATGAAGCGGTTGAGGTGCTTTTTGGTATGAAGGTGTTCTGGCGCTATGTAATTTGATTATTTAAGTTGTGAATTTGCGTTGCGGTTAGGAAATGTATGGTGGTTGAGGCGCTTTTTGGTATGAAGGTGTTCTGGCGCTATGTAATTTGTTTATTTAAGTTGTTTTTGCGGAAATATATGGGGATGATGGCGCTATCTGTGTTGTGGTTTTGTGTGCGTGCAAGGGCGTTATCATGTAGTATGTTATGGCCGGAGCAATAGATATGTACATATTCTTACGCCTTAAAGAGATAGGTATAGAAGTATTTACTACAAGACAATATAAATATGCATATTTTTGCGGAAATATATGGGGGGTTCTGGCGCTATGTAATTTGTTTATTTAAGTTGTGAATTTGCGTTGCGGTTAGGAAATGTATGGCGGTTCTCGCGCTATTTTAAGTTGTTTTTTGTCACGTGCTGGTTGTGTGCGTGCAAGGTCGTTATCATGTGACGTATTTAGAATAGGAATAGCAATAGATATGTATATATTGTTATGCAAGGCTACGAAGATCTACTAACACATAGCATACAATTTTAAGGGGAGCAGATAAACTATATACATATCTATGTATTAGCAATAGATATGTGATGGTATGAAGAGTTTTGGTATGAGGCGGTTCAGGTGCTTTTTGGTATGAAGCGATGGTATGAAGGGATTTGGTATGAAGCGATGGTATGAAGGGATTTGGTATGAAGCGGTTGAGGTGCTTTTTGGTATGAAGGGGTTCTGGCGCTATTTAATTTGTTTATTTAAGTTGTTTTGCGTTGCGGTTTAACACATAGCATTCAATTTTAAGGGGAACAGATGAACTATATACATATCTATGTATTAGCTATAGATATGTACATACATATTGTTACGCATTAGGGAATCGCGCTGTCATCTGTAGTGATTTACATATATAAATATGTATATTTTGCGGTAATATATGGGGGTTCTGGCGCTATGTAATTTGTTTATTTAAGTTGTTTTGCGTAACACATAGCAGTCAATTTTTTAAGGGGACCAGATAAACTATATACATATCTACATATGTATTAGCAATAGATGTGTGATGGTATGAAGGGTTTTGGTATGAAGCGGTTCAGCCGCTTTTTGGTATGATGATGTTCTGGCGCTATTTAATTTGTTTATTTAAGTTGTTTTTGCGGAAATATATGGGGATTCTGACGCTATCTGTGTTGTGTGTGTGTGTGTGAATCAACGTGGAAATACTTTCGCATATTAAAAAGTGGATGTGATTGATTCATTCTTGACAGTATATGTTACATATCTATGTATCTATAAATATTTCTTAGCGTTTCAAATACATATACATACATACACACACGCACATATATATAAATATTACTGGAATAGTATAAACAAATGACCCATTACATTAAAATGGTTCTGTAAGCAACAATTAATCAGTGCGAACAGCTCTATTTAATTTGTTTATTTAAGTTGTTTTTGCGGAAATATATGGGGATTCTGACGCTATCTGTGTTGTGTGTGTGTGTGTGAATCAACGTGGAAATACTTTCGCATATTAAAAAGTGGATGTGATTGATTCATTCTTGACAGTATATGTTACATATCTATGTATCTATAAATATTTCTTAGCGTTTCAAATACATATACATACATACACACACGCACATATATATAAATATTACTGGAATAGTATAAACAAATGACCCATTACATTAAAATGGTTCTGTAAGCAACAATTAATCAGTGCGAACAGCTCTATTTAATTTGTTTATTTAAGTTGTTTTTGCGGAAATATATGGGGATTCTAGCGCTATCTGTGTTGTGGTTTTATGTGCGTGCAAGGTCGTTATCATGTCACGTATTTAGAATAGTTGGTATGAAGCGGTTCAAGCGCTTTTTGGTAGGAAGCGATGGTATGAAGCGATGGTATGAAGCGATGGTATAAATCGATGGTATGAAGGGGTTCTGGCGCTATTTAATTTGTTTATTTAAGTTGTGAATTTGCGTTGGGGTTAGGAAATGTATGGCGGTTCTGGAGTTATTTTAAGTTGGTTTTTTTTTTTTGTCGCGTGCAAGGTCGTTATCAAGTGACGTATTTAGAATAGCAATAGATATGTACATATTGTTACGCGCAAAGCGTGCCGAGTAGCGTGTGCCGAGTTTCGCTATGCCGAGTTTGGATTCACTCTTCTCTCTCTCTCTATATATGCTTCGCTGATTTCATGGGGGGACAAGTTTAATCATGTTCTGCGTTTTTGTTTTTTTTAGTTCCTCCCGCGTACAATTTAAGATAGGTATGTATGTTCATTTGGTAAGTTTGTTTATACCCGGTGTAAACATATTTTCGGGACAAAACGGAAGATCATTATGTATATCGTTATGCGTTAGATCTTCGTAAGAGAAGGAAAACACACACATCGATTCCGAGTAAATCGATCTGTTGGATAAACCATCGCTTTAGCAGCATCCCCATATATATAAATAGGGGAAGTTCCTGTTCAATGTGACATTGCGATAGTAATAACGAACCCGATTTAAGATACGGCATATAATTTATTAGTGCATGTAGTTCCAATTGTGTGTGGAATAGTATAAACAAATGACCCATTACATTAAATTGTTCTGTAAGCAACAATTAATCAGTGCGAAGAGACGTCGAAGACAATGGATCCTCAAAAAGAATTAAATCAGCTTGAAAACTTTGCTTATAGGCAAACCGTAAGATTTCCAGCTTTGACTATCGGGCTACCATATAATATCGAAGGATTAAAGGTTTGCAGTACTATGTATGGAAATGCAGTTCTATGCTATCTGGAAAATTTTAAAGTAAGTTTTTTTTTAAAGTAAGTAAATTACAAACATATTTATTTATTTGTCTTTTCTTATGTGTACAGGTTTTCCTTCCATCTCGATATTCTAAAATGTCTGAGACAACAATTCAAGCAATCAACAAAAAGGGATATACATTGACATACCATGGACCTGTAAATAAAACTTCTCACATAGAGATTTCCAAGAAAAATGTCCACACACCCAGATAATCAATAAATAGAAAAAAAAAATGTTATTCTGAAGAAAAATCAAGTGCTTTTATTTGTATTATTTAAGTTGTACAGAAATTTCAAACAAAGATGTCCGCAATTGAAGGATTCATAGTTTTGATATTGACTATAGTTGTATTGAATATTTTTTCCGTCGCCGCCGCCGCCCAGGTATTTAATAATCTCTCTTGGTGGTTGCAGATTTCCAAAACTATCGAAATATTCTGTGCGATTCTTATTCCTATCATATGCTACCCAATGGGTTCCGGGACCGTGAGAATAATCCAAATTAACGATGCCGCATTCCCTTTGATGTACGCGTTTCGGTAGAGTATCAAGCATGAATACACCTCTGAAATGTGGCAACAACTTGGAGTACTTCATCAAATCTCTATCGGTAAGTGCCCGCTTGGGTAGGTTCCTTAATAGTTTTTTGACATCGCTGTCGGACTATAAAATAAGCCATAACCCTTTTTGTATGGCTTAAGGTATAACCCCTTACCCATAGCAATGGATTCCATAGTTTTATTATGACGATTTGCTTCATCAAGTTGTTTCTTAGCAGATTTGGTTTCATTGATTGCCTTATAAATGGAGCTTCCACCAGTTGCCAAGGCTCCAACTGCTCCGAGAGCGGATAGGATTGGTAGGAGAGGGAGAAAACCGCCAATTTTGGGAATTGGTATTACACGTGGAATTTGAATTGAAGATTTCTTTTTTTTTCCTAAAGACATTATTTACAGTTTTTCGTGCAATTTGTATTGCATTTTCCATATCTTTCGGTTTCTTCTCACGTAAAATTTTTTTAGTTTTTCTTATAGCTTCATTGAAGAGATTCTTCCCGGCGCCACCGCATTTGCTCTTCCTCATTTCACTCATATTATTATTATTACCCATACCGAATTTGACTTTAGTTTTCATAGCATTGGTCACAAACCATGCGTTTGCACGTTCTCCTATATTACTGTCTTTAGACTTAACTCTTTTCCACGCGCTGTTAGCTAATATTTGATCGGCTTCGTGTCTCTTATTAATATCTTTTGATTGAGAATAAGCAATATCGTGTTGTTTACATGCCTCATCCAATGGGTTAATTCCTGTATCACCTCTGGCTAGACGTTTTTTGAGTTTAGTGCCTGGTCCACAAAATTGATAGCCGGGAAGATGAAGTTCTATTGGTAGACTATTGATTATTTTATCCACCAAACCTCTTCCGATTGCGTTTCTATTATGACTGATTGATCTTCGATAAATCAGCACCATTTTTATTAAATAAAAGTATGATTAACACTGAAATAAAATTATCAACAGCACATGCTTTTATACACAGATGTGTGTCGAATGTTTGAATTAGTCGTTAGTATGCGTTTCGTGAGACAACATAAAGGATTGATGGTGCGAAATATCGATTTCACCACAAATAGCTTATCGGAAAAAAGGAGGCATAGTTCTCTTTTACCAAATACAATTAGAGCCCTATTAGTTGGTCCATCAAACTGTGGTAAAACAAATGTAATGTTGAGTTTAATAGAGAGTCCAAACGGGTTAAAGTTTAAAAATGTATACATTTATTCGAAATCGTTGTACCAACCGAAATATAAGTATCTACAAGAATTAATACAACCCATTAAGGGTATGGGATATTATACATTCTCTGAGAATGATCAAGTTCTGGCACCAGATGCAGCTAAACCTGATTCTATTATGATTTTCGATGATGTGGCATGTGAGAAGCAAAATAATATAAGACTATATTTTTGTATGGGACGTCACAAAAACATTGATACTTTTTACTTGTGTCAGTCTTACACACGAATTCCAAAGCATCTGATACGCGACAATGCAAATTTGATTATAATGTTTAAACAAGATGAAATGAATATGAGACATGTGTACAATGATCATGTGGGTACGGATATGAATTTCAAAGAATTTTCAAATATTTGCCGTGAATGTTGGACGGATAATTATGGTTTCCTTGTCATATGCAAAGATGATCCTAAAGATGGCGGACGTTATAGAAAAGGATTTGATGTTTTTATTCAACTATAAACGATTACGCCCTAAGGCTTTTGTAGTTAGTATATAAGTTGGTTTCAAGTAGTGATAATACATTGATAAGAACGCAGCTAATCACATCCCCGTGCATTGATAATGAATAAGAAAAAAGAACAAATACTGATGGACGTCATAAATACTAGGAGAGTGTTGAAGAAGAAATTTAAAAGTATCAAAAATCATGGTTTAGTAAAAGCAGACCTATTGGAGGATACTTTTAAGCCAATCACTAAACCCCTCAGGGAATTAGTCGAAGGTGTTAAGCAAAAAAACGCTGAAACTAATATAGATTTCGACACAGAATTTTTAAAAAAAATTCCATTAAAAACTAATACAAGTACTCCCAAAGCAAAACAAAAACAAGAAAAGTTGTTTGATAGGAGTAAAGAATCCACTTTCCCTACACAACGGAATGAAAGCGGCAACGATGATGACGACGACGACGACGACGACGATGACGGTGGTAATAGCAACAGCACTTTAAGCAATAGAAACGACGAAAATAACACATTGTTAATGAATCTGACTGCGTTGGATCGGGTCAACAAATTAGATAAGGTATATGGACCATATAAAGATCGAAATGATAACTGGAAATTGGGTAATGCTGAATTTGACTTAGACACAAATGGGATTGTCATCAATGATAAAACCTGGTCGATTACACCGGGTCTCTTTGAATTGCTCTTTCACAAAACGCCAAAGCACTATACGGATCATGACTTGCAAGAGTATAGGGAAATTTTAGTTGAAACAAATGCTCATAAGCGTAAGCATGATAAAAACGAACGAATCAAGGGCACTAAAGCAATCAAATACACAAAGATTATAAAATCATTATTCAACAGTGGGAAAAAAAGGGGCGCTGGTCTAATGACAGTAAATACACAGAAACCGAATTACATATACTGGGATAATCCTAATGAATTAGTTGACAGATTACGACTTTTGATCTCATCACAATCAGCTGGTCATACGAATCATAACAATGAAATTGTATCCATCATTGAGGAATTGAGAGAAAGCAATATAATTGCATAGATCTGTATGTAAACCCATTCATTTCAAAGATGGTTGTTGACAAGTTTGGTAGTTCAACACATTATCAAGATAGACGTCTGAGAAGTGCCTTAGGCTTTCATTTGGATCGCGATAGGAACATTAATTTTTTTTCTAAACGATTAAAAAACGTAGGTTTACCCCTTGCCGACAATGATGCAGCCTCTAAGGTATTTGTTAACGATAGAGTGAATCACATGACCTTGAGAGCTCAAAAAGATAACACACTATTGAAGAATAAATTTACTGAAGAAATTGAAAAATTAGCTGCGAAACTTCAAAGTGAGAGAGAAGCACATACGAAATCGATTAACACGTTGAAGGAGGATACCGAAAAAGCTTTAGAATCACATATAAAATATACTGAAACAAGATTTAGTGGAATAGACAATTATATTTTCCAACAATTAAGCAGTCCAAAATTTACAAAGTTGTTGGAGAATAAACATAATAAGAAAACAAATTTATAGAAAAATAAAACGTTGATAGAATATGAAAAACGATGAAAAGAGACGTATTGTAGATGAACTTCATAGACAGGCTCGTAGAAATTTCAAAAGACGACGAGTAATTATGAAAGGAATAGACGATCTCTGGCAAGCAGATTTAGTTGAGATGGGTGCATTTTCAAAATTTAACAGAGACTATCGCTTTCTTTTAACAGTCATAGATACCTTCTCCAAATATGCTTGGGCTGTTCCACTTAAAACGAAAAATGCTTCTGACGTCACCATAGCTATGAGAAGTATATTTGTGGGGGAGAAACGATCGCCAACAAATTTACACACCGATGACGGAAAGGAGTTCTTCAATAAACATTTTCAAAATCTAATGACAAATTATGGCGTTAATCACTATTCAACGTATAGCATTGTAAAGGCATCAATTATCGAACGATTTAATAGAACCCTAAAGAGTTTAATGTGGAAGCAGTTTAGCTATAATGGTTCATACAAGTGGCTTGATGAATACAAAGAATTAATTATGAAATACAATAATACAAAGCATCGGACTATTGGAATGCGACCAAGTAATGTAAATTCTTCGAATGAAAAGCTGATATTAAACTCTGCCTACAACAATGTGAAAACCTATTGCAAACCAAAATTTCTTGTTGGCGATCACGTGCGTATCAGTAAATATAAACATACGTTTGAGAAGGGCTACACACCAAATTGGACAACGGAAATTTTTAAAATTAAAACAATTAAACATACGTATCCGGCTACATATATATTAGAGGATTATCAGGGGAATGCGATCCGAGGAGGTTTCTATGAATATGAACTGATGAAAACACAATATTTAAATAATTATCTTGTTGAAAAAATCCTATTCAGAAAGGGTGATCGAGTTTTCGTGAAATGGTTGGGTTTTTCAAACGACCACAACTCTTGGATTAGTAAAAATAATATCCTGTATTAAATATCTACATACACACATACATATGTACATATATACATACCTTTGTATTCAATGAAAAATAGAAAAAAATATATATGTTGTTTAAAAAAGCGTTGTATTTTAATTTTCCATTTCATTATATAGTTGATCGTGAGAATGTCAATAACATTAACTTTAACGGGAAATTCATCGAGTCTCGCTACGGATTACTTTCCGCCAATCGATTTAGACCGCGATTATGAGTGTGGACTAATAGACTTCCATACATATAATTCAGTGCCCAACATTGACTTGAATAATAATTTATTTCACATACGCAATCAAATCATTGAAGTTCCTGTAGGCTCATATGAATTCGAAGATATCGTTAGGTATATACAAAAAAAATATGAGAGTATAAACGAATCGGGGACTCTTTTCATTGATGCCAATTACAATACATTCAAAACGGAAATTTATTCTAGTGACGCTATTGATTTTACTCAAAATCGAACTATTGGTTCAATACTTGGCTTTAGCAAGAAAATATTAAAAGCAGAAACTGATTATGAATCAGACAGACCTATTCACATTACAAATGTTAATGTAATACGTGTGGAATGTAACATTGTGGGCGGATCATATATAAATAGTTCAAGCGCACACACACTTCATGAATTTTCCCTTCACGTTAGTCCCGGGCATAAATTAGATGAAATTCCTAGAAATGTAATCTATTTACCTGTGACCGTCAGACAGATAGGTTCAATTACAGTTAAAGTTGTCGATCAGGACAATAATCTTATAAATTTTCGTGGAGAAACAATTACCGTCAGATTACATTTAAGACCAAAGGATAAATGATTATTTACAATAAAAGCTATACGAATTTCGGACCTCCTATCACTTCCTCGTTGTCATTCAACAAAGAGACAGTACCAAGAAGGAAACCGTCGTCGTCAACAGTAACAACAACAGCAACAGCAACTACTGCTAAAAAATTGACAATAGCCAATAAAAATTTTCTAAAATCACTAGGATTTCGGATCAAGTGAAAGGAAAAAAAATAAAAAATAATCATGAATGACGTTCTAAATGTTCTACAAGAACCTATCTACGATGAAAGCATCACAAAGAAAGAATATCACAGCTACATACCATACTTACAATCATACAAAAATGACGATGAAATTAGAATATCAATACAGAATCAAGACCTCTATCTGCTGCCTTGTGAGAGTTACATTTATATCGAGGGATTTGTAACACTCGAAAATGGAACAACATCAACTAATGTTAAACTGAAAAACAACTGCGTAGCGTTCTTGTTTGATGAAATCCGCTATGAAATCAATGCAACCGAAGTAGACCGCACACGATACGCAGGAATAACATCGATGATTAAGAATTTTGTATCGCTTAACCATAACGAGAGTACAATGTTAAAAAATGCTGGATGGTTTGCAACGGAGGACCAATTCATTGAAAATGGTTATTTTAATTTTTGCGTACCACTTAAAATGCTTCTTGGTTTTGCTGAAGACTTTAATAAAGTGGTTTTGAACTCCAAGCATGAGCTTATATTATTACGTTCGAAGTCGGATGCAAATGCTGTCTACTCAACTGTGGAGAAAGAAAAGGTTCAGCTAAACATTTTGAATATCACCTGGAAAGTTCCTCACATACAATTGGCAGATTTTTCGAAATTGGAAATTCTCAAAACAATAAGCTCGGGACAGAGTTTAAAAATGCCATTTCGAAGCTGGGATTGTCATTTTAATCCGGTTCTATCGCAAGGCGTTAAAAACTTATGGATGGTGAAACTTTCACCGCAGAGCGAAAGACCTCGGTTTATCTTAATCATTTTTCAAACACCAACCAGATTGCAGCACTGTGATTTGTCAGATGTAAAAGTACATCTTAATTCCGATACATATCCATATGATGATCTGAAGATAAACTTTACTCGAAATCGTTATGCCCTTCTCTATGATATGTATGCTAAATTTCAACAGAGCTATTACATGCGAGAACCTCAGCCTCTACTATCACGCGAGGAATTTTCAAAAGTAGCTCCAATTATTGTGGTCGATGTGATGCATCAGAATGAATCTGTAAAAACCGGACCCATCGATATAAAAATAGAACTTACTACCAACAAAAATTTGCCTCCAAACACCTCAGCATATTGCGTTCTGATACACGACCGACTCGTAGAATATATTCCACTTACGGGCGAGATTAGAAGAGTTGTTTAGTATAAAATTATATTTAAAAATGTAATCGAACTAACGCATCATTCAATGTTGAATGCGGAAGTCATGTTGTAAACAAATCAAAATATAATACAAATAAAAACACTTGATTTTTCTTCAGAATAACATTTTTTTTCTATTTATTGATTATCTGGGTGTGTGGACATTTTTCTTGGAAATCTCTATGTGAGAAGTTTTATTTACAGGTCCATGGTATGTCAATGTATATCCCTTTTTGTTGATTGCTTGAATTGTTGTCTCAGACATTTTAGAATATCGAGATGGAAGGAAAACCTGTACACATAAGAAAAGACAAATAAATAAATATGTTTGTAATTTACTTACTTTAAAAAAAAAACTTACTTTAAAATTTTCCAGATAGCATAGAACTGCATTTCCATACATAGTACTGCAAACCTTTAATCCTTCGATATTATATGGTAGCCCGATAGTCAAAGCTGGAAATCTTACGGTTTGCCTATAAGCAAAGTTTTCAAGCTGATTTAATTCTTTTTGAGGATCCATTGTCTTCGACGTCTCTTCGCACTGATTAATTGTTGCTTACAGAACAATTTAATGTAATGGGTCATTTGTTTATACTATTCCACACACAATTGGAACTACATGCACTAATAAATTATATGCCGTATCTTAAATCGGGTTCGTTATTACTATCGCAATGTCACATTGAACAGGAACTTCCCCTATTTATATATATGGGGATGCTGCTAAAGCGATGGTTTATCCAACAGATCGATTTACTCGGAATCGATGTGTGTGTTTTCCTTCTCTTACGAAGATCTAACGCATAACGATATACATAATGATCTTCCGTTTTGTCCCGAAAATATGTTTACACCGGGTATAAACAAACTTACCAAATGAACATACATACCTATCTTAAATTGTACGCGGGAGGAACTAAAAAAAACAAAAACGCAGAACATGATTAAACTTGTCCCCCCATGAAATCAGCGAAGCATATATAGAGAGAGAGAGAAGAGTGAATCCAAACTCGGCATAGCGAAACTCGGCACACGCTACTCGGCACGCTTTGCGCGTAACAATATGTACATATCTATTGCTATTCTAAATACGTCACTTGATAACGACCTTGCACGCGACAAAAAAAAAAAACCAACTTAAAATAACTCCAGAACCGCCATACATTTCCTAACCCCAACGCAAATTCACAACTTAAATAAACAAATTAAATAGCGCCAGAACCCCTTCATACCATCGATTTATACCATCGCTTCATACCATCGCTTCATACCATCGCTTCCTACCAAAAAGCGCTTGAACCGCTTCATACCAACTATTCTAAATACGTGACATGATAACGACCTTGCACGCACATAAAACCACAACACAGATAGCGCTAGAATCCCCATATATTTCCGCAAAAACAACTTAAATAAACAAATTAAATAGAGCTGTTCGCACTGATTAATTGTTGCTTACAGAACCATTTTAATGTAATGGGTCATTTGTTTATACTATTCCAGTAATATTTATATATATGTGCGTGTGTGTATGTATGTATATGTATTTGAAACGCTAAGAAATATTTATAGATACATAGATATGTAACATATACTGTCAAGAATGAATCAATCACATCCACTTTTTAATATGCGAAAGTATTTCCACGTTGATTCACACACACACACACAACACAGATAGCGTCAGAATCCCCATATATTTCCGCAAAAACAACTTAAATAAACAAATTAAATAGAGCTGTTCGCACTGATTAATTGTTGCTTACAGAACCATTTTAATGTAATGGGTCATTTGTTTATACTATTCCAGTAATATTTATATATATGTGCGTGTGTGTATGTATGTATATGTATTTGAAACGCTAAGAAATATTTATAGATACATAGATATGTAACATATACTGTCAAGAATGAATCAATCACATCCACTTTTTAATATGCGAAAGTATTTCCACGTTGATTCACACACACACACACAACACAGATAGCGTCAGAATCCCCATATATTTCCGCAAAAACAACTTAAATAAACAAATTAAATAGCGCCAGAACATCATCATACCAAAAAGCGGCTGAACCGCTTCATACCAAAACCCTTCATACCATCACACATCTATTGCTAATACATATGTAGATATGTATATAGTTTATCTGGTCCCCTTAAAAAATTGACTGCTATGTGTTACGCAAAACAACTTAAATAAACAAATTACATAGCGCCAGAACCCCCATATATTACCGCAAAATATACATATTTATATATGTAAATCACTACAGATGACAGCGCGATTCCCTAATGCGTAACAATATGTACATATCTATAGCTAATACATAGATATGTATATAGTTCATCTGTTCCCCTTAAAATTGAATGCTATGTGTTAAACCGCAACGCAAAACAACTTAAATAAACAAATTAAATAGCGCCAGAACCCCTTCATACCAAAAAGCACCTCAACCGCTTCATACCAAATCCCTTCATACCATCGCTTCATATCAAATCCCTTCATACCATCGCTTCATACCAAAAAGCACCTGAACCGCCTCATACCAAAACTCTTCATACCATCACATATCTATTGCTAATACATAGATATGTATATAGTTTATCTGCTCCCCTTAAAATTGTATGCTATGTGTTAGTAGATCTTCGTAGCCTTGCATAACAATATATACATATCTATTGCTATTCCTATTCTAAATACGTCACATGATAACGACCTTGCACGCACACAACCAGCACGTGACAAAAAACAACTTAAAATAGCGCGAGAACCGCCATACATTTCCTAACCGCAACGCAAATTCACAACTTAAATAAACAAATTACATAGCGCCAGAACCCCCCATATATTTCCGCAAAAATATGCATATTTATATTGTCTTGTAGTAAATACTTCTATACCTATCTCTTTAAGGCGTAAGAATATGTACATATCTATTGCTCCGGCCATAACATACTACATGATAACGCCCTTGCACGCACACAAAACCACAACACAGATAGCGCCATCATCCCCATATATTTCCGCAAAAACAACTTAAATAAACAAATTACATAGCGCCAGAACACCTTCATACCAAAAAGCGCCTCAACCACCATACATTTCCTAACCGCAACGCAAATTCACAACTTAAATAATCAAATTACATAGCGCCAGAACACCTTCATACCAAAAAGCACCTCAACCGCTTCATACCAAATCCCCTCATACCATCACTTCATACCATCGCTTCATACCAAAAAGCACCTCAACCGCTTCATACCAAATCCCTTCATACCATCTCTTCATATCAAATCCCCTCATACCATCACTTCATACCATCGCTTCATACCAAAAAGCGCCTCAACCGCCATACATTTCCTAACCCACACGCAAATTCACAACTTAAATAAACAAATTACATAGCGCCAGAACACCTTCATACCAAAAAGCACCTGAATCACTTCATACCAAATCCCCTCATACCAAAAAGCGCCTCAACCGCTTCATATCAAATCCCTTCATAACATCGCTTCATACCAAATACCCTCATACCATCACTTCATACCATCGCTTCATACCATCGCTTCATACCAAAAAGCGCTTGAACCGCCTATAACACCCTACTGAGACGGTCAACACCGACGTATTGGCCAGAACGTCACCATGGACGTATATAATTTTTTTGAATTTTGGATTTTCGTGGTGGCGAACACCCCCATTTATTGGGCTTAATACAAGTCAACTTAATCTAACTTGGAAGCTAAGGTTGACGGGGGAGGGGGGCATGAGGGGGGATTAAGAAGACGAGTTTTTAAGCATTGAGTGCTGAGGTTGAAGTCGAAGTAAGGATTTGAGTTAACACTTCCCAGCAAACGAGAAATGGGTTCATTGGAGCCATAGGGGGTGCGGGGGGTGGTTAGATAGAAGAGACGGGGATTACGTGCATTGCGAGGGTTAGTGTTGATAGAGACAGAGTCATAGAAGGTCGCGCAATCAATGGTACCTGAAAGGAGTCGATGGATGAAGAGAATGTCAGATACAGTTCTTCTTTCCTTCAACGTGTTCATGTTGATTAATTTAAGACGGTCTTGATAGGGTGGTAGGAGCAAAGGATTATTCCAGGGGAGACCTCGAAGTGCAAAACGTAGGAATCGGCGTTGGATGCTCTCGATTCTAGAAATGTGGGTTTGTTGGTAAGGTGACCATACTTGAGAGGCGTATTCAAGAAGGGGCCGGACAAAGGTTGTGTAGAGAGATCGGGTAACGTAGGGTTTGGAGAATTCTTTAGACCATCGCTTTACGAAGCCGAGTGCTGAATTAGCTTTAAGGATTATCTCGTCGATATGTGTCCGAAAATTTATCTCCTGGTCACATAATATGCCAAGATCCCGGATAGCCTGAACGGTGGCTATGGGCTGATTATTTAGAAAGTAGAGTCGGGGAGGGGATTTGATTCGTTTACGTGAAAAAGTAATGGATTGGCATTTGGGAATGTTGAGTTCCAAGCAGTTTTTGGAACACCAGGTGGAAAAACTATTGAGATCTAATTGGATTAGGGAAGGGTCCTGATTGGAGGAAATACTCCTGAAGAACTTGGTATCATCCGCATATAGTGAGTTATGGGAATGTTTGATCACCATTTCAATATCGTTAATGGTAAGAACGAAAAGAAGTGGACCTAAGTGGCTACCTTGGGGGACATCGGAGGAAGCTAGAAAAGGTTTAGAAAAGGCAGATCTGAAGCGAACATTATAATAGCGATTGTTCAAGTAAGAAGATATCCACTTCACGGAAATGTGATCGAAACCAAGGGAAGACATTTTGAAGAGTATTAGGCTGTGGGAAATTTTATCGAAAGCTTACTGAAATCGGTAGAAATAACGTCGACTTCATTGCCATTTTCTAAGGCCGAGAGGGTAAAGGACACAAATTCAACAAGATTTGTGGTTGTAGATCTGCATTTGAGGAAACCGTGTTGTCTAGGGGGGATTAAGGATTTGCAGCGAAAACTTAAGATTTCATACAAAATGCTCTCGAAGAGTTTGGGTATATGTGACAGTTTGGCAATGGGACGATAATTGTTGATATCGTTCTTCGGCCCTTTTTTGTGTATAGGGGTTATATATGAGGTTTTCCATAACTGGGGGAATTCGCCCAAACATAGGGATAAAGTGAAGATTTTCGAGAGAGGGGAAGAGAGGGCTGAGGGGGATTTTTTTAGGAATATAGCAGGGAGACCGTCAGGTCCAGGAGTGAATTCATCTTTAAGTTGATTTCATTTGTTTTCGATGACACAGGGGTCGACTGTACGAGGAAGAAAAGGTCCAAAGGAGAAATTCGGTAAATAATCGAAGTAAGCGGGATCCGGAACAAAGGAATCGTCGGCGAAAGATTGTTTGAAGTGGTCAAGGCATTCGTCCACCTTGGCTCACTGATGACCGGCGACAACAACACCAGCGCTGAGATACAACGCAGAATCACTCTTGCCAACCGCTGTTTCTTTGGGCTCAAGAGGCAATTGAGAAGTAGAGCCCTCTCTCGAAAAACCAAGGTGACACTATATAAGACCTTGATCATCCCAGTCCTCCTTTACGGCGCAGAGGCTTGAACCTTAACAAAAGCGGATGAAGATGCTCTTGGCCGTTTCGAGAAGAAAATGCTGCGCACTATCTACGGTCCCGTTTGTTCAAACGGAGTATGGAGGAGAAGATTTAACGAAGAACTGTACGGGTTGTACAGCGACATCGGCCTGGTACGACGTCTTCGCATACAGCGTCTAAGATGGCTAGGCCAAGTAGAACGCATGGAAAATACAGCTTCGACCCGAAGAGTCTTCGAATCCATCCCGAAAGGAATGCGCGGCAGAAGAGGACGGTTGGCCAAAGACCGTGCCAGCTAGAGACGCTTGTTGGTTGAAGCCCAGGTTCTCTACGGACTGTAGCGCCACCTAATAACGACTTCGCCTTCTGCGTTCGGAGTCTGCCTGTCAGCCCCGCCACCTTTTCCGATGGCAGCGCCAGCCATAGCAGAAACCTGACAGCTTCCGGCTTCGTCATTACGGGAACTGATCACGCTCTTACTGGGTAGTTGAAACTTCCCAGTAAGAGGAAGAGAGTTGAAGGCGCATGCCGAAAGTGCAGACATGCTTATGCCTCCATCAGCAGCCTTTCTCAATCGCTCAATCTCAATGGAGCTCAGGAAGGAGAGTCGGATCGATTTCGGTATGAGATACGTCCGTTGACCTAGCTCTCTTAACTGGTTCCCCCAGAGGTTTAGCCTCAACCATTGTGCCTTCGGTTTTGTCAGCCTTTTTTGCACAATTTTCGGGCACGCCTCTTACCTCTACTTTTTTGGCACTTAGCAGTGCATTCAGCAGTACGTCCAAATTCTGGGGCAGGTTCCACCTTTGCGGTTTCATGTGCCGCGCCATCGTTGGTGTCGCCTCCGCTGGATGCACCGCTCATGCTCAGTCGGACCAGGTGGTCAGACAGTGAGCCGCAGGGGCCGGTGTTGTTCCGGGCTGCCGTAGGGTTAAAAATGAATGTTGGGGCCTCCAGAATTCTTGCCCCGGCCGCAATCAAAGAGATCGGGGTGGATTTCCGCTGCTGCGAGTACCACCTGGGTCCACCATTTTTGGGTCTTCGAGTCTTAGTTCGAGGTCTACGACCTCTTAAGCCTCCCGCCACGACAAGGCGCCCGAAGAAGGGAGGCATCGAGGTAGTAGTAAAGGTAAGTCATCGAGGTAGTAGTAAAGGTCCGCCATCAAAGTAGTAGTAAAGGTCCGTCATCAAGGTAGTAGTGAAAGTCCATCATCACGAAGGCACTACTAAGGTACCGTCATCAAGGTAGTGGTAAAGATCCGTCATCAAGGCAGTAGTAAAGGTCCGTCGAGGCTGTGGTAAAGGTCCGTCATCAGAAAGGCCATAGTAATAGTTCGTCATCGAGGCAGTAAAGGAAGTCTCAGTTCAGACAGCACATCCCGTGCTGTACACCACGCAGCTTACCTGAAAAACAATCAAATAACGAACTCAAATCGCCTTCCATTAAAGTAACATTTTTTTATTATTAACTCCCAAAGTGGATAATTCTATTTTCTTCTGTTTTGTTTCCTTGCATTTTCAGTTTCATTAGTCATCGAGCTCGCTGCATTGATTTCGAGGTCCTCTCCGTCTTCGTTCGCGTGCATTTGTGTTGAGTAAAATAAGGCAAACCATTTTTTCCTTTTATTCCGTTGCTTATCGGTCGTGAAGATGCTCGATAAAGGCATTATTAACGCAACGCTCAGCAGCGAGAACAATAAGGACCGTAATATCACTTTGTTTTCTTTGTATTCTTATGTGTAGCAAAGAAAAAGTAGCAAGTAAGGTCACAAGGAAGAGGATGAAAAAAATAGACAAAATACTAATAAGAGCCTTTTAAGAGCCCTCGAGGGTTCTACTCGATCAGAACACGTAAACGTCAACGTATAAAACAAATACTAATCGAAGCGGGAAAGTCAGATTTAAAAAAAGCGCTTTTTGAGCAAGAACTGATCGTCCGCCATACCGCAGACGAACAGAAAAACCACGCAACCAGTGTTCGTTAAGTCCTAGACGATTACTTTAATAAATACAGCATTTTTCGCAAAACAATTAATGAGAAGATAAACAAAATATAATAGAAGAGAAAGAAAGAATAATAATAAACGTTACAGCAAGTAAGACTAAACGTACATTGTAGGTAGTAATCGTAATAGTATGTATGGTAGTAGTATCGTGTAATGCTTGTGGTCACTGTTAGTGATCCGCCAGCGGTTGGGGGTATTGTGTGGGAGGAGAAGGAGATTATTGGGAAAGATTGAGTGCAGGGATTAGTAATTAACTCGTCGTTTGGTACTTGGTGCACGGTTGTATGATAGACGTTTTACGTGCAGGCACTGTTTCTGGCGTTGGGATGGCTTCGCCCGTGGTCACTTTGTTGGCAAACACTTGTTTTACGCCACCGCCTTTCTGTTTGGCCATTTGATAATCACCCGAATCGAAGAATTTTTGCTGAATGAATGAAGAGATTAGTGAGAAGTGGGGGTGGATGAGTGTATGTCGTGGGTACTTACGCCCTTTTGTAGTCGTTTTTGTAGGAATGCTGAGTGACCACTTGGGCCGCGGAGAGCGGTCGTTGGATACTTTGATTTCAGTTTTTCTTCTTCGATTTTCTCTAAATCACGAGGACTAGTCTGGAAAGAGAAATGAGAAGTGATGACGACTTGAAGAGAACTTGTGAAGGAACAAATTTTAAGCAAATGAATCGACTGCCTGGCGTCATGTATGGGGTTTTTAACGAGCTGTGGGTACTTGGAAGACGTGTCCTAGAAACAACGTGTTCTTCGAGCCTGTGGCAACTCTATAATATGACTGGCAGGCCGTTGTGGACTGAGCACAATGAACAACGACGTCCGATATCGATAGAAGTCACGCCATGAGCTCAAGATATCAAATTGCCTTGCGCGGAAGCCTTCTGGCATTCATCGGATTAGTGATTTTCTGCTTAACGCCGACTAATAAGACAAATTTACGGAAAAACCACGCCAGAGTCATGCGCAATCCACCGACTGTGACATTTAGTAGCGCAATCGTACATCATCCACCCTGTGCAGACCAGTTTTGGCTCAACAAAACTCGTTTTCACGTCGCCAAATATAACATGTTACGTTCGAAGATAGTTATCACGTCTATTTATACCATCCGGACAATTCAATTTGCATTTGCCATCAATTGTCCCCATTCAACAATGGGAACTCATTTCAGATTCAACTTACCTGTGATTCCTGTGACGACGATGTTGTTTCCTCTGTCGAACTCATCTTCTTTCACTTGCTTCCCTCGCTCACAGACAACACAATGCACACGACAAATGCCACACAAGGTCTGTGAATAGGAAAAAGAAAATGAAATTTAATTGAATTACTGGAAGGCAAGAAAGAAACGGGGATTCGGCTGGTCTTATCAGGCAAAACAATACACTCGTTGAACGAGAGATAACGTCGCGCAGTGGATCTAGAGACTATATACATATCTCGACATTAACGAGCAGAGATTCTTGGCGGTGCGTTAAATGTTTCAGTAAACAATTCGCAATGAGCTTGTAGTCACGCTCTGAATTGAATGTACGATTTGACTGCTTTACAGTTTTATAATATCCAATCACATCTCCGAGTAGATTTCGATGCTGCTAATTGGAGGAAGACTTTGTGTCGCTAGCCTTACGTTTGGACCACGTGAATTCTGCTCTGCGCAATGATAAATCTTTCAAGACACAGAAAACTACTGGACACTGTCGCAATGTAGCCCAAGGCCAACGAGATTTTTCACTTTCCCGTCGCGCTCCGAAAGCAGTGGCCACCACTAAGGCGACAGATATTAACCAAAAATAAGGGCGAGAAATCCAATCAGCGACCGCAACGACAGAGAACAAGGACCGTTCCTCACTCCCGTCGCCAAATAAAACCAACCAATAGAGCTCCGCCCCACTCACTGCACCTTCCCGTCGCCAAACGCAGCCCTCAATCAATCATCGAGTTATTACAACCCAAAATTCAACGTATTACTCACCTTTTTCGATTTTTTCTTTTGTTTCGGTTAACAATTGCTTAATCCGCTGCCACAACGGGACACCGTTGACATTTACGATCAAGAATGGCGGAAGAAACAGGTCGCGACGCGCTTGGCTACCGAATGCACTTTTGCAGACAATTCCAACGATTTTCAATGGAAATTCGTTTCGATTGTGAAATTCCAATTATTGCCGTTTGATGGAGTAACGATCAATTGACAATTGGAGTCGTTTTTGGTAGATAATTGGACGCGTTTACTCGATGCTGTCGTGAAAATCTTTTGTCCGCAGTCGAATACACAACCTCAGCTGCTGCACTTTTTTGCAAAACAAATTTCATGTGCACGGCTGCCAACTGTACGCGGCGCTTAGAGTGCTGACATTCGCATTTTAGGAGGGAATTTTCACAATAAGTGATGCCAATAGATTCCAATTAGAAAAATCTGTAAAATTCAATAGAATGCACGGGTTATTACTTAAGTTTTATGATCTAGACGAAAAAGGCTATACTGATTTTCGAAATAGTCTCCACTTCGACTGGGGAACTACCAAGTTAGTAGAAAAAGGGTATCTGTGGATTTTTTTCCTACATTTTTCGTGCACGCCTACGGAGCTTGTCCGAAATACGATGTTAAAATCGTACTCGGGAACTTCAACGCCAAATACGGTAAGGAGAACAACCTTGGCGGAGTGATCGGGAAGCACAGCCTCCACGATGCTAAAATCGTACTCGGGGAATTCAACGCCAAAAACGGTAAGGAGAACACCCTTGGCGCAGTGATCGGGAAGTACAGCCTCCACGATAAAACAACAGACAACGGCTTCCGACTCACAGACCTTGCGACAGCACGTAATGCGGTGATAAGTAGGACAAGATACCCTCGTAAGCGATTCCACACAGTAACCTGGCGATCTCCGGATGGTCGAACCGCCAACCAAATCGACTATGTGCTCATTGACGCAAGGCACTCGTCAAACATCCTGGATGTGCGAACGTTCAGAGGGGCAAATGTCGACTCTGACCACTTCCTCGTAGCAGCAAGATTCAAAGCTCGACTGTCCAATCTCAGAAAGCTGCACCAGCCCACTAGGAGGAAGTTCGACATTGGGCGTCTGAGCACACCGGAGGTTGCCAGAGTCTACGGGGAGCAGCTGAGCGAAAGACTCTACGGTATGCCGACGTCGAACACAAATGCCAATAATATGTGGCTGCATTGCCGCTCAGCAATTCAGGAAGTAGCCGAAACCACCTTAGGATACCTACCACCCCCGACAAGAAACCCGTGGTATGATGGCGAGTGTGCGCAGAAAAAAGCAGCAACCGATGAGGCGTATCAAAAGGCGCTGCAGAGAAAAACCAGGGTAGCGCAAGAAGAGTAGCGAGCCAGAAGAAGGGAAGAGAAAAAACTCCTGCGACAAATGAAAAGAATCTTCGCAGCCTCTCAGCTCAAGTATATCGAGGAGTCTAGGGATAAGCATAAAACACGAGCCTTTTACGAGAAGGCCAAAGACCTTGGAGGGGGCCTCAAAAAGGGCACCCAGGCTCTTCGAAACTGCGAGGGTAATATTGTCACCGACCCGCAGGGAATAGTGGATGTATTTAAGCAGCATTTCCAACAGCTACTTAACGAGCATGACCAAGAGATAGTGGTAGGGATCGAGGAAACCCTAACTCCAGCTGCTGAAGTAGTCCTCCCACGCAGCATCGAAGAAGTCGGCACAGCTATTCAGAAGCTAAAGAACAACAAGGCCGTAAGCTCAAATGGCTTGCCATCAGATCTCTTCAAGGCTGTCGGCGATGTTCTGGTAGGGAGCATGCACCGGATCATCTGCAGAATTTGGGAATATGAAAGCATGCCCGATGAAAGCTCTATTTGTCCAATCCACAAAAAATGCGATCTTACCTCTTGCAAGAACTATAGAGGTATATCCCTGCTCAATGTCGCATACAAGATCCTGTCCAGCGTTTTGTGTGAACGTCTAAAGCCATTTTGCACCGCACTAATCGGCAGCTACCAGTGCGGCTTGTGGCCACACTTCGACAAATCCTGGAAAGATGAGTTTCGAATCGATACACACCATCTTTTCATCGATTTCGAAGCCGCATACGGCAGCATTCGTCTTGAAGAACTAGGGATCCCGGGAAAACTGATCCAGTTGTGTCGCGCCACGCTAAAAAATACGCAATGCACCGTGCAACTCGGTTCTAGGACTTCGGAACCGTTTGAAACATGCACCGGATTTCGGCAAGGAGATGCGCTGTCATGTGACTTCTTCAACCTGTGCTGGAGCAGATAGTGCGACGGGCAGGCGTCAACAGGGAAGGCACTATCTTCTACAAGTCCATCCAGCTGCTAGGATCTTCTTCTTCTTCTTCTTAACAGGCGCTACAGTTCGGGGTGAACCTCGGCCTCAACCAACATGCCGCTCCAACTAGCACGATCTTTTGATAGTCTTTTCCATTGCCGCACACCCAGTTGGCTGAGGTCCGCTTCCACCTGTGTGCGCGATCTTAAGTGCGGCCTTCCTCTACTTCTTCGTCCCTCTGGGTTGGATTCAGAGACTCTCCGGGCTGGAGTTGGGGTGTCCATTCGCTCTACATGGCCCAGCCATCTTAGGCGTTCAATCCGTAGACGCCTGACTAGGTCGCTGTGCAGTCCGTAAAGTTCGTGGTTGAATCTTTTCCTCCATCCCCCGTCTGCGTTTATAGGCCCGAAAATCACGCGCAAAATATTTCTCTCGAACCGACCAAGGGCCTTCTCATCCGCTTTTGATAGTGTCCATGCTTCTGCGCCGTACAACAGGACCGGGATGATAAGGGTATTATATAGAGTCAACTTCGTCGTTCGGGAGAGGGCTCTATTACTTAACTGCCTCCTGAGCAAAAAGAAATAGCGATTGGCGAGAGTGATTCTGCGTTTGATTTCGGAACTGATGTCGTTGTTCCAGGTTACTGCGTAGGCAAGGTAGACGAAGTCCTTAACTACCTCGAACTTATATCTGCCAATACAAACGTTCTGGCCAAGACGTCGGAGGTAAGCGTCCTTTTTTGATGACAGCATATATTCAGTTTTACCCTCGTTTACTGACAAACCAACTTTCGCCGCCTCCGCCTCAATACTCGTAAACGCCACATTGACATCTCGCTGTGCTGGTGGTGGACTTCCCTGGCTTGAATCCGCACTGATAAGGACCTATCAGCTTATTTACAAAAGGCTTCAGGCGTTCACACAAAACGGCAGAGAAGATTTTGTAGGCGATGTTAAGGAGACTTATTCCTCTGTAGTTGGCGCAATTAGAGAGGTCTCCTTTCTTGTGGAAAAGCCCTCTCTGACTATTGCTAATTGAAGTCAACGGGATATAAGCGCATTCAAGACAGACCTATGGAAACCACTTGATCCAGTTCTTCAATCAAAAACCACAGAGACTCGTCGCTGATTATGCATGGTTGCTACTTAAATGTTGAAGTCGAACATTGTCGTACGATGGTTTCTGTCACTTTCAATGTGGACTAAACCAACAACAGTAGGCAAGAAGCGGTTGATGTGTTCAACTTATAGAGCGTTAGCGAAGCCGCTCTCTCCTCGGCTCAAATGAGAAAGCGGATGTTCACGCATAGCTCCCGAACCTGATTGATGTCCGCTCGTCTCGAAACTTTGCAGGCACATGCATCTATGGCGTGTTCAGTTCATCGAAATGGTCTCATGTCTTATAACCTAAGCATAGTCGCGGCTGAGAAATCTCGTTGCTACTCGAATGGCAAACAGAAGGCAACAAGAAACATCAGCACAAACTGCGGCAAGACTTGAACAGTCCCGTTTGCCCAAGGCCCGTCAACGCAAGCAGCAACAATGCGACCGCGAAATGTCCAAGTTCAAAGCGAAGATGACGAACCTCAGCTACATATGTACGTACCTTGCGACAATTGCGAACAATCCACGCTTGAGCCGGCCATTGCTCGAGCAACCGGAGCTCAGCATCACTGTGGCAAATGCTCTGGGCGGACTCATGCAAGAAACATGTTGACCTTTGGCAAGGCAACGACATGGCACCCGGCGATGTCCCCGAAGAGCTCAAAGATCTCTCGATGATCGAGCAGATGCTTATAGCCCGCGTTCACCCTCAAGTCTGCGTGTATTACCTTCGTGGTAGTTGTGGTCTTGGACAGCTTGCGTACTGTGGCAACGTTATCAACTTCGCGCAAGATGTGCAGTCCGTGGCAACTATGTTATCACTGACACCGCCGGAGCTGCCAGTAGTGGTTTTACGTCGGGACGCACAGCAAGGCCACAAAGACTGCCGCGTTCGACGAGCGAAGGTCTACAACGCCCTGCTATGGCTGAAGGCCAACCACAAGCACTACCGCTATGTCGTCATATCTCAACAAGCCATAACAGCACTTCCGATTGACGCCGACGTTTCTGCAATGCTTCAGACAGCTGTCGATGCATCGGACGCAGAAGCTACTGAGACGCCTGCTGGAGTTTAAGAACTTGAAGACGTCAAGACTGGCATTCCTGCGAATGTCATGATTTTGCAAGAAGATCGCATTCAGACTACGCTGAACTGGATTGCAGCACAACCGCTTCCTGTAAACGAGCGTTAAGGAGCTTACATCACAATGGCGTTTCCTTGCCTGTTACCGTATGGATGCGTGGACATACACGAAGGCAACCGACCAGCAAATCTCCGGCCAGCACTTCACGAATACTTCATTTATCTTCTCCAGCACAAGTCGCAGCGCTTTGCACAAGATCCAAGATTTCGCTACTTCGCATGGAACACCCTGCAGCGCAGCGAATTTTCAAAACGTGGCTCAATAATCGCGAAGAAAAACCAGTTTGCTGGCAATATAGCACAACTTCGTGATGCAGACACGCGACAACAGCATTTTGCGCAAGCTCAATCATTCTTCTTCTTCTT
The DNA here is from genome assembly GCA_951905685.1 of Eumerus sabulonum. Classification (NCBI taxonomy): domain Eukaryota; kingdom Metazoa; phylum Arthropoda; class Insecta; order Diptera; family Syrphidae; genus Eumerus; species Eumerus sabulonum. Next base: position 108,238,313 of record OX645061.1, read on the forward strand.
TGGTGGCGTTACAACCTATGAAGGACCAGAGCCAAGCTTCTCTCAATCACCCATCTTGTGTGTGATTTATTTTTCACACAGGTGAAAGGGACCTACAGTTTCATGCCGATTCCGAACGCCGTAAGTCGAGAAGCTTTTTCCAGGCAAGTTATACTACGGGGGGTTTTGCCAGTACCCCGCCGAGGAGGGATGCCGCGAAATAAACATACGATGGCGTTGGCGATATCGGGATCCGAACTCGCTCATCGTGCGCCAGAGTCCAACACACTAACCACTGCGCCACGGCGCCCTCATTGGACTTCGAAAACTCGAGGCACGAGATGCTATTGGTATCAGCGCCGGACCGACCTTGAGGCCATGGTAACGCAACTGGGCATCCCAACAGCATTCATCACGCTGTCCGCTGCTGATCTGTGGTGGCCCGATCTCGCTAAGCTTATGGGGGCAAACTTCGAGGAAGAGTCGACACTTGCAGAACAACAAATTGCTCGTCAGCGTCAAAAGCATCTCGTGTTGAATCCGTTGATCGCTGATGAATTTTTCTACGAACGAGCTCGCAAGTACATGTCGGATGTCATTGGCAAGGTGTTCGAAGTAGAAGACTTCTGGTACCGATTTGAATACCAGCATCGAGGATCAACACACCTTCACGGCATCGTCTGGCTCAAGGGCACACCAGATGCAAGAAGGTTCAGTTCAATGACGCAAGATCAATAAACGGCGTCTCGCAAATACTACGACCAATTGAAGAACTTTCGAGTGATCATCCGTCTCGGCTGCACTACGGTGACCCGCGCACAGAAAGGACCAGTAGGAGTGGCGCAAATCGCAAACAGACTTCAGCGCCACACGCAATGCACCAATGCTCCCTTCGCAATGGAAAGGGCAGGTTCAACTACCCCAAGCAGTGCCAAGCAACTTCGACACTTGAACTGGATAAAGGTCATTGGGTCTACCGTCCAGTGCGCTACGATCCATTACTCAGCGATCCCAATGTGTTCATCATGACATCGTGGCGTGCGAACACAGATTTCAAGATCATCACTTCCGAACACGCTGTGATAAACTACATTGCCAAGTACGCCAGCAAATCGGGGCCCCAGTCAAACAGCCTGAAGCAACTGTTCAAGGATATTGTCGACAACGCTCTCAGTAATGCAAACGCGTCCACTGCATATACGAAGATGATGAACAAACTAATATCCGAACGTGATATCAGAGCCTGTGAAACCATGCACCTGGCTCTTGGTTTGGACCTCTTCCTGGCATCTAGAAGTTTTGTCACGCTAGTGATCAAATTAGAAGACTACGTGCTCGTGTTGGAAGGGGAAGGCGAGGAGGCAGGTGGGTCGAAACTGATGGACTTCTACACTACACGAGATCAAATTCCGTCGTTAGCACAGCAAACGAGCTAACGGCGGCGCTGCAAATTGCCTTCGAGATAAAAGCTTGAAGGTGTACCCAAACATCGCACTGGGCGATGCCAACGACGTGCTGTTCGCGAAACAGCAACTGTGCTTCTACGTGTCCCATGGCGTACGGACGACAAACTGAAATCGGCACATCGGACTTGGCTCGATGGATTTCTGGCTCGTGTAGAAGCCGATGGACTTGAAAATGTGTGGCGACTCAACATGGAAGATGCGGAGTCTGAAAAAGTGCATAAGCTACCAGAAGTTGATCTACGTGACTGGATGCAAGTTGCCGCTGTCGCTCCTGGCGCGCTACCGGCAGATACGCCTTTGGGCATGCGTGACACGGACTTGTCGTTTCCGTGGCGTGAGTCCTAACCGACGTAAATGGGGTCAAGGTGATGTAAAGAAAACAGTGTTTCAGTCCAAGAACAGACAGCTCACCACAATTGCCGCTAAACTCCGAGCAGCCACAAGTGATGAGCTTTTTGCAACGCTAATTGGATGGGAGATCTGACTCGAAACTCGTATATGTGTTGGGCAAGGCTGGAACAGGCAGTTCTTACCTTATCCCTTAAGTGGTCAAAAGAAGTCGACTTGCACACGGAAACGACTCTATATTGCTCATTGCACCAACCGGTTGCGCTGCCAACAATATCCATGGTTCGACGATTCACTCTGCGTTACTTCTGCCTGCTCGACGACAAGCCTATCTACAACTTGCGAATGAAGCGGAAGGCAAAATGCAAACAAAGTGTAAAAACGTGCGTTTCGTTATCATTGATGAAATATCAATGGTAGGACTGCGCATTATGCACGCGATCGACCAACGTCTGCGTCAAGCGAAGTCCAACACAGAGGAAGCGTTCGGTGGCCTCATACTTCTGCGGTGACTTCTCTCAGCTCGACCCCGTGATGGACACAGCACTCTAAGCCAACGCGCATCCCGACAACTCAGACGCTCTTGCCGCCAAGTTCGTCTACAACCAGATAGACACCGCGAAACAATGCGTCAGACCGGAGACAAGGTTTGTGAGGTTTCACAGCTTTGCCTCAGTTTTTGGCATAGGAGCGGATACCCAGCCCCGTGTGACCACCTAGTATATTTGGTCCGCTGTTGTCTCTTTTAATGGTAAACAATTGGTCGACCGCTGAAAATGGATTGCCTAAATTGTTTGCCAATAAATCAGAGCAGATCTGCACCGGTAGAATTATGGAACTACCAGAAAGATGGCAATTCTCAATTCTTTTGGTTCCTAACCTCATTTACCACCTCCCCCCATACTTCCCGTTCCGCGACCAACAATCAAACAAGATAAGAAAAATCTTATAATGTGCTCCCTCACCTGAACCTAGGTATATGCTCGATATAATTTCCCTCCCGCCATCCAAGGGATATTTAAAACATATGTTCACCTGTCACACGGACAACTGTCACTCGAGCAAAAACTAACGTTTGACAGGAAATCATTGGATCCGTCGTCGGCTCGCCCGAATAAATTGTTTTCACAAAAGCAATTTCAAGTAATTTGGTGTCGCAACGCCCAGACAAACGAACCATAACGATGACGTCCAAGGAGAAGGAAAATAAAAAACTTTTTCGGAACTTTATACGTACGATCACACGTAATGAGGGGCCACTCTCTCACGAAGGCGAGTTGAAACTACTAAGACCGAGCTTGGAAGCAGAACTTCGGCCCGAAGTGCCTGTCGCACAACGATGCAAGATGTTAAAGGAGTTGGGTGAAAACCTGAGGACCTCAAGCCTGAAGGAAGTAAGTCACTCTACATACTTGGTTCTTAAATTGTTCGTTCGTTTACCCTAGTCGGAAGTCACTCAATTGTGGGATCTCACCAAGGATCTGATTGTGGACAATAAATCGACGGAGTACCGTCAGACCACATTGACTTTCTACAAGATCCTGATTCAGACGCAGTACAGAAGCCTTACTCTCATGCGTGAGCACTTCTTCCTTGTGATTCAGGTAAGTTGTTATCCCTGCTGATGCAATCATCCAATTGCACATTCATGTGTATCATTTCAAGAATCACGAAGTTCCCGAGGATCTCAACCATCGTTTCGAACTACTCATCGCTCTGACGGAGAACGGGAAGGACATCACCAATTTCGAGGAGAAGGTACGTTCCACCCCCTAGTTGGACGCAGTAAATGACTCGAACTCTTCATTCTTTCCATTCCAGTTTGGCAGGTTCATGCTACAGTGGCTGCCAAAGATCAACGAGAACCTCCTCAGTCCCTATCTCGAAATGCTTATGAATCTAATCAAGTTCAACGCTGCCCACCTCGAGAACGAGATTGTCGTCGGCATCGTGCAGTAAGGAAACGAAAAGAAAAACAAGAAATGCAATCGACTGTACATGGTTTTTATTTGTAATAGGAATGCCTGTCAACTGTGCTGTGCAGTGAGGAAGGAAGCCATCGGTAAACAGTGTCTAAGTATCCTGGAACAGGTGATGGGCTACACAATATTTCCCACTGAGACGCTGGCCATGTGCGTCATGACACTTTGTCGTACAGTGAACTACATCCCGTATTGCGAGCATTCGTGGAAGGTATGTACTATGGTTGTGTGGATGGGAATGATGTTGTTTAGCGGGTGACGCAGACTCCCTTGGTGTCGGGAACGCAAGTTCCTTTGGTGGGATCGAAGTAATCGCCTTGGTCACAGACCTCGACAGTGCTTACCCCGTTGATGCACATGTAGAACTTGTCGCAATCCTTGTGGGGAACGGCTTTGGTCTCGTGATCTTTGCAAACATTGTCTCCGTTGCTAACAGTTGTACTAGGCGGGTCTTCTGACGTAACGGGTGGTTCTCCTGACGTGACGGATGGGTCCTCAGACGTGACGGATGGTTCCTCAGACGTGACGATTGGTTCTTCCGACGTGACGGGTGGTTCTTCTGACGTGACGGGTGGCTCCTCAGACGTGACGGATGGCTCCTCAGACGTGACGGATGGCTCCTCAGACGTGACGGATGGCTCCTCAGACGTGACGATTGGTTCTTCCGACGTGACGGGTGGTTCTTCTGACGTGACGGTCGGCTCCTCAGACGTTACGGGTGGCTCTTCAGACGTGACGGGTGGCTCCTCAGACGTGACGGGTGGTTCTACTGACGTAACGGGTGGTTCTTCTGACGTGACGGATGGCTCCTCAGACGTGACGGATGGCTCCTCAGACGTGACGGATGGCTCCTCAGACGTGACGATTGGTTCTTCCGACGTGACGGGTGGTTCTCCTGACGTGACGGATGGCTCCTCAGACGTGACGGATGGCTCCTCAGACGTGACGGATGGCTCCTCAGACGTGACGGATGGCTCCTCAGACGTGACGGATGGCTCCTCAGACGTGACGGATGGCTCCTCAGACGTGACGATTGGTTCTTCCGACGTGACGGGTGGTTCTTCTGACGTGACGGTCGGCTCCTCAGACGTTACGGGTGGCTCTTCAGACGTGACGGGTGGCTCCTCAGACGTGACGGGTGGTTCTACTGACGTGACGGGCGATTCTTCAGTCGTGACCGGTGGTTCTTGCGATGTAACGGGTGGTTCCTCAGTCGTGACAGCTGGTTTCTCAGACGTGACGGCTGGTTCCTTAGTCGTGACGGGTGGTTCTTCCGACGTGACGGATGGCTCCTCAGACGTGACGATTGGTTTTTCTGACGTAACGGGTGGTTCTTCCGATGTAACGGGTGGTTCCTCAGTCGTGACGGGTGGTTCCTCAGACGTGACGGCTGGTTCCTCAGTCGTGACAGCTGGTTCCTCAGACGTGACGGCTGGTTCCTTAGTCGTGACGGGTGGTTCTTCCGACGTGACGGGTGGTTCCTCAGATGTGACGATTGGTTCTTCCGACGTGACGGGTGGTTCTTCCGACGTAACGGGTGGTTCCTCAGTCGTGACGGGTGGTTCCTCAGACGTGACGGCTGGTTCCTCAGTCGTGATAGCTGGTTCCTCAGACGTGACGGCTGGTTCCTTAGTCGTGACGGGTGGTTCTTCCGACGTGACGGATGGCTCCTCAGACGTGACGATTGGTTTTTCTGACGTAACAGGTGGTTCTTCTGACGTAACGGGCGATTCCTCAGTCGTGACCGGTGGTTCTTCCGACGTAACGGGTGGTTCCTCTGTCGTGACAGCTGGTTTCTCAGACGTGACGGCTGGTTCCTTAGTCGTGACGGGTGGTGCTTCCGACGTGACGGGTGGTTCCTCGGACGTGACGATTGGTTGTTCCGACGTGACGGGTGGTTCCTGAGACGTGATGATTGGTTTTTCTGACGTAACGGGTGGTTCCTCAGTCGTGACGATTGGTTCTTCCGACGTGGCGGGTGGTTCTTCTGACGTGACTGATGGCTCCTCAGACGTGACGGGCGATTCCTCAGTCGTGACCGGTGGTTCTTCCGACGTAACGGGTGGCTCCTCAGTCGTGACGATTGGTTCTTCTGACGTGACGGATGGCTCCTCAGACGTGACGGGCGATTCCTCAGTCGTCACCCGTGGTTCTTCCGACGTAACGGGTGGTTCCTCAGATGTGACGGCTGGTTCCTTAGTCGTGACGGGTGATTCTTCCGACGTGGCGGATGGCTCCTCAGACGTGACGATTGGTTTTTCTGACGTAACGGGTAGTTCTTCCGACGTAACGGGTAGTTCCTCAGTCGTGACAGCTGGTTCCTCAGACGTGACGGCTGGTTCCTTTGTCGTGACGGGTGGTTCTTCCGACGTGACGGGTGGTTCCTCAGACGTGACGATTGGTTCTTCCGACGTGACCGGTGGCTCCTGAGACGTGGTGATTGGTTCTTCCGACGTGACGGCTGGTTCTTCTGACGTAACGGGTGATTCCTCTGTCGTGACGGGCGGTTCCTCAGACGTAACGGATGGTTCCTCGGAAGTAACTGGTGGCTCGTCCGATGTGACCGGTGATTCTTCCGATGTAACTGGTGGTGCTTCAGTTGGGACGCAAACACCCTTCACGTCAGGAACACAAGCTCCCTTGTTTGGATCGAAATAATCGCCTTGATCACAGACCTCAATTGTGCCCACCCCGTTTATGCACCGATAGAATTTGTCACAATCCTCATTGACAATAGTTTGATTCTCATGACCCTCGCAGACATTGCCACTACCTGGTGTCGTTGTTTCGGTACTCGTCACAGTTGATTCAGGCGGCGCAAGTGTTGTTGTCCAACAGACTCCCTCCTTATCTGCCATGCAATAGCTCAGCTCTGGCGAGAAATACTGCCCCTGCGGGCACTCCAGTGGTATTGAATTTCCATTCATACAAAGCTGATACCTGCTGCATTCACCCTCGATCGGTATAAAGCCTCCGCTTTGTCCCGGCTGGCAAATGTACGGCGACAAAGTGGTCGCTGCTTCCGTTGTCGGTCCCGCAATACACTTATTCTCCTTGTCCAAGCGACAGAATTCTAATTCTTCATCAAAATACTGCCCTTCCATGCATCTGAACGTATACAGTTGTCCGTTTATACAAACGTTATACTCCGTGCAGCTCTCCTTAGATGGCAGAAACGTCCCAGATGCTTGCGAGCACTTGCCTATTTGTGCTTGAACCTTCTGTAATCCAACATAAGTCACCAAACACGCGATCAACAATCTAAAATCCATTCTATCCACTTCTTATATTGTATTCTATACACCAAATTGGTTCTGGTAACGTCCGTATCGATCGGTAATTGAAGCGAAACTTTCCACAAACCGACCACTTGCTCGCCTTTATATCGCGCTATCAAACTTATCGTGTGAAGGATCCCGAAATAGGTATCTTCGTAGATATTGCCACGGTAGATATTGTTTTGCGGTCTTTTTTGCGTGTATATAAAACTGACGCTGTGATGACTGACTGAATGATGACTGCCAATCGCTCACACGAGATAAGACGGTCTATGAGACCGGAAATAACGTTTCCGACTTTCGAAATCGAATTGATTTCTAGAATACTCCTTACGCCCTATTGATCGAGACCTTATGTGTGTAAATGGGCTGATTGAATGTCTGCTACTGCGCAGGCTGGCACTGACTCATGGGCGATTTATCAATCGCGCACTGGAATTCAGTCGATGTAGATCTGTTTTCATGATTTCGGATTATGTACAACGGTTCTTAGAAGCTTAAGGAAGGTGCTGTTATGTGATTGTGTGTTATCTACGTCTCCATTCGACCAGGAGTTGTAGATCGAACGTCGCTGCGACATAGTGGGGGCTAAGAGGGAAGATATTAAAACGAATTTCAGTAATGTTTCGAGGGTTCGTCTTTATTTGGGAAGTTTTTCAACATATCATAGCCGTAGTGACCGAGTTTGAAGCCTGCAGCTTGATTTCCCAACGTCACGGCGTCCTTTAGGGACATCTGCAACCGATCCAGTCCGTAGATGACTGCTGCACAAAGGGTATCGCCTGCGCCCAGGGCGTCAACGATTTTCTCAGGCGGAAACGGTTTGATGCGGTGAAATTCCATGTTCTTATCCAGGCAGTATGATCCCTTCGATCCCCAGGTGCAAATGATGTCGTTTACCCTCGTGCATCGTGCGCGCAAGCCATATACAGCTTGCTTACCATCCGGCCAGTTCAGCGACAGAGCCAGTTCCTTGCCTAGAAATACAAGATCAGAGAATTGAGTGAGGACAAGAAGTTCTTCGTTGATTTTCTCCAGTTCCACAGAGATCCGTATACGTCCGCCGTGATTACGATTAAAGTCACTTATCATTTGCATCATTTGCACGGTCTCGTCGGGGTTACGACCTTCAAAATGCACCCAAGAGTAGTTGGCTAGATTGACGCGCTTGAAGTGATCGTATGTCAAGATCGGAAAATTCGAATTTGAATGTATGATTGTCCGCGAATCGGTCGCCTGACTTAGGAGGACGGATGAGAACGGTGGATCTTGATCGACACTCGGACAATTGTCGATTCGTATTCCCCGTTTCCGACAATCGTCGTAGAGAAATTGAAAGGCAACCGATGCGCTTGTCATCCCGATGAATTCACAGTCAACATTCAGGTTCCTGAGTACTGTGCAGTTGTTGGAGGCATTACCACCGCGTTGCCAGTAGCCCTTGAGGCATCGTCGATCGGTATCTTCTTCCGGGTACTTGGCACAAACATGAACAATATCCAGTACGCACATTCCGACGCAGAGAATACGTTGTTGCGACAACGAATTGTTGTTATTTTCACTTGAGGTGCTCATTTCACCAGCACGAATCGCGTTAATCACTGATCAGCGGGCCAGAGATAGACGTATCAGTGACAGCCTAACAAGTGTGTTGTTGTGTGTTATCAATCCGTTGCTTCGTCGCCTCATTCGCTCTGTACATTTGCCTCTACAGGGTGTCACCGATGCATTTGACTTTGAATTTGTTTTTTTGTTTTTTGTTTTCTTTCAGAATATGAAGAACCTGCTGGGCACAAACCTGGGCTATTCGTCGCTTTTGATCATGTGCAATATACTAAAGGATAAGGCCAATCATAAGGATCCGAATCTGTTGCGCGGTGCTGTTTTTCACATCAACATGGGTGTGTTTGGATCCACACCGGGTTTGGTCTTCTCGCCGAAGATCTCGACAACGTCAACCGTTTTGACGAGCTTTCAACACGTAAGCCGATGCTATGTATCCTTCATTGTGTACTCGTTAACGTTCCATTGTAGGCGCTTGAAAGTCAGGAGCTAATCGTCACCTATGAGGTGATCCTAAGCATTCGTAATGTGATCGTTAAAATCGGCAAAGAGTTACCCGAACGAATCTGGGATATTATATGCGAAATCCTCTCGGCCATAGCGAATAACATTGCGTTTTACGGTAGGGCATCCTCTTTTCGATTTATTTTTGGACTTATTCCCTTTACCCCGCTTAGAAAAAGAAGGTCTCCGAAAGGACTACATCTTGCAGGAGAGTTTCCATGAGTTAATCGACGTCGTCGAGAATCTATTGCATGATGATATATCGGCGAATAAGGATCTAATCTATGATCTCATTGAACGTGTTGCGGAGAGCCGGTCCGAGGTTTCCGTACTCAATTTGATCGACTATCGTTCGAGTCGAATTTCGGCCACCATGCCCGATTGGCTGACGGTTCTCAGTGAGTTTGTGTCGCGTTTCTATCGCATCTCGAACACAAACATCCGGATAAAGACGGTGCATGCATTGAAACAGATCATGGAGGCGAATCGTGCAAGTTATGAGGAAGAGATGCTTCAAGGTGTTGTCATTCCACAGTTCGGTGGTATCGCAAACGAACCGGATCTCATGATTCGCGTTGTGGTCTGTAAGGCACTGGTTGATTGTGCTTTGCACTGTGATACGGAACGATGTGGCGAATTGATTGGCATTATGGAAAAGGTACTAAATCGTCCGTTCGAGCAGTATGCGTCGGATGAGAGTGTCTGTAAATCGGAAGGAGAAATTCAGGACGTCACGACGGTGGTCGATGGGTTAATTCGAATTTTCAAAGTCAAACTCTATCGCCTGCCGTCGAGCCATGCAATACGGGTCTTCAACATACTCGTGGGTCATTTGGAGCAACATTATCAAAAGCCGCGGGTTTTCGAGCACGCCAACTTGGTGCGGAACAAGATCTTCTCGTGGATGCTTCAGGCACGAGCAAATGCCTCCTGCCACATTGGCTATCCCGATCCGGAGACGGGAAATATACGATTCAGCCCATATCTCGGCATAGATTCGAGCCTGTCGATGCACGGTATCGGTATTCATCCGGTGCCGACGGGCCAGGAACACATCTCGTTGCATTCGACTTCAATTTCGATTCGACGCGCATGCAAGATCATAGTCAAATGCATTGAAGAGGATAAGGGTAAGTCCTACCGCGTCCTGTGTCTCTATCTCTGTGGGATTTCTGTGATTTTCTCGTGAAGATTTTCAGATTTTCCAGCTCGTCATCAAGGAACTACCGCGCATCCTGCAGAATAAAGCCCTCATTCTAGGCAATGACATCGAAGCATTAGCCGTGGCACTGTGCAACTCACTTCCCGACCCAAAATCGACGCCACGGTCTTTCCACACCGGCAAACCATCGTCGGACGAGTGCAATGCACTACTCCTACCCGCCATCGCTAGCCTAGTGATCTACCATCAGTATCTGACGCCGGATATTAAGCTGCGTATGATTGAGGCGGTAAAGGTGGTTATTCGCTCGAATGCCAACGCTCACATCTGCATTAACACCCTGACGATCATGATTCTCGAAATGCCCGAAACACTGTCGCGACAATTGGCCGATGTATTGCTCGAGATCAGTAAAATGTCACGCACCGCTGTCGTGGCGATACCAGTCTTGGAATTCCTTTCAAGTAAGTCGTGAATCCATTAGCCCCATCGTCTACTCGTAACTCCTTGCTTTTGTAGTTTTGAGCCGACTGCCGAACGATTTATTCGCAAACTTTGTCCCGAAGCACTATATGTACGTGTTTGCCGTATCGCTCAGCTATACGAAACCACATCCGTATGATCATTACACCGTTTCGCTGGCGCATCACGTCATGACGGGGTGGTTGCTCAAGTGTAAGATGAGCATGCGAAAGAACTTTGTCGCCTACATCATATCCGGCCTGCAAACGGACACTAACATGGTGCCTAGCATCGTGCCCGGCTTGCCGACAGACTCGAGCATGCGGAATGAGGACTCGTCCAGCCGTCAGAGGAGCACTAGTCTAACGGAGCGAGTGAATCGCTACCGCGACAGTGGCTTCGACATAAGCGACAATCTGAAGAGCATTCAAACCGAATTGGCAGAAACGTGCATCGACTTTATCGCCAGACACACCTACTCGCCGTGCTCCACTTTACCGAAGAGGTAAGTATCGTTCGAATCAGCCAGTTGAAGATGAATCATTTGTCGTCATCTCTATCTTCTTGCCAGGCTTCCGGCGGTTGATTGCATGCTGAAGAACGGACCCTCTCAGACCTGGTTGGTTGGATATAATCTCGTGACCATAACGACTAACGGTTGCCCATCGCCGCCTAAGGCGAATGGACTCTGTGAGCGTTGCTCGCTTCTGATGAACAAAAGTACATCGTCGATTGCTAAGAGCGATATCCCGAGCGGTCCGATATCACCCGAAATTACCGGTGCGACTGGAGGGAGAGCAACAGCATCCACAGAACCTTCGTCCGACGTTCAGCCGACTAATCGACGCTACACAAAAGCTAGCCTACAATACAGCAGTGGAACGGAGTCTGGTACCTCCACCGATCTGACATCCACGTCCACATCGTCGTCGTCGCAACATCAGACCCATCGTCAGACGTCGAACAGTTCATCTGTGTCGCTCGAGGCCCTATCGCGCCGTGGTTCGAATCCCGAGCCCGAAAATCGCGTCGAACCCTCGTCTGCCTTTGGAAATTCCCTAAACCAACTGAGTCACGCTAGCAGCGGTACCGTCTCATCTCAACAGCCCACATGCGCTCGTTCCTGCACCGGCTGGGCTGAGATCTATGTACGTCGCCCGACGGGCAACATCTCTTGGATAATGCACATTCAAAATCCAATTGCCAACGATTGCTTGGGAACTGATCTGCCGTCAAGCGACCTCATCTCCCTCTTCCTTCCCACCATGCATGGTGGCGTGTTTGGGCCCGATTTCGTCGAAGAAACCAAATTGCTATCACCCGCACTACCGCTTACTTCACTTTCGCCACGCGAACCTGTCGAGCAAGACCGAAAGGACCCGCGAGTCTTCGATGCAGCCGACAAACTCTCCGTGGCTAGAGTCCGTGCGCTACAGCGTCAGGAGGAAATTACTTCGGTGAATTCGGCTTCGGGACCAATCGACATACCCAAAGCATCGAAACGTGGAAAAGACTCGTCGGGCAGTTTGAGTGATGGCGAAGCCGATGACGACGGTACAGCCTTCGAAGACGGTCACACACGAGCTCGTAACCCCGTGCGTAGGGTAAACTCCAGCCCGGAAATGAGCTCCAGTCTTAAGAAACCATCCGGCCGGGACTTCAGCTCTCCCGGGCCACCGATGGTCACTACAGGCGATCAAGATGACGTGACAAAGAAGAAAACCGTTGTCTCCAGCGGCTACACAAAAGACATTCGCGTGAGTTGCGAAGCAATACCCGAAGAAATCGCCGGTTCCACACCACCAAGCCAAGCCGATTCGCTGAAGGACGACGAGAAAAATCAAAACCCACAGTCGAAGACGAAAGAGCTCAGTGGCAAGGAACCCAGTCTACCGCCGAAACAACATTCGGCCGACGACGTCACCCATCACATGACCGTGAACCCTGTCACTGGATCCGCCTCGGCTACGAATCTAAAGATACCATTAGATCTGCAGAAGCTAAACACAAGCACAAAACCACCGCCACAGTCCACAGCACCATTGTCGCCCAGGCTTCTGGCCAAAAACGCTGCTATCAAGGTGGCCTCCTTCTCGTCGAACGTCGGCGGGGGTAGTACTAGCGGCATGGGAACTTATGGCAACAACAACGGCGATATGATCCGCGGCCGATCGAAGACAATCTCTGTAGTCCGAGAGGTGCGAGAACCAAACGGGAAGAGTCGTCCGCTTCCGCTGTCACAATTTGGTGCCGCCAAAGTGCCCATCAACACCAAACTCGGCATCAGTCCGAGTTTTGTGTTCCTCCAACTCTTCCACAACGGGCTGCTGCACTCATCCGATCTACCGCTCAAGGTGAGCGCCGAGAACATGGCCACTGTAAGCGTGCTCGACTTAATACCGCCGTTCGAGATGCACGATTTCGGCGTTCTCTACGTCGGACCGGGTCAATGCAACAACGAGGTTGGCATCCTAAGAAATCGCTACGGTAGCGTGCGATACGTCGAATTCCTCAGGAATATTGGCACACTGGTTAGTCTCAAGACCGCCAAGGAGAACAATTTGTTCGTCAACATGGAGACAAACGGTTCGGATGGCAATTTCACGTACATCTGGAAGGATGACGTGGTGCAGATCACCTTCCACGTCGCCACTCTAATGCCGAATCACGACAACGATCCGAACTGCAACGAGAAAAAGAAGCACATCGGCAACGACTACGTAAGCATTGTGTACAATGAAAGTGGCGAGGAGTACAACCTCAACACCATCAAGGGGCAGTTCAACTACGCGTGCGTTGTAGTCCAACCGCTTGAGTTAAACATGAATCGTGTGTTCGTCAAGGCCCGGCATGAGATCGCCAAGTTCATCTGTCACCCAGAGCCGAAGATCGTTTCCGACCGTAGTGCTCCGCTTCTTGCTCGGCAACTCGCTCTGCATGCTAACGTAAGATTTAAATTGGGATCCATTGGAAGTGGTCATTCATATATCATGTTTGTCGTTACAGTTGGCCTCGCATGTATACCAGAGTATGCAGGCGAAGAATCCGTATGCGTCCAACTGGCTCGAGCGCTTGAGGAAGATCAAGACTCTTCGCACAAAGGTATGCGCTTGGTTATTGGGTGAAAGGATGTTGTGTCAAATCAAATTCGTTTCAGCTATTGAAGGACATCAAGGAGAAGCGTGACACGAGCAATGAGGAGTCATCATCGTGGTGGTGGCGACACAACATACTCTCAACCTAGCACCTTGGCGTCTCGGTCACTCACTGGTAGACCTACTCATATTCCTTGTAACCGTTAATCAATTGTTTCTCTTTCGCTGCATGTGTTGACTGCAAATAAATATTTGAAATTGCAACAACAGATCGGCTGTTTGGGGGAAAGTTTATTTGGAAAATGACTGGACAAGTGCCAGTTTGAGTAGGGGAGTTGGTCACTGACGTTTTGCTCTTGAAGACATGGTAAGCGGGTTGCTCTAGCGTCCTGGACTTGTGTGGGACTGAGTTTTCTTAGTTCTTCACTGATCTTCCTTCAGTCGATGATGGGCCTTCAGTCGATGATGGGGCTTCGGTCGATGATGGGGCTTCAGTCGATGATGGGCCCTCAGTCGATGATGGGCCTTCAGTCGATGGTGATCCTTCAGTCGATGATGTGGCTTCAGTTGATGGTGAGCCTTCAGTCGATGATGGGCCTTCAGTCGATGATGGGGCTTCAGTTGATGGTGAGCCTTCAGTCGATGATGGGGCTTCGGTCGATGATGGGACTTCAGTCGATGATAGGCCCTCAGTCGATGATGGGGCTTCAGTTGATGGTGAGCCTTCAGTCGATGACGGGGCTTCGGTCGATGATGGGCCCTCAGTCGATGATGGGACTTCAGTCGATGATGGGACTTCAGTCGATGATGGGGCTTCAGTTGATGGTGAGCCTTCAGTCGATGATGGGGCTTCGGTCGATGATGGGACTTCAGTCGATGATGGGACTTCGGTCGATGATGGGGCTTCAGTTGATGGTGAGCCTTCAGTCGATGATGGGGCTTCGGTCGATGATGGGGCTTCAGTCGATGATGGGGCTTCAGTTGATGGTGAGCCTTCAGTCGATGATGGTGCTTCAGTTGATGGTGAGCCTTCAGTCGATGATGGGCCTTCAGTCGATGATGGGGCTTCAGTTGATGGTGAGCCTTCAGTCGATGACGGGGCTTCGGTCGATGATGGGCCCTCAGTCGATGATGGGACTTCAGTCGATGATGGGACTTCAGTCGATGATGGGGCTTCAGTTGATGGTGAGCCTTCAGTCGATGATGGGGCTTCGGTCGATGATGGGACTTCAGTCGATGATGGGACTTCGGTCGATGATGGGGCTTCAGTTGATGGTGAGCCTTCAGTCGATGATGGGGCTTCGGTCGATGATGGGGCTTCAGTCGATGATGGGGCTTCAGTTGATGGTGAGCCTTCAGTCGATGATGGTGCTTCAGTTGATGGTGAGCCTTCAGTCGATGATGGGGCTTCGGTCGATGATGGGGCTTCAGTTGATGATGGGACTTCAGTCGATGGTGGTCCTTCAGTCGATGATGGGGTTTCGGTCGATGATGGGGCTTCAGTCGATGATGGGCCCTCAGTCGATGATGGGCCTTCAGTCGATGATGGGGCTTCAGTCGATGATGGGCTTTCGGTCGATGATGGGCCTTCAGTCGACGATGGGCCTTCACTCGTAGTCTTAGGCCAGCATACACCTGTAGTGTCTTCAATGCAATATCTTAATTCTGGCGCAAACCATTGTCCTTTTTTACATTGTAACGGAATCGGATGCCCGCCAATGCAAAGATGGAAACCATGGCAAAGCCCCTTTATTGGCAGGAGCGTGCCTGATGGCTTAAACCTACACGGGTTTTTCGGTCCCGGCGGTTGCGGATCACATTTTTTATCCACATCCAATCGACAATATTCCAATTTTGCGTCGAAAAAGTTCAACGCGCCGCATGTAAGAATTATCATTTGTCCATTGATACATACGCTATAATCCCTACAACTGCCCTCTATCGGATGGAATGTGCCAATCGGGTCTCGACAACTCTTACTGACAGCGGGTCTCTGATCTGAAACTGGTGTCCGGTGTCCAAATTCCGGAATCTAACACCAAAATCAATAATACCGTAAAGCTTAAACAAAAACCTTCAAAAAAAAAAAAAAAAAAAAAAAGCGGTCATACCACAGAGGAACTCGTGCCATCAATCTCTCCTGAAACGGCTAGACATAATAGTATAGTTCTTATCCTCCACATGGTATAGTTGTGCGACCTTGCCTTAGTTCACAAAAACTGATTTTACACGACGATGATATTCTTCTGGCTAAAAACGAAAAGTTGCTCGGTTGTGTTGACCACTTAGGTGTTGTTGCTTGACTTATGACTACGGCTGTTGTCAAACCACTTTATATATTCATTAGCTCATCCATCTGCATGACACATTCTCAATCAGTTCTGATATGTATCTATAGAAAGTGTGGTCTTATCAGGTCTCCGCATAATTTTTTTTCTTTTCGGCTCTTAATTTCCGTTGAGATAAGGCCAATGGTTGGCCGATGGTGTCTTAACCTGTTGACAAGTTGGATAATAAACTGTGAATTTCAGTCCATGGTTATGAGGAAATCGGATGTCGCGGAGTAGAATGAAAAAATGAGTTAAGTGCTAAGGGACTCAATGTCGATTTTACGAGACTTATCGGACAATTGGGTTGCTGATCCTTGTCGCAGATATAGGGAGTCTGATTACTGATAGCTTGTAATTTTTGATTACAGTTGCTATCGAAATGACTTTTCTAAATATATTTTGGGCTCTCCTTTACATTTATTCTGTTATTATCAGGCGCGCTGGTTACTATCAGGAGATCAGTCAGCATACATACAGTACACTAGGCTGTGGCACTGTTGTCGTTGTTGTATGTACATAAGTATTTTGGCGTTACAGTCCATGAAGGACCTGAGCCGAGCTTCTCTCAATCACCCATGTTGTGTGGTGATTTTATGTTCCCATAGGTGAAAGGGACCTACGATGTATTGCCGGATCCAAACGGCGAATTTTGAGAAGCTTTTCTTGACAGGGGGTTTTGTCAGAGCCCCGCTGAGGAGAAACACCGTGAAAAGCACATTCGATGACATGGCTTTTTCGGGATTAGATCCAGTGTCATCGGCGTCAGAGGCCAACACACTAGCCACTGCGTCACGGTGCTCTCCGCTGTTGTCGTTGTTTTTGTATCAAAAAAAAATTATTTTTGAAACGATCTTCATTTATCTTTTTAAAATTAATCTCTTAAATTTCTATTTTACTTCGACTTGGCAGCACTAACCGAAATGTCATATGAAACCAATTGACGTTTCTTTCTTTCTTGTTTTGGTCACGGTCGAATTAGTCACGTATTTGAACATTTTCGTCTAGAATTACCTTTATTTCGGGGAGGTTTTGGTCATTTTTGTATTCCATAGGAAGGATCCGTCACAGCCCACACAGTAGCTCCATAATCACGCGAAACCCCGCCGAAATGCAGGTAAAAATGCCCGAAATCCGTTCGTGCTCCAACACCAATTTCAGTTGTGACCATATTTGGGTACTTATTTGTAAACATTGCAGGATCCAAATGAAGACACCGAGTGGAATGATGTTCTCCGCGCCAAAGGTATCCTTCCGCCGAAAACCAAAGAAGCCGAAGTTACCGAAGATCAAATTGTCAATATGCTCGAGGATGCCATCCAGAAGCGAACTGCCGGTGAGTCACAGAAGAAAATGGTAGACATGAACCTCGACGAACTTGACGAGCTAGAAGATTCCGAAGACGAAGCCGTTCTAGAGGAGTACCGCCGTAAACGTATTGCCGAAATACGCGCTTTCACGGAAAAAGCGAAATTCGGAACAGTTCGCGAAATCTCCGGGCAGGACTATGTGGATGAAGTGACTAAAGCGGGCGAAGGAATCTGGGTTGTCCTTCACCTGTACGCGAATGGTGTACCGATGTGCGCATTGTTACATCACCACATGCAACAACTGGCGCCAAAGTTCCCACAAACCAAATTCCTGCGCTCGGTGGCTACGACCTGTATACCGAATTTCCCGGAGAAAAACCTTCCCACGATATTCATCTACCACGAGGGCCAGTTGAAAAAGCAATTCATCGGTGCATTGGAGTTACGAGGCGAAAAGTTGACCGTTCAAGAGCTGGAATTCTTGCTCGGCCAGTATGGCGCTGTTCCAACCGACATTAAGGAGGATCCCAAACAACAGATCCGGGATAAGATGTTAAGTGAATTGGAATCAGTCGATTTCTACTAATACCCTAGGTGCAATAGGTTTATTGTTTTTTTGTACGAAAATAAACGTAAAGTTTGTCTGCCCAACGATTTGTCTTTCGTTCTTCTTCTCTGCTTGCTTCCTGGTTGCCAGGTTGCCGTGTAGGTTGCCAGGTGATTGTTGATTCGATCTCAACAAGCTTTGAAAATTTGTCGTTCCGTTTATTGTCGTTGTTTGACTTATCAGTTGTTTTTTGGGCAAAATTAAAAAAGCCGCAGCATGACGTCTCGTAAAAAATCGCCAGACGATGCATTCTATGAGAATCTAACACTTGGTCTCATGTCCACACTCTGTAAGTACTCATTTCAACTCGTCGGTATTTGTATTGGATTTATTTCTCGTGATTCAGCACAAGTTCCTCGCATTTGCAATGTGGGCTGTGAGAAACGAAATCCGTGCGAGAAGACTCAGGTGCAGACATGGGAGCACCGACACTCTGCCTACCTTCCCGAGGACATGAAGAGATTTTATCTGTCGACAGATGGTTTTATCATGCATTGGAGTTACCAATACGCACGTAAGTATGCCTACATATATCCCCTGCATGGATGAGTTCAAATGTGTGACGTTAGCAAACGATGTGCGTCGCGTGGGATGCATCAACATGCCACACCTAATGCAAATCATCTTGCTGCGGGAGACCGTCGAGCCGCAATATTCTGTTCAAGAGGCTGAAACCCTAATGAAGGAACTATACAATTCACCCATGTCCGGACCGTATCTAACGCCGAAAAGTAAGATTTTCGAACTCAACGTGGTAAACGACGTTGCCAAGGTGATTCCACCTACAAACCAGTCAGGTCACCCGTCATCCTTACGCTTATCTTGTACGCAGGTTTGCCTTATATACGAGACCAGTGGTATAGTCAGTCCGCGGATCTTTCTTCTCGAATTGAATGATTTTAAGTGGCAGTTCCTGGCAGAGACGTTCAGTGAGTATTTGCGAATGGCTATCGCGCATCTTGGCTTGCCCTACTGGGAGCTATGCTTCTCGACCATTGGACTGCCCCCCTGGGCCGAGGTAGGTCGTCAACGATACACCGTCTTGTGCTAACATCCCTTTGTTTTTAGCAACTATTCTTGTTATTGGCGCCACATCTTCTCGAGGATCGTGAACCACGTCGCGGACGTTGCATAAATCCGGCACCTGAACATCCCTACAACGTTCTAGACTTAAACATATTCCGTGCGAAGCCAAGGTCATCAAAACAGGCGCAAAAAACCAAGCGTTAAGCTGACAATTCAATAAAACAAAATCCACTCTTGCAGGTACTGAACGTGTTGATTGTTGTCCAACTCTTCAGATTAGTATTTACAATAAACTATGTACAACGGTAACTAAACTCCTGTTCGTGTCTCGCCTTCCTCCTCCTCCTCGTGTCAGGAAACCTCCCAAACAGTTGACTCTAACGAGCGCCGTGGTCGTGATGCAACTTCGACATGCGCCTCCAGGCCGTCGCTCATCCGACTCATTCGCCTCGCCCAGCTGCCGCGACTGGTCATCGAGACACCACCGCCACCGCCACCGGCTCGATTGCTGGCGTCTCGGAATAGATTTAGTAAATCGTGGTTTTCGCCTTGTTGGGCTTTCCGCAGGCCATGTTGGTACTTAGCTTCTTTCGCGAGCAACTGCTCGCGCTGCATTTGGATCTTAACCTCGGCCGGGATGTCAGGGATGACGAACTGCATTATACCCGTCACCACGAAGACAATGTGCTGCAAAGCGAAGGAAATCAATTACTTTGCAGGTGGTCAAGAAGTATGAGATCACTAACCTCGAATACGACAACAAAGGCCAGACGCGCTGCAAACACATGCCAGTAATGCGGACTCAGTCCGTACGGATCCTGATCACTTGGGCCATTCCTACAAAATATAATAAAACTAAACCAAATGGCAGGTAGAGGTGGGAAGGACATACCTGTAGCCCCGATAGTGGCAAGTGTCCGGATCGTGTTCACTGCTGGTCGCGCCCCACGCTTCCTTGTAGTCCGACGTATTGAACACCGACAGAGAGTGCTCAATATAACCGGTCAACGTATTCGACTGCGAGTAGACAAACTTGTACACCATTCGCGGGATAAAGTCGCTTGTGTAGGCAATGACAAAGGCATTCGTGACGACAGCGGCATAGGTGATAATCCGTAAGATCCCATACCAAGCACCGATATCCTCTACGCGCTCAGCCAGCGGTCGTCGAGCTTGCGTGACCATTTTGTACGCATCAAGACGAATTTCGGCGATATTATTGAGCAGTGCGAAGAGTGGAGCTAGCGGAAACGCTGCCACAAAGAGCGTTACGAATCCATACTGAAGTACTATAGAGAACGATTATATGAGAGAGAAAACGCCACACGGACTACCAAGCGGGCCTTACCCATCTCCAGGTACTCATCGAACAGCGCCAAGCGTCCCGGATCTTGCATATGATAATCTTGCTCCCAAGCCATGTGTAGATGCGAAACATCCTTCGTCGCTTGTTTGTGCTTCCGTTGTCGCCACCAGTTATAGAACTTCGGGAATAAGTATTCCATAAAGTTATTCCAACACTGCTTGCCGACCATGATGATCGCCAGTTGGATACACAATTCCGACAAGCAACCTGCCGGATCACATATATCGTTCTTCAGGCGAAAGAATTCATTGCGTCGGGCCACATCATCGCCAGGATAGTCGAAGAATCGTCCTTTGAAGAAGGCTATGTAGATGAGCGAGCTGTAAAAGTTCATAAACTCGAAAAAGAAGATCTTGAAGGTGTACGAGTCCTCGAATTCGGTGTGCGTTCGTGGGTTCTCCAGATTGGTTAGCTTCAGTGCCATCCTATGGTAAATCTAATCACACAGACCGGTCAGTGATCAGGGAAATTGAGAGACCAATATCGGCTTACCCTGGTGAGTATCATGATGACGACCAAGTTGATAAGGGCAGCGGTAATAGTGGTAAAGAGTTTGGCATGTTTCTTAACAAAGAAACCTCCGCCGCCATAGATGATGGCGACTAGAGAAATTCGATAGATGATCGTGCCCAGCACGGCTCCCAAAACTATGCAGATCTGGAAGTAAGAGCGGATGACTAACTGATCGTGTATGAAAGTGATTCTGCTTAGCTCTACCATGAATGCGACTGCACTTCCGGTGATGACAAATCTCAATGCTTTACTCGTCGTTGACATGTACGGTTCTTTCTCCCTGGTGACTGGATTCATTCGGAATGTCGTCGCGCTCGTCTCGAATTCTGGGCGATTTTCCTCATCCGACTCGACCTTGTTCAGATCCCATTCCCACACGATCACTGACTGTTTTCGCTTCCACAACTCCAGGAATGTTGTTGCTGCAAAGAGACCAGAACATGAACCTCACAACTAGGATGTATGAGTTATCATCTACCCCAAAACGACATGAATATGGCAAAGAACACCGTTGAGGGATTATCGAAGAGGTAACTGATCCTCGCAAATAGACACGAATCAGCCAAACTTTGATAGCTGCACGCAGTATCACATAGCGGACAGAGAGTTAGATTTCCCGTGCCGGATTGATCACAGATCTCTTTGCTCGGCGTGTTATCCTTCGAATTCATGGATGCCAGACCGTAGAGAAAGCATATTGTTCCCACGATCGCCGGATACACAAGCATCTCCGTGTAGAATCCCAGCCAGCAAAAGTAGAGAGCTATCTTGTCACCGAAATATTTGCGGACCAGGCAGAGCGGTTGTTTTTTGTACCATTGCGATGGATGTGCCCAGCTTTCGTAGAGAACACGTCGATCGAAGATTACTCCGCTCGAGTGTGGACGATCGTAGCGTCCCTCATGCAACGGGAAGCATGCCAAGTAGGTATTGTCGTTGAGTAATCGTCGGATGCCAACGCGATCGCTCTCATCGAATCGCGTTCGGATCAATATCTGCATGACCATAAGACTTCGCTGGGCACTCGTGTATGTCGTACAACGGTCTTTCACTATAAATCTTAAACGAGAACGTCATGGAGTGGGTTAGACTTTATGGGATTCTTACTGTTCTTCGGGGTTTCCGCCTGAGGTGGATGCTTTATAGGTGGTCTCGCCCTCGAGTACTGCACTCTCGAGTTGAATTATTTTCGTCATTTTCCGCCAAGTATTCTTGAAGAACTGAATCTTCCTGGTCACCACATTGTCATCATTCTACAAGAGATACCAACCAATTAGAATTTGATCGACTCATTGATCGACGAACTCACCCAGGCCTTAACACTGATGGTAATGAAGCGCTTAACCGGAAGTTTCAGGTTCATCACTTCGGCCATTCGTGTCTCCAGCCTCCACGGCAGGTGGATCTTGAGGAAGAAGGTTTTTTCATCGAACGATTGAGTCTTATCTTCCAGCTCCACCTCGAGACCTTCTTTGATTAGATTCTCCATAAATATTCGACGTTTGTCGCGACGTTTTGCTTCAGCTTCGGTCATCACACCTTCGTCCTCTTCCTCCCACGCCAGCACCATGTCGATCTTTCGACGACCATCGCGGAACATCAGCGATTCTGGATCAAGACCCTAAAGCGTAAAAGTAAACACGTGGCGTCTTGATGGCTTGCGGATTTCTGTAAGCGTACCTCCTTGTCCTGCTTGCTTATGCGCCGTTCTTCATTCACGTCCGCTGCACTATTCCTCTTACTCGTCTTTCGACTACTGAAATAGCTGTTGGCCGTGCTACTATCTAAAGTCGACGATTGGCTCTTGGACTTTTCCAAGGACGTCTGTTTGTAAAAGAACTGATTGTCCGCGATGACATCTGATTGCAGTGACTCGATGCGAGCACTATTCTGTGCATCAAAGTCGAGATCGAGACCAATTTGCATGGCAGTGCCTGGGATATTCTCATTACCCACCTTTGGACCGAACGCTTGTGTCGGACTAATGGAAGACAGGTTACCAAATATTATTTTCGACAGTAGATGGCTTCCCTACCTTCGTTCGCTGTCATCCTCCATGAATGGCGGCAGCTTGACAGTGTTCGAGTTGGACTTTTGTAGTGTTTCGAATCTGTCTTTGGCAAATGGGACTTCAATGGAGTTGACGTCGTTACTATTTGGCACGTACATCGTGACAAAGCTCGAAATCGACTGTCTCGATTCGTTGTTGGTATGCGAGATGCTGTCGCTGCTCTTGTATTGCTTGTTCAGCGACTCGTTGTATGGGATTTCCTGTAAGTGAAACATTTAGTATCTTCCGTGACATAACCAATATTGAACGCGCGTCAGACGAAAGTTTGTCACGCATTCTGCCCTCACTCCCACGCTAATTAATCCGAAAATAAACGATTAAAGTTGAAAAACAGAAGAGGAAAAAAAAAAAAAAACTTAAAAAGGACCTCCGACCACATCTTCATCTTTTATTCAAAAACTACCACCGCCACCACCACCAGTTAACACAGCGACACTCACCCCACCGATGAAACCACGTCCTGCTGTTCCAATTCCCGAATCCTGACTCAAACGTCGCGCTCGAAACCTATTGCCGAACTTTTGAAAGCTCGACCTGACCGGACTCGATGAGATCTGTCGCCGTAGTATGGACGAGCGTGGACGACATTTACGCAACGACGGTACGGCCAAGTAACCGCCATCAATCGAGTTACGATGTCGTTTGAATTTTCTTCGGTTCGCGTCGTCCGTCAGATCCTCGGTTGAGTTTATTGCAATATTCTCATCACCGTTAATGTGCTCCACTTTGATTTCCATACGTGTCGGTGGCGTTGTGCTCGTGTATGGGTTATAATCGGCATGCGTTCCATCGTCATCGTTGTAATACATTCTATCAATCACACACAGGATACCTACTGTCGACGCACTTGTTTATGTATTTGGGCGCCTACTGCTCCTTGTCCTTCGAGCGGAGAGCGGCTTATAGGTAAGGTACGCGCAGTAACTGGTTTTGTTTTTTCTGCTTTTTTTTCAAAAACGCTCCAAATAGTGCCGGCTGCCTACGCACTCGTTACTTGACCTATAAAGAAACAATTGAACGCGTTAGAGTAAGGGTTATATCCTTGCACGTTCCACTTAGAGACAGACAGGGGAGCATGTACTGTACATAGTTATGTGATGTCTGAGTCCGATTGATTCGGTGGGGATTTTATTTTAAATGAATTCAATCGAACGCAGTGCACGTAAGGCAATTAGATCTTGTTAACTTGTCAGTATTCTGTAGCTTAAAGAGCAACTGTCGCTCGTGGGTGGTCCTTTTCTAGGTTCTTCTCGTCTTTAAGTTCAGATTTAGATTGCAGGACATTAGCTGTATATGTATATCGAGGGGAAATTGTAGTTACAATCCTATGCGGGCGGTATTTTGTATATTTTATAAATGCGCCCATTCTAACCGCTATATCCGGAAAACCGATTCTGTTTGTCCTTTAATTATCGGATAACAATCGGTGGCATTTCGAGTCTAATTCGAGTTTGGGGAGTAGAAGTCTCAAATAGGACTTAATTAGGCCTGACTCACCAGGAGGTCTTTGTCTTAGCCTCAAGCCAGATTTTGTGGGTTGATTGGAACGTACATTTGAGGTTATGGGTTTTGTGGGAGATGCACCTAAGTATGGCAAGCGATCGGCCATGTATTTGAGCAGGGGGAGCAACATGTAGTAACTCTTTAGAGGCTACGTGCCGTAACTGAGTTCATGTCATATCGAATTCACTCTCGGCAACCAAGCTTGGACACTTTTGTGGACAAGATCTGGTGGCTGCTAGAGTAAGCTACAAAACGCACGGAGTAATAGAACACTTCGTCGTTGCGTAGGCCTACTTTCCCTATGACACGATTCTACCTCCACCACCGATGGAAGTCTCTGAACTCATAGAGTACCGTGAAGCCGGAAATATTGGTCTCATCTTGTGTTGTGATGCTAATGCACAAAACACTGCTTGAGGCAGCAGCAAATGCATTACAAGAGGGGACCGTCTTTTAGACTTCATTCTCTCGTCTGACCTTACCATCAACAATGTTGGCTCTCAACCAACGTTTGTTACGACAAGACGATAGGAGGTGTTTGACCTGACCCTATCCAACAGATATCTGAAGGACATCACTAACTGGCGAGTCTTGCCTGATGCTACGCTGTCGGATCATAAATATATCGAATTCCGATTAGGTTGTGGGATCTCTTCCTTGCAACCTAAACGGAATCCGAGAAAGACGGATTGGGTATGGTTTAGAGAGAAGCTTGAGAAATCCACTCAGGCCCTACTTAAATTTAGAACGAAACAATTGGTACAGAACGCTGTTCATAACCTGAATAGCGCCATCACCAGTTGTTTTGAACTCGCATGTCGTGTCAGCAAACCTCCCTGCGGGAAACTGGTTCCCTGGTGGAATACCAAGCTCCAATGCCTTCGCAGGGAAGGCAGAAGTCTTCTGAATAGATCGCTCGAATCAAATTCGATCAAATCGAAGAGATCGATTCTCTGAGTGCGACTAGCAAGTTCGTTAAAGTCCTCAAGCGGGGAAAACCGACAAAGCTGGATGCACTCAGTAAATCTGATGGGAAATCAGATCGCCATCGGCTCGTTGAACACTCCATCAAGGGAAACTGCAACTGAAACGATTAAAACAACTCGGCATAGCTGGTATATTGCGTCTCGTGGTTACGACTGAAACCATTGAATTTGCTGTGGCATCCTTCGTTGGCTTCGAATCGCCAGACACACACGGGGGAATATATCCTGTTATAGTGCAGAAAGGTATAAGGCAGCTGCTTCCGACTTTGAAAATAATTTTCACTGCTAGCCTAGCACTTGCTCACATACCTATTCCTTGGCGCACAGTGAAAGTAGTCTTTATTCCCAAAATAGGAAAAGAGGACTACTCATTTGCCAAGAGTTTTAGACCAATTAGTCTAACATCCTTCCTGCTGAAAGGCATGGAGAGACTGGTAGAGTTGCACGTGCGCAAGGTTGCCCTTCGAATGCATCCTCTTTCGGAGATGCAACATGCTTATCAGCGCGGAAAATCCTGCGAGACTGCGCTTCAAAACCTAGTCGAGAGAATTGAATGCGCGCTCGAAAGGGCATCTTCATCGACATTGAGGGAGCTTTTGATAACGCAAGATTCGACAGCATGTGCAACGCTGCCAGATATCATGGCGTAGATGAAGCACTGGTCTTGTGGTACAAAGCAATGCTTGTGCACAGGGCATTGACCGTTGATGCAGGCCTCGACCAATTTGTCAAATCCGGCGTAAACAGGGGCTGCCCGCAACATGGCGTCCTGTCTCCGCTGTTATGGTGCATGGTGGTCGACTCTCGGCTTGATGCTCTCAATGCCTCTGGAGTCTATGCTCAGGCCTATGCGGATGATGTCGCCGTTCTTTCTGTCGGTTCATGCTTAGCGACTGTCCGTTTCAAAGCACAGGCGGCGCTAAATGTGATCGATAATTGGTGTACCAGAAACGGGCTGTCGGCCAATCCTCTTAAGACCGATGTCATTCTCTTCACGGGAAGGAGGAAAAATACTGACATAACTCAGCTGGTACTAAGAGGCACTTCCATCCCGATATCCAAGGAGGCTAAGTATCTAGGAATCATCTTAGATAGCAAGCTTCTCTGGTCAAAGCACGTTGAGTCAAAAACCACCAAAGCGCTGTCAGCTTTCTGGCAACATCCGACTGCACTTCTCGTTAGGAAAATATCCGTCTGTCTTCCAATCAGAGATATTCGCAATCCTAATGGCCATGCACTATGCTGTGAAGCACAGGTAGAGGGGAAAAAGCATGTGCATCTGCAGTGACAGTCAAGCTGCACTCAAAGCTGTTTCCAGCCCCCTAACTAGCTCCAAATTAGTGCATGAACTCAAGTCCTTCTTGAGCAGAGTCGATAGAATAAATTCACTAAGGCTTGTATGGGTTCCAGGTCAATCTGGGATCCCAGGAAACGAGATCTCTGATGAACTCATCAGAATGGGTTCAGAGAAGAGCTTCTCGAAACCTGAACCCGCTCTAGGTCTAGCTGCGTCCACGGTAAGTTCCTAAATTAGCAATTGGATGTTTAATACACACAACCTTAGATGGAGGGATTATTCAGGTTGCAGGATGACTAAGCGCGTATGCGCTGATGCTTTCAAGAAAACCGCAACATTCCTCCTGTCTTTAAGGAGAATCGATTGTAGATGTCTTGTGTGAGTCATTACGGGCCATTATACCAAGCATCTCTGCGTGCTTGGCATAAGCGAGACGCCTGTGCTGCATGTCGCGAGGAGGATGACACTGCAGAGCATTTCTTTGCTGGCGCACAGGAAAACGGGGGAAATACAGTAATGTAAGGTGTCTGTCTGGAGTACAATGGACCAGTATTTGCGTCTGAGTGCTCCAACAGATAGCAGAAGCCTTCAATAAGAAAAAAAAAAAGAAAGGGGCAATATATAGTCCTTCCGCTCGACGGTCGGTGATGTTAACCACTGCACCACGGCCACCCCACGGCTTATTTACAAAACGCTCCAAACGTTCTTTCTTAAGAACGGCAGAGAAGATTTTGAAGGCGATGTTAAGGAGACTTATTCCTCTGTAGTTGGCACACTCACACTTGTTTATTGAGAGCACCGTGGCGCAGTGGGTAGTGTGTTGGCCTCTGACGCCGATGACACGGGATCGAATCCCGACACAGCCATGTCATCGAACGTGTTTTTCACGGTGTTTCTCCTCAGCGGGGTTCTGACAAAACCCCCTGTAGTAAAATTGTCATGAAAAGCTTCTCGAAATTCGCCGTTCGGAACCGGCAATAAACTGTAGGTCCCTTTCACCTATGGGAAAATGAAATCACACACAACATGGGTGATTGAGAGATGCTCGGCTCAGGTTCTTCATGGACTGTAACGCCAACATACATACATACATACATACAGTTGGCACACTCAAAGGGGTCTCCTTTCTCGTGGATTGGGCAGACGATGCTGAGACTCCATTCCTAGGTCCTCTCCAGCTGCTTTGAAGAGCTCAGTAGAAAGTCGATCTTAACTTCGTCGAGGTCAAGGGGAAGGAATCTCTTCGATATTGGGATCTTAACTTCGTCGTGGTCAGGGGGACGAAATTCTCTGCGATCTTCGTCGTTAAGAAATTCTGCCTAACAGCAGTTAATTGACTAACATCGTCCTTATACAGTCTGCAGATATAGTTCGTGGTGGAGCCTTGAAGTCCAAAACCTCAGATGCAGTGCTTTTCAGGGCTTGTTTGCAAAGGTTCTTCTTTTGACTGCGCGGAGGGTTAAGGTGTATGAGAGAGCTTAAGGGAGACGCGATACTAGTGTCTTCATGTGACCCGGGGTGTGTCCTCAATTTAATTCAAAAATGGGCTAGTAAAATACCTTTTTGTGCGTACTTACATATAGGTGAGATGATGATGAATACACCAAACGGCCTCGCCTAACAAATAATCCGTTAACCACATAAGACTTATTCCATAAAGACGTCATAATAGGACTCTGCGTCTGGCGGAAAAAAATAGAGAATAAGCCACTCGAATCAGAACGTATGTTTACCGACATATATGACAAATAAGGCCGTCAGAGAAATCAATTTTGGAATTGTTTAGGGCTCTGTGGCTTGCTTCAAGGTTACAGCAATGACGTCCGATATTGTGGTATCTGTAAGTCATAGACAAAGCCATCAATCAATGGAGGTATGTAGGTTACAATCTACCTTTTCCCTATTGGGACTCAATAGACTACATTATAGGTTGGGCTATGAGTTAACATGTATTGGATCACGGCTCTTAGCGGAATTACCAGCAACGAGCAAGGCTAATTTCTTAAGGGAGTTAAAAGAGATGAAAACGTCACAAACGTCGTGGTGCCTCCACGACACCAGCAATTGACTCGGTTTTTAGTCAAAGGTCCCATGTGTAAGTACGTCATTACCACATCATTTTGATTCAACTCTCTCTCTCTGTTATCATAAGCCCATGGTTATCGTATATTTATTACTCCGTTTGAACTTAAGTCCTTCACCTTTACCCACACGACACAATGACCTCAGGGAAGAGCTTATCTATTGAATTTGATTCCTTTCAATTACGAGGCTAGAAGCCTCGAGGACAAATGAAAGTCCTGGTAGTGGTAAGTGTCTCACGTGTACATATTGTATTAACCCTCCCTAGAATTTCCCACATACATACGACCGTTAATTCCATGCAATCGCATACAGGAAATGTCCTTTGTAAAACAACAAAGACAGCTCCTACCCTGTGGTATTGGTATTTTAATAATACATTATGAGCCCCTAGACAGCTGCAGCCTTAAAGGGATTGATGTTTTATTAAAAAAAAAATTAAGAAACTTTAAGGAAGGATAGGTCCCCAGTCCTTAAACCTGACATCACTGCCATCTGCATCAAATCTGATGTCAACTTTTACAATGATGGCTTTAAGGACTCGGCTTAGTTGGTGTTGTTACTAACTCTATGTATACAAACTTGCCGCTAATTAGTTTATTTATTAATTAGTTCTTTGATTCCATTGTGCGATGTGACGAACGTATCAACAAGTCAGTACAAATATGAGGTGGTGGAATGATAATTGATCCTAAGGGTGTAGTTGACGGATCCAGCCATATACGTGCCACTTGCACATGCGAGCTTATTAATTCGTTCATAAGCTATTGATTCAACAAACGGACTTGGATTCATGTCTGAAGCAATTTAGCTTTTTGGATGAATGGATGGCGTGCAATGCTTGAGTGATGAATTCTCATTTGACGCTAATGAAAATGCGTGAAGATGTGAGGCAGAAGATTTGGAATGGTCCTTCGCAAAGTGCACTTCCATTAGCGGGGCAAAACGCTATTGAAATGGGTTTTTCTATGGGGTTCCTCAGAGTTCCATAATGGGACCGACTCTTTTTGGTTTGTTGAAAATTACGCCAGATGGCAAAGGACTAATAAAGGTCCGTAGGGGTAGCATTGATCCGAGGGACGCAGGCTTGTTAAAAAGCGAGAAGAGTCGCCATAGACGAACTGTTAGTATGTCTCATCCCCACCTCCTCGTGGTGCCATCTGGAGATTTCCTCCTAGGGCTACGACATAGTAAGCCGTAACCGTAACAAAATCATCACCACTCAAAGACAACCACAGGCCTCGGATTCAACAGACGGACTATATGTTGACGATCCTCGTAAACGTATAAAAGGATAACGGTATCGGTTCTGCGCCTGGAATGTTAAGTCATTTAAAAGACCGGGTGCGGCCGAACAGTTAAAGAAAGCCCTAAGTTGCTATGAAGCAGACATTATCGCACTCCAAAAAGTGGGATGGAATTGACCAGGTTGAAAGAGGATGAAAAACTGTGACATATACTACGGAAACTGCTAAAATGAGAACATACTCGTACAAGGCTTAATTGGATGCGGATTAGTTGTCCGAGGTGGACTTAGGCAAAAATTCCTATGCGTCCGGCATGTGAGCGAACGCCTCATAACAATCCGCATCAAGGCTATCTTCGGGAACATCAGCTTGATACGCGTTCACTCCTCCACAGAAGAAAAAGACGACAGAGTCAACGATGACTTCTATGACCACTTAGATAGAACATACGCTTGATGTTCCAGTACAGGAAGTACAGCCTACACGCATATCCTTTTAGCTAGCACACGATTCCCGCATCTCAATATCCATGAGGGGACGTGGCGGTCTCCTGGTCAATTATCTGTTAATCAAATCGATCATATTGCGGTCGACGCCAGACACCTCCAGCATCTTCGATGTCCGAAACTCCCGAGGAGCCAATATTGAGTCGGATCATTACCTTGTTGCAACCCAGGTACGTATGCGGATATCGCGAACACTGCGAAGTCGAGTAGGACCAGCAAAATTTCAAGTTGGGAAGTTGCAATCGCAAAGAGACCGACAGGACCGCTCTACGAGCGGAAAAGAAGGGAGAATCATACGCTTTTCGGAAGGAAAAGAAATAACATGAAAAGCGCGCGATCGAGGAAATGGAAAGATGTTGTCACAGGAACAACGTTCTAGAGTTTTACCAAAGAGTAAAACGAAGATGCCAAAGTCACAAAGCCAGAGTGGAAGCTAGGCAGGGATGAAGATGGACACCTCGTAGTTGAAGCACTGTCGATCCTGAGAACATGAATGAGAGAGAATTTGGTCCACCCGACTTAGACGAGGTTAACGAAAGCAGGTTGAGATGGGTTGGTTGGGAATATACACGTCCTCAGCTCATCTGTTAGACATGGTTGGAAGAAATCATGCACGATGAATGAAATATCAGCACCGTTTGCCCGGTCCATACGAAAGGAGACCTAAATAAGTTCGCCAATTATAGGGGAATAAGTCTCCTTAACATCGCGTATAAGACCTTTTCTGCCGTGCTGTGTGAACGCTTGAAATCAATCGTGGACAATTTGATGGGTTCCTATCAGTGTCGCTTTAGGCCAGGAAAATCCACGATAGACCAAATGTTCACACGGCGGTAGATATTGTAGAAGACCCATGAATTTAAGGTCGACACACATCGTCAAGTCGCAGTGTCTATAGGGACGAGATATAAACACCCATGCCATGTTTTGACATCCCTGCCAAATTCGTCAGGTTGTGCAGGATGACAATGAAGAATTCTCGCTGCTCCATTAAGGTCGGTAAGGAGCTTACCGAGACCTTCGATGTCAAAAAGGGATTCAGGCAGGGCGATGCACTGTCATGTGATGTCTTCAACATCATGCTTGAAAAGATCGTGCGGGATTCACTGAACAATATAAGAGGCACGATCTACTTCAAGTCTGCACAATTGTTCGCATACGCTCATGACATTGACGTGATTTGGAGAACGCAGCGTTGAAACAGCATTGAAACAGAAGCTTGGAAGGTATGTATGTATGTATGTTGGCGTTACAGCCCATAAAGGACCAGAGCCAAGCTTCTCTCAATCACTCATGTTGTGTGTGATTTTATTTTCACATAGGTGAAAGGGACCTACAGCTTATTGCCGGTTTCGAACGACGAGATTCGAGAAGCTTTTCATGACAATTTGACTACAGGTGGTTTTGTCAGAACCCCGCTGAGGAGAAACACAGTGAAAACACGTTCGATGACATGGATGTGTCGGGATTCGATCCCGGCTTGGAAGGTATACGAGGGCAAAACCAAATATATGCTGTCGTCAAGGAAAGACACACAACACCGAAGTCTTAGTCAGAGCGTCACTCTTGGCAGCTATAAATTTGATGTAGTCAGGGATTTCGTACATATATCTTGGCCGCTGTTCCTTCGGGGTCAAGAGGCAATTGAGTAGTAAAGCCCTCTCTCGGAAAACCAAAAACGTTAATCATCCCGGTCCTCCTATACGGCACAGAGGCCGATGATAAGGTTCTTGGTCGTTTCGAGAAAAAAATTCTGCTTACAATCCCGTTTGTGTTGACAGAGAGTAGAGGAGAAGATTCAATCAAGAACTGTATGGATTGTACAGCGACATCGGCCTAGTACGACGTCTATAGATCCTAATATGTTTAAGATGGCTAGGCCATGTAGAGCGAATTAAAAGCAAAGGACGGCCGCATCTAAGGTGGCGAACACAGCTCGATTCTAGCGGTGCGTGCGACACTGGAAAGAACTAGCAAAAGATCGTGCTAGCTGAAAAGGTTTGTTGGTTGAGGCCCAGGTTTACCCCGGACTGTAGCGTCACCTAAGTAAGTATGGTGATGCTGGCAGATGAAACTAGTCTACAATCTTCAGACCGTACTTTTCTATAAAAAGGTAAAGGTGCTAATTGTGACGTTGAATGTATGATCGATCTGTTCTACTATGTACTCAATACTCGTTTTGTTTTGTTTTAATTTCTCCGAAACCTAAAATAGGGTGTTAAACTTTGCATGAAAAAAAATCTGATGTCATCTTACTGTGGTATTTAAATGTCGCCTTATACTAGTCAGGGAGCTAGGTTAGGTTAGGTTGACGTGGTAGGCGTAAGCCACACTTAGGCCGAAACCGGCCCATTGTGATACCACCTGGATCAGGTTACCCTGATCCGCTACCCGGGAACCAACCGGTGCTTCTAATAAAGCGGTGGAGTTGAGCTATTTTTTGGTTTGCTAGCTCACTCAGATTGTCGAAGAAGGGCGCGCCGAGGTAAATCCTCCTGCGATTCGCAAAAGAGGGACATGAGCAGAGGAGATGGTGTATTGATTCCTCCTCCTCCTCGTCCATGCAGCCGCGACAGAAGTCATTGTAGGGTAGCCCCAGTCTGGCGGCGTGTTTTCCAATGGTGCAGTGACCTGTAGTGACCCCCACTAGGGTGCTTAGGGTTGCCCTTTTGGTTGCCACCAGGTCCCTGGTTCGTCCTAAGTTTAACTTAGGCCACAATTCCATTGGAGATTGGTCTCCTCTATGGTTTGAAGCTTTATCATGTGCTTTACCGTATTTATTGGTGTTTCTAGGTACCCGAGGGTAGGTAGGCTGAGTGTGCTTGACCCTAACCTTGCGAGTTCGTCGGCCGCGCAGTTTCCTGGAATATCCCTACGCCCGGGAACCCACAGTATTTTAATGTTGAACTGTTCAGCCATCTCATCTAGAGATAGGCGACAGTTAATGGATGTTTTTGATTTGTGGGTTACCGCTGCCAGGGATTTTATCGCAGATTGGCTATCCGTGCAAATGATAATATCCTTTGCAGATGAGAGCACC
This sequence comes from Eumerus sabulonum, assembly GCA_951905685.1. NCBI lineage: Eukaryota > Metazoa > Arthropoda > Insecta > Diptera > Syrphidae > Eumerus > Eumerus sabulonum. The sequence goes on from OX645061.1 coordinate 108,272,033, forward strand.
GTGGCGCAGTGGGTAGTGTGTTGGCCTCTGACGCCGATGACTCGGGATCGAATCCCGACACAGCCATGTCATCGAACGTGTTTTTCACGGTGTTTCTCCTCAGCGGGGCACTGACAAAACCCCCTGTAGTAAAATTGTCATGAAAAGCTTCTCGAAATTCGCCGTTCGGAACCGGCAATAAACTGTAGGTCCCTTTCACCTATGGGAAAATGAAACCACACACAACATGGGTGATTGAAGGAGAAGCTCGGCTCAGGTCCTTCATGGACTGTAACGCCAACATACATACATACATACTTTGTGGATATAACATTGATCCTGAGCCATGCCAGAGCCTCCGTTATCGCAGTTATTTCTGCCTGAAACACACTACAGTAATTTGGGAGTCTAAATGATAGGTTGAGGTTAAGTTCCTTGGAGTAGACCCCACTGCCTACACCCGACTCCATCTTAGAGCCATCGGTATAGTGGGAGATCGAGTCCTTTGGTATGACTTTCCCTTCAGACCATTCCTCCCTAGATGGAAGGACAACTTCGAAGTTCCTGGTGAACACATTCTGCGGGTTGATGTAGTCAGTGTCCATGGGTACTTTGAAGTGTTTTAGAATAGAGGTGTGGCCTTTTTGAGATGTGGGCCATTTTCTTATGCTCCTCATCCTTAGGGCCGCGCATGCAGCAACTTGCTTGCTGAAAAGGTTTAATGGTGGAAGATGTAGTAGAACATTTAAGGCCTCCGTGGGGGTTGATCTGATCGCTCCGCTTATATATAAGCTGGGCGATCTTTGTACCTTCCCCAGAAGGTTTCGATTGACTGCTTTGTCAAGAGCAGTCCACCAGACTACGACGCCATACAGGAGGATAGGCCTTATGACTGCTGTGTAAAGCCAGTACATAATGCTTGGTTGGAGACCCCACCTCCTGCCCACTACTTTCTTACAGCTGTAGAGGGCAACAGTTGCTTTCTTGACCCGATCAAGAATGTTGGGTTTCCAATTCAGCCTCCTCTCAAGGACTAGGCCTAGATATTTAGCCTGTTCTTTGATTGTTAGTTGAGTTCCACCCAGCCTCGCTGGGTTGAGGGGCGGAATTTTATATCTGTTAGTGAACAGTACTAGATCGGTCTTCTTTGGGTTCACCCCAAGTCCACAGTACCGTGTCCAGGTTTCTACTGTATGTAGTGCACTCTGCATAAGGTCGCATAGAGTGCTGGGAAATTTTCCTGTGACGGCAATAGCAATGTCATCCGCATAGGCGATCACAGCGTACCCTTCAGGGGAGCTACAGGTGGACTCTTTACAAACTGTGTATTAAAATGTCATCAACAGGATGTCCAACTTTAGTAAAAAAATTAAATAAAATGATCTAATGTTAACGCTAAGGATTTGAGACTAATTAGCCCGTTATCTTTTCAACCCAAAACTCTGAGAAGAATTTGAACTTATGTGTCCTGCAGGCTACCAGCAATCCGGCAGACCTATCGCACTGCACTCCCTCTAACACTGTAGCCTTTCTCGATATCGTTTTTAATATCACCAGACCACGGTCAGCTCGTAACTAAAACGAGTTGGACGTTAATAACGAGGCTCAATCCACCTCAAAGAATACACCTTAGTAGGCTTCTTAGACATAGAGGATGCAATTACGGAAGGGCTAGAAAACTTAAAAGTGGAGAGGACTCTAGTGGAGTTGATTGGCAAATTGCTCTCAACACGCAAGATATTCTCAAAATGGGAAAGCCAAGTAACCACTGGATCGGTTACCAGAGGGCCAAAGGCACTCTACAAGGGGTGGGATCCTCTCTCCTTTACTCTGAAACGAAGCCGAAAACGAACTTTTTACTAAACTAGAGAAAGAAGGCATCTATGTTATTGCCTACGCTGATGATGTTACTATTGCCATCTCAGGCAAATATCTGCCTACGCTGAATAACCGGACGTGTACGGCATTCACCACATTCTGCAGGTGGTTACAAAATAAAGGACTCGGTATAAACCCCCCGAAAACGAAACTTGTGTTCTTTATTGGAAAGCACAAGATTCCGGACACGAGTCCAATCACTCTACTCGGTACCAGGCTAACCTATTCTTCTAGTACCTGAAAAGAAAATATTACCGAACGAGCAAGGAAAGCAATATACCTCTCTACACTTCCAAGAGAGCTTTAGGGAAAAAATTGGGCTTCATGGTTATACATCACAGTCGTTAGACCTATTCTATTGTACGGTGTAACACACGCAAATCGAGAAAGTCCAGAGGTAAGCAGGCATATGCATCACCGGGGCCCTAACGTCTACTGCAATGGCGGCAATCGACACGCTACTCCACCGAACCCCACTCGATAAGCAGCTAGGCACATATACGGAGGTTAAAGGCCGGCTCAAAAAGGACGAGATATATTGCCACCTACGCTTCTATCCTGAACGACAGGACAACTTTGGCAGAGAACTCCGACTACATTGAGCCCACCTTGGGTTTTGAGAAAAAGTTCAAAATAACATACCCAGAAAGACAAAAATGACTTTTACACAGATGGATCAAAACCAAGGACGGAGTGGCTAGCGAAGTCTAGGAAGTCCTGCCTTGGCTAAGGAGGAACGTGATATCTGTCACAGATATTCGGATCTTCACGGGCAGCCAAGCTGCCCTGAAATCGCTCGTACACTACTGCCTAACCACCAGGCAAAACCTGGCCACGAATTGACCGACGGCGAACCACGAGACTAATCTCCCTAAAACAAACCGAGATCAGCATAATCGTTGGTGTCATCACTGGTCACTGTCTTATTGGCAGTCATGCACAAAGACTAGGGCAAGTTTCGTATGACCTCTGTAGGAGCTATGAAAACGAAGAGGAGGTTGTTGAGTCCATTCATCACCTGCTCTGCGCCTGTCCGGCCCTTTTCCTTAACGACCTGACTGACGTTCAGCAGATACAAAGCAATTACAAAGCTGCTTATGGGGAAAATTATAAATTCAAGTTCGATGTTGTCCACACTTCCGGACTTGTCAAGGGAGTTACACTACCTTGTGTTTAACGAATCGATGTTACTACTGCAACAGGATGACTGTGCGGTAATCGTCTATGCGGATAATATTACAAACTGATTTAGGGCACTTTGTACAAACTCTTCAAGTGGATCGCCCTTAAGAAAACGGACTTAGAGCTTAGATCCATCTGTGATGGGGGACATCAAATTTGTGCTTACGGGTAATCAATTCTAGGCAAGACACTCATCTGTGAGCCCGACACTCTGTATTTTTACAAGAGATTCGTTGGTAAATAATGGAACACTGGCGTGTTCGTCAGTAATCAATGCTCTCAACATCGTGATGGTATGAAGTATAAGCTCGGACAATGGCGTTTACAATAAGCTCTTGAAGCTTGACCAGTACTCCAATTAGCTCCAACCTTTGTCATTTAGTTATCAGTGCTCTCAACATCGCGATCGTATGATGGATAGCTTTGGACAATGGTGTTTACCAACAATCAAGATCACTGCCACTCTGGCTTACCCACTGTCCTTAAACATCTTTAGCAAACAGGTGTTGGCTTACGCTTTCCTAGCATCAAAGCTGGGCGTTCTGCCTACGTGTAAGATACCCATTTTAAACCATTTCAAGCTTGTTAAGGAAACGGAGAGTCGCTGTTTGTAAAAAAGAAGCTCCGGATGCTGGACTAAAGATCAGATCCGAGTTGTAGCACAAGTGGTTTAGATTAAGTGAGGCGTGAACCAAGGTACCTATCTTGAACAGGACCCTTTCCAAAATTGTACGCTATGCGGAAACACACATTTCTGACACTAGAGCTACTATGTCGCTTTTGCATGCGACGGTTTTGATTACACTTTTTTAGAAGACGGATCCAAAACGGATACCACTACAGGAGCCGGAGTCTACTTCGAACCTCAGGAAGCGTGTCACTCCTACAGACTTGATGATGGCTGTAACGTCTTCCAGGCTGAGATCTTCGCAATCAAAAAAGGCGTGGATCTGATTCTTAGGGAGAATTTCTCAGGTAAGAGAATCAAAATCTATGTTGACAGTCAGGCAGCCATTAGGGCTCTACAAGCAACATGTATAAGATCCAAACTCGGAAAACTCTGTAATGATAATAAGGTAACTGTCTGCTGGGTACCAGGGCATGTGAATATTTCCGGAAATGAGAAGGCGAACGAACTAGCCAGACTGGGATCAGGTGCAGCTACTTCACAGATCACAACTGAGGCTAGAACGCCACTCAGCACACTATTCAGAAAAATAGGGATGGAACTACTAGGAAAGGCCAACAAGCGATGGTGTCAATTAGACACATGCGCTATGGCAAGGCTAACATGGCCTGCATATAACAAAAGAAGGACGCAAGGTCTGCTAAATCTTGGTAGAGGGAATATACAACTGGTAGTCGGTGCCCTCACTTGGCACTGCATGATATCATATCATGCAGTTAGACTAGGCCAGCCCTACAACGATTTTTGCAGATGCTGTAGGGACGATGAGGAAATAGAATCCATTCGTCACCTACTGTGTGAATGCCCTGCACTGGCCCAAAAAAGATTTACGTTCCTCGAGAACTACTTCTTCTCGGGTTTAGAGGAGGTAAGAGACATTAAGCTGAACAAACTGCTAAGATTCTTAATTGAGTCTGGGTGGTTGAGCTCAGCGGGCAACCAACAGGTTCCCCTCGGGTTAGTTTTTTCAAAATGGGCACAATGGACTCCTCGTAGTCCAAGTGAGCCTTGACCTCATGTGAATGGGCACCCAACTAACCTAACCTAACCTTTGATTGGCTCACAGCTTAAGGACTAATTTGTGGAATGTCGAAAATTCGGTGGATAAGTATTCTGAAATTAGACCTATTCCAACTAGAAAGCTTTAGATGTACCTGTCCACGGATGTGAATCTGTGTTAACCAGAATAGTACCACCTTTACGTTCTTCTTTTAGAGCGTAATTGGTAAAATCACGCGATAAGGCAGAAGGTACTAATGGCCTAGGATGCCCGCAACAGATTAGGTGTGAAAAACTGTGACTGTGTCCTCATAGTTTTTCAGTATCTCCTGAGTGTGTCTACGAATGACGCCGATGTCTCTGATTGGACTGGAAAGGGATGACTTCACATAAGGGCACCCAGTTGAATATACCGGCACAAGACTTTCGCAATTGTCCTCCAAGTAACTGTTTGTCTTCATCTACTCATACCACATTTTTCGTCAAGGATCAAGACCTATTCGATGGCAAAAAAAATTAAATCCATGATTTCACATACAAGCAACTCTCGCTACATGTTGAATGCAAAATCAATGTTTCATATCCGATTCCGAGTGCCCTACCTCTATGCTTGCTTGTATGTAATTAATTGACAGCCCAATTATCCTTATTCCTGTCACCATAGCTGTGCACGATTTCCGTTTGATGCATGAATTATTAACACCACTATAATGCAATGTATCCGGTAATGGGTTATGGAATCCAAAAGTGCCATTGACTACCTTTTTCTATTCATGCCGGAGGCTAACATAAAGGGGTACAGGGATTGAATGAAAACAATGGTCGTAGTGGAGCAGGAAGCACGCCTGCGGGAGAGGTTGACGAATTAGGCTAAGTGGCATACTTATTGTTCTATTTGTTGGTAGTTCGAGTTTACATTGTAATTTCGTATCCTTAAAGCGAGACGTAATACGTTTTTGATGACCCGGATCCTTTGATAAAACATTTTAGCGTGTCATCTTGGCCAGTTGATGGAAACTTTGTATTTATTGTTAGTTCCTCGGATATCCTTGATGTTATCCTCTGGATCTTTGTACCACGTGTTCACTACTTAACACTTACTTTCGCAACGTAAGATATCAGGTGTAGCAAAAGGAAATTCACTAGTTTTGTTCAAAATTGAAGGCGGGGGAAGGTAGAAAGTTCTTGGCCTGACACAGAATTCTTGCAGTAGACTTCGTTAAAGTCAATATCAATATCAAGTCTTTTATCCTCTGGTGGCGTTACAGCCCATGAAGGAACAGAGCCAAGCTTCTCTCCATCACCCACGTTGTGTGTGATTTATTTTTCGCACAGGTGAAGGGGACCTACAGTTTAATGCCGATTCCGAACGGCGTGAGTCGAGAAACTTTTTCATGGCAAGTTTACTACGGGGGGTTTTCCCAATACCCCGCCAAGGAGGAACGTCGCGAAATAAACATTCGATGACGTTGGTGTTATCGGGATCCGAACTCGCTCATCGTGCGCCAGAGTCCAACACACTAACCACTGCGCCACGGCGCCCTCGAAGTCAATATTAACAGCTCGAAAATGACCCACGTGAGGGACGACCAAAAATGCAACCACAGCAGAAACCATCAAAAGAGTGTATTAGGTCTACTTACGTACTTAGGTGGCGCTGTGAACCTGGGCCTCATCCAATAAGCGCCTCCATCCGGCACGGTTTTTGGCCAACTGTTTCCAGCGACGTACGCCCAGTTGGTTAAGGTCCCGTACAGTTCTTCATTAAATCTTTACCTCCATACTCCGTTTAAACAAACGAGACCGTAGATAGAGCGCAGAATTTTCCTCTCGAAACAACCAAGGGCATCTTCATCCGCTTTTGTTAAGGTCCAAGCCTCTGCGCCGTAAAGGAGGACTGGGATGATCAAGGTCTTATATAGTGTCACCTTGGTTTTCCGAGAGAGGGCTCTACTTCTCAATTGCCTCTTGAGCCCAAAGGAACAGCAGTTGGCAAAAGTGATCCTGCGTTTTATCTTAGCGCTGGTGTTGTTGACCACCTGAAAGTTATATCTGTCCATGGTGACGTTCTGGCCAGTACGTCGGTGTTGCCCGTCTCTTTTTGATGAGAGCAAATATTTGATTTTACCCTCATTAACCTTAAGAACCATCTTAGCCGCTTCTACCTCAATGTAAGCAAGGCCTCATTGACGTCACGCTGTGTCCGTCCCACCGCGTCTATATTGTCGGCGCACGCAAGCAATTGCGTAGGCTTGAAATATGTATATCACGATGTTGAAAAAGTTGCATGATAGCGTGTCACCATGTCTAAATCCTTTTTTAACATCAAAGGTCTCGGTTTGTGCATTACCGACCTTAATGGAACAGCGAAAATTCTCCATTCTCACCATCGACTGCGATTCTACTACTAGGTGTCCGTTCTCATCCTTACAGGCTTTCGTTCGGGCTTGCCTTGAGACATTCGTTTTATCTGTTGATAAAATCTTCGCACGTCGTGCCTGGAGTAGCACCTCTCCAAGTTTTCAATCGCCCGCTTCTTGTGCTCTTTCTTTTTTCTCTTGAGAAGCTTATGTTCCTCCCTTCTTTTAAGCTCGTAGAGCTCATGAGTCGCTCTTGTTTTTTGTGTAGTAACGTTTTATATGCCTCTTGCTTCTCTGCATGGATCCTTCTACACTCGTCATCGAACGAGGTGTTTCTTCGGCGCAGCACTTCTGTTGCTGTGCTCTTCAGGGCTTGTTTGCGCAGGCCCCATTGTTGCTCTATTGACTGAGTGGAGAATGAAGAGCTTAAGGGAGACGCGGTTGGCAAAGGTACTGGCGATATCCGATCGTAGCTTTCCGTCGTCATAACTTGGTGTTCTAACTCTACTCCATGGTGTTCGTGTTATCCGTTGACGTATCTTGGCTAATGCAAGATAGTGGTCTGAGTCGATGTTCGCTCCTCGGAAAGTACGAATATCAAGGACAGTGGAGTAGTATTTGACGTCAATCGCGATGTGGTCATTCTGGTTAGTGACTGATTCATTGGCGACCGCCAGGTGCTATATCGAGGTGTGTATATCGAGGTGCGGAAATAAGATTTCGCCCTGTGGCAAGGTCGACCAGCCTGTGTCCGTTATCGGATGTGGTGTCATGTATGACCCGTTCAAATATGCTTTCTTTACCCAGCTTAGCGTTAAAATCTCCTATATGTTCTGTCTAGGAGATCAGAGAAATCATCTTTGATGGAGTCATCCTTGCCTTCCGTGGGGACATGGCCACACATGAGGCTGATGTTACAAAGTTTGCCTTGATGCGGATCGTTATGAGACGTTCAATCACATACTGGAAGATTAGGACTTTATGCCTTAGCCCACCTCTAACAACAAATCCGCATCCAAATAGTCTCTGTCCTCTCTCTCTATAGCAGTCACCATAGTCCATTCTATTGCATTTCCTGCATGGCGGTTATGTCCGCTTTATAGCGGTCAAGGAGGTCCGCAAGTTGTTCGACTGCACGTGGTCTGTTTAGGGACCTAACATTCCACGTACAGAACCGAAGGTCTTAGTTTGTCTTTTGTTTTATTAAAGGGTCGTCAACATAGGTCCGTTCCATTTGTTTATCCGAAGCTGTGGTTTTACGGTTATGGTTTGCTAGGCCGTAGCCCAATCGACACTAATTCTGTTTGGTGGCGCAGAATATTGCGGAAACGAAATTTCCAGATGGTACCACGAGGAGGTGGAAGTAGGACCTGACTAGCAGAGCTGCAAGGTGTTCAGCTTTAGATGCTCTTACACGCTTTTTATCAAGTCCTTTACCATTCCATATAGGGTCTAACCAAAAAAAATAAGGCCAATGGGAGCGCCGTGGCGCAGCAGGTAGTGTGTTGGCCTCTGACGCCGATGGCAATGGATCGAATCCCGACAACAGCTATGTCATCGAACGTGTTTTTCACGGTGCTTCTCCTCAGGGGGGAAGTGGTATAATTGTCAAGAAAAGCTTCTCGAATCTCGCCGTTCGGAACCGGCAATAAACTGTAGGTCCCTTTGGGAAAATAAAATCACACACAACATGGGTGATTGAGAGAAGCTTGGCTTTGGTCCTTCATGGACTGTTACGCCAAGCATACATACATACATAGAGTCAACTTTGTCGTTCGGGAGAGGGCTTTATTACTCAATTGCCTCCTGAGCCCAAAGAAACAGCGATTGACAAAAGTGATTCTGCGTTTGATTTCGAAACTGATCTCGTTGTTCCAAGTCACATCGGAGCCAAGGTAGACGGAGTCCTTCACTACCTCAAACTTGTATCTGCCATTGGTGATGAGCGTCCTTTTTTGATGACAGCTCATATTTAGTCTTGCCCTCGTTTACTGCCAAACCATCAATATACTCTCTCATAGCAAAGTAGCGCTCAAAGCGTTGAGCTCGTTTATCACGAACTCAAAGTTCAGCATTAAGGAATGCCATGATGTCCTATAGGATCTAGTTAAAAGAAATAAGGTCAAACTCTGGTGGGTACTAGGACACAAAGGCATTAAGGGCAATAAGAGCGCCGACCAACTCGCTAGGAAAGTTTCCAGCGAAAGGTACATAGGTGCTGAACCTTTCTGCGGCATTCCCAAGTCTAAGATTAACTTTTTTCGTAGAAAAGAGGGAACAACGTTCAAGGACTCCGTCAATCGAAAAGGTTTAGCCCGCCCCTACTAACATTTAAAACTCACAAAAGCGACTAAGGCTATGTGGGTCTATCGACGCACTTACGGTAAAACCTGGGGACTTAAACCTAAGGTAGTCCACTGGTTATACACCGCGATAGTAAGACCTATCGTCACCTATGCGTCCACTGTATGGTGGACAAGAGTTGGGCAGAAAACGATAATTGTTAAGCTCCAACGCCGGCAGAGACTAGCGTGTCTCGGCATTACAGGCGCTATGCCAACCTGCCCCACGGAAGCCCAAGAAGCACTCATTGGACTTACTCCACTGCACTTTTTTATCAAAAAGGTGGCATTACGCAGTGCAATCAGAATTCTATGCTCTGGAACAAATGTGCCATGTAGACCCGAGAGTCACATGTCCATCTTACAACACCTACCTGAGCTGAATATGATTAGCACGGTCTAAGGCGCTTTGCCACACACCTTCATTTTCGACAAGAGATTTGAGATATTGGTCCCAAATCGCTCAGCATGGGAAACCAGTGATCCCTTGCTTAACGTCAAAGGCCTTAGGTTGTATACTTATGGCTTCAAGATGGCTTCTGGCGTTGGCATCGGCATCCTTGGACCTAGCATCTTTCAAGTAGATTTGTATGCCATCCTAATATGCGTCATTCTAGATCTGGAGACTGACATAAGAGGAGTAAAAATCAACATACTCTCTGATAGCCAAGCAGCGCTCGAAGCGCTGAGTTCGTACAGTACGAACTCAAAAACCGTAAAGGAATGTCATGCTGCCCTACAAGACCTCGCCAAAAGAAACAATGTCAAACTTTGGTGGCTACAAGGGCACAAAGGTATTAAGGGCAATGAAATTGCCGATCAACTCGCCAGGAAAGGTTTCAGCGATAAATATATAGGTCCAGAACCATTCTGCGCCACTCCCAAGTCTGAAATCGATTTCTTCCTAGACATGTGGGAAAAATCGCTACACCTGTCCCTTTGGAGCAGAGGGGACTCCGCCAATCGAAACGATTTATACGGCCCCTGAACAAACACTCTATTAACATACTCAAAGTTAATAGAGTAGATTTCAAAAGACTAGTCAGCTACCTGACGGGACACTGCGGTCAGAGATGTTATCTCAACAAATTCAGCCTCTCGTCTGAAACTGAGGGTCGACTCTGTCGTCAGGACGAAAAAACTGCAGAGCATATACAACGTAAGTGGGCTCCCCTTTGCCCTCTTAGGAAGCATGTCCTTCTCAATGAAATGATGACTCCTGAGCGGATCATCTCAGCTCATACGAGAGTCATTCTCAACTTCATTAAGGAAGTGGAAAAGCTCCTCGTCTTATCGGCTAGTAGGCCCCAGTACCCCATGCTATATGTTAGCACTAGCCCCTTAAAAAAATTGTAAAAACGACACTTGGTATTCCAACTAACACATTTTAGAATACACCATCCACCTGGGGTTTAGAATGAGCGCGGTTATAGCCTATCTATTGGGCAATAAACACTATGCCTCCCTGTACGGTCATCGAAGTATTGATTTTAGTCCTCAAATACTCAATCACCATACGAGTACGGATAGATAGACTCAATATACTCAAATACTCAATCACCATACGAGTACGGATAGATAGACTCAATATCGACGGGCATAAGATCAGCTGCAGTTCGTATAGCATTGTTGATAACATGTGCAGCGCAGCCAATACCCATTACAGAGATAGTGTGGGAGAGTGATAGTGTGGGAGTGTGAACGATTTTTTTAGCGGTGCGATTTTGGATAGCCTTTTTTCGAGTTTAACAGTGTTTAAATTTATAAAATTGGATTTTAATTTGAAATTTATAAATTTGCTACTGCTAGAGATGAACATTTTAATATAAATTCAAATATGTCCAAATGCGAGAGATGCAAGTCCACAATTCGTGGAGAAACGGGAGTTAGATGTAAAGGAGTATGCGGCAAAACATTCCATAACAGCATCAAATGTTCGGGCTTGGATGAATATTCTAGCGGCATTCTCCTATCGAATAATATGATTAAATTCATGTGTGTCGAATGTATTGTTGCGGAGATGCAAACGGACGGTTAAGTTCGAATTTCGCTGTCGAAGTTCGAAAGCTCTCTGGAAGCGGGGATTGGAATGATGTCAACTTCCAATGGAATGGTCAGAACGTTCTAGAGATTTCCCAAGGGGAACTTCCAACGGCGAACGTTCGAGAAGATGGACCGAGAGCTATATAAGCGCGAACACTCGCCCTCGACAGACATTCAGTTTGTGGTATTGAACAACGTGTTACAAGTCAGTGTGATCAAACAGTGTGAAAATAAAAGCTCTCAATAAAGGTTTGTTTGTGTAATAACGTTTAAAATGGATTGGATAATAAAGAAAAGTGGTGAAGCTGTACAGATAATTGATCTGTGGTGAAAGAAATAAAAGTGTGTGTGTTTTTATTCGGATAAAAGGGACAATTGCAGTTTATCGCAATCCAGTGGTGCGAACCCTATTCGGCGTGGTATTGAATATTCCGTAACAGTATGCTATATATCCATAATGTAGACGATATTGTGCGTGAAATGCAAAAGAGTGTGAATCAAAATACGCAGTATTTAAAATTATATAAGGAAGAATTCAAAGAATCCCTCAGAAACAACGAATGCGAAATAAAACAATTACTAGAGGCGATTGAAACTAGGTATATGAAAAGGTTAGGTGAGATGAAAAAAAGCCAAGAAGTGTGCGAAAACAGTATCGAGGAAATGAAAAAGATGTGCAGTGCAGCAGAGAATTTCAAAAAGAGTGGTGAAAACATTTGCAATGAATTAAAGGAGAACAATACAAGTGTATGCAAGGAAGTGAAAAAAATTGTTGTTGACATACAACAAAAAGTGGCGGGAAGTAAAACGTCATGTGCAGAAATAGCCAAAAATGCGAGTGACAACGGGCAAAAAAAGATGCTACCAACAATAAGAAAAGAGTTACCATTGATCATTAAGCCGAAAGAAAAGCAAAACGTAGTAAAAACCAGGGAGGATTTGAACAAAAAAGTAGACCCACAGAACTTTAAAATATCAAATATTGAAGGAACACATAATGGTATACTTGTCATAGAAAGTCAAGATGATGAGGAAAGAAATAAAATAAAAAGAGCAATAGAAGAAAATATAGGAGAAAAGTACGATATACAAGTTCCCAATAAAATAAACCCTAGAATTATTATATCAAATATGAAATTTAAAAACAACGAAAATGAAATTATTCAAAAATTAAAAAAACGAAATAGTGTAATAACAAATAGTGAACTAAAACTTATAAAATATTTTGAAAAATGGAAAAACAATATAACCAATTACCATGCATTCATAGAAGTCGATGTTAACTCATTTACAAAAATATTAGAGGCTGAAAGATTAAATTTAGGCTGGGAGAGATGCAAAGTCTTTGATGGGGTCGATGTAATGCGATGTTGCAAATGTAACGGTTTTAATCATAAAGCGGCGGAATGTAAGAGAGCGGATGAAATATGCGTTAAGTGTTTGCAAAAACATAAGACAAGCGAATGCAAGAATGAAGATGTTTTAAAATGCATTAACTGCGTGCGAGCCAATGAAAAACTGCAATTGGGGCTGGATGATAGGCATAGAACACTATGCCGAACTTGCCCAGTATATCTGAACAAACTTGAAGCGAAAAAGAAGAGAATAGGTTATTAGCAACTAAATAAAATCAGAGGCATCTATATCAACATTCGAGGCTTAACAAACAATTATGAGGAACTAGAGATAATATGTATGTATGTTGGCGTTACAGTCCATGAAGGACCTGAGCCGAGCTTCTCTGTCATGTTGTGTGTTGCTTAATTTTCCCATAGGTGAAAGGGACCTACAGTTTATTGCCGGTTGCGAACGGCGAATTTCGAGAAGCTTTTCATGACAATTTTACTACAGGGGGTTTTGTCAGAGCCCCGCTGAGGAGAAACACCGTGAAAAACACGTTCGATGACATGGCTGTGTCGGGATTCGATCCCGTGTCGTCGGCGTCAGAGGCCAACACACTACCCACTGCGCCACGGTGATCTCATAGAGATAATAGCAGACACAAAAAAGTACGAGTTTTTAAAATTGTCAGAGACACATCTAACGAAAAATATGGAGGAAAGTGAAATAAGTCTGAATGGGTACAGCGCAATATCATGTTTATCAAACTCGTCATCAACTGGAGGGACTACCATTTACATAAAAAGTCATTGGGTTATAAATGAAGTGATAAAAAAGGCAATGGACTATAAAATGTGGCTTCTAGCCTGAAAGTGCAGATTCAAAAAACTAGAATTTGTACTAGTGGCAGTGTACAGGTCACCTAGTAGTTCAGAGAGACAATTCTGTGATTTCTTCAAAGAAAATATTGAAATGCTAACCGAAAAACCGAACAACATCTTGATAGCCGGGGATTTTAATATTGACTGGGCGAAAAATCAATTGTATAAAGCGGAGATTCAAAAAATACTATGCGACAACTTCTTAACTCAAAAAGTAGAAGATTTCACGAGAATAACAGCAACAACAAATACTATATTAGATTATGTTATAACTAATATGTCAAATTTAACAATCCAAGGTATTTCGGATAATAAAATATCAGATCACGAAAACATAGAAATTTCCATAACTGCAGATAAAGCGAATAAAACATGTGAGGATGAAATAAAGGTTTTTAAGTATACGAAACAATTATTTATATTAGAACTCAAAAAAATTGATATAACATATGACCATACATGTAATCTGCATGAGAACGCGGAAAAAATTGATAATGGTTTGAAGAGCGTGATAAAGAAATTTACTACTAACCACAATGTAAGGAATCACAACCATAGGCGACTAAAAATGTTAAAGAAAGAAAAATATGAAAAATATTTAATAGCGAAGTTTAGTAAATCAAGCGAGAGATGGGAAGAATACAAAAGTATAAGAAGCAAGTACAAAGTAGAAATAAACAGGGCAAAGAATCAACACATATATAATAAAATAAGAAGATCAAATGGACAAAAAGACATGTGGAAACAAATTAAGAAGCTGGTTCTGAAACAAAGTAAACAAAATATGAAAACTGTGATATTTGAAGGCTCAGAGCATTGTAATGCATTGAGTATTGCCAACAAATTTAATATTTTGGAAAGCGTAAATGAAATTGGGAAGTCAATTGACCACGTTAGGTATATAAATTATATAGATCAAAAGGAAAGCAAGTTCAAATTCCATGAAATAACAGCCGAAGAATTAGAGAACGTATGCAAATCGTCTAAAAACAAATCAGATTTCGAAAAAATTTGTCTTAAAATGATTATTGACAATTGGAGCACGATGGGGAAAACGATACATAAAATTATAAATACTTCGCACGCGAGCGGGGAGTTTCCGATTTCCTGGAAGGAATCTGTGATAACACCAGTTCCAAAAGTTGCGAATACGAACAAAATCGAAGAGTTTAACCCATTAATACCTTAACCCTAGAAAGATAACGTGCGCCTTAGAGGCGCCTGCGATACAGATATATTGCTGCCTTCTTATAACCGACGCGCGTAAAAGCATGTGTTTCTAAGCCAACTCAGTCGTCGATCAACACTTGAGAGAGACGATCGTTTCTGTTCGGTAAGTGCCACAGTTTTGCTGCTATGGTAATGCGCTGCGCTCGAGAGGTGCATGTTTATCTTCTGTGTAACTTTTATGAAATTTTTTGTGATATTGGTTTTGTTACCTTCTGCTTATTTCTAGTCATGTACGTAGGTAAAACGTTTTTAGGAACATCATGGCGTGTAGAAGAGTGTTGGAAAGAAGAGAAATTGTTTCTTTATTAAATCAAGAAGACGAACTTGCAAATGATGGCAGTGACAGCGAGATGGGGGATCACCTAAGTGAAGGTGATATTCAATGCAATACTGATGACGAGTACGTAGATGAAATACTCGAGGAAAACTTGAATGACACTTCAACATCTTCTGAAAACCTCGGACATGACCACCTCATAATTATTCCGCCTAATAGAGTAATCAGAGGTAAAAATAGGCACGTTTGGGCCTATCAAAATAGTGGAAGAACATCTGCGGTCAATATAGTTCGCTTTAATAGAGGTCCTACCCGAATGTGTCGAAATATTTTTGAACCACTTTCATGCTTTGAACTATTTATCACGGACGAAATCATTCAAGAGCTCGTTCAGTGGACAAATGTGGAGATTTCAAAAAAACGTACTGATAGTATGACGTGTTCGACATTTAGAGACACGAATCCTATTGAAATCAAAGCCTTCATAGGAATACTTACTCTCAGTGCTGCATTGAAAGATAATCATTTATCAACCGTTGAATTATTTGACAGTTCATTTACCGGCACGAGATATGTGGCAGTAATGAGCAGTGATCGATTTGATTTTATCATCAAGTGTCTAAGAATGGACGACAAGACTCTACGCCCTGCTCGTCGTCAGCAAGATCCTTTTATTCCAGTTCGAAAGGTTTCGGATATGTTTATAGCTCAATGTAAAATGAATTACTCTCCGGGAAGCAATGTCACTATTGATGAACAACTGCTTGGGTTCCGAGGTAGATGCCCCATTCGAGTGTACATACCTAACAAACCGAGTAAGTATGGAATAAAAATCCCAATGATGTGCGATAGCGGAACCACTTATATGGTAAATGCTATGCCATATATTGGAAAAGCTACAAATACAAATAGTATGCCGCAAGGGGAATATTACTTGAATGAGCTATCACGATCAATTCATGGCACCAACCGCATTATAACGTGTGACAATTGGTTCACGTCCATCCCTGTTGCAAAGTCATTGCTTCTTAAACCATACAAATTGACAATTGTGGGCACAGTAAGGTCAAACAAACGGGAAACTCCTGAAGAATTAAAAAACACCCGTTCGCGACAAGTGGGTACGTCCATGTTCTGTTTTGATGGACATTTAACCCTAATTTCGTACAAGCCGAAGACGTCGAAAATGGTTTATATATTGTCCTCATGCGATGAAGGCGCCGTTATAAATTCCACAACTGGCAAACCTGAAATAATTATGTTCTACAACCAGACTAAAGGCGGGTTTCGATACGTTTGATCAGATGTGTTCTTCAATGTCTTGTTCTAGAAAGACTAACAGATGGCCAACGTATATAATTTATATTCACAATGTTTTACTAAAAGGAGAAAAACAATTGAACCGTAGAGAGTATATGAAGAAACTAAGCAGTGAACTATCTACACCATGGATGAGATCTAGATTGGAAATCCCTACTTTGGCCACGCGTTTGAGGAAAAACATTCAGGATATCTTGCCACAAACCAATCAAGAGGTTTCTGAAGGAGCTGATGAGGAACCTCCGGCTGAAATTCGGCGTTACTGAAGCCTATGTACTACAAAAAAGAAAAGAATGTCAAAGATGACGTGCACAAAATGTAAAAAGACAGTGTGTGGTGAGCATAAACATGATGTGTATAACAATTGTCTGTAACTATTTATTTTTTTAATATTTTTGACTGACTGGTATAGTTTGAGACTGATTATATCGTAATTCATCAGTTAGTAAGACAAAATAATATAAATATCACCTATTTTTAATAAATTACATATAAATACCGAAGACTTCTCATTTTTGTTCCTTTTTGTTAAGGATTTTTAAAATCCTTCATAACTTTCTTTTAAATAAAAAATAATAACATGTGTTTAAATTTTACTTAGTTATAATAATGTAACAATTCATTGGAGTTATTAAATAAAGAATAATCATTTTAATTTTTTAAATAAAACGGGTTATACATATAATTGTGCGCCTCTCAGGCGCATGTTTATCTTTTCAGTACTAAAAAATAAGATTATCTTTCTAGGGTTAAAGACGATTGAGAAAATTCTGGAAAAAGTGGTTAAGAAGCAATTGATGGAATACGTTGAAAAAGATAATATATTCTCGATATATCAATCAGGTTTTAGGAGAAACCACTCATGTGAGACAGCAATCAACCACGTAATAAACGAATGGAAGGGTGAGGGAAGCAAGAAAAAAGACAATGGCCTTATTTTTAGATTTTAAGCGAGCATTTGAAACTATCAACAGGGAAATCCATTTAAGAAAATTATTTAAGTATGGCATACAAGACAAGGAGCTCAGGTGGTTTAGATCATACCTCACAAACAGAACACAAAGGACAAAAGTGAATAAGGAATACTATTCGGAATGCATTGAAGTCAATGAAGGAGTGCCGCAAGGATCAATTCTAGGCGCTCTTCTATTTATAATTTACATTAACGATATGCCTAAAGTCATAAAAATGTGCACAATTTTAATGTACGCGGATGACACATTGATATATGCTGAGGGAAAAGATGCAGAAGAGTGCAAGAATAAGCTAAAGTTTGATATAGGACAAATAACGGAATGGTTAAAAATGAACAGATTGAAATTAAATTAAGAGAAAACTAAATTGATGGAAATAAATATGGAAAACAATATACACATCGAAATAAATGGAAAAATAATAGAAAACGTTGAAAGCATCAAGTATCTGGGAGTAACTATAGATAAGGATTTAAAAATGAATGAACATGTTGACTATATATGCAAACAAATAGGCAAAAAAGTGGGTTTTCTTAAAAGAATACGCAAAAGGATGGACTATATTACAGCTGTAACGGTATATAATACTATAATAAAGCCTAATTTTGAGTATTGCTCGACCATCTTATACGCATGTTGCAATATGGGACACATCGAGAGACTGCAGAGGTTACAGAATAAGGCTATGAGGTGTATACTAAGGTGCAACAGGATGACTCCAATAAAGTCCATGTTAGACGCACTTATGTGGCTGAACATAAATCAAAGACTGGGACTGAACACTCTGTTAGCCGTCTACAAAATAAAATATGGCCAAGCCCCAGTATATCTAACAAGTGAGGTCAGACATGTGGGTGAGGCACAACCATACCATCTGCGGAATAACGAAAACTTTAGACTGCGTCATCGAAATACAACATGTTCCAGAAATACACTGATATATAAGGGCTTTAATTTATTCAATACGTTACCAAATAATGTTAAAAACGAACAGAATATTAGAACATTTAAAGGAAAATGTATAGAATTTGTTAGAACAAAATTGTAATACCGCGAAATGAATATTTATGTATTTATTTATCATTATGTTAGTTACTTGAAAGTATTGAAATACTAATAAAGAAGACATACATACATACATACATAGTAGTAAAGAATTCCAAAACACCTGTACGCGTTACAGTCTACAAATAATTCGCATCGACTCGTTAACGGTCATAGAATGGTGGACGCTACATCTTAAATTGACGCGCGACTTAATAGGGCAACGGAAAACGTCAGATAAGCATGTCATATATGTACTTCACCGAGGACTTATTTTACATACATATGCTTCTACTTACTTACATACACATTTAAAGATATGTCAGAGTAATTTAGGACATTATGTTAATTGACGTTATTAGTTATCCTTATCAATTACCGTGGGCGCTTTCTCTGGGTTCCTTAGTGGGTCATGTCAATATCAGATTTTGTTCCTTTATTAAGGAAAAAGGATAATTAGGTTAACAAACTTACGAACTGTTTCACGGATCACTTTTGTTATGGCAGACGTGATAATGTCACTAATCACACTTGTCAAAAAATACTCACAAGCAATTGTCAACCACCCGTTCCGACTAGAATCTACCGACTTTTCCGACAATTCAACTCCGAATAAGCGAACAATGCCTTATGACCATGGCAAGAGACAACTGGAGTAGATATAATGGACACAACTACTGGCGACTGCTGTCATTGTATTGCGATTATTCCTGTAGTTATTCCCCTAATTGGTATTCGAAAGTATGTGTGATGTAATTATATACGGCTGTGGTCACTCCTCGACAGACAATTGCATATCGGGCGGTGGTAGCAGTAGTAATGATTTGAAGAATAATTGATATACTATATGACGACAAGCGACAAGCATGCGAAGCAAAATTCCGTTGCCCTCTGGGACTCTTTCGATTGATACGTGTCACTAACATTTTGTGTCATAGCGATCATTGGTCTGTCAGTGCAGCTTGCTGTTGTCAAAGTCCTGTTTGATTCCCTTTCATTAAATTATGTACAAAAGTCTACAGGACAAACACACGTAAGGAACTCCTTGAATGTCTCCCTAATTTTCATTCAAAACATATTATTAATCGAGCCCAAGTGACAAAACGAAACATTTGACAGTGACGCTATTCCATTGAGTAAATCCCTCTGCCTCAGCACATTGACACATTTCCCCAATTTTCACCGATCATCTAAAATGCATATCTGTGAAAACCGACTCGCATACCCCCACATATCCGGTAAAATCACGCGCAATGCCTTCCCTCATAGTGGTCATTTGTCCATGGTAACCGCATTCAATCAAAACACTGTGTCACACAGACAGTTGTGCTGCAAGCAGTGATGTCGTGTTCCTTGCGCGTGCTATTGCTGACACTCGTGCTGGCATCGGTCGACAACAAAACGCGATGACGTTGGGACATCATAAATTATTTATGCTCAACGAAGGGCTGGACATTCGTTTCGTTTTTAAAGGCCTCCTATGAATAGCATGACCGTTATGTGGTATCTATATTTATGCGATGTGTATTTTTGGACAGGAGGGCATGGGTTGGAACATAGAGGGTAAAGTTGTTCATTGCTCACAACCTGGCGAGATGCCAGCAACGATGCCTGTTTCAATGCCCGGGTCAAATTGACATACACCCTCCCTGCGACGCCCTCTGGATAGCCTTTACAACAATCGTTGCTCTAGGCAAGAAGGCGCTACAATACCCCGACCAGACTGGCGGTTGTGGGGCGGGTCAACAACCCGTCCGTGCAAAGAAAAAATCAAGTTATGAATGAGCAAGATACCTCGGATAAACGGACGGATTCTCAAAGACGATATGGTGCGAAAGAGGAGCACGATTTGCGAGTATGCTCCTGGAATGCCAGAGCTCTGTACACTCCTGGAGCTGCTCATAAACTGGAAAGAATCCTCACGCAGTACAAGGCTGATATTACTACGATCCAGGAAATACTCTGGATAGGAAACGTTATGATGAGGAAAACACATTGCGACATCTATTACAGCTGTCACAAAAAACTGCACATGTTGGGGTGTTGGAGGTTAAGGTCAAAGGTCATCGACTATACGTGATCGTCTGGCTGTGATCCACATCACAGTCAGATTTTACAACATCAGGCTCATATGTACATATGCCCCTACCGAAGAGGACTTCTATGATCTCTTGGACAACGCTTATGGAGCTTGTCCGGAATACGATGTTCAAATCGTACTCGGGGACTTCAATGCCAAAATTGGTAAGGAGAACACCTTTGGCGGAGTGATCGGAAAGCACAGCCTACACGATACAACAGCCGGTAACGGCTTCTGACTCACGGACTTTGCGACAGCTCGTTATGCGATGATAAGTAGCACAAGATTGCCCCGCAAGCGAACCGCCAACCAAATTGACCAAGTGCTCATTGGTGCAAGACACTCGTCAAACATCCTAGATGTGCGAACATGGGCAAACGTCGACTCTAACCATTTTCTCGAAGCAGCACGATTCGGAGCTCGACTGTCCAATGTCAGAAAGCTGCATAATCCCACTATGAGGAGGTTCGACATTGGGCACCTGAGCACACCGGAGGTCATCCGAGTCTACAGGGAAAAACTGAACGAACAGCTCTGCGGTATGCCTACGTCGAGCACAAATGTCAACAGACACTCGTCAAACATCCTAGATGTGCGAACATGGGCAAACGTCGACTCTAACCATTTTCTCGAAGCAGCACGATTCGGAGCTCGACTGTCCAATGTCAGAAAGCTGCATAATCCCACTATGAGGAGGTTCGACATTGGGCACCTGAGCACACCGGAGGTCATCCGAGTCTACAGGGAAAAACTGAACGAACAGCTCTGCGGTATGCCTACGTCGAGCACAAATGTCAACAGACACTCGTCAAACATCCTAGATGTGCGAACATGGGCAAACGTCGACATTAACCATTTTCTCGAAGCAGCACGATTCGGAGCTCGACTGTCCAATGTCATAAAGCTGCATAATCCCACTATGAGGAGGTTCGACATTGGGCACCTGAGCACACCGGAGGTCATCCGAGTCTACAGGGAAAAACTGAGCGAACGGCTCTCCGGTATGCCTACGTCGAGCACAAATGTCAACAATATGTGGCTGCATTGACGCTCATCAGGAAGTAGCCGAGAATAGCTGGGGCTACCTACCACCCCCGACAAGAAACTCGTGGTATGATGGCGAGTGTGAGCAGAAAAAGGCAGCAACAGACAAGACTTACCAAAAGGCGCTGCAGCGAAAAACCAGAGCAACGCGAGAGGAGTACCGAGCCAAAAGAAGGGAGGAGAAGAAACTGCTGCGACTAAAGAAAAGAATCTACGCGGCCTCCCAGCTGAAGGATATCGAAGAGTCTAGGGACAAGCATGAAATACGGGCCTTTTATTAGAAAACAAAAAGCCTTGCACGAGGCTTCAAGAAAGGCATCCCGACTCATCGAAATTTCGAGGGTAATCTTGTCAACGATCCGCAGGGAATAGTGAATGTCGGAGCACTTAAGCATTTCCAGCAGCTGCTTAATGAGCATAACCAAGAGAGAGTAGTAGGGCTGAGGAAATCCCAACTCCTGCCGCAGAAGTAGTCTTCCCACCCAGCATCGAAGGAGTGGGCACAGCTATTCAAAAGCTGAAGAACAACAAAGCCGCAAGGTCAGATGGCTTGCCGTCAGAGCTCTTCAAGGCTGGCGACGATCTTGACATCATCACGCGGTCTCAGCGTGACGTTGTTGAAGCTTTCACGGCGATTGAGGAAGAGGCGAAACATGTTGGTCTTAAAGTCAACGAGGATAAGACAAACAACATGCTGTCAAGCATAAACCGATCCGTCACTTACCACCTGGAATAAAATATTATATTTGTCTACCTCTGGGCAAACGTAAACTCCACAAACGACACCACAGTGGAGATCCGGCATAGAATCGCCCTTGGCAACCGCTGCTACTTCGGTTTGTCCAAGCAACTTGCGTCAAAAGTCGTCGGTCGAAGAACCAAAGACATGCTTTACAAAATGCTTATACTGCCAGTCTTGCTGTACGGAGCCGAAACTGGACGATAAACAGGACGGCGGAGCTGATTTTGGGCTCTTTCGAAAAAAAAATTCTGCGTCAGATATTTGGTCCTTTCTGTGAGGAAGGTGAATGGAGGGGAAGACATAACCACGAGCTCTACGAGCTGTACAAAAAGCTAAGAAGGCTCGGCGAGCGCATGAACACCAACGCCCCAACTAGGAGAGTCTTCGACTCCGAGCCTCCTGCTTCGAGAAGAAGAGGAAGACCGAACCTCCTTTATAAAGACCAAGTAATCGCGGATTTAAGACAACTTGGTCTTGATAACTGGAAGCAGCGTGCCCGGGACCGTCAAGAATAGAAGGCAGCTATAGCTCAGACTCAGATCTTCCATGGATTGATGGCCTGATAAGTAAGTAAATATTTTTGGACAAGCCTATACGAAATTTAATGAAGATTTTCTGCGTAGTACGCGTTCGGAAAATTTCAATGAAAATACCATTAATACCGTTATAAATACATTTGTTTATTTCGAAATGTATCACAATGCTATGTTCCAAGCCATATGACACCACTAAACTGTCATTGTGCAGTTGACATTTAAAGCGAGATCACACCTTTCCATTTCGTTACTGTACTTCATACCTGACTCACATTTGACAGTAGTCACCCCTCCGCCGGCTCGGATGAAATACGAATCACAATTGTCATCAACATTAGCAAATTGTATCTTCTTGTCATCTTCTGGGTTTCCATAGATCGCCTGGAAGGCAGGAGATTTGTACTTCAGTCGATTGTAATTTGAATTAAACTCACCTCGAACTGCTCATTGACGTTGATTACACTCTTGCATTTGACATAATCTTTCCAATCACACATGCCAGTTTCAGCATTGAATAGTAAGTCCTCCGGACATTTGTGTATCCGCGGAACACCTTTGACACATTGGAAAAACGTTCGGCACTCGTCAAGAATGTTTGGGTAAAAAATTAGCTCAGTTAAGCCAGCGCAACTCTGAAGAACAAGGATTCATCTAATCATACAATGATCACGAGTGACTTACGAACTTACCAGATGAGTTGAGTTTCCAGTGTATTCATCTGTCGAGTGACAAGTGTTGTTAACGTCGTTCTCACATGTCCCACTCAAACGATCGAAGTAGTTTTCACATTCCTCAGCGATCTTCTGACCGTTGATGCATGTAAAATAGTTTCGACAATTTTCTGCATCAGCTGCCAATTTTCCATGCTTCCCAGCACAAACTCCTACGCGTTGACCATTGTCCAGCAGGCATGTTCCATCTGTTTGTCTACAGAAACCCAACAATGCATCGAAACTCTCTCCATTTCGACATTTCTTTGATTGCCACTTGCCATCACTGCACTCAAAGTACTTGCGACAATCGGTTTGATCGGCCACATTTTTCGCTTCCTCAATGGCAGTGCATTCGGTTTGGTTGGAAGTGTCAATGTCAGCAAGACATATCCAACCAATTTCCATTTTGCTGCAGCTGTTCGTCGTCTTGTTAAAAAACTCGCCGGTTAGACATCGATCATGATGCAGATTGCCATAGATGCATATATAAAATCCATTGCAGAAATCGGGATCGGGTATTAGATTCCCATGCTTGCCAATACACGAGCTAGCATTGGGGTGAACGATTGAGTTGCTTGTGTCATTTTCCAAGTTACATGTGTCACATTGTCCCGCGGGACACTCGAAACTTAGTGCATGCCCTTTGGAGCATACTATGTACTTACTGCAATTCCTGGGATCTGTAAATGGCTTGTCATCTTCCACCCCTTCACAGAGTGGATCTTCTCTTAGATGCCCATCGATGCAACGATCATCTATGTCGGGAGTACATTTTTTTGACACTGGATCGAAGATTTCCTCTTCGTCGCAAGCAATTGGTATTGCCACACCATGGACGCATGAGTAGTAAATGTTACAGTACGTTTCATGTGGTTGAAGTTCCGTCGAGTTGCTGTCACACGAATGACGTCTGTTGCACACCCCCACGTCAGGTTGACATAAGCCGCTATCTGAATTGAAATATTGTCCCTCTGGACAGTATATCAGGATTGCTTTGTTATTCGAACACGAGTAATATGACGTACAATTGGCGGGATTCAGCACTTGACTTCCATTGGATTTTTCACGGCAAACATCACGACTGAAGTTATCGCTGATCAGACATGATCCGTCGTTTAACTGACAGCTTTTAGTATTGTCATCAAAATATTTTCCGATCGGACAATCTCTCACAATGGTCATGTGGTCCACACAAAGATGATACTTTGTGCAATCATTGTCGTCAGCGATGTAGGTTCCGCTTTCATGACCAAAACATAAGCTTTGCGTAGGTATTGTGACATTTGTCATCGGACAGCTGTAGTTTGACGCCGGAACACACTTGTCAATGGTCGGGTTATAAACAAACTCGTCTGAACAACTTTCGTTTAGCCATTTTTTTCGCGAACAGTAGTAGAATTCATTACAATTTTTTTCACTGGGACGCGAAGTGTGTTCGATGCACTCTCGCCGTGACAGACCGTCAGCCGAGCAGTCGCCGTGATTTTCAAAACACTTTCCTAGACTTATGTCGTAGTAGAATCCGGCGTCGCATTGGACCAACACCCAAATTCCAAACGAACATATTTCCAGTGCTCTGCAATCCGATGGGATGTTTCGACGTTCACCCTCCGTACAAATCGGTAGAGTCTTGTCAGCTTGACAGGTCCGGTTGTCAAAGTCGAGCATACAAGCTTTACGTGTTTCATTGAAATAATATTCTTCCGGACATTGTTGTGTCGTCCAACTACCATTCACACAGACATGATAGCTGATACATGGATCAAAGTCAGACTTTATGACTGTTCCATTTTGACAGGCACCGAATTTTGGTGACATCAAGCACGTCCCATCATTTGGCACACATGCTTCGTATGACTTGTTAAAGTAACTGCCTTCATCGCACTCTTGATACCACCAAATACCTTCGTTACAGATGTAGAAAAACTGGCAGTCGACCGAACTCGGTCGAGTTTCATTATGAGCACAATTATCTTCCTTTGCTCGTTGAGCGACTTGTGATCGCTGACAGTACCTCATATCTGTTGTGCAAGTCGCATGAACATCACTGAAATACTTACCATCCGGACATTTTGAGCGTTTCCACACTCCCTGCTCACAGCGATAGAAATCAGTACAGAGCTCGTCCGATGGACGCGGGGACATATGATCAAAGCACTCTGGTAAGATAGAAGAGCGTGCTGTTATGCATTCCTTATCCGCGTCTCCAGGTGCACATGAATTAAGTTTGGGATTAAAATAATGTCGATCGGGGCATCGTTGTTTAGTCCAAATTCCGTATTCACACAACTCAAATTGTGTGCAATCTGCTGGATGAGCACGAAGTTGATTCTCGTAGCAGACCTGTCAATGGAGCGAATGACAGTTGAGACACTTGGAACCCAGATTCCAAGCGAAATTCAATATTTCTATCCTATTCTCATCAGAAGTCTTGTACTAGTATATATGTTGGTACGTGCTCAGGCCGGGCTCTAATGGCCGAAAGGGAATTTGAATTGGTCACTAAGTAACGTTAACTAGAATCGAAATAAAAATACTGAATTTCGCTTTAGAATAGCGTTTTTGTTTTATTTTCTATCGTAATCACTGTTACCAGTTCTATAATCTGATCTCTTATGCAACTAGCTCATACTCATCCTCTAAATTTACCGTCTTTAAGAAGGCACTCCGCCTTAGTGTCTCACTCCTCATCCAGCATTGAAGATTGGTGTCCGGTGCACAGGTGCCTGTCTTAACGTCGAAGTACTGACCGATAGCACACTGTGCCAGGATAGCAACGTTATTGCGACAAATGTAGAACTTGCGGCAGTCAAAGGCTGGAGCCATGGTGTTATCCTCCATATCTTGGCAGAGCTACACAGAATGCAAAAGAGTCACGAAAATAGCATAAGATAGTTGATAAGTGAAACCTACCTCGTCCAGTTCATCCTCGGACATGATCATTTCCTTTGGAACACAATATCCTATGTCATGACTGTAGTATGTATTTTTCGGGCACTTGTTGGTGATGGGTTTACCCTCCATGCACTTTATGAAATAATTTTCGTGCGTCGCGTCAGGGAATCTCTCAAGCTCACTTGATCCAGCACAGAACTGTCAGAAAAGTAGCTTTATATGACAGGCAAACCTTGTGAGGTAAGTAATCAGTAACTTACCTCGTTTCGATCATAGCAGGATATATTGAATACACAGTAACCAATGCGTTGACTGAACGATGAGTATGCTCCACAATTTTGCTCGATGGCCTCGCCATCCAAGCAGAGGTGGAATGTGTTGCATTTGTCACCAGACAATAGGGCACCATCCTGCTCGCCCGAGCAAACCTGAAAACAAAGCTATATCACAATTGTCCTGAAAACAAAATTGTTTTTCGTACACTCGCCGCACGTCTGCCTTGCGCGTGGACACAGATGCCCTTTGCAGCATCATATATAGCATACGATGGGCATTGGTCGAAAACGGCCATGTTATTCTTGCAGATATAAAACGCGTTCGGATTGTTTTTCACCGCGATAGTGTGATCGTCCCTTTGGCCCAAGCAAAGCTGCAAGTATACAAGCGTTAGTCAAGCGCAGCTACAGATCATATCGAGTCTTACCCCAGAATCCGGAACACAGATCAATCGTTTGGAGTCGAAAAGTGTGCCATCAGGACACTCCATTTTCATTGGAATTTTATTGTAACAGGAATAGAAGCTCGTGAAGTCGTTCTGAACAGGATAAATAACGCCATTGGGTGACGCCGAGCACAACTCGGCCTCGCAGAGCGCATTCGACCAGCAAATTCCAAGTGATCCATCAAAGTTCATTCCTCTCGGACAAGTGCCGACACCCTCAGTCAATCCATTATTACACAAATAGAACTGATGGCAGTTAGGATGAGGCAATAATGTGTTATTTTGCGTGTTTTCGCAAACATTCAAGCACTGAGCGTTCACATCAGGCTGACAGATCATAAGGTCTGGATTGAACCAGTTGCCATCGCCGCACTGTTGTAAAACCGCACGATTCTTATGGCACACATAGAACTCCTTGCAGTTTGAAGGATTCTGCACTAATGTTCCGGTAATGGTGCCCGCACAGACGTTATTCGTTCGCTTCCAGCATGAGCCCAAGGTGTCGCGGACGCACGAAAGGCTAGCCAGGCTAAACAAATTACCGATTCCGCAATCTTGAAGGATTTTTTCATTGTTGTAGCAGACAAAGAACTTATCGCAGGAAGCCTCATTTGGTACGAATGTTCCATCGGCAGCGCCTTCGCAAGTATATTTCGATTTTGTCACCTCCCAGAACATTTTATTTACATCACGCACGCAATATTGGCTGTTGACATCGTAGTAATAACCCACTCCGCACTCCTGTTCCACAAGTGTGCCATCGTAGCAGATGAAGAACTTGTCGCCTTGCTGTGGATGAGGTATGAAATCTCCATTGGTGTAGCCCCCGGGACAAATGGTGTTTTTCGGTTGACAACAACCTCCGGTGTCCGGTTCGCACACTTTGGTTTTGCTGTTGAAATAGTTTCCTGCCCCACAGTTGCCTTTGATGAGTTGTCCCCCGGAGCAGACGTAATATAAGTTGCAAGCAGAGGGATCTTCGATTAAATCACCTTCCTTGGCACCATTTGGACACTCGCAGGGAGATGGTTTTATCGGAGGCGAAGGTTTCGAGGGCCAGCAGCATCCTCCAGTGTCGTGCTCACACGTCCTCGTGTCATTGTTGAAGTAGTTTCCTGTTCCGCAGTTGCCTTCCACGAGCTTTCCATCCGTGCAGACGTAGTATAAGTAACACGCGGAAGAATTCTCGATTAAATCACCTTCCTTGGCACCATTTGGACACTCGCAGGGAGATGGTTTTATTGGAGGCGAAGGTTTCGAGGGCCAGCAGCATCCTCCAGTATCGTGCTCACACGTCCTCGTGTCATTGTTGAAGTAGTTTCCTGTTCCGCAGTTGCCTTCCACGAGCTTTCCATCCGTGCAGACGTAGTATAAGTAACATGCAGAGGGATTCTCTACTAAGTCACCTTCCTTGGCGCCATTTGGACACTCGCAGGGAGATGGTTCTATAGGAGGTGAAGGTTTCAAGGGCCAACAACATCCTCCAGTGTCGCGCTCACACGTCTTAGTGTCGTTGTTAAAGTAGTTTCCTGTTCCGCAGTTGCCTTCCACGAGCTTTCCATCCGTGCAGACGTAGTATAAGTAACATGCAGAGGGATTCTCTACTAAGTCACCTTCCTTGGCGCCATTTGGACACTCGCAGGGAGATGGTTCTATAGGAGGTGAAGGTTTCAAGGGCCAACAACATCCTCCAGTGTCGCGCTCACACGTCTTAGTGTCGTTGTTAAAGTAGTTTCCTGTTCCGCAATTACTTTCTACAAGCTTTCCTTCTGTGCAGACGTAGTATAAGTAACACGCGGAAGGATTCTCGATTAAATCACCTTCCTTGGCACCATTTGGACACTCGCAGGGAGATGGTTTTATCGGAGGCGAAGGTTTCGAGGGCCAGCAGCATCCTCCAGTGTCGTGCTCACACATCTTCGTGTCATTGTTGAAGTAGTTTCCTATTCCGCAGTTGCCTTCCACGAGCTTTCCTTCTGTGCAGACGTAGTATAAGTAACATGCAGAGGGATTCTCTACTAAGTCACCTTCCTTGGCGCCATTTGGACACTCACAGGGAGATGGTTTTATCGGAGGGGTCGGTTTTGAAGGCCAGCAGCATCCTCCAGTGTCGCGTTCACACGTCTTCGTGTCATTGTTGAAATAGTTTCCTGTTCCACAATTGCCTTCCACAAGCTTTCCTTCTGTGCAGATGTAGTATAGGTAGCACGCGAAAGAATTCTCAATTAAGTCACCATCCTTGACGCCATTTGGGCACTCGCATGGAGATGGCACTGGTGTCAAGGGCCAGCAAACGCCTTCAGTATCGCGTTCGCACGATCCTGAGCTACTGTTAAAATAGTTTCCTGTACCGCAACTCCTCTCAACGAGTTCTCCGCCTATGCAGACATAATATGAATAGCACGACGAAGGCTTAGCAACCAGATCTCCTTCCTTTGAACCTCCTGGACATGAACATGGTTTTGGCCAGCATATGCCCTCTGTGTCCAACACGCAGTTCTTAGTTGTGTTATTGAAATAATTTCCGACACCGCAAGACATCTCAGACAGCTCTCCTTCGTAGCAGACATAGAACAGATAACAACTGTCAGGCTTGGCAACAAAGTCACCATTTTCGTATCCTCCAGCGCAAGTGCATGGGGTAGGAGTTGCCAAAGTCGTAATCGATATTGAAGTACTTGGCAATGAAGTTGTTGTCCAGCATAGGCCAGTTGTATCTACCACGCAGCTGTTGCTCTGCTTATTGAAATAGTTACCGAAACCGCAGGACACTTCAACAAGCCCGCCCTGATAGCAGACGTAGAACAAATAACAGCTGTCTTCGTTAGGAACAAATTGTCCTTCAGCATAACCACCTTCGCAGCCGCATGGAGCTGCGGTAGTGGAACTTACTGTACTCGTGGTAGTGGTGGATGAGGTTGTCAGTGGCCAGCATCGGCCTGTTGTGTCTAAAACACAGCTCTGCGAATCTGGATTAAAATAGTTTCCATATCCGCAGGACTGCTCAATAAGTTGTCCTTGGTAGCATACGTGGAAGAGGTAGCAGCTGTCGGGGCTTGGGACAAACTGTCCGTCTTCATAACCACCAGGGCACGTGCAAGGGGATTGAGTTATTGATGTTGAGCTGGGAACTGATGTTGAGGTCGGAGTCGATGTTGACTTTGAGGTTGGTGTTGTCAAGGGCGTCGTCGATGATGAAGTGATTGACCAGCATATACCAGTGGTGTCCAATAGGCAGATCTTGGAATTTGCGTCGAAATAATTTCCATAACCACATGACTGCTCAACGAGCTCCCCTTGATAGCAAATATAGAATAGATAGCAATTGCTGGGATATGGAATGAGTTCACCGTTTTGGTAACCTCCAGGACACGTGCAAGGAGACTGAGTTGTTGATGTTGCGGTCGATGTTGACATCGAAGTTGGTGTTCTCGCAGACGTTGTCGGGGGTGAAGTGGTTGACCAGCAAATACCGGTGGAGTCCAAGACACAGTTCTTAGTGTTTGCATCGAAGTAGTTGCCGTAGCCGCATGAGTGCTCAACGAGCTCCCCTTGATAGCAAATATAGAATAGATAACAATTGCCGGGATATGGAACGAGTTCACCGCTTTCATAACCTCCAGGACACGTGCAGGGAGATTGAGTAGTTGATGTTGAGCTAGACATTGAAGTCGATGTTGAGCTGGGAGTCGACGTTGAGGTTAGTGTTGTCGAAGACGTCGTCGAGGATGAAGTGAATGACCAGCATATCCCAGTGGTGTCCAGGACGCAGCTCTTGGAATTCGTGTCGAAATAATTTCCATAGCCACATGACTGCTCAACGAGCTTCCCTTGATAGCAAATATAGAATAGATAACAATTGCCGGGATATGGAACGAGTTCACCGCTTTCATAACCTCCAGGACACGTGCAAGGAGATTGAGTAGTTGATGTTGAGCTAGACATTGAAGTCGATGTTGAGCTGGGAGTCGACGTTGAGGTTAGTGTTGTCGAAGACGTCGTCGAGGATGAAGTGAATGACCAGCATATCCCAGTGGTGTCCAGGACGCAGCTCTTGGAATTCGTGTCGAAATAATTTCCATAGCCACATGACTGCTCAACGAGCTTCCCTTGATAGCAAATATAGAATAGATAACAATTGCCGGGATATGGAACGAGTTCACCGCTTTCATAACCTCCAGGACACGTGGAAGGAGATTGAGTAGTCGATGTTGAGCTAGACATTGAAGTCGATGTTGAGCTGGGAGTCGATGTTGAGGTTAGTGTTGTCGAGGACGTCGTCGAGGATGAAGTGATTGACCAGCATATCCCAGTGGTGTCCAGGACGCAGCTCTTGGAATTTGTGTCGAAATAATTTCCATAGCCACATGACTGCTCAACGAGCTTCCCTTGATAGCAAATATAGAATAGATAACAATTGCCGGGATATGGAACGAGTTCACCGCTTTCATAACCTCCAGGACACGTGGAAGGAGATTGAGTAGTTGATATGGAAGGAGATTGAGTAGTTGATGTTGAGCTAGACATTGAAGTCGATGTTGAGCTGGGAGTCGATGTTGAGGTTAGTGTTGTCGAAGACGTCGTCGAGGATGAAGTGATTGACCAGCATATCCCAGTGGTGTCCAGGACGCAGCTCTTGGAATTCGTGTCGAAATAATTTCCATAGCCACATGACTGCTCAACGAGCTTCCCTTGATAGCAAATATAGAATAGATAACAATTGCCGGGATATGGAACGAGTTCACCGCTTTCAGAACCTCCAGGACACGTGCAAGGAGATTGAGTAGTTGATGTTGAGCTAGACATTGAAGTCGATGTTGAGCTTTGAGTCGATGTTGAGGCTAGTGTTGTCGAAGACGTCGTCGAGGATGAAGTGATTGACCAGCATATCCCAGTGGTGTCCAGGACGCAGCTCTTGGAATTCGTGTCGAAATAATTTCCATAGCCACATGACTGCTCAACGAGCTTCCCTTGATAGCAAATATAGAATAGATAACAATTGCCGGGATATGGAACGAGTTCACCGCTTTCATAACCTCCAGGACACGTGGAAGGAGATTGAGTAGTTGATGTTGAGCTAGACATTGAAGTCGATGTTGAGCTGGGAGTCGATGTTGAGGTTAGTGTTGTCGAAGACGTCGTCGAGGATGAAGTGATTGACCAGCATATCCCAGTGGTGTCCAGGACGCAGCTCTTGGAATTCGTGTCGAAATAATTTCCATAGCCACATGACTGCTCAACGAGCTCCCCTTGATAGCAAATATAGAATAGATAACAATTGCCGGGATATGGAACGAGTTCACCGCTTTCATAACCTCCAGGACACGTGCAAGGAGATTGAGAAGTTGATGTTGAGCTAGACATTGAAGTCGATGTTGAGCTGGGAGTCGATGTTGAGGTTAGTGTTGTCGAAGACGTCGTCGAGGATGAAGTGATTGACCAGCATATCCCAGTGGTGTCCAGGACGCAGCTCTTGGAATTCGTGTCGAAATAATTTCGATAGCCACATGACTGCTCAACGAGCTTCCCTTGATAGCAAATATAGAATAGATAACAATTGCCGGGATATGGAACGAGTTCACCGCTTTCATAACCTCCAGGACACGTGCAGGGAGATTGAGTAGTTGATGTTGAGCTAGACATTGAAGTCGATGTTGAGCTGGGAGTCGATGTTGAGGTTAGTGTTGTCGAAGACGTTGTCGAGGATGAAGTGATTGACCAGCATATCCCAGTGGTGTCCAGGACGCAGCTCTTGGAATTCGTGTCGAAATAATTTCCATAGCCACATGACTGCTCAACGAGCTTCCCTTGATAGCAAATATAGAATAGATAACACTTGCCGGGATATGGAACGAGTTCACCGCTTTCATAACCTCCAGGACACGTGGAAGGAGATTGAGTAGTTGATGTTGAGCTAGACATTGAAGTCGATGTTGAGCTGGGAGTCGATGTTGAGGTTAGTGTTGTCGAAGACGTCGTCGAGGATGAAGTGATTGACCAGCATATCCCAGTGGTGTCCAGGACGCAGCTTTTGGAATTCGTGTCGAAATAATTCCCGTAGCCACATGACTGCTCAACGAGCTCCCCTTGATAGCAAATATAGAATAGATAACAATTGCCGGGATAGGGAACGAGTTCACCGCTTTCATAACCTCCAGGACACGTGGAAGGAGATTGAGAAGTTGATGTTGAGCTAGACATTGAAGTCGATGTTGAGCTGGGAGTCGATGTTGAGGTTAGTGTTGTCGAAGACGTCGTCGAGGATGAAGTTATTGACCAGCATATCCCAGTGGTGTCCAGGACGCAGCTTTTGGAATTCGTGTCGAAATAATTCCCGTAGCCACATGACTGCTCAACGAGCTCCCCTTGATAGCAAAAATAGAATAGATAACAACTGCCGGGATATGGAACGAGTTCACCGCTTTCATAACCTCCAGGACACGTGCAAGGAGATTGAGAAGTTGATGTTGAGCTAGACATTGAAGTCGATGTTGAGCTGGGAGTCGATGTTGAGGTTAGTGTTGTCGAAGACGTCGTCGAGGATGAAGTGATTGACCAGCATATCCCAGTGATGTCCAGGACGCAGCTCTTGGAATTCGTGTCGAAATAATTTCCATAGCCACATGACTGCTCAACGAGCTCCCCTTGATAGCAAATATAGAATAGATAACAATTGCCGGGATATGGAACGAGTTCACCGCTTTCATAACCTCCAGGACACGTGGAAGGAGATTGAGTTGTTGATGTTGCGGTCGATGTTGACATCGAAGCTGGTGTTGTCGCAGACGTTGTCGGTGGTGAAGTGATTGACCAGCAAATACCGGTGGAGTCCAAGACACAGTTCTTAGTGTTTGCATCGAAGTAGTTGCCGTAGCCGCATGAGTGCTCAATGAGCTCACCTTGGAAACAGATGTAGAACAGATAGCAACTGTCAGGATATGGAATAAGTTCACCAGATTCATAGCCACCAGAACACGTGCAAGGAGATTGAGTAGTGGATGTTGAGGTGGAAGTCGATGCAGACGTTGATATTGAGGTCGATGTTATGGGCCAACATATTCCTGCCGTGTCTCGTACACAGCTTTTAGATTCTCCGTCAAAGTAGTTTCCTTCATTACATGATTGTTCGATTAATTTTCCTTCGAAGCACATATAGAATAGGTAGCAGCTGTTGGGATAGGGTATGAATTCACCATCCTTATATCCTCCAGGACACGAGCAAGGAGTTGTAGTTGTTGTCGAGATGGAGGTCGATGACGAAGTTGATGATGAGGTTGAACTCGTTGAGGTTGGCCAACAAGTGCCATCTTCGTCACGAGCACAGGTTTTACTGTTGGGGTCGAAGTAGTTCCCTCTACCACAGCTCTGCGCTACCAGCTCACCCTTGGTACAAATAAAGTACGAATGGCAAGAGTCGGTGT
Source organism: Eumerus sabulonum (assembly GCA_951905685.1). Taxonomy (NCBI): domain Eukaryota; kingdom Metazoa; phylum Arthropoda; class Insecta; order Diptera; family Syrphidae; genus Eumerus; species Eumerus sabulonum. The sequence continues at coordinate 108,306,723 of OX645061.1, forward strand.
TAGCGATTAGATCACCCTCCTCGTAGCCTCCAGGGCATTTACATGGGACTGGAGGTGTTGTTGGCGTCGTCCAGCAAGTGCCCGCCTCGTCCCGAACACAAGTTTTGCTACTGACGTCGAAATAGTTTCCTGTACCGCAGCTTTGCGCTACCAGCTCTCCCTGAAAGCAGACAAAGTACGAATGGCAACTGTCCGTGTTGGCGATTAGATCACCCTCCTCGTAGCCCCCAGGGCATTTACATGGGACCGGAGTAGGTGCTGGCGTCGTCCAGCAGGTGCCATTCTTGTCTCGCACGCAAGTTTTGCTATAGACGTCGAAGTAGTTCCCTGTACCACAGCTCTGCGCTACCAGCTCACCCTGGGTACAAATAAAGTACGAATGGCAAGAGTCGGTGTTCGCGATTAGGTCGCCCTCTTCGTAGCCTCCAGGGCATTTACATGGGACTGGAGGTGTTGTTGGCGTCGTCCAGCAAGTGCCCGCCTCGTCCCGAACACAAGTTTTGCTACTGACGTCGAAATAGTTTCCTGTACCGCAGCTTTGCGCTACGAGCTCTCCCTGAGAGCAGACAAAGTACGAATGGCAGCTGTCCGTGCTGGCGATTAGATCACCCTCCTCGTAGCCTCCAGGACATGTACATGGGACTGGAGTAGGTGTTGGCGTCGTCCAGCAAGTGCCATTCTTGTCTCGCACGCAAGTTTTGCTACGGACGTCGAAGTAGTTCCCTGTACCACAGCTCTGCGCTACCAGCTCACCCTGGGTACAAATAAAGTACGAATGGCAAGAGTCGGTGTTCGCGATTAGGTCGCCCTCTTCGTAGTCTCCGGGGCATTTACATGGAGCTGGAGTCGGTTTTTGGGTCGTCCAGCATGTTCCATCTTCATCGCGGACACAAGTTTTGTTGTTAGCGTCGAAATAATTCTCGGTACCGCAACTCCGCGCTACCAGCTCTCCCTGATAGCAAACAAAGTACGAATGGCAACTGTCCGTGTTCGCGATCAAATCACCTTCCTCATAGCCTCCAGGACATTGACACGGCTTTAGTGTCGAGGGCCAACACCTATTATCTACATCTGGTTCGCATTGTTTCGAGCAATTGTTGAAAAAGTTACCGTTTCCACAGCTTCGCTCCACCAATTTACCGCCACTGCAAACATTGTACAAATAACAACTATCCGGATTGGCTACGATGTCTCCGTTGTTGTACCCGCCCGGACACGGGCACGGTATTGGTGTCGTTGGCAGGCACACATTATCATCATCGGGCAAGCAAACCAAATTACTCCTATTAAAGTAGCTGCCAGGACCACATGACTGCTCAATGAGCTTTTTTTCATAGCACACATAGAACAAGTTGCAATCTGTAGGATGTGCACTAAACGCACCGTCGACTGTACACTCTGGCTGCCAGCACGTATTATCCACATCCGGCACGCAATAAAGGCTGGTTTCATTAAAGTAACTTCCAGGTCCGCAAGACTGTTCGACTAGATGCTCCTCATAGCACACGTAGAACGATGAGCAGTTTGTGGGATTAGAGCTAAAGGCGCCCTCTACGCTGCATTTAGTCGGATCGCATTCGTTATTCGTATCGGGGATACAGTACAGATTGACTGCATCAAAGTAGCTGCCATTTCCGCAACTCTGCCTTAGCGCCACGCCATCATTACATATGAAAAATGTCGAACAGGAGCTGTTGTCGGCTAAAAATGTTCCATCCGGTATACCGCTACACACCGTCTATGATATACGTACATACATATAACGAGTATTATCTACATACGTACAAAAAAAAAATGCAATGCGATCGGCTGCACATAATCCACTCACCCGTTGAGTTCCACTCGATCGTTTTGCATCCACACTGAGGACAGCAGCTAACACTACTATCAAAACAACAACTACAACAAAACAATGCATGATTATCCACTCATCACCAATACACAGTCACACTAAGGATCACAAAAACAGTCTCAAGACTCTACCACTACCTTTCATAGTCTGGGTTCCACAGGGGTTAGTCCTCTTAAAAAATGCAATCCGTTCGTTCGCGTGGGTAAATTTTCTGAAACTCTTTACGACTTTTCGGATAGTTACCTTATATATAAGGTCGGGAGATGGCAAGAACTGTGTTTTTGCTCTACGGGTGTGGCTTTATCAGATAACAGAGTTTCTGTGTCGGATGAATGTCGTACATGATGTGCGGCCCTTTGTGGATGCTATTCTAAAAGTTGGTCACATACTATTGTCGAGAGTACGTTATCAGTAAAATCAGTGTTTTAAATTTGATGTAACGATTGTGGGAATATGTTTAATTGTTTTAATTATTGAACATGATAGAATGCCTGATGACATGGTCTGATAGTGATGGAGCATCGATAGGAGATCGAGAGTTTCCTGTTCTTGCGACGACTCGTATCGGTTAGTCGGTTCGATCGCCCTATCTGCGGAAGAATGGTAAATAAGGTCAAAGTCAAGTTTGAACTACTGTGGATCGTATTTGGATTCAGTTTGTGTGGTTTAAGGTTTAAGGTTCCAATACCATCCTGTCGTGACTGTACGGGTGGGCCAAATACAAGTTTCAATCCGAATCGAGTCCGAATAGAGTTCGAATCACTGGATTGCGATAAACCACAACTTTTATTATCTCTTCTCTTCACATCGCGCTAGATGGCTTGATTACCGAGCGAACACTCGTTACTGGATCCCAGAAACTGAATGCTCCCGAGGCCGAACGTTCGCATTTACATATATAGCCCTCGGTCCACTTTCTCGAATGTTCACCGTCATACGTTCCCCTTCGGAAGTCTCTATAATCTCTGACATTCAGCAGTATGCCGCTGAAAGTTGCCATCATTTCCATTTCAGCTTCACCAGAGCATTCGAAATTCGATAGCGAAATTCGAACATAATTCGAACTCACCTCCTAAACCTGTTTGTTCTCGAACAAGCGATTTGATCCCTCTCCTTAGTATGGCGCTAACTTCTCTACGTGGACAATTTTATATTTCGCCCGCCTCTTTCCCGTCCACTGTATTTGATATACCACGTCGTTAAGTTTCTTGATGGCCTGATATGGCCCGTCCCAGGCTGATTGCAATTTGGGGCACAAGCCTTGTTTTCGTTGTGGGATGTACAGAATACTAACTGTACTGTCTCGAATTCAGGAGAGTTCGCCCATAAGTCATATCTCGCCTTCATTTTATCGCTGACCAAGTTCAGTCGCTCCCGGATGAACTGATGGATAGAGTTCAGTTGCTCCTTCTTTTCGGTTACGAAGTCCACCCTGCCGCTACTTGCCGGTAGTATCACGCCGAACCTTAAATCCGATGGGAGTCGAAGATCAGTTCCAAAAATGGCTTCAGTTGGTGTTATCGCTGTTGATTTGTGCTGCGCCGATCGATACGCCATTAAGAAAGGGGGGAAGATGTTCATCCCACTCCTTCTGATCTCCGACGACGACTTTTTTTTAAGTATTCCTCCATCGTCTGGTTGAACCTTTCGACCATGCCATCAGATTGTGGGTGTAATGATGTTGTCCGCGTTTTTCTGAACACCGATAACTCGAAGTTCCTTCCTTGGTCTGAGTGCAGTTCCAGCGGTACTCCATAACGCGCAATCCAGTTATTCCCGAATGCATCCGAAATAATTTTGGCTTCTTGGTACGATATGCAAAACACTTAAGGCTATTTGCTATTGCTCGTTAGGAATGGGCCTGCAATGTCCATGGCGATACGTTCGAAAGGTGCTCCAACATTGTAATGCTGCATATTTCCTCGAGTTCTCCTAAGCGGTCCTTTTGCCTTCGCACACTGTTCACACCTGCGAAAAACGTTTGTAACCGATTCATGGAATCCTACCCAGTAGAAACGTCTCTTGATCTTTTCTACAGTCTTGTTACCACCAAGATGACTCGTGGTATTCTCGGATGAGCTCGTCGACTTGTCCCTTTACAATGTCACCATTCTCACTTTCCCAACTGCGGTAGAAGCAACCGTTCTTCAGCTTCAAACTCTGCCATTGAGCCCAGCAAGCTTTTGCGATTGGGCTTTTCCTGGATATTTGCTGTCACGTTGGTCGAAAACCTCGTTCTTGGTAGTCGATGATGACTGCCAGATCGGCGTCTTCTCGTTGTTATCTTCCGACCTTCTCGAATCTTCTGGCAGCACATGGAAACGACGGATGTCGGTGACCTGTTCCTTGGTTTCCGCACGTGAACAATGTTTTCATTCAACGTCACAAAGTCGCCTCGATAAGGCATCCGCGTTTTCATGACTGCTTCCCTTTCGGTGTTTGATACTGAAGTCATACCTCTGGATTCTCCCTATCCATCTAGCAAGTTGGGCTTCCGGGTTCTTGAACTGCAGCAGCCACCTCAACGCTGCGTGGTCCGTCATAAGATGAAAAGCTTGGCCATAGAGAATTTTGTGGAATTCCTTGACACAGTCAACCACGACCAAAAGCTCCCTACTAGTAACACAGTAGTTCCTCTCCGGCTTCGATATGATCCTCCTGTATTAAGCGATGACCCGTTCTCGCCCGTCAATCATTTAAGAGAGTACTTCTCCGATTCCATGTCCGCTCGCATCGGTATCTAAAATAAACTTTTCTCCCGGGACAGGATATTCAAGAAACTGCGCACTGCAGAGCAATTCATTCAGGTGAATAAACACTTCCTCCTGCGGCTTCTTCTACTTGAATTGCCGATTCTTTTTGGTGAGCTCGTGCAGACTGTTGACAACGTTTGCAAATCCTGAGACGAATCGTCTGTAATATGTGAAAAGTCCCAGGAATGACCTTAACTCTTGAAGATTCTTTAGCCGTGGCCATTCCCTAACCGCCGAGATTTTGACTTCATCCGTGTGGACCTTTCTGCAGTCGCCACGTGTCCCAAGTACTTCACTTCGTTTTGGAAGAGCGAACATTTCTTTGGGCTCATTTTGAGTCCGGCTGCCTGAATTCGTTTCAGTAACTCTTCAAGCTTCCTAAGGTGATCGTCGAAATCCTTGCCTATGACAATTATGTCATCCAGATAGACGAGACAAGTCCTCCAGTGAAGTCCTCTTAGTATCCGGTTCATGAGTCTTTCGAAGGTGGCAGGCGCATTGCAAAGACCGAAGGGCATCACAGAGAATTGCCATAACTCTCCCCCGGGGCGGTGAACGCGGTCTTTTCTTTATCCTGCGGGTCAAGCTCTATTTGCCAATATCCACTTTGGAAGTCCAGCGTGTGTCGAAGGTGTCGTCGATTATCGGTAAAGGAAAGCTGTCTTTCTTCGTGACGTCGTTCAGCTTCCTGTAGTCCACGCAGAATCGGGTACTTCCATCCTTCTTCTTAACTAGCACTACTGGCAAACTCCGGGGGCTTGCAGAAAGTTCGATCACGCCCTCCTTTTCCATCTCGTCGATTAGTTTGATCACCTTGTCTTCTTTCGCCAAAGGTACCCTCCTCGGTGGTTGCCGGATCGTTGTATTCTGTGCTTTCACAATTGATGTTCTTTCACAGTTCTTACCATTTGCAAAAACTGCCCAATACTTACGAAGCAGGGAAAGTGCTTTACTTTTCTGCTTCTCCACTTGATGTTGCGTCCACTTTCTGGCCATTGTTTTCAAGAAGGCCGTTGTTGTTGCTTTTGTTTCGTTGTTCCTTTTCGTATTGTCTTAGGTGTACTGGCAGGATTCAGGACCCTTTTTTTTGTTTGTTGAAGGCTTCTGCTATCCGCTGGAGCACTCAGACGCAATCACTGGTCCATTGTACTCCAGTTCAGGACCCTTACTGGAACCAATTGGTCTTGTCGGAGTTCCACGAGAGCCCTTTCAACAATGATATCGCTGGGTCGATGTCGTTTGTCGGGTTCGACCACCCACATTCGCCTTGTCCCCTCATCCTCTTCAATCTTTGCCCAAACCATAGCTTCTGTATTCGGGAGAACTGTTTGGCGCGCTTGCACGACTATGCGCCTGACCTTGTTACCCTACCCATTTTCTATTGTTAATGGTAGCTCCAAGTTGCCATACTTCATCACTTTTTGGTTGAGGTCCAATGTGAAGCCATGCCTAATCATGAAGTCGACGCCGATTATGATGCCGCCAGTAATGTCCGCAACGATGAAATCATTCTTGAACTCGACGCTACACATCGTAATTCTTTTCCGATCCTTAACCTTAACTTCCGCCTTCTGACCAATTACTGTACGAAGCCTTACCTCCGTAAATGGTTCGATGTTGGAAACCAACCCCCTTCGAAGGACTGAATGAGTTACGTCCGTGTCCAAAGTCAGTAGATACCGTCGCCGGTCCATTGTTCCCTCGACAGCTAGACTGGTTACACCCCAACAGCCAGCACATGCCCCTCTGCACTTATTCGTTCTAGATTAACGAAGTGTTAGGTACACCTCTTGCACCTCCATGTTCACATTCTCTCGCTTGGTCCCTTTTTGGCGAAATAGACCTAGAACTCTTTCTTCGCAGGTTGCAGTTTCTTGCGATGTGCCCCTGCTGGTCGCAGATGTAGCATCTACCCTGGAATAAGCCACATCTACTTGCTGCTGTTGTTCTGGAATCATATTGGTCTTCAGATATGCGCCATAATTTGATGGAGGGTCGGCATATAAAGAGCGATGTTTCACATGCGAGAGCGCTGGCAACTGCCTCCTTGAAGGATGTCTTTGGGAGGGGAATCAAGCTCCGTTGCCTTAGCCCTTGGATGAAAGAACCCGTTTTCAGTTTCTCCACCACATCAATTGGAACATCCGCAGAGGCTAGATGACACAACCTCTCGATGTCGGCAGCATACTGCTGGATGGTCTCGTTTCCACACTGTTTGCGCCCTTTTGGCTCCAACATGTGCATTTTCTGCATGTGCTCACTGCAATATCTTCGATGAAAAGCATCCCAGATGGCTATGTAGTTCCTTCTCTGGGTCTCCGAGATGGTCTGTAGTGCGTCAGCTGCTTCACATTTAAGGGAAAGAATTAAGGCGCCCACTCGGTCTTCTTCTCCCCATTGATTCCGTTCCGCTGTTGTTTCGAACTGCAACTTAAAGATGTTAAACGCGCTCGTGCCGTCGACGTTGTAAGCTGTGAATTTCGATGCTGCAGCCGGAACGACACTTCTTGCTTGATTGCAAAAACCTCAGCTTGGCAGATGTTGCAGCCATCATCAAGTCTATAGGAGCGATGTATTTCTCGAGATTCAAAATAGGCCATATTGGATCCATCGGTGTAGATTGTCAGTTAATTTCCCGTGCGTACCATGCCACTAGTCCATTCCTCCCTGGAAGGAATTCTGATAGAGAATCACATCTCGCAGCAAGGAAGGCGGGTGATATAGTCCGTTTCGGTTTTGAGATGGTCCATCGGTCCAAGACTGATGCGTGGTCATAAGGACTCCTTGTCCAGGGACCGAATTCCTGTAGTCTTAGCGCAGTCCTGGCTGCAATGCTCTGGCAGTGTATGTCCAGGGGTGGACTTCATAGAGGACTAAACAGAGCCACACCCCTACTGTTAGTCTTAAAGCTAACCCAAGTAGTGTGATGGGCGTTAGCACCACACTCTAAGACTTAGTTCCTCTGACCTTGTTCGGCCATTGAGACCAGTGTTCTCATTTTCTCAGAGGGGACGTCTGTGCCTTTGTCTTATGTAGGTTTACCGACGCCATCGTAAGGCGACCATCCTTGCCTGCAACTTTCACCACTGTCTGGTCACATGAGCTGAAATTGGTTGCAATTAGTACGTGGAGTTCTTTCTTAGCAACGATACAAGATCTAACCTGGCCTTCGCTACGTTTGTAGAAGAGGCTGCATTTTGAGGACTCTAGTCCTTTAACCCGAATACGAAGTATCCATGGTTCTTGAATTAGGGCCAGATCAACCAGATCTTGAGAAGCAGCATGAGGTTGGCTGAAGCAGCCTTACTATGATCGAGGTTTATTTGCACTACCTTCATTGATTGTAGTACACTCCTTCACAGCAGGTGCCGTCCCGCCTGGGCGTACTTTCTTCGTGAGTCTCAAAGGAAACTCACCAGCTCCGAAGAACAAGCGTACATGCCTCTCTTTTTTCAAGATTTCCGGTGGATTCTCGATAACGAACGGTACTTTTGGTATCGTCTTCGTTGGTTTCTAGTGCGACTACTTCCCAGTCATCTATAGGGACCAAGAATCTCGTTTTCTCAATACCTACTTCCGGCACACTCATCTTGGTTTTAGGCCTCTGCGGTACCTGGTTTAGGGGACTGCCTTTAGTGCAGTGCCCTCCCACAGCTTGAAGGTGGGAATGACTTTTTTCGCAAAATTCTTCGAGGCTGGTCCTTACAGTCCAGCCTACTCACAACTCGCCTCCAGTTTGTGAGACCAAACGTTGCCGCAATTTTCCCAGTATTCCCTCGAATATGGTGGAAGATCGCCCTAGCTGAAGCTTTTTCGATCAGCTTCCCCTGTTTGAAGGTATACTGGCTGCTCGACTTACCGGAATCTACTAAAGCTAGCTGTAGAGCATTTTAGATAGCCCCGCCGAACTGCACCACAGTGTTGACCCTCACTCTCTACGCTGGGTTGCTGGCCTCTTCCTGGGATCTCACCCTCTCCATCACAAAACCCTCCTTTCTTTTGGTAGCGGGCACGGTTTCTGGTTCGCCTTTACCGGTCATATCGACCACGGTAGGGGCTGCCTTATTAGAAACTGCCTTAACGTCTGCGATCCTTTTCGTGCTTTACGGCTTCAACCTTCCACCTGTGCCTTGAGCCCTAGTACAGCTGGAACACGTCTTACCAGTTACGATTCCAGATGGCCCGGCCCGTCGCTCACTCTTCTTTGGGGGCAGCGCTTGGTCTTCGAAGGGGTGTGTGTCATCTATCCGACGGATGCTGGCCTGCTAAAAAGCGGGAAGAGCCATCGCAGACGAACATTTGCGGCACTGTTAGTAAGTCCCATCTCCACCTCCTCGTGGTGCCGTCTGGAGATTTCCTATGGAAATAGCAGACGGGGAAGGGCGTCATTCTGTCATTAAAAAAGGACACTCACCATAGACGTCTTGGCCAGAACGTTTGTATTGGCAGCTATAAGTTTGAGGTAGTTAAGGACTCCGTCTACCTTGGCTCCGCAGTGACCTGGAACAACGACAGAATTAATCAATCAAACGCAGAATCACTTCCAATCGCTGTTTTTTTGGGCTCAGGAGGCAACTGAGTAATAGAGCCCTCTCCCGAACGACAAACTTGACTCTATGCAAAACTCTTATCATCCCGGTCTTTCTGTACGGCGCAGAAGCATAGACACTATCAAAAGCGGATGAGGAGGTTCTTGGTCGGTTCGAGAGAGAGATTTTGCGTGTGATGTTCGGGCCTATAAACGCAGACGGGGGATGCAGGAAAAGATTCAACTGTAGAGCGACATAAGTCCAGTCAGGCGTCTACGGATTCAACGCCTAAGATGGCTAGGCCATGTAGACCGAATGAACACCACCGCTCCAGCCGGGAGAGTTTTTGAATCGAACCCCGATTGACGAAGAAACAGAGGCCGGCTGCACGAAAGATGTCGCACACAGGTGGAAGGGGACCTCGGCCAACTGGGTGTGCAGCGATGGAAAAGGCGAGCAAAAGATCGTGCTGGTTGGAGGGACATGTTGGTTGAGGCCCAGGTTCACATCGAACTGTAGCGCCCGTTAAGAAGAAGAAGAAGATTACTCAAGTGCTCATCGACTCACCCACCGCTCTGCGATAAATTATAAATCAATTAAGGCACTAAGATAGAAAGAGTGCCGCCAAGCACGTTTGTAAATATTGACATCAAGCAACTCTCAAGTGCGATCGGACACTTTTCTGATAAATACAAGTTCCCGTTTGTTGCGACAATTTCATTCACTCATCGTCGACGTACACGGGTCATAGTTTCACCGATGAAAGGTTCGTTATCCTTCTCTTTGCCCAACTAGACTACTTTTTCTCCCCCCACAGTTATTGCTTGGATACTGATTGGATTTTGCGCCGGTTACGCTGGCGCCTTAGGACAAGATCCACTTTGTCCGACGGGTGAGCATTCATCCGAAGTGACTCTACTCGCTGATGAAACTGATTGTGAACGATACTATCTGTGCTTGGAGGGAATTGCGCATCATCTAAACTGTCCAGATGGGCAACATTGGAGTGTGGAACGTAATCGTTGTCAACCAGCTGTCGATGCCAATTGCCATGTAAACCTAGTTCCAACTGTTATCGAGGATGGTTCATTATATGCTGGTTGTCCGATGGACGAGGATCCAAATAAACCAACACAATTTCAGAATCCACGAAATTGTGGACAATTTTTCAAGTGCTCTTTCGGCAGAGCTTATCTGATCAGTTGCCCACTCGGTTTACACTGGGATACGAAGGCGAATCGTTGTGAAAATCCCTTTGTGGCAAAGTGTAAGACTGGAGCTAGCTCTTCAACGTTGACGACAGATCGAACGACAACACAATCATTCACCAGCCTGCCAACAACGGGCTCAACTAAATCAACTTCTACAACTCCGACAACTTCGACTTCAACTTTTACAACTCCGCCAACTTCGACAACATCCACAGCGTCAAGAACTTCAATAGCATCTTCGACAAAAATCACGCAGAATCCAAGCCTTCCAATGCCTGCACCCGAATGTTCCGATCAATCGAGCACTAGGCGATTTGGCATACCTGGTGAGTGTAAATGGTTTCTCCAGTGTCACCTTGGCAACGCATATCGAATTCCATGTCGTACTGGTCGCGAGTGGAGTACAACGGCAAACGAGTGTATCGACGCTGCTCTTGCGGGTTGTTCTAATGTCGCGGATACTACATCTACTACAAAAAGGACAACAAAATTATCAACAACAACAACAGCAACCACCACCACCGCCACCATCGCCGTAGTCCCTACAACATGTGCCCTTGGAATCGAGTACCTATCCCATCCAACCGACTGCACCAAATTCATCCAATGTGACAACACCAAAGCGATTGAGAAGGTTTGCCCGCCAGGACTCTTCTGGAGCAAGACACTTACGAATTGCCAATGGACTCCCGGCGACTGCCGATAGGGCAGTGAATTAAATGAACCAATAAACTGTTTCTAGCATCAATTTCTGATTTTATTCATTTATCCTTTTTTCAACATAAAGGACTCATTTGATATGAACATTTGTTCTCGCTAGGACTCCAGTACATGTCCTCCAAGCACTGCAGAACAATGTCCTTTCCATCGGCGCACTGTAAACCCTTGGTACAATCAGTCGGATGTGGCTTATACGTGTACGTACAACTACCCCCACCAATAACAGGAGCGAGCGTAGTTGCCAATGGGTCGCATTCAGCTATGCTTGGTGCTTCGCAACGGTCATAGAATACACTCCAATGCAGGCCTCTGGGACACGATAAGGTGTACCCCTTGCCATAGGAGCATTTAATGAATTTCGTACAGTCGCCCAGGTATTGCAAGTGCGTCGGGTTGAAAGCATCGTCATCCAATGGACAGTTGATGTTGGCAACACCAGGATCAGGCTTCTTCTTAGCCCGCACTGTAGTTGTGAGGTAGATCAGGGTTACAGCAACTTGGAGAACGACGATTTCTGAAACAGACTGACGAAATAGTGGCCAGTATGAATGGAAATGTGGCAAACAAGAACTTACTCTGCATTGCTTCGTGCTTGAGGTGATAGTATTACGGCCCACTTCGATCTACATGCATTTATACGTGGCAGAGCCATTGGCGGCATGTTCGTTTCGAGTGCACTTGAAATATAATGCAAGAAAACAACATGAGCAAGCTTCCTATGTATCCTAGTAATAGACGTAATAGTGGAGCGTTGTAATTGTTGTTTTTGCGGTATGTTTTGTTTGATTGTAGAGGGATACTTCTGGAACACTCTTGAGGACCTGGTACGTCCACTCTATGACAAGGGGCTTACAGCTAGTTACATATAACTTCAAAGGTACTTCAACAGAATTGCCGATAGCTGAGACCACGTTAGTGACAAGGCAATGCCACTCAATTTTTGACGTGATAACGTCTTATAAATCGATGAACACCGGCCGCACGTACGAAAAAGTATGATGCCTGTTTCACAATGCTACTACACGGCGACGCGACAGCGCAACTACAAACGCCGTAGCTGTCAAATCCATATTCATACAATGGAATTATATGGAGTAAGTCACATAGGCACGTATGTAGTCGTGTCGCAGCGCTGTAATTTCGAAAATTCGAAAAACTGTCGCAACTACACGACGTAGTGCCATTTCGAATTCGACATTGGAGGAATACGTTTGATAACTTGGTCTTACCCACCACCTTCTTCTGACTTTTGTTTTCGCTTTCAACTTTTTATGGGCTAAAGCAGCCGCACATGTTAGCAATAATGTTTTTTTCAAATTGTTTTTATCCATTTATGAACTAATTTCAGTTTCAATCTTCGAATTTCTTACTGATGCCAACTTCACTCTATAGAATTCACCTCCAACTTCACTCACAGAAGTAACCGCGCTGTCAAAAAAAACGCCGATGAAAGTAGCTCCATTGTGTATTGACTGAACGACTTTACAACCACAGCAAACGGCAGCGTTTGTAGTTGCGCTGTCGCGTCGCCGTGTAGTAGCATTGTGAAACAGGCATGACTCATTGTCACGTTCCGCCTGAGCGAAACAAACGATAGAGAGGCATCTATTTAAAACAACATTGTATACGTATACTGAATTAATCGTCGTTGAACAGAGTAATCTCGGCACGGGTGTTCGAATACTCGGATTGGAGTTTCATTTCATTTCCGTTTGAATGGTGAATTCTTTTTTGACGTGATAACGTCTTATAAATCGATGAACACCGGCTGCGCGTACGGAAAAGTATTACTCATTGTCACGTTCCGCCTAAGCTGAGCGTGCAAAGCGTAAGCGCGAAACAAGCGATAGAGAGGCATCTATTTTGCCTATGGGATAGAATTTTGTTTGCATACTTGAGGGCATGAAACATTTTGCGATGACGTAGGCATACCTTTAGGAGTAATCAGTAATCCAGGTGATACATACATACATGCATACACCCTTATTCTGTTTTTAAACGACAAATACGATTCTGACAAAATTCGTATTGAAAAGTCTGGAGTTTGTATGTTGAATATACATATATGTATACATACATACATATGTTTTTTTGTTTTTGTTTTAGAAACTCGCGCAGGTACAAGAGTTTAAATTCTCTTATGATGTGTTATATGTATATGTAAACAAAACCTGAACGTAGTGCAGTGGTTTGGGTCGTTGATGTTCGTTAACTCCCAGGGGTGGTTGTCCTAGATAGAACGAGAGCCGACCAAATTCCACGTTGGTTATAGTCCGTAGTAATTCGTTCAAGCACTTTAATATTGCATACGCAGAGGATGAATTTCAGTTGACCATATACTGTGAGTGTTATGCCTGCAGCAGTATGTCTGATCACTTTCCATTCACAACTGCGTTGCATACTTTTTGTTCGTATAGGAATTACTTTTTCCTGGCTATTAAGCGAATTTGAACTATAGACCTTCCGCTCGACAGTCGATGATGTTAACCACTGCACCACGGCCACCCCTAACATTTGTACATACATATGCATGTGCCCATTTTCAAATCGAAAAAAAATTATTACACGCGTGCGTTTAATAATTGCTCGTTGGGTAGCGCACACTCACGAGCAGCTCAAGAGTGTTTGCCTTTCCTCACCAAAATCACAACACTGTCCGAGCAATCTCATATGTATCGGCTGTCGTCCGAACACCGTAATCAACCAGCGTCGGGTGCGGTTAGTACTTAGATGGTGGACCGCTTGGAAACATCGCGTGTTGTTCATTTTTCATCAATGTTTTCTAATGACGTTATCACGTAAAATAATCGTCCGTAAACCGATTTTACAGACAACCAAAATATATTATTTTTTTTTAATTAATAATATTTTTAAGAAAATTAAATCGTTCCCGAATAGCCTTCGATCACTGAACTACAACTGTCTTCTTCAATACACACACTTTATTTATTGTTAAAACCTCAGATCAATTATCTGGGCTTTTATTAAAAGCTTTGTCTCTACATCTCGCTAGATGGCTTGATTATCGACTGATCACTCGTTATTGAGTTCCGAAAACTGAATGCCCCCAAGGGCGAAAGTTCGCGCTTATATAGCCCCCGGTCCACTTTCTCGAAGTGTCTCCAGAATGCTCTGACATTCAGCAATATGCCATTGAAAATTACAATCATTTCCAGTTCAGCTTCACCAGTGCATTCCAAACCTCGACAGCGAAATTCGAACATAAACTAAAATTACCACGAGTACAGAATAGGGTTCGTATTACTGGATTGCGATACACCACATCTGGCTACTTTTTATTCGAATTAAATACACACGCACTTTTGTTATTTCACCTCAGGTCAATTATCTGAGCATTTCACCTTTATTTACTGTTGCTACCTTTTACACACACGTTACACTTTATTACACACACTTTACCATTCCACCACAGATCAATTATCTGTGCACTTCACATCTCACTAGATGGGTAATCATACCGACCGATCACTCGTTACTGAATCCCGGGAACTGAATGCTCCCGAGGGCGAGCGTTTGCGCTTATATAGCCCTCGGTCCACTTTCTCGAATGTTCGCCGTCAGACGTTCCCCTTCTGGGAAATTGTCCACTCGGAAAGTTTAGCGCCATACTACGGAGACGGATCAAAGCGCTCGTTCGAGGACGAACAAGTTTAGGAGGAGGACAGCTCGAATTTTGCTGTCGAAGTTCAAATGCTTTGGTGTAGCTGAAATGGAAATGATGGTAACTTTCAGTGGCATACTGCTGAATGTCAGAGACACTTCGCTCGTCTGTTTCCCGTCTACTGTATTCGATATACCGCGTCGTTAAACTTCTTGATGACCTCATATGGTCCGTCCCAGGCTGATTGAAATTTGGGGCACAAGCCTGTTTTTCGTTGTGGGTTGTACAGAATACCAACTGTCCTGTCTCGAATCCAGGAGAGTTCGCCCTTAAGTCATATCTCGCCTTCATTTCATCGCTGACCAAGTTCAGTCGCTCCCGGATGAACTGATGGATAGAGTTCAGTTGCTCCTTCTTTTCGGTTACGAAGTCCACCTCAGTCCACCGCTAGTTATCGGTAGTACCACGCCGAACTTCAAATCCGATGGGAGTAGGAGATAAGTTCCAAAAATGGCTTCAGCTAGTGTTATCGCTGTTGAATTGTGCTGCGCCGATCGATACGCCATTAAGAAAGGGGGCAAGATGTTCATCCCAGTCCTTCTGATCTCCGACGACGACTTTTTTTAAGTATTCCTCCATCGTCCGGCTGAACCTTTCGACCATGCCATCAGATTGTGGGTGTAATGATGTTGTCCGTGTTTTTCTGAACACCGATAACTCGAAGTTTCTTCCTTGGTCTGAGTGCAGTTCCAGCGGTACTCCATAACGCGCAATCCAGTCATTCCAGTTATTCACGAATGCATCCGAAACGGTTTTGGCTTCCTGGTTCGGTATGCAAAACACTTCAGGCCATTTGCTGAAGTAGTCGATCACCACCAGCGCGTATTTGTTTCCAGCGTTGCTCGTTGGAAATGGGCGTGCGATGTCCGAATGGTGCTCCAACATTATACCGCTGCATATTTCCTAAGTTTTTCCAAGCAGTCTCTTTGCCTTCGCACACTGTATACACCTGGGATTGAAATTTGTGAGCGATTCATGGTATCCTACCCAGTAGAAACGTCTCTTGATCCTTTCTACAGTCTTGTTAACTCCAAGATGACTTCTGCTTGGTCTCTCGTGGTATTCTCGGATGACCTCGTCGATTTGTCCATTTGAAATTACCAGCAGATCGTTTACAATGTCCCCGTTCTCACTTTCCCAGCTGCGGTGGAGGCGATCGTTCTTCGGTTTCAAACTTTGCCATTGAGCCCAGTAAGCTTTTACGATTGGGCTTTCGCTGGATATTTGCTGCAAAGTTGATCGAAAACCTCGTTTCTGGTGGTTGATGATGACTGCCAGATCGGCATCCTCTCGCTGTTTTCTTCCGACCTTCTCAACAGTCCAGGAATCTTCTGATAGGAGTGATAACTCTGGATTCTCTCTATCCATCTCGCAAACTGGCCTTCCGGGATTTTGAACAGCAGCAGTCATCTCAACGTTGCGTGTTCCGTCCTTGGCTTGGCGATAGAGATATTTGTGGAAATACTTGACACAGTCAACAGTTCCTCTCAGGCTTCGATAGGATCCTACTGTAGTAAGCGATGACCCGTTCTCGCCCGTCAATCATTTGAGAGAGTACTTCGTGCGGACTGCTGGCAACGTTTGCAGATCCTGGGACGAATCGCCTATAATATGTGCAAAGTCCCAGGAATGACTTTCACTCATGAAGATTCTTCGGCCGTGGCCATTTCTTAGCCGCCTAGATTGTGTCTTCATCTGTATGGACTCCTTTTGCAGTCACCACAAGTCCAAAGTACTTCAGTTCATTTTAGAGGAGCGAACATTCCTTCGGGCTCAATTTCAAGCCGGCTGAATTCGTTCCAGTACCTCTGAATTCGTTCCAGTACCTCTTCAAGCTGCCTAAGGTGATCGTCAAAATCCTTGCCTATGACAATTATGTCATCCAGATAAACGAGACAAGTCCTCCAGTGAAGTCCTCTTAGTACCTGGTTCATGAGTCTTTCGAAGGTGGCTGGCGAATTGCAAAGACCGAAGGGCATCACAGAGAATTGCCACAACTCTCCCCCGGCGGTGAACGCAGTCTTTTCTTTATATTGCGGATCTAGCTCTAATTGCCAGTTTTCACTGTGCAAGTCCAGCGTCGAGAACCCATTACCACCAGATAGTATGTCCACGGCATCGTCAATTCTCGGTAAAGGATAGCTGTCTTTCTTTGTGACGTCGTTCAGCTTCCTGTAGTCCACGGAGAATCGGGTACGTCCATCCCGCTCCTGACAACAAATGTTACGAAAATTAAATCCCACTTCGAATAGGGTTCGTATCACTGGATTGCGATAAACTAACTTGTGTCGAACCGCACCAAGTTCAACTCGTGATTTTTGACAAAATTATTAAACAATAGCGACCATTAAACGTTATCCTCACGGCTTACTTACTTACTTAGGTGGCGCTACAGTCCGGTGTGAACCTCCTCAACCAACAAGCTTCTCCAGCTTGAACAGTCTGTTGCCACCTGTTTCCAGCGACGCACTCCCAGTTGGTTAAGCTCCTATTCCACATGTGTGCGTCATCATCGGCTGCGTCGATGCTCGGGGTTGGACTCGAAAGCTCTTCGGCCCGGAGCTGTGTTATCCGCTCGCTCTACATGGCCTATAGCCATATAGTTCGTATAACGAGACCATAGATACGATGAAGAGTCTCCTCATCCACTTTCGTTAAAGTCCAGGCCTCTGCGCCATAGACGAGGACCGGGATGATTAAGGTTTTGTATAGCACCATCTTGCTACGTCGCAATTGCCTCTTGAGCCCAAAGAAGCAGCGGTTAACAAGAGTAATTCTGCGCTTGATTTCAGCGCTGGTGTTGTTGTCGCTGGTCGATAGTGTGCCAAAGGAGACAAAGTCCTTGACCACATAGACTTTGTAGCTGCCAATTGTGACGTTCTAGCCGAGACGTCAGTGTTGTGCGACTTTTTTGGTAAACAATGAAAAGACCCATTGCATCTGCAATGGCGTCCCGTTGTGTTGACTTGAAACAAATCGTATCTCTTCTGATAGCCAGTAAGTCTCGTATGATCTTTTCAAGC
Organism: Eumerus sabulonum; assembly: GCA_951905685.1. Classification (NCBI taxonomy): domain Eukaryota; kingdom Metazoa; phylum Arthropoda; class Insecta; order Diptera; family Syrphidae; genus Eumerus; species Eumerus sabulonum. The sequence goes on from OX645061.1 coordinate 108,324,493, forward strand.
ACGACGTTGAAAAAATACATGACAGCGCGTCACCTTGTCTAAATCCTTATGTAACATCGAAGGCCTCGGTTTGCTCATTACCGACCTTAATGGAGCAGCGAGAATTCTCCATTGTCATCCTGCACAGTCGGACGAGTTTGGCAGGGATGTTAAAACTAGACATGGCGTTGTATAGCTCATCTCTATACACGCTGCCATACACGGCCTTGAAGTCGACGAAAAGATGGTGAGTGTCCATTCGGTATTTCTGGGTCTTCTCCAAGATCTGCCGTAGCGAAACTATTTGGTCTATTGTGGACTTCCCGGGCCTGAAACCACACTGATAAGAGCCGATCAGGTTATCCACAAACGGTTTCAGGCGTTCACACAATACGGCAGAGAAGATCTTATATGCGATGTTAAGGAGACTTATTCCCCTATAGTTGGCGCAGTTATAGGGATCTCCTTTCTTATGGACTAGGCAAACGATGCTGAGATTCCATTCGTCGGGCGTGCATTCCTCCGACCATACTTTGCAAATGAGATGGTGCATGCACCTTACCAGCTCATCTCCAGCCGTCTTAAAAAGCTCAGCAGATAGGCTGTGCGATTGTAGCTTTCCGACGTCAAACTTACGTAGTCCTACTCGACTCCTAAGCGTTCTTGATAATCTCATTCGTACCTTGGCTATAACAAGGTAGTGGTCCGAGTCAATGTTGGCCCCTCGGTAGGTTCGTACGTCGAGAATACTAGAGGAGTGTCTGGCGTCGATCGCAATGTGATCAATCTGGTTGGTGGTCGATTGATCAAAAGACCGCCAGGTACCCTTGTGGATGTTGAGATGATTTCGGAACTGATGTTGTTGTTCCAGGTCACTGCGGAGTCAAGGTAGAAGAAGTCCTTAACTACCTCGAATTTATATCTGCCAATACAAACGTTCGGGACAAGACGTCGGTGGTGAGTGTCCTTTTTTGATGACAGCATGTATTTGATTTTGCCCTCGTTTATTGCCAAAAAATACTCGTAGACGCCCCATTGACATCTCGCTGTGTTCTTTCGATTAGGTCAATGTCATCCGCATATGCGAGGAGTTGTGAGGATTCGAAATATGTTGGCCAGTGATTTTTGCACAATCATTTCTTATACGATGTTGGAGAAATCACACGATAGCGCATCGCCCTGCCTAAATCCTTTTTTGACAACGAAACTATCGGTAAGGTGTTCACTGATTCGGATGGAGCAGCGAGCATTCTCCAAAGTCATCCTGCATAGTCTGACGAGTTTAGCAGAGATGTTATATGCGGCTTTGAAGTCGACAAATACGTGGTGAGTATCGACTTGAAATTCATTGTTTTTTCTGCCGTAGTGTGAAGATTTGGTCGATGGTGGACTTCCCTGGCCTGAATCCGCACTGATAACGACCTATTAGCTTATTTACAAAAGGCTTTGGGTGTTTACACAAAACGGCAAAGAAGATTTTGTAGGCGATGTTAAGAAGACTTATTTCTCTGTAGTTGGCGCAGTCAGAGGAGTCTCCTTTCTGGTGAATCGGGCATACGATGCTGAGACTCCATTCCTCGGGCATGCTTTCCTCTGACCATTTTTCACAGATGAGCTGGTGTATGCTCCTTACCAGGTCATCCCCAGCTGCCTTGAAGAGCTCAGCAGACAGCCCGTCTGCGCCAGCAGCTTTATTCGACTTGAGTTCCAATATGGCGGGGGGACGGAATTCTCTGCGGTCTTCGTCGATTAGAAATTGATCATTCTGCCTGACAGCGGTATATTGACTAACATCGCCGTTACACAGTCTGCAGAAGTGGTTTTTCCCTATTCTCAGCATCGACTGTGATCCTGCTACTAGGTGTCCGTTCTCATCCCTGCAGGCTTCCGTTCTGGATTTAACCTTGGCATGTTGGCTTTATCTGTTAATAAAATCTTCGAACGTCGTGTCTGCAGTAGCACCTCTCCAAGTTTTCAATAGTCCGCTTCTCTTGTTCCTTCTTTTTTTTTTATTCTTGAGAAGCTTGTGTTTCTCCCTTCTTTTGAGCTCGTAGAGCTCACGAGCCGATCTTGTCTTTTCGTGTAGTGAGGCTTTGTATGCCTCCTGCTCTTCTGTATGAATCCTTCTACACTCGTCATCCAACCAGGTGTTTCGACGTGGTGGAGCTTTAAGGTTTGCACAAGCTCCATTGTTGCTCTACTGACTGAGTGGAGGATTAAGGTGTATCGAAGAGCTTAAGGGAGGCGCGGTTGGCAAAGGCATTGGCTATCTCCGGCGATAGTAGCTTTCGGACGTCATACCTTGGTGTTCTAACTCTACTCCGCGGTGTTCGTATTATCCGTTAACGTATCTTGGCTACTACAAGATAGTGGTCTGAGGCGATGCTTGCTCCTCGGAAAGTACGAACATCAAGAATAGCGGAGGAGTGTCTGATGTAAATCGCGATGTGATCAATCTGGTTAGTGATTGATTTGTCTGGGCGACCGCCTGGAGCCTTTGTGTATATCGAGGTGCGGGAAGCGCGTACTGGCTAGAAGAAAATTTCGCCCCGTGGCAAGGTCGATCAGCCTGTGTCCGTTATCGGATGTGGTGTCATGTTATGCTGTGTTTGCCGATGACCCGATGCATTTTTCACCCAGATTAGCGTTAAAATCTTCTAGTATGATTTTGGTATCATAGCTGGGGCATTTGTTCTGTCTAGGAGATCAAAGAAATCATCTTTGGAGTCATACTTGTCTTCCATGGGGGCATGGACACATATGAGGCTGATGTTACAAAATGTTGCCTTGATGCGGATCGTTATTAGGCGTTCATTCACATACTGGAAGCTAAGAACTTATTGCCTTAGTCCACCTCTAACAACAAATCCGCATCCAAATAGCCTCTGTCGTAGATGTCGCAGTTTTTCATCCGCTTTATACCCGGTCCATTCCATCGCATTTCCTGGATGGCTGTTATGTCCGCTTTATAGCGGTCTAGGGTCTGCAACTGGTTCGGCTGCACGTGGCCTGTTCCACGTACAGAGCTGAAGATCATTGTCCCTTTTCCGTTTTTTGCAAGTGTCGTCAACATCAATCCGGTCCGTTTTATCCGAGGCTTGTGGTTGTTTCGGAGTTCGCAGTTTTTTTTTTTTACGGTTACGGCTTCTAGGTCGTAGCCCAACCGACTAATCCTGTTTTTTGGCGTTGGAGGCTTGCCATTCGCCCTTCCCCGTCTGTAATTTCCATAGGAAATTTCCAGATTTCACCACGAAAAGGTGGGGATGGGACTTACTAGCAGTGCCGCAAGATGTTCGTCTGCGGTGGCTCTTCTCGCTTTTTAGCAGGCCAGCATCCGTCGGATAGATGCTACCTCTCCGAGGCCTTTGTCAGGAGGACACGCTTCAAGCCCACTAAATTCTCATGACTGATCGTCACCACAAGGCTATCATTCTTCTTTAATCAATTTCAAGGGTATATCCCTATTCTGTCAATCCATCTTATCATATTGAGAAATTCATAAATTGTCTATCCATGTAAGAGCCCCTCTCTCTATTGATTACTTTCCTTGTGCGGCGTGTGCACTCAAGTGTGTTTGTCAGCCACTTCACAACCCTGATAAAGTCCTATTGACCACTGATATATAAATGACAAGAAATCATATGCGCAACTTCAGTTTAATTGAAAATGACCTTAAGAATGAAAGGTGAGCCCGCCCAGACACGACCAATCTTAATTCCCATTTAATACGATTTTGTTATAGGAACCAAGCTGACATCTGGGATTATATCCTTAGTGATGATAAAGATCACTATCGCTGTAAGTACCTCACAGCAAAGCAATCGAATCGACCTACCGATTCTCCATTTGGGATGCAATGAATTCGAGGACGCCTTTAATCCAACGCATTTGCCTTATCCGGACGATTGCACGAAATTCTACAAATGCTCGGGAGGCTATGCGTTCCCGATGAAATGTCCACAAGGACTCCACTGGAGCATTTTCACTAATCGTTGTGAACACCCAGGGATTGCTAACTGTGATCCGAATAGTGTGGTGCCCGTCCCGATAACGGAAAATGATTGGATCACGGGCATGGACCAACAGAATAATGGCGGCATAGTGAATAGTAATTGTCCGGTAGGGGAGGACCCAATGCATCCCACACATTTGCCGTTTCCTGGAGATTGTAGGAAATTTTATAAGTGCGAGGTTGGTGTAGCTTATCCCATAGATTGTCCAGTTGGCTTGCATTGGAGCGTGTCATTGAATCGTTGCGAGTGGCCAAGTGTAGCGCAATGTAATTGGGGTTCCGCGCAAACACCGGTAACAGCATCGACCCCAGCACCGACGCCGGCATCGACACCAGCACCGAAACCCGAACCGACACCAGCAACGACACCAGCACCGACACCAGCACCGACACCAGCACCGACACCGGCACCGAAACCAGCACCGACACCAGAACCGACACCAGCACCGACTCCAGTACCGACTCCAGCACCGACACCAGCACCGACACCAGCACCGACTCCAGCCCCGACACCAGCACCGACACCAACATCGACTCCAGCACCACCGCCAGCATTCGACGCGACAGATCTCAACTCATTTTGCCGGTCCCAGTCCGCTCAATACCGTTATTTCTCATATCCTGGCGACTGTAGCCGCTTCATTCAGTGCAACAACGGCATCGGCTATATCCAGTACTGTCCTGGCACCCTCAAGTTCAACAATCGCCTTCAAACCTGTGCATTCACTTGTAATTCCAATTAATAAAAATAAAATACAAAAACACACATAGTTCCTCAACTGGAACAGCCTCCGCCTAATTCCTTTTTCTTTATTTCCAACTCAAACACAGACATGATCGGTGTCCTGCTCGCAGTACAATTCCGTCGCATTGAAATACTGGCCGCAGCCGCACTGCAGCTCGACGGCCTTCGAATCGTAGCACATGTAGTACCAATTGCATTCCGGATGCGGGAAGAACTGACCTGTATTTTCGGCATTACATGCCGGTGGATTAGGTACCGTACCACAGCCCGGCGTTTCCGGTGTTGTCGTAGCAGAAGGATTCTCCACGCACCCCGATGTGTCGGGATCTGTGCAATTCTGAAGGTCAGCGCTATAGTAGAGTCCAGCAGAGCAGCTGGTCAATTCGGGTAATTGGTTTTCCTTACAAATGTAGTACTCGCTACAGTTTAGCGATGGGAAGGCGAATCCTGTGGGCTCGCCCAGGCACATTGTATTCAGGGAGCGACAACCGGCCAGAAGTGGATTCATACAGCCCGAGTAGGCTCGCGAGTAATGCTGACCATTCGGGCAGAATAATTCAAAAGCTCGAGTACCGTAGCAGACGTAGTATCGATTACAAGATTCGGCTGGAATTGTCTGACCTGCACGTAATGTTTCACAAAACTCGAGAACGTATTTTGGAATAACGCCGGCTGGGAGATGAGCACAGCTCGAGATATTTACTGGCAAACAGGCCATATCGAATTCGTCGTACCACTTGCCATCGGGACATACGCCTACTGTGGCTGACGTAGAGTTACAAATGAGGAACTCGGAACAGTTGGTTGGATGCGGAACCGTATAGCTGGCTGATGTAGAGTCGGTACATAACTGAAATTAGAAAATTGATTTGGTTCGCGTTGAAATATCCTGGTGGCATGCCACTTACCGTATCGTATTCGGAGGCAAATGTCATCGTATCCATATAATGGTTAAACCCACTCGCCAGATTGGCTACGCCGCCGAGAAGAACCACTAGAAGAACTGAAACGAAACAAGGCAAAGAGGATATTCGAAGGACGATTCAGGTTCTTTTTACCAGCAGCGCCGCGGACGATGACCTACCTCTCATGCTGGCATCCACTATTAATTTTAATGTAGTTTTGCGGAAATATTTTCGAGAACTGAAATCTTTATCGGATGACGATAGCATTTTATACTGCGCCGCGTTCCATGTACATCTTATCGGGAACGGAAGTCTGTAATTTGTGAATCTATGAAATTGCAGAGGACGAACGATTGCTAATTAAATGCTTCAGCGGTTAGGTGGCTAGCTACCTTACAGCGGGGCATGAATGTGGGAGCAAAATGCTATTTGTTCAATTCGAGAATGGAACTGATAATCGACCACCGCGGACTGCGCTCTACGTCTGTGGTAGACTGGTACAGGAAGTTCGATGTGTTTTGATTGGCAATCAAGTTGATGAATGGATAGGTACTGTGTACGGGAAGGATGCCGACTTATCTGTGCGTTCTATTGCGTCGATTTTTGATTATTTTTAGCGTGAATGCGGATGTGATAGCACTAGGTCTTGGTCGGGCGGTTTGTTTTGGGGCATAGTGAGTGGATGGAGAGTTAAGGTAGTTGATCTGAGTGGCGCCCGACAATGGGCTGCCTCCTGTGTATTGCCAAAAAGGATCCTATCATATAGTGCTCCCCGCGGGCGTTAGGGTATGGTTGTTTCTAAAGTAAACGTGAACTGAGAGGGCATTCTGGAAAGGCATGGTGTACTTGGAACCTACCTGCAGGTTTCTTACGTTTTGAGAGGGCGCCGTGGCACATTGACGCATGAGTGCCAATGCCACCGAATGTTTATTTCGGGCGTCTCTTCCGGCTCATTCCGTTCGGAATCGCCATTGGACTGTAGGTCCCTCTCATCTGTGTAAAAAGTAAATCACACACGACATGGGTGATTGAGAGTAGTTTGGCTCTGGCCCTTCATGGGCTGTAACGCCACCAAACCAAAGCAATTTGAACTGAAGTTATCCTGCTTTAAGGCAAATATAACTGCTTTAAGGCAAATTTGTCGGAGGGCTCTGCTGTTGGAAGACCCCAGCTCCGAAATGAAAATGCGAAGACTATCCTTTCCAGGTTCAGTATCCAGCCAAAGCAAGCCCTGCCGCCATGGAAACTCGACTGTGAAATTACAGTGCAGTATGATAACGGGTGTCAATTCGTCAGAAGGCATGTCCATGAGACAGGGGTCGCAGGACATTTCTTGTGCAAGCACACTGTTATTCATGTGCTAGTTGTACCAGAAGCCATTTCTTTTGAGACGAGACATGGCCTTCAGAGTATACTTACTTACTTACTTACTTATCAGGCCTGCGATCCATGGAGGATCTGAGCCTGAGCTATAGCTGCCTTCCATCCTTGACGGTCCCGGGCACGCTGCTTCCAGTTGTCAAGACCAAGATGTCCTACATCCGCGATTACTTGGTCTTTATACCGGAGGTTCGGTCTTCCTCTTCTTCTCGAACCAGGAGGCTCGGAGTCGAAGACCCTCTTAGCTGGAGCGTTGATGTCCATGCGCTCGATGTGGCCGAGCCAGTTTAGTCGACGGATCCTTGCCTTCCGGACTACATCCACATCTTGGTACAGCTCGTAGAGTTCGCGGTTGTGTCTTCTTCTCCATTCACCTTCCTCACAGACAGGACCAAATATCCGGCGCAGAATTTTTCTTTCGAAAGAACCCAAAATCAGCTCCGCTGTCCTGCTTATCGTCCAGCTTTCGGCTCCGTACAGCAAGACTGGCAGAATCAGCGTTTTGTAAAGCATGACTTTGGTCTTTCGAGTGAGGGGTTTTGACCCCAGCTGTTTGGACAAGCCGAAGTAGCAGCGGTTACCAAGGGCGATTCTATGCCGGATCTCCACGGTGGTGTCGTTTGTGGATTTTACGTTTGCCCCGAGGTAGACAAACTCCTTAACTACCTCGAAATTGTAGCTGTCAATTGTTATGTTTTGTCCCAGGTGGTGAGCGACGGATTGGTTTTTGCTTGACAGCATGTATTTCGTTTTGTCCTCATTGATCTTAAGACCAATTCGTTTCGCCTGTTCTTCAATCGCCGTGAATGCTTCCACAATGCCACGGCGAGAACACGCGATGATGTCGATATCATCCGCGTATCCTAGCAGCTGGATGGACTTGTAGATAGTGCCTTCCCTGTTGAGGCCTGCCCGTCGCACTATCTGCTCCAGCACCAGGTTAAAGAAGTCACATGACAGCGCATCTCCTTGCCGAAATCCGGTGCATGTTTCGAATGATTCCGAGGTCCTAGAACCGAGTTGCACGGTGCATCGCGTGTTTTTTAGCGTGGCGCGACACAACTGGATCAGTTTTACCGGGATCCCGAATTCGGCCATAGCCCCAAACAGTGCTTCACGATGAATGCTGTCGTATGCGGCTTTGAAATCGATGAAAAGATGGTGTGTATCGATTCGAAACTCGTTGGTCTTTTCCAGGATTTGTCGAAGTGTGAAAATTTGGTCTATAGTTGATTTGCCGGGCCGGAAGCCGCACTGGTAGCTGCCGATTAGTGCGGTGCAAAATGGTTTTAGACGTTCACACAATACGCTGGACAGGATCTTGTATGCGACATTGAGCAGGGATATACCTCTATAGTTCTTGCAGAGTATACCCTCTGATAAATATATCATGGCGTGGTGGTTCATCATAGCATCTGGAGCAGCGTCCGGCTGCTGAGGAAAGCCCCCGTACAGCTCAGACAAATTGTTCAGGCAACCGACGCATATGAGGTTATAGGTCGTATCATTGCCGTGTAGATCCAGAGGACCTTTGCCGGCGATAAGCCCCACGTTTTGCCAAAGGCTCCTTTGCATTGGCAGAAAGCTGACAGCGCTTTGGTGGTTTTTGACTGAACATGCTTTGACCAGAGAAGCTTGCTTTCTAAGATGACTCCTAGATACTTAGCCTCCTTGGATAACGGGATGGAAGTGCCCTTTAGTACCAGCTGATTCATGTCGGTATTTTTCCTCGTCGTGAAGAGAACAACATCGGTCTTAAGAGGATTGACCGACAGCCCATTTCTGGTACACCAATCATCGATCACATTTAGCGCCGCCTGTGCCTTGAGCCGACAGAAAAAACGGCGACATCAACCGCTTAGGCCTGGGCATAGATTCCAGAGGCATTAAGAGTGTCAAGCTGAGAGTCGATCGCCATGCACCATAACTGCGGAGAGAGGACGCCACTTTCGGGCAGCCCCTGCTTACGCCAGACTTGACCCACTGGTAGAGGCCTGCATCAGAGGTTCTTGTGCACAAGCATTGCTTTGATCACAAGACCAGTGCTTAATATGCACCACGACGCTTGGCAGCGTTACACATGCTGTCGAAAGTTGCGTTATCAAAGGCTCCCTCAATGTCGCCGAAACTGTCCAGCGCGGACACTTTCCTTTCTCGCAGGTTAACTGCGATGAGCATGTTGGACTGAAGGAGGATACATTCGAAGGGTGACTTTGCGCACGTGCATCTCTATCAGTCTCTCCATGCCTTTCAGCAGGAAGGATGTTAGACTAATTGATCTAAAACTCTTGAGTAGTCCTCTTTTCCTATTTTAGGAATAAAGACTACTTTCACCGTACGCCAAGGAATGGGTATGTGAGCAAGTGCTACTGCCGGTGCCATCGAAGGATGCCACAGCAAATTCAATGGCTTCGGTCGTTACGACGCGCGATGCAATTTACCAGCTACGCCGAGTTGTTTTTATCGTTTCAGTTGCAGTTTCCCTTGAAGGAGTGTGCAACGAGCCGATGACGATCTGATTTTCAGTAAAGTAAGAGTTTAGAGTTTCCGCTTTAGACTCAGTAAAGGTACCTTTCTGAGTGCATCCAGCTTTGTCGGTTTTCCCCGTTTGAGGACTTTAACCAACTTGCTAGTTGCACCCAGAGACTAGATCTCTTCGCAGAAGGTCCTATAAGAATCGTCTTTCTATTTACGAATAAGGTTCTTATATTCTTTCTGCTTCGACCGATACATGTTCCAGTCATCTTCCGAATTCGATTTGAGCGATCTATTCAGAAGACTTCTGGCTTCCCTGCGAAGACTTTGGAGCTCGCCATTCCACCAGGGAACCAATTTCCTACAGGGATGTTTGCTGACAGGACATTCAAGTTCAAGACAGTTGGTGATGACGCTATTCAAATTACGAACGGGGTTCTCTACCAATTGTTCCGTTCTGTGTTTAGGTAGGGCCTGAGTGGATTTCTCAACCTCCTATCTAAACAATACCCCTATCTCGGATTCGATATATATATCTGTGGACCGACAGCGTAGCATCAGGCAAGACTCTCCAGTTAGTGATGTCCTCCACATATCTGTTGGATAGGGTCGGGTCAATCACCTCGTGTCGTCTTGTCGTAACAAACGTTGGTTGAGAGCCAACATTGTTGATGGTAAGGTCAGACGAGAGAGTGAAAAATAAAAGACGGTCCCTCCTTGTATTGCACTTGCTGCTGCCCCAAACAGTGTTTTGGGCATTAGTATCGCAACACAAGATGAGATCAATCTTCCTGGCTTCACAGTACTCTACAAGTTCAGAAACTGCATTCGGTGGTGGAGGTAGTACTGAGACGTAGCGAAAGTAGGCAGACGCAACGACGAAGTGTTCAAAGACGGCTGAAAATTACGACATGTACTACGGAAATTGCTAAAAGGAGAACAAACAACGCTTATTCGCATGCGGATTCGTTATCTGAGACTCCGACAAAAAGCCTTAAGCCTTCGGGATGTAAGCGAACGGCTCATAACAGTCGCCATCAAAGCCAATTTTGGGAACATTACCTTTATATGCGCTCAGACCCCAACCGAAGAAAAGGATGACCGACTCAAAGACGTGTATGATCTCCTAGGCAAAGAAGACGTATTTGAGTCGATCACGGCGAAATATAGCCTACCCGACACCACGTTCGAAAGTGGACATCAGCTACTTGACTTCCTGGCGGGGCGTAATCTCCTTCTAGCTAGCACACGATTCAGGCGTCTCAACATCACGTTGCGATCGACGCAAGACACTCCTCCAGCATCCTAGACGTACGAACCTTCGTAGCCAAGGTACGAATAAAGATATCAAGATTGCCATGATTTCCGAAAGTTTAACGTCGGAAAGCTTCATTACCAGCAAAAAAGGAGAAATGAACACACGCCTTTAAGGAAGAAAAAAAAGAGCACGAAAGGCATGAGATCGAGGGGATTGAGAGATGCTACCACATGAATGACGTTCGCAAGTTTCATGAAAAAGTAAAACCAATATTCCAGAGCTATAAGACTAGAGCCGAAGCCTGTATGGATGAAGACGGACAGAATCTCTGGTCGTAGAATCACAGTCGATATTGAGAATATAGAGGGAACACTTCTGTAGACTGTTTAACGGCGATGAAAGATCTAATGCCGCTGTCAGGAAAAACCATCCATTCGCAACGGGCGAAGATGCAAGAGAATTCCGTCAACCCGACCTAGATGAAATTAAGCTGGTAATTTCGAAGCTTAAGTCTAATAAAGCCGGGGGCACAGACGGCCTGTCTGCTGAGCTATTTGAAGTGGTGGGAGATGAGCTGTTACCACTAGCTCATCTGTAAAATATCGTCGGAGGAACGCGTGCCCGATGAATGGGCAGATTTTCTCTGCCGTTCTGTGTGAGCGCCTGAAACCCATTGTAAATAATCCGATAGGTTCTTATCAGTGTGGTTTCAGGCCAGGTAAATCCACAATAGACCAAATATTTACGCTACGGCAGATCTTGCAAGAGATCCAAGAATACCAAATCGAACTTCCATTGAGACGAGCTATACGGACCCATGTCTAGTTTTAACATCCATGTCAAACTCGTCAGACTATGCAGAATGACAGTGGAAAATTCTCGCTGCTCCATTAAGGTCGGCAGCGAATTAACCGAGACCTTTGATTTTAAAACAGGATTTAGACAAGGAACGCATTGTCATGAAAAGAGCATACGAAACTCACTGGCCAGCACGAGATCTATTTCAAGTCTTCGCAACTGCCCTCGTACGCGGGTGACATTGTCGTAATTGAACGAATACAGCGGAAGGTCAATGAAGCGTTGGATAGCATTGAAGCAGAAGCTGCAAAAATGGGTCTTTCGGTTAACAAAATATATGCTGTCAACCAAAATAGACGCACAACACCGATGTCTCGGCCAGAACTTCACAATTGACAGCTAGAAATTCGAAGTGGCCGAGGACCACTATCGACCAGCGACAACAACACCAGCGCTGAAATCAAGCGCAGAATTACGCTTGTCAACTGCTGCTTCTTTGGGCTCAAGAGGCAATTGAAAAGTAGAGCTCCCTCTTGATAGACCAAGGTTGCGCTGTACAAAAACTTAATCAGCCCGGTCCTCCTCTATGGTCCTCTACGGCGCAGAGGCCTGGACTTTGAAGAAAGCGGATGAGGAGTCCCTTCGTCGTTTCTATGGTCCCGTTTGTATAAATAGAGAGTGGAGGATGCAACTACGAACTATGCGGGCGTCTACGGATCTAATGTCTAACATGGCTAGACCATGTAGAGCGAGCGGACAACACAGCTCCGGCCCGAAGAGTCTTCGAGTCCAACCCCGAGGGACGACGCAGCAGAGGATGACCGAATATAAGGTTGCACATACAGGTGGTACCTTAACCAACTGGCCAATGAACAACCTCCGGTAATACAAGAGCCCCTGGTAAAAAGCATTGTCCGCCAGAATCATTGGTCCGTATAATGGCATATTACGGCGCCCTCTATCATGCCCAAGGATTGGCCGGCCAGATCGTGCGATTTTAGACTCACTTTTACGGGGATACGTCGAATCACTTCTCTATGTCTATAAACCTGTAATTAACGGGATACTGACCAATGTGCTCGAAAAACTGCCCCAGTATTGACCATCTCAAACGTAGTCGTCATCGTCATCAAAGTGGGATCGAAAGAGGATGACCAAAAATAGACAACCAGACAGAGTATAGTGTGAAATGACAACGCATTTCTAAACAGCAAACAAAACGAAAAGGGATTCTAAGCTCTCAGGGCATATTTATAAAAGACCACACCATTGTTTTTACCACTCTTCAATATCATCTTAAAATGAATTTGTTATCGATAAAGGAAATATCACTGATGATAACATCATGTGCCATTCGTAAGAGATAAGGTCCTAGCCCGTCACCCCTGTAAGCCACTCACATCACTATTTCGTTCGCTGCAACTCCGTTCAGGGTACTTTGTATCTATATTCGTGATATTGTCATTGTTAAGTGGTTTCGAGATACTACTTGTAGGTACCCGAAGAGAACGTTGTGCGAATTGCGATTGTTATCGAATTTCATTCGAGTGCCGCTTTGACTTCCTAAGGTTTTTGTGAAAAAATATGTTCGACGATAAGGACGAAACCAAACAACCAGAATCGTTGATGGATATCGTTTGAATTCGATTGACAGCGACATTTTCTATCTCGATACTTGTATATGTACATATGTACGAGTACAGTATGACCTCATGAATCGATAACATACGAGTAATGCTATGCTTTTTATTTAACTTCTCGCAGAATGTAGCGAATGTAGCGAATTATGATATATGTAAGTAGTGAAGTTAAAATGGATTATTTCGATAACATCGATAACATCATATTAAACTAACGTACGAGCGACCAATTTTATTGCCGTTACACTGAAATCATAGAGGACGTGCCGTGCCTTGAATGCAATCGCCCACTTCCTGATTGAAGACAGTCCCTCTCGGGCAGGGTAGTGGTATCGACATACCATTACCTCATGAATCGATAACATACGAGTAATGCAATGCTTTTTATTTAACTTCTCGCAGAATGTAGCGAATGTAGCGAATTATGGTATAAGTAGTGAAGTTAAAATGGATTATTTCGATAACATCGATAACATCAAATTAAACTAACGTACAAGCGACCAATTTTATTGCCGTTACACTGAAATCATTGAGGACATGTCGTGCCTTGAATACAATCGCCCACTTCCTGATTGAAGACAGTCCCTCTCGGGCAGGGTAGTGGTATCGACATACCATTACTGCATAGTATGACCTCATGAATCGATAACATACGAGTAATGCAATGCTTTTTATTTAACTCCTCGCAGAATGTAGCGAATGTAGCGAATTATGGTATAAGTAGTGAAGTTAAAATGGAATATTTCGATAACATCGATAACATCAAATTAAACTAACGTACAAGCGACCAATTTTATTGCCGTTACACTGAAATCATTGAGGACATGTCGTACCTTGAATACAATCGCCCACTTCCTGATTGAAGACAGTCCCTCTCGGGCAGGGTAGTGGTATCGACATACCATTACTGCATAGTATGACCTCATGTATCGATAACATACGAGTAATGCTATGCTTTTTATTTAACTTCTCGCAGAATGTAGCGAATGTAGCGAATTATGATATAAGTAGTGAAGTTAAAATGGATTATTTCGATAACATCGATAACATCAAATTAAACGAACGTACAAGCGACCAATTTTATTGCCGTTACACTGAAATCATTGAGGACATGTCGTGCCTTGAATGCAATCGCCCACTTCCTGATTGAAGACAGTCCCTCTCGGGCAGGGTAGTGGTATCGACATACCATTACTGCATAGATTGTAGCGTTTACAGTTGCCCTCGAATGGAAGCTTCACACCGGTTGGTTGTGTGTCGCATGTCAATGGCGCCGGGGTTGTTATGATGTACCATTCGCAATTGGCTTCAGCTTTTGGTTCACATTTTTCGTCAGCCGGACTGTAGTGATAGCCATCTTCGCACGACAGAACTATCGGGACGGGGTATTCACATTGAATATACTGCGAGCAATCCTCGGGATATGGGATTAATGTACCGATAGGGTGACCACAACACACATTGCCGTCAGGTGGTGTCGAAGTTGTGATGGGTTGTTGTTCGCAACCAGCAGCTGTGGGATCATCGCAGATCTGTAGTTCGGCATTGAAGTGCAGGCCATTTGAGCAGGCGATCGCGATTGGCTCAGGACTCTGGCAGAGGATGTATTTACTGCAATTCCTTGGATACTGAATCATGCCACTTTCGTCTTGGCCGTGGCAAATACCACTGAACGTCGGCGTTTTTGGTGTAGTCGATGAAGTTGTGACTTCGGAACGTGGAGTGGTTGTCGAGTAGCTGGGACAATTTGCGCTTTCGGCTGCGTCACAGATGCCCAAAACTTTATTGAAGTGCAGATTGTCCTGGCATTCCTGGGCGATAGGTACTGGATACTCGCATCGAATATATTTAGTGCAGCTTCCAGGGTAGGTAGTCAAATCACCTTCATGGTGATTGCTGCATACGCCGGTCATGCCCGGGATGTTGAGGTCGTATGATGTATTTTGTGGCGGTGGCATTGTGTAAGAATTGGCACTGCAACCTGCATCTTTAGGCTCGTCGCAAGTAACCAAGTCAGAGTTGAATTGCAAGCCGAATTCGCAATGCTGTGCTATTGCAATTGGGTTCTCGCAGATTATGTATTTACTGCAGTCTCCGGGGTATGGTATTAGATCGCCTTCTTGATAACCCCGACAACTGCCGATCATTTCTAGAACAGGCAGAGGTGTCGTTTTACTTTTGGAGGCAATGGTTGTTGGAATTTCGGAGCATCCAGCGTTCTGTGGCAGTTCGCAGATCTGTAACTGAGCATTGAATTCTAGATTTTCTGAGCATTCCAAGGTTATCGGAGCCGGCAGTTGGCAACGTATGTATTGTGAGCAATTGCCCGGATAAGGTATAAGGCTGTTCAGAGGATATTTCGCGCAGATACCGGTACTAGACGGAGGTGGAGTTGGCGTGGAGGGCACTGTAATGGTAGTGGATGCCTCTGTATCCAGTGCCTGAGTTGATGTTGTTTTTACTGGCGGTGTAGGCACGATGACTGTGGTCATGCTTGGTGCCTTCAAAGATGTTGGCCATATAACCGTGGTCGTTTCAATTGATGTCGCTGATGTTGTCGGAATGGGTGTCGTTGGATAAGGAGATGCAGTACAATTTACACTTTCTGGATAGTCGCAAATCAGTAGGAATGGATTAAAAAGCCAACCATTCTGGCAAGACAGTATGACAGCATTGTCCTCTTTACAGCGGATGTACCACGCGCAGTCATACGGATACGGAAATAGGTGATCATTTTCTTGATTCAAGCAAATATCGTCTTCCGGTCCTATTGTTGGTACGGAGCCAGGTGGTGCTGATGATGCTGTCGAAGTGGGTGGTGATGGTGATGCGGTCGTAGTAGATGGTGAAATCGTTGTCGTTTTGATTACTGGCTTCGGAAGTGAAGGTATTGTCGTTGGGTATGGGCTTACAATGCATTCAACACACTCTGGGTAGTCACAGATCAAAAGGATTGGGTTGAAGAGCCAACCTTCTTCGCAGGGCAGGACAACATTGGTGCCTCCGTTGCATTTAATATACCAGGCGCAGTCGTACGGGTACGGTCGAAGAGTTCCAATTTCTTCTGCGCTGCAAGACTCGTCTCCCGGTAAGAGGGTTGGTTGCAAACTGGACGAGGGCGGTATTGTTATACTCTCAGTTGACGATGAAGTTCGTGGCAGTGTTGATGACGATGTGTCTGTTGTTGTTTCTAAAGATGCAGTTGTCGTTGGATAAGGGCTTGCGATGCAGTCGACGTTCTCCGGATAGTCACAGATCAGGAGAATTGAATTGAAAAGCCAGCCGTCTTTACAAGGCAGAACTGTTGGTATATCGTTTTCGCATTTTATGTACCACGCACATTCGTAGGGGTAAGGATGGAGTGAACCATTTATCTGGAAATTGCATGTTCCATCATCGGGCGGCAGTGTTGGCGCCATACCAGGTGTTGATACTGATGATCTGGAATTTATATGTGTACTCAGTTCTATCGTGGTGCTGATTGTTGTTGTCGATGATGTTCTTATAGATGATAATGTTGTTGAGCTAGTTGTCGTTATACTCCCCTGAGTACAACCAGCTGCTGTTGGCCAGTCGCAAACTCCTAGTTTGGAATTGAAATACAATCCATCCGGGCAATCAAACACAGTTCCACTATTCCACTGACATACCAAGAACTTTGTACAATCCCCTGGATACGAAATGTAAGCCCCTAATGGTTGTCCGGTGCATTCATTCCCAGCCAACTTAAATGTTTCGATCGCTGTTTTGTTCGTAATGCAGCTAGAGAGTTTCTTGTCCACACACTCGTCTTTCGATGCATCAAAATGCATGTAATCCGAACAGGTCATCTCTACGGATACATGTCCAGAGCAGTAGTAAAAGCTTCCGCAGTCACCGTCGACAGGTAAAGTTGTTCCGTCTGCATGGTGAGCACATACATCAATTTCAGTCGTGGCGCCGGAATAAGCCAAAACATTCCATACAACTCCGAATATACAAATTACAGCGATGCGTGCTGTATTAGATGAAAAATTAGAATGAATTCTTCACAGAACCATCCGGTTGCCTTACCTTTCATACCGCCGTTTAGTGTCAGTATCTATGCGTGATTGAATACTCCGATCAACCGAATAACGCACATGAGTACTTCGGGTTTGAAATTTAAAAGGTAAAAGTCTTATTATCAATAAGTTCATTAATTCAAATCTAGTCGACGATGGGCTTTATCGGCGGGTCACTGATTAGGTACACTGCTTTGTCAAAGCTAATCTCCCGGTGATCCTGCTTCCAAGTTACTTTGATTTTTTATTTTTGGAAAGAATAGATACAAGTGTACTATATACATAGGTGAGTTCGCAAAATTTTTATCAAACGATAAGCCTATTCCCTGGCTTCTGGGGATAGATATCTCATTGATAACGAACAAAATTAATTTCCGGTGAATTAAGCTTAACGTTACCATTTCTCGACTAGTGACCAAAATAAGATATCATTGCAGCTGGATATCGTTGACTATGATGTCAGTTTTAACAAAACTTGTTTACTCGTACCTAAAAGAGTTAATTGAGTATATGCCAGCATTTTGGCCATAATTGTGCCACGTGAACACTAAAATGCATGAAAGAATGCGAATTATAACTCAGTCTCCTGAACATTGCGTACAAGGTCCTCTCTGCCGTACTGTGTAGGCACCTGAAACCGTTCGTGAACAATCTGGTTCCTACCAGTGTGGTTTCAGGCCAGGAAAATCCACGATAGACCAAATATTTACACTACGGCAGATCTTGGAGGAGACCCATGAATTGAAGGTCGACACGCACCATCTTTTTGTCGACTTTAAAGCCGCATATGACAGTGTTTATAGAGACGAGCTATACAGAACCATGTCATGTTTTAAAATTACTGCCAAACTCGTAAGGCTGTGCAGGATAGCAATGGATAATTCTCGCTGCTCTGTTAAAGTCGGGGGTGAATTAACTGTTAAAAAAGGTTTTAGACAGGGTGACGCACTGTCATGTGATTTCTTCAACATTATTCTTGAAAAGATCGTGCGGGACTCTGTGGCCAATACAAGATGTACAATCTATTTCAAGTCTACACAATTGCTTGCCTACGCAGATGACATTGACGTAATTGGACGGACAAAGCGAGACGTCAATGAGGCTTTCGCAAGCACTGAAGCAGAAGCGTCTAAAGTGGGTCCAAGGGTAAATGGGGACCAAATATATGCTGTCATCAAAGGAAGGCGCACAACACCGGCGTCTTGATCAGAACTTCACCTTCGGAAGCTATATTTTTGAAGTAATCAAGGACCTCGTCTACCTTGGCTCGATAGTGACAAGCAGCAATGACACAAGCGTTGAGATAAACGCAGAATAACTCTTACCAACCGCTGCTTCTTTGGGCTCAAGAGAAAATTGAGTAGTAGGGCCCTCTCTCAAAAAACTAAGGTATCCCTATACAAGACCTTAATCATCCCGGTCTTCCTCTACGGCACTGAGGCTTGGACGTTATCAAAAGCGGATGGAGAGGCTCTTGGGCGTTTCTAGAGGAAAATTCTGCGTGCAATCTTTGGTCCCGTTTTTGTAATCGGAGAGTGGAAGAGGAGACTCAACCAAGAACTTTACGGACTGTACAGCGACATCAGCCTAGTTAGACGTCTCTACAGATCAAACGTCTAAGATGGCTGGGCTATGTAAAGGGAATGGACATCACCGCTCCGGCCCGAAGAGTCTACGACTCCAACCCCGAGGGACGACGCAGCAGAGGACGACCGCATCTAAGGTGGCGCGCATAGGTGGAAAGGGATCTCAACCAACTGGGCGTGCGGCACTGGAAGCAGCTGGCCAAAGATCGTGCCGGCTGGAAAGGCTTGTCGGTTGAGGCAAGTAAGTAACCTGTCTACCACAAGATCCGGATCGTCGATATTGACTCCTCGGAAAGTTCGTACATCCAGAATATCAAACGCGTGCCTGTCATCAATCGCAATGTGGTCAATTTGGTTGACGGTTGATTGATCCGGAGACCGCCAAGTCCCCTTGTGGTTTTTAAGATGTGGCAAATGCGTGCTAGCAACTAGAAGTCTATCGCCCGTTGTGAAGTCTATCAGCCTAAGTCCATTTTCGGATGTGGTGTTATGTAGGCTGTGCTTGTCAATGACCCTATCAAATGCGACTTCCTTGCCCAGTATTGCGTTAAAATCGACTTTAACATCATAATTGGGACATTGGGCATATGTTCTATCTATGTCCTTGTCCACGAACGCAACGGAGTAGAGTAAGAATACAAAGTTATGACGTCGGAATGCTACTGTCGCCAGAAACCGCTCGTGCTTTTACCGATCGCGTCTCCCTTAAGCTCTCCAATACACCTGAGTCCTCCACACTATCAATAGAACAGCAGTGGAGCCTTTGCAAACAAGCCCTGTAGAGCTCTGCATCCGAAGTTTTGGGTTTCAAGGCTCCATGACGAAGAAACACCTGGTTCGATGACGAGTGCAGGAGGATTCATACAGCATATAAGGCCTCGCTGCATAAAAGAACAAGAACAGCTCGTGAGCTCTACGAGTTAAAAAAAAGGAGGAGCATAAGCTTCTTAGAAAAAAGAAGAAAGAGCACGAGAAGCGCGCGATTGAGGATTTGGAGAAGTGTTACTGCAGGCGTGATGTTCGAAAGCTTTATCAACAGATAAGGCGAACATGCCAAGGTTATAAAGCCAGAACGGAAGCCTGCAGGGATGAGAACGGACACCTAGTAGTAGAACCGCAGTCGATGCTGAGAATATGGAAAAACCGCTTCTGCAGACTGTATAACGGCGATGTTCAGGCAGAATGACCCATTTCTAATCGGCGGAGACCGCAGAGAATTCTGTCCTCCTGACCTCGACGAAGTTAAAATTGCCATATCGATGCTCAAGTCGAATAAAGCTTCTGGCGCAGACGGACTGTCTGCTGAGCTCTTCAAGGCAGCTGGGATGACCTGGTTGGGAGCATGCACCAGCTCATTCGTAAGATATGGTTAGAGGAAAGCATGCCCGAGGAATGGAGTCTCAGCATCGGATGCCCGATCCACAAGAAAGAAGACCCCTCTGATTACGCCAACTATAGAGGAATAAGTCTCCTTAACATCGCCTACAAAATCATCTCTGCCGTTTTATGTGAACGCCTGAAGCCTTTTGTAAATAAGCTGATTGGTCCTTATCAGTGCGGATTCAGGCCAGGGAAGTCCACCATCGACCAAATCTTCACACTTCGGCAGATCCTGGTAAAAACCAATGAATTTCAGGTCGACACTCACCACCTATTTGTCGACTTCAAAGCCGCATACGACAGCGTAATTAGAGACGAGCTATACAACGCTATGTCTACCTTTGACATACCTGCTAAACTCGTCAGACTATGCAGGATGACTTGCTCGCTGCTCCATCCGAATCGGTGAACACCTTACCGATAGTTTGGTATCAAAAAAGGATTTAGGCAGGGCGATGCGCTGTCGTGTGATTTCTTCAACATCGTATTGGAAATGATTGCGCAAAAATCACTGGCCAATACAAGAGGCACAATCTATTTCAAATCCTTGCAACTCCTTGCATACGCCGACGATATTGACATAATAGGTAGATCGCAGCGAGATGTCAATGAGGCGTTTGCGAGTATTGAGATGGAGGCGGCGAAAATTGGTTTGACGGTAAACGAGGGCGAAACTAAATATATTCTGTCATCAAAAAAGGACGCTCACCACCGACGTCTTGGCCAGAACATTTGTATTGGCAGATATAAGTTTGAGGTAGTTAAGGACTTCGTCTACCTTGGCTCCGCAGTGACCTGGAACAACGACATCAGTTCCGAAATCAAACGCAGAATCACTCCTGCCAATCGCTGTTTCTTAGTGCTCAGGAGGCAACTGAGTAATAGAGCCCTCTCCCGAATGACAAAGTTGACTCTATATAAGACCCTTATCATCCCGGTCCTGTTGTACAGCGCAGAAGCATGTACACTATCAAAAGCGGATGAGGAGGCCCTTGGTCGGTTCGAGAGAAAGATTTTGCGTGTGATTTTTGGGCCTATAAACGCAGACGGGGGATGGAGGAGAAGATTCAACCACGAACTTTACGGGCTGTACAGCGACATGAGCCTAGTCAGGCGTCTACGGATTCAACGCCTAAGATGGCTGGGCCATGTAGAGCGAATGGACACCATTCGTCGAACCCCGAGGGACGAAGAAGCAGAGGACGGCCGCACTTAAGATGGCGCACACAGGTGTACTTTTTTCGGTTTTCCTCAGAACTGTTTGCCTTGTAGGACCGAAAACTTAGTTCCCTGAGCCTAATAGCCTCTTTGCAGCTCGAGTCAAACCACGTATTACCCTTAGGTCTTATCCTTCTTTGTGGCGCAGTGAACTCACCACTCGCCCTTTTCCGTTCGCCATTTCGCATAGAAATCCCCAGGTGGCACCACGAGAAAGTGGAAATAGGACTTACTGAAAGAGCTGCTGGATGTGGCAGTGGCTTATAGTCGCTATTTTACGGGCCAGCACACGTCGGTTACGCTAACCCTGCGAGGCCTTTGTTAGTCATTTACCACCTAGTCGAACATCTTCTTTGGTGGCGTTACAGCCCATGAAGGACCAGAGCCAAGCCTCTCTCGAACATCTTACTTGTAATTAATATTTTAGCTGAACTACTTTCAGGACTGTTTCGGACAAGTCTGCTAATGATTTGCCACCTGGAACGCTTTCAATTCCCTTCTCTTATAGACCTATTATAACTTGTTAAGCCTTCTTAACTTTTGTTTTTTTTTTTTTTTTGAACTTTGAATGATCACATTCGGATAGTCCACATATATGCACTGTCAAAATACATATTTGTCATGGGTCTAACTTCTTATATTGATAAGAATGCTCAAGCCATTGCCGCCTTAGGAGTAGATACTATTCCATATCTTAGCTACTTTCTCAGCAGGTTTATTGACACCCTAAACAATTATTGATGTTTTGGCAAATGGCTTTATTCCACTCTTTTAATCCGCAACATCCACATCTGTTGATAAGTGGTATTAGAGATGAATAAAAGTCTAAAAGTAACTTATCTTCTTTAGTACCTTAAACAGAGATACATTTTTATGATGGGGAAGATGAAGAATATAATATTTTCGAATTGGAAGTTAGTAGCTGGAAACATAGCGGGAGACAACGTAATGGACGATCCATGGATATGTTCTTTTATTACATTCCTGGCGGTAGCGATATGGGTACTACCCTTTCTGGATGTCCCTTCAAGTCCGTTTGGAGCATCGTGTCAGGGTCAAACGGTTGGCAGTGCGCTGGCGCATGAGACGGATTGCAATTTGTTTTATCAATGTGATGGAAACGGAAATATCGTGTTGAAAAAGTGTGTCGATGGAAACTACTTTGACTCGTTGCGAAGGTATTGTCGCCCGAGTGCGGACGTCATATGTGAATTAAATGGGGGTACAATAACGACGACAACGATCACTACACCAAACCTAACGATCACAACACTAAACCCAAGGATCACAACCCCAAACCCAACAATCACAGCATCAACATCCACTACTCTACCAGTGACATCAACCACTTCGACCTCAACCTCAACTCGAACTCAATCGACGACAAGAAGCACACCACCCCTGCGACCTGGCAGCTTTACCGGAAACGAATGCAAAAGTTCGACAGGCGTCCCAAATGGCGACTTACTACCCTACCCGCGTAACTGCAAACGTTTTATTCACTGCGACAACGAGTCCGCTGTCGTGAAGCATTGCCCCAGCATCTTACACTTCAATCCAGTTCTCAAAGTCTGCGATTGGCCGCGTTCCGCCGGCTGTACGCAGTGAGAGGTTAATTAAAACTCTTTCCATCGTTATTGTTGTTTTTAATTTACTCAATAAAAAATACGTAATAATAGTAAGCAACTCTATGCTAAATTTCTAGATACAGTTTGCCTCGGCGGGCCAATCGCAATAGCCACGCTGGGCGTTGAATTGCAATCCTCCCGGACAATCCATCGCAACCGGGTTCTGATTGTCACAGATCAAAAATTTCCCACAATCTGCCGGATGTTTGAGAAGGATTCCATTATCACGTTGAAGACAGACATTAATCGAGGACACATCTTCGAATGGGACCACCGGAATGGTCGTGATTGCGTCGACACAGTTCGATTCATCCACCTCGACGCAGGACAGTGTGATCGGGCTAAAGTGTCGATGACCACACGTCTTCAAGAATCCCCGATTCTTCATGCAGAAGTAGAAATCCGAGCATTTTCCCGGAGCTGCTACGAACATCCCATCACGCTGTCCGCGACAAACATTGATCGCAGTTGGATTGATCGGCTCTGCTGGACGCTCGGGAGGCTCATAGATCACCCCAGTGGTTTGTACTTTGCAACGAACGTTGCTGGATAGATCACAAGATTTACTGATTGGACTGAATTGCATTTCACCGCAGCTTTTCGGGATCCCAATGTTACCCATGCAGACATAGTACTCGGAGCAAGTGCCTGGTACTGCAACTCGACCTCCGATCTTCTGATTTCTGCAAACCTTCTGTCCGAGTGCGTCGTGACGTCCAGGCACATCTTGTGCGGGTATGACTGCTACTTCATCAGCGTGAGCTTTTTCGTCGGGCGTTAAGACACACGCTGAGTACTTGGAGCTGAAGAACATGTCGCCACAGTCTTTAAGGAATGCTTTCCTGTTCAAGCAGAAGTAATATTGTTTGGTATTTCCGGGCACGGGAAGTTTAACGCCATCGGTCGCCATGTCACATGGGCCTTGAGGGAGTTTTTTTGTACTTTTTTGCGGATCTCTTGCAAAATGAATGCATTTTTGGGCCTGTGCGTCAAATCGAAGTGCTCCACAGTCTTGGACATACGATTTTCCCTGCACGCACAGATAGAATTTAGAGCTATTGCTAGGTATAGGTAACTTGGTGCCATCAGATTTTCCAGAGCATTCATCCTCTACCGGATGGTTTGGTTCAGGACCCAAGCTTATACAACCGGCCCTAGATGGAACATCACATACTGATCGGCGAGCATCGAAGTGGTATGCCCCGCATGTGCTGA
This sequence comes from Eumerus sabulonum, assembly GCA_951905685.1. NCBI lineage: Eukaryota > Metazoa > Arthropoda > Insecta > Diptera > Syrphidae > Eumerus > Eumerus sabulonum. The sequence continues at coordinate 108,348,755 of OX645061.1, forward strand.
CTATACCGATTCCTTCCACGCAAATGAGGTACTGACTGCACCTTCCAGGGATTGGGAGGAACACACCATCTTTACCTTTGCATCGATTCAACTGAAGGTCATATAGACCGATCTACGGGCAAGACAACAACAAAAGTAAGCAAATGATATACTGGCGTTTAAGGGTACGTACCAGATCTTCGTTGGCCTGCGCTAGGCATACCAGTGTATTGACGACTACCAAGAGCGTTAAGCCTGAAACAAGGAATAGGACTTTACAGACTTAGTAGCGCACTTTTCGACTACACTTACCTTTCATCTTGTCCTCCACTGCTTCGTGAGATAACTGCTATACCTTTTGCCTCAAACGGATGCTTTTATATCGCCATGTCTAATTAATACTGCGCCAATCGAAACAGAGAACGCAACTTAGATTGATTGGAAAAACCAACCGAATCTGGGTGGAAAACTCCAATTGGTTTTTAGCTTCTGAAACAACGGTAGCGGCGACGATAAGATTAGGATCGACAAAGCGAATTGCTTTCAATTTGATTCAGTGTCAAGGTGTGTCAACGCAGTATTTAGGTCGTGAGTTATATTAGAAAAGATTGGTGACTACGCACTGTGTTTCTGTAGAACTTTGGTGGCTCATCGAGGTGAAGCTCTTTTTCTGTCCACTTTTGTTCTACTGACAGAGGTTCAGCTGAGGCAATTCAAACCGGGGCATTTGTGAATAGCGGCTGGAACGGAACCAACGATTCTATACACCTGCGAAAGACTCTTGAAAATCGTGATCTTGGAGGAAGTCGATTCTTTTAGAAGGGGAGGCGCTCTGTCTGGGTATAGACAAAAATCCAAGACATTTCTAAGATGATTTAAGTCGAGTCTGTCTAAATAGTCGGGCCAGGTTCCATCAACCTAAGTACCTTTTTCGGAAGTTAATCTCGATAGTGACTTCATTCCCTGTTTGGCTACTATACACCCCACTTACGATGGCTTGGTTAGTATCTCGTTCCGTGCCTTCTACCTGTGAGTCTTGGACTTCCCCTCCTGATTTTCTCTATTTTTAAGGGAAAAGTTTCTTTCGCCCCTGGTTCGAAAAGTTCTGCTGAGTAATATCTCTTATCAGTAAAAGGCTAGAGCTAGACCTTTCTTTGCAGAGACAAGAATGTGTTCTCCTGTCGTAGTCCCATCTTCATCTTCTTAGTGGGCGTTACAGTTCGGGGTGAACCTGGGCCTCAACCAACATGCCCCTCCATCTAGCACGATCTTTCGCTAGCCTTTTCCATTGCCGCACATCCAGTTGGCTGAGATCCCCTTCCACCTGTGTGCGCCATCTTAAGGGCGGCCGTCCTCTGCTTCTTCGTCCCTCGGGGTTGGATTCAAAGACTCTCCGGGCTGAAGCTGTGGTGTCCATTCGCTCTACATGGCCCAGCCATCTTAGGCGTTGTATCCGTAGACGCCTGATTAGGCTCATGTCGCTGTACAGCCCGTAAAGTTCGTGGTTGAATCTTCTCCTCCATCCCCCGTCTGCGTTTATAGGCCCAAAAATCACGCACAAAATCTTTCTCTCGAACCGACCAAGGGCCTCAACATCCGCTTTTGATAGTGTCCATGCTTCTGCGCTGTACAACAGGACCGGGATGATAAGGGTCTTATATAGAGTCAACTTTGTCGTTCGGGAGAGGGCTCTATTACTCAGTTGCCTCCTGATCCCCAAGGAAACAGCGATTGGCAAGAGTGATTCTGCGTTTGATTTCGGAACTGATGTCGTTGTTCCAGGTCACTGCGGAGCCAAGGTAGACGAAGTCCTTAACTACCTCGAACTTATATCTGCCTATACAAACGGTCTGGCCAAGACGTCGGTGGTGATGACAGAATGTATTTAGTTTTGCCCTTGTTTACTGCCAAACCAATGTTCGCCGCCTCCGCCTTAGTACTCGTAGACGCCTCATTGACATCTCGCTGTGTCCTGTGCGAGGAGTTGCGAGGATTCGAAATATGTTGTACCTCTTGTGTTGGCCAGTGATCTTTGCACAATCATTTCTAATATGATGTTGAAGAAATCACACGACAGCGCATCGCCCTGCCTAAATCCTTTTTTGACATCAAAACTATAGGTAAGGTGTTCACCGATTCGGATGGAGCAGCGAGCATTCTCCAAAGTCTGACGAGTATAGCAGGGATGTCAAAGATAAACATGGCGTTGTATAGCTCGTCTCTAATTACGCCGTCGTATGCGGCGGTATGTCGACTTGAAATTCATTGGTTTCTTTCAGGATCTGACGTAGTGTGAAGATTTGGTCGATGGTGGACTTCCCTGGCCTGAATCCACAGTGATAAGGACATATCAGCTTATTTACAAAAGGCTTCAGGCGTTCACACAAAACGGCAGAGAAGATTTTATATGCGATGTCAAGAAGACTTATTCCTCTGTAATTGGCGTAATCAGAGTCGTCTCCTTTCTTGTGGATCGGGCATACGATGATGAGACTCCATTCCTCGGGCATGCTTTCCTCGGATCATATCTTACAGATGAGCCGATGCATGCTCGTAATCAGGTCACCTCTAGCTGCTTTGAAAAGCTCAGCAGACAGTCCGTCTGCGCCAGCAGCTTTATTGAGTTGAGTTCCAATATGGCGTTCTTAACTTCGTCGAGGTCAGGGGGACGGAATTCTCTGCGGTCTTCGTCGTTGAGAAATGGATCACTCTGTCTTACAGCAGCATATTGACTAACATCGCCGTTATACAGTCTGCAGAAGTGGTTTTCCCATATTCTCAGTATCGACTGCGATTCTACTACTAGGTGTCCGTCCTTATCCCTGCAGGCTTCCGTTCTGGCTTTATAACCTTGGCATGTTCGCTTTACCTGTTGATAAGACTTTCGAATGTCACGCCTGCAGTAACACCTCTCCAAATCCTCAATCGCGCGCTACTCGTGCTCTTTCTTCTTTCTTCTGTAAAGCTTATGCTCTTCCCTTCTTTTTAACTCGTAGAGCTCCCGAGCTGTTCTTGTTCTTTTATGCAACGAGGCTTTATATGCATCCTGCTTCGCTTTGTAATCCTCCTGCACTCGTCATCGAACCAGGTGTTTCTTCGCGGTGGAGCCTTGAAGCCCAAAACTTCGGATGCAGAGCCTTTCAGGGCTTGTTTGTAAAGGTTCCACTGCTGTTCTATTGATAGCGTGGAGGGTTAAGGTGTATTGGAGAGATTAAGGAAGACGCAATCGGTAAAAGCACGAGCGGTTTCTGGCGATAGTAGCTTTCCGACGTCATCACTTTGTATTCGTTTTATACCCGGTCCATTCCATCGCATCTTTTAGGTGTGCGATTATATCTGCTCTATAGCAGCTGAGGGCTTTGATTGCCAATTGATTGCCTGCACCCGGTCTGTTAAAGGACCTCACATGCCAAGTGCAGACTGGCAAGTCATTTAGCCGTTTGCAGAGGTCGTTGCTTTTGTATCCAGGGCATTGGCTTTTTTTGTGACAAGATTGTAACCCCCAAGCACAACCCCCAACCTGGAGGGCCAGGTTCCTCCTTCCCCATGAACAAGGCGTCGGGTCGGTGCACAGATTGGCTCCCTACCTGGCGGATACTAGGGCAGCTATCCAGAGGAGGCCACGCGGAGGCTATGTGTTAACTTGGATTGAGCAGGGACAGAGATCGAAGCTGGCGTTTGCCACGTTAAACGCGATCAACTTCTTTGCTCTGTGTGCTCGCTCCCTCTCACCGTCAGGTAATTGCTGCAATAAAGTTCTGGCCCGTCGCGAAGTCGAGTATGCCGAGTCTATTTTCGGAAGTGCTATCGCGCAGGCTATGATTTGAAGCAACACACTCATAAATGGATTTTTCGCCCACATTCGTTCTATCTAGGAAATGGTCTCTTATGGTATCATCCTTGTCGCCAAACAAGCGCTGTCGTTTCTCCTTGTAACAGTCGTCGTAGTATAGTAAATGACGCAGTTTTAATTCAATTTCTCTACATTGACGGATGTTGCCGTAAAGTCCGCGTAACTTTTACGATCGAGTTTCCACCTCACACTGACGCAAGCAAGATCATCCCATGGTACGTCTAAGGACACAGGTCTTAGTCACAAATCTTAAAAACGAACTTCGCACAGACTCACGATGCATGTTTTCAAATGGCTCATCTCAGTGTTGTCAACACATACCTATCGACGATCATTTGTCATCGATCGATCATGGTGAATGATGGAATCTTTCCCAGATCTTCTCACAAAAGCAATAACAAGTGAGCAGCAATGCCGTGACAGGCGTTCAAAGACCCTCCTTCCTTCCCATCGCATTGCCGTTTCGAACGGGACGTTTGATCCTTATCAATCATCCCATTTACACTGATGCCACAATTGATGTCATTTGCAAAAATCGATAACATCCTACTCGTACATATATAATGTCGCACCTAAAACGTTTTCCAGATACAAACGAGTGCTAAATTAGATCTTGAGTTCACTGATAGCAATTCAGCCACGATAACATCGATGCACTTGTGACTGCTCTCTATAAAAGCATCAACGGTCATGAGGTATGCCACACAAGTTAGCGAACATGTCGCCAAGTCTAAGGATAAAGGGTGAGTATGCGACTTCTGCGTTCGCTGTTCACAAAGCATTACCATAAACTGCCTTTCCTTACAGCTACCATTGGCCTGATAGTCGTTTTTGGAATGCTGTCCGTTCGAGGCGCATCGCTGCAATCAGCCGCTGTGTTATCATGTGCCGGTCAGAGGGATGGCGTTGTTCTACCGGTTCCATTGGAGTGTTCTCAATTTTTGATTTGCTTGGATGGTATGGAGATGAAATTAGATTGCGGTGCGGATATGCATTTTGACGTGAAGACTAAGACGTGCGTGGAGGCACAGCGTTCGCATTGTATACCGGGTCAGCTACGTTTGGTAGAGAAGGCACGTGAGCCGGTTATTCCACAAGGTGTATGTACCGGGCGTTCACTTGGAGCATTTATCCCATCGCCCTTTGACTGTCGTGATTTCTTTGTATGCGTCGGAAGTGAACCATTGGTGAGGTCGTGTCCCGATGGCATGGATTTCAGTCCGGAATCACAAGCGTGTATTGCCGAAGTGTTGTCCAAATGTTTCATCGAACCTAAGGTAGAGTCTGCGGATGCAGACTCAGTACCAAAGCACGAGCATGAGGTGGAGAAAGAGAAATCACAATCACATTTGTTGGCGCCAACGGAGGTAAAGCCAGAAGAGGTTAATGCAGAAGAGTTGAAGGAAGAGGAGTTGAAAGAAGGTCAAAAGCCAGCAGCGGTTCTATCCACCATTTCAGATGCAGACTCAGTACCAAAGCACGAGCATGAGGTGGAGAAAGAGAAATCACAATCACATTTGTTGACGCCAACGGAGGTAAAGCCAGAAGAGGTTAAAGCTGAAGAGTTGAAGGAACAGGAGTTGAAAGAAGGTCAAAAGCCAGCAGCGATTCTATCCACCATTTCCTCAGAACATATTTGTTCCGGCCACCGAAATGGAGAAATGTTCCCAACTGCAGGTAGTTGTTCCAATTACATTGTGTGCTTACAGCAGGAAGCTACTGAGCACTCATGTGGATTCCGTCACTTTGATCCAATGCGTAAGGTGTGCGTCGATATTGAACTGTCTTCATGCATTGAAGGACAGGCCAGCGCTTACCTTGGTGTTATCGTCAAACATCACGAACTAGAAAACAATGGAATTGGAAACCAAGAAGCACTGGGTGGTGATAAGACCGAAAAGAAGTCAGAGACGATCACCCAAGATCAACAGAGTACACACGCGGGCCCTTCGAACGTTTCTGTTGTAAATGGCGTTCAGCTAAGTGGAAACAACAAAAGGATTCCAATCAAACAGTCTGACCTTCCAGCCGGGCCTGTTTCCAGTGATGCTGGAACCAAATCTGTTGTCGCCGAGAATTTGGGACATCTCACAGACAAGAAACCAGTTGAACTTGTGAACCTCGACGAGGCGGACCACACAGAGAAGAAGAAGGAGTCAGAAGACATCTCGAAAGACAAGAGTGACCATCAGGAAGTTGTGCTCGCTGTGATCGATGAGAACGAAAGTGACACATGCAGCGGTGCACAGTCAGGAACGCTCCTTCCGCGTGTTGGTAGTTGTAAACAGTTCATTACATGCGTGGATGGAGTAGCTTTCGTGGGACAGTGTCCGCATGGTTTGCACTTCAATGCAAAGGCAAAGTTCTGTGACTGGCCACAGTTGGCTGGCTGTACTATGTGAGAATATCGAGTTATTCTTATGGGGATTCAATAAAAATGTATCTGTTTCAAATGCAATCGTTGTTTGTTGGCTGTTTAGGATAATAAAACCTGCGTTGCCGAAATTCATGAGCTGTGAATCGTCGTTGGGTTACAAGGCGCCTCTGAACCTTCTGCAAAGGTGGCAATCTTGGACACCCTTCCCGATCGAGCTCCGGTCGAAGGAATCTAGTTTTACCATTCGGCATAGTTTCTGTACTGCCCGGGTGCACATACCAATTGCTATCGTTAGAGTAGCATTGCATGTCAAACCCTCGCAGCTCAGATGGTCTTCAAAAACTCGACCCAACCGCCGAGTTCATCTCATGATGAACGACCACAATATCTGACTGGCAAGATCGCGGCTCCATCGTTGCCAAAAGCGTTATTGCACCTGCCGATAATGTGGGGGCTGCTATAGCAGGTTCAAAAACAGTCTAGCGGCTAAACCGCTACACTGCTATATCCTTGTTTTAGGCAATTGTAGCGCATCGAAACGTTATGCCGGTTTCATAGCAATCAGAAGTTGACCTCGAGAGATTCGATGAGATCCTCTACAATGCGCACTTCCCCTCACCCTCTGTAACCAGATGTGATTTAAGGTGACATACGATATTGTTTAAGTGTCGACGGTAATTCACAGCGATTGGAGCCCCTTACTTATTCCGCACAAAGGCCGCCATACGCGGGATTTGATTCAAAGAACAACTGAGACACCGCTCCTGGTGCGTCGTATTGGGAAGTTTTAAAATAAGACTCGTAAAGCGCTTAGTGGTCCATGCATCTAATCCTCAATTGTAGGAAGGGTTTTTGGTGGTTCCCTGCCACAGTTTCTGAAAAGCAAGTTGTATTCTGGGGTACAGAAGACCTTGTTAGGAGATGCTTAGGGAGAGCTTTCGACGTCCCTTATATTATGGATCAGAAAAATGCTGGTAAATACGCAGATGCAAGGCGAACGCGTCATATATGCTGTAGATAGAACCTCCTTAGAAGGCGACATTCTGTATCAGCTCTTATGGTCTATGGCCACAATGCTTAAGCAGCGCTTAATATGATTGAAGGCTGGTGCCCGAAAATGGGCTCTTGGGTATCCCAAGAGCGAAAAATTGCTCTCAGAATGAGAAAACAGTAATCCCTTGCTCAATGTCAATGGCCTTAGGTAGTTTACGGATGGCTCCAAGATGGCTTCTGGCGTTGGCGCCGGCATCTTTGGACCAAATCGCGAAATCTCGAAGGCCCTGGGAACGAGTCTCAGCATCCTAACATGCGTCAATCTAAATCTTGAGACTGGCATACGAGGAGTAACCATCAACGTACTCTCTGACAAACCAAGCAGCGCTGAAAGCGCTGAGTTCGTACAGCACGAACTTAAAAACCGTCAAGGAATGCCATGATGCCCTACAAAACCTCGCCGAAAGAAACAGTGTCAAACTTTGGTGGGTGCCAGGGCACAAAGGTATTAAGGGCAATGAAATTGCCCTCCAACTCGCCAGGAAAGGTTCCAGCGATAAATATATAGGTCCAGAACCTTTCTACGGTACTCCCAAGTCTAAGATCAATTTCTTCCTAGACAAGTGAGAAAAATCGCAGCCCCTGTCCTTTTGGAACTGCGTTCAAGGACTTCACCAATCGAAACGATTTATACGATTTAATAGGGTGGGTATAAGAAGATTAGTCAGCTAGTCTGAAACTGAGTGCCGACTCTATCTTGAGGACGAAGAGACGGCAAAGCACATACTATGTGAGTGTGCTTCCCTTTGTCGTCTTAGGAAGCGTATCCTTCTCAGCGAAGTTATGACTCCTGAGGGGGTCACCTCGGCTCCTACGGGAAACATTCTCAACTTCATTATGGAAGTGGAGAAGCTCCTCGGCTAATCGGCTAGCAGGCATAATAGATCTGCAAGTATCTACCGACTTATTATATTATATATGCGTTGTGTGATTGCGACAGACAGCTGTCATTTCTTATGTGGATTAGAGGATAGACTAACAGGTTTATAATCCTTTGCAGTTGCGTGGTTGACTGTTCCCGACTTGGTTATGAAAACCACCTTAACTTCCCTTCATGTTAGTGAAACATACCCATCCTGAGGCACCAAGAGTAAATGTGCTTCAGCCATGGAATAACAGCTCCACCTGGTTCCTGCAGCAATATATACAGTAAACTCCTGGCAGCTTGCTTGGGTCAAACGAATTGACTGCCAATAGGATCCTTTTCTCGGTGACAATCTTCTTAGCAGTGGGCTTGCCGAATTGAAAGTCCCTGGATTTTTACAGCCAGGGAAACGTAGTCTGTCTGTTTGAGTCTGTCCAGCTGTCATCAGATCTTTTGATCTATCATCAGATTTGTCAGGGAGCATTGGCAAGGACCTTTCTCAGACGAGGCGCATCCGTACAGGATACACTAGAGAGGCACAGATGCATCTCCAGGAGTTTTTTTAAGCGAATCTAATTTCTTTTTTGAGCCGCTCAACATTATCTCTATAAGTTGACCATTTGATGGCCGCCTCCATTGCGAGGTTTCAGCTGTGTCTGGAGATACGTAGCCGCTTTGCTATTTTTGCATTTCACCATGGTGGGTGGTTTCTTTTACCTCGAAGGACCGGTTTAACTTATGTATTGGTGAGGTTTAATATCATCTTATCGATGTCTTCTACGGAGGTGGGATTCCCTTCCGGAAGTCGATTAAGGGACCTACACTGCTCCGCAAAGCCTCACAAGTACTCAGTTAAACAGCAAATATAACGAGATCGGTTTAGAAAAAAGGTTCCTGACTTCAATTCAAAGGGAGATTAGCTTAGGTTCTCATCCAACTTCAACCCAAAGGACTTTACTATATTGGCCATCTTGCAGAGCAAGGTCTTCTTCTTCTTCTTAATGGGCGCTACAGTTCGGGGTGAGCCTGGGCTTCAATCAATATTCCCCTCCAACTAGCACGATCTTTTGATATCCTTTTCCATTGCCGCACAACCAGTTGGCTGAGGTCCCCTTCCACCTTTGTGTGCCATCTTAAGTGCCGCCGTCCTCTGTTTCTCTGTTTCGTCCCTCGGGGTTGGATGCAAAGACTCTTCGGGCTGCAGCTGTCCATTCGCTCTACATACGTGGCCTCGCCATCTTAGGCGTTGAATCCGTAGACGCCTGGGTAGACTTATGTCGCTGTACAGCCTGTAAGAAGAAATCACACGAAAGTGCATCGCCCTGCCTAAATCTTTTTTTTTTTAAATCAAAATTATCGGTAAGGTGTTCACCGATTCGGATGGAGCAGCGAGCATTCTCCAAAGTCATCCTGCATAGTCTGACGAGTTTAGCAGGTATGTCAAAAGTAGACATAGCGTTGTATGGCTCGTCTCTAATTACGCTGTCGTATGCGGCTTTGAAGTCCACAAACAGGTGGTGAGTGTCGACTTGAACTTCATTAGTTTTTTCCAGGATCTGCAGTAGTGTGATGATTTGGTCGATGGTGGGTTTCCCTAGCCTGAATCCACATTGATAAGGACCTATCAATTTGCTTTCAAAAGGCTTCAGGCGTTTACACAAAGCGGCAGAGAAGATTTTGTATGCGATGTCAAGAAGACTCATTCCTCTGTAATTGGCGCAGTCAGAGGGGTCTCCTTTCGTGTGGATCGAGCATACGATGCTGAGACTCCATACCTCAGGTATGCTTTCCTCTGACCATATCTTACCGATGAGCTGGTGCATGCTCCTAGCCAGATCACCTCCAGCTGCCTCGAAGAGCTCAGCAGAAAGTCCGTCTGAGCCAGCAGCTTTATTCGACTTGAGTTCCAATATGGCAATCTTAACTTCGTTGAGGTCAGAGGGACGGAATTCTCTGCGGTCTTCGTCGTTAAGAAATGGATCATTATGCCTGACAGCGGTATATTGATTAACATCGCCGTTGTACAGTCTGCAGAAGTGATTTTTCCATATTCTCGGCATCGACTGCGATTCTACTATAAGGTGTCCATTCTCATCCCTGCAAGCTACCGTTCTGGCTTTATAACCTTGGCATGTTCGCTTTATCTGTTGATAAAATTTTCGAACGTCACGCCTGCAGTAACACCTCTCCAAATCCTCAATCGCGCGCTTCTCATGCTCCTTCTTCACTCTTTTAGAGCTCATAAGCTTCTCTTGTTCTTCTATGCAGCGAGGCTTTATATGCCTCCTGCTTCGCTGTGTGAAACCTCCTGCACTCGTCATCAAACCAGGTGTTTCTTCATGATGGAGCCTTGAAGCCCAAAACTTCGGATGCAGAGCTGTTCTGTTGATGGCGTGGAGGGTTGAGGTATATTGGAGAGCTTAAGGAAACACGATCGGCGATAGTAGCTTTCCGACGTCATAACTTTGTATTCTTACTCTACTCCGCTGCGTTCGTGTTATCCGTAGGAGCATCTTGGCTACTTCAAGATAGTGGTCCGAGTCGATGATAGCCCCTCGGAAAGTTTGAACATCAAGAATAGTGGAGGAGTGTCTGACTTCGATCGCGATGTGATCAATCTGGTTGGTGGTCGATTAATCAAAAGACCGCCAGGTGCCTTTGTGTATGTCGAGGTGCGGGAAACGCATACGGGCTAGAAGGAGATTTCGCACCGTAGCAAGACCAATCAGCCTGTGCCCGTTATCGGGTGTGGTGTCGTGTAGGCTGTGTATGCCGATGACTCGTTCAAAGATGCTTTCTTTACCCAGCTTAGCATTGAAGTACAATTTTGATGTCGTAGCTGGGACATTGGGCATACGTTCCGTCTAGGAGATCGTACAACTCATCTTTGGTGAAGTCATCCTTGTCTTCCGTAAGGGCGTGGACGCAGATCAGGCTGATGTTAAAAATGTTTCCCTTGATACAATCACACGCCAAAAGCCAAACAATCGTGACGATAGCGTCATGGAACAGAATTCCTCAGAGTGTCAGAGTCATGCAATGCGTTCGCCGATAGATTGTACACTGCGATCGAACTCAGTGAGATGATTAAGTTGAACACATCATTCTCATAGAGTCCTCGGGCGGTTCTTCAGCACTATGTGCCTTTAACTGTACTCAGGTTTGTCTCAAATATGTTCCGAAGCATATCGAGTCTCGGAAGTTGAAGCTACCCTAGCTGCCCCTTAAATGAGTTGTCAACTATATTGATATGAATGACATAACTGATCTATCGCTTGATGGCAATAGAGCCAGAAACGTCATTCAATTTCAGTTACTCGCAATCGCCCAACATAACCTTGTTACCTATGGACCTATCAACACCTATCCGGCCCTTAGATCTTTACAACCAAAACACTGTTTACACCAACAAGCTTCCTACGTTCCTTTTATGTATGAACCTTATTACATGTTCCGCCTAACGTCTTATCATTTCCCGATAACTCGCTTACTTCACTGGGGCTCTATTTCTAATTTCGTTTCATGTACCTCGTTATTAAACAATTCAAGATCATCAACAGCCCAACTTTCGATGGGTGACACATACTACCAATCCCAAATGACTATAAAAAGGTGGAGAGCAACCTAATAGGGCAATAGTGTTTGAAATGACAGTACGAGGTTGTATAATTCTGTTCACAGTCCTCTTTGGATTAGTTGGAGGGGCACGTATAAAGCAGCCGGTAAGCGGACGTTGCGGATTCATCCGGTATGAGCTCTAAGTTATTTGTCTTTCTATCTTACAGGTAACGACGGGCGAGTGTGTCGATAACACACTTTATGCGAAATATGTCTGCAAAGATAAGGCGGACGGTGTGAAGCTTCTAGTTCCGGGCAGTTGTAGTCACTATTACGAGTGCTACGGTGGTCAGGCAAACGAGCAAACTTGTCCGAATTTCTACGACCCGATCGCGGGGCAATGTGTCTGCGAATCGAATTGTGTTGAGGTTGATGATACGAATTGTGTGATACCAACACCGCCTCCGTGTACGGGCGGATGTCCGACACCATCGCCAGGACCTTGCGGAAGTTCGTTCGATGCGGACGATTTGTACGGTTCGTTTGTGTGTCGCAATAAAACAGATGGAACATTTTTGTTGGTTCCGGGATCATGTAATGATTACTATTTCTGCATGGAAGGGTATTCGTATCGCAAGACATGTGGTAGTCAAAGGTATTTCAATCCATTGGTCAGTGCATGCGACGAGCCTAGTAAAAGCTTCTGTCCATCTGGTTAAAAGCTCCTATACTATAATCTGTATCTAAATAAAAGTAACAATGTTGGTCCCACACCGGGCGCCAATTAATCACTTACCGTATTTTCTTTCCAAACCTTCTTTTCACTAAATTTCTCAACGGCCCATCTACGTCCACTTCTAGCCTCACTTGGTGTTAGATTTTTTCCACGACTCTGATCACTGATCCCGAAAACATTTTCATTTCACCTAATAGCTACCTGAACTGATAGAGAATCAAAATTCAATTTTCTTAAAATCACTGTCATCCCGTGTGTCAGCGAAGCCCATGACACGGATTGCAACCACGATAACGTTCACTCACAGCCATCGACATGGCGATCTTAACTCAACCTTCTTCCGTTTCAGTTGTGATTGTAAGAACCTGCACTTAAATCATTGTCACATATCTTCTATATTCAATCGGAGAAATGAGAATCTGATATGGGAGATGACATGACCGAGTGCGATTTTTTCTGTGCCGAAGGCCATTCGAGCCTAAGTCATTAACGAAATGTAGTTGCTTTATAAAAAGACGCGAAGGTAAGTTGGATGTCAGTGTCAGAGAGACATTAGCATCCTCAATTCCATTTTGTTTTGAAGAATGATGGCATCAACTTCAGGAATAGCGTTCGTCATCCTTAGCTTAAGCCTTGTCACTGTGCAGGGTTTCATCATTCAGGTAACGTACATGCATAGATATGCAAAAATAGAAAACTTTAACGAACCTTTTATGGTTTATTTTCAATGCAGCCAAGATCCGGCGTCAATAATGACCTCTATGCGAAGTTTGTGTGCAAAGGTAAGGATGATGGACGACGTATTATGGTGCCAGGAACTTGTACACAATTTTACGAATGTAGTAATGGATTGAGTCAGTTGAAGTCGTGTGCTAATCCGACGAGGTTCTTCGATCCGGCATCGGGAAGTTGTGTGGTGAAATCGGATTGTATAGAGGAATCGGCAAATGTGCAAGTACATGCTTCGCAATCGAATCCGTGTGAAACACCAGCTCCTCCATGTATAACGACAGCATCTCCGTGTGAGACCACAACACCTCCATGTGAAACTCCAGCTCCAACGACAACAGCTCCATGTGAAACACCAGCTCCAACGACACAAGCACCTTGTGAAACTCCAGCTCCTCCATGTACAACGACAGTAGCTCCATGTGAAACACCAGCTCCAACGACACAGGCTCCATGTGAAACACCAGCTCCACCGACACAAGCTCCATGTGAAACACCGGCTCCAACGACTCAAGCTCCATGTGAAACACCAGCTCCAACGACACAAGCTCCACGTGAAACACCAGCTCCAACGACACAAGCTCCTTGTGAAACTCCAGCTCCTCCATGTACAACGACAGTAGCTCCATGTGAAACACCAGCTCCAACAACACAGGCTCCATGTGAAACCCCAGCTCCAACGACACAAGCTCCATGTGAAACACCAGCTCCAACGACACAAGCTCCATGTGAAACACCAGCTCCAACGACACAAGCTCCTTGTGAAACTCCAGCTCCTCCATGTACAACGACAGTAGCTCCATGTGAAACACCAGCTCCGACGACACAGGCCCCATGTGAAACACCAGCTCCACCGACACAAGCTCCATGTGAAACACCAGCTCCAACGACTCAAGCTCCATGTGAAACACAAGCTCCAACGACACAAGCTCCTTGTGAAACACCAGCTCCAACGACACAAGCTCCATGTGAAACACCAGCTCCAACGACACAAGCTCCATGTGAAACACCAGCTTCAACGACACAAGCTCCTTGTGAAACTCCAGCTCCTCCATGTACAACGACAGTAGCTCCATGTGAAACACCAGCTCCACCATGTACAACGACACAAGCTCCTTGTGAAACACCAGCTCCAACGACACAAGCTCCATGTGAAACACCAGCTCCCCCATGTACAACGACAGCAGCTCCATGTGAAACACCAGCTCCCCCATGTACAACGACACAAGCTCCATGTGAAACACCAGCTCCCCCATGTACAACGACACAAGCTCCATGTGAAACACCAGCTCCCCCATGTGCAACGACACAAGCGCCCTGTGAAAAAGCAGATCCTCTATCTGCAGTCACACCAGCTCCTGTATATGCAACCGATGGGCCACATGAAACCACACTAGGTCCCCTATACGCAACCAGATCAGCTCCATTCCATTCAGCCCCAAAAAGCACACCCGGCAAAAGACAAATCTATGGCCCATCCGGTCAACGATGCGAATCGGCTGGCGGATCATGTATTGGACGCGCTGACGGCACTCTAATCCCATACAAAGGCAATTGTAACAAATTCGTTGCTTGCTTCGATGAATGCGGGGCCGACGTCTTCTGTCCATCTGGCATGCATTTCAATCGCATGACTCAAATGTGTGATATACCCGAGCGTGCCGGATGTATTTTCTAGGGCTATTCGTTTTGGTCCAACGTTTTATGATTGATAATGGCACGACTGTAAAGTATTTAGAAAGCAAAGTCCAGGTCTATTATGTATAAGCCAATAAAGGATTCATTCAGCACAGTTTGGTTTTTGAGTATATTCTTGCACTGTACAAGTATATATTTTGGGGAGTATTCGAGTATTTCGATTTTCCCTTTTTTTTTTTATACAAAGTTGGACACCCCATTGAGTTTGGTGAAGCTTTAAAAGTTGAACAAACCCTGTGAGGTCAGGAGGGATTAAGAACATAATGGTGCGATGTGCTTGTGCATGCTTGATTTTTTTGCCTGTTGCTCTCCGACTTGTTGGACATTTAATCATCAAACAGGGTGTTAAACATTATACGAAAGAAAGAAAAGAAAAAATCCAACGGAGAATGTATGTGAATGTTGTTTTAAGGGAAGAACTGAATATGTGATATTTGATTTTCTGACTTCAAACTCTAGAGGGCCAAATGGTATGTTCAACATTGTGCGGAATATAACAACTTTGTGATAAAAAAAAAAAAAAAAACCAGGTTCGCTAGTAGTCTGCAAATGATGTTCAATCAAGGGTGTCATGAATCCAGGATTTGTTTATTGGGATATGTTAAACGGACATAGATACGTTCTTATTAATATGCATAGGCCCTTGACAAATCAACGTCCCGATTCACAAGGTGGTGCAGGAGTAGGGCAGCCTGATCCTGGGCTCGGAGTTGGGCCTGATCCTGGGTTTGGAGTTGGGCCTGATCCTGGGCTTGGAGTTGGGCCTGATCCTGGGTTTGGAGTTGGGCCTGATCCTGGGTTTGGAGTTGGGCCTGATCCTGGGCTTGGAGTTTGGCCTGATCCTGGGTTTGGAGTTGGGCCTGATCCTGGGTTTGGAGTTGGGCCTGATCCTGGGTTTCGAGTTGGGCCTGATCCTGGGTTTGGAGTTGGGCCTGATCCTGGGTTTCGAGTTGGGCCTGATCCTGGGTTTGGAGTTGGGCCTGATCCTGGGTTTGGAGTTGGGCCTGATCCTGGACCTGGAGTTGGACCTGATCCTGGGCTTGGAGTTGGTCCTGATCCTGGGCTAGGAGTTGAACCTGATACCAGAATTGGGGTAGAGCCTGGATTGGAGCCAGAACCATCGCAGCCAGCATTTTCCGGCCAGTCGCATACTTTTAAATTGGCATTGAAATGTAATCCTGGTGGACAGTCCATATCCACGCCGCAATCACCCAGACATTGAACATATCGAGAACAATTTCCACTGTAAGGTAGTAATGCACCCGATCCAACTCCAGCGCAAGATGCTCCGGCTGGAGGACAAACTGGATCACCTGAAGAACCACATCCGGCATTTTCTGGCCAGTCGCATAATGTTAAATTGGCATTGAAATGTAATCCTGGTGGACAGTACATATCCACGCCGCATCCATCCAAGCACGTTACATATCTCGAACAATTTCCTTCGTAGGGCAACCGTGTTCCGAACTCAACGCCAGTACATGAAGCACCTGTCGAATCACACGAGGCACTTTCATCTGTATTTGGTGTCGAAGTAACAGGAGTTTCCGATCCAGGAGCTACCGATCCAGGAGTATACGTTGTAGGGTTACCCGGTGATAGAGACGAGTCACATCCAGCATTCGATGGATAATCGCAAACTTGTAAGACCTTATTAAAGTGCAATCCACTCGGACAATCCATGTCGCATCCACATTCCAAAAAGCACACAACATATCTGCTACAGTTTCCACTGTACGGTATCTTCGTGCCATCAGCCAAATCGACACATGATCCTCCTGGCGATTCACAAACCGTTCCCGACGGCCCTGTTGCCGGTCCAATCTCCTGTGACCTACTCCATGCAACCAGGACCAACAGTATGTTGAATACAACAAATGCTAAGGATGAAAAGACATAGATATACTATCTAGCGAGTGAGAATTAGGTTTTCAAAATACACACTTTTCATTTTGACGTTTGTTGCTGCACTAGAAACCGTTAATTTCTGATACTCGTATTACCAACGATCGCGAATAGGGAGGGTACCACGGAATCGAAATGTCTCCACAGAATGAATTGGCAGTGATTTTCGCAAGACCGAGTATTTATAAGGAACTCACATGGTTGCGGGATACATATGTAGTGCCTAGAAAAAAACTTTGACAATCACCCTAGTATCCGGGGGCGATAAGACGACATAGGAAAGCATGTACCTTTTTCGATACTAGTTCGATGCAAGTCTAATCTTATCTGGATGAATGCGAAATACATTTGATTGAGATTTTTAATTTCATTCCCGCAGAAGGTCGCAAAAAAATGACAAACATTCTGATAGAGCATTTATCACTGAACACTGTCAGTGAATTTCACTGAATCCAATTCGTGGCACGTGCCTATGCCCATAGTCAATGTCCCAGAGACGTCGAACCAATGACCAGCGTCCAATGAAACCGTCCAGCGAGACTAAGACAAAATTGGTACATAACTGTTTAACGTTTATGTCAATCCAGTGACGTTAATCAACGTGGAAGATTAAATATTTGATCGGGGGTGTGCACGCCAAAAACATGTACTCGTACATGTTAAACATGTACTCGTACACTTAAATTCGCTCGTCCTCGGGGTTGGACTCGCAGACTCCTCGAGCCGGAGCTATGTTATCCATTCGCTCTACATAGCCTAGCCATCCTAGACATTGGATCCGTAGACGTCATACTAGGCCGATGTCGCTATACAGCCCGTTTAGTTCGTAGTTGCATCTTCTCTTCCATTCTCCGTTTATACAAACGGGACCATTGAAACGACGAAGGGCCCCCTCATCCACTTTCTTCAAGGTCCAGGCCTCAGCGCCATAGAGGAGGACCGGGCTCATTAAGGTTTTGTATAGCGCAACCTTAGTCTTTCGAGAGAGGGCTCTACTTTCCAATTGTGAGTAATTCTGCGCTTGATCTTAGCGCTGGTGTTGTTGTCACTGGACGCTTGTGAGCCAAGGTAGACGAAGTCCTTGACCACTTCGAATTTGCAGCTGCCAATTGTGACGATCTGGCCGTCTTTTTTGGTTAACAATGGAAAGACCCTTTTTAGCCGCATCTGCTTCATTGACGTCCCGCTGTGTTCGTCCAATGACGTCAATGTCAGTCGCTTACGCAAGCAGTTGCGCAGACTAGAAATAGATCGTACCTCTTGTGTTGGCCAGTGAGTCCCGAATGATCTTTTCAAGTACGATGTTGAAAAAAATTAAATGACAGTGCGTCACCCTGTCTAAATCCTTTCTTAACCTCAAAGGTCTCGGTTAGTTCGCTACCGACCTTACTGGAGCAGCGGGAATTTCCCATTTTTATCCTGCATAATCTGACAAGTTTGTTAAAAGTATAGCTCGTCCCTATGCACACTGTCATACGCGGCTTGAATTCGACGAAAAGGTAATGGATGTCGATTTGGTATTTCCCCAAGATCTGGCGCAGTGTGGAACCTGTCAGGTTATCCACAAAAGGTTTCAGGCGCTCACACAATACGGCGGAGAAGATCTTATATGCAATGTTAAGAAGACTAATTCCCATGTAGTTATCGCAGGTACAGGGGTCTCCGTCCTTGTGGACTGGGCATACGATGCTGAGATTCCATTCGTCGGCCATGCCTTGCCCCGACCACATTTTACAGATGAGCTGACGCATGCACCGTTCCAGCACATCTTCAGTCGCTTTAAATAATTTGGCAGACGGCATGCGTCCGAGGCTTTATTAGTCTTAAGCTTCGAAATTACCAGCTTAATTTCATCTAGGTCGGGTGGACGCGATTCTCTTACATTTTCGTGCATTAGATCTTTCACCGCTGTTAAACAGTCTACGGAAGTGTTCCTTTTATATTTCCAGCATCGAAAGTGACTATACTACCAGTTGTCCGTCTTCATCCCTACAGGCTTCCGCTCTGCCTTATAGCCCTGGCATGTTCGTTTTACTTTTTCATGAAACTGGCGAGCGTTATCCCTGTGGTAGCATCTCTCTATCTCCTCGATCTCTCGACTTTCATGCTCTCTTTTTTTCTTCCTTAAAGGCGAGTGTTCCTCTCTCCGTTTGTGCTCCCAATGTTCACGAGCGGCCCCTCGTCCTTCTATGTAGCATGACGTTGTACGCGTTCTGCTTTGCTACATGGGCTTGCCCGCATTGCTCATCAAACCAGCGGTTTCTAGTTGGCGGCCGTCTTGAAACCTAACACACCACAGGCAGCGCTGATGGCGCGCTAGCATTGCTCCCACTGTTGTTGAGTGGATTGTGCCAGTGTCATTGGAATTCACGAGAGGTTGACGGAAACTCGATCGACAAAATTCCTAGCGGTCTTCTGCGATTCTAGCTTTTCGATGTCAAACTTTCGTAGTCCAGCTCGACTCCATGGCATCCTTGATGTTGGCGACAACAAGATAATGACCCTAGTCGATGTAGGCTCCTCATAAGGTTCGTGCAACTAAGATGCTATCGGAGTGTCTGGCGTCGATCGCAACGTGATCAATTTGATTGATGGTCGACTGATCAAGTGATCGCCAGGATCCTTTGTGGATCCTTTGTGTGCCAGCTAGAAGGAGAATACGCTCCACCAGGTCAGGTTAGTTTTCCTACGTCCCGAAAGCATAAGACTTTCTGTCGGAGTCTTCCTCAAATAACAAATCCGCGTCCGAATAAACGTTGTTTATTCTTCTTGTAGCAAGATGTCGCAGTTTTTCATACGTCTTTTGCCTGGTTCATCCAATCACATTTCTTGGAGTGCGGTTATATCTGCTTTATAGCAGTTAAGGGTTTGCTCCAATTGATTGCCTGCACCCGGTCTGTTGAGGGACCTCACATTCGAAGTGCAAATTGGCAAGTCATTTGGACGTTTGCAGAGGTCGTTATATTCGAAGCTTGTGGTTGCTTCGCAACAATTAATTTTTTCCGTGATAGGGATGTTACCCCTAAGTTCCAGCCCCAATCTGGAAGGCTAGGTTCCTAGTTCCCCAGGAATAAGTGGGTCGGGTCGTTGCACACATTGGTTCACTACCTGCGAATGCCTGTGTAGCTACCCAGGGGAGGCCACGCGAAGGCTGTGTGTCAACTTAGATTGGCTAGGGATTGGCGTTTGCCATGTTAAACTTCGATCAACTTCGTCTCTCTGTTTGCTCGCTTCCTCTCCCCATTAGTTATGCACTGCTATTAGTTAATGACTGGGTCGAGGGTCGAGGTATGGACTTTAAGCTTAGCTGGAAGGACAGCATTAATGAAAGAAGCAAAAAAACGTACGTGGCACCGGAAATAAATGGGGAAATACATACCACAAAAGTGGTATGTCGTTCTAAGGTTCGATTGTTCGATGGAAGGCACTTGAGGAGAAATGCCATTTTCATAGTGTTTCATGGGTTCAGAGGGCAGGTTGTCTGGCAGTGACTGAATCTATGAAATCCATACCAACGGCGGCTCTCGAAACGATGCTGAACCTTCCACTCTTGGACATATACTGCGAGAGCATCGCAGCCAGGGTTGCGCTTAGAATATAGGAATCCGGTCTCTGGGCAAGGAGTCCTCATTGTCACGCATCAGTCTTGGGTCGATGGGCCATCTCGAGATTTACCACTCAGTACGCTCCACAGAGATATAGAGGCGGAGCTAATGTATGTATGTATGTTGGCGTTACAGTCCATGACGGACCTGAGCCGAGCTTCTCTCAATCACCCATGTTGTGTGTGTTTCCCATAGGTGAAAGGGACCTACAGTTTATTGCCGGTTCCGAACGGCGAATTTCGAGAAGCTTTTCATGACAATTTTACTACAGGGGGTTTTGTCAGAACCCCGCTGAGGAGAAACACCGTGAAAACACGTTCGATGACATGGCTGTGTCGGGATTTGATCCCGCGTCATCGGCGTCAGAGGCCAACACACTACCCACTGCGCCACGGTGCTCTCAGGCGGAGCTAATAGTGAAAGCAAATAAACGTTGGCCGATCTAAGATAAGAAAAGGAGAGAAAGTCTGCTAAAGTTCAGTCGTGGGAATATTCAATTGGCAGTCGGTGCCATCATTGGGCACTTCCTGATATCCTACCATGCAGCCAGACTAGGCCAGACAGGCCCGAAATGACTTCTGCAGAAGCTACAGGGACGAAGAGGAAATTGAATCCATTCGTCCCCTACTGTGAGAATGCCCACCACTAATCTAAAAAAGGAACCTATTCCTTGGAAGTCAGTTCCTTTCGGGACTAGAAGAGGTACATAACATTGGGCTGAACAGGCTGCTAGGATTTCTGTCTGCATTTAAGTGGCTCAGTTCAACGGGAAATTGTTAGATTCCTTCGGGTTAAGCGTTAACTGAGCACGATGGACTCCTCGTATTCTGAGTGAGGTGAGCAATCACTCACCTAATCGAACCTAGTTACCAGTATTCACAGTAGCCTACAAACACCTCTTAGTGAGCTTATTGTCATAGACAATCTTGCTGGATTCTGAAACTTACCATCAGTCAGTGTAGACCCTTACGTAAAAGCCCTTAAGGTCATATAGAACAACGTTTCGGGCCTAATCAAACGTCAAAGATAGATAAACGATATATTGCAAAATATTCAAACTTTCATTCATATTTCATCAAACTACACATTTTAAATACAGTGAACGTTTATGACCAGCTTCCTCACCTCCGGGATTCCATGTGAGCCTTGCATCCGATCCAGCTCCCGATCCAGGAGCCCCTGATCCAAGAGCTCTCGATCCAGAAGTTCCCGCTGTAGGGGTGCCCCGTGATAGAGACCTGATACATCCAGCATTTAATGGATAATCGCAAATCTGTAGGACCTTATTAAAGTGCACTCCAATCGCACAATCCTGGTCGTATCCGCATCCCGAAGTGTATTCAACATATCTTGTACAGTCTCCGCTGTACGGTATCAGCCAAACCGACAGATGATCCACCCGTTGAACTACAAACCGTTCTCGACGGCCCTGTTGCCGGTCCTTTCACCTGTGACCTACTCCATGCAGCCAGGACCAACAGTATGTTGAATATAACAAATGCTGAAGATTAAAAGGGGAGAAGGTGATCGCGTTTAACTTGGCAAACGCCAGCTTCGATCTCTGTCCCTGCTCAATCCAAGTTCACACACAGCCTCCGCGTGGACTCCCCTGGACAGCTATACTGGCACCCGCCAGCTAGTGAACCAATGTGTGCAGCGACCCGACCCTTGTTCTTGGGGAAAGAGGAATCTGGCACTCCAGGTTGGGGGTTACGCATAGGGTTAACATCCCTATCGCGTAAAACAAAAACTTGTTCAGAAACAACCAATAGCCTCGGATACGGACAGATTACATGTTGACGACCCCCGCAAACGTCAAAAGGGAAACGAATTTCGGATCTGCACCTGGAACGTTAGGTCCCTCAACAGACCAGGTGCAGCCGAACAACTGGTCAACTTTTTGGACTGCTATAAAGCAGACATTACTGCGCTCCAAGAAGTGCGATAGGATGGGCCAGGCAAAAAGCGGATGAAAAACTGTGATATGTACTACGGAAACTGCTACAGAGAAAATAAATAATGCTTATTCGGATACGGAAAAAAGTCTTAAGCTTCCAGTATGTAAGCGAACGCCTCATAACTATCCGCATCAAGGCCAATCTCGGCAATATAAGTTTAATATGTGTCCACGCCCCAACAGAGGAGAAAGATGCCCGACATGAAGACGACTTCAATGATTTCCTAGGCAGAACATATGTATGCCCAATGTCCCAGCTATGAGACCAACATCGTTCTAGGAGATTTCAATGCGAAGCTGGGTAAGGAAGTAATCTATGAACGAGTCATAGGAAAGCATAGCGTACACAATACCACGTCAAAGAATGGACTAAAGCTAGTGGACTTTATGGCGGGACATAATCTCGTGGTAGAAAGTACACGATTCTCACACCTCAACATCCATAAGGGGACCTGGCGGTCTTTCGATCAATCGACAATCAATCGAATTGATCACATTGCGATCGACGGTAGACACTTCTCCAGCATCCTAGATGTCCGAACCATTCGAGGAGCCAACATCGACTCGGATCATTACCTTGTTGCAGCCAAGGTACGGATGCGAATTTCCCGGAATCAACAGAGTCGAGTAAGAACACCAAAATTTAACGTCGGAAAGTTGCAATCGCAGGAGACCGCCAGGACCTTCGCCGATCAAGTCTCCCTCAAGCTCTCTCAAGTCCCGATGCAATCTGCAGAAACCATAGAACAGCAATGGAGTCGTTGTCAGAACGCCATTAGAGAGGCCGCCTCAGATGTACTCGGTTTCGAGCCACCACCGTCGAGAAACCCCTGGTTTGATGATGAGTGCAGACAGGCCCATGTAGAGAGTCAGAATGCATACATGGCCGCATTGCATCGACGGACGAGGGCTGCCCGCGAGCTCTGTGTACAGAATAGGAGGGAGGAGCATGCGCTTCTGAGAAGGAAAAAGAAGGAGCAAGAGAAGCGCGAGATCGGCAGGAACGACGTTCGAAAATTTCATCAGAAAGTAAAACGAACATGCCACGGCTATAAAGCCAGAGCAGAAGCCTGCAGGAGTCACAGTCGATGCTGAGATTGTGGAAGGACCACTTCTGCAGACTGTATAACGACGATGATAGCCAAAATGCCGCCGTCAGGCAGAGCGAACCATTAACAATGGACGAAGACGAAGGAGAATCCCGTCCACCCGACCTAGACGAAGATAGCGATATCGAAACTTAAGTCTTATAAAGCTGCTGGAGCAGACGGACACCCCGCGGAACTGCTTAAAGCAGCTGGCGATGAGCTGGTCAGGAATATGCACCGACTCATCTGCAAGATATGGTTGGAAGAACGCATGCCCGACGAATGGAATCTCAGTATCGTTTGCCCGGTCCATAAGAAAGCAGACCCCTATGACTGCGCCAATTACAGAGGGATAAGCTTCCTGAACATCGCGTACAAGATCCTCTCTGCCGTACTGTGTAAGTGCCTTAAGCCGTTCGTGGATAATAGGTTCCTACCAGTGTGGTTTCAGGCCAGGAAAATCCACGATAGACCAAATATTTATACTACGGCAGATCTTGGAGAAGACCCATGAATTCCAGGTCGACACGCACCATCCTTCCGTCGACTTTAAAGCCGCGTATGACAGTGTTTATAGAGACGAGCTATACAGAGCCATGCCATGTTTTAATATTCCTGCCAAACTCGTCAGACTGTGCAGGGTGACTATGGAGAACTCTCGCTGCTCCATTTAGGTCGGAAGTGAACTAACCGACCCCTTGGATGTTAAAAAAGGTTTTAGACAGGGTGGCGCACTGTCATGTGATTTCTTTAACATCATACTTGAAAAGTTTGTGCGGGACTTTGCGGCACGGGACAAGAGGTACGATCTACTTCAAGTCCACATAACTGCTTGCCTACGCAGATGACATTGACGTTATTGGATGGACAAAGCGAGACGTCAATGAGGCGTTCGCAAGCATTGAGGCAGAAGCGGCGAAAGTGGGTCTAAGGGTAAATGGGGATAAGACCAAATGTATGCTGTCATCCAAGAAAGACGCGCAACACCGATAGTGGCTCGATAGTGACAAGCAGCAATGACACCTGCGCTGAGATAAAATGCAGAATAACTCTTGCCAACCGTTGCTTCTTCGGGCTCAAGAGGCAATTGTGTAGTAGAGCTCTCTCTCGAAAATCTAAGGTATCCCTCTACAAAACCTTAATCATTCCGGTCCTCCTCTGCGGCGCTGAGGCTTGGTCGTTATCAAAAACGGATGGAGAGGCTCTTGGGCGTTTCTAGAGGAAAATTCTGCGTGCAATCTTTGGTCCCGTTTGTGTAAACGGAGATTGGAGGAGGGGATTCAACCAAGAGCTGTACGGGCTGTACAGCGTCATCGGGCTGGTTAGACGTCTTCGGATCCAACGCCTAAGATGGCTAGAGTGAATGGATATCAACGGTCCGGCCCGAAGAGTATTCGACCCCGAGGGAGCAGAGGACGACCGCATTTAAGGTGGCGCGCACAGGTGGAAAGGGTCCTCAACCAACTGGGCGTGCGGCACTGTAAGCGCCTGGCAAAGTTCGGGCCGGCTGGAGAGGCTTGTTGGTTGAGGCTCTGGTTCACCCCGAACTGTAGCGCCATCAAAGTAAGTAAGAAAGGTTAAAAGACACAGATACACTATGTAGCGAGTGAGAATTCGGTTTTCAAATTACACACTTTTCATTTTGACGTTTGTTGCTGCACTAGAAACCGTTAATTCCTGATACTCGTATTACCAACGATCGCGAATAGGGAGGGCACCTAGGAAACGAAATGTCTTCACAGAATGAATAAGCAGTGATTTTGTACATCACATGGTTGCGGGATACATATGTAGTGCCTAGAAAAAAACTTTGACAATCACCCTAGTATCCGGGGGCGATAAGACGACATAGGAAAGCATGTACCTTTTTCGGTACTA
Organism: Eumerus sabulonum; assembly: GCA_951905685.1. Taxonomy (NCBI): domain Eukaryota; kingdom Metazoa; phylum Arthropoda; class Insecta; order Diptera; family Syrphidae; genus Eumerus; species Eumerus sabulonum. The sequence goes on from OX645061.1 coordinate 108,374,036, forward strand.
GTTCGATGCAAGTCTAATCTTATCTGGATGAATGCGAAATACATTTGATTGAGATTTTTAATTTCATTCCCGCAGAAGGTCGCAAAAAAAATGACAAACATTCTGATAGAGCATTTATCACTGAACACTGTCAGTGAATTTCACTGAATCCAATTCGTGGCACGTGCCTGTGCCTATTAGCGAGGTACACACCTTCGATCAAAAGTTACGCTTTAGTTGAGTGTCACTCAAAACTGATAGTGTGTACATGTGAATGATGGTTTGACGATCAAAAGGGACGAGCTGCAAAAATGTTCGTGGTTGCATGACGGTCACCGGCCATGTTGGTTTTGATCGATAGTGTGTACATGAATTGTGTCATTCAAGCGTTGGAATGAACCCTGCGGGGTTCAACGGGCAGACGTACGAAAGATTGGTATCTCATTGTTTATCCCTGGTACGTGGGGCGCTTCACTCAAAACTGACGTCACTTTTGATCGAAGGTGTGTACCGCACTATCAGGGATATCCCTGCGCACTGTAGTCAATGTCTCACTGCTGGAACACAATGACGTCGTGGTCGCTGTCTCGGTCGTAGGGTGTGTCGCGCGAGGTGGCTAACTTTTAACTCGGTCGTACGGCATTGTGACAGGTGTGTAAAAACAAGAACAAAACATGGAAATTTTCAAATCGGCATTTGACGGTTCCTTGTAAGTACAAGGTGTCTCAAAAGAAAGTTTGTATTTAGTGGATCGATTAAAAACGAAGTAAACATTCTATCGAAAAAAAAAATTGTATTTATCATTAAAGTCTACAACATGGGAATTTATTTCTTAAAAATAACGTCATTTAATGCCCCGCGTTCGCGACACTCATTTAATCGAATAGCAAAATATCTTATTACATCTCTGCGCGGTTCCGAATCGAAAGTTTGAGATCACTACGAACAGACTGATTAACATTCTCCACGTTTTCTACCGTTCTCGATGACCTTGGCCGTCCAGAATTTGGTTTTTCTAGTGTTGAACCAGCCTCTCGGATTCATTCCATTCATGCAATAAGCTTAGCAAATATAAATTTTCTTTTGAGACACCTTGTATATGGACAAAGGTGAAAACAGCTGTTAAAATTTGACATAACAAAGCGACCTCATTGTGGGCGAAATTTTGCGAATCCTAACGACAGCAATGCCGACCGCGACCGAGACTGCGACCAAGCCAGCGACCGCGACCTCATTGTGTTCCAACAGTCAGAGAAGACGAACCAATGACAAGCGACCAATGAAACCGTCCAGTGAGACTAAAGGGCCAGTCACATAGAACGCGTCCCTGCGTGCGTGCTTTGACAGCCAAGTAAAATACACATGTTCTTTATGGGAAAGGGTACATAGCCGACGCACGCATGCGCTTCGACGCGCCGAGTAGAGCTACTCTTCTACTTTTTGATGCGCTGACAGTTCATACATTCACATATTGGAGCTTCACATTTACAATTTGAAGTTCACGTATAGACAAATTGAGGGTAAGCACGTTCATTGGTGGATGCATTGAGAGAATGTTTAGGAACTCTCTCGCAATGAGAGAAACTTCAAATTCGGTTGACATTTCAAGATACTATTCGATTTGATGTCACAAGAACGGGTGTTTAGTTGGTGTTTAGTCACTGGCAATTTATTTTATTCGGGGCTGACAAATATATAGATATGGCCGAGGTTATTCCAGAGAATATTGCAGATTTCGCCCACAATATACTTGCGACAAAATACATATAAATATGATTGTCGAAATAAGCTCGTCCATATTTTCATGTTTCATTTAACAATTAGAAATGTTTTCCAGTTGAACGCACCACACCAATTAATGAATGTCATTGAATTATTTGACATTCAGTTCTGACAGACGCACGCGTGGACGGATTCTATGTGACGATGCTTGCCTAGCGTGCGTTGGCTGTCAATGAAAATTAGGGCACGCACGCACGGACGCGTTCTATGTGACTAGCCCTGAAGATAAAATGTTTAACGTTTATGTCAATCCAGTGACGTTAATCAACGTCGATGAATAAATATTTGATCGGGGGTGTGGATAATAAACGCTGAAAACATGTATTCGTACATAGCTGATTAAACTTTATCCGACAAACATTGACTAAAGTGTTTTTTCTTTGATCTACAAACAAAAACACACACACGTCAGTTGTGGCAAAGTTCAGTTATCTGTCATTGTCATCACCGAGAATGTAGACATTTTATTTCATTCAGTGCATAAGGAATGACGTTGTTGGTCAACGTCAAACGAGTACATAGTTTGACCACTAATACTTGTTTATCTAAATTTGACATTTCAACCTCAGTTATGTTATGTTATGTCATCAAACGCTAATTGAAATGTCAAACAAGCATTATTCAGATGATATCAAATGCAAGCAACTACTAAACATGGTCTTCCTGACACTGACATGGTTTGCTACCAAAATAGTTGAGTGATTCACTCGACTGCTGCGATCTGTATTAGTTGGCAGTATATGGTGCCTCAGAATGGGTTATATTCCACAAGCATAGAGAGAAGTTAGAGAGAAGTCAGTATCCCAAGTCGGGAAAATACAACCGCGCATCTGCCCTTATTAATGTCAGTACTGAAGCAAAAGTGTCCAGCCATCGGATGGCCCTAATAAACTCGGGAATATCCAGATGGTTTGGACAAATGCTGAGTACTTATGTAATAAATTTGGTAATAGGAGAAGTAAATGGAAGGGTGAAAGTCAATCGGGGCACACCACAAGGTGGTGTTTTTTCGCTTCTTCTATGGCTCCTTGTGGTCGACGGAAGGCATTCCGATACATATCTGGGAACATTCCTCAGGTTCTTAGTGAAAAACACAGTCTTACAATTTACTCGTACTTGCTTAGGTGGCGCAACACTCCGGTGTGAACCTGGGCCTCAACCAACCAACACGTTGGTTAACGTCCCCTTTCCACCTCTATGCGCCACCATAGATTCGGTCATTCCCTGCTGCATCGAAAACTCTTCGGGTCGGGGCTGTGTTGTCCGTTCCCTCTACATGGCCTAGCCATCTTAGACATTTGATCTGTAGACGTCGTACTAGGCCGATGTCGCTGTACAGCCCGTACAGCTCTTGGTTCAATCTTCTCCTCTATTCTCCGTCAACACAAACGGGTCCGAAGATTCTACACAGAATTTTCCTCTCGAAACGACCAAGGTCCAAGCCTCTTCCTTTGAGATTCTAAGGACCGGGATAATTGAGGTTTTATAGAGGGTCCCCTTAGCTTTCCGGGAGAAAGTTCTACTATTCAATTGCCTCTTGAGCCCAAAAAAGCAACGGTTGGCAGGAGTTGTTCTGCGTCCAATTTCAGCGCTGGTGTCGTTGCCGCTTGTTACCAGTGAGCCAAGGTAGATAGGTAGATGAAGTCCCTTTTCTACATCAAAATTAGAGCTGCCAGTAGTGACTCTCTGGCCAAGACGTCGATGTTGAGTGTCTCTCATTGGCGACAGCATATATTTAGTTATGGCCTCGTTTACCTCCAGACCCATTTTAGCCGTTTCTGCTTTAATGCCTTCAATAGCCTCATTGACGTCTCGCTGGGAATGCGAGTAAATGTGCAGACTTGAAGTAGATCGTATCCCTTGTATTGGCCAGTGAATACCGCACGATCTTTTCAAGGATGATGTTGAAAAAATCATATGACAGTGCGTCGCCCTGTCTGTATCTTTTTCTAACATCGAAGGTCTCGGTTAACTCCTTATCGACCTTGATGGATCCGCGGAAATTTTCCATTGTCATCGTGCAAAACCCGACAAGATTGGCTGGGATGTCAAAACAGGGCATGGGCTCGGACTTACATACAGGGTAAAGTTGTTGATCGCTCTCAACCGGGCGAGACGCCAGCAACGATCTCTGTTTAAATGCACGGGTCAAGTTGATATACGGCCTCCTTGCGGCGTCCTCTGGATAGCCTCTTCAACAACCGTTGAGAGGTGAACAAACGTATGCAGCGACAAAACCCCGACCTGGATGGCGGTTGTGCGGCGGGCTAACAATCCGCCCACGTAATTAACCTAAAAGTTATGAATGAGCAAGATGCCTCGGATACAAGGACGGATACTCGACGACGAGAATGCACTAAAAAGGAACACGATTTGCGAGTATGCTCCTGGAATGTCAGAACCCTGTGCACTCCCGGACCTGCACATAAATTGGAAAGAATCCTCACACAGTACAAGGCGGATATTACAGCGGTGCAGGAAATACGCTGGATAGGAAACGGTATAAATTGCGACATTTATTACAGCTGTCACAAAAGATTGCACTTACTGGGATGTGGATTTGTCGTGGGAAAGCGGTTAATGTCGAACGTCGTCGACTTTAAAGCCATAAGTGATCGCCTGGCTGTGATCCGCATCAGAGGCAGATTTTATAACATCAGCCTTATATGTGCACACGCCCCTACCGAAGAGGCTGAAGATCCTATCAAAGAGGACTTCCGTGATCTCTAGGACAATGTCTACGGAGCTTGTTCGGAGTACGATGTTAAATTTGTACTCGGGGACTTCAATGTCAAAATCAGTAAGGTCAACGGAGTGATTGGAAAGCACAGTCTCCACGATACAACAACGGATAACGGCTTCCGACTCACGGACTTTGCGACAGCTCGTAATGCGGTGAAAAGTAGCACCAGATTGCCTCGTAAGCGAATCCACACAGCAACCTGGCGATCCCCGGATGGTCGAACCGCCAACCAAATCGACCATGTGCTCATTGACGCAAGGCACTCGTCAAACATCCTGGATGTGCGAACATTCAAAGGGGCAAATGTCGCCTCTGACCACTTCCTCGTAGCAGCAAGATTTAAAGCTCGACTATCCAATGTCAGAAAGCTGCACCAGCCCACCAAGAGGAGGTTCGCCATTGCGTGCCTGAGCACACCGGAGGTTAAAAGAGTCTGCAGGGAGCATCTGAGCGAAAGACTCTACGGTATGCCTACGTCGAACACAAATGCCAATATTATGTGGCTGCATTGCTGCTCCGCCATTCAGGAAGTAGCCGAAACCACCTTAGGACACCTACCACCCCCGACAAGAAACCGTGGTATGATGGCGAGTGTGAACAGAAAAAGCAGCAACCGACGAGGCGTATCAAAAGGCGCTGCAGAGAAAAACCAGGGCAACGCAAGAGGAGTACCGAGCCAGAAGAAGGGAGGAAAAAAACTACTGCGACAAAAGAAAATATTCCCCGCAGCCTCCCTGCTCAACGATATTGAGGATTCTAGGGATAAGCATAAGACACGAGTCTTTTACAAGAAAGCCATAGACCTTGCAGGAGGCTCAAAAAGGGCACCCAAGCTCTTCGAAACTGCGAGCGTTAAGCAGCATTTCCAGCAGCTGCTTTAGGAGCATGAACGAGAGAGAGTGGTAGGGACCGAGGAAATCCCAACTCCAGCCGCTGAAGTAGTCCTCCCAACCAGCATCGAAGAAGTCGGCACAGCTATTCAGAAGCTGAAGAACAACAAGGCCGCAGGCTCAGATTGCTTGCCATCAGAGCTCTTCAAGGCTGGCGGCGATGTTCTGGTAGGGAGCATGCACCAGATTATCAGCAGAATTTGGGAAGATGAAAGCATGCCCGACGACTGGAATACCAGCTCCATTTGCCCCATCCACAAAAAAGGCGATCCTCTTGCAAGAACTATAGAGATATACCCCTGCTCAATGCCGCATACAGGAACCTGTCCAGCGTATTGTGTGAACGTCTGAAGCCATTTTGCACCGCACTAATCGGCAGCTACCAGTGCGGCCTCCGGCCCGGCAAATCAACTATAGAGCAACTTTACACACTTCGACAAATCCTGGAAAAGACCAACGAGCTTCGAATCGATACACACCATCTTTTTATCGATTTCAAAGCCGTATATGACAGCATTCATTGTGAAGAACTGGTTGGTCCGATGGCCGAATTCGCGATCCCGAGAAAATTTATCCAGTTGTGTCGCGCCACGCTAAAAAAACGCGATGCACCGTGCCACTCGGTTCTAAGACTTCGGAACCGTTTGAAACATGCGCCGGATTTCAGAAAGGAGCTGCGCTGTTATGTGACTTCTTCAATCTGGTGCTGGAGCAGATAGTGCGACGGGCAGGCGTCAATAGGGAAGGCACTATCTACAAGTGCATCCAGCTGCTAGGATACGCGGATGATATCGACATCATCGCGTGTTCCCGCCGTGACATAGTGGAGGCATTCACGGCGATTGAAGAACCCGAGAAATGAGTTGGTCTTACGGTCAATAAGGACAGAACGAAATACATGCTGTCAAGCCAAACCCAATCCGTCGCTCACCACAAGGGGCAAAATATAACAATTGACAGCTACAGGTTTGTCTACCTCGGGGCAAACATAAATTCCACAAACGACACCACAGTGGAGATCCGGCATAGAATCGTCTTTGGCAACCGCTGCTACTTCGGCTCTAAACAACTGGGGTCAAAACTCCTCACTCGAAAGACCAAAGTCATGCTTTACAAAACGCTCATACTGCCAGTCTTGCTGTACGGAGCCAAGAGCTGGACGATAAGCAGAACAGCGGAGCAGAAAAATTCCGCGCCGGATATTTGGTCCTGTCTGTGAGGAAGGTGAATGGAGAAGAAGACATAGCCGCGAACTCTACGAGCTGTACAAAGATGTGGATGTAGTCCGGAAGGCAAAGATCCATCGACTACACTGGCTGGGCCACACCGAGCGCATGGACATCAACGCTCCAGCTAACGCTTCGACTCCGAGCCTCCTGGTTCAAGAAGAAGAGGAAGACGGAACCTCCGGTATAAAGACCAAGTAATCGCGGATGTAAGACTTCTTGGTCTTGATAACTGGAAGCAGCGTACCAGGGACCGTCAAGAATGGAAGGCAGCTATAGCTCAGGCTCAGATCCTCCATGGATCGCTGGCCTGATAAGTTAGTAAGTAAGTAAGTCAAAGCATAACACGGCTCTACTCGTATATAGCTCGTCCCTACACACACTGTCATAGGCGGCCTTAAAATCGACGAATAAATATTGTGTGTCGACTTGAAATCATGGGTTTCTCCAAGATCTGCCGCGGCCTACTGTGGATTTACCTGGCCTGAAGACACATTGATAGGAACCTATCAAATTGTCCAGACGTTCACACAGAAAGGCAGAAAACATCCTATACGCGATGTTCTTTCTTTGGTGGCGTTACAGCCCATAAAGGATCAGAGCCAAGCTTCTCTCAATCACCCATGTTGTGTGTGATTTAATTTTCGCACAGGTGGAAGGGACCGTCAGTTTAATGCCGATCCCTAGCGGCGTGAATCGAGAAGCTTTTTCATAGCAACTTATACTGCGGGGGGTTTCGCTAATATCCCACCGAGCAGGCACGCCGCGAAATAAACATTTGATGGCGTTGGTGTTATCCTGAACCCAAGTCGCTCATCATGCGTCAGAATCCAACAGACTGACTACTGCGCCACTACGCGGCTTACGCCTATATCAAAACTGAACGAAACCGAAAAGTGAACCTAAACAAAGCTAATGAGCTCTCAAATTGCTTACATTCGAGCCAAAGTTCTCCTTTCGTTAAGACCCTACATAAATCTGTTTAACGAAAATTCAACGAAACCGGACGAACTTCCATTATGGTCAAAACATGTGATAATTGATACGCCGACGTACACCCTTTCAAGTCAATTATGGTAGGACCTTTAAGAGATGATAACATCGCTGCCGGAGTACCGCAGGGTTGCATGCTTAGTCCATTGTTATCGAATCTAACGAAAGATTTTGTGTTATTCGACGCGCGTTATAACTACTGTCGAAAGTATGTTAACATGGGGCAAAAAGTTAAAACATTATGACATTCTATAAGGTTCCATAAAGGAACCATTACTTTTCTCAAGGTTTGTTGTTTGGCAGCTTGCACGCTTTTAGTAACTGAGAACGAAGGTGCAATTTAATTAGTATCTAGTATCTATATAGCTCGGCATTCCACCCCTGTAGCCTTAAAAAACCTATCAGTGAACTTATTGTCATAGACAATCTGAAACCTACCATCAGTCCGTGAATGCCCCTAGGTACGAGCCCTTAAAGTCATATTAAACAATGTTTCGGGCCTAACCAAACATCAGGGATAGACAGGCGATATATGTAGTGCAAACTATTCAAACTTTCATTTATATTTCATCGAACTACAAATTTTAAATAGAAACAAAAATGCTTATGACTTGCTTCCTGATCTCTGGGACTCCATTCGAGCCTTGCATCCTGCCTTACTGGGCAAGTCACAGTACTTGGTCTTGACGTTAAAGTGCAACTCAGTCGGACAGGTTAGCACTTCAGCGACACGCCTTTCAAAGTAATCCCATCGGCAGCGAATGTACTTAGAGCATTCATTTGGCATCGGCAACAGAGCACCAACAGGCTGATTGGAACATACATTGGCGTTGGATGAGGGAAGCTCAATGTCATGTTCATCTGAATCGAGGTATGACGGTTCTGGTTTCGATGGTTTTTTATTTTTATGAATCGGTCGTTTGTTAGACTGTAGTTGTTCTTGTTCGATTTCGGACGAGTCGGGAATTTCTATTACCGGGTGTGGAGGTCTTTGATTTCCCTTGTGTGGTGGTCGTTGGTTCGGACTTAAAGGACCATGGACTAATTGGTCTTCTTCAGATTCAGATTCTTCATATATGGGTCTACGGTTTCCATGTGGCCTTCCAACATATTGTTGTGGAATAGTTTCTTGTTCAGCTTGAACAGGCTGCTTTCCCCATGGTGTCAATACGTGGACAAGCTCTTCAGCTTGATTCTCTTCTGGTCGTACGTTTGGTAATGGTTTTTGGCCAGGCTCCAACTTCTTCTTCAATTTGTCTCCCTTCTTACCTTTAGGGGGACTCTTGATTGGACGAGCAACATTGTTGTTTTCATCGAATTGTTCGGGATCTGGTTGTGGTTTTGGGAGTGGCACGGGCATTGGCAAAGTACTAATAGGCACATACTCGTCCTCGTCCAGTATGATATCATCATCTTCGAATTCGGGGCAGTACATACGTTTGGCAGAATCACAATATTGCTTCTCTGGATTGAAATGCATGTTGCCGCACGACTTAAGGTAACCAACTCCATTCATGCAGAGATAGAATTTGTTGCAGCTTCCGGGAACTGCTACGTTATAACCATTCGCCTTACTCGAGCAAACTTGCCGAGATATCAAGAACATCGTAGGTTTCTGTTTCTGGTCTACTACCTGTGAATTTTCTTTCATGATATCCTTACCAATAACGGAACTACATCTAGCACGTTCTGGAACATCACAAATCAAACTTTCAGCGCTAAATTGCAACTGTCCGCCACAACTTTTCAGAAAGGGATATCCATTCACGCACACCACATAGTCCGAACAAGAGCCCATGACTGAATAGATGCCATTATCACGTCCACAGCACTGTCCCATGCAATTATTAGGCAATGCTCTTTGATCGGCCTTACATTTGGATATGCGAGCATCCAGACAGGTCAGACCAAAGGTGCTGAAATGGAAACCGTCCCTGCAACTCAGTCTTTCGGCCATGCCATTCCTGCACTCATAGTAATCAACGCAGCTTTCTGCTATCGGCAGACGAAGTCCATTCACTTTATTCCGACATGCAAACTCCCTGTAGAGAAAATCACCGCCAAGTGCGTCCAGCACAGAACTCTGTAACAGCCAATGGTTTCAATGGAGAATCATTAACGCCGTGCGCTACTTACGCTTTTCGGATCGTCGGCATGGACCAGGGCAAGTAATCCAAAGACGACTGACAGAACTGCTTGACTCATGACCATCGTAATCATATCTTGGTCGTTCGGTAGGGTGACAAAAACTGACTAAAGTAACCCCGCTTACATCACCTTATATATATGTATATCGGCGCCCGAAAAACGCAGCGAATCAATTTCGATAATTACTTTAGTTGTAGCTACGGATGTACCATGTCGCAGATACCGCGATGAGTGATGATGCGTATGATGGTTTGCAGTATTCCTTTGAACACGTTTTGAATGTAATTTGAAGAGTGGAAGCTTCGCAGTTGTACGACAGAATTACTGAGTTCGGAATCTTGATTGAATTCATGTCAACCGAGCCAATAACAACGTCCTATATGGCATGTTTGACTTAAGGTTGTCATTGCCAAAGTATTGGAAAGTCCCAAAATCGGAACCACTGATAGTTGGCAGATTCAATCAGCCTTTGAATCAAGTCGACCCCGAAACCTATTCATGAATCAACCGTTCGGTTCAAGCACACAAATAGTAGGGTGTCTTAGAAACGTCAGGGAAAGACAAACCCAACCGCTCAACAGACTCTTTCCATGACCTAAAAAACTCAACTACGTCGTCTATACCAACGCTCGTCCATAATGACATTCCAGCTGTCACCTACTTCGCAGCCAGTTCTCAGCTCCCAGCTTGTATTTTATCTCCGCCTGTACTTACTTACTTACTTAGGTGGCATTACAGTCCGTGGTGAACCTGGGCCTCAACCAGCAAGCGTCTCCAGCTGGCACGGTCCTTGGCCAGCTGTTACCAGCGCCGCACGCTCATTTGGTTAAGGTCCCCTTCCACCTGCGTGCGCCACCGACTCTTCGGGTCGGTGCTATATTTTCCATGCGCTTTACATGGTCTAGCCTCCTTAGTCGCTCTATCCGTAGACGTCGTACCAGGCCGATGTAGCTGTACAACCCGTACAGTTCTTCGTTAAATCTTCTCCTCCATACACCGTTTCAATAAACGGGACCGTAGATAGTGCGCAGAATTTTCCTCTCGAAACGACCAAGGGCATCTTCATCCGCTTTTGTCAAGGTCCAAGCCTCTGCGCCGTCAAGGAGGACTGGGATGATCATGGTCTTATATAGTGTCACCTTGGTTTTCCGAGAGAAGGCTCTACTTCTCAATTGCCTCTTGAGCCCAAAGAAACAGCGGTTGGCAAGAGTGATTCTGCGTTTTGTCTCAGCGCTGGTGTTGTTGTCGCTGGTCATCAGTGAGACAAGGTAAACGAATTCCTTGACCACTTCAAAATTATATCTGCCCGTGGTGACGTACTGGCCAATACGTCGGTGTTGGCCGTCTCTTTTAGATGAAAGCTAATATTTGGTTTTACCCTCATTTACCCTGAGACCCATCTTAGTCGCTTCTACCTCAATGCTTACAAAGGCCTCATTGAAGTCTCGCTATGTCGGTCCAATCACGTCAATGTCGTCGGCGTACGCAACCAATTGCGTAGACTTTAAATAAATCGTACCTCTTGTGTTGGCCAGTGGCTCTTACACGATCGTTTCAAGCACGAAAGATGTTGCATGACATCGCGTCACCTTGCCTAAATCCTTTTTTAACATCTAAGGTCTCGGTTTGTTCATTACCGACCTCAGTGGAGCAGCGATAGTTCTCCATAGTCATATTGCACAGTCGAACGAGTTTGGCAGGGATGTTAAAACTAGACATGGATTTGTATAGCTCATCCCTATACACACTGTGCAGCTATGCACCCTTGAAATCGACGAAGAGGGGGTGAGTGATCTGCCGTAGCGTAAATATTTGGTCTTTTGTGGATTTACCTGGCCTGAAACCACACTGATAAGATCCAATGAGGTTATCTACAAACGGTTTTAGGCGTTCGCACAATACGGCAGAGAAGATCTTATATGCAATGTTAAGGAGACTTATTCCCCTATAGTTGGCGCAGTTATAGGGGTCTCTTTTCTTATGGACCGGACAAACGATGCTGAGAGAAATGAGATGGTGCATGCAGCTTACCATTACGCCGTTGACAGTTGACATCATTGCAATCTCCGCTTCAAGAGAGCTTTCGAACTTCGACAGTGAAATTCGAACTTAACCGTCGGTTTGTGTCTCCATTGTTGCGGACACGAACCGACCGACGGTTATGTTCGAATTTTGCTATCGAAGTTTGAAGTGCTTGGATGAAGCTGAAATGGAAACGATGGTAACTTTCAGCGGCATACGTCTGAATTTCAGAGCAATCTAGAGACTTCTAAAGGAGAACGTCTGACGGCGAACATGCGAGGAGAAAGTGGACCGATGGCTACATAAGCGGGAACATTCGCCCTCGGGGGCATTCAGTATTCGGAATTCAGTAACGAGTGATCAGTCGGTAATCAAGCCATCTGGCGAGATGTAGAGACAAACGTTTTAATAAACGTGAAGCGCCCAGATAATTGGTCTGCAGTGGAATGGTAAGGTAAGGTTGTAATAATAAGGAAAGTGTGTATATTGATTAAAAAAAACGTAATCAGCTTTAGTGTATCGCAATCCAGTGATCGAACCTCATTTGCGAACGATTTTCATTTTCGCAACAATATTAACTTGGTCGTTCAGTAGGGGGACAAAAATTGACTAAAGTATATTGGCGCCCGAAAAACGCGGCGGATCCATTTCGATAAATACGAAACGCAATTTCCAACCGCTCAAGGGACTCTTTGCATAATGTACGACAGACAACAGTTCACTTATCAACTTTGCAAGCAGATCGAGGCCAAAACTACCTCACCTACGCACAGAGATCAATTGTTCAAATATCGCACAAATGTGCGATATGTCTCCAAACGAAATATTTTTCGTGACCTACGAAAGCTCAGTGTTGATTCAGCTTAGATTCAGAAGCTTCCGCTTGATCGACTTTACATAAATTGATGCCTTTAAAGAGGGTTGTTAAATTAAGTTCAGTAGTCATTCGCGAAACTAGAGACTAGAAATAGTGCCTAGCGGCCTCCGCTAGTATGAGCACGTGCAAGTGCGGTGTTCAAACTGATGAAGGAGAGCGTCAGGATGTTGTGACTACGTTCCCAAGTGCTGGGTATTTTAGCTATAACAGAAGAGGAAGGGCAGTATAAGAAGAACCTATCGCTGAAGCACCGGTCGCTGAAGAACTAGTTGCAGAAAAACCAGTCGCTGAGGAACTAATCGCCGAAGAGACAGTCGCTGAGGAACCAATCCCCGAATAGCCAACCGCAGAGGATACAGTCGCTCTTGAACTATTTATTGAACCAATTGTTGTAGAACCAGTCGTTGAGGATCCAGTCGCTGTTAAACCATTTTTTGAACCAGTTGATGATCAATTAGAGACTCCTGATGAACTCGCTCCACTTATCGAACCAGTTGATGATCAACTAGAGACTCCTGATGAACTTGCTCTAAAACCAGTAGTTGTAAAACCAGTCGTTGAGGATCCAGTCGCTGTTGAACCATTTATTGAATCAGCTGATGATCAACTAGACATTCCTGACGAACTTGCTCTAAAACGGCAGTCGTTGTTGAACCATTTATTGAACCGTTTGATGGTCAACTAGAGACTCGTGATGAACTCACTCTAAAACCGCAGTCGCTGTTGAACCATTTGATGATCAACTAGGGACTCCCGATGAACTGGTTCTAAGACCGCAGTCGCTGTTGAACCATTTTATGATCAACTAGAGACTCCCGATGAACTCGCTCTAAAACCGCAGTCGCTCTTGAACCACTTATTGAACCAGTTGATGGTCAACTAGAGACTCGTGATGAACTCACTCTAAAACCGCAATCGCTGTTGAGCCATTAATTGAATCGGCCGATGATCAACTAGAGATACCTGATGAACTCGCTCGAAAACTGTAGTCGCTGTTGAACCGTTTATTGAACCAGTTGATGATCAACTAGAGACTCCTGATGAACTCGCTCCAAAACCGCAGTCGCTGTTGAACCATTTTATGATCAACTAGAGACTCCCGATGAACTCGCTCTAAAACCGCAGTCGCTCTTGAACCACTTATTGAACCAGTTGATGGTCAACTAGAGACTCGTGATGAACTCACTCTAAAACCGCAATCGCTGTTGAGCCATTAATTGAATCGGCCGATGATCAACTAGAGATACCTGATGAACTCGCTCGAAAACTGTAGTCGCTGTTGAACCGTTTATTGAACCAGTTGATGATCAACCAAACTTAGAACTTTTTCTGACAGTCGATCCAAATACACAAGACAGGGCTGAACTGACTCTAACTCAGTTCTAATTAGGCTAGGTCGTTGAGTCAATACTCGTATAAAGCCTAACTTGGGCTTGTATTAAATAGATTCTACGTTATCTTCAGGCCTAGCCTAAATGAGAATCCGTATTATAAACCTGATTCAGGCTTTACCTAAGTTAGCAACAAAATCACCATGGATTCAGTGTGACCTTTGTTTAAGTCCCGTTTATGCCTATGTAGGGGGCCATCAAATCCACTAACCTAGCCTTTTTCACTTGCTTGATGCAAGTTCGACTTAACCCAAACTCAATCTGATCTAATAGCTGAACTCATCTCAAACCTTACTTAAGCACAGAGCCAACTCACATTCGGGTTGAATTAGACCTGTTGTAGGTATGGAGTAAGTCTGTTTGAAGCTTTTTTTTAAACAAAATCATAGGTCTGAAAAAAGGACTGGGCCTGACACAAGCTGCTCATGTCGAAATACTTGCCTAAGCCTAAGTGACGTCTGGCGTAATTTAAACAAGAATGCTTAAAGTCTAAATAGAAGATCTTTCTAACAGTATTAGACTTGGATCAGTCACTACACGCTTCAAGCTCAACTTCTACTTAAATAGCATTATCCCGTGTATAATTCCAGGATTCAAACTGGCTCAAGCTTAAATGAAATTTGGCTTAAGCCGAAACTGGCTGATATAGGATATAACTTAAATAAGATTTGTATTGGGCCTTACATAAGTTTGAAATAAGCTATTGAATTCAAGCGAACTGAGGGAATTGGGGCGGGTTATATTATAACACTAGTACCGCGACCATTAAGGTCTATTGTACCCCCTTCTTTGAGCGAGGATTTAAGTGCTGTCTTCAGAAATTTTACAGCATCTCTAGGTGGGATTTCTTGAAAGTTTTTCCCTGTTCTTGTTGCTTTGTTAGTCATTCTGAATCTTTCTACGGCGAAACCTGAGCTCCATGGTTTCTTTGGCATCCTTACACCGCCTACAGGTATGTGTGATGGTGAGACCTAATTTGTTAAAGTGGTAATTGCATGCCCCGTGCCGGTTAGTGCTTTACATAGCACTTTCATGTCAACTTTAGCCTTTTTGGGTTGTGATTTCATAGCCTGGCACCCAAATCAGCTTTAGACCCTTGTTTTCTGCCAGTTTGTTCAGTGTCTTGTGGCATTCCCAAACAGCCTTAGACTTAAAAGTGTAACGCCTATTTCGATGAGGATTTGTTGTTAGAGGTGGACTTAGGCAAAAAGTTCTAAGCTTCCGGCATGTGAGCGAACGCATCAAACCTATCTTCGGAAATGTCAGCTTGATATGCGTTCACTCCCCCACAGAAGAAAGAGACATAATGAATACATGGCCACGTTGAATCGACCGACGAGGGCTGCTCGTGAGCTCTATGAGCGGAGAAGAAAGGAGGAGCATGCGCTTTTCAGAAGGAAAGAGCACGAAAAACGCGCGATCGAGAAGATGGAAAGATGTTATCGCAGCGACGACGTTCGAAAGTTTTACCAAAGAGTAAAACGAACATGTCAAGGTTATAAAGCCAGAGAGGAAGCCTGCAGGGATGAACAGTCGATACTGAGAATACAAAAAGACTATTTCTGCGGACTCTATAACGGCGAAGATAGTCAACCCCTACGGATCCAACGTCGAAGAATGGAGTCTTCGACTCGAACCCCGAAGGACAAAGTGGCAGAGGACGGCCTCATCTAAGGTGACACAGACAGGTGAAAAGGGACCTTAAACAACTGAGCGTGCGATCTTATGCTGCAAGCAGCTAGCATCAGATCGTGCTAGCTGGAACGGCATGTTGGTCGAGTCCCAGGTTCATCCCGAACTGTAGCTCCACCTAAGTAAGTAAGTAGACAGAATATAGGGCGAACATGTTCCTAACTTCTTTGATTATTTATTCATCAGCTGTGTCTTAGTGTACAGAGCTCGTATATTCAGCGTTTTCAGCGTTTCTAATCTCAGTTAAATGTAGTTAAATCGACCGAGAAAAGAAAGTGGGAGACCTTTATTCAGCTACTTAAAACCATTGTCAGTCTAGGTATAGAAGATTGCATCAACCAATATGCATCCCCATTTTTTTAATGGCGCTCATTTCGCCACTGTGGACGTTTCTGTTTTAGCTGTTGTCATTGACCTGGCCGTTGGCCCTGTCCTGGCTGTGGTTTTTGACCTGGTGGTGGTCTTTGACCTAGCTGCTGGTCTTGTCCTGGTTGGGATCGTTGACCTGGCTGTTGGCCTTGTCTTGTCCCTGTCCTGGCTGTTGCCCTTGTCCGGATCGAGGCCTCGATGTCTTTGTCCAGACCTTTCACCACGTCAGGGTTTCCTACTTTGACGGTCGCCTGGTTATTCTCCTGGTCGACCGTGTGGTCTACCATGTCCTGGGCGGCGTCTTCCTGGTTGAGGAGGCGGAATTCGGGTAATATCTTCTTCGTCGATTTCACCCGGCTTTGCTAAGTCATTCGGTCGGCGCTCACCCACCGGACAGGATAAGGGATGCCTAGCGGCGACAACTGCAACAACAGCGAGTAATGCAAGAGCTACGATAGCTTTCATATTGAATATACACGACGAAGTGAACTACACTGCAGAGCAACGTATGCGGTATTTATACACATAGGTCCCGGCAATGCTGCTATTGCGTAGAGTTATTTGTATAAGCTGCATTTGCAGTAGGCAAATATTTACCTTAAATTCACTACGGCAACAACTGAATTAATACTTCAATCAATAGCGACATGTAAGTTATCTAACTACTTATTCAGCGCCATTCAGCACGGGCAGATGTAATTCAGCAGCCTACCCAAGCATTGTTTTACGAACTCTAAATAATAATATTCAAATTCAGCTCCCTATAATATATTTATAATCATTCAGCAACAGAAAGGCCAGATTGCCAGCATAATCGCATAGAAAGACAATTCGCAAGGTGCTGATGGTTGTGGATTCTCAGTTGAATTCAACGGCGGTGTGGTTGTTGTACCCGATGTCTGGGCTGCAGCCGTAGACGGGTGATATTCCGCAGTGGATGATG
Source organism: Eumerus sabulonum (assembly GCA_951905685.1). Taxonomy (NCBI): domain Eukaryota; kingdom Metazoa; phylum Arthropoda; class Insecta; order Diptera; family Syrphidae; genus Eumerus; species Eumerus sabulonum. The sequence continues at coordinate 108,391,091 of OX645061.1, forward strand.
AAGTTTGAGTTGAACGGATTGTGACGGTAGGTATCGTTGATTCAATTTCCTCTCCTGAAGAACTATTTGATGGGTCTTCTGTAGAACTTGTTGTGCTCAGATTTTGTGTAGAATGAGTTGATGTGGGATCGGTTGATTGCGGACCCTCTGACGAGTCATCTTCTTCCTCTGAGGAGCTACTGGAAGAGCCTTCTGAAGAATTACTAGAGGAATCTTCTGATGAACTACTTGACGAATTTGAGGAATCTTCCGAAGATGCGGGTGAATCTGTTACCTCAGTGGTTGAATGAGTTGCTGCGTGCGAAGGACCTTCTGATGGTTCGCCTGAGGATTCTGGTATTGGTGTTGACCCAGATGATTCTGGTGCCGCGGTTGTCGACTCATTTTCTGTTTCCGAAGAACTTTCTGACGATTCTTCTGAAGACTCTGGTGTGCCTGTAGATTCCGTCACGTCAGTCGAACCTGCTTCGCTCGTTGATTCTGGTCTTGATGTTGTTGATTCAGACGTTGATTCTTCGGTAGATGTTGTTGACACCGGTAGTGAAGCAGTAGAGTGAGTTGCTTCCGTTGACAAGCTACTTGTCGGTGGAATCTCTGTTGATGTCATCAAAGTACTTTGCGTTGTTGGTTTGGGTCTTCTCGTCGGTCTTCCCGTTGTTGTAACTTTTGGAGTGGTTGTTGTTCTCGGTCTGGTTGGATGGAACGTAGGTTTAGGTTTTTTTGTTGTCCAAGGATGGTGTGTAGGCTTCGGTTTTTTAGTCGTCGTCGGGCGTCGCGTGGTTGTTGGATTCGGCTTTCGTGTTGTCGTCTTTGTGATCTTCTCGGGGGTGTCATCAGATTCCGGTGTTGGTCGATGCGTAGGTTTTGGTTTCTTTGCTGTCGTCGGACGATGATGATGTGTTGATACCTTCGGAGTAGTCGTCGTTATTGTTGGCGGTTGCAAAGGTGGCCATATTGGAACAGGAGGCCTTGGCGGTATAAATGGACGCAAATGTAGAAGTGGCAAATGTGGCAGACGCAAAACTCTTCTCTCGCGTACACTCTCAATGTCAGGTATCTGCTCTGCTGATACCAATGTCACGACAGCGAGCACTATGACCGACTTCATATTGTGCTTGAATGCATGTAAATAAAGCCAACAAGTCGGAGGGCAATTTATAGGATGACTAGATAGCAACGACAACCCATTGTCTGGCGTTACATATTTCCAGACTTTTTGTTTAAAGTGTCGGTCTAGGGGTATCGTTAACTTTGCTTAGATAGAACAATCGTCAAAGACAGACATGGCAACTGTGTAAATGCACGTGCGGCAACCGGGTGCAAAGTGTTTTTTTTTTTTGTAATTCATGGAGCCATCGGTATAGTCGTACTTAGACAATACAGTATGTAGCAAAAGTATGATCCACATATTTCAAAACATAGAAATAACCACTTTTTGTTCGTAATGAGGCCGAGGCAGAGGCACCACCAGATTCGGTCGTTCTCTGCTGCGTTGTCCCTCGGGGTTTGACTTGAAGACTCTTTGGACCGAGGCTATGCTATCCATTCGCTCTACATGGCCTAGCCATCTTAGACGTTGAATCCGTAGACGTCGCCGATGTCGCTGTACAGCCCGTACAGTTCTTGGTTGAGTCTTCTCCTCCACTCTCCGTCACCACAAACGGGACCGAAGATTGTACGCAGAATTTTTGTCTCGAAACGACCAAGGGCCTCTTCATCCATTTTTGATAAGATCCAAGCCTCTGCGCCGTAAACGAGGACGGTGATGATTATGAATATTGAGGAGAAGATTTAATGAATAACTGCACGTGTTGTACAGCGACATCGACCTGGTACGACGTCTACGGATACAGCGTCTAAGGTGGCTAGACCATGTAGAGCGCATGGAAAATACAGATCCGACCCGAAGAGTCTTCGAATCCACTTCGGAAGGAAGTGCATCTACGGTAGCGCACGCAGGTCGAAAGGGACCTTAACTAACTGGGCGTGCGGCGCTGGAAACAGCTGGCCAATGACCGTGCCAGCTGGAGGCGTTAGTTGATTGAGGCCCAGATTCACCACGGACTGCAGCGCCACCTAAGTAAGTAAGTAGGAGTGAGTCCAATGGGTGCTTCTTGGGCTGCCGTGGGGCTGGATGGCATAGCGCCTGTAATGCCGAGACACGCTAGTCTCTGAAGGCGTTGAACCTTAACAACTATCGTTTTCTGCTCAACTTTTATCCAACGTTCAGTGGACGCATAGGTGCGGATAAGTCTTACTATCGTGGTGTATAACCAGTGGACTACCTTAGGTTAACGTCCCTAGGTTTTACCGTAAGTGCGTCACAAGTGCGGCCCACATGGCCTTATTCGCTTTTGTGAGTTTGGGTTTAATATTCGAGCTCCAGTTGAGTCTGTGATCTAGGTCAATGCCTAGATACTTGACTTCGTCTGAAAATCCTATGTTTGTGCCATTTAAAAAGACAGAGTAGGCTGTACCATTCTCCTCTGTGTAAACGGGACTAAGATTGACTTTTTTGGGTTAATCGATAAACCCTCTCCGCCACACCAGTCTGAGATAAACTGAAGCGCAAGCTGCATGCGCTCGCAGACAGAAGTTTTGCACTTGCCCGTAACAAAGACTACTAGGTCATCAGTATATCCCATGATCTCATAGCCCCGAGTGGTATGATGATTATCGACCAGAGAAGTGGTGAAAGGACTCCCTTTAGCCGCCGATACTGTCATTGAGACTTCTCCGCATGTGGCTGATATATTACGGCTATTAAACATCGCCCTAATCCAGTGATTAGTGGGATGGTCCACACCCCTGCAGGATAGTGCAGTGGTGATCGAGTCATAGCCAGTATTATCAAAGGCCCACTCCATATCGAGGAAGGCGCATATTTCGATCTCATTGTGTGTGAAACTGTTTTCAACACGCGTCACCAGGTGGTGTAGCGCATTCTCAGTAGATCGTTCTTTGCGATATGCATACTGATTGGGATGCAGTGGTATGTGATTCTCCAGGATGCCTCTAATATAGAACTCAATCAGATTTTCCATTGTATTTAGAAGGAACGAAGTCAAGCTCACTGGGCTTTCCAATCTTGGGAATGAGGACAAGATTGACCTCCCTCCAGATTTGGGGGATATATCCCAGGTTGAAGTAGGACCTAAAAAGAACTATTAATAGTGATAAAATGGTGTTCAGGCCTCCCTGTAATATAGCAGGAAAGACACCGTCTTTGCCTGGAGCCTTATAGGGCTTAAATGCGCCAATTGCCCATTTAACCCTATCAGGGCTAAAAAGTCTGCCAGAGAGGCTATTCGTTCTACTGTCGATGCTATTTATGACGTTCATCTGATCGTCAGAGAGCATCGACTGGGGAATAGAACTAGGAAAGTGCATCACAAGCAAAGTCTCCAGGGTTTTCCTGCGATTGGCGGTAAAGGTGCCGTCTGATTTACGAAGCAGCCTGAGTCCATTTGTGTGCCCTTAGGATAGCGCTTTATGAAGTCGGACCGCAGTTGGTAGCAAGCCTATATTCTCGCAATATTTTTTCCAAGATGTTCTCTTGGATTTCCTCAGTTCGAGGTTGTGTTTCGTTAGAGCAGATCCATAATCAGACCAACTATTATTCCGTTTGGTGTTTTCGCTGGTCGCAATACCTTACCTTGGTCGTCTCCAGGAAAGTAATCGGAGGCGCACACGATCTTCCTTACTCCTCCATCGGTGGAGACTTCCACAATGCCTGCCAGGTCCCTTCTGATGAATTCTGGAATGGGGAGAAAATGTATGTTAGTGCCGATCATACATGCGGCCCTAGGAGGGAACCTGTTTTGGATTCCCATAATCTAACCTTTATGGACCCGAGATTCTTGGATTAATCCAATGAAGATGCTATCGCGATAGAGTCGCAGGCTAAAGGTGTCCGAGGCGCCTTTGGTATGGTGCAAGTTGCCCTGCAGCACACGTAACCCACTCATTTCTTGCGACGGTAGGCCGGGTCCTTCGTTCGGTATGGCTTGTTGTTGCCACGCCTGAAGTTCCCAATGAGGATTCCCGTTGTTTAGTTGGGGGACGTTTTGCTATTTTGTTTGGACGGCCCTTAGTGGTCGTCGACCCAGATGTGGCAGTGGCTTTGGGCTCGTCACCTCTTGGCGTCTCTGTCACAGCAGTAGGTGCAACCACCATACTGCTAGCTGTTGATTTTTCTACAGCGATTGGTTGTACATCATGTATGTATGTATGTTGGCGTTACAGTCCATGAAGAACCTGAGCCGAGCTTCTCTCAATCACCCATGTTGTGTGTGATTTTATTTCCCCATTGGTGAAAGGGACCTACAGTTTATTGCTGGTTCCGAACGGCGAATTTCGAGAAGCTCTTCATGACAATTTTACTAAAGTGGGTTTTGTCAGAACCCCGCTGAGGAGAAACACCGTGAAAAACACGTTCGATGACATGGCTGTGTCGGGATTCGATCCCGTGTCATCGGCGTCAGAAGCCAATACACTACCCACTTGCTCACGGGCTTTTTATGATGACCTTGACGACATCAAACCGGTCCGATAAGCCACTTTGCAATTGAGTTTTAGCAGTCGGGTCAAGGACTCGTCACTGACTGCCAGAACCAGATACAGGAGCTCATTCTCCTTATTTGGCGTGCTCTGCATGACTCTCCAGTGCTGTGCATATATGCCATCGTTTTGCGAATTCAGCATCGCCAAAATCTTTGTGGTGGATAAGCCGATGCTCTTTGGGAAGTAGTCCCGAACGATGTGTGGTTTCGGGAAGGCGTCTTCTTCGACAAGCATGATATCAAGTCGACTTTTGTTCTTGATGGCCGCAAAAGTTGGTCTCCACCCAATCGGCCGTGGTGGTGTCGGCACACACGAAGTATAGCCAACCTGACTTATGTATATGTCGTTTCCTGGATTGAGGCTTGGGCGCCTTACCAAGCAGTTCGATGCAGGTGTCCACTACAGCCTCTTGAACGGCTGCCGTATGCGGTGGGGTAAGGGGGCTTGCTCCCAAATCCTTGGGAACAATGCGGAGTTGGATCCTCCCAGCTACACTACTCTAGCTCTTTTTGTCGGCTTGAATTTTTTCGATCTTGCTGCGTTTAGCATACGGATCCCATTTCAGATCCGTACCTTTGGTGGCAGAGGCAAATTTTGCATAAACTAGAGCCTCATCTCTTGTTTTGCCCTACTTTATTGCAGTTTTAAAACTGCTTTAAATTGCCGCTCAGACGATTTTAATTTAAAGAGGCCACCAGATGGTAGAGACTTGTTCTCTGCATGTCTGGTGGTATCGTTTTCTGTCACACTTGGGAGTTCATCTAAGAACATACTCACCCCCCCAGTCCACACCGAGGGTGGTGTCGGAATCGGAGAGTGAAGACACATCTTCTGCTTTCCGTCCGGCTGCAATGTCGGCGAAAGATACCGGCATCACTCCTATTTTTTGAGCCGCTGAGGACTCACAAGCCTCTAGCAGGCGATGACATTTGAGAGTCATCATTCTCTTCAAAAATTTTATTATCTGTGGTTCCCACCGAGGACACGGAAAAGTACGGTCACCTGCAGCGGAGCCCGAGACACTGCAGCAAGGCTTCTTGAAATCGGAGTTCGGCCGGTATCCGAAGCTCGCATACTAGTAGCTAAGTACCTTCTTAGCCATACATCCGTCGACGTATGTTGTTCCATTTTGTTCTTAGGGGAGTGAGGAAGGGATGGGTACAAAGGAACCGGAGGGGTGGGGAGGGGTCAATAATTCCTTCTTAGCTTCGGGTTCCTCTAGAGATGGATTATCGAGAGTCATTACCTGTACTGAGCCGCCGTACCACGACAAGATGAGAAATTTTCACGGAGGGTGCTTAGGGGTAACATCCCTGTCACGGGTGCAGACAAACAATTGGAGCAGACCCTCAACTGCTATAAAGTACATCTGCGCTCCAAGAAGTGCGGTGGGATGGACCAGGCAAAAGGAGGATGACAAGCTGCTACATCTACTACGGGAATTTCTACAAGGAGAACCAACAAGGCTTATTCGGATGCAAATTTGCTATTCGAGGAACACTTCGACAAAATGTCTTAAGCTTTAGGGATGTAAGCGAACGCCTCATAACAATCCGCATCAGAGCTTGATAGCTTGATACTCATAGACAACTTCTACCATCTCCTAGAGAGAACCTATGCCCAATGTCCCAGATACGATATGAAAACAGTACTAGGAGATTTAAATGCGAAACTCGGCAAAGAGGACATATCTGAGTCGACCATCGGCTACTTGACTTCCTGCGGGGCGTAATCTCCTCCTAGCTAGCACAAGATTCCCGCACCTCAACATCTACAAAGGGACCTGGCGATCACCTGATCGTTCATCGTGATGACGTTGCGATCGACTTTCAGCGCGAAATTGAAACTGTCCGCCACAACTTTGCCGAAAGCGATATCCAGTCACGCACACCATATAGTCCGAGCCCATGACTGAATAGATGCCATTATCGCATCCACAGCTCAGTCCAATGCAACTAATGGGCGACGCTGTCTGATCGGGCTTACATTTGGATGTGCTGTAATGGAAACCGTCCCTCCAAGTCACTTCGTTAGCCATGCCATTCGTGCACTCAGAGTAATCAACGCAGCTTCCCGCTATCGGCAGGCGAGGTCCATTCACTTTATTCCGACATGCAAACTCCCTATAATGAAAATCACCACCTAGTGCTTCCAGCACAGAACTCTGAAACGGCCAATCATTTACTCCGTGCGCTACTTACACTTTTCGGATCGTCGGCATGGACCAGGGCAAGTAATCCAAAGACGACTGACAGAACTGCTTGACTCATGACCATCGTGATTATGGTCATGGTTCGGCAGGGTGACAAAAATGAGCGATGAGTGATGATGCGTACCGCGATTAGTGATAATGCGTATGATGGTTTGCAGTATTCCTTTGACCACGTTTTGAATGTAATTAGAAAAGTGGAAGCTTCGCAGTTATACGACAGGATTACTGAGTGCGGAATCTTGATTGAATTCGTGTCAACCGAGCCAATAACAACGTCCAATATGGCATGTTCGACTTAATGTTGTCATTGCCAGAGTATTGGAAAACCCCAAAAGCAGAGCCATTGACAGTTGGCAGATACAATCAGCCTTTGAATTAAGTCGACCCCGAAGCCTGTTCATGACATTGAATGAATTGAATGATCCGCTCGGCTCAAGCACATGTCAAAGTACGTATCAAACACAAATAGCAGCGTTTCTTAGAAACGTCAGCGTAGGACGAAACGCAATTCCCAACCGCTCAAGAGACGCTTTCATGACGTACGACAGACAGGAGTTCACTTGTCAACTCTGCAAGCAATCAATGCCGAAATAGCTCACCTACGTACAGAGAATCCGTAAATACTCATACCAAACACCAAACACATTTCTTTGACGCCACGATAAATTGTTCAAATATCGCGCTAATGTCAACTACACTATGTCATCAAACGGAGTATTTTTGGTCACATTTGGAAGCTCAGAGTTGACTCAGCTTGGATTCACCAGCTTCCTCTTGATCGAATTTACGCAAATGGATGCCTTTAAAAACGGTTGTTCGATGAGGTTGGGTAGTCATTCACGAAGCTCACAAATATGAGACTAGAAGTAGTGCCTATTTGTGTGCTTTTATGCGTGGGCCTAGCGGCCTCCGCTAGTATAAGAAAGTGCAAGCATTGTGCTGATAAAAGTGAACGTCAGGATGTTGTCACTACGTTCCCAAGTCCTGGATATTTTAACTATAACACGCTGCCGCATATAATAACGACAATATTCCTTCCGCCCCAACCAACTTATGGTGTGACACCGATCGTAAAGAGAAAGAAATGCCGATCAAATAGAAGGCCAGTGCAGGACGGAATTCCGGATATTGCGAAACCAATTCCAAAACCACCATCGCCAGTACAACCAGTCACTGAAAAACCAGTCGCTGACCAACCAATTGCCGAGAATCCAGTCGCAGAAGAACCGATTGCCAAACAACCAGATGCCGAAGAACCTATTGCTGAAGAACCAGCCGCAGTAGAACCAGTCGCTGAAGAACCACTCATTGAAGAACCAACCGCTGAAGAACCGGTCGTCGAAGAACCGGTCGCTGAAGAACCAGTCGCTGAAGAACCAGTAGTTGAGGAACCAGTCGCTCAGGAACCGATCGCCGAAAAGCCAATCGCTGAGGAACCAATCGCCGGGGAGCCAGTTCCTGAAGAACCAGATGCTGAAAAACCAGTTGCTGAAGAACCAGTCGCTGAAGAACCAATCGTTGAAAAACCAGTCGCTGAAGAACCAGTCGTTGAAAAACCAGTCGCTAAAGAACCAGAAGTTGAAGAGCCAGTCGCTGAGGAACCAATCCCAGAGGAGCCAGTTTCTGAAAAACCAACCGCTGAAGAGCCAGTCGCTGAAGAACCAGTCGCTGAAGTACCAGTAGTTGAAGAACCAGTGCTTGAAGAACCAGTCTTTGAAGGACCAGCCGCTGAAGAACCAGTCGTTGAAAAACCAGCCGCTGAAGAACCGATCGCTAAAGAACCAGTAGTTGAAGAGCCAGTCGCTGAGGAACCAATCGCCGAGGAGCCAGTTTCTGAAGAACCAGTCGCTGAAGTACCAGTAGCTGAAGAACCAGTTGTTGAAGAACCAGTTATTGAAAAACCAGTCGCTGAAGAACCAGTAGTTGAAGAACCAGCCGCTGAAGAACCAGTTGCTGAAGAACCAGTTGCTGAAGAGCCAGTCGCTAAGGGACCAATCACCGAGGAACCAGTTCCTGAAGAACCAGCCGCTGTAGAACCAATCGCTGAAGAACCAGTCGCTGGCGAAGAAGTAGTTGAAAAACCAGTCGCTGAAGAACCGGTCGCTGAAGAACCAGTCGCTGAAGAACCAGTCGCTGAAGAACCAGTCGCTGAAGAACCAGTCGCTGAAGAACCAGTCGCTGAAGAACCAGTCGCTGAAGAACCAGTCGCTGAAGAACCAGTCGCTGAAGAACCAGTCGCTGAAAAACCAGCCGCTGAAGAACCGATCGCTAAAGAACCAGTAGTTGAAGAGCCAGTCGCTGAGGAACCAATCGCCGAGGAGCCAGTTTCTGAAGAACCAACCTCTGAAGAACCAGTCGCTGAAGAGCCAGTCGCTGAAGAACCAGTCGCTGAAGAACCAGTTGTTGATAAACCAGTCGCTGAAGAGCCAGTAGTTGAAGAAGCAGCCGCTGAAGAACCAGTAGTTGAAGAACCAATCGTTGAAGAACCAGCCGCCGTAGAACCAGTAGTTGAACAACCAGTCGTTGATGAACCAGTCGTTGAAGAACCCGCCGCCGAAGAACCAGTAGTTGAACAACCAGTCGTTGAAGAACCAGTCGCTGAAGAACCAGTCGCTGAAGAACCTGTCGCTGAAGAACCAGTCGCTGAAGAACCAGTCGTTGAAGAACCAGTCGCTGAAGAACCAGAAGCTGAAAAACCAGTAGCTGAAAACCCAGTCGCTGAAGAACCAGTCGTTGAAGATCCAGTAGTTAAGGAACCAGTTGTGGAAGAACCAGTTGTTGAAGAACCAGTCGCCGAAGAACCAGTCGCTGAAGAACCAGCCGTGGAAGAATCAGTAGCTAAAGAACCAGTAGCTAAAGAACCAGTAGTTGAAGAGCCAGTCGCTGAGGAACCAATCGCCGAGGAGCCAGTTTCTGAAAAACCCACCGCTGAGGAACCAGTCGCTGAAGAACCAGTCGCTGAAGTACCAGTAGTTGAACAACCAGTTGTTGAAGAACCAGTTATTGAAAAACCAGTCGCTGAAGAACCAGTAGTTGAAGAACCAGCCGCTGAAGAACCAGTAGTTGAAGAACCAGTCGTTGAAGAACCAGCCGCCGAAGAACCAGTAGTTGAACAACCAGGCGTTGAAGAACCAGTAGTTGAAGAACCAGTAGTTGAAGAGCCAGTCGCTGAGGAACCAATCGCCGAGGAGCCAGTTTCTGAAAAACCCACCGCTGAGGAACCGGTCGCTGAAGAACCAGTCGTTGAAGTACCAGTAGTTGAAGAACCAGTTGTTGAAGAACCAGTTGTTGAAAAACCAGTCGCTGAAGAACCAGTCGCTGAAGAACCAGTCGCTGAAGAATCAGTAGCTAAAGAACCAGTAGCTAAAGAACCAGTCGCTGAAGAACCAGTAGTTGAAGAACCAGCCGTTGAAGAACCTGTCGCTGAAGAACCAGTTGTTGAAGACCCAGTCGCTGAAGAACCAGTTGTTGAACAACCAGTCGCTGAAGAGCCAGTAGTTGAAGAACCAGCCGTTGAAGAACCTGTCGCTGAAGAACCAGTTGTTGAAGACCCAGTCGCTGAAGAACCAGTAGTTGAAGAACCAGTCATTGAAGAACCAGTCGCTGAAGAACCAGTCGCTGAAGAACCAGCCGCGGAAGAACCAGTCGCTAAAGAACCAGTAGTTGAAGAGCCAGTCGCTGAAGAACCAGGCGCTGAAGAGCCAGTCGCTGAAGAACCGGTCGCTGAAGAACCAGTCGCTGAAGAACCAGTCGCTGAAGAACCAGTCGCTGAAGAACCAGTCGCTGAAGAACCAGGCGCTGAAGAACCAGTCGCTGAAGAACCAGTCGCTGAAGAACCAGTCGCTGAAGAACCAGACGCTGAAGAACCAGTCGCTGAAGAACCAGTCGCTGAAGAATCAGTCGCTGAAGAACCAGTCGCTGAAGAACCTGTCGCTGAAGAACCAGTCGCTGAAGAACCAGTCGCTGAAGAACCAGTCGTTGAAGTACCAGTCGCTGAAGAACCAGTCGTTGAAGAACCAGTCGCTGAAGAACCAGCCGCTGAAAAATCAGTCGTTGAAGAACCAGCCGCCGAAGAACCAGTAGTTGAACAACCAGGCGTTGAAGAACCAGTAGTTGAAGAACCAGTAGTTGAAGAGCCAGTCGCTGAGGAACCAATCGCCGAGGAGCCAGTTTCTGAAAAACCCACCGCTGAGGAACCGGTCGCTGAAGAACCAGTCGCTGAAGTACCAGTAGTTGAAGAACCAGTTGTTGAAGAACCAGCTGTTGAAAACCCAGTCGCTGAAGAACCAGTTGTTGAAAAACCAGTCGCTGAAGAACCAGTCGCTGAAGAACCAGTCGCTGAAGAACCAGTAGTTGAGGAACCAGCCGTTGAAGAACCTGTCGCTGAAGAACCAGTTGTTGAAGGACCAGTCGCTGAAGAACCAGTTGTTGAACAACCAGTCGCTGAAGGACCAGTAGTTGAAGAACCAGCCGCTGAAGAACCAGTAGTTGAAGAACCAGTCGTTGAAGAACCAGTCGCTGAAGAACCAGTCGCTGATGGACCAGCCGCGGAAGAACCAGTCGCTAAAGAACCAGTAGTTGAAGAGCCAGTCGCTGAGGAACCAATCGCCGAGGAGCCAGTCTCTGAAGAACCAGTCGCTGAAGAACCAGTCGCTGAAGAACCAGTCGCTGAAGAACCAGTCGCTGAAGAACCGGTCGCTGAAGAACCAGTCGCTGAAGAACCTGTCGCTGAAGAACCAGTCGCTGAAGAACCAGTCGCTGAAGAACCGGTCGCTGAAGAACCAGTCGCTGAAGAACCAGTCGCTGAAGATCCAGTCGCTGAAGAACCTGTCGCTGAAGAACCAGTCGCTGAAGAACCAGTCGCTGAAGAACCAGTCGCTGAAGAACCGGTCGCTGAAGAACCAGTCGCTGAAGAACCTGTCGCTGAAGAACCAGTCGCTGAAGAACCAGTCGCTGAAGAACCGGTCGCTGAAGAACCAGTCGCTGAAGAACCAGTCGCTGAAGATCCAGTCGCTGAAGAACCTGTCGCTGAGGAACCAGTCGCTGAAGAACCAGTTGCTGAAGAAACAGTCGCTGAAGAACCAGTCGTTGAAGAACCAGTCGCTGAAGAACCAGCCCCTGAAAAACCAGTTGCTGAAAACCCAGTCGCTGAAGAACCAGTCGTTGAAGAACCAGTAGTTAAAGAACCAGTTGTTGAAGAACCAGTTGCTGAAGAACCAGTTGTTGAAAAACCAGTCGCTGAAGAACCAGTAGTTGAAGAACCAGCCGTTGAAGAACCTGTCGCGGAAGAACCAGCCGTTGAAGAACCAGTCGCTGAAGAACCAGTAGTTGAAGAACCAGCCGCTGAAGAACCAGTAGTTGAAGAACCAGTAGTTGAAGAACCAGTCGTTGAAGAACCGGTCGCTGAAGAACCAGTCGCTGAAGAACCAGTCGCTGTAGATCCAGTCGCTGAGGAACCAGTCGCTGAAGAACCAGTTGCTGAAGAACCAGTCGCTGAAGAACCAGTCGTTGAAGAACCAGTCGCTGAAGAACCAGCCCCTGAAAAACCAGTAGCTGAAAGCCCAGTCGCTGAAGAACCAGTCGTTGAAGAACCAGTAGTTAAAGAACCAGTTGTTGAAGAACCAGTTGCTGAAGAACCAGTTGTTGAAAAACCAGTCGCTGAAGAACCAATAGTTGAAGAACCAGCCGTTGAAGAACCTGTCGCTGAAGAACCAGCCGTTGAAGAACCAGTCGCTGAAGAACCAGTCGCCGAAGAACCAGTCGCTGACGAACCAGTCGCTGAAGAGCCAGTCGCTGAAGAACCTGTCGCTGAAGAACGAGTCGCTGATGAACCAGTCGCTGAAGAACCTGTCGCTGAAGAACCAGTCGCTGAAGAACCAGTCGCTGAAGAACCAGTCGCTGAAGAACCAGTCGCTGAAGAACCAGTCGCTAAAGAGCCAGCCGCTGAAAAACCATTAGCTGAAAACCCAGTCGCTGAAGAACCAGTCGTTGAAGAACCAGCAGTAGTTGAAGAACCAGTTGTTGAAGAACCAGTTGTTGAAAAACCAGCCGTTGAAGAACCAGTAGCTGAAAAACCAGTCGCTGAAGAACCAGTCGCTGAAGAACCAGTCGCTGAAGAACCAGTCGCTGAAGAACCTGTCGCTGAAGAACCAGTCGCTGAAGAACCAGTCGCTGAAGAACCAGTCGCTAAAGAACCAGCCGCTGAAAAACCATTAGCTGAAAACCCAGTCGCTGAAGAACCAGTCGTTGAAGAACCAGCAGTAGTTGAAGAACCAGTTGTTGAAGAACCAGTTGTTGAAAAACCAGCCGTTGAAGAACCAGTAGCTGAAAAACCAGTCGCTGAAGAACCAGTAGTAGAAGAACCAGTAGTTGAAGAACCAGTAGTTGAAGAACCAGTAGTTGAAGAACCAGTAGTTGAAGAACCAGCCGTTGAAGAACCAGTAGCTGAAAAACCAGTCGCTGAAGAACCAGTAGTAGAAGAACCAGTAGTTGAAGAACCAGTGGCTAAAGAACCAGTAGCTAAAGAACCAGTCGCTGAAGAATCAGTAGTTGAAGAACCAGCCGTTGAAGAACCTGTCGCTGAAGATCCAGTTGTTGAAGACCCAGTCGCTGAAGAACCAGTTGTTGAACAACCAGTCGCTGAAGAGCCAGTAGTTGAAGAACCAGCCGTTGAAGAACCTGTCGCTGACGAACCAGTTGTTGAAGACCCAGTCGCTGAAGAACCAGCCCCTGAAAAACCAGTTGCTGAAAACCCAGTCGCTGAAGAACCAGTCGTTGAAGAACCAGTAGTTAAAGAACCAGTTGTTGAAGAACCAGTTGCTGAAGAACCAGTTGTTGAAAAACCAGTCGCTGAAGAACCAGCCCCTGAAAAACCAGTTGCTGAAAACCCAGTCGCTGAAGAACCAGTCGTTGAAGAACCAGTAGTTAAAGAACCAGTTGTTGAAGAACCAGTTGCTGAAGAACCAGTTGTTG